>OX421964.1:82581003-87381003 GCA_949128115.1 Anaspis maculata | reverse complement strand
ATTCCACAATTTTTGCCAGGCCGCTTTTTTTGGAACTCTCATTAGATAATTCTGAGTAGTCAGCTCCTACCAGTACCAGTTTTTCTACGGTTTTAGGTATGTACTCGCAGATGGCACGTAGCAAATGTACGGATAATTTGCATTTAGTCAAATTTAATTCTCTCACATGTTTGCAGCCGATGAAGAACTGTTGGATGTCATCAACGCTATTGCCGCGAAAGTTCGCCCATTCCAAGGACAACACTTCCAGATTCTTATGTTTGGAGATTGCCTTTATCATTTTATATTTGAGATTAAGTTTGTTCGAGTCCAGAATCAGTTCTTTCGTTCTGCATCTCTCCACCACATACAATACATCCTTGTAGTCGTACAGGTATGTATCTGGCCTCCTTCCAAATCCCGTCAGGTCGAGCTTTTCAAGCGTTTTATAGAAACAGGACGATTTTGGTCCCAGATGATATGGTTGAACATCAGGAATCTAGTAGGAGTAAAGAAAAAAATGTTAGTAGGTATTTCATGTATGGGTGAGCTTTGTTGTCAAGACATTGTCGATGAATATTTTCGGATCGATACTAGTACAGATCTCGGCAGAAAAAATTATAATACTTACACAACTCCAAGATAAGTCTAGTTCCCTTATCGGAAATGAACTCGTTAAGAGCATTTCCATTTCGGCGATGGTGATCTCTTCTTCAGTTAAAGAAAGTCTTTTCCACAGCCTATTGTCGCCGCACACTCTCTGGAACCTTTGGCTGACCTTTTCCAATGCGCACAAGTCGAATTCAGGAAGGAGTGAGACTATTTTGTACAATATCTCGTCTGGTATGTAGTCGAAATTGATCATAGTTTGCTCCTGGAACATAATTCATAAGTAAGTAGGGTAGATTAGCAGATCATTTTTAAGCTGTATCTTCATCATTGGGCCGAACTTTGCAAAATGGTATATAGGTTTTCGTCATATTTTAACGGGATCTACCCACAAATGAGTTTTTTGCTATCATCCCCGAAACACCCTGTATAAAGCACATTGACAATTGTAAAATCATTCATTAGGTCAAGAATGAATCTGATTTTGATTTTGAGTCTGAAGGCGGACTCAACCCACTTTCAACAATGATTCATGGAGCAAATAAAGAGCGTACCGCTTTGAGGCTGTTCATGCCGAGAGATCCGAAGGCCGGAAGAACGAGTTTTCTGTAACCACTCTTAACGCTCCCAAATTTAAATTTCACACGAAAGCATCCTAGGATGAATCTTCTTCAAATTTATTGCGCCACATTTCAACTGCAATTCCATTGCACTGGGTACAGAGAATAAAAAAAAAAACAGTTATTCATTTGATTTTATGTCGAAATGTTGAGCAAATTTGATGAAACCTTGGGGTCTCAATATGAGACGAAATAAAATAGGTATGATATCATGTTTCCGGGGACGATAGGAGGCAAAATCTGGGGAAAAGTTCTTTCGACGCACAGCCCCCGAATATTTCGCATATACTTACAGCCCTAAGCAAGAATGTAAATAGATAATCAGATTAGTATGAGAATAACTATTGTAAAATGAATACTCACAATTTGCGACATTGTTAACTGGTTTGGGATGATTTTCACAGATTGCAAGTATACGGTCGATGCTCACAGAACGACAGCAAAAAGGGAACCGATGAAGGCAAAGCGGACGCGGACACCGGACCAAAAAGGTACCTGAACTAGTGTAACAATAGAGCCCCTCTAAATTGTTTTCTTCAATTCTTGGAAATGCACATTTGCCAAGGTATGAACAAAGGGAAAGAAGTATAGGGCAAAGCGTGGCACAGACTTGTGTGGAATATGCATCAACGTGGAATATGCATCAACAGAGTGATCTTAAAGTAGCGCCTCAGAATTCGAAGTAGTTTGGTGATTTACTTCAAAAGTCACAGAAAAAATTCCTTGAAGTTTCGGAAAAAAATTTTATGCCAAGAGATCCGTAGGCCGGAAGAACGGTTTTTTCATAACCACTCTTAACGCTCTCAAAATCAAAATTTCGCACACGAGCATCCCAATTCAAATTTTCCCCACATTTGCGCAACATTTCAACTGCAATTTGAATGCACTAGGTACATAAAAAGTCAGAAAAAAAATAGTTACTAATTTGATTTCACGTTGAAATGTTGAGCTAATTTGATGAAACTTAGGGTTTCCATATACATATACAGGGTGTCCGTTTTTCGAGGCTAAGCATGGGTATCTTGCTTATCTTGAGAGATACAGAGTCGATTGAATTAAAAAAAAGTTGCAAGTTCCCATCACAATCAATGATTCAAAAAGATATTTGACTTGTTTGTTTTAGTTTTCGAGATATCGAAGAAAAAACCGAAATTTGTAATTTTTGTTCTTATTCTTTATTTGAGGAACGGTTCAAAATAGCCTTTTCGATTCAAGAAATTGTGCACTTTTTCAAGAAGAATTCAGTCTTGTCAAAATCATCATCCTAGCTTTTAAAACAACCGAGATATGACATTCAACTTTTTTTCCTCCCATGGGCGCCATATTGAATTTTGACATTTCAAATACAATTTTTTTTTCTGGTCACAACGATGTGTCACTTGTCACTGTTGAATTCATGCTTCTGAGCAAATTTTTTTTTTCAAAGAGTGCTTTGGAAACAAAATCAGCACCGACAATAAAAAAACGTGAATGTTGAACATTTATTCAACAGTTACATGTGGCACATCGTTGTAACCAAAATGAATACCGTATTCGGAAATATCAAATACTAATATGGCGCCAATTGGAGAAAAAAGTTGAATGTCGTATCTCGGTTGCTTTGGAAGCTAGAATCAAGATTTCGACAGCTTTGAATTTCCCTTGGAGAAGTGCCTCGACAATGTCTAGATCATAAAAAGCCACCTTCAACCGTTTCTTAAATAAAGAATGAAAACAAAAATTCAAATTCCTGTTTTTTCACGATATCTCAAAAACTAAAATCGATACGTCAAATTTATTTTTGGATCATTGATTGTCATGAAAATGCGCAACTTTTTCCTACTTCAACCGACTTTGTATCTCTCAAGATGAGCGAGATACTCATGCTTAGCCTCGGAAAACGGACACCCTGTATGGCTTAATAAAATAGGGTTGATATTTTGTTTTTGGGGGCAATGGGCCATGAATAGCCCCTAAATATTTCGCTATATACTTACAACTCCAAGCGGGAATATGAATAAATATCAGGTCAGTATGAAATATCAATATAAAATAAATACTCACAATTTGCGACATTGTTAACTGGTTTGGAATAATTTTCACAGATTGCAAGTATATCGTCGATGTTCACAGAGCGACAGCAAAAAGGGAACTGATGAAGGCAAAGCGGACCCCGGACCATTAAGTTACCTGAACGTCCTGAGCTAGTGTATCAATAGAGCCCCTCTGAATTGTTCTCTTTGATTCTTAAAAAAGCACATTTGTGAAGGTATAAACAAAAGGAAAGAAGTATAGGACAAAGCGTGACACAGACCTGTGTAGAATATGGAAATAGCACCTCAGAATTCTAAGTAGTTTGGAGATTTACTTCACAAGTCACAGATAAATGTCCTTGAAGTTTTGAATTTTTTTTAAGGGAGAGATCGGTAGGCTGGAAGAACGGTTTTTTAAGAAACACTCTTAACGCTTCCAAAGTCAAAATTCACCCAGGAGCATCCTAATTTGAATTTCTCTCAAATTTGCGCAACATTCCAGCTGCAATTTGAATGCCCTAGGTACATGAAATCTCAGGGAAAACCAGTTATTCACTTGATTTCATGTCAAAATGTTGAGCAACTTTGTTGAAACTTTGGATTTTCGAATAAAACTAAATAAAATAGGGATGATATTATGTTTTCGAGGGCAATGGGAGGGAAAATCTGGGAAAAAGTCCATTAGGCGCATAGCCCTCAAATATTTCAGTATAATACTAAGCGGGGAAATCAATAAATATCAGATCAGTATGCAATTGAATATGAAATAAATACTCACAGGTTGCGACATTGTTAACTGTTTGCAGTATGACTGGAATAATTTACACAGATTGCACGTGTATCGACGATGCTTATAGAACGAAAGCAAAATAGGAACTGATAATATAATGACAAAGCCAAAACGGAAAGCGGAAAGCGAACCCCGGACTATAAAGGTACCTGAACTAGTGTAACAATAGGAGCTCTCCTCAATTGTTCTCTTCAATCCTTAGAAATGCATATTGGCCAAGGTATAACCGAAGAAAGGGAAAGAAGTATAGGGCAAAGCGTGATACAGACGTTCAAAACATGCATATACAGGTGTCCGAAAAATAGCGCCTTAGAGTCCGAAGCAGTTTAAAGAACAGCTTCAAAAGTCACAATAACCTGTTAGTGAAGTTTTGAGTTTTTTTGAGGTTTTGCCGCTTTTTATCTCCATCATCTAGTCAGGTTTTAGTGAAACTTGTTCAAACAGACCCAAGAGAGAAAATGAATTCACCATTGTGTCTCTTCTGTATTAAAGTATTTTCGTCAGTTTCAAACAGTGTTATTGCGATGCAACGGCACCCATGCGGCCACTACTTCAACCTTATTTCGACAAGTATGGAGTTTGTCAAAATGCACGGGGCACGGCTCTAACTTTCACAACCTTCTTCTTCTCCCACTGGTTCTGTGGCATTTGGATGTGCTGCCAAATTGTTTCAACTGGGAAGTCTTTTCTGGTCAACTGCAGCACCATTTTTAAAGGGTTCTGGGGTCACCACCTCTCTGAGAAGGACAACATCATTCTCGAATTTTATGCTGAGTTTATTCACCAAAATAAGTCGTAAGACGTGAGGAACAACGCCTAATAAATGCCTAGGTGGCAACTTATTTCTAGGGTAATTGGCCTAGTTTTTAGGCTTAGGTACTCCTCAATCCTTGAGCGTTGAACTTGGTGTATAAACCCCGCATAAAACATTGACGTTTTTTCTCTCTCTGTGCCATAATCACAATCGTCGAGCGTCACACGAACAAATTGAGGTAGGGGAAGTGTCGATATGATGGCTCCCCAGATATGATGGCCCCCTTTTGATATTGGCGGTACTTACTTGAATTGAGCTAATTTGACACTTTCTTGCGATGCAGAAGACCGCCATGGCTCTGCTGCGGCAACGCTATGTTAGTGAAGTGCATTGAGCCGTTGAAGGTTGACATTAAAATTATTTGTAACTACAAAAGTTTTTTCTACTATACTAATGAATAGAGAGCGGATTTATATTTTTTTACATGTTCTATTCGCTAAGTTGGATGCAACTATCGACTTGCAGCTTGACGTTTCCATCTACAAGGAACCTAAATACCAAGTTTTATTTCGCATATAATTTATTACTTTAACTTTTTACCGCATACAAATTGATAATCCATATAATCGCATATAGCTGCATATTTAGTCCATATTCTTGCACATAACTGAATATTTGTCACGATTTTGGCCATTCTACACTTCTCAAAACAATTGGAGGATCAGTTGGTTTTTTTACTTTAATTTTTTTGTTGAATGAGGTAGAGCGATGTAACTTTCAGGATATCTATATTCAACTGTTTAACACAAAATTTTGCAGCAATTTAACCACTATCGTGATGCAAGTTTACAAAAAATTCCAATAATGGACAAAGAGCAAAATGAGTGTTATTCTTATCAACAATATTTTCCATTGTTCTCTATAACTAAAGTAAAGGGCGCTATGATTGTCAGTCTGACAAGTGTAAATTCACAAAATGAGATACTTAACAGCGATAGAAGCCACAAGGGTCATTACCTTGTTACAAGAGGGCCATTCTCAGCGCGCTGTTGCAAGAGACTGCAATGTTACCCAGAGTGTGATATCACGATTATGGAATCGCTTCCTAGAGACAGGAATTGTCACAAGAAGACCAGGCCAAGGTAGACGAAGGTCTACATCAGTCAGAAATGACCAATATCTTCACCTTCAAGTACTGAGAAATCGTACAAGTACAGCAAGATCTCTACGAAATGGTCTGTCAAGGGCAACGGGGGTGCAGATTTCGGACCAGACCGTACGAAATCGATTGCGAGAAGTCGGCCTGAACTCGAGACGACCCGCAAAAGTGCCTAAATTAGCCAGAAACCATCGCATAGCACGCAACATGTTTGCTAGAGAACATTTGAGATGGAATCTACCACAATGGAGAAAAGTTCTGTTTACTGATGAGTCCAGAGTGGCCTTGCACTCAAACGACGGACGAGTAAGAGTGTATAGAAGGCTTGGCGAACGATTCCACCCTGACACGGTTACTGAAATGGTAGCATTTTGTGGTGGTTCGCTGATGATCTGGGGAGGCATTTCCATCGAAGGACGAACCGACCTCCTTATCATTCGTAACGGTACAATAAACGCAGAGCGTTACATCCATGAGGTGCTAGCCACACAAGTGGTACCTCTAGCTCATGCAGAAGGCCAAGAATTCATTTTAATGCACAACAATGCCCGTCCGCACGTCGCAAGGATTGTCACTGATTACTTAAATGAGCAGAACATACGAAGAATGGCTTGGCCCGCTTGCAGTCGGGATCTCAATCCGATCGAACACATATGGGATCAGTTAAAAAGACGAATCAGGAACCGCTAAAACCCTCCCCAAACTCTCGAAGAACTTGAAATTGCTCTACTAGAGGAATGGCAAGATATTCCCCAAGAAAACATCCGCAACCTGATTTTGAGCATGCCGCGACGATGTGCGGCTGTGATTCAAGCTGGGGGTGGCAATACTCGATATTGAGATAATTTAGCGTAACCTCGTTAAGCCACAAACAATTTTTTTCCCTTTCGCAATATTTTTCATCCTGCATTCTTGTTCATTAATAAATTTTTTGTGAAATTTCACTACGGCAGTGGTTAAATTGCTGCATAATTGTGTGTAAAACAGTTAAATAAAGATATCCTGGAAGTTACATCGCTCTAATTTGTTCAACAAAAAATTAAACTAAAAAAAACCAACTGATCCTCTAATTGTTTTGAGAAGTGTATCTTTATGTGCGCGAAAATCACGATATTCTGATTTCAAGGAAAAAATAATTTGAAATTTTCTAAGAAATGTTTTTTTTTACTTTGATGGTCAAAGTTGGTTGGTTGGTTTTACATGTAAATGTTGTATTTTTCACCATTCTTGCAGCTTATATCACATATTTACTCACATATTGCTCTATTTGAACTTTTTTACCGCATATTTTGATCCTTTTTCAGCGCATATAAACTGCATATTTTGGACTTCTTTACCGCATTCAAATCCGCTCTCCACTAATGAAAAGCATTTGTGACCGCATGCATATTTATTTGGAATTTGTGGTAGGCACATATGAATAAATGAACATTCATGCCTATTCTGTATCTCGTAACGAGATCGTTATGCGCGTGTTATCTTTGTCTGTTTCTATGAACCTCCTATACCTCCCTCTCTGTCTACCTGCGCTATTGAGTCATTACGAGGATACAGAATAGCTCTCATTGAGCTATCTAAATATATTTTGCTCTGAAAGTTACCTTTAGGTCAAGATATCTGACTGAGGAATGTTCACAATTTTGTATGTCCAATATGATGGCACCCTAGCGGTTGATATGATGGCATAGGAGGCCATCATAAAAAACCATATCATATCATGGTTCACGACCATCGCCACTTGAAAATAGATGCCTAAAATCGAAAATTCTCGAATATAGTCACTTTTATATTGGGTGTCATCATACCTGAACAGGGGATGCCATCATAGCAACTGGTTCGATATGATGACACCTTCATCATAAATTTGAAATGAATAAATAATTTTCCTGTTTTTCAATATTGATGTTATTCAAACCCACATATATCTTGATTATAATGTTCATGAATCCATGATATATATTGTTACGGTATTCGGGTTCGCCTATTCCAAAATTAAACGCGCTGATTTACTTGTGAACAAATTGCACTCTATTAGCTACTACCGATACAACTAAATAACGCACAGAATTATTATTCGCTTGGAAATTCACAATGTCGCTTGAGATGTTATCGCCACGGTCGCTCGATTCCAACTCTGTCTCGATGCCAGGTCGAGTTCCTCTCTTATAGTGGCACCGAAGGTTCTGGATGCTTCCTGTTTGATCGTTGGAGTTTCCAGCACACAAGGATTTTTCTGGTATCTGCGTCGAGAATATACGCGTACCTTTTACGGCACCTCCACCAGAAGTATCGACGTGTCGTGACCTACCGCTGCAGTCTCCCGATGATTCCCGAATGCAACGCGGAAATCTAGATTTCTCCGGAATGAGCCGGGATGGTCGCGAGCTTCGTAACAATATCAACTGGGAGTTCAAAGCTCCAAGATTGAGAGCGAAAATTCCGAGACAAAAGTTGAAATTCCCAATTTGAAATTAACCAGATCAAACTATTCTGATTCCCAAGTCAAATCTTTGAGTTTTACTGTGGAAATTCTGAGCGTGTGAGCCTTCAAACTCTGAGAATGAAGTTGAAATTATTTTGAAAATGGAGCCAAAATCGCACTTAATAGAAATTAGAATTCGAGGGAGTCGATTTTGACTTGAAAGTTGCAATTTTGAGAGCTAAACGCCATAGTCAGACCTTGGAAGTGAAAATTTGAAAAGTGAAATTTGGATTTTGATGTCGAAATTCTGAGTTTTATTATCACTACGCTAAGTTTGAAGTCAAAGCTTTAAATTTGCAGTTGAAATTATGAGTTTGAATTCAAGGTTCCGAATGAGATCAAAACCCTTTGAGTTGGAGATGGAATTTCAAGCACATGAATGAAATCAAAATCAAAATATCAAGTTGAATTCCAAAACTCCAAAATTGGGGGTGGGAATTTTGGGACAGACGTAATTCTGAATTGAAATCAACAATACTAAACTTCGGCCTCTGACTTGCTAGTAAAACCTTTGAGATTCATATTGGAAATTCTGAACGTGTGAGTCTTAACTCTGAAAATGAAGGTGAGATTATTCTGAAAATTGTGTCAAACAATTTGTCAAACAATTTTGTAAAGTATAATCTGTTACAGAGGTTACCATTGTCGGCATGCCAGTCACTCAAGTTCATACTTGTGTATATAAAGTCTCGCTTTTTTCAAATAACCAAGTGTTATCTTTTTTGCACAACCATTTTCTACCATCTTTTTCTACTTGATCACGGCCAGCCCTTGCAATAACTTCGATTTTGATAGGTGAGTCTTCGAACTGTACAACTTGCAAATCTTTCAAATCGTTATTTTTCATGCTGCGGCGTTTCTGGGAACACGATAGCGCTCGTAATTGTTGAAATTATGAAATTAGTATAAATAAAAAACAAATTAGATTTAGGACGTATTTATTCTCAAAAATCAAGAGATAACATTCCTACCCAATACAACATGAACACAATTAAAAATTTTCAAAAATCAGAAGATAACATTCCTACCTAAAACACCATGAACACATTTTGAAAATTATATAATTTATACAAGAAAAATCACATTTTGGGGTGGTTTCCCAAAAACACTCAGTCAAAGTATGGCCTGATATCATGTATTTCGGGTCAAAACTGAAGAGGATCACACTTGAATTTTGGCCTCGAATGAAACAAGAATGTCTTTCAAGAAAAATTGGTCCAGTTCGAGAATTTCTGTATTGTGATAGAGTGAACCCTGAAGTATACTTTCAGAGTACAAGTTTCCATCTTCATTCAGTGGGTGGGTGGTCCACTTGAGTTTGAGCCCACTTCAATGAAACGTACTTTCACGTCGATGCGAGATAGTGTTTCTGTGATATTCTCCAGTTGGACTGCACGTTCTTCTGCAGTCATTTTTTTCTCCGGCGAACCAACGTCAATCCTCTTTAGTACTGGCGGCATTTTTTCTGCAACACTAAAAAAAATTGTAAAAAAAAAGCTAGCAAAAGATTGATGCAATTTGGAATTGGAACTCACCTTATGAGATTTGGGTTGAAAAAATCGTAGTCACTCAAACAAAGAGTTTCCAATCTTCCATGCTGGATTATCTGGTTCATGATGGCTGGCATTCTCAGGAACCGAAGTGATGTCCCAAAGTACTTCAAATTTCCGGCACGACGGAAGAGAATTTCGTGCGATTCCACAATTTTTGCCAGGCCGCTTTTTTTGGAACTCTCATTAGATAATTCTGAGTAGTCAGCTCCTACCAGTACCAGTTTTTCTACGGTTTCAGTTATCTACTCGCAGATGGCACGTAGCAAATGTGCGGATAATTTGCATTTAGTCAAATTTAATTCTCTCACATGTTTGCAGCCGTTGAAGAACTGTTGGATGTCATCAACGCTATTGCCGCGAAAGTTCGCCCATTCCAAGGACAACACTTCCAGATTCTTATGTTTGGAGATTGCCTTCATCATTTTATATTTGAGATTAAGTTTGTTTGAGTCCAGAATCAGTTCTTTCGTTCTGCATCTCTCCACCATATACAATACGTCCTTGTAGTCGTACAGGTATGTATCTGGCCTCCTTCCAAATCCCGTCAGGTCGAGCTTTTCAAGCGTCTTATAGAAACAGGACGATTTTGGTCCCAGATGATATGGTTGAACATCAGGAATCTAGTAGGAGTAAAGAGAAAAATGTTAGTAGGTACTTCATGTATGGGTGAGCTCTGTTGTCAAGACATTGTCGATGAATATTTTGGGATCGATACTAGTACAGATCTCGGCAGAAAAAACTAAAATACTTACACAACTCCATGATAAGTCCAGTTCCCTTATCGGAAATGAACTCGTTAAGAGCATTTCCATTTCGGCGATGGTGATCTCTTCTCCAGTTGAAGAAAGTCTTTTCCACAGCCTATTGTCGCCGCACACTCTCTGGAACCTTTGGCTGACCTTTTCCAATGCGCACAAGTCGAATTCAGGAAGGAGTGAGACTATTTTGTACAATATCTCGTCTGGTATGTAGTCGAAATTGATCATAGTTTGCTCCTGGAACATAATTCATCAGTAAGTAGGGAAAAAGAACGAAGAATAACAGATCATTTTTAAGCTGTATCTTAATCATTAGGCCGAACTTTGCAAAATGGTATATAGGTTTTCGTCATATTTTGACATGATCTACCAACAAATGAATTTTTTGCCATCATCCCTGAAACACCCTGTATATTATATAATATATTGACGATTGTAAAACTATTCATTAGGTCAAGAATAAGTCTGATTTTGATTTCGAGACTAAAGACTGAATCAACCCACTTTCAACAATAATTCATGGACCAAAAAAAGAGCGTACCGCTTTGAGGCTGTTCATGCCGAGAGATCCGTAGGCCGAAAGAACAAATTTCTATAACCACTCTTAACGCTCCCAAATTTAAATTTCACACGAAAGCATCCTGATATGAATTTTCTTTAAATTCATTGCGCAACATTTCAACTGCAATTCAAGTGCACTAGGTACATAAAGTCAAAAACAAAACAGTTATTCATTTGATTTTATGTCAAAATGTTAAGCAAATTTGATGGAACCTTGGGTCTCAATATGAAGCGAGATAAAATAGGGATGATATCATGTTTTCGGGGACAATAGGAGGGGAAATCTGGGAAAAAGTTCTCTCGAAGCACAGCCCCCGAATATTTCGCATAATTATACTTACAGCTCTAAGCAAAAATATGAATAGATAATCAGATCAGTACGAGAATAACTATTATAAAACAAATACTTACAATTTGCGACATTGTTAACTGGTTTGGAATAATTTTCACAGATAGCAAGTATATGATCGATGCTCACAGAACGATAGCAAAAAGGGAACTGATGAAGGCAGAGCGGACACGGACCCCGGACCATAAAGATACCTGAACTAGTGTAACAATAGAGCCCCTCTAAATTGTTCTCTTCAATTCTTAGAAATGCACAATTGCCAAGGTATAAACAAAGGGAAAGAAGTATAGGGCAAAGCGTGGCACAGACTTGTGTGGATCATGCATCAGCAGAGTGATTCGGAAATAGCGCCTCAGACTTCAAAGTAGTTTGGGGATTTACTTCAAAAGTCACTGAAAAATTTTCTTGAAGTTTCAAATTTTTTTTTGATGCCAAGAGATCCGTAGGCAGGAACAACGGTTTTTTTTATAACCACTCTTAACCCTCCCAAAATCAAAATTTCCTACACGAGCATCCTAATTTGCATTTTCCTCACATTTGCACAATATTTCAACTTCAATTTGAGTGCACTAGGTACATAAAATCTTGGAAAAAAAACAGTTATTCATTTGATTCTACGTCGAAATGTTGAGCAAATTTGATGAAACTTTGGGTTTTCATATACATATATAGCTAAACAAAATAGGGTTGATATTATGTTTTCGGGGGTAATGGGAGAAGGAATCTGGAAAAAAATTCTTTCAACGCACACCCCCTAAATATTTCGCTATATACTCACAGCTCTAAGCGGGGATGTGAATAAATATCAGGTCAGTATGAAATATCGATATAAAATAAATACTCACAATTTGCGACATTGTTAACTGGTTTGGAATAAATTTCACTGATTGCAAGTATATCGTCGATGTTCACAGAGCGACAGCAAAAAGGGAACTGATGAAGGCAAAGCGGACCCCGGACCATAAAGTTACCTGAATGTCCTGACCTAGTGTGTCAATAGAGCCCCTCTAAATTGTTCTCTTCAATTCTTAGAAAAGCATATTTGCCAAGGTATAAACAAAGGGAAAGAAGTATAGGACATAGCGTGGCACAGACTTGTGTAGAAGATGGAAATAGCGCCACAGAATTCGAAGTAGCTTGGAGATTCATTCAAAAGTCACAGAATAATGTCCTTGAAGTTTAAAATATTTTCAAGAGAGAGATCCGTAGGCTGGAGGTGCGGTTTTTTCAGAAACACTCTTGACGCTTCTTAAATCAAAAAATTCACCCAGGAGCATCCTAATTTGAAAATTTCTCAAATTCGCGCAACATTCAAACTGCAATTTGAATGCACAAGGTACATGAAATCTCAGAAAAAAACAGTTTTCAACTTGATTTCATTTCAAAGTGTTGAGCAACTTTGTTGAAACTTTGGTTTCCAAACAAAACTGAATAAAATAGGGATGATATCATGTTTTCGAAGGCAATGGGAGGAAAAAATTTGGGAAAAAGTCCTTGAAGCGCATAGCCCTCAAATATTTCAGTATAATACTAAGCGGGGAAATTATTAAATATCAGATCAGTATGAAATTGAATATGAAATGAATACTCACAGGTTGCGACATTGTTAACTGGTTGCGGTATGACTGGAATAATTTACACAGATTGCACGTGTATCGACGATGCTCATAGAACGACAGCAAAAAGGGAACTGTTAATATAATGACAAAGCGGAAAGCGGACCCCGGACTATAAAGGTACCTGAACTTGTGTAACAAGAGGAGCTCTCCTCAATTGTTCTCTTTAATTTCTGGAAATGCATATTCGCCACGGTATAACTGAACAAAGGGGAAGAAGTATAGGGCGAATCGTGGCACAGACCTGTGTAGAACAATAGAACATGCATATATTGTGTTCTTGAAATAGCGCCCCAGAGCAGTGGCGCCGAATAGACCTTTTTTTGTGGCGCTCGCATACCTCAAAATGAGGGGGGGGGGTCTGGAGAGGAAAAAAAGGAAAAGAAGAAACAAAAAAAGAAAAGAGGAAAGAGGGAGGAAAAGAAGAGGAAGAGAGATTTACCCAGCAAATCATTAGATATTAGGATTATTAGGTACACTGAATCCGAATGAATGTTTGTAGGTATAGACAATACAAATAGAGAAGACCATATGTTATCACCACCGTCGTCACAGATATTGGGGCATCAAAAATCAGCCAACCTTTTTTTGAATGATGGACTCGCCTGGTTCCTACGTAACCGTAAAAATCCGTGACGACTATGGTCTTTTCTATTTGTATTGTCTATATGCATCAACTTATGCTGGAAACATGCAGCAAAAATTAAAACTAAACTCCAACTCCAACTAAGAATCCAGCCATCTGATTGGTAAATTTTGACTTGCTGTTCCGAATCAACCAATCTGGTGCCAAACTTCTTAGTTGGAGTTAGAGTTTAGTTTTAATTTTTGCTGCATGTTGGAGTTATAACCAAAAAACCATTTCCAAAACTCAACTTTGAAAGCCTCTATCTCCGTTATAATGCGTTTCCGATAATAATTTTCTCCAGAAAGTCAATTTATTTTTTGATGCTAGAATATTGACGAAAAAAGTGTAACACCCTCAGGGGCGGCGGAACCGGGGGGGGGGGGGGGCAAGGGGGGGGTTATGGCCTCCCCCAATCCTAGTCTTAAGGGGGCCTGGCCCCTTCAATTTTCTCGATAAAGAATTTTTCTGCATGTTAAAAAAGATGATCACGCCTCTTTTCTGAAAAAATTTCGTCTGCGGCGCTTCTCGCTTCGCTCGCACTTCTTTCTTCTTACTTGTGCCTCCCAATAATTATATTCTTCCGCCGCCCCTGAGCACCCTGTATAAAATAATAATTCCTCAGCACTCTAGACTAGAGGCAAAAGAGTTTTGATCATACGGACTTCAACAGGCAACTAACTGGACTAGGAAAATCTCACGATCTTATGATCTCACAAAAACTTTCGATTCTTGTGCCTAGCTACATTGCGCTGCACTGTACACTACACCCTATTTATTAGTTTATTACTCTTGATAGAACTGGGACCCAATTTAACAAGAGGGTCTTACCTACTTCTTCCCACAAACTACGCAGCAATATTTTCTGCCACAGTTCTTTAACTTGAAATTTAGCCCATGTCATCTAGGTGGGTTGTACATGAATTATTTCGCTCCCAACTGCTCCTAGAAGGGGTATTTTTAAGAATTTCGAAAATTTCTAAATTTGAAAATATAATGAAATCTATGGACAATTTGGTCAGCAGCTTCCCTTTTTTGGCTTATTATTGTTAATATTATAATTATTATTCCTTTTTTTTTTTGCCTTCGGCGCTAACTGCATAAGGGGCTCTTGGGCCCACCGGCCCGACCGTAGCGTGGCAATAGGGGGGGGGTCTAAAATTTTCTTCGCCATAGTAACTTTTTATGAGTTCGGCGCCACTGCCCCAGAGTCCAAAGCAGATAAGAGATTCGCTTCAAGAGTCACAGAAAAATGTCCTTGGAATTTTTGAGTTTTTTTTATGCCGAGAGATCCGTGGGCCGGAGAAACGTTTTTTTCTGTAACCTCTCTTAACGCTTCCAGAATAAAAATCCCGCTTACACGAGCATCCTAATTTGAATTTTCCTCAAAGGACCCCGCACGATTCTTATGGAAAATGGGTCTCGGTCAAATTCCCTAATTTTCTCATATGTTGTAGCCCAATTTGACACGAGCCAAAAACCATCGTCCGTTACTCAAAAAAATGGACAGTTTTTTTTCTATAAGGGGTTGAAGATGGGTTATTTCGAGGTAACAAAATATGTTCCAACGTAAGTGAGAACATTTCAACGTCTTTCCTGACACATATATATACGCACACATATACGCTTATGACAATTTCCTTTTTTTTTGTGAAAAAATCAACCCCCTCTTTCACCCCCAACCCCTACTTGTGAGTATTGAATTCGAAATTACGTTCGAAAGTCATGCATATGGTTTTATTTTGTCGAATTATTGATTTTGGCACAAAAAATTTTTCCAACCCCCAAATAGGGGGTGGGGTTGAAAAAAAAAACATCGGTAAATTCGACTGAATTTCTGATACTGTGCTTTACCAGTTACGCCTAACAAGATTATCAAAGGGAAAACTCATTCGTATGACCAGTTTCCACCCTACAAAGGGTTGAAGTTGACTATAATGACGCATCAAACATTCTTCCATGTCATAAACCAAATGAATGGAAATAGTGGACTTTCATATATCATCTTGTTTCGTAAAAATGTCTATTCTCCAAAAATACTTTCAATCCCGTCCTTCATCTCCTATCCCTGTTTCTGAACATCATATTCGAAACAAATCTTGGAAATTACATCAATTTTCATTTCATCCTTCAAATAGTCGCAGTAGCTAGAATAAGAGTGTGAAATAATATTTTGCTTTGATTGAGCAGCTTTCGCTCCAAATGACATGGAATTCTTTAATCTAAACTATAAGTAGAGGTGTATCCGTACAAAAGAAAAAAGCTAGGAACCATGTAGGTACAGGTAAACATAATTAACCTGCTGTAAAGTTGAGACTTGATAGGAACACCAATATTTTTAATAATAATCCAGGCAAAAAATCATCCAATCAAATGTATGTCCCACCCTGCTGTAAGGGTGCTAACATAAGCATAATAGTGAAAGTGAATTTTGAGGGAGGATTCACAATCAGATGCAGAGAATCCGACCGTAGACCTTCTCCTTTATTTCCAAGATTTATTTCGAATATGATGTTCAGAAAAAAGAATAGGGGATGAGAGACGGGGTTAAAATTATTTTTGAATGATAGGCATTTTTACAAAACAAGATGATATGAAAGTCCACTATTTTCATTCATTTTGTTTATGACATGGAAGAATGTTTTATGAGTCATTATAGTCAACATCAACCCTCTGTGTGGTAGAAACTGGTCATACGAATGATTTTTTTGTTGGTAATCTTGTTTAGCGTAACTGGTCAGCACAATATCAGAAATTCAGCCGAATTGACCAATGATTTTTTTTTAACCCCACCCCCTATTTGGGGGTTGGAAAAAAATTTGTGCCAAAATTAGTAATTCGACAAAATAGAACCATCTGCATGACTTTCGAACGTAATTTCGAATTTGATACTCACAAGTAGGTGTTGAGGGTGAGGGAGGGGGTTGATTTTTTCACAAAAGAAAAAAGGAATTTGCATAAGCCATATGTGTTGAAAAGGACGTTGGAATGTTCTCACTTACGTTGGAACATATTTTTTTACCTTGAAATAACCCATCTTCTACCCCTTATAAAAAAAAAACTGTCTATTTTTTTTGGTAACGGACGATGGTTTTTGGCTCGTGTCAAATTGGGCTACAATATATAAAAAAATTAGGGAATTCGACCGAGACCCATTTCCGATAAGAATCGTGCGGGGTCCTTCGCGCAACATTTTGACTGCAATTTAAGTGCACTAGGTACATGAAATCTTAGAAAAAAACAGTTATTCAGTAGTTTTTATGTCGAAATGATTAGCAAATTTGATGAAACTTTGAGTTTCCATATAAAACTAAATAAAATAGAGATGATATTATGTTTTCGGTTCGATTTCGATCATCAGTTATTCACTTTACTCTACTTTTATTAATGATCACGTGTTTATGGAAGCATTTTGTTCACGTGCGATATACGACGTCTCATTTCAAAGGAGCGGCTCAGACTTAAGACAAATTGGAACCTATTATACACAGGTGATTCAAAAATGGCAGATTTCCTTTCGGGCACGTTATAGTGGAAGTAAACGGAGCATGGGGAAAATAACGAAAAAAATTTATTGACTCCATCAATAATAGGACGTAACTTATCAAAGCTTGACATATTTATCACAAAAGAATTACCCCAGTTTCGATGGACGTTTTTGAATCCAGAATCCACAAGCACTCTTAGCCCATTCAATTTATGAACCCTCGGTACTCAAACCCTAAGCAGGGATATAAATAAAAATCAGATCAGTATAAAAATTGATATAGAATAAATACTTACAGGTTGCGACATTGTTACTGGTTACGGTATGATTGGAATAATTTTCTCAGATTGCACGTGTATCGACGATGCTCACAGAACTACAGCAAAAAGGGAATTGATTGAAGCAAAGCGTGAAAGCGAACCGTAAAGGTTTCTGAACTGGTGTATCTGAAAAAACTAAGTCTACTTTTAGATCTCTTTCCATCCGGCTCTTCAACGTCCTGCCTGGCGACTGGAAGTCTTCAACTGTTGGGAAGCTTGAAATAAAGCTTAAATGCTTTTTAAAATCCCATTGCTTCTACACAGTGGACGAATTTACCAACTTTTGGAAGTCGACCTAGCCCAGGTGTTTTAATCTGTAGTGTTAAGATCATGTGTGTTTTTATCTTTATAATGTTCCATTTATATTTTATATTTTTGAATGCTATCAGGAGAGAGTGGAAGATCGGCCAGAGCTGAACTCTCTCCTTAACTTGATTTGTATTGTCACTGCATTTCAGTTTAAAAAAATATCTATCTATCTATCTATCTATCTATCTATCAATAAGAGCCCCCTCGATCATTTTTTCCAATTCTCAGAAATGCACAAATGTAAAGATGCTAGTTGCTCTATATTTCTTCCCCTTTAATGATACCTTGGCAAATATGCATTTCCAAAAATTGGAAAGAACAATTGAGGGGGGCTCTTATTGTTACACTGGTTCAGGTACCTTTACGGTCCGCTTGAGACTTGCTCCACCCTTCACCGCTTTGTCTTAATCAATTCCCTTTTTGCTGTGAATCTGTGGGCATCGTCGATACACGTGCAATCTGTGAAAATTATTCCAATGATAGTGTAACCAGTTGACAATGTCGCAACCTATGAGTATTTATTTGATATTCATTTTTTTACTGATCGGAAATTCATTTATATCCCTGCTTAGGGCTGTGAAAATATATCAAAATATTTAGGAGCTGTGCGCCAAAAGAACATTCTCCCCAGATTTCTCCTTTTGCTCCCGAAATCATAATACAGTGCTCAACAATTCAAGTGGAACACCTGAAAATTTTGGTAAAATTAAAATGGTCGTATTTTCTTGGGAAAAAAACCGAATTGGAATGAGCTTCTTTTCCTGGGCAGCTAATGTCTTAGACTACAGCATGATAGAATTCTTTCTTGTTGCGAGCTTGTCATGTTATTTATACAGGGTGATGTAGTGAGGTACTGCAAAAAATGTGAAGTTTGCACCTCTCCCGATCCGCGAAAAAAAAATTTTGAATTTTTTCATCTTGTTCTGAAAAAACATAGAGCCCATACCTTAAAACGATTTTTTGGGTTTTTGTCTATCTGTGTTAATTATAGGGTGATCTCAAAAAAGTGATATTCTAGACTTTCAGTGATAACTTCTTTCATTGTTATCCGATTTTGAACATCTTTAGCTTATATTGAAGCTGATACTTCAGGCGAGAACGTTGTGAGGTCAAAACTTATTGAAGACAATAATTTGATATAAGGGGACGACGTATCAGAAGTGACCCGAATGCGAAACAGCTTCCGAGTATCTGTTTGATGAAAGACAAAAACAAATTGAAACTTGTCCTCAGGGGATCCGCTAATTTGGACCATTTCGATCTGCTTCTCGTTTAAGTTGTCTAAGAAATTTCCGTGGTAGAATCAAAACCTAACTGCGTGTATTCGCGAGAGAATTGCATCCCTTATTTACCTGAAGGCGGCCGTAACCCAAGTTACAAAATTCACAACAATTCCAAAAATTCCCTTTGACAATAAATCACGTATACCTGCCAGTTCTGAATTTTGTAACTTGGGTTACGGCCGCCTACAGGTAAATAAGGGATGCGATTTTTTCGCGAAAACACGCAGTCAAGTTTCAGTTCTACCACGGACATTTCTTGGACAACTAAAGCGAAAAGCAGATCTAAATGGTCCGAATTAGCGGATCCTTTGGAGACACGTTTTAATTTGTTCTTATCTGTTATAAAACGGGAAGTCGGAAGCTGTTTTGCATTCGGGTAACTTTTGACACGTCCCCTTATATTGAATTGTTCTCTTCAATAAGTTTTGACCTTATTGAAAAACCAAGGTGTATGTCGAACTTTGACCTGTGCTCAAGGACTTGGTTTTCAATGCACTATAACATGACATAAATGACCTGGTAAGAAAAATTGCAAAATTTCGGTGGCAGTGAAAGTGTCAACAGGGATAAACGAGAACCCAAAAAATCGGTTCGAGGTATGGGTTCAATGATTTTTCAGAATCAGTTGAAAAAATTAAAAAAAATGTTTTCGCGGATCGGGAGGGGTGCAAACTTCACATTTTTTTGCAGTACCTCACTACTACACCCTGTATAATTATTATAAAGAGCTTGTAACAAGAAAAAGTTACATCATGCTGTAGTCTAAGAGATTAGCTGTCCAGAGAAAAAAACTAATTGCGATTCGGTTATTTCTTGAGAAAATACAACCACTTCAATTTGACCAAAATTTTCAGGTGTTCCACTTCAATTGTTGAGCACTGTATCATCCCTATTTTATTCAGTTTGATATGGAAACCCAAAGTTTCACCAAATTCGCTCAACATTTTGCCATAAACTCAAGTGAGTAACTGCTTGAGAGTTTCTCCAGAAATAATAAGTTCAACTCATTCAACTAGAAAATGTGCAACAAGTGCTTCCACTGCCAATTTGGGAAAAACTATATTAGGGTATATGGGCTATAATAGGGGTAATGGGTAGACATGAGAGATCAATTGTACCGATTGCCTAGGCATTCAACCCCCATGGTACGTCATTACAAGAATTGGATAGAAACCGTGTCGAAGTTGACCCTTCACTTATTGTGCCATACGTACCGTCAAATTTTGCTTACTCGTCGTCGTTCACTCTTCCGTCTCAGGAAGTCCCAAAGGACCCTGAGCCCTTATCACCTCTCAACTGAGGAACCCACAAGTTTTTTTTATGAAAGTGGAAAGAACAATCAAAATTAATAACAATGCAACATTCTCAAAACACTCTTATAACTTTTATTTCACAAAAAAATCAGTGACGTCAAAATTTAATTTCTTATCTAGATTGCGAGACTTCCCTATACCTCTATGAGATGGAATTTCCGGCCATTCCCTCTGCATCGTAGTTTAGGCCGATCGGTACAATACTTGTGTATATTAGGTGTCGCTTTTTTTAAAATAACCCAAGTGTTACCTTTTTTGCACAACCATTTTTCACCATCTTTTTCTACTCGATCGCAGCCAGATCTTGCAATAACTTCGATTTTGATAGGTGAGTCTTTGAACTGTCCAATTTGCAAATCTTTCAAATCGTTATTTTTCATGTTACGGCATTCGATAGCGCTCGTTATTGTTTAAATTATGAAATTAGTATAAATAAAAAACAATTTAGATTCAGGACGTATTTAATTCTCAAAAATCAAGAGATAACATTCCTACCTAATACACCATGAACACATTTCAAACATTTTCAAAAATCAGGAGATAACATTCCTACCTAGTACACTATGAACACATTTTGAAAATTATATAATTTATACAAAAAAAAATCACAGTTTGGGGTGATTTCCTAGAAACACTCAGTTAAAAAATTGCCTGATTACATGGATTACGGGTCAAAACTGAAGTGGATCAAACTTGAATTTTGGCCTCGAATGGAACAAGAATGTCTTTCAGGAAAAATTGGTCCATTTTGGGCACTTCTGTATTGTGATATAGTGAACCCTGGAGTAAACCTTGAGAGTACAAGTTTTCATCTTCATTCAGTGGGTGGGTGGTCCACTTGAGTTTGAGCCCACTCCAATGAAACGTACTTTCACGTCGATGCGAGATAGTGTTTCTGTGATATTTTCCAGTTGGACTGCACGTTCTTCTGCAGTCATCTTTTTCTCCGGCGAACGAACGTCAATCCTCTTCAGTGTTGGCGCCATTTTTTCTGCAACACTGAAAAAAATATATATTGTAAAAAAAAACTAGCAAAAGATTGATGCAATTTGAAATTGGAACTTACCTTTGAAGATTTGGGTTGAAAAAATCGTGGTCGCTCAAACAAAGAGTTTCCAATTTTCCATGCTGCATTATCTGGTCCATGATGGCTGGCATTCTCAAGAACCGTAGTGATGTCCCAAAGTACTTCAAATATCCGGCACGACGGAAGAGAATTCCTTGCGATTCCACAATTTTGGCAAGGCCGCTTTTTTTGGAACTCTCATTAGATAATTCTATGTAGTCAGCTCCTACCAGTACCAGTTTTTCTACGGTTTCAGGTATGTACTCGCAGATGGCACGAAACAAATGTGCGGATAATTTGCATTTAGTCAAATTCAATTCTCTCACATGCTTGCAGCCGTTGAAGAACTGTTGGATGTCATCAACGCTATTGCCGCGAAAGTTCGCCCATTCCATGGACAACACTTCCAGATTCTTATGTTTGGAGATCGCCTTTATCATTTTATATTTGAGATTAAGTTTGTTCGAGTCCAGAATCAGTTCTTTCGTTCTGCATCTTTCCACCATATATAATACGTCCTTGTAGTCGTACAGGTATGTATCTGGCCTCCTTCCAAATCCCGTCAGGTTGAGCTTTTCAAGCGTCTTATAGAAACAGGACGATTTTGGTCCCAGATGATATGGTTGAACATCAGGAATCTAGTAGGAGTAAAGAAAAAAATGTTAGAAGGTATTTCATGTATGGGTGAGCTTTGTTGTCAAGACATTGTCGATGGATATTTTGGGATCGATACTAGTACAGATCTCGGCAGAAAAAATTATAATACTTACACAACTCCATGATAAGTCCAGTTCTCTTATCGGAAATGAACTCGTTAAGAGCATTTCCATTTCGGCGATGGTGATCTCTACTTCAGTTGAAGAAAGTCTTTTCCACAGCCTATTGTCGCCGCACACTCTCTGGAACCTTTGGCTGACCTTTTCCAATGCGCACAAGTCGAATTCAGGAAGGAGTGAGACTATTTTGTACAATATCTCGTCTGGTATGTAGTCGAAATTGATCATAGTTTGCTTCTGGAACATAATTCATAAGTAAGTAGGGAGTAGGGAAGAATAACAGATCATTTTTAAGCTGTATATTCATCATTAGGCCGAACTTGCAGAATGGTATATAGGTTTTCGTCATATTTTGACAGGATCTACCCACAAATGAATTTTTTGTCATCATCCCTGAAACACCCTGTATATTATATAATATATTGATGATTGTAAAACTATTCATTAGGTCAAGAATAAATCTGATTTTGATTTCGGGACTGAAGACTCAAGATGTTAAGCAAATTTGATGAAACCTTGGGTCTCAATAAGAAGCGAGATGAAATAGGGATGATATCATGTTTTCAGGGACAATAGGAGGGGAAATCTGGGAAAAAGTTTTTTCGACGCACAGCCCCCGGATATTTCGCATGTACTTACAGCCCTAAGCAAGAATATGAATAGATAATCAGATCAGTACGAGAATAACTATTATAAAACAAATACTCACAATTTGCGACATTGTTAACTGGTTTGGAATAATTTTCACAGATTGCAAGTATATGGTCGATGCTCACAGAACGACAGCAAAAAGGGAACTGATGAAGGCAGAGCGGACACGGTCTATAAAGATACCTGAACTAGTGTAACAATAGAGCCCCTCTAAATTGTTCTCTTCAATTCTTAGAAATGCACAATTGCCAAGGTATAAACAAAGGGAAGGAAGTATAGGGCAAAGCGTGGCACAGACTTGTGTGGAATATGCATCAACGGAGTGATTCGGAAATAGCGCCTCAGACTTCAAAGTAGTTTGAAGATCCACTTCAAAAGTCACAGAAAAATTTTGTTGATCTTTCAATTTTTTTTTTATTGCCAAGAGATCCGTAGGCAGGAAGAACGGTTTCTTATATAACCATTCTTAACGCTCCCAAAATCAAAATTTCCTAGACGAGCATCCTTATTTGCATTTTCCTCACATTTGCACAATATTTCAACTTCAATTTGAGTGCACTAGGTACATAAAATCTCAGAAGAAAACTGTTATTCATTTGATTCTACGTCGAAATGTTGAGCAAATTTGATGGAACTTTGGGTTTTCATATACATATATAGCTAAATGGAATAGGGTTGATATTATGTTTTTGGGGGTAATGGGAGAAAGAATCTGGGAAAAAATTCTTTCAACGCACACCCCCTAAATATTTCGCTATATACTTACAGCTCTGAGCGGGGATGTGAATAAATATCAGGTCAGTATGAAATATCGATATAAAATGAATACTCACAATTTGCGACATTGTTAACTGGTTTGGAATAAATTTCACTGATTGCAAGTATATCGTCGATGTTCACAGAGCGACAGCAAAACGGGGACGGATGAAGGCAAAGCGGACCCCGGACCATAAAGGTACCTGAACGTCCTGAACTTGTGTAACAATAGAGCCCCTCTAAATTGTTCTCTCCAATTCTTAGAAAAGCATATTTGCCAAGGTATAAACAAAGGAAAAGAAGTATAGGACATAGCGTGGCACAGACCTGTGTAGAATATGGAAATAGCGCCACATAATTCGAAGTAGTTTGGAGATTTATTCAAAAGTCACAGAAAAATGTCCTCGAAGTTTAAATTATTTTCAAGAGAGAGATCCGTAGGCTGGAGGTACGGTTTTTCCAGAAACACTCTTAACGCTTCTGAAATCAAGAAATTCACCCAGGAGCATCCTAGTTTGAAAGTTTCTAAAATTCGCGCAACATTCCAACTGCAATTTTAATGCACTAGGTACATGAAATCTCAGAAAAAAACAGTTTTTAACTTGATTTCATGTTTAAGTGTTGAGCAACTTTGTTGAAACTTTGGGTTTTCAAATAAAACTAAATAAAATAGGAATGATATCATGTTTTCGAGGGCAATGGGAGGAAAAATCTGGAAAAAAGTCCTCTAGACGCATTCAAATATTTCAGTGTAATACTAAGCGGGGAAATTATCAAATATCAGATCAGTATGAAATTGAATATGAAATAAATACTCACAGGTTGCGACATTGTTAACTGGTTGCAGTATGACTGGAATAATTTACACAGATTGCACGTGTATCGACGATGCTCATAGAACAACAGCAAAAAGAGAACTGTTAATATAATGGCAAAGCGGAAAGCGGACCCCGGACTATAAAAGTTTCTGAACTTGTGTAACAATAGGAGCTCTCCCTAATTGTTCTCTTTAATTTCTAGAAATGCATATTCGCCACGGAATAACTGAACAAAGGGGAAGAAGTATAGGGCAAAGCGTGGCACAGACCTGTGTAGAACAATAGAACATGCATATATTGTGTTCTTGGAATAGCGCCCCAGAGTCCAAAGCAGATAAGAGATTCGCTTCAAGAGTCACAGAAAAATGTCCTTGGAATGTTTGAGTTTTTTTCATGCCGAGAGATCCGTAGGCCGGAGCAACGTTTCTTTCTGTAACCTCTCTTAACGCTTCCAGAATCAAAATCCCGCTTACACGAGCATCCTAATTTGAATTTTCCTCAAATTTGCGCAACATTTTGACTGCAATTGAAGTGCACTAGGTACATGAAATCTCAGGAAAAACCAGTTATTCAGTAGTTTTTATGTCGAAATGATGAGCAAATTTGATGAAACTTTGAGTTTCCATATGAAACTAAATAAAATAGAGATGATATTTTGTTTTCGGTTCGATTTCGATCATCAGTTATTCACTTTACTCTACTTTTATTAATGATCACGTGTTCATGAAAGCATTTTGGTCACGTGCGATATACGACGTCTTATTCTAAAGGAGCGGCTCAGACTTAAGACAAATTGGAACCTATTATACACAGGTGATTCAAAAAGGGCAGATTTCCTTTCGGGCACGTTATAGTGGACGTAAACGAGGCATGGAAAAAATAACGAAAGAAATTTATTGGCTCCACCAATAAGAGGACGTAACTTATCAAAGTTTGACAAATTTATTACAAAAGGATTAGCCTAGATTCGAAATACGTTTTTGAATTCTGAATCTACAGGCACTCTTGATCCATTTGATTCATGAAATCCCGGTACTCAAGCCCTAAGCAGGGATATAAATAAAAATCAGATCAGTGTGAAATAATTATCAAATAAATACTTACAGGTTGCGACATTGTTACTGGTTACGGTATGATTGGAATAATTTCCTCAGATTGCGCGTGTATCGACGATGCTCACAGAGCTACAGCAAAAAGGGAATTGATTGAGGCAAAGCGTGAAAGCAAACCGTAAAGGTACCTCAACTGGTGTATCAATAAGAGCCCCCCCTCGATCATTTTTTTCAATTCTTGAGAATGCATAAATGTGAAGGTGCTTCTTTCCCTTTATTTCTCCCTCTCTGTAAATACCTTGGCAAATATGCATTTCTAAAAATTGAAGAGAACAATCGAGGGGGGCTCTTATTGTTACACTGGTTCAGGTACCTTTAAACTCCGCTTGAGGCTTGCTTCACCCTTCACCGCTTTGTCTTAATCAATTTCCTTTTTGCTGTCAATCTGTGGGCATCGTCGATACACGTGCAATCTGTGAAAATTATTCCAATGATACTGCAACTAGTTGAAAATGTCGCAACCTATAAGTATTTATTTTATATTAACTTTTTTACTGATCAGAAATTCATTTATATCCCTGCTTAGGGCTGTGAAAATATATCAAAATAATTAGGGGCTCTGCGCCGAAAGAACATTTCCCCCAGATTCCTCCTATTGCTCCCGAAAACATAATACAGTGCTCAACAATAGGCTACTTTGTTTGGGCAGGTGCGCATGCTTGAAGGCTCCAAATTTTGAAAACTTTCGTACACCTGTCAGTTGAATGGCAACGCTGCATGCTCTGTCTAGCCGCCTGCCCAACAACTGGTTCCTGGCTGTCACTTTTATACATACCGTAAATGCATCTCTTCGTAGCTTCTTTGAACTTCCTTCTCGGTACAGCCATTTTCAACAGGCTCTGATCTTTCGTCAAAACATGAGCAAATGAAATGTTAATCAGGTAGAAACGAGAAGTGTGATCATAATTGTCACAAGTGACAGTTGGCGCCGATGTCTTGTTGTTTTGAGCGCTGTTGCCATTTTCGTTGTTCCTGAACTTCCACAAATGATCATTGAACTTAATTTCAACGAAACATTTCCTTTGAATATAAAAAATGATATCTAACATTCAACCAAATTATTTGTGGAATTTTAGGTGCACTACAATATTTTTTAGTGTTAATTTTAACTATCGGTGTACGAAACTATGAAATTCGCGCCAGACATGCGCACACAAAAAAACCGAAACGAAGGGACCTATTGAAGTGGAACACCTGAAAATTTTGGTAAAATTCAAATGGTCGTATTTTCTTGAGAAAAAACCGAATTGAAATGAGCTTTTTTCCTGGGCAACTGATGTCTCAGACTACAGCATGATAGAATTCTTTTTTGTTGCAAGCTTGTCATGTTATTTATACAGGGTGAAGTAGTGAGGTACTGCAAAAAATGTAAACTTTACACCTCTCCCGATCCGCGAAAAATTTTTTTTTTATTTTTCCATCATGTTGTGGAAAAACATTGGGCCCATACCTTGAAACAATTCTTTGGGTTTTTGTCTATCTGTGTTTATTATGAGATGATCTCAAAAAAGTGATATTTTAGACTTTCAGTGATAACTTCTTCCATTGTTATCCGATTTTGGACATCTTCAGCTTATATTGAAGCTGATACTTCAGGCGAGAACGTTGTGGGGTCAAAACTTATTGAAGACAATAATTCAACATAAGGGGACGTATCAGAAGTGACTCGAATGCGAAACAGCTTCCGAGTATCTGTTTGATGAAAGACGTAAAAAAATTGAAACTTGTCCTCAGAGGATCCGCTTATTTGGACCATTTTGATCTGCTTCTCGCTTTAGTTGTCTAAGAAATTTCCGTGGCAGAATCAAAACTTAACTGCGTGTTTTCGCGAGAGAATTGCATCCCTTATTTACCTGAAGGCGGCCGTAACCCAAGTTACAAAATTCACAACAATTCCAAAAATTCTCTTTGACAATAAAACACGTATACCTGCCAGTTCTGAATTTTGTAACTTGGGTTACGGCCGCCTACAGGTAAATAAGGGATGCGATTTTTTCGCGAAAACACGCAGTCAAATTTCGGTTCTAC
The DNA here is from genome assembly GCA_949128115.1 of Anaspis maculata. Taxonomy (NCBI): domain Eukaryota; kingdom Metazoa; phylum Arthropoda; class Insecta; order Coleoptera; family Scraptiidae; genus Anaspis; species Anaspis maculata. Next base: position 87,353,217 of record OX421964.1, on the reverse strand, counting down.
CACGGACATTTCTTGGACAACTAAAGCGAAAAGCAGATCTAAATGGTCCGAATTAGCGGATCCTTTGAAGACACGTTTTATTTTGTTCTTATCTGTTATAAAACGGGAGGTTGGAAGCTGTTTTGCATTTGGGACACTTTTGACACGTCCCCTGATATTGAATTGTTTTCTTCAATAAGTTTTGACCTCACACCGTTCTTGCCTGAAGTTTCAGCTTCATTATGAGCCAAAGAAGTTTGAAATCTGATAACAATGAAAGGAGTTACCATTGAAAGCCTAAAATATCACTGTTTTGAGATCACCCTGTAATTAACACGTTCACTGCCACGCTGGTCCCATGGGACCAGCAGGAAATTTCAATTTTTTTAGGTTCCTGGCTTAAGTACGCTACATATCGACAATGGCAGCGGTCCACCACGGCTTAAGGTGTTACAAGTGCATGGTAATTTTTTTGATTTTTTGATATATGCAAAATTTGGCCCCCAAAAAATTATTATGTCTGGCTCATTTTTTCGTAATTTTTCAAAAAACCAAGGTGTATTTCGAACTTTGACCTGTGCTAAAGGACTTAGTTTTCAATGCACTATAACATGACATAAATGGCCTGGTAAGAAAAATAGCGAAATTTCGGTGACAGTGAAAGTGTTAACAGAGATAAACGAAAACCAAAAAAATCGGTTCGAGGTATGGGTTCAATGATTTTCCAGAATCAGTTGAAAAAATTAAAAAAAATGATTTCGCGGATCGGGAGGGGTGCAAACTTCTCATTTTTTGCAATACCTCACTACTACACCCTGTATAATTATTATGAAGAGCTTGTAACAAGAAAAAGTTACATCATGCTGTAGTCTAAGAGATTAGCTGTCCAGAGAAAAAAACTAATTGCGATTCGGTTATTTCTTGAGAAAATACGACCATTTTAATTTGACCAAAATTTTCAGGTGTTCCACTTCAATTGTTGAGCACTGTATCATCCCTATTTTATTCAGTTTGATATGGAAACCCAAAGTTCCACCAAATTCGCTCAACATTTTGCCATAAACTCAAGTGAATAACTGCTCTTTTCTGAGATTTCATGTACCTAGTGCACTTAAATTGCAGTTGGAATGTTGCGCAAGTTTGAGACAAATTCAAATTAAGATGAATTTGAGTCGTATTCTCAAATTTCAAAATTCTTCTTTCACCTCAAAGGTGCTGTGAAAATACATCTGGCAAGTATGTTTGGTATGGTCTGGCAGGTTATTCTAGGAATTTTCCAGGGTAACAATACAATGATGCTATTGTAATGTGCCTCTTCGATCTGAAGGTCCAGGAAGGTACTAATGCGATGCTGGACAGATTTGTTTTTGTTAATAACTTGCAAATCGAAGCCGAAGAAATTTTTTCGTTATTTTATTACCCGTTTACGTCCATCTGATCTGATCTGATCAACTGATCAAAATATTTTATAGACTCCTATTTTCAGAACCACCTCTAGCATTTCGTAAAATGACTGAAAATTCAAAGTTGAATAACGACCAAAATAAACAAGGAACTTTTTTGAATCCCTGACACGGTTTGTTCAAAGTGTTGCTGATCAAGTATTTTTCGCGTATCAACCCCGAAAATCTGGCGTTCACCCTCCAATAAATTATGAGCTTCTGCTCTGCGCTACTGGAAATAAAATGTTTCTTGTAAGGGTAAAATGAATTTCTACTTCATTTTAGCACCATATCTAGGAAAGGGTGATACATGATACATATTCATCCCTTATGTACCCTTATAATACCTATACCCTGGTAGTTTTCACAGAAATATTTAGTTCAACTCATTCAACTAGAAAATGTGCAACGAGTCATTACAAGAATTGGTCAGAAACAGTGTCGAAGTTGACCCTTTACTTATTGTGCCATACGTACCGTCAAATTTTGCTTACTCGTCGTCGTTCACTTTTCTGTCTCAGCAAGTCTCAAAGGACCCTGAGCCCTTATCACCTCTCAACTGAGGAAACCCACAAGTTTTTTTATGAAAGTGGAAAGGACAATCGAAATTAATAACAATGCAACATTCTCAAAACACTCAACTTTTATTTCACAAAAAAATCAGTGACGTCAAAATTGAATTTCTAATCTAGATTGCGAGACTTCCCTATACCTCTAGTCGATTGATTCTTAATTCAATTCCGAACCGGAAGTGAAGAGTTCTACCCCTTTTTCCATTCATGGGTTCGTCTCGTTCGGTTTATTAATTTAGAATAAAATTTTCATTTACAGCCATCCCCTCTGTTGGTCGTTCGGACAGAGCGTCCGGGAAATTGATATCCAACGGGTCGGGCTGCTGGCGGCGATATCTTTGAAATATCAAAGTTAATTTTTGCTTCCTGCCTCATTTCCAAAATTTTCTTCGTTTTGCATTTTTCTCACGCCGCCGCCGCCCCCAAAGTTTTAACGGTCGTTTGAAAACAGATGGAATTTCCGGCCATTCCCTCTGCATCGTAGTTTAGGCCGATCGGTACAATACTTGTGTATATTAGGTCTCGCTTTTTTTAAAATAACTCAAGTGTTACCTTTTTTGCACAACTATTTTCTACCATCTTTTTCTACTCGATCGCAGCCAGATCTTGCAATAACTTCGATTTTGATTGGTGAGTCTTTGAACTGTCCAATTTGCAAATCTTTCAAATATTTATTTTTCATGTTGCGGCATTCCTGGGAACACGATAGCGCTCGTTATTGTTTAAATTATGAAATTAGTATAAATAAAAAACAATTTAGATTCAGGACGTATTCAATTCTCAAAAATCAAGAGATAACATTCCTACCTAATACACCATGAACACATTTTAAAAATTTCCAAAAATCAAGAGATAACATTCCTACCTAATACACTATGAACACATTTTGAAAATTATATGATTTATACAAAAAAAATCAGTTTGGGGTGATTTCCTAGGAACACTCAGTTAAAAAATGGCCTGATTACATGGATAACGGGTCAAAACTAAAGTGGATCACACTTGAATTTTGGCCTCGAATGAAACAAGGATGTCTTTCAAGAAAAATTGGTCCATTTTGAAAACTTCTGTATTGTGATAGAGTGAACCCTGGAGTAAACCTTGAGAGTACAAGTTTTCATCTTCATTCAGTGGGTGGGTGGTTCACTTGAGTTTGAGCCCATTCCAATGAAACGTACTTTCACGTCGATGCGAGATAGTGTTTCTGTGATATTCTCCAGTTGGACTGCACGTTCTTCTGCAGTCATTTTTTTCTCCGGCGAACGAACGTCAATCCTCTTCAGTGTTGGCGCCATTTTTTCTGCAACACTGGAAAAAATATATATTGTAAAAAAAAACTAGCAAAAGATTGATGCAATTTGAAATTGGAACTTACCTTTGAAGATTTGGGTTGAAAAAATCGTGGTCGCTCAAACAAAGAGTTTCCAATTTTCCATGCTGCATTATCTGGTCCATGATGGCTGGCATTCTCAAGAACCGTAGTGTTGTCCCAAAGTACTTCAAGTTTCCGGCACGACGGAAGAGAATTCCGTGCGATTCCACAATTTTGGCAAGGCCGCTTTTTTTGGAACTCTCATTGGATAATTCTATGTAGTCAGCTCCTACCAGTACCAGTTTTTCTACGGTTTCAGGTATGTACTCGCAGATGACACGAAGCAAATGTGCGGATAATTTGCATTTAGTCAAATTCAATTCTCTCACATGCTTGCAGCCGTTGAAAAACTGTTGGATGTCATCAACGCTATTGCCGCGAAAGTTCGCCCATTCCATGGACAACACTTCCAGATTCTTATGTTTGGAGATTGCCTTTATCATTTTATATTTGAGATTAAGTTTGTTCGAGTCCAGAATCAGTTCTTTCGTTCTGCATCTTTCCACCATATACAATACGTCCTTGTAGTCGTACAGGTATGTATCTGGCCTCCTTCCAAATCCCGTCAGGTCGAGCTTTTCAAGCGTCTTATAGAAACAGGACGATTTTGGTCCCAGATGATATGGTTGAACATCAGGAATCTAGTAGGAGTAAAGAAAAAAATGTTAGTAGGTACTTCATGTATGGGTGAGATTTGTTGTCAAGACATTGTCGATGAATATTTTGGGATCGATACTAGTACAGATCTCGGCAGAAAAAATTATATTACTTACACAACTCCAAGATAAGTCTAGTTCCCTTATCGGAAATGTACTCGTTAAGAGCATTTCCATTTCGGAAATGGTGATCTCTCCTTCAGTTAAAGAAAGTCTCTTCCACAGCCTATTGTCGCCGCAAACTCTCTGGAACCTTTGACTGACCTTTTCCAATGCGCACAAGTCGAATTCAGGAAGAGGTGAGACTATTTTGTACAATATCTCGTCTGGTATGTAGTCGAAATTGATCATAGTTTGCTCCTGAAACATAATTCATGAATAAGTGGGGAGTAGGGTAGAACAACAGATCATTTTCAAGCTGTATCTTAATCATTAGGCCGAACTTTGCAAAATTGTATGGAGGTTTCCGTCATATTTTGACGGGATCTACCCACAAATGAATTTTTTGCCATCATCCTTGGAACACCCTGTATATTAAATAATATATTGACGATTGTAAAACTATTCATCAAGTCAAGAATAAATCTGATTTTGATTTCGAGACTAAAGACTGAATCAACCCAATATCAACAATAATTCATGGAGCAAAAAAAGAGCGTACCGCTTTGAGGCTGTTCATGCCGAGAGATCCGTAGGCCGGAAGAACAAATTTCTATAACCACTCTTAACGCTCCCAAATTTAAATTTCACACGAAAGCATCCTGATATGAATTTTCTTTAAATTCATTGCGCAACATTCCAACTGCAATTCAAGTGCACTAGGTACATAAAGTCAAAAAAAAAACAGTTATTCATTTGATTTTATGTCAAAATGTTAAGCAAATTTGATGGAACCTTGGGTCTCAATATGAAGCGAGATAAAATAGGGATGATATCATGTTTTCGGGGACAATAGGAGGGGAAATCTGGGAAAAAGTTCTTTCGAAGCACAGCCCCCGAATATTTCGCATATACTTACAGCCCTAAGCAAAAATATGAATAGATAATCAGATCAGTACGAGAATAACTATTATAAAACAAATACTCACAATTTGCGACATTGTTAACTGGTTTGGAATAATTTTCACAGATAGCAAGTATATGGTCGATGCTCACAGAACGATAGCAAAAAGGGAACTGATGAAGGCAGAGCGGACACGGACCCCGGACCATAAAGATACCTGAACTAGTGTAACAATAGAGCCCCTCTAAGTTGTTCTCTTCAATTCTTAGAAATGCACAATTGCCAAGGTATGAACAAAGGGAAAGAAGTATAGGGCAAATCGTGGCACAGACTTGTGTGGAATATGCATCAACAGAGTGATTCGGAAATAGCGCCTCAGACTTCGAAGTAGTTTGGTGATTTACTTCAAAAGTCACAGAAAAATTTTCTTGAAGTTACAATTTTTTTTTTGATGCCAAGAGATCCGTAGGCAGGAACAACGGTTTTTTTTATAACCACTCTTAACGCTCCCAAAATCAAAATTTCCTACACGAGCATCCTAATTTGCATTTTCCTCACATTTGCACAATATTTCAACTTCAATTTGAGTGCACTAGGTACATAAAATTTTAGAAAAAAACAGTTATTCATTTGATTCTACGTCGAAATGTTGAGCAAATTTGATGAAACCTAGGGTTTTCATATACATATATAGCTAAACAAAATAGGGTTGATATTATGTTTCCGGGGGTAATGGGAGAAGGAATCTGGAAAAAAATTCTTTCAACGCACACCCCCTAAATATTTCGCTATATACTCACAGCTCTAAGCGGGGATGTGAATAAATATCAGGTCAGTATGAAATATCGATATAAAATAAATACTCACAATTTGCGACATTGTTAACTGGTTTGGAATAAATTTCACTGATTGCAAGTATATCGTCGATGTTCACAGAGCGACAGCAAAAAGGGAACTGATGAAGGCAAAGCGGACCCCGGACCATAAAGTTACCTGAACGTCCTGACCTAGTGTGTCAATAGAGCCCCTCTAAATTGTTCTCTTCAATTCTTAGAAAAGCATATTTGCCAAGGTATAAACAAAGGGGAAGAAGTATAGGACATAGCGTGGCACAGACTTGTGTAGAAGATGGAAATAGCGCCACAGAATTCGAAGAGTTCTGCTAGTCTGGAGATTTATTCAAAAGTCACAGAAAAATGTCCTTGAAGTTTAAAATATTTCCAAGAGAGAGATCCGTAGGCTGGAGGTACGGTTTTTTCAGAAACACTCTTAACGCTTCTAAAATCAAAAAATTCACCCAGGAGCATCCTAATTTGAAAATTTCTCAAATTCGCGCAACATTCCAACTGCAATTTGAATGCACTAGGTACATGAAATCTCAGAAAAAACCAGTTTTCAACTTGATTTCATCTCTAAGTGTTGAGCAACTTTGTTGAAACTTTGGGTTTCCAAATAAAACTGAATAAAATAGGGATGATATCATGTTTCCGAGGGCAATGGGAGGAAAAAATCTGGGAAAAAGTCCTTTAATCGCATAGCCCTCAAATATTTCAGTATAATACTAAGCGGGGAAATTATTAAATATCAGATCAGTATGAAATTGAATATGAAATAAATACTCACAGGTTGCGACATTGTTAACTGGTTGCAGTATGACTGGAATAGTTTACACAGATTGCACGTGTATCGACGATGCTCATAGAACGACAGCAAAAAGGGAACTGTTAATATAATGGCAAAGCGGAAAGCGGACCCCAGACTATAAAGGTACCTGAACTTGTGTAACAATAGGAGCTCTCCTCAATGGTTCCTTATTATCCCTAGAAATGCATATTCGCCACGGTATAACTGAACAAAGGGGAAGAAGTATAGGGCAAAGCGTGGCACAGGCCTGTGTAGAACAATAGAACATGCATACATGTATAGTGTTCTGGAAATAGCGCCCCAAAGTCCAAAGCAGTAGAGAGATTCGCTTCAAGAGTCACAGAAAAATGTCCTTGGGATTTCTGAGTATTTTTTATGCCGAAAGATCCGTAGGCCGAAACAACGTTTTTCTCTGTAACCTCTCTTAACGCTTCCAAAATCAAAATCCCGCTTACACGAGCATCCTAATTTGAGTTTTCCTCAAATTTGCACATTATTTTGACTCCAATTTGCACAAGGTACATGAAATCTTAGAAAAAACCAGTTATTCAGTAGTTTTTATGTATAAATGATGGCAAATTTAATGAAACTTTGCGTTTCCATATAAAACTAAATAAAATAGGGATGATATTATGTTTTCGGTTCTATTTCGATCATCAGTTATTCACTTTACTCTAGTTTTAATTATGATCACGTGTTTATGGAAGCATATTGGTCACGTGTGATATACGACATTTAATTCCAAAGGAGCGGCTCAGAGCAAAAAGGGAACTGATGGAGGCAAAGCGGACGCGGACCCCGGACCATAAAGGTACCTGAACTAGTGTAACAATAGAGCCCCTCTAAATTGTTCTTCTCAAATCTTAGAGATGCACATTTGCCAAGGTATAAACAACGGGAAAGAAGAATAGGGCAAAGCGTGGCACAGACTTGTGTGGAATATGCATCAACGTGGAATATGCATCAACAGAGTGATTTGAAAATAGCGCCTTAGAATTCGAAGTAGTTTGAAGATTTACTTCAAAAGTCACCAAAACACATTCCTTGAAGTTTCGAATTTTTTTTTATGCCAAGAGATCCGTAGGCCGGAAGAACGGTTTTTTTATAACCACTCTCAACGCTCCCAAAATCAAAATTTTATACACGAGCATCCTAATTTGATTTTCCCTCACATTTGCGCAACATTTTGAGTGCACTAGGTACATAAAATCAGTTATTGATCTGATTGATTGCACTAGAAAAAACAGTTATTCATTTGATTTCACGTCAAAATGTTAGGCAAATTTGATGAAACTTTGGGCTCTCATATACATACAGGGTGGCCCAACGAAAACAGAACAGAGGGGTTTTTGGACATTTCGCCCAATTTTTTTGAAAAAAAGCTCGAACAGGTCGATTTTTATATTGAGGGAGACATCTGAAACATATATTGGCGGATTTTTATCTTCAGCCCCCTCACCCCCACTCGCCCCAACTTTGAAGTTTCAAATAACACCACCCACTTTGCGATACATCAAACTGAAGAGAATTAAATTCTCTTTCTGAAAAAATATTTTCATAATTTTCAACCCCACCCCCCTTCTTCTCAAAATTTTCAGAGTTTCCAATGTGATATTTTTGATCTCTTAATTCTCTCCAGTACAGTAAACGTCATCCTGCACAGCATCGAGGGAGAAAATTTTCTGTGTAAAAGGTGCCACCCAAATTCACCCCTTCATTCCCCCACCTCAACATTCTAAATCTAAAATGACACTACTCACTTTGTGATGAATTAAATCAAAGGGAATTGGATTCGCTTCCCGAATAAAATATTTTCAGAATTTTCAAAAAGCCCCCTTCCCCCCATCTAAAATACTCTGAATGTTCAATTTATCAGAAGAGGGGTTGAAAATTTTAAAAAAATTGTTTTCAGGGAGAGAAATCAATTTACTCTTATTCGATGTATCACAAAGAAGGTGGTGTCTGTTGAGTTTTGAAATTGGGGTGGGGGAGAGGAAAGGGATGAATTTGGGTAGCACTTTTCTCCACCGAAAATTTTCCCCCAGATGCTATTTAGGATGACACTTATTGAATTGAAGAGAAATGAGGGTTCAAGGATATAAAATGGGACAGTCAGGGAAATTTAGGGGGATGGGGGGGTGGGGTTGCAAATTTTGAAAATATTTTTTTCAGAAGAAAAATATGATTCTCTTTGATTTGATGTATCGTGAAGTAAATGGTATCATTTGAAATTCTGAAGTTGAGATGGGTAGGGGTGAGGGGGCTGAAGATAGAAATTTGCCAATGTATGTTTCAGATGTCCCCATCGATATGAAGATCGACCTGTCTGTCAGCAAAAAAGGAACTGATGGAGGCAAAGCGGCAAAGCGCCCAACGCAAACCCCGGACCATGAAAGTACCTGAACTAGTGTAACAATAGAGTTTTTTCAATTGTTCTCTTCGATTCTTAGGAATGCATATTTGCCAAGGCGTAAACAAAGGGAAAGAAGTATGGGGCAAAGCGTGGCACAGACCTGTGTGAATGATGCATCAACGCGAAAATCAATTAATCTTAAGCGCAATAGCGCTTTAGAATTCGAAGTAGTTTGGAGATTCAATTCAAAAATCACAGAAAAATTTCCTTGAAGTTTTGATTTTTTTTTATGCCAAGAGATCCGTAGGCCGGAAGAACGGTTTTTTTATAACCACTCTTAACGCTCCCAAAATCAAAATTCCACACATAAGCATCTTAATCTGAATTTTCTCCACATTTGCGCAACATTTCAACTGTAATTTAGGTCCACTAGGTACATAAAATCTCAGAAAAAAACAGTTATTCACTTAATTTTATGTCGAAATGTTGAGCAAATATGATGAAATTTTGAGGTTTCATATATATAGCTGAATAAAATAGGGTTGATATTGCGTTTTCAGGGGACAATGGGAGAAGGATTCTGGAAAAAAAGTTCTTTCGACGCACAGCCCTTGAATATTGCGCTATATACTTACAGCCCTAAGCGGGGGAAAAAATAAATATCAGGTCAGTACCGGGTGTTTATAAATGTCTGTGATCGCATCGCCTTTGGAATCCGCTTTCGATCACTACAATTGCGCCTGTTTTGCTGCGTTTTCCGGCCTGACTCAAGCCTGCCGCGATCACAGTTTCTTATAAACACCCCATATGATATATCAATATAAAATAAATACTCACAATTTGCGACATTGTCAACTGGTTTGGAATAATTTTCACAGATTGCAAGTATATCGTCGATGCTCACAGAGCGACAGCAAAAAGGGAACTGATGATGGCAAAGCAGACCCCGGACCATAAAGGTTCCTGAACTTCCTGAACTAGTGTAACAATAGAGCCCCTTTCAATTGTTCTCTTCAATTCTTAGAAAAACACATTTGCCAAGGTATAAACAAAGGGGAAGAAGTATAGGACAAAGCATGGTACAGACCTGTGTAGGATTATGAAAACAGCGGCTCAGAATTCAAAGTAGTTTGGAGATTCACTTCAAGTCACAGATGAATGTCTTTGGAGTTTGAAAAAAATTTTAGGAGGAAGATCCGTAGGCCCGAGGAACGGTTTTTTGAGAAACACTTTTAATGCTTTCAGAGTCAAAACTCACCCACGAGCATCCTGATTTGAATTTCTCTCAAAATTGTGCAACATTCCAACTGCAATTTGAATGCACTAGGTACATGAAATTTTAGGTAAAACCCAGTTTTCATGTCGAAATGATAAGCAAATTTGATGGAACTTTGAGTTTCTATATAAAGCTGAATAAAATAGGGATGATATTTTGTTTTCGGTTCGGTTTCGGTTATCGGTTATTTACTTCACTTTACTTTTAACAATGATCACGTGTGTATGGAAGCATTTTGGTCACGTGTGATATACGACGTTTCATTCCAGAGCAGCAGCTCAGGCTTGAGACAAATTGAAATTTATTACACACAGAGTGATTCAAAAATGGCGGATTTATTTTCGGGCACGTTAAAGTGGACGTAAACGGAGCATGAGGAAAATAACGGAAGAGATTCATTGGCTCTATCAATAATGAGACGTTACTCATCAAAGTTTGACAAATTTTTCACAACAGGATTAGTTACCCTAATTGGACAGACGTTTTCGATTCCACAGGCACTCTTGACCTATTATTTTTCAACCCTCGGTACTTACAGCCCCGAGCAGGGATATAAATAAAAATCAGATCAGTACAAAAATGAATATAGAATAAATACTTACAGGTTGCAGCATGGTTAAGTGGTTACAGTATGATTGGAATAATTTTCACAGATTGCACGTGTATCGACGATGCTCCCAGAACGTAAGCAAAAAAGGAATCGATCAGGGCAAAGCTTCAAAGTAGGCCGTAAAGGTACCTGAACTAGTGTAACAATAAGAGCTTTCCTCGATTGTTCTCTTTAATTCTTAGAAATGCATATTTGCCACGGTATAAACAAAGGGAAAGGAGTATAGGGCAAAGCGTGATACAGACGTGCATAACATGCATATACAGGTGTCCGAAAAATAGCGCCTTAGAGTCCGAAGCAGTTTGAAGAACAGCTTCAAAAGTCACAAAAACCTGTCACTGAAGTTTTGAGGTTTTTTCTAGTGGTTTTGCTGCCTTTTATCTCTATCATCTAATCAGTTTCTAGTGAAACTTGTTCAAACAGACCTAAGAGAGAAAATAAATCCATCATTGTGTCTCAAGTTTTTGTATACTGTGGGGAAAGGGGAACAGAAATCAAAATACTTATACCAATGAAAACTCCAATAGTAGAGACTTACTGAAAACCAATGAGAAGCTTACTTTGTTGAAGGATTCTTTTATTAAAGTGTTCTGTAATGAAGTATTTTCGTCAGTTTCAAAAAGTGTTATCGCATCGGCACCCATGCGGCCACTTTTAACTTTGTTTTGACAAGTATGGAGTTTGTCAAAATGCACGGGGCACGGATCTAACTTTCACAACCTTCTTCTCCTCCCACTGGTTCTGTGGAATTTGGATGTGCTGCCAAATTGTTTTAACTGAAAAGTCTTTTCTGGTCAACTGCAGCACCATTTTCGGAGGGGTTTGGGGTCACCACCTCTCTGAGAAAGACAACATCATTCTCGAATTTAATGCTAAGTTTATACACCAAAATAAGTCGTAAGACGTAAGGAACAACGCCTTATGAATGCCCAGGTGGCAACTGATTTCTAGGGTAATTGGCCTAGTTTTTAGGCTTAGGTACTCGTCAATCCTTGAGCGTTGAACTTGGTGTATAAACTCCGCATGAAACATTGACTTTTTTTCTCTCTCTGTGCCATGATCACAATCGTCGAGCGTCACCCAAACAAATTGAGGTAGGGGAAGTGTCGATATGATGGCTCCCCAGGTATGATGGCCCCCTTCCGATATTGGCGGTACTTTGAAGAATTGAGCTAATTTGACACTTTCTTGCGATGCAGAAGACCGCCATGGCTCTGCTGCGGCAACGCTATGTTAGTAAAGTGCATTGAGCCGTTGGAGGTTGACATTAAAATTATTTGTAACTCCAAAAATTTTCTCTACTATACTAATGAAACGCATTTGTGACCGCATGCATAATTATTTGGAATTTGTGGTAGGCAGTGTAGGCACATATGAAAAAATGAACATTCATGCCTATTCTGTATCCTGTAACGAGATCGTTATGCGCGTGTTATCTTTGTCTGTTTCTATGATGCTCCTATACCTCCCTCCCTGTCTACCTGCGCTATTGAGTTGTTACGAGGATACCGAATAGCTCTCATTGAGCTATCTGAATATGTTTCGCTCTGAAAATTACCTTCTGATAAGATATCTGACTTAGGAATGTTCACAATTTTGTATGTCTAATATGATGGCAACCAAGCGGTTGATATGATGTCATAGGAGGCCATCATATCGAACCATATCATATCATAGTTCACGACCATCGCCACTTGAAAATAGATGCCCAAAGTCGAAAGTTTTTCGAATATAGTCACTTTTATATTGGGTGTCATCATACCTGAACAGGGGGTGCCATCATAGCTACTGGTTTGATATGATGACACCTTCATCATAAATTTGAAATGAATGAATAATTTTCCTGTTTTTCAATATTGATCTATTTTAAACCCACATATATCTTGATTATAATGTTCTTGATATATATTGTTACGGTATTCGGGTCCGCCTATTCCAAAATTAAACGCGCTGATTTACTTGTAAACAAATTGCACTTTATTAGCTACTACCGATACAACTAAATAACGCACAGAATTAATAATCGCTTAGAAATTCACAATGTCGCTTGAGATGTTATCGCCACGGTCGCTCGATTCCAACTTTGTCTCGATGCCAGGTCGAGCTCCTCTCTTATAGTGGCACCGAAGGTTCTGGATGCTTCCTGTTTGATCGTTGGAGTTTCCAGCACACAAGGATTTTTCTGGTATCTGCGTCGAGAATATACGCGAACCTTCTACGGCACCTCCACCAGAAGTCTCGACGTGTCGTGACCTACCGCTGCAGTCTCTCGATGATTCCCGAATGCAACGCGGAAATCTTGATTTCTTCGGAAAGAGCCGGGTCGCGAGCTTCGTAACAATATCAACTGAGAGTTCAAAGCTCCAAGATTGAGAGTGAAAATTCCGGAACAGAAGTTGAAATTCCTATTTTGAAATTAACAAGATCAAACTATTCTAATTCCCAAGTCAAATCTTTGAGTTTTACTGTGGAAATTCTGAGCGTGTGAGCCTTCAAACTCTGAGAATGAAGTTGAGATTATTTTGAAAATTGAGCCAAAATCGCACTTAATAGAAATTAGAATTGGGAGTCGATTCTGACTTGAAAGTTGCAATTTTGAGAGCTAAACGCCAAAGTCAGACCTTGGAAGTGAAAATTTGAAAAGTGAAATTTGGATTATGATTTTGAGGTCGAAATTCTGAATCACTACGCTGAGTTTGAAGTCCAAGCTTTGAATTTGCAGTTAAAATTCTGAGTTTGAAGTCAAGGTTCCGAATGAGATCAAAACCCTTTGAGTTGGAGATGGAATTTCAAAATTTTGGGACAGACGTAATTCTGAATTGGAATCAACAATACTGAACTTCGGCTTCTGACATGCTAGTGAAAACTTTGAGATTCATATTGGAAATTCTGAACGTGTGAGTCTTAGCTCTGGAAATGAAGGTGAGATTTTTCTGAAAATTGTGTCAAACTTGAACTCGAAAGAGGTTGTCAAGTCGAGATTCCAAAAATGAAAGTCAAAATTTTCATTCGAAGTCGAAACTCTAGTTTGAAAGCCGGAAGTTTGAGTTTGAAGTCGATTCTGACTTGAAAGTTGAAACTTTGAGGTCCACGTCTTATTTTCACGTCGAAAGCCAAAATTCTAGAGATGAAGTTGAGACTTCGACATCATTTAGTCAAGATTTCCAATTCGCTCCTCCAGAATCATCAGTCATGTCATCACTCTACAGCGACGATTGTGCTGGATTGATCAAATTTGTATCGAAAATTCCTCTATATTTCCCAATTGTATGGCTACAATTATGCTAATCAATTCAACTGTGTAGTGAGGATTTTGTTGAATTTGTCAACCACGTGGAGGTTTCACGGAAGTCGTCAATTTTATAGTGAGCATTTCGCAAAATTCATCGATCTTATAACAAAAATTGTTCAGATTTATCATCAACTTGGAAGTGGAAATCGTACTCAATGCATCAAGTTCTCATCAGTACAATTCCGCGAAAAAGATCAAGTTTGTATTGAGATTCTGTCCAAATTCCAAAGCGAACGCTATGCAAAATTGAACAATTTTGTATTGATGACTTGCAGGAAAAATCAGCTCAGTACCTAGCAAAGATTCCTCTAAATTCATCAGCTTTATGACAAGAGTTTCGCTGAATTTATCAATTACAAAATGAGAATCTCATTGAGTTCATAATTTCCGAAGTGAGAATTTTTTGTTGAACTCATAAAAATCGCAGCTGAAAAATTTGATTTTAAGTTTTGTTGTGGCAAAAAGTTACCTGAGGCAAGACCAGTTTCACGGAAGCAGAATAGGCTTGGCCCATTTTGTTAGGTATAATCTGTTGCGGCGGCATGCCAGTCACTCAAGTTCATATTTGTGAATAAAAAGTCCCGCCTTTTTGAAACTAACCCAAGTGTTATCTTTTTCGCACAATCATTTTCTACAATCTTTTTCTACTTAATCGCGGCCAGCTCTTGAGATAACTTCGATTTTGATAGGTGAGTCTTCGAATTGTCCAATTTTGCAAATCTCCCCAATCGTTATTTTTCATGTTGAGGCGTTTCTGGAAACACGATAGCGCTCGTGATTGTTGAAATTATGAAATTAGTATCAATAAGAAATAATTTAGATTCAGGACGTATTTAATTTTCAAAAATCAAGAGATAACATTCCTACCTATACCTAATACACCATGAACACATTTGAGGAATTTTCAAAAATCAAGAGATAACATTCCCATCTAATACATCATGAACACATTTTGAAAATTATATAATTGATACAAGAAAAATCACAGTTTGGGGCGGTTTCCTAGAAACACTCAGTTAAAGAATGGCCTGATATCATGTATTTTGGGTCAAAACTGAAGTGAATCGTACTTGAGTTTTGGCCTCGAATGAAACAAGAATGTCTTTCAAGAAAAATTGGTCCATTTCGGGAACTTCTGTATTGTGATAGAGTAAACCCTGGAGTGAACCTTGAGAGCACAAGTTTTCATCTTCATTCAGTGGGTGAGTGGTCCCGAGGATGGTCCACTTGAGTTTGAGCCCACTCCAATGAAACGTACTTTCACGTCGATGCGAGATAGTGTTTCTGTGATATTCTCCAGTTGGACTGCACGTTCTTCTGCAGTCATCTTTTTCTCCGGCGAACGAACGTCAATCCTCTCCAGTGTTGGCGCCATTTTTTCTGCAACACTGGAAAAAATATATATTGTAAAAAAAAAACTAGCAAAAGATTGATGCAATTTGAAATTGGAACTTACCTTCGAAGATTTGGGTTGAAAAAATCGTGGTCGCTCAAACAAAGAGTTTCCAATTTTCCATGCTGCATTATCTGATCCATGATGGCTGGCATTCTCAAGAACCGTAGCGATGTCCCAAAGTACTTCAAATTTCCGGCACGACGGAAGAGAATTCCGTGCGATTCCACAATTTTGGCAAGGCCGCTTTTTTTGGAACTCTCATCGGATAATTCTATGTAGTCAGCTCCTACCAGTACCAGTTTTTCTACGGTTTCAGGTATGTACTCGCAGATGGCACGAAACAAATGTGCGGATAATTTGCATTTAGCCAAATTCAATTCTCTCACATGCTTGCAGCCGTTGAAGAAATGTTGAATGTCATCAACACTATTGCCGCGAAAGTTCGCCCATTCCATGGACAACACTTCCAGATTCTTATGTTTCGAGATTGCCTTTATCATTTTATATTTGAGATTTAGTTTGTTTGAGTCCAGAATCAGTTCTTTCGTTCTGCATCTCTCCACCACATACAATACGTCCTTGTAGTCGTAAAGGTATGTATCCAGCCTCCTTCCAAATCCCGTCAGGTCGAGCTTTTCAAGCGTCTTATAGAAACAGGACGATTTTGGTCCCAGATGATATGGTTGAACATCAGGAATCTAGTAGGAGTAGAGAAAAAAATGTTAGTAGGTACTTCATGTATGGGTGAGCTTTGTTGTCAAGACATTGTCGATGAATATTTTTGGATCGATACTAGTACAGATCTCAGCAGAAAAATTATAATACTTACACAACTCCAAGATAAGTCTAGTTCCCTTATCGGAAATGAACTCGTTAAGAGCATTTCCATTGTGGCGATGGTGATCTCTTCTTCAGTTAGAGAAAGTCTTTTCCACAGCCTATTGTCGCCGCACACTCTCTGGAACCTTTGGCTGACCTTTTCCAATGCGCACAAGTCGAATTCAGGAAGGAGTGAGACTATTTTGTACAATATCTCGTCTGGTATGTAGTCGAAATTGATCATAGTTTGCTCCTGGAACATAATTCATAAGTAAGTAGGGTAGAATGGCAGATCATTCTACGGCTGTATCTTCATCATTAGGCCGAACATTGCAAAATAGTATATAGGTTTTTGTCAAATTTTGACGGAATCTACCCACAAATGAATTTTTTACTATCATCCCTGAAACACCCTGTATGATATACAACATATTGACGATTGTAAAATTATTCATCAAGTCAAGAATAAATCTGATTTTGATTTTGAGACTGAAAACTGACTCAACCAACTTTCAACAATAATTGATGGAGCAAATGAAAAGCGTACTGCTTCAAGGCTGTTCATGCCGAGAGATCCGTAAGCCGGAAGCACGAATTTTCTATAACCACTCTTAACGCTCCCAAATTTAAGTTTCACACGAAAGCATCCTAACATGAATTTTCTTAAAATTTATTGCGCAACATTTCAACTTCAATTCAAGTGCACTAGGTACATAAAATAAAAAATAAAAAAACAGTTATAACAGTTGGATTTTATGTCGAAATGTTGAGCAAATTTTATGAAACCTTGGGTCTCAATATGAAGCAAAATAAAATAGGGATGATATCATGTTTTCGGGGACAAGAGGTGGAGGAATCTGGGAGAAAGTTCTTTCTACGCACAACCCCCGAATATTTCGCATATACTTACAGCCCTGAGCAAGAATATAAATAGATAATCAGATCAGTATGAGAATTACTATTATAAGGTGAATACTTACAGGTTGCGACATTGTTAACTGGTTTGGAATAATTTTCGCAGATTGCAAGTATATCGTCGATGCTCACAGAACGACAGCAAAAAGGGAACTGATGAAGGCAAAGCGCCCAAAGCGAACCCCGGACCATGAAGGTACCTGAACTAGTGTAACAATAGAGGTTTCTCAAATTGTTCTCTTCAATTCTTAGAAATGCATATTTGTCAAGGTATAAACAAAGGGAAAAGAAGTATAGGGCAAAACGTGGCACAGACCTGTGTAAAATATGCATCAACCGGGTGATCTGAAAATAGCGCCTCAGAATTCGAAGTAGCTTGGAGATTTGATTCAAAAGACACAAAAAAATTTCCTTGAAGCTTTGAAAAAAATTTTATGCCAAGAGATCCGTAGGCCGGAAGAACGTTTTTTTTTTCAACTACTCTTAACGCTCCCAAAATCAAAATTCCACACACGAGCATCTTGATCTGAATTTTCTCCGCATTTGCGCAACATTTCAACTGTAATTTGGGTGCCCTAGGTACATAAAATCTAAAAAAAAAAAACAGTTATTCACTTGATTTTATGTCGAAATGTTGAGCAAATATGATGAAACTTTGGGTTTTCATATATATAGTTAAATAAATTAGGGTTGATATCATGTTTTTCGGGGGCAATGGGAAAAGGAATCTGGAGAAAAAGTTCTTTCTACGTACAGCCCCTTGATATTTCGCTATATACTTACAGCCCCTAAGCGGGGAAGTAAATAAATATCAGGTCAGTATGGAATATCGATATAAAATAAATACTCACAATTTGGGACATTGTTTACTGGTTTGGAATAATTTTCACAGATTGCAAGTATATCGTCGATGCTCACAGAGCGACAGCAAAAAGGGAACTGATGAAGGCAAAGCGGACCCCGGAGCATAAAGGTACCTGAAAGTCCTGAACTAGTGTAACAATAGAGCCCCTCTGAATTGTTCTCTTCAATTCTTAGAAAAGCACATTCTACAAGGTATAAACAAAGGGAAAGAAGTATAGGACAAAGCGTGGCACAGACCTGAGTAGAATATTGGAATAGCACCTCAGAATTCGTAGTAGGTTGAAGATTTACTTCAGAAGTCACAGAAAAATGTCCTTCGAGTTTCAAGTTTTTTTTAAGGGAGAGATCCGTAGGCCGGAAGAACGGTTTTTTTTCAGAAACACTCTCAACGCTTCCAAAATCAAAATTCACCTGGGAGCATCCTTATTTGAATTTTTCTCAAATTTGCGCAACATTCCAACTGCAATTTGAATGCACTAGGTACATGAAATCTTAGGAAAAACCAGTTATCCACTTGTTTTCATGTCGAAATGTTGAGCAACTTTGTTGAAACTTTGGATTTTTAAATAAAACTAAATAGAATAGGAATGATATCATGTTTTCGAGGGCAATGAGCGGGAAAATCTGGGAAAAAGTCCTTTAGGCGCATAGCCCTGAAATATTTCAGTATAATACTAAGCGGGGAAATTATTATATATCAGATCAGTATGAAATTGAATATAAAATAAATACTCACAGGTTGCGACATTGTTAACTGGTGGCAGTATGACTGTAATAATTTACACAGATTGCACGTGTATGGACGATGCTCATAGAACAACAGCAAAAAGTGAACTGATAATGGCAAAGCGGACCCCGGCCCGGACTATAAAGGTACCTGAACTAGTCTAACAATAGGAGCTCTCCTCAATTGTTCTCTTCAATTCTTAGAAGTGCATATTCGCCAAGGTAAAACTGAACAAAGGGAGAGAAGTATAGGGCGAAGCGTGACGCAGCCCTGTGTAGAACAATAGAACATGCATATACAGTTTTCTGAAAATAGCACCCCAGAGTCCGAAGCAGTTCAGAGATTCGCTTCAAAAGTCACAGAAAAATGTCCTTGTAATTTTGAAGTTTTTTTTATGCCGAGAGATCCGTAGGCCAAAAGAACGCTTTTTTTTGTAACCTCTCTCAACGCTTCCAAAATCAAAACTCCGCACACACGAGCATCCTCAATTTTTCCTCAAATTTGCGCAACATTTCGACTGTAATTTAAGTGCACTAGGTACATGAAATCTTGGGAAAAACCAGTTATCCATCAGTTTTTATGTCGAAATGATGAACAAACTTAATGAAACTTTGGGTTTCGATATAAAACTAAATAAAAAAGGGATGATATTATTTTTCTTTGGTTTCGGTTCCGGTTATCAGTTATTCACTTTACTTCACTTTTATTAATGATTTGAGAGCTCGTACTAATTATACACAGGTGATTCAAAAATGGCCATTTCCTCGGACATGTAAAAGACATTGCTTTAAAAATATGGCTCGTATGATTCATATTTAGATTCTAATACAGGTGCAGAAAATTTATTCATGGATCGATCTCGTCAAAAGGTGCAAAAACGTAACGTTTCAAAGTTCGGCCTAATTATGAAGATACAGCTCTTCAAAGTTGATTTTTATGAATATTTCAATAATAATTTGTATACTCAAGTCATGAACGATTCGATAGAATCAGCTTAAATGTAGTACAAGCTGGTTTGTCGCGATTATCTAGGTACCTACCAATCTGCCAAATTCTGAAAGTATCCAACTCGTAGCGTAGGAGTTATGATAGGTCACCTGAAGGCGCCTAGAGTCAACTTCTCTTTTGAATTCTCCTAAATCGATGACCCATAACTTTCTACGCCTCCTCTTCTTTCTGAATTGGACATGTAGATAATTATATAGTTTTGAAAAACCAACCAACGCTGACTTTAGGCTAATTTTGTCGAGTTCCTGTTCCTTGTTCCTGAGTTACAAATTTTTTAATTTTTTTTACAAAAATCCGGAAAACGTGAACTGTGAAGGGCTGTATCTTTGACAATGGGCCGAGCTCTGCAAAATGGTTTATGGGTTTTCGTGAAATTTTGACAAGATCTACTTACAATTGAATTTGTTGTTCAGCTGAAGACAACTGAACATTATTATTTCCAAAAACCTGGAACTTGTTAGTGGGGAGCGAATGCAAAGTTTCAACGCAGACTGCAGAGGATGAAAAGAAAAAATGAAACATCGTGACAAGTTTTGAAAGTGTCCCTGGAGCTGACAAAGGTTGGAAAGAATGACAGAAGAGTGGGTAATTCTTCATTTAGGACGCATTCGTGAAGTTATTCCGTGCTGTATTACATTACCCGCCTGACTCGGCACCATGATCGCCACATACCTTCAGTAATGCTGTTATTGCTTCATTGAAAACAATAATACCTAACCTCACTTCATCATGAAAGCGTATACGCAAAGTGACTTGCGCCAGTCCAGGTCCGCTCGCAGCAAAACGTATTAAAACGTGCGCATCGATGCGCATACGGCATACGTGAAGAAACGATAGCTCAAAAATTGGAATTTACCGAGGAATTTACAGAAATCGCAAACTTGCGAACGTTTCTTACAGTTGCGAAGAGTTGAAAATTGGTCCCTAGGTCTCTTTTCTCAATACCGCTGGCGTTGATCTCCAGGCTTTCCGGCTGCTCTCACTGGCTTATCGGAGATGGCTTCACGAGTTCACGACACTGTTCTAACAACTTGTCCACAGAACCTTACCTCCAAATGGTTTTCAATGATTTATGAGACATAACAAAGCACAAGAGTCTCACAGTCGCAATGAGCCCCAGTCACCTCACACACGATTAAATGACTTGCCTCAATCACTTCTTCGCACTTTGTCGAGAGGGGGCTGATTTGGTCACCAACATGACCATAAATATTGGGCAAATGAATCTGTATTATCGGCATTTTATAATAATAATAATTTTGTCTTTGTTACGGCGAAGTCTAGCCAATGGCTACTCTACTTAACCGTGGACCGACAGCTTACAGAAACAGAGGAAGTTAAAAAAACTCGGCGCAAAAGCTATATAAAAGCTCAACTACAACGTTTTCATCAAATATTGCTAGTGCCTGCGCGCCATTGTGGACAATATAAAAACCCATGTGAAATAATAATTTTTGATCTCTTCTGATTGAAATAATTGGACTTATTCCTACATTTGCCTTGTTATTTATATAAACTTCAGAACCTAATCTATAAGTTACCAACTTCTCACTCTAACTCTAACCAACTCATAAAAAAATAAATTACTCAGCATGAGACAAATCACTCACACGCACCGAGTACCTACCTTACACCGCTTGAGAGACTTATTTTCAAGTTAGAGCTTCTGCCGCTAGATGGCAGGAACTGAACTGACGTGAATAACAGTGGCACTCAAAATACGTTGCCATCCATGCTCAAGATTACAATGAACCGTTGTTGATAAAATGACCGTACCTATCGTAGGTTCCTAACTCTAGCTCTTGTATAATGTACGAGCCCGGTTTCACATCAGCTGGCCCAGATGAGGACATTTCACTTTTCTTTCCCAAATAACTACAGGATGCCCCCATGATACTTACGGGTGCTCCGGAGTATCAGTGCGGAGACTTGTCAATCAATAAAGAATAAGAATACAAGTACTTAGACTGATGAAAAAGAAGATTTGGGAAAAGTAAAATAACGGATAGACAATCCTTCGAATTTGGGTTGGAAAATCGATTTTTTATCATAACTTTGAAACCACTCCCCCGATTTTGCTCAACTCAAAAAAAACGACACTTCTGACATAACCTTCTATGGCTAGAAACCGATTTAGCTGGGGAAAAAACTATTTGGGGGGAGGTTTCCATATTTCATCACGAATTTATTTTCTTCGCTGGCGCTGGAGATTGAATCCCAGAATATGTTCGAAGGTACTAACATGTAGTGAATATGACGCAAAACAGTACCTATTCCAAAATATGGTGACCAAGATCATTTTCACATAATTATTCCCATCATAACTTTTCTAGACATTGCACTTTTTATGATTGGGCCAACTGAATAACTGATGTGGGGCGGAGTCCGTAGACAAAATTTGAATACAAAAAACACCAGATGAATATTTCTGCCATATTGGATCAAGATGCATCAGGTATAAAATCAACTTTTTGACATTTTTTGAGGTTAGTACGACAACTTTGCAATTTTTTGATCAAATCACCTCAAATTTTGCAACAATACCCAGTTTCACCATTCAATCGATATGCATGGGTTGAAATCGACTTTTCAATGATTTTTGAGGTTAGAATCGATAACTTGATAATTTTTTGATCGCTTCATCTCAAATTTGAAACGAACAAATATTGTCACGATTCCCTTGGACGACATTGTAGAAAGGTCTGAACACACCTTTACAGGTTTGAGCTCGGGTTTTAGGTACCCGAGGAGCTACCACAGCAATAGCCGCGGAAATTTTTATCAAGTTGTACTTAATCAAGTGATGCAATCTGA
This sequence comes from Anaspis maculata, assembly GCA_949128115.1. Classification (NCBI taxonomy): domain Eukaryota; kingdom Metazoa; phylum Arthropoda; class Insecta; order Coleoptera; family Scraptiidae; genus Anaspis; species Anaspis maculata. The sequence goes on along the minus strand of OX421964.1, from coordinate 87,330,475 downwards.
AGAAAACATCAAATGGATGTTTCTATCATTGAATCAATACACCTATCCCGTCGGAAACTTTTGGACCCAGTGCGCACGCAATATAACTATATTCAAAATTGAGGTTGGCAAGTGTGACGGGCATCGGTGCATTATCTACTGTCAGTGTCAATTGTCTAGTTTCACATTCGTCATTGCGCTGTTGCAATGCATTATGGAACACTTGAAATTGAAAACCATAGTGAGAACTGGTAATAACTAAAATTATCAATAATTATGGCTATATGGTATGCAGGATAAAATGTATGACACTCATCAGATAAAACTGAAAATTGACCCTAAAAATGGCTCCCCATAACCATGAACAATAGCGTAACATTTGTGAGAAATCAACAGAAAATGAACTAAACATGTGCAGTTTAGTCTACTATAAGTTAAACAATAACCTACTACCACAATAGCCAATTATGTCCAAACCTCAAGCAAAATTTCCCCATGCCACCGGGGCACGCAGCGGGCTCACGAGTTGATATCGCGGTGGGATAAGTGTATATGCATCAGATTTCAGATCAGATTTCATCAGATCGACTTTTGACATTTTTTAAGGTTAGATACGCCGACTTTGCCATTTTTGACACAATTACTCCAAATTTGAAACAAACAAAAATTTCTAGCCAATGAATCAAGTTTCATTGGTTAAAATTGGTTATTTGACATTTTTTGAGGTTAGATACGACAACTTTGCCAGTTTTTGACCGATTCACTTCAAATTTGATATTAACATGGAAGTGTAAGATTGGATCGATATGCATTGGTTGAAATTGACTTTTCGACAATTTTTGAGGTGACAATCACTAACTTCACCATTTTCGACCGATTCACTTCCAATTTGAAACCAGAGAACTTTTTTACCATTGAATTGATACGCATCGGGTTGAATCGACTTTTTGACGTATTTTGAGGTTAGATACGACGACTTTGCCATTTTTCGACCATTCACTTCAAATTTAAAACCAATAAACATTACTAGCTATTGGATCAATTTTCATCGGTTAAAATCGACTATTGGATATTTTTTGAGGTTAGATACGACAACTTGGCCATTTTTGGACTGATTTGTCTTTTTGAGATAATGTCTTTTCAAGATTACATCTTGTAGAGATTTTGTCATTGTGGATTGCGACCCCAATTGGCACAGTGGCTATTTAAATATAATATTCTTGAATAGCATAAATTACCTATATCGAAAATTGAGCCTTCAATCAAAATCTTTCAAGAAGAACTTTTTCTAAATTGGACAAGAAATCTGAAAATGCATTCCACTTTGATATTCAGAGTGTTTCACTTTCTATTGCCAACATTTCAGGAGATGATATAGAGCATTGCAAAATAAGCGATTTCACAAAAAAAATATATTTTTTCAAATAAATGGAAAATTGAAAATTACCAATTTTAAAAAATGTGACAAAAGTCAATATGACCAGCTTGTAGGTATACATCAACTCACTTTGTATACCTTTGGTCAAAATCCAATGAATAAATTTGAAGTTTGACAAAAAAAACATTTTCAAAACTCAACGCGTTTTTGATGTAAATGTTTTCAAGAAAGTCCACTCATTTTTTCATGCTCTACCATCTCCTAAAATATTGACAAAAATGTGTTACACCCTGTATTTTTAGTGGCGTAGCAGACAAAGGGTCAAAAAGGAAAGACCCTCCCTCTCTCCAACTTCCACAACTGGACACTTTTGACCAAACATGTTATTTTAGGCGGCACATCTTTCAATTTCAATAAAGGTTTTTTTCTCTCAACTTTTGAACCTCAAAATGTGACTGTCACCTCAAAAAAAAAAACGAAAAGTCAATTTCAATCGATGCATATCGATTCAATCTTACACATTTATGTTGGTATCAAATTTGAAGTGAATCGGTCAAAAAATGGCGAAGTTGTCGTATCTAACCTCAAAAAATGTCAAATAACCAATTTTAACCAATGAAAATTGATTCATTGGCTAGCAATTTTTGTTGGTTTCAAATTTGAAGTGATTGTGTCAAAAATAGCGAAGTCGGCGTATCTAACCTCAAAAATGTCAAAAGTCAATTTTATATCTGATGCATATACACCTATCCCACAGCAATATCAACTCCTGAACCCGCTGCGTGCGCCAGTGGCATGGGGAAATTTTGCTTGAGGTTTGAACAGAATTGACTATTGTGGTAGTAGGTTGTTTAACTTATAGTGGACTAAACTGCACATGTTTAGTTCATTTTTTGTTGATTGTTTACAAATGTTGCGCTAATGTGCATGGTTATGGAAAGCCATTTTTGAGGTTAATTTTCAGTTTTATCTGATGAGTGTCATACATTTTATCCTGCATACCATATAGCCATAATTATTGATAATTTTAGTTATTACCAGTTTTCACTATGGTTTTCAAGTGTTCCATAATGCATTGCAATAGCGCAATGACGAATGTGAAACTGGACAATTGACACTGACAGTAGATAATAATATGCACCGATGCCCGTCAGACTTGCCAACCTCAATTTTGAATATAGTTATATTGCGTGCGCAGTGATGTGAGTCGGGTATTTACCGGGTAGGTAGGTAAATACAGGGTGATTCAAAAATGGCGCATTTCCTTTCAAGCACGTTATAATGGACGTTGACAGAGCATGGGAAAAATAATGAAAAAAATTAATCGGCTTCGATTTGCAAGTTATTAACAAAAACAAATCTGTCCAATCTGGCAGCAATGCATTAGTACCTACCTGGCACCTTCAGATCAAAGAGGTACATCACAATAGCATTATTGTATTGTTGGGATTGTTACCCTGGAAACTCTGTAGAACCTGCCAGACCATACCAAACATACTTGCCAAATGTATTTTCACGGCACTTTTGGGGTGGAAAACGAATTTTGAAATATGAAAATACGACTCAAATCTCAGTTGCAAGAGAAATTTTCAATCAGGATCTACTAACGACATGTGACTCTTCGCAAGTAACAATGCTTTGCTTTGAAATCATGCAAATTGAAGAAGTTAAATTCTCATCTTCACCTCTTCATAACTCGAAGGATAAATGAGCCAATTTTTTTTTACTATTTTTTCCGTGCTCCCTTAATGTCGCCCACAATGTACACGGGAGGAAATACGCCATTTTTTAATCACCCTGTATAAATCGGGTATTTAGGTACCCGGTATTTTCCCGAGCGATATTTACTCACCCTACCCAGTTTGACAGAAAAGCTGACACTGTTGACAGCTCGGTTGACAGTGTTGACGGTTAAAGGTTGAATGATTTTTCTTACAAGTTCCAAGGCTTCATAAGCATAACCTTCAAAGCACTTTATTATTATTTTGCTGCTGTGAGCAAAAAATCACAATTGTTTGTTGTTGTTTCTCCAATTGTTAATAACAAGTAATGAGAATAGATACCCTATTAGACTTATAAGAGACCCAATTTTGGGTAAATACCCGGTATTTACCCTTGAATATAAAAACCGGGGTATTTTACATCACTGTGCGTGCGCACTGGGTCCAAAAGTTTCCGACGGGATAGGTGTATTGATCCAATGGTAGAAACATTCATTTGATGTTTTCTTTAGATTGTACCACTTGATTAAGTACACCTTGATTGAAAATTTCCGCGGCTATTGCTGTGGTAGCTTCTCGGGTACCTCAAACCCGAGCTCAAACCTGTAAAGGTGTGTTCAGATCTTTCTACAATGTCGTCCAAGGGAATCGTGACAATATTTGTTCGTTTTAAATTTAAGATGAATCGATCAAAAAATTATCAAGTTATCGATTCTAACCTCAAAAATCATTGAAAAATCGATTTTAACCCATGCATATCGATTCAATGGTAAAACTGGGTATTGTTGCCAAATTTGAGGTGACTTGATCAAAAAATTGCAAAGTTGTCGTACTAACCTCAAAAAATGTCAAAAAGTTGATTTTATACCTGATGCATCTTGATCCAATATGGCAGAAATATTCATCTGGTGTTTTTTTTATTTAAATATTGTCTACCCATATTATCTACGAGCCCCGCCCTACATCAGTTATTCAGTTGGCCCATCATTAAAAGTGCAATTTCTAGAAAAGTTATGATGCGAATAAATATGTGAAAATGATCTTGGTTAAAATATTTTGGAATACTAAGGTACTGTTTTTCGTCATATTCACTACATGTTAGTACCTTCGAACATATTCTGGGATTCAATCTCCAGCGCCAGCGAAGAAAATAAATTCGTGATGAAATATGGAAACCTTCCCCCAAATAGTTTCTTTCCTAGCTAAATCGGTTTCTAGATATAGAAGGTTATGTCAAAAGTGTCGCTCTTTTTGAGTTGAGCAAAATCGGGGGAGCGAGCGGTTTGAAAAATATGATAAAAAATCGATTTTCCAACCCAAATTCGAAGGATTGTATATCCGTTATTTTACTTTTCCCAAATATATTTTTTTATCAGTCCAAGTACTTGTATTCTTATTCTTCATTGATTGACAAGTTTCCGCACTGATACTTCGGGGCACCCGTAAGTATCTTGGGGCATCCTGTAGTTATTTGGAAAAGAAAAGTGAAATGTCCTCATCTGAGCCAGCAGATGTGAAACCGGGGTTGTACGTTATACAAGAGCTAGAGTTAGGAACCTACGGTAGGTACGGTTATTTTATTAACAACGGTCCATTGTAGTCTTGGGCATGGATGGCAACGTATTTTGAGTGCCACTGCCATTCACGTCAGTTCAGTTCCTGCCATCTAGCGGCAGAAGCTCTAACTTGAAAATAAATCTCTCAAGCGGTGTAAGGTACTCGGTGCGTGTGAGTGATTTGTCTCATGCTGAGTGATTTATTTTTTCATGAGTTGGTTAGAGTTAGAGTGAGAGGTGGGTAACTTATAGATTAAGTTCTGAAGTTTATATGAATAACAAGGCAAATGTATAAATACGTCCAATTATTTCAATCAGAGTAGATCAAAAATTATTATTCCACAGGTGTTTTCATATTGTCCGCAACGGCGCGCAGGCACTAGCAATATTTGATGAAAACGTTGTAGTTGAGCTTTTATATAGCTTTTGCGCCGAGTTTTTTTCAACTTCCTCTGTTTCTGTCAATAAGTGCAGAATAGTTTTGAATAAGCACAACATTTGTATATAAATCTGTACATTTTATAAATAAGTTGCGTGATTTTCATAAAAGTGTGCAAAAATTAAATCTCTCGGAGAATTTCTATTATGTCCACGACGGCGTTCCATACCTTGGGCCACCATGTTTGATTGCGTACAGCGCCACCACGCGGAAAAGATTTCCGCCAATTGGCGTGGAACTGCCGGGTATAATATGACGTGGCGTTGGCCCCATTCACGTGAAATGGGGTATGATCCAATTTTTTTCTTTAATTGGTAATAAGGAGCTGAACACTTCCTAATAAGCATGTGGTAGTTTGTTTCACTGTTATCTTCATAATAGGGCGGGAAAAAATTAGCAAAGGATTCCTTTTCGGAGCCAGTGACGTCACTAGATCGAGCCAGGTTATACCCTGATTGGCAACATCGCGGTTTTGGGTGCGATGGTAACCAATACTTATTTATTTCTGTTTGAAACAATTTCGTAACAGACGTCAAGTTAGACGTCAAACTGGAGTTTGATCTGATTGAGGTGGATGAAATAAGTGACTCAGCCGTTATTATCTGTTATGGACAGAGGACAGAGGCTTTGAGGAAGGGAACTCAAGTTGACGACCATGGCAGATATACGTTCTACGGCACAAATACAAATTTTTCAAACGTGAAAACGAAGAGGTGAAGCTCCCATTTAGTTTGTCCAGAATAAGTGAATTACTTTCAATCTATCGGAAAAGAACGTTCGTCCTCATCAAAAATGCTAGAAAACGGAACGTAGATGGTGTGTGGTGACTGGTGAGTATCGTTTTCGTTACTGTAAAAAGTGCGGTTGATGCTGGCGTATAAGACAGTCACCCTCGCAGTCACCCAAATTTTATCGGCCAGACTCCAGACTTGACAGAACTATTAGGAATAGGTAGGTACTTACTGTGTGCATTACAAAGCAGGTAAAAAATCAATCTGGACGATGATGTCGGATATGTTCAACTGAAAAGAAAGAATCCAATTTGCAAGATAAAAGCGGAGGTGACACCGAAAGATGAAGTTAGTTCAGTTATTTTGAAGTCGAAAGCATCAAAACTAGTATCACTTTCACTGTCTTCGTCTGTGGAAGGGTTCTGGATACCGACCATTCAGCTGGGGTAGGTATTCACTGAATGTACACAGCTTTCCATACAGTCGACGCTCACCGCTGATTGGGTGCATATTCTTTGGTATTGGAGCAACTAGCAAAAAAACATGTCTTGTCTTACCCAGGGCCTTACTTGGCATTATTGTTATGAAGCCAAGCAGAGGCAGACCGTGTACAAGAAAGAACAAAATAATAACAGTTAGTACGGATTTGCAGTCAGAGCTGACAGTCTGACAACTGGTTTGAATGTTTGAAACAGATCTTCGTTGCTATCGGAAGTCAACTCGCGGGCGTGATTTCTGCTCGCGGGGTTGCCAGTTCAATGACGTCACTAGGTCGTCTCTTCGAACGAACCGGTCCCCTCCTGCTTTTTTCAAAAAAGAATTACCGCCTTATTGTGATATTCATGGTGAAATAGGCTATCACAGGCTTATTAGGGGATGTTAATATATAAAATAAATAACTACATAGTCCATTTCTTCAAATTGGAGTATACCCCATTGTCTCTAGTCACGTGGGATGACGCGAGACAACGTGAGATCGCCTTAGACTGCGGGTTGTCGCAAATCTTTGTCTGGGAAGATATTGCGTAACGATTGCGAAAAGAAATCCTCACATCATGTGCGATAAAAAAGAGATTTATGGGAACTTCCTCGAAAGGTGCAATTAAAAAATTAACCGTTTAATGTTCGATCGTTTCGGCACGCCAAATGATTAATTTCGTCTTGATGCATGCAATTTCAATTAGGCCCGCGATGCATAATTTATGATCCGGCGAGCAATTTTTCGCGATTGAAAGTTTCGTCGTTTCGTGTGTGCGAGACGTGAACTTGACTCGAAATTCTGATGAGGTCGCGGCAGGCGACTCCTCCGCCGCCGAGAAGAGACGCACCTGATGTTCTCTCGAAATGCCACCCGCATACCGCAAACTGTCTCAGGGTGAAACAAATTACACATCGATCGGCAAATCATATGCTTCTTTCAATTTACATTGCACAATTTTCCACTTCTCTCGTTCTCCCATGAAGAGAAGAACATCCGATCGCCGGATAGGAATATACGTAGTTAACCTCAAGCTTTTTCAGCGCGCTTCACTACGTATTCTTCTTTCTTCTATACTCCTGAAAAGTGTTCGTCACCTGTGTTACGGTCGAGTGAATAATATGTTCAGAGACAGCTGACATGCATTCCCTCAAATTTTTGGTCATGGTGAGTCTCCCATTTATCTCGTAATTTGTACTCTACACAACATATTAAGTATACCTGGAGAATCACTTTTATTGTTCAAACAAGCTTCATTATTCTTCTTTGTTTGTTAACGATGATTGTAAGTGCCCCAGCATTGCGCAACGATCGCATCTCTGAAAGATATAAAACATCCGTATTAGTGTTGCTTCAGCACTTAAGCATCACCGCAATTAAAAAAAAAATTGTTGATGCGCGCCATTGTCTTAATTGTTTACTCCACTTACATAAGCGTTCAGAAACCGTGACTTGCGGATGTTTCGACTTGCCCATTATGCGAAGAAGAGAAGCTTTTTGCAAAAATCGCGCTAGAAACGCTCCATTACTCTCTGAATGTCATCCTTGAAAACGCGAGAGAGTACTTAGTATAAATACTTTCGAATAACACGAAGAGGATGGGTCGCATCATTATTGTTTTCTATCAATAACTGAATGGTAATAAGCAATTGTTATTACCTATACAATGTTCAAATTGATTGAATACGCGCTATTTGGATAATTATTTAACAGCTCTAAGACATGTTGGCTCTAAGCAAACTTGATACCGGTACAGGACGAGGAATATAGTAAAGAATTGGTCGTTGGATGTTGTAAAGAATACCGATGAAAGAAATACCTATACGACTTTCTAAACAATGACGCGGGAGATGGATTTTATTACCTTAGCGAGGAAGAAATTTATGTAATGGGGCATTGATGAATTTACGAGAGCGTTGTTGATTGACAAGATAATCTTGAAATTATGTCTTAAGTCATGCCTGATGGGCCGTCATCGATTACCGCATTCCTCAGGAGCAGGCATATCGACCCACCCACATACTGCTATGATGGTCTTGTGATTTCTCGCAGAGTTTTCTGTTGTGGCCGTACTCTCGGGGTTCACACCTTCAAAGAAGGGAGTTGGTGTTCCGTTTGGTCGTTTTGAGCTTTTTGAGGATATTTTAAGCTATTTGAGAAATACATTGGTTGGAAATCTGTCGTTTCTTCCTTGCTGAAGTACCTATCTAGTTTGATTCGAAGTGGCAGTGGAGAAAAACTGTGCTTTGCTGGAGACTCCAACAGGCACACAAGCAACGTACCCTGAATTTTCTGAAAAGTGATTATTTTTGTCTACTCCTCAAAATACATGGTGTTCATGGGGTACATTCCTTTTTTCTTGCAAAAGTGTTCAATTTTATTCAAAATAACATTGAAAAAAACGAAGTGAAGTTTTTGCTGAAGTGTCCATTGTCCAACAAGAACATTCAAGTAACGAACCTTGATTTTTGTGATAGATATTTTACTTCGAGCTTTTCGAGGATATGCACGGCTTCCAGGAAAATGAACTAGGCTCAGTACTGGAGTGGCCCTCTCAAATTTTCGAATGAAGTTCAAGATGGTCTAGCCCTAACTACGGACCCGAGGAATTGAAGAGATCGATTTAAAAGTTTTATATTTCCCTGCTGTTTATATTTTTTTGTCTATCACAAGCGTGAAGTCCTGCAAGGAGTAACAAAACTGGAAGACGCTCATAATTGAATAAAATCTGAATATTCAAAAGATTCAGCAAGGTTAAGTACGATTACACCTATATGTCGAGGCTCTTCACATTTTCCGATTATCTTGTACAGGATGTTTGATAAAAGTTGCAATCCGTGTAAATACGTGTTCCCGTGTGCTCTCTAAACAATCATTAATTCCGCGTGTTTGTTGTTGTTTTTTGTGCTAATGGACTGCCAATAACCAACGAATGCAGCACCTGGAGTAACCTGGAGCATCTGATACTCTGGAAAATTCACCCGATGCAGGTTTAATAGCTGAAAACGTGGTGAGAAGTATCCATCCAGTCTTATTGCTGAAAAAGCCAACTTTTTGCCGGACGCTCTGCGCTTAGCAGTGTCTCCCACCAGGTTTAATTCGTTTACTGGCAATTTCAGTGCCCTAGATCTCACTTCATGTACTCCAAACCTCACACCTTATTTGTCTTGGGAAACCTACCCTTACCTCCATGGTAGTGACCATTACCCCATTAAAATAAGAAATGACCAAATAAACTCTACCAACGATCTAAATAATCACCACCCCAAATGGAAACTAAAAACCGCAAACTGGACCAAATTTTCTGATGAGGTAGACCATGATCTTGACCTGGTGCACATTACTAACCATGACATTGACCAAATAATCCAAAAATTCTCTGACATCCTATACTCACGGCAGCTCACAAATCTATAGGTAAGTCTACTGCCCTAAAAAAACATACTTCTGTTCCATGGTGGAACAAAGAATGTTCAGACGCCATAAAAGAAAGCAAAAATGCGTTCAACAGACTGAAAAGAAATAATTCCCCTGAAAATCTCCTAACTTTCAAAAGATTAAGGGCTCGGGCAAGGTATATCACCAAGAAAAGTAAAAAGCTATCCTGGGAAAATTATGTATCTACAATCTCGTCATCCACCCCAATCTCGGAAGTCTGGAACAAAATTAGGAGACTTAAATCCATCAACCGCCCTCAAATAAAAATACTCAAGGACAACAATCAAATCTATGAATCCGAAACTGACATCGCTGAGGTCTTGGCTGAATCCTTTCGTACAAATTCAAGTGACTTGAACTTTGACCAAAATTTCTTGCAATATAAAAGAGGTAGGGAAATGCAAGAAGTAACTGACCACTGTCTTGACAATACTCATCACATCAATCTTCCCCTTACATTATCAGAGCTCGACGAATCGCTCATATCAGCCAAAGACTCTATCCCTGGCCCCGACGATATCCCCTATCTTTTTTTTTTAAAATCTAACGGCCAAATGCAATGCCAAACTCTTGGACATTTACAATAAGATTTGGCAAACTCAGGTTTTCCCCAAAGCGTGGTCTGAATCAACTGTCATACCACTATTGAAACCAAACAAACGAAGTGATGAAAAGAGCTCCTACCGTCCAATATCTCTGACCAACACTATGTGCAAAACCTTCGAGCGCATCATCACAAAACGTTTGTCTTGGCAATTGGATGAAGATAATTTGCTTCATCCCGGCCAAAATGGTTTCAGAAAACACCGTTCAACCACTGACAACATAATACAGTTGGAATCCGAGATACATCAGGCTTTTGCAACCAAACAAAACTTGGTGGCCATCTTCTTTGACGTCGAAAAAGCCTATGACATGACTTGGACTCGCCATGTGATCGAAAAACTGATAGAATGGATCATAAAGGGGAATATTTTGGCGTTCATCCAAAAGTTTTTACCTAACAGGTCATTGAAAGTCAAAATCAACAACAGTTTTTCCAACAGTAAGAAACTGCAAAACGGTGTTCCCCAGGGCTCAGTCTTGAGTGTGATCCTATTCCGGATAGCAATTAATGACATACTAACACGCATTAAAGCTCCAGTCCGCTGTTGTCTATTCGCAGATGATTTGGTGATATACCTGAGAGGAAAAAATCTTACATCAATGCAAGAAATCCTTCAAGCAACATTGCGTTACATAGAAAACTGGTGCTCAACATCAGGTTTTAAATTTTCTACGCAAAAAACAACCTGCATCAACTTCAGTAGTAGGACCAAACAAATAAGCTCCCCTCTCCTTCGACTGAACGGCAGAAGCTTAAAATTTTCTGAATCAACCAAAGTTTTAGGCATTACATTTGACCAGAAGCTATCTTGGAAACAACACTTATCACAACTCAAGACATCATGCCACCAAGGTTAAAATTTAATGAGAATCTTGTCTAACCACACCTGGGGAGCAGACACCAAAGCATTGTTGATGATCTATCGCAGTCTTATAAGATCAAAAGTTGACTATGGAGCAATTGCCTTCATGACAGCCAAAAAGTCGTACCTCAGATCCATCAGTGCTATACAATCATTGGCTATCAGAATAGCAACAGGAGCGTTTTGTACCACTCCGGTGGAAATTCTCTTAGCGTTGGTGAACGAGCCCCCTCTCGAACTCCGTAACAAACGATCCACCCTGAACTTCGCTATAAACACCCTCTCAAATCCACAAAGCCTGAGTCGTGACTAACCACGGGTTCCACCAAAAAATTTATGAGCGGTTTAAGCTAAACCGAGATTAAACGGATTTTTTGCTGGTCAATGTTGGTAGATTCATTTTGGAAAATACGTTAAATCGCAAGTATACCACACTTTAGTTAATTACTCAGCGTAAAACCTGAATTTACATTGATCATTTGGCCAGAATTGATCAAAATAAATCTCGAGTTAGCTATCAGCTGGTTAAATATTTTGGTGGAACCCACGGTTAGTGTTCCCAACTAGGCCTGAAATCACTTTGAACGGGAGTGTAGCTCCACCAGTTCATAAAAGAGTCGCTTGCATCCAACGAGAAATCAACTCCACTATTCCTGAAACTCTTCCTTGGCAAAACTCCTCGGTCCCACCATGGAAACACTCTAAGATTAAATTGATCCTTGATCTTACAAGGTTTGACAAAGCTGAAACAAATCACACTCTTATCAAGACTCATTCCCATGAAATAGTCAATGGTTTACCAAATCACAGACTGATTTTCACCGATGGCTCCAAAGTTGACGATAAAGTGGCATCTGCCCTAATCACCCCAACATCTGAACAATCCTTTCGCCTCCAAAACTACAATACTATCTATACAGCTGAGCTCTATGCCATACTTTAAGCGTTAATTTACACAAGAACACACCCTGAAATAAATTTTATTATTTGTTCAGATTCTCTAAGCTCACTTAAGGCCTTGAACCATCTTAACCCACGAGATCCCCTTATACAAACAATAAAAGACGAACTGTCCGATAGGGTTAACAAAATAGTTCTTATGTATACACCATCACACATCGGAATAGATGGTAATGAAAGAGCTGACGATCTGGCCAAAAAGGCAACATCATCGAACAATCTACCAATTTGTCGAATTAATCCCCCAGCTGACCTCAAAACATATTTGAAGGTCAGTATATCTCGTATCTGGCAGCAGTGTTGGGACCGAAAAGACCACTATCTTCAAAATACAAAAACCACTTATCTGTACAGTTCTCACCTGCCCGGAGAAAAGAAACGAACAAGTTAAACTCAATAGGTTGAGACTGGGATACTCCAGACTCACCCACTCTTTTTTGTTGTCAAGGCAAGATCGTCCAAAATGTCCAACCTGCGACATCCATCTGTCAATCGACCATATCCTCTACCATTGCCCAAACCACCATAATCACAGATCACTATATGGTGTTGCAGAGTCTCCAACAACTCCTACAGACCCTAACAAATATGATAAAGTTCTAACTTTCCTGAAAGAAATCCAAAATTTGACTTCATCTAACCCGTACGTCACACTTCAGTAACTCAAGTGAGCTGCTAATAACCTTCAATGGTTGATGCAGCATTGTAAATGTAAATAAAAAAAAATAAAAAAAAAAGTCCAAAAAGTGTTGTCGATTGGTTCTGAAGGGATCATTCCGGAACAAAAGACACCAGCGAAGGATATACAGGAGGTCCAAAGGTTATTCAACCTTATATGAGCCCCATATTGATGTGCCTTATCCAAAATAGTACAAAAGAATCAATCAAAATGTTAAAATCCACCCTGTATAACAAAAACTAACGATACAAAATGGAAGTAGCATACTTATGAACATACTAAAAGTCCCTACCTCTACTTATTGCGCTTGAGCCGCTATCTTGGAAAAATGGTCCTTTGATCAAGTTTATTACCATTCTTCCAAGATGGCGGCTCGATCACAACAGGTAGAGGCGAGGACTTTCAGTATGTTTATTAATATACCTTAGCGAACATCCCTGTCAAATTTCTAAAACTCCGACAGTTACTTCGCTCTACTTTTCCCCATTTGACTGACTGAAATTTGTAAAGTCAAGTTTGAGAACTAATAACTTTCAAATAAATCAATCAATTTTTTTTTTCAGCAATGTGAAGGCTGTATTTTTGGCACCAGGCATGATCCACTACTTCCATTTTGTATCGTTACTTTTTGTTGGACAGGGTGGATTTTGACATTTTGATTGATTCTTTTTCACTATTTTGGATAAGGCACATCAATATGGGGCTCATAATATACAGTTGAATAACCTTTGGACCTCGTGTATATCTTTTGCTGGTGTCTTTTGTTTTGAAATGTTTCCTTCAGAACCAATCGACAACACTTTTTGGAATTAGCTATTATTCTTTTGGTTTAATTCATATCGAGCATTCCAGAAGCTCGTGAAGGCACAACACTGATGAAATCTTGTCTTACAATATGTAAATATCAAAACTGATTGATGTTTGATTGAAGCCTTCACTCCGCCCTGTTGGAAATGTCAAACTCGAAAACCAAATTTTTGCTTTTAAAAAAAAATAAAAAAATAATTTCGCAATTTTGTTTTCCATCTCAACTGTCACGTTCAGCTTTGATGTAGACTGCCAACACAAATTTTGAAGACAATATCTCTAGTCATAGGCAAAAAATCGCTAATTTTTTGATTTTTTTTTCAATAATTTAATTTAATTGATTTCAACAGATACGAGAAAAAAAATCAGTGTGAAAAAGTTTTTGTAGACAATGTTATAACCTTGATTTTTTATCAAACTTAATTGAATATCTCTGATAATTAGCGGAATATAAGCAGAAAACTGGATCGAAGGACCATTTTTCCAAGATAGCGGCTCGAGCTCAATAGGTAGAGTTGGGGACTTTTAGTATGTTCAACAGTACACCTGATACCGGACATAACTGTCAAATTTCCGAAACTCCAACAGTTTTTTTCCCTCAAACGGAAATTTTTTTTCTAATTTGACTGGCCTAATTTGATTTGCGTTTAATTTTTACAAAAATCATCTGAACAGTAAACCAAGAGCCGTAAGGCACTTTCCAGCAATGAATAAAACTTGTATCACTTGTTGCATTTTCATGTTTGTTACCGCGTCCTCAGTAATTATAACGATCTGCAAGAAGATTGTTATCGAGATTATTATCAATTTGAGGTGTAAGAGTAATCTCCTGATGCAAGCTACAATGACAATAGATTTTTTCATAACAAAAGCTGGATTTATTATCAAAACAAAAGATTTACATAACACACCTCAATACCGTTGCTCAAGAACACGCTTTGAAATAAATCAAATAGTTGGTAATTAAATGGGCCGTAATAATGTATTCATCCTATTACAATTATGGTCTTGGGCTTAAGCCTGTTACAAAAAAAAACAATGCGATTCCATATACATTAGTAACCTATGCCCGCATCGATTAATTTGGATGACGATGACGTAGGTGTGTTCGTAGGTACGCTAAGAGATTTCCGTATGTAAATTATTATAATACGATAGATAAATTGAACAGTAGATTTTCAATACTTACGAAAAAAATCGATAATACTTACATGAGTTTAATAATAATAAATTAGTGATCGTGCAATAAGTAATTGGACACGACTTAAATTCAAGGATAGGTACCAGCTATGGCGCGAAATGTGAATCAAGCGAAGCTTCTATCAAACTTCTTGAACAATTTTCTGATTTTTGGCGAGTGAAAAATTTGCTGGATCAGCTCAATCGATAAATTAAATTTATTTTCATGAGATTTAAGCCATTCCAAGAAAAATGTGCGAATAATAACAAGTAATGCAACATCAACAACTACAAAATGGGGAAATCGAATTTACTATACATGAAGTGAATATAAATTGCGAAAGAGCTTGCAGAAACAAAGAAACAGATCTGTAGCAAAGCACGATTATTGCCCATGATGAGACAGTTGTTCCCTTATTGCTAACGAACATACACATCAAATTAACTCGCAGGTTATTCATTGGCATCTGTGATTGCATCTGGCCGCGTGACTGGCTCATTACAAAATTTCGCCGGAGCTGATGTGCACCATTTTAAGTGAAAACGTGGCGATTATTGCGATTATGCTAAACTGAAAGTTTCAAGATCGATTATATCTACTACAATTTAAACTCGAATTTAAAGCATGGCATGTCCAAAAATTTGCAACGAGGATAAAATTATAGTAATTTGTATAATACAGAGGTAGGTATAGGTAGAAATTTTTTCCAAGAGCACGTAACAAGGAAATCTGCAGGTTGTCATAAACTGAAAAGCTGTCGCCCTGAAGAAGCAGGACGACAAAAGTGCATGCAGCAATTATGCTCGTAAATCATTTCTTACATAATTACAGGACGCAAGGCGCTGAATATCGCTGAAAAGCCGGTGGCTTTTCGATAATAAGCACTTCTTGTGTGTCAGGCCTGAATAATGCAAGTGGGCACCTTACTGCAACAAATATAAAGTACGGAGTCAACTTGCATTAATAATAAAACTTTCACTGGTGGCCATACCGGTGCTGTGTACAAACAGTCGTCTGCTTTGCATTGATATCATCCTTTTTCAGACGCTCGCGCGACCTTCGCTTGGAAGTAGAGCATCAAGAGGAAGCCCGAGATTCGTCCTAAAAAACAATACAAACAAAAATCGTACAACTACCTACTGCGACCTACTGTCTTGCCGTCTTAGTCCGGATGCTAGTTGCATAAAATGGAATGAACCTTGCATTTTTTTATGAGAACATGCTACTTGGTGGAAATGTTCTTTGCATCATACTCTTTCGATCCAGAAAGGTAGCCATCAGCGCCATCCATGCCGGCAGCGTATACAGGGTGAAACAGAAAAAAAAAGTTGGAAAATTATATTTAGATAACCAAAGCATGTGGAGACGTGTAACTTACCACATACATTAACTGTTTTATGCTCATGAAGTCACAGCAAACCGTTCTTGATTACCTTGAACCGTCTTTGTAATGTAGGGGAAAAGCAGAAGAAAAAGAACAAAAACACTCTTTTTTCCATGAATAAGTGATTCTTAGGGATATTGACACAATACATACTTGGTATTTCTACAAAAAGTAATGTTAGGAATGATATGAGCTGGGTAGCCAATTCCTAAGCAAACTATTTCCAGAAATACGATTGTCAACTTCTTATCCCTCTTGAGCACCATCTTGAATCTGCCCTGTGAGGCATCGTTGAAAAAGTGATTGCTCATCATAATAATGGTGATATGTAATCATTGCATCGTATAAACAACTTCCTCATCACAATTGAGTGACCTCTTCGGCGGGCAAGAATTGCCATTCACGTGTTTTCTGGCTCTTGGAAGCTTTAGTGCCCATGACGGCATCTGCAACATCTGGGATGGTAAAATACGTTACGCATTATAAACCTTGATGTACTTTGAGGTAGCCTACCAAGTTGTGCAATCATCAATCAAAAAGCTTGTTCTTGAAAGCTGTTTGAACAAAATTTGTTCAATTTTTTTATGGAAAATGCAAAATATTGGATCTTCCACCCTTATTTGATCCCTCGTCGAGGAAAGCCTGGAACCGAAAGTCTCCAAAATTTTTATGCTGATGGTTCACTGAGAACCGCTCTTCAATGTGTGGCTGTCAAAATCTGCATAGTTGCGTTCAGATTCCAGACAGAGAGCGACAAAGAAGTTCATGCAGTGAAAAAAGACAACTTTCAATGCAACGAAGAAATCCCGGAAATGTCTCTTTTAGATAGGCTTCCCGCAATACACAGGTTCTGTGAGACTCTCAAGCGTGGGTGAAAGGCTTGGAACATTACTAACTTAAGGCTCTAACAGTGTACCAAATTGCACATTTATGTTATAAAATGCAAGGTCTCCAGACAGCTTTCAGTCTAGGGACTAGTTTTTTCTAGACTGTAATTAATGTCTTTTTTCACTGCATGAACTTCTTTGTCGCTCTCTGTCTGGAATCTGAACGCAACTATGCAATTTTTGACAACTAAACATTGAAGAACACTTTCCACTGAACCATTATCATGGAAAATTCGGAGACTTTCGGTTTCAGGCCAACCTCAGTGAGGGATCAAGTAAGGGTGAGAGACCCAATATTTTGTATTTTTCATAGAAAACGACACAAATTTTGTTCGAACAGCTTTTAAGAACAAACCTCTCAACTGATTGTGGTGAAACTTGGTAGGCTACCTCAAAGTACATCACGGTTCATAATGCGTAACATATTTCATCATTCTAGATGTTGCAAATGCCATCATGGGCACCAGAGCTTTGAAGAGCCAAAAAATACGTGAATGACAATTCTTTTCCGCCGAAGTGGTCACTAAATTATGATAAGGAGGTTGTTTTACGATGCAATGATCACATATCACCATTATTATAATAACCAATCACTTTTTCAACGATGCCTCACAGCGCAAATTCAAGATGGTGCTCAAGAGAAAAAAAAAGTTGACAATTGTATTTCTGGAAATAGTTGACTTAGGAATTGGCTACTCAGCTCATATCATTTCTAACACTACTTTTTGTGGAAATACCAAGTATTGTGTCAATATCTTGAAGAATTACTTATTTATGGGAAAAAGAGTATTCTTGTTTTCATTTCTGGTTTTCCCTACATTTCAAAGACGGTTCAAGGGAGTCAAGAACAGTTTGCTGTGACTTCATAAGCATAAAATAGTTAATGTATGTGGTGAGTCACACGTCTCCACATGTTTCGGTTGATTAAATATGATTTTTCAACTTTTTTTTTTTGTATCACCCTGTATACGCCGCCGGCATGGATGGCGCTGATGGCTACCTTTCAGGATCGGAAGAGTACTATGCAAGGCACATTTCCACCGGGTGGCATCTTCTCATCAAAAAATGCAAGGTACTTTCAACTAGCATCCGGGCTATCTTTGACGGCATCCATTTTTGAAGCTCAATAATTAGAGAAGCTTGTGGTGTGATGGTCGGCGCGGTCGACTACGACTCCAAAGGTCGCGGGTTCGATCCCCGCCGGGCACGGATTTTCGCCTCGAGAACAAGCTTCTTGGTTTAGTTGGAATGCTTGCTAAGTGCAAAACTAAATGCTAAGGGCGCCGTGTGTCGCATAGCACGTAAAATACGAACGATGGTGCCGACCCCATGCGATGTTGGTGGTCAATAAAAATCCCTACCCTGTGTCGGAACACACAGGGGTTCGGCAAAATTTCCGGTATAGTGGAGGAAAGCATTCACCGGCGTCGGTGTTAAGCTTCGTTGCGGAAATAGGCCGACGAATGAAAAAAACCCAATAATAGTAGATAATGATTATTGTAATCCTACAAGATAAGCCGGCAGTTGGCGCTTGCAGATGAGAATTGTAAAAACTATCAACTCTGTTGCCAAATTTGCTTCGATTGGAGAGCCAATTCCAAAAAAGGGTACATTCAAGAAAAATGGCCGAGAAAATGGCGTAACTTTTTTTCAATGAAAATGAGGGGATTAAGTCGAAGACCATTCCGAGGAAGACGTTATCATTTTCCAATGTACTAACATGACACGCAAAATAAACGATTTATAGAATCGGTGTCAGTGTCATAAATTGGCACAAACTGATAATTAGTTTTGATTAAGAGATGCACCACACGAGGTAAATTGTTATTTTATTACGGTTTTATTACACGTCTCTTTGGTGTAATAACACTAATAAGTATCATCTTTGCAGCATATCACGTTTTGTTTATTCCACGACCTTGTACGGAGTATAGGGTATAATATCGAAGACTCGGAGATTACGAAAAATTGCCTTTTTCGATGTCGTCGCGCTAATTGAACCAGTGACCTACTTGTAGGAAATGAATTCGAAAAACAAAAAACTTGAAAATAATGGAAATTAATTGGAACCAAAGTTCAAACTTGGGAAGTACCCGCAAGCAATCGATTCTGCTTCGCTTTCGATCCGTATGAGGAAGTAACGAAGACTCGCACGTATACAGGATGTTCTCGGAACTGAGTCATCTCCTTCAACACGCTTTTACTGACATGTACCTACAAAAATTCTTATTTGGGTTTGTCTTTTAATTTTCAACAGTTATTCAATTTAAAACAAAACAAAAATGACTTTATGTGATGAATTGTTGCTTGAAATTAATGATAGATAGGTAATGGACTGAAGACTCTTGTATTATATGGAGTGAATAATTCTTAGTTAAGTCTGCAAATAAAGAAATTGGGGCCAAATTTCAAGTTTTTATACAGGGTGATTCATGAGTGACCTTACATAGGCTAATGGGAGATAGAGGACTTCGAGGCGAGTCAGGATCCACTGAAGAAATTTTGTTTTCTCCATTGGTTACGAAGATACAGGGTGTTTTGTGTGTTTCGTATGAAACTTTGATAAGCGATATTTCTGAAACAGCTAGAGATATTTTCTTGAAAATCAGCAGTAATATTTCTCTATTGGAACTCACCCTGGAGCCGTATTCTCTAACTCGCTATGCACTCGAACCGACCGATATCGCTATCGGTAGCTAGGCAAGCACCATTGTGATTGGCTTTTCCTTGACTACCGATGGCGACATCTGTCGGTTCGAATGTATAGCGAGTTAGAGAATACGGCTCCTGAAGCCATACTGGGTAAGTCAAAATTCAGGGCCGGGATTGAAAAAATATGCCTCTTTTTTATTTGATCAAAAAGTACATTTTTTGACCGCTTTTCTGAAAAACTGCTATTGGATTCGAAAAGCTAGGGAAAAATGCTTAAGGAATCACTCTTCAATTTGATGGCACGCCTAAAGCGTTTCGACATAAAAATTGAAAGTAAAATTTGTGGGTAAGTTTCCATTTTTGACCGGATATAATCGACTCATTGTTTGATTGAACTCATTCAAATTCATTCTTTAGCTTGCCTCTGTGGAATAGAAGGGCTTGGTTTGAAGAAAAATTCCAAAGCCGAAGATTTTTTTTTGATGACCAAATCGAGTCTAATTTTGGTTTCACTCTCGATTTTGTCATAAAAAAAATGGTCGGCTCTGGAATTTTTCCTTCAACCAAGCCCTTCTATTCAACAAAAACAAGAAAAATGTGAACTCACCCACAAATTTTACTTTCAATTTTATTGTCGAAACGGTTTAGGTGTGCCATCTAAATTGAAAAATGATTCTTGTAGCATTTTTCCTTAGCTTTTTGAATCCAAGAGCAGTTTTTTAGAAAAGCGGTCAGAAAATGTATACTTTTTGATGAAACAAAAAAGGGGCACCTTTTTTCTAGCCTGGCCCTGGATTTTGACTCACCTGGTATGGCTTCGGGATGAGTTCCAACAGAGAGAAATATTACTGGTAAATTTCAACAAAATACCTCTGGCGGTTTCAGAAATATCGCTTATCAAAGT
This sequence comes from Anaspis maculata, assembly GCA_949128115.1. NCBI lineage: Eukaryota > Metazoa > Arthropoda > Insecta > Coleoptera > Scraptiidae > Anaspis > Anaspis maculata. The sequence continues at coordinate 87,309,833 of OX421964.1, read as the reverse complement.
TTCATACGAGACACACAAAACACCCTGTATTTTCGTAACCATTGGAGAAAATAAAATTTCTTCAGTGGATCCTGACTCGCCTCGAAGTCCTCTATCCCCCATTAGCGTATGTAAGGTCACTCATGGATCACCCTGTATACCTTAGTCGATGAATTCACGATTAGGAATTTTTTTCACTATTTTTCCATGATCCGTCGCACTGCCAACAACAACGTCTCCGTAAAACAAATGGATGGCTCAACTTCGAGAACATCCTGTATCTTATGAAGATGAAATTTTATGACGCAGAAATGTTATGCCTTATTCAGTTATTTGTATTTAATAATAAATAATGACAGGGCTGGGCACATCTACCCACTTTCGTTTCTCGATCTTACATACAGCTTTTATTTGATGAGCTTCCACTCTGCCTATACCGGGTGATCATTTGAAAACTATCCACCTGCAATAACTCCCGCTTCCTAGTCAATATTTCTTCGAGCAAAAACGAGTCGATTTTTATATCAAGGGGGACATCTAAAACATACATTGGCAAATTTCTATCTTCAGCCCCCTCGGCCCCACCCATCCCAAAAATAAAATTTCGAATGACACTACCTACCTTGCGATACATCAAATTGAAGAAAATTGAAATTTCTTTTTGGAAAAGATATTTTCAAAAATTTCAACTCTACCACCCTCATCCCTAAAAATCCTCTGAGTGTTCTTTTCAATATCCTGGACCCCTCAGTTCTCTCCAGTTTAGTCAGCATCATCCTGAATAGCTTCAAACAAGGAAATTTTTGGTGAAAACAGTGCCACCCAAATTGACCCCATTGCTCTCCTCCACCTCAACTTTGAAATTCAACAAAATATCACCCACTTTGTGATACATCAAATTGAAGGGAATCAAATTTTTTTTCTAAAAACAATTTTTTTGAAATTTTCAACCCCTCCCTCATTAACCTGGACATTTGGAGTATTTTAGTAGAAAAACGGGGGTTTTGAAAATTTCAAAAAAATTGTGTTTAGGGAGAGAATTTAATTCCCTTCATTTTGATGTATCATAAAGTAGGTATTGTCATTTTAGATTTTCAAGGTAAGGAGGGGGGAGCGAAGGGGTGAATTTGGGTGGCACTTTTTCCTTGGAAAATATTCTTTTCCGATGCTGTGCAGGATGACGTTGACTGCATTGAAGAGAAGTGAGAGGTCAAGAATATTTAATTCGACACTCAGAGAATTTAGGGGGTAAGAGGGGTGGGGTTGAAAGTTTTAGAAATATTTTTTCAGGAAGAAAATTTAATTTTGTTGAATTTAATGTATCACAAAATAGGTAGTGTCTTCTGTAATTTCAAAACTGGGGTAGGTGGGGGCAAGGGGGCTGAAGATAGAGAATCGCTAATGTATGTTTCAGATGTCCTCTTTGATATAAAAATCGACCTGTTTTTGCTCGAAGACATTTTCACTAGGAATCGGGAGTTATTGCAGGTGAATAGTTTTCAAATTATCACCCGGTATGTGTATAGGTATACGTAAAGGGTGTCCAAGAGCTGAAAGTTCAGAGCCAAAGACAATGATCAATTGATCAACAACAAAGCTTCACAAACAGTCAACGAACAAAGCTTGAGAAACATTCAGTTACCTACCGGTAGTAGGTACTAGTTTGAAATACGGAAAATATAAGAAGAACGGTAATATAAGATAAACTCCCTCAAGGACAAATTGTAGCGTTGAATGATCGTTGAATAAATGAAATCCCAGAAACGTTTTTTTTTGTTGGAAAATAAACGTGTAACTTTAATTTTGATGGAAACGTTACAAAAACTGTGAATTATAGATTGTAGAAAATTGAATGGGGTTTTGATCGATTAAAATCAATATTTATATTATCATCAAGTCTTGGCGAGCCATTTTTCATCAATAAAATTGTGAAATTGATCAAATTATTTAGTAAGTAAAGAGTAATTCTATAATTCCAATTTTGTTTGATTATCAAATAAAATGCCATCGATGAGGTAGGTTTCAGTGGAGATGGAATGAAAAAAGCGATCACAAATTTCTCCTTCAGACCAAATTGCAGGAAAGCAGATTTTTTCGAGTACGGTCCTGGAGTTTTATTCAACCAAACTAAGCCCAATCTAATAGAGATATTGAAAATTTTTGTCTATTTTCAGATGAGAACATCTTTGAATAAAAAGGGCGATTCTTTTTAAAGACATTTTGAAAGAAATAATTGCAATGTTTTCTGATTTTGGAAGTAAAAAAATTGAAAATTCAAAAAATATAGTTTTTTTGCAAACAGAATACGGAACTAAATTTGAAATAAATAATATTGTGCTCGCCTTTCTGAATATGATCAGAAAAATCTGCGCTTCTTCCCTCAAAATTAACCAACGTTGAAAATTGACTCTTTTGGCAATCCTTCCCTTAACGTATCATATATCATGCATAATATCAACTATAGACAAGCCTATATGGCCCTCTTGTAGCTAGACAAGGGAAATGTCAGGCATCGTCGACAATATAAGAATTAGGTACCCACTCCTTTCCCGAGATTCCGCAACTGGAGATAGACGAAAATTTCCAATATCCCTGTTTGTTTGGTCTTGGTTTTCTATGAATCTTGACAACTGCAGAACAAAGAAATATCATTGGTCAATTCTCACTGAACATTTTGAACTGTTTCAGAAATATCGCTTATCAAAATGTTGTACCAAACACAAAAAACATCACCTGTATCTTCGTAATCAAAAGGCAAATTTTTTCTTCCGATGATCTTGACTCGACTCAAGGACCTCTGCCTGCCTTTGATGAGGTCATTGATGAATCACCCTGTTCCAATTTCATAGCGAATAAAACAGAAAGTTTTCAAAAACATGTAGTTTTTTCTTTTGGCCGAGATGCGAAATGCAAGCACGAATATTCGGAATAACCCGGCCGGTAGAGCGGCGGACTCCGTCTTTGGAAGCAATTCCAGGGATCGTGGGTTCGAATCCGGCCTGGGCCAGGTGAAAATTTTCATGCGCTCTTTAGTACCTTGGCGTGTACCACCGTGCAGTCACGTCAAGGGAAAAATTGTGAAACGAGAAGGACACCGAAAAAAGGGTGCCAATAACCTCGCTGTTGATGCGTCCATAAAATGGTGGGTGGTGTGGGAATCACCCGGCGTCACTCTTAGCCTACTAAGACGGCGCTAAGGAGGTACTGCCAGTGACTACACGGATACCCGCCCACCGCCGAAGAAAAGAAAAGAAAAAAAAGAAAAAAAAAAAAGGAATAAGCTCGGGAATAAGCATTCTTCTAAATCTATAAAAAATGTCAAGTTTGAAGAACCTTTAGGTAAGAATTACCTTTTCAGAGCAGTTTGTTGTTTAGGGAACACCCTGTAGTTATAAAAACGACCATCTATCATAGAGGACCTCATTTTTGTAACCGGGTAACAATTACTCATGTGATGTTTTCTAGGTGACAGCCAGTCACAGCTCTGGGTTGCCTAGTTTCTTCGCATGCCAATTCCACCATAATTTTGTATGCTCCTTGATGGTTCAGGAGTCAATCGAGATGGAGCTCCACGAAGCTGTACATGGCACAACTTGTGTCTGCATATTATTACTGAGCTTTCAGATCAAGATCAAAAAAGTGTAAACTCATTGATGAAAGTAAACACAAGTACCCCACTCGGACCCGTTTTATTTGTTCAAGATTTATTCAGTAAGTACGGATGTAGGTGTCACTTTTAATTTATAATCAGCTCTGTGCGACTATACGCAGGCTGCAACAAGACTTTTGAAATAATTATTGTTTCAATAAGCCAATCCTCGGCCATCAGATAAGAGATTTCATAACAATGAGCTTGTTGTTAATGGATTTCGGCATACCGAATAAGCGATTTCGAATAGTATAATCCCAGTAGTAGTTCACCCAGACATCAATCAAATACCTGAACACCCATGGAAAAGTCTTGATATTTCAACAAATAATAAGAATAGGCCTCCATCTGTCACTGTTATTGCTTAATGCGTGAAATATTTTGCAGGGCTTTACTCTTCTGGTGACAGCGTGCGGTGCTCTCAAAGAGGTGAGTTCATGATTCGAATTACTTTTACTAACGGTCGATTTCAGAGAGGCTGGTTTAAAGCCAATGATTACGGAACTTCTTTTCGAGCCGGCAAAGTAGCGGAGGCAATATGTGGCCGCTTATTTCGTACTTTTTTGATGATTCCGCTCTTTTTCAGTCGCTGAATTTTCAGTGTCTCTTAACTATTCAACACATGGAGTTTGTTGTTTTATTATTCTTACATATTTTGGACTTGGCGCTCGTTGCATTTTAAGGACTTCGACGAACTTTCGAACGGCTCCTCCGCCAATTGTACAGGTTTGTAGCTTACTCCTGAATCGGAGTCTCTGGGTTTGTGGCTGATATCGGAGTCGGCGCCTTCAGCGAATATTAGTTATTCTTCGTCCAGGTGCCTTAATTTGTTATACAGGGCGACATAAGTTAGTGGAATAATATGCAAAAAAAAGCAGCTGCCAATTTTTTTCTGACACATCTTTTAACACGGCGCTTGTATGGTGGAGTAAAAAGAATCCAAGCAAAATATCATGTTGTTATATTTCAGTCTGTATACTAACTTCACAGCCCCGCTTCTCAGTACCTTCAAGTGTGGCTACCTTTACTCCACTTTTCAGTTTCCAGTCGGCTATCACAACCCATACGTCGACAGAAATTAGCCGATAAAGTTCAACTTGGGTCATTATGACCCCACAACACAATTCACGTGCACATTTAGGAAAAAGTTCCTCTATTATTGCCTTAATTCGATCAACTTGTGTGATGGGGTGGAAACCACCCATAGGATTACAAAAAATTAACTTCTTCGTTTTTTGCATGATATGACGGTACCTTTTCAAACTGTCGAATCGATTCTGGTTTGGTAACTTCATAGAACATCTAAGATAATTTTGGTCACTATTTCAAGAGATTATCGCCCACATACCCAATTCAACCAATCAGAACAACCGAATGAGACCCACGTGACTCGGTTTAGCTATCAATTATTGCACACTAGGAGGTGATTAATGCACACTAGGTAATAGCACCGGATTGAAATATTTTTGGGCCCACGAATAATATGTAATTGGAACGACTGTATTTATACTTGTTTGGACTGAATTTTTAGTACTGGTCTGTTCAAAGGGTCTTCCACTTACTAAAATACAATTTTACAACCTATTAGACTTCGTTTCAGCATTGTTTCCAGCAACGAGGCCCCTTCCTCAATCCGCGACTGTGCACTCTCCTTTCATGCGCTGTCAACAGCTGTTAGTGACATTCAGTTTTTAGCTCTACCAGTCTACCGCCCATGTGAAACTACTGTGTTGTGAACTACCACTCATGGCAAGATATATATTATTTAGCCAAGCAGAATTAGCTTGATTCAGTAGTGAGCTTCACAAGTGTATTCAGTTATTAGAAAGAAGAAAGAACAAACATTTTTACCCTTCTCTTGAAATTGATCTTTTCTCAACAAGGCATGCTTTGAAATTGACAGTTCAATACAATGATACATTGGATCTACTCTATCTACTAGTAGTCTACTACTAGAGTTGAATATTTTAAATTCTTCAAACAAACTATCAATCACTCAAAAAGTAGACCCGATATTATCTTGGACAAAATTCCTCGACTTTATCTCGGGATTTTAGTCAGATGATATCGGGTCTACTTTTCCCTCGTGATAGACAGTTGTTTTCGGGTTAAAACGATTTAACTGAAAAAACACCAAGTTTTTTCGGAGATGTTTTGACGTTCTTCCAAGGGACGGTTTTTCCCAATGACAGTTTTTTCCAGAGACGTTTTTCCCAAAAACAGTTTTTCCTAAAGACGTTTTCTCGGGAACGTCTTCCCTTAAGAACATCATTTCTCGAATAACTTTTTTCCGGTGACGTTGTTTTGTGGGGGAGGTCCACGTGGGGACGCTCTTTACAGAAAATTTTTTTTCACCACGCACATTATTTTAGTGAACGTTCTTTTAGGAGATTTTTCCTCTCTGATGACGTTCTTTTCGGGGACGGTTTTTCCGAAGACGGTTTTTCCAGAGACGCTGTTCCCAGGGGCGTTATTCTCTCGAAACGTATTTTCCAGGGACGTCTTCTTTCCAAGACATTCTTTCCTGGAGATATTTTTTCCAGTGACGTTGTTTCTCGGAGATAATTCATTCGAGGACGCTTTTTACAGAGGAAGTTCTTTCTGAGTAGGTTATTTACAAGGATATTTTGTGAGAGATGTTCTCTCTTTCTCTCTCTCTCTGACGCTCTCCCCGGAGACTATTTCGAATATAATGAATAATTGAATAGGTTTATTCATGCCATAATCTTTGTTCATAATCCAAATTGGAAGAACAATGCAGTATTATTATTATTATATTATTATTATTCATGCCATAAGCTGTACAAGATAGAACAACGATACCTTGCGTAAACAGCGATGGTTTTTCCAGAGACGTTTTTTCAAGAGGCGTTAGTTTGTCGAGTTTTTTTTGGGGAAGTTTCTCCTTAAAGACATTATTCTCCGGAAATAATTTTCCCAGAGACAATTTTCGCAAAGGCGGTTTTTCTAGGTACGGATTTTCCACAGACGTTTTCCTTGGCACGTTATTAGTTGGAAATGTTTCTTCGAAGACGTTTTTCCATTGGAGCATTATTTTCCAGATATATTTTTTCTGAAGACGATTTTTCCACGGATGTTTTTCCTGGCGACGTTATTTCTGGATCTTCGAGGACATTATTTCTCGAATACCATTTTTTTCCGGTGACGTTCCATCCGAGAACGATTCACTCAAAAACGTTTTTCACGAAGAAGGTTTTCATTACTTGCAGGGAAGTTTTTTTATCATTTTTCCGGTGACAATCTTTCCAGAGACGGTTTTTCTGAGGACACTATTTACTGGAGATATAATATGTTCTCTAAGAACGTTCCTCCCTGAGAACTTTATTCCACTAAAATGTTTTTTTTTTCGGTTGCGGTTTTCCCAGAGATGATTCTTGTGGGAAAGTTATCTCCGAGGATGATTTTTCCCGTGCAAGTTATTTTCGATAACGGTTTTTTTCTGAAAGATGTTTTTTTGGCGACGTTCTTTTCAGGGACGGGTCAGGTTCCAAAGTCGGTTTTCCAGGGACGTTTTATTATTGACGTTATTCCCCTGAGATGTTTTGCAGGGAACGTTTTTTTCTGGAAATCACTCTTTTACGCACGATTCTTCAGGAAGCGATTCCTTCGGAGATGTTCTCGTCGGATATTCTTCCTGTGGGGCGTTGATACCAGCAACTTTTTGAGTGAGATAGTATTTTTCTGGATTTTCCGAAAAAATCCAGGAACAAACGTCTGCGTCCCCTGGAAAAGGGGCCTCAGGGAAAACTTCTTGAAAATTACATCTCCGGGGAAACCATCTTTCATAAAATATCTCTGAAAGAACATCCTCCACGATACTCCGCCTAAAAACTACGTCTCCACGTGTCGTCTGAGGAGGGAATTTTCTGGAATTTTTCTCCACCGATTACGTCTTTTTCCTGGGACGATTCTTGCAGAGGTGCTATTTCTGGGGAAGCTTCTTTCTTCGCAAGTTATTTCGGAAGACGTTTTGGTTTCACAAACGTTTTCTGGTAACCTTTTTCCTGGGAATGGTTTTTCCGAGGACGATTTCTCGAGTAAGTTATGTTCCTGGGGCATTTTTTTTGTGACTTTTTTTCCGGAAACTATTTATTCAGGAACGCTTCGAATGGGAAAACTTCTTCCTACGCACAATATTTGTATAGACGTTTTTTCTTTAAGGAAGGTTTTTTCAGTGACGGTCTTTTCGAGGATGGTATTTCCGAGGCTTTTCCAGGGCCGTGTTTCTTAGGCAAGTTATTTTCTAGAGACGTTTCTCTTGCGGCGATTTTTCTTGTGGACATTATTTATTGCTCGAAGATATTTTTCCGGGGACGTTTTTTTCAGAGACGATCTATCCGTGAGTGTTTTGTACGAGTAAGGTTTTTCCTGGGCCTGTTATTCACGGGGACGTTCATTTTTCCGTGGAATTTAACGGCGGCCTTCTTCTCGAGGACGTTTTTTTCGAGGACGGCTTTTTCAGGGACATTCTCCCCAAGGACGTTGTTTTAGGGAACGTTTTACTAGGGGGTCACTCTTCCATGGACGATTCTCCCTTAGGCGATTTTTTCAAGGATGTTCTTGTCAGATTTATCCTGAGAACGTTAATTCCAGGAGCTTTTTGGGTAGGATGGTTCTCTTCTTTTGCCCGGGGAAGCCCGGAGAAGCATTCTCAAGGTATTCTTCTTTCGGAAAAAATCTAGGAAAAAACGTCTGCATCAAATTCCCGAAAACACATCCTCCACGATATACGTTCCCTGGAAAATATGTCTCCACGTTTCGTCTAGGGATGTTATTTCTTGAAAAAAATGTCCAGGGGCTTTTTTCCTTGAGAACATCATTTCTCTTGAATATTGTTCTGGTACTTTTTTCAGGGATGCCTTTTCCGGGAAAAGTTTTTCCTGCGCATGCTATTTCCGGGTACGGTTTTTTACTCGTTTTTCCGGTGATGTTCAGGAGCGTTTTTCTTCGGGACGTTATTTCCTTGAGACGTTATTTCCTGGTGACGTTTCTTCGAAGACATTTTTGGGGGAATTTTTTCGGGAGAGTTTTTTTGGGGTTGATTCTTCCAGAGACGATTTATCTCAATACAAATTTTCCAAGGATGTTCTTACTAGAGATTCTTCCTGGAGACCTTATTTCCAGGCACTTTTTGGAAAGGACTTTTTTCTGAATACGTCAGTCACCAAAAATGTCTCTAGGACATTTTTTCCAGAAACGCTTTTTTAGGGAATTTCTTCGTGGACGAGAACCATCCAGAAAAAAATCTAGAAAAAATCATCCGCCTCAAAATGTCTCCTGGTAGAACCCAAAGAAAAACGTGTCCAGGAAAAAGACCCCAGGCAAAACGTTCCTAAAGAACGTTTCCTTGTCATCCTCCACAAAACGTTGAGAATTCAGAATAATATTATGAATCCACAAGACTGTTTTTCCGAGGACGATTTCTCGTTTTTTTTTTTTGAAGACGCGTAATTTCCAGGCAACGTTTTGTGAAGGATTATTCTGAGGATGGTTAATAAGCTCCTTTGTGTCTTCTTGTTGCTTCCAGAACTCCAGTAGAGTGTCCCTTCTGTTTTTGTGACTTGAAGAGCTCCGAGAGTGTTCTAGTGAGCTCCCTAGTGTTTTTCGGATCCCTTGTGTGTTCCTTTTTGTTTTCTTTTTTTTGTTCAAAGCCCTACTGAGCTTCCTTGTGTCTTCATGTGTCGTTGAAGTCTGATGAACCATCTTCCTCTATAAGCCTTTGCGTATCGCTTTGAGCCCAGATAAGCCTATTTTTCGGTATTCTTGAGTGAACCCTTGTGCCTTCATGTGTCGTTTGAGGTCCTGATGAGCCCTGATAAGATAATCATATAGTTCTTTCCAGGGACGTAAATTCGGAGGACGTTACTCCTGGGAACAGTTTTTCCAGGGACCTTATTCCCAAAAGACGTTTTTTGAAGGGAAGTTTTTCCGGAGATGGGGGATGTAATTTCCTGTGAACGTTTTGTGTTGGACGTTTTTTCAACGCTCTTTCCCGACTATGATGTAACTTTTTGCATCCCAGATTATTTTGAGGACAGCGTATGGGAGTCACCTATGTTGATGGTTCCCTGTGATGCCGACTGGGCAAGGAACATGGAGATCATTGTCCTGTCTCTGTACCTAACCTCTTCGGTTTTGTTCTACGAAGTTCTTTTTAGGACACGGTGTATGGGGACAGCAGCCCTAAATTTTTTTCGGAAGTCAAATGGGGAACAAACACTATAGTCATTGTCCCGTTGATTGTTTTTTATCGTTATTATACAGAATATTTACATTGTAAAATTGACTATAAAAAGAAAATTTCTTCAAGCTCTCTACCGGCAGGAAGTGTACCCATAATCGATGTTGCATTTCCCCTTTGCAAAGTTAAACTGATAATTTGGATTAAATAACTTGTCGCTCTTCTTTCACCAGTTTGGTCTGTTATCCTCTTCCCTATTTCCTTTATCAATGAAAGACCCTCACATCCCCATACTCCGCTTGTTTTCAAAGCAATTGGAACAAAAATAAAAAGTTATTATACTGGATTCTCAAGCATATGGAGTTTTTTTTTGGAATTTTTCGTACGAAAAGTTACTTTCGAAGCTTATTTCTGTCCAAATCATCTATTTCAGTGGCGAATTTTGATGACGTTCTTTAGTGAAGCCTCGAAATAAGTCGTATGGTATAATGCGATGGCATTTGTCCCGTGTTATATGTTCTCACATCTTCAGCTTCTTTGCTTCTCAATGATTTCTACAAGGGCGGCGTACATATTCTTATTTCTCAAATATTCCGGGTTTCTGAGTTTTTCTGCGTTGTGTCGCGACGTCTTCGCAACGTGCCTTCTGTCAACAAGTTTTTCACGTAATTCAAAGGAATTAAGTATAACGAGTTTTCAACGTACCTATCGAGTCGCTACCCAGGCAGTGACTGGTCTAGCTCACTAGCTCAAGTTATGCTTATTGATAAAGTTTAGTGATGGCAGAGCAGTTTCAAGTTAATTGTTACATCTAGCGTTACTTTGCAGGTATCCTACACGTTTCGTTACGCCGTGGAAGCCGAAGGCGTCGTATCGCAACACTGGGAAGAGCGCCACCAAGACATAGTCCACGGTTCCTACAGCTTCCTGGAACCCGACGGAAAAATTCGCATCGTCGACTACCAAGTCAACGGACGGGACGGCTTCAAAGCCGTCGTCACCTTCCGAGATCCACCAGGTATAAAACTGAAGCTCTCTCAAATTGCAGTTCAAAACTGAAAAAAAAACCTGATGCAATCCAAACAAATACGATCTTTTTCATTATTCATCAGATTTAATTTGTTGCATTATGAAACCGTGAAACGAACACGATGACATTTAAAAACTGGCATCGGAGCGAGCGCGATAATTAAACACCGTGTTACGTGCCATACCAAGAGACTGATGACCAAGTCCGTATTGGCTTACAAAGAGATCGTTTTTCCAAAAGTGGCTCTGATCCAGTAACCTTTACGTTTATCCAATTGTTTCATAATTATGTCCTTTTTGTTTCAGGATATCCCTTACTAGGCCATCTGAAATTCCCGGAATACTACCGACGACCTTTGGTTTTCGCCCAGCCAGTCGGACTGATCACCAATGATTTGTTCGAAAACAAACCGAATCTGCCATATAAGTAGTTTTATATAGAATTCAAAAAACAGCGATTACTGAGCAGCAGCATCCATCCAAAGACTGATATTTATTTTTCATTGCAATGACTCAGAAATAAATCCATCAGTTTAATTTTTACAATTATTGCGTTTTTGTTCAGTATCCAAAATAAAAAACCTTCACGTCTAATTAGATCTCTTAAACTTATGCAACGATTATAGTGGCTGCTTCTTTCAAAGTTCTTGGTTAATTATTTTAATTGTATTGTTTATACTCACTTAATGTGTGTACTGGGCAAAATATTCAATAACTAGGTAGGTATACACTAGAATTTGAAACGCGTCCCATTTACCACTTATTTTCGTAGTTTTCCAGAGACGTACAAGTATCAATTTCTATATGAATTTCTCCTCGAATTCAGCAATACTTGAGATTGTTGCGTAAGAATCAAGATTTTCGATACTACCTATCCAATTTTATGATTATTGGACGTGTAAAAAAAGGACAAGACACAAATTTACAGTTTAAGTACCAAAGTACCCACCTGAATGTATAAGTACTTACCTAGACGTACAATAAGAGCTCACGTATACCTACTCAGTTGTCAAACGAAACAGCGAATTTCGTAACGTTCTATTATGCATCTAATCTAATTTTATTGTAGGAAAAAAACAAAAAATCAGCAAACATATGCCTACACATTATGTGATACGATTCCGAAAACAAATTGTATGCAGTTCTTGGCATTGTGCAGAGCGTTATGGGTCTGGTAACCTTTAAAAATCCGCGCCCAAACCTGAATTTTGATCGATTTCCCATTGTGTGTGACATAAACCCAGATTACCTTGTTGACTACTGAAAATATGGACGCGCCCAAATTATGATTTGCCACAGCATTGTCCGTGATTATCCCAGTTGTCCAAATAAAACCTGATTTCTCCCCGCTTCCCGCCTCTGCAATATACACAAAAAATCATTTCTTGTGAATAAGAGGTGTGCATTTCCACATTATTTTATTGAGAATGGAATTAGTTATTAATTAAGCATAAATATGAATGATTAGTACCTACGATTATACCTAGGAGTAATGATGGATAATAATATTATTATTGTGCAAGAAAATGCTTACAAAATGAATTAAAACCGTAAAAAGATAGCTAAATAGTACTCATATACGTTTGTTTAACAACCTGTAATCATTACACCAATGTTACAGGTATGTAATAACTAATAAGGATGTAGATAAAACTGGATTTCTGATTCAGTTTTAAATCCTATAATACGCTTGAGCAAGCATAACGCCTGTAGGAGCAAACTATTTTCCTCTTTTAATTGCAGTCTTGATGTTTTCTGTATCATAATTATCACTAGAATAAAATATATTTGGCTTGGCGCATCCACCATTGTTGTTACAGCTTCAAGAAGTTCGTCGCCTATTACTCAAAGGTGTCTCCATGATGCTTCAAGGCTGAGCCGCAAGATGTCTAGGTCAGTTCCTATAAAGATAAGCTAGTTTTGAATCAACTTTCAGTTTCACCAAGCTCTCATAAATTTTATTAACGTGATAAATTTTAATTTGCGCTTCTGTTGGGTGAAATTTTGAACAGAGAAAAGTTGAAGAATGAGCAAAAGTTTTTAACATTCGGATAGGTATGATTTTCGAGCATATTTATGCAGTATTAATTATTTGAAAAGGTACCTATTTGTGGATAATATGTGTTCACGATGAAATTCACTCCCCTCTAATAGGAGATTCCCCTTTGAGATATTTTAGTCCGGATGCTAGTTGAAAGTACATGAAGTTGAAACATGTGAAGACGTGTAGCTCACCACATACATTAACTATTTTATGTCTATGAAGTCACAGCAAACTGTTCTTGATTACCTTGAACCGTCTTTGAAATGTAGGCGAAAACCAGAAAAAAAAACAAGAACACTCTTTTTTCCATAAATAAGAAATTCTTCGAGATATTGACACAATACTTGGTATTTCTACAAAAAGTAATGTTAGAAATGATATTAGCCGAGTAGCCAGTTTCTAAGCCAACCATTTCCAGAAATACGATTGTCAACTTTTTTTTTCCTCTTGAGCACCATCTTGAATCTGATCTGTGTGGCATCGTTGAAAAAGTGATTGGTTATTACAATAATGGTAACATGAAATCATTGCATCGCAAAAACAACCTCCTCATCATAATTTAGTGACCTCTTCGGCGGGAAAGAATTGTCATTCACGTATTTTTTGGCTCTCCAAAGCTTTAGTGCTCATGATGGCATTAGCAACCTCTGGAATGGTGAAATATGTTACGCATTATGAACCCTGATGTACTTTGAGGAAGCCTACCAAGTTTCACTATCATCAATTGAGAGGTTTGTTCTTAAAAGCTGTTTGAACAAAAGTGTCGGTTTTTTATGAAAAATACAAAATATTGGGTCTCTCACTCTTACTTGATCCCTCACTGAGGATAGCCTGTTACCGAAAGTCTCCAAATTCTTTATGATAATGGTTTAGTGGGAAGTGTTCTTCAATGTTTAGTTGTCAAAAATTGCATAATTGCGTTCAGATTCCAGGCAGAGAGCGACAAAGAAGTTCATGCAGTAAAAAAAACCATAAATTATAGTCGAGAAAAAACTAGTACAGAGCTAGACTGAAAGCCCTCTGGAGACCTTGCTTTTTATAACATAAATGTGCAATTTGGTACACTGTTAGAGCCTTAAGTTAGTAATGTTTCAAGCCTTTCACCCACGCTTGAGAGTCTTACAGAACCTGTGTATTGCGGGAAGCCTATCTAAAAGGGACATTTCCGGGATTTCTCCGTTGCATTGAAAGTTGTGTCTTTTTCCACTGCATGAACTTCTTTGTCGCTCTCTGTCTGGAATCTGAACGCAACTATGCAGATTTTGACAACTACACATTGAAGAGCAGTTCTTAGTGAACCATTAGCATAAAAATTTTGGAGACTTTCGGTTTCAGGCTTTCCTCAACGAGGGATCAAATCAGGGTGAAAGATACAATATTTTGCATTTTCCATAAAAAAATTAAACAAATTTTGTTCAAACAACTTTTAAGAACAAACCTTTCAATTGATGATTGCAAAACTTGGTAGGCTACCTCAAAGTACATCAAGGTTCATAATGCGTAACATATTTTACCATTCCAGATGTTGCAATGCCATCATGGGCACTAAAGCTTTGAAGAGCCAGAGAATACGTGAATGGCAATTCTTTCCCGCCAAAGAGGTCACTCAATTATGATGAGGAGGTTGTTTTCACGATGCAATGATTACATATCATCATTATCATGATAACCAATCACTTTTTCAACGATGCCTCACAGGGCAGATTCAACATGGTGCTCAAGAGGAAAAAAAAAAGTTGACTATCGTATTTCTGGAAATAGTTGGCTTAGGAATTGGCTACCCAGCTCATATCATTTTTAACATTACTTTTCGTAGAAATACCAAGTATTGTGTCAATATCTCTAAGAATCACTTATTTATGGAAAAAAGAGTGTTTTTGTTTTTTTTTCTGTTTTCCCCCTACATTTCAAAGACGGTTCAAGGTAATCAAGAACGGTTTGCTGTGACTCCATGAGCATGAAACAGTTGATGTATGTGGTAAATTACACGTCTCCACATGCTTCGGTTATTTAAATATAATTTTCCAACTTTTTTTTTTCTGTTCAACCCTGTATACGCTGCCGACATGGATGGCGATGATGGCTACCTTTCTGGATCGGAAGAGATGATGCAAAGAACATTTTCACCAAGTAGCATCTTCTCATCAAAAAATGCAAGGTTCATTCCATTTTATGCAACTAGCATCCGGACTATTTTGAAAAACTAAAAACTTTTTCCCAACCATTTTTCCCAGGGATCTCAAATCGATCGTCCTAAAGTTTCAAGTTGGTACCGTATACAGGGTGTGACATGTTATTTTTTCATTTTGAGCGCAACATCCTATATTTTATTACGTCATTTGATGGAGTCTTTCATTCTGATAACAAAAATATGTAGCACTCATGATTTATTTTGACAAGGAAGCAGTCGAAAGAATAATAAAATAGTTGAGTGGACAATATTTCTTAACGTTAATCAAGGTAGTCAAATAAATTAAAATTTACGCGACACCCTGTATTAGGAACGAGTTAGACCATTTATCCATGCAGAGTTGAATGCTGCAGACAAAATGCTGCAAGAATAACTTTTTTATGTGAACTGTAGAAACCAAAGCCATCTTTCCGCAAAAAAAAATATTTGACTACCCATTTTATTATTTTTCTGACAGATTTCTTGTCAAGATAAATTATAAGTGCATATATATTTGCGATAAAAAAAGGCTTCACCAAATAACAGAATAAAATATAGGGTAATGAATTTGAAATAAAAAAAGCTACATAATCACACCCTTTATACGGTACCAATTAGAAACTTTTATGCCCGATTGCAGAGAGGTGGTATCAAATTTTAGTTCGGTACTAAACACGGGATCAAATTTTTGAAGTAGAACAAAATGCAAACCCAGTTACCTCAAGGGAAGATTATGATGGGAAAACAAAATATGGCTCCAAGTGATTATTTGGATGCCAAAACACAGGTGAGACAGCCTTCATTTTGGCTTGTAGAACAAATCTTGTCGGAACTGTCAGATCTTTGCTTTGTAATAAAAAATAAGCGACAAGTGCGTGTTACTCCAACCATTTTTCTGTATACAAATAATCGTAAGGGGCCATAATTTGTATTCCCATCATGTTCTTTCCTTCAGGTAATCGGATTTGCATTTTGTTTCACTTTTGGATATTTGATCCGCTGTTTGGTACCGAACTGAAATTTGATACCACGTTTGTGCAATCGGGCATCAGAGGTTCGATTCAAGGTCCCTAGGAAAAATCGTGAGGAAAAAATATTTAGTTCTTCAAAAGTAGTCCACCCCTTGAGGGGGTGAATTTTATCGTGAAGACCCTGTACAAGCAGAAGAGCTAGAGAGTTTCACTGGTTGGAAAATGGAAGTTTTATATCAATTTTGATATAGAAACGTTCTCAAGATGTACAAAGTAAAGCGTTTTTTCTTATACAAAACAAAAATTGCACGTAACGTTTCAATCCTATGTGTCAAAGCTTGTACCTACTTATATTTTTGAAAATGGCTTTCATACCACATTTATGAAGCTGGAACTACAGTAAAAAAGATCGAAGAATAAAATTCTAGTTATACGCCGCACAACAAAACCTCAAAAATCAAGTTTGACAATTTTGACTTTTGGGTGACGTTACCGACGTTTCGTGGTGGTGCCATCTGTCACAGTACTGATGTTCCATCCCACGACCTCAGGCTCAGCTACCTCAGAAATCGGTTCTATCACAGGGAAGATAAAGCTGGTAGAAATCTTAGTATAGTACAGGAAAAATAGTAAAGAAATCGGCGAAACCTCGGAATAAATATGGACGTCCTGAAAATTTGATATTTTGTTCAGAATTAAATGCTCTACAACTTATCCAAAATCGCCAAAAATCGCACTCGGGGGTTTTGAGTTATTGGAGGGGGAGTAAAAAATTGCTGGTAAAAATGGAGGGGATGGAACCCGTCAACCCATTGAATGCGAATACATTATAGTTCGACGTATCATATCTCATTGATACCATTTTGGCACAAAAAATGTCCATCATTGTTGAAGGGGAGTAGTGGGGGGGGCGAAGTTCTGCTGGGTGGTCCATTTTGTTTTTATGGCCATGTAGAACCGATCACGACAAGTTTGGTATCTTTTCCGACTAAATTCAATCTCCTGAACTCGTATCCGATGTGCAAATTCGGATGAAAACAAGATTGAACAAGTTGACTTGAAAAAACTTGTTTTTTCTTTGACAATTTTGACGAATTTTTTTTGTACTGTTGGAGGTGTGTATTCTTAGAAAATTTTCAGGGACCAATAAATTGAAGTGTATTCCTCTAAAAAATCATCCACTCGATGTATAATTTTGTTTCTCGAGTTTAAAAAACCGATTTGAACTTGAGCCGCCGCGGCGCGTCGTCTACTACTGACCAGAACACTACAGCATGCACCTTTAAATGAAAACACCTCAAACTATTGGAGAAATAACAACTTATCTTCGAAAATTGGAGGATTTGTGCAGAACTGAATTCCCTATACCATGAACAAAATCGCCATGAATCGCAATGCAAGATTTTGAGTTATTCGAGGAAGAGTATAACACTTTGACAGGATTCATACTCTATGAGCTGTTACCTCCCCCCTTGAATAACTCAAAACCCTACAGTGCGATTCATGGCGATTTTGTTTATGTTATAGGGAATTCGATTCTCCACAGATCCTCTGATTTTCGAAGATCAGTTCTTATTTCTTCAATAGTTTGAGGTGTTTTCATTTGAATATGCATGCTGTAGTGTTCTGGTCAGTAGTAGACGACGCGCCGCGCCGGCTCAGGTTCAAATCGATTTTTTTAACTCGATAAACAAAATTATACTTTGAATGGATGATTTTTGTGGAGAATACACTTCAATTCAATGGTCCCTGAAAATTTTCTGGAAATGAACACTTCCAACAGTACAAAAAAAATTCGTCAAAATTGTCAAAGAAAAAACAAGTTTTCTCAAGTTAACTTGTTCAAACTTGTTTTCATCCGAATTTGCACATCGGATACGAGTTCAGGAGATTGAATTTAGTCGGAAAAGATACCAAACTTGTCGTGATCGGTTCTACATGGCCATAAAAACAAAATGGACCACCTAGCAAAGCTTCGCCCCCCCACTACTCCCCTTCAACAATGATGGACACTTTTTGTGCTAGAATGGTATCAATGGGATATGATACGTCGAACTATAATGCATTCGCATCCAATGGGTTGACGGGTTCCATCCCCTCCATTTTTACCAGCAATTTTTTACTCCCCCTCCAATAACTCAAAACCCCCGAGTGCGATTTTTGGCGATTTTGGATATGTTGTAGAGCACTCAATTCTGAACAAAATATCAAATTTTCAGGACGTCCATATTTTTTCCGGGGTTGAAATCTATCTTTCTTGTACTAGTAGGTACAACTACTATTGGGAAGATGTCGCTAGACGCTAACAATTGCGTTAGCCTTATGGAGATCACCCAGTTCTTGTCTGAGAGGTTGGATAGGAGAGCGCAGGTGGATGTTGTCTTCACCGATTTTTCCAAGGCATTTGATAGAATAGATCATTCCATACTGATGACGAAACTGGCTTGGTACGGTCTGTCTCCTAAGTTCCTGGCTCTGATACAGTCGTTCTTGACAGGTAGGCTCCAGTATGTGCAGTGCAATGGTTTTCGTTCTCGGATGTTTGCTCAGACTTCTGGTGCGCCACAGGGAAATAAGCTTGGACCATTGTTTTTTGACATATATGTTGATGATATCGGTGACTGTGTTGAGGCTGGATTTCTGATGTACGCTGATGACCTGAAGTTGTATAGTGAAATAGGTGCTGTGGCTGACTGTGAGAGACTTCAGGCTGATTTGGACAAGGTTAGGAGATGGTGTCAGACGAATCACCTACCACTTAATCCCAGTAAATGCTTGATTGTTTCGTATTGTAGAGCTAGAAATGAATGACAGTTTGACTACGCTATTGGTGATGTTTTGGTGCCAAGGGCGAATGATGTGCGTGACCTGGGGGTTCGCTTCGATTCTCAGCTTACTTTTGTTCCACACATTTCTGATGTGACTGCTGCTGCCTTCAGCAGTTTGGGTTTTGTCTTGAGAAATGTCAGGCCCTTTGCGAATCTTCAGACTGCCTGTCTCCTTTACTCGACATTTGTTAGGCCTCGTCTTGAGTATGCCTCTATCATTTGGGGTCCTTTATATTCGGTACACGTTTCCGCTATCGAGAGAGTTCAGCGTCGATTCTTGAAGTTTCTGCATTTGAGAACTTGGGGTACTTATCCTCCTAGGGGATGTCCCCAGGACATGTTGCTGGCACGGACGCAGTTCGTCAGCCTACAGTCAAGACGATGTTTGCATTCCATTGTTTTTCTTTTTAAACTTGTCAATGGTTCACTCGACTCCAAGAGTTTGGTGCAGAAATTGATGTTCAGGGTTCCACGCGTAAATTCAAGATGCACCGAGACGTTTTACCTCCCTACTACTAATACTAATGTTCTTAAGGCTTCTCCCATATATCAAATGTGCTCTAATTATACGAGTGTCCAGGATCGAATTGACATATTCTTTTGTTCTGTTGGCCAGATCAGGTCTTGCTTTGACGGATCTGCTTCTGGCGGTGTTGGGTGATCGCGGTTCTTTTCTTGTTCTCTTTTTTTTTCCTCTTCTCTCTTAGCTTGATGTGCGCCTCACTCTGTTAATGGGTATCTACCTGTTGAGTGGGAATCTCAATAATAACAATAATAATAATAATAATAATAATTGAATCCGCTAGCCGCTAGGTCAATAATCGTATGTAATACACCGATATGTGAGGTGTATTATCGCTACATCGAGGATTTTCACGAGGGGATCCGAGTATAAATCGAGATGTAAAGCGATAATATATCGAACCTAGAGGTGTATTTGTTGAGACAAGTAACCGAACAACGAACAACACTGAAAATCTTTCTAAAAAAGAGAAAACTACTCGAATGTTTGAGGTTGGCCATTCTGGAGGAGTGTTTTCACCAATGACCTTGGTGGTAATACACTTATACGGCCTACTATTTTGAGAAGTGAGGTGAATTGTCGTATGTAATTCACCGATAGGTGAGGTGTATTATCGATCGCTACACCGAGGACTTTCACGAGGGGGTCCGAGTGTAAATCGAGATGTAAGCGATAATGTATCGAACCTAGAGGTGTATCCGAGGGTGTATCACTATATTCGTTAATACAATTAACCGAAAAACACTGGAAATCTTTCTGTAAAAGTGAAAACTACCTGAATGTATAAGGTTGGCTCCGTTGTGGTTGTTCCGTCGTTTTTGTTTTCTGCTTCTGTTTGTTTTTGGTACTTGGACCGATTGGGCCAGTCCAGTTCTGCCCTGCCGTTCATTTTCTAGTACTTTGGGGAATTTCGTTATCTTGCGGTGGCCGTTCCGGCAAACAAGTTCCGCGTGCCTTTCTCTAATGGACCTTTTCTATAAAGGCGGTCTCTCTCGCACGATTCACGTCACAGCTCCACATAGCCGCAGTGTGGTGCCGTGCACTTCATAACGAACGGAGTTTCCCTTCCAACTGCGCGGTACGAACGCACACGCATCTGTCTCTCTTTTCTGAAAAAGTCCATTGGCTATAGATGAGAACTAACCCAGCGCAAAGATGGGGAGGAATCTGATGGAACGAAGCGACGTAGCTACTTCTTCCTTTTCAATTTGAAACTCGCATTGGAGCTGTCGCCTAGTTGTGTGCTGTAGCTACGCATCCACGTTTTGCCTTTCGAGTGGTTTTCGACATTGTGTTAGTTCGAAGCCCGAAGCCGCCTATTTTGCGGGTTCATTTGGCGAACGTTGTATCATTAGAGTAGGTATTGGACCCAGAGTAGGCATTGTTCCGCCGTCTAAAGAAGTACAACCACACCTGGCGCATCAAACGAAACCGTCTGTCACTTGGAGGTGAAGTAAAAACTGATTTGGTTCCTCTTGTTGTCATATTTTCGAGTTGGAGTCGACACTGAGTTGAGTGAATTGTTGTAGGTTTCTTTTTCTACCCACCACTCAGTGTTTCTGCTACATAACAAGTTTTTCTACGATCAAGTTCTCGACATTTCTATTTTCCTGTCATCCCGTTTCAAAGGCTGCGTTTATCCGCACAAAGCGCTTACTAACAGCCGGCTGCGGCTGAACGCCACATATCAGCGAGAGCGCTCACCGGGTGATAACTCATCGGCCGCCATTTTATCTAGCAAAAATATTCTTGCTCACTTGATAGGCTGTCGCTCAGTGAATCAAAGTCAACGTCAAATTCGGCGTCAAATTTGACAAAAATCACAGTGTGGAAGAATAAATTTTGGAGGTGTGTGAACTGTGAATGCTACGAGATTTCAGGGGTGGTGTATTGAACAATCGAAAGTGCAGAAGTTCACGCCCGTTTAAAACTGGTAGGAATAGCCATTCTCATTTATCTGGGGTCCTCGGGGCGCAGGTTTACCTATATTGGCGCCGTCATTGGTCGAGTTCATGCAACCAGCCCGATCGATAAACGGTTCTGGTTGTAAGACCTGCGTACGAGCTGCGAGCAAAGGAAACCTCTTATATGGGAAGGTCTGCGATACAAGGGCCATTGAAGAATCGAAGATGCAAAAGAATTCTATTACAATAAATTGTATTTTGTTGTGCTGTACATAGGTTCTGGGACCACTGTGACTGTTTGCAGGCACTTCAAGGAAAATATTTGTCAGGATTCATGACTCACCCCTCACCCTGTATTCAAAACAGAAATTCATTACAGATTACGATCTAGATTACATTCGTCCGCTCAATACTCATTTTGCGAACTTGTTACATGAAATTCTATTATACTCGTAGCTCTGTATTTGATAAAAAATCAATATATTTTGAAGAAGTATGAATTTATTGAAAAAATATTTCACTTCAAAACAATAACTTTGTTTTCCCGTTTTTTGCTTCTCCACCCGAAGCCGTTGCTCATCTATACTGGTCACAATTTGAAATGGGTCGCCCAAAAAATTGCTCGGTTTTGATTCTCTGTCAATCACATGAGAATCATCAGATTTTGAAATGACTCATACCAATTTCAAGATAAATCTTCCTACTATCACCAGTAGGGGATATAAGGGCGCGGAGTCAGGAGTGGGGGGAGCAACCTTGACCTTGACGGGTCATTCACCTGACCTTGACAGGTCATTCACCTTGACGGGTCATTCACCTGACCTTGACAGGTCAATCAGCTCAAAAGGTCGTTCACCTTAACCTTGACAGAGGTCATTCATCTCAACCTTGACCGACCATTGACCTTCAACAGGTTTATCCACCTTGACCGGCTCTGACCTTGATACATAAAGTGGTGGGGAAGTGGTAGGGATGGAATAGATATATTGAAGATCATCAGCAGCGTGGTTCAGTTATCATCATGGAGAAGTCCAATAGCAAGTCACCTTCGGGTTATTTACCTTTGATAAATGAAACAACGCAAAATCGGAAAAGTATGGATACGCATGTGTACCTGATGGATCACCCTTGGGGGGGAAAAGAGAAGCCATGATGCTCCAGAGGAAGCAAAACTGGTCTGCATTCCTCACGTTCACCACAGCGTTTCTTCGTTTGATGTCCACAGGCAAATCGATGAACGAAGAACCTCGAAGCGGACTGTATTTGTTAATATTAAGCTCCAAATACGCAATGTCTTGTAGACTCCAGCCTGCAAAATCAATACTACATATGCGGTTTATCTTTTTTTTATAAACTTACCACTATCCCGCTTCAAAAATTCGGTTAATTTCTCATTCAGCACTTGGATGAGGTCTTTATAATACTGCTCCAAATCGGTCGATTTTGTGATAATAACATTTTTTGTGCGAAAAGATTTTATATCAGCGATGTCCTTGGTTTGCAGAAAATAGTTCCCAAATAGTTCCGTGTTTACTTTGATTGTGATTAATTTATCGAGTTGTTCTTTAATTAACTGATGAAATTTTGGCCAAATGTCATTCATAAATTCTCGAACAATTATGTGTTGCCTTCCAGATGTTATTCTGTACGATACAATTCGGCTCTTGAATGCAGTATGCATCATTTGCACGTGATCATCCAATGGAGTGCAGCAGTTGTTTTTATGTTTGATAGTATTTTGGTGGGTGTGGAAGTCGCTAACGTTTATTTTGCATTCATCACAAAAACGTGCATCTAAAATTAACATTTGAATTAATTTATGAGCTCTCAAGTCAAGCGTTGATTGCCTTACCTGCTTTTCGAACTTGTTTGACCGGTCGACTACAAGCTCGACTACAAGTTTGCTCCAGGTGGCGCTTCAAATTAAATCTCGAAGAAAATGTTTTTGCACAAACACTGCAGTGGTCTGGTGAAAGCTCGTCAGTAAAGTTCGTCTGTAATGTAATGTGTTCAATCTTAGTTTTTCCTCAATTTTTGAGTTTCAAGAGTTCCGCGTTTTGTAAATAAATTACCATATTTAATTGTTTGACCTGCCTCTCCAAATTTCGTAAGTATCTTAAATTTTGTGCTCTTGCTTTCGAAATGTTCAAAATTTTATTTAAATTAGCCGTTTGCCGTCTTTCCTCCGCTTCAACGCATTGCACCAAAAGATCATCATCCTCATCATCCATGGAAATTGAAATTTGATTAACAATTGATGATGAGGGTTCCACTCGCGTTTTCCATCTCTCCCCCGATTCAGCGTTTTGACTCTCTTTAGTAGAAATTAAATTTTGGGTAATTGGTGATTCAATTTGTATTTCTTTGAAAAAATCCAAATCGAAATCGATATCTTTAATATCCCACCCAATTGCTTCCGACGGTTGAAGCAATTGGCTAATTGGGATATTTTCAAACCCTTGAGAATCCGGAATGTCAGTCAAGTCAATCACGTCTTCGTTCGTTTTTTCAAGCACCAGTCCAAATGGACTGGGCTTTCCCCAATTCTCAAGGTATTGTTTCAGCATTGAAGCGTCTGACGGGGCAGGAAAAACATAATGGCTTAATATTTTCACCTTGTTTTGTCGTTGTTCGTTAGAGCTTTCACCATTTTCACTATTAGTATTGTTCATTTTTATAAATACACAAACAACAACACACACGTAGATCTGCTTTGAAGCGCAGTGCTGGAGGTAATGATGCTTCCAAGGAGCATGTTTTCTTATGAAGACGGCTTCTCCCACCTCCTTCAGGATTGAATGAACTTTGAAGGCTAAGCTGAAACCTGCTGAGACAAGAGTTCTGGATGTACTTAAGAGAGCTTATTTGAATTCTAACAGCTTTTTCAAGGTTAGACCACACTCGACCGAGACGAAGGGTGAATATACTTTAGATAGGTTATTCAAATTCAAACAGCTTTTCAAGGTTAGACCAGGCTCGAGCGAGGCGAGACAGGGAGAGATAGGGTGAGATAGATTGGACAGGTTATTTCAATTAAAACGCTTATTTAAAAAAATATGATTTATTTAAACTTTATATCACAAGATTCTTTTTATTAATCCAAGATGGTTCCTTTATTCCTAACCACTTCACAAAAATATCAGGTCCTTTGCGTTGGAGAATGCGTTCAACTAAATATGCGTCTGGATGTTTCACTAATTGAAGTTCTGATGAGTAAAATCCTCCTAATATTTCTTCATCCTTCTCGTCTTTCAACATATAGTGTCGGGGGTTAGTCTCCTTAATCTTAACAACAGTGAATATTTCATTAGACCAGTTTGGACGATATCCTTTAGAAAAGGCTTCCCTATGCTTGCTTATTCGTACTTTATCTCCAACTCGAAACTTAGGTTTTCTAACATCCACAGTCTTTATGAAACTATATGAATCATTCAAAATTTTCTTCTCGTTGCTTTTATTGACATCCTTTGGTTTGAAGCCAGTTGTTCTATGTTTCGTTTCATTATATTTTTTGACAATTTTCGGTAATAAGTTTAGCCACTTGTAATTGCCTTGTAAACTGAACTGTCTCCACATAAGGCTTTTGAGGGTCCTATTGACCCTTTCTGCGACACAAGCTTTCATTGTTGAATACGTGCTGTAATGATTGATGTTATGTTTTTTTAATAACTCTTTCACACTTTGATTATAGAATTCTGTACCGGAGTCCGATTGAAGATGGGCCGGGCTAAATGTTTTGAAGATTTTCTTAAGTGCATTAGCTACATCCAACCCGGTTTTGCGTTTAATAGGTATCGCCCAAACATATTTAGAGAACACATTGATTGCAACGAGTATATATCTATAACCCTTGTTGACTCTTGCATACGGTATCATTTCCACGAGATCGCATTGTAGTAAATCACCTAATCCCTTCACTATCACTCGTCTGCGTTGAACGTTTTTTCGAGCTGGTCTATGCAATTTATCAACAATGTCTTTTTTCACCGACATTATTTTTTACATTTAAATACAAGAGTTGCAACTAGCGTTGATGGTCTTTTAACACTATTGGAATAGAATGAAAATTTGAATCGTCTTTCGTACGGAACTTTTTTGATATCTTCGTAAAAAGTTAGTGTGTTGGTTATTGGATTGAGCGATGCAACTCCTACCTTTGCAGTTATGCTTGCGTCAACGAGCTCAACCACTTCAAAAGGAATTTCATAATTGTTGAAACCAGAAATATTGTATAATTTATATAAAAAGTATTTTTTGTCTGGATCTGTAAATCCTAGGGTATTACTAAAAAAATTCAGTGTTACATAAAAATATTGATCTGTAGTAGTTTGATGATGTGATATCTTTTGTTCTAAGTTTTTAATTGCTTTTTCCGAGTCATCACTCTTTTTCTTATGCACCAGTGATCTGCCAAACTTGTCAATCATGTTAACTGTCTCTGATATGACTGCGTGTTGATTGAGCTTTCACTTCATTTTATAATGCGTGATTGTTTGAGTTCTTGAATTATATGTAACACTTCATTGCCCACTGCTGTATTGCCAGCATGCTGTGCAGCAATCAGCAATCTCAATCTGTTGACCAATTTATTCGGGTTTTTCCATGGGATGAATTCTACTTCTTTATTATTCAAATGAAGAAATGCTCCTGCACCTGACTTGGTACGTGAGCGTTTTTTTTTCGTTTTTTGCTTTTTTTTCTTTAATTAGGTTTTTTTTCCTTTTTTTGTTTTTTTATATTTTTATTTTCCAGTTTTTTCAGCTGCTCCTACTCTTTCTCCCACCTTTCAATACCTTACCTGCGAGCACCATAGTCCCACACCTCAGTTTACCTGAAACAGTGAAACTAGTAACTTGCAATGGCGTCATCAGTTCAAGCAGAAGAAAGTTGGGATGATTGTGATTGCACAACATATATCCCGAATCCACCCAGCTATATCATCAGAACACCGCCACCGGGGCTCACGAAAACACAAAAGAAACGGTGGCGGGAGGAACAGAGAGAGATCCATGCAAAATGGGTTGAAGGTACTTATAAAATTACTTCTGTCATTATTATTTATTATTGCTTATTGAAGTTCTTTTAGTTATTCCGCAGTTTGTTTAATTTTGTATTACCGATCGGTTTTGGTAGCATCAGCAGCAGTTGCGCAGCAGCAAAAAGAAGAAGAAGAAAACTGGGATACGTGTGATGCTCCCACTTACATCCCAAATCCGCCACCACATATCATAAAAACGCAACCTCCCGGGCTTACAAAAGCACAAAAAAAACGGTGGCGGGAAGAACAACGGGGGATCCATGCAAAGTGGGAAGCTGGAAGGTACTTACTAGAACTATTTACTTTTGTTGTTATTAGACATCATATATAATTGTGATCACACTCATTATATTATTATTGGTTCCAGATACTAAATATACGGGGCAGCAGCAGCAGCAGCAGCAGCAATAAAGAATATATTATAATTTCACTAATAAAATAATATAATCTGTATGATAATAAAATTTATTTGAAAGTAATATTTGTCTTTATTATGTATTATTTATAGTATGTTATATTTGTCCTAAACAAACTAAGCTGATTTGAGCTTATATAGACCCGCACCATGATCTGTCGAGGTGTGAATGAGTTATTGAGACCGAGGTTAATGAGCTCTCGAGGTTGAGAGGATATCAAAGTGGTTGAGCGGTCAAGGTAAATGACTTCTTGAAGAGTCAATGGCTGATCACGGTCAACGACCCCTCGAAGAGTCAATGGCCGGTCAAGGTGGATAAACCTGTTGAAGGTCAATGGTCGGTCAAGGTTGCGATGAATGACCTCTGTCAAGGTTAAGGTGAACGACCTTTTGAGCTGAATGACCTGTCAAGGTCAGGTGAATGACCCGTCAAGGTGAATGACCTGTCAAGGTCAGGTGAATGACCCGTCAAGGTCAAGGTTGCTCCCCCCACTCCTGACTCCGCGCCCTTATATCCCCTACTATCACCATCTGCAAATGATTGTCAGCTTGTGACAGCGATGGGCTTAATACAGGGTGGTGAAGGATACCTTGCAATTTTGTACTTTTTTGAAATGGTCCAGGAACTTTTGTGGTCACCCTATAATTTCAAGATTTTTTATGGGGTAGTCAATACGATGGCCCCTAATAAGACTAGCGTAACTCGTGAGACACGGTTAGAACTAGCGTATCTCTGCGTTTACCAAATGAACTAGCGTATCTCTACGTTCACCAAATGAACTAGCGTATAGCCTGTGTAAATCAAATGGGAGGGACGCTAGTTCATTTGGTAAACGCAGTGATACGCTAGTTCATTTGGTAAGCGCAGAGATACGCTAGTTTTAACCGTGTCTCACGAGTTACGCTAGTCTTATTAGGGGCCATCGAATAGTAAGAGGAACTCATATTTTCTTAGTTTGATGCTCCACGTTGCTTAGTAACAGAAATATGTTTTTTTTCTCATTTAGTTAGGTACTTTATCACGTTGATTTATACGAACATTTTCTTAATTATATTTGAATTATGAGCAATGAAAATCAACGGGGTAAAATATTTCGATACAAAGTTGGACCTGGTCTGGACCGCACTACTTTTTGGTAGGATCTAATAGAGCATCCAGTAAGTCCTTGTCTTGCAGTGAGTTGTACTGGTAGTCTTCTTTGAAGAGCATCTCATATGTGCTCAATTGGATTGATATCGGGCGATAAGTTTAGCCATATCATTGAGTTGATTTAGTTATTCACGAAAGATCCATTCCCAATATTGCCATGTTACATTTATTATTAGGTATTGTTATTGTTACAGTTTTCAAAGTCATTTTTGCTAAACTCAGAGAAAAACTAATCATAGCAACATTAATAACTGTCAAATTGATCAACTCAACTTGAATACCTACTTGATTGAATATTTGAAGTCACCTGTAAAAATTAGAAGCAGTGTAGAGCGAAAAATCACTTGATGAAAAAAAAACGTATTTCTGTAACTATGCAGCCTGGAGCATCAAGCTAAAAACCAATGAGTTTCCCATACTATTGGTTACTAAATATAGCTGAATCCAAAATTACAGGGTGGCCACGAAAGTTCCTGTACCATTGCAAAAAAGTACAAAATTACAAGGCATTCTTTATCACCCTGTATTAAACATGTCGCTAGCACGAACCAACAATCGCTTGCAGATGGTGAAAGTTGAAGGATTTATCTTGAAGTTGGTGTGAGTTATTTCAAAATCCGATGATTTTCAAGAGATTGGCAGAGAGTAAAAACCGAACCATTTTTTGGGTGACCCACTTCAAATTGTGACCAGTAGTCCGGTGGATTAGCGCCTAAACTATGCATTTTGTGATAAAGCAAAGGGCTTCTGGATTTACATTCTTGAGACTAAACTTGACAATTCCAGAAATGGCGCCAACGAGTTTGGTGTGGCAGGTGACCTCAGGAGCCATCCAGAGCTGTAAAAGAACCAAAATCTTCCATGTTCCTCGAAAGCACCCAAATACATCATGCGTCGATGCGCTGATACCCTATGGGGAGGAATTGACCAAATATGTCGATGCTAATCACGTAAGGGGGCTGAGGAGAAGGCATTTTTGTCTTTGAAGGCGATTTATGGTTTTCATCAATCCTGAATGAACATGAAGAAGTTTGGTATCATTTTCGACTAAAATCGACGTTCTGAAATCGAATGAAGTGTTCAAATTACGTTAGATACATGTTTGAACAAGTTTGTCTGAAAAAACACGTTTTTTTGATATTCAACTTTAACCTCATGGTTTTCACTCCTCACCATAGGCATTTCATTTATTCTTGCATATTCAGTTACTTTCAACTTTTCTTCGAATGAAAAAGATACGTTAGATATCCTTCTTATTTTAAAAAGCTCATAGAAGTGTCTGGTCGCGAGGGCGGTTTTGCGTCAACACTGCACCCGATCAGTGACGCATGCTTCAATTTAAAAACGTATTGCGTCATAAATAAAGGCCCTATTGTACGGATTTCAACTTTGTCTTGCAGAGGAAGAAATGTTCCTATTTGTAAAAACAACAAACATGATATCGGAGCTGTATCGCATGCACAATATGACTTTTCGTGTGAGGGTGCGCCAATTACAGTGTTCAAAGTTGACATAAAATAACTTTCGGAACAAATCCTTCTAATCATCTTGTAAAAACAAAAGACATATCCAGTGGATCTTTTTCATCATAAGGAGACCTGAGACTGATACAATATACAACAATTTTGATTCCAGATGTCTTCGAAAATTAATAAACCTGCAGTAAAAACTGCTGTTCTTCAATCCGCAAATCTCTCAAATAAACTGCCTTTTCGAATTTGACTTGCTGTTCTTGAAACCGCACAGCATGTCGACGTTGATAAGGTAAAACGGCGTAAGCGACATTTACTTAAAGGACCCCGCACGATTCTTATGGAAAATGGCTCCCGGTTAAATTCTCTGAATTTTTGATATGTTGTAGCTCATGAGATACTAATCGAATACCGTGAACCCTAAACTCAAAAAATGGACAGTTTTTTACCCACAGGGGGTTGAAGTTGGAGGTTTTGACGGCTTCAAAATGATATTATAACGTTAGTTAAAGCTTTTTATTTGGTTCCTCTTCAAGTTGTGTTTCATGCTAAATGTATTTATTTGACAGAAAAATATCAACCCTCTCCTCCACCCCCAACCCCTATCTACCATCATAAAATTCGAGATTACTCCCAAAAGCCATGCGGATGGCTTCTGTGATTTAAATCGTGAATTTTGACATAAAAATTATTTTCCACCCCTAATGTTGGGGTGCCGATTTTCCTATTTTCCTCGGTTAATTTGGCTGAATTTTTGATATTGTGTACTTCTAATTCTGCTGAACAAAAAGTTCCAATACCAAAACTTATTCCTATGAACAGTTTTTGTTCTGCAGGGGACTGAAGTTCAATATTTATGCTCTCAAATCTTGAACTTCAGTCCCCTGTAGAACAAAAACTGTCCATAGGAATAAGTTTTGGCATAAGAACTTTTTGTTCAGCAGAATTAGAAGTATACAATATCAAAAATTCAGCCAAATTAACCGAGGAAAATTGGAAAATCGGCACCCCAACATTAGGGGTGGAAAATAATTTTTATGGCAAAATTCATCACTTAAATCACAGAAGCCATCCGCATGGCTTTCGAGAGTAATCTCGAATTTTATGACGGTAGATAGGGGTTGGGGGTGGAGGAGGGGGTTTATATTTTTCTGTCAAATAAATACATTTAGCATGAAACACATCTTGAAGAGAAACCAAATAGAAAACTTTTATTTACGTCACAATATCATTTTTAAGCCGTCAAAACCTCCAACTTCAACCCCCTGTGGGTAAAAAACTGTCCATTATTTGAGTTTGGGGTTCACGGTATTTGATCAGTATCTCATGAGCTACAACATATCAAAAATTCAGAGAATTTAACCGGGAGCCATTTTCCATAAGAATCGTGCGGGGTCCTTTGGAGGAAGCAGAAAAAACTGAATTGACAGAAATTTGTTTGCTCTCAATACCAATGAAAAACACTGGAGGATGGATGTTTTTTTTGCAATAGGGTGATTGCATGAAATGCGTTCACATGATCACCGGCAGGCAGCGCAAGGATCGAGAGTAATGTTTTGACGTTTGTTAGCGAATTGCATTGGGGCTGTGTCTATGATTGGGGCACATAACAGGACCTCTATTCTTGAATCGTGTGAGAAAAGTCCCTGGGAGTAAAATACATTCCGCAGTACACTAATGTAGCGAAGTTGCCTGAAATTGTGGTTTTTAGGCAACTTTCGCTACAGAAGTGTAGGATTATATAAAACTCTCAGGGACTTTTCTCACACGATTCAAGAATAGCGGCCCAGGTGAAGGCATTGTTAGAAATGATTGGAAATCACAATCTCGATCTCGTAAACGCCGAATAAACCAGTATGTGAACAAAAAACGTGAAAATGATAGTATTTGGTGGGATTAGCAGGTTAGTCCGGTTGACGTTGACTCCGACATGGATGAAACTTGACAGATGACAATGACACTATTGACATTTTGCCATAAACTCCCTCTACATGCAATCACCCTATTAGGGCATGTCAAAAATATGGATCAAAAAAATCTGCTTTCTCCTGCACATTTAGATCAAACCTGCTTGTATCGTATTTCCAACATCAGATTTGGATTTAGAAGGTGGGATTTAGCTAGACACGATACCAATAAAGCACGTCAATATAGATCCTAGCTTAGCAGAAAATAGAAATCGTGGGAACAATCTCAAAAGTCCCCCCATGGCCCCTTGGTTGAAAGTGGGGGTAAGCAAACATTCCAAAAACTCTGTAACAAATCACAGAATTAGGAAAAATTATGGATTTGGCTTCTCAATTGAAGAACAAGTGAATTACCCCAAGGGACCCCAAAAAAATCCCCCCTTAGCCCCCCTGGGTGAAAAGCCAAAGTGCCTCCCACTCTCAAATATTTTCATTTCAATCGTAGATCAGTAAAATTGCTGATGTCTGTCTTTAACACGGAATGCACAATTGTTCAAGCAAATTAATTATTATTTAGCTCAAAAATGATTGGACCGTTCTCCAAGAAATCAATTGTGTGTGGTTCTGAAAGCGAAAGGTGCATCCGCAGTACATGATTATCATGTTCAAAATACTTGAAACTAATGATCCCCATGAAGATTTCAATCGCTTAAGCCTTTAGGCCCAAATTAAGGCATGTCAAAAAAGTGGGCCCAAAAAACCTGTTTTTTCTCACATAACTAGTTCAAACCTGCTCGTGTTGTAATTTTAACGCCAGATTCGTATTCAGAAGGCGGGATTTAGTGAGAAACGATATCAAGCACGTCAATATATACGTCTCAATTTAGCAGAAGATGAAAATCGTGAAAACAACCCTAAATCTCCTTAATAAGCCCCCCCGGTTGAAATTGGGGGGGTGAATAAACACCCCAAAAGTCTCGAAATGAATCACAGAATTAAAAAAAAAAAATTGATTTGGCTTTTCTCATGAAAAACAAGTGAATCACCCAGAGGGGGATTTATATTTTAGAATTTCTTGGTTTTCCAACATACCGTTGCGGACTTTTTAAAGTGGACGACAGTTGAGAGATTTTTCAGGATTCTGGCCTGAACGTCGCATGACAGCAAGCCAAATCGTTGACATTGGGCGCTTTCCATTTAAAACATTTGTGTCGGTTTGTGTCAGCTTTGTGTTAGCTTGTGTCGATGAGACAAAGGAACACAGATCAAATGGAACGCATTTGTGTCGATTTGTGTCGACACAAGTCGACTTGTGTCGGTAAATGGAAAACGCCCATTGTCGTCCGCACTTTATTTTGGCCGCAACCTCGACCGCAACCGTATAGACAATACAAATAGAGAAGACACATCTCGTCACGGATTTTTACGGTTGCGTAGGAACCAGGTGAGTCCATCATTCAAAAAAAAGTTAGCTGATTTTTGATGCCCCAATATCCGTGACGACGGTGATGATAACATATGGTCTTCTCTATTTGTATTGTCTATACCTACCTACGTATTTGGTACTTATTTCTAATTTTGTATTTTAAAGACATTTCAAGAAGTAGTTTGTATTTTGTATTTAGACTATCTTTGATTGTGTATTTTGTGAGTACTTTGTATTTTTAAATAGGTACATTTTTCGGAGTATTTTGCCCAGCCCTGGTCCCTAGATCATTTTCGATTATTGACCTATATGCCGATCACGTTTTAAATTCAGCAGAAAATAAAACGCGGTTGGCCATGTTGCCTAGAGTGTAACGGACGCTCATAGACCAAGTTGCGCGAAAACGGGCTGAGCTCAAAGAGGTTAGAAAATTTTGACAAGAAATGCCAGTTCTGGCGTCTCCTTGCATCATATCCACTGCCCTGTTGCCTTGGCCGTTGTTTGTCATGATGTCAGGTGAGTGTCATAGTTGTTTACATTCCTGGGAAAATTTCATTAAGTGTTCTGCCCTCGGTTCTGCTATTGCTATATTCATGGTTCTGCCTGTATATTTATAAGGTAAGTACGAGTAACACTCTTGTCTGAGTACTTAAGTTCATGTAAATTTTTTCTTTCATCCAAAGTTGACTTCAGATGCAAATGATCATGGGGTGAATCCTCGGGTGAATTACTGGGACATCAGAACGTTCAACGGATTGTGATGGATTGCCACGGGATTACCACGGGATTTCCACCGGATACGATTTCTTCAAATTAAATGGATAGCCACGGGATTCCAGGGAATTTCCACAAATTACCAACGGCTTGGGGCCACGCATGAATCACCACCAGAGAAAGGCGCTCTTGCTTTGCGGCGCTTATTATCACCTGAGGTCTCCACGCTATAAGGTTATTCATTAACGTTACATAGACCAATGGCAGATAGGGGATTTCAATTTTGTTTAGATTTACCAGCAATATTCCTCTGTTAAAACTTGTCAAGAATTACTGGGTAAATCAAAGTCTAGGGCCGCAGATTCGGAAAAATGTATCCCTGTGTTATTTGGTCAAATTTACATTTTTGGGAATACTGTTATCGGGTTCGAGCCATATTGAGGCAAATTTAATGGTTGACCCGCGATGTGGCTCGATTCTTTCTTGAAAAAAGTGGGCTTCTGTAATTTTAGCTTTTTAGGCCAGCCCTTCTGTCAACAGAGACAAGCCATGAAATGAATTTGAACCAATTCAATCGAACAGCGAGTAGATTATGACCAGCCAAAAATGAAAACTTGATCCAAAGTTTTATCTTGTATTTTTTTGTCAAAACTGAAAACGAACTTTTTGGACAAATAACACAGATGTGCAAAATAAAAACCCGCCGATTCTGTGATTTTTCACTATGATATTTCTGCACATAATAAATATGTATTACGATTTTCCAACAGAATTTTGTCATCTTTCAGAAATGAGGATTGAATCCGAACTCTCTGGAGATAGAGACTAAAGCCATTCATCTGAACGACAGAAGCAGTTCGTCACCTCAATGTCAGCTTTGATGGCCGGACTTCATCTGCAGCACAGTCCCACTCCAAGTACCTCGGTGGGACCTTCGACCAAACATTATCCTTCAAGATCAACTTGGAGAGACTCACTGCCAAGACGAAGACACGAATGAACCTGGTTCAGAGACTTGCGAGAACTACATGGAGTGTCGACGCCACTACTCTTCGGATATCCACCATTGTCTTGGTCTAGTCGACAGCGGAATACTACGCTCCTGTTTGGATGAACAGCACACACACACACAACATCATTGACGTCATTCTTAACCAAGCATTGAGAATCATTGCTGGAGTTGTCAAATCTACCCAGACTTTCTGGCTGCCAATTTTGAACATCGCAGCCAAAAATCCATGCTGCAGATTTCGAGATGAGAAGACACTGGAAGGAAATATGGGATACTGAAGCCGCCGTCAAGAACAGAGCGATTGTAGAGGATCCGAAGAGCTTCTCCCTTTCAAGGAAAGTATGGATTCAATAGGATACGAACAGGGCAGGGAAAATGCAGATTCCAGTTCTATCGGTGAGGATATGTAGAAGATCCGAGTTCTGAGTGTGGAACTGAGAACCAGACCATGAACCACATCGTCGCGGAGTAGGTGTCCGCGGACAATGGCTATCAAAAACTGCATCTGAGCTAGACCTGTAGTTCCTGAACATCTCCATCGTCAACTTCGCACTCGCCCACTTGCTGCATCTACTCTACCCTCTGTTCCCTAAGATGGCCACTGATATCAGCCTCGCTGACATCTTTTCCTTTTTTTTTTTGCATTAAAGCTACGTCGAGCAGTTTTTCTGTGGTTTGCCTATAGATCTTCGAGCGAATGCTGTAGCTGAAGTTAATTCATCTCACAGGTTTCCAAGAATGGTTGTATATATTTAGTTATAGTATCAATGTATCTTAAGTACCTACATATAGTGATACTAGGTACTATTGCACTATATAAGTTGATTTACGTTGTCACTAATATTGTATCCTTAGTACAGGCATAGCAATTAATTCAGAAAAATTGTGAAATTTTCGATTATTACCTTCGAGAGCTTGTAAAATCTATCACCTAGTGTTAAATTTAAAAGGCACAGATTAATTTTAGATATCAGCTATTGACCTTTATTTTTAGGGTTGCACGATGTCAATTGACCGGTCAAATAAGCCGTCAATTGACCGGTCATTTGACCGTGTCAAATACTCTGGTCAATTGACCGGTCAAATACGAGCCCCCGGGCCTCGTGGGATACTTGCCAATAAGATATAGATTTGACTGAAAATACTTTCAATTATCAACAAGAGTGATAAAGATTATTTCCTG
Organism: Anaspis maculata; assembly: GCA_949128115.1. Lineage (NCBI taxonomy): Eukaryota > Metazoa > Arthropoda > Insecta > Coleoptera > Scraptiidae > Anaspis > Anaspis maculata. Next base: position 87,274,217 of record OX421964.1, on the reverse strand, counting down.
AAAATTTTTAGAGAATATATCCATTGGTTGAAAAGATTTTTTTTCAATTTTTTTTTCAAAAGGTACGAACAGAGTGGAAACTTCAGTGGAGTTTTCATTTTTGTACTTTTCAAATATTTTTTTGAGTTTTCAATCCAACAGTGCTATTTGTTTAGTTTTTAGTATATTTGTGACGTCACAAATATATTTTTAAAACACGCATTATGGCCGCAATTTTGGGAATATAGAAAAAAGAAAAAATACGGGTACATTATTTTTTACCATACTATCGATTAAGCTAATAAAAAAGAAATTGGGCAAGTACCCCATTTAAAGATAAAGTCTAAAAATAGAACCAAATAATAGTGTTTTTTTTTTGGAACATGTTATATCATATATATAGTCTGTACACCGATAGAACCAGGGGTGGTGCACTCCGGTAGTAGGTTTGAATCACAGTTGCGTTGATCGGCAGAAATGACAGATGGCGCTGGCGAGCAACTTCTGAACAAAAATCTCTGCCGGGGGCCGAAAAAATCCCGGAGCCGTATGTCATTTTGACTTTACTTTTTTGCGCATCATCAAAAAAGGACGCTTTGGCGTTTTTCGTATTAATTTGGGTTTATTCTGCATTTTGGTTTTATTTGTGGAATACAAGGCCGGTGCTACGTCTCTCATTATGAAGAAAGAACCTCGAGGAGGTGAATAAGGTAATTTCCAACATGTATGCATGAGTTTTATTATTCTCAAATACCTATTGGCCTTATTGCTACTTCACTTTAATTCGTTCCAGGTTTAATAAAAAGGCCACGTTCCCACGTTCTCACACTTTATATGGATAAAACTGGATAACACAGCCTCGAGCACAGCTTTCCAAACGATGAAAAAAGAACGAAAGACATACCCTTTTTTTGGAAGACCAAATCGAAGGTACCTATTAGTCCCAAATAATTTGCAATAACTACAGTAATGATTCCATTGACAGGAACAAGATGAAGCCGAAAGAAAATGTGCGTTGAAGTTATTACGACTAATGCTCACAATGAACAATACATGAACTCTCCATGACTCACGGGTGATGACTGTGTATGGAGACAATGAGACCGAAAATCAAAACTGACTCCCCGGTAGCATCTCCAAGAGGTCCACAACTGAATGAACATGATTTTTGGTCGGATTTTTGATGGAAAAGGCAATGCATGAGACCAAAAGCAACGTGACCAGCAAGGGTCGTTTTGGATTCATTTGGAACATCACCAGTGAGCTGAGGATGTCACCTTATGGCATATTCTTCGAAGAAGAGTTGTATGACAAGGCTCGTCATACTACCGACTTCAAATGGCTTCAAGCAGTTTCTACCCTATAATATTGGAGAGACCAGTGCAATTTATTTTAAGTAGAGAATAGCTACCTACTCAACTACGCTGCAAACCTGATGATGTTAAATTTAAATCAAACATCGTTGATATTCTTTGTTGAAAAAAAACCTGTCATCTTTAGAACTATTGTTGAAAACCAAATTCCATCCTAAATTATTGAACAACTAACTCTACCAATTATGCGATTATGTGTAGACAATTATTTTATGAGATACCACCTTCTTACAGCAAATGGTATAGGTATATTGATATAGGGATATAGGGTCATATTTTTTCCATACATACATGACTATCAATTATCTAGACACCTAATATGTACATTCTTGTAAATTAACCACTATTTTCTGGTAAATATATTATACGGTCACAAAATCATAACAATAAGCTGACGAAGTTTTCATTTGTAAGAATTTTTATAGAAGTATCCAAAGTCCCTCTGTAATTTTTATGTATCATATTTACGTTTTTCTTGTGGTGTGAATCGTCGTATTACACAAACAATGAAAATTCCGCTTCATAGCTATTTTTGACTCTTTTGAGACACACAATAGCTGTAATGCGAAATTTGCATTATTTGAGTACCTACGGCCAGCCACGCATCACCATCCAGGCGATTAAAAAAAGGTTTGAATTTCCCGCCCCCGAAATTTGGTTTAAAGTAAAACAGGAATCTACATTTTTTTGTTGTCGTACTTGGCAGAAAATAGAGAGGGCGCTCGGAACTGTTCTTCAAAGCCTACTGAGGGAGTCGGCTATCTATTGCTTGCCTTATCTATGGATAGAACGGACTTTTTTGAATTTCAGTGATGTAACCTATAGCAAACAAAAGCACCAAAGAATGTAACAACATAGGCGCGTTTGGAACTAATATTAGTTTTGTTCGGTTGGTAGTCTTACCCGGGCAAATTATTCCGACGCCAAGCCAATGGCATTACATTCAGCGAGTTTGACACTTACGTACGATTTCTAACCTCCATTTCTCTATGATGTTTGTTATTTTCATTGAACTTTTTTAGTCGGCTCGGCTGTTGTGAGTGTTGTGTAATAAAATCAGCTTCATTCAAAAACATTATTTTCTCATTTATTAAAATTGGTATTAAACTGGTCATTTGAAATTACCATAGCACTTAGCTGTGATTAGCGGAAATAAGCACCTCTTTCTAACTGAAATTTTAAATTTCGCGGGTAACGCTCGGGACTACTTGTCAAGCGGAGGAATCTGGTGGTCCTTTTTATCAGTGTATAGAGTATACCATATATTTGTATGAGTACCTGAACTGAGTTAGTTGAGGTGTTCACGTACCTACCTATAATTATCAAAAATTAAAATTGAAATATATTTTCATTGAAATTTATTTGTTTGTATGATCAAAAACTTTCCTCCTCTAGGCAGGTTGTGATCTGGTCATTGGCAGGCAAACAAGGCTGATTTTGGCCAGGTCACAGCCTGCCCAGAGGAGGAAAGTTTTTGATCATGCGGTACTTAGGTATTGAATGATAGTAACACCTGTTTTTAGAGTATTTTTTTCAATATTTGACCGATTTGACCGTCAATTGACCGTCAATTGACCGGTCAATTGACCAAATCTCATTTGACCGGTCAAAATGCAACCCTATTTATTTTTGACCAAAAATTAGAACAGTTTCCTCAACGTAATTTATTATTTTATTTGAAAAACCTTGGAAAAAACATTCCACCAGTCGCCCATTTAAACTGGCGAAAATCTACCAAAATCAAGACGCCTTCAACGTTTATACAATCTTGCAACAGCGCTGTACTCGATTGACAATAAAAATTCAAGGTCATCTAGGGAAAAAGTGATCCAACATTACAAATTTGAGCATCCCCAATTATCGCAGAATTGCCAACTTGGCGTGAGAAAATTACCGTTCTAGTGCTGAATTTAAAAGCTGATCGGCATCATATCGGCATATAGCCTAGCGGACTCGATTGTTGGCGTCTAGCGACATCTTCCCAATAATAGTTGTACTAAGATTTTTACCAGCTTTATCTTCCCTGTAATAAAGCCGATTTCTGAGGTAGATGAGCCTGAGGTCGTGTGATGAAACCAAGGATGATGAAACAGCACTGTGACAGATGGCACCACCACGAAACGTCAGTAACGTCACCCAAAAGTCGAAACTGTCAAACTTGTTACATTGCAGATTTTTGAGGTTTTGTTTGTGCGGCGAATAACTAGAATTTCAGCAAAATGTCTGCAAGATACGACAGAGCCATCACCGTGTTCTCGCCAGACGGCCACCTCCTGCAAGTGGAGTACGCCCAAGAAGCCGTCCGCAAAGGTTCCACCGCGGTAAGCCGAAAAACCCCAATCATAACCTCAAACTGGCGATGACCAAGCTTTTAAAACATGACTCGAAATTCACGAAAAACCCGAACGTTTCAGGTGGGAGTGAGGGGCGACGACGCCGTCGTCCTGGGCGTCGAAAAGAAGTCCGTGGCCAAGCTGCAGGAGGAACGCACCGTTCGCAAAATTTGCCTTCTCGACGAACACGTAGTCATGGCCTTCGCCGGCTTGACGGCCGACGCCAGGATCCTGATCAACCGGGCCCAGATCGAGTGCCAGTCCCACAAGCTGACCGTCGAGGACCCCGTCACCCTGGAGTACATCACCCGGTACATCGCCGGGCTCAAACAAAAATACACCCAGAGCAACGGCCGCCGGCCTTTCGGCATCTCCTGCCTGATCGGCGGCTTCGATTACGACGGCAAGCCCCACCTGTACCAGACGGAGCCCTCCGGCATCTACTACGAGTGGAAGGCCAACGCCACGGGACGCTCGGCCAAGACCGTGCGCGAGTTCCTGGAAAAGTACTACAACGCCGAAGAAGTGGCCACCGAAAAGGGAACGGTCAAGCTGGCCATCCGGGCGCTGCTGGAGGTCGTCCAGTCGGGGCAGAAGAACTTGGAAATCGCCGTCATGCGACACGGACAGCCGCTGGTCATGCTGGACAGCGAAACCATCGAAAAATACGTGACTGAAATCGAAAAGGAGAAGGAAGAGGAGGCCGAGAAAAAGAAGCAGAAGAAGTGAACTAGGTTTATTGATTAATGTTTATTTTTAATTGGAAAAATACGGTCGAGTTTGCATTAAATGCTTTTTTCACTATTTACGGTTTTCCGTGCGTTTTTGACTGATATTGCTCAAATAATGTAATCACTGACAATGTAATGCAAGTGATTGCAAACAATATACAGGGTCCTGCAATATTGTATTGGGCTTTTCTAGCGCCTTTCACTCACGAGGTGAAAAATAGTCTGATTAACGTGTCTGATTATTGATTTCACCGTTGAGAATTTCCGAGATTATTGATAAATCCAATAAAAATTGCTGTTCAGTTGATTTTTTCACGCTGAGCAGGCCATGTTAATATTTCATCAACAAATGTCATAATGACATATTTTGGTTGTTTCAATACCAACAACAAATTTTGTTATTGAATAGCCATACTAAACTCCTCGTCGAAAGTTAAGCATAGACCAAAATTTGCTCCAATTTCAAGTAAGGATTTCTTCGGAAAAAGATATCTGATTTGAAAAAAAAGTATGGTGCTTGGTAGAGCTTTTCTTCAGCTACAAGACGCTATGTCGATTTACGTCACCATTGACTTTGTCCATGATATACAGGATGCCAAAGAAGGAGTGTCAAAAGTGTTAATTTTTGAAGTCGTGGAACTTTTTTAGAAAAAATTCCGGATTTTTTTTCTCTTGAGCTTTAGAAAGCGTGTATCAATATCTCGAAACGGTTTTTGACTTTTGATCGTATTTTGTTTTTTCAAAGAGTTCTTGATTTTTTTGTGAAAGGACCCCGCACGATTCTTATGGAAAATGGGTCTCGGTCAAATTCCCTGATTTTCTTATATGTTGTAGCCACGAACCTGTAATATAGCTGGACTGATGATAACAGAGGGGGAAATGACGCCAGGCGGGCGCTGCCATGAGATTATGTGGACGTTGGGTTTTTGTTTTCAAGGGTTTGCATCACCTGCCACGGCAACGGTCTGATTCTACGAGTTTACCTAGGTATATCCTGTTCACTTTTTATTTTCAGTAGAATGATTTTTGGAGCAAAAATAAAGTGACAAGCTGGAGCGCTGGGAGGATACGGCTAACGGCCGCTGATAGTTTCGATCCAAAACTTTGCAGGTGCCATCAGCCGTAGCCGTAACCCCCCATCTTATCACTTAATTTTTGACACAAAAAGTCATTCTACTGAAAATAAAAAGTGAACGGGATATAGGTACAAGCCGCAGAAATCAAAACCAGAAATCAGGATATTATCCCAGATCAAGATAGCGCGGCACTGACAGCCAAGCACCGACTGTCACCGAGCGAAAATTATCCCAGTGAACCTCAAACGTTCTATGTAATAACGGTAAACTCTTGCAAATCTTCATAGATCGGTAACAAATTCAGCTAAAAATTACATTAATATACACTAAAATTATATATTTATAAAATAGAGTGTATAGTCATAGTCATCAATACATAAAACTGCTCCGTTGAATATTGAAAGCCACTCTCGAGGCCGTTACCAAACATTTTGGGTACCGGTCACGTACCGGTGCATAATAAGATGGCGACTTCCAGAGGAGGGGTCATAATTTGTTGGGGGAATCTGGGGAATTAGCAGTCCAGCTATACTACAGGTTCGTGGTTGTAGCCCAATTTGACACAAGCCAAAAACCATCGTCCGTTACCCAAAAAAAATGGACAGTTTTTTTTTCTATAAGGGGTTGAAAATGGGTTATTTCAAGGTAAAAAAATATGTTCCAACGTAAGTGAGAACATTTCAACGTCCTTTTTAACACATATCGCTCATGACAATTTCCTTTTTCTTTTGTGAAAAAATCAACCCCCTCCCTCACCCCCAACCCTTACTTGTGAGTATGAAATTCGAAATTACGTTTGAAAGTCATGCAGATAGTTCTATTTTGTCGAATTATCAATTTTGGCACAAATTTTTTTTCCAACCCCCAAATAGGGGGTGGGGTTGAAAAAAAACCATCGGTCAATTCGACTGAATTTCTGATATTGTGCTTTACCAGTTACGCTAAACAAGATTACCAAGGGAAAACTCATTCGTATGACCAGTTTCCACCCCACAGAGGGTTGAAGTTGACTATAATGACGCATAAAATATTCTTCCATGTCATAAACCAAATGAATGGAAATAGTGGACTTTCATATCATCTTGTTTCGTAAAAATGTCTATTCTCCAAAAATACTTTCAATCCCGTCCTTCATCCCCTATCCCTGTTTCTGAACATCATATTCGAAACAAATATTGGAATTCATATCAATTTTTATTTCATCCTTCAAATAGTCGCAGTAGCTAGAATAAGAGTGTGACATAATATTTTGCTTTGATTGAACAGCTTTCGCTCCAAATGACATAAAATTCTTCAATCAAAACTATAAGTAGAGGTGTATCCGTACAAAAGAAAAAAGTTAGGAACTATGTAGGTACAGGTAAACATAATCAACCTGCTGTAAAGTTGAGACTTGATAGGAGCACCAATATTTTAATTAATAATCCAGGCAAAAAATCATTCAATCGAATGTATGTCTCACCCTGCTGTAAGGGTGCTAACATAAGCATAATAGTGAAAGTGAATTTTGAGAGGGGATTCACAATCAGATGCAGAGAATCCGACCGTAGACCTTCTCCTTCATTTTCAAGATTTATTTCGAATATGATGTTCAGAAACAAGGATAGGGGATGAGAGACGGGGTTGAAATTATTTTTGAAGGATAGACATTTTCACAAAACAAGATGATATGAAAGTCCACTATTTCCATTCATTTTGTTTATGACATGGAAGAATGTTTTATGAGTCATTATAGTCAACTTCAACCCTCTGTGGGGTGGAAACTGGTCATACGAATGAGTTTTCCCTTGGTAATCTTGTTTAGCGTAACTGGTAAAGCACAATATCAGAAATTCAGCCGAATTGACCGATGGTTTTTTTTTCAACCCCACCTCCTATTTGGGGGTTGGAAAAAAAAATTGTGCCAAAATTAGTAATTCGACAAAATAGAACTTTTTTTTTTTTTTTTTTTTATTTGACAGCTGTGGAATATTTTACAATCTATCGGTAAAGATATTTAGTAAAACTTATGTATATATAAAATAAACAATACAACAAAATAAAATAAAACAGTTTACATGACTTGATATGGAGTCCGTCCACTGACGCACCCAACAAAAACCCAGACACAACACAAACGCGAATTTATGTTGATTTGATGACAACACAGCCCTTCAACGTGAAACGGCGGATCACAAAAATCGCGCAGGCAAGTCCATCGGTCTACACTTCTCAAGTCTTCTGTTCCCTGAGACCCTCAAGAGATTCCTCGCTAGAGAATTCGGGTGGCCGTCCAGGCGACTGATGTACGATTGGCTCAATCTTGTTATCACTGCGTTGACTTCTTCAATGTCCAAATATTGGTGGATTTCTTTGTTTGTTGTATACCAAGGTGGATTCAAAATTGATCTTAGGGTTTTTGACTGAAATCTCTGCAGTATCTCGATGTTGGAGTTACATGTAGACCCCCACAACTGGATCCCGTAAGTCCAGATGGGTTTTAGCGACACCTTGTACAAGATCAGTTTGTTTTCCATGGATAACTTGGATCTTCTTCCGATCAGCCAGTCCATCTGCCTCACTCTTATACCCAGCTGTTTCCTCTTTGTCCAGACATGTTTTTGCCAGGTCAGCCGTCTATCTAGGTGTAGTCCCAGGTACTTTGCACTGTCTGCCTGTGGTAAAGGACATCCTCCCAGTGTCACCGGTGGACAAGCATCATGCCGCAATGTAAAGGTGACATGTGTCGACTTCGTTGCGTTCGCCGTTATGCGCCACTTCAGCATCCACCTCTGCACCTCATCCAGACTACTTTGCAGCCTCCGCGATGCAGCTGCCTGGTTTCTATCCGATGCCAGGATTGCGGTGTCGTCGGCGTAAGTCGCCACGGTGACTCCGGCCATCGAGGGAAGATCAGCTGTGTACAGGGCATACAGAACCGGCCCCAAAATGCTGCCCTGCGGAACCCCCGACCCCACGGGGTATAGGTCTGTGAGGTGCTGCTGGATCCTCACTTGGAAAGTTCTCTCTGATAAGAATGATTCCAGGAATTTGAAGAACTGGTGCGGAAGCCGTCTCTTGATTTTGAAGAGCAGACCATCGTGCCACACCCTGTCGAACGCCTGTGATACGTCGAGAAATGCCGCCGAGCAGCTCCTTCCCGCCTCGAAATCTCGATATATGTGATCTACCACTCTATGTACCTGCTCGACAGCAGAGTGCCCCCGTCGGAAGCCGAACTGATGGTCCGGGATGAGTCCACCACCAGCAATTAAAGGGCGCATCCGGGCCAAAAACAACCCCTCCAACACTTTTGACAGCACCGGTAGTAAACTTATTGGTCTGTAGGAAGCGGCCGCCTCCGGTGTCTTCCCAGGTTTCAGAATGAGGATGATGATTGATATGAATTCCAATATTTGTTTCGAATATGATGTTCAGAAACAGGGATAGGGGATGAAGGACGGGATTGAAAGTATTTTTGGAGAATAGACATTTTTACGAAACAAGATGATATGAAAGTCCACTATTTCCATTCATTTGGTTTATGACATGGAAGAATGTTTTATGCGTCATTATAGTCAACTTCAACCCTCTGTGGGGTGGAAACTGGTCATACGAATGAGTTTTCCCTTGGTAATCTTGTTTAGCGTAACTGGTAAAGCACAATATCAGAAATTCAGTCGAATTGACCGATGGTTTTTTTTCAACCCCACCCCCTATTTGGGGGTTGGAAAAAAAATTTGTGCCAAAATTGATAATTCGACAAAATAGAACTATCTGCATGACTTTCAAACGTAATTTCGAATTTGATACTCACAAGTAGGGGTTGGGGGTGAGGGAGGGGGTTGATTTTTTCACAAAAGAAAAAGGGAATTGTCATGAGCCATATGTGTTAAAAAGGACGTTGAAATGTTCTCACTTACGTTGGAGCATATTTTTTTACCTTGAAATAACCCATTTCCAACCCCTTATAGAAAAAAAACTGTCCATTTTTTTGGGTAACGGACGATGGTTTTTGGCTCGTGTCAAATTGGGCTACAACATATAAAAAAATTAGGGAATTTGACCGAGACCCATTTCCCATAAGAATCGTGTGGGGTCCTTTAGATTTTTTGATACAGAATTTGCTAGAGCAGTTGCTTTTTCTTGAAAATTCACAGAAACGTACACAGTTGTTGTTGGATGAATTATACCATGAGAAAATTGACCTCATGGACCTCCAGAAGAGGTCATCCCCTAGACCTCTTCAGGGGAGATGCCCAATGAAGCATGCTGCGACATCATTTTGACACTTATTAAACCCAGCATGGATAAAAATGCAAGACTTGTAACCATACGTTGCATCAAAATTACCATGGTTACCAATTAGTCCCATCATGGGTGATTTTGTTACTGCCCAAGTCATTGGAAATTTTCAGAAGTGATATCTCCTAGACGAGTAGAGATAGATTCATAATTCTTTTTTTGATTTCAATCGGACACATTGGTCATTCAAGCATGATGTGCAAATTTTTCACGTTTATACTTTTTCAGTGGTGGGGGGAAATTTCGACGTTTGTCATGTCAGATTTTTTTTTTGTGCTTGTCATCATTAAAATGTCAACATGAATGTAATCTACCACTTCCACATCAGTAGTGAAAACAAAAGACCTACAAAGGTTTTCTCAGGAAACCTGGACTTTGAGGAAGAAAAACACCGAACGCAAACTTGAAATTCATCAGCTGAAACTGACAGTATACATTAATGTTGACATTTCAATGATGACAAGAACAAGAAAAAAGTTCTGACATGACAAACGTCAAAATTAACTTTTGATTGCCGCAAGCGATTTCATATCGGTTTTCAGTGTTCGATTGCCCAATCTTCCGTTTTCATGCTTTGATCACGTCAAATACGAACAGTGTTTCATAAGGTTGCTACAGGGTGATCAATGGGACAGTGTAAAATTGTCGAAAGTTCAGTACGAGCGCGATTTCCCAAAAAAAATATTTCATGCATTCCAATAGCACAGTTATGAAGATCGGTGTTTCAGCTTCAGTAACGTTTTTGAATTTTGAAAATCGAAGGTGAATTGTCAAAGATATTGATCATTTTGTGCCGCCATGTTGAACTTCCAAGAAAAAAGAAAGTGGTCCGATTTCATTGAAACTTGGAACACACTCATGTCTGGTTCAAGTAATTGGAATTCCAAGGTCAAATGTCACTTTCGATCACTTTCGAGCCGCTATATTGAACTTTTTACATAAATGATTCAATTTGAATGAAACTTGGAAACACACTAAAATCGAATCATTTACATAAAAGTTTATTGTGGCGGCTTGGAAGTGACCAATAAAAACATTTGACCTTGAAATTCCAATTAGTGAAACCAGACATGAATGTGATCCAAGTTTCTATGAAATCGGATCACTTCTTGGGAGTTCAACATGGCGGCACAAAATGATCAATATCTTTGGCAATTTAGCTTCGATTTTCAAAATTCAAAAATTTTACTGAAGCTGAAATACCAGTCTTAATAACTGTGCTATTGAAATGCATAAAAATTAGTTTTTGGGAAATCGCGCCCGTACTGAACTTTCGGCAATTTTACACTGTTCCTTTCATCACCCTGTAGAAACTTTATAAAACATTGTTCGTATTCGAAGTGAATCAGACATGAAAACGAAGGATTGGGCTATCGAACACTGACAACAGACATGAAATCGCTGACGGGAATCAAAAGTTATGATGATTTCAAAAATCGTCTGAATTTGCTTGTCCCCTAGATTCTTTTGATGTGTGTATAACAGTGAAAAAAAAAATCGTCAAAATTGTCGAAGAAAAAACAAGTTTTCTCAAGTTAACTTGTTCAAACTTGTTTTCATACAAATTTACACATCAAATTCGAGTTTAGGAGATTGAATTCAATCGGAAAAGATACTAAGCTTGTCGTGATCAGTTCTACATGGCTAGAAAAACAAACTCGACCACCTAGCAGAGCTTCGTCCCCCCACGACCCCCCTTCAACAGTAATCGACACTTTTTGTGCCAAAATGGTATCACCGGGATATGATGCGTCAAATTATAACGTATTTGCTTTCAATGGATTGACGGGGTTCATCCCTTCCATGTCAAGTTGCAATTTTTCACCCCCCCCCCCCCCCCCAATAACTCGAAACCCCCGGGTGCGATTTTTGGCGATTTTGGATATGTTTAGAGCACTTAATTCTGAACAGAATATCAAATTTACATGACGTCCATATTTATTCCGAGGTTCTGCCGATTTTTTTACTATTTTTCCTGTACTAATCCGTCTCGCGTGAAGGGTACAGGTGTCCCGAAATTAATGCAACAAAATTTACAGGGAGATAGAAAAATGACAAAAAAGGGATGTTTTTGAATAAACATACCCCCGTAAACGTATAATAACGGAGATAAAGGCCTTCAAAGTGGTTTTTTGAAAACAGTTTCTTTTGTATAATAACCCCTGATTGAACCGTTCATCCAACTTCTTTCAAATATTTGAGCCGAAGTTAACTGAAACAGGTCTCTAGGGAACAATAATAACGCTTTTCATTTCGAACATTTTTAAGGGCAAAGATAATAGGGGGTACTCTCCTCCTTTTTCCCTATTGTTCACCCCTCTGAATATTTTCAGACTTGATTTTAACTTTTGAGTTCTACGTTCAATTTAGAAAAGACAGTTACTCTTGCAAAATTTTGATTAGAGGCGAGATTAGAGGCTTCATTTTTGGGACATTTATTGGGTTTAAAACATCAGAAACCATCTCAATATCGACATTTCCGAAGGTCTTAAAAATTTAAATTCAAGAAAACTCATGATTCTGCAACTGAAATACATATTTTTTGGTGTTTCAAGTTGATGTACGACCGTTTTTGGCGAGAAACATGTAGTTTTTCAGAAAATAGAATTTGGGCCCTAGAAAGTGGCGACTTTGAGATGATTTCCAAAGTTTCAAACCCAAATGTCTTGAAAGTTAGGCGTCTAATCAAATTATTATTTGATCAACTTTTTTCTCCAAATTAAACGTAGGTACAATTCGAAAATTGAAACCATTTCTGAAAATGTTCAAGGGGGTGAAAAATAATAGAGGAAAAGGAGGGAGGATACCCCCTGTTATCTTCGCCCCTAAAAACGTTTGATTGAATGCGTTATTGTTGTTAAATAGAGACCTATTTTACTAAACTTCAGTTCGAATTTAAATGATATCGGTCAAACGGTTCACAAGTTATGCAGAAAAAACTGTTTTGAAGGCCTGTATCTTCGTTATAATACGTTTGCGAGGGTATGTTTATCGAGAAAGTCCATTTATTTTTCAATTTTCTATCTCCCTGTAAATTTTGTTCCATCAATTTCGGGACACCTGTATACATAGATGAAAATAATTCCAAAAGGTAGAACTTTTCAAATTAATTTTATGTAGGTAAGTATTACACCTTTTTCTCTATCTTATAAGGGAACGGCACTAAGAAAGCCTGGCGCACTGTTGCAGGACCTGTATAATAATACCCCTAGTAAAAAATGAAACTTGGAGAGAAAACAAAGGCCATCGAATAGTGATAATCAAATATGGGACATTCCATTTGGAAAAAATGACTTAGGGCACTTCCCAATTTGAAAAGAATGAAGAAAAATTGCACACAACCTGCTGTAGCTATAGGATGTTCCAAATCCCAAATTAGTTGGTTCTTGGGGGTTTCGTCTGTTTGTAGAAAACTTTACAGCCCCTCCATGAATTTCCAAATGAGATCAATCATCAATATGGCTGGAACCGCGAGAGACATAAACTATGTCTAATGCTATAGGCGATTTGAATTTCAAAAACGCCACCTGGTGTAGAACTGGGTACTTGATCGTGAAGGAATTTTTTGTGAGGAACACATACTCGGACGTCTAGTAGTCTCGGTAGGCACTACACCTTTTCCAGTTGTAGTTCAGAAAATATCAGTTGTATTTCAGATATCGTCAATTGTAGTTCAGAAGACGTCAATTGCATTTCAGAATAGTAAAATGTAGTTCAGAAAGTATCAATTTTATTTCAGATTAGTCAAATGTATTTCAGAAACAGTCAATTGTATTTCAGATTAATAAATTGAATTTGATAAAGCATCATTTGTATATCAGAAAGCGTGATTTGTATTTCAGAACATGTCATTTGTAGTTCAGAAAATAATTTAGATGTATAATTTATCAATCAATGCAGCTCCAAGATAATTGTAGCATTTGTCGTTCTTCAGTGCTGCGGAGGCCGGTCGTGCGATTAACACCCCCGCAGGCATCTGTTACACAGAAGATGTGCCGAATATCTCCAGTTCATCATACAAGAAGATCAAGAGTTCGAAGCTGTGGCTGTGCAAAGTGCCCCAATTTGCAGGAGTCCGAAAAAAATTGATACTTTCTGAACCACATTTTACTAATCAGAGATGCAACTGATGTCTTCTGAACTACAATTGACGCCTTCTGAACTTCAATTGACGCTTTCTGAAATACAATTGACATAATCTGATGTACAGTTCAAGTTTCCTGAACTACATTTGATAAATCTGAAATACAATTGACGCCTTCTGAACTACAAGTGACTAATCCGAAATACAATTGACGCTTTCTGAACTACACTTGATAAATTCTGAAGTTCAATTGACGATATCTGAAATACAATTGATATTTTCTGAACTACAACTGGAAAAGGTGTAGTAGATACCTGCAATATCCACATCAATTACATATGAAATTTGACAAGTAGGAATAATGTAAAGAAGAGTTTGCTTTTTGTGTTTCCTATTTGATCTTGAGGTTAGCGTGTTTAGCAGGCTATTGGTAGATTCAGCTCCAGGGGTGAGGGGCTGGAAGACTGCGCCCCCAGCAATGCATTGCATTGCAGTTGCGGTGAAAAAATTGCGACTGGTGACTGTTGCATCACACCAACGATTACATCACCTTCAGCAGGCAGATGCAATGATGGTATGCTGCTTTACCAGTAGCTTCTGCCCCTGCCATTCCTGCCATTCAGTGCCTGCTGATTGATCCCCCAATTCCCAATGGTCACCCACAATAGTCCAGTCAAAATAGGTTTTAACCGGAAATAAATTCGGAAGTTGACAAAATTTGGTGGATCGATGCGGAATTTAACGTGGAATAACATACTGAAATTCCCAAAAATTCCAAGGCTTGGCTTTTTTTCTAGGGCCAATAAAAGAGCGCCATCCTTGGAAATTTTCGGTTTTTTCTGAATAACTTGTAAACTATCACTTTTAGAACACAAAGACCAGCTAAGCAAATGTAGCCCGTTAAATTATCAAGAGATCAGTACTAAATTTATTACTCTATGGTCAATAGCCTCTGAGATACAGCGTCTGCTAAGACGCAGTGAAAATTACTCAAAATTTATTTCCGGATTTTACGTAACAATTTGCATAATGTCAGTTCAGGGGCTGTAACGTGGACAGCAGATGTGCGGATTTTATTGTGTTTCACATTTTTGGAAAGCCAATTCAACCTTTGGTATCACACTTTTGTCTAGAAGTCACCAACTCCAAAATGGTACTTTTCCTCGACCTCTGAAATTGATACTTGATTACCCGAAGAATCCCCAAAAATCGATTTTTTTCATAGCATGCCATTTGCCTAATTTTCTAAGTAGGGCAAAACCATCCAGGGAATATATGAAGAATTGAATACCAAAAAAACAATATGTTCCGGAATCTTTTTCCCAGTGATGGTTCCAGAGTTTTATGAGTTGAAAGACTAAAACGACCTATTTGGACAAAAAACTGGGTGATCCGACACTAACTGCTGAATACTGTACGGACCTTGCATTTGAGGTGTAAGATGTCACTTGGCAGACGTGGAAAGTAGGTACATAAGTATATTCAATACGTCTGCTAAGTGGCATTTTGCATCATCAAATGCAAGGTCCGTACAGTATTCAGCAGTTAGTGTCCGAACCGAGGTCCGAACTACCTATCTTTCTTCCAAATAGATCGTTGTAGTCTTTCAATCCATATAACTCAGGAACCATCACTGAGAAAAAGATCCCGTTACATGTTATTTTTTTCGTATTCAATTCTTCATATATTCCCTGGATGGTTTTGCCCTACTTAGAAAATTAGGCAAATGGCATGGTATGAAAAAAATCGATTTTTGGGGATTCTTCGGGACATCAAGTATCGATTTCAAAGGTCGAGGAAAAGTAGGTACCATTTTGAAGTTGGCGACTTCTAGACAAAAGTGTGATACCGAATGTTGAATTGGCTTTCCAAACACGTAAAACAGATTGAAATCCGCACATTTGCTGTCCACGTTACAACCCGTGAACAGACACTATGCAAATTGTTACGTAAAATCCGGAAATAATTTTTGAGCAATTTTCACTGCGTTCCGGCAGACGCTGTATCTCAAAGGCTATTGATCAGAAAGTAATGAGTTTAGTACTGATCTCTTGGAAATTCAACGGTCTACATTTGCCTCGCGAGTATTGGTGTTCTAAAGGTAATAGTTTACAAGTTATTCAGAAAAAATCGAAAACTTTCAAGGATGGTGCTCTTTTATTGGTCCTAAAAAAAAATCCAAGCCTTCGAATTTTCGGGAATTTCAGTATGTTATTCTACGTTGAATTCTGCATCGATCCACCAAATTTTGTCAACTTCCGAATTTATTTCCGGTTTGGCCCGATTTTTGCTTAATTTGACTGGACTACAAGACGAGCCTAAATCTGGATCTTGACAGTGGGGGCGCAACAAACTTTTGCGTCTCAAATACAAAGGTAACGAACTGTAGAATATAGAATGCGGATTTCCAGGTGAGGTCCAAGCAGAAAATCTTCCGAAAAAGAGGTGATTGACGCGACGCAGCCAACCTAAGGTAACCTTTCTGGCGTGCCAACAGTTGGTGTGTGCGGAGGACTCGCGGTCCGTCCGCCGTCGGGTCTCTCCGCTCGCAGGTGACAGTAATGACAGTATCGCTGTTGCTGTTCCTTGAGTGAAAGCTAGGGATGATGCAGAGAAAGGTCTGTGACGACGCTGGTTATCGATGTAACGCCCAAGCCCGATAAAGAGCCTGCCGGGTCCCAAAGGTTCACAGAAAGAAAAAAAATTGGCGACAGTGGATTAACAAGACAGCAAAGTGACGTACAGTTTTGACGTGTCTTCAACTGACGTGACACGTGACAGCCGACGTTGCCTAACGGCAACATAAGGTGCGTTCAGTCAGCTTATTTAGCCGCAAGTTTTAATTTTAGTCGGAAGCGCAGCGACGCCCATTGGCTCTTATGAACCAGCCTCCTCAAAACAGCCAATAAGCGATGCAGCGCTTACGGCTAAAATTAAAACTTGCGACTAAATAAACTGACTGAACGCACCCTTAGACGTCTTCAAACAATTATTTCCCTAAATCTTCCTACACGAATGGGCCATTTTCCCCAATAAGGTCATTCGCCTATTGCATGGGTTCTGGGTTCCAATCCAATCCTATAAAATAGGTCCCTTCGTTTCGGTTTTTTTGAGTGCGCATGTCTGGCGCGAATTTCATAGTTTCGTACACCGATATTGAAAATTAACACTAGAAAATATTGTAGTGCGCCTAAAATTCCACAAACAATTTGGTTGAATGCTAGATACCATTTTTTATAATCAAAGGAAATGTTTCATTGAAATTCAGTTCAATGATCATTTGTGGAAGTTCAGGAACAACGAAAATGGCAACAGCGCTCAAAACAACAAGACATCGGCGCCAACTGTCACTTGTGACAATTATGATCACACTTCTCGTTTCTACCTGACCTACATTTCGTTTGCTCATGTTTTGACGAAAGAACACAACTTGTTGAAAATGGCTGTACCGAGATGGAAGTTCAAAGAAGCTAGGAAGAGATGCATTTACGGTATGTGTAAAAGTGACAGCCAGGAACCAGTAGCTGGTCAGGCGGCTAGACAGAGCATGCAGCGTTGCCATTCAACTGACAGGTGTACGAAAGTTTTCAAAATTTGGAGCCTTCAAGCATGCGCACCTGCCCAAACGAAGTAGCCTATTAGTATTAAAAACCGCTCAGTCCTTTTGCCGCACCCTGTAACATTTAAATTCAAAGTTCGAGTGCCGATAAAACAGAGTTCTACACCTTCCATTGTCATTCGCATCTGACAGCTGCCTGTCACATTTTTGACACTTGTCCTCGTTTGTTGTGAAAACAACGCATTTCATCAGTTTTTCTTCCCATTTCCACCGTTTTTCGCCATGGCAGACGACGATCCGTACGCTCACGTGTCCGTGGGCAAGCTGAAACTGAAAAAGGACGACGGAATCAAGAAGAAAAAGAAGAAGAAGAAGGACAAGAAGCTCGAGAAGCAGATCACCAAAACCGTGGACAGCGAGGCGCAAAGCGAAGCCCGACCCAAAGTCGCCAGCACCAAGACCAAGGCCGAGCTCGCATTTCTGAAACAACAAGAGAAAATGGTAAGTTCCACTTTGCAAACGTACATAACCTCACATTGTACCGTTTGCTAAATCTTCCGTGTTTATGCCGTAGAAAACGCAAAGGATACTCGAGAAAGCAACAATGACGCACAAAGAACGCGTCGAGAAGTTCAACCAGCACCTGGACGGACTCACCGAGCATTTCGACATCCCCAAAGTATCCTGGACGAAATAACTGCCCGACCCGTCAAATATTTCAATATTTATTTACACGCTTGTACATAATTAAACTTTATACTTAATTTAAATAAAATAGGATGCAATTCACAAGATTTTTCTGATGGAATCGTCGTGGATGACAGTCTGCAATCTCTTGGAAAAACTGGAATGGTGGAAGTACTTTTCGAGCCGGGCCTTGCCCTTGGTGCCCATTTCGATGGCCAGCTTCTTGTCGAGGATCAGCTTCATGAACTTGGCCATGGCTTCCGGGTTCGGTTCGCACAGGAACCCCGTCACGCCCTGCTCCACGGTTTCCATGGGCCCGCCGGAATTGACGGCTATCACCGGCTTGTTGACGGTCATCGCTTCGAGGGGCACGATGCCGAAGTGCTCGTTCACCGGCGTGTAGAGCACGGCGTGGCATTCCAGCAGCAGCTCGGTTTTCGTCTCGTCCGACGGCGACTTGAGGAAGATCACCTTGTCCATCAGGTTGCGGGTGAGGACCAGGTTCTTGAGCTGGTCGAAGTACTGGGCGTTGTGGGCGTTCTGCGGATCGTAGCCTCCGGCCAGTATCAGGTAGATCTGCGCCCATTCTTCTTTGGTCACTTGTTCTTTGAGCACGTCCAGCGCGAGTATCGCCAGTTCCAGCCGCTTGGCCGGATGGAAGCGGTTGACGGACAAAAACACGAAGTTTCTGACCGAAGTGATTTCAGGTACGATTTCGGTGATGGGTCGGCAATTCGTGAGCAGTCTCGCCACGGTTTCTTGATAATTCGTGGCAATTGTCGGGTATAAAACTTGAATCGGCTTGGTTATTTCGGGAAAGGTTTGATAAAACACCGACTTGGTGTATTCGGAATTGACTAGTAAGACATCTGCTTTGCCGGTCGACTTCAGCTCCAGCCAGTCGATTGGCTTCCTGTACAGCGCTTTCAGCTTGCCCCCCGGCGTGCTCGCGAGCAGATCAGGATGGTGGCAGTAGTACACAACCTTTTCTTTTGCCCATTTCAGGATTGGAACGGCTACGGGTATCGAGTCAACGAAATACAAATCGGGCTTGTCGGGGCCCCGTCTGTAAAACAGCACGTAGAATATCGTGAGGTAGATCATGCGAATGTAAGCGCATAGGGCTTGCGCTTCTCCAAAAATGCTGCGGGGCAACCAATCGCCGTACACCTCCACCGGGAACTGCCCAGTCTTTAGCTCCTCGAAAGCATGGCTGCTGTCGAAATGATTTGTTAAAAACACCACTTCGTGGCCTTGATTCGTGAGCGCCGCAGCCACGTCCAACACCAAGCGCTCCGCGCCCCCTATCCCCAGATCCGGGTGGATGAATGCAATTTTCAGCTTGTTTTTCACTTTCATACTTGAAAAGTTAGGTTAGACGGCTGTCAGAGTGACAGGCCACGTCACTTTGACTTGACGTTGACAGCCGCTGCCACCACACTAGCCCACCAAAACTCCCCAATAAACGTCAATTGATTTTTTTAAACGCTGAAAATACGTAATTCAAGCTGAATAACGCGCAGTACATTATGCTTTGGCATTGATAACATTGCAGGCTTTACGTAATCGTAAGTTTTTGCACTGTTCCAAACAAGTTCAATGTCAATGTCAATTACAGCAACATAACCTCAAAATCAAAACAAAACTCGACTCTCCACACAGACACACACAAAAATGGCTCAAGTGAAAGAGGAAGAGCTCCTCGAATTCGACTGGCTGCAGCTGGAGAAAGACATCCGGGCGCTGGACACGACCGAATCGAGGCAGGATCGTTTCTACAGGAAGGTCACCGAGAATCCTTTCGTGCCCATCGGGGTCCTGGCCACGACGATGGCTCTCGGCGTGGGCTTGTGGAGCTTCAAGAGGGGCAAGCGTCAGCTGTCGCAGTACATGATGAGGACTCGAATCGCGGCCCAAGGGTTCACCATAGTGGCGATGGTTGTCGGACTCGGCATGGGGATTTCGAAGAAGTGAGCGCTGCTGCCCCGAGCTGTAGTCATTTGTGTGTACATAATTTAGTCGCTAATCGCAAGGATATCTGTAGCAGGTAAAGAGTCCAAATTAAACAATGTTATCAATCAAACGTCTTTCATAATGTGTATTTTAGTTAGTGATGTAGTTATTAATAAATTTAATTATGTGATAATAAGTAATGTTCACAATATATCCTGAAATTTCCAAAGAAGAAGCCCAATTGACACTGATAATGAAGGATAACGCTTCTAGTTCGGCACAAGTTTCAAATGTAGCGCGCCAGGGGAAACGTCCTCATTGCTCTTTATTGACAGCTCACTATGCTTTGACAGTCAGGTGTACCAATCGACCCGTGTGCGAGGTGCAAGTAATGGCGGGATATTGAAAAAAAAACGGACAAACTAATGCATTTACGCAGATTTGCCGTAAACAAAATTTCTGTACAGATAAAATATTATAGCATATTTTATCTCAAAAATAGACTAGCCTTGGAAATCTACCACGTTTATTACATTACAGGTGCATTAGAGTAGGATTCAAAGGCTTTTGTCCGGTTTTTTCAAAAAGCCCGCCTAAAATTTAGCGCATGTCCCTGAAATGATTGCTCAGGACAAACCCCTATTCAAATTTCGTGCCCGGCTGGAAGTGTGTTGAGTTGTAAGCTTGATAGAGATCATTCATAAAAGCACCAACGTCACATTCGTTGTCTCAAATTCAAATTTTCCGCGTGTGTTTAGAACAGTGTGTGACATACACATCAAACCTGATAGTCAGTGATATAGGTAAAATACCCGGGTTTTTATATTCAAGGGTAGATACCCAGGGTATATACCCGGTATTTACCCAAAATCGGGTCTCTAATAGTACCTTTCATTATCCAGCGCGCCATTAGCGCGCATACTCGTCTTCTGAAGTAATGGCGTCAAATAAAAAATTTGCGAACAAATGCTAGAAAATGGCGTAAAAAACCGCCATAGAGTTGAAAAATACGCGCCGCAGCGAACAGGGTAATAGGCTAGAGGTTAATACACACTAGTGATTACTCATTTTTCATCAAAAGTCCGCATTGTTCATTAAATTATAAATAACTGCGTTTTACATTGGTCGGATGTGCGTACGCAACCCATAATGCAACCCCCAACAACTCTATTTTCAGTTTGACTAGCGAAAGTTCGCAACACTCGCTACATCAGTGTACTGCGGAATGTATTTTACTCCCAGGGACTTTTCCCACACGATTCAAGAATAGCGGCCCTGTGCTCTTCAAAGTATAAAAATCAGTTTTTTCGAAACTAAATCAGCGGTGTTATCCTTCCAAAAATCATGGAAAAACAAGTGAAAGGGGCCGTGAAACATTGTGCTCGTGGGAATGGGCACAGTGATAGTCGGTATAATGACAAAAATATGTATTTCTTCATCCGATTCCCAAAAACGTGCTTAAAATAGCGTAAAAACTTGGCACTGGAGAAATTTGAAAAACACGCAAAGTCTTGCGAGGAATGTGACAATGTGCACGGTGGGTGAAGCTGTGTAACCGGGAAAATTTCACTCCGAAACGGGTCACCAAGGATAGATTCAATACATTCATACACAATACATTCCGCAGTACACTGATGTAGCGAATGTTGCCTAAAATCGTGGTTTTTGGGCAACTTTCGCTACGGAAGTGTAGTACCTACGGATTATATGAAATTCCCAGGGACTTTTCTCACACGATTCAAGAATAGCGGCCCACTTGTTCACAAACGTACGACACTCGGAGCGAACTTCAAAATGGCGAATAAATAGTTGATGTTGACAGCAGACAGCAGCGGGAAGTCACGGCCGTTGCTTGTCAAACTGAAAATAGAGTTGGTGGGGGTTGCATTATGGGTTGCGTACGCACATCCGATCAATGTAAAACGCAGTTATTTATAATTTAATGAACAATGCGGACTTTTTGATGAAAAATAAGTAATCACTAGTGTGTATTAACCTCTAGCCTATTACCCTGTTCGCTGCGGCGCGTATTTTTCAACTTTGTGGCGGTTTTTCTTGCGATTTTGTAGCATTTGTTCGCAAATTTTGTATTTGACGCCAAAATTTGGCGCAAGCGTTGGGTATACCACTATAATGAAAGTTACTATAGGGTATCTATTTCCATAATTGTGACGAACAAAAAATGGAGAAACAACAACAAACAATAATGATTTTTGCTCACAGCAGAAATAGTATTTTTCGTGCTGCCATAACCAAAAATGACAATATTGACCTTATTCGAAATTCCTCTGCCATCTTTTGACGATATGTTGAAGTGGAGATATCTGGGGGGATTGAGTCCCAAACCAAAATGCACCAGATTTTCTCATGTCAACTTTATTTATAATGTCAACACAACAAAAGCGCGCCCGTCGCCAGTGACATAGAAACAAAATAATATTTATCATCACTATGGTATTATTCAGGTGTTTGTAATTTTTTGTTTCTTCAGTCATTCTGATGTCATTCTCCAGTGGAATGGCTCTCCAGTGCTTGAATCAACTTGGATGGTGCGATATACCATTATGAAACGCTGAAGTGGTGCAATGTGCAAGCCAGCAAGACGACGGACCTTGGCAGTTTATCGTCGTATCTTTTCTTCCCCGATGTAATGAAGTGTACGCCGCAAATCTTGTGGCATTTTGTAGGCTGGCATGAGTCCTTTTCATAACTCCTTTTTCTACGCGCTTTACCCAGACCTCTCTCTTCTTTAGTCTTTGGTGAACGCGTGAATTAAAACATTTCGACTTTCGGCTGTGTCCGACTTGCAGCCAGGTCCGTGAGCCAGGTACACAGCATCTTGTATACCCCTTTGCTGATTGCGACTTCCCACCATTGGTAGGTCGGTATTTCACAACATGGATTAACAAATCAAACTCAGTAATTTAGCAGTAGCCACTAACGATAACAATAACCGGTTACAACAGCAGCAGCAATAACAAGACAAAATAACGAAGATGAGAGAAAATTCGAAAAGCTGCGTGTACTTGGAACGTAAACGATCCCTGCTCGTAATGACAAATTCAAACACGACACTTGACTGGAAGAAGGCGAACTGACATCTATGGAATATAGTAGTAATCTACTTTACCTACACTGTAGGGACCCGTTTCCCATGATGCATTTCATTTTCGAATAAGGTGAATACCTACGCTCGGTGCACTGCACTGTAATATCGAGAAAAAAATAAAAAAACTAATCAGCTCATTTAACAGCAAGACCCTGTCTGTATACCAAATTTCAAGTCGATCAGACTATCGGTTCGGCAGCTATCGTGTCAGAACGTTTTTCCTGCATCCTGCATCATTACATAACTTTCCCTTGGACGGGCCGGGAAAGTAAAAATCTAGAGCGGCAAAGTAAAAAATACACGTGAAAAATTAACGAACCTCGCAAAATCATTCACAATTCAAGAGAGATCACGTTTTCAATGTTATAGCTTGAGATTTTCGGTTTAAATCCAATTTAAATCAGTTAAAATTATAAATAATTTCTTTGAAAATTGACATTTCAGGGTCATTTTTCTAATAGCCGTTGGTACAATTGCAGAATGATTTTTGACGTTTTGTGGCGCGAAGGTTTAAAAGTGATTGATTTATGCCATTTTCTGTGTTTCGTTCTCACACAAGACACTATAGAGCTCAGTGATTTCGGGATTTTTGGGTGATGGCCCTTCTAGTCCTCGGGTGAATTGCTGTCCTCGGGTTGTCCATCGGCTTTTCGAGCCGACTATTAACAATGTGACTGAGTTGTGAACCTACCTTGTGTAATTACCCAAGAAGAGACCTATTCAACAGTGCAAAAATGTAATGTCTCGTTCACAGACTTCCAAAGAACATAAAATTTTTGATTGCAGGAAAACCAAGGAAATAACAATCTAAAATACTAGCAACAAAAGTCGTGTCACCCCCTAAATTTTCATCGGTTTTCAAAACTGATTATCTTCAAATTCTCTTGGGCGATTTTGGATTTTTTTCAACTGGTAGAAAGTACAGTTCTTCGGCTATCAGATCTTGTTCTTGCGAAATATGAAATATGTGAAATTGGATTTGTACAGGGTGACACATCAGACAGTGCTAAATTGATGGATTTTCCGTAATCCCCATTCTCTCTCAACTTTTTTTTCTCAATTCAAAAACGAAATTCACGAAGAGTGATGTCTTACTTCGGGACGGTTTTTGATTTACAGCCAAATTTTGATTTTTACTTTCCCGGCCCACCCACGAACACGGAGGGAAAGTATTGTAATCGTGCAGAAAAAAAGTTTTGAGATTTCACCGGATATATCCGTTTTGAGGTCCCCCAAGACGATTAAGACCATTTTCAGAATGATGTCTGTCTGTGTGTGTGTGTATGTGTGTGTGTGTGTGTGTATGTGTGTGTGTCTGTCTGTGATCTTCCACGATAACTGCCGTAACGTTGACTGGATCGACTTGATATTTGGTATACAAACATGGTTGTTTCCTGAAAAGAGCCCATTAGTTTTTGGCTGTCATCTGTCAAACCCAACTGTCACTATCATCAAATGTCAGAAGCTATATCTCACGGAACTCAACTTGCAATATGTCATTTGAAAGCCCTTGACAAACTGTATCCAGAAAAGTTAAAAACATTGCCCTATCTGTCATCTGTCAAATAATAGAAAATGTTAAAGTTCAAAACTTTACCAATCAATTATTCAAAATCTATCCGATGGATTGGAACCAGATTTGGCAGGAAGCAACAAAACAAAAGAACCAAATTGAGGCCGCAGTTGCAGTTTTCCACCATTCTCCAGTTGGACGTAATGAATTTTCAAAATTTCTCCTGGCCGTTGCCACTCAGGAGGGGCTCTCGCCGGTGTTTCGACCAGAACGACTCGCTTTTGTAGCAGGACTCCACTCAAAAATTTATTCCTGCTCGGGGATCGACTTTTTTTGGAAAATTTCAACTGATATCGAAAGTAGATTGGATAGAGCGTCGTGCAGGTCTATTTTCAGAGTTGACACGGTTCCGGTTTTCCGACTGTAATTTTTTCAAAATGAAATTTGCACATTCCGTGAATTTGAGAAAAACGCAATGCAAACTTCTACATGCGGTAGGCCCCATGAAATATTAATTTTAGGTGCAGACATGCTGTAAATAAAAGTTGGAGAAAAGATTGAGCTAACTTTTCGAGGAAAAATTTTTGAAATCGGATCATCAGTTGCCGAGTTTTCTTCTCTGGAAAAACTGCAAATTTTCCAACTTTTTATTCCGTGAACAGATTTCTTGGAATTGTTTTTTTTAGAGAATAGATAACTGGTTCTTGAACATTTTCCAATAATTTCTCTCCAATTTCCCGGAAATTTTCCTCCTGAAAATATAAAATCACTCATGCGATCTAGTCCAGGCAATGGGTAGGTTCTACCTTGCAAAAGGTCCCGGAGAGTCGAAAATTTGCCATCTGGTACAGTTTTGTGTCCTGATCAACATACTGAGTTTTCGAATTCGGCAAGCCGCCGCTCGGTCCTCCACATTGGAAAGTTGGTGCTGGAGGACCCAAAAAGAGCTACTTTTCACTAATCTATTGTGCATCGCCGTCTGACTTACCGCAATAGAACCACATGACTGTAGTGAAGCCCTTGATAGCATTTACTGCCAAGTCAGTGCGATTCTTCGCGGTTAAAAAGAAATAATTCCCTTGGCAAACGTCTAGTTTTTCTTGATTTTGGAGAGATTTTTTTTCTCATGCGGAAATATCACAAACTGACCTAACTCAGGTTAATTTCGATCAGCTTCCTTCTTCTTGAGCTCGTCCTGGTCTCATAATTTCCTTAACAGCATTTATTGACAAGATGCATTGCAAGAAGTGTAAAATTGCCAACACCAAATCAACAGTCATTTTTGTATTATTGCCATCGATCAGGGATTTAAATTTCCATAAGAAATGATACTTTGGTCTGTTTTCTGCTTATACAGCATGGACCGAATCCCCAAATGCCCGTGGGAATATCGAAAAATAAATTCTTTCCAGAGTGCGCGTAAATCTGCAAAGCTGCATCTGAACACCTGAAAATAGTCGTAACCAACACTACAAAACCCAAAACAATGAGTGACAGAAGAACCAGTTCAGGCACTTATTGTTCAAATTTATGTTGTGTTGGTTAGGTACGACTATTTTCAGGTGTTTAGATGCGGTTTTGCAGATTTACGCGCGCTCAAAAAAAAATGACTTTTTCGTACTCCCACGTGAATTACGAAATTCGATCGCATGCTGAATAAACAGAAAACAGTCCAAGCTATCAATTCCAGTTGAAATTGAACTTCATGATCGATGGCAATAATGAAAAAATGACGTTGAATTAGGTGTTGGCAATTTAACATTTCTTGCAGTACACCTTGTCAACAAATGATGTTATGTGAATTATGAGACCAGAACTAGCTCAAGAAGAAAGAAGCTGATCGAAATTCACTTGAGTTAGGTCAGCTGGTCATATTTCCGCGTGAGAAAAAATCTTTTCAAAATCAAGAAAAACTAGATGTTTTCCGAAGGAATTATTTGTCTTTAACCGCAAAGAATGGGACTGGCGTAGTAGCAAATGCATCAATAGTTTCAACAAAGTCATAGGGTTCCATTGCGGTAAGTGAGACGATGATAAACAGTGAATGGGTAAAAATTGGTTCTTTTTTGGTGCTTCGGCACCATCTTCCCAATGTGGAGGAGCGAGCGACGGCTTGCCGAATTCGAAAACTCAGTATGTTAATCGGACACAAAACTGTACCAGACTGCAAATTTTCGAATCTCCGCGACCTTTTGCAAGGTGAACCCTATTATAATGTATCGGTCGACTGTACTAATCGTACAAATTAAGCGGTTCTGTCACGATAATTACCGAATTATTGATCCGATCAAATCAAAATCAGGTACGGAGGCCTAAGTTCAGCCTGGAATGATCTGATCAGACTTTGGGTGGATGCTTTTGATCGGAAGCCCTCAGGTGGCACATTGGGTCTGGGTTTGTCTGCCCAAGCTCTAAATTGAAAATATAGAGTTGAAATTTGACACACAGATGCAGTAAAAGTTTTCAATCAAGTTTTTGTAATTTCATCATCATATCTAAAGTAGGAACAAAAATTTCAATAAGGAACCAGCATTGCATTTTTGAGATATCACAACAGTTAGCTACCTAGTTCTATCTTTTGAATCATTTCATCACCTTGGAAAACTGACCTAGCCTGTCATTTTTTCTGTCCGCTCAACAATGGATGCAGGATGCTCGTTAAACGCTCGACTAAATAGAATTTTTTCATCAATTTCTAAATCGAACTGCCCCCTCCCGAAGGGACACTTCGATCAAAATCATTACTGACGTCTCTGGATACCGCCGGGAAAGTTTTGTGTCGCCCCACAACAGATTTTTTGAATAATATTCGTGTCTGTTTGTAATCTTTCACGATAGATGCCGAACTGTTGATCGGATCGATTTGAAATTCGGTATGCAGACATGGTTTTGTTGTCGAATGAGCAATCAGTTTTTTTGCTATCATCTGTCAAACGGAAGTGTCACTATCAGAAAATGACAGAAGCCCATTCTCACGGAATTTGACTTGCAATATGTCATTTGAAAGCCCGTAAAAAAACTATGTTCAAAACTGTGAGAATTTTGTGTCTATTTATCATCTGTCAAATATTAAAAAATGTCTGAGTTCAAAATTTCACTATTCAATTATTCAAAATCTATCCGATGTATTGGAACCAAAGTTGGCAAAAAGCAACACAACAAAAGAGTCAAATCAAGTCTGCAGTTGCAGTTTTTGTTCATTCTCTAGTCAGGCGTTATGAATTTTCACAATTTCTCCTAGCCGTTGCCACCCGAGAGAGCCTTTAACCCGGGTTTTGACCAGAACGACTCGCTTTTGATGCAGGACCCCACTCAAAAATTCATTTCTTCTCGGGGATCGACTTTTTTTTGAATAATTCTAACTGATTTCAAAAAGAGATTGGATTGGGCGTCGTGTAGACCCATTTTTGAAATTGACACCGCTTCGATTCTCCGACGGTGATTTTTTAAAAATGAACTTCGCTCATTCCGTAAATTTGGAAAAACTGCAGTGCAAACTTCAACATGCGGTGAGTTCCACGAAATATTCATTTTAGGTGCAGACATGCTGGTAATGAAAGTTGGAGAATAGATTATTTTTGAGGAAAAATTTTCGAAATCGGACCTACGGTTTCCAAGTACTCCTCTATGGGAAATCAGCATATTTTCCGACTTTTTATCCCGTGAGCAGATTTCCACCTTTTTTTTTTCAAACAAAAGGTAACTGGCTCTTGAACATTTTCTAACAAGTTTTTTCTCAATTTCCCGGGAATTTCCCTGTTGAAAATGTAAACCAGCCTGAGTTATCGAGACCGGACTTGAATGATGAAGCTTGAGAGATCTTTCGTCTAAAAAAAAAATGGTGGACATCTGTACCTACACGGGATAAAAACTTGGAAAATATGCAGTTTTTCCATACAGGAAAACTCAATATCCGTAGGTCTGATTTCGAAAATCTTCTCTTTGACGTTCATTCCCAGCATGTCTGCACCTAAAATGAATATTTCGTGGGGCTCACCGCATGTTGAAGTTCACAATACGGTTTTTTTCAAATTCACGGAATGTGCAAAATTCATTTTGAAAAGAACACCGTCGGAAAACCTAAGCTGTGTCGATTTTGAAAATAGGTCTACACGACGCCCAATCCAATCTATTTTCGATGTCAGTTGGAATGGGCTACTTGCCCAAAAAATTTTTATTGGCTTAATCGAAAGTATGGGCAAAAATATTGTACCCGTATTTTTTCTTTTTCCTAAATTCCCAAAATTGCGGCCGTAGTGTCTGTTTGAAAAATATATTTGTGACGTCACAAATATACTAAAAAGTAAACAAACAGCACTGTTGGGTTGAAAACTCAAAAAACAGTTAGAGTGGCTTAACAATATTTGAAAAATACAGACAGAAAAATTTCACTAAAGATTCCCGACTTTTACCAACCTTTTGAAAAAAAAAATCGAAAAAAAAATCTTTTTAATCAATGGATATATTTTCCGGAAATTTTCAGAAAATACTATTTATTACTCTTGTTGATGATTGAAAGTGTTTCCAGTCAAATCTGTTTCATTGGCAAGTACCCCATTATACGATAGAAAGTCGATCCCCGAGTAGAAATGGATTTTTGAGTGAAGTCCTGCATCAAAAGCGAGTCGTTATTCTGGTCAAAACCCGGATAGAGGCTCTCTCGTGTGGCAACGGCTAGAAGAAATCTTGAAAATTCATAACGCCCCGACTAGAAAATGGTGGAAAACTGCAACTGCAAACTTAATTTGACTCTTTTGTTGTGATGCTTCCTGCCAAATTTGGTTCCAATCCATTGGATAGATTTCGAATAATTAAATAGAAAAATTTGGAGTTTTCGACATTTTTTAATATTTGACAGAGACAGATAGACACAAAATTTTGACAGTTTTGAAAACACCTTCTCAAGGACTTTCAAATGACATATTGCAAGTCAAGTTCCGTGAGAATGTGCTTCTGTCTTTTTCTGGCAGTGACAGTTCTGTTTGACAGATGACAGCCAAAAACTGATGGACTCATTCGACAGCAAAACCATGTCTGCATACTGTATTTCAAATCGATCAGATCAACAGTTCGGCTGTTTTCGTGGAAGATTACAGACACAAATATTTTTCAAAAAATCAAAATAGGGCTGAAAATCAAAAACCGTCCCGAGGTAAGACATCACTCTCGGTAAATTTTGTTTCTGACTTGGGGAAGAAATTTTTTTGAGAAAATGGGGGATCACGGAACTTCCATCAATTTGGCACTGTTTGATGTGTCACCCTGTACAAACCTTATTTGACATATTTTGTATTTTGCAAAGACAAGATCTGATAGCCGAAGAATTGTGCTATCTACCAGTTCCAAGAAATCCAAAATCGCACTACAGAATTTGAAGATAATCAGTTTTGAAATCCAATAAAAATTTAGGGGGTGACACGACTTTTGTTGCGTACTTTACTTTTCTTCCAGCAAACGGGGAAGGGAAAGTGTACTTCTTGTCCTGCTATTGCGAAAAACTAATTAATTGCCTATATTCGGAATTACAAACTAAAACTAAAATGGCTTCTATTCCAAAATCCAAGATGGCGGATGCAGTTGAAAATAGGTCAACTGAAGGGCTCGTTTTAGCAAGCCGTTTTTAAATTTGCTATTTCTCCGCAACCCGTCAGCCGATTTTCTCCATTTTGGTCATGAAATGTTGACAAAAACATATTTTACTGACATGTACCATTGTTCGTCTTATTTTGGCAGTTTTCAATAAAGAAAAACTAACCCTTCAGTTGACCTATTTTCAACTGTAGGTATCCGCAATCTTGGATTTTCAAATAGCAGCCATTTTGGATATTGGTGTTTGGAACCTATGTTATACATTAACATTCAGCACAATGATATCGAACTAAAAACAAAAATCTAGCAGTGCATATACTGAAATGATGTTGTTCTAACTGCTCCCGCCCTGAAAACGCCAAGCAGGCCGTTTTTGAATTTGCTGTTTCTTTCCAACCCGCAGGCGCGTGCCGGTACCTCAAAGAGGGCCTGGGCAAACTTATGTCACAAGGCCATTTGGCAAAAATGATGCCCCACCCCCTTTACTATAGAATAGCGTTAGTATTTCTTTAATATTCATCCAGGAATAAAAAACATTGGAAATGAAAAGATCTCAAAAACAAAACCTGGTAAGGAGGAGCTTGTGGTGTGGTAGTTAGCGCGTCCGGCTACCACTCCAGAGGTCTCGAGTTCGATCTCCGCCGGAGACTGATTTTCGGATGAGTCTTTCAACTACATGATCCCAAACACAGCACTCTAGATGTCCCCTTGGAATAAAAATCGACCTATCGCGGCGTTCTCCCCTAATAACAAAAAAATACAAGTAGGTACCTGTTCTACGCCATGACCGACGGTGATGCGATTATTCTTACGAAACATCTTGAAAGAACTAAAAATTCTGGGAGAGAAGAAATGGGTACCTGCACAATTTTATGCGTGGAAAAAATGCATCCAATTTTTACTGAATAAAAATTATTCCAAAAAAGACCAAGGAAGGCCTCACAAGGCCTGATAGCTGAGGGTCTACCGGGAAATGCCCGGCTGTCCGGTGGGCCAGCATGAGCCTGGCAACCCGTCAGCCGATTTCTCTCTTTTGGTCATGAAATGTTGCCAATAGCCCAGTGGCAGACTAAGGGGGGGGGGGGCGGGGGTGTTCCGCCCCGGGCCTCGGGGCCTCAATCATCTTCTATCATTTCTTTTCAAAAGAGGGGAGAAACAAAACAACAAAATTATCTTGTCTGCGCGCTGCAGGTAGTAGAAATTCATATTATTCCTGATTTTGTATATACGACTAAATTGTAGATTGTAGATTAGAGGTGGTCGGTTGGTCTCGGAGGATCCTTTCTGCGACTTCCTATATACGACTAGGTTTTAGCATTGAGTCAACAGTCCAAATCCAATTCAACATCCAAAGCTGGAACCGAAAACTTCTTGTAGGACTGGTGGTCAGTGGCATAGCCAAGGGGGGCGAAAGTGGGCGAATGAGACCACCCCTCTACTTCCCAAGCGCCAATGGCACTTCATTCCACACTAAACCGATACAGAAAAAAAATCTGGCGAAAATTTTCAAGAAGCGCAAAAATTTTCTGAAAAGAATTTGATTATCAAGTAATTTTGATGAAAACGTCGAAAACCAAAATCTCAAAACGCACGAAATGTACCGATTATCATCAGCATCATTAATGTTATTATGCCCAAAAAATTTCGCCTGCGGCGCTGCTTTTCCCTGACTTCCACCCTCACCGTTGCCTTTGCCCTCTACGCCCTCAAATTCTGACTGCGCTACTGTGTGTTTTATATTCAAGTTAACAACACATTTTTTGTTTCTTGAGCTCTTGCTCGATTACGGCGGGGCAGGGCGGGCCGAAAAGTCTGCCGGCCCCCCTTCATATTCTCAACTTTGACTCCTTAGGGGCCCCATCTCACAATTCCGCCCCGGGCCCCCAATTCCCTTAGTCCGCCACTGCAATAGCCTATTCATTGATATGCACCATTGGCTTTCATATTTTCTCAATTCTCATGAAAAAAAAAACGAGGGCAATAGGAGACCCATTTTCAACCGCATCCGCCATCTTGGATTTCAGAAAAGCGGCCATTTTGATCTTTGGTATTCGAAATTTCTAATTTTCCAGACAAAATATTTCTTATTATTCTGTGACGTCACTCGGTAAACCTCGCGCGCAATCGCGCAAACCAAACGTGACCTACTTTACCGACATTTCAGCGCCTTCAAGTTTCAATCATGTTTTGACACATTTGACGTCGAACGTGTAATGGCGGCTTTACAGAACTTCGTATGTCGCCGGCGACAGTGGGTGCTTCCACTGCTTTCCACCTAGACGGTACAAATACCACCAGACGGCACATGTTCCATAGTATGGCACACAATTTTAGGTGGTCTAATGAACGGCACAGAACCGGGTAAGAACACGTAGATGAAAAGCACCGTTTGGCACCCGCACATGCGTAAATGGCAGGTGTACCAAACTTGGAGCTAGGTGGAAAGCACCCATAGTTGTAGTAAGAACGTCACCATAGACCACGTCTCTTTCACCGACCGACCTTCAAACATTCCATTTACACTACATGTTCTGTAAAACCCCGTCTTAAGAACGAAACTGTCGTTGTTGAATGAATCCTGGTTTACAGTCTAGGTACACCCTACAAACACAACAGCTATGCTATGGTAAATCTGATGTTCTTCAGGGGCCATTAATTTTTTTCAAGAGACGCTATCGACTGAAATGCCAATTTTCACAAACTGTACCTACCGAGGTACAGTCATTGCCCATTAAAAACGCGTACAAGCTCTTGACAAAGAATGTAGGTACTGATTTGATTAATTTTGGCCTGGTGTCACAGTGACAAGGTAGCCAAAATCAATCAAATCAGTACACTCCGTGTCAAAACCTTGTACGCGTTTTTAATGGGCAATGACCATGGATGTAGGTAATGCCTTTTTGTTCCTGTTTTAGGCATGTGCGTGAGACCTTGAAATAAATATTAGTGTTGAAAAAACATTGCTTTTGACACCCCTTTGTTTTTGCCTAAATGCCTAAAACTGACGAAATTGGATTTACTGTCCTAAAAAGACCTTTTCAACGGCCTAAAATAGACTTTTTCAATTTTTTGGTGAAAATGATCCACAATGTTGAAAAAAATAATCCATTTTCTGATTTGTTCCATTTAAACTATGGGAGTGAATTGATTTCAACCCTAATATAATTTATTTACTTCAATTCATTTGAAAATGTATTTGGCCTATATTGCCTAATCTAGGTCGTTACGGCGTATTTTAGGCTGTTACGTAAAGTACCGCTTTTATTCACCTAAACAATGTGAACATAACGTCTTAATCTCCACTTTTCAACGGCTTGAGATCTAGTCTTGACGCAGGGACAGGATTCTAGGCAAAATGGCTTCCGGTTTTTGTTTTGGTCATTTGCACTCAGCTTCAAAATATATAGTTATGTTGAAAGAAATCGCATTTCACATCTCTTTGATTGAAGTCTAATTTGCCTAAAATTATCAAAACTCGGATTATTAGTGTCCTAAAAGTGCTTTTCTAACAACCTACAATAGGTTTTTCCTATGTTACGGTTAAAATGATTAACATTGTTTGTTTGTTCATTTGTTCCGTACTGCATGTCACTGTTATTCATTTCGACACCAATGGGGCCTTGCACTGCCACTTTCACACAACGAGGGCGCCACGACCGTTGGGGGCAAATTCGACAATTTTGACGGCGTTGACGCTTCAGCGACCGACGTCCGTCATTTTATGTCTTGATTTGAAATTTGGATAACCTCTGTATCTTGCTTGACGTCTCCAGTCATTGTCAGTTACTGGTCAAACTACTCAAACTCCCATGTTTTTCCCGTGGTTACGGCCGCTTCATCGAAGTAGGCGCCCCCTACAGTAGTGGCGACCTCACGTTGAGTTTTTCAATTGCAAGGCCCCATTGGTAATTTATGTAACAAGTACGCAAAATGAATCCTTAGCGGATAAATCCGCGTTATCCCTAAAAGCGAATGAGCCGCCGAAGCATTTTGCGTACTTGTCGCATACATCATTTTTTAGCATGAGCTTTCCAAACACCAATTTGTGTCTTCTATATCGGCCAGGGTGAAGTTGTCTATTCCGTAACAATCGAGGTAACAATGTAACTACAAACAACAACTAAACTGCTAAATCAACAATGCAACACCTTGAGAGAATCTTTCAGATACAGTTTGCAAGAATTCGTGTTTTGTGGACTCAAAACAGTCTGCAAAATGACTATTTCAAAGAGATAATACTAAACAAGTGAGTATGCCTTCACGTGCGTGAGTCTCAGTAGCGCATTTTCTCAAAGAGGCATGTTCTGAACGTAAAGAAATTTAAAAAATTCTTCCATCCTTCTTCCAATGGTGTTGACGTTATAGGTAGGTACTTTTTATTTTGCTTTTAGTTACACCATAAATAATTATTAATACTTCTTTGGCCAACCGGTTTCGCTGTTAAGCATCGTCAGGGTTGAGAAGTGACATTTTGTTATTTATAATTATGTATAAAATTGAATTGAATAAAAAGTACCTGTAAAGAAATTTGGTTGAAGGAGAAACACCATTCCTTGCCAACTTTCTTCATTCGAAATTCATTCTGATATTTTGTTATCACAATGGGGTAGGTACTTGCCAATGAAATAGATTTGAATGATAATTCTTTCACTCATCAATATTTTTTTGTTTGAGGGCGGTAGCTGGGAGCGGCGAGGGGAGCGGCGACTAATCAACAGTAGTCTATTCTTTCCCATTTTTAGTCGGCTATCCATACGGGGTGATTCATGAGTGACCTTACGTAGGCTAATGGGAGATAGAGGACTTCGAGGCGAGTCAGGATCCACTGAGGAAATTTTGTTCTCTCCATTGGTTACGAAGATAACAGGGTGTTTTGTGTGTTTCGTGTGAAACTTTGATCAGCGATATTTCTGAAACAGCTGAAGATATTGTGTTGAAATTCACCAGTAATATTTCTCTGCTGGAACTTATCCAGAAGTCATACCGGGTGAGTCAAAATCCAGGGCCGGAATTGAAAAAATGTGCCCCTTTTTTATTTGATCAAAAAGTACATTTTCTGACCGCTTTTCTAAAAAACTGTTATCGGATTCGAAAAGCTAAGGAAAAATGCTTCAAGAATCACTCTTCAATTTAGATGGCACAGCTAGACCGTTTCGACAAAAAAATTAAAAGTAATATTTGTGGGTAAGTTTCCATTTTTGACCGGACATAATTGACTCATTGTTTCATTGAATTCATTAATAGTTGTTTTTAGCTTGTCTCTGTGGAACAGAAGGGCTTGGTAGTGAGAAAAATTCCATAGCCGGAAATTTTTTTTTTGACTATCAAATCGAGTCTAATTTTGGTTTCGCTCTCAATTTTGTCATAAAAAAAATTGTCAGCTCTGAATTTTTTTTTTCAACCAAGCCCTTCTATTAACAGAGACAAGCCAAAAAATGAATTTCAATGAATTCGATCAAACAATGAGTCGATTATGTCCGGTCGAAAATAGGAACTCACCCACAAATTTTACTTTTAATTTTATTGTCGAAACGGTTCAGGTGTGCCATCTAAATTGAAGAGTGATTCTTTAAGCATTTTTCCTTAGCTGTTTGAATCCGATAGCAGTTTTCTAGAAAAGCGGTCAGAAAATGTACTTTTAGATGAAACAAAAAAGAGGCACCTTTTTTCTAGCCCGGCCCTGGATTTTAACTTACCCGGTATGGCTTCGGGATGAGTTCCAACAGAGAAATATTACTGGTGAATTTCAACAAAATACGTTTGGCCGTTTCAGAAATATCGCTTATCAAAGTTTCATACGAAACACACGAAACACCCTGTATCTTCGTAACCATCGGAAAAAATAAAATTTCTTCAGTGGATCCTGACTCGCCTCGAAGTCCTCTATCTCCCATTAGCCTATGTAAGGTCACTCATGAATCACCCTGTATAACGAAAGAACTAGATCGCCATGTCTTCGGGTTTATGTTTTCCATTTATCTTTTACTTTGAGGGCAGCGTGTGGGGGTGGCAGCATTCGGCAAAGTAACTGTTGCACAGTTTGAATTAGGAGTTTCTAAATGTTTAAGGAAATATGACAATCAGTGAAAATTGTGAAAGTTGCATTTTTTTTTGTTTGGGGGCGGGAGCTGGAGGCGGCGACTAATCAAAAGTGGCCTATCTCTTCCCATTTTTAGTCAGCTATCTATATAGCGGAACAATTAGATCGCTATGTCTTCAGGGTTATGTTTTACATTTATCTCTTACTTTGGGGGCGGCGTGTGGGAGCGGCAGAGTTTGGCAAAGAAGTTCTTCCACGGTTTGAGTTCGGTGTTTCTGAATGTTTGAGGTAACATTGAAATGTAAATCAGTGGAAATTATTGAAAGATGCACTTTTTTTTTGGGGTGGAAGTTGGAGGCGGCGCCATATCAAAAGTAGCCTATTCTTTCCCATTTAGCTATCCATATAGCGAAAGAATTAGATCGTTATGTCTTCGGGTTTATGTTTTTCATTCATCTCTCACTTTAAGGGGAGCGTGTGGGGGCGGCAGCATTCGGCAAAGTAACTGCCGCACAGTTTGAGTTGGGAGTTTCTAAATGTAAGAGAAATATGACAATCAGTGAAAATTGTGAAAGTTGCATTTTTGTTTGTTTGGAGGCGGCAGCTGGAGGCGGCGGCTTATTAAAAGTGGCCTATCTTTTTCCAATTTCAGTCAGCTATCAATATAGTGAAAGAATTAGATCGCTATGTCTTTAGGTTTATGTTTTACATTTATCTCTCACTTTGGGGGCGGCGTGTAGGAGCGGCAGAGTTTGGCAAAGAAATTCTTGCACAGTTTGAGTCAAGAGTTTCTAAATGTTCGAGGTAACGTTATTAGCTAAATCAGTGAAAATTGTTGAAAGTAGCACTTTTTTCTTTTGGGGGCGGAAGCTGGAGGCGGCGCCATATCAAAAGTAGCCTATTCTTCTCCATTTTTAGTCAGCTATCCATATAGCGAAAAACTTTGTCGCTTTGTCTTCGGGTTCATGTTTTTCATTTATCTCTTACTTTGGGGGCGGCGTGTGGGAGCGGCAGCGTTCGGCCGAGCAAATGTTGCACAATTTGAGCAGGCAGTTCCTAAATGTTTAAGGGAACATCTCAATCAGTAACATTTGTGAAAGTTGCACTTTTTATCGTTTGGGGGCGGAATTTGGGGGCGGCGACTAACCAAAGGTAGCCTATCCTTTCCCATTTTTAGTCAGCTATTTATTTACCGAAAGAATCAGATCGCTATGTCTTCGGGTTTATGTTTTTTATTTTAAAGTGATTGGGCGCGGTTTTTAGCAGTTTTTTCATGTCGGCGGCGCATATTGGAGACGGAATGTTTCTTGGCTTACGTTTATAAGTGGCAACTATGTATTATACAAAAAATGAGAACACCAGAGCATCAGGTCTGGTAGAAAGTGCAATATTATGTTATTTCAAGTTTATCGGGGGCGGTTTTCTCTATGTTGGCGGCGGAATATAGACATCCAATATAGCCTAGCCTTCCTTTGGGAGTGGCAGCTATGTAACAGCGAAAAAATTAGAAAGCTAGGGCGTCTAGTTTGGGAGAAGTTCGAGGAACGGACGGACGGACGGACAAAGCGGTTGCAATAGCGATTTTCATCAAGATGGAAAATGCGCTAAAAATCAATAATTTGTTATTTTACATACGAAAAATGTTTTCGGCCTATTTTGCCTATTTTAGTCGTTACGGCCTAAAGCGTCCTAAAATAAAGCTTTTACTTGCCTAAACATGTGTCCTAATTTTCACTTTTTAACGGCTTGAAATCCGGTATCTAGATCACCACCGTCGTCACGGATATTGGTGCATCAAAAATCAGTCAACCTTTTTTTGAATGATGGACTCGCCTGGTTCCTATGCAACCGTAAAAATAAGCGACGACATATGGTCTTTTCTATTTGTATTGTCTATACCTACCGAGGTCTCGACCGAGGTACCCGAGGGGTTGACCACCTAGGAAAAATGTGTACACCACATTTGACATTTACCACATTTACCAGACATTTACCACATTTACCACATTTACCAGACATTTACACATTTACCAGACATTTACACATTTACCAGACATTTACTAGACATTTACACATTTACCAGACATTTACCACATTTACCGACATTTACACATTTACCAGATATTTACCTGACGGTAACCAGACGGATTTTCAAAGCTCAACTTTGAAGGGCTTTATTTCCCTCAGGAGGTGTTCTTGAAAAAATAAAATTATCTACGTCGACTTATTTTTCGATTGACCATCCAGTGGTGAATTATTGCTACTATAACCTGGACCATCCTGTAGAAACCGGAACAAAATTTGTAATGAAGGTTTTAGGGAAGCGTCGCAACGCTTAAAATAATTTCAAGGTACGGGGTACGGGCGGCTATACCTTGATGCTATTGATGATATCACTTGAGTATTCGATGTTCAAGAGCAAGAAATAGCAAAATCCGAGGCAAGAGCTCAGTGGAAAAGCAAAATCTTCCGCTCCGAAAAAATAGCAATTTCTTTATGAATTGATATTTCCCTTGATCGGCGCCGGAGAGCGACGCCCTCCCTGCCCGCCCCATAGAGGAGAGGTACCTACCCACGCAAGCCTGAAGGTACGCCACTGCCAATTTGAATGGCGCTTTTTTGGTAAAGCCTATATTTATTTATAGTAGGGGAGATGTGCCTGAGTTGGCATAGGGCCCTTTTCCCGGGAAACTATCTGAAATACTGCGCTGCGCTCCGCTGCAATGTTGATACAACTGCTAGTCAATGCTACCATGTCAATCGCAACGTCAAAACAAAACAAGAAAATTTAGGCTTCAAAGTTTTTCTGGTAAGTAGATGTTATAGTCTTAGTCTTAGTCTTCAAAATGCCCCTTTGGGTCAATTCAACAAATTGATGTATGATTTCTGGTATCATGAGCTCGTGCTCTCATCATAACCGTCAAGTGTTAGCCAAAGAAATAGATGAGCGGGAAATATAAACTCAACACAGTGCATTCTAGAGCTAGTTGGCAAACCAGGGGCTCGGGCGAGATGGCATACTATGCAGAGTGTACTGGCGTCTCCAGAACGTCAAAAAATTTCATTTGTGATATCTGCCCATAACAGGTAGAGCTCTAACCAAAAATGCCAACAAGAAAATGTTTTTCTTCCAATACACAATATTGCGTGGAAGTGGCGCTCCGGCACAGATGTCATGCGAACTAAGAAAACAGTGAGAAGTTATCACCGCGTATGTTCAAAATTCGACAGTGAAATTGACTTCTGTGTTTGACGTTGACGTTCTGTTGTCTGTTCAGTTTTATCAGCAAGTTGTGAAGTCTTCCGATTCAAAATGGATATTCGCCGGTCGAAAAAGTGTGTGCCACTCAGAGAACCGACTGTCGTCACACCATAGTCTTTTCCGAGCGAATAACTTTTTATGACCGGTTACACTTGGTTATAGAATTTGACGTTTGAGCGAGAATTGGTTATAAGCGGTAAAGGAAGTGCCGCCATTTTGATATCATCATCGGTTATAGGTCACGGGAACAAAAATGGCGTGCTAAAGATTGGTATATGGTATAATGTTATTCTCACTAGTACTTGTGAATACCATTTTCTTTAGTTGTAATAAATTATATTAATGATTTATTGAACAATTGCCACTGTATCAAAAAAATAATTGTGCTGAACTTAAGATTTGTCAGAGTGATGTTAAAAATAAACGAATCTCTACAGCGGTACCCTGACACCCTGTCTGCGCTTGCGCGAGCGTTTTATGTCAATTCAACGTCGAAAGGAATGCGCATTGCGCAGTTGCCACGTCAGGCATACTTGCAACGTTGCCATAGCGGGTGCCAAGGTGACGGTTATGTTACCGCGACCTATACATTCCATAACCTGGCCATGGGGCTGGTTATTGTTATGGTGGGGGAACAAATTGTGGCGGCAACAGATTTGAATTTGAAAAAAAGCAGCGGTCCAGGATTTCCAAACGTCAGACGTACTTAACCCAACCCCAAAAACTTGACTTGGCGACGAGGGAAGAAGAATCGAAGACGATGGACTCCTCTGCGATGGACCCACAAGAACATCAGGCCATCAGTCCGATGGCCTCCTATGGCTAACCCCGAGGTTAACCCCTATGGTTCAAGTTTTGAACGGATTCTACACTCTACAGGATGTTTCCAAGCTGGTGTTACCAACTTCAAGGGGGGACTCTCTTTGCGTGAAAGTGCCATTCACGCCGTTTTCAAATTGTAGCTTTTTTACCAAGATAATACCCTTTAAAGTTGAAGTTTCAAAATTGTTTTTCAGCCGTACCTTAGATTTATTAGAGGTTTTACATTAGGATACCAATATTTCAGATAAAAACAAAAAGTTTCCAGGAAATTAAATTTCTATTCCTTTGCCGGTACCGCCAAAGTACCGCAGAATTTTCTCCGTTAATTAAATTCACTGTTTTCCCGCCAAATGCTGATAACTAAAGTTATAACCGCAACGTTTTAGCGAGAAATTTCATATGTCAAAAAATGACAGTAGGTATCTGTCAATCTAATGTCATCCGCTAGTAACTAACCGGTTATAAAAAGTAATTAGCTCGAAAAAGACTCATGCTGTCATCAATACAGTGCAGCACTGATTAGATAAAATATCCCCATACAACTTCGCGGTAAATTTGAATGTTATTGTTGAAGTGTTCCATTTTTTTTTATTCCGTAATTTGCGGCATTTGGAAATGATCCCTCACATATGATGTGCTTTCATGAATAGGTTGCGAGGCTTACTTTGATTTTTCTATGTAATCACTTCTACTTGAAAACAACGCATAGTCCGTTGAGGTTAGTTTGAGAATCATATATTTTACAGCGTAACATACGGAAGATCCAGAACGGATCACCTCGTTATTTAACGCATGCGCTAAGCGGTTGCGCAAAATTGTGTATTGTGAACTTTTTTTTTCCAGTGAAGTTTGGAAATTGTATCACACATTCTTCTCTTTGGATTATTCTTCAACTTGAATGAGATTTTTGTATGACATTCTATTATTCTTCAATAAAGTACACTTAGTAAAATAGTAAAGTGAAGTAGTAAAGTAGTCGTTGCTAAAGACGAGAACATGATGAATGTCAATGTCAACTCACTTAGCAAATAGAATTGTTTCCTAAGCGTTAAGAAAAAAAAATAGAAGCCTGAGCACAAAATGTATGCAAACTCAGGCACATCTCTTCTACCTACTACTACTTATACGGGGTGTTCATAAGAATCTGTGATCGCGGCAGGCATGGGTCAGGCCGAAAAACGCAGTAACAGGCGCAATTATTGTAGTGAATGGAAGCGGATTCCAAAGGCGATGCGATCACAGAAATTTATAAACACCCGGTACCTACTTATGGTACGATTCTTTAAAAAAAAACATTCCATAATGGCTCTGTTACGTTGTTATTCCCTATGCAACAGCCAATGGCCGACAGGAATTTTTACATAACAGAGCGTTTATGTAATGTTATTTTTACAGTATGGCCGCTCTTCACATTTTGAATATCCCGCCCGTTTCAGCACCCTCATGCGGCAGTTGCCAACAAATGTGTGAAGAAAATTGTCAATATATTGAAGTTTATGAATTGTTGAAATTGACATTTGCAGGTGGTATAATTATTCCAAATGGCATTGCCGCATTGTTGTTATGGAAACAGAGAACTTCCTGCAGGAATTGCAAAAAACTTGCTACTTGCGGTGTGTTTAATAGGACGCCGCGCCAGAAATGTGTCACTTGAGGGTCTACTACTATCTACCTTGTTTCAAATGGATTACTGAGAAACGCGCTAATTGGTTGTTGACAATTTGTTTACCTATGTTATTAGTGATCACCCCTCAAATGCCACAGTTTGGAGACCCCTAGTCCCATTGAAGATTTTAAAAAGGCTAGCCCCTGCCTATATAGTGAGGTGAAACAGCAAGATTTAAAAATATGCTGGTTAGATGTCCCCTCAAAAACAGAACTTTTGAGTTTTGGCTTTTTGGCAGGAAAAATTTGTGCGGGAAAATATCGGAGGCGAAAGTTTTTATTAAAATCACCCTGTATCGGTTTTTATATGGACGCAAATTTTGTGTTTGGCGCTGGAGAGTAGCATTTTTTTATTACTTTTTATTACCACATTTACCAGACATATACGAGACATTTACCACATTTACCAGACATTTACCAGACATCTACCACATTTACCAGGCATTTACCTACACATTTACCAGACATTTACACATTTACCAGACATTTACACATTTACCATACATTTACCACATTTACCAGACATTTACCACATTTACCAGACATTTACCACATTTACAGACATTTATCACACATTTACCACATTTACCACATTTACCAGACATTTACACATTTACTAGACATTTACACATTTACCAGACATTTACACATTTACCATACATTTACCAGACATTTACCACATTTACCAGACATTTACCACATTTACAGACATTTACCACACATTTACCACATTTACCACATTTACCAGACATTTACACATTTACTAGACATTTACCACATTTACCGACCCTTGTACACCACATTTACCAGGTGGTTAACCCCTCGGAGGTACCTATTTACATTCAAGTAAGAATGACATAACTTCTTTTCAG
This sequence comes from Anaspis maculata, assembly GCA_949128115.1. Lineage (NCBI taxonomy): Eukaryota > Metazoa > Arthropoda > Insecta > Coleoptera > Scraptiidae > Anaspis > Anaspis maculata. The sequence continues at coordinate 87,231,286 of OX421964.1, read as the reverse complement.
GTGAAAATAGGGGAAAGTCGAGAACCGATTCGGGAAAAGACGTTATTCTTCATATTTCTGGTGTTGGTATCCACAAAAAAATTTCTTGGCAAAATGGTGAGTAGGTGGCTAAACCTTCAAAAGTTTGGCACTGTTTTATTTGACACCCTGTAAAAAGTTGTTGAATTTTTTTTAATTTTTCGCAAAACTTGGGTCCAATCCAATACCTAGCTAAAGAATGGGGCCATCAGCCATTTTGAACAAATTCAAAATCGCCTGAAGGAATCCAAAGCTGCTAACCAGTCTACTCTTAAGCACCTTGATGCTGCAAAATGAGCGCATATAAATTTGCACGAAAAAAACACAGCTTGTCTGGAAAAACCCGAGGAAAACCCAAAGATTACCCATCATAAAAATTCCCACGCTCTGCAACGGATCATTTGAACGGCTGCGACCGTGATGAATTATTAAGAAGAAATCGAACTGCATTATCATGAATAATTTGATCCCAAGTAAATTGAGTCGTTAAACCAAACATGTTTTGAGTATATAAACATAGGAAATTCAGAGCTCTTTCCATTCTGGCTTGTGTTCAAAACAAAAATGTTCGTTACGCCATTGATCCTGTTTTCACTCGTCTTTTTGATCTATAAATACGCCACGCGGCACTTCAACCACTGGAAAAACAAAAACGTGTTCTACATCAAACCCGTTCCGTTTTTCGGCAACGTCCTGGACATCTTCCTGTTCCGCGTCCACCAAGGGCCGTTCTTCGCCGACCTCTACCGCCGTACCAAAGAACCGTTTTTCGGCATCTTCGTCTTCGACACGCCGCATCTGGTCGTGCGATCACCGGAACTGGTCAAGGCGGTGCTGGTCAAAGACGCCAAGACTTTCGACGACAGATGCCTGGCCAACCCCGATCACGATCCCATGACGTCACACATGCTGCTCCTGGTCAAGAATCCGGAATGGAAAGCCATGCGGACGAAGATGACGCCGATTTTCACCAGCGGCAAGCTCAAAGCCATGTTCCCTCTGGTGAGCGATTGCGGCGAAGAAATGATCGGTTACGTGGCAAAACAACAAACGAGTTTGGCGATAGAAGCGAAAGAAATCTGCGCCAAGTACGCGACGGACGTGATAGCGAAATGCGCCTTCGGAATCGACGCCGGATCGTTCAGGAACGAACGTGCGGAGTTCAGGGCCATCGGACGGATGGTGTTTGATTTCCGATTGAAGAACGCCTTGCATCAAGCCGCGCATTTCTTCACACCGCTTCTGGTGAAGATTTTCAGGTTGCACTTTGTCGATCCCGAAGTGACGGATTTCTTGCGCGGTGTGTTCTGGGAGACCATCAGGAGGAGGGAAGCGGGCGGCGCGAAAGGCAACGACGTCATCGACGCTTTGATCAAGATGAAGAACAACGAAGAGTTCTGCAAGGACATGAAGTTTGGTGAGTTGCTTTGCTTCGATTTTAATCAAATTCTAACGGTGATTGTTCCAGAGGGCGACAAGGTGGTTTCGCAAGCGGCTCAGTTCTTTTTCGCTGGCTTTGAAACGACCAGTGCCACGATGGCGTTCACTCTATACGAGCTTTGTATCGCACCACGGATCCAGGAACGGTTACGCAAAGAAATACAAAGCGTCACGCAAGCTCACGGCGGCCTTACCTACGAAGCCATTCAAAACATGCCTTATTTACACATGTGTGTTTCTGGTAAGTCTCTTTTCCGCCAAGTCTTATTGTATTTATTGCATATTCCAGAACGTTCCAGACTATTTCCGACAATTCCAGAACATTCTGGAATGTTATAGAATGATCTCGAAGGTTCCACAATGATATGGAATGTTCCAGGATGTTTCCGAACGTTCCAGATTATTTTCGATCATTCTAGAACATAATGGAACATTCTGGGATGTTTTCGAACGTTCCAGACTACTCCCGAACATACCGGAACATGCTGGAATGTTGTGAAATGATCACGAATGCTCTACAATGATCTGGAATGTTCCGGGATGTTTTTGAACGTTCTAGATGATCCCGACCATTTTAGAACATACCAAAACATTTTAGTCTGTTATGGAATGATTTTGAATGCTCTACAATGATCTGGAATATTTCGGGATGTCTAGGAACATTCCAGACTATTCCCGACCATTCCAGAACATACTTGTACATTCTGGAATGTTGTAGAATGATCTAGAATGTTCCGCAATGATCTGGAATGTTCCAGGATGTTTTCGAACGTTCCAGACTATTCTTGAACATTCTAGAACGTACCGGAACATTCTGGAATCTGAAATGTTGTGGAACGATCTCGAATGTAGGTATCACAATGGAATGGAATGTTTTGGAATGTTTTAGAACGTTCTAGACTATTCTCGATTATTTCCGAACATTCAGGAATGTTGTGGAATAATCACGGGATGTTTCCGAACATCTCAAACTATTCCCGACCATTCCCGAACATACTGGAGCATTTTGGAATGTTGTAAAATGATCTCGAATGTTCCACAATGATTTGGAATGTTGCGGGATGTTTCCGACCGTTCCAGACTATTCCCAAACATTTTACAACACACCGTAACATTTTTGAATGTTATGGAATGATCTCGAATGTTCCACAATGATCTGGAATGTTCCGGGATGTTTCCGAACGTTCCAGGATATTGTAGAACATACCGGAACATTCTGGAATGTTGTTGATTGATCTCGAATACTTTCGGATGTTCTGGACTGTTCTATAGACATTCTAGAGGGCGAAAGTTCCAGCCCTTTTATCTTTAAAAAAACCCGCCCTTCGAATAAAACCAAGAACCTTCTTCATGGATGGGGCATAGAGAGCTACCACACCATATAACTTCTTTGATCCTACTGGGACTCGTTTCTGAGTTCCGGCACGCACCTCTGTACACTTTCTTTTATAATTCGAACGTTAAAGACTATTTCCGAACATTCCAGAACATACCGAAACATTCTGGAATGTTGTTGAATGATCTCGAATACTCTCGAAAGTTCTGGACTGTTCTAGACATTTCTAGAGAGCTAAAAATTTCCAGCCCTTATATTTTCAAAAGCACGCCCTTTAGGTAAAAACGGAAACCTTCTTCATCGATGGGGGATATAGGGCTACCATACCACATAGCTCCCTTGATCGTAGCGGTACTCGTTTCTGAGTTTTAGCGGCACAAAGATTTGGCACTTACTTTTATTATATATATTGATTTTGTCCCTAACAAAAAAAATTACTCCACAATAAAATTTCAGAGGTTCTGCGAAAATATCCAGTGCTGCCGTTCTTGGACAGGCGGTGCAAGGAGAACTACAAAATCCCGGAGAGTGACGTCGTAATCGAAAAAGGGACTCCAGTTTACGTGTCGCTGTTTGGTCTCCACTACGACCCTGAATACTGGCCCGATCCAGACAAGTACGACCCCGAACGCTTCTCTGAAGAAAACTTGAGGAATATCGTGCCGTATTCGTACATTCCGTTCGGCGAAGGCCCGAGGGTTTGCGTAGGTATGATCTGTTGAATAACACGTTCATTTCATTCTCAGCTTTTGACCTTGCGGTTTTTGAATTCAATCTCTTGAGGGAAATTGCTAAAAATAATCCACAGTAGATTGAGCTCTGGTAAAAGCTAAAGAGGCAATAGCCGAAATCCATCAGGGGTATCAAGAGACTCATCAAGTTTGTAGAGGCAATCGTAGAGGGCGATTCAGTGTGTGTCGATATTTGAAAATAATGCGAAGGCACTTACCGAAGCTTGGTCTGCCCTCAATTGCCTTTGACGCTCGCCCTTATAATCTTCTCAAATCCCAGTAAAGCCTGGATCTTCTTTGAAGATTGCCTTTGAACCTCTCCAAAGCTCTTGACTTGGATCGTCTTTAAGCCACCCAAAGCTTGGCATATCTCAGCTTGCTTTTGGTTGTTGCCTTCAAGCTTCTCGAAGCTTGTTCTGCCTTAAATCATCTTCGACGCTTGCCTTCATAATCTTCTCAAAGCCTGATGGTACGAGTACAACCTGAATTTTTTTCTATGATTGTCTTTAAACTTCCCCAAAACTCTTGACCTGGATAGCCTCCAATGATGCCTTTGAGCCACCTAAAGCTTGGTATATCTCAGATTTCTTTCGGCGGTTGCCTTGAAGCTGTTTCTACCTTGAATTGCTTTTGGCGCTTGCCTTCATAATCTTCTCAAAGCCCGGTACATTCTGTCTTTTTTTCTCCAAATATTGCCTTGAGACCTTCGCTGAGCTTTTGACCCAAATCGTTTTTGGCGTTCATCTTCAAGTTCACCGAAGCTTGTCCTGCCCTGAAACGCTTTTGGCGCTTGCCTTCATAACCTTCCCAAAACTCGGTACACCCTGGATCGCCTTCGCGGATTGCCTTTATAACCTCCCCGAAGCTTCCACTTTGTACCGTCCTCGGCGATTGTCTTTATGATATTTCTTTAAGTTCCCCAGAACTCCTACCTCTGGTCTCTCCCGAAACATTTTTCGAATCCCTTTATCTATTTCTTTTTGCGCGTCTCCAACCAACACCAAGAGTTCGGAGGCTTCGGTTTCAAGGAGGTTTCCCTTGACTATCTCTGAGTGTCGGAGCCTTTTTATCCGCCCCGTTCCACCGCAGGGGGTTACATTCGGCTCGGCGGTTTTCTGTAAATCCGCCTGTATTCCAGTTGTGGTCGTGTTTACTTTCCTTCGCTTCATAATGTTTTTCTGTTCCTCGTCTTGTTTTGGTTTCTGGTTCCATATCACGCAATTATTGTAACTTCACGCTAATATATCTCACGAAATCACACTATCGGGGAAGTCTCACGCCATTTAACGTCATTCCACGCAATATCACGCTATCATCTCAGGAAATCTTACGCTGTTATCTCACACAATGTTACGTTATTATCTCACATACGCTTTCTCACGCATTCCACGCAGTTTCTTGCTATCATACGTTATCTCATGCGATATCACACTATACTTACTCGCATGATATCCGTTACCCTACGCCATCCTGTACAATACAACGCCAACTTCTCATGCAGTTGATGAAATTTCACCCTATTATGTCTCACAATATCACGTTATCTAGGAAAGTCTCACGCCACCTTACGCCATTTTACGTCATCCCACCCAATCTCATGCTAATATTTTAGGAAATTTCACGCCATTATCTTGAGTAATCGTACAATTCCCACGCCGTTTCTTGCTATCATACGTTTTCTCACGCGATATCACACCATACTCGCATGACATCACGCCATATTCCGTTACCTACGCCATCCTATCCATGCCAAGCTACCATCCCACGCAATTACTGCAATTTCACGCCAATTTATCTCACAATATCACATCATCTAGGAAGGCTCAAGCCACCTTACGCCATTTTGAGTCATCCCATGCAACGTCACGTTATTATCTCAAGAAATCTCACGCTTTCCCCTCACGCAATCTTACGCTATTGGGGAGTTTGCGTGCACACGTCCGTACGACGTAACGTAACTTTCAACGTGAAAATTGGCGAGTTTGTTATCTGCAATTCTTAGTTACAGGGGAGTTTTCACGTTCTACGTTGCGTTACGTCGTACGTTCAATGAAATCGCAAAATCCCTATTATCTCACGCAATCTTACTCCTTCTTACGCAGTTTCTTGCTGTCGTACGTTATCTCACGCGACATCACATCATTCTCGCATGATATCACTCCATATCTCGTTATCCTACGCCATCCTAAACAAAACCACGCTAATTTCTCACAAAATTACTGTAATTTCACGCTATCATATCTCATGATATCACGTCATCTAGGGAAGTCTTACGCTACCTCACGCCAATTCACGTCACACACGCAATCTCACGCTTTCATCTTGGGGTATCACACAAACTCGCATGATATCAAGCCATCTCGATCCCGTTATCCAACGACATCCTATCAGTGATGGGGACGTAATCTACCTGATGTAGACTACGTCGTTGTTTACGCGTAAACTATACGTAGATTACATGACCATTTCCAAAGTAGACTATGTCAACTATGTAGACTACACAAAATAACCTCAAAATAACCTGTTGAATGTCAACTACGTACGTCAGAGTGACGTGGACAAGAAAAACAAAGAGATATTGACTTTTCAGTCAGACAGTCTTTGTCGATAGATTATTATAGGTACACATGAAATAAACATTTTTACATATAAATTAAACTTGAATAGGTTTTGGGGGTTTGGTATTATTATACAGAAGAAATAATCTGGTTATGAACCCAAACCTCCCAAAACAAGTACAAAAACCAGCATCATGCATTGTTCTGAACATTTAGAGGTTAAAACAATCAGAATTCTGACGTGGCGGTTGACATAAAAATGGGGGAAAATGAAAAGTAACTAGATGGTCTACGTTGTCTACCATTGTCGATATAGTTTACATAGTCTACGTTGTCTACTCGTTGTCGACGTATGTCAAGTAGACAACATAGATTACGCGTAAACTACCATCACTGCATCCTATGCGATACCAAGCAATTATCCCACACGATAATTGTAATTCCACGCTGATATATCTTACGATATCACATCATCTAGGAAGTCTCACGCAACCTTACGCAATTTCACGTCATCCCATGCAATGTCACGTTATTATCTAGAGAAATCTCACGTCCGCTATCATCTCACGCAATCTTACGCTATTATCTTATGCAATTTTACGCTACCATCTCACGCACGCAATCTCACTCATTCCTACGCACATTCTTGCTATCGTACGTTATCTTACGCGACACTACACCATACTTGCATGATATCACGCCACAATACGTTAAATCACGCCATCCCATGCAATATCAAGAAATAAATTTCAGGCTACTATATCTCACGAAATCACGTAATTCCTTACACCATTTCACGTCATCCCATACAATCTCACGCTATTATATCAAGAACTCACGCTACCATCTCACGCGATTTTACGCTCTTATCTCACGTATTTCCACGCAGTTTCTTGCTATCGTACGTTATCTCACGCGATATCACACCACACTTGCATGATATCACGCCATCTTCCACTATCATACGCCATCCTTTGCAAAATCACGCTAACTTCTGACGCCATTGATGAAATTCTACGCTATTATATCTTGCGATATCTCGTCATTTAGGGAAGTCTCACGCCACTTTACGCCATCCTACGTCATCTCATGCAGTCCCACGCTATCATCTTTGAAAATCTCACGCTATTATCTTTTGTAGTCCCACGCATTCCTACGCAGTTTTTTTGCTATCGTACGTCATCTCAAGCGATATCACACCATACTCGCATGATGTCACGCCATCTTTTGTTATCCTAAGCCATCCTATCCATGTCAAGATACCATCCCACGCAATTATTTATTTCACGCTGATATATCTGACGATATCATATCATGATATCATAGGATTTCACGCCACTTAACGTCATTTCACGTAATCCCACGCGATCTCGCTATCATATCAGAAAATCTCACGCTATCATCTCACGCTATGATCTCACGCTATCATTCCACGCACGCAATCTCACGTATTCCTACGCAGAATCTTGCTATTGTACATTATCTTACGCGATATCATACCATACACGCATGATATCACGCCATAATCCGTTATCCCACGCAATCCTGTGCAACCCCACGATAACTTTCCACGCAATAATTCAATTTCAGGCCATTATATCTATCGAGATTACGTTATCTAGGGAAGTCTCACGCTATCTTACGCCATTTTCCATCCCACTAAATCTCACGCTATTATCTTAAGAAATCTCACGCTATCTTCTTACGCAGTTTTATGCAATCTCACGCATTCTCACGCAGTTTCTTGCTATTGTATGTTATCTCACGCGATATCACACCATACTCGTGTGAATTCATGCCATATTTTGTTATTCTACACTATCCCAAGCAAAACCACGCTATCTTGTCACGCAATTATTTCATTTCCACGCCATTATAAATCATGACATCACGTCATCTGGGGAAGTCTCACGCCACGTCACGCCATTTCACGTCATTTCACACAATCTCACGCATGATCTCAAGGCACCTAGCTTCAGCTGTCACCTTAAGCAATCTTACGCTATTATCCCACGCACACTTTGTTTTCACGCATTTCTACGCAGTTCCAAGCTATCATACGTCATTTCACGCGATATCATTCTATACTCACGTGATACCACGCCATATTCCGTTATCCTACGCCTATCATGTTTCACGATAGCACGTCATCTAGGAAAGTGTCACGCCATCTGACGCCATTCCACGTCATCCCATGCAATCTCACGCTAAAATCTCAGGAAATCTCACGCTATCACCTCACGCAGTCTCACGCTGTAATCTTACGCATTCTGACGCAGTCTTTCTCCATTATATACGTTATCCCACACTACACTTGCATGATATCACGCAATATTCCATTATCCTACGCTATCCTATGCAAAATCACGCCAACTTCCCACGCAATTATTGTTAATTCACGCTATTATATCTGACGATATCACATCGTCTAGAGGAGCGTTACGCCACCTCACGCCATTTCACTCCATATCACGCCATCTCACGATATTATCTCAGGAAGTGTCACGTTATTATCTCACGCAACTCTGCTCATTCCTACGCGGTTTTTTCTATTATACGTTATCTTACGCGATATCACATCAAACTCTCTTGATGTCGTTCCATCTTCCGTTATCCTACGCTTATCATGTCTCACGATAGCATGTCATCTAGGAAAGTGTCACGCCATCTGACGCCATCCCATGTCATCCCTGCAATCACACGCTAGAATCTTGACAAATCTCACCCTATCATCTCACGCAGTATTACGCTGTTTTCTTACGCATTCTTACACAGTTTCTTGTCAATATACGTTATCCCACGCGATATCACACTACACTCGCATGATATCACGTCATATTTTGTTATCCTACGCTATCCTATGTAAAACCACGCTACGAGCCACGCTAACTTTTCACGCAATTATTGGTATTTCACGCTATTATATCTGACGATATCACATTGTCTATGGGAGCGTTACGCCACCTCACGCCATTTCACACCATATCACGCCATCTCACGATAATATCTCAGGAAGTCCCACGCTATTGTCTCACGCAATCCTACGCATTCCTACGCGGTTTTTTTGCTATCATACGTTATCTCACGCGACATCACATCATACTCGCTTGATGTTGTAAAATCTCCCGTTATCCTACGCTATTATATCCCTTGATATCCCGTCATCTGGGGGAGTCTCACGCCACGTCACGCCATTTTACGTCATCCCACACAATCTCACGCTATTATCTTAAGGCACCTAGCTTTAGCTGTCACCTAGAGCAACCTCACGCTATTATCTCACACACGCTATTTTCACGCATTTCTACGCAGTTCCAAGCTATCCAAGCTAAGTTATTTCACGCGATATCACTTTATACTCGCATGTTATCACGCCATATCCCGTTATCCTACGCCTATTATGTCTCACAATAGCACGTCATCTAAGAAAGTGTCACGCCATCTGACGCCATTCCATGCCATCTCATGCAATCTCACGCTAAAATCTTAGGAAATCTCACGCTATCATCTCACGTAGTCTTACGCTGTTATCTTACGCATTCTCACGCAGTTTCTTGCAATTATACGTCATCCCACGCGATATCACACTACACTCGTATGATATCACGCCATATTCTGTTATCCTACGCTATCCTATGCAAAAACACGCTAATTTCTCACGCAATTATTGTTATTTCACGCTAATATATCTGAAGATATCACATCGTCTGGGGGAGCGTTACGCCACCTCACGCCATTTCACTCCATATCACCCCTTCTCACGATATTATCCCAGGAAGTCCCAGGCTATTATCTCACGCAATCCTACGTATTCCTACGCGGTTTTTCACTATCTTACGTTATCTCACGCGATATCACATCATACTCGCTTAATGTCGTACCACCTTCCGTTATCTCACGCCTATTGTGTCTCACGATAGCACGTCATCTAGGAAAAAGTCACGCCATCGGACGCCATTCCATGTCATCCCATGCAATCTCACGCTAAAATCTCACGCAGTCTAACGCTGTTACCTTACGCATTCTTACGCAGTTTCTTGCCATTATACGTTATCTCACGCGAGATCACACTACACTCGCATTATATTACGCCATATTCCGTTATCCTACGCTATCCCATGCAAAACCACGCTATCTTTTCACGCAATAATTGTTATTTCACGCTATTATATCTGACGATATCACATCGTCTAGGGGAGCGTTAAGCCATTTCACGCCAATATACTCCATATCACGCCATCTCACGATATTATCTCAGGAAGTGTCACGCTGTTATCTCACGCAATCCCACGCATCCCTACGTGGTTTTTTGCTATCATACGTTATCTCACGCGATGTTACATCATACTCGCTTAATGTCTTCCATCTTCCGTTATCCTACGCCAATTATGTCTCACGATAGCACGTCATCTAGGAAAGTGTCATGCCATCTGACGCCAATCCATGTCGTCCCCTTGCAATCTCACGCTAAAATCTTAGGAAATTCACGCTATCATCTCACGCAGTCTTACGCTGTTATCCTACGCATTCTCACGCAGTTTCTTGTCATTATACGTTATCCCACGCGATATCACACATGATACACTCGCATGATATATCGCCATATTCCGTTACCCTACGCTATCCTGTGCAAAGTCACGCTAACTTCTCACGCAGTTATTGTTATTTCACGCTATTATATCTGACGAAATCACATCGTCCAAGGGAGCGTTACTCCACCTCACGCCATTTTACGCCATATCACGCCATCTCACCATATCATCTTGGGAAGTCTCATGCTAATATCACACGCAATCCTACGCACTCCTACGTGTTTTTTTTTTGCTGTCATACGTTATCTCCCGCGATATCACATCATACTCGCTCAATGTCGTTTATTTCCCGTCATGCTACGTCTATTATGTCTCACGATAACACGTTATATAAGAAAGTGTCACGCCATCTGACGCCATTCCATGTCATCCCATGCAATCTTACGCTAAAATCTTAGGAAATCTTACGCTACCATCTCACGCAGTCTTACGCTGTTATCTTACGCATTCTTACGCAGTTTCTTGCAATTATACGTTATCATACGCGATATCACACTACACTCGCATGATATTACGCAATATTCCGTTTGCCTACGCTATCCTATGCAAAACCACGCTAACTTCTCACGCAATTATTGTTATTTCACGCTATTATATCTGACGATATCACATCGTTTAGGTGAGCGTTACGCCACCTCACGCCATCTTACTCCATATCACGTCATCTCACGATATCATCTTAGGAAGTCTCATGCTATTATCTTACGCAATCCCACGCATTTCTACGCGGTTTTCTGCTATCACACGTTATCTCACGCGATATCACATCATACTCGCTTAATGTCGTACCATCTTCCGTCATCCTACGTCTATTATGTCTCACGATAGCACGTCATCTAGGTAAGTGTCACGCCATCTGACACCATTCCATGTCATCCCATGCAATCTCACCCAAAATCTTAGGCAATCTCACGTTCTCATCTTACGCAGTCTTACGCTGTTATCTTACGCATTCTTACGCAGTTTCTTGCCATAATACGTTATCCCACGCGATATCACACTACACTCGCATGATATCACGCCATATCCCGTTATCCTACGCTATCCTATGCAGAACCACGCTAACTTCTCACGCAATTATTGTTATTTTACGCTATTATATCTGACGATATCCCATCGTCCAGGGGAGCGTTACGCCACCTCACGTCATTTCACGCCATATCACGTCATCTCACGATATCATCTTAGAAAGTCTCACGCTATTATCTCACGCAATCTTACGCATTCCTACGCGGTTTTTGCTATCATACGTTATCTCACGCGATATCAGATCATACTCGCTTAATGTCGTACCATATTCCATTATCTTACGCCTATTATGTCTCACGATAGCACGTATTCTGGAAGAGTGTCACGCCATCTGACGCCATCCCATGTCATTTATCTCACGCATTTTTATGCAGTTTTTTGCCGTTATACGTTATCCCACGCGATATCACACTACACTCGCATGATATCACGCCATATCCCGTCATCCTACGCTATCCTATGCAAAACCACGCTAACTTCTCATGCAATTATTATTATTATTTCACGTTATTATATCTGACGATATCACATTGTCTAGGGGAGCGTTACACCACCTCACGCCATTTTACCATATACCATCCCATCTCACGATATTATCTCAGGAAGTCTTACGCTATTATCTCACGCAATCCCACGCATTCCTACGCGGTTTTTTGCTCTCATACGTTATCTCACGCGATATCACATCATACTCGCTACTCGCTAATTGTCGTACCATCTTCCGTTATTCCACGCTATCCTATCCGTGCCAATTTACCATCCCACGCAATTATTCAAATTGCACGCTTATATGTCTCACCATACCACATAATCTAGAAAGTCTCACGCCACTTCACGCCATTTCACGTCAACCCACGCAATTTCACGCTATTATCTTGAAGCTGTATTACACTACACAATTTCTTGTACAATCTGTCAGTTAAACAATCAAGTTGATTGTTTTTTGACACTATTTTGGCAGATCGTTCAAGAAATTGTACAAGAAATTGTGTAGTGTATCTATTAGGAAATTGTACACCATTTTCTCACGCAATCTTACGCATTCCTACGCAGTTTTTTTGCTATCGTACGTCGTCTCACGCGATATTACACAATACTCGCATGATATCACGTAATATTTCGTTATCCTTCGCCGTCCTATACAATACCAGGCTAACTTCTCACGCAATCAATAAAATTCCACGCTATTATATGTCACGATGCCACATCATCTAGGTGAGTCTCACGCCACCTCACGTCATCCCACGCAATCTCACTTTATTATCTAATGAGATCTCACGCTATCATCTCATGCAATCTCACGCGATTTCACATCCCTACACAGTTATTTTTTCTATCGTACGTCATCTGCGGTCAAGTTTTTGAAAGGTTATCAGCTAACCGAGTTTTGGAATAGGCATAAAGGCAATCGCCGGAGCTAAGGCAGGGTTCACCGTGCTTTGTGATGTCATGAAGGCAATAGCTGGAGGCGATCCAGGGCTACAAGAGCTTCTCTGAGACTCTGGCTAACTGTCAATAAAGTTTGGAAGGCAACCGTCCAAGGCGATTCATTCTACTCTAATCTTTCGTTGAAGGTAGCTCTTCAGTGCGTTAAATTTGAAACTGGGCACGTGTTGAGCTAAAATTCTTCTGGTTTTTTTTTGGTTCCTCAGCCAAATTGATATATGTTTTTGATTTTTTGTTCCAGGGGAACGTTTCGGGCTGATGGGTACCAAGTTGGGCCTGGTCAAGCTGCTGAGCGAGTACCAAGTAGAGAAGACGCCGGAAACACCGATCCCGATCGTTTTCGAGACGAAAGGCTTCGTCTTGGCCTCGAAAGTTGGACTTCCGATGAAATTCACAAAATCTCAGATTTGCGCCGCGTAAATTGTTCATAACTACTGTGGCAGAACGGCTTAAAATTATAAAATAAAGGAGAATTAACTATTTAGGAATAAAATTAGCATTACGGGCGATATCGCGAAATGAAAAAAATAGGAGAAGGAATGCGAAATATATCGATTTTTGCCGGCCAGCATCGGAGTGACACCGGATGCAAGAAAGCATGCAGGCATCGACGTTTGTAGGCCAGAGGGTTGTGACGGGAGACGGGGTGTGGGAAAAGAAGAATAGGTCCAAGAACAGCGACGCTGGGAAGAGATTCGAGTGGTAAGAGTCGAGCACAACGGGTGTATTTTGCTGGAAGAAAACTAATATTTTTCAAGAAGAATAAATTAAGAAAAGTGCTAAAACACTGTGATAGATTTGTAGTACATCAGTGACGTGAAAGGAAAACATTAAGGCAAGTCTGATTTCTATTGTAATCAAATGCTTATTGTTTAAATAAGTTTGAAGTAATTGTTTTGGTTAAGAAAATGATAGTAGGTTTTGTTTGATCTTTTGAACAGCCATGAGAATCGTCAAGCCGATTTCAATTCACTGCGTAGTAGCTTTGAGCTTTTAAATGCGGCCACTTGTTTTCAGATAACGACCTTCCAGACGCAAGAAAAAGGGTTAAAACCTCAGCAACCCTTTCAAGAGATTTGGCTTCCGACAGAGCATGATTTTGTAGGCTCTATTAGCTGAGACAAGCACTAGCAGCATTTATGCAAATCAAATCTGGGCAAAATCTTGATTACGCGTTATTTTCCCCCTAGAATAAGATATGTAACCCTTTCGCGCGACAAAGAATTTAAAGGCATGAGGCCGAGTTTCCAAAGAGAAGCCCCTTGAGTAATGCTAAGAAAATTCAGTGTCGTTTCGAAGCACTTCAAGATAAGAAATGAACGAGACACAAAATTTTGCAGGCTAATTAATTAGAGGCTCATTGCGATGACTTGTATTCCGTATTGTAAATTTGTGTAATGGTATTGAACCTAGCATGAAACAGAGCTGCTGATAAGTCTTTGAATTATAGACTATAGCACCAGCTGGATATAAAATCTATGGACTGTCAACACTCAAATATTATGTAAATTATTTGATCGATAATTAAAATAATGGCTATAAATTCGAAAGATCAAGACAAAACTCAGTGAACAACAATCTCTCTCTAAGTACAAATAAATAGTAAAGATTTCTTTCCGTACCAGGGTGAATGGGAGAAAGGGGAGAAAGAGTGGAAACAAAAACTGGAAAAAGGATAAGTAAATTAGGCAGGGAATTGAACTCAAGTGAACTAGGAAATGGCTTCACCCAGAATTCTGAAAATTAGGAAGAATGAGAACGGAAGTAATTTGCAAGGGTTGAACAAATTCGTCGTAGGATTGCACACGGTATCAGGATGTAATTTTCTTTCAGAAACCGAATGTTAACTGAATAAAACATTTCCGAACGCTAGCTGAATGTCAGCACGTCAGGAAATTATAAAATGAATAATTAAGGTGAACTTAATTAAGTTGACGATGATTGATTAATTTGTAATAAAATTGAGGTGTGGTTAAATGACTTTGTTTATTTTTCAATATTTATTCAATTCATTCCCTTTAAAAGAACGTGAGGTTACTACTAGAGTAGGCTTGAGGTATTAGTACGACGTGAAGTTGAGGTAGGTGTAATTGATTTAGATAACTTAGGTAAAGGTAAAATAAAATCTACGGCACAACGAAATACGACTTAACGTAATTAGACGCATCACAGCTTAATTTAATTTAATGTAGGGAAGGGGGCAAAAGTAACGAGGATATCATAAATTGTTACCGTGAGGTTAGGATGTTACAAAAATAGTTGTCCTGAAGCAGAATGTTACAAAATGGTTCCGTGATGACCAGAATCTTACAGATGGTGCTCGGTGACTAAGGACTTACAGTTGGTGCCGTGACCAGGATCTTTTACACTACCTAGCTATGTACATAATTACCTACCGAGTCAAGTATTCAATTACCTATCTGTAATAGACTGTTATGTAAATAAAGTAAATAAACGCTTTTTATAATAGATACCTATGGTCGTTGTTGTTGAAGTGTATTTACTTTTTTCTTGTAGGTATACTTCTTATTATACTCACTTCGCGTGCACTTGATGACTGTTTATACTTGATCTGTATTTTACTAATTATGCCGTGGGAAGGAATTTTTTTGAATGCCATTTTGGAGCGGCGCAATTGCTCTGCTGGAACAACCAGAACTGGAAAAATCGCCTGCGTGTTCTTTTTCTTGGCCGTTATAGCTACAAAAGTTGATGATAATACAAAGTGATTGTTTTTATAATGGTTTATTGATTGGCAATTAAATACTTAACTAGGTACCTGTTTTACAATTGATAACTCAACAGGTGAATGCTTATTGCTTGTTGTGTTCAACTAGCGCTGATCACAGATTTGGTGAATTTCATCGGAAGCCCAACTTTCGAAGCCAAGACGAAACCTTTCGACTCGAAAACTATTGGGACCGGCCTTTCCGGCGTCTTTTCAACTTGGTACTCGCTCAGCAGCTTCGCCAGGCCCAATTTGGTGCCCATCATTCCGAAACGTTCCCCTTGAAAATGAAACATACAGAACATTCTCAAAATCGGTCGAACTTCTGGGATCATCAGTTTAGAATTGAATTGCCTTCGACAGCTTCGAATCTAGCGCACTCAAAAGAGCCGTTTTGATTGGTCACCATTGGCAGCGGCGTTCTCATTTGTGGCTGGCAGGTTACCGAATGAGAATACTTCCCTGACGCGCTAAACTTGAAAACTAGGGGGCGATGTTACATGTCGCTTCATAAAGTCATACCAATACAAATTCTGAGGCCTTCTCCGAATGGAACGTACGAATACGGTACGATATTTTTCGAGTTTTCTTCAGAGAAGCGTTCGGGGTCGTACTTGTCGGGTTCGGGCCAGAACTCGGGGTCGTAATGGAGGCCAAACATGGAAACGTAGACTGGAGTGCCCTTATCGATCACCACGTCACTCCCTGGAATTTTGTAGTCTTCTCTGCACCGCCTGTCCAGAAAGAGCAGCACTGGATATTTTCGTAGAGTCTCTGGAATTTTTTGTTGAAGTGTACGCTTCCTTTCCAGGGGCATCAGTTGTTACATACCCAGTTCAGAAGAAGATTCACCAGGAGAAAGACTTACCGGAAACACACATGTGTAAATAAGGCATGTTATGGATAGCTTCGTAGGTGAGGCCGCCGTGAGCTTGCGTGACGCTTTGTATTTCTTTGCGCAACCGTTCCTGGATTCGTGGTTCGATACAGAGCTCGTATAGAGTGAACGCCATTGTGGCGCTGGTCGTTTCAAATCCGGCAAAAAAGAACATGGCTGCTTGCGACACCACCTTGTCACCCTCTGGAACAATCACCGTTAGAATTTAATAAAAATCAAACAAAGCAACCAACCAAACTTCATGTCCTTGCAGAACTCTTCGTTGTTCTTCATCTTGATCAAAGCGTCGATTACGTCGTTTCCTTGCACATTGTCCGCTTCCCTTCTCCTGATGGTCTCCCAGAACGCACCGCGCAAGAAATCCGTGACCACCGGGTCGACGAAGTGCAACCTGAAGATCTTCACCACGAGCGGCGTGAAGAAATGGGCAGCTTGGTGTATGGCCGTCTTCATTTTGAAATCGAACGACAGCCGTCCCATGGTCCTGAACTCCGCGTCTTCGTTCCTGAACGATCCGGCGTTGATTCCGAACGCGCATTTCGCTATAACGTCCGTCGAGTACTTGGCGCAGACTTCTTTGGCTTCAATTGCAGAATTCTTCGGCTGTTTTGCAACGTAACCGATCATCTCTTCGCCGCAGTCGCTCACCAGAGGAAACATGGCTTTGAGCTTGCCGCTGGTGAAGATCGGCGTCATCTTCGTCCGCATGACCCGCCATTCCGGATTCTTGACCAGGAGCAGCATGTGTGACGTCATGGGATCGTGCTCGGGATTGGCCAGGCACCTGTCGTCGAAGGTCTTGAAGTCCTTGACGAGAACGGCCTTGACCAGCTCCGGCGATCGCACGATCAGATGCGGCGTGTCGAAGACGAAGATGCCGAAAAACGGTTCCTTGGTGCGGCGGTAGAGGTCGGCCAGGAAGGGCCCCTGGTGGACGCGGAAGAGGAAGATGTCCAGGAAGTTGCCGAAAAACGGAACGGGTTTGATGTAGAACACATTTTTGTCTTTCCAGTGGTCGAAGTGCCGCGTGGCGTATTTGTGGAGCAAGAAGACGAGCGAAATCAAAAGAACCAGGGGCGTCACGAACATCGTGCTGATGACTGATCCAAAAGCTGAATCGAAATAAGGAGTTTTCTATTCATTTGCACGATATATTTCGGCTGAATCAAAACTGCGCTAGGGGAAGACGGGGCAATGTGGACACATCGAGAGACACACCAACAAAAATCTAGCTATTGCCATTTTGTTGGGTAGTTACTGACAAAAAAATATGATCATTAGCAGTGAAGTTCTTTTTAACCACAACAAGACTGAATTTCACATTTCACTTGATTCCATCGATATATATCAAAAATTACTGAAATACCACTGTACCTACTCCGCATTCCCCTACTGCACAATATTAATCATGTAGTACCTAGGTACCTAATGCATGTAATCGCAGACGGTTCAAATGAAAGGTCGCATAACGCGTGGTAATTTTTGCCGTGTACCTAATCTCGTCGGGTTTTCCTATCGGGTTTTTCCACGAAGGATGCTTTGTTTTGATTATCGTGCAAATACATGTGCATGTGCATCTTATTTTGCCAGTTTTATTCAAGGCGCGCTTAGACTTATTGAGAAGACAAGAAGTTCGAAAGTCGATTTCTTTGCTCTCGGATGGATTTCTTTGCTCTCGGTGTTGGGGTTGGTTGAAGCTATCGCTGCAAAAAGAAACGAGGAACCACAGGCAAGGTACCTACCATGCTATGCCTGATCTCAGCAAGTCAGTTCCCTGTTGTAAATGTCCCATAGAGAATATTTAAAAAGTGTACAGAGCCCAACAGGGCATGTGCATGCGACAAATACACATATAGAACCCTGTAGGGCCCTGTAGATATTTCAAATAATTGTTCCCATACAAACACCATAGGGCGTATATAAAGCCCCGATTAGTTCTACCGGGCTCTACAGTGGGCTATACAAAAGTTGGTGCTGACCCCCACAAGGCCCTGTACACTCACTACGGGTCTGTATGGTGAATGAACCAAATTGTGCTGATTTCCATAGAATCCTTTACACTTCCTATAGATTCTAATGGTAGAAAAACGCATAGGACCCTATGAAATTTCTATAGGTCAGGGACCCCATAAAAAATATACTCCATACCCGTTCGCTGTCCCATAAAGCCCTGTACACTCACTACGGGTCTGTATGGTAAATATATACCAAATCCGCTGATGCCCATAGAAACCTTTACACTTCCTATGGAGCTTAATGGTAGAAAATCAACATAGGACCCTATAAAATTTTGGTAATTGTTGACGACCACTACTTCTCGACTTCAGCCACCAACTTTTCACGGTAGGTAGACACCACCACAACATCACGTTCGTCGACCGTGGTTTCCTGGGGAAACCACTATTTCCACTGTAAAATGCCTCTTCTTTCCATTACTTGTCCTACGACGTAAGTACATGCAAGAAGGAGACGTCCTATATAGCTGTTTAAGTGGTTGCCTAACTCTTAGAAAATGCCAGTCGAGAAGTAGTCGTCGTCAACAATTACCAAAATTTTTATAGGTGAGGGACCCGATCAAAAATACTCCCCCACCCGGTCAGTTTGAAAAAACCGTTACGAATCCTCGCTGCATTATAGATATCAACCAGTCAATTGACTGCGGTCAAATACCTCGCTCGGTCAATTGACTAAATTTTTCTTCTTATATATGATAATTGATAATATCGGATTTATCTCGGGATTTATTCAGTTGAAATATTAAAAATTTATCTGATAAATGTAATTTTTTACTTATAGTAGGACTTAAGTAGGTTTACTTCTCACTTTTTCGAGTTTTTTAATTATGTTTGTCTTCTTAATTGAAATAGTGGATTTTTGTTTAATTTTTTCACTAGAAATAGTGGATAAAACTCTTATAAATTGCCAATAAAACGTTGTTGCTCGAAATATGATAAATTTTGATAATAAAATTAGGGTTGTACTATGAGTTTAGGCTTCATACGAGGCTTCATACACATAACACATGACGGGTACGTTTGTTCTTATTTGACCTATTTGACCGTAATTTGACCGGTCAATAGTCAAATTCGTATTTGACCGGTCAAAGTACAACTCTAATACCTCCTAATAGGATGTATGGTGGTATATTCATATGTCTGTAGTGGCCCCATTCATCCGTGTACACTTCCTATGAGACTGTATAGTGGCATATCTATCAAGTTGTATTGATCCTATACAGCCCTTTACAGTTTCTATGGGGCTATATGGTGGAATATTCACATCTGCGCTGACCCCATCCACTCCTATAGACTTTCTATAGTGTTCTATAGTGACACCCATACAGCCCTGTACACTTCCTATAGAGCTGTATAGTGGCATGTCCATCTAGTTGTATTGACCCTATAAAAACCTTAACAGATTCTATGGGGCTATAGAGCAGGTGTAGGGTTACCATCTTCAAACCACACGAAAAGAGTACAGTGTGAGCGAAGCAAGCAAAATAGCGCCGCATGCGAACATTTTTCGGGAAAAGGGGCGTGATCAGTTAGTTTTGAATACGATGAAGGGTTGAGGCGGATTCTCACTTAGAGATATTCGCAAAAAAAATCAGTGACACTCGTCAAATTCGAATTTTTGAAGGATCTACTGACTCTTCAAATTTGACAATTGATAATCAAAATCTTGCGATATTTCCACATGAGAATCCACCGTTTCGCATTGAAGCCACCCGCATTTGGCGGGCCGAAAATATTCCGGAGGAAAATAATTCAAAGCCGTGAAATCGAGGTATGAGAATGTGAATATTCAGAGTCAAGGCATCATTAAAAGATGTCGCTAGCTATTTAATTCATTCGTGTAAATCCCGCAAAGCTCTATAACATAATTTACTGGCCCATCATCGACATTCAACAACCGTCCCTGTTTGACGTCCGACGAAATGGTGAATTGGTGCATATGAAGTAAAGCACCCGCACTTCGACCCAGTTAGTTGCTGCCGTACTCCTGCTGTGTTGACACGCCATCGGCCATACTACCGCCCGCCGCCCGCCACCATCCAATCCACACGTGTTAGCACCGCCGGTCGCATTCTCCAGCGGCTTCTCCGATTACCTGAGCTGTCCATACACCGTTCGCGATCGTTTTGGATGCAATAAAATATTCCGAATTGCTGGGAATGGAGGATATCGCCGGAGATTGACCGTGGTACCTGGACCAATCCTCCTGGGCTGCCGTCCGCTCCCGACTTGTCACGTCCACTGCCGAGTGCTTCTGCGGGCCTGTTAGCGAAGAGTTTTAGTCCCCTTCGAGGAAGCTGAGTTAGAACCCGTTTATGTTGCGTCGCGACCCTCCTAGAGGCCGAAGCGTCGAAGCCCCAATGATGAGCCCCAGCCCACTTGGAAAATGACGAGTCGATTTCCCCCGGCTGATGTGTCTCAAAGGCCCCCTGGAGAAAGTCGAGTTGGAACCCTTCGGAGACGTGTTTTGGTCCCCTTGGGGGCACGCTGAGTCGAGAACCCTCCAGGTTGAGTTTTGACCCTCCTAGAGACTGATGAGTTGCTTCCCCCGTTGAGTTGCAACCCGTCTCTAGGATGTCGTGTCAGAGCCCTTGGACGTTGAGTCTTGATCCGCCTCCAGGTGTCGAGTCAGAGCCCTCCGACGACGAGTTCCAGCCCTTCTCCAGGTCGATGTGCCAAGGCCCTTCCGGTGTTGAGTTTCGACCCTTCTCCAAGTCGTAGAGTTGGGACCCGTTGACGAAGTGTTTCGAACCCCCTCCAGGATGCTGAGTCGCGTTCCCTCGACGGTGAGTTCTAGCCCACCTCGAGGATGTCGAGTTAAAACCCCTAAATGATCTAGGCCCGATAGAAATGAGGTCTCTTGTTTCGGTATCTCGTGTGGCGGAGTGATGACCTCGACGAGCGGGAGGTTAGTCTTGGTGAGTTGGGATAGTTGCTTACGGTTAGGCTTTGTCGGAAAAATGTATGATGGGGCTCACGCGTGCTTTCTGAATCTGCCTGCACGTGCTGGTATCTGCGCTACTGTCTGCCGTCAGGTACAGCCACTGGCAAGCCTCGTCCTTTGATGGATACCTTCATAGAAAGGTATTCGCGCTCTTGGGCCCTCTGGACTTGGCTTTGTGACTGCGGTACTCAGAGCACCGGACCTAGTGGGTTAGATCTGGAAACTCGCGGGTGAGCTTCCTCTGCGTTTCTGAAGTTCCTAGTGAAACGACCCCAGCTATCGTCTTGTACCCCTGAATGGGTAGACAACCCATTATACTGACATTTAATTCAACTTATTTGAATTAAATCACTTCTCCCGCTTTTGGAACCGCTTGGCCGATGATCATCTAGTATCAGGACGACCTCCCGTTGTGCCTCTCTTCTTGTTGTTCGATTATAGAGTTCTTGAGATTGTTGAGACAGGTCTGACTACGAGTTTGAACGCAATAAGACACAGTTAAAGTTTTAACATAACATCAATCTATTGACTTCTATGTACAATTCAAAATGTTTAAATAATGGCTCGCTCCTATACCTAGTCCTACCTTCACATCGCAGGCTAAATTATCTGAAAGATCTAACCTATTCCCGAAGAGATAACTTTCCCCTTATTATTCCAGACGTCCCAACACCCCAACCCTCCGACGAACACCTGACTCTACACCTTGACCGACATTTAATTCTGACTGGTTTTCGCGGTTCAAAGTTCTTTTTGGGGCCAAATCAGATCCAACATTTATGTTAGTGTTAGAGGTTATGTTAGGGTTAGGCCCGGCTTCTAGACACTGAAAAGAGAAGAGTGACTTCGGCCACGAGTGCTATCCAAGATTTGTGGGCCGGTGTGTGTATGGTAGCCCACCTAGTTGTGGCATTCTTTTCAAAGGCTGTTGCTTCTTTTTGGGCCATGGTCTCTTTTGCCCGTTTGGAAAGGATTGGATATGGCTACCTTTGTGGGGGCCTATTCCCTTTTTTCACCGTGAGTCGCCCCCAACGCTTAGAAAGATTCCCGCGGTCGCGCGTGTCTATTACCGGAAATGTTGAACCGAATTTCACCCTTCCAAAAACTTTCGAACCGATGGTGAGCGCGAAACAATTACTCTAGTCAAGATACAAATTTAATTTGGAGAACGTTTTGAGCACGCCCCGTATGCGCGCTAGTTTGTTGTTGTTTAGCAATTGGTGAGAGAAGGCCGCAGCCAGGAGAAACAAAACGCAAAGGATTGACTATACAGGGTGTTCGTCGAAAAGCCGATGCGGAGAGGCGTCGAAATAATCTTTACCCTAACGCGAAATAATCGCCGTCTACACTATTCCTGATCGAGCCCTAATAACAATTCATTTTTACTAAGTCCCTATTTGAACGATGGCGTCGTTGGGTACCGGATTAAATTCATCAGTTTCGAATAAGAACGTCTTCATTCCCGTAACAAGCTCTATATGGAAATATCCGGAACTGTCGTGGCACTAAAACAAAATCATTATTTTTAAGGAGGGGGGGGGGTGTCCATCAATCCGATCAACAATTACGACTCTACGGCAGGGTCCGAACCCCGATCTCAACGCGATGCTATTTTATTTCAATTACTTGATTTTCCACGTAGTTCTCAAAATTTACATTTTCCGAATAACTAGGAGCTTCAGAAACGCAGAGGAAGCTCACCCGCGAGTTTCCAGATCTAACCCACTAGGTCCGGTGCTCTGAGTACCGCAGTCACAAAGCCAAGTCCAGAGGGCCCAAGAGCGCGAATACCTTTCTATGAAGGTATCCAACAAAGGACGAGGCTTGAAAGTGGCTGTACCTGACGGCAGACAGTAGCGCAGACACCAGCACGTGCAGGCAGATTCAGAACGCACGCGTGAGCCTCATCATACATTTTCCCGACAAAGCCTAACCGTAAGCAACTATCCCAACTCACCAAGACTAACCTCCCGCTCGTCGAGGTCATCACTCCGCCAAACGAGATACCGAAACGAGAGACCTCATTTCTATCGGGCCTGGTTCATTTAGGGGTTTCAACTCGACATCCTCGAGGTGGGCTAGAACTCATCGTGGAGGGAACGCGACTCAGCATCCTGGAGGGGGTTCGAAACACTTCGTCAACGGGTCCCAACTCTACGACTTGGAGAAGGGTCGAAACTCAACACCGGAAGGGCCTTGGCACATCGACCTGGAGAAGGGCTGGAACTCGTCGTCGGAGGGCTCTGACTCGACACCTGGAGGCGGATCAAGACTCAACGTCCAAGGGCTCTGACTCGACATCCTAGAGACGGGTTGCAACTCAACGGGGGAAGCAACTCATCAGTCTCTCGGAGGGTCAAAACTCAACCTGGAGGGTTCTCGACTCAGCGTGCCCCCAAGGGGACCAAAACGCGTCTCCGAAGGGTTCCAACTCGACTTTCTCAAGGGGGCTGAAGGCACATCAGCCGGGGGAAATCGACTCGTCATTTTCCAAGTGGGCTGGGACTCATCATTGGGGCTTCGACGCTTCGGCCTCTAGGAGGGTCGCGACGCAACATAAACGGGTTCTAACTCAGCTTCCTCGAAGGGGACTAAAACTCTTCGCTAACAGGCCCGCAGAAGCACTCGGCAGCGGACGTGACAAGTCGGGAGCGGACGGCAGCCCAGGAGGATTGGTCCAGGTACCACGGTCAATCTCCGGCGATATCCTCCATTCCCAGCAATTCGGAATATTTTATTGCATCCAAAACGATCGCGAACGGTGTATAGACAGCTCAGGTGATCTGAGAAGCCGCTGGAGAATGCGGCCGGCGGTGCCAACACGTGTGGATCGGATGGTAGCGGGCGGGCGGCGGGCGGAACGTCAACACGGCAGGAGTACGGCAGCAACTAACTGGTTGATGTGCGGGTGCTTTACTTCATATGCACCAATTCACCATTTCATCGGACGTCAGGCAGGGACGGTTACTGAATGTCGATGATGGGCCAGTAAATTATGTTATAGAGCTTTGCGGGATTTACACGAATGAATTAAATAGCTAGCGACATCTTTTAATGATGCCTTGACTCTGAATATTCACATTCTCATACCTCGATTTCACGGCTTTGAATTATTTTCCTCCGGAATATTTTCGGCCCGCCAAATGCGGGTGGCTTCACTAGTTATTCGGAAAATGTAAATTTTGAGAACTACGTGAAAAATCAAGTAATTGAAATAAAATAGAATCGCGTTGAGATCGGGGTTCGGACCCTGCCGTAGAGTCGTAATTGTTGATCGGATTGATGGACACCCCCCCCCCCTCCTTGAAACTAATGATTTTGTTTTAGCGCCACGACAGTTCCGGATATTTCGATATAGAGCCTGTCCCGGGCATGGAAACGTTCTTATTCGAAACTGATGAATTCATGCCGGTACCCAGCGACGCCACCGTTCAGATAGGGACTTTGTAAAAATGAACTGTTATTAGGGCTCGATCAGGAATAGTGTAGACGGCGATTACTTCGTGTTAGGGTAAAGATTATTTCGACGCCTCTCCGCATCGGCTTTCCGACGAACACCCTGTATAGTCTATTCTCTGCGTTTTGTTTTTCCTGGCTGCGGCCTTCTCTCACAGATTGCTAAACAACAACGAACTAGCGCGTATACGGGGCGTGCTCAAAACGTTCTTCACATTAAATTAGTACCTTGACTTGAGTAATTGTTTCGCGTACACCATCGGTTCGAAAGTTTTTGGAAGGGCGAAATTTGGTTCAACATTTCCGGTTATAGGCACTTTCGATCATGGGAATCTTTCTGAGCGTTGGGGGCAATTCACGGCGAAAACAGGTTTAAAGCCCCCACAAAGGCCAGCCATATCCAATCCCTTCCAAACGGGCAAAAGAGAACCATAGCCCAAAAAGAGCGTTAGCCTTTGAAAAGAGGCTCCACAAAAAGGGGGCCACCGCACACACCGGCCCACAAATCTTAGATTGCATTCGTGGTCGAAGTCACTCTTCTCTTTGCAGTGTCTAGAAGCCGGGCCTAACCCTAACATAACCTCTAACACTAACATAAATGTTGGATCTGATGTAACCACAAAAGGAACTTTGAACCGCGAAAGCCAGTCAGAATTAAATGTCGGTCAAGGTGTAGAGTCAGGTGTTCGTCGGAGGGTTGGGGTGTTGGGACGTCTGAAATAATTAGGGGAAAGTTATCTCTTCGGGAATAGGTTAGATCTTTTAGATAATTTAGCCTGCGATGTGAAGGTAGGACTAGGTATAGGAGCGAGCCATTATTTAAACATTTTGAATTGTACATAGAAGTCAATAGATTGATGTTACGTTAAAATTTTATATTGTGTCTTATTGCGTTCAAACTCGTAGTCAGACCTATCTCAACAATCTCGAGAACTCTATAATCGAACAACCAGAAGAGAGGCACAACGGGATGTCGTCCTGATACTAGATGATCATCGGCCAAGCGGTTCCAAAAGCGGGAAAAGTGATTTAATTCAAATAAGTTGAATTAAATGCCAGTATAATGGGTTGCCTACCCATTCAGGGGTAAAAGACGATAGCTGGGGTCGTTTCAGCATGTATTGCATATTGTATAATAATTATGCATGATGTCGTCCCAATGTAGAACACAACGGAAAAGTGAAATATAAACAAAAATATAGTTGATAGAAATTCGAAAATTCCTCATATTCTCGGATTTTGGCCGCATGCGTGATTGCGTGCGAACGTGACAATAGGTACAGGGAGCTTTGGTTAGTGGTTACATTACTGACAGTATTGACACAGATATCAATATCACCAATATCGTACTGCACAGTAGTCACAGTCACAGCACTGGACTGAGATTATTGGCCCAAGAACATACCTAATTTGTGGGGTCATTGATTATTTAATATTGTATGGTCTATACTCGGGTCTATAGCAATAGAAGAAGCAATAGAATGGGGAAAATTCGTCCGGATAAACTAAAGAGTACATTTGGCTTCAAAATGGGGAAAGTGAGAGTACTCTACTCTTTTACCTCCAAAAGAGTACCTGTACACTTTAAAGAGTACGGTTGGTAACCCTAAGCAGGTGGCATATTTAAGTCTGTGCTGGCCGCCATACAGCCCTATATACATCAATAACTTATAAAACAATAACAATCTTGGTAAGTATATCATGTAAAATAATTACCTCCCACATGCACAATTGTTGCTTCCCACCAATCTTCCTCGTCGCCGTACCTGACAAGGTACTTTTTAGTTGGATTTAATTAGGAAAATCAAATTTTCGAACGTTTTCGATTGGTACGATGGGTCGGGCATTATACCTTTCTGATCTTGTCCTTTACAAATATCAAATATAACGTAAGATAAGCATGCGACGTAGACGCCAATTTTTGCCTGAAACAAAATTATTTACAATAAATACAGCTCCAGTAGGACAGTGAAAAAACTCTTACTTATCACAGAACTGAGATTATTGTGTCATAAAGGGCATCTCCAATTTTACAATGTCCAACTAGAATTCTTTAACAAACACTTGAACAGGCACAGCACAACTAACAATTCCAGGTTATCCAGGACTAACTATTCTGGGCACAGACATGCACGACACATCACATAATTATCACATCACATGTACCTACTGTGGTCTCTGGACTCTGGAGCACGCGAAAGCAAACGCCAAACCAAATTAATGACAGAAGAAAACTAGTATCACAGCGTCCCTGGCGGTGGCGCCACTATAACCCAAGCCCCCCGAAATGACCACATAGAGCCCTATATAAAGAAATCTATAGGGAGTCTATAGGGGTAATACCGGCACAAAAATATCGTATTGTATAGGGCTGTATGGGATAATAATATCACCTAAAACTACCTGTAGAGCCCCGTACAAAGAAAGCTAAGGCAAATGTCCAAATACCATAGAATCCCATAGGTAACCTAAGGCAGTCGAAATCTATAGGAGTACCCCCAGTAAAAAAATTTCGCATTGTATAGGAACGTGTGGGTGAAAATACAATGTTGAAATTCACATACTGAGGCCGGTACATAGTTACACTCATGCCCATAGATACTGATCCAACGCATAGAACACCCATAAATACTCATAGGGAAATCTACCGGTCTGAAAGAGGCTCTATGGACCATTTATAACAGGGTTGGTACTGTGAGAAACCCTCTTCCCCTAACTTACTTCCCTAACATTTTTTGTCACCAAAATCACGTTTTTCGTGCCTACCCATTTGCCGCTATATCTGCTATCTCTTGGAAGCCGGCGAAGTGGTACACCCGATCCTAACATCTGTTCGCCCGCATCCAGCACTATTATACACCCTCTCTGCGGCGACATTCCTCCAGCTTTCGCCTTTTTCAGCGCACTTCTCCAAACGGGGAGGCGCTTTTGTCCTCGCTTTGTCCGTCCGTCCGTCCGTCCGTCACAGCATCTAGTCCTAGACGAAAAGGTTTTTGCGAAATTTTTTTACTACATTGGGTAGCTCATGACCTTGTATCCCGAACCAAGAAAAATTTCGACGAAATAATAATAAACAATGACAATAATAACAATTTAGTGTGACGCGGCATCGCCGTTGAATGCTGCATTTCAGAAGCCGGCCTGATCTCGAAAGTTATCACATGCGAGGAAGTAGGTACCCGATCTTATCATTTTACCATAATACATATGCAGAGTTATGTAGAACTTTATTTTAATGAAAATTTCACATCGGTGCGAGGTGCAGGCCAATAGTTATTAATTTTTGAAAATGACTCCGAAACTACGGCTCGGCCGCAAATGATTCATTCGTTGCTTGCTGGTGCTTGATATCCTTTCCTCCGAACAAAACGAAATTCAATACAGAAAATATTTCAACTCGAATTGGTAGCTCATGGCCTTGGTACGCGAATCAAGAAAATTTTTGCCGGAATAATCATGAACAATTACAAAAATAACATTTTGGTGTTGGGCGGTTTCGCCGATCAAGTGCTGGCATTCGCGGTAAGATGTAGAAAGTTGCGATATGCAGGCAACTACAATTTCTTAATGAAATACATCACTGCATGTACGGCATTATATTTAAAGAACAATTTGAACTTTCTTTTGACAAAAACCTCACTTCGATTCGACCGTCGGGTCAATTGTTATCAATTTTTGAAAACGACCGCAAAGCCACGGCTCGGCGCATATTACACGACCCTACAAATTTAAAATCAGACGTGCCGAAATAGTAATTGACCATTTTGAAATAGCTAATACTAGGTACCTAAAGGATAATGGCACTCAAATTACGAAACATGTTCGCTCAATAACAAAAAAAGTAGGTAGGTATCACTAAAAATCATGTGACAGGCTACCATTTTTTCGGTTTTTGATAAAAAAGAAATGTTCCAATTCAAAACTGAATCCGATATTCGTGTTCAGGAGGTCGAAATCAGTTGGAGAACTTTTTTTTTATATAAGTAACAGAATGACGCTTATGTGGCCGGTTTGTCTGTCTGTCTGTCTGTCTGTCCGAGTCCGTGCAGAAATTAAGAAGCTGTACTCCTTCTCGAGAAACAAGAGTGTTGGAACTTTTTTCCGATTAATAGCTGATGTCCCCAAGGGTGGCCAATGGGCACTATTTTTGTTAACCATACATCGTTATCATTATTCTCAAAAAACAGAGATCTCCTGTGCACTTCGATGAAGTTGAACTTCTTCTCGGGAACTAAAGCTACAGCCCTTGAAGATTGAACTTTATCCGGTGGATAGCTTAGGTTCTCAAGGACCAAATAGACAGATTGACTTTCATAATTCGGCCGCCATCTTGGCTGCCATATTGAAATTTCATATTAGTGGAACGATTGTCATGAAACTTGAAACTTACCCTTGTCTAGTACGATCATTCTTATTTTCAAGCCAAATTTCATGATTGCCCCACCATTTTGGCCGCCATATTGAAATCTCTTATAAGTGGAAGGATTTTCATGGAACTTGAGAGTTACGCTTGTCTCGTACGATCATTTCCATTTTCAAGCTGAGTTCCATAATTCTGCCGCCATCTTGGCCGCCATATTGAAATCTCTTATTAGTGGAACGATTTTCATGAAACTTGGAACTTACCCTTGTCTAGTCTAAATTTACGCGTGTTTTGATCTACCTAGTGTAATATTAGTTGCGGATGGGCAATATTATCTTGGATGATTGAATTAACACACGGTACTTATATTTGGGACGCTTCTATTCAAGACGACGCTGGATACAAGAATGTCGGCTTCTCTTTAGAATCCGTTATATTCGAGAGTGTCCTGGTGACAATAACTTATAAACACTGAAGTCCCTAGACTTACTTACTATATAATCTGGTCACATGTGAATATGGCAACCAGCAATACACATATGCTACATCCCCCTTTCTTAGCTTATTTACATTCCTTAAATCAATAAACAATAGGTTATACAATACAATACCAAATACAATACCACAGGTTGAAGATTTTACATGTTAAACCGCTTTGGTGGTTTTATTATTCGCCCTGAGGAGGACACATTGTGTTTTCGAACAAAATTAGACTCTGTAGTGCTTGATAAATCAGACTCTGAAGTGCTTGATACAGCTTCTGTATTTGTTTCGTTTTCACTTTCACCACTTTCACGTCTGATGTTTGTTACATCACTTTCACTGTCTTCATCCTCTTCTTGAATCTCTTCTCTGATGTTTGGCTGTTCTATTTCTATGTAATATCTAATTTCTTCCTTTTCAGAATTTTGTGGGACCGGACAATTTTCTTTAACATTTTTATTTACATCTATTTTTACAGGTTTTATAAATTTCCTGTTTCTGACATACTCAGAACCATTGTCCGTTCTCACTCTATACGCCCGATTCTGATAGGTTTTAACAATTTTCCCCGGGGTCCACTGACCACTCGGTTTAAGCTGTACATAAACAAAAGTATTATTTTCTAGACTACCTAGATCTTTGGCGGACTTATTATAATATTTTTCTTGTGCAAGTTGCTTGGTCTGAGCTTGATTTTGATAGTTATGTACAATTTTGGGTTTGAATGTTTTTGTCATGGTTGGCAAAGTTGTTCTTAATTTTCTGGACATTAACAACTCTGCTGGTGAAACATTTTGGTGAACAGGGGTATTTCTATAATTTAGTAGTGCTAAATTCAAATCTTTCCCGTCCTCAAGTACTTTTTTGAACATCTTTTTTGTAGTTTGTATATGTCTCTCAGACATCCCGTTCGACTGTGCGTACGTCGGACTGCTTATCACATGAGTGAATTCCCATGCACTTGAAAACTGTTTGAACTCAAAAGATGAAAACTGTGGACCCTCGTCACTTACGACTACCAAGGGTATTCCGTGTCGCGCAAAAATTTCTTTCATTTTTTCAATTATCGTTTTGCTTGTTGTGTTATTTTGTAACTTCGCTATTTCTACGTATTTCGAGTAGTAGTCCACGATCAACAGATAATTTACCCCATTGATTACAAATAAATCACAACCAATTTTGTTCCAAGGTAGATCAGGAATTTCGTGCTGTTCAATTGTTTCACGAGTTTGAGAATTTGCATATTTGAGACACAAATGACACGTACCAATTTTTTGCTTAAATTGATTCGTCATTCCTGGCCAAAATAAGGATTCCTGAGCCAGCTTGATGCATTTGTTGACCCCCATGTGAGTGTAATGTACCCTATTAATCATTTCTTCTCTCATATTGGTGGGTACGACCAAACATTGACCCTTAAAGATCAGATCGTTCATGACTGTATACTCACTTTTGTGCTGCGCGTATATTCTGACTGAATCTTTTAATTTTGCGTTACTGTTAGGCCACCCGTTTTCAATTACCGCTTTCAAGTCTTGCAAATCTGCGTCTTTTGCAGTTTCCAGCTTGAATTTTTGAATTTTCTCCGGTGTTGCGTTTATTTGGTCAACAATTAGGCAGATTTGAGCCTGTATTTCTGCATCGAATGTGTCTTTTTTGTCTGATGCCAAGTAAGCCCTTGACAATGCATCAGCCACAATTAATTCCTTCCCCGGTTTGTATTTTACGTCAAAGTCGTACTTCTGTAGTTGGAGCAACATTCTTTGGAGCCTAGCCGGACATTTGTTTAATGGTTTTTTAAAAATTGCTATTAACGGTTGGTGATCAGTTTCTACGAGGAACCGTTTCCCGTAAATGTACTCATTAAACCGTTCAACACCAAAACAAATCGCTAGCAATTCCTTTTCGATTTGTGCATACCTAGTTTGACATTCTGTCATCGCTTTTGACGCATATACGCATGGCAACCCTTCTTGCAATACCACCGCACCCAGCCCTGATTTTGACGCATCTACTGAAATGACAGTCTCTTTTGACACATCATAAAATTTAAGAACGGGCCCCTTGACTAATTTGTTTTTTAATTCTTCGAACGCTTTGTCATGTTCAGCCTGCCAGCAAAATTCCACATCTTTTTTTATTAATTCCCTCAGCGGTGTTGTTGAATTTGAAAACCCTGGGATGAATTTGCTGACGTATGTCATGACTCCTAGAAGGCGTTGTACCCCCAATTTGTCAACTGGCCTAGGCATTTTCAAGATTGCCCCAACTTTGGTCTGATCGACTTCTACGCCACGGTGTGATATTATGTGCCCCATGTATCGAATTTTTTCTTGCCCGAAATTACATTTATCCAAATTGAATTTTACACCGTTTTCTTTGGCTTTTTGTAACACGCGTTCTAGTCTTTCGTCGTGTTCTTTTTTATCTTTTCCCCAGACAATTATGTCATCAATGTACACGTCCGTACCTTCACCCGCAAATATTTGTTTAAATTTTTCTTGAAAAACCTCTGGAGTAGACTTTATACCGTAGGGCATTCGTAGAAATTTGTACCTACCAAATGGAGTTCCGAAAGTGCACAATTTTGCACTTTCCTCGTCGAGTTTTACTTGATAAAACCCACTAGTTGCGTCCAGAGTGCTGAACATAGTTGCACCTGACATTTTGCTTGTGAATTGATCTATTGTCGGAATTTCACAATATTCTCTTTTTATCACTTCATTTAGATCTTTTGGATCAAGACATATCCTAAGTGAGCCGTTTGGTTTTTTAACCAAAACCAGTGCATTTACCCAATCCGAAGTGCCTTCCACCTTCTCTATGATTTTTAATTTCGTTAATTCGTCCAAACTTTGCTTCAATTTCTCATGTAATGGCAAGGCTACTTTTCGGGTTGGGTGAATCACTGGTTCAGCGTTTTTCTCAATTTCGATATGATGCGGAGCGCCCTTTATGCACCCTATTCCCGAGAACGTTCCATGATATTTTTTCAGTAAGTTTGTGCGTTCATTTCCGCTACTGATTGCATCCACATCCAGTTTTTGAATTAAATTCAATTTAAGTGAAGACTCGAGGCCTAGAATGGCACTCGTGTTTGAATCAACGACGTGAAAATTTAGCTCATTTTTTTGGTTATTTTTCAGACATGGCAACTTGCACGTGCCTATTACATTTAACTTGTCCCCTGTATATGAATTTAAATTCACATTCGTTTTTTGTATGTTTTTTAAAACATTCAATTTCCTTGCTGAAGTGAGCGGAAGGATATTGACCATGGCTCCTGTATCAATTTTGAATTCCATTTCATGATTTAAAATGTTTAATTTAGTGAACCATCGTGCATATTCTTCCCTTACTTCACCTACTTCTACGGAACCTACATACAAATAGTACCCATCTTGATTTTCTTCGGATCTACCAATTTCGTTCACCTTGTTTTTCTTCTTCCGGCAGACACTCTGGAAGTGGTTTTTGCCCTTGCAGAAGGAACAGGTTTGTCCGTAGGCAGGACATTTATTTAGTGCGTGGTCCTTTCCGCACTTACTGCATCCTCGGATCTGCTTGGTCTCCGTCCTTTGCTGGCTCCGGTTTCCATAGCTGGAGGACTTCGGCGTACCGCTCTTGAAGTTCCTTTAAACCGCGTCCACTGATGTGTGCTCACTTGCCCGGTGCTCCTTTGTGTAGATAATATCTGACCTCTCCTTCGTTGTCTCGATCATCATGCATAGCTCGATGGCTGCGTCCAGGCTCAGGGAGTCATCCTGAAGCAATTTCTCCCTCATGTTGGAGGCATTTGAATTATTTACCCCGCAAATTATCATCGACTTGATGAGGGCCTCATGCAGGTCTCCTAGTTTACACTTTAGGGCTCTGCTCTTGAGTTCCGTGACGAACTGCTCGAATTTCTGGCCGTTCGTTTGCCTGTATGAAAAGAATTTGTACCTTTCGTAGCTCAGGTTTTGCTTCGGCGTGAAGTGCGCTTCAAATTTCTTGAGGAGGGCTGCGACTTTGTTCTTCTCTCCCTCTTCGAACTTGAAGGTTGTGGCAATTCTGAAACCTTCCGTTCCTATGTAGTGGAGGAGTTGGGCGCACTGGGTAGCTTCGTCCTTCTTGTTCATCTCGCTCGCGATGAGGTAGTTTTCGAAGATGAGCCGCCACAGCGTCCAATTTTCCGCGAGGTTCCCGCTCATGTCCATGGATGGGACGCCTCGATGGTCACCCATTGTGACTTAATTTTTTCACTTATTTTCGTCGTGATGCACTTCTCCTGACACGTTAGTTACATTACCGACTGCGCCATGTAATATTAGTTGCGGATGGGCAATATTATCTTGGATGATTGAATTAACACACGGTACTTATATTTGGGACGCTTCTATTCAAGACGACGCTGGAAACAAGAATGTCGGCTTCTCTTTAGAATCCGTTATATTCGAGAGTGTCCTGGTGACAATAACTTATAAACACTGAAGTCTCTAGACTTACTTACTATATAATCTGGTCACATGTGAATATGGCAACCAGCAATACACATATGCTACACCTAGCTTATTTAACTTTGTTCCGAGCTTTGTTCATTTTCAATCACTTACCTCGGGTTCCACCAAAATTTTGAGAGCAGATCAAATCTATCACGCTGATAGTTACTATGCACCAGCCAATAGGATGACCAGTTGCTTAGTTACTATCAGAGTGATAAAGTTATCGCGTTGATAAAAGTTTGGTGGAACCCGAGGCTATCCAATCATCGCTTCTAATTATCTTTCATCCTAGTCACGGCACCATTTGTGGAATGTCATTTCCTATAATCAATTTGATTAGCTGTGATACGCTTAGTGACCCTACGTTGTGTTTTTTATTGCCGGAAATTTTTTCACCTCAACCTAAGTTATTTAAATCAATTTTCCACCTACCTCAATTTCACGTCGTGCTAATACCTCAATCAAACTATAGTAACCTCACGTTCTTTGAAAGAGGATGAATTGAATGAATATTGAGAAATAAACAAAGTCATTCAACCACACCTCACCTTTATTACAAGTTGATCAATGATCGCCAATTTGATTAAGTTAATTTTAATTATTCATCACCTACATAATTTACTGACGTGCTGACATCAGCTAGCGTTAGGAACTAGTTAATTCAGTTTACATTTGGTTTTTGACAGAAAGTACACCCTAATTACATGCGAAAACCCTGCGACTGATTACCCAATCCTTTCAGTTTAGTTCCGGTTGGCATTCTTCCTGAATTTTAGAACTATTAGTGGACCCGTTTCCGAACGCACCTGAGGTTCAATTCCCTGCTCAGTTCATTCAAGACCTCGTCGAGATTCAAATTCTAACCCCTTATTCTACCTAGGCCATCTTCCATATACGAATAGAAATCTCGATTATTTAATTGTACTTAGAGAGAGATTGTTGTTTACTGAGTTTTGTCTTGGTATTTCAAATTTCTAGCCATCATTCCAATTATCGATCAAATAATTTACATATACAAGTGGGTGTTTACATTACATGAATTTTTATATCCGGCTGAAGATGTAGCTTATAACTTACAGACTTACACAGCAGCTCTTGTTCAGGTTGGGTTATATACCTTCACGCAAATCTACCTACAATCAGGTGTACAGTTTATTGCGATGAGCCTCTGATTAAGCAGCATGCAAAATTGATGTTATGTTCCTTTCTATTGAAGCGACCCCATCTATCTTCTTGTACCCCTGAATGGGTAGGCAACCCATTATACTGGCATTTAATTTAACTTATTTGAATTAAATCACTTTTCCAGCTTTTGGAACCGCTTGGCCGATGATCATCTAGTATCAGGACGACATCCCGTTGTGCCTCTCTTCTTGTTGTTCGATTATAGAGCTCTCGAGATTGTTGAGATAGGTCTGACTACGAGTTTGAACACAATAAGACACAGTATAAAATTTAAACATGACAGCAATCTATTAACCTCTATGTACAATTCAAAATGTTTAAATAATGGCTCGCTCCTATACCTAGTCCTACTTCCACATCGCAGGCTAAAATCGCTGAAAGATCTAACCTATTCCCGAAGAGATAACTTTCCCCTAATTATTTCAGACCTCGACCCCAACCCTCCGACGAACACCTGACTCTACACCTTGATCGACATTTAATTCTGACTGGTTTTCACGGTTCAAAGTTCCTTTTGTGGTTAAATCGGATCCAACATTTATGTTAGTGTTAGAGGTTATGTTAGGGTTAGGCCCGACTTCTAGACACTGCAAAGAGAAGAGTGACTTCGACCACGAATGCAATCTAAGATTTGTGGGCCGGTGTGTGCGGTGGCCCCTTTTTGTGAAGCCTCTTTTCAAAGGCTATAACGCTCTTTTTGGGCTATGGTTCTCTTTTGCCCGTTTGGAAGGGATTGGATATGGCTGGCCTTTGTGGGGGCTTTGAACCTGTTTTCGCCGTGAATTGCCCCCAACGCTCAGAAAGATTCCCGTGATCGAAAGTGCCTATAACCGGAAATGTTGAACCAAATTTCGCCCTTCCAAAAATTTTCAAACCGATGGTGTACGCGAAACAAATTACTCAAATCAAGGTACTAAT
This sequence comes from Anaspis maculata, assembly GCA_949128115.1. Lineage (NCBI taxonomy): Eukaryota > Metazoa > Arthropoda > Insecta > Coleoptera > Scraptiidae > Anaspis > Anaspis maculata. The sequence continues at coordinate 87,194,662 of OX421964.1, read as the reverse complement.
TTAATGTGGAGAACGTTTCTAAGCACGCCCCGTATACGCGCTAGTTCGTTGGTGTTTAGCAGTTTGTGAGGGAAGACCGCAGTCAGGAGAAACAAAACGCAGAGAATTGACTATACAGGGTGTTCGCCGAAAAGCCGAGGCAGAGAGGCGTCGAGATAATCTTTGCTCTAACACGAAATAATCGCCGTCTACACTATTCCTGATCGAGCCCTAATAACAATTCATTTTTACAAAGTCCCTATCTGAACGATGGCGTCGTTGGGTACCGGATTGAATTCATCAGTTTCGAATAAGAACGTTTTCATTCCCGTAACAAGCTCTACATGGAAATATCCGGAACTGTCGTGGCGCTAAAACAAAATCATTAGTTTCAAGGAGGGGAGGGGGGTCCATACGACTCTACGGCAGGGTCCGAACCCCGATCTCAACGCGATTCTATTTTTATTTCAATTACTTGAGTTTCCACATGGTTCTCAAAATTTACATTTTCCGAATAACTAGGAGCTTCAGAAACGCCGAGGAAGCTCACCCGCGAGTTTCCGGATCTAACCCACTAGGTCCGGTGCTCTGAGTACCGCAGTCACAAAGCCAAGTCCAGAGGGCCCAAGAGCGCGAATACCTTTCTATGAAGGTATCCAACAAAGGACGAGGCTTGAAAGTGGCTGTACCTGACGGCAGACAGTAGCGCAGATACCAGCACGTGCAGGCAGATTCAGAACGCACGCGTGAGCCCCATCATACATTTTTCACGACAAAGCCTAACCGTAAGCAACTATCCCAACTCACCAAGACTAACCCTCCGCTCGTCGAGGTCATCACTCCGCCACACGAGATACCGAAACGAGAGACCTCATTTCTATCGGGCCTGGTTCATTTAGGGGTTTCAACTCGACATCCTCGAGGTAGGCTAGAACTCATCGTCGAGGGAACGCGACTCAGCATCCTGGAGGGGGTTGGAAACACTTCGTCAACGGGTCCCAACTCTACGACTTGGAGAAGGGTCGAAACTCAACACCGGAAGGGCCTTGGCACATCGACCTGGCGAAGGGCTGGAGCTCGTCGTCGGAGGGCTCTGACTCGACACCTGGAGGCGGGTCAAGACTCAACGTTCAAGGGCTTTGACACGACATCCTAGAGACGGGTTGCAACTCAACGGGGGAAGCAACTCATTAGTCTCTCGGAGGGTCAAAACTCAACCTGGAGGGTTCTCGACTCAGCGTGCCCCCAAGGGGACCAAAACACGTCTCCGAAGGGTTCCAACTCGACTTTCTCCAGGGGGCCTTTGAGACACATCAGTCGAGGAATCGACTCGTCATTTTCCAAGTGGGCTGGGACTCATCATTGGGGCTTCGACGCTTCGGCCTCTAGGAGGGTCGCGACGCAACATAAACGGGTTCTAACTCAGCTTCCTCGAAGGGGACTAAAACTCTTCGCTAACAGGCCTGCAGAAGCACTCGGCGACGGACGTGACAAGTCGGGAGCGGACGGCAGCCCAGGAGGATTGGTCCAGGTACCACGGTCAATCTCCGGCGATATTCTTCTATTCCCAGCAATTCGGAATATTTTATTGCATCCAAAACGATCACGAACGGGGTATAGACAGCTCGGTAACTTGGGAAGTGCGCTGGAATGCGACCGGCGGTGCTAACACGTGAGAATCGAATGATAGCGGGCGGCGAGCGGCAGCGCGGAGCGTCAAGCAGCAGGAGTACGGCAGCAACTGGCTGGGTTGAGGTGCGGGTGCTTTACTCCATATGCACCAATTCACCATTTCATCGGACGTCGAGCAGGGACGGTTATTGAATTGATGAGGAGCAAGTAAATTATGTTGTAGAGCTTCGCGGGATTCACACGAATGAATTAAATAGCTAGCGACATCTTTTAATGATGCCTTGACTCTGAATATTCACATTCTTATACCTCGATTTCACGGCTTGGAATTATTTTCCTCCGGATTATTTTCGGCCCGCCAAATGCGGGTGGTTTCACTATCTTGAAGTATTTTCGAAACGACACTGAATTTTCTTGGCACAGTTCAGGGGTTCTCTTTGGAACTCAACCTTAATGTTTAGAAATTCCTTGTCGTGCGAAAAGGATTAAATATTTCATTCTATGGGGAAAAATAACTCGTGAGATGTTCGCCCAGATTTGATTTGCATAAATACTGCTAGTGCTTGTCCAGTGATGTGAGTCGGGTATTCACCGGGTAGGTAGGTAACTATAAACCGGGTATTTACCCGGTATTTTCCCGAGCGATATTTACCCACCCTACCCAGTTTGACAGAAAAATTGACACTGTTGACAGCTCGGTTGACAATGTTGACGGTTAAAGGTCAAATGATTTCTTTTCCCAAGCTCCAAGGCTCTATGAACATGACTTCCAATTCACTTGTATTATTTTGCTGCTGTGAGTAAAAATCGAGGTAAAAATCATAATTGTTTGTTGTTGTTTCTCCAATTGTTAGTCAAAAATAATGCAAATAGATACCCTATTAGTGACCCGATTTTGGGTAAATACCGGGTATGTACCCTGGGCATTAACCCTTAAATATAAAAACCCAGGTATTTTACATCACTGTGCTCGTCTAAAGCTAATAGATTCTACAAATTATGGCTCTGTAGGAAGCTAGATCTCTTCGGAAGGGTTACTGAAGCTCTCATCATTTTCCTGGTGGTTTGAAGGTAGCTGAAAAACAATGTACTGAAACACCCCTTAACTCTTCAGCTTCTGCGCCTGGATGGATAGGCAACCCAACATACATCAATTTAACCCAACTTATTTGAACTAACTTCTCCCGCTCTCACCATCCTGTTGTGCTTCCTTCTTGTGGTTCGAGTATAGAGCTCCTGAGCGTGCTGAGATCAAATTAGCCTCTAGTTTGAACGCAGTAAGACACAAAAATCAGTTGTAACATAAAATCGTTATATTGACTTCTATTTACATGTCAAAGTGTTTAAATAGAGGCTCGTTCTCAACCTGACCGTACCTTAACGCTGGTAACTAAGATAGCTGAGTTTTCTTAATTGTTCCCTAAAAGATGACTTTCCCCTAATAATTATTTCAAAGCCGTCACACATCAATACTCCGATGAACACCTGATTCTACACCTTGACCAACATTCTAACTTTGTTTGGAGAGCGTGGTTCAAAATTCTTATCGTGGATCCATCAGACTAAACATTCAAGTTAGTGTTATAGGTTAGGTTGGGGTTAGGCCCAGCGTCTAGACACAGAAAAAGGGAGTAAGTGACTTTTGCGAGCAATGGGAACTCCCCCTTCTCTTTTTTGTTGCTTCCCCTGTTCCCTACAATCTAAGTTCGTGGGCCGGTGTGTGCGGGGCTCCTCCTGTTATGAACTCTTTTCAAAGGCTGCGTCTCTTATTTTCTGGACTATTCTTTTTGGATGACTCTTTTTAGGCTATGGTAATCTTTTGCCCGTTTTGAAAGGGATTGGATATGGCCTGTGCCTTTGTGGAGAACTGGACCTATTTTCACTTTGAATTGCCCTTGAAGCTAAGAAGGATTTCACGACCGCGAGTGTCTATAGCCGGAAATGTAAAACCCAATTCTACCCTTCCAAAAACTTCTGAACCAATGGTGTTCGCGAACAATTACCCAAATCAAAATACAAACTCTCCCACGTGAAGACCCTTTGGATTGAACCCCATTCTGTTTTGTGTGAAGTGAACCCCATTGTTGCTAAAAACCTACAAAGGTGCTCGCCGCCGAATTAACGCAAGAAGGCTTCGAAAAAAACTACTTTTCCCTTGAAATAAATATCAGATTGCTAACCAACTTTTGAGCCGTAACAATTCATTTTAGGTACAAATTTATGGAATCGTCGCGTCGTCGAATATCCACATAATTATACGAACAGCTTCTTATAGATTTTCCATTCCACGATTAAACAACTTTTATTAACTTTAAGTGAATACTGCAACAAATTCATTAGTTACGCGATACCAAACCGGACGTCTCTCTAGGTGAAACTCCTCTCCATAACATTTATCATCAACAATTATTCTCTTGTACTCAATAACCCAACTCAAATGGAAATCTAAATAACTGCAGTTGCACGCTAAAACAAAGTCATATTAGTTTCACGGAGGGGGGGGGGTCGTTGTTCTAAACCGATTGTTATGAACAATTGCGACTCAACGGAGGGGTCCGAACCCTGGTTTCGACAAACGCGATTTTAGTCACCTACTTCAAATTATTGTTCGTTTCGCGATTCTCCAAACTCAGCAGCGCGTATTCAGAAGCGTCGCCCAAAGCTCTGTCGAAGTTCCAACCCCAACCCCTGGACTGCAGGTACCACCCCACTGAGAAAATGAAGTCTACCCCGTGTCGATCGTGGCTTTCTAGGACATTGCAAATCTCAATCGTAGGTCATCTACCCCACCCCACAAGATCGCTTCTTTTCCACCGCGAGGTACCGTTCGTCAATTACAAGCATCCACTCCTGAAGCCTAGCTGAACCGAAGCAGGACAAGACGCACCCCGCAAGGAGGCCCAGACGCAGCCAGTGAACTGTCAGGAACCACTCCCAATAAAGGCCATGACGCATCGCCTGTGAAGGCCAGGACGCAACGCTAAAGGAGGCCCCGACGCGTCCAGTAGAAGGCCTGGGGCCCAGACGCAGCCAAGTCTCGCAATGAACGGAGTTTGTTGTGGTAACATGTCGTCTGTATTTTTATTTATAAATAATTCTGTAATCTGATATGAGAAGTTCTGCAAGTAAACGTTGTTAATTTGGATTTTTTGTTGCTTTTACCACGAGCTAAAGTTATCTCGCTCATCATCAGAGTTAATAGTAGGTACCCACTTATTTATCATGCCAATTATAAATAAACAAGTACAGAATAAACAATGAATCTGCTTTACAGCAACCGCTTTGCACCCGATCATTTGAACCGGCACCGATGATTCCAAATTATTAGGAAATAAGAAATAGGTAGGTACCTACTAAGAATTGCAGTATCATGAATATACATAATAGTATCCAGAATGATTGAGAAATAATCACTCCATGATAACGGTATACTTAAATAGAGAATTTGTAACTCGGTCCCATTCCAGCTCGTACTCGAATCCGAAATGTTCGCGACGCCTTTGATTCTCTTAATTTCGCTCGTCTTTTTGCTCTACAAATACGCCACGCGGCACTTCGACCACTGGAAAAACAAAAATGTGTTCTACATCAAGCCCGTTCCGTTTTTCGGCAACTTTTTGGACATCCTCCTCTTCCGCGTCCACCAAGGACCCTTCCTGGCCGACCTCTACAGCCGAACCAAAGAACCGTTTTTCGGCATCTTCGTCTTCGACACGCCGCATTTGGTGGTGCGATCGCCGGAACTGGTCAAGGCGGTTCTGGTCAAGGACTTCAAGACTTTCGACGACAGGTGCCTGGCCAATCCCGAACACGATCCCATGACGTCGCACATGCTGCTCCTGGTCAAGAATCCGGAATGGAAAGTCATGCGGACGAAGATGAACCCGGTTTTCACCAGCGGCAAGCTCAAAGCCATGTTTCCTCTGGTGAGCGACTGCGGCGAAGAGATGATCGGTTACGTTGCAAAACAGCCGAAGAATTCTGCAATTGAAGCGAAAGAAGTCTGCGCCAAGTACACGACGGACGTGATAGCGAAATGTGCCTTCGGAATCGACGCCGGGTCGTTCAAGAACGAAGACGCAGAGTTCAGGAACATGGGACGGTTGGCACTCGATTTCAATGTGAAGAATGCCGTACACCAATCCGCGCATTTCTTCACGCCGTTGATGGTGAAGATTTTCAGGTTGCACTTTATCAATCCCAAAGTGACGGATTTCTTGCGCGGTGTGTTCTGGGAGACTATCAAGAGAAGGGAAGCGGACAATGTGCAAGGCAATGACGTCATTGACGCTTTGATCAAGATGAAGAACAATGAAGAGTTCTGCAAAGAGATGAACTTTGGTATGTGTGGTTTCTTACATCGTTTTGACTTTTTAAGCAAAGCTTTGTTGTGATGTTGCAGAAGGTGACAAGGTGGTGTCGCAAGCAGCTCAGTTCTTTTTTGCCGGCTTTGAAACGACCAGCGCCACGATTGCGTTCACTTTATACGAGCTTTGTATCGCACCAGAAATCCAAGAACGGTTACGCAGAGAAATTCAAAGCGTCACGCAAGAGCACGGCGGCGTCACCTACGAAGCCATCCAAAACATGCCTTATTTACAAATGTGTGTTTCCGGTAAGTCTCTGGTTCGATAAGCTCTTGTAGGTACACACCGCTTCAATTTTGTGATACTCAACTGTTTCCGAAAGGAAAAAAAATAGCTAATTGAGAGTAAAATTCCAGAGGTTTTACGAAAATATCCAGTGCTGCCGTTTTTGGACAGGCGGTGCAAAGAAGACTACAAAATTCCGGGTAGTGACGTGGTGATCGAAAAGGGCACTCCAGTTTACGTTCCCATGTTTGGCCTCCACTACGATCCCGAATACTGGCCCGATCCCGACAAATACGACCCGGAACGCTTCTCTGAAGAAAACTTGAAGAACATTGTACCATATTCGTATATTCCATTTGGAGAAGGACCCAGAGTTTGCATTGGTATGACTTCTGTTATTGTCAAGGGGCATGCTTGCATGTTATATGGCTCCTCAAATCGCCCCTTAGTTCAAGACCAATAAGGATGCTCTCTAAGATGTTCTGAGCCGTAATCTGTGCACGTATTGGCTTGGCTTGACGATGTTTTGCATTTTTATTTCTTTTAGGGGAACGTTTCGGAATGATGAGCACCAAATTGGGTCTGATCAAGCTGCTGGGCGAGTACCAAGTGGAAAAGACGCCGGAAACGCCAGTTCCGATGGTTTTTGAGACTAAAGGTTTCGTCTTGGGTTCGAAAGTGGGACTTCCGATGAAATTCATCAAATCTGAAATTAGCGCCGTTTGAATAGGTACAATAACTATAGGTAGTAATTTTAAGGGTTGATAGCCCATCAGAAATAAAGTTGACTTGATCCGAGACTTGATCATATTTTCTCGAAATTCGATTTTTTTTTTATAACTCCTCAGCCTTCAGCCCCTTTCAACTTGGAAACAACTAATGGGAGGCATTCTCGCAAACGCATTCCAGAGGGCGCGACATAGGCTTGGGACCAAATGTCAACGTCATGTCAACGTCAAGTCCAAGGTCAAGCTTGCAGTTGTCATTGCTTGTCAGAGCGTAACCTAACCTATCTTTATTGTTTATTGTCGTCGCATGACTCGCATGGTGTTAGTGTCACCGGTAACGGGTGCTTGTCGTTTGAAAGGCAGGGCAAATGCAAGCGAAGCAGCGCGGGGCCGTCTGGCGGTTCGTGCGAGACAAAATCCCGGCCGGTGAGACGATAAATGCAACCCACAGTGGTCCCAAGCTATCATGTTTAAGCAGGGCTCCGTTTAACTTCGGGTAAGTTCAGATTGACTACCCAAGGCAAAAATTCATTTTTGTTTACTACTATAGACCCGAGGGGCTCCATATGGTGTATACTGAAGAGGCAAAGGGATGCTCTGAATAAGCCACTCCTGCTTCATCCTAGCACATGGATAACGGAGAGAGAAATCAGACTATAGTATACGAGAACAGGAGGACATTTCGGTATCACCAATACAAGAGTCGCCCTTCCTTCAAAATTTTGTAGCAGTGTGGAAAACTCTCTGTAAAGTGATGGTTTGAATTAGGGGAGAGCAGGTGAATATCGACCACTTAAGGCAAAAAATTCAAAACCAGTCGCCATGTGCACGGTCAAGGCTGTACGTTTTGGACCATATTCTCCAACCATTTAACTACCCAAAACCTTGAATAGTCACTCACTAAGTAAAAACATTTTTGTGAAAAAAATTCGAAAGCAAAGTGAAAATTTCAGCGGCTAATATCGACCAGTGGGGTAAAATTGACCACCAGGTCGGATAATATCGATCGCACGTTTTCTTAGCCATTTTGTAGTCTGCATGCTTAGCGAAAGCGCAAAATACAAGTTAAAACATCTCTTTTCGAAAAAAATCTAGTTTTTGATTTTGATTTTGCCCCCCTTTTCCTAACATTTACCAAGAACGAATCCCATGATAGGAATTTAAAAGAATAACAGATAAAATCAAAAATAATTTCTAGGTAAGTACTCTCAGGAACCTCATCAGGTCATTTTCGCACCACACGAGGCGCGATTCGTTTTTCGCCGATATTTTCCGCGAGGCATCTGAAATGATGTATAAAACTCCATTTGTATAATATCGACCATCCTGGTCGATATTGGCCGACAACAAAAGCAAAAAACAATTCTTTGACGATGAAGAACCAGGCTAGATTATGGAACCAGGCCTACTACACAAAGTTACTATCAATGATCCTTGGTACATTGCACCAGGAGACCTAAGTCTAACTACAATGAAAAGTCTGCAATACGTTATCATAAACACTCCTGAACTTAAATCATATCGGCTGGAAACAATAATTCGTTTCTGTCAGTCAAGCGCTTTAAATAAATGGCTGACCGACAGCTGTGCTGGAGTTCACTTGCAAAATGCTAGATGGCACCCTGTGTCATGGTTCCAAAAAACTTACAGGGTGGGCCACAGTGGTGCGGTCGATATTCGACTGCCGGTCGATATTCGCCTCTTTTCCCCTATTGTAATAAAAAGAAATGCCCTGACTGATTACAGAACTGTATTTCATGTGTATAATTTTCGTATACTACGCACAACGCTGTGAACATAATAACTTAACTGAACAAGTTCAAAACTTCAACATAGAACCAACATAACCTAGATCCCTTCATGCAGCTCAGCAATGTCAATGTTTTTCGATGATTCCTGTCTTCATCTGTCTGGTAGAATGGAGCAGGAAGGGCTTATTAAGAGCATCTATTTACCTCTCCAGAGTACCATACCGGGCCCGGGTCTACGATAAAAGTGAATAAAAATGTATTTTTTTCTTTGGTAGTCAAACTGAGCTTACCCGGAGTTTGGGGCCGCGTCCTGACCCTCGTCGCAAGAGCCTACGGCATCCACATGAACGATTCAACGATACGACTCAAAAATCTCAATTTATGTTCACGGTGACATTTCTGAATATTTGACGTTTATTGATTTGACGATTTGATACAACGCGCTTGTTTATGCAACCTAGGCGAGATAAAATTTCTAGGGGTCCCAACCAACTGCAGCGCCTCCTGGCGGGAGCAAAATCGTCCATGCCTCCCATTGGATTTTGATGAATTTCACTCGGAACTTTACTCGGAATTTTATTTATGTGTAGATTATTACGTGTTTATTACGGAATCAGGTACCTACGTGTAATTTATAAAAAAGTTAAATTCACTTACAATTTCAGTCATGTCACAAGTTCAGCTGTCATTTATGTAAATAATGGAACTAATGCCCAATACAGCTGCTACGACAGCTTACGACACGGGTACGACAGAAATAGGTTTATCGATGTTTCTGGTCAACATTTTTGTGTATATCTTGTATACTAGTTTTAATTGACATGTCTTATTTGTGTTACCACTGCAACAGAAGATTAATGAATGTATTTATTTATTATTTAATTACCAGCGGAATTTCTGATGCCAATCAAAAAAGTCATTTGAATCTGAAATTATTTCTTATACAAAAAATTAAAAACTGCGTCTGATATCATGCCATTTTTGCCAACATTCATAATCCGATCTGGCCTCGAACGCTTATAGCGTCGGATGTATAGATCACTCGAAATCAAAAATTTCCACAGGTATCCTCAGAAATCTGGTGATTATTTTGATCTCACAGAAATCTTTAAAATCCCTGGAAATTCTTCAAAACTCCCGTAATCTCCCGTATTCCAAAAAAATCTCATACAGATCCTGCAGAAATCTTGAGCATAGACATTTTTGGAAATACTCAAAAATCTCGTCAAAAATATTCAGAAATACCTACAAAATCTTTGAAAAGTCTTTGGAAATCCCGCAAAAATCTCCAAAAATCCATAAAAATTGTCAAAACATTTCTAGGAATCCTATACGAATTATGAGGATCCCGTGGAAAGTTTCCGAAATCTCTAGAAATTTTTACAAAAATTCTCAGCTATCCTGTAGAAATCCATAGAAATTTTGAAAATCTCGTAGAAATCTCTAGAAATTTTTGAAAATCCTTAGAAACCTCGTAGGAATCTCTAAGAATCTCCAGAAATCTTCTTGGAATCTCCAAAGTAGTCCCGTAGAGACCTTGGAAAAATCCTCGAATTTGCATGAAAATCTCGAGAGATCTCTCGAATTCTCGTAGATTTCAGAAATCTTTAGATTTCTAGAAGTTTTGCTTCTCTAAATTTGCATAGATCCCTGGAAATCTTGTAGAAATCTTCAAAAATCTTTGAAAATTCCTCGAAAATCGTAGAAATCTTGGAAAAGATGAATTTTCTGAAAGACACACAAGTTTTTCAGAAATCTCTGAAAATCTTGTACCGTATGTTCGTTGAAATGATAAATTAGGGCAGGCTGTGAACTTCGAAACGTTTGTCCAAAATGTATTCCATGACGACGGCTCATCATGTTGACATCAAATTTGAGTGATTATTGATAAATTCACGACATACGTTTCTACCTCCATAGCCTGCCCTAATTTATGATTTTAACAAACATACGATATAAATATTCAAAAATTTCTCGGAAGCCATAACAAATCTTCAGTAATCCTCAAAAAAAATTTGAATCTCCCCATAAATTCTCAGAAATTCCGTGAAAAATCTCCAGAAATCCCCAGTAATCCCATCAAAATCTTTGTAAATTCCCACAAATCTTGTAGAATCTTCAGAAATATACAAAGCGAATTGTAGTAGTACCTACCCCAAAGTGATAAATAATGAATATATAATCTGAGAATTCCCTAGAAATCTTCAAACATATTGCAGCAATTTTGAAAACACTAGAAATTCCCGAGGAAATTCCATGAGAATCTTCACTCCAATCCATAGATCTATTGAAATCTTTAATCCCAGAACAGCATAAAAATTCTCAAAAATTCATGGAAATCTTTGAAAAACCTGTGAAGATCCAAGGAAGACCTTGGAAATCGAGTTGGAAATTTTGTAGAGATTTCCAGAAATTCTTGAAAATTTTGAAGAAATATTCAGAAATCCCTAGAATTTGCGAACAAATTTTCAGAAATCCTCATATTTCTCGTAGAAATCTTGAGAAATCCTTGAAAATTTTCACAAGAATGCTAAAAAATCTCGTGAATATCATTGAGAATTATGTAGAAATCTTGAGAAATGCCTATATACAGGGTGATTCACAACTTATGACTAGAGAGCGGATTTATATGCGGTAAAAAAGTCCAAAATATGCAGTTTATATGCGCTTGAAAAGTATCAAAATATGCGGTAAAAATGTTCAAATAGAGCAATATATGCGAGTAAATATGTGATATAAGCTGCAAGGATAGTGAAAAAAATACAACATTTACATGTAAAACCAACCAACCAACTTTGACCAACGAAGTAAAAAAAAAAAATTCTTCGAAAATTTTGAATTATTTTTTTCCTTGAAATCAAAATATCGTGATTTTCTCGCACATATAGATAAAATTGCCAAAATAGTGACAAATATTCAGTTATGTGCAAAGATATGGACTAAATATGCGGCTATATACGATTATATGGACTATCAATTTGTATGCGGTAAAAAGTCAAAATAATAAATTATATGCGCAATAAGACTTGGTATTTAGGTTCCTTATAGATGGGAACGTCAAGCTGCAAGTCGACAGTTGCATCCAACTTAGTGAATAGAACATGTAAAAAATTATAAATCCGCTCTCCACTTATGACTTTCCTTTCAAGGGGGTATGGAGCCCCAAAAACTTGACTTCATGTGCTTGAAAATAATTCAAAAGGCTATATGGTTTACGAGGAAAAAAATAATGAAAATTTGCCAAACATATGTGGGACTGATGGGTTTATTTTTCTATCTGTTGATGAGACATACGATCCAACAATAGTTCAACGATAAGCGAAAATGTTTCTATGTAAACACTCCTCCTTTAGCAATAATCGGAGGTAAAAATGAATAATTTGTCAGTGTCAACCTCAACTGATGATTTCAGGAAAGGATCCGCCATCTTACAGAAGGATATATGGATTATAAATGATTGAACTGCACGCAGTCTTCCTTCAAAATGTTATTTATTTTATTCTGACCGGTTTCGAAGGTCTCTGGCCCTTCTTCGTCAGAGTGTAAAGCTATAAGATAAACTACATAAAGCAAGTACATAAAAGGAGAACGATAACATACCAAAAATGTATAAAAGGATGGTATAAATAAAGTTTGTGTAAAAGGTTTCAAATTCTTGAGATGTCAATAAAACAGTTATGATGTTGTCATGGAAGGAATGACAAAAGAACTTGATGGAAATGTATGAAATAATAGAGCTAATAATAATGGTACAAGGTGGGTGAAAAATTAATGAAAGGATGGTTGATTAGAGAGGAAAAAGGTTATTCAAATCAAAGGCGTTGTAAAAGTGTTTAAAAGGGAAATCTATACAATCATTCAGGCAATTTTGAGCAGAATTACTAGTTGCTTTACAAATTTCAAGAACCTCTAAACTATCTAAAAGCCTTCCTTTCTTACAAACATGTAAAATTTCAAAATTAGTTTTTAAAATGAAGTCATGATTATCTGAGATGATATGATTGGCGAAAGATGAAGGTGTGTCAATTGAAAGGGTAACTCGACCTTGCCTGATATATCTCATGTGTTCTTTATAGCTTTACACTCTGACGAAGAAGGGCCAGAGACCTTCAAAACCGGTCAGAATAAAATAAATAACATTTTGAAGGAAGACTGCGTGCAGTTCAATCATTTATCAACTGATGATGCCTCGACTTACTCCCTTTCCTCGTCTCTTTGTCCATTACATAAGGTGAGGACCCTTATGTTTGGTTGATGGTCGCAATTATCCACTCGGGTTACCTATCTAACTGTATTTGTACCCGCTACTTGTAAATTCTAGTTGAATAGGTAATAATAATGGTAAACTAACGTCATTCTTGACAATAATACCTTATTATCGATCAACCATTATTGAGTATGTTTGTTTCCATAGTACCAGATTAGAATTATCCACGTAAGGCATTGCATCGGCGATCCCTAAAATTTTCTTCGATGTTGAGATCAAATAAGTCAATATTTCAGAACTTTTTTTTCAACTTTTTACCCTCAGAAATAGTTTTTCCGGCACATCTCGAGCTCACCCGTGAAAGGAAAGTCACAAGTTGTGAATCACCCTGTATATTTATTGTGAACAATAACGTCCTACCATTATATTAAATGGTCTGTAAATACAAGGAATACTTAACAATAAAGAACATTACAAACTTAAAAAGTGAATTAATATTGTGTGTTTATGTAGATATTGTATAAAAATATTTAGTAGATGTAAAACTGAATTCCAGTAGGTAGGTAGATACAGAATTTTTTATCTAGCATAGTTACCTCGGGTTCCACCAAAATTTTAAGAGCAGATTAAATCTATCACGCTGATAGTTGCTATGCACCAGCCAATAGGATGGCCAGTTGCTTAGTTACTATCAGAGTGATAAAGTTATCACGTTGATAAAAGTTAGGTGAAACCCGAGGTTAGTGTATAAGTGATGTTTCAAAATTAAAACGGAATATTTCAATGTCTCTAAAGCAATTGTTTTAACAGTTTTATTCATCCAGAATCTCTTAGAATTCTTCGGAAATCCCATAAAATCTTTCACAAATCTTCATAGATCTCTAGACCTCCGTAAAAATTTTAAGGAATCTATAGGTACATTTTTGTAAGTCTTTGAAAATATAAAAAGATGCCTCCAAAATTTCTCGAAAAATATCTTGGAAATTCATGGGAATCCCGTAAAAACTGAGCAATTTTTAGAAATGTCATACGAATCATTGAAAATCCCTAGAGATCCCGCAGAAATCTTCAAAGATCCTCAGACAGTATTCTAGACATCTTCAAAAAAAGAATCCTGTGGGAATCTTCAGCGAATCCTAAATTCTTGAAGACAAACTCAGTTGAGAAAGGGGATGAAGTTTCAAGCTTGAGAGAAAATTCTCGGAAATCTCGTAGAAATCTCTAGAAGCTCTTGAAAATCTGGTAGAACTATTCAGAGATCTGAATTAAACCGTGAAAATCTCCTTGAATTTCCAAGAATCTTGTAGAGACTTCCAGAACTGCCTGAAAATTTCCGAAATCTTTGGAAATCTCCTGGAAATTTCTAGAGATCTCTAGAAATCTTTGAAAATTCCATAGAAATATTGAAAAGCTTAGAAATTTCATAGAAATCTCCATTCTGCCCGTGGAAATCTTGGACACAATAGAAATTACCGAGGTAATCACATACACATCCTCAGTCTCAGACTCGGTCTCAGAACTGCCTACACATCTCCAGAAATTCTTGGAAATCTCTAGTGACCTTATAGAAATCTTCAAAAATCCTCACAAATTCTGTAGAGAAACTCAGACATCCCTAGCGATCCAACTCGAATCTTCAAGAAATTTAAGAAATGTATAGAAATCTTGAAAAGTACTCACAGGAATTCTCAGAAATCTCGTTACTATTTTAAATAATCCTGTGGAAATCTTTAGAAATCACCAGAAATTCTTGCAAAATCTCGTGAGAATCTTCAGGAATCTCCAGAAATGTGGTACAATACAAATCATCATGAAATCCTAGAAATCCTGTAGAAGTAATTGAGAAATCCATTGAAATTTTTGGGAATCCCAAACATTCTCTGAATACTCCTAGAAACTCCCATAGAAATTTTTTTGGAAATCCCTGGAAATCCCGTGAGAATTTCCAAAAATCCATAGAAGTTCTTGGAGATCGTGGGAAAACTTGAAAATCGTAGAAATCCTAATAAATCCCTGTAAGTTCTTGGAAATCCCGTGGAAATATCTAAAAATTCTATAAAAATCTTCAGAAATAAAAGTTTGAAACTACCTTTCGGAAACTCTCTGAAATCGTAGAGATATTGGAGGATCTTAAGAAATCATTGGTGATTTCCTAAATTTTCATAAATCCCTGAAATGGTCGTAGAAATCCCTGAAAAGCCCATTGAAAATAGTAGAAATCATCCGAAGTCCTCAAAAATCTATAGAACTCTCCAAAAATCCGCAGATATCTCGTGAATTTCATTTAGGTAAATACCGTAATGGTCTTTGAAAATCTCTGTGGATCTCATAGAAATCTTCCGAAATCCCTATTGTGATGTAACGCATTTTCAGCGACATTTTACAAACCTACTCTAATATATTAATGTAGAATTGATCCATCTGTGGCTTTGTCAGTATAAATTTAAAGTTGTTCCAGTCACACCACGTATTTGTTGTTTTGTAAAAAAGGTTTAATTGACAGTTGTTTCGAGGAAGACCCTCATCATCATAAACTATTTAAAAAAGTGTATAAATTGTTTGTTTGTAGAAGATTTTTGATAAAAATTGGCAGTGAAATAACACTGCTATAATACTTCGACGCAAGTGAAATATTCCAATATTAGGAACTGAATGTTAACGCGACGGGAATTCAGGTCAAAGACGAGACTTGATGATGTGTGTTCTCCCTGACCAGACGATCCAAAAACGACGTGTGCCGTAATTTAGTACAGGTGGGTCGTTTTTACATCATTTCCCAAAATCATACTCTAAATCGCTTTTGGTTTGACGGCATCAGTTTTTTTTGGGTGATTCAATTCTTGTTTTCTCGCATGAAGGGACAAACTATGAATTGAAACCTGCGTCGGGCGTCAATTCATTTGTTTGCGGGAATTCAGAACAAAGAAGAGGACCGAGAGGGGGTTTTCGCGGTTTTTACAGCCGCGGTTTTTACAAAAAATACAAACCTGATCTTCAAAGTTCCGTTCTCGTCGAGAGTAGAACCTGAGTGAAACGACAACGTAAGCAAAACGTAGGTGAGAGGTCCAAGGTGGAAGGGAAGGGGAGGGGGGTGACGACAATCATAGCCAAGGGTCGAAATGAGGGGAACAGTTCACTATGAATACTAAGAAAGCTTGTAGAAATTTTTGGAAATCCCTGGAAATCATCAGAATATTTCAAAAATCCTATACAGATATCCAGAAATTCAAAATCAAATCCCGTAGGAACTTCAAGGAATCTTTGAAAACGTTCGTGTGTTTGTTGGGTCTGGAAGATCTTTTATATCTATATATTTTCAAGTGAAACCTACCAGCAAAGAACAAGGGGCCTCAGATTACAGCTACAAAACTGTATGATTACAATCGTTCAAAACAAATCCCTATAGCAAGTCACAGTCAGATACGATACCTCAACCCGTTTATGAATAAATAGTATAAAATGCAATAAATAATAAATTAATAAAATGAATGTGTTCATGATCAAGTCAGCTTCATTTCTTGAGGCGAGGTTGAAGGTTCATTCACCCTCAAAACAGCTCACTCCTCGGCTCACTCCCAAGTCCTCGTTTTATTCACCGGAAACAAATATGTATGATAAAGTCGTTAAACACTGCTCTAAGATACACTTGGATTTATTCCGCGTTACTCGCATTACATAATAATTAGTATTGACAAACAATTATTGTTGTGTTCAAAATACATTCGTGATCTAGCTCAGTTTGTTATTTATCACATAATTCGCACAATCATGTCTTAATGCGGCAATAATTTGATTGATTAATTACAAGCGATTATTCATTTGTGTTGAGATTTTTCTTATTTGATCTTGTCTCAATTAAGTTAATGGGTGGGTACTAACCAAGAATCCAGTCATTATTGTGATAAATTGTATTGCTTGTTTACATTAGATCTTGCACACGGTAAGTATGAATCGATCGAGGAATCGATGTTTAATATGAAGTTTACCTGCACCTACCTGTACCTACTAAATGAGATATAGGAGAGTAATTGAAAATGATTCGTTCACCTGATCGCCCCCAGGTAGCAAATATTAATCACGTTGAACAGGTGTCCCAGCTTGAGGATGTTTCCCCTTTTATTTTCGTTATTTAGAACATATTCGAAAATTTTTATTGGTCAATTTTTCACGAGATTTTTCATGAACTTATTGGATCTGTGATCACGACCTCTTTACGTTAGGAAAGTATATAGGGCGGCTTATTTAAACTTCCAGCGCCCAGTGTACAAGAAAAAGTGGAAAAAAGAAGAGAAGAGGGAAGGAAAACGGGCGTCCAACTACGAGTACAAGCGGAAGTTCACGCCACCAAAGAGGGACACGTCACCAAAAAGCTCCAGCAAATACCACCGCGTGAAGAAGAAGTAAAGGTAAACTATGCAGGAAGAGTGAAGGGTTTCACTCAAAATTGGGAATTAATCACCCAAAACAACACTGTGATAAACTGGGTGAAGGGATATCGAATTCCGTTCAACGAAAAACCATCGCAACAGACAAAACCTCCAAAGGCTAATAGTTCTCCAGAATTTGAGGAGAGTATCAATACCCTTTTGAAAATTTGGGCAATTGCAAAGAGTAGACATCGAAAAGGAGAGTTTATATCGTCCTATTTTTTAAGGAGAAAATCAAATGGGAAAAAGAGATTTATTTTGAATCTCAAGAAACTGAACTCTTACCTGACATGTCCACACTTCAAATTAGAAGATTTTCGTACAGTGAAAAGTCTGCTGTACGAAAACTGTCACATGGGCTCTATAGACTTGAAAGACGCCTACTTTTTACTATCAATAGACAAAAAGTATCGTAATAACCTTAAATTTCAGTATAAAAAGCAACTTCATGAGTTCACTTGTCTTCCAAATGGCTTATCAACAGCCCCGTATGTTTTTACAAAATTAATGAAACCGGTAATGAATCATTCAAGGGCGGCTGGATTGACGTCAATTATATATTTAGACGATCTTTTACTAAATAGTGAAAACAAAACGGAATGTATACGTAATATCGCTAATACTACTCAGTTACTATTCTCATTGGGATTTTTGATAAATTATGAGAAAAGCGTGCTCGAACCTACTCAAATTATACGTTATTTAGGGTTTGTCTACAACAGCAGAGAAATGACTATGTCCATACCAAAAGACAAAATAGGGAAAATAATTGCATCAACAAAAAGCCCAAAAAGCGAAAATTTAAGGGTCAAGATAAGAGAATTTGCAAAGTTTATAGGTATTTTGGTATCAGTTTGCCCGGCCGTTCCTTATGGATGGGTTCCTACATATCAAAAACTTTGAACGCGAGAAAGTAATAGCATTGCGAAAATTCCATAGAAATTACGACAAATGAATGACGATACCAGAATACCTACAAAAAGAATTTTCATGGTGGATGAATAATCTCACAACTAGCAAAAGCAGCCTTGAAGAAAAATCTTACGCTCTATCCATTTTCACTGATGCTAGTAGGTCGGGTTGGGGCGCGACCTGCAACAATGAAATAGCAAGAGGGCTTTGGAATAGTCAAGAAGTAGAATTCCATATAAATTACCTGGAGTTATTGGCAGCATTTCAGGGGCTGAAGTCTTTTGGAAAGGAAAGTAGCAACTGTGACATATTGCTGGGAATAAACAACATAACCGCAATATCGCACATAAATCGAATGGGGGGTATAAAATACCCAGACTTGAATGACATCACTCGGCAAATTTGGGAATGCACAGTGGTCCCGATGACGGAAAAAGCGGAACTAATTCAAATTTTGCAAAAGTTTTTGTAGGCTTCCCCAATTTTGTGAGAGGGTAAACAAAAGGCCAGGCAACCTTTTCCCAAAATTGCGGGTGGCTATTGCGGAACATTCGCGCTTTGCATCCTCTCAAAGACGACCATTATATCGTGTACGTTTCTCGTCGTCATACGTGTATTTTTTGTTCCAAGTTCGATTAGCTACAGAAAGAACATCTCGCAACTCATCTTTGTGAAACTTTGGTGAAAAATCAACCAAGGTATGTAGATTCAATTTCTTCTTTTTTTTTTTTTTTTTTTTTTTTTATTCGTTTATTTAACGTCGGCCTATTTCCGCAACGAGGCCTAACACCGACGCCGGTGAATGCTTTCCCCCACTATACCGGAAATTTTGCCGAACCCCTGTGTGTTCCAACACAGGGTAGGGATTTTTAACGACCACCAACATCGCATGGGGTCGGCACCATCGTTCGTATTTTACGTGCTATGCGACACACGGCGCGTCTTGCATTTAGCAAGCATTCCAACTAAACCAAGGAGCTTGTTTTTCGAGGCCGAAAATCCGTCCCCGGCGGAGATCGAACCCGCGACCTCTGGAGTGGCAGTCGAACGCGCTAACTAACCACACCACAAGCTCCTCAAATACATACAACAATCAAGGTATATTGCTTGCTCATACTTGCACTTTTTTGAAATATTCCTCTGCAAAGGCGTGACATCAAAAACGCATTAAATATGGATTTGACCCACAACAAACAAACACCCCATAACTTTATAGAAAATCGACCTTTTTGCTTGATTGTGACTGTTTATATCATCGACAATATTTTAAGAAGATTTCTGATACCTATTTTGCTTTCTAATTATAATCAGGTTCCGAACAAAATGTTGAGAAGAAGAAACTCTTCGACATTTTACGACAAAAAAAAACCAGGACAGAAGTGTTCAAATCGAACATTTATATAAATTACTGGTTGAACACTCTGAAGTAAAAGACGAAAATACATTATTGGTCCTCAGAAAGGACTGCTCCCGTTTTTTTGCCAAAGTTCATCAAAAACTTGACAAATGTTCTATACAGTTGTTGACAGATTTCTGTACCAAAATAAAACCTGGCTGAATGAAAGCTTTGTTTTCAAATTGGCGGAGCCAAGAACAGCCAGAGGAAGGACTACCTGTCGTCCAAAACAATCCTTTTCAGAAATATCTGAAAGGGTCAAGCGAAAACGAGTTGCCAATTTAACAGATGAGAGAACTAACTTCTGCTGCGAAGAAGAGTCTCAAGGAAGAGAGCCATGAAGCAGCTTTAAAGCTGATATCGGAAGCTGTATTCACAACCCCTACTCGGGCTGACAAAATCAAAACTTCATGGATCAAAAGTCAGCAGCAAAAAAATATTTTTCCGTTTACCGAAGACGAAGACGTCTCTCTAGTGGTAGAGGCAAAATTGTCGAAGCATCAATATTCTCTTATACGACAAGAAGCAAAAAAGAGAAATTGTGACATTTAACCTTCATACAATAAGGTTTTGGAGACTAAGAGGAGGTGCTACCCTTCAGAAGACGCCATCACCGTTACAGAAACCTCCGCAGAAATTCAACTTCTACAAATTTATTACAAAGGCTTCTAATTTCGTCAGATCTACTGATTACAACTTGAAAGCAACTGCCGAAGAAAAAAATATCAAATATTCCAGTTGAAGTGATTCACAACAGAGCTAGCTGATGCAGGTCCTATGACTTCCAAATCGGCTGCCACAGGAACCGGCGAAACGGAGACAGACGAATCTTCAACAGACAGTGAATAAATAGCAAATAAAAAGCTGAAATCAGTTTTTTTTCTGTTAAACCACCCCTTCTAGAGACCACCTCAAAATTGAATCAAATAAACATATAAAATTTGGTTTGGTATTTCTCCTATGATTCTCGTCAGCTTTCAAAGCAATTCCACAAAAAAAAACCGGATTTTTTGTTGAACCACCCCTCCTTGAAACTACCCTTCGTGACATGATTTTTTTTAGTAATTTTCTTAAGATTCTTGTCACTTTTTTAAGCCATTCCGCAAATAAAAAAGCTCTAATCTGATTATTTTCTCAACCACCCCTTCTAAAAACCACCCCTTTGTGGCAAGATTTTTTTAAATATTTTTCTCATGATTCTGGACCGCTGATGAGGCGATTAAGAAAAAAAAATTAATTAGTTCCGTTTTTTCGGTCATCGGGACCACTGTGGAATGGTGCGAAAGGCGTAAAATTATGGTTTTTGCATCATACATCAACACAAAAGGCAACGTGATTGCCGATAAAGAATCTCGTCAAACGAACATTGAAACCGAGTTCTGCTTACACCCTAATGCATTTGAGGAAATCACAAGAATGTTTGGCTCACCTCAGATCGACCTGTTTGCATCTTATCAAAATAAAAAATGCCTAGAAATTGTTTCTTGGCACCTTGATTCGGAATGCAGTGCAGTAGACTCGTTCACAATTAATTGGCCTGGAACATATTTTTACGCCTTTCCACCGTTTTCCCTATTATCAAGAGTTGTAAACAAAATCAAAACAGAAAAAGCTAAAGGAATTGTAGTATTTCCCATTTGGAAAACGCAACCTTGGTATCTGGCATTAGAACAGCTGATGATGTCAGAACCGATAATATTTCCTCCAAGTCAAGATTTGTTATTGTCTCCTTTCAGAGAACCACACCCCATCTGGAAGACTCTTACCCTGGGTGCCGCAGTATTGTCCGCGAAGCCTACCTGAAAAGAGGAATTCCAGAAACCGCGATCGATGTCCTGCTCTCCTCTCTAGTGGACAGCACGTTGAAGCAATACAATGTAACATATAAAAAATGGTGGGCATATTGCGGAGGCACAGATGTTTTCACAGCAGATCACAGGAAAATAATGGATTTTTTGAACGAAGAACTATCTGGAGGAGGAAATTATAACACCCTTAATCAACACAAGTCCGCTTTGAACACCCTCCTGCAAAAGGAAGACCACCCAGCTCTGAGAAGATTCATGAAAGGTGTCTTCAGATTAAAACCGGTGTTTCCCAGATATAACGAAACATGGGACCCTTATCCTGTTTTAGATTATTTCAACACACTGGCACCCTTGAGCTCCCTCTCGTTAGACAAGCTAACATTCAAACTTGTTATCTTATTGGCACTCACGTCAAGCCAAAGAGTTCAAACGCTCACAAAAATCAAACTTAGTAACATCACTTACCATGAAGATGGAATCGAAATAAACATCACTGATATAATAAAAACATCAGCCCCGGAAAAATGTCAACCTCGAATAAACTACTTGACAATTGAACTGAAACACCTAAAAATTAGGTGCGTTTTCAAATTGAGATAGCTCAGAAAATATCTGACGGATTCCAGAAATTCACGCATGTGAGGAAAGGTCATTCCTTTGACTATTGAGTGCTGGTATTGATGATAAGTTTGATTGCACAATTTGTCATATACAGGGTGCCAATGGAGAGCGTGCAGATATGGTCAATCTTTCACTTTGTGCAACTTTCGAAAAAAAAGTCCGAGATTTTTTCTATCGCGTGCTTTTGAAAGATTGAATCATTATACCGAAAGGGTTTTGGAATTTTGACCCTAACTTTTTTTTTCAGAAAATTGGGCACAATTTTTTGAAACTTTCACAAATATGCACTTTCTGATTAAGAAAAAGAAATAGAGACATTTTTTGTTTTCAAACGGCGTCCATATTGAGTTTACTTACGAAGATTTTCATTTGAGCCTCTACATCCCCTAGAAACTACCCCTTTTGGGACACCGTCTCACAACAAGATATGCAATGCTTCATTTAAAAGGCATAAGGAAATTACTCATCAATAATTGGATTGAAATAAGGATACTGCGATGACCCCACACGTTCAGCTCCGTAAAAACCACCCCTTGATTTCAAGGGACAGGGTTGGTATGATAGGACATGCAATCGCATGCAATATGTACATGAAAATTCCAAAAAACGTCTTTTTTAACTGTTACACTAAAAAAGTGATGCTACACGATGACCCTCTGCGTAGGTCATTCCAACAGTAGCTACCCTCTCGGAAAAAGAACTACCCTTTCAAAAACCAGTAGGTACTTCCGCAACACCTCATTTGTTGGAATTTTTTCAAAATCTGTCGCAATAGTTTGCCGCTACGATGATTTCATTCACACATCTACTTGAAACTACCCCTTCAACTACCCCTTCAACTACCCCTTCAGTATCGCATAGCCTTAACCTTGATGCGTGTAAGGTCATCGCGAAATCATTTTGAACTTATTCAGTCGCACCTTCTCTAAGCTTCCAAATGAGGTATTGCATACCTTTCACCAAAGGGGCGATCTCTAGGGGTAGTTCCAGGAAAGGTTTTGTACTATCATCGTAGAAAACACCATCATTCCATTGAAACGGTTAGTAGGCAAAAGTTCTTTCAACTCGTAAATAACGCATCAAGGTAGAGGCTATGCGATATTGAAGGGGTGGTTGAAGGGGTAGTTTCGGGTAGATATGTGAATAAAATCATCGTAGCGGCAAACTATTGCGACAGATTTTTGAAAAATCCTTACAAATGCGGAACAATCCCGACAATTGTGGAAGTACCTACTGGTTTTTTAAAGGGAAGTTCTTTTTTTGAGAGGGTAGCTACTGTTGTTGGGATGACCTACGTGAAGGGTCATCGTGTAGCATCACTTTTTCAGTGGAACAGTTGAAAAAGACGTTTTTTGGAATTTTCATGTATTGCATGTCTTATCATACCAACCCTGTCCCTTGAAGTCAAGGGGTGGTTTTTAGGGAGCTGTACGTGTGGGGTCATCGTAGTATACTTATTTCAATCCAATGATTGATGAGTACTCTTCTTAGGCCTTTCAAATGAAGCATTGCATATCTTGTTGTGAGACGGTGTCCCAAAAGGGGTAGTTTCTAGGGGATGTGGAGGCTCAAATGAAAATCTTCGTAAGTAAATTCAATATGGACGCCGTTTGAAAACAAAAAATGTCTCTATTTCTTTTTCTTGATCAGAAAGTGCATATTTCAGAAAATTGGGCACAATTTTTTGAAAAAAAAAGTTAGGGTCAAAATTCAAAACCATTTCGGCATAATGATTCAATCTTTCAAAAGCACGCGATAGAAAAAATCTCGGACTTTTCTTTCGAAAGTTGCACAAAGTGAAAGATTGACCATATCTGCACGCTCTCAGTTGGCACCCTGTATATGACAAATTGTGCAATCAAACTTATCATCAATACCAGCACTCGATAGTCAAAGGAATGATCTTTCCTCACATGCCTGAATTTCTGGAATCCGTCAGATATTTTTTGAGCTATCTCGATTTGAAAACGCACCTAATTTTTGAGTGTTGCAGTTCAATTGTCAAGCAGTTTGGTTGCACCCTATTTTCATGAAAAACCAAACCTTTGCGTAGCATCAGTACTAAAACATTATATAAAAGAAACCAAAGACATAAGAGCGAAACATGATCAACTACTGATTACAACCAGAAAACCACACAACCCAGCCACGGCACAAACTGTATCCAAATGGATCAAAAAAGGTCTAACATTAGGGGGTGTAAATACAGCAATTTTCAAGTCACATTCAACCCGACATGCATCATCCTCAGCGGTTTATGAACGAGGCCTTAATATTGAAAATATCAGACTCACGGCGGATTGGAGTGAGAAATCAAATACTTTCGTTAAATTCTAAATATAATAGACCGGTGGTAGAAAATTCACAGTTTGCGAAACTTCTGATCAATCAGAGCGACATCAGCGCTGTTGAAAGCGACAAACAAAAATGATGGTGAAATTTTCCTGGGATTGTATATTATGTATTATGAATTATGTATGCATCTATTACATTGCATTCTCTTGATTGTGAATGAATACTTCAACTCAAACTATACTTTAGTATTCATTATTATTATTGTCGTACTTATTTTGTTATTGTTGATATTATATTATTCTGTTGCTCAAGATCCCATGCTTGAGCTTTGTTAAATTGTTTAGGGGATTTGAACCCTGTTATTACCAAAATTGTTCTGAAATTTGTTATTATGTATTAAAACGAACATTTTCCAAAATATGAAACAAAGATTGATCTTGCTACAACCAAATAACCTCAACTAAGATGGCATCGTGCCAAAGTTTAAGGAACTAGAGTGACGCAGATCGCGTTCCAAACTTCAAACATCTACATGTGTGATCTCAAGGACGAGGCTATCGAAGTATAATTAGAGGTTAAACGACTTACCTGTAAGGAAGTTCAATCCTCAATTATACGAGATAGCCCCGTCCGAAGAGATCACACCCGCCCACTCCTAAACAACCCCAAGAAAGACGCGATCTGGCGAGAGGCAAAACATAATGATAAGTGAGTGGGATATTAGATAAGAGCAGGTATGAGGAGGGCATGGTTATGAAACACGTAGGTACCTATTTCATAATTCTTGAAACATTACGCCAAAACGAGCATCAAAACATAAACTACATGTGTGATCTCTTCGGACGGGGCTATCTCGTATAATTGAGGATTGAACTTCCTTACAGGTAAGTCGTTTAACCTCTAATTATTATTATTATTCCGGAGCACACGGGAAGCACGCAAAAAGTGTGTGATTATTCAGAAGTCGTCTAGAAACCATATGCCGGATCACTATGAAAACTGCTGGAGAATGCATGGAACATTCGAGATTAATTAGTCGGACCTATATAAGGCATCAATAGTCGCCACACAAGCAGTATTGAATTGGAAGAGACAGCGAGCAGATGGAAAGCGATAGTCCCAGCGATATTCACAAGCGTGAATAATTGTTGGCATGTATTTATTGTAGTACGCAGTCATGAACAGTGTGTGTTTTATAACGATCGTCTCAATTATATTCGAACCCGTACGCGAAATTCGTAGCAATACTAACATATTCTGAGGCCTGAAACATGATTAAAAAAACTTGAACTAGATTCTCGACTACACTGCACCCCGCTGCAGCCTATGCAGTTTGAAATTCAAGAAATGAGACGATTATACAAATTTGAAGCAATTTATTTTTAGAAAAGTGAATACAAAACATTATGCAATAATTCACTTGGCACTATTCTTGTCTCGGCCCCGTTCATTGAACACTGCATTCGTGTGCACTGAGGGTATGCAACCCAAAATATCCCTGTGTCGTCCAAGTCCTCACCCCTCACCCCCTGTTCGGTGTGCCTGGCACTTGGCTGTCAGGCGCAAGCGTAAACGAGCTCCAGCACTTTCTTCGGCCGTCTTCGGCATTCTTCGGCTTTCTTTCCGCTCGTGCCTTTGCCGCTTCGTTCGAAGCGGCGTTGATCTCCGTACGTCGAGCGGGAAGCCACGCCGTCTTTTTTTTGGTCATCGTTCTCGCGGCCATCTTGTCGTGCCATCGGCGTACATTCGTACTCGACCAGAAGCCCATCCAAGGCCCATCGCGTCCGATAGTGACTCCTGGAGGAGCTCTGCAGCATCTCCAAGTCCAGAAAGCGGCAGTTTTCACCGCTTTCACCGGGGAGCGGCTTGGATCAGCCAGCCGCACACAAAGCTCCAGTTTCGGACGGGATCGAGTCGTTCGTCCGCCATTTTGGTGACGAACACGGGCACTCGTGCATTTCACCAGGAAATCCACCACCAGAACGGCCATCCACCACGACGCCGCCTTCGGACTCCGCCAGGACGACGCCGCCACCGAATAAGATCCCGACGCCACTCGGCGCCAGCGAATCTGCCCCCGATCAGAACCACTCGGATTTTTCATTTCATTTAATTCACATTGTTTTTTTTTTTATTGTTTTGTAATTCTGTCTGTTTGTGTTTTTTTCTTTGTTTTGCATTAAAGTTTTTGATTGTTGTTGTGAATTTTATTTCTGACTGTCGCTTGCTGCTTTCCTAATCCAAGAGTTATTGTTTTAATGCAGCCTTCATCGGAAGGCTGCCGTCTTTATGTGTACCGCGCTAACAATTCTAGTCATGAGTATGTACTTTGAATGCGAAGTGATCATAATACGGAAATCTACTTTATTGAAAGTTCACATTTTGTTATTATAGGCGTCGTGCGCAACTCGTCAACAGAATCGCACAAAGCTTCGAGTGGTACAAAAATGTAATAACAACCATTTTTTTCAGCATCATGATTCAAAGGAATGATCTGAGTTACTTCGGCTTGTGTGGCTGAGTTGGTGACAGTTATTTTACAATACAAACTTGTTAGTACTTTGTGAGAAGTCAACTTCCGCAATTCAATATAAATGTATTTCATCGGATGGCGCAGAAGCGAATCTGATGGAGGGAAATTATTAATTTTCGCACGAAAAAAACATCCGTTGATATATAAAAAACTTTCATGATCCTTACGAAAAATGAAAGTTCTTTGTGCCCTCACGTTCACCACTAATTTATTAACGTGTTTGTGCGTATTCAAATAATGATTCCAAATATTCCTCAAAGTGTACTGAAAATCGCAATTATCAAATGGACATTTATAGAAGTGATGGGGACAATTCGTTTCATGATCCATGATTGCGTCTCCGGAACAAACGGCAGTACAACCTAAAGAATTATCGGAACAAATAGTGCAGTAAAGATAGGTTTTGGGGTTGAAAAAATTAATTCATGAAATTTTAAAGCTGTTATCGATTCAGAATTTCATCCTCTACCATGTACTTAAAATCCCCGGAAATCCCATTGGAGCATTTTTCTTGCGGCGCTGTCAAAGTATATCATGTTTGCTGCAACAAGTCCGAAAATTGTATCCTCGCTTTTGTCACATTAGAGCTATATTGTTAGTTCAGAGCTGTTGGTATATACTTCAGGGCATGACCAGAACGTCATCTAAACCGATGAAATCCTATTTCCCGCAAAAGAAAACACGTAACTCGCTTTAATCTGCAATTACCTGTGGTAATCAAGTGTAGTTCGGGGATTAGTGACCAAATTTGATAAAATCTGTTCTTTTTGTGATAAAGGCATGAAATTTGGTATGAGTGGTCTTCATGGTCCCCTTCTCAAATGTAGACATGGCGTCTCGCCATATTTTGATTAGGGGGGCTTAGGGACCCCCTTGAAAATTGAAGTTGCAGAAACTCATGCAAACCACAATTAAAATAATTGTCACGCATCTCAAAAAGTGATCATTCGACTCTACGTTAAATCTCAACAAGAGACACACCAGTTATCACCATGTACGCAATGTTCTTCATAATGAAAAAAAATTCTTTGGAATGTAAAAAAAAATCGTGTTCTTATAATTTTTTCATGCAATAGAGGGATAAAGTCATCTTCCGCATATCATTATCCACCAATCGTATTCGCCGAAGTCATTGATGAAGTCCATTTCTTCATATTGACATCTAGAAGCAACAATTCCAGATGAAACCAGCCAATTCAAGTGCTTAGTTCAGCAGCGTTTTTTTCAATGTTACCAATTGATATGAGTGACAATTTATTATTGGGTGGATAGCTTCAACTGTTTTATAATTTTATTGAGTATAACTAGATGAGGAGTGATGCGCGCAAGCCCCGAAATTTTTTTTTTTAACCGCCACCTATCACTGTTAGAATTGCACCAAATTTCATGCTACTTTGACGAAACAACAGCAAATACAGACTAAAGAGTATAGACAAACGTCGGTACAATCTGCAGTTGTCAAGTAGAAGGCACAAAGAATGAGGATTGAGGCGTGGAATACTTCAAAGCACTCAGTTCGAGTGAATACACGGTATAGAAATATTTTCAACACACCCTAGAAGCACAAATTTCATGATGGTGAGCGACGCGAAAAAAAAATTTCCTATGCTCTTGCGCTTGGTTCCTCGTGTAGTCATATGAAATTAGGTTACAGAACAGCTCCAGCTATCTATCCAAAATATAAATTGTCGATCATATTGATTGGGAACAATTGAAAAACGCTGTTGAACTTCACACTTGAATTGGCTCATTTCTTAGGGAGCTGTCATCCCTAGAATGACAGTATCAAAAAACAAACTTCATGAATAGCTTCGGCAAATACAAATTAGTGAATAATGATACACAGCAGATCAACTCACCGTTTCTTAGATTGAAAAATCATTGAAAACTGTGTTTTTTTCTGACACCCCAAAGAAATTTTTTTTTAACACGAAGAACAATGCGTCCATGGCGACAACTGTTGTGTCTCTTGTCAACGTTTGGTGTAGAGTCAAATTATTACTTTTTGAAATGTGTGACGATATTTACCGGTGGTTTGTGAGAGTTCCTGAGACTTCAAATTTTCAAGGGGGTCCTTAGGCCCCCCTAACCAAAATATGGCGAGGCGTCATGCTTACATTTGGAAAGAAGACCATGAAGACCACCCATGCCAAATTTCATGCCTCTGTCGCAAATCAAACAGATTTTAATGAACTTGGTTACTAACCCTCGGATTATTCTTCAATCAACACTGTTAATTGGGAATTAAAGCGACTTCCGTGTTTTTTTTTTCGTGAAATACGAGTTAGAGGTTCAAACGAAGGTCTGGTCATGCCCTGCAGTATATACCAGCAGTCCTAAGCCAACAATGTAGTTCTAGTGTGACAAAAACAAGAATACCATTTTCGGACTAGTTGCAGCAAACATGATATACTTTGACAGCGCCGCAAGAAGAATGCTCAACTGGGATTTCCGGGGATTTTGAGTATGTGGTAGAGAATGAAATTCTGAAATGATATCTGCTATAAAATTTCATGAATTAATTTTTTCAAGGTTTGGGGTCTTTTTTGACTATCTTTACTGCACTAAAAGGTAAGATATTAAACTATCAAGAGAATAGTTCCTGGTTTTTCTGCTGATGGTTGATCTACATGCAGGACAAATTGTTAGTTTCTCGAAGCAAACCTTGCAAATAGAGTGACCTTTTTCGCACTGAAAAATTGGTGGTCTCATCGTGTCATTGCATATGGGACATTCCAGATACTGCAGCAGACGATCGCTTGGTGGTATGTTGACGACCATTGTCAGCACATTATCATCTTCATGGCACAGTGATTTGAGCGCAATCATGTTGATTTTCTCTACGCTGCAACTCTGATGGTCGATCAAGCTCAATTGATTTGTGTCGATCTTGAAAGAAAATTCTCTTCCCTTGGCGTTGCGAAAAGCGATTGTTGTTAAACCTGAAGCCTCGCCGGAAGCGCCTTCGTGGGATTTAAACAAGCTGCAAGACATCTCACCTGCTTCTTTGTCTTGTTTGAATACAAAGAGAAATTTCAATCCTCTCTTCACCAGGAGCTTGGCGAAATCACCGCATGCTTCTTCGAGGTCCAGTTCGAAACTGAACGATCCAGTTTGAATCACATTTTCTTTGTGATCCTCCAGAAAATGACCGGATAACAAGTCTTGCCTTTCCATCCAGACGCAGTCTTGGTGTGGGCATTTCACAGGTCGATACTTGCAGATCTTCGAGTGCTCGTCGAGGCTCTCGTGAGGAATTTCTGCGTCGCATCCGACGGTTGCATTCGTGCATGGGATGGTCAGGTCTTTGAGCAGCACATTGAAAATTCCAATTTCGATACCGTTCCAGTCGTTTTCTAGCTTGCAGTTTGCGCACACAGTTCCCACATTCTGCACCGAGAAAACGGGGAGTTGCAGCAGCTTCTTGCAGACCTGGCAGCTGAGGGATTTGCTGTCCAAGAGCCTTTTGATCAGGGTGCAGCTTTCACCCAAGCATTCCGTCATTCCTGGAACGATTGGAAAAAGTATAGGTAGGTACGACACAATGAAGGGGTGGGGCAATTTTTTTTTTAATAAATCACAACAACTCGAACATTTTTCATTTTCAACTTTCTCTTCAACAACCACAGGAGAACCGAAATGAATTTGATGTGGTTGGCCCGACGACGGTGGTGGTCCTTGTTGCAAAATATGGATCGCAATATGGAAAGATTTAATATAGCCTAGACTGGCCTGAGGGGTTGACCACCTAGTACCTAAATGTGGTGTACAAGTTCGAGTAAATGTTGGTAAATGTTTGGTAAATGTGGTAAATAATTGGTAAATGTTGGTAAATGTGGTAAGTATTTGGTAAATGTTAGTAAATGTGGTAAATATTTGGTAAATGTTGGTAGATGTGGTAAATATTTGGTAAATGTTGATAAATATTTGGTAAATGTTTGTAAATGTGGTAAATGTTTGGTAAATTTTAGTGAATAACCGTCAATTTTAGTAAATGTTCAGCGGATTTTTATAAATGCTTGGTATTGGTATACATATACAGGGTGTTTCCAAAATGGTGTTACAAACTTCTAGGGGAGATTCCCCATCAAAAATGGACAAGGAAAATATATACCTTTGATGTCCTAAAATGCTCAGTTGAAAAGTTACAGGGTGTTCAAGTTGACTTTTTAAAACTGATTTTTTGACATAAGTTTTGAACCGTTCAACCGATTTTATTCAAGTTCTCACCAAAGTTAACTAAAATAAGTCTCTATCGAATAATAGTAACGTGTTGGAGAAAAAAGTTCAGGGGCGTAGATAATGGAAGCTGTCCTCATATTTCCCCCCCTATTTTTTACACCCCTAGCTATTTTTCCAAATTGTTCTAATTTTTTTATTCTACGTTCAATTTAGAGAAAAAAGTTACTCCTGCAAAATTTTGATTAGAGGCTTCGTTTTTGAGATATCTGAGTTTGAAACTTTGGAAAACATCTCGAAATTGCCACTTTCCAAGGCCAAAAAATTAGAATAAAAAAAAACTCATGATTTTCCAGCGGAAATAGGTTATCTTCAATTTTCTAAGTTGATAAACCACTATTTCCTCTGAGAAACGAGAGCTTTTCAGGGAAAAAAAATTGTGCTCATTGAAAGTGGCGATTTCGAGATGTTTTCCAGTTTCAAACTCAGATATCTCAAAAACGAAGCCTCTAATCAAAATTTTGCAAGAGTAACTTTTCTCTCTAAATTAAACGTAGAATAAAAAAATAAGAACAATTTGGAAAAATAGCTAGGGGTGTAAAAAATAGGGGGCGAAATATGAGGACAGCCCCCATCATCTACGCCCCTGAACTTTTTTCTCCAACACGTTACTATTATTCGATAGAGACTTATTTCAGTTAACTTTGGTGAGAACTTGAACAAAATCGGTTAAACGGTTCAAAACTTATGTCAAAAAATCAGTTTTGAAAAGTCAACTTGAACACCCTGTAACTTTTCAACTAAGCATTTTAGGACATCAAAGGTATATATTTTCCTTGTCCATTTTTGATGGGGAATCTCCCCTAGAAGTTTGTAACACCATTTTGGAAACACCCTGTATATTGTGATGAATATTTGTAAGTGTTTGGCCAATGTTGTAGTTTTTCAGTCAAGTATTATTTCAAGATAATTTTTAGATTGCCGGTTTGTCTGTCTGTTCGTCTGTTATTATCAAAAGACAAATATTTCCTTTGCACTTCTAAGAAATCAAACTTCTCGGAAAATGAACATAGAGCCCTGGAACTTTTTCATATGGATAGCTTAAGTTCTCAAGGGTGGCCGGTGAGCAGATTTGATTTCATGGTTGCTCCGCTATCTGGCCGCCATATTGAAATTTCTTATTAGTGGAACGATTGTTATGAAACTTGGAACTTACCCTTGTCACGTGTCACGTGTGATCATTTCTATTTTCAAGCTAAATTTCATGATTCCGCCGCCATCTTCGCCGCCATATTGAAATCTCTTATTAGTGGAACGATTGTCATGAAACTTGGAACTTATGCTTGCCTTGTATAAACATTCTTATTTTTGAACTAAATTTCGTAATCCAACGCCATCTTAACCACCATATTGAAATCTTTTATTAGTGGAACGATTGACATCAAACTTGGAACTTATTCTTGTCTTCTATAAACATTTCTATTTTCAAGCTAATTTTCATGATTCCGCCGCCATCTTGGCCGCCATATTGGAATTTCTTATTAGTGGAACGATTTTTATAAAACTCAGAACTTGACCTTGTCACATGTGCTCATTCTTATTTTCAAGCTTAATTTCATGATTCCGCCGCCATCTTGGTCGTCATATTGAAATCTCTTATTAGTGGCACGATTGTCATGAAACTTGGAACTTATGCTTGCCTCGTATGAACATTCTCATTTTTGAACTAAATTTCGTAATTCCACCGCCATCTTGACCGCCATATTGGAATCTCTCATTAGTGGAACGATTGACATCAAACTTGGAACTTATTCTTGTCTTGTATGAACATTTTCATTTTCGAGCTGAATTTCATGATTCCGCTGCCATCTTGGCCGCCATATTCAAATCTCTTATTAGAGGAACGATTAAATTCAAACTTGGAACTTACCCTTGTCTTGTATGAACATTCTTATTTTCAAGATGAATTTCATGATTCCGCTGCCATCTTGACCGCCATATTGAAATTTCTCATTAGTGGAACGATTATCATGAAACGTGAAACTTACTCTTGTCTCGCATGAATATTTAATTTTCAGGCCGGACTTCATTTCTATCAATGACAGATCTGCACTGGAAAAATGCGCTATTGCGACTCACGCACGTGAAGCGATATTCACTTGTTATAGTAATTGAGGTCTCCAATTTTCTGTTGTCTCTCTTTACTGTGATGTTACTGTCTATGTTTCTTGAGATATGACATTTCGTTTCTGACAATGGGAAATTTTTCGAATCTGCCAGGCGCTCTGTCATGTATTTATTTGATTCAGCATGGATTTCATGATTTCACTTGTTCTCACCCTCGTTCTTACCAATAAGTGTGTTATATGTAGTGGAAAACTGAGAAGATACTTACAGAAATTGTTCAAGGGTGTTGTGTCGCTCTATGCGAGTGCGAGAATAAGACGAATACACCCGGCATGCACCGGTTCACGAAAGACCCAAACTTGATGGAAGTGTGGCTGCACCAGCACCAGCAGGGATCACGCTGCACCAGACACGTGCATCTTACTACGAAAAAACTCTATTACCTCGTCCATTAAAAACTCCCTTATGGGCTCTAGTGACTTCCCCCACGTGATAATGGGAACAGTATACCTAGCTAACCGATTCAAAATTCCCGCAAAAGTCAGAAACGAAACGTCCAAACGTCATAAACGTCAAAACGTCAAAGGTGACCTCGAGAAACCATGTATTTTCTATCTCCTAAAATTGGAAAGGTCAATTCTCTCGGTTTTTCGGACACCAGCAATCTTTCAAGTTGAGTTTCATCAAATTTTTTTTCCGGAAACGGACCCATGGTTTTTGAATTTTAGGTTCCAAATTTTCATTCTGTGAACGGATTTCCACAAAAAAATTTCAACAAAAGTTTACTGGTTCTCAGACATTTTCCAACAGTTTTTTTTCTCAATTTCCGAGGTTTATAGCTGAAAACGAGAAAACTCATAGCCGAGAGTAGACCACAATGATGGATCTCAAAATGAAGCCTTAATTGACGAATTTCATAATAAAATGGTTTGGAAAAGGCTTTGAGTATTTTCGGGAAATTCAAATAATTTTCTCATCCAATTGTCAATTTCCTGCAAATGTATTCCAATCTACCTTTTGAACTCCAACTTTATACCTGCACTGAGAGAAAAGTTTCATTTATAGGTAATAAATACTTGTTTCGTACCAATTTTATAACAAATACTATAACAAAGTATATGTCACCATATGTCGTTTACATCAAATAATTATTTCAAAATCACTTATTCATTATAACCAAGGGGCTTATTATGCCAGTTGCTCATAAGAGTTCATAAGATTCGATGAATATATTATTCCGTATCAAATATTAGTCAAACTTTCAAATTACATCCAAATTGCACATTTTGTTTGTGATTGAGCCGGTTTATTAACTATAAACAAATACATATTGGCGGACAATCACCTGTTCTTAACCAACAAGATACCTGTGTTCACTTCACTTTGGCACCATTTATTCCCCAATAATAACTGTGCATTATTCATGAACAATCGCTAAGTCACCCTCAATGAATTGATTCACTAGAGTATCTTCGGATATTATTATTTATTATTGCCAATGTAATGCGTTGGTAAGCTGAGAGATTTCCACCCGGGCGCCATTATTGGTGCATGGTGTCATTTGTGTCGTATCATCCCATGTCATTGTCTAGTATCCCGTTGAAGAAAGACAAATTTATTTATACAGGATGATTCCAAAATGTCAGACCATCTTGAAGGTGCGTAATGTAGAGGTGTAGTAGAGTGCTGGAAAGTTGTTGAAAAAATTCTAATGGCTTTCAGTTTTGAAGTTGTGGAGGAACAAAAGTTGGTTCTTCGATCGCTTCTATTTTCGTTGTTTCAAAAGATTTTGGTGAACGCTGTTTATGGAAAAACAATGAGTGCCAGAAATCAATCTCTAAATCTGTGATGAATTTCTGTTCTGTATAAAGGGTGAGTCATGAATCTTGGAAATTATTTTTCTCTAAAAGTGCCTGCAAACAGTCTTCTATCCTATGTAGAGCACAATAAAACACAGTTCAATTTTATAAAATTTATTTGCTTCTGGTTTCTTAGGAAAACTGAATTTTTGTAGTTTATGACTCAACCTGTATAGAAAACAGAATAGTTTATGACTCAACCTGTATAGAAAACAGAAATTCACTACAGATTCAGAGGTTGATTTTTCGAATCCATTATTTCACTATATGTAATGGAGTCTTTGCTAAAATCTTTTGAAAGAACGAAAATAGAAGAAATCGAGAAATCAAATTTTGTACCTCCATAACTTTAAAATTAAAAAGCCTAGAATCTTTGAAACAACTTCCCAGTACTAACTGTACTACACCTGCATATCATGCACCTTCAAGGTGGTCCGACACTTTTGAATCACCTGTATTAATTAAACGAATTATTAGCTATTGATAATGGATTGAATATGTTTGATGATAATTTAGCAAAATCATTCATCACCAGCAATAATGCATAAAATTACCTATAAAAACTAATTTAGATCATATTATTCACAGCTAATATTCTATCGTTACCACTCAATAATCGAATTGCTTATTATTATTTACGTTTCTTATTGATAAAACATTATCAAACTGATGTTTTGTAATTATAACCAAATATTAAATAACAGGAAACAAGGTATTTCAACGCTATCAAAACAATCCGCTTGGTGGATGCAAATAAATATTTATTAAGCCGTATTTAAATAAGGCATTTGTTAACAATAAACGAGTTTGTGTTTTCCATAATAAATATTCGAAATCTTTTCTCTCAGTGTGAAGAAACACATCGAACAAAAATTTCCAAGGGTTTCTGGATACTAGTCGGGAAAGTTTTGTGTTGCCCACAACAGATTTCTCAAATTTCCAAACAATACATTTTGTAGTCGATTCCATGAAATTTCAGAAGTTTAAAATGTTTTTAATAAATGTTGGAATTGTTGTGTTCATTGTTCGTTCAATAAATGAGAAAAGTCAACTACTTATCACGTCTATGGTTTCCATTTTTCTCACAGAAAATTCTCTGACGAGTTCCAATTTCCAATGATGTATAGTCAAAAACTCTGCCCTAGACTCTGGTAACAGGTAACACAAAGTTACTCGAGAGACAAGTAGCTGACTTACTCAGTACCACGATATTTTGTTCGTTACTAATTTTCTAGTTGGTATTCCGGTAATTATTAGTAAATGAGAGAATAAGCAAGCATAAGCATTTGTTTGAATTTCAAAGGCGTTGCCAGGGATAGTCTGCTTAGCAACTCCTCAAAAATCTGAGCAAGTGCTTATGCTTATTTTATATTAATACTATACCCATTATTGTGTTTGTAGTTTGTACATTTCAGTAGTTCATCGTATGCTTTCTACTACCTGGTGGATTTCGTTTATAAATGTGGTAAATGTTGGTAAATGTAGTAAATATCTAGTAAATGTTGGTAAATGTGGTAAATGTTTGGTAAATGTTGGTAAATGTGGTAAATGTTTGGTAAATATTAGTAAATGTGGTAAATGTTTGGTAAATGTTGGTGAATGTTGGTAAATGTTGGTAAATGTGGGTAAATATTTAGTAAATGTAGTAAATGTATGGTAAATTTTGTAAATTTTGTAAATGGTGTACACAAATTTCTCAGGTGGTCAACCCCTCGGACTGGCCTTAGGAATGGCAGCTATGTATCAGCGAAAAATTGGCGAAATCAATGTACAAACTATCGGCTCATAGCTCATAGTACAGGAATTTTAGCTGGAATATCACTTCAACCTCCAAAAAAATACTGTAGTCGTGAAAATCACAGGTTCTGTTCAGAATTTTGTGCTCTTTCCAAATTTTTAGGTTTCAGAAAAATCTCAGCAGAAGCTTTTTTTTAGAGCTCACTGACCAACAAACAACTAGGGCTACTTCCATGTCCGTACTGCTTCATCACTCTAAAAGACTTATGAAGACTTATGGAGATTTAAGGCGCATTGACGGGAAATTTTGCTCTGCAGAAAGAAAAAAAAAAGAACTTTGCGAAATATTGTCACAGCACAATAATTAACCCCCCTCTTTTCGAAGCATCTTCTTTATTAAGGGTTTGTGAACCATTTATTTTGAAATGGTCTTGTGCCGATATTTGGGTGTGAAGAAGTTTTGCTGTGGCCCAAGTAACTAAACTTGGTCGCCAAAAGTTACCAACATAAGATTTTTAATCCAATTCCAAGTTTCATGAAAATTGTTACACTAATAAGAAATTTCAATATGGCAGCCAAGATGGCGGCAGAATCATGAAATTCAGCTTGAAAATAAGAATGGTCGTACTAGACAAGGATAAGTTTCAAGTTTCATGACAATCGTTCCACTAATAAGAGATTTGAATATGGCAGCCAAGATGGCGGCGGAATTATGAAAGCCATTCTGCCTATTTGGTCCTTGAGAACCTAAGCTATCCACCGGATAAAGTTCAATCTTCAAGGGCTGTAGCTTTAGTTCCCGAGAAGAAGTTCAACTTCATCGAAGTGCACAGGAGATCTCTGTTTTTCAATAATAATGATAACGATGTATGGATAACAAAAATTCTGCCCATTGGCCACCCTTGGGGACATCAGCTATTAATCGGAAAAAAGTTCCAAGACTCTTGTTTCAATTCTCGAGAAGGAGTACAGCGTCTTAATTTCTGCACGGACTCGGACAGACAGACAGACAAACCGGCCACATAAGCGTCATTCTGTTACTTATAAAAGAATGTTTTCCTACTGATTTAGACCTCCTGAACACGAATATCTGGTTTATTTTTGAATCGGAACAATTCTTTTTTTATCGAAAAACCGAAAAAATGGTAGTCTGTCACATGATTTTCAGGGATACCTACCTACTTTTCTTTTGTTATTGGGCAAACATGTTCCATAGTTTGAGTGCCATTATCCTCCAGGTACCTAGTAATGCCTATATCAAAATGTTAAATAGTGTTAATGGCACGTCTGATTTTAAAGTAGGGACGCGTATATGCGCCGAGCCGTAGTTTTGCGGTCGTTTTCAAAAATTCATAACAATTGACCCGAAGGTCGTATCGAAGTGGAATTTTTGTCAAAAGGAAGTTCAAATTGTTTTCTAAATATAATCCCGTACATGTAGTAATGTATCTTCATTGAAACATGTAGCTACCCGCATATCGTAACTTTCAACATCTAACTGCGAATTCCAGCACTTAATCGGCGAAGCCGCCTCACACCAAAATGTTATTATTGTAATTGTTTATGATTCTTTCTGAAAGATTTTTCTTGGTTCGCGTACCAAGGCCATGAGCTACTCATTCAAGTTGAAATATTTCCTGTATTGTATTGGAGAAAAGGATATCAAGCACCAGCAAGCAACGAATAATCTTTTGCGGCCGAGCCGTAGCTTCGGAATCATTTTCAAAAATTCATAACTATTGACTGGTACCTCGCACCGATGTGAAATTTTCATTGAAATTAAGTTCAAATTCTTCTCTAAATATAACTCCCCATATGTATTATTGTAAAATGATAAGAACGGGTACTTGATTGCATGTGATAACTTTCGAGATCAGGCCGGCTTCTGAAATGCAGCATTCAACGGCGTGTAGCGTTCAAAATTTTCATTGAAATGAAAATTCAAAATAAAATCAGAGGAAGCGAAAAAAAAAAGAAGGTCAGACGAAAAGCAAAAAAAAAAAGGGCCGTCAAAAAGAAAGTCTCTGAAATATCGAAAAAACTACCGTTTATCGTTACCTACAATAACCCTTCCGCCGATAGTGCGAAGGTAAGTTCAAATCTTTGAAGAGAAGTCAAAACTAAGACCAATTTTCTCCACCCAGGGTTTTTTCCCGAGGCTTTATCTTGGTGCAGTCGTCGTTGTCACACGTCTCGTCTTTTTGCCAAATCAACCCAACAAGAGTTATTCTCCGTATCGAGTGCCGAACGCATAATAAGTAAGAAGACCATTTCTCCCAGCACCGACGTGTTTTCTTTCCGGTGTCTGGGGAGTCAAGAGTGGAAGTTTAACTTCGTTGTGGTTGCTCTTCTTCGGACACAGAGGACGCAGACATTCGTGGTGCAGACGCAGTAGGCCTTCCAATTCATCCAACGAGGATTTGTGAATCTCGTAGACATTCTCGACACTGCGATTTGAAAGATTTGACGGAACACGTCATAAGGCCAGATTTTACCTTTTTACATTTTTACCTATTTCCTTAATTTTTGTCTATTTACCTACTGTCAATTACCAATTGTTACGGTGTTCTATATCTATTATCGAACGGGTTCAAAGCTTTTACAAAGATACCTAAAGCTATATCTTACGGAGTGCACTCGGCGAAAGAAACACAAAGGTATATCGTCATTTTCTATTACGTTCGGTACTGGCATTATTTCACTTTTTCTAAAAGAACATTTGTTAAAATTTGTAGGCTGATCTGAATTCATTACGATAATTTCTCTCTTGGTTTGATTGAACAATAAACACTGTTATCCCCATTTATTTCTTTCATCTTTATTTTATTTTTGTTGTTGTCTTTAGTGATTCAGACAACTCTCTTTTCTAAATTTTGAATATCGAATTACTTGGCGCCCCAGAACCTATTTCGGATCCCATAACCCCGCTCTACACGTAACATCGAGCTGACCGGGTGCTCTTTGTTATTCGGTCACAATTCACCGGAATTGTCGAGTAGCAAGGTAGTAGGCGATGCCGCGTCACACTAATTTGTTATTATTGTAATTGTTTATCATTATTCCGTCGAGATTTTTCTTGGTTTGGGATACAAGGTCATGAGCTACCCATTGGAGTGAAAATTTTCCGCAAAAACCTTTTCGTCTAGGACTAGATGCTGTGACGGACGGACGGACGGACGGACAAAGCGAAGACAAAACCGCCTTCCTGTTTGGAGAAGTGCGCTAAAAATTGAATAATTGTAACATCCAGTCACCTTTTCCTGTTCAAGAGGTTGGCAGTTATCACCTTCATCCTACTTCAACTACTTCTCATAGACCACTTCTTGTTCAATAGAATCTAATAATGCACCTAGGTACCTGTGGCGCCATCGCCTTGCCTGTTCCACAAATTTTCTTCGTCTGTCTGATTCATTGATAAGAGTTTTTACTGCTACGGCTTGACCAAGGACCTGAATGAGCTATTCCAAATTTTCTGAAGCTCAGGTTTTCACTCAAGGTGCCCTCAATAAATTAATGTTCGCAACGACTAAATTCACAGAATAAATCTCAGTGATTAGCTCACCTGTTTTCCAAACACGCAATCACAATAAAATGACAGGAGAGTACGGCATCGGCTATGTTGCTGCTAGGTGATGTGTGGAAATAGGACGGCCGCGTTCCACACTACCATAGACAAACTATGATAGACAGGAAAGTCATATGGGGCTGACCAGAACTAAATTCTTGGTTACCGACCGTGCTAAAAGCTTGCCCCTACACCCGTTAGAGGGCGCTTATTTGACATATCTTGACAGTACTGGCGAAAATTCCAAGATCTGTCATTTGTCTTTCGCGGTGCGCCCGTTAAAACTTGAATGTTCTTTGTGCTCTTCGCTCTTTTCGTTGAAAAGCAGTTTGGAACTTGTTTTTTTTGTGAAAATGTTATTCTTTATGCACGTGGTTGCTAAGTCAGTGGTTGGAAAATATTAATTTTCTACAATTAAATCAATCTCCACCAGGAGCTATATCGAAAACATTTTATCTGTAACCAACACTTTCCCGATGAGTATTGGGTACAAGGAGAGGGCCTATGGCATACCTGCCTATGGAGAGGGCTGAGACAATATGTTTTTTCTACACTGTTCTGAATGGTGAGCTATTTATCTCATAATTTGATTATTCAAATTGATTTGGCCAAGGACTTGGCAAAAGCACGGAGCAAAAGTGTATTAAAATTAGTCAATGTTTATGTTCATAGTGGAACATGTGGCGGAGGTAATTCCTGTGCTCGATCCTCAAGTTGTCGCTGCGGATGTAATTAAGCCCTTGAGAATTGGCCAGCACTTCCACACCTGTCGAAGAACCAGCTAGCATTTCCAGACCTGTCGAAGAACCAACCAGCACTTTTGCACCTGTCAAAGAATCTGCTGGCGCTTTCATACTTTTCAAAGAACCAGCTAGCACATTTACACCTGTCAAAGAACCAGCCAGCACATTTACACCTGTCGAAGAATCTACTGGCACTTTTATGCCTGTCTAAGAGCCAGCTAGCACATTTACACCCAGTGATGTAAAATACCCGGGTTTTTATATTTAAGGGTAAATACCCAGGGTAAATACCCGGTATTTACCCAAAATTGGGTATCTAATAGGGTATCTATTTTCATCAATTGTTATTAACAAATGGAGAAACAACAACAAACAATTATGATTTTTTTGCTCACAGCAGCAAAATAATAATAAGTGCTTTGAAGGTTATGTTTATAAAGCCTTAGAACTTGGAAAAAGAAATCATTCAACCTTTAACCGTCAACACTGTCAACCGAGCTGTCAACAGTGTCAACTTTTCTGTCAAACTGGGTAGGGTGGGTAAATATCGCTCGGGAAAATACCGGGTAAATACCCGATTTATATTTACCTACCTACCCGGTAAATACCCGACTCACATCACTGTTTACACCTGTCGAAGAACCAGCCGGAATTTCCAGACCTGTCGAAAAACCAGCCAGCACTTCCACACCTGTCGAAGAACCAGCTAGCATTTCCAGACCTGTCGAAGAACCAGCCAGCACTTTTGCACCTGTTGAAGAATCTGCTGGCACTTTCATACCTGTCGAAGAACCAGCTAGCACATTTACACCTGTCGAAGAGCCAGCCAGCACATTTACACCTGTCGAAGAATCTGCTGGCCCTTTCATGCCTGTCGAAGAACCAGCTAGCACATTTACACCTGTCGAAGAACCAGCTGGAATTTCCAGACCTGTCGAAGAACCAGCCAGCACTTTTGCACCTGTCGAAGAATCTGCTGGCACTTTCATACTTGTCAAAGAACCAGCTAGCATTCCCAAACCTGTCGAAGAATCAGCTAGCACTTTCAGACCTACCGAAGAGCCAGCTAGGCCACTAAAATAAACAAAATGAAAGTGTCACTGAAGTCTCAAGTTTCAGCTATAAAGTGGGGTCATTGATAAAAAGGATTTCCTAGTGAAGTGAGTAAATCTTATCATTGATAGCCAAGAAAATCAAAAGCGGTTATTTCCTTTGTT
Source organism: Anaspis maculata (assembly GCA_949128115.1). NCBI lineage: Eukaryota > Metazoa > Arthropoda > Insecta > Coleoptera > Scraptiidae > Anaspis > Anaspis maculata. The sequence continues at coordinate 87,152,354 of OX421964.1, read as the reverse complement.
GCCTACCTATGATTTGAAATAAATTTTGTTGAGAAATAGTGTTTTTTTGTTCTAATTTTATGTCTGTTCGTTTTGAGTAACAATACCGTTTCTATGCATCTTCTATTTGTGAATTCCATTTTTTCGTTTCAAAAAATTGATGTTGCATCGCAGAAGAAACCGGATTATTTTTTCGTTTTCCAATAAAACATTACTAATTATTATTCATCATTGTGGCTACTCACTGGAGCACCTTCTACATGTCATGTACCTATAATGTTTAAAAAGATATGCTTATTGCCCGATGGGCAGATTGCTGTACCAAGGAGAAATAAAAAAAAGTTTCATGAAAATCGGATCACTTTTGAGAAAATTTGACATTGCGGACCAAGATGGCGACGGCTTGAGAATTTTTTTTTTCCTAATTCCATTCTCCGGTGACCACATGTTACACACAAGAAGTCGATTTTCGCTAGGTCTTCTCGTTCAGGGCCAATTAATTAATAAGCCAGACAGTTAGACCGATGGACAGACGGACATCAAAATGCCGCGAAGAGCAGCATTCCTGGTAAAGTACGCTAGAAAGACAATGACGTGAAGTTCGGTTTGTATGAATATCATCGGGTGTACTCGAAAATGTTATATAAAGAAATTTGCTATAGCTGAACTATGAACTGTGATATTTGGAGTGCCTAACGAGACCTGTCAAAAAACGGTGCTGAACGATGTTTATAGTAAATTCTGTTGTTTCATTTTATTCAGTTGCATTTTTCCAATTAGAGGTGCCGTTGATGCGAAAAAAAATACAAACCACAAGAGCTACATATTTGGCGCGGTTTTTCCAAGATGACGGTCTTAAGCTACTCGATACAAAAACGTATGATGGCTTATTTGTATGCTGGTGTTGTGGGGAATCCAAAAAGGTATGACACATCAAGTCCCCAAGGTGAAAACCACTCGAATCCCCTGGCTCAACGACCCACACTTACGATATGGTGACATCTGAGCATGCGCGATGTGCTCTACTGCGTATTCATTGCATGCTTATTGCACACTTATTGCATACTTATTGCATATTTATTGCATATTTATTGCATACTTATTGCATACTTATTGCGCATTAATTGCATACTATTGCAACCTATTACATAGATATTGCACACTTATTGCATACCTCGTTGCATACTATTGCAACCTATTGCATACTTATTGCATATATTGCACACGTATTGCACATATATTGCAAACGAGGTGTCCCACATATTGCATGAGTGGTTACCCCCTCGGATGTACCTATGGGAGAAGTTTGTGCAAATGAAAATACGCACTAGCTATTGGTTACAGCTTTGTTCATTTCAGATTAAGAACATTTCCATACTCCTATCCTTACCTTAGATATGAAAGATTTTATTGTATCTATTTATGTACTAACAAGACTCTAAGAATTTTCATTCACATGTTCGAAAATATTTGCAGTCATTTCTTACAATAATTAAAGGGTTTGACTGTCGAAGAGACAAATATGGTTTCGCCAGCTAATGATGTTGGATATAAGAGTCCAAGCTCGCATAGAAGGTCGAACGCAACCCGTTGACGCCTCTAATATCATTATCCCACTTTCTCGTCGTCTTCCTTCCAATAAAAGTACCTCGCCAACATCAGAACTTTTGGAAGTTTTTAAATACACTAACTTATCTGTAACTGCGCCTGGGTCGGTAGGACAGCCATATTCTTCATTTTTTTCAATTCACTGAAATTCTTTGCCACTTCTCTTGAGGCTGGAACCTAACTTGGAGAGATTTCTATAGGTCCTTATTGGTGCAGATTGACCTTTTGTCGAGAATCCAAATCGGTACCAAGAAGCATCATGGACAAAGTCGTCATCACTCATTTCATCATCCATTGTCTCACCGCTGTCCGTCGTTTTCAGATTTTGAGAAAAGGTTACTTCTATTTGATAAGATCTCGAGTGTATTGCAGATGTAGATGAACTGGTTCCGCACCTACGACGTTGGAATTTTTTTTGTGTCCATACTTGTTTTGTTGAAGATATGTTAGCTCGGGACATATTCTTCAAGAAAACTGAGCTATTTTTAATATTTTGTAGGATATATGCGATGGCAGGGCCTTCTCCTCTTTAGTTTCTCGCACCAAGCGTGCTAACATAGACTTTAAAATACCGAAAACTCGGGCACTTGTTCTAACCTAGGTCTCTCGAAGGACTTTAGTTATAGCGCTTTGAATTTTTTCGGAAATATTTCTCTTGCTTTCTGCAGCTCTACCTTCTATCGTTATCAAAAGCTCGATCATTTCTGGATATTTTGCTCTCGCTCATTCAAATATACAGATACTCTTCATTTCACGTTTTACTTATCTCAGCATGATGAATAATCTCACCATTATTTTGTCTCCATCGATTGTCCCCTTTCATTGTTCACTTCAATGTCACCTTTGTACTCTTCAATTGTCCCCTAACGTGTCCCTAACGTGTCCCTAACGTGTCCCTAACGTGAGCATTATGTGATAAGCACAAAGTAGTTTTTAAATAAAGTTTCTATTTATATAATAATTATTGATTATCTGGTGGCTCCGTGAATATGTGCATATGATACTAAAAATGCCTGTTCAGACACGATCTTTCAGGTAAAAAAAATAAATAGCTCAGGGCTTTTCAGGTAAGAAGTTACGAACAACCACCCAGTCGACAGGTGGTGGTGGTGCGTTTGCATTCGTTATCTAGCAGCCTCATGGGTTGGTGCTGTGCCGTGTTTGTGTTTTTCGGGTAAGTTCAATTTTCACTATGTTTATGCGGACAATTCATTTATTTGAGTACATATTCTTATGGAAACACATTACTATATGTACGGGTTATATTTAGAAAAAAATTGAACTTTCTTTCGACAAAAAAATTCTATTTCAATACAGGCCCCTGGTCGATAGTTCCGGATTTTTGAAAACGACTGCAAAGCCGCGGCTCGCTGTATATTATACCTACCCCACGCAAAACTAAGCCAATTCCATCGATCTTTTTCAATGTAATGTCTCATGCTTATGCAAAAAAAAATATCACCCACAGATTCGATGGTCAAACTTTATTGAAAAAAAAATCAATCTCTTGTTAAAACTCTGTGGAATGACTACAGTTGATGGAAAAAAGACTGGTTACGCGGATAAACAGTATAGATTGTTCAAATTCAAACTTATTACCACGGTTTACATGGTGGATATTGTCACGCCACTCACGACCTTAAGGGCCTTGCGACAATTAGCATGTTTTATTTTCAATAATCATGCTCCCGTAATACCGTCATGACCTTATAAATCATAAGAAAAAGGCCTTCAACCAATTCCCTGTTGGCAAGAGCCGTTATTTTGGGTGCGACTTCTCAGGTAGCCGAAATGCATATACCTACAAACAATAAGCCTCACGGTCGTGGAGGCATATTCACTCGTTCATTTTTCGTACCCCCCAACAATACTATGTCTTATGAAACTTGTATTATAATATCCTGTGAGACATTACATACAATTTTTGATTTTTTTTTGTAGTACTCACCTGGAATGTTCTCATCACAACTACAATAACTAGAATTATACTGTCAACCTGATCCAGTCCCTGAATTCACACTATCAACGATTTTCTCTAAGAGCCAACAGTGGGCCTCTTCGCCTGCCCAGCACCCGAGAATAGAAGTGATGTCGTTTGCAAAGTGAAAATAATCAAACTGAGCTATAAGAATTCCAAGCTACTCAATTTTGGCTCCATGAAGGAGTTAATTGTTGTCAATAATGATGATGATTCCAACATTCTGCCTCGCGACCGGCACATCAGAACTGCCGACCATCAAGTTGTCGTGTTAAGTGTACTTCGACTTTGGGTGAATGATGTTTGTAACTGAGAAATTGTATTAAAAATGTACCTCGATTTCAGGTCATTGATATTTGTGTGATCAACCCTATAAATTCGTTTATCATCATTTGTTTGTGCCTTAATTCAAATATCAAATAATTTTATATGGTATCATCAACTAAGAAATTGTATTAAAAGTACCTACTCCTATTTTAAAGTATTCAATGTTTGTGTAATCAGCTATAAAAATCGCTCATGAACACCTGTTTTGGCCTTACTTGAATTTCGCGTAATTGCCTATGTAAGTAACTAAGAAATTGTATTGAATGTACTTCGATTTTGAGTAATTCAAGTTTGTAATATTCAACACTGTAAACTTGTTTATAATCACCTCTTCGTGTCCTATTTTGAATTTCATGTAATTGTATATTATGTAATCAACTAAGAAATAGTCAAATGTACTTCGATTTTATGTTCGTGTGCATATCTTCTATGTATAATCAACTATGTAAATTTGTTTATTATCACCTGTTTGTGCCTTATTTCAAATTTCATGTAATGGTATGCGGTAATCGGCTGGGAAATTGTATCAAATGTACTTCGATTTCAAGTGAATAATGTCTGTATACTTAGCTATAAAAAGTCATTCATGCTCACCTGTTTGTACCTTATTTTAAGTTTCACGTAATTGTCTATGTAAGCAACTAAGAACATGTATTAGATGTTTTTCGATTATAGGTAGTTGATGCCTGTATACTCAGCTATGAAAAATCGTTCACGATCACCTGTTTGTGCCTTATTTTAATTTGACGTAATTGTCTATGTAAGCAACTAAGAAATTTTATCGAACGTACTTCGATTTCAAGTAATTTTAGTAATTAATGTTTGTATGTATAATCGATATTTGTTTATGATCACCTGTTTGTGCTTTATTTTGAATTTAATATAATTGTCTATGTAAGCAGTTATGTGAATTAAACCACGAATAAATCATGATGTTGAGGTCTTACCCTGAACTGTATGTAATTATTGTCTATGTAACTAGCACAGTATATTGGTCTGTCAATAAAATGGTTCTATTTGCTTGCGTTTATATACCAAAAATAACTATTGAAACCAAACCATTTGAGAGTTTGCAAGGGTTAAGATACAATGAGGAGTGCTTCAGTAGGTATAGGGAATTCAAACATCCCGCGCTTTCAAGCAAACAAATGTCTCCTGTCGAACACAATCTGTGACCTAACCTGTCAAATCCAAATTTCACGTACTTTTCAAATTTCCCGCACGTTAAAATCCGCCACATGTCAAATGCCGGTAATACAGAATAAATGCTTGACGACCAGTCAAAAAAGTCACTAGATTCAGTGATAATAACCAAAAGTCACCAGATAAACTGAAAACTTTTCAAATTTCCCGCGCCACCTGTCAAATGCCGGTAATGCAGTTCCAATGCTTAACGACCTGTCAAAAAAGTCACTAGATTCAGTGTTGCCAACCAAAAGTCACCAGATAAAAGTCCCTAGAAACGTCTGGCTCAACCGACGCTTTACCTACTTCTGATCCGGAAAATTCAAAAACCGTTTCGAGATTACACATCAGGCTACATAAATAGTCCATGGAAATTAAAAAATGTTTTTTTTACCGAAACGGAAATCGGTGAAACGTGGAACTAAGTTCAATTTTGCAACGTTTCACAATCCACCCTGTAAAAAAAGTGATTGACAATTAAAACAAAATCTCGTTAATAGGATGAATTGCTGGAAAGTGGATCTAAAAAACTGTGGAAACAAATTCAAAATCGGTTGTGTCAATCCCAAGCTACTTCATTTTGAAAAAGGGCAAAATTTTTGATACGTCATTCCAGTTGTTGAGCAGTTCAGATCAGTGTGGTTTGTTGGTTCTCTCTTTTTGTTACCAGTAGAGCAGCTTCCATCTTCTGGGAAGCCAGAATAAGTTGTCTGCTACTCAGCCAGTAGCCAATCCTTTGGATAGCCCGTTTTGCCCTCATCTTTACAAACTCTTCTTTCTTGTGTTTCAAGGTTGAGTCCCTTCGAATTCGAATTCCAGATATGTCGGGGAGTATGTTCCACAGAATCGATCCCAGGATTGATCCCTGTGGAGCCCCGCTATCAACTCTTCGTTCGTCTCTTGAAGTCTCTCATACCAATATCCATTCTCCTATCGTTCAAACAACTTCTTATCGGAGGTGTCAGATTGGGGTCGACGTACCTACCTCTTTTTGAGCTCATGCAAATCAGCTGGCAGTTGACCGAATCACAATTATTCCTCATGCCTAGTGTTATCAATCTGCAATACTTTCTGTGTCGAGGGTGACGCGGGAAAGTTTTTGTGTAACAGTTATCACTTATCAGCACTAACATAATATACAGGGTGGCCCAACGAAAACAGAACAGAGGAGTTTTTGGGCATTTCACCTCATTTTCTTAAAAAAAGCTCGAACAGGTCGATTTTTATATTGAGTTGGACATCTGAAACATACATTGGCAGATTTCTATCTTCAGCCTCCTCACCCCCACTCGCCCCAACTTCGAAGTTTCAAATGACACCACCCACTTTGCGATACATCAAATTGAAGAGAATTGAATTCTTCTTCTGAAAAAATATTTCTATAATTTTCAACCTAAAATTGTCAGAGTTTCCAATGTAATATTTTTGATCTCTCAATTATCTTCAGTACAGTCTACGTCATCCTGCACAGCATCGAGGGAGAAAATTTTCTGTGTAAAAAGTGCCACCCAAATTCACCCCTTCACTCCCCCACCTCAACTTCAAAATCTAAAATGACACCACCTACTTTGTGATACATCAAATCGAAGGGAATTGAATTCTCTTCCTGAATAAAATATTTTCAGAATTTTCAAAAAGCCCCCTTTCCCCCTAAAATACTCCAAATGTTCAATTTATCAGGAAAGGGGTTGAAAATTTAAAAAAAAATGGTTTTCAGAAATAGAAATCACTTTACTTTCATTCGATGTATCACAAAGTAGGTGGAAGTAGGTGGTGCCTGTTAAATTTTGAAATTGGAGTGGGGGAGAGGAAATAAAGGTGGATTTGGGTAACACTTTTCTCCACCGAAAATTTTCTCCTTAGATGCTATTCAGGATGACGCTGATCAAATTGAAGAGAATTGAGGGATCGAGGAAATAAAATGGGACAGCCAGAGAAATTTAGGAAGATGGGGGGTGGGGTTGAAAATTTTGAAAATATTTTTTTCAGAAAAAGAATTTGATTCTCTTTGATTTGATGTATCGCAAAGTGGATGGTATCATTTGAAATTCTAAAGTTGAGGTGGATAGGGGTGAGGGGGCTGAAGATAAAAATTTGCCAATGTATATTTCAGATGTCTCCCTCGATATTAAAATCGACCTGTCTGAGCTTTTTTCAAAAAAAGATGTGAAATGCCCGGAAACCTCTCTGTTCTGTTTTCGTTGGGCCACCCTGTATAACATAACAGTACCTAACAGTAGTCAGAGTACCAGTAGTCATCGGTTGCAACTGTGCATTAATTTGACAGATAGGCAGTTTTTACAACAAAATATAGATGGCGCCACATAAAAACCCATCAATAACCAAAAATCCACCAAAAACACAAAAACCCAACAAAAACCCAGAAATCCACCCACTTCTTTTTGATTATATGGGTCTTTGCCCACCCTGCTTAGCACCCATTCAGATGGTTGTAGCATTTGTTTTTTTGTCATATCACTTTTGTGGTATATCTGAAGTAGACGTATCGGTGATAGATGAGTGTTTCCTGGTTCAAGACCTCCCAGTCGTGAATACGAACGTGGATATATCCTCCAACGTTTTCGATGAGTTTCGACCCACCCAGAGGCTGATCAGTTGCTACACTTCAACAAGTCTCGACCCATCTCTAAGGTGTTGAGTTGAGACCATTGAATGTTAAGTTTCGATCCGCCTCGGGGAGCCAAAATAAAACCCCTTGGTGATGAGCTTCGACCAATCTTCAGGTAGTCCAGGCCTCTCCAATGAGGCTTTCGATCCACTTCTAGGATGGTAAGTTGAAACCTCTTGTAGCAGGCTTTGAATCGAGACTTTCCATCCCTCAGGGCTGGACCTCAACTTCCTCAGTCACTCGCGAAACATCTCTGGGTGATTGGAGAGTATTATATTGTTGAGATATTCGGGTTCACCTATTTCGAAATTAAACGCGCTGATTTACTTGTAAACAAACTGCACTTTATTTACCACTACCGATACAACTAAATAACGCACACAATTATTGATCGCTTAGAAATTCACAATGTCGCTTGAGATGTTATCGCCACGGTCGGTCGATTCCAACTCTCTGTCTGATGCCAGGTCGAGTTCCTCTCTTATAGTGGCATCGAAGGTTTAGGATGCTTCCTGTTTAATCGTTGGAGTTTCCAGCACACAAGGATTTTTCTGGTATATGCGTCGAGAATATACGCGTACCTTTTACGGCACCTCCACCAGAAGTCTCGACGTGTCGTGACCTACCGCTGCAGTCTCTCGATGCTTCCTGAATGCAACGCGAAAATCTAAATTTCTCTGGAAAGAGCCGGGATGGTCGCAAGCCTCGTAACAATATCAAATCGGAACATTTTGGTCCCCCTTCTCTCGTTTCTCGCTACTATTAGAGGCTGAGCTCTTTTGACAAGGCGCATCTGAAAATTTAGAAAATCTCTTCCAAAGAAGAAGACAACAATTTTTTTCAAATTTGCAAAAAGTGCGTTTCTCATGCGGAATTTTCATGTCAAGATTGTATCAATCGAACTGAAATTGCTGGTTGTTGACCTTTGTTCTACTGACTTCACTTCTAAAATGTAAATAAATCAAGTAGGCCTCAGATAGCACAAAGTAGTCGCATGGATGTACAGTGGAAACCCAGTGAAATCTGCCACGATAACGATGGCAGATGTGGTGGATTGAACTTTGGGCGCTCTCTTTTTTTGCGAATCTCACCTACGAGGCTAAGTGCTGACAGATCTTCATGTTTGCTTCGTCACACGTGTTTTTGAAGTTTATAAGAATACTTGATACAAAATTCAACAAATTCAATAAATAGCTACGCCATTTCAGCCTATTCTATTCATTTTCCGACACAACATTGGCCAATAAAAAAAACGCCTAGATGGCATATAGATGGTATATAGAACGTCAACTTGCCGATGCCCACAGCGCGTTCAGTTTAAGTCGGATTAGTGGAGCAACGACCTATATTGGACACTTAACGGACGTTTGTAGGACGTTCACTGCTATCTAAGCGTTTGCTCAACCCTGTAGCTAAGTACAATATGAAAAAACAATAAAACGTAATAAGTAAATGTGCTAATACAAACATCATTATGAATGATGACCCGGTGCCCTGTGTGCGATTTTTATATGTAAGTAAGTATAAACACTGAGATAATGAATCAAAGCGTCGTAATAGTTGATAATTTCGGTTAGATGCAATTTTCTGGATCAGTCGTTTCAAGATGGCTTTGTTCGAATCTTGGATTCCGGGTGCAGTGCTGGCGACCGCCATTTTTTGGCTGGCCCTCTACTTGTACTTCACCCGCGACTTTTCCTACTGGAAGAAACGCAACATCAAATTCCTGAAGCCGATCCCGTTCTTCGGAAACGCCCTGGACATCTTCGTGTTCAAAAAATCCGTCGGCGATCTCTGCTGGGACGTCTACAACAAAACCGCGGAGCCGTTCTTGGGGTACTTCGTCTGCGCAGAGCCGTGCCTCCTGGTCCGCGACCCGAGCCTCATCAAGACGATCCTGGTGAAGGACTTCGGCGTGTTCAACAACCGCACCATGACCGACAACAAAAAGGACGACCCGATGGGCTCGCACATACTGTTCGTCTTGAAGACGCCCGGCTGGCGCGACACCCGCAGGAAGGTCACGCCGGTGTTCACCACCGGCAAGACCAAGCTGATGTACGAGCTGATCCGGGAGGCGGGACAGGACCTGGTCGAGTTCTTGGACAGAGAAATCGGGCTGGACCCGGTGGTGGAGACCAGGGAGGTCTGCGCAAAGTACACGACGGACGCGATCACTTCGACGGCGTTCGGGCTCAGAGCTGAGTGTTTCCGGAAGGAGAACTCGGAGTTCCGGGTGGTGTCCAGGAGGATTTTCAACTGGCACATCTTGGAGCGCGGCATTTCGACCACTTGCTACTTCGTGGCTCCGGCTTTGGTCAAGCTGTTCAAGCTGAAGTTCATCGATTCGTTCTCGTCCGGGTTCTTGCGAGAAGTTTTCTGGAAAACCATGCACGAACGCGAACGGTCCCAGCAGCCCCGCAACGACGTTTTGGATATCATGATCGAGATGAGGAAGAAGGAAAAGATCGACGATCCTTACAAGCTGGGTGAGTCCGGGTTGAGTTTCTTTGGACCCATATAAAAACTGTTAGCGTGGTCAACTATAAAATGCACTTGCAGAGGGCGATATACTGGTAGCTCAAGCGGCGCAGTTCTTCATCGCCGGATACGAAACGAGCTCGTCGCTGATTTCGTTCACTCTGTACGAACTGGCCAAGAATCCCGACGTGCAAGACAAGCTCAGGAAAGAAATCTTGGAAGTACTGGACAGGCGAGGAGAGTTCTCCTATGATGCGCTGAAAGAAATGGAATATTTAGACATGTGCATCAAAGGTCTGTACTTCATTGTATCTGCTGCTATGAAAGTGGGTTTCTAACCTACCAAATCTCCTCGATTTCAAATTTGGCGCGTGAATGTTATGTAGTATTTTAGGTGAGGCGGTGCAGGTATTCTTGTTATTATCATTACCGTTATTTATTGTTAGTTCGCTCTTGTACTTCGTATAAGATTCAATTTTTTCGTTCACTTTATTATTATTTGGCCAGCCCCTGGTAACAATTTGAGAAAGAATCTTTAATTTTTTATCTTTTCCAGTTTCAATTTTAATTTTTTCGAGATATCCATCTGTAATATTTGAACCTGAATCAATCACGCATATTTGTTCGTTTTCATTCATTGACATATTTCCTCCGTCATTTGAGTCCGTTCCAGGCAAATAGGTTCGCGACAATGCGTCTGCAATTATCAGTTCGCTGCCTCTTCTGTAATTTAAAGTGAATTGGTATTTTTGTAATTGTAGCAGCAAACGTTGTAGTCTGGGCAGACATTTATCGATTGGTTTTTTTTAATTATGGCCAAAAGTGGTTTATGGTCACTTTCCACTATGACTTGTCTTCCAAAAACATAATCGTGAAAGGACTCCGCACGATTCTTATGGGAAATGGGTCTCGGTCAAATTCCCTAATTTTTTATATGTTGTAGCCCAATTTGACACGAGCCAAAAACCATCGTCCGTTACCCAAAAAAATGGACAGTTTTTTTTCTATAAGGGGTTGAAAATGGGTTATTTCAAGGTAGAAAAATATGTTCCAACGTAAGTGAGAACATTGCAACGTCCTTTTTTACACATATGGCTCATGACAATTCTCTTTTTCATTTGTGAGAGAATCAACTCCCTCCCTCACCCCCAACCCCTACTTGTGAGTATCAAATTCGAAATTACGTTTGAAAGTCATGCAGATGGTTCTATTTTGTCGAATTACTAATTTTTGTCACAATTTTTTTTTCCAACCCCCAAATAGGGGGTGGGGTTGAAAAAAAACTATTGGTCAATTCGGCTGAATTTCTGATATTGTGCTTTACCAGTTACGCTAAACAAGATTACCAAGGGCAAACTCATTCGTATGACCAGTTTCCACCCCACAGAGGGTTGAAGTTGACTATAATGACTCATAAAACATTCTTCCATGTCATAAACAAAATGAATGAAAATAGTGGACTTTCATATCATCTTGTTTTGTAAAAATGCCTATCCTTCAAAAATAATTTCAACCCCGTCTCTCATCCCCTATCCTTGTTTCTGAACATCATATTCGAAATAAATCTTGAAAATGAAGGAGAAGGTCGACGGTCAGACTCTCTGCATCTGATTGTGAATCCCCTTTCAAAATGCACTTTCACTATTATGCTTATGTTAGCATCCTTACAGCAGGGTGGGACATACATTTGATTGAATGATTTTTTTGTCTGGATTATTATTAAAAATATTGGTGCTCCTATCAAGTCTCAACTTTATAGCAGGTTAATTATGTTTACCTGTACCTACATAGTTCTTAACTTTTTTCTTTTGTACGGATACACCTCTACTTATAGTTTAGATTGAAGAATTTTATGTCATTTGGAGCGAAAGCTGCTCAATCAAAGCAAAATATTATGTAACACTCTTATTCTAGCTACTGCGACTATTTGAAGGATGAAATAAAAATTGATATAATTTCCAAGATTTGTTTCGAATATGATGTTCAGAAACAGGGATAGGGGATGAAGGACGGGATTGAAAGTATTTTTGGAGAATAGACATTTTTACGGAACAAGATGATATGAAAGTCCACTATTTCCATTCATTTGGTTCATGACATGGAAGGATGTTTTATGCGTCATTATAGTCAACTTCAACCCTCTGTGGGGTGAAAACTGGTCATACGAATGAGTTTTCCCTTGGTAATCTTGTTCAGCGTAACTGGTAAAGCACAATATCAGAAATTCAGTCGAATTGACCGATGGTTTTTTTTTCAACCCCACCCCCTATTTGGGGGTTGGAAAAAAAAATTGTGCCAAAATTGATAATTCAACAAAATAGAACCATCTGCATGTTTTTCAAACGTAATTTCGAATTTGATACTCACAAGTAGGGGTTGGGGGTGAGGGAGGGAGTTGATTTTTTCACAAAAGAAAAAGGGAATTGTCATGAGTTATATGTGTCAGAAAGGACGTTGAAATGTTCTCACTTACGTTGGAACATATTTTTTCACCTTGAAATAACCCATCTTCAACCCCTTATAAAAAAAAAACTGTCCATTTTTTTGGGTAACGGACGATGGTTTTTGGCTCGTGTCAAATTGGGCTACAACATATAAGAAAATCAGGGGATTTGACCGAGACCCATTTTCCATAAGAATCGTGCGGGGTCCTTTTTGCAACCCGTATGAAACTGCAAACATTTCTTTTTCTATCTGGGAATATGATTTCTGTGTTTCTGTGAATGATTTTGATGAATAGCAGACTGGTTTGTTTTCTTGTAGTAGGCATGCACCTACGCCGTTTTGACTTGCATCTACTGACACCGTGATATTTTTCTTGATATTGAAAAAACTGTAAAACAGGACTTTGAGTTAATTTTTTCAAGAGCTTGTATTTGAGGTTCTTCTTAACTGAAGTGTGTATTTTTTTTTCAAAAGATCTCCCAGTGCCTGTGTTTCTATTGAATAGTTAGGAATGTATTTATTTACATAATTTACAGCACCGATCAAACGCTGAACGTCTTTTTCACACTTTGGTGTCGGCATTTCTTTTATAGCTCTAACTCGATTTGTATCAATTTCCATTCCATTCTCATTTATAATGTGTTCCATAAATTTTGATTAATTAACCGCAATTTGGCATTTTGCTAGATTGAATTTGACTCCATGCTTTCTGGCTGAATTCAATACTTTTTCAAGAATTTCGTCATGTTCTCTCTGATCTTTTGCCCAAATAATAATGCCATCGATGTACACTCCTACATTATTGCAATTAAAAATGCTTTTGAACCTTCCATTGAATATTTCGGGCAAAAGTGATACCATAGGGTAACCTTTTGTACTTGTACTTTCCAAAGGGTGTACCGAATGTGCAGAGATTTGAACTTTCTTCATCAAGCGGGATTTGATGAAACGCTTGATTTGCATCTAATTCACTGAACATTTTAGCTCTGGACATACGACTTGTTATTTTTTCAAAAGTTGATAATCTGCTATGTTCTCTCTTAATTGATTTGTTTCGATGAAACGGATCAAGGTAGATTCTCAATGGAATGTCGGACTTTTTGACAAGTACCAATGGATTTATCCAATCACTCGGTCCTTTGCATTTTTCTATCACTTTACTTTTTCCTACATTATTTAGCGCCTTTTTGAGATGGTCATGTAAAGCAAATGGTACTTTTCTTATTGGGGCTATCACCGGTTGTGCGTTTGGAATCAAATTAATGTGATGGGGTGGATTTATTTCTCTTATTCCTGAAAACAAATCTCCAGTTTTTTTCATGACAGTATCTTTTGTATGTCGAATATCATGCACCTGAACTTCATTTTCATTGATACACGACGTATCTGTATTTTGGATGAGTTTTAGTTTTATGCACGTTGGTAAACCTAAAAGAAGTTTTAAATTGCTTCCAACTACATAGAATTGAATTAGATTTTTCTAATTTTCAATTGAACAAATCGATTCACATGTTCCAACTACAGTGATTTGATTCCCTGTGTATGAAGTTAGTTTCAATTTAGGAGTTTGCAATGCATTCATTGGCAATTTTAAAACGTCTTTGTACATATTTATATGCATAAGATTCACTGAAGCTCCGCTATCTATTTTGAATTCGATTTGTTGGTTTCCAATTGCTAACTTTGTTATCCAGGAACAACCACCCGCATTAACATTTTTAATTTGAGTATGCTCAATTTTATGACTATTTATCCTACCTACATAGAATTCTGTCGTGTCATTTGAATTATTATGACTTAAAACTGCACCGATTTGATTTTTTCTTGACGACCTACACATCAAGGCGATATGATTTGTTTTTTTACACTTCATACACGTTTTTGAATACGCTGGACACTTGTTAATTTGATGTGACGTTCCACATCTAAACAGGTCAGCAATTGAAGTGGGCCACCCAAAATTTTTACTCCCTTTCAAATATAAATATCAGCGGAAAGACGCAACCGATTTCAAAACAGTTCACGACGTCGAATAGAGTGATCCTTTCTCTACGATGTTTAATGTTAGCTTTTTTCTATTGTCGGCAATATATTTGATATACAGGGTGAAAACGGAAGCTGTACGGAAATGGTCAAGTTTAAATCATGTGTAACTATTGTAAAAATGATACCAGACTTTTCGTGACTTCATATTTAGAAAGTTCGACTCATTGTCTCGAAACGGTTTTTCAAATTCCCGTCTATCGCTTTCAATTACAGAGTGATCTAAAAAAAAATTGGTTTTGCACTGATAATGGGATTCCTTGTTATCCAATTTTCAAAATATGGACGGCGAATTGGAGCTTATTCTTTGAGAGATGGAGCTTGAAAATCATAATCGACTCAAAAAAACATTCGAAACAATGGACTCTACCAAAGGTAACCCAAATATGAAGTAGGTACACTCGGGATCTGGTTTGGATGAAAAATGTATGACAAAATCAACCGCTTTTCAAACGAACGGTTTACTCCAAACATTTCGACGTAGTTTTCGCTTGTATCAGTTAAGAATGGTCGGTGATGGAACCGAATTTACAACCGCATGATTACGGAGAGGATACAAGCGAAAAGTACGTCGAATGTTCGAGTGAACGGTTCATTTGAAAAGCGGTTGTTTTTGTCAAAAATTTTCATTCAAAACAGATCCCGAGCGTACTTCATATTTGGGTTACCTTTGTTGAAGTCTATTGTTTCTAATGTTTGTTTTGAGTCGATTCTGACTTTCAGATTCCCATTTCCTGAAGAATAAGCTTGAATTCGCTGTTCATATTTTGAAAATTGGATAACAAGGTGAAACGACCCCAGCTATCGTCTTGTAC
This sequence comes from Anaspis maculata, assembly GCA_949128115.1. Classification (NCBI taxonomy): domain Eukaryota; kingdom Metazoa; phylum Arthropoda; class Insecta; order Coleoptera; family Scraptiidae; genus Anaspis; species Anaspis maculata. The sequence continues at coordinate 87,136,864 of OX421964.1, read as the reverse complement.
CCCTGAATGGGTAGACAACCCATTATACTGGCATTTAATTCAACTTATTTGAATTAAATCACTTCTCCCGCTTTTGGAACCGCTTGGCCGATGATCATCTAGTATCAGGACGACATCCCGTTGTGCCTCTCTTCTTGTTGTTCGATTATAGAGTTCTCGAGATTGTTGAGACAGGTCCGACTACGAGTTTGAACGCAATAAGACACAGTTAAAGTTTTAACATAACATCAATCTATTGACTTCTATGTACAATTCAAAATGTTTAAATAATGGCTCGCTCCTATACCTAGTCCTACCTTCACATCGCAGGCTAAATCATCTGAAAGATCTAACCTATTCCCGAAGAGATAACTTTCCCCTAATTATTTCAGACGTCCCAACACCCCAACCCTCCGACGAACACCTGACTCTACACCTTGACCGACATTTAATTCTGACTGGTTTTCGCGGTTCAAAGTTCTTTTTGTGGTTAAATCAGACCCAACATTTATGTTAGTGTTAGAGGTTATGTTAGGGTTAGGCCCGGCTTCTAGACACTGAAAAGAGAAGAGTGACTTCGACCACGAGTGCTATCCAAGATTTGTGGGCCGGTGTGTGTATGGTAGCCCACCTAATTGTGGCATTCTTTTCAAAGGCTGTTGCTTCTTTTTGGGCCATGGTCTCTTTTGCCCGTTTGGAAAGGATTGGATATGGCTACCTTTGTGGGGGCCTATTCCCTTTTTTCACCGTGAGTCGCCCCCAACGCTCAGAAAGATTCCCGCGGTCGCGCGTGTCTATAACCGGAAATGTTGAACCAAATTTCGCCCTTCCAAAAACTTTCAAACCGATGGTGAGCGCGAAACAATTACTCTAGTCAAGATACAAATTTAATTTGGAGAACGTTTTGAGCACGCCCCGTATACGCGCTAGTTCGTTGTTGTTTAGCAATTTGTGAGAGAAGGCCGCAGCCAGGAGAAACAAAGCGCAGAGAATAGGCTATACAGGGTGTTCGCCGAAAAGCCGATGCGGAGAGGCGTCGAAATAATCTTTGCCCTAACGCGAAATAATCGCCGTCTACCCTATTCCTGATCGAGCCCTAATAACAATTCATTTTCACAAAGTCCCTATCTGAACGATGGCGTCGTTGGGTACCGGATTAAATTCATCAGTTTCGAATAAGAACGTCTTCATTCCCGTAACAAGCTCTATATGGAAATATCCGGAACTGTCGTGGCGCTAAAACAAAATCATTAGTTTCAAGGAGGGGGGGGGGGGGTGTCCATCAATCCGATCAACAATTACAACTCTACGGCGCAGGGTCCGAACCCCGATACAAACGCGATTCTATTTTATTTCAATTACTTGATTTTTCACGTAGTTCTCAAAATTTACATTTTCCGAATAACTAGGAGCTTCAGAAACGCAGAAGAAGCTCACCCGCGAGTCTCCAGATCTAACCCACTAGGTCCGGTGCTCTGAGTACCGCAGTCACAAAGCCAAGTCCAGAGGGCCCAAGAGCGCGAATATCTTTCTATGAAGGTATCCAACAAAGGACGAGGCTTTAAAGTGGCTGTACCTGACGGCAGACAGTAGCGCAGACACCAGCACGTGCAGGCAGATTCAGAACGCACGCGTGAGCCCCATCATACATTTTCCCGACAAAGCCTAACCGTAAGCAACTATCCCAACTCACCAAGACTAACCTCCCGCTCGTCGAGGTCATCACTCCGCCACACGAGATACCGAAACGAGAGACCTCATTTCTATCGGGCCTGGTTCATTTAGGGGTTTCAACTCGACATCCTCGAGGTGGGCTAGAACTCATCGTGGAGGGAACGCGACTCAGCATCCTGGAGGGGGTTCGAAACACTTCGTCAACGGGTCCCAACTCTGCGACTTGGAGAAGGGTCGAAACTCAACACCGGAAGGGCCTTGGCACATCGACCTGGCAAAAGGGCTGGAACTCGTCGTCGGAGGGCTCTGACTCGACACCTGGAGGCGGATCAAGACTCAACGTCCAAGGGCTCTGACTCGACATCCTAGAGACGGGTTGCAACTCAACGGGGGAAGCAACTCATCAGTCTCTCGGAGGGTCAAAACTCAACCTGGAGGGTTCTCGACTCAGCGTGCCCCCAAGGGGACCAAAACACGACTCCGAAGGGTTCCAACTCGGCTTTCTCCAGGGGGCCTTTGAGACACATCGGGGGGAATCGACTCGTCATTTTCCAAGTGGGCTGGGACTCATCATTGGGGCTTCGACGCTTCGGCCTCTAGGAGGGTCGCGACGCAACATAAACGGGTTCTAACTCAGCTTCCTCGAAGGGGACTAAAACTCTTCGCTAACAGGCCCGCAGAAGCACTCGGCAGCGGACGTGACAAGTCGGGAGCGGACGGCAGCCCAGGAGGATTGGTCCAGGTACCACGGTCAATCTCCGGCGATATCCTCCATTCCCAGCAATTCGGAATATTTTATTGCATCCAAAACGACCGCGAGCGGCGTATAGACAGCTCAGGTAATCCGAGAAGCCGCTGGAGAATGCGACCGGCGGTGCTAACACGTGTGAATCGGATAGTGGCGGGCAGCGGGCAGAGGCACGGCGTGTCAACACATCAGGAGTACGGCAGCAACTAGCTGCGTCAATGTGCGGGTGGTTTACTTCATATGCACCAATTCACCATTTCGTCGGACGTCACGCAGGAGCGGTTGTGGAATTGACGATGAGAAGCAAATAAATTATGTTATAGAGCTTTGCGGGATTTACACGAATGAATTAAATAGCTAGCGACATCTTTTAATGATGCCTTGACTCTGAATATTCACATTCTCATACCTCGATTTCACGGCTTTGAATTATTTTCCTCCGGAATATTTTCGGCCCGCCAAATGCGGGTGGCTTCAAAGGAAACCCATTATCAGTGCAAGACCAAAATATTTTTATTCAGAATCACCCTGTAATTGAAAGAGATAGACGGGAATTTGAAAAACCGTTCCGAGACATTGATTCAAGCTTTCCAAATATGAAGTCACAAAAAGTCTGATATAATTTTTACAATAGTTACACATGATACAAAATTGACCATTACGGTACATCTTCCGTTCTCACCCTGTATATCATGTACATTGCCGACAATAGAGAAAGCTGACACCACACATCGTAAACAAAGGATCACTCTATCAGACATCGTAAACCGTCTTGAAATCAGTTGCTCCTTTCCGCTGATATTTATATTTAAAAAGGAACAAAATTTTTGGGTGGCACACTTCAATTGCTGACCTGTTTAGTACAGTTGTTAATTACATTGCCTGATCTTGATACCTGATGTCTTCTGTTTGAATTACTCCGTCTCCTAGTGCTACCGGAACGATTTCCAACAGGTTGTCTGGTATGTGGACGCCTGTTCATTGTTTGTTTGATGGAATGATTTATGGCACCAACTGATGGGTCTCCGCTCAGGTATTGATGGTTGTTGTCCTTTCCAATTTTCTTTGACTGCTTCCTGGCTTGTTCGTGAATCGCGCATATTTTGATTGCTTCTTCAAGCCTTGAATATTCCTGCTGTATTAATTTTTCTCGGATTTCGGAGTTGTTTCTACCACTGATTAGCACGCATGATATCAAGTCGTCATTTGATTTTCCGAATTTGCACAGTGAGGCCTATTTCTTCAAATCTGTGACAAATTGCTCGTGGGTCTGCTCTTCTTGGTGCGACTGAAAGAATTTATAACGAAGAAAACATAAATTCTCTCTTGGCTTGGAGCTTGGCTTGGAGTATCTGTTGAACCTTTCGATCACGGGTTCGAATTTGTCTTTTTCTTCCTCGTTGAATTGAAAAGTTTGGTGAATTTTCTGCAGCTCTGGTCCAGCAAAGTGGAGTAGTTGTGCGATTTGAATTGTTTCTGCCTTTTTGTCCACTTCCATTGCCGTTAGGTAAATCTTGAATCTGCTGAGCCACTGCTCCCATTGTTCAACAGAATTTCCCGATAATAAATTTAATTGAGGTAGCGCACTTAAATTTGCCATTATTGTTTTTACAACTTTCCACTATGTACATTCACTATGTTTTTGACACTATCATTTGCACTCCGATTGGTTTTTTTATTCGGCGATTCCACGTCACAGTCTTCTTTAATGTTCTATAGTTCGAATATTCGCAGTGCCATGTTATGTAGTATTTTAGGTGAAGCGGTGCAGGTAAAGACACATGTGTATACTATGAGATGTTTATTTAAACTGCTCATTACAACGTAGGGTCTCCTTTCATAGGGAACAGGTAATGATAGGTAGATGTAAATTACACTTACACAGAGTGTGGTATGAGGTTATCCCACGGCGAAAACAACATCACTGTCAAATCTGATTATGTTTTATTGGAATAGTTCATCTTTTTTCCGCTATGTGGCTGCGATTCACTCAAAATCGCTAGCATGACATTCGTTGCAGTTTTTCTCTCCGCATCAATGATACTCCTTCTTCAGCGCGCCAAATTTGAATTCCACGTGTGGAATTTCGTTCATACATGAACACTATGTGTGTCTCGAGCTCGGCATACAAAAGTCTTGGCTTTGTGCTGAGAAACTCAAAGGCATTTACCAACGTTGAAACACTGAAAGCCTTATATGTTTCTTTCGTCCGGTCCAAACTTGAATACGCCTCTCTTGTCTGGAGTCCGATTTATGACTCCTTCGTCAATGATTTGGAGAGAGTTCAGAGGAGGTTTTTGAAGGCGGCTTATTTTATACTGGACAACCAATACCCTCCACGTGGTTTTCCTCAGGAGATCATGTTGGAGCGGTTCAACCTGTCATCTTTGAAGTCTCGAAGAGTGTTCCAGTCAATCCATTTTCTTTTTGGTCTATTTAGCAACACGTTGGATTGCCCTGATTTTCTTGGTGCTGTGGGTCTCAGTGTTCCTCGGCTTTCCTCTAGATCACACAGTTTATTCCACCTTCCCACAGCTAGAACCAACATCCTAGTGGCATCTCCTCTCTATCAGATGATTGTCAATTACTCTGCTTATGAGAGCGAGGTTGATCTCTTCAACTGTTCTCTGTCCGACATAAGAGCGAAGGTTTTTTCCTAAGTATGTACCCCCTCTCGGTTTTGTCTCTGGTATCCCTCACCCTTTAACTGGGCTTTTTTGCCTGTTGGGTGCAGTACAATAATAATAATAATAATAATAATAACACTACGCCAAGCTGTGTACGTTGTACTGGAATATTGACGTTTTTGATTGCGCTTCCAGAGGCGTTACGGAAATACCCGGTGCTGCCGTTCCTCGACAGGCGTTCCAGTGCGGATTACCAGATTCCGGGAACGGACTCGGTGCTGCGGAAAGGTACGGCCGTTTTCGTCTCGATCCTGGGGCTCCACTACGATCCGCAGTACTTCCCCGAACCGGACAAGTTCGACCCCGAACGGTTCACGCCGCAGAATTACGAACAAATCAAGCAGCAATTTGTGTACTTGCCTTTTGGAGAAGGGCCTAGGAATTGCATAGGTGAAGTAAATTTTTTGCTTAATCACCATTCCCAGTTCGTATCGTGAATTAAAGCAACTTACCTAAGAGGTTTTTCTTCAAAACTTCCACCAGCTGCTCAGCAAAACTTCCACGGTTTAGCTGACTTGGAATGAAATGCGACACATTCGATTTTGGCTGGAAGTATTTCAAGCTGATTCAACAGAATCCGACAAGTCCATCGTCGTTATACGTGCAAACTACAAAAAAGCCTCAAAATAAAGCTCCCAAGGTTTTGATAGTTCCGAGGATGGTTTGTGATTATGTTCGAAATTGAAGATATACCACACATATCTTTTGAGAATGAAGTATTTTGAGCTGAGTTTGAAGAAATCATTTAGCCACATGCAAACGCAGCAGCTGGGCCGATGCGGAAAGCATAAGTGGACATAAAATCGGCCTTATGTCTGCTGCCACTATCTCACGCGATCTCACATCATCCTCTACTGCGCCTCACTCATTCTTACGCTTTAATCACGCATACCACGCCGAATCCCCAAAGAATTTCTTCAATCTAATACAATTCTAGATGCCGTCCCATGCATATCTGCGCCATAATTTCACACGATCTCACGTCATCTCACGGGATCCTTGTCTTTTCTCACGCATCCTCAAAGAATTTCACGCCACATTACACTCTGCCATATAATTTACGCCATATTAGGATCACGCGATGTTACGCCATCCCATGACATCCTCCACTGTCCCATCTATACTCACGCTATCATCTCACGCAAGCTCCCTCCATCTATCGCAATACTATACGCTGCTTCACGACCAACCACGTTATAGGATCCTCCGCTTTCTCGTTATTACACCTCAGCTCATCTCACTCGATCTTCCGTGAAATCATCTCAAGCAACTTGACACAATCTCACACCCAGTCATACAAGTTACGCCACGTTTCACTAGCGCGTTTCTGTACCATCGCATGCATTCCCACGCCATCATTTTGCGCGATCTCACGTCATCTGCATCTCACGATATCCTACACTGTCTCATCTATATTCACGCTATCATCTTGCGAAATCTCACGCCTATATCCCATATGATCAATCTGTCATAATCCTCTACGCTGTTTTGCGCAAACTCACGCCATCATCATGCTCACGTCATCATATGACCCAATCCGATGCAATTCCACGGAATCCTTCGTCGTCTCACGCATACCTATATTATCATCTCACGCGATTTCGCTATCATCTTACGTGATTTTATGCCATTTCACATCCAGCCATACTATACCCCATACACCATATCACACTCACGCGACTGTACGCCGTCTCACGCATTCTCATGCTGTCATTCTACGCGATCTCATGTAATCCCACGACATCTTCCACTGTCCCATCCATATTCACGCTTTCATGCTACGCAATCCCACGCGAACCTCATTTCATATACGCATACTCATTTCATCAACTCACACGATCCACGCTATGTAACGAGATCCTTCGCTGTCTCACGCGAACCCCAGCTCCTCCTTCTCAATTTTGTATCATTATTTCAAGTGATTTCACGACATTTCACCCCCTGTCCCAAGACTCAGGCCACGGTCAACTCACGCAAATCTGCGTTGTCACATAGATACCTTCTCACGCTATCGTTTTGGACCTACATGCTATCATTTGACGCAATCTTATGCCAATTCTCACACAATGTCAGTCCATCTGACGCAGTTCTATAACGTTTTACGCATACTCACGTCAACATCATACTCAGGTTATAATCTTACATAGTCTCACGCACTCCCAAGGGATTCTTTGCCGTCTCACGCATAGCCAGATTATCATCCCAAGCGATTCCGTGTCATGAGCTCACGTAATCTCACGTCATTCCTCATTCGGCCGTAACTATGACCTGCATCATTTCATACTGAGGAGATCCCACGTCGTGAAACGCATTCTCATATCACTTGCGATCTCGCGTCACCTCACGACACCCTCCAATATCTCGTCCATATTCACGCTATCCCACGCGAACTCCCTCTATCTATCGCAATGCTTCATGCTGCTCCTCGCCTAGCCACGTCATTCCATCGTCTTACGGGATCCTTTGCTGTCTCATATCAAGCTCACATTACGTGACCAGCCACCATCATCTCAAACACTTTCACGCCATCTCATATCCTGTCATACGATTTATGTCATTCTATACTAACGCAATCTCACGCCGTTTCATGCATTCTTACGTTATCATACGCGATCTCCCATCATTTCACGAGATCCTGCACTCTCACTCATACTCACGCTCACTTCTCACGTAATCCTACGGCATTCTTCGCTGTCTCACCCATAAACAAGCTATTATCTCACTTAATCTCGTATAAACTCTCCGTGTCTATCGCAATTCATTACGCTGCTTCAAGCCTAGCCACGTCATGATTTTCCACGATCACACCCCAACTACGTGATTCTTCGCTGTCTCATGCATACCCAGGCTATCTCACTCAATTTCGTACAATCAGCAGAACAATTCGACGCTATCACACCCTTCCATACGACTCACGTTTTCATATACTTACGCGATTTTACGCCATCTCATGCATTCTCACGCTATTGTTGCCCCTCATTCTACGCACACCAAAATTATTATCTCACGTGATTTTGTGACACCACCTTACGTTATCTTCACGCCCGTCATTTGACATCGGGCCATACGACCCACACGTGATCATACTACCACTACTGCTACTACTACTACCTACTACTAGATGTACCATACTCACGTCATCCTACGCCATCTCGCGCAATCTCACGCTATCATCTTTTGCGATTTCATGCCGTCTCACGACACTCTACATCGTCTCCTCCATTTTCATGCTATCTATCTCACGTTATCTCACGGGATTTTTCGCTATCTTATGCAAACCTAGCATTATCTCACGCAATGTCTCACTATCATCTCAAGCAATTTCACGCTATCTTACCTCTTGCAATACGACTCATGTCATGTTATATACTCACGCGATCTTACTCCGTCCCGCGCATTCTCACGCTATCAACCCACGCCATCTTACGCCATCTCACACCCTGCCATACGACTCATGCTGTATTCATACGATCACGTGGAATCATCTTACGTAATCCCAAGCCATCCCACGACCGGCCATACGACCTACGCCATATCATACTCTGGCGATTTATGCCGTCCCACGCATTATCACGATACATTATAGTCGATAGGTAGTTTCACGACATCCTCCACTTCACCCTCCATATCTACGCTGTTGTTTCACGCTATCCCACGCAAACTCCCTATGTTTATCGCGTTGCGTGTTACGCTGCTCCACGCCTAGCCACGTCATCATCCCACACGATCTCACACCACCTTATTTGGTATCATCATTTTGAGAAATTTATTGTCATCTCACGTTCTTCCAAACCACATATGCCATGTCATAATCACGCAATCTCACGCTGTCTCATGGAATCTCACGCTATTACCTATTACCAATTTCACGCAGTCCGATGCCAATATCCCACATGACCTCAGTCCATTGAACGCAGTTCTCTACTACCTTGCACACTCATACTCACTTTACTATCATACTCACGCTATCATTTCACATGATCTCACGCATAACCAGCTCATTTCACGCGATTTCATGCCAACTTTTCAAGCGACATCACGCCATCCACACCCAGCCATGCAACCTTTGTTGTATCATGATCACACGATCCTACGTCGTCACACGCATTCTCACGCTATCACTTCACACTATCCTTCGTGATCTCACGGCATCTTCGACAGTATCATCTACATACAGGCTATCATATCATGCACACGCAAACTCCCTCAATCTAACGCAGTGCCAATATTCTTTTTATCATCACCTCAGGCAATCTCACGTTATCTCACAATCTGTCTATCATCTTGTGCGATTTCACGCCATCTCACGACACTCCACATCGTCTCCTTCATTTTCATACCTTCATGCATACCTAGCTTTATCTCACGCAATGTCTCACCATCATCTCAAGCACTTTCACGCTATCTTACCTCTTCCCATACGACTCACGCCATGTACTGACGTGATCTTACTTCGTCCCATGCATTCTCAAGCTATTAACTCACGCCATCTTACGCCATCTCACACCCTGCCATACGACTTACGCCATGCTATAGTTATACGATTCAGCACCGTCTCAACTCACGGTGTCCTATCAAAACTCAACTCATCATCTCACGCAATCCAACGCCAACATTGCACGCGATCTTTGGTTATCGAAGGCGATTATCTATGCTATTCCACGCATACCCATCACTACATCCACATCTACTCACGCCATCATCATAAGATCCATAACCACGTCATCATCTTGAAAAATATTCCGCAATCTTTCGTATTTTTTGCCGTCTCGCACATATACAGATCATCTCACGCGATTTCGTGTCCTCATCTCACGTAATCTTAAGCCATCCCACAACCGGTCATACGACCTACGCTATATCATACTCAGGCGATCTATGCCGTCTCACGCATTATCACGATACATTATAGTCGATCTCACGTAGTCTCACGACATCCTCCACTTCACCCTCTATATCCATGCTGTTGTTCCACGCTATCCCACACAAACTCCCTATGTTTATCGCGTTGCGTGTTGCGCTGCTCCACGCCTAGTCACGTCATCATCTCACACGATCTCACGCCATCTCATAAAAACCTTCGCTTTCTCATACATACTAAGCTCATCTCATGCGATTTGGTACTATCATTTTGAAAAATTTGATGTCATCCCACGTTCTTTCAAACCACCTCAGCCCATCGAGCGCAGTTCTCTACGACCTTGCACACTCATACTTACTTCACTATCATAATCACGCTATCATTTCACATGATCTCACGCATAACCAGCTCATTTCACGCGATTTCATGCCAACTTTTTACGCAATATCACGCCATTCTCACCTACCCATGCAACCTTCGCTGTTTCATCATCACGCGATCCTACGTCGTCTCACGCATTCTCACGCATTCTCACGCATTCTCACGCTATCACTTCACGCTATCCTTCGTAATCTCACGGCATCCTCTACAGTATCATTTATATCCAGGCTATCATATTATGAACACGCAAACTCCTCCAATCCAACGCAGTGCAAATATTCTTTTTATCATCATCTCAAGCAATCTCACGTTATCTCTCACCCTGTCATTAGACTTACGTCATATTATGCTCAAGCGACTCTGCGCCATCCCATGCATTTTCATGCTATATCATCTCACGCGATCTTACTTCACCTCATGATGTTCTATGTAGAGTTTAGCGTGAAAATGCATGGGATATTGCGTGAGATGATAGCGTGAAATAATAGCGTGGGATGATAGCGTGAGGTAATAGCGTGAGTATGGATGGGACAATGGAGGTTGTAGTGAGATTACGTAAAATTGCGTAGGATGATAGCGTGAGGATGCATGAGACGGCGCAGGATCGCGTTGGCATGATACGGCGTAAGTCATATGGCTCTGGGTGTGGATGGCGTGATATTGTGGGAAAGGTTGGTATGAAATTTCATGAGATGATGAGGGAAGTATACAGAATGGTCCATCCAAGCGTGATTATCCCATAGCGGTCTTACCGTTCAAGATAGAGAGAAAGATGCCGAAAAGAAGTTATATGGTTTGATGATACCTATAACTTAAAATTATTTTCAGCTATACAGGTGTCCCATTTTGACGGGATCAACAAAACGTGAATTTTTTCAAATAGAACACCATACATTTTTTTGCATTTTCTGATTCAACTTCTTCAATTGTCTTATGCCTGTATTTTTGTTTCATTGAATTGTGTGGCAGTGCTACCAACTAAAAATTGAAAACTGAAAAAAATCGCATTTCCACAGTTATCTTGAAAAAATCGTAGCGTCCTTGGTTTTCAAAACTGAGAGATGAAACTCGACATGGTGATAGTCAAGTCACAGACCAATATCCCATTGTCAAAAAATTGCGATTTCTTGATACATGGCGTTCACAAAAAAAAAAACCTTATAATTTTCAAAATCTCATAACTCATTTTTTTCAAATAGCATGCCCCTAATTTTTTGACGTTATCTGATAGCTTTTTCATCCTCTTTTATTTTTACCAGGGATACCCCACCCTTGAACTTCATTTTTTTCGAGATAATCGGAAATTTTCACAAAATTTGTGATTTTCTTTTTTTTTTCCACAAATTGAGTTGGCCGTGATGAATGACAGTCAAGCCAAATAATACGCAACTCTCAGTTAGTCAGTCTGAATATTGTCGAACAAAAAAAAATGGCTTCAACGTGAAAAAAAAAACAAAATGGGAGCCTGGATATCTGGATTATCACCAGAATATCATATCAATCATTTTCTTTCGCGTAAAGTCATTTTTCTTTGTTCGACAATATCCAGACTGACTAACTGAGAGTTGCGTACTATTTGGCTTGTCTGTCATCCATCACGGCCAACTCAATTTGTGAAAAAAAAATAAAAAAAGCTATCAGATAACGTTATAAAATTGCTATTTGAAAAAAATGACCCCTGTATCAAGAAATCGCAATTTTTTAACATCGGGATATTGGTCTGTGACTTGACTATCACCATGTCAAGTTTCATCTCTTAGTTTTAAAAGGCAAGGACGCTACGATTTTTTCAAGATAACTGTGGAAATGCGATTTTTTCAGTTTTTAATTTTTAGTTGGTAGCACTGCCACACAATTCAAAAACAAAAATACAGGCACAAGACAGTTGAGAGAGCTAAATCCAAAAATGCAAAAAAATATAGAATGTTCTATTCAAAAAAACTTACGTTTTGTGGATCCAGTCAAAATGGGACACCTTGTATAACTGAAAATAATTTTAGGTTATAGGTCTTATCGAACCATATAGCTTCTTTCCCACATCTTTTTCTCTATCTTGAACGGTAAGACCGCTATGGGATAAATTCGCTATGATGGACCACCCTGTACATGAGATCCATTTCAAATGATTGGTGGGAATGATTATGGCATGAAAATGCTTTTACGTGTTTGTTGTGTTAATACATGAGATGTAATGACTTTTATATAAGTTGTATATGGATATTACAGTTTATGTATTAGAGTTGACACTTGTCAAAATAACCTCAAAAATTGCAAAAATTTCTCAATTTTCAATAGAACAAACACGTAAAATGTTGCACAACACTCGTGGCTTGTTACACAAGATGCTTTCCGACACTCAGCTTCTCACAGAACTCGGGCTGCGCCCTCGTTCTGCAAATTTCGGCTTCGTGTCTGAAAACCACTTATGTAACAGCCAACTCGTATTGTAAACTACTAGTAACGTGGTAGAGAATTGCGTGGTGTGAGTAAGATCGTTTGGAATATTGACATGAGATTGCGTGAGATGATAGCTTCGGTAAGTATAAGTGAGACAATGTAGAATGTTGTGAGTTGACGTGGGATCGCGTGAGATTACAGCGTGACAATGCATGAGAAGGCGTCGAAACGTGTGAGTACCTATAACACGTTGTTAGCCGTGTGACAAGGTGTGAGATGGCGTGAAATTGCGGGAGATGAGGATACGAAACCGCGTGAGATAAGCTTAGTATGCATAATGAGATTCAGAAAGACGGTATGGGATATTGTTGTGAAATTACGCGAGATGATGACATAAGATTATAGCGTGGGTACAAGTGGAACGGTGTAGGATTCCGTGAGATGGCTTGAGATTGCGTGAGTATGCAAGGAATGTCATAGTACCGCGTGAGCATGTTGTGATATAGGACGCATGACAGGTTGTGAGATGGCGTGAGATAGCGTGAGATAGCGCGGGTGATAGTACGGAATCGCGTGAAATAAGCTATGTATGCGTGAAACAGCGGAGGTTTCCGTGAGGTGACGTGGAATTACGTGAGATGATTCCATAGGCTTGCGTGAAACGGCGTGGTTAATTGTGTTGAATGAACGAAGTTCGCGTGAGATGTTGGCGTGGGACTGCGTGAGATGATAGGGTGGGTATGATGAGTGAGACAGTGTAGACTCTGTCGATGCCGTTTCACGCATACTTGCGTCATCTCAATACCCAAGCTATCCTTTCACACAATCTCACGCAATTCCAGGATATTCTTGGCTGTCTCACGTATATACTCAGCCCATCATCTCAAGTGATTTCTTGCTAAAATCTCACAAAATCACGTCACCCACACCTAGCCACATGACTTAGGTATCCCATATCCCTCTAATTTTCTCTAATTTTTCTCATACGATTTCACGCAACCTTACGTCACCTCACAAGATCTTACACTGCTTCACCCATACTTTATCATCTCACTCAATCTCACGTCAACCTCTCACAGGATCTTCGTTCATACCACGCAATTTTTCACGCCGTTTGACGCAAGCTTGTGCAATCATCTCACGTGATCTCATGCCATCTCACTATTTCCTTTGCAATTCCACGTACGTCCAGTTTTCCACGCTATATTTTGCCATTATCTTGCGCAATCTCACGCAACCTCACACCCTGTAACACAACAAAGATCGTAACGTGCTCACGCATCGCCTTCCACGCATACTCACGCAATCTCACGAGATCCTACACCGTCCCACTAGAACCTGGGCTATAATCTCAGGGCTGAATTTCAAGTCAGCGGCGCAAGTTATGCCACTCATTCACGGCATCGATCGGCCAATCATCGCGCCGGATTGTGTTATGTTGCCATAGTGACCGGACTTACGCTACAATTGTGCGGGCGGATCCTCGACTTGAAATCCAGCCCTTAAGCTGAAAACCGAGCCATACACTCACACAATTCTATATCAATATACCACGTCATCTTTCCCAGACTAACCCCATTTTCTACTGTGCTCAACGCATACCGGCGCTTTTGTCTCACGTCATCTCATCACTATACTTTTGCCGTCTCACCATGAGCAGCTTGCCGTCCCACACGATTATGTACCATTATCCCACGCACTGTCATGAAATTCCACCTGCTCTCTTATATTACATAAATTAGCTGCTCCACAGCTGTTCCACACATACCCAGCTTATCCCATGCTATTTTGTGCCATCATTCCGCGCAATCTCACATCATCTCACACCTTGTCATACAACATACGTCATAACAACTCACGCTATGATTTTATTCTATAATCTCACGCAATTCCACATCAGAGTATCCCACGTTATCTTCCATAGTATAACGCCATTTTCTACTCTGTTTCACGCATATCGGCGCTATTATCTCACGTCATCTCAACACATGATACTTTTGCCGTCTCACGCATAACCCGATCGTCATCCTACACGATATTGTACCATCATCATACGCACTATCACGACATCTCACCTTCTCCCATATTCTTCTTCTTCTCAGTCTCATGCAATCCTATTCTGTACCACGCTATCATCCCACGCAAGCCTGTGCCATCATCTCAAGTGATCTCACGCTATCCCACGGTATCCTTTACTGTTGCACCCGTACCCAGCTTAGCTCCCGCCAAGCTCACGCCAAGCTCACGCTAAGCTCAGGCAATCTCACGCCACATTCACCCTCTCATACGATCAACGGCATAACGTATCCACTCCACATGCTCTATGCCGTTGTTTCACGCATGCTCACGCTATCTCACGAGATTCTACATTGTCCCACCCGTACCCAACCTATGATCTGACGCTCAAAGCTGGGCACCAAATCGTTAATCCGTTGATTGTTAAAACGAAGTTAACTTTTTCGTTACCGATTTAACTTTTAAGTTAACTTGAAAAATCATTAACGGACTAAGTAACTTCCGTTACATTAAACTTCCGTAAACTCAAGTCCGTTAACGTCTTCTCTACGCCGTTTTACGTATACCGACGCTACCATCTCACGCCATCTCATCACGTGATCCTTTGATTCCTTGATTTCTTTGACTATCATTCCACGCTTACTCTCACGACATCTCACCTCCACGTGTTTTTCAACGACTAGGTTCTTTGAAAGTGGAATTTGGCTTCCACTTTTGGCAAAATGGTGACAATCACACTCGTACCATTGGCTTCGATAATTTCGTTCATGAAGAAATCAGAGAAGATAGAAGTCTATTATGTAGGTATATGCCATCACTTATCGTTACGAAATTCTCTGGAGACCATGACGCGCGGTCAAGCCACACACCTGTGCAATTGGCGGAGGAGCCGTCGTACCTCGAGAGCTTACCCAAAATTTTCTCGAAGCGGTAAAACTTCTTTAAAGACGTCGTTGCCCCGTTGATTCATCCATACAACAATGATCACTTGCATGAATGAAGCAGACTTCGTAACATTTTTCTTGCAAAACCTATCGTGAAATTCATCCAATAATTGAGCTAATGATTGTTTTTTTGACACTTTCAGGTGCGAGGTTTGGAACGCTAAGTTCGAAATCTGGAGTTGCACACATTATATCGAAGTTCAAAGTGAAAATGTGCAACAAAACGCAAAACCCGATGAAGTTCGACCCAAGGGGTTTCCTTTTGGCACCAATCGATGGACTGCGTCTCGAGTTTAGTAAAATTTAAGTTAGTCTCGTTCATCATTAAACCGCATAATATCAATATGAAGTATGTATACAGGGTGCTTGAAAACGTGAGGTGGAAAATTGAGTCGCAGTTAGAGAAATGCTTCAAAAGTATCAGGAAAATGTTGAAGGTTTTAGCAAACTTCTTTCAACAGACCAGAAAGCATTGTTTCTGAACATTTGAATGTGCTCTGTAATTTTATTCATCATAGGTAGAGGGTGAATCCGTGAAGCGTTGATCCTGAAAATCTAGTTTTCT
This sequence comes from Anaspis maculata, assembly GCA_949128115.1. NCBI lineage: Eukaryota > Metazoa > Arthropoda > Insecta > Coleoptera > Scraptiidae > Anaspis > Anaspis maculata. Next base: position 87,120,612 of record OX421964.1, on the reverse strand, counting down.
TCAAAAATGCATGCAGAAAATTTCATTGGAAACATTTGTGTTATTTGTTGCTCTACATTAGTTCAATAACCTCTAGAACTTTTCACGAGTATTTTCGAGAAAAAATAGATTTTCAGAATTCATGACTCACTCTGTACACTGAACAAAATTACAAAACATTTTCATGAGTTAAAAAAATTTGCTTTTTGTTCTAATAAAAAGAAAACACTGAGTTCTTCCAAAATAACGAAAATGGAATGAGTTGCATGACTACTTTTCGATCCTCCATATTTCTCAAAATGGAATCATGAATTTTCAACATTTTCTGGCACTTTCGGAGCATTCCTCTTCTTGCTGCTCAATGTTCTATCTCAAGTTTGGAAACACCCTGAATTGGAGTCATATCGGAAATCACTGAATTCAGTGTGTGTCACAATGAAGCAGTAAACTACCAAAACGAACTTCTCCCATGCAATAATTGGTTTTGAAAATTTTGACTTTTTCTAAGTCACTCACCTTAGTTGTTTTTCTGCCTAATTAGGGGCGAATGTTCTAACTCATTGACAAAAAACACAAAAAAAAATTGAATTTGATAGGCCGTGTCTACTTAATTAGGCTTATTTTGTTTTCAAAACCAGTTCTGGCTCAAGAGTGGTCATTAACTGAGTAGCCTTTTCTGCGGTAGACACCTACTAAATTCTAGGAATCCCTGTACATTATTCATAGACAATTATTATAATCCCGCATTATGCAGACCTATCTATAATTTCCATTACGTATGTGTTGGTTGGATTTAAATTTTAATTATAAAATGTATTGCCCCTGGATCACTCAGTTTTTAAAAATCAATGTTATCGAGGGATAAATAGGTAAAAAGCCATTTTCTTGGAATGGTGTTGTGGAAGTTTGAAGAAAGTATTCATTTTTCTTTAAACTACACCACAATTATTTTTTTACAGGATTCATCTGAAAAAAAAACTACCGTGTTGTAGTTCAAAGAAAAATAAATATCCTTACCTACTTTTTTTTTGAGAGAGATCTGATGTCGAGGGGTCGACCACGACCAAAAATCTGGTACAAAAAACCTCCAAATAGAATGAAACCTCCAATATCTCCACCATACCTCCACATATCTCCACGGATCCCCACGGATCCCCACGGATCCCCACGGATCCCCACGGATCCCCACGGATCTCCACGGATCCCCACAGATCTCCACGGATCCCCACGGATCTCCACAAGACCTCCACGGATCTCCACAAAACCTCCATGGATCTCCACAGTCTAGCGCATGCGCAGTGTTATCTCAAGTGGGGATCAAAATCAATTATTGTCTTCTGATGAAGTGACCAATTGTCTTGTGACCGTGTCATAAAGGGAATCCCGATCCCGATTTCGATCTGTCCAAAAGTAGGAATAGACTACAAACGGTGGCCCAGAAGGTTTTTAGAAGAAATTTCGCGGAAGATACACAGATTTTCGAGAAAAAAAATGGAAGGAAGGAAACTACGCAGTGTATTTTTGCGCCGGGCGGAATAACGCGTCGTAAAACGAAACAGGGCAGAAAATGGCAAGAAATCGGGAGAAAACCAGGAAGACATTGTTTTTGTGACAATATGCTACCAAAAGACACAAACGGGACCATGGAGCTAAATAGGAGTGTTGGGCGAGGAGAAGCTGGGAAGAACGTATCATAAAACTATAAGAACGGGGTGAAAAATCGCAAGTAATTGTAAGAAAATCAGTGAAAGACATTGGTTTTGTGGCAATACGCTACCAAAAGACACCAACGGGACCAAGGGGTGAAATTGGACTGTTGGGCGGGAAGAGACTGAAAAGAACGCGTCATAAAACAAGAAACAGGGCTAAAAATCGCTAACAATCGTAAAAGAAAACATTGACAAGTAAGAATAAATCACACGAAACGGGAAGAAAGTCGCAAGATAAGGCAGTCGACGCGTGTAAGGAAGGAATGGAGTGCAAGGAAAAAACGGAAGAGCCCAAAAAAGGATAACAACGCATGGAAAGTATATCCCGCAAAAGCATAAAAAGGAGGTAAAGTACGTTTAAAAAGAAGGAATAAAACACGAAAAACGGGAAAAAAAGTCGCGAAAAATAGGTACTTACTCAGCAAGAAAACATCTTAGATTTTCACCACTTTTCAACATAGTTTTATGTCACAGGAGGTTCCGCACCTATTTTTACTAATTTTCACAATCTATACAGCACGTTTTTTCCCTAAGAAAAGTTCTTCTTCTATGGCGTCCTCCGCAGGATTCGAACCTGGATCCCCACAGGTGATGGCTAGAGGCACTGCTGCCGAATCGTCTAAGCTACCAACTTGTCTACTACAGTATATTTAAACAGCGCACTTGATGTTCAGGGATGTTTCTCGGAATATTTCATTAGGACTCCAAACGATACACCGAGCCCAAAAAGCCTCGCTGGGGCTCGAAACGTTACAGCAAGGCACAAGGGACTCCGTTGGGGCCCCGGACATTACAATAAGACATGAACGGGAGTCATCAAAGTATTCGAAAGCACAATAAAACAAAAAGGGGCCCATTTTGGGGTTCCGAATAACGCAAAAGCAGACACAAGGGTTCACTAAAGGTGCGAAAGTCACGACAAAATGCAAGAAGGCCCAGTAGGCTTTCGAAGAACACAAGGAGACACAAATGGGGCACACTAGTTCCGAAAGTCACAAGCACAAGAAGACACAAAAGTTGTTCCAAACGACACTTGAAGACATAAGGGGGCCCGCAGGGCCTCACACTTAACATAAAGACATGAGGCTGTTCTGGCATCACACAAATGGAATAGAGGACAAAACTATTTATAAAATATTTTTCGACACACAGAGCTTTACGATGACAGCCCGCGAAATTTGAAAAATCTCTCAGTGACTACATCTCATTGACGTCAGTGAGATGTTACACTTCGGCAAGTTGAAAGCAGTAACAATGTGATGTCCGGTAGATGTCTCATGTGTGATGTTCAATTTAAGTTTATTTCGAAACATATCTCAGACATTACATCGTATAACATCGCGGATGAACATCACAGAGATGTGGAAGTAACGTTCATTGTGATGTTATTTTGTGACATGATTGAGATCATCTCATTTATGAAACATGACATGCTATGCTGAGTGGGTAGTTGACGCGTGTAATTTCTCTATTTGCCTTTCAAATCATATTGCTGTTTTTATGATTGCCAATAACGTACTTCGCTATGTGAAGCACATGCATCCTCACATTTTTCGCATAGCTCCTTGAAACGTCAATTGTCAGAAAAGAACAGCGAGAAGAGAGTGTGGGTACCATGGCGACCAGCAAGGAAAGTGGACATTGTTCAAGTGCGAAAATTGAACAGTTCACGTTAGTAAATCGCATTCTCCCGAGCATTCTCCCGTACCTACCTAGATCGACTCAAAATTATGACATGAGGAAGGGAATAATGGTAAAATTGTTACTGTGAAATGTACGGCTTCGGGTCCCCTTTATGACACGGTCACCTACTTTTTACTTGGTATAACCTCCTGGGTTAAACTTTCGCCGGCGTGCAGTTTACTCCAGGATCTATTCCCGAAAAGTGCTATTTCGCTTTCGTCAAACTGGCCTTCACTCGAGCACTCACCCTGATTTTCTCATTCGCAACGATTCGCAAAACAAGAAAGGGAAACAGGGGTGACATCCATTACAGGTCGTCTTGAATGGGATAATACAGAATTCTGCTTTAACGATATCAAAAATTTGCCGATCTATCAATACGAAGTATTTCCTTACTATTTTCAACTAGAGCTGGCCAACAAATCAAGCTTAGATATTAAAACATTGATCCAAAGACATCATATTACTTCTAATATCAGAAAAGTGTCCAAATTGAGAAGAAATTTCCACGAAATCTCCACGGATCTCCATAAAACCTCCACGGATCTCCACGGATCCCCACAGATCTCCACCAAACCTCCACGGATCTCCACGGATCCCCACGGATCCCCACGGATCTCCACCAAACTTCCACGGATCTCCACGGATCCCCACGGATCCCCACGGATCCCCACGGATCCCCACGGATCTCCACCAAACCTCCACGGATCTCCAAGGCAAGGGACAGAAAACCTCCACAGTGGTTAACCCCTCGTCTGATGTATTTTGTATTTCGGTAATATATTTCAAATGTAAATTTATTTAATTTTTTGCCAAGCATACCTACCCACCTACACATTGTTCTAATAATAATTATAATCTTTCGAACATAATAATCATCATCTACTGTTGATAAATTGATAGGTAGCCGATTTTAGAATAAAAATCGGGCTTGTGTTCATGAAAACTTGAGAAAAACCTCGGTCAAAACCGAGACTTTGATTCTTGTTTTTTTTTCTTGAAACCAAAAATCAAATCCATCGAATAGATTTTGGATTATTAAATGGAAAAATTTGGAACTTCGACATTTTTTATTATTTGACAGATGACAGATGGGGCAAAATTTTTGACAGTTTTAAATACAAATTTTCAAGAGTTTTCAAATGACAGCTCAGCAGTACGCAGTTCACTCAAGGCAAAACTAGATGAGCATAGTATCAAAATTATTATGCATAGATGAGCATAAATCCCCAAAATGGAGACCGCGCGCGCTCCAATTACCCGTCCTACCCCCCACAATTCCGGCAATGGGCTATTTTTCGTACATTCACAGCAGGGGAGCGTTGGAAACAATTTCGGATGAATTTTGACGAACATTAGGAAAAAGAGGGTACGGTAAAATGTGTACAAGTTCTTACTTTGATCTGTTTTTGTGATTTGTGAAACTGGTCGAAGTGTGCCGTGCAATTTAAAAAGCTCATTTTATAGCATTTTCTCTGTACTTTTCGAATCAAATGCTGTTTTTTCCAAATGTCGATCGAAAAACGTGATTTTCTGTCAAAAAAAAAGCAAACAATTTTTTTCAAGTACGGTCCTGGATTTCCAATCTGGAGATAGGCCATCTTGAAGAGCCTCAGTGGAGGAGTGTTTCTTCTAAATTTTGTCGGATTTCGTCGGACCGTTGCTAAGATATCGCACTTTGAAATTTAAGCCAAACATAGGCAACACCCTGTATCTTTATAACCGCTGACCAAAAAAATATTTTTGACACATATTTAGATTTGCCTCAATGTCCTTTACCTGGCATTCAACCATGTCGCATCAGTCATGATACACCCTGTATAAGCCCTGAATCGTGTATTTGAAACACCATTTGGCAGATAGAAACATATGAAACCCAACAAGAATCATATAAAACCGTATCTAAAATCATATAGATTCCAGTAAAATGCATATAGAATTCTAGTTGCAGCGGTACGCTCTGTTTGATTCTGCATTTTGTGATACCGCAATGAAATTTGGCATATGTAAACTACATAAAATTGTGATTCGACCCGCAGCACTCAAAAATTTGTTCATTAGGGGGCGACTGGGGGCCCCTTAAAGTTTTAAGATGTCAGGATTTTCCCATGCACCATTCAGTACCGCCCTAACTATCGTACAGGACCTAAACAACTTCGTTCTTGACCATCATAACACTTTTCGTCATGTCAATTTTATTCTTCTTATGGAAAAAAAATTTCTTTGCCTGGTCAACAAATTGAAATTTAATTTTTTTTTTGAACTACAAGTAGATTGTTGAAAAGTTTTTGTGGGATCATCGATAAATCCGCATCCCCTTGATTCATTTATGAAAAGAAAATTTTTGCAGTGCTTTTTTTGAGGCTATTTCTCAACAAAGAAGTGACCTCAACTCACCATTATTCTCAACATTACCTACCTTTTTCAATGTTTTATCCCGGTAAGTATGATTATTGTTACACTAAAATATAGCTTGAAGTTTTCTTCAACGATGTGGATGATGGAACGGCCTTAGATTCCACCTGGAAGCTGTACATAATATTTTCTCTGCAAGGCCGTCAAATTTGGCATTTTTGATTTTCTAGCGGGAGCGGCCAAAATGTCAATACTCATCACTCCACCCGAGAGCACTGGTTTGCTCTAGCGGGAAACGATGAGTATATATTCACACCTGACAATTCTGCGTTTGTGATACTGAGAAGAAAGTTGATGCGAAAGTACCGAAACCGGTGCTCTTGGGCGGAGTGGTGTGTATTGACATTTTGGCCGCTCCCGGTAGAAAATCAAAAATGCCAAATTTGACGGCCTTGCAGAAAAATTATTAGGCACGGCATTCAGGTGGAATATGAGGCCGTTTCATCATTCACACCATTGAAGAAAACTTCAAGCTATATATCAGTACAACAATAATCATATTCATCGGGATAAAACATTGAAATAAGTATTGTTGAAAATAGTGGTAATGGTGACGTGATGGTGATGGAGGTCACTCCTCCTTTAACAAATAGAACAGCAAATGTTTTGTTTCCATAAATCGATCAAGAATATGCGGATTTATCGATGATCACACAAAAACGACGCAACAATCTATTAGTGGTCCAAAGAAAAATTATTTTGCAATTTGTTGACCAGCGAGGGGTAAACCACCTTGGAAATCTGGTGTAGGTACACTTCCATGGAAATCATATGGAAATCATTTGGAAATCATTGGGAATCATTTCGGAAATTATTTGCAAATCATTTGGAAATCATTGGAAATCATTGGAAATCTTTGGAAATCATTGGAAATCGGTGTACAAAAATTCCGTCAGTGGTTTACCCCTCGTTGACCAGGCAAAGGAATCTTTTTTTTTTCCTATAAGAAGAATGGAATCGACATGAGGAAAAATGTCAAGGTGGTCAAGAACAAAGTTGTTTAGGTTCTGTACAGTAGATAGGGCGGTACTGAATGGTGCATGGTAAAAGTTCTGACATCTTGAAATTTTGAGGGCCTCCTACACGCCCCCTAATGGACAAATTTTTTAGTGTTGCGGGTCAAATCACTTGAAATTTTATGTAGTTTGCATATGCCAAATTTCATTGCAGTATCACAAAATGCAGAATAAGGGTCATTTCGCTAGCGTACCGCTGCAACTATTCTATTTGCAAATGCATAGAAAATTTCATTTGCAAATACAAATAGAAAATGTTTCACTATGGCGGCCGCACAGCCAATTATGATCACTTGAAATTTACCCAATGAAATCCTGCATAACTGGAATGTCTTGGAAATTAATCACAGAAATGTGGTTAGGTACGATCAGTGATGTAAAGCCCGGGTTATTATATTTGAGGGTAAATACCCAGGGTGAATACCCGATATCTACCCAAAATCGGGTCTCTAATAAGGTATCTATTTTCAATATTTGTGACGAACAATTGGAGAATAACAACAACAAACAATAATAATGTTGGCAGGCGGAGAAGATGGTCTGAAGAGATTTTGGAGCTGTGACATTATATCTGACAAATTAATTATTGTAATTGTTGACAGTGTCGAGATATATAAACTACCTCCGACGAGGTCTCTCGATGGCACTATAAATAAATGAAATGAAATGAAATGATAAGTGCTTTGGAGGTAATGTTTATAAAGCCTTGAAACTTGGGAAAAGAGATCATTTAACCTATAACCGTCAACACTGTCAACCGAGCTGTCAACAGTGTCAACTTTTCTGTCAAACTGGGTAGGGTGGGTGGATATCACTCGAGAAAATACCGGGTAAATACCCGATTCATATTTACCTACCTACCCGGTAAATACATGACTCACATCACTGGGTACGATGTAAACTATAATTATGATTGTATGTTACTTCAATTATTTCACGTAAAACCTCTATGGCGCTGAAAAAAAACTGTTTTAAACGAGACATCGACTTCCAACAACATTACAAGCCAGTTTTATTCAAGTAACTACCGTGAAGCGTAAGTATTTCTGACGTCAAGTCATCTATGCGAATGAAAACGTAAAACTTAGATAAACTCTATCATTGATGATACCTATTGAGTTTGAGTGACGTTATCTTGTGTCAAAATTTGATTATTACTTATTATCAAGTCGTATACGAGTAATATTATAATTGGGTAGTACCTGTGTGCTTTTTCATTGGCATTGCCTGCTTTGACGTCGAAAGTACATACTTGAACGCCACAAGCTAGCTACGTTCTGCACTTCGCTCGGATTGCTCTTTTCGATATTTTGCTTAACCTGTTACCTCGGAATGGAAGGAAGGAATAACGCACTCAACTTATCCTCTGTGGCCTCCAGAGCACTCAGCCCAGCAAGAGAATGGAAGAGCAAGAATGAAATATCAAAAAGAGCGCTCCGAGCACCAAGCAAATGATTTTCCAAGAAATGTTGAAATAAAAAAATGTACTCACATTTGCAAAATAAAGTAAGAAACTATTCACAAAGATAAAAATCCAGTGATCACATACACCAAACAACCACCTGAAGTTTAGTACCTACCTACTCCAATTCCAAAAAAAAAATAAACAAGGAATACAAAATAGGGATTCTAACTTCAGATAAATGGTGTGGGTTGGCTGTTTCGTCGTCACTCGTCCTGCATCTATGGTCACTGCTTCCAGAAAGCAAAGACGGCAATGCGGAGACCTGCATCATCGGTGAAGGTCATCGTTTGCGCAGTTTTAGAATACCTATATCACTTGTATACGCAGTTACAAATGAAATGTGCAAACACGGCACGAGATTATTTTTCACAGGCATTTACAAATACAAATTCTATACGGATTTATATGATTTCATTATAACAATGGGGACTTTGCATATAGAAACAAATAGAAGTTCTATTTGGAATTCCAAATAAAGATCATAATTTTTTTTTCAGATAGAAACGAATAGGATTTTGGAACATTTCCGCATAGGTGCAAATAAGCTCGTATAGAGACATATAAAATAAAATACAATCCCTATCATTTTTATATGAAATTTTTAATAGGAAATAGCGGTTTTTATCGACGCTTCAAGGCGATTTTTATCGACAGCAGACTAGCAGAGTCAATTGAATGGAGAAATTTCCGGACGGTTTCAGTATAATTTCGGGTTATCAGGCGAAAAACCATAATTTTCAGTGCCGCAACATTTAGACAATGTACTTACCTACAATTAATGCATTCCATAGAGCTACTTACCTTATATAAAGTACCTATTCTGCACAATATCGGTCCATTTGAACCTCCTTGTACCGCGCAATTCCAGTTTTGCGCCCATCAGGTAGATGGCGCCAGTAACTTGGCTCCACAGTAACAATAACAAAACTGTTAGGTATATGGAACGTGGGGTGGAATCTCCAATGGTAGGACTGATACCGCGTAAAACTGACTGTTAGCAGCACCATCTGTAGTTGTCGCACAGTACCTCATGAGTGAGTTCAAGGAAAGTTGGAAGGTGGCAGCACTACAACTGGTCGAAGCAGAAACGTCTATCGCCATCTTCCGCGCATTGCCATTCATTTCCTTGCGTTCCATGTTTTCATGTGTCTCGCGGTTACGTTCTGCTCTGCAATCCCACGTGTTTACCACATTTTTTCTTGTTTTTGTTGCTGTTACATTTATTGTTGTTGTTGCTGTTACGTTTTTTGTTGTTACTGTTGCTGTTACGTTTTTTGTTGGCGATTATTGTTGTTGGCGGTTCTAAAACTATGGGACCCAGTGAACACGGACCTCTATAAGAGGTTTTGTGATGTCCATTTTAAGTGAAATTTGTGAAGTCCCAAAATAACTTCGCATAGCTTGCCTGGGGAGGTCTCTCCGGAAACCGAGAATTTTCACGATGTCCATAAAAGGTTAAATTAGTGACTTCTCGAAGCGACTTCCCACAGCTTGCTTCGGGAGGTCCAAGAGCCTATGTCCAATTATTGTCAACATTGCAAGCACCCATGGACGTCGCAAAACGATGTTCATTTGGATTTCCCATAAAGGAGTTCATTTAGATGTTATTCGTAATTGCACGCGCATTTAGCAATACCAATTTTTCACCACAATGTGAAGTCTTGGCGATGTACTTCTGTGACAGCCCGGGGGATGCTCAAAAGCCGTAGTGAGAGAATTGGCCGTTGATGGTGCTTTTCTACTCCGAGTGCCGTGGCATTCTTTCCGTTCTTGGCTTTGGATGATGACGGATGTTGTTCGCAGTTCAGTTATTGGCAGTGAAATATTATGAATATATCAAAATCGAGCAGTACCTACTAATCATCAGAAGCCCTGAGTGGTGAGTGAATATCCTTCCAGGTGAGTATACACTTTATTAGCTTCTTTTAGTGCAATTTCCTAACGGGAATAGCACTAATTTTTGAATTTGGTTATATTAATGTCACTACTAGTATCTTAAATATCTATTATGTTGTATTATTTATTTATTTTTTGTTTGTTCAGGTGCAGTTCGGGATACACACTCAATTTCAAAAGAGATTTTGAGATCTTTGTCAAAGAATATGGCTATATGCCATTCCAATTAACGTCGGCGTCGGGAGCGGGAAGCTGCCAAATTAATTTGAGCTATTTTTATATTTCTGTATCTCAGAGTCAAATCAAATAATTATGTATTGAATAGACTTGTAGCTAAAGTGTCATGTGTTGTAATAAAATGGGCTATACAAAAAACATTTTTTATTACATTATCCCTCACGAGGTCCCACATATCGAAGTACCTATCTGAAAAGTACTACTGAGAGGTACTGTGGACGTCAAAAACTAGAAATCTTTGAGAAGTCACATCGTGATTCTAATAGGCGTATGAAAATTACTTCCCCAGGAAGTATTAATAAGATCTCCCAGTAACCTCCACAATGTTACTTCTATGGGAAGTTCGTTTCATTGCATTTGGGGCGGACATTTCGCGGTCGCAGGGATTGCTTGGAGACCTCGCTGGGAACATCGCAATGGCTTTATATTTGCCGCATGTGAACTCCATAAGAGTTACATACAACCTCGCCGTGTTCACTGGGGACGAACCCGGCCGTGCTGTGTCCCAGGGTGCAGGGATAAAGAACTCACCAGATAAGTTTTTTTTCCATCTTAATGTGTAATGTTCAGTTCAGTTTCACTAGATGATGACAATGGATATTGGATTGATCATAATTAGGGGAAGAACGGACAAAATGATCCCCCTAAGCAAACTCACCGGTTTTGAACTCAAATGTAGACATTTTTCACCGTTTCTTGCGTGTAAGTCACTATTCGCATACTTATTCATAACATACATACAGCTGAATTACTAAAAATTCAATATGAGCAAAATATAATGGAAAACGTGAAATTGCCGAAAAGGATCATTTTGTCAACAAGAATGTCTAAAATGATCCCAGTGGTGTCGGCAAAATGATCCCTGAATATTATTCCCAGCAAATTATTTTTTAAATTTTTTATTTTCCAAAAAACAATAACACAAAACATTCAACATCAATATAAGATTCTGGAGTAAGCAAAAAACATGAACATTCCATTCTTGATATGAGAATTTTCAATAAACGTAGAAGGAATAGTTGAAAAAAAACAAGTAGTTGTCGAAGTACAAGTTTTTCGCTTGTACTCCGACATTCTGGAACTGTTTTTCACTCAATAAAATGGGCGCATAGGAAAGTGCATTAGCACAAAACGATCCCCTCAATTATTTGCAAAATGATCCCGGGATCATTTTGTAAATTTGATTTGGGATCATTTTGTCCAAAGGCGAATAATTACAAATATTGTAACCTCAAAACTGTAAATATTCCAACCAAAGAGAAACAAGTACTGTAGGAGGTATATAAAGAGGTGTATTTTATCGTAAGATGCAACTACTTTCCAAATTTGCATTTACCTGGTGCTAAACATGAAATTCCCACAGAATCCTTCTTAGAGCAGCAACGCACCACACGAACTTTGCTTGATTGCAGAAAACCAGTAGACGAAAAATACTGCCAATCATACATCAGCGTCGTGGAATATCAAGCTCTTTAAGGTAATTTCATCCTTCATGCTGACATCTATGTAATAGCGTGGAAACTTGGAAAGGATCATTTTGCGCGCGGGATCGTTTTGTCCGTACCTCCCCTATCCATGGATGACCTATAATAAATGATATATATTTGCAGATTCGCTATTCCATGTGATGGCCGTGTGAGAGATATATGGATGTCTCGGATCAACAGCTTGAAATTGACCGAAGGACCTGAACGTGGCCTAAAAAAGTAGATGTTGAATTTCCAATAAATACTTATATCTACTTGATTTTTTCATTTCTTGAAGAGTACTTATTTTTTATGTTATGCAAAAATCCCAACGTTTCAGTAACATACAGAGCATGTTAAAAATATTAATGGTAAAACAGCGAGAAACACCTTTATTTTACATGCTATGTATCTTGTTAGAAAATCGTGAAATTTGCCAATGGAATTTATCTTTGGTTTAGTTGGCCATCACACAACTCAAATTTTGAATTTTGGCGCCCTGGTTTTGGTATCCCGTTCCCTTGGTTACCTACCCCAGCTTGCCACCATTTTCTGCAGCGACCTTTATCTCTGCCAACCTCAGAACTTTGTGCGACAACTACAGATGGCGCTGACTGATGTTTCGCACTAGAGAGACCTGGATCTGGTTACCCAGAGAGTGACGAAAGCCAAGTCATTGAGCGAGAGGGTATAGCGAGAGAGAAAGCTAGAGCATTAGGGTATTTGCACGTCAGGGTGTGGTGCCATTGCTTGTTACTAAACCACCCTGCGTCACAGTCAAAATGCATGACATGAGCTGTCAATATTTTTGTTTAGGTTAAGTCACGAACCTGTAGTATAGCTGGACTGCTAATTCCCCAGATTCCCCCAACAAATTATGACCCCTCCTCTGGAAGTCGCCATCTTATTATGCACCGGTACATGACCGGTACCCAAAATGTTTGGTAGCGGCCTCGAGAGTGGCTTTCAATATTCAACGGAGCCGTTTTATGTATTGATGACTATGACTATATACTCTATTTTATAAATATATGATTTTAGTGTATATTAATATAACTTTCAGCTAAATTTGTTACCGATCTATGGAGATTTGCAAGAGTTTACCGTTATTACATAGAACGTTTGAGGTTCACTGGAATAATTTTCGCTCGGTGACAGTCGGTGCTTGGCTGTCAGTGCCGCGCTATCTTGATCTGGGATAATATCTTGATTTCTGGTTTTGATTTCTGCGACTTGTACCTATATCCCGTTCACTTTTTATTTTCAGTAGAATGACTTTTTGTATCAAAAATAAAGTGACAAGATGGGGGGCTACGGCTACGGCTGATGGCACCTGCAAAGTTTTGGATCGAAACTATCAGCAGCCGTCAGCCGTATCCTCCCAGCGCTCCAGCTTGTCACTTTATTTTTGCTCCAAAATGTCATTCTACTGAAAATAAAAAGTGAACAAGATATACCTAGGTAAACTCGTAGAATCAGACCGTTGCCGTGGCAAATGATGCCAACCCTTGAAAACAAAAACCCAACGTCCACATAATCTCATGGCAGCGCCCGCCTGGCGTCATTTCCCCCTCTGTTATCATCAGTCCAGCTATATTACAGGTTCGTGGGTTAAGTCGACTGTTTTATCTTTCAACACAGATTTTTTCACTAAATTTAACAGAAACTCTTAAAAACTGTTCGAGTCATGTATATTGTGTTCCATACATAGCAGATGCTTTCGATCACCGTATTTCAAGTACTGCTGGCATTTCGTCGAACGTAGGTTTCATCATCCAACTCATTCCGTCGAACGCAAATTCCGTTGATCGTTGAATGCAGTAACCGTCGACGTGGTGACCCCATCGTGAAGATAGATTTGTAATTGCCGTAAGCGCAGTAGGTATATTATGTATTCCAGTAGGTACTGGCCCCGAACAGCTGGAAAACCCAAAAAGTACAATAATAGAAGTCCATCAATTTTGCAAGATTCTATACCTGGGGCCCTATTTTCGGTACACGTGATCTGTTCCCCGGCGATCACCGGGGAACGCCGGTGAAGTGATCAGTTCCCCGGTTCTAAAAGTGGTATTTTCGTGTCCACTTTTCGGCTATACTCGTACACACCTCGTACATGTCCGTGTAATGTCGAAGCTTGGCTGTCAGCTGTCATAATGATATTTGAAATCGAATTGTAATCTTTTAGACTTTCAAAAATAACACCAACGGGTCTTCTAGCCTCCCTGTGTATTGCTACTTGATATCATAACTCATAACGTCATATTATTGTATCAGGAAAAACAGGATTTTGGTAGGTACTTGATAGTCCAAACGTGGTACCTACTTTACTTGCTACGGTCAGCCGGCTTCCTTCCCCGGGTACTGGGATAAATGGCGTGACTAGTTCTGTGATGTGCCGGGCCAAGTCTTGTGTCACGCGGAAATACTGCACAAACTGCACTTCGGAAAGTTCCTCAAAAGGATTCTCCCCATTATCGTCCACAAATCGTTTGCCGGGTTGGCGCGCATCTTCTTCGGCCGCTTCCAAGTCCGCGATTACATGGACCGCCAATGCCGCGTTCAATGGATCCATTCTACCCAAATTATTTCAAGAAACTTTCGAAAAATTGGAGATGGCAACGTAAAATTGAAATTATTGAAAAGACGCCGAACGAGAATTTCAATTGTCAAAGTTATATCTGTCATCTGTCATTTGGCAATTGTTTTAGTTGTATTTTTGGTGCATTCAGCGTTGCCAACCTATGAACAATGTGCTTTTTTTAGTGATTTTCAATTTAGACTATTTGCAGTCCTTTGCTTTGATTGACATAAGCAGGGAATGAGCTGTTCTCTCGGTCGTTCCTAGGAGAACGAGTGTGCTCTGATTGACATAAGCGGGGAATGAGTTGTTCTCTCGGTCGTTCCTAGGAGAACAGGCGTGATCACGCGTGAATGTACCCGAAAATGCCGCTTCCCCTGTTTTTGAGGGAACAGTTCCTATAGGAACAGTTCACATGTGCACCGAAAATAGGGCCCCTGATGGTTTCTTCGGCAAGGAAAACATCACATCCTCCCGACTCTTGTACTGCTTCACGGTGCACCTTTTTCGTTTTGGCATTTTTAGCCCGGATTTCGGCGATTTCGGCATGCAAAATAATGACAATTCAAATTTGTAAACAAATCGGGGAAATGACAAATGTCAATAGCAACCACGCCCACCGCAGCTAACTCTGTTTTAAATTTTGACGAGGCCAGGAAATGCCGAGATACTGACAGAGAATACCGATATATCCCTTTCATAGCTTCGTCTCTCTAGGTACAGTCTCTCTATTTCGCACCAACATTTTTTAATTAAGAGATGGCCATCTATAACTAGCCCATCTAAGATATGGAATGCATGAGTAGTAACTCAACCAGGAAAACGTATTGTTCCTCGTGTTGCTGATATCAATTCCGTTTTTGTCACACCTTTTCATAGACACAAAATGTAAGTTTCTAGTATTGCCCTGCATTGTTCCTACAAAAATCCCATTTCTCTGCTATTTTAGGTTAGAATTACCCGGGTGTCACTAAAACGCATGCGGCATGCAAATTGCATGCGGGGCACAAGGGCCCCTCCGACGGGGCTGATTTTTTGCACACGTGTGCTGCAAGACCTGCAGAGTCTATCCACAAAAAATCAGCCCCCTACCTCTAACATAAGGGTAGTTTACTCGAAATTAAAGGGGTATAGGCAACCAACAATACACCAACAGGGCTATATTTGGGACTACTGGTTCAATGATGGAAATTCATGTAATTTCTACGATCGCTCCAGCCATTGACACTCCCCCCCCTTGCCGCACTCACCCCTTCATCGTGGAACCACCACCACCGCCCCCCTGCCCCCACTCACCCCCTCACCCACTGACCACTGCCCTCTGTCTCACCTCACTTTTATAACACCCCCTTTATCAATTCGCCTTCTTGCCGTAACCACTATGCCTTCCCCCCCCCCCTCACCCCCTCACCGCACCACCTCCACGCCCTTATAACTCTATAGAATAGTTTCCCCCAAAAAATTGAAAATTACAATTTCATCTGAGAGGTTGTAGTTTTTTCATCTATTTTTTCAGCATATGGTGCACAAGCAACTTATAAAAGGAAATGCCAAAAATCAACCCCGCGCAGCAGCCGAAATAGTGTTTCACCCCAGCCTGTCTATTCTGCATGCGGGTTAATAACTTTCGAAGAAAAAATACCAGCGCCTCCAGATTTTTACAGAACCTCTTCATCAGGCTGCAGCACCTTTTGGCATAGAAAAACTACCCCTGAAGCCACCCCTTGGAGGGAGTGTTTTTGAAAAAAATCCCTATCTTCCAAGAGGGTGGCCTTTTTATATGCATTTTTTCGCCAAAAAATACACAACCGACTGATCCAAGAAAATGCCAAGAATCAACCCCGCAAGTCTGATGCAGCCGACGCAGCAGCCGAAATAGTGTTTCACCCCAGCTTGTCTATTCTGCATGCGGGTTGATAACTTTTGGAGAAAAAATACCAGCGCCTCCAGATTTTTACAGAACCTCTTCATCAGGCTGCAGCACCTTTTGGCATAGGAAAACTACCCCTGAAGCCACTCCTTTGGAGAGGTGTTTTTGAAAAAAATCCCTATCTTCCAAGAGGGTGGCTTTTTTATATGCATTTTGTCGCCAAAAAATACACAACCGACTGATCCAAGAAAATGCCAAGAATCAACCCCGCAAGTCTGATGCAGCCGACGCAGCAGCCGAAATAGTGTTTCACCCCAGCTTGTCTATTCTGCATGCGGGTTAATAACTTTCGAAGAAAAAATACCAGCGCCTCCAGATTTTCACAGAACTTCTTCATCGGGCTGCAGCACCTTTTGGCATAGAAAAACTACCCCTGAAGCCACCTCTTTGGATAGGTGTTTTTGAAAAAAATCCCTATCTTCCAAGAGGGTGGCTTTTTTATATGCATTTTGCCGTCAAAAAATACACAACCGACTGATCCAAAAAAATGCCAAGAATCAACCCCGCAAGTCTGATGCAGCCGACGCAGCAGCCGAAATAGTGTTTCACCCCAGCTTGTCTATTCTGCATGCGGGTTGATAACTTTTGGAGAAAAAATACCAGCGTCTCCAGATTTTTACAGTACCTCTTCATCAGGCTGCAGCACCTTTTGGCATAGAAAAACTACCCCTGAAGCCACCCCTTTGGAGGGGTGTTTTTGAAAAAAATCTCTATCTTCCAAGAGGGTGGCCTTTTTATATGCATTTTGTCGCCAAAAAATACACAACCGACGGATCCAAGAAAATGTCAAGAATCAACCCCGCAAGTCTGATGCAGCCGACGCAGCAGCCGAAATAGTGTTTCACCCCAGCTTGTCTATTCTGCATGCGGGTTAATAACTTTCGAAGAAAAAATACCAGCGCCTCCAGATTTTCACAGAACCTCTTCATCAGGCTGCAGCACCTTTTGGCATAGAAAAACTACCCCTGAAGCCACCTCTTTGGATAGGTGTTTTTGAAAAAAATCCCTATCTTCCAAGAGGGTGGCTTTTTTATATGCATTTTGCCGTCAAAAAATACAAAACCGACTGATCCAAAAAAATGCCAAGAATCAACCCCGCAAGTCTGATGCAGCCGACGCAGCAGCCGAAATAGTGTTTCACCCCAGCTTGTCTATTCTGCATGCGGGTTGATAACTTTTGGAGAAAAAATACCAGCGCCTCCAGATTTTTACAGAACCTCTTCATCAGGCTGCAGCACCTTTTGGCATAGGAAAACTACCCCTGAAGCCACCCCTTTGGAGAGGTGTTTTTGAAAAAAAATCCCTATCTTCCAAGAGGGTGGCTTTTTTATATGCATTTTGTCGCCAAAAAATACACAACCGACTGATCCAAGAAAAAGCCAAGAATCAACCCCGCAAGTCGGATGCAGCCGACGCAGCAGCCGAAATAGTGTTTCACCCCAGCTTGTCTATTCTGCATGCGGGTTGATAACTTTTGGAGAAAAAATACCAGCGTCTCCAGATTTTCACAGTACCTCTTCATCAGGCTGCAGCACCTTTTGGCGTAGGAAAACTACCCCTGAAGCCACCCCTTTGGAGGGGTGTTTTTGAGCAAAATCTCTATCTTCCAAGAGGGTGGCCTTTTTATATGCATTTTGTCGCCAAAAAATACACAACCGACGGATCCAAGAAAATGTCAAGAATCAACCCCGCAAGTCTGATGCAGCCGACGCAGCAGCCGAAATAGTGTTTCACCCCAGCTTGTCTATTCTGCATGCGGGTTGATAACTTTTGGAGAAAAAATACCAGCGTCTCCAGATTTTTACAGTACCTCTTCATCAGGCTGCAGCACCTTTTGGCATAGAAAAACTACCCCTGAAGCCACCCCTTGGGAGGGGTGTTTTTGAAAAAAATCCCTATCATCCAAGAGGGTGGCCTTTTTATATGCATTTTTTCGCCAAAAAATACACAACCGACTGATCCAAGAAAATGCCAAGAATCAACCCCGCAAGTCTGATGCAGCCGACGCAGCAGCCGAAATAGTGTTTCACCCCAGCTTGTCTATTCTGCATGCGGGTTAATAACTTTCGAAGAAAAAATACCAGCGCCTCCAGATTTTTACAGAATCTCTTCATTAGGCTGCAGCACCTTTTGGCATAGAAAAACTACCCCTGAAGCCACCCCTTTGGAGGGGTGTTTTTGAAAAAAATCCCTATCTTCCAAGAGGGTGGCTTTTTTATATGCATTTTTTCGCCAAAAAATACACAACCGACTGATCCGAGAAAATGCCAAGAATCAACCCCGAAAGTCGGATGCAGCCGACGCAGCAGCCGAAATAGTGTTTCACCCCAGCTTGTCTATTCTGCATGCGGGTTGATAACTTTTGGAGAAAAAATACCAGCGTCTCCAGATTTTCACAGTACCTCTTCATCAGGCTGCAGCACCTTTTGGCGTAGGAAAACTACCCCTGAAGCCACCCCTTTGGAGGGGTGTTTTTGAGCAAAATCTCTATCTTCCAAGAGGGTGGCCTTTTTATATGCATTTTGTCGCCAAAAAATACACAACCGACGGATCCAAGAAAATGTCAAGAATCAACCCCGCAAGTCTGATGCAGCCGACGCAGCAGCCGAAATAGTGTTTCACCCCAGCTTGTCTATTCTGCATGCGGGTTGATAACTTTTGGAGAAAAAATACCAGCGTCTCCAGATTTTTACAGTACCTCTTCATCAGGCTGCAGCACCTTTTGGCATAGAAAAACTACCCCTGAAGCCACCCCTTGGGAGGGGTGTTTTTGAAAAAAATCCCTATCATCCAAGAGGGTGGCCTTTTTATATGCATTTTTTCGCCAAAAAATACACAACCGACTGATCCAAGAAAATGCCAAGAATCAACCCCGCAAGTCTGATGCAGCCGACGCAGCAGCCGAAATAGTGTTTCACCCCAGCTTGTCTATTCTGCATGCGGGTTAATAACTTTCGAAGAAAAAATACCAGCGCCTCCAGATTTTTACAGAATCTCTTCATTAGGCTGCAGCACCTTTTGGCATAGAAAAACTACCCCTGAAGCCACCCCTTTGGAGGGGTGTTTTTGAAAAAAATCCCTATCTTCCAAGAGGGTGGCTTTTTTATATGCATTTTTTCGCCAAAAAATACACAACCGACTGATCCGAGAAAATGCCAAGAATCAACCCCGAAAGTCGGATGCAGCCGACGCAGCAGCCGAAATAGTGTTTCACCCCAGCTTGTCTATTCTGCATGCGGGTTGATAACTTTTGGAGAAAAAATACCAGCGTCTCCAGATTTTCACAGTACCTCTTCATCAGGCTGCAGCACCTTTTGGCGTAGGAAAACTACCCCTGAAGCCACCCCTTTGGAGGGGTGTTTTTGAGCAAAATCTCTATCTTCCAAGAGGGTGGCCTTTTTATATGCATTTTGTCGCCAAAAAATACACAACCGACGGATCCAAGAAAATGTCAAGAATCAACCCCGCAAGTCTGATGCAGCCGACGCAGCAGCCGAAATAGTGTTTCACCCCAGCTTGTCTATTCTGCATGCGGGTTAATAACTTTCGAAGAAAAAATACCAGCGCCTCCAGATTTTTACAGTACCTCTTCATCAGGCTGCAGCACCTTTTGGCATAGAAAAACTACCCCTGAAGCCACCCCTTGGGAGGGGTGTTTTTGAAAAAAATCCCTATCATCCAAGAGGGTGGCCTTTTTATATGCATTTTTTCGCCAAAAAATACACAACCGACTGATCCAAGAAAATGCCAAGAATCAACCCCGCAAGTCTGATGCAGCCGACGCAGCAGCCGAAATAGTGTTTCACCCCAGCTTGTCTATTCTGCATGCGGGTTAATAACTTTCGAAGAAAAAATACCAGCGCCTCCAGATTTTTACAGAATCTCTTCATTAGGCTGCAGCACCTTTTGGCATAGAAAAACTACCCCTGAAGCCACCCCTTTGGAGGGGTGTTTTTGAAAAAAATCCCTATCTTCCAAGAGGGTGGTTTTTTTATATGCATTTTTTCGCCAAAAAATACACAACCGACTGATCCGAGAAAATGCCAAGAATCAACCCCGAAAGTCGGATGCAGCCGACGCAGCAGCCGAAATAGTGTTTCACCCCAGCTTGTCTATTCTGCATGCGGGTTGATAACTTTTGGAGAAAAAATACCAGCGTCTCCAGATTTTCACAGTACCTCTTCATCAGGCTGCAGCACCTTTTGGCGTAGGAAAACTACCCCTGAAGCCACCCCTTTGGAGGGGTGTTTTTTAAAAAAATCCCTATCTTTCAAGAGGGTGGCCTTTTTATATGCATTTTTTCGCCAAAAAATACACAACCGACTGATCCAAGAAAATGCCGAAAATCAACCCCGCAAGTCTGATGCAGCCGACGCAGCAGCCGAAATAGTGTTTCACCCCAGCTTGTCTATTCTGCATGCGGGTTAATAACTTTCGAAGAAAAAATACCAGCGCCTCCAGATTTTCACAGAACCTCATCATCAGGCTGCAGCACCTTTTGGCATGAAAAAACTACCCCTGAAGCCACCCCTTTGGAGGGGTGTTTTTGAAAAAAATCCCTATCTTCCAAGAGGGTGGCCTTTTCATATGCATTTTTTCGCCAAAAAATACACAACCGACTGATCCAAGAAAATGCCAAGAATCAACCCCGAAAGTCGGATGCAGCCGACGCAGCAGCCGAAATAGTGTTTCACTCCAGCTTGTCTATTCTGCATGCGGGTTAATAACTTTCGAAGAAAGAATACCAGCGCCTCCAGATTTTTACAGAACCTCTTCATCAGGCTGCAGCACCTTTTGGCATAGAAAAACTACCCCTGAAGCCACCCCTTGGAAGGGGTGTTTTTGAAAAAAATCCCTATCTTCCAAGAGGGTGGCCTTTTTATATGCATTTTTTCGCCAAAAAATACACAACCGACTGATCCAAGAAAATGCCAAGAATAAACCCCGCAAGTCTGATGCAGCCGACGCAGCAGCCGAAATAGTGTTTCACCCCAGCTTGTCTATTCTGCATGCGGGTCAATAACTTTTGAAGAAAAAATACCAGCACCTCCAGATTTTTGCAGAACCTCTTCATCAGGCTGCAGCACCTTTTGGCATAGAAAAACTACCCCTGAAGCCACCCCTTGGAAGGGGTGTTTTTGAAAAAAATCCCTATCTTCCAAGAGGGTGGCCTTTTTATATGCATTTTTTTGCCAAAAAATACACAACCGACTGATCCAAGAAAATGCCAAGAATAAACCCCGCAAGTCTGATGCAGCCGACGCAGCAGCCGAAATAGTGTTTCACCCCAGCTTGTCTATTCTGCATGCGGGTCAATAACTTTTGAAGAAAAAATACCAGCGCCTCCAGATTTTTGCAGAACCTCTTCATCAGGCTGCAGCACCTTTTGGCATAGAAAAACTACCCCTGAAGCCACCCCTTGGAAGGGGTGTTTTTGAAAAAAATCCCTATCTTCCAAGAGGGTGGCCTTTTTATATGCATTTTCTCGCCAAAAAATACACAACCGACTGATCCAAGAAAATGCCAAGAATAAACCCCGCAAGTCTGATGCAGCCGACGCAGCAGCCGAAATAGTGTTTCACCCCAGCTTGTCTATTCTGCATGCGGGTCAATAACTTTTGAAGAAAAAATACCAGCGCCTCCAGATTTTCACAGAACCTATTTCTCAGGCTGCAGAACAAATTTTGCCTACAAAAACTACCCCCAAAATCACCCCTGTGGAGGGGTGTTTTTGAAAAAAAATCCCTATCTATCAAGAGGGTGGCTTTTTTCAATGCGTTCTTTTGCCAAAAAATCTACAACCGACTTATCCAAAAAAATATCAAGGATCAAGCCCGCAAGTCTAAGCAGCGGACGCAGCAGCCGAAATAGTCATTCACCCCAGCTCGTCTATTACTTTTGAAGGAAAAACACCACAGCCTCCAGATTTCCACAGGAGTTCTTTACCAGGCTGCAGCACCTTATGGCATAGGAAAACTACCCCTATAATCACCCCTGGCGAGGGGTGTTTTTGAGAAAAATTCATATTTATCGAGAGGGTGCTTTTTTTGTGCATTCTCTCACAAAAAAATACACAACCGACTAATCCAAGGAAATATCAAGAATAAACCCCGCAAGTTCGATGCAGCCGAGGCAAGCCCTTCTTTCAATACCTTCCCCCTCTCCGAGCTTCCCTCATCCTCCCTCTTAATTTTTGTTCAAATTTTTAATACAGGGTGGACCAACGAAAACACAACAGAGGGTTTTCAGGGCATTTCACCTCATTTTTTTTAAAAAAGCTCGGACAGGTCGATTTTCATATATGTAGAGGGGGACATCTTGACATCTAAAACTACATTGAGTAATTCCCATCTTCGCCAGCCCCCTCACCCCCACCCACTCACCTCCATAATTCAAAATGACACCACCCACTTTACGATAAATCAAATTGAAGAGAATCAAATTCTCTTGCTGAAGAAACATTTCCATAATTTTCAACCTCAACCCTAAAATTATCTGAGTTTCCAATTTAATATTCCTAACCTCTAAATTTTCTTCAGTACAGTTATCATTCCGCACAGCATCGAGGGAGAAAAATTTTTGTGTAAGAAGTGCCACCCAAATTCCTTCACTCCCCCACCCCAACTTCAAAATCGAAAATAGCACTACCTACTTTGTGATACATCAAATTGAAAGAAATTGAATTCTCTTCCTAGATGAAATATTTTTAAAATTTTGAAAAACCCGCTTTTTTCTCCCAAAATACTCCGAATGTTCAGTTTAATGGGGGAGGGGCTGAAAAATTGTTTTCAGAGAGATAATCCAATTTCATTGACTCCGATGTATCACAAAGTAGGTGGTGTCTTGTTGAATTTTGAAGTTTGGGCGGGTGGGTGGCGGTAAGGAGGTTAGAGGTGGAAATTCATCAATATACGAGGTGGTCCATCCTAGCGTAATAATAGCGGACTTACCGTTCAAGATAGAGAAAAAGATGTGGGAGAAAAGTTATATGGTTTGATAAGACCCATAACCTAAAATTATCTTCAGCTATACAGGGTGTCCCATTTTGACGGAATTAGCGAAACGTCAATTTTTTTAAATGGAACACCTATATTTTTTTGCATTTTTCTGTTCAGAGTGTTCAGCTACTTCGATTGTCTTATGCCTGTATTTCTGTTCTCAAATTGTGTGACAGTGCGTCTTCTATGGACAGTGCTACCAACAAAAAATTAAAAATTGAAAGAAATCGCATTTTCACAGTTTTCTTGAAAAAATCGTAGCGGCCTTGCTTTCCAAAACTAAGAGATGAAAGTTGACATGGTGATACTCAAGTGGAAGACCAATATCTCATTGTCAAAGAATTCCAATTCACAAAAAAAATCACACTTTATAATTTTCAAAGTATTTATCATGACTATTTTTTTTTTCAAACGTCATGCCTCTAATTTTTTAATGTTATCTGATAGCTTGTTTTATCCTCTTTCATTTTTACTGGGGGTAAACCCACCCTGAAACTCCATTTTTTCGAGATAATCGGAAATATTCACAAAATTTGCTATATTTTAGTTTTTTTTTTCCAAAAATTGAGTTGACCGTGATGAATGACAGACAAGCCAAAAAGTACGCAGCTGTCAGTTAGTCAGTCTGAATATTGTCGAACAAAAAAAAAATGGCTTCAACGCAGAAAAACAACAAATTGGAATCTTTTCAATTTGATGTATCACAAAGTAGGTAGTGTTATTTTAGATTTAGAAGTTGGGGTGGGGGAGTGAAGGAGTGAATTTGAGTGGCACTTTTTGCACAAAATTTTTTCTCCCTCGATGCTGTGCGGTAGGGTTGGGGTTGAAAATTATGGAAGTTTCTTCAGCAAGAGAATTTGATTCTCTTCAATTTGATTTATCGTAAAGTGGGTGGTGTCATTTCAAATTATGGAGTCTGGGTGGGTGGGGGTGAGGGGGCTAAAGATAGAAATTCCTCAATGTACACATGTTTAAGATGTCCCCCTCTACATATATGAAAATCGACCTGTCCGAGCTTTTTTCTAAAAAATGAGATGGAATGCCCTGGAAACCCTCTGTTGAGTTTTCGTTGGTCCACCCTGTATTGAAAATTGAAACAAAAATAAAGGGGGAGGATGAGGAAAGCTCGAAGAGAGGGAGAGTATTAAAAGAAGGGCTGAGTATGAGGATGTTGCTGCTGGGGATGGGGTTGTTGGGGTTGAGATAGGGATATTAAGTGTTGCTAAGAGAAAGCAGGAGATGAGCTATAGAGAAGATCGTCGACCGTAAAGACGTATACGGCTGAACGCGGATGGTCAAGAGGAACAGAAAACCCAAGAAACATTTTTTCCTTCCAACAAGGAGGATGCACAAGGTACCGAGTGTTTTTTTTAAGCCAGTCTGATTGGACGTCTTATTTTCGAATCTGTCACTACGTCTCATTTCCGCGACGATTCAGACGTCTTATTTACGTAACATTTTCAACATTTCATTTCTGCGACGATTCCGACTTCTTATTTACGCGACGATTCTGACGTCTCATTTCCGCGACGACATCGAAGACTATGGAACGCCGTCGTGGACATAATAGAAATTCTCCGAGAGATTTAATTTTTGCACACTTTTATAAAAATCACGCAACTTATTTATAAAATGTACAGATTTATATAAAAATGTTGTGCTTATTTAAAACTATTCTGCACTTATTGACAGAAACAGAGGGGGTTAAAAAAAACTCGGCGCAAAAGCTACATAAAAGCTCAACTAAAACGTTCTACTCAAAGATTGCTAGTGCCTGCGCGCCGTTGCGGACAATATAAAAACCCCTGTGAAATAATAATTTTTAATCTACTCTGATTGAAATTGTTGGACTTATTTTTACATTTTTGCCTTGTTATTTATATAAACTTCAGAACTTAATCTATAAGTTACCCACTTCTCACTCTAACTCTAACCAACTCATTAAAAAATAAATCACTCAGCATGAGACAAATCTCTCACAGGCACCGAGTACCATACACCGCTTGAGAGATTTATTTTCAAGTTAATGCTTCTGCCGCTAGATGGCAGGAACTGAACTGACGTGAATGGCAGTGGCACTCAAAATACGTTGCCATCCATGCCCAAAATTACAATGAACCGTTGTTAATAAGCCCTCTGGTTAATAAAATAACCGTACCTACCGTAGGTTCCTAACTCTAGCTCTTGTATGATGTACGAGCCCGGTTTCACATCAGCTGGCCCAGATGAGGACATTTCACTTTTCTTTTCCAAATAACTACGGGATGCCCCCATGATACTTACGGGTGCCCCGGAGTATCAGCGCGGAAACTTGTCAATCAATAAAGAATAAGAATACAAGTACTTAGACTGATGAAAAAAATATATTTGGGAAAAGTAAAATAACGGATATACAATCCTTCGAATTTGGGTTGGAAAATCGATTTTTTATCATAACTTTCAAACCGCTCCCCCGATTTTGCTTAACTCAAAAAGAGCGCCACTTCTGACATAACCTTCTATGGCTAGAAACCGATTTAGCTAGGAAAAAAACTATTTGGAGGAAGGTTTCCATATTTCATCACGAATTTATTTTCTTCGCTGGCCCTGGAGATTGAATCCCAGAATATGTTCGAAGGTACTAACATGTAGTGAATATGACGAAAAACAGTACCTATTCCAAAATATTTTAACCAAGATCATTTTCACATATTTATTCGCCTCATAACTTTTCTAGAAATTGCACTCTTAATGATGGACCAACTGAATAACTGATGTAGGGCGGGGCTCGTAGATAATATGGGTAGACAATATTTAAATAAAAAAAAACACCAGATGAATATTTCTGCCATATTGGATCAAGATGCATCAGGTATAAAATCAACTTTTTGACATTTTTTGAGGTTAGTACGACAACTTTGCAATTTTTTGATCAAGTCACCTCAAATTTGGCAACAATACCCAGTTTTACCATTGAATCGATATGCATGGGTTGAAATCGATTTTCCAATGATTTTTGAGGTTAGAATCGATAACTTGATAATTTTTTGATCGATTCATCTCAAATTTGAAACGAACAAATATTGTCACGATTCCCTTGGACTACATTGTAGAAAGGTCTGAACACACCTTTACAGGTTTGAGCTCGGGTTTGAGGTACCCGAGGAGCTACCACAGCAATAGCCGCGGAAATTTTCAATCTAGTTGTACTTAATCAAGTGATGCAATCTAAAGAAAACACCAAATGAATGTTTTCCTACGACCACCCACGAAAACGTTACTTTCTGTACGGTATAGTAGGCGCGAAACTTGCCAATTGCAAACGCTGTGCGCGAAAGTAAAAATATCGTCACTAGTGCCTTTTGCTTTCGCTTTTCAATGCCTACTTTGGATAATGTCAAACATAGTTCTATGGCAAACGATCTTGCATTATCCAGCATTTGAGGCGCGTCCTTCGGCCACATACTTTCCTGGGCATGCCACTGATGCTTTCTCGCCCTCAGTATAGGTGGTCGTTGTTCAAAGTCAAGAACTTCCAGTATTCAATAAATGATAGAAATCAAATCGCGTGAGAATGTTGGCAGAATCCGTGACATGGAAATCAAGAGGGATTAAAATAATTTAGTTTTAGTAACTTGATAAATCTGAACAAAATATCTAAAAATCCCTGGCAACTGTCAATGTCGAGCAGCGTTGCCGGTTGTTGTGAAATTTCTCAAAATTGGAAGGACTTTATCTGTTTTTATCATGGACCTGTACTTAAACTGGACTTATAATACCGTATATCGCCATGACTCCAGTAGAATGCCGACATTATCGTTATCCCTAGGGACTTTCATTTTCCACAATTAATATTGACCGTTCTGCTACGATGACTTTTCTCTGATGGCGACATGACATCGCAGTATAAAATTTAGGTTAGGTGTCAAAATGACTTTTTCAAATTTGCTTGAGAGGCATAGCCGTTTTCTTTCGGTCGCTTGCAGCGTTTTGTACGTACATGTGTTCATAGGTTCCGGTAATTCAATAGAAAGGACGATGTTCCGTGTCTAAAATTGTTAACTGAAGTGTGTTGAATACACGGTGTGCTGTTGGGCACTAGGCCGTTTGGCTTTTTTGTTTATGTTCCCCAATGGCTGGCCGTTGTTTGTGTTTTTCTGTATTCTGTAACGAAATAGTAGAATTTCATTCAATAATTGATTGACGGCAATCTTACTTGTGAAAAGAAAACACTCTCAAGGCCCGAGCTGTGTGGTCCAGTAGGAAGTACCTAGCTGTGGTTTGTGCTGCCGAAATCATAGTGCTTGCGCCCCTTCTATACCGTGCATTTTCTTTCGCAGAACTACTGATAGTAAGTTATGAAATCCACAGAATATTCTTATCAAACGGATTAGGGAGTTATAAAACACACCAAATTCGAATTCGACACCACAAATCCGGAAACTTCCCACGTTGAAAAAAACGAAACTGTCAAAATGACGTTTCTGGTGCAGGGATCACGCCCTCCTTGGATCACGCTTTCTGGTGCAAAACTGATAAATCGCAACCGTGATCCCTGATGGCAACTGCGTTGATTTTGAACTTTTGAAGCAACCTTCGATAAATTCGAAAGACAGTGACTCTCAAACTTCATGACTGTTTCAACTTGCGAACTTGCAATGAGTTCTTCGAAACGAAATAAACCTGATGGCTACTTTCGAAGTAAAAAACATATTATTGTAAATTGAATCAGTTATTATAAAATAATATAATATCCATAAATATTTAGAGTACAAAATGTGCCAATGTAAGTTGCGGATTTTCTATAATCTTTTGAGAACTTCTGTTATGATAACGATAATGGTAGCGCCCCTGTGGCGTCATTTGTTGTTTGGTCGGGTAGGGTGATCAGCAGTCCATTTTAAATACAGGTCCATGGTTTTTATGTAATTTAATTTTGTTCACATGAAAATGGAAAAGTGGCAATACAACATTCGGAAATATACATTAGAAAATAAGATGTGAGTAGATCGGTAAGTGACGCCTCTGACAAGTATTTTGATATTTCGATCGTCAATGAGCAGACGTCGGATAGGGAAAATAGGTCGGTCGAAGGAAAAATAGTGTACACAACTCGCAAGAAAGTGTTTTTTCTTGCATTCGTGTGATTACCGCACTCGCTAACGCTTGTGCGCAATTTTTCACACTCATGCGAAAAGTATCACTTTCGTTGCTTGTTATGTAATATACTATTTCCTACGACCACCCACGAAAACGTTACTTTCTGTACGGTATAGTAGGCGCGAAACTTGCAGTGGCGGCTGGTGAGGGAGGGCTTAAGGGCGGCGCCCCCCCAAAGCTAAAGGCGGCAAGAGATTTTTATCGGTAGGAATGCATTTAATTAATTATACTTATTCAAAAGATTTGGTTCAGTGCAAAA
The DNA here is from genome assembly GCA_949128115.1 of Anaspis maculata. NCBI lineage: Eukaryota > Metazoa > Arthropoda > Insecta > Coleoptera > Scraptiidae > Anaspis > Anaspis maculata. The sequence continues at coordinate 87,091,842 of OX421964.1, read as the reverse complement.
ACGTTCAGTCATTTGTCAATTAATATTTCAACAAAATAATTCTAAGCGATCGCACGGTCGAAGAAGTTCGTCTTGGGCTCCGCATTCGGCGCCCACCGCCGATGCGGTGATGCCGGGGTGCACCCGCGCAAAATATGTACCGTAACCATGGCAACGCGAGACGCGGCTCCCGCTCTATACTGCAGATATGGGCTCCGTTTCTCGAGCCCCCAGCCGATTGAAATAATCGATATAATTATTTATGTACTCTTCGATTAGTCAACAGTTTGCAAACATGAAGATAGCTGACCTAAAAAAGGTACATTTAGGTCATCAAGCCTACTCAAGCCTACAAGAAGAAATAAATGCAACAAAACAACGGACGTCCGATTACAGCATTGATTTACTGAATATAAAGCAAATCGAACCCGCAAGAATAAATTCGTGGTGCATTAACTCACACGTAATTTTGACAAAACAGTGAATGCTAAAACTCCATATGGTTGTGCTGCGGATACGACAAAAAAGTTTTTGTCTCGAGTTTCGTCATTTCGCGAACTGAGAACTGTTCTATCTGCACTCTTTGTAGAGAATGTTTTTCGAACTTCGAACCAACAAAACATGGACGAAATGTTCCATGATTTGAACAATTAGATCAGAAACGGGAAAGGAATAAAAGCCTCTTTCTCTAGTTTCTGATCTAATTGTTTATATCGATCAGGAAACATTTTGTCCGAGATTTTGTCCATGTTTTGCTGGTTCGAAGTTCGAAAAACATTTTCTACAAGAAGTGCAGATAGAACATTATAGTTCTCAGCTCGCGAATTTGTTATTAACTTGAGCTCTCCTTCCAAAAAACTCACGAGCCGCCACTGGAAACTTGCCAATTGCAAACGCTGTGCGCGAAAGTAAAAATATCGTCACTAGTGCCTTTTGCTTTCGCTTTTCAATGCCTACTTTGGATAATGTCAAACATAGTTCTATGGCAAACGATCTTGCATTATCCAGCATTTGAGGCGCGTCCCTTGGCCACATACTTTCCTGGGCATGCCACTGATGCTTCCTCGCCCTCAGTAGGTAGTCGTTGTTCAAAGTCAAGAACTTCCAGTAATCAATAAATGATAGAAATCAAATCGCGGGAGAATGTTGGCTGAATCCGTGACATTGGAATCAAGGGGGATTAAAATAATTTAGTTTTAGTATAACTTGATAAATATGAACAATAGTATATTACATAACAAGCAACGAAAGTGATACTTTTCGCATGAGTGTGAAAAATTGCGCACAAGCGTTAGCGAGTGCGGTAATCACACGAATGCAAGAAAAAACACTTTCTTGCGAGTTGTGTACACTATTTTTCCTTCGACCGACCTATTTTCCCTATCCGACGTCTGCTCATTGACGATCGAAATATCAAAATACTTGTCAGAGGCGTCACTTACCGATCTACTCACATCTTATTTTCTAATGTATATTTCCGAATGTTGTATTGCCACTTTTCCATTTTCATGTGAACAAAATTAAATTACATAAAAACAGATAAAGTTCTTCCAATTTTGAGAAATTTCACAACAACCGGCAACGCTGCTCGACATTGACAGTTGCCAGGGATTTTTAGATATTTTGTTCAGATTTATCAAGTTACTAAAACTAAATTATTTTAATCCCTCTTGATTTCCATGTCACGGATTCTGCCAACATTCTCACGCGATTTGATTTCTATCATTTATTGAATACTGGAAGTTCTTGACTTTGAACAACGACCACCTATACTGAGGGCGAGAAAGCATCAGTGGCATGCCCAGGAAAGTATGTGGCCGAAGGACGCGCCTCAAATGCTGGATAATGCAAGATCGTTTGCCATAGAACTATGTTTGACATTATCCAAAGTAGGCATTGAAAAGCGAAAGCAAAAGGCACTAGTGACGATATTTTTACTTTCGCGCACAGCGTTTGCAATTGGCAAGTTTCGCGCCTACTATACCGTACAGAAAGTAACGTTTTCATGGGTGGTCGTAGGAAAAATATTTAAAAATCCCTGGCAACTGTCAATGTCGAGCAGCGTTGCCGGTTGTTGTGAAATTTCTCAAAATTGGAGGAACTTCATCTGTTTTTCGGTAATTTAATTTAATTTACTTAAAAATGGAAAAATGGCAATATAAAATTCGGGAATATACATTAGAAAATAGGATATCAGTAAGTAGTATCGGTAAGTGACGCCTCTGACCTCTGACAAGTATTTTGATATTTCGATCGTCAATGAGCAGACGTCGGATAGGGAAAATAGGTCGGTCGAAGGAAAAATAGTGTACACAACTCGCAAGAAAGTGTCTTTTCTTGCATTCGTGTGATTACCGCACTCGCTAGCGCTCGTGCGCAATTTTTCACACTCATGCGAAAAGTATCACTTTCGTTGCTTGTTATGTAATATACTATTTCTATACTCTATACACTGATAGAAAGGACCACCAGATTCTTACGCTTGAAAAGTAGTCCCGAGCATTACCCGCGAAATTTAAAATTTCAGTTAGAAAGAGGTGCTTATTTCCGTTAATCACAGCTAAGTGCTATGGCAATTTTAAATGACACCAGTTTAATATCAATTTTAATGAATGAGAAAATAATATTTTTGAATGAAGCTGATTTTATTACACAACACTCACAACAGCCGAGCCGACTAAAAATAACAAACATCCTAGAGAAATGGAGGTTAGAAATCGTTTGTAATTGTCAAACTCGCTGAATGTAATGCCATTGGCTTGGCATAGGAATAATTTGCCCGGGTAAGACTACCAACCGAACAAAACTAATATTAGTTCCAAACGCGCCTATGTTGTTACAGTCTTTGGTGCTTTTGTTTGCTATAGGTTACATCACTGAAATTCAAAAAAGTCCGTTCTATCGGTGTACAGACTATACCATTGGATCAATACACCACATACTTAAATAGCTATACCGCGCAAGAGAGACGTCCGACACCTGTAATTATGGGCGCCGCCATCTTGATGGTTATTTAGGGACTTTGGGTGGTGTGGACTGGCACCACTTCGCTAGTTGGCCACTTGACTAAGCACGACATTATTTTATTTCTCCCTCAAAGTACGTGGAATCAACACTTATAACATCAAGTGAGAATCAACAGGTGAAGAAAAGGTGTGCGATCATTCCAGCATCCAAAAGTTCGGTTAACTACGTGATGTTTATTTACACTGTCAAAAAGCTCTCACTTGACGTTTCGTTTACTCAGAGTACAGTGACTCCCAACCATCCAACTCGATGTGAGTATTTCGTAATTTCAAGAAAACTAAATACACTTACGTGATGGTACTTGAGAAAACTGGATCGCTATTGTAAAATTGCAGAAGGTTTGATCAGTTTCACGGGCCTTAGGATATTTTGTGGTAGCTATATAGCTCGGTATTTTGAGATACACTGGAAATTAACCATCAAGATGGCGTCATTCTCTAACTCCTTTTATTACGCGGTGCAGCAGAATGCGCAATAGGTTCATGAGCGGTATAGCTATTTAAGTATGTGCAATACACCTATCCCGTCGGGAACTTTTGGACCCAGTGCGCACGCAATATAACTATATACAAAATTGAGGTTGGCAAGTCTGACGGGCATCGGTATATATTTATCTACTGTCAGTGTCAATTGTCTAGTTTCACATTCGTCATTGCGCTGTTGCAATGCATTATGGAACACTTGAAAACCATAGTGAAAACTGGTAATAACTAAAATTATCAATAATTATGGCTATATGGTATGCAGGATAAAATGTATGACACTCATCAGTTAAAACTGAAAATTAACCTTAAAAATGGCTTCCCATAACCATTAACAATAGAGCAACATTTGTAAACAATCAACAGAAAATGAACTAAACATGTGCAGTTTAGTCTACTATAAGTTAAACAATAACCTACTACCACAATAGCCAATTATGTTCAAACCTCAAGCAAAATTTCCCCATGCCACCGGCGCACGCAGCGGGCTCACGAGTTGATATCGCGGTGGGGTAGGTGTATATGCATCAGATATATAATCGTTTTTTGACATTTTTTGAGGTTAGATACGCCGACTTTGCCATTTTTGACACAATCACTTCAAATTTGAAACCAACAAAAATTGCTAGCCAATGAATCAATTTTCATTGGTTAAAATTGGTTATTTGACAGTTTTTGAGGTTAGGTACGACAACTTCGGCATTTTTTGACTGATTCACTTCAAATTTGATATTGACATGAAGGTGTGAGATTGAATCGATATGCATCGGTTGAAATTGACTTTTCGACTATTTTTGAGGTAACAATCACTAACTCCACCATTTTCGACCGATTCACCTCCAATTTGAAACCAGAGAACATTTTTACCATTGAATTGATACGCATCGGGTTAAATCGACTTTTTGACGTATTTTGAGGTTAGATACGACGACTTCGCCATTTTTCGACCATTCACTTCAAATTCAAAACCAACAATAGTCCGGAAGTTAGGGTATAATACCCTTCACTTTTATAAAGAGCAATGCCACTTGGCATACCTGTTGCCAAGACCATGTTTGAGCGATTAAGATCAGGAGCCAAAGTCGCAAGCAATGCAGGCGTCGTATACAGGGTGTCGTATAGAAAAAAAGTAAAAAATTCGTATATCATTAACCAAACCAGACGGATTCACGTGAATAGGCACATACATTCACAATATATTACCCATCAAGGAAGAGTCAACGGTTTTGAAAAATCTTGAGCGGTTTCTGGAAAATTCAAGAGAGACTGAATTTTCATCTGAATTTTTTTTTTCTCGGTAAATCAGTGAATTTTCAAGATATCGAAGTGCAACTTAGTAGTTTTATTGCCAATATTGTCATGAATGAAAAACAATCAGGAGCCAAATGGAAGGCCTGCTATTCCCAGAAATAAGACAGTCATTTTTTTTCTTCGCGGCCGCAATAATTTTGAATCTCCGTTACACTCAACAGTTGAAAAAGTGACCGCCGAATGTAATAAAGACTCCAAAAATTGAGTTTTGGAAATGTTTTTTTGTCAAACTTCAAATTTATTCATTGGATTTTGACCAAAGGTACACAAAGTGAGTTGATGTATACCTATAAGCTGGTCATATAGACTTCTGTCCCATTTTTTAAAATTGGTAATATTCAATTTTCCATTTATTGAAAAAAAAATTATTTTTCGTTTTTTTTTTGGGTGAAATTACTTATTTTTTAATGCTCTATACCATCTCCTGAAATATTGACAAAAGAAAGTGAAACACCCTGTATATCAAAGTGGAATGCATTTTCAGATTTCTTATCCAATTTAGAAAAAGTTCCTCTTGAAAGATTTTGATTAAAGGCTCGATTTTCGATATAATTCATGCTATTCAAGAATATTATACTTGAATAGCCACTGTGCCAATTGGGGTCGTAATCCACAATGACAAAATCTCTACAAGATGTAATCTTGGAAAGAGATTATCTCAAAAAGACAAATCAGTCCAAAAATGGCCAAGTTGTCGTATCTAACCTCAAAAAATATCAAATAGTCGATTTTGACCGATGAAAATTGATCCAATAGCTAGTAATGTTTGTTGGTTTTGAATTTGAAGTGAATGGTCGAAAAATGGCAAAGTCGTCGTATCTAACCTCAAAATACGTCAAAAAGTCGATTCAACCCGATGCGTATCGATTCAATGGTAAAAATGTTCTCTGGTTTTAAATTGGAAGTGAATCGGTCGAAAATGGTGAAGTTAGTGATTGTTACCTCAAAAATAGTCGAAAAGTCAATTTCAACCGATGCATATCGATTCAATCTCACACCTTCATGTCAATATCAAATTTGAAGTGAATCGGTCAAAAAATGCCGAAGTTGTCGTATCTAACCTCAAAAAATGTCAAAAAGTTGATTTTATACCTGATGCATCTTGATCCAATATGGCAGAAATATTCATCTGGTGTTTTTTTTATTTAAATATTGTCTACCCATATTATCTACGAGCCCCGCCCCACATCAGTTATTCAGTTGGCCCATCATTAAAAGTGCAATTTCTAGAAAAGTTGCGTATGAGGCGAATAAATATGTGAAAATGATCTTGGTTGAAATATTTTGGAATAGGTACTGTTTTTCGTCATATTCACTACATGTTAGTACCTTCGAACATATTCTGGGATTCAATCTCCAGGGCCAGCGAAGAAAATAAATTCGTGATGAAATATGGAAACCTTCCTCCAAATAGTTTTTTTCCTAGCTAAATCGGTTTCTAGCCATAGAAGGTTATGTCAGAAGTGTCGCTCTTTTTGAGTTAAGCAAAATCGGGGGAGCGGTTTGAAAGTTATGATAAAAAATCGATTTTCCAACCCAAATTCGAAGGATTGTATATCCGTTATTTTACTTTTCCCAAATATATTTTTTTCATCAGTCTAAGTACTTGTATTCTTATTCTTTATTGATTGACAAGTTTCCGCACTGATACTCCGGGGCACCCGTAAGTATCATGGGGGCATCCCGTAGTTATTTGGAAAAGAAAAGTGAAATGTCCTCATCTGGGCCAGCTGATGTGAAACCGGGCTCGTACATCATACAAGAGCTAGAGTTAGGAACCTACGGTAGGTACGGTTATTTTATTAACCAGAGGGCTTATTAACAACGGTTCATTGTAATTTTGGGCATGGATGGCAACGTATTTTGAGTGCCACTGCCATTCACGTCAGTTCAGTTCCTGCCATCTAGCGGCAGAAGCTTTAACTTGAAAATAAATCTCTCAAGCGGTGTATGGTACTCGGTGCCTGTGAGAGATTTGTCTCATGCTGAGTGATTTATTTTTTAATGAGTTGGTTAGAGTTAGAGTGAGAAGTGGGTAACTTATAGATTAAGTTCTGAAGTTTATATAAATAACAAGGCAAATGTATAAATAAGTCCAATAATTTCAATCAGAGTAGATTAAAAATTATTATTTCACAGGGGTTTTTATATTGTCCGCAACGGCGCGCAGGCACTAGCAATATTTGAGTAAAACGTTTTAGTTGAGCTTTTATGTAGCTTTTGCGCCGAGTTTTTTTTAACCACCTCTGTTTCTGTCAATAAGTGCAGAATAGTTTTAAATAAGCACAACATTTTTATATAAATCTATACATTTTATAAATAAGTTGCGTGATTTTTATAAAAGTGTGCAAAAATTAAATCTCTCGGAGAATTTCTATTATGTCCACGACGGCGTTCCATAGAAGACGATGATCACGGTTTCGTTTTCTCATTCACGCGCCCGACCCGCGCAACGAGAATTTCAATCCCAGCAAGTACATCTATCTGCTATTCCCTTTTTCCTCAGCTTTCCTGGAATTACATGATCTTCCCTATGTCCCTCCTTGCTTTTCATCTTCCCTCCTTGCCCCTCCCACCCTTTTATCAATTTACCACCACACTCCTTTACTCCTTGCCAGAGTGTTACTCATACTTTTATCTCATTTTCCCTTTTCTTCTTCCTGTAACCTAACCCAGTTGCCCCCCCACCTTCAAATTCAAATTCAAATTCAAATTCAAATTCAAATTCATTTATTTTCTCAACCAACCAGGTTTTTCAATCGTCAACAATAATACAAGATAAAAACAGTAAAAAAAAATGCAACAAACAATGCAATTACACACAATTGAGTAAAAAAACTGACAAAAAAGAGACAGAATACACATTATATACAATGAAATAATTAAAATCGACCTTGATGACCGAGCTCAAAATCATCTAAGGTGAAACCGTACTGGTCATATTCCTGGATAGAGTAAAATGCTTTCTTCAGGAGCATGGACTTTACAACCGTTTTAAATTTAGGTAAGGACAAATGCACTATTTCTAGTGGTAACTTATTCAGGCGACTCACCTTCCCTTCCCCACCCCCATATTACCCTCCCTTCCTGTTTCCTCCCTGACTTTCTCTACCCTTTCTTTTCTTCCCCCTCAAACTCTTCGTTCACATTACCGTTCCCCCCCATTTTCTACAACCCACCTTTCCTTTCCCTCCCCTACTACCGCCCCCTCCTTATTCCCTCCCTACCCTTTCTCCTTCTCCCCTTTTCGTTCCCTTTTTTCTCTTCCTTCACATTGCCAACTTCGTTTCCCCCCTTCCTCCAACCCTCCCCTCTTTCTGCCTCTTCACTCTTTTCACTCCATTCTCTTTTCCCTTTTCATCTTCCTACACCTTGCCTGCTCCGTTTCCACCCCTTCCTTTTCCTCTTATCTCTTTCACCTTTTCACCTACCTTCCTTATTCCCTTTCTATCCCGACTCTTACCGTCCAACCCTTCACTTCCACCTGTCCCTCATTTCTGTTTCACTTTTTTTCAATTTCGTTATTCGAAAAAAAGCAACTCCCTCCTTAGATATGAATTATTCTTAAGAACACCCCTCGCCAGGAGTGATTCTAGGAGTAGTTTTTGTATGCCAAAAGGTGCTGCAGCCTGATAAAGAGGTTCTGTAGAAATCTGGAGGCGCTGGTATTTTTTCTTCAAAAGTTATTAACCCGCATGCAGAATAGACAAGCTGGGGTTATTAACACTCTTTCGACTGCTGCGTCGGCTGCATCAGACTTGCGGGGTTGATTCTTGGCATTTTTTTGGATAAGTCGGTTGTGTATTTGTTGGCGAAAGAACGCATGAAAAAAAGCCACCCTCTTGATAGATAGAGATTTTTTTCAAAATCACTCCTACTAAGGGGTGAATTTAGGGGTAGTTTTTCTAGGCCAAAATGTGCTGCAGCCTGATAAAGAGGTTCTGTGAAAATCTGGAGGCGCTGGTATTTTTTCTTCTAAAGTTATTAACCCGCATGCAGAATGGACAAGCTGGGGTGAAACACTCTTTCGACTGCTGCGTCGGCTGCATCAGACTTGCGGGATTGATTATTGGCATTTTCTTGGATCAGTCGGTTGTGTATTTTTTGGCGACAAAATGCATATAAAAAAGCCACCCTCTTGGAAGATAGGGATTTTTTTCAAGAACACCCCTCCCAAGGGGTGGCTTCAGGGGTAGTTTTTCTATGCCAAAAGGTGCTGCAGCCTGATGAAGAGGTTCTGTGAAAATCTGGAGGCGCTGGTATTTTTTCTTCAAAAGTGATTAACCCGCATGCAGAATAGACAAGCTGGGGTGAAACACTATTTCGGCTGCTGCGTCGGCTGCATCAGACTTGCGGGGTTGATTCTTGGCATTTTCTTGGATCAGTCGATTGTGTATTTTTTGGCGACAAAATGCATATAAAAAAGCCACCCTCTTGAAAGATAGGGATTTTTTTCAAAAACACTCCTCCAAAGGGGTGGCTTCAGGGGTAGTTTTTCTATGCCAAAAGGTGCTGCAGCCTGATGAAGAAGTTCTGTGAAAATCTGGAGGCGCTGGTATTTTTTCTTCAAAAGTTATTAACCCGCATGCAGAATAGACAAGCTGGGGTGAAACACTATTTCGGCTGCTGCGTCGGCTGCATCAGACTTGCGGAGTTGATTCTTGGCATTTTCTTGGATCAGTTGGTTGTGTATTTTTTGGCGACAAAATGCATATAAAAAAGCCACCCTCTTGGAAGATAGGGATTTTTTTCAAAAACACCCCTCCAAAGGGGTGGCTTCAGGGGTAGTTTTTCTATGCCAAAAGGTGCTGCAGCCTGATGAAGAGGTTCTGTGGAAATCTGGAGGCGCTGGTATTTTTTCTTCAAAAGTTATTAACCCGCATGCAGAATAGACAAGCTGGGGTGAAACACTATTTCGGCTGCTGCGTCGGCTGCATCAGACTTGCGGGGTTGATTCTTGGCATTTTCTTGGATCAGTCGGTTGTGTATTTTTCGGCGACAAAATGCATATAAAAAAGCCACCCTCTTGGAAGATAGGGATTTTTTTCAAAAACACCCCTTCAAAGGGGTGGCTTCAGGGGTAGTTTTTCTATGCCAAAAGGTGCTGCAGCCTGATGAAGAGGTTCTGTGAAAATCTGGAGGCGCTGGTATTTTTTCTTCAAAAGTTATTAACCCGCATGCAGAATAGACAAGCTGGGGTGAAACACTATTTCGGCTGCTGCGTCGGCTGCATCAGACTTGCGGGGTTGATTCTTGGCATTTTCTTGGATCAGTCGGTTGTGTATTTTTTTGCGACAAAATGCATATAAAAAAGCCACCCTCTTGGAAGATAGGGATTTTTTTCAAGAACACCCCTCCCAAGGGGTGGCTTCAGGGGTAGTTTTTCTATGCCAAAAGGTGCTGCAGCCTGATGAAGAGGTTCTGTGAAAATCTGGAGGCGCTGGTATTTTTTCTTCAAAAGTGATTAACCCGCATGCAGAATAGACAAGCTGGGGTGAAACACTATTTCGGCTGCTGCGTCGGCTGCATCAGACTTGCGGGGTTGATTCTTGGCATTTTCTTGGATCAGTCGATTGTGTATTTTTTGGCGACAAAATGCATATAAAAAAGCCACCCTCTTGAAAGATAGGGATTTTTTTCAAAAACACTCCTCCAAAGGGGTGGCTTCAGGGGTAGTTTTTCTATGCCAAAAGGTGCTGCAGCCTGATGAAGAAGTTCTGTGAAAATCTGGAGGCGCTGGTATTTTTTCTTCAAAAGTTATTAACCCGCATGCAGAATAGACAAGCTGGGGTGAAACACTATTTCGGCTGCTGCGTCGGCTGCATCAGACTTGCGGAGTTGATTCTTGGCATTTTCTTGGATCAGTTGGTTGTGTATTTTTTGGCGACAAAATGCATATAAAAAAGCCACCCTCTTGGAAGATAGGGATTTTTTTCAAAAACACCCCTCCAAAGGGGTGGCTTCAGGGGTAGTTTTTCTATGCCAAAAGGTGCTGCAGCCTGATGAAGAGGTTCTGTGGAAATCTGGAGGCGCTGGTATTTTTTCTTCAAAAGTTATTAACCCGCATGCAGAATAGACAAGCTGGGGTGAAACACTATTTCGGCTGCTGCGTCGGCTGCATCAGACTTGCGGGGTTGATTCTTGGCATTTTCTTGGATCAGTCGGTTGTGTATTTTTCGGCGACAAAATGCATATAAAAAAGCCACCCTCTTGGAAGATAGGGATTTTTTTCAAAAACACCCCTTCAAAGGGGTGGCTTCAGGGGTAGTTTTTCTATGCCAAAAGGTGCTGCAGCCTGATGAAGAGGTTCTGTGAAAATCTGGAGGCGCTGGTATTTTTTCTTCAAAAGTTATTAACCCGCATGCAGAATAGACAAGCTGGGGTGAAACACTATTTCGGCTGCTGCGTCGGCTGCATCAGACTTGCGGGGTTGATTCTTGGCATTTTCTTGGATCAGTCGGTTGTGTATTTTTTGGCGACAAAATGCATATAAAAAAGCCACCCTCTTGGAAGATAGGGATTTTTTTCAAGAACACCCCTCCCAAGGGGTGGCTTCAGGGGTAGTTTTTCTATGCCAAAAGGTGCTGCAGCCTGATGAAGAGGTTCTGTGAAAATCTGGAGGCGCTGGTATTTTTTCTTCAAAAGTGATTAACCCGCATGCAGAATAGACAAGCTGGGGTGAAACACTATTTCGGCTGCTGCGTCGGCTGCATCAGACTTGCGGGGTTGATTCTTGGCATTTTCTTGGATCAGTCGATTGTGTATTTTTTGGCGACAAAATGCATATAAAAAAGCCACCCTCTTGAAAGATAGGGATTTTTTTCAAAAACACTCCTCCAAAGGGGTGGCTTCAGGGGTAGTTTTTCTATGCCAAAAGGTGCTGCAGCCTGATGAAGAAGTTCTGTGAAAATCTGGAGGCGCTGGTATTTTTTCTTCAAAAGTTATTAACCCGCATGCAGAATAGACAAGCTGGGGTGAAACACTATTTCGGCTGCTGCGTCGGCTGCATCAGACTTGCGGAGTTGATTCTTGGCATTTTCTTGGATCAGTCGGTTGTGTATTTTTTGGCGACAAAATGCATATAAAAAAGCCACCCTCTTGGAAGATAGGGATTTTTTTCAAAAACACCCCTCCAAAGGGGTGGCTTCAGGGGTAGTTTTTCTATGCCAAAAGGTGCTGCAGCCTGATGAAGAGGTTCTGTGAAAATCTGGAGGCGCTGGTATTTTTTCTTCAAAAGTTATTAACCCGCATGCAGAATAGACAAGCTGGGGTGAAACACTATTTCGGCTGCTGCGTCGGCTGCATCAGACTTGCGGGGTTGATTCTTGGCATTTTCTTGGATCAATCGGTTGTGTATTTTTCGGCGACAAAATGCATATAAAAAAGCCACCCTCTTGGAAGATAGGGATTTGTTTCAAAAACACCCCTTCAAAGGGGTGGCTTCAGGGGTAGTTTTTCTATGCCAAAAGGTGCTGCAGCCTGATGAAGAGGTTCTGTGAAAATCTGGAGGCGCTGGTATTTTTTTTTCAAAAGTTATTAACCCGCATGCAGAATAGACAAGCTGGGGTGAAACACTATTTCGGCTGCTGCGTCGGCTGCATCAGACTTGCGGAGTTGATTCTTGGCATTTTCTTGGATCAGTCGGTTGTGTATTTTTTGGCGACAAAATGCATATAAAAAAGCCACCCTCTTGGAAGATAGGGATTTTTTTCAAAAACACCCCTCCAAAGGGGTGGCTTCAGGGGTAGTTTTTCTATGCCGAAAGGTGCTGCAACCTGATGAAGAGGTTCTGTAAAAATCTGGAGGCGCTGGTATTTTTTCTTCGAAAGTTATTAACCCGCATGCAGAATAGACAAGCTGGGGTGAAACACTATTTCGGCTGCTGCGTCGGCTGCATCAGACTTGCGGGGTTGATTCTTGGCATTTTCTTGGATCAGTCGGTTGTGTATTTTTTGGCGAAAAAATGCATGTAAAAAGGCCTTCCTCTTGGAAGATAGGGATTTTTTTCAAAAACACCCCTCCCAAGGGGTGGCTTCAGGGGTAGTTTTCCTATGCCAAAAGGTGCTGCAGCCTAATGAAGAGGTTCTGTAAAAATCTGGAGGCGCTGGTATTTTTTCTTCAAAAGTTATTAACCCGCATGCAGAATAGACAAGCTGGGGTGAAACACTATTTCGGCTGCTGCGTCGGCTGCATCCGACTTGCGGGGTTGATTCTTGGCATTTTCTTGGATCAGTCGGTTGTGTATTTTTTGGCGACAAAATGCATATAAAAAAGCCACCCTCTTGGAAGATAGGGATTTTTTTCAAAAACACCCCTCCCAAGGGGTGGCTTCAGGGGTAGTTTTCCTATGCCAAAAGGTGCTGCAGCCTAATGAAGAGGTTCTGTAAAAATCTGGAGGCGCTGGTATTTTTTCTTCGAAAGTTATTAACCCGCATGCAGAATAGACAGGCTGGGGTGAAACACTATTTCGGCTGCTGCGCGGGGTTGATTTTTGGCATTTCCTTTTATAAGTTGCTTGTGCACCATACGCTGAAAAAATAGATGAAAAAACTACAACCTCTCAGATGAAATTGTAATTTTCAATTTTTTGGGGGAAACTATTCTATAGAGTTATAAGGGCGTGGAGGTGGTGCGGTGAGGGGGTGAGGGGGGGGGGGGGAAGGCATAGTGGTTACGGCAAGAAGGCGAATTGATAAAGGGGGGTGTTATAAAAGTTAGGTGAGACAGAGGGCAGTGGTCAGTGGGTGAGAGGGTGAGTGGGGGCAGGGGGGCGGTGGTGGTGGTTCCACGATGAAGGGGTGAGTGCGGCAAGGGGGGGGGGAGTGTCAATGGCTGGAGCGATCGTAGAAATTACATGAATTTCCATCGTTGAACCAGTAGTCCCAAATATAGCCCTGTTGGTGTATTGTTGGTTGCCTATACCCCTTCAATTTCGAGTAAACTACCCTTATGTTAGAGGTAGGGGGCTGATTTTTTGTGGATAGACTCTGCAGGTCTTGCAGCACACGTGTGCAAAAAATCAGCCCCGTCGGAGGGGCCCTTGTGCCCCGCATGCAATTTGCATGCCGCATGCGTTTTAGAAAGTCCCGAATTACCCGAAACAAATGATACATACAACTGTTCGCAATGTTCGCATCGCACTAAATCCTCCTTTCAACTTACCCACCACGTCCAGAGGAATCACAAAAATATTTATGCAGCCGAATTGTACCATGCCATTGTCGAACCACAACAGTTTCTGTGCATCGGCTGCGACTACAAGAGCTAGGTACTATCAGTTCGAATTGTACGAACATTGCAAACAAATACATAATCTAAGGACGACAGGAAACCATGAAAATGGAACATTTTGCGAAGAAATTGCAAGATATCTGTGTGGTTACTGCAGATACGAGTCGGATTCGAGTTTATTTCTTGTGGAACATCACGATTTATGTGGAAATGGACCACCTATAAGAAGATCACGACAAACCACAGAAGAAGCCGAAGACATGGAGTCGCCAGATTTGGATGAGGCTGCTGCAAGAAGAACCGTTAGAAATATTGGAGTGATAGAACTGAACATGTCGACGCATGATTCTAGTCGGAAAATCGACAAGTACAAATGCAACCATTGTTCATACCGAGCTAAACAAAAGTCACATTTGAAAGAGCACTTGATGAATAGACATACTGCGAATGAAGATATCAACTGGTTTCAGTGCAATCATTGTTCGTTCCGAGCTAAACAGAAGTCAGCTTTGAAAAGGCACATGTTGAATCATCTTGAGAATGAAGAAATCAACTGGTTCCAGTGTAACCATTGTCCATATCGTGCTAAGCTAAAGTCATCTTTGAACAGCCACGACAGGGTCAAACACGTTAGTGATGAAGAAATTAACTGGCTCCAGTGCAACCACTGTTTGTACCGAACTATAAGGAAATCCAATTTCAGGCAGCACATTTTGAAACATGTTGCGAATGGAGAAATCAACTGGTTCCAGTGCAATCATTGTTCATACCGAGCTAAACGAAAATCACAATTGAAACAGCATATGTTGAAACATATTGTGAATGAAGAAATCAACTGGTTCCAGTGCAACCACTGTTTGTACCGAACTATAAGAAAATTCAATTTGAGCCGGCACATGTTGAAACATGCTGCGAATGAAGAAATCAACTGGTTTCAGTGCAATCATTGTTCATACCGGGCTAAACAAAAGGCACAATTGGAACGGCATATGTTGAAACATGTTGCGAATGAAGAAATCAACTGGTTTCAGTGCAATCATTGTTCATATCGAGCTCAACGAAAATCACATTTGAAACAGCATATGTTTAAACATATGGCGAATGAAGAAATCAACTGGTCCCAGTGCAATCATTGTTCGTACCGAACTAAACAAAAGTCGAATTTGGAACGCCATAACAAGGCCAAGCACGCTACTGAGAAATCAACTGGTTCCAGTGCAATCATTGTTCGTACCGAGCTAAAGAATAAAATCTCTAATTGGAAAAGCAAATTATTGAAACATGCTGGAGTGCGTTCAGAAACGTTGGAGCTCGCGTTGGAGTGAGAGTGGAGTAAGCATTTTATTCCATAAAAGAATTTCTTTCTTTCAAATCCACCGCTTAAAATCTTGTCATTGATCTATTTTCTCTTCTTTTGACGGGTGTACCTAAGTGTCTGTTTTACCATTTCAACACAAATAAAAAAGTAGGTATCAAAAAAATGTTTTCCCCCTTCTCGGCTTATCAGCGCCATAGGAGTTTTTGCGCCTTTTATTGATAACAGTAAATTATTACATTTGAATAACAATATACGCAAATTTTTGAACACACACAAAACATCCATGACTGACCGGGATTCGAACCCGCGCCATCCGCACCACAGACGGCAGACGACCGACTATGCTACGGGGCCGTCTAAAAAGTAGGTAGGTATTATTATGAACGTAAGAGTTATTATTATTACTTACACAGGGTCATTCAAAAAAGATGTCCACCCCCATTTTTCTCAAGATCCGTTGAAGCTAGCGAGTTGTGGTAAAGAACGTTAGATTCAGCTGGTTTTTGTGATCAAATCTGATATTGTCAAGACTCGCTTCAGTCATGATCTGTACCTACAAGTTATTCTGTACAAGATCCCAGATACAGCTAAAATTTGAGGTTCGGCAACTTTTTGACTTTACAATTGACCTTTCTAACTCACCCTTTTTAAGCTACTTTCATGGCACACAAAAGGTGCGAAAGGACAGGAGGAGGCAACATCAACACATGAGGGCTCTCAGGCCTGCCCTTCAACGAAGAAACTAAAAATGTGCCTCCCACGACACCAACTGTCACTTTTTTTCTTCTCAATTGAAAACCTCATCAGTAAAATTGCTGTATCATGTCGTTTCTTTTGCCGTTTCCTCTCTCATCTGTACCGCGATAATTCAAATAAATAGCTGCATTATTTACTAGGTACCATTTTTAAGTTTTATTTGAAATATTTCAAACTTTAAATCTCGCTTTAAATAAATTTTTATATAAAACAAATGTAGGAATTTCAATTGCTACAGTGTAACATATCTAGCAGCTTTTATTTTTATGAAAATAATATCTGTTAGATAAGGCAATGTCATAACTTTACAATATGAGTTCTCAATACTAATGAACATTCAAGATAAAATTGCTGCCTGGGTACATACCCACCTGTACTGAGTAGGTAGTTGGGTACCTGCTCACGTACCTAATTCATAATTTTATTTTTGTTTTATCAGTTGACCGCAAGAAGCCAAGCTTCCACCTCTAAGGGATTTATACTGCAGTTGTTAAACATGGCCAAAAAAAAATGGAATTCAAGTACCTACTAAACAATTATTTTGATAAGACGGTAGGTATATCAAAAGCAAGTCAAATGAATTCACAGATTCTTCAAAATTCAAAGTTATCGTCATCTAAACATAATACAATAACTAACCATTTAGAATATCGAGGGCCACCACGCATTACCTCGTAACTGACATTTTTGGTGAAAATGATGTTTTAATGTCATTCGATGCAGAATTTAAAGCTCCACAGACCTATTTTGAGAGACTTTAAATTAAATATTAATTTCTTTCCAAAAATTGAAAAAAACAGGAACTTGTAAATAAATTCACCGAACTGTTAACAGCAGTTCCTCGTATTTGAATAAAAGCAGTACCTCGTAACAGCTATGCAAGGAATCTGAGATGCAGCACCTCTCAACTGGCCACTTTTAACGCAGTTCGTATGCAGTGCACCGTTCAGCTTGTAACGCTCTCGCTTCTCGACCAAAAAAAAGTAATAAAAAAGCTATTTTGAAGTATTTTTGAAGTAATTTCACAATTCTATGTTCTTGATGCAACTCTCAAGGTAAAATGGCCATAATTTGATCAGCTTTATCGAAATTATCAGTACTTTCGATTTTTATTTAGCAGTTACGAGATCCTGTAGTTTGTGTGAATGAGCACTTACGAGGTCCTGCACCAGCAAAATAATGCTCTCGCGAACCCAGAAAATCTTGGAATTAGCCAAAAATGCGGTTCAAAGTAAAGACAACTCTAATTCTGACGATGAGGATACGAATTTATACGATATGGATACCAATCCTGACAACATGGATAGTATCCCTCTGGTTGAATTAACAGAAAATAATATTTTATTGAACGAAGTATTGAGTCCAGAAGATATCGAAGCAATGATTGTCGAAGCAGAAATTGTGTTCGTTGGTGATGGTGACACATCGGTGTCTAATGCACCTCTACGTTATACACCAGGTAAGAAAATGATGAATACCTTACAACAAAAATATCATAATTATCAAGTATACACGTTTAATAAGACACTGTATTGTCGCTACCAAGAAGACTAATCGCTACCAACTAACTTACGATTTCGTAGATGCTGAGCACTTGCATGACAGATTTTACGTGTCAAAAAGTAGTTAGTACGATACGCAAATAAATAATAATAATAATAATAATAAATGCTTTTATTGTAGTGGAAAAATCAATTTACATTACATTAATACAGTTAACAAACGAAACCTATAAGTACCTATACTTCTATTATTTAATAAGATTGGATAGTAAGTAAATAAATAATTGTTTGCAACAGATAACATCGAAATGGAAAGCGGAGAGGAGGCAGAGCAAATATCAGGAAAAGAGAAGACAGATGAAGTCGGACAAAAACGAACAGATCGAGAGAAAGAACAGCAAGAAACAGAGAAAGCCACAAACGCAGAGGAACAAATTGAAGAGATCTCAGAAGAGCGAACAGAGGACGTAGGAGATGAGCACATACATCTAGACACTGAACAACAAGAGTCAGGGAACAGACATGAGGACGACGTTATAAGAGACGGTAGAACAAAGGTTCGAGGGGTGAACAAAAGAAATATAAACAAGCAACTTAGGATGGAAGGAAAAAGCTATTTGGGGTTCACGAAGCCAGGAGGACAAACTAATACGTTCCACAATAGAGAAAGAGAAGAGAGACAAATCGGTGCAAGATGCCAATGCAAAGAGAAAGGGACGAAATGTTCAACCGTCACAGAAAATGTGAGAGAATTGATATTTAACACTTTCTGGTCCAGCATGAACTGGGACCAAAGAAAAATTTTTGTGTGCAATACCGTCAAGCGAGTAGATACCAAAAGACCAAAAGAACAACGTGAAGGTGATCAACCCAGACAACACTCAAATATCATTTGAAAATCGAAGATAAAGATCTACCTGTTTGCAAGATAATGTACCTTAATACACTGAAGTTAGGGGAATGCTCGGTCCGAGACTGGGTTTCGAAAAGTTCCTTTGGGATGACGAAAAGCCGGGAAGTGAATACACGCAGCCGACAAGTAAGACCGAATGTTCAACAAAATGCAAATTACTTCGCACAACAATTTTTGAATTCCCTCAATAAATTGCCATCGCATTATTGCAGAAAAGATACGAAAAAAGAATATCTGGAACAAGGAATTCAATCATTTTCCCAATTATATAAATTGTACAGATCAACATGTGAAGAAACCAATGATGGGGAACCAATATCTCAAACGAGTTTCAAAAGACTTTTTGATAATTCAAATATTGGAATTTTTTGTCCAAGAAAGGATCAATGCGATACCTGTTTCAAGTATAAGAACGGCAATTTATCTGAGGAAGAATACCGAGAGCATATTCTAAGGAAGAATAGTGCCAGGGATGAGAAACAAAGTGACAAAGAAAATGCTCTGGCTGGAAAATGTCATGTTGTCACTATGGATGTGCAAGCAGTCAAACTGGCTCCACATTTGAAAGCTAGTTCGCTATATTACAGAACCAAATTGTGCTGTCACAATTACACTGTGTACAATTTGAGCAATCATCAAGCTTCATGTTATTGGTTCACCGAGACCGAAGCTGACGGCCAGGCATCCACCTACGCTTCATTTTTGGTACATTTTTTGGAGAAAAACTTTTTGGAAAATGCTACAGACGATATTCCTATCATTATTTATTCGGATGGATGTACCGCGCAGAATAGGAACTGCATCATGTCCAATGCGTTGCTGCACCTGTCAGAAAAATACAATCGTTGTATAACACAAAAATATCTGGAAAAGGGGCACACACAAATGGAGTGCGACTCGGTGCACAGTACGATAGAAACTGCCCTCAAGAATATGGAAGTTTACTTGCCCAGTGCATACCACGAAGCGTCAAGGAGAGCCAGGACCAAAAATGGACCGTACACCGTAGAGCACAAAGATCACGCGTTTTTTAGAAACTACAACGAGAACTTAAAATATTCTTCAATACGACCCAGTAAAGCGGTAAATGGAAAGACGGTGGTGGATATCCGTGTCCTGCAATATTGTGATGGCAAAATCATGTTCAAACTAAATCACGGCGACAGCTTCCAGGACTTGCCCACTCGTCCAAGACATATCAGCCTGGAAAACGCGGTATTTTCGAATTTATTTGATGCCCCTCTTCCGATTTCTAGAAGAAAATATGATGACTTGCAGCAAATTAAAAGCGTAATTCCAAAGGACTGTTAGGCATTCTATGATCAGCTCCCACATAAATAATAATAACGTTCGTTGGAAGCTGGTCCCACTTTGAAGTCCCAACAATTTTTGGTCTGCCTTTTTGTCTATTTGCTGATTTTTTCGTTACCTTTGTTCAGAGTCATTAGTTTTTCAATAGGTATTTATTTTTATCATTGTAATTTTCTTTATAACTTGTTTCAAATAAAATTATTTTCTTCAATATGATTGTGATTTCGTTATTCTTGATTGAGATTTTGAGATTTGAGCTTCATTACCTATAAAT
Organism: Anaspis maculata; assembly: GCA_949128115.1. NCBI lineage: Eukaryota > Metazoa > Arthropoda > Insecta > Coleoptera > Scraptiidae > Anaspis > Anaspis maculata. The sequence goes on along the minus strand of OX421964.1, from coordinate 87,071,738 downwards.
GTTTGTCCGAATCATCTATTTTGACCCAATTATAAGTTATTTTAAAAGTAATATAACACTATCGTTGACACGCAGTACCTCGTAACTTACTCACTATTAAAGTGCAGCACCACGTAACTAACACAAAATTAAGCGTAAAACGTAATTTGAAGCATTTTCTTTGTGATTTCGTTACAAAACAATCTTAATATACTATTTGAAGTGAAAATATGGCTTAACTCCGTTTTCTCAACATTTTGCGAAGTTTTTTGTGTCTTCTGTAAAAAATGCTTTTTTGCAGTTACGAGGTAATGCGTGGTGGCCCTCGATATGCTGGTGAGTTGAAACAGAAGAATCAATAAGAATCTTGAGATTATTATTATAAACTCAATCAATTCTACATTTGATTAGTTCTACAGGGTGATTCAAAAATGGCGCATTTCCTTTCGGGCACGTTATAGTGGGCGTTAACGGAGCATGGGAAAAACAATAAAAAAAATTAATCGGCTTCGATTTGCAAGTTATCAACAAAAACAAATCTGTCCAATCTGGCAGCATCGCACTAGTACCTACCTGGCACCTTCAGATCAAAGAGGTACATAACATTATTGTATTGTTACCCTGATGGAAACTCCGTAGAACCTGCCAGACCATACCAAGCATACTTGCCAAATGTATTTTCACGGCACTTTTGAGGTGAAAGACGAATTTTGAAATCTGAAAATACGACTCAAATCTCAATTGCAAGAAAAATTTTCAATCGGGAACTACTAACGACATGTTACTCTTCGCAAGTAACAATGCTTTGCTTTAAAATAATGCAAACTGAAGAAGTTAAATTCTCAACTCCACCTCTTCATAACTCGAAGGATAAATGAGCCAATTTTTTTTTACTATTTTTTCCGTGCTCCCTCAACGTCTCTCAGAACGTACACGGGAGGAAATGCGCCATTTTTGAATCACCCTGTATATTAGTGCAAGCGGTACACACCTAAAAACACATCGATACTGCATTTTGGAGTGCAGTAACGAGATTTGGTATGGGCATACTTCATACCAAGACAAGCGATTTGACCCGCAGCACTCGATGTTTTGTCCCTTAGGGGGCCAATGGGGGCCCTCCAAATTTTCAAGATGCAAGAACTTTCACATGACGATAATTGAGTATCGTTATGTATGTCATAAGTGAAGCTTACGGGTCTATTGAAAATATTTTCATCAATTGTCGTTGTGTCCGATTCACTCTTCACACTTGAAAAAAAATTTCTTTGGCAGAGGTCAAAAAAACTGTTTTTATTATTTCTTCTATGCCCTTCCCTTCTAACATTCTCCTTAGACGATAAATTCATATGTTCTGTTGCGTTCCCAACTAAATCGCATTCCCTAAACCTAATCGTAAAGAAATTTTTCTTGTAATGGTATTTTTCAAAGAAGTGGTGACCTCTTCAGTACCTCTTTTCCAAGAGCATTTCTTCCTATGTCCCCACTGGATATCACTCGTAATTTTTGCAGGAATGGAGACCTCGAACTCTTTTCCTGGTGGTTGCAAAGCAACCATGACTCTAAAACGCCCAAGGGAGCCCAAAAAAAAAAAAATTCTGCTGGGCCGTCCAACTTATGATATTTTGATTTTATAGTAGGAGAGACGCGGACCAGTATTCAATCCAGGCTGCAGGCACAGGCGATTTGGTTTCAACAGAAAATATTCTTCCATGCCGTGTTTTGTTGCAGTACAACAAAACGCAGAGTCGTTAGGTGTAAGTAGGTATATTTTCCGGTAGAACTTATTCGCCTAGACTAGATCTTGTTTATTTGCGCGTCTCCCCTACTACAAAATCAACATGCCAAAAATTTGACGGCCCAGCAGAAAAAAAAAGTTTTAGGGCTCTCTTGAATGTTTTGAAGCCATGTTGCATGGAAATTACTACGAAAAGAGTTCAGGCTTCTCATATCAGCGAAAATTGACAGTCTTATTCACTAGAAACATTGAAAAAAATGCTGTTGAAAAAAGTGTACTGAAGAGGTCACCTCTTCTTGGGAAAATGATATTGCGAAAAAATCGTCTTCATATTTGGGCTTACGGAACGCGATTTAGTTGGGAACGCAACACAACATATGAATTTATCGTTTCCTTGCACAGCAGAAAAAATAAAAACAGTTTTTTTGACCTCTGCGAAAGATTGTTTTTTTCAAATGTGAAGAATGAATCGGACACGACGACATTTGATGAAAACATTTTCAATAGACCCGTAAGCTTCACTTATGACATACATGACGATACTCAATGATCATTTTGTGAAAGTTCTTGCATCTTGAAAATTTGGAGGGCCCCCATTGGCCCCCTAAGGGACGAAATATCGAGTGCTGCGGGTCAAATCGCTTGTCTTGGTATAAAGTACGCCCATGCAAAATCTCGTTACTGCACTCTAAAATGCGGTATGCTTTTACGTACCGCTCCCACTATTAGGTTTTGGCATACTAATTTCCCCCCTTTCGGAAATGTCGGCGTCATGTCGCCATCATCAACAAGAAGTGCAGCAGCGTGGTTTTTGCCGAATATCTTGATTTTAGGCCATCTGACAGCAAAAGATGTAACAAGTCATTTTGAAACCAATAAAATTCCCTATGGAAAAGTTTTTAAATGACCTTTCTGCGACCTATGGTTTTTGAGATAGAGCTTCTGGACGCAAGAGGCATTGTCGTAAAAGCTCCATGGCCACTTGACTCAAAAAACTAAAATGTCGATGTGACAAAAAAATTTCAAAATGAGATTTCTCGGGAATTCTTTATGCTATAGTTGCGGTGATGGTCTTAAACTCTTTCTCTTGAATCGTTGATTACGAATATAGAAAAGTCAAAAACGTCACATTGTACATATACAGGGTGTACTGAGGGAATCAAATCAGATCAGAGAAATTTTACATATTTCTTCGATTTAGCCTATATGCGACACTCTAAGCACCTAACACGAGTCCAATATCAATATGGATTTGCTCTATAAGCTTCACTTAATACACTAAAGAAGTGGTCAGCTCACAGCTTTACTGTAAAATGTTTTGAAGGCCCTCTGAAATCATCAAAATATTAAAAATTCAGTACCTACCAAGAAATGTACATAACAGTATATTATATACCAAGGTACCAAAGTGAATGTTTGATTTGAGGATTTGGGTCCAAAGGGCCCTCGAGCAACAAACTTCACCCAAGAGATCAAAAATTCACTTTGGTTCCTTAGTATATAATATACTGTTACATACATTTCTTGCTACTGTAAATTTTGATGATTTCAGAGGGCCTTCAAAATATTTTACAGGAAGGCTGTGAGCTGACCACTTCTTGAGTGTATCAAGTGAAGCTTACAGAGCAATGCATATTGATATTGAACTCGTGATAAGTGCTTAGAGTTTCGCATAGGCTATATCGAAGAAATATGTCAAATTTTTCTGTTCTGATTTGATTCCCCTAGTACACCCTGTATATGTACAATGTGACGTTTTTGACTTTTCAATATTCGTAATCTACGGTTCAAGTGGAAGAGTTTAAGACCATCACCGCAACTATAGCATGAAGAATTCTCGAGTAATCTCATTTTGAATTTTTTTTTGTCACATCGACATTTCAGTTTTTCGAGTCAAGTGGCCATGGAGCTTTCACGACAATGACTCTCGTTTCCAGAAGCTCTATCTCAAAGATCATAGGTCGCAGAGAATTGATTGAAAAACCAAACTGTAGGGAATTTCATAGGCTTCAAAATGACTCCTTACATCTTTTGCTGTCAGATGACCCAAAATTAAGATATTCGGCAAAAATCACGCTGGTGCACTTCTTGTTGATGATGGCGACATGACGCCGACATTTCTGAAAGGGGGGAAACTAGTATGTCAAAACCTAAGCTACACAGATCGTTTTAAGCTAGTTTCCAGCCAGGAAACAATTATTTCCCTATTGTTTTCCCTGGCGCCTGGGCTATTTAACCCTGTAGGTCGAATGTGCGTTGATGAAGTTGTTAAAAATAACTCTGTCTCACATGTCAGACCAGGGGCTTCAAACTGGTATGGGCTTGTCAATTTTCGAAAAATGTCAAAAATTTATGTCATAAGATACATGAATGAAACCAATGGACTTTTGTGTGGGAACATCCCCTTAATCAAAAATCGGGTCATAAGACAAAAATTTTGGAGGCTCTCGGTCCATAAGACAAGTTTGAAATTTTCAAAAAAGGCTAAAATTTACTTTCTACTGAAAACTTCTCCTTTGACATAATTTGAGGAATAGAAAACGATTCTAGAGTGATTTTTCACGCAGGTCTCGAATCTGTCCAAGAAAATTTGTATTGGTACATGGCAACATCGAAAAATTTTCTCAAATTGTACACCCTGTATTTCAACATAAAAATCGATTCCATCTTTCATCCTGATTACAAATATATATCACATTTAGTGGGTTAGTCAACAAAACGTTTGTGAAAAAATTGATAAATTTTGGTCTTTTTTTTGAAAATTACAAACTTGTCTTATGGACCGAAAGTCCCCAAAAAATTTGTCTTACGATCAGATTTTCAAATAAGGGGATATGTTCCCACACAAAATCAAGCTAGTCTCATTCATGTACCTTATGACGTGAATTTTTGGCCATTTTTTCGAAAATTGACAAGCTCATACCAGCCTGAAGCCCCCGGTCTGACATATAAGACAAAGCAATTTTTACAACCTTATCAACGCACATTAGACCTACAGGGTTGAAATCATGTACCTTATGCCGTTAGTCTTGAGGCACCAGCTCTCTGTCCATTCAGTCAGTGCGTTAAATTCTTTGGTTCAGAAGGAGCAACAATTACTCAACCAAAAGGGGTAATCAACAGGTAGTTGCCGCCGACAGGACGGACTTGACGCGACCTGTCTGGAAAGATGCTCGCTCGTCAAAGAATCCCGTCTGGAACCTGGCTACCGAGAGCGTCGCGACGCTCTCGTCATAAGATCGGGAAATTTGCGGAAAATTGCGGAAATTAGGGAATGCAAAGCGCGAGAAATCCCCCACACGAAACCTGGAAAGCCACGTCATTTGAAGCTACCTGATACATGATCTGAAATACAGTTGTCTCTTGAATAAGTCTCTTGAAAAGTGACACAACCGATTTTTTTATTCTACTTTAATCATTTTATTGTTTCTTTTACATATAAAAGTAATAAAATGCGTATGATATAACTCCACAATGCTCCTAAAATTAATCTCAGCACTCCCAAGCTCTCTGTTTCATCACCATGATCAATTTCTAATGCAGTAACTATCAGCTTAATTCAAGATTTCGGTCAATAGGAGCACGAGTTGAATTCATCGCGATGTTAAAATTCAAGTGAGCTTGGTGGAACTGATGGTTATACTTATACAATTAATTCACATGCTACTGGACGACACAATAAGTAGGTGTTATTGTCAAAATAATTTTACATACATGTACGGCATGCCTGAGAGCATGTCCTTTGCCTGGTCTTACGTAGGTAAATCTGGAAATTCGGGTAAAAAATTATAACGGCTAAGACACATTTCCTTTCCACTATAATGGATAAATTCAGTTCGTTCGGGCTCCTTAGCTGTACCCGGGAAGCAGTCTTCGGTGGCAAGCCCAGTTCGGACGTTTTGATGCCTGGCCACACATTCCAAGTACTCGAGCCAAACAGCATTCGGGATGCTGTGCGTTTTGCTTTTGGACAGCAGGAACAAGAGTTTCGTGGCTGGTCTCGGTAAATCAGCTTCAGTCATTGCTTTCGCTACCTCCAAGTACGCGTATCCGTATTTTTCAACGTTTCCTTCCACCAAAGCTTCGTCGATCAATGACTTGGCAGAATCAAAAAGTTTCAGCTTGGCCAGGCACACGATGAACATCATTTTAACACCGATGTCAGCGTTCGAAGGCGCTTTATAAGAAACGGCTGGCGGACTGGCGGGATCAGGTGAACCGGAGTCTACAGTGAACCCGAGGTATTCCACGATAAAGCTTGCGCATTCCAGGAATTGATCGGTTAGATAGTGAAGCCATAACATCATGTCGACCAAATCTTGTGGAACTTCCTCTGGTATCCTCTTGAATGGGATGTACAATACGTTTATCGCTTTGTAGTAAGCTTTTTTTTCGCAAAGCGTTCTAACGACTTCCATGCAGATCTGTATAATGTCTTTGGAATCGCTTTCCGGCAAGCACTCCGCCATGCGCTTTTTGTACATCAGCACCTGATGGTGACTGTGATTGCCGGCGAGCTTCACGGCGAGTTCGATTCTCTTCAGGTGCAGGCTCTTGTCTCTCAGATCGGCCCTGATGGCCTTCGAGTACATCACAATGGCGTTGTGCTCCGCACCGTATTCGATTTCGAGCTCGGCCAGGCGGCACCACACCGACGGGTTGTGCTTGTACAGCTCCGATGCCCTCACCAGGTGGCTCTTGAGCTCCGTTGTGTCGGAGTTTTCGGCGATCTTGGCGAGGATGAGGTACGGCAAGTGCGAATTGGGGAAGGCTCGTCCGACTTCGAAGCACAGGCGACGGGCGGCATCGAACTTGCCGGATCTGTAGAAGATGCAGGCTTTGCGGAGCATGGCGAGGCAGTTCTCGTCGAGCTCCGGGGCTGACTTGCAGATGCGTCTTTGGTTTTCAAGTGCGCCTACAATAACAATGGTTATGTTTATCGAGCGAACAGTTTTCAACATCAGTAAATCATCAAATGGAATTTTCTGTGTTCGATAGTTGCGAATTGAATTTCAAGACTTTGAGATGCAACTCAAAATTTTGTGTTGAGTGGTACACTGAGAGAAAAGATTTCGAATATTTATTATGGAAAACTCAGACTCGTTTATTCCTAACAAATGCCTTATTTAAATACGGCTTAATAAATATTTATTTGCATCCACCAAGCGGATTGTTTTGATAGCGTTGAAATACCTTGTTTCCTGTTATTTAATATTTGGTTATAATTACAAAACATCAGTTTGATAATGTTTCATCAATAAGAAACGTGAATAATAATAAGCAATTCGATTATTGAGTGGTAACGATAGAATATTAACTATGAATAATATGATCTAAATTGGTTTTTATAGGTAATTTTATGCATTATTGCTGGCTATAGATGATTCTGCCAAATCATCATAAAACATGATAAATCCATTATCAATAGCTAATTATTCGTTTAATAAATACAGGGTGATCCAAAGTGTCGGACCACCTTGAAGGTGCATGATATGCAGGTATAATACAGTACTGGGAAGTTGTTTTAAAGATTCTAGGCTTTTTAACTTTGAAGTTATGGAGGTACAAAATTTGATTTTTCGATTTCTTCTATTTTCGTTGATTCAAAAGATTTTAGCAAAAACTCCATTACATATAGTGAAATAATGAATTCAAAAAATCGACCTCTGAATCTGTATTGAATTTCAGTTTTCTATACAGGTTAAGTCATAAACTATTCTGTTTTCTATACAGGTTGAGTCATAAACTACAAAAATTCAGTTTTCCTAAGAAACCAGAAGCAAAGAATTCTATAAAATTGAATTGTGCTTTATTGTGCTCTACATAGGATATGGGACTGTTTGCAGGCACTTTTGGAAAAAAATAATTTCCAAGATTCATGACTCACCCTTTATACAAAAGAGAAATTCATCACAGATTTAGAGGTTAATTTCTGGCACTCATTGTTTTTCCATAAACAGTTCACCAAAATCTTTTGAAACAACGAAAATAGAAGCGATCGAAGAACCAACTTTTGTTCCTCCACAACTCTAAAACTGGAAGACATCAGAATCTTTTCAACAACTTTTCAGCACTCGACTACACCTCTACATTCCGCACTTTCAAGATGGTCCGACATTTTTGAGTCACCCTGTATAAATAAATTTGCTTTTCTTCAACGAGATACTGGACAATGAATGACATGGGATGATACGACACAAATGAAACCATGCACAAATAATGGCGCCGGGTGGAAATCTCTCACCCCACCAACGCATTACATTGGCAATAATAAATAATAATATCCGAAGATACTCTAGTGATTAAACTCATTGAGGGTGACTTAGCGATTGTTTATGAATGATGCACAGTTATTATTGGGGAATAAATGGTGCCAAAGTGAAGTGAACACAGGTATATTGTTGGTTAAAAACAGGTGATTGTCCGCCAATATGTATTTGTTTATAGTGATTAAACCGGCTCAATCACAAACAAAATGTGCAATTTGGATGTAATAAATCATTTTGTGGGAAAGTTTGACTAATATTTGATACGGAATAAAATATTCATTGAATCTTATGAACTCTTATGAACAACTGGCATAATGAGCCCCTTGGTTATAATGGATAAGTGATTTTAAAATAATTATTTGATGTAAACGACATATGGTGACATACTTTGTTATAGTATTTGTTATCAAATTGGTACGAAACAAGTATTTATTACCTATAAATGAAACTTTTCTCTCAGTGTAGGTACAACTCGATATTATCCAATTTCTCAGAAGTTGCAAATCGTGACACGAAATTCCGAGTCATAACTCATAACTGTTGCACGCTGACAGTGACACCACACTATTTGAAAGTTACAATATTCACGTCCCGATAAGTTTTTTAAATTTTTTTGCTCATACGGAAAATTGGTTTGTAATTGAATATGCCAAATTACAAATTTTTGCAGCATACCTGGCAAACCTAACAGAATCCCAAGTGCTCTTTTTGAGCAGCATAGCAGTCGAGTAGTACACAAAAACACATTTTGAATTAAACCAGAGCTCACAGTCAGCGAAAAATCATTACCTCAGAAATTTTCATCAACATGATTGTTGGAATAGTTCAAGTCGCAGAAGAAATTTTTCAAAAAATCATGCAACTTAGATCCAGTATTTTGGGCGTAGGTAGGTAGCTCCCGAGGTAGCCTCCAAGCAAATTTGAATATTGACTACGGCTTTCACTACAATGTCTAACTGAACGCATCATTCAAATCGCAATTGAACTGGGCCAAAATTTAAGTGAACCACCCCGAAATTTTGTCTCGGTAAAAATGGAGATATCTCGGGAAAAAATTGCCCGATTCTGAAAATTTTGCGATGTTTGACTACCAGATACCATCTTCAATCACCCGATTGTTAATCTTATGTAAACAGGGTGACAATGAAAGAAGTGCAAAAAATACCTGACTTCAGCAAGATCCCGTTTCAAGAAATCAAGTCGCAGAATAGTGTGGATAACATTTTTTTTTGGGATGCATGTCCCGGAATTAATGCAACAAAATTCACAGGGAGGTAGCAAATTAAAAAATAAGGGTATTTCCTCAATGAAAATACTCTCGCAAACGTAACAACGGAGATACTGGCTTTCAAAGTTGGTTTTGAAAACAGTTTTATTTGCATCACTTCTGAACCGTCAAGCCGATTTTATCCAAATTTGAACCAAAGTTCACTAAAGTAGGTCTCTATCGAACAATGATAACGCATTTTATTAAACATTTTCAGGGGCAAACATAATAGGGGGTACATTCCCCCCTTCCCCCCTATTTTTCACCCCCTTGAATATTTTCGAAAATTGTTGCAACTTTTGAATTCTACGTTCAATTTAGAGGAAAAAATTACTTCTGCAAAATTTTGATTGAAGGCTTCATCTTCAAGATATTTGGGTTTGAAACTTCGGAGAACATCTCGAAAACACCACTTTCAAGGCTTTGAAAATTAAAATTCAAGAAAACCCAAGATTCCTCAACTGAAATAAGTTTTCCAGGTGTTTCAAGTTGATAAACTACAATTTTTGCTGAGAAACATGGAGCTTTTCAGAAAAAAAAAATTGGGCCCTGAAAAGTGGCGATTTTGAAATGTTCTCCGAAGTTTCAAATCCAAATATCTTGAGAATGAAGCCTTCAACTTCCAAAAATATTCAAGGGAGTGAAAAATAGGGGAAAAAAGGGGGAAAGTACCCCCTATTATCTTCGCCCCTGAGAATGTTTGATAAAATGCGTTATCATTGTTCGATAAAGACCTATTTCAGTAAACTTTGGTTCAAGTTTGAATAAAATCGGCCCAACGGTTCAAAAGTTATGCAGAAAAAACTGTTTTGAAAAACCAACTTTGAAGGCCTGTATCTCCGTTATTACGTTTGCGAGGATATTTTTATTGTTTCACCTTGTACAGGGTGTCCCGAAATTAATGCAACAAAACTTACAGGGAGGTAGATAATTGAAAAATAAGGGAACTTCCTCAATAAAAAAACTCTAGCAAACGCAATAACGGAGATACAAGCCTTCAAAGTTGGTTTTTCAAAACAGTTTTTTTGCATATCTTCTGAGCCGTTGAGCCGATTTCATTCAAATTTGAACCAATGTTCACTTAAATAGGTCTATATCGAACAATGATAACGCATTTTATCAAACATTTTCAGGGGCGAAGATAATAATAATACCTTCCCCCTTTTTCCCCAATTTTTCACCTCCCTTGGATATTTTTAAAAATGGTTGCAATTTTTGAATTCTACGTTCAATTTGGAGAAAAAAGTCACTCCTGCAAAATTTTGATTGAAGGCTTAATTTTCAAGATATTTGGGTTTGAAACTTCGGAGAACATATCTCGAAAACTCCACTTTCAAGGCCTTAAGAATCAAAATTCAAGAAAACTCAAGATTCCTCAACTGAAATAAGTTTTTTCAGGTGTTTCAAGTTGATAAGCTACCATTTTTGCTGAGAAACATGAAGCTTTTCAGGAAAAAAAATTTGGGCCCTGAAAAGTGGCGAAGTTTCAAAGCCAAATTATCTCAAAAGCGAAGCCTTTAATCAAAATTTTGCAGGTGTAACTTTTTTTTTAAATTGAACGTGGAACTCAAAAATTGTAAAAGTTTTCAAAAATATTCAAGGGAGTGAAGAATAGGGGAAAAGGGGGAAGGTACCCCCTATTATCTTCGCCCCTAAAAATGTTTGATGAAATGCGTTATCATTGTTCGATAGTGACCTATTTTAGTAAACTTTGGTTCAAGTTTGAATAAAATCGGCTCAACGGTTTAAAGGTTATGCAGAAAAACTGTTTTCAAGAACCAACTTAGAAGGCCTGTATCTCCGTTATTACGTTTGCGAGAGTATTTTTATTGAAGAAGTCTCCTTATTATTCAATTGTCTACCTCCCTGTAGTTTTTGTTGCATTAATTTCAGGACACCCTGTATATCACTCGATACAGGGTGTTTCAAAAATAAGTATCATCCTTCCCACCCTAGATCCAGATTTCCAAGATATGAAGACTGTGCTATTTTTTCTTTTTCAAAAGTGCCCCTGAAAAAAGTTACAGGCCCAAGTTACAGGCCTTCAAAGTTCACTTTTTTAATCAAAATTTTGATACGGCTGAGCCGATTTTGTCCAAATTTCAACTAGGGTGTCCTGAAATACGTCTCTATTCAACAATGATGTCGTATTTGAACAAAAATGCCCAGTGGCGTAGATAGTGGGGGGTAGCCCCATTTTTTCTTTCTCCATTTTCTACGCCCCTTGAGATTCTCCAAAACTGACTACGTTTTCAGATCCCTTGTTCGGTTTGCAAAAAAAAGTTACTCCTGCAAAATTTTGATTAGAGGCTTAATTCTTGAGATATTTGGGTTCGAAACTTTGGAAAACATCTCGGAATCGTCACTTTCCAGGGCCCAAATTTTTTTTTTAGAAAATTAAAATCGAAATTCAAGAAAACTTATGATTTCTCAACTTGAATGAGTTTTTTAGGTGTTTCAAGTTGATAGACCACCATTTTTGCTGTGAGACATGGAGTTTTTCAGGAAAAAAAAATTTGGGTCCTGGAAAGTGGCGATTCCGAGATACTTTTCAAAGTTTCAAACGCAAATATTTCAAAAGTGAAGGCCCCAATGAAAATTTTGCAAGAGTAACTTTTTTTTGCAAATCAAACAAGGAATCGGAAAATGTCATTTTTGAAAAATCTCAAGGGGCGTAGAAAGTGAGGAAAAAAGGGGATACCTTCCCCACTATCTACGCCACTGGGCAATTTTGTTCAAATACGCTATCACTGTTCAACAGAGACGTATGTCAAGACACCCTGGTTGAAATTTGGATGAAATCGGCTCGGCCGTATTTAAGTTATGAATAAAAAACGGATTGAAAAGTGAACTTTGAAGGCCCGTAACTTTTTTCAGGGGCACTTTTGAAAAATAAAAAATTGCACAATCTTAATATCTTGGAAATTTGAATCTAGGGTGGAAAGGATGGCACTTATTTTTGAAACACCCTGTATAGGATCAATATCTCGAAACGATTTTGCACTTCTGATCGTAGTTTGTTTTTAACAGATTCATTGTTAATTTTGTAATTCATGGAGTGGTAATTGAGCAGTAAAACAGGCACCTATGATGGTGAAAACTGGTGACTATGGCAATCTTAATGCAACGGATACTTGCCATTGATGCATTTTGAACCATTCTGGGCCATCTAACATGTAATGCAATGTCACAGCATGTTTGATTCGCCATGGTCCACAACAGGTCTAGGCCCTCACCACTTCTAAGGGCCGCCGGTGGGATCAAATTGTTTGATGGTACATTTGATACAGCTACTTTGTACGTTCCTGTCAAATTTCAAGGATGAGCAACAGCTCTGGCAGAGTCTATACCAAAGAATCCAAAAATCGCCAAAAAATTTATACTCAACTCTTTGGAATAATAAAATACGATCAAAAGTCCAAAAATCTCCGATATATTCATGTACGCTTTTCGAAAATATGACAAAAAAATTCTACGACCAGTTTTCTTGAAAAGGCACCTTGCCGAATTGAGGTCATTTTTGCACTCCTCCCATTGCCATCCTGTATATTGTATATAAAGTCAACAACCAATCGATCTAAGATAGTTTATTGTGGCCAAAAAAACGACTCTGTCGAGCATCACAAAAATTTCCAAAATCAGGCAACTATTTTCTCCAGATATACAGGCTGTCCCAGCTAAAACAACCCAGCGCGATTTTCCAAGGAAATATCAAGCTTCCCCCCAATTTTTCAATTGAGAAGAAGCCTAATCTTTCAGCTCTCTTTTGAGGGGGCGCCGATGCTTGCAGGTGCTCTAGTTTCCAAGAAAATGCAGTTTAAATCAGGCGAGTCACAAGAATTCGAAAATTCATGACTGACAAAACAAAATACTTCAGATGAGAAAAAATCCTCTTTCTCCGGGCTTTCCATTGATGTGTCGCCGATGTCTGTACCTGGCTCAAAAAGCCAGAAATTCTGCCTCAAAGTCCAGGAAACGCAATAATCGGAATCCTTGACGTTACCGATCACACACTAGTTGATATCCATGATAGCCATTACTAGGAATTTTTCACTCAACATACCTGGATTCTCCATAGCAATGAATACTGGCTGATGTGAAAATCAACAGGTGTGTGATCGGTGACGTCGTTATGAATTCCGATTATATTGTGTTTGCTGGACTTTGAGGCAGAATTTCTGGCTTGTTGGGCCAGGTACAGACATTAGCGACACATCAATGGAAAGCCCAGAGAAAAAGGATTTCTCTTCGTCCGAAGTATTTTGTTTTGTCGTATTTTGAATTTTCGAATTCTTGTGACTCGCCAGATTTAAATTGCATTTTCTTGGAAACTAGAGCACCTACAAGCATCGGCGCCCCCTCAAAAGAAAGCTTAAAGATCAGGCTCCCCCCCAATTGGAGAACAGTTTTTTTTGTTGCCTTGATATTTTCTGAGAAACACGCAATGGATTGTTCTAGCAGGGACACACTACAGGTGTTCCGTGATCTATGTGACAAACTTCAACACTGGATAGAGGACTCTAGGATGAGTTGAGACCAACAAGAGAAAAATTTTTTTGACCATCGGTTACAAAGATACAGGGTGTTTTGTACTTTTAGTCACAATTTTCAAAGTGCAATATTTCTGCAACGGTCTCGTATAATCAACTGAAGTTCTCATGTTACATTCCCTCACTGATACCTCATAAAAAGCCATAGCAAGTAGAAAAAAACTCCAGAACCGGACTAAAAAAAAATATATTTGGGTTTTCGTGTCCAAAAGTACGGTTTTTGAGCAAAATTAAAAAAAAAATAGTTACCATATTTTTAAAGCTGAGAGAAAACTACATAAATGACTCTTCAAGTCTGACGGCACACTTAAGATTTTCGGGCAAAAAAATTGGAAAACAGCTTATGCACTAGAGGTGAAACTTTTAGCGGCCATAAAAATTGAAGAAGTTTGATATGATCCACATAAATACTCCAGTTTCATCAAATCTTCTACTTAGACAGCATAGCGCCAAGCGAAAAGCATAATTAAGAAGAAACCACGCTAACTACGCTAACTACTAGATACTACTACAATGCCACTACTAACTAATGAGGAGAAACTGCCCTTTGACGCTTGCCATAATCACTAATGTTATTCTGATTTTCAAGGCAATAAAATACTATTGATTGATTGATTGATTGATAGTCAAAATTGTTACGAAGATGAAGCGTTATTTTTTTTAATCAGTCACTTTTTTTTTGTTCTGCGTTTTTGGAAAGAAAGATCAATTTTTCAATCAATTACAATCCACCGGCTGATGAATAAAACAAGAGGTAGATACCTACACACGTTTTTCGCTCTTATGTTATCAAATTTTGAATGTTCACTCGGACTGTTTCATTCTTTATTTAAATCAATTTTTCCCGTCACAAGATGGTTGCTGAATCCAGACTGAGATAAACAGTGAGCAATGGGGCATTCATAAGAATAGTGATTGTAAGGCGTTCTATTGACTTAATAAAATGTCAACATAAATATTTAAATAATTTTTTAGTCCATTTTTAACACTCCCAACTAGCTTAATTCTGATTTTTTATGAAAAGTAAAATAGTACCGGAAAAGTACACCGATCGGGACACCGATGAATTTCTCAGTATTCTTTCTGATTTCTCATAATTCGACAATAATTTTCCTCCAAGTTCAAGAAATATTTGTTTTCAATGAAACGGAAACAAGAAAATCAAAATTCCACTATTTCCGACTCTAAATTTTTTCCTACGTCATTCAATATGAGCTACACGTACAGCAGTCCACAAAAATGGTGGAACTGGAGCATTAATATGGATCATATCGAAGTACTTTGATTTTTATGCCCGGTGAAAGTTTTACCTCTAGTGCATAAGCTGTTTTTCAATTTTTTTGCCCGAAAATCTCATGTGCCGTCAGAATTGAAAAGCCATTTGTGTAGAGTTTTTTCTCAGCTTCATAAATATGGTAACTATTTTTTAGAATTTCGCTCAGAGAAGGTACTTTTGGACACGAAAACCTAATAAAGTTTTTTTTAGTCCGGTCCTGGAATTTTTTTCTACTTGCTATGTAGTCCAGTCAAATTAAGCAAAAATCGGGCCAAACCGGAAATAAATTCGGAAGTTGACAAAATTTGGTGTATCAATGCAGAATTCAACGTAGAATAACATACTGAAATTCCCGAAAATTTGAAGGCTTGGATTTTTTTTTAGGACCAATAAAAGAGCACCATCCTTGAAAGTTTTCGATTTTTTCTGAATAACTTGTAAACTATTACCTTTAGAACACCAATACTCGCAAGGCAAATGTAGCCCGTTGAATTCTCAAGAGATCAGTACTAAACTCATTACTTTCTGATCAATAGCCTTTGAGATACAGCGTCTGCCGGAACGCAGTGAAAATCGCTCAAAAATTATTTCCGAATTTTACGTAACAATTTGCATAGTGTCAGTTCACGGGTTGTAACGTGGACAGCAAATGTGCGAATTTCAATCTGTTTTACGTGTTTGGAAAGCCAATTCAACATTCGGTATCACACTTTTGTCTAGAAGTCGCCAATTTCAAAATAGTACTTTTCCTCGACCTTTGAAATCGATACTTGATGTCCCGAAGAATCCCCAAAAATCGATTTTTTTTATACCATGCCATTTGCCTAATTTTCTAAGTAGGGCAAAGCCATCCAGGGAATATATGAAGAATTGAATACCAAAAAAATAACATGTAACGGGATATTTTTCCCAGTGATGGTTCCTGAGTTATATGGATTGAAAGACTACAACGATCTATTTGTAAGAAAGATAGGTAGTTCGGACACTAACTGCTGAATACTGTACGGACCTTGCATTTGATGATGCAAAATGCCACTTAGCAGACGTATTGAATATACTTATGTACTTTCCACGTCTGCCAAGTGACATCTTACACCTCAAATGCAAGGTCCGTACAGTATTCAGCAGTTAGTGTCGGACCACTCAGTTTTTTGTCCAAATAGGTCGTTTTAGTCTTTCAACTCATAAAACTCTGGAACCATTACTGGAAAAATATTCCGGAACATGTTGTTTTTTTGGTATTCAATTCTTCATTTATTCCCTGAATGGTTTTGCTCTACTTGAAAAATTGGGCAAATGGCATGCTATGAAAAAAATCGATTTTTGAGGATTCTTCAGGTAATCAAGTATCAATTTCAGAGGTCGAGGAAAAGTACCATTTTGGAGTTGGCGACTTCTAGACAAAAGTGTGATACCGAAGGTTGAATTGGCTTTCCAAAAATGTGAAACACAATAAAATCCGCACATCTGCTGTCCACGTTACAGCCCCTGAACTGACATTATGCAAATTGTTACGCAAAATCCGGAAATAAATTTTGAGTAATTTTCACTGCGTCTTAGCAGACGCTGTATCTCAGAGACTATTGACCATAGAGCAATAAATTTAGTACTGATCTCTTGAGAATTTAACGGGCTACATTTGCTTTGGTGGTATTTGTGTTCTAAAAGTGATAGTTCACAAGTTATTCAGAAAAAACCGAAAATTTCCAAGGATGGCGCTCTTTTATTGGCCCTAGAAAAAAAGCCAAGCCTTGGAATTTTCGGGAATTTCAGTATGTTATTCCACGTTAAATTCCGCATCGATCCACCAAATTTTGTCAACTTCCGAATTTATTTCCGGTTAAAACCTATTTTGACTGGACTAATGGCTTTTTATGGAGTATCAGTGAGGAAATGTAACATGAAAATTTCAATCGATTATGCGAAACCGTTGCAGAAATATTGCACTTTGAAAACTGTGACTAAAAGTATAAACCATCTTGTATCTTCGTAACCAATGAGCAAAATTTTTTTCTCTTGTTAGTCTCAACTCATCTTGGAGTCCTCTATCTAGTGTTCAAGTTTGTCACATAGATCATGAAACACCCTGTATAGAACCGAGGTAGAATTCTGGGGTGGTCCACTTCAATTTTTGCTAGTTTAGAAATTATCAAGCAAAAATTTTCATTTGATCATGGCGCCTCTAAAGGGCAGTACTTTTGTGAACAACAGTAAATAGTACACGATGGTAGAACGTAACTGAACACAGAGTGTCTCAAAACTCGCGCCTCAGACACTGACATGTGCCGACGACAATAGGTTCCCAGAAAACGGAAGAAAAAAATTTATTGCTGCTTGCATAAAGGAGTCATGCGTCTTTTGAATCCACCAATCCCGGAGGGTCAATTCGAGGTACCTAAATTTGCAAAATTTAACCGGTTGCTAAGTTTCGAAAGTAACACCAGCTGCCCATCATTTTGCAATAAATGTTTGGCTCACTGAAATTTAATGAAAACTTAGCAACTTGAAATTAAGGTAACACCGCAACTCAAAGGTGCAGGTCTCTGATTGGTTAACTTAACTTAGTCGTTTCTCGAATACCATTCGAGGTAAGTTTTTCTTTCCTCGGTAATACACATCCGTCTTCCGTCCAGTTTTGGCTCATTTTCTCTGGGGTGCGAGTTTTGAGACATCCTGTATGTATTCAAAACTTACTCTGCTCTAGCATGTCGAAGTAGAAGTACGGTCGGTATGAGACATCGCTTCTGCTCAGGCTGTTGTAGTTGCTCTCCAACATATTCCAAAGCCGCTTCATGGGCTCGAGTCCGTCCATATGGTTTGTGAAGGTCACAAAAGTGACTACGTTTCACGCTGACAGGTGCAAAAGTTGCTAAAATGTAGCAGTGATGTCAGCAAAGTCACCAGAAAAGAAGCGCTTCACTGGAATAAAAATGCAACTTCGATTGGAAATACTCCAAGACAAGAACATGATAGCTAAGTATAGGAAATATATAGCCTCTAGCGAGGCCTCAAGCTATTATACTTGGATAACAAAAAAAAAACAAGATAATCCGATCGTTCATTTTATATTACAAAACATTATTTTTACGAGCGGTTATTCTGGAAAACACGCGATCTTTCTAGACTCCTCCCATCAGGTCGAGTTGTACGAGTGCTGAGCTCTAGACATTTCCAGAATATACGCGATGACTTGGCGATTGGAATTACATGGGAGACTTCAACGATCGATTAGAAAACGTCAGCCGAATTGGTGGAGACGCCGCGTCTCCAGAGCACATAGTATTCACGCGAAATGTGTAAGATTTCTTTGGAGCCGCCGCGAAACCGTATCCCGGGTCATTGTGGAATTCGCTGGAGGACCCGTGGAAGATTTGAGAACACTAGTCGGAGGCATATATGTATGAGCACCACGGATCGGCCTAGACAGCAGTATCGAGTTGGATGTGATCGAGAGCGGTGGAAAGCGAGTAGTAATCTGCGATATTCCCAAGTAAATAACTGTTCGCGTGTATTTATTGTAGTACGCTGTACTGAACAGTGTGTGTTTCAAGACGATCGTCTTCAATTATAAACGAACCCGTGCGCGAAATACGTAACAATATTTATCAGCTCCGATGAAATGTATTCTGTAGGCCGGAGAAAAAACTATCGTGGAGGCTATCTAGCTTCTATTTTGGTGTCCAAAAGATCTCACTCGAATTGTGAAAAGCGATTTTCACACAAAATGAGGCTTTTGTCCAAATCATTGTTGAAAGAATACAACAAATGCCACGGGATCATACTGGATGATGTTCTCATGTCAAATTCCAAATATACTGGTCACAATTTGAAGTGCGTCATCCAAAAAATTGTTCGGTCTTTAATCTCTGCTGATCTCTTGAAAATCATCGGATTCTGGAATAACTTACACCAACTTCCAGATAAATCCTTCTACTTCCACCAATGGGGCCTTACAGTTGAAAAACTCAACGTGAGGTCGCCACTACTGTGTTAACCCTGCTGTTTTCATTTGTTTTCAGTGCAGTCAAAGAGAAATCAGTGTCTGTAATGTTACCTAGAGTGAAGAACTCAGTTCCATCATGTGAATCACAGTGTAGTTATTCCAAAAGCTACACTCGAGCATCCCACAACCACAAAATATTTCTTCAAACTCAGTGTCAATAATTTATCTTCTGGCGCACTATCGAACCCATTTCTTGCTACCGCCGGCTGCGATTATTTTTTTGCACCATCAGCTACCTAGCACACTGACTTATCAAGCGCGGATGCATGGTGTGCCAGCAGGATGAAAATATCGCAATAAAATGAACACAAAGCACTATCTCCCACTAATAACACTCAAAAGAAAATATCAAGATACCAAGGGATCAATATTAACTGAAGACAAACAATCAAAATACTGGTCTGCATGAAAAGCAGGTACTACCTAATTTACGGACCAGCAGACCAGACGTCTAGATAAGAACCGTCTGACGGACCAGACGTCTAGACATTCAAGGTCATAAGGTCAATGACCCTTATTGCGACATACTTTCGAATAACCTAATACTAGGTCATGAAAGCGCAAACTCGAACCGGCGCACAAAGCTCATTGATACATGTAAAGTCATGCTCCCGAAGGTATCTTTCCGTGATTCCACCCTTTCAAAATTTCAACCCCTATTCTGGTCCGTCACATAAAATCTGACGGACTGTCTATTTGTAGTGATCCGATCAGGATGACACTCACCACATGTGAAGATACCCTCCCGAGGTATCTTTTCGTGATTCCACCCTTTCAAAATTTCAACCCCTATTCTGGTCCGTCACATAAAATCTGACGGACTGGCTATTTGTAGTGATCCGATCAGGATGAAACTCACCACATGTAAAGCCATCCTCCCGAGGTATCTTTCCGTAGTTCCACCCTTCCAAAATTTCAACCCCTATTCTGGTCCGTCACATAAAATCTGACGGACTGGCTATTTGTAGTGATCCGATCAGGATGACACTCACCACATGTAAAGACATCCTCCCGAAGGTATCTTTCCGTGATTCCACCCTTTCAAAATTTCAACCCCTATTCTGGTCCGTCACGTAAAATCTGACGGACTGGCTATTTGTAGTGATCCGATCAGGATGACACTCACCACATGTAAAGATACCCTCCCGAGGTATCTTTTCGTGATTCTTCCCTTTCAAAATTTCAACCCCTATTCTGATCCGTCACATAAAATTTGACGGACTGGCTATTTGTAGTGATCCGATCAGGATGAAACTCACCACATGTAAAGACATCCTCCCGAGGTATCTTTTCGTGATTCCACCCTTCCAAAATTTCAACCCTTATTCTGGTCCGTCACATAAAATCTGACGGACTGGCTATTTGTAGTGATCCGATCAGGATGACACTTACCACATGTAAAGACATCCTCCCGAGGTATCTTTCCGTGATTACACCCTTTCAAAATTTCAACCCCTATTCTGGTCCGTCACATAAAATCTGACGGACTGGCTATTTGTAGTGATCCGATCAGGATGAAACTCACCACATGTAAAGACATTTTCCCGAGGTATCTTTTCGTAGTTCCACCCTTTCAAAATTTCAACCCCCATTCTGGTCCGTTACATAAAATCTGACGGACTGGCTATTTGTAGTGATCCGATCAGGATGACACTCACCACATGTAAAGATTTCCTCCCGAGGAATCTTTTCGTGATTCCACCCTTTCAAAATTTCAACCCCCAGCTTGTCACTTTATTTTTGCTCCAAAAAGTCATTCTACTGAAAATAGAAAGTGTATGGGGTATATGATATATCATTCCGTGTCATTTGAATGTAAAACAAAATATTCTTGACATATTTGAATTTTGAAATGAATCCATCATTCTCCAAAACAAAACCTTTTCCGAGACTTCATGTCATGAAATTCTGTGACCAGGAAAACAATGTGCATCGATTGTGTGATGGAATTCAGGGTGTTCCAGAAAATTGGAAAAAAAATGCGACACTCTGTATATGACACGGAATGGAGAATTATGCTTGACATAGATACATTCAGAAACGGAAAAATTATTCCAGGAAAGTTTTTTTTCCTTAAGTTATCGTGGAGTGAAAGTTGTTTTTGGGTGGGTATCCGTTTCACGTGAGCACCCTTCACGTTGAAATCACTTTCCAAATCTAAATGGGAATCTGCGATGGAACTGGGTGTCACGTGTGAAACTTTCCAAAAACACAATGGGTACTTAGATAGTATTAATAAACAAGCGAATATGCCTCATGGGCATGAGGCTCAGTAGCGCACTTCCTTTTTGAAGGATTAGTGAACACAGGATGTTAATTAGGGTTCTACCGTTATTTGGGCAAAAATTTCAATATGGCGGCCAAAATAGCGTCAGAATCATGAAATTTGGCTTGAAAATGAAAATGATCGTACTAGACAAGGGTCAGTTCCAAGTTTCATGAAAATCGTTTCAATAATAAGAGATTTTAATATGACGGCCAAGATGGCGGCAGAATGTAGGAATTTGGTTGGAGAATAAGAATGATCATACGAAACAAAAGGTAAGTCCCAGGCTCCATGAAAATCGTTAAGTGATAAGAAATTTCAATTATGGTGGCCATGATGACGGCAAAGCATCATTCGTCCAAAATCGGATGTATTTTGATAAAGTTCACATCGCCTGTGAATTTCACTCAAAGCGGACCACTTTCAGAGAAATTCAAAATGGCGGATCAAAGATGACGGCCAAGCCACAAAAATAATTAGTCAACTTCAAATGATGGTCACGAACGCATTTGATTAGCGTTTGCACCACATCGATATCTCTTCTCGTTGAGGCATAATTCTCCTAGCTCTATCACTTCGAAACATGTTCAATATGGAGAATACAAGATGGCAGCGGGGCATCATTTGTCGAAAATTGATAAGATCTTGATGTGGTTTACATTGCCTGCAAATTTCATTTCAATCAGATCACTTTTAGAGAGATTCCAAATGGCGGATCAAAGATGGCGGCAGAATAACAAAAACCAAAAGTCAACTTGACATCCTGGACATATGCACTATTGATCAGCGTTTACACCACATCGATATCTTTTTTCCCTGAGAAGTTTTCCCGGGTACGGACAGACGCGGATACGGACAGACGGACAGACGGACAGACGGACGGACAAAGTGCAGCTAAAAGCGCCTTTTTACCATTTTTTGGAAAAGTGCGCTAAAAATAAGCATAAGCATTTGCTTAGATTTTTGAGGAGTTGCTAAGCGGACTTTCCCTAGCAACGCCTATGGAATCCAAGTAAACGCTCATGCTAATTTTTTCTTGATACTACCCAATACACAGAGTGTCCCAGCTAAAACAGTCCGGCGCGATTTTTTCAGAAAATATCGAGGCAACAAAAAAAATTTCAATTGGGGGGAAGCTGATCTATTAGCTTCGTTTTGAGGGGGCGCCTAGGCTTGTAGGTGCTCTAGTTTCCAAGTAAACGCAATTTGGATCGGGTGAGTCACAAGAATTCGGGAATTCATGACCGGCAAAACAAAATACTTCAGATGAAAAAAAAGCTGCTTTCTCTGGGCTTTCCATTGATGTGTCGCCGATATCTGTACCTGGCCCGATAAGCCAGAAATTCTGCCTCAAAGTCCAGCCAACACAAAAATCGGAATCCATGACGTCACCAATCACACACTTGTTGATTTTAACACCAGCAGTTACTAGGACTTTTTCACTTAACATACCTGGATTCTCCATAGCAATGAATACTTGCTGATGTGAAAATCAACAAGTGTATGATCGGTGACGTCGTTATGAATTCCGATTATTGTGTTCGCTGAACTTTGAGGCAGAATTTCTGGCTTATTGAGCCAGGTATAAACATCGGCGACACATGTTTGTGAGGTCCTAATGAATTGCACACGGGTTCAGTTATACCAGGTTTATTGCACGGACCGAAATAAGAGTACTTGCGGCAGCGAGAGCATCCAGAAGGCAAAGATAGCGTGCGGTAGTGAGCTGACGCTTTTATGGACTACCGCTTTGGTGGGGTGCGCAAGCTGCACGGTGATGATGCGCGCATGGTACTGCTACGGGTGGAATCACAAAAAGATACGTCGGAAGAATGTCTTTACATGTGGTGAGTTTCATCCTGATCGGACCACTACAAACAGCTAGTCCGTCAGATTTTATATGACGGATCAGAATAGGGGTTGAAATTTTGAGAGGGTGAAATCACAAAAAGATAGCTCGGGAAGATGTCTCCACATGTGCCAAGTTTCATTTTGGTCGGACCACTACAAATAGCCAGTCCGTCAGATTTTATGCGACGGACCAGAATAGGGGTTGAAATTTTGAAGGGGTGGAATCACAAAAATATAGCTCAGGAAGATGTCTCCACATGTGCCAAGTTTCATTTTAGTCGGACCACTACAAATAGCCAGTCCGTCAGATTTTATGCGACGGACCAGAATAGGGGTTGAAATTTTGAAGGGGTGGAATCACAAAAATATAGCTCGGGAGGATGTCTCCACATGTGCCAAGTTTCATTTTAGTCGGACCACTACAAATAGCCAGTCCGTCAAATTTTATGCGACGGACCAGAATAGGGGTTGAAATATTGAAGGGATGGTATCACAAAAATATAGCTCGGGAGAATGTCTCCACATGTGCCAAATTTCATTTTGGTCGGACCACCACAAATAGCCAGTCCGTCAGATTTTATGCGACGGACCAGAATAGGGGTCGAAATTTTGAAGGGGTGGAATCACAAAAATATAGCTCGGGAGGATGTCTCCACATGTGCCAAGTTTCATTTTAGTCGGACCACTACAAATAGCCAGTCCGTCAAATTTTATGCGACGGACCAGAATAGGGGTTGAAATTGTGAAGGGATGGTATCACAAAAATATAGCTCGGGAGAATGTCTCCACATGTGCCACGTTTCATTTTGGTCGGACTACTACAAATAGCCAGTCCGTCAGTTTTTATGCGACGGACCAGAATAGGGTTTGAAATTTTGGAGGGGTGGAATCACAAAAATATAGCTCGGGAGAATGTCTCCACATGTGCCAAATTTCATTTTGGTCGGACCACTACAAATAGCCAGTCCGTCAGATTTTATGCGACGGACCAGAATAGGGGTTGAAATTTTGAAGGGGTGGAATCACAAAAATATAGCTCGGAAGGATGTCTCCACATGTGCCAGGTTTCATTTTGGTCGGACCACTACAAATAGCCAGTCCGTCAGTTTTTATGCGACGGACCAGAATAGGGGTTGAAATTTTGAAGGGGTGGAATCACAAAATTATAGCTCGAGAGGATGTCTCCACATGTGCCAAGTTTCATCTTGGTCGGACCACTACAAATAGCCAGTCCGTCAGTTTTTATGCGACAGACCAGAATAGGGGTTGAAATTTTGAAGGGGTGGAATCACAAAACTATAGCTCGGGAGGATGTCTCCACATGTGCCAAGTTTCATTTTGGTCGGACCACTACAAATAGCCAGTCCGTCAGATTTTATGCGACGGACCAGAATAGGGGTTGAAATTTTGAAGGGGTGGAATCACAAAAATATAGCTCAGAAGGATGTCTCCACATGTGCAAAGTTTCATTTTAGTCGGACCACTACAAATAGCCAGTCCGTCAGATTTTATGCGACGGACCAGAATAGGGGCTGAAATTTTGAAGGGGTGGAATCACAAAAATATAGCTCGGGAGGATGTCTCCACATGTGCCAAGTTTCATTTTGGTCGGACCACTACAAATAGCCAGTCCGTCAGTTTTTATGCGACGGACCAGAATAGGGGTTGAAATTTTGGAGGGGTGGAATCACAAAAATATAGCTCGGGAGGATGTCTCCACATGTGCCAAGTTTCATTTTGGTCGGACCACTACAAATAGCCAGTCCGTCAGATTTTATGCGACGGACCAGAATAGGGGTTGAAATTTTGAAGGGGGTGGAATCACAAAAATATAGCTCAGGAAGATGTCTCCACATGTGCCAAGTTTCATTTTAGTCGGACCACTACAAATAGCCAGTCCGTCAGATTTTATGCGACGGACCAGAATAGGGGTTGAAATTTTGAAGGGGTGGAATCACAAAAATATAGCTCGGGAGGATGTCTCCACATGTGCCAAGTTTCATTTTGGTCGGACCACTACAAATAGCCAGTCCGTCAGATTTTATGCGACGGACCAGAATAGGGGTCGAAATTTTGAAGGGGTGGAATCACAAAAATATAGCTCGGGAGGATGTCTCCACATGTGCCAAGTTTCATTTTAGTCGGACCACTACAAATAGCCAGTCCGTCAAATTTTATGCGACGGACCAGAATAGAGGTTGAAATTGTGAAGGGATGGTATCACAAAAATATAGCTCGGGAGAATGTCTCCACATGTGCCACGTTTCATTTTGGTCGGACTACTACAAATAGCCAGTCCGTCAGTTTTTATGCGACGGACCAGAATAGGGGTTGAAATTTTGGAGGGGTGGAATCACAAAAATATAGCTCGGGAGAATGTCTCCACATGTGCCAAATTTCATTTTGGTCGGACCACTACAAATAGCCAGTCCGTCAGATTTTATGCGACGGACCAGAATAGGGGTTGAAATTTTGAAGGGGTGGAATCACAAAAATATAGCTCAGAAGGATGTCTCCACATGTGCAAAGTTCCATTTTAGTCGGACCACTACAAATAGCCAGTCCGTCAGATTTTATGCGACGGACCAGAATAGGGGTTGAAATTTTGAAGGGGTGGAATCACAAAAATATAGCTCGGGAGGATGTCTCCACATGTGCCAAGTTTCATTTTGGTCGGACCACTACAAATAGCCAGTCCGTCAGATTTTATGCGACGGACCAGAATAGGGGTTGAAATTTTGAAGGGGTGGAATCACAAAAATATAGCTCGAGAGGATGTCTCCACATGTGCCAAGTTTCATTTTAGTCGGACCACTACAAATAGCCAGTCCGTCAGATTTTATGCGACGGACCAGAATAGGGGTTGAAATTTTGAAAGGGTGGAATCACAAAAATATAGCTCGGGAGGATGTCTCCACATGTGCCAGGTTTCATTTTGGTCGGACCACTACAAATAGCCAGTCCGTCAGTTTTTATGCGACGGACCAGAATAGGGGTTGAAATTTTGAAGGGGTGGAATCACAAAATTATAGCTCGGGAGGATGTCTCCACATGTGCCAAGTTTCATCTTGGTCGGACCACTACAAATAGCCAGTCCGTCAGTTTTTATGCGACAGACCAGAATAGGGGTTGAAATTTTGAAGGGGTGGAATCACAAAACTATAGCTCGGGAGGATGTCTCCACATGTGCCAAGTTTCATTTTGGTCGGACCACTACAAATAGCCAGTCCGTCAGATTTTATGCGACGGACCAGAATAGGGGTTGAAATTTTGAAGGGGTGGAATCACAAAAATATAGCTCGAGAGGATGTCTCCACATGTGCCAAGTTTCATTTTAGTCGGACCACTACAAATAGCCAGTCCGTCAGATTTTATGCGACGGACCAGAATAGGGGTTGAAATTTTGAAAGGGTGGAATCACAAAAATATAGCTCGGGAGGATGTCTCCACATGTGCCAGGTTTCATTTTGGTCGGACCACTACAAATAGCCAGTCCGTCAGTTTTTATGCGACGGACCAGAATAGGGGTTGAAATTTTGAAGAGGTGGAATCACAAAATTATAGCTCGGGAGGATGTCTCCACATGTGCCAAGTTTCATCTTGGTCGGACCACTACAAATAGCCAGTCCGTCAGTTTTTATGCGACAGACCAGAATAGGGGTTGAAATTTTGAAGGGGTGGAATCACAAAACTATAGCTCGGGAGGATGTCTCCACATGTGCCAAGTTTCATTTTGGTCGGACCACTACAAATAGCCAGTCCGTCAGTTTTTAAGCGACGGACCAGAATGGGGGTTGAAATTTTGAAGGGGTGGGATCACAAAAATATAGCTCGGGAGGATGTTTCCACATGTGCCAAGTTTCATTTTAGTCGGACCACTACAAATAGCCAGTCCGTCAGATTTTATGCGATTAGTAGGTAAATTCGAGAGTGGGTCACAAGATGCCATTGGTCTTGTTTGTCTAGACGGCGAGTCCAGCTCAGTCCGTGTGGTCCAGTCCAGTCCGTAAATTAGAAACTTCCTGAAAAGCATGAGACCTGAACTGCTCTTGAAATTTTTTTATGCAACCCTGTATTTTGAATATTTGTCTTGATCGAGGTTTTGATTTGTTGATTCTGGTCCTCTGATCCTACCCAAAGCTTGAGTTTCAAAAAAAGCCTAGAATCTCAACGATCTGTCAACGAAAAAAAAAATCTGTTGTGGGGCGACACAAAACTTTCCCGGCGGTATCCAGAGACGTCAGTAATGATTTTGATCGAAGTGTCCCTTTGGGAAGGGGCGACTCGATTTGGAAATTGATGAAAAAATTCTATTTAGTCGAGCGTTTAGCGAGCATCCTGCATCCATTGTTGAGCGGACAGAAAAAATGACAGGTTAGGTCAGTTTTCCAAGGTGATGAAATGATCCAAAAGGTAGAACTAGGTAGCTAACTGTTGTGATATCTCAAAAATGCAATGCTGGTTCCTTATTGAAATTTTTGTTCCTACTTCAGATATGATGATGAAATTACAAAAACTTGAATGAAAACTTTCACTGCATCTGTGTGTCAAATTTCAACTCTATATTCTCAATTTAGTGCTTGGGCAAACAAACCCAGACCCAATGTGCCACCTGAGGGCTTCCGATCAAAATCATCCACCCAAAGTCTAATCAGAACATTCCAGGCTGAACTTAGGCCTCCGTACCTGATTTCGATTTGATCGGATCAATAATTCGGTAATTATCGTGACAGAACCGCTTAATTTGTACGATCGCATGAATGGTTTTATATTTTTAGGAGGAAAATTTCCGGGAAATTGGAGAGAAATTATTGGAAAATGTTCAAGAACCAGTTATCTATTCTCTAAAAAAAACAATTCCAAGAAATCTGTTCACGGAATAAAAAGTTGGAAAATTTGCAGTTTTTCCAGAGAGGAAAACTCGGCAACTGTTGATCCGATTTCGAAAATTTTTTCTTCAAAAATTAGCTCAATCTTTTCTCTAACTTTTATTCGCAGCATGTCTGCACCTAAAATGATTATTTCGTGGGGCTTACCGCATGTAGAAGTTTGCATTGCGCTTTTCTCAAATTCACGAAATGTGCAAATTTTATTTTGAAAAGATTACAGTCGGAAAACCAAAACCGTGTCAACTCTGAAAACAGACCTGCACGACGCTCAATACAACCTACTTTCGATATCAGTTGAAATTTCCAAAAAAAAGTCGATCCCCGAGCAGGAATAAATTTTTGAGTGGAGTCCTGCTACAAAAGCGAGTCGTGCTGGTCGAAACACCGGCGAGAGCCCCTCCTGAGTGGCAACGGCCAGGAGAAATTTCGAAAATTCATTACGCTCAACTGGAGAATGGTGGAAAACTGCAACTGCGGCCTCAATGTGACTCTTTTGTTGTGTTGCTTCCTGCCAAATCTGGTTCCAATCCATCGGATAGATTTTGAATAATTAATTGGTAAAGTTTTGAACTTTAACATTTTTTATTATTTGACAGATGACAGATAGGACAATGTTTCCAACTGTTCTGAATACAGTTTTTCAAGGGCTTTCAAATGACATATTGCAAGTTGAGTTCCGTGAGATATAGCTTCTGACATTTGATGATAGTGACAGTTGGGTTTGACAGATGACAGCCAAAAACTAATGGGCTCTTTTCAGGAAACAACCATGTTTGTATACCAAATATCAAGTCGATCCAGTCAACGTTACGGCAGTTATCGTGGAAGATCACAGACAGACACACACACATACACACACATATACATACACACACACACACACACACACACACACAGACAGACATCATTCTGAAAATGGTCTTAATCGTCTTGGAGGACCTCAAAACGGATATATCCGGTGAAATCTCAAAACTTTTTTTCTGCACGATTACAATACTTTCCCTCCGTGTTCGTGGGTGGGCCGGGAAAGTAAAAGTTATAGACAACTGTCACACCAAAAAGTTGACTTTTTGAGGTCAATCTCTGGATAAAAGAGATAAACCCGAGGATAAACCCGAGATTCGATACCGAGGTATCAATTCTACCTTTTTTTTTTCACGATGTTGGAATCCATAAATAAAATAGTTCGAGAGGGAGCATCGAGAAGAGCATGTCAAATTTTCAGAAATTTTTTTGCCAGTCTATTGAACAAACATCCTGTAGGAATATTGTGTGGAGTATTTTCTCTTTCGAATACTAACCGAGAGTTAAAAGACTGGGCTAGTGAACTGCCTGAAAACTAGTTGAAACTTGTTGCAAAAGCGATTCTTGTTGTCTTCTTTGGTTTCGAAATCACGTAAAATTTTGCAGAGGTAGCTCTGCATCTTTTTTTTTTTCAATAGAATTTTTTCAATGTCCCCACTGTATATGACTGACAGTTTTATCATAAATTTAGAAATGAAGAACCTAAACTGTTTTCCTTGGAATCTTGATGTGACCTAACTTTGAAGCGCTGGAGAGCCCAAAATGAACTTATTTCTGTTGGACCGTCAAAATTTCGCAATGTTGATTTTGTGGAAGCTCTACATTAGTCCTGTCCCTAGCAGTACTTCTGTAGGAAAAACGATGTAATCAAAATTTTTTTTTTAAATCGTTAGAAGATCATCCCAGGACAAATAATCACTCGGGTGCTTTCGCGATTTCTGGTACATTTTCCAGCAATATCGCATCAAAGTTGGCGGCTGGTCAATTCTTCAGTTCGCTGATATTTCTTGGGGTTTTTGCGATTTTTTTCAAATAAAAGTACTAGTCTACCCAAAAAACAATTCCGGATCGAATGGTGCTGTCAGATTTTAAGTACTTACGTTATACCGGATGAAAAAAAATAAAATGAGTTTTATAATTTTTTCCCAACATTTTAGTTTCTTGGCCGATTTTCACAAACTTTATGTCAAAAGCTCGCTGACTAAATTGTCTACTCAATTCAATTGTCAATATAACCAAATTATCAAAAATCAAGATGGCGGCGGCAAACCCAGATAAAAATGTGTCGTATTTCGAGAATTTTTTTTTTGATTTCTAAACTTCGTAAAGAACGACACTGATGGTGGATTCTGGAAGATTCAGCTTTCTTCTGCAATTTGGGACTAGATTTACTTGATTCGCACATTTCACTGTGAAAATATAGTTAATTAAAGGAAGGTCCATTTGTAATTTTTTCCAAATTCTCAATAAATCAGCAGTTTAAAAACCTCCCGCGAATCCTTATTTCTGAAGCAATTTCTACACACTTGGTAGTGATCGTAAGCTGTATGCATAGGCTACAAATACCGTGTTGGTGCATGGCCGAAGTTTCGAAATTTTAGATGATAGATGACGTAAATGGTGAAGGTGCGGATGTCAAATATCGAATATTCTACTTTTTGTTCTCACATGTTCTGAACGAAATTTCTATAAATGTTAGGCTTGATGGTCAGCTGGATAAACACGCAACGAGAGTCAAATGTTGAAAGAGTCGAAATGTGAAATTTTCAAATAGACGACTTTACTTCTTTGGAGAAAATAGAACGGTTCTATCCGTTAGTCCAGGAACTTTAGCTGTTAAAATTGCAAATAGCGAACAAAAATCAAAGCCAGCCGGATTTTTATATAGAGGCTCAGTTAAGCATGTAGTTTAACATAGTCAAAGTTCTCAAGAATCCGGTGTGAGCTTCGGCCGTTGTGGCCTTGAGAAGAACTTGAGGATGAGTTTTTCGCGTTTATCTCGTGAACAATGGCACTTGGGAAGAACGTGCTAGGGAAGAAATTGTTGAAAATTTTATTGTCTATAAGAAAGGTCTTTACACGTTCCATCGTCAGTCCACTCTTTTTTCGTCAAAACACAAG
The DNA here is from genome assembly GCA_949128115.1 of Anaspis maculata. Classification (NCBI taxonomy): domain Eukaryota; kingdom Metazoa; phylum Arthropoda; class Insecta; order Coleoptera; family Scraptiidae; genus Anaspis; species Anaspis maculata. Next base: position 87,040,725 of record OX421964.1, on the reverse strand, counting down.
AAAATTAAAATAATCCAGATGCTCGATGCTGAAAACTGTATGGACCTTGAGTTTTATGATGGCGAGGTGCCACTTGGTAGAGGTGTTGTTCGATCTATTCTGTTTTGACTGTAACTATTTCCATCAATACCAACTATGCCGGCGGCATATACAGGGTGAAATAAGAATAAGAAGTTGAAGAAATGTACCTCAAGAACCAAAATAGGTGAGGACATATAAACCGCCAAAAATATTTCTAATTTCATGGTCATGAAGTCGTCGTAAACTTGGATCAAATATGTTGAGCCGTTTCTGACATATCTCCAGAAGACTGAAGTCGTTACGAAAAAAAAACTAGTTCTCCGTCTATCAGTAACTCAGATATTGAATCGAGACTTGGTGTTTCGAATCGAAACAATGATAAATTGATAAATTACAATAAAAATGATATAATAGTGAAAAACACTTTCTAGGCCAACTGCTTTGAGAAAAAACACAGTCAACATTTTTTCTGATGAGTAGACGAAAAAATTATTTTTTTCGGTAACAACTTCAGTCTTGAAGATATTTCAAGAACGGCTCAAGATATCTGATTCAAGTTTACGACGACTTCATGACCATGGAATCAGAATTATTTAGGGCGATTTACATGTCTTCACCTATTCTGGCTCTTGAGGAAAAAATGTTTAACTTTTTATTTTTATTTCACCCTGTATATGCCGCCGGCATAGTTCGTATTGATGGCTTCAAGTTTCAATCAAAAAATAGTGGACCAACCAACACCTCTACGAGGTGGCACTTCGCCATCATAAAACTCAAGGTCCATACAGTCTTCAGCATCGAGCATCTGGATTATTTTAATTTTCTTGTGTTCTGAGGAAGAAAGAGTGGACTGACGATGAAACGTGTGAGGACCTTTCTTATAGACACTAAAATTTCAAACAACTTCTTCCCAAGCACGTTCTTCCCAAGTGCCATTGTTCACGAGATATACGCGAAAAACTTATCCCTCGACTTATCCTCAAGTTCTTCTCGAGGCCACAACGGCCGAAGCTCACACCGGATTCTTGAGAACTTTGACTATGTTGAACTACATGCTTAACTGAGCTTATATACAAAAATTCGGCTGGCTTTTATTTTTTTTTGGCTATTTGCGATTTCAACAGCTAAAAGTCCTGGACCAACGGATAGAACCGTTTTATTTTCTCCAAAGAAGTAAAGTCGTCTATTTGAAAATTTCACATTTCGACTCTTTCAACATTTGACTCTCGTTGCGTGTTTATCCAGCTGACCATTAAGCCAACCATTTATAGAAATTTCGTTCAGAACATGTGAGAACAAAAAGTAGAATATTCGATCTTTGACATGCGCACCTCCACCATTTACGTCATCTATCATGTACAATTTTGGAACTTTGGCCATGCACCATGCCATGCATTGGCTACGGTATTTGTAGCCAATGCACACAGCTTACGATCACTACCAAGTGTGTAGAAATTGTTTCTGAAATAAGGATTCGCGGGAGGTTTTTAAACTGCTGATTTATTGTGAATTTGGAAAAAATTACAAGTGGACCTTCCTTCAATTCAATATATTTTCACAGTGGTATGTGCGAATCAAGTAAATCTAAGCCCAAATTGCAGGAGAAAGCTGAATCTTCCAGAATCCACCATCAGTGTCGTTCTTCACGAAGTTTGATCTCAAAAAAAAATCTCGAAATACGACACATTTTTATTTGGGTTCGCCGCCGCCATCTTGATTTTTGATAATTAGGCTATAATGACAATTGATTTGAGTAGACAATTTAGTCAGCGAGCTTTTGACATAAAGTTTGTGAAAATCGGCCAAGAAACTAAATAGTTGTAAAAAAATTATAAAACTAGTTTTATTTTTTTTTTCACCCGGTATAACGTAAGTACTTAAAATCTGACAGCACCATTCGATTCGGAATTGTTTTTTGGGTAGATTAGTACTTTTATTTGGAAAAAATCGCAAAAACTCCAAAAAATATCAGCAAACTGAAGAATTGACCAGCCGCCAACTTTGATGCCATATTGCTGGAAAATGTACCAGAAATCGCGAAAGCACCCGAGTGATTATTTGTCCTGGGATGATCCTCAAACGATTCCAAAAAAAAAAAAATTTGATTACATCGTTTTTCCTACAGAAGTACTGCTGGGGCCTGGATTACATGCAAGCATGTTTTCTGCTAAAACAAGAACAGCCTACTGTTCCTGCTGCCAGATCAAATTTTAGTCCTCGACTCTTAGTCCTCGACTCTCCTGCTATAAAATCAACATTGTCAAAAATTTGACGGCTCGGCAAAAAAAATCTTTTTGAGCTCTTTTCAGCATTTTAAAGTCAGTTTGCATCAAGATCGTCAAGAAAACAGTTTGAGCTCTCCATTCTCAATAAAATAGCCAGTCATTTCTGGTGGGAACACTGAGGAAATGCTGTTGAAAAAGATGTGATGAAGAAGTCACTACTTCTTTGGAGAATGTCATTGTAAAAGTTTTGCCTTCTCAACTGGACTTACGGAAAGCCTCGCGAAAAGCGATTTGATCAGTTACCCAATAGAACTCATGAACAGGGAGCTGCGGTGCCCCAAAACTCACGTTATAAGGTACATTATTTCAACCCTGTAGGTCTAATTAAGCGTTGACAAGGTTGTTAGAAATTGCTTTGTCTTACATGTCAGATCGGGGGTTTTGGGCTGGTATGAGCTTGTCACTTTACGAAAAAATTGCCAAAAATCTACGTCATAAGGTACAAGAATGAAACCACCGGGATTGTGTGTGGGAATATCCCCTTATTCGAAAATCTGGTCGTAAGACAAAAATTTTAACATAAGATAAGTTTGAAATTAACAAAAATGAACCAAAATCTATCAATTTTTTTTACAGGCGTTTTGTTGAATAACTCACACCAACTGTGATATATATTTGTAATCAGGATAAAAGACGAAATCGATTTCCACGTTGAATTACTCACGATTTGAGAAAAAAATTTCGCTGTTGCACCCTGTAAGCGATGTACCATTAAAAATGTTTGTGGACAGATTCAAAACCTACGTAAAAAATCATGTTAGAATCTTTTTCCATTCCTAAAATTATGTCAAAGGAGAAGTTCCCAGAAGGAGGTGAATTTTGGCCTTTTTTGAAAATTTCAAACTTGTCTTATGGACCGAGAGCCCCCAAAAATGTTATCTTCCGACCCGATTTTTGATGTAAAAGATGTTTCCACACAAAAGCCTGTTGGTTTCATTCATGTTCTTTATCACGTAAATTTTGGCAATTTTTGAAAATTGACAAGCCTTTACAAGTCCAAAGCTCCCGGTCTGACATGTAAGACAAACAAATTTTTAACAACCTCATCAACATACATCAGACCTACAGATAGTCCAGGAGCATATGTAAATAAAAAGCATTCCGTGGGATTTTGAATGAAAGAGCATAGCGACTATATGGAATACATTCCTTGAATGGCCAGCAATCACACCTCACCGGGTGTTTTGCTTGAATTTCTTGCAGGAAATTTATACAGGGTGAAACAGGAGAAAAAAAGAAAAAAATTATATTCCGTGAACTATAGAAGGTGAAGCGGTACAAATTACCAGGTGGATGCCCGACCTGATGCTTTTGAAGGTTTTGCTTGAAAAATTGACATTCGTGGTAAATAGAGTGAAAAACAAGAAAACTTGAAAATTAAATTTATCATTTTGAAAAAATCATCGTCGGAAAAGCGAAACCGTGTCGGATTTGAAAATGGACCTACACGACGCCCAATGCAATCTACTTCCGATATCAGTTGGAATTTTTCGAAAAAAGTCAATCCCCCACCAGGAAAGGACAGATGAGTTGAGTCATGCACCAAACACGGGTCGTCCTGGTCAAAATCCAAACGAGCGGCCGTCTCCGGTGGTAACGGCCAGAAGAAGATTTAAAATATCGTAACGTCCAACTGGGAATTGGTGGAAAGCTGCAATTGCGGGCTTGATTTAATGATTTTGTTTAGTTGCTTCCTTCCAAATTTGGCTCCAATCCATCGGATAGATTTTGAATAATTAAATGGCAAAGTTTTTTAGATAAGATTACGAAGCTGTGTGTGTCTGTGTCTGTAATCTTTCACGATAACAGCCGCAACGTTAATTCGATCGACTTGAAATTTGGTATGCGGACATGATTTTGCCGTCGAACGAGTCTGTCACATTTTAGTTATCATCTGTCAAACAGAAATGTCACCATCAAAAATGACAGAAAGCATTATGTCAGGAAACTTGACTCGCAATATATTTTTTGGAAGCCCTTGAAAACCTGTATTCAAAATTGTTGAAAGTATTGCTCCGCATGGCATCTGTCAAATATTGAAAAATCTCAAAGTTCAAAGCTTTGTCATTTAATTCTTCAGAATTTAGCCGATGGATTTGGACCAAATTCGGCAGAAATCAACACAACAACAGAATCAACTTACAAATGCAGTTGAAGCTTTCCATCTTCTCCCAGTCTGGAGCTACGAATTTTTATTCATTTTTTCTGTTTCACCCTGTATAAATTTCCTGCAAGAAATTCGAGCAAAACACCCGGTGAGGTGTGATTGCCGGCCATCTAAGGAATGTATTCCACATAGTCGCTATGCTCTTTCATTTAAAATCCCACGGGATTACATAAGCTCCTGGACTAAGAGTTAAAATCATGTATCTACCTTATGACGTAAGTTTTGAGGCACCAGCTCCCTTTCCACTATAAATTATTCGTTTTCTCCCAGCAAAAAAAGACGAGATCTTTTGATCTCTGCCAGAGAGTATTTTCTCAAGTGTGAAGGATAGAAAAACACGACGAGAATTATTGCATCCTACATTTCCAACAAGCTAGCAAGCAGCAAGCTCCATCCATAACACACTCATGACGATCCTCAGTGGTCGTTTCGTGAAAGTTTCTGCATCTTCAAAGTTTGGAGAGCCCACTCTCGCCCCCCAATGCACGAAATTTTGAGTGCTTCGGCTCAAATCACTCGTACTGGTATTGAATTAGCCCATGCCAAATTCACCCAACCCAAAATTGCTTTTTGCAACCGAAAAATATCGTGGAAAATCAAAAGCCCAGAGACTTGTCAGAATGTAACCATAGTTATCTCATTAACAAGGAATTACGTATGCAATAATAAGTTGATAAATCAGACAAAACGCAAAAATGGGGAACTTCTGTTGTGCGGTTTTGTGGTTCCTCCTTCTCGTTTTCCCTGCATGGTTCATAGCCGGATGGTGTGCGTGGCTCTATATCTTTTTATACATGTGCGAAGCTTGTTGTACCTGTCATAAAGTGAGTTATAAATCATCATACCTGATGCTACACCTATAGGTACCTGCAATACATTTGTAATCAACTTGGAATTATTTCAGGCTTTCGACGATTTACTACTGAAAGGGATTCAGTTTCCCTACTTTTGTGCTAAGAAAATGATCAACTGTGAAGGATGCTAGAAGTTTCGGAAGCTCAAGAGCATGGCACCAAAAATTAAGTTATGAATTTGATTAATATTAGTACCTGATCATAAGTTCTGTTCGATTGTTCCATAATAATGTGTGAAGAATAAAATAAATAGGTAATTTCTGGTGACTAGCTCTACATTTTTTTCATATTCCACTTACCTAGCGAAGACGGAAGGGCCCAAACCACCAGGCATAAAAAGTCAAGTCCATCAGATGGGTAACTATTAAACCACGCCTACCGGCACAAGAGTTCTGAAAACTGTTAAAACCGGCGCTGGGGCTCAACGGGGCTCCAAGAGACACATGAAGACAACATGGGATCGATAGGGCTTCAATCAACCCAAGAAAATCCAAGGGCACCCGCTTTCCTCAAATAGCAAGAGCGGAACCAAGAGGTAGGTACTCAAGAAAGCTGATATAGATAAAAAAACACAAGTAAATGCTCCATCAGAGCTTAAACGAGAAGAAGACGCCATGGGGCCCTGGTACTGAAACACGCAACAATGTTGCACACAATATAACGAAACTTGAAGAACAAAAAATTGGGGCCCGCTGTTGCCTTGAGCAGCACAAAAAAACACAAAGGGGGGCACATCTTTATCTGCAACAGTTTTGAGGCCGTCAGTCTGACAAGTACCTACAAAATGTGTCAAGCCAATAATAACAACTCACAGGTTTGATATCTAAGGATATGAAGTAACTGAAAGGTACTGATCCATTGTTGACAAATCATGTCTTGGCTCCAGAGCTCCATTGGGTCCCCTTATTTCTTCAATGTCTCTTGAAGCCCTACTGAGCCCCCTCACATCTTTCCAAGACTTTTGGAGCATAAGTAAGCGCCTTGTGCCCTGATGTGATAGTCGAAGGTTCGAAGCCCTATCGGACCCCCCTGTGTTCTCAAGTGTAGTACTTAGTACAGAGCCCGAGATGGGGCCTGATTAGCCCACTTAAGTTTTCATTGTCTTCCAGAGTATCAGTAAGCCCCCTTTTCCCTTTATTGTCATGCAAAGCTCCTTTGGGCCCCCTTGTGTCTTCAGTATCGTTTGGAACCTTACTGCCTTGCATTTTTCCGTAGCATTCAGATCTCCCTTGTGTCTTCATGTGTCGTTTGGAGCCCTAAAGAGCCCCTCTATGTCTTTTCGTGGCTTTCAGAGATCCAGCAGGCACTCAGGCTTGTTAACCCTAGTGTAAATCCCTTGCGCCTTCATGAGACATACGGAGCCCTATTGGGCCTCGATGTGTACGCAAGTATAGTTTGGAGCTCTTATCAGCCTCCTCCTGCTTTTTCAAGACTCTCAGAGTTCCACTAAGCTCCCTTCTGCCTTCTTGTGTTACACATAGCTCCATTTGGCCCCCCTTGTCTTTTGAACGTCTTTTGAAGCCCTGCTCAGCCCCCTTGCATCTTTTCGAGACTTCCGGAGCATGAGTGAGCACCGAGGTAAGCACCTTGTGCCCTAATGTGATACTCGGAGCCTTATCGGGCCTCCTTGTATCCTCAAGTGTAGTATGGAGTTCCATTTAGCCCAATTAGCTTTCTATTGGCTTTCAGACTACCAGTAAGTCCCCCTTTTGCCTTCATGTTATGTCAAGCTATGAAGCTTCACTGGGCTCCCTTGTGTCGTCGATATCGTTTGAAGCCCTGCTGAGCACACACATGAAGGACACAAGGGACTGGAGTTTCGGAAGTGATATGACGACACAAAGAAGCTCATCAGAGTGAGCATCCAGTGTATCCAAAAGGGAGACGTATTTTTCCAGGGACGTCTCTTCCGGGGGACGTTTTTTCCCGAGGACGTATTTTACCGGGGACGTAATTTCCACGGGACGTATTGTGGAAAACATTTCTCCCGATGACGGTTTTTCCCTCGGTTTTTCCTAGATCTGGTGGCTGGAGAGCTGTTACCTCCTTGCGATATTTTCAGATTGAGAAATTTTTTTGCAGGGATATTTTTGAGGGGGTCTCATTGGCTGAGATATTATTGGCATGGGAAATCATTGGCGGGGATATCTTTGGCATGGGATATTTTATCGCAGAGATATTTTTGGCCGGGTATTATTGGCGGGAATATTTTTGGCTGGAATATTATTGGCGGGGATATTTTTGCCATGAGATATTTTGTCGCGGGGATATTTTTGGTTGGCATATTATCGCCGGGATATTTGTGGCGGGGTATTTTTGGCTGAGGATTCTGTTACCCGACCAGTGAATGTTGGGGTTATACTTTTTCCGAAAGTGCCTGGTTTTCTCGCAAAAATGAATTTTTGTAGTTTGTGTTTGTGTTTCTATAGAAAACAGAAATTTAATACACACTCAATGGTTGAACCTACTTCATGGTGGATATTCTGCCAGAAGCAGTTTGCCAAACTCTTTTGAACTTACGAAAGTAGAATAGCTCCAAAGACCAAATTTGTTCTTTCATAACTTCAAAGTTAAAATGCATAGGATTTCCATGAAAAATTTCCAGTAGTCTACTATAAATTACCAGCAAACATACCTTCAAAATGTACGACAATTTTGAATCACCCGGTATATTCATCCATATAGTATTAGTCGTTGAGCCAGGGGACTCGAGTGGTTTCCACCTTGGGGACTTGGCGTGTCATACCTTTTTGGATTCCCCACAACACCAGCATGAAAATAAGCCATAATAAGTTTTTGTATCGAGTAGCTTGAGACCGCCATCTTGGAAAAACCGCGCCAAATATGTAGTTCTTGTGGTTTGTATTTTTTTTCGCATCAACGGCAACTCCAATTGGAAAAATGAAACTGAATAAAATTGAACAACAAAATCTACTATAAATATCGTTCAGCACCGTTTTTTGACAGGTCGCGTTACTCCAAATATGACAGTTCATAGTGTAGCTATGGCAAATTTCTTTATTTAACATTTTCGAGTACACCCGATGATATTTATACAAACCGAACTTCACGTCATTGTCTTTCTATCGTACTTCACTAGAAATGCTGCTCTTAGCGGCATTTTGATGTCCGTCTGTCCGCATGTTTTATATGTAAAAATATGATTTTAATGTTTTCTTTTTGATCTGCCGCAATTTTGTCCGCCATGTTGAAATTGGTTAAAGTGGTCCAATTTTGATGAAAATTGGAACCTAGTCGTGTCTTGTGTATGCATTGATGGTTTTTATGTTAGTTTCACAATTAGCGCCATATTGACGTGCCACATGGAGATTAATCTCCAGCTGTCATAAAATCACTTTATTCAAATATTTTATGAACAAGAGGCTTCCGATGTGACTGAAAAACTTGTTGATGGAAATCGGTTTTTGTTAATTCTTTTCTACAAGTAGAAACTTCTCTAAAGAAAATGCACGGAAAACGCTATCAAATTTTCGAAATTTGCAAAAACATTTGAAAATTCTCTTTTTTTTTTTTGAAAATTTGAAAACCAGATAGCAGCACCTATACATCTTTATTCAAGAAAGTCGCATACCGAATTTGAACTTTTTATTTTCAGAAAAAAGGCACCAAAATGGTTTTCCAGTAAACATGAGAAAATGAATCGGTAGAAACCATTTTGGTACCTTTTTTTTGAAAATAGGAAGTTCAAATTCGCTATGCGACTTTCTTGAATAAATATGTATAGGCGCTGCTATCTGGTTTCCAAATTTTAAAAGAAAAATTCAAAAATTTTCAAAAATTTCGAAAATTCAATAGCATTTCCAGTACGTTTTTCTTTGGAAAAGTTCTTTCTTGTAGAAAAAAATAACAAAAACCGATTTCTATCAAAAAGTTCTTCACTCACATCCTCGGTCACATCGGAAACCCCTTGTTCAGAAAATATTTGAATAAATTGATTTTGTGACAGCTGGAGATTAATTTCCATGCGACACGTCAATATGGCGCTAATCGTGAAACTAAAATGAAAACCATTAATGCATACACAAGACACGACTAGGTTCCAATTTTCATCAAAATCGGACCACTTTAACCAATTTCAACATGGCGGGCAAAATGGCGGCGGATCAAAAAGAAATCATTAAAATCATACTTTTACATATAAAACATGAGTGTATTTCAAGTTTTATGGAAATCGGATCACTTTTGAGAAAATTTGACATTGCGGATCAAGATGGCGACGGTTTGAGAAATTTTTTTCTTCCTAATTCCATTCTCCGCTGACTACATGTTACACACAAGAAGTCGATTTTTGCTAGGTTTTCTCGTTCAGGGGAAATTAATTGATAAGACAGACAGTTAGACCGATGGACAGACGGACAGACGGACATCAAAATGCCGCTAAGAGCAGCATTTCTAGTGAAGTACGCTAGAAAGACAATGACGTGAAGTTCGGTTTGTATAAATATCATCGGGTGTACTCGAAAATGTTAAATAAAGAAATTTGCCATAGCTAAACTATGAACTGTCATATTTGGAGTAACGCGACATGTCAAAAAACGGTGCTGAACGATATTTATAGTAAATTTTATTGTTCAATTTTCTTCAGTTTCATTTTTCCAATTGGAGGTGCCGTTGATGCGAAAAAAAATACAAACCACAAGAACTACATATTTGGCGCGGTTTTTCCAAGATGGCGGTCTTAGGCTACTCGATACAAAAACGTATTATGGCTTATTTACATGCTGGTGTTGTGGGGAATCCAAAAAGGTATGACACGTCAAGTCCCCAGGGTGGAAACCAAAATCATGATTTTTGGCTCCTGGCTCATCGACTATATTAATTGAATGCAGAATCGATTCCCATACTTGGATATAAGGTGTCTTTGAGAAAAAAAATGGGGAAATGTTAACTGCACGACAGAAAAAATACATTTCACGCCAGAACAAAAACGACAAAAAAGGTGAAACTAACGGCTGAATTAGCTATTTACGATACGAGTGTTAAAAGTGACAGGTATTATTTTGTGAGCGGGGACGCTTGCGAAACGAGCATTAGCGAGTAGAGCAACCCCGCGAACAAAATAAGACACTTTTAACGCGTGTATCGTACAGGATTTTATCTACAATGGTCTTTGAAATGTTTGGTAAATGTCAAAATTTATTGAAAATATGACAGAAATGCGCAGTATCATCATTTTTTCACGTCGCCCATGACGACGTGCTAAAAGTAACGGGTATTATTTAACGCTTGTAGATAAAATATTTTTCACGACATACTTCACACGGTAAAAAAGGGTAAATTCACGACAGAATGAGGGTTTGCACGACAAATTTGACAATTGACAAAAAAAACGCCAGAACAAAAACGACAAAAAAGGTGAAACTAACGGCTGAATTAGCTATTTACGATACGAGTGTTAAAAGTGACAGGTATTATTTTGTGAGCGGGGACGCTTGCGAAACGAGCATTAGCGAGTAGAGCAACCCCGCGAACAAAATAAGACACTTTTAACGCGTGTATCGTACAGGATTTTATCTACAATGGTCTTTGAAATGTTTGGTAAATGTCAAAATTTATTGAAAATATGACAGAAATGCGCAGTATCATCATTTTTTCACGTCGCCCATGACGACGTGCTAAAAGTAACGGGTATTATTTAACGCTTGTAGATAAAATATTTTTCACGACATACTTCACACGGTAAAAAAGGGTAAATTCACGACAGAATGAGGGTTTGCACGACAAATTTGACAATTGACAAAAAAAAAAAGTCACGCTTGACGTTTTTTTTATGTTAACCTAATCTTGTCACTTGGGAGACTCAGTGCTTCCTTGAAGTCTACTCAAAAGTTTACTGGAAATCTAATGCTGAAGAGTTTGAAGGTTCTTGTGGCTCTTGTGTTTCCTTGCATTTTTGAACCGTAAAGCGTCAATTTCATTTTGAATTTTTCCAACTGCAGAGGCTCTCTAATCTGGTGACTTCAGAGACCCAGTACCCACCCTGGAACTCCGGTGAAGCATCAAATTGTGTACCTGGAAAACTAGTGCCTCCAGTGAATCTTTTGTAGTCTAATTGGCAATCTGATATAACTAGTTTGGAGGCCGTAGTGCTCTTCGCACTTTCCATACATCATTTTTAACTAATTTGTCTGTAACTTCAGGAGCCCCCTTGACTTCTTCCTGAGTCACTTATCTTGCTACGTAGGAGCCTGAACCCCCTCTTGCAGATTATAAACGTAGCTTTCTTATCTGCAACGGCAGAGGCCCCTTTTCAAGTTTTCCTACGTCATTCTATCTTTCCCCCTTTGAAGCTTTAGCGTCCCATTGGAGGGTGCTCAAGACAATGCCTTCCGCAGACAATTCGTCGTAAGCAAGATCGCAAGAGGAACGACATGAAAAACCCAAAACCCCCAAGGCTTCGGAACGTACATGGAGACACAAGGAGGCCCAATGAGGGACTCTAAAAATCATTAGCAAATACAAAGGGGTGCGATAGAGTTCCTGAAAGCCACGCAAAAATTCAAGAGAGCTTAGCAGGGTTTCAAACAATATTGAAGATACAAGAAAGTCCAATGGAACTTTATACACATAGGAAATGAAGGCAGAAGGGGGCTTACTGGTACTCTGAAAGCCAATAAAAACATAAATGGGTTGATTGGGGCTCCATACTACACTTGACACAAGGGGGTCCTATAGGGCTCCGAATATCACAAGAAGGCATAAAGTGCTCACTAATGCCCCGAAACCTACAGAATGATGTGAGGAGGCTCAGTACGGCTTCAACTTCAAAAGACAATGGGGCTTGTAGATAATAGAAAAAGGCAACAGGGGTCTTACTGGAATTCTGGTAGCCATGAAAAAATATGAAATGGGTAACTAGGGCTCCAAACTACATTTGCGGACACAAGGGAGTCGAACTGTTACGAAAAAACATGAGGGGGCTCATTAGAGCTCCAACTACTACAGTTGAGGACCCAAGGGACCCGAAAGGACTCCGAATGGCCTGACGGCACAATGGTGATTACTATGGTCTGATAGTAGGTAACGTAAAATGTCAAGGGGCTCAGCAGGGCTTCAAATCACATTGAAAAAACAATGAGTGAGTCCAATGCAGCCTGAATAGCACAGGATGGCGAAAGAGGGCTTATTGGAATTCTGGAAGCCATGAAGTAGGTACTTAGAGGAGACGCAGTGGGGCTCCAAATTATACTTAGACAGAAGGAGGCCCGATTTGGAGCCAAATAATATCACATGAAGGCACATGGGGCTCACTACTGCTCCGAAAGCCTCGGAAAAGTGCAAGGGGGCCCTACAGATCTTCAAACGGTACTGAAGACACAAGGGGGTCAAATGGAGCTCTGTATAACAAAATAACGCAGAATGTTGCTACTGGTACCTACTTCGGAAGCCATGGAAAAAAACATAGCTCAACGGGGCTTCAACAACTACACTTGAAGGCACAATGGGGGCCCGATAGGGCTCTGAACATGGCATGACGGCACAACGCTGCTTGTTGCTCCGGAAGTCACAGAAAGTGCCAAGGGGCTTAGCAAAGCTTCAAATCACATTCAAGACAGAATAAGGAGACCCAATAAAGTCTTGATAACACAAGGCTGCAAAAGGCGCCTCACTGGGAGTCTGAGGCTATAAAAAAAGATCCTGCTGGCGATTGTTTCCGGCAACGCAGCAGTAGTCCACCCTCTCGCTGTATGAAGTTGATTTTAGAGACGACTTGCTCCACCATTTCTCAGAAGAAACATTATGCTTCCGCTTCTTCGCGCGAAGAGAACTTTTCCCCATTTAAAACTCTTTCCCTTCCTCTTCTTCTTTTCACAGGCGGGGATTCATCAGCCCTGCTACTTTCATCGTAGTCTTCCAAAACTTGCACGACTGGAACGTGACTGCGACGCATAGATCTGCGACGTTTTGATTTTGACGTAAGTAGGAAAATCTGTGACAGGAACTATCCCCGATTTAAATTGATCTTTCAAATTTGTCGTGCAAACCCTCATTTTGTCGTGATTTTCCCTTTTTTTGCCGTGAAAAGCACCAAATTTGCCGTTATCCCAACCTTTTCTGTCGCTTTATGTATGTCGTTCAAAATACTTATTTGTCGCGTGAACCACTATTTTGCCGTGATCATCACCTTTTTTGTCGTTTTTTTCCCCTTTTTTGTCGGGCCGAAAAATATCACCCAAAAAAAATTGATGTTTTGCCCTGTGAGCGATGCATCACAAAACAACAATAAAATCCAATGAGAATTCTCCCAATTATTGGAAACGTAAGGCGAATTACGCAGTATACAGATTATCTGGGCTATCTGACGATTAGTTGATAAACAGAAATCACTCCATCATTCAAGGATGAATTTGTTGAATGAACTTGAACTTGAGTATAATTTGGGAATTTGTCGGTTGTCTCTGAACTATAATAATGTTCTATAGCTCAAGAAGCTGATATACAGGGTGTTTTAATGAAAACGAGCCACCCAGCATAAATCTTTGCCAGGTGAAATTCAGAAAAGTTCCCGAGATCCGTCGATTTTTGTTTCGAGGGGGACATCTGAAGCATACCTACAATGGCAAATTTTTATTTCCAATCATCCCCTCACCTCCACTCACCTCAACTTCAAAATTTCAAATGACACTACCTACTTTGCGATAGATCAAATTGAAGGAAATTCAAATCTCGTCCTGAGAAAATATTTCTAAATTTTTCAATCCCACCCCCCTTTCCTCTTAAATTTTCATAATGTCCAGTTTGATATTGTTACGAAGCTCGCGACCATCCCAATTCTTTCCGGAGAAATCTAGATTTCCGCGTCGCATTTGGAAAGCATCGGGAGACTGCGGCGGTAGGTCACGACACGTCGAGACTCCTGGTGGAGGTGCCGTAGAAGGTACGCGTATATTCCATTCGGCTCTGGAATCCATCTCGACGCAGATACCAAAAAAATCCTTGTGTGCTGGAAACACCAACGATCAACCAGGAAGCATCCAGAACCTTCGATGCCACTTTAAGAAAGGAACTCGACCTGGCATCGAGAGAGAGTTGGAATCGAGCGACCTTGGCGATAACATCTCAAGCGACATTGTGAATTTCCAAGCTTTCAATAATTGTGTGGGTTATTTAGTTGTATTGGTAGTAGTGAGGCGCGTTCGATTTCAAAATAGGTGAACCCGAATACCGTAACAATATTCTTGACCTCTAAATTTTCTCCAGTGCAGTCAATGTCATCCTGCAAAGCACCGAGAGAGGAAATTTTCTCTTGAAAAGATGCCACTCTAATTCACCCCTTCGCTCCACCCACCCCAACTCTGAAATCTAAAATGACACTACCTACTTTGTGATATATCAAATTGAAAAGAATCAAATTTCTTTTTCGAAAAAATATTTCCAAAATTTTTAAGAGCTCCCTTCACCTCTCCCTATATTCCAAACGCCCAATTTGATAGGTAGGCCAGTCAAATTAGAACCAATTTTTCCGTTTGAGGGAAAAAACTGTTGGAGTTTTGGAAATTTGACAGTTATGTCCGGTAAGGTGTACTGTTAAACATACTAAAAGTCCCCAACTCTACCTATTGAGCTCGAGCCGCCATCTTGGAAAAATGGTCCTTCGATCCAATTTTCTGCTCATATTCCGCTAATCATCAGAGATATTCAATTAAGTTTCATAAAAAATCAAGGCTATAAAATTGCCTACAAAAATTGTTTCATACCAATTTTTTTCTCGTTATGTTGATATTAATAAAATTAACTGAACAAAAAAAAATCGAAAAATTAGCGATTTTTTGCCTATGGCTGAAGATATTGTCTTCAAAATTTGTGAAGATGTTGGCAGTCCACATCAAAGCTAAACGTGACAGTTAAGATAGAAAAAAAAATTGCGAAAATATTTTTTGATTTTTTTTTTCAAATTAAGCAAAATATTGATTTTCGAGTTTGACATTTCCAACAGGGCGGAGTAAAGGTTCCAATCGAACATAAATCAGTTTTGATATTTACATATTGTAAGACAAGATTTCATCAGTATTGTGTCTTCACGAGCTTCTGGAATGCTCGATATGAATTAAACTAAAAGAGTAATAGCTAAGTCCAAAAAGTGTTGTCGATTGGTTATGAAGGAAACATTTCGGAACAAAAGACATCAGCAAAGGATATACAGGAGGTCCAAAGGTTATTCAACTGTATATGAGCCCCATATTGATGTGCCTTATCCAAAATAGTACAAAAGAATCAATCAAAATGTTAAAATCCATCCTGTATAACAAAAAGTAGCGATACAAAATGGAAGTAGTAAAGCATACCTGGTGCCAAAAATACAGCCTTTACATTGCTGAAAAAAAGAACAAAATTGATCGATTTATTTGAAAGTTATTAGTCCTCAAACTTGACTTTACAAATTTCAGCCAGTGAAATACGGAAAAGTAGAGAGAAGTAACTGTCGGAGTTTCAGAAATTTGACAGGGATGTTCGCTGAGGTATACTAATAAACATACTGATAGTCCCCGCCACTACCTGTTGTGCTCGAGCCGCCATCTTGGAAAAATGGTAATAAATTTGATCGAAGGACCATTATTTCAAGATGGCGGCTCAAGCGCAACAGGTACTGGCGGGGACTTTTAGTATGTTTATTAGTATACCTTAGCGAACATCCCTGTCAAATTTCTGAAACTCCGACAGTTACTTCTCTCTACTTTTCCATATTTCACTGGCTGAAATTTGTAAAGTCAAGTTTGAGGACTAATAACTTTCAAATAAATCGATCAATTTTGTTCTTTTTTTCAGCAATGTAAAGGCTGTATTTTTGGCACCAGGTATGCTTTACTACTTCCATTTTGTATCGTTACTTTTTGTTATACAGGGTGGATTTTAACATTTTGATTGATTCTTTTGTACTATTTTGGATAAGGCACATCAATATGGGGCTCATATACAGTTGAATAACCTTTGGACCTTCTGTATATCCTTTGCTGATGTCTTTTGTTTCGAAATGTTTCCTTCAGAACCAATCGACAACACTTTTTGGACTTGGCGATTATTCTTTTAGTTTAATTCATATCGAGCATTCCAGAAGCTCGTGAAGGCACAATACTGATGAAATCTTGTCTTACAATATGTAAATATCAAAACTGATTGATGTTTGATTGAAACCTTCACTCCGCCCTGTTGGAAATGTCAAACTCAAAAACCAAATTTTTGCTTAATTCAAAAAAAAAATAAAAAAATATTTTCGCAATTTTTTTTTTCCATTCCAACTGTCACGTTTAGCTTTGATGTAGACTGTCAACATCTTCACAAATTTTGAAGACAATATCTCTAGCCATAGGCAAAAAATCGCTTTTTTTAATTTTTTTTTGTTAATTTAATTTAATTAATATCAACAGATACAAGAGAAAAATCGGTATAAAACAATTTTTGTAGACAATTTTATAGCCTTGATTTTTAATGAAATCTAATTGAATATCTCTGATGATTAGCGCGCAATATAAGCAGAAAACTGGATCGAAGGACCATTTTTCCAAGATGGCGGCTCGAGCTCAATAGGTAGAGTTGGGGACTTTTAGTATGTTTATCAGTACACCTTACCGGACATTACTGTCAAATTTCCAAAACTCCAACAGTTTTTTCCCTCCAGCTTTCCTTATTTGACTGGCCTAAGGGGAGAGGTTGAAAATCCAAAAAAATTGTTTTTAATCTTGTCAAATTTTGGAGTTGGGGCGGGGCAGAGCAAAGAGGTGAACTCAAGTAGCACTTTTTTCAACCAAAATTTTGATTTTTTGATGCTTTTTATGATGGAACTGACTGATTTGAAGAGAATTGAGAGGTCGACAATACTAAATTGGACCCTCAAGAGGATTTCAATAGGGAAAGAGACCAGGGGTTAGTTTGTAGGGTGAGTGAACCACTGCGGCACCCTCGGCAGTACCTATGACTTTGTATACCGAGTGGGCCATAAAAAACTGTGCTCTGATTTTTTTTTTCTGATTTTTTTATTCCTCGACCGATTTTATTGAACTTTTCAGCATTGGATAGCCGATTGAATGGGCTATCATTTCTATATTTCAAAATTGCCGACATACCAAAATTCAAGATGGCAAAAACAATTGAAAATAGGCCTTTTTTTGTTCTCGTTGCTTTTTATTGAAAGTTACCAGAGAGTCAAAACCAATAATGTATTATAAAGAAATAGACCTTCCTTGTCAATTCAAGCTCATAATCAATAAAATCGGGTCATCTGCTGAGGAGCTATTGCGAGTTGAAGCGAAGCCCACTTTCCCTTTTTTTTCATTTCCGCATAATTGACCCAAACTTAGGTATCCTGCCCGCCAATCCGCCATATGCTCATTTCTCAACCAATTTTCTTAAATTTGGTATCAATGGCTAGCCAATTGGACAGGCTACTTTTTTCATATGACAAAATGACAGACCTGTCAAAATCCAAGATGGCGGAAGCAATTGAAAATAGAATTTCTTTTGTCCTCATTGCTTTTCGATAAAGATGAAAAAAAATTAAAGAGAATGAATTATTATGTAGGAATAGACCTTCCTCGACAATTCAAGACAGCAACCAATCAAATTGGTTAATCCGATGAGGAGCTACGGCCAGTTGAAGCGAAGCATACTTTCCGTTTTTCTATTCCAACAAGGACGAATGAGGCCAATTTTCAATAGTTTCCGCCATTTTGAATTGTGACATATTGGCCATTTTTCTATATGAAAATGGCAGCCTGTCTGATTGGCTAGCCATTGATATCAAATTTGAAGAAATCGGTTGGAAAATAAGAATATGGCGGGCAGGATTCCTAAATTTGGGTCATTCATGCGGGAATAAGGAATCGGTAGGTAGGCTTCGCTTCAACTCGCCGTAGCTCCTCAGCAGATGACCCGATTTGATTGGTTGCGGTCTTGGATTGTCAAGGAAGGTCTATTCCTTCATAATAATCATTGGTTTTGGCTTTCTGCTCATTTTTGTCAAAAATCAATAGGGACAAAAAATCTATTTTCAATTGCTTCCGCCATCTTGGATTTTGACAGGTACGATTTTGACAGGTACGACAGGTAGGATTTTGTCATATGAGAAAGATAATCTGTCCAATTAGCTGGCCATTGGTATCAAATTGGAGAACATCGGTTGAGAAATGAGCAAATGGCGGATTGGCGGGCAGAATACCTAAATTTGGATCAATTATGCGGAAATGAAAAAAACGGAAAGTAGGTTTCGCTTCAACTTGCAACAGCTCCTCAGCAGATGACCTGATTCCACTGGTTTAGTCTTGAATTGACAAGAAAGGTCTATTGCTTCATAATACATCATTGGTTTTGACTTTCTGGTAACTCTAAATAAAAAGCAACGAGAACAAATGAAGGCCAATTTTCAATTGTTTCTGTCATCTTGAATTTTTATGTCGGCCATTTTGAAATACGGAAATGATAGCCTATTCAATTGGCTAGCCAATGCTGAAAAAATCGTTGAAGTCGGTGGCAAAATAAAAATTTTAGAAGGAGAAATTCCGAGCACAGTTTTTCATGGCCCACCCGGTACATACAAAAAACCTTCTTGAGATATTGATTCAGAGGCTTTTATGAAAGGAAGTCATGAAATATGACACATCATCCCCGAAAAAGCTACACAAGATCGAGCGAAAACTTACCATATTGACAAAACACATTTCGGCAACTTTTCAATGAAAAGGCTTCAACGAAGCAGTCACTTGACGAGTGATCTGATGTAACACTTCCTTTGATATCCTGTGCTTTCTGTGTGGCCAAAGATATAAGACTCTGTAAAACACCATTTTTTTTCAACGGTTACATTTTGCCCAAAACATTCCCATCCTGACTGGAAGGATTCCTCCATATCCAGGGATATCCTCAGTTTTGTTTGTTGGTTTCAAATGGATGAATTTCTGGCAAAAAATTCCACTCCTTAGCATAGTGTCTTCTTGCGATCCTTCTAACACTTTATTTATCCTAAGTAGATGATGGAAACAATCTATGGGTACATTTTTCAGTAAGTTTTATTAGTTTTTATTACTATTTACATCAACATTATTTTTGTTTGTTTTTTTTTATAACAGCTTTACAATATTACCAAGATGATCTCAGCTCCCCCAAACTCTTTTTTTGATCAACATAATGAATTTTAAACTAATGCAACGCCTAATCTAGAATTTGACCAGACAGAAGCAAGAATTCAAATTCATCGCAATGGTGACATTCAAGTGGGCTTAGTGGAGCTGACGGTTATACAATTATTATATCTACTACTGAACGACACAACAAGTGAGTGTCAATGTTGAAATTATCCTAAATTATATCTATAGCTAAAAATTATGATATTCAAAAATGAAATTTTGATTCCAAATTTGAAATAACCGAATTCATCAACTTCCCCCATCTACGTAGTACTGCAAATAAACAACATTCGCAACAATGTTCCTTATGAATCTGAACATCATCTGCGAGAGTTTCGTGGCTGGTTCCAGTAAACCAGCTTCAAGTAAATCTTCTGCCACCTCCCAGCACTCGGGAAAGAGTTTTCCAACGTTTTCTTCGACGAAAGTTTCGTCAACCAACGGCTTCGCCGAATCGAAGGCCTTCAACTTGACCAAGCACATGATGAACATGACTTTAACATGGATGTCGACGTCAGAAGGCGCTTTATAAGAAACCACTGGCAACCCATCAGGCAAACCAGTTTCGAAGTCGAGAGTGAACCCGAGGTATTTCAGCATGAAGTTCGTGCATTCCAGGAATTGATCGTTCCGGTAGAAAAGATTCAATATTAAGGTTCTGTAAGCCGGTGTGACCTCTTCTGGAAATCTTTCGAATAGAACGTGCAATGTGTCGATCGCTTTCTGGCGATGAGCTGTTTCTTCTATTTCTGAGTACGTCAGAGCGAGTTCCTTGCAGGCCAGCAGTACGTCTTCGAAATCGCTTTCCGGCAAGCACTCCGCCATGTGCTTCTTGTACTCCAGAACCAGACGGCTTCCGGGTCCGTCCAGTTCCGCGGCGAGGCTGATTCTTCTCAGGTGCGGAGCCTTCTCCTTCGGAGCGTCCCTGACGGCTTTCGAGTACATCTCTATTGCGTTTTTCTTATTGCCAGATTCGGCTTCGAGCTCAGCCAAGCCACACCACACCGACGGATCGTGTTCGTACAACTGCGACGCGGTCACCAGGTAGTTCTTGTACGCCGTTTTGTCGGTGTTCACGGAAATCCTGGCAAGAACGACGTACGGGTAGTGCGAATCGGGGTACAGGAACATGACTCTGGAGCAGAGGTCGCGGGCGGCGTTGAGATTGCCGGATTTGAGGTGGACTTCCGCTTGGTGGAGCATTCTTTTGCAACGGACGTCGAGCTCTGGTGGTGGGCTGGGGCCGTGGCTGCGGTCGGGGTGGGGTGGAATTGGGATGTTTCTTCGATCGTGAAGTGTGCCTGAAATTCCCATTTTTTTTGTACATCAAACAGTTTTCAAATGAAAAATTTTGGTTCCAATAGTTGTGAATTGCAGCTCGGAATTTTGGAATGCAACTCAAAATTTCGTAATACAAATTGATGATGATGATGATGAAGTTCTTAGGTGCAACTCAAGACACGAAATTCTGAGTTGTAGGTACCTACTGTAGCGATCTAACGTCACTCAATGTGCTGACTTTGTCCTGAAGCCATTCCTTCTGATTATAAGAAAAGGTTTGTTTGTTACTGAATATTCCAAATTGAAAATGTCTCACGGCTGATTTATGATGATTGCTTATTTGAAAAAATGTTGGTGTGATCAAGATACTCCATTGGGATATCACGTCATTGATGTCGTGACTCATACCAGCCTTGCCCAGACAGCACATAAACATTTTCAAAATGTTTGTGAAATATTAAAAGCCAAATATTATAATATTTATAAAATATTGGAATTCATTCAGTGAACATTGTATGAATATTTATTGAATGTTTCGATGTCCCGCTTTTTATTATTTGTACAATATTTGCCAAAAATATTTCAGCAACATTTAGAACCGGGTATTTTTAGAAATTGGAAAAAAAGCTCGTTTTTCTTCTTATCGGCCTTTTTTGGCGATAGAAGCTCTAGAAGCTTCTAAATAGAAGCCATAACCCTTGACATTGACCGATTTCAAACGGTTTGTGTTTCAGCACGAGATGTATTTCAAAATAGTAGCCACCAAAGAGAAACGCGGGGTGATGTTCGCGGTGGTCCCTTGCAAAATGGGAGAAAACCAAAACCCCTTTACTGGACCAGCCATCTAGCCATCAACCAGGCATGTCGTTCTCAATGTTTTCATCACTGTCGTACTGTCGCATACTAAATAACATCCAACACCCCCAAATCACTGTCTGGTAAAAATTACTTTATAGTAGCAAATGAGAGTAACTGCCACTACACTGAGAGAAAAGATTTCGAATATTTATTATGGAAAACACAGACTCGTTTATTGTTAACAAATGCCTTATTTAAATACGGCCTAATAAATATTTATTTGCATCCACCAAGCGGATTGTTTTGATAGCGTTGAAATACCTTGTTTCCTGTTATTAGATATTTGGTTATAATTACAAAACATCAGTTTGATGATGTTTTATCAATAAGAAACGTGAATAATAATAAGCAATTCGATTATTGAGTGGTAACGATAGAATATTAGCTATGAATAATATGATCTAATTCAGTTTTTATAGGTAATTTTATGCATTATTGCTGGCTATAGATGATTCTGCCAAATCCTCATAAAACATAATAAATCCATTATCGATAGCTAATAATTTGTTTAATAAATACAGGGTGATTCAAAGTGTCGGACCACCTTGAAGGTGCATGATATGCAGGTATAGTACCGTACTGGGAAGTTGTTTTAAAGATTCTAGGCTTTTTAATTTTGAAGTTATGGAGGTACAAAATTGGATTTTTCGATTTCTTCTATTTTCGTTGTTTCAAAAGATTTTAGCAAAGACTCCATTACATATAGTGAAATGATGGATTCGAAAAATCAACATCTGAATCTGTATCGAATTTCTGTTTTCTATGCAGGTTGAGTCATAAACTATTCTGTTTTCTATACAGGTTGAGTCATAAACTACAAAAATTCAGTTTTCCTAAGAAACCAGGAGCAAAGAATTTTATAAAATTGAATTGTGTTTTATTGTGCTCTACATAGGATATGGGACTGTTTGCAGGCACTTTTGGAAAAAAATAATTTCCAAGATTCATGACTCACCCTTTATACAAAAGAGAAATTCATCACAGATTCAGAGGTTGATTTTGGGCACTCATTGTTTTTCCATAAACAGTTCACCAAAATCTTTTGAAACAACGGAAATAAAAGCGATCGAAGAACCAACTTTTGTTCCTCCACAACTTTAAAACTGGAAGACATTAGAATCTTTTCAACAACTTTTCAGCACTCTACTACACCTCTACATTATGCACTTTCAAGATGGTCCGATATTTTTGAGTCACCCTGTATGGATAAATTTGCTTTTCTTCAACGAGATACTGGACAATGAATGACATGGGATGATACGACACAAATGACACCATGCACGAATAATAATGGCGCCGGGTGGAAATCTCTCACTCCACCAACGCATTACATTGGCAATAATAAATAAGAATATCCGAAGATACTCTAGTGATTAAATTCATTAAGGGTGACTTAGCGATTGTTTGTGAATAATGCACAGTTATTATTGGGGAATAAATGGTGCCAAAGCGAAGTGAACACAGGTATATTGTTGGTTAAGAACAGGTGATTGTCCGCCAATATGTATTTGTTTATAGTGATTAAACCGGCTCGATCACAAACAAAATGTGCAATTTGGATGTAATAAATCATTTTGTGTTTGACTAATATTTGATACAGAATAATATATTCATTAAATTTTATGAACTCTTATGAACAACTGGCATAATAAGCCCCTTGGTTATAATGAATAAGTGATTTTGAAATAATTATTTGATGTAAACGACATATGGTGACATATACTTTGTTATAGTATTTGTTATTAAATTGGTACGAAACAAGTATTTATTACCTATGAATGAAACTTTTCTCTCAGTGTATGTAGTAACTCTTAATTCAGATTGCCAGTCAAAATCACTTTGTATGATCTATTGAGAGTATAGCGGAAACGTTGTAGCAAACCGGGCCTTATTTGCTTGGTTTCCCCTACTCGGGATTTTTTTAAATGATTGCTGAAGCTCAATTTTTCTTGTTGTAGCTCAACTGCTATTTTTCGATAGTTAATTCGAATTATGAGAGAGACTCGGAACTAAAACTACGACGGCCTTTTCCCCTGTTGAAATGATTCCGATGCTTCAATGTACCGGATGAATCAACCAGACGAAGGAATTTGTTCCGGGAAAAACTCAACGCTTATCAAAAATCTCCAGACTTAACATTACAAAACGGCTACGTGCAGACTTGAGCGTTGCAAAGATAAGGCCAACCACCTACAAAGGTCCGCTCTTATTGGTCCGCTAGACCACGTGGCGAAGAGATAACTCAAGTTTATATATAGGGCTAACCGACTCGCGAGAGGCACTCAACTTCCGGGGACAACACCGACCGCAACAACACTCAACGCGTCGCGGTTAAATTTCATTACTAATTTATTCATGGTTAATTAACCAAAGTCACTGAAAATACTACCCCGTGTATGGTTGCGGCTGGAACGCCAAAGTGGCGTTCTACCGCCGTAAGATTCCTGAGTTTCAAGTGGTCAAAGTTCCACAATTCTACTGTTAAAATCACGCGCGAGAAATCAATTAAATTCTTTTCCTTGTACTAGACGGGAACTAGTCGCGTATTAGTGCATAGTGATTCACCATTAAATCTCGGCCCATTATGCTCGAGCCGATGCGTTATAATATTTGAAATTTCTAAGATACGCGACGCGAAGTCTTCTACGAAGACACGTTCCTCCGTAACGTGCAACCTATTCGCCCTACTGACATGACCCCTGTGTTCTTCGCGAGTGAACTCTATTGGAACCCAGAGTGGAACGCAAAAATTAGAGTCCTTATCAAAGTGATGTCACCGTATGTAAGGTGAAATTTATTAAATTAATATCCTCACGGATGAAGATTGAGTCACCCGCAATAATGATCATCTGCTATAACTATGTTTCTCTCGCTCCGAACTCTCTCTCTCTCTTGTATCCCCACTTACGTCATGTGCACGAGCTATGACGGATAAACGCCAATATGGCGTCGCGACAGTTGTTGTTGCATTACTCTCTCACTTCACATTCCAGATGTATTGTTGACCATGGAAATGGTAGTGTCACGAGTAAAGCAGTGAGTAACGCCCTCTGCCCGTTCGAGCGCGAGCTGAAGCACAATACTCTGCTTTGCCGGTACTGTCACTAAATGTCAATTACGTCATTCAAACGTCACAGCGACAGCTGAGTTTGTTTGTTTGCCACTTAATATTTCAATACTTGTTTTGATAACAATCTTGTAGTATTTGTGTTTTCAATTTTGCTCACTTTGAATATATATAATGTTTGTTTTGAGAAATCTCTTGTTTATCTGACCACCCTTCACGTAGACATATAGTTAAGCTGGAAGTTCTTACTCGATTCAAATGCCTCGTCTGCCGGACTCAACATAAACGCCTTTCGGAAGAGTTAAAGCCAGAAATAGATGCACGCTACTCGAACCTAAACTGCTCAACAACTGGAATGACGGTATCGAAAATTTTGCCCTTTTCCAAAATAACGTAACTTTGGATTGGGCGTCATGCAGGTCTATTTTTAAAGTCGACACCGTGCTGGCTTCCCGACTCAAGTTTTTCAAAATGGAATTTGCACATTCCGTGAATTTGAATCAACTGCAGTGCAAACTTCGAATGTGATGAGCTCCACGAAATATCCAAACTGGGTGCAGACATGCCGAAAATAAAAGTTTGTGAAAAGATTGAATTAATTTTTGGAGGGAAAATTTTGGAAATCGGACTCATGGTTTCCGAGTTTTCTTCTCTGGAAAAACTACAAATTTTCCAACTTTTTATCCCGTGAACAGATTTTGGTGGGTCGGGAAAGTAAAAACAAATAATATCGCCATTGTTGGACATCTGATCTGAAAAAGTCAGAAATCGTTTCAAGATTAGACATCAGGCTTTATGAATAATTCATTAGAATTCGGAAAAAATTTTTTTACAGAAACGAGGATCGGCGGAACTCAGCACAATTTTGCAATGTTTCATATTCCACCCTGTAAAAAAAGTAATTGGGATTTAGAAAAAAATCTCGTCAATGGAATGGATTGCTGAAAAATGGATCTGAAAAACTGTGAAAACAAATTCGAAATCGGTTGTGTCAATTCAAAGCTACATCATTCTGAAAAAGGGCAAAATTTTCGATACCCTCATTCCAGTTGTTGAGCAGTTTAGATTAAAACCGTGAGATGCACCCAGATGGTCTGTTCCCCTCCCCCTATGGATCTGTCTCCCCATATAAAATAACTGAGTACAGTGGTGGCAGTCACGTTACTACCCTAGATATAAGCAACCCCTATTCTAAACGACCATATAGTGTCATCGACCTAGTATTCATTCCTGTACATAAGGTACAGGAACTCGTGATACTTATTATCATACATACCTACTTGAATGACGTTTACGTTGTTTAGTTTATTTGAACGCCAACCACCCCCAGTTTTGCAGTTGGTGGTATTTTCAAATCAAATAATACTTTGGGAATGTCTTCGACATATTTCAATTGCGTCGATCGTAAACCGCAATTTCATATTCAAATTAACCACCTTATCTTGTATAATTTTTATTCGATTTATTATAATTATTGTTACATACAGTGGGACGTTCCCCTGATACTAAAATCGTGTTATATTATAATTGATAACCCTCAACCCCTTGAATCGAAGCTATCTTTAATATTTTTATCCTGTTTGTTCAAATTGTACCAAACGGTAGGATCTTTTCGTCAAATACATGAGTCTTTTTATATTACCATTTCAACCCTCTTCATCCCCTTATAGTTTTTACCCCCTAATTTTCATCATGTTTGTTACAACGTAGCCGTTACTTTGTTCTCTACCAAAACGCTAACTGTGTACTTTTGTAGTTCCCACGACGTGGTAGGAACTTCAATTACTACTAGGGAGCGGATTTATATGCGGTCAAAAAGCTCAAAATATGCACTTTATATGCGCTTAAAATGTATTAAAATATGCGGTAAAAATGTTCAAATAAAGCAATATATGGGAGTAAATATGTGATATAAGCTGCAAAAAGATTGAAAATATGTTAACATTTACATGTAAAACCAACCAACCAACTCTGACCATCGAAGTAAAAAAAAATTTCTTTGGAAATTCCATTTTATTTTTGTCTTAAAATGGAAAAATCGTGATTTTTTTTGACACATCTAGATAAAATGGCCAAAATGATAACAAATATTCAGTTTAATGCAAAAATATGGACTCAATATGCGGCTATACGCGACTATATGGACCATCCATTTGTATGCGGTAGAAACTCAAAATAATAAATTATATGCGAAATGAAACTTGGTAGTCAGGTTCCTTATAGATGGGAACGTTAAGCTGAAAGTCGACAGTTGCATCCAACTCAGCGAATAGAACATGTGAAAAAGTATAAATCCGCTCTCTAATTACTACTTAATAGTAATTGCGACTACAAAGTCGTCTATTGGTAATTAAACATCAACGTTGCTACTAAGAACTACTACTTTAAAGTTCCAATAACTTTGAAGTAACTTTTATAGGTAACACCGACTTACAAAATTACCAGTAGGCTACTAGTAAGTTACGGAACGATACAGAACCCTTTCATGGTGGGGGCTATGTAACAGCTACTGAATTGTGGAACCAATAAGTAATTTTTACTGCAATGTGACAAATTGAGTCGCAGTTCCGTAACGGCGACTTCGTTCAAGTTCCGGTCACCGTCGCCATCACTTCGATGCTAGTTGGGATTATAAATCATTATAACAGTAATATAGAAAGAACCTATCGTAGGCCGTGAAAAGGGCACTTCCAAGACCACAAACCGAGTTTGGCTAATCCAAGGCAAACTACACTTGAAGTCGGAGGGATGTGGAACGCTATCTTTTCAACACAACACAACTATATATTTCAAAGTTCCGTGCAAATGACCAAATCAAAAACCGGAAGCCACATTGCCTAGAATACTGTGAATATCAGAAAAATCAAGTTCATCATATATTTTGATAATATTTATTGCTAAATATTCAATAAATGTTCAAAATATTTGCTGAATGTTGGTACAATATTTCACCTCAATATTTCTGTAATATTTGTGACGAATATTTTGTAAACATCTATAGAACTTACTCGAGTCATCCATCAGCATGTCCAGCAGTCTTGGGCGATAGTTCCCGAATGGGCTGCTGTAGTTGCTGTTCGACGTACTTTGGAGCTGCCTCCCGTCTTCAGGCCAGTCTAAGGGAGTGCATCGGATTTGTGGCGCCATTGTGCAACGGATACGTGTCAGGCTGGTAGCAATAAAAACCACTTAATTGCAGCAGTAGTACCCACGAAGTCACCAAAAAAGACGCGTGCAACTGGAACAAAATGCAAATCCGATCAAGTACCTTCCTACTCCAAGAACAGAGCATGTTGGGAATACAGAATCATTTCAAGCGAATGATTGGAGACCTACCAAAAAATAAATTTTTTTTGGCACTTCATCACACTCCAATGATATACGCGAAAAAAACATTTTCAGATTTTTTTTCAAATAGAGCAATTTTTCACAATATGTGACGTTCCTGAAACTACTTAAATTCATTTGTGACTTTTCCACAGATGACACTGAAATTAATTGGAGATGTATCCCCTCAAGCTGAATGTATATGGTGGGGTGGGCCTAAAATCAATTGAGGAGCGTAAGTTTATTTGAATAGATTTTTTTTCTGAAAATGACTTATTTGAATATTTGTGAAAACAAACAACCCGGGATTTTTTGAAAAGGCGACGCGACGTAACAGAAACTAATTTCCAAAAAATTTCAATGACCTATTTTGCATGACTCAAACCAGACGTAACTTAGCAGTTGGACGTCAAGTCTACAATGCCCAACTGTAAAATTTGCCCAGCCGAAAAGAATCACAATAAAAGTGAACTTCCTAAAAAATGGCAGGATTAATTTTTACCGCCAGTTATCGCCGAGATATTTCATTTCCAAGTAGTCTCATAAACCTTCTTGAAAAGGTTTCTGGTGAAACGACATTATAACAGATCTTTTGGTTCAGGAGTTACAGTTTTTTGATAAATGATATCCACAGCGGAAGTATTGGAAATCTGCATTGATTATGACTCTAATTTCCGAAAAATTATCGGCAATAATCGAACTATTTTTGATATCACCCCTGACAACAGTTGAAGAATCTCACTGATAAGGGTAACTTTTAGGGGGTGAGAATTGGAAAATTTGGATGAAATTATGAAACATTGAATTTGAATAGAATTTCACCTTTTAATTCGAGGAAATATAGTAATAAATCACACTAATATACAGCCAGTATATACCCAGGGGGTTTCAGGGGGTGGATATGGGAAAATTTAGATAAAATCATGATGTTTTCAGACTGGAAGAGGATATTACCTCTAAATTCGAGAAAAAATAGTGAAAAATCCCACCAATCATGGAGATCGGTTTCGGGTGAGAATTGAATAATTGGATGAAATTGTCCAGAATTTTGAATTTTCTTGTGTGTTCTATTCTATACTCTCCTGTTGAATGCAACGGCACTTAAATCATCGGGAATATTCTTGGACGTCCTAAACTTCAAAGTTCATTGGCACTACATTCCAAATGTATTATATTGCTACGAGCGACGATTCCGGTGCATTCTGGCAAACACGCGATGTTTCTAGGCTCCTTCACGGCCGCAGTGTACAAGTGCGCGGAGCTCTGGACATTTCTGGAGTGTGCGTGGTGGCATTGAAATGCATGGAGCTCAAACGCCTGATCAAGACAAATCTGTCCGTTTGGCGGCGGCGCTAGCTCTAGAGCACGGCAGAATTATGCGCGAGGTGTGTGGGATTGTTCGGGAGTCGCCTAGAAAATCGAATGTCGGGTCAGTGTCGAGTTTGCTGGAAGACGATGGGAAGTTCAGGAACACTAATCGGAGGCCCATATAAGGCATGAACTGTCAGCTCACGGGCACTACGGGCAGTATTGAATTGGAATGCGAAGTGGTAGCGAGCCTGATAAAAGCGAAGTACCCGCGATATTTCCAAGTGTAAATAATTGTTGGGGTGTATTTATTGTCAAGATAGTTTGAAATTGAAGATATTATTATTACAAGTGAAATTTTATTTGAATCCAAAGTTCTACAATTTCACCTGAGTATTCCAAATTTCACTCCCTTAAATCCACTCCTACGTATTTGTGGAACTTTAAAAACTATTTTGTGTCAAATTGAGAGGTAGAAGTCTTTTTACAATTCTACTTGATTATTTCCATTTCCACCCCTTCAAATCCACCCTTATGTATTGTAATGGGTAGCTTGAAATTACTTATATAAAAAAGAGAGAATTATAATTTGGAACAAATCGGTCTTGATTAAGGAATGCGAGAATATCGATTTTTGCCGCCTGGTCTCGGGGTGACACCGCATGCCGGCACATCGGTTTTGTGGGTCAGGAGAGATTTTAGCAGAGGGATTATACCGGGTGGGCCATAATAAACCGGAATACTTTATTTTGCCTATAAAATTTTTATTCCTTCACCGATTTTGACGGTATTGGTACCAACGGAAATCCAATAAACTAGGTCGTACACCACAAAAGTCAAAATGGCCGTCACTTCAAAATTCAAGATGGCGGAAATGTTTGAATATACACCTTCTTTTGTTTCCGTTCTTTTTGTTTAAAAGTTATCGAAACTGTAAAAACAATAACATTGTCGGAAAGAATGGAGTTTTTCTCAGAATTGAAGACCATTCCGAGCTTATTCGGTCCATTTGTTATGGAGTTATAGCGAAATTAGAAAAGGCCTACTTCACATGTTCTGACCAGAAATGATGGTTTTAAATTTTGGTTTCCTGTTTATAAATTTTTCATTCCTTGACCGATTTTGACGGGAATGGTACCAACGGAAAACCAATAGACTAGGTCGTACACCACAAAAGTCAAAATGGCCGTCACTTCAAAATTCAAGATGGCGAAATTGTTTGAATATACACCTTCTTTTGTTTTCGTTCTTTTCATCCCAAAACTATGGAAACTGTGAAAACAACAACCAAATCGGAAAGAACGGAGTTTTTCTCACAATTCAAGACTATTCCAAGCTCATTCGCTTTATTCATTCTGGAGTTAAAGTGAAATTAGAAAGGCCTTCTTTACATGTTCTGACCAGAAATGATGGATATAAATTTTGGTTTCCTGTCTCCCAAACTTTTGTTTTTCGGGACCGATTCCACAAAAATTGGTGTCAATGAATATTCAATTAAGATAAGCTTTGATGGCAATATCATGGCGATCGAAAGAACCTGGTCTACTCCAAGATGGCGGACAAAACTGAAAAATACAAGTTTTTCCGTATTTACCTGAAGATAACGCAGCGCTTGATCTGTTGAGAAGATAAATCATAAAACACAACACGAACAAATTGTTTTATAACTTTTCCATAACAATACTGTTACAATACTGAATTATTATTAATGGAACTTAGTATTAACGGGCGTCCACCAGTGATTTCGAACTTTTCGTAAAGATGCGCAGAGCCTTGAAAAAAAATCAGGTTCTTTTGATCGCCATGATATTGTCCATCAAACTCATTTAAGTGATTATTGGGTATCCATTGACACCAATTGGTGTAGATTCGGTCCCGGAAAACAAAAATTTTGGAGGCCGGAAACCAAAATTTAAATCCATCATTTCTGGTCAGAACATGTGAAGAAGGCTTTTTTTAATTTCGCTATAACTCCAGAACGAATCAAGCGAATAAGCTCGGAATGATCTTGAATTGCGAGAAAAACTCCATTCTTTCCGATTATGTTGTTGTTTTTACAGTTTTCATAGTTTTTCAACAAAAAGAACGAAAACAAAAGAAGGTGTATATTCAAACAATTCCGCCATCTTGAATTTTGAAGTGACGCCATTTTGACTTTGGTGGTGTACGACCTAGTCTATTGGCTTTCCGTTGGTACCATTCCCGTTAAAATCGGTCAAGGAATAAAAATTTTATAGGCAGGAAACCAAAATTCAAAACCATTATTTCTGGTAAGAACATGTGAAGTAGGCCTTTTTTAATTTCGCTATAACTCCAAAACGAATGGACCAAATAAGCTTGGATTAGTCTTGAATTGTGAGAAAAACTCCATTCTTTCTGATTATGTTGTTTTTTTTACAGTTTTCATAACTTTTGAACAAAAAGAACGAAAACAAAAGAAGGTGTATATTCAAACAATTCCGCCATCTTGAATTTTGAAGTGACGGCCATTTTGACTTTTGTGGTGTACGACCTAGTCCATTGGCTTTCCGTTGGTGCCATTTTTGTCAAAATCGGTCAGGGAATAAAAATTTTATAGGCAAAAAAAAGTATTCCGGTTTATTATGGCCCACCCGGTATGAGAGCAAGAAAGGAATGGCCCAAGAGAAGAGCTCCGGGGGTAGAGAGGATTCGCGTCGTGGCAGTCAACAATTTCAGAGGTAGGAGAAGAGAAAATTAATATTCATCCAAAAAAAAAAGTGACGAGAGTACTGAAATCATCGTTAAAAGTAGTTGTAGTGCATCAGTTACGAGAAGAGAAAACATTAAGGCAAGTCTGATTTTCATTGTATTCAAATGCTAATTGTTTAAGTGAGGTTGAAGTTATTGTCCTGTTTATAAACGATAGTAGGTTTTGCTCTTGATATTTTGAACAGCCATAGGATGCGCCAAACCAATTCAATTCCCCGTAGCTACTCTGAGCTTTCAAATACGGCCCCTTGTTTATAGCTACCCACCGTCAAAACGCCAGAGAATGGTGGAAGCTTCGGTAACTCTTTAGAAAGATCTCGTTTCCGGCAGGTTGATTCTTAGGTCAGTTCTGATAAGAGTCCAGCGCTCCCGACATATATTTGAATCGAATCTGGACGACAATCTCTCACGCAAAATCTTCTCCCATAAAATACGATATATAACCTTTTTTGCACGACAAGGAATTTATAAGCATGAGGTTGAGTTTCCCAAAGAGAACCCTTTGAGCAATGCCAAGAAAATTCGGTGTCTTTTCGAAAACACTTCAACACAGAAAAGAACATAACATCACTTTTGCTGGCTGCTCAATCAGAGGCTCATCGCAATAAACTGTACATCTGATTGTGGGTAGATTTGCGTGAAGTTATATAACCCAACGTGAAGAAGAGCTGCTGTATAAGTCTGTAAGTTATGAACTACAGCCCCAGCCGGATATAAAATTTATGGAATGTGAACACTCAATAATTTTATGTAGGGGAATTGCGCCCAAAACGGCATACTTTTTGTTTGAAGGCGTGGTAAGGTGAAACCAATAACAATTTGATGAGACCCAAAACTGCAATAGAATCTATGGTTATTTCCCTTACCTGCGACAAAAGCTTTCATATGTATATGAATGAATAGATTTGTAATTTGAGATTTCGAAATATGATTCGAAGTCCATTTTGCCCTGATGTCCTGGGTAAAATGGTATACTGACGTGGAGGTACGCCTTCTGCCGTATTATAATATACATTTCAACAGTTATTCAACAATACAAAGATAACTCTTATGAAATAAGAATAAATTCTCTGGTAGAGTACCTAGGTACCTAACAAAAATAGATCTCTCTCATAACGTACACTTTGTTTTGTTCTACACCCAAGGGTGAAACTGAATGGGTTGCTTTATTATTCAGAAATATTCTGGTTATGATATTTTATGTTGGGACATGCATCTATTGGCTCATAAACGAAATTGGTATTCATGGTCGAATAATACCATGATGCCATGGTATGCCGTTTTGGGCCAGCCGTAGAATATGCCATTTTGCCCGTTTTGCATCAGTTTGACTTTTGTGTTAGTAAGATTGTATAGGCTAGGTGTTCAGAGATGGAACTACACAAAGTACATTCTACGAGTATGTATGCCTCCTCTCATAAAAGCTCTCAAATGAGAAGTGGAATTTATTACCACAGAATACATTGATATTTGATGAAAAAATAGTTTCGTGAACATGATTTTATATCAATGTCGATGTATCAACCGTCAACGGCGACGCACAGTGCAGCCATGTAGATCTGCCGGCAGCTAGTGACGTAACAGTATATTTGCACTACTGGCGACATCCAAATGTGTACGATAGGATCAAGACCCACAATATGCCATTTTGCCCAGATATGCCGTTTTGGGCGCAATTCCCCTAAATCATTTGATCAATAATTAAAATAATGGCTATAAATTCGAAATACCAGGACAAAGCTCAGTGGACAACAATCTCTCTCTAAGTACAATTGAATAATCGAGATTTTTTTTCGTACAAATGGAAAATGTGCAAGAACTAAACCTCCAGGGCGTTAGGAAACGGGTCCATCAATAGTTCCGCAAATTGGGAAGAATGAGGACGGAATTGAAGTGGAAGGGTTGGGCAATTAGTCGCAGGATTTTCGCATGCAATTAGGGTGTAGGGTGTACTTTCCTTTCAGAAACCAAATGTGAACTAAATTAACTAAGTCCTATCGTTAGCTGGATTCAGCACGTCTGGAAATCATGTAATGAATAATTAAGCTGAACTTGATAAAATTGGCGATGAGTGACTAGTCTGAAATAAAGACTAGGTGTAGTGTTAAATGACCTTGTTTATTTCTCAATATTTATTCAGTTCATCCTCTTTCATAGAACTGAGGTTACTCGTATGACAGCGGTATTAATGCATGACTGGGAAATCGAGGTAGGTGTAACTGATTTGAATGACGTAAGTGAAAGTAATTGAAAATCTACGACACAACAAAACATGACGTAGGGTCGACTGAGGTATCACAGCTAATCAAATTTGATTATATGGAAAGGGGGTTTCTCACCAGTATGTATCAGTTACATTTTTTTCACTTTTTTTCTCGAATTAGGAGCTGAAACTCCATTTGAATAAAAAGTTCGATAGTTTTACCTGATTATTCCAATTTCCACCTTCAGAAATCCACTCCTGTGTATCAGTAAAATTTTTCACTATTTTTCCCCAAATTGGGAGATAAAGTTCTACAGGCTGTACCAAAATTGATGCAACAAAATTTACAGGGAGGTAGAAAATTGAAAAATGAGGAGACTTCCTCAATCAAAATACTCTCGCAAACGTATTAACGGTATTACAGGCCTTCAAAGTTGGTTTTTGAAAACAGTTTCTTCTGCATAATTTTTGGACCGTTGAGCCGATTTCATCCGAATTTGAACCAAAGTTCACTGAAATAGGTCTCTATCGAACAATGATAACGCATTTCATTAAACATTCTAAGGGGTGAAGATAATAGGGGGGGGGAGAGATAATACCATCCCCCTTTTTCCTCTATTTTCCACTCCCCTGAATATTTTTGGAAATGGTTCCAATTTTTCAATCTAACGTTCAATTTAGAGAAAAAAGTTACTCCAGCAAAATTTCGATTGAAGGCTCCATTTTTGAAATATTTTGGTTTGAAACTTCGGAAAACGTATCGAAAACACCACTTTCAAAGGTCTTAAAAATTAAAATTCAAGAAAACTCAAGATTCCTTGAGTGAAATGAGAATTCCAGATGTTTCAGGTTGATAACCCACCATTTTTGCTGAAAAGCAAGAAGTTTTTCAGAAAAAAAAATTTGGGCCCTGGAAAGTGGCGACATTGAGATGTTTTCCAATGTTTCAATCCCAAATATCTTTAAAACGAAGCATCTGATCAAAATTTGGCAGGAGCACCCTTTTCCTTATTAAACGTAGAGTTGAAAAATTTGAACTATTTCCAAAAATATCCAGGAGGAGTGAAAAATAGGAGAAAAAGAGGGAAGGTATTCCCTATTGTCTTTGCCCCAAAATATGTTCGATGAAATGTAACGCATATTGTTCGATAGAGACCTGGTTTAGTATGCTTTGGTTGAAATTTGAATAGAATCGGTTCAACGGTTCAAAAGTAATGCCAAAAAAACTGTTTTCAAAAAACAATTTTGAAGGCCTGTATCTCCGTTATTACGTTTGTGAGTGATGTTTTATCAAGGAAGCCCCCTTATTTTTCAATTTTCTACCTCCATGTTAATTTTGTTGCATTGATTTCGAGACACCCTGTATTCAAATCCAAAGTGTCACAATTTCACCTGAATATTGCCCCTGAAATCCACCCTCTGAAACCTACCCCTGAATCAAAATGGCATTTTTTCATATTTTTTCCTGTAAACTTCAGCTGATTTTGGAGCGTTTTCATAAGTTTCAGAGTTTTGGCCAAAAAATGTTGAATTTGGACCACAGTGCGACGCTAAGGAGGTACTGCCAGTGACTAAACGGATACCCACCCACAGTCAACAGATAATTAGTCAAAATCTAGTACTTATTTGAAGTTATAACAGAACAAAAACATTTCCAAAACTCAAACTTTGAAAGCCTCTATCTCCGTTGGGTATTATGATTATGCGTTTTCGATATGAATTTATTCAGAAAGTTCACCTATTTTTGAATGCTCCATCATCTTCTGAAATATTGACAAAAAAAGTGGAACACCTGTATATCGGAGTGTAAGGTTATTACCGAGGTTATTCCCGAAAGCAAATATTTCACAGCTCATGAAAATCCCATCATATCGACCTAAGCTAATTTTATTGGGCTATCCTATAAACCTTCTGAAATTGGTTCGAATATTTCTTCCTGGAGGATGATTTCCTTTGAGACACAACTACAGGTCACACTGTATATACACTGAAAAAGATTTGAACTAATAAAAAAGATGAGTGTCGATATGCCTTTATAAAAGAAAGGGGTTTCTTTGACCTGCGAGCCTGGGACAAGAAAAATGATAAAATTAATGTCAGGAGAAGTCTCAGACCATCAGACCGACCGAGCAACCACCATCGAAATTCAGCAGACACGTGTTTCGACCTGCTTGTGTCTCATCAATGCTGCAGCATTCAGGGCAGAAGCTCGATGATCTTACGGTCCAAGACTTTCCTTCATGTGTTCTCCGAGGGTAATCATAGGTGAGACACCCGTGCGGTGCCATCTACTAGCGGCTTCCGCAATGTGTATATCGAGGCAGCAGTGGTCGCGGAAGCTAGTTAACAGCCGACTCATCAATCACTCTGAGGCCTCACACATGATGGAGGAGTGCACTTCTTCTCTAACCTTCCGAGTATAGGTATGCAAAATGATTGGTGTCGATGCCTTTATGAAAGAAAGGCGTTTTTCTGACCTCCGAGCGTGGGACAAGAAAAATAATCAACATATGATATACACATTGCGGAAAGCCGCTAGTAGGTGGCGCCGCACGGGTGTCTCACCTATGAGTACCCTCGGAGAACACATATAGGTAAGTCTTGGACCGTTGGATCATCGAGCTTCTGCCTTGAATGCTTCAGCACTGATGAGACTCAAACGGGTCAAAACACGTGTCTGCTGGATTTCGATGGTGGTTGCTCAGTCGGTGCGATGGTCCTGAGACTTCTCTTCACATTAATTATTTTTCCTGTCCCACGCTCGAAGGTCAGAGAAAACCGCTTTTGCTTTTCATAAAGGCATCGACACTAATCAAGCTATTCATTTGTTGAATAATTTATAATATGTAAATAACTGTTCATTGCCCTACTTATTTAATATACCTCGGTGCTTCGCACCTCGGGCTATGATCCCGTGAAAATGACAAGAGCCATCATATTGAGCTGTTGCGCTTTTGATGAATACAATAGTTATTTGTGTATGGAATATTGTTTTGTCTTCTTCTTCAATCTTCACTCAACTCACCCTAACACAATGTGATTTTTACCTGAAACCTTTATGTTTGGTCGAACTGAGTGAAGATCAAACGTGAATGCATTGTGAGTGATTACTTTGAATTGGGCCCTAATAAATCACTGTTGAGTTGACGATTTGACAGCCGTTTGAATGTGCGTCAACCGGAAATGTATAGAGACCATTGTCGAAACTAAGGAGCTCAGGTATAAAGTTAAGAAGGTCTGATAAGGTCAACAAAAGGGCATTGAGCAAACAACCTAGTGAAAGAGATCCGACCAGCTGTCAGTAGAAATCAATGCCGTCTATTCAACTTTTGTTACTGACGGCATTTCAAATGAACTCAATCAATAACGATAGATACAGGGTGAATCATGACGCACAAAAATCCAGCCATCGAAATGATGACCTAACAAAAGTCGGTAGATGAATACAATTCACGCAAAATTCAGTATTTGAACAATATAAAAGTAATCAAATAACGCAAAAGAGTGTTTCAATGATGAATACAGGGTGTTCACGTACAAACTATACCTCTTAGAAACTCCCTCCCACACAATTTCTGAAGCAAAAAAATATTCTAGTATGTTTTTCCCCCAGGTTTTGAACCTGTCCAATAAAATCTACTGTGGCATATCGCTTACAGGGTGAAACATGAATGAACATGAGGTGTCAAATTGGACACCTCTACTTCAATGTGGAAATCGATCTCGCTTCGCATCCTGATTATAAAAATATATCGGACTCGATAGCTTAATTAACAAAATACATGTGAAAAAAATTGTTGAAATTTGAAAAAATATCAAATTTTTCTCCCAAAATTTGACTTTTTTTCAGTCCAATTGTATATAAGAAACAATTGTTCCCTCCACTGAACTTTCAATTATAATTTTTCACTCCATTGTTCCTATCCCAGCTTGTTTCAACCCCATGAGGTAAAATACGATGATTTAAATTTGATTTTCGTGTTTTCTTTCAATCTCAGACGCTTTTTGGAAAGATCAACTCATTTTTCAGATACAATGCTGACGAAAAAACAAAAAATACCTATTATTTTGAAAAACCCATAACTTTGGAACAAGTCGTCAGATTTCCATTTCAATCGATAACAATAAAATAACTGATATGAATTTGTTCATTATCTACTCTTCACCAGTTCACCTACCTTCAAAGATTCCAGGATTTGCTTCTGTTCTTCTCCAACGCCAATGAAGCAGAGAGTCTTGGAAATCTTGGAAAGAAAAACGGAGTCAATAAAAATTTGACGAGATTAAATTTAATTTGTACAAAAATAAGTCAAATCCAAAGCTTTTCTTCAACTCATACTCATACTACTCACATTATATGGAAGTTTGCAGGGGATGACGATGAGTATACTTGGTTGCACTTACGTACTTATCTAGTCACTTTCACGACAAAGAATGCAAAATTCTCAACGATACGAACAAATTGAATATATAGACAGGGACCAGGCATAGACAAGAATGACAATGGCTTGTAACCTCATGCAGTGTTACCAACACAGTCTAAAATAAAATCACTGAATTCAAATAGGAAACAGTGCGTCCAACTGCCATCTGGTAACCAATCTGGATTTGTTGAGACAGGGTTGCCAGATTGGGCGGCATTCCGCCACTTGGGTCAACTTTTGCATGTAACAGTGCGTTTTTCTGACCCGACGCGACGGCGCCGATGCAAGATGGACGCAAGTGTCGCTATTTAGCGCCAAATTTTGAACATCCAGACAAATATCGACTTCTCCTCGGACTTTTCCATGGAATACCAGGCTATTTCATGACTAGGTCTCCAGATAAATTCGAAAAAGTTACTGAAATGTGGAGAAGAACCAGTCGCAAGCCAAATTTCTGATTTGTATAGTTCTTTGTCACAAAATTATGAAAATATTGGAAGTTCGTTGCTTATTTGGCAAATGATCCACAGTCTGTTGATCGCGATGTTGTCAAATTTGGCATGGCCGCCGTTACCAATTATCATTCATATGGCAATCACTGGTCACCTCAAATACCTAGTCACTATGAAATCAATTCGTTCTGCAAGATGTTTCCTTGCGCTTTTCGAGTAAGGAAATCTGACACTATAGGTACTGAATAAAAGTTAAAAATTTGGAAATTACTATAAGTATCCGAATAATTGAAATTCATATTCCTTGTTCACTTGGCAACCCCTAAGAAGGCTTCTGACGTTCTCCTGTCTGGCTCCTGTGCCGGATAGTCTCATGCAATCCGCAGTACATTGATGTAGCAAGGATTGTCTACAACGTACCGTGTGAGAATGGCTCTCGTCTTCTTTTGGCTCCAGAGGGGTTTCAGTTGGAGGAGAGAGCCCTGATCAAAACTTCCACGTGTTCGCGGAAATGGAATCAAATGAAACATTTTCTTAACATAGCGTCTTGTAGCCAAAGAAAGCTCTACCAGGCATCATAAGTTTTTGTTATTGTTTCCCGAAGAAATCCTTGATTAAAATTTGCAATTGTCCCCCGTCAATTGCAAATTTTCAGCGTATAGGTCGCGGGAACATAACCGTTACCCTGGCACCCGCTATGGCAACGTTGCAGGCACGCCGGCACAACAAAGCCAAGAACTAAGCGCCTCTTGCCAGCTTCTTGCCCGCGTTTGCGCCTGAGAGGGTGCCAGTGTACCGCTGTAGAGATTCGCTTGTTTTTGGCATTACTCAGTTAAATCTTGAGTTTAGCACATTAATTTTTATGACAAAGCGATAATTGTTCAATAAATTATCTTTATATTTATTACTGAACCGTACTACTGCTGACCCCTGTCCCCTGTCCCCCTGACCCCAATTTACAACTGAAGAAAATTGTATCAACAAGTACGTACTCGTGAAAATAACATCATACCATATACCCATCTTTAGCACGCCATTTTTGTTCCCACGACCTATTTTCAACTGTCATGGCAGCCAGTATCTGTCACTTGTTAGATGGCGAATATAGAGAGCTCCATCTGACGGAGGCTTGGCGATAACACAGTTGAATACCTGTAATGTCCGTAAGCCATCTAGCGGAAGCTTGAAGATGACACAGTTAGTACAGGAGTTATTCTGAACCAGATTGACAGGTTCAAAAAAAAGTCTCGGAAGAACACATAGAAGCAGTCTTATTACTGTCTCGTTTCTGTACTGCCAATATCCCTTGCAAAGTTCCACTGTCGATATAATATGTATTTGTACGCAGTTTCACCAGCTTTTACTTCGAGAATAAGCAATTTTGAAGTGATCTTCCTACAGAAGGGCGAACAGGGCTCTGTTGAAATACTTAATTTTATGTCCTTCAACCTATATCGACAATAATAATCGAATCATGTTTGTTATTCAGTTATTTCTTCCCACAGCGCATCCACCAATTTGGTGCGTTTGTGGCTTAATCGCATGTTGAAGTCTCCATGAACTCTGCAATCAAAGAGGGCCAGCTTCCAAGTTTCTAACCAATACGTTTAGCAAACCCTTTCGCTAGATAAAAATGGATGCTCAATTCATGGCACATAAATGACAAGCGCTGTCAAAACAGAGTGAAAGCAGATAAGAACATCAATACCCAATAGCTTTTGAGTGCTTCCGTAAGTTTGTTTTCTTGCAGTGAATGTCTTACGTGATACCACAAAGTTGACAAATTCAAATCGTCCAGGATCTTTCTGTTTCGAACTAGATACCTCGTGACGCCTGTAATTTTTTGTGAGGCGATACCTGTCACAACTGACAGCAGGTCCTGTACCTAACCGTGTACTCAATCTTCGAGCTTCCGCTAGATGGCTCACCGACATTACAGGTAGGTATTCAACTGTGTTATCGCCAAGCCTCCGTCA
The DNA here is from genome assembly GCA_949128115.1 of Anaspis maculata. Classification (NCBI taxonomy): domain Eukaryota; kingdom Metazoa; phylum Arthropoda; class Insecta; order Coleoptera; family Scraptiidae; genus Anaspis; species Anaspis maculata. The sequence continues at coordinate 86,999,634 of OX421964.1, read as the reverse complement.
GATGGAGCTCTCAATAGACGCCATCTGACAAGTGACAGATGTTGGCTGTCATGACAGTTGAAAATACGCTAGAAATTTGCATTTGACGGGGGAAAATTGCTAATTTCAAGCAAACAGGTGACGGCTGAAGTACAGGGTGCTCACGGTGGATGGATCCCCACTAGATCTTCGTAATACCCTGGACCAGGGATGGGCGATATCGTGATCCGGGTATCAAAGTTTGATAAGAAAAAAATATCGATATTTTTTTAATAATAATATTATAACACATGTCTTAACTTTACTATACTGCCGTGCTAAGGCTAAAGCGCGTATCTACATTTTGATACACTACAGTTTTATGCCAAGTTTTTATGCCGTTATGCTATAGTTTAATATGAATAAAGCAGTTATTCGAAGAAAAAAAATCAAATATCGATAAATGTCAAGGTATCAAAAACTCCTAATTACAAAAATATCAATATGAAAATAAAGATATCGAGTAATTATATGGAAAAATAAATCATTGATGGTTGATCTGGACTTGCCGGTTACCGGTTAACCGGTCAAAAACATCGAATAACCGGTCAAATTTCGCGAAGGAATAACCGGTTAAGGTTAACCGGTCAATAACTGGTTAAAAATAACCGGTCAATAACCGGTTAAAAGCCGGTCGCGGTTAACCGGTTAAAAACCGGTCACGGTTAACCGGTTTGACCGGTTATGATTAACCGACTTGATCGGTTACGATTAACCAACCAATAATCGGTCAAGGTTAAAAGGCCGGTTATGGTCCATTTGTTCAAAATCGTTTACGGTTAACGACGGAGTCATATTGGTGGAATAAGCGTTGCGAAATCAATCCGTGTGGGTTCAAATCCTTGACGGATTCTTACCATTTTGGTCTCTTTTGATAGCTACAAGGATGTACTTTGGTTTGAGCCCATTGGAATTTTTTTTCGATTCTGGGAATGCCAATGGGCTCAAACCAAAACACATCCTTGTAGCTTTCGAAAGAGACCGAAATGGTGAGACCCTGTCAAGGAATAAACTCACAGGGATTGATTTCGCAAGGCTTATTTTACGAATCCAACTCCGTTCTTAATCAGTTACTACAACTAGCTGGTCAATCACCGGTGAATTTGAACAACTGGTGCATCATGGTAGAGTAATTATCACAGCGGAGGTAATGCAGAGTCCATCCTTATGATACCACCTATAAGCTGCAAGGCAAGTACACTCACCTACCTATACCTAGTTTTTTGAAAATATGTTATAAAAATTATTGTGTATGATGGCGAAAATACGGAAAACTTGCAGGTACCTATTTATTTATTTTTTGATTGAGGGTTTGATTTCGTGGGAAGTGAAGTTGAAATTTGACATATTCAAACCAAAAGATCAAAACGCTGGAGTAGACTTCCAAGATTTTTGAATAAGTATACAGGATGTTTCGTGTTTAATCGGAAACGTTTTGACAGCGGATGAAGCATAAAAAAATAAGTGGACTTTCTCCAGAAATGTACAAAGACTGAGATCAAGCCATTCAAAAATGAGATTGAAAGGAAGTTTTCCTCACATAATTTCCACACCGTTGAAACAATTTGCCTCAAATTTTACATAGTCCCTATGTATCTTCGTCCCTGTTATCTTCCATTTTTTCTACGCCACTGACTATTTTGCAGAAATGCCTATAGGCACTTGAATTCTGCAATAAATTCAGAAGAAAAAGTTATTCCTGGTAAATATTAAAAGCTTCCTTGTCAAGATATTTGAATCCGAATGTTTGAAAAACATGTTGAGAACGCCAATTCCAAGAAATTGAAGATAATGATCGGAGAAAAGTCATGATTTCTTTACTGAAACAGACTTTCCAGGCGTTTTAAGTTCATGAACCAATATTTTAGCTTTGGCTCTTAAAATTGGTTAACAAGATTTTTTTCAAACATTATGATTCAATTATCTCGAAGACGAAGCCTTCAACAAAAGTTGCCGGGAGTAATTTCTTCCTTTAAATTAATTGCCAGTCCAAATGCCTAGGCATTTTTGCAAAATAGTCAGTGGCGCAGAAATTGAGGGGAGAACAGGGACGAGTCCCCCAATGTCCACGCCATTGGACCAATGTGTCGAAACTCGAAATCCTTCAAAGTCCTTGAGTGACAGTTTTTGAAGATTCACTTGATAATCACGTATCCAAAATGTGAGGCGAATTGGTTCAACGGTGCGAAACGTAGGTGGAAAAACGATATTTGAATTTTAACATTGAAGGGCTGTATCTCAGTTGATATACGTTTTTGAAAAAAAGTTTTTCAAAAAAGCCCATTTTTTCATGCTTCATCCACTGGCAAAATTTTCGTGATCAAACAGTTGAACAGGGACACCTGTATATTCTTTATTTTTATACTTATACCAATCAAACTATGAGGAAGAGGTGCGCTTTTAGGGGCTATTGATTTGTATTTGAGTGTTCCAAATTACGTATTACAGTGACATATTATGGCCGCTCGATTGTAATAATATGTATTTTTGAAAACTCAAATATGAACGGATAGCCCCTAAAAACGCACCTCTAACTGCGCTTCTAGCTTGAAAGTGAGATATGAATCATGAATATTAGTATGGGGGCATCGGTCGTGCCGTGTGCAGCTTCGTGAAGATATATAGAGTTATGTCTCAATCGATTCCTGGGGGATCAAGGACTATGAAAAATTATGGTGGAATATTGGAATTTACTACAGGCAAATATGGTGGAGGCGTCAAAATGGGCTTCATCTGGTAGTAAAAAACTGGCTGTAGCTCGTTTGTTTTCCAACGGATTTCAGCATCTGAAACGTCATTTTGTGAACAAAAAAATTCTCTTCTTATTTCATACCTGAATTTACAAACGTCATTCCGTGAAACTGTCAAAATTGTCTTTTCAATATGGCGGCCAAGACGGCAAATATACGAAGTGGAAAAGTGGAAATTCGGAAAGGGCACCCCAAGATCTACAATACTGCCACGTTTCAAGAATATCAGATGACCTTCAAAAAAGGCCGGAATTTAGCATATCTTATAAAGACAATTTTGACAGTTTCCCGAAATGACGTTTGTGAATTGAGGAATAAAATAAGAAGAGAATTTTTTTGTCTACAAAATGACGTTCCTGATGTTGAAATCCGTTGAAAAACAAACGAGCTACAGCCAGTTTCTTATTACCAGATAAAGCCCATTTTGGCGCCTCCACCATATTTGCCTGCAGCAGTTGTCAATATTCCATCATAATTTTTCATGGTCCTTGATCGCCCAGGAGTCGATTTGGACATATCTCTATATGTATATCTTCACGAAGTTGCACACGGCCAAGCCTTTTTTGATCCTATGTCCCCAGACTATACAGAATAACGGCCCTCCTGAAACTCTCTCTTGCATTTTGTGCGTTACCTTGGGTAAACCTGTTGACGTCTGTTAATTTTTCCAAAAAATTAGCAAACTAATAAACATTTATAATTTCTATGAACATATACAGACTCGTACATATTTCAAAATGCAATGCATAGGTAGGTAAGTTAGTGCAAAGCCGGTTACAATTACAAATAACCGGTCACAATTGGAGTTTTTAACCGGTTTAAAACCAGTCAAACCGGTTCACCGGTCAATCCGATTTTGATAAACATATTTTCAAAAGACTAGGTATAAGTAAGTGAGTGTACTTGCCTTGCAGCTTATAGGTGCGGTTCCAGTGTTGCCATAGGTGATGATTTGTCACCAGATCTGATGATTTCACCTACACAAATATCACCTGGTGATTATTTTTGCAAAAAGTTTACTTTCTGGTGATTTTTCCCAAACCAGCTACAAAATCATGAGATACTAAATAGCCATGTCGAATTCAATTTTTCGCTTATTTTCAGTCTTTGAGATTGTATTTTTTTTATTTTGTTGTACCTGAATTGAGGAGATATTTTGTTTTGGAGTTCTATTATTTATTCAGATTATGATTGGACCTTTTCTCTGTTAATTTTCCAGTGTTGTGCAATCTACTAAGTACCTATCTGAGTCCTCGAAGTATTCATTTTTTGTATAATTACATTTAGGTACAGTTCATACATCCTCATTGACTGTTTTCCAATTTGCTCTGCATATGAATTTAATAAATCGTTATCTATTTTTGATTTGTAATATTGAAAAGTACTTTTTTACGTGATTTGATATACCAAAAATATATATGAAAAAAACACGGCGCGTCCCCCCCCCCCTCCGCGCGCAGCTTACGCTCTCCCTGTCATTGGTCCCCGCACTCATTCAAAATCTAGTGATTTTTTGTGCTAACTGGTGATTTTTCACTCTCATTGCTAGTTATTTATTTTTCCATCGTATGGCAACGCTGGGTGGTTCCATGAGGATGGACTCTGCATCACCTCCACTGTGATAATTACCCTACCGTGATGGACCAGTTGTTCAAATTCACCGGTGATTGACCAGCTAGTTGTAGTAATTGATTAAGAACGGAGTTGGATTGGTAAAATAAGCGTTGCGAAATCAATCGCTGTGGGTTTATTCCTTGACAGAGTCTCACCATTTAGGTCTCTTTCGAAAGCTACAAGGATATACTTTGGTTTGTGCCCATTCGCATTTCCAAAATCGAAAAAAATTCCAATGGGCTCAAACCGAAGTACATCCTTGTAGCTATCGAAAGAGACCAAAATGGTAAGAATCCGTCAAGGATTTAAACCCACACGGATTGATTTCGCAACGCTTATTCCACCAGTATGACTCCGTCGTTAACCGTAAACGATTTCGAACAAATGGACCATAACCGGCATTTTAACCTTGACCGATTATTGGTTGGTTGATCGTACCGGTCAAACCGGTTAACCGTGACCGGCTTTCAACCGGTTATTGACCGGTTATTTTTAACCGGTTATTGACCGGTTATTTTTAACCGGTTATTGACCGGTTATTTTCAACCAGTTATTGACCGATTAACCGTGACCAGTTATTGACCGGTTAACCGTGACCGGTTATTCCGTAACCAGTCAAACTTTTCTTGACCGATTAATCGGTCAATCTATTTTTTCTGACAGCACTAATAACCATTGTCTATATTTCGATAATATGTTAACATTTATCGATATTTGATATTCTGATGATTAGGTATCAACATTTGATAATTTGATAATTATCGATATTTGAACAAGAGAGAATGGGATCAAGTTCAATGAAGATAAGCTTCAATATAAAGTGAAAGAGGTCAAGCATGTGGGACAAGTGTTTAATGGAAACGGTGTGAAGCCTGATCCACAGTACATTAAGGCTGCTCTTGCTTTGGAAAATCCTAAAAATTAAAAAGAATCATTGACATTCATGGGGATGGTCAATTATCTTCGTAAATAAACAGGTCAACACATAAAGTGGTCCACCCCAAAATTTTGCCTCATTTTGAGGGAGCATATCTCAAAAAATACGTTACCGATTATCAAAAGCCTGCTGATGCCTGAAAGGGAGTCCTTTTGACCACAAGGTGTCACAGCGTGTCCGGTGTCCACTGACATTGTACTGGATATACAGGGTGACAACAGAAGAAGTGCCGAAGTGGTCCATTTTCAACAGTCAGTGGGTAACTTTTGCTGAAAAATTTTTTGATTTTTTTCTGGTGCCATTTTTAGAGAGCACTCATCCAAATCCCGAAACCGTTTTTGATTTGTCTCCGTATTTTGATTTTTGAAGAAGATGTGTCACTTTATGTGAAATTTCAATTGTCTGATGCTGCTTCCGTCATTGGTCATGCAGTTGGCTGTAATTTGGCACAAATGCATAATTTGCCGTGAGAAACTACCTCATGGAAATTTTTTACCTCACGGACACCTAATGGTGCTACCCTTGTGGTCACCTGGTACCTGCTTAGGGTCGGTCCCAAATGGGGTAGGTTGCAACGATACATTTCATGTTTTTCAAACACAGTGTGGCTCAAATATAGATTTAGTAACCATTCGTTGCATTACAGGTCCCATAGTTACCATATCAGCCCTATTTTGGTTACTTTTGTACAGGGTGATTTATACGAAAAGATACAAGGCTCTACCCCGAGAACGGAAAAAAGTAGAATAAAAAAAAAAAGTTCCATCTTAATCTGAATGGCAATATGAGTGCAAAATGACATTTTCAAATTAATATGCTTAAGTTTCTACCCCAAGTCAAAATTAATAATAAAATGTTTATTACGAAACTGTCTACCTTATAAAAGAAGGTTATTCTACCTGACATATCCTTCTGATGTGGATCAAATAGACATCAAATTATTGATGTTTGTGGGAGGGGCGGACTTGATCAAATAAACAAAATAAAACAGCACTATTAAACAACGCGTGCCTTGTGTGGAATAACATCTTCCCAGTTTTTGATATTTTGGTTCTCATGTTTGCATTCCAATACACATTGTTTAATTGGTGGTGGCTTTATAAAACCTTTTTTTATAAGGTAGACAGTTTCGTAATAAACATTTTTTTATTGATTTCCACTAGGGGTAGAAACTCAAGGGTTGGGCATATCAATTCGAAAATGTCATTTTGCACTCATATTGTCATCCAGATTGACAAGATATCCTTGAAAAAAAAACCTTTTCCAAAATGGCATGTTCAATTTCAACCTCTAGTTATGGGCTGTTTTGAAAAAATCTACACTATGCTGAAATATGCATCGCTGTGTCAGATTGGAACAAAAGGAAAATTTTTGATTCTACCTTCTTCCGTTCTCGAAATAGAGCCTTGTAACTTTTCGTATAAATCACCCTGTACAAAAGTAACTAAAATAGGGCTGATATGGTAACTATGGGACTTGTAATGCAACGAATGGTTTGGTTACTAAATCTATATTTTAGCCACTCTGTGTTTGATAAACATGGAATGTATCGCAACCTACCCCATTCGAGACCGACCCTAAGCAGGGTACCAGGTGACCACAGGGGTAGCACCATTAGGTGTCCGTGAGGTGAAAAATTTCCATGGGGTAGTTTCTTACGGCAAATTATGCATTTGTGCCAAATTACAGCCAACTGCATGAGCGGAAGCAGCATCAGAAAATTCAAATTTCACATAAAGCGACACATCTTTCTCAAAAATCAAAATACGGAGACAAGTCAAAAAACCGTTTCCAGATTTTGATAAGTTTTTTCAAAAAATGGAACCAGAAAAAGTCAGAAATTTTTTTAGCAAAAGTTACCCAGTGTTAAAAATGGACCACTTCGGCACTCTTTCCGTTGTCACCCTGTACATCAAGTACAATGTCAGTGAACACTGGACACGCTGTGATACCTTGTAACCAATAGTACCCTCTTTCAGGCATCGGCAGGCTTTTGATAATCTGTAACGTGTTTTCCGAGTATGCCTCCTCAAAATGAGGCGAAATTTTGGGGTGGACCACTTCATGTGTTGACCTGTTTATATCCCAAACATGTCAGAACTGAGTGCTCCACTAAGAGGTTTGATCAAAAACAATGTTGAATGGGTGTGGACTCAGGAGCAAAATCAATCAGTCAAAAAGATCAAGTCTGTCATTGCCAGTATTCAGTCCTTGAGGATCTTCAATCAAAAAAAAACATTGTAATACAGACTGATGCAAGTCAGTTTGGTATTGGGGGTTGTTTGCTTCAGGAAGGTATGCCGGTGGCATTTTGTTCGAGGAGTTTAAATCCGACAGAAGCTAAGTACGCCCACATAGAAAAAGAATATTTGGCAATCGCATTCAGTTTTGAATAAATTCCATCAGTTTATTTATGGTTGTGAATTTGAAGTCAACTCAGATCACAAACCATTGGTCAGCATTCATAAAAAAGATTTTAATAAAATTAGTCCGCGTTTGCGAAGGTTAAAGTTGGAATTGATAAATTACGATTTTGAAGTTGAATACTTGCCTGGAAAATTTATGAACATTGCCGATTTGCTCTCGAGGTCGTTTATAAAAACACCTAATGATGTTGGTCATGTGAGGATAGAGAAGTAGTACATAGCCTGGACTTGGAAATACCGATCAGAAAAAAGAGGTTGATAGAAATCAAAGAGGAAAGCAGGAAAGACGAAAATTTGAAATTGGTCAAAAACTATTGTGAAAGAGGGTGGCCTCAAGTGAAAGATTTTCGATGATGGTCACTACCCTATTGAAAAATTTTCAATGGCATCTCAAACATTTTTTTTTTAATGATGGACTCATTTGAGAAATCAGATATGTCCCTGATAGTTTATTGGTTATTTTATGTCATTCCATGTCACTTAAAACAGAAGCAGATCTTTCTGGACATATTTGAATTTTGAAATGGATCCATAATTCTGAAAAAAATATATTATTTGAAACGCCCGCCGCGCCATTGTGAATTTTCAAATATTTTTCCTAAATCACGAGTGTTATGCATTTTTGTTATCAGGATAACAATGTGCATCGATAAGAGGGTAATGAAATACAGGGTGTTCAGATATTCAGAAACGACGGAAAAAATTGTTTCAAAGAAGTTTTTTCTTTTTTTGAATTATCGTGGAGGGGAAGTTTTTTATGAAGGGGGGGTATCCGTCTCGCGTAAACACCCTGTATTTTTTCAAGAGTATTTAAATAATGAACACGTTGTGTTCAGGTATAAACAATTATATCTACCCCCTAGGCCCGGGGGAACTTTCCCTAAACATAATTTTTGAAACAAAAAGCCATTCTTGTGTGTTGTTTCCGCAGATTTCGAATCTGTTGATAAAATCTTCCGTGTTACCTGTATCACTTAGGCCCAGTCTTACAAAACCGGGATAAGCTCGGCTATACTTGGTATAATCTCCTAGGTTACTTTTTTCACCTCGCCTTTGTCAGCATGCCATTTATCCCAGGTTTACGCTCGAATAACGCTATTCCGGTTTCGTAAGACTAGGCCTTACAAGATGGAACATTGATTGATTCCATCTTGGACACCCTCGAGAACACCCTCTGCTTTAATATAGAAATCGATTCCGCTTCTCAACCTAATTATGAAGAGATAGCTTAGTTAACAGAAAACATGTAACAAAAATTGTTCAAATTTAAAAATATCGGAAAATTATTTCCATTCACTGGCGCGGCTTGTTGAAGCCGCATGCTGCTGGTCCCATCAGACCAGCGTGGCAGCAAACGTGCTATAGCGCGGCAAAGATAAATTCCAGGGTCAGAAGAATTAAATCATGATATTTTATGATTGATATCGATGCAGAATTTCATCCTCTATAACATATTCAAAGTTCCAAAAAATCCCCTTGCCAACCAAGGGAACCAACCTTGCATTTCATTCCGATGCAAAACGCTTTTGCACGTGAGTAGTAGGTACCTACAGGTAATTTTGAAGAAGTGATGCCCCGATGGGACCCGCGACTGTGCTTTCTAAGAGGTCGAAAGTCCAAAAAGTTACCATTTTTGAAATCGTTGCTTTTTTTATACTTGTTTCGCTGAAGTATATATATTTAAGGTCGAGGAACACAACGCAATAAGTTTCGAGAATGTGTTATGCACCAGTGGCGTTCCAGACGGTTGCGAAGGGACCGAGGTGCGATTTTTCACAAAGTCTTATGGTAAACCGTGACTAACACTTTTTTTGATATGTTTAGTAGATATAATTTCTGACCAAATCGCACATCCTGATTCTGAAAATAAATATGAAATTTTGATAGAGACGTGTTTAACCGGTTTGATCAGAAAAAAAACATGATTTTTCTACCCTCAAAATTGATGTTTTTTAATTCTAGTTCCATCATTGTCCAATGTATTTATAACTATGATTTTGACTTGGAGAGTTGCTTTGGGCTATTTTGCACACAAATATCATTTGCTGAAACTTTTTCCCGTTTCCAGAAAGTCACGGAGTGATTTTATTTCTTGAAATGCTGCATGCATGTCAAAGCTTGATGTGATGAAATGTTCTATTTTACAGAAAAAATTAGTCTCTAGTCAGAATGTAGCTCTGACTTGGTACTTTATTCATTTCAAGGCATGAAAATAGTTTTCTCTATTGAAGAAAAAAAAATGTAATCGGAGCCGAATTTCAGTCATGACATCATTTCTTCCGACATTGCGGAATAAATTTCGTGAAAAACGCGAGGTTTCGACCTATGAATTTGTTATTTTTTAGCTCCATTCCCATTGTGGTTGAAATCACCCATGATCACAATTTTGACATAGATTGTTCAATTGAACTATTTTATAGATGAATTTCATACACCAGAAGTTTCTATCGATGTTGCAAAGTCACACCGTAATTTTGTTCCAAAACGTGCATCATGAAGAAATTAAATTTCAAAAGCTCGCAATGTCTAAAGAAAAATGTTGTCATGACTAAAATACGGCTCCGATTCTAGTTTTTTCTATTTTGTTTGATAGAAATAACTATAGGTATTTCTATGCCTTGGAATGAATGAAGTACCAACTCAAAGCTTTATTCTGACCATGGTCTAATTTTTTCTGTGTCATAACACGTTTCGTCACATCAAGCTTTGACATGCAACATCTCAAGAAATAAAACAGCTCCGTGACTTTGTGAAACGGTAAAAAGTTTCAGCAAATGATATTTGTGTGTGAAATAGCCGAAAGCAACTGTCCAAGTCAAAATCATAGTTATAAACATAGGACAATGATGGAACTAGAAATACAAAACATCAATTTCAAGGGGAAAAAAATCATGTTTTTTTTCAGATAAAATTGGTTAAACACGTCTCTATCAAAATTTCATTATTATTTTTAGAATCAGGATGTGCGATTTGGACAGAAATGATACCAAACATGTCAAAAAAGTGTCAGTCACGGTTCACCATAAGACTTTGTGAAAAATCACTTTTTGGCCCCTTTTGGCCCCCAATATTTTTGCTATGTTTGCCGCGCTACTAGAGGAACTGACTAGAAAGCTCAATGATCATTAAGCGTAAATTACAATATAAATGACTAGTGTGTCACGTCGTCATTTTTTTTTTAATGATCATTCAGAACGTCATTTAGGACCTTAATGATCATTACCTAAGAGTAACCATGATCGCCGAATAATTGCCGGTGGTCGTGCACCATCGCCGTGATTCTTCAATACCATTGGCTAGCTTTTCTGCAATAAATCGCGATATCTGTCATCTGGTCTGTTATTCCAGTACGCCATTCAGTCACGTATTTCTGGAATGAAGGAACTGGATTTTGTGTCTTGCCTCTTGCAACAACATTTCTTGTACCAAATTATGAGATAATGCCCGTAGCGTGCACGTATAACCACGTACAAAAAATTAAGAACTCCCTGTTCACATAAAAAAAAACACCTATTTCCGTAATTTAGATGATACGAACATTGCAAACGTGTAGCACGATATCGATTGGCGGCACTCTATTTTTGGCAAACTCGAATTTATTGATGAGGGAATGAGGTTCATTTCCATAAATATTCCATGAATAAGCTGAAACTATGCTGATAGCTTTCCAACATGCTACCTAGATCATCTATTTTTAAACGTCCGTCGTGGAAAATGTGGAATTTTGCAAAAGCAAGCGAAATGGAAGGTAATCCTACTAATCGCAAAAGCAGTTGAAAAATTGCAGGAAAGCTATAATGAATCACACGATAGATACGAACATAATAAACTAACATACATCTGTCGGTTGCTTTGCCACTTGCCGCCAGCCGCGCACATAAACCAGGGCCGCGCTCAAGAGTTGGTAAGACTGTGGGATTTTGATCAGGTTGACTAAATTCATCAGTCTCTTATTCTTCGTTTCCTCCATTTCTTTTTACTTAATATACAAATTCAACATATGTTTTGGCAACAAATAAAGATAGTAAGGTGTGGTGTAAACATTGCAAGAAATAATTATTTTGTTATTGCTTGCAATGTTCACACCACGCTTTCTTGATTGAATGGAATCTAAGCCAAATACCACCTCACATCTCACCTAAAATATGAAATAATTATTATGATTATAGATGTAATTGGCAATAATAGCCCAATACTCGGGACCATTCGACAATTTGACATTGACATTTCAGGGGAAAATTGATCGCCACGTGTATTCATGCGCTACGGCGCAAGCTCATAGGCTCATTACGATTTGCAGTGTGTCACCCCCAAATTCGCAATCGTCATTCAACATTAATGATCATTACACTTGATGATCATCAAGGTGCAGTCTGTCAAGGGTATTAATTCTCTCCAGAAGTTGAAAAATCAGTTGAAAATCAGTCTTGAGCCTAGCTTGTTTCAACCCCATGGGGTGAGGGACAATAATTTAGACTTGATCTTCGTGTTTTTGTCTAATTCCAGAAGCTTCCTAATGAGATCAACTGTTTTTCGGTAATATCCTAAACAGAATATACAACACGTAACTGATCATTAACGTTAAATGACTATTGCGAATTTGGGGGTGACACACTACAAATCGTTATAAGCCGATGAGCTTGCGCCGTAGCGCGTGAATACCTATACGTGACGATCATCTTTTCCCTAATATGTCAATGTCAAATTAATTGTCGAATGGTCCGAAGTATTGGGCTATTATTGCCCTTATCATCTATAATCATAATAATAATTCCATATTTCTAGTGAGGTGTGAGGTGGTATTTAGCTTAGATTCAAGAACATCAATCAAGAAAGCAATAATTATTTTATCAATGCTTGCAGTGTTCACACCACACCATACTATCTTCATTTGTTGCCAAAATATATGTTGAATTTGTACTGAATCGAAAGAAATGGAAGAGAAGAAGAATAAGAGACTGATGACTTAGTCCTCGATTTAGTCGATAGCCTGATCGAAATCGCATAGTCCCATAGTCTGAGTAGTCTAACCAACTCTCAAATCCGCGCGGCCCTGGTTCAGGTGCGCGGCTAGCAAGTGGCAAGGCAATTGACAGATGCATGTTATAGCTAATTATGTTCGTATCTATCGTGTGGTCATTCTATTTTTTTTGCAATTTTTCAACTGCTTTTGCGATTGATATGGAATAAGAATAAGAATAAGAATGAGCGTTTATGGAAATAAACACCTATACAGGGTGGTCCGACTTTTATGTCATTAAATTCAAGGATCGATAGAGAATGAGAAATGAAGGGGACTTTCTCCAGAAAATATATTTGAGAAATGCCAAATAACAGAGATACAACCGAGGATACAACCCTTCAAAGTTGGAGATGAATAATCGTTTTTCCCGCATAACTTTTGAACCGTTCAACCGATTTGATTGAAAATAAAACCAAAAGCTTACTGAAATTATCCCTTGTCGAACAATCATAACATGTTCCATAAAAAAGTTCCAGGGGCGTAGACATTAGGGGGTGTCCCTACTTTTCTCCCCTATTTTTCACTCCCTAGTTATTTTTGGAAAATGTTTATAATTTTAAACTCCACGTTCAATTTTGAAGAAAAAATCACTTTGCAAAATTTTGATTAGAAGCTTTGTTTGGGGGATATTTGAGATTGAAGGTTTGGAAAACATCTCAAAAGCCCAACTTTCAAAGGTCTAAAAATTAAAATCCAAAAAAAAACTCGTGATTTCTCAGCTCAAATAGGTTTTCTAGAATTTCTAAGTTGATGAACCACCATTTTTTCCAAAATACGAGAAATTTTCAGGAAAAAAACAATTTGGGCTCTGAAAAGTGGCGATTTCGGGATGTTTTCCAAAGTTTCAAACTCAAATATCTCCTGAAAGAAGCTTCCAATCAAAATTTTGCGAGAGTAGCTGATACGTTGACCACGTGATACACTAGTAATTTATATCGTGATTTATGCTTGATGATTATAAAGTTTTCTATAGTCTGTCAAGGGTATTACAAGCTGAGAAAAAGCACGAAAATACTGTTCACGTGTTTGTTGTGTCAATACATAAGATGTTATGACTTTTATATAAGTTGTATATGGATATTACAGCTTATATATTTAAGTTGACACTTGTCAAAATAGCCTCAAGAATTACAAAAAATTAACAAGTTTCAGTAGAACAAACACGTGAAATGTTGTACAACACTCGTGGCTTGTTACACACAAGATGCTTTCCTACACTCAGCCTCTCACAGAACTCGGGCTGCGCCCTTGCTCTGCAAATTTCGGCTTCGTGTCTGGAAACCACTCATGTAACAGCCAACTCGTATCGTGAACTACTATTTGAAAAAATGATAACTCAAAAATTAGCTGTTTAGATTTCTATTTTGATCGTTTATATCTAATGATAAATACGAATTTCTTCATGACCTATATAATTTTTATTAGTTCACCTACTCACCTTTGAAAGTTCACGATTTGCTTGTCTTCTTCTCCAAAGCCAATGAAGCGGAGAACGCCCGAGATCTTGAAAAGAAAATCAAAATCAATAGAAAGTGGGACGAAACTGAATTGATTCACAAAAATAAGTCAAATTCAGTGCTTTTCTTGAACTTAATAAAGCATACTCACTTTATACGGAAATTCGCAGGAGATGACGAGTAGTACTTGACTGCACGTGGGTCGGAGAAGGTAAAGAGACAGGAAGGAGCGTCTCAGACTGTGCCATGTGTACATGAAGATGCGCCGGAAGTCGCCATCTTGAATAATCACATAATTCGGCTGGGGGCGTGGCGTGACGCTCGTGCACCCTCGTGCCAACTCGCTTGTTGTGGATGGTTGTTTTCAAATCGGAGCTGGAAAAGTTGCTGGTTTCTTGTGTTTTTTGAGAAAAATAAACAAAGTAATGATTAGTTATGCTGCCTGTTGCTGTGGGTGTTCCAAAAGCCAGAAAAACAAAACTGCCACCGGGATCTCTGAACGGAAATGACTGGCCTCGGCCGCTTATCTGCGCATGTTAAGCTGTCAAACGTTCGCCATTTGCAACAACCACATTGTCGCAAGTTTCATGGTGAACGCTCCTTCCTGCCTCTATACTGCGGAATGTATTTTACTCCCAGGGACTTTTCCCACACAATTCAAGAATAGCGGCCCTGGTCATGGGGTTGGTTCGAGGGTTGGTTATTGTTATGGTGGGGGAAGAAATTGTGGCGGCAGCAGATTTGAATTTGAAAGAAGCAGCGGTCCAGATTTTCCAAACTTCAGACGTACCTACCTAACCTAACCTCAAAAACTTGACAACTTGACTTGGCAACGAGGGAAGAAGAATCGAAGACGATGGACTCATCTGCGATGGACCCACAAGAACATCGGGTAATCCAGATGTCGGATGGCCCCTGCTGTGGTTCAATCCTGAAAGTACTTGTCATACCTCCTTTTCATAGTAGAAAAATATAAATAGTTGATTTTCAATTCAATTCTATATATTTATTCATTGTTCCTTCGGTATTACATCATGAACAAGAAAACAAACAGGATTACATGAAACTTGTATGTGTTGTGTGATCACGATACACGTGTAATCCACAAAATTCGCGTAACCAGGGCCGTTTTTCTTGAATCGTGTGAGAAAGTCCCTGGGAGTTTTATGCAATCCGCGATACATCGATGCAGCGAAAGTTGCCTAAAACCATGTGAGAATGGTTCTTGCCCACTTCAGAGTAGACAAGAAAACTCACATAGGTTGCATCATTAATCATTATCATAATCATAATCATCTCAATAAAATAACTTTAAACTTAGCTGTTAGGAAGAATATTCATGTCATTCAAAAAAAAATTTCATTATTTTTTGTTTTCTAGATTGTAAGAGAATATCTACCTAATTTCTCAATTACCAGAAGTTATATTTTTGTTTATGTTGACCTTTTTTTTCTTTAATTTTATGAAAGTATTTCACTACTGATGTTTTTTTCGATAATCTAAATTTGGTATTCCATCTTAGACCGCCTCTAGGATAAGATGGATTAGTAAGCTGTTTTTTATCTTCAAATTTTTTCTCATTTATATTGAAATTTTCCATTCATACGTTAGTGCAGATTGGATATTCCGGATGTCGACTATCATCTTCACTGATTTTTTGTTCAATTTGTTGAAAAATGTAAAAACTATAGTCATTTTGAAAGAAGTATGCAAACTCGGGCACACTCCCCGTATCTTTTGCTTTTTCATCAGCATTGTACCTGAAAAATCAGTTGGACCTTGTTACGGTTACCTATAGGCGAGCGGCCCGCAAGTTTGGCCGGCGTGCCATTGTTCCATTGTGGTGGTAGAAAGGGCACAAAAGATCGTCGACCCAACATCCGGTTCGTTTGCTTAGTCCTCTACAAGGCCAGCATCGCTTTATCCATCTCGAGTACATGCCTACCTACTACGGTAGAGCAGGCCAAGCAAATATTCGTCTTTATCATAATGCAGTGGGCGCCAGGTCGCCCAATACGATCAAGACCATTCTCAGAATGATGTCTGTCTGTCTGTCCGTCTGTTTGCCTGTCTGTGATCTTTTCCGATAACTTCGGAACCGCTGACTTGATCAACTTGAAATTTGGTATGCGGACATGGTTTTTCTCTGGAACGAGCCCACTAGTCTTTGGCTGTCACACTTGACTTCCAGTATGTCATTTCATAGCTCTTGAAAAAACTGTATCCAGAACAGTCAAGCCCTATCTGTCAAATAATACAAAACATCAATCTTCAAATTTCCACCATTTGATCATTCAAAATCAATACCTACGATGGATTGGAGCCAAGTTTGGCAAGAAGCAACACAACAAACAACAAAAGAGTCAAATTAAGTGTGCAGTTGCAGTATCTTACCATTATCCAGTCGGGCGTTATGAATTTTCAAAATTTCTCTCAGCCGTTCCCACCCAAGCCCAAGAGGGCCTCTCACCCGGGTTTTGATCAGAACGAGTCGGTTTTGATGCAGGACTCCACTCAAAGATTCATTCTTGTTCGGGAATCGACTTTTTTTGATAATTCCAACTGATATCGAAAGTAGTTTGATTAAGCGTCGTGTAGCCCCGTTGTCAAAATCGACACGTTCCGGCTCTCTGACGGTAATTTTTCCAAAATAAAATGCACATTCGGAGAATTAGAGGGAAAAACTGCGGTGCAAACTCCGACATGCGGTGAGGCCCACGAAATATTCATTCCAAGATGCAGACATGCTGGAAATTAAAGTTGGAGAGAAAATTGAAATTATTTTTATGGAAAAAATTGATATTTTCTCCAATTCCCAATTCCTAACTTTTTTTCTACATTATTTGTTTCTTTAACTGAGCTATCAAGTGTGATAGGTATACTTTTCAATTCAGGATGAGAAGCGGAATTGATTTTCATACTGAATTAGAGAATGTACTATTTGAAAAAAAAAAAAGTGATATACCACAGGCAATTTCATTATACAGATTCAGAATCTTGCGGAAAAACATGCGAGGATCGTCTTTCGTTTCGAAAGCTATGATCAAGGAAAGTTTTGAGGGGGTATTATTTGTACGTAAAATACTTTTGAATTGCTTGAATACGTCGTGAATTGTATTCATCCATCACCAACTTTTAAAAGGTCATCTGATGAATGGACTTTAGTGGTTTACGGTTCACTCTGTAAGTTGTAGGTACCTATATTGTTTATTTCATGAGCTCATTCGAAATGCCGTAGTTATAAGGGCTACATGAACGGCATTGTTGTCTACTGACAGTTGGTCGTGTCTCGTTTTGTTAAGTTGTTTGTTCAGTTTCTTTATGTTGACCTGACCTTTTCAATTTCACCTGAGCTTTTGGTTTTCGGCTCTGGTTTCGGTAATGATTATCATCATACATGGTGACCCATGACTGATGCCACATGCTCGAATGCCAGGTAGAGGACACCAAGGCAAGTTTGAGAGGCTATATTGTATCCTCGGAACGTCTCGTCATCGCGAATAGACAGAGGAAGAGATATAGGGGATTCATAGATACAGACAAAGATAGCGTGCACATAACGAAATCTTCAAAAGATACAGAATCGAATAGAAAATGCATCAATTTTGTGTATCAAAATTGGTCAAAATCAAATGATCAGATTTGGAATTGTAAGTATTTAACACAAAAACTAGCGATCACAGAGACTATGACCAGCCCGATCAGTTGATTCGTTCTGGAAATATAGCAAATTGAAAAAGGACTATTTGCCATTATTTTACACCGTAACGAATAACAGAAATATATTGTTTTTCTTGTCAAATTTTTGTTTTTCAAGCGATTTGAAACAGGTTTGGTATCATTGTGAGCCAGATAAATAAAATACGAGTGCCATATGAAATATGGTCGTAATGTCAAAATTCAAATTGGCGGACACATCAACTCCACAACTGAATATAAAGTCTTCTTTTGCAGTCTTTTTTTTTCATTGAAATCCGACGACTGACAGAATTGAAAACTGAAGGCGTTTTTGGAAAGAGCGGACTGATTTTGGCACTTTGAAGTCACAACCAGCTCAATTTGTTCATTGATTGAGGAGACGTAGCAAATTGAAAAAAGGTTCTTTTGCCATTGTTCAAATCTTCAACGACTAATAAAATTTATTGTTTAGATTACTGAATTTTTGCTTTTTTTCATCGATTTTGACAGATCAGGCAATATTGTGTCGCCTAATAAATAGGCTACAAGAATCATACATGAATCTGGCCAAAATTCAAAATTGGAAAGAACCTTGGACACAACTGAAAATCTTTTTGAATTTGTTACAATCATGTCCACAACGAATGAACAAAGTGAGCTGGTCATGGTCTCAAAATACAGAAAACAGTTCGTTCTTCCAAAAAACGTCTTGAGTTTCTATCGTTCTGACACATTTTAACGAAAAAGAAAAAACTGCAAAAAAGGGTTATTTTCAGTTGTGTTCACCATTTTGAATTTTGAGATTCTGACCATATTCATAATGTATTGTAGCGTAGCTAGGAGCGTAGCCCATTTATTTGGCTACACAATGGTACCTAATCTGTCAAAATCTGAAAAGAAATGAAAATTCAGCAGTCAAAACAAGAAATTTATTTTACTCGTTAAGGATCGAAACGATGCCAAAAAATTTTCTTTTTTCAATTTTCTCCATCTCTAACGAATGAGCCATTTGACCTGATTGTGATCTCAAAATGGAAACAACAGTGCGTTCTTTCATAAAACGTTTTGTCAGTCCGTCAAATTTCAATAAAAAAAATACGACTGCAAAGAAGGCCTATTTCCAGTTGTGTTTCGTCATCTTGAATTTTGACATTTCGACCGACATTTCACACACGATACTTGTATAATATTCAGTTGGCTACACAATATCATCAAACCTGTCAAAATCGTTCAAAAAAGAAAAATTTGGCAGGCAAAATGATATTTTTTCAATTATTCGTTACGGATTGAAAAAATGGCAAATAACCCACTATGCAAGAAAACATCTCTGTGACATCACTTAGATGTTCAAGTCACAACTGTGATGTTAACAAAAAAGTCTCTGCGATGTTAAGTGGACATCTCTGTTACTTCTTATGTCCGGGTAATTAGAACATGAATGAGATATCTCAAAGATGTCCAAATGTGACATACTATCTACATCGCTATTCCACATCTCGTAGACATCACTTTTTGACGTACATGATACGTCGCATTTTGGATGTGTATTTTTAAATAAAAATCAATTTTTCACCACTTTTCAACATAGTTTTATGTCACAGGAGGTTCCGCACCTATTTTTACTAATTTTTACAATCTATACAGCACGTTTTTTCCCTAAGAAAAGTTCTTCTTCTATGGCGTCCTCCGCAGGATTCGAACCTGGATCCCCACAGGTGATGGTTAGAGGCACTGCTGCCGATTCGTCTAAGCTACCAACTTATCTACTACAGTATATTTAAACAGCGCACTTGATGTTCAGGGATGTTTCTCGGAAAATTTCATTAGGATTCGAAGCGATACACCAAGCTCAAAAAGCCTCGCTGGGGCTCGAAACGTTACAGCCAGGCACAAGGGACTCCGTTGGGGCCCCGGACATTACAATAATAAGACATGAACGGGAGTCATCAAAGTATTCGAAAGCACAATAAAACAAAAAGGGGCCCATTTTGGGGTTCCGAATAACGCAAAAGCAAACACAAGGGTTCACTAAAGGTGCGAAAGTCACGACAAAATGCAAGAAGGCCCAGTAGGCTTTCGAAGAACACAAGGAGACACAAACGGGGCACACTAGTTCGGAAAGCCACAAGCACAACAAGACACAAAAGTTGTTTCAAACGACACTTGAAGACATAAGAGGGCCCGCAAGGCCTCACACTAAACATGAAGACATAAGGCTGTTCTAGCATCACACACATGGAATAGAGGACAAAACTATTTATTAAATATTTTCCGACACACAGAGCTTGACGATGACAGCCCGCGAAATTTGGAAAATCTCTCAGTGACTACATCTCATTGACGTCAGTGAGATGTTACACTTCGGCAAGTTGAAAGCAGTAACAATGTGATGTCCGGTAGATGTCTCATGTGTGATGTTCAATTTAAGTTCATTTCGAAACATCTCTCAGACATTACATCGTATAACATCGCGGATGAACATCACAGAGATGTGGAAGTAACGTTCATTGTGATGTTATTTTGTGACATGATTGAGATCATCTCATTTATGAAACATGACATGCTATGCTGAGTGGGAAGCCTTCAATCAGTTTGCTACATTTTCAGAACAAATGGACCATTTAAGCTGGTCATGGTCTCAAAATGTAGAAAACAGTTCGTTCTTCCTAAAAATGTCTTTAGTTCTGTCATTCTGTCAAATTTAAATTAAAAGAAACGACTGCAAAAGAAGGCCTATTTTCAGTTGTGTCCGTCATTTTGATTTTTGATATTCCAGCAATATCTATATACGATTTTGATAGCTTACTCATTTGGCTACACAAGAATACCAAGTTTGTCAAAATCGTCCAACAAACAAAAATTCGGCGAGGAAAATAAAACAGCGCGGTTTTTTATGGCCCACTCGGTACATGAGACGGACAAGTCGCTTCTGCATGATAAACACCCCATGGTTCTTCTTCCTATACAGATTGGGCTCTTTTGCGACGGCGTGGACAGGTATAGGTAATGGCGGTATATTTGATCAGGCCATAATTTCGAACAAATGATCAATTATACCATTACAATCAACAAGTGGATGCATGGAATGCGTCAAAATTTGTGCTAGAGCATGTTAAAGTTTGACATTTTGCTGGAAAAGTGAGCAAGAAACTAAATGATTGCTTGATTTTTCATATAGGTATTTCCTCGGGTATTTCGATATTAAAGTTGAAAACTGTGTGGTGAGATTCTGATCCGAGGATGGACTGTATAACTGGTTGCCTGCCCGTTGACAGTTTGCCCTCTGTTTATGTTTTAAACCCACGTCCCACGTGCCATGTGTTAACCTCAAATATTTGGCCGAGAAAAGTCATCACATCAGAGTACATACATCAGAGAAAAGTGTCCGTCGATTTAAGGTAAAAAATAGACTCTATGCTTCAATTTTTACATGGTTTATTCGTTGTGGCACGTGTGTCAGTACAGTACTGTCAGTTCGGAATGTTCGGATGTAACATTGGTTGCCTAACCTGATGATAAAATAATACAAAAAGGCCTGATCGCTCACTGAACCTTCTCGTATCCCTCTAGCATTCATCATTCAGCTTCTTAATAACTATTTCACACTAAAAACAACTCAATTGATAAGAAACGCAACGTTTTCCAACGTATTGTACACAAATTCCAGTTTGTTCGAATGTAGCAACAAGTAGTTGTCTAATCGAAAGTTGCACATGCGTCTAGAACACTATCCGTCAGTTCCACAAAAAAGATGATCAGCGATCAAGGCTGATTGCAGATCAACTGAACTTATTTCTGCTGAATGCTAGGTGATTACTGACAAAAAATGCCTGAAATCTGTACTAGACCCATCATCTTTCCCTTATTAAGAGACAAACCATCATTTCCATTGATCAGTCAGCTACAAATTGACAAACAAAAATCGCAAATTAACTAATCTCGTATTATCTGTTTTGTGGAACCCACGGTATGTATAGGAACAGAAACTACAACAATGTTATAACTTAGATGTGCGTGAGCTCATGATGATGTAGGAATCATGAGGGTCAATAATTGAGGAGCATCCGAAGAAAAGTTGACTTAAGGTGACCTCTTATAACTTCTACGCCACTGATTGGATTCTTTCAAAATTTGGCAAGTAATTAGATAAATACGACAAATCAGGTTATGCTGAATTAAATCTGAATTTGCCAGAACGTTCTTGAGTTACAGATTTTTGAAATCCAAAAAAAGTAAACTTTGAAAGGCTGATGTATCTTCGTCATAAGGGCGAACAAGCATAACAAGGGGTCGCATTTAAAAAATAGAGGCGCTCCGGTATTGCGAAAAGTCTTGTACACCTACACCACGGGACTGACGTTCATTTTTATTCTCTTTGGTGAATTGCTGCCCTCGGGCCCTAGGAGCCCCACGGGCATCAAATGTCATCCGCGGGAATGGAAACTCACTTTAGTCCCTTGGTGTATGAACTACTAATAGTGCTAGTCTGTAAAAAATATCATTCCATAAACGCTCTGTTATGTAAAAATTCGTGTCGGTCATTGGCTGTTGCCTAGGTAATAACAACGTAACAGAGCCTTCATGGAATGTAATTTTTCAGAGAATCGCACCATAAGTATTATTTATACTTACACCACCCTCGACACCACCATTTTCATAAACCCAGCTTTCTCAGGACTCAGCTCTTCAGGACGGCATTTCCTACTGTTTACTCTTTAAACGTGAGTTTCATGAAAACCAGTGGAGTAAGAGAATTGGAAAGAAGGAAGGGATTCTAAAATCAAATATGAAAACGTATAAGTATTTCAAAATTTTATCATTAAAAAAACTCGAATTTTTTTTCACAATTTTCATATTTTATATTATTGATATTATAAACTGCTCAAAAGTGAATGAGGGTAATCAAAAATTTCGCAATTTTCAAAACGGGAATATCTCGGAAAAAAATTACCTGATTTCAAAAAAGGAGACAACACCAGATAGGACCTTCTTTCAGCTACGTGGTGATGGAAAAGATAATTTCAATAATCAAAATGTACATGATATACAGGGTGTCGAAAGGAGGAGTGTCCGAAGGGTCAATTTTCGAGAAAAAATTATAGATTATTCCTGATGTCATTTTTGAAAAAGTAGCATTAATATCTCGAAACGGTTTCTTAGTTTTACGAATATTTGTTTAATTTCAAAGGCTACGTGATTTTTTCTTAAATTTACAGTTTTTGATTGCGAATCTCTGATTGTCCATATTATTGACATAAATTTGGCGGATACGCATGAATTTACTTCATATACTTTACCACGACAAAAAATTCCACCCCAACGACCCCCAAGGGGGCTACCCCCGGTGAACGTCAGCAACCTCTTCAGGGATGAGTTGAAATGGAGCATGTTGTAGCGGTTACCATGAATTTTTCAAATCAGGATTCTTGACGTAACATTAGTAAATTTATGTCAAGTCATAATTACGATCATGGTTACTAGTCCAGTCACTATGTTCAAAAAATAGTACCAACTTCGGAAAAATTAGTAGAGGGTTGAAATTTTGTACACATAATCCTTAGATAGTCTTGAATGACCTATGAAAAGTCCCCTGAAATCCGAGCTCAGGAACTTTGAATAATCGCCATCAAGTGTTAAAAAGGCGTTTTTTCGGCGAAGAAGTCATTTCTTTATAGCAAGATTGTCCTTTTTGTAATTGAATGATTGCGTATTACCATCTCAACAATCACCATACCCTATTTCTACTTTTGCATAGTTGGCAGACACAAGATGGCGGCCAAGAAGTAAAAACAGTTGACTGTCTTATTTCCAATAGTAGCAGACTTAAAAAATGTCGGATGATTGCATTTGATTTCTGACGTAATTCATCATGAAAATACCAAGTTATACTTCAATATCTAGGGAAATCACTGATTTATTGAAGAAAGTTGAATTGTGAATTTTTTTTAGATTTTTGAGAATATTTCAAAAACGGTCAAAGATATTTTGGAACCGTCCACAAAATCTTCGTAACCATGAAATTACGAATATATAGGGTGATTTGAATGTCTCCAGCTGTTTCGGTTGCTGAGGTATTTTTTTTTATATTTCACTTCCCTCAACCTGCTGAATATGGCGTTTGCATGGGTATGGCTGATATTTACCCTGCATCTACATTCACATTTAATCAAAAACTAGTAAAAACATGATTTGCAAATAATTTTTTGCATTCTGCCATCTTGGATCCGCCATCTACGTAAAAGTAGAAATAGTGTATGGCGATTGTCAAGATGGTGCTACGCAATCATTCAATTACAAAAAAGACCGTCTTGCAATAAAGAAATGACTTCTTCGCCGAAAAAACGACTTTTTAACACTTGATGGTGATTATCCAAAGTTCCTGAGCTCGGATTTCAGGGGACTTTTTACAGGCCGTTTATGACCATCAAAGGAATGCGTGTACAGAATTTCAACCCTCTACTAATTTTTCCGAGGAAGAAAGACTTAGTGACTGGACTATACCATATCAGCTCCATTTTGGTCATTTTTGAACAGGGTGTACACGCGAGAGGGATAACCCCCCATCAAAAACTTCATTTTCACGGTAATTCAAAAAAGAAAAAATTTTCCTGGGACATTTTTTTCAGTAGTTTCTGAATATGACAAGTATCATACTCTATTCCGTGCCTTATACAGGGTGTGGCATTTTTTTTTTGCACTTTTTCGAAACTTCCTGTATATCATCATCACATTTATTGCACACTGTTATCTTGATTACGATAATGCATGACACTTCAAGAAAAAATTCAGAAAAAATTGGAAAATTTACAAAAATTCCATTTTTTCCCCCCAAATGAATATGTTTAGTTGGAGTATTCTATTCTACTTTCAAATGGCATGGAATTACATAGAATGTCTGATAAAATATCTGAGACATATCTGATTTCTAAAATGAATCCATCATTCTGGAATTTTTTTTTTTGAAATGCCATTGTGAATTTTTGAATTTTTCTCAAAACACTTCAGAGGTGTCATGCAATTTCTGTTATTAGGTTGAGAATATGAATCGACTGTGATGTTGATGACGAAATACAGAGTTTTTCAAAAAAAGAAAACAATTGCGACACCTTGTATTTGGCACGAAATGGGAAAAATACTTGACATTTTCAGAAACTACGAAAAAAATTGCTCCATGATGGTTTCTTTTTTTTTCAATTATCACGAAGGGGAAGTTTTCAATGAGGGGATATCCGTCTCGCGTAACACCCTGTACAAAATTTCCAAGAGGGGGCTGATATGGTAGCCATGGTCGTGATTATTATGAATTCACATAAAGTTACTGACGTTATCGTTGGTCAAGAATCCTGATTTGGCAAATTAATGATAACCGCCACAACTTGCTTCATTTCAACTCATCCGTGAAGAGGTTGCTGGCGTCCACCAGGGGTAGTCCCCTTGGGGATCGTTGGAGATAGAATTTTGTCGTGGGAGGGTATATCAAGTGAATTCATGCATATCTGCCACATTTATGTCAATAATATGGCCAATGAGAGAATCGCAATAAAAGACTATAAATTTTAAAAGAAGTCACGTAGCCTTTGGAATGGAAGAAATATTTGTGAAACTGAAAAACCGTTTCGAGATATTAATGCTACCTTTTCAAAAATGACATTGGAAATATTCCTTTTTTTTTCGAGAAATGGCACACCGTTGAAAATTGACCCTTTGGACAGTCCCCTTTTTGACACCCTGTAAATCATGTACATTTGTGATGATGAAATTATCCTATCCATCACCACGTAGCAGAAAGTAGGCCCTATCTGGTGTCGCCTTCCTTTTTAAAATCGGGTAATTTTTTTCCAAGATACTCCCATTTTGAAAAACGCGAAATTTTCTATCACCCCTATTCACTTTTGAGCAGTTTATTTTTTCCGAAGAAAGACCCTCATTCTCTTGCCAGCCCAGACTTGGATATTTTAATCATTTTTTTGTTACGATGTTAGCTGCAGAGATTTGGCAGAAACTCACGCCACAAGAATATATCTGTTTCTCTTTCGCTCTGCAGCTAATCCGCAGTCTGTTTCAGTAGACATACTTCGCAGATAGAAAAGATTTTGTATTTGTACATCGAAGTTGTGAATTTAGAAAATATATGTACCGGGTGGGCCATAAAAAACCGTGGTCGGAATTTTTCCTTCTAAAATTTTTATTTCGCCACCGATTTTATCGAACTTTTCAGCATTGGCTAGCCAATTGAATAGGCTATCATTTCCGTATTTCAAAATGGCCGACATACCAAAATTCAATATGGCAGAAACAATTGAAAATAGGCCTTCTTTTGTTCTCGTTGCTTTTCATTGAAAGTTACCAAAAATTAAAAACCAATAATGTATTATGGAGGAATAGACCTTTCTTGTCAATTCAAGACTACAACCAGTAAAATCAGGTCATTTGCTGAGGAGCTATTGCGAGTTGAAGCGAAGCCTACTTTCCGGTTTTTTCATTTCCGCATAATTAATCCAAATTTAGGTATCCTGCCCGCCAATCCGCCTTTTGCTCATTTCTCAACCGATTTTCTCAAATCTGGTATCAGTGGCTAGCCAATTGGACAGGCTATCTTCTTCATATGAGAAAATGACGTACATATCAAAATCCAAGATGGCGTAAGCAATTGAAAATAGAATTTCTTTTGTCCTTATTGCTTTAAAAAAAAATAGCAGAGAGTCAACACCAATAATTATTATGAAGGAATGGACCTTCCTTGACAACCCAAGACTGCAAGCAATCGAATCGAGTCATCTGCTTAGAAGCTACGGTGAGTTGAAGTGAAGCCTACCTACCGGTTGGTTATTCCCGCATAAATGACCCAAACTTAAAAATCCTGCCCGCCATATCCTTATTTTCCAACCCATTTTTTCAAATTAGGTATTGAAACGACCCCAGCTATCGTCTTGTACCCCTGAATGGGTAGGCAACCCATTATACTGGCATTTAATTCAACTTATTTGAATTAAATCACTTTTCCCGCTTTTGGGACCGCTTGGCCGATGATCATCTAGTATCAGGACGACATCCCGTTGTGCCTCTCTTCTTGTTGTTCGATTATAGAGTTCTCGAGATTGTTGAGACAGGTCTGACTACAAGTTTGAACGCAATAAGACACAATATAAAATTTTAACGTAACATCAATCTATTGACCTCTATGTACAATTCAAAATGTTTAAATAATGGCTCGCTCCTATACCTAGTCCTACCTTCACATCGCAGGCTAAATTATCTAAAAGATCTAACCTATCCCCGAAGAGATAACTTTCCCCTAATTATTTCAGACGTCCCAACACCCCAACCCTCCGACGAACACCTGACTCTACACCTTGACCGACATTTAATTCTGACTGGTTTTCGCGGTTCAAAGTTCCTTTTGTGGTTACATCAGATCCAACATTTATGTTAGTGTTAGAGGTTATGTTAGGGTTAGGCCCGGCTTCTAGACACTGCAAAGAGAAGAGTGACTTCGACCACGAATGCAATCTAAGATTTGTGGGCCGGTGTGTGCGGTGGCCCCCTTTTTGTGGAGCCTCTTTTCAAAGGCTAACGCTCTTTTTGGGCTATGGTTCTCTTTTGCCCGTTTGGAAGGGATTGGATATGGCTGGCCTTTGTGGGGGCTTTAAACCTGTTTTCGCCGTGAATTGCCCCCAATGCTCAGAAAGATTCCCGTGATCGAAAGTGCCTATAACCGGAAATGTTGAACCAAATTTCGCCCTTCCAAAACTTTCGAACCGATGGTGTACGCGAAACAATTACTCAAGTCAAGGTACTAATTTAATGTGAAGAACGTTTTGAGCACGCCCCGTATACGCGCTAGTTCGTTGTTGTTTAGCAATTTGTGAGAGAAGGCCGCAGCCAGGAAAAACAAAACGCAGAGAATTTACTATACAGGGTGTTCGTCGAAAAGCCGATGCGGAGAGGCGTCGAAATAATCTTTACCCTAACACGAAGTAATCGCCGTCTACACTATTTCTGATCGAGCCCTAATAACAGTTCATTTTTACAAAGTCCCTATCTGAACGGTGGCGTCGCTGGGTACCGGCATGAATTCATCAGTTTCGAATAAGAACGTTCCCATTCCCGGGACAACTCTACATGGAAATATCCGGAACTGTCGTGGCGCTAAAACAAAATTATTAGTTTCAAGGAGGGGGGGGGGGTGTCCATCAATCCGACCAACAATTGCGACTCTACGGCAGGGTCCGAACCCCGATCTCAACGCGATTCTATTTTATTTCAATTACTTGATTTTTCACGTAGTTCTCAAAATTTACTTTTTCCGAATAACTAGGAGCTTCAGAAACGCAGAGGAAGCTCACCCGCGAGTCTCCAGATCTAACCCACTAGGTCCGGTGCTCTGAGTACCGCAGTCACAAAGCCAAGTCCAGAGGGCCCAAGAGCGCGAAAACCTTTCTATGAAGGTATCCAACAAAGGACGAAGCTTGCCAGTGGCTGTACCTGACGGCAGACAGTAGCGCAGACACCAGCACGTGCAGGCAGATTCAGAACGCACGCGTGAGCCCCATCATACATTTTTCCGACAAAGCCTAACCGTAAGCAACTATCCCAACTCACCAAGACTAACCTCCCGCTCGTCGAGGTCATCACTCCGCCACACGAGATACCGAAACGAGAGACCTCATTTCTATCGGGCCTGGATCATTTAGGGGTTTTAACTCGACATCCTCGAGGTGGGCTAGAACTCATCGTAGAGGGAACGCGACTCAGCATCCTGGAGGGGGTTCGAAACACTTCGTCAACGGGTCCCAACTCTGCGACTTGGAGAAGGGTCGAAACTCAACACCGGAAGGGTCTTGGCACATCGACCTGGAGAAGGGCTGGGACTCGTCGCCGGAGGGCTCTGACTCGACACCTGGAGGCGGATCAAGACTCAACGTCCAAGGGCTCTGACTCGACATCCTAGAGACGGGTTGCAACTCAACGGGGGAAGCAACTCATCAGTCTCTCGGAGGGTCAAAACTCAACCTGGAGGGTTCTCGACTCAGCGTGCTCCCAAGGGGACCAAAACACGACTCCGAAGGGTTCCAACTCGGCTTTCTCCAGGGGGCCTTTGAGACACATCAGCCGGGGGAAATCGACTCGTCATTTTCCAAGTGGGCTGGGACTCATCATTGGGGCTTCGACGCTTCGGCCTCTAGGAGGGTCGCGACGCAACATAAACGGGTTCTAACTCAGCTTCCTCGAAGGGGACTAAAACTCTTCGCTAACAGGCCCGCAGAAGCACTCGGCGACGGACGCGACAAGTCGGGAGCGGACGGCAGCCCAGGAGGATTGGTCCAGGTACCACGGTCAATCTCCGGCGATATCCTCCATTCCCAGCAATTCAGAATATTTTATTGCATCCAAAACGATCGCGAACGGTGTATAGACGGCGCAGGTAATCTGAGAAGCCGCTGAAGAATGCGACCGGCGGTGTTAACACGTGTGAATCGGATGGTGGCGGACAGCGGGCAGCGGGCGGTGGCCGATGGCGTGTCAACACAGCAACACAGCAGGAGTACGGCAGCAACTAACTGGGTCGAAGTGCGGGTGCCTCACTTCATATGCACCAATTCCCCATTTCGTCGGACGTCAAGCAGGGACGGTTGTTGAATGTCGATGATGGGCCAGTAAATTATGTTATAGAGCTCGATTTCACGGCTTTGAATTATTTTCCTCCGGAATATTTTCGGCCCGCCAAATGCGGGTGGCTTCAGTATCAATGGCTAGCCAATTGGACAGGCTGTCGTTTCCATATAAGAAAATGGCCAACATCTCAAAACTCAAGATGACGGAAACTGTTGAAAATGGGCCTTATTCGTTCTTGTTGGAATAGAAAAACGGAAAGTACGCTTGGCTTCAACTGGCCGTAGCTCCTTATCAGATGAACCGATTTGATTGGTTGCTGTCTTGAATTGTCGAGGAAGGTCTATTCCTTCATAATAATTATTGGTTTTGACTTTCTGCTTATTTTTATTAAGAAGCAATGAAGACAAAATAAATTATATTTTCAATAGCTTCTGCCACCTTGGATTTTGACAAGTTTGTCATTTTGTCATATGAATAAGGTAGCCTGTCCGATTGGCTAGCCATTGGTATCAAATTTGAGAAAATCGGTTGAGAAATGAGCATATGACGGGTTGGCGGGCAGGATACCTAAATTTGAGTCAATTATGCGGAAATGAAAAAAATGGAAAGTAGGCTTCGCTTCAACTCGCAATAGCTCCTGAGCAGATGATCCGATTTTATTGGTTGTTGTCTTGAATTGACAAGGAAGGTCCATTCCTTCATGATACATTATTGGTTTTGACTTTCCGGTAACTTTCAATAAAAAGCAACGAGAACAAAGAAGGCCTATTTTCAATTGTTTCTGCCATCTTGAATTTTGGTATGTCGGCCATTTTGAAATACAGAGATGATAGCCTATTTAAAAGGCTATTCAATGCTGGGAAGTTCGATAAAATCGGTGGAGGAATAAAAATTTTAGAAGGAAAAATTCAGACCACGGTTTTTTATGGCCCACCCGGTAATTTGTGTTTTTGTGATATTACAACAAGACAAATGCGTTTTTCCTTTGTAACTTCACAATATCGCTGTGATATTACATTTGGAAATTACAAAATGCTGTAAACATGAGTACCACATACTGTAAATTCACATCGTGATTTTACTAAAAAAAAAAATGTGAAATGTTGCTGTAATTTCACAAATAATCATATCTTTTTACAACCTAATCTCAATTAGGTAATTAAAATTCCACTATTATAGTTAATCATTTATTAAACATACTATGAAGATATTATAAAAAACAATAAGTCCAGTATATGTAGGTACTGATGATAGTAAATTACTGGAACTGGAACAGCACTAGAAAACAGAACCACCGTTATCATAACGAAAAATATAAAGTATAGGGCATGAGGCACTTACGGTGAAAGATCCTTTATTATTCGACTCAGGCCTTTCTTGAATGGAAAATGGAAAATTTTTACAGTAAATATGGGAAGAATTTCTTCTTGAGTCGCACTAGAACAAACACCACAGTCAGTACAAAAAGTGCTGGACATGGGACATTTGATGAGGTCAAACTTAAGACCGTCCGATCGAAAACTTGATTAAAGTAAGATAATAAATATACCTGGTCACTTTTGAGCGAACAAACGTTTCACACACGAGAATCAGTTTCACTTTACCAGCCAACTAAACAAGAACCGACCTGATAGAAAGCTGACGCCATGATGTAAGTAGCATATTGTCAAACTTGCTGCGTTTCTATTGGATGCCGCTTCGCAGAAGCATTGTGATTTTACATTTGTTTTTTGTTTGTGAATTTACAATTTAATTGTAATTTCCCGGAACATGCTGCAATTTTACTCTAAATTGACGTGATTTGGTAATCAGGCTTGGTTTTTCACAATTTATTATTACAAAATAATGCTAGCACCTATTACATAAAGTCTCGGTATTTTACATTTATGTTGTATTTTCACTACAAATTCGTTAGATGTGTAATTTTCATGCATTTTTCACAGCAATCTTACATAGCTTTTTTTCTCCACCGGGGGGTAGCCCCCTTGAGGGTTGTTGGGGTGTAATTTTGTCGTGGGGAGGCATATGAAGTGAATTCATGCGTATCTGCCAAATTCATGTCAATAATATGGCCAGTTAGAAATTCGCAATCAAAAAACTGCAAATTTTAGTAAAAACCACGTAGCCCTTGGAATGGAAGAAATATTTTTGAAACTCAAAAGCCATTTCGAGATATCAATGCTACCTTTCCAAAAACGACATCAGAACAATATACAAATTTTTTTCCAAAAATAGCACAACGTTGAAAATTTACTTTTTGGACACTCCCCCTTTTGACACCCTGTATATCATGTACATTTCTAGTAATGAAATTATGCTGTCCATCACCACGTAGCTGGAAGAAGGCCCTATCTGTCGTCGTCTTAATTTTTGAAATCGGGTAATTTTTTTCCGAGATATTCCTATGTGAAAAAATGCGAAATTTTTGATTACCCCTATTCACTTTTGAGCAGCTTAGTTTGTGATTCCACACAGATTGCTATCAGTGTTGGATACACAAGAGTAATTTAGGGAAAAAGAGGTTGGAGCTTAGAAGTTTTGAAATATTTGTTTCAGAAAGAGAATTCAATTCCCTTCAGTTTGATGTATCGCAAGGTAGGTGGTGTCATTTGAAATTTCGAAGTTGAGGTGGGTGAAGGTGAGGGGGTTGGACATGAAAATTTGTCAATTTATGCTTTAGATGTCCCTCTCGAAACAAAAATCGACGGGTCTCGGGAAATTTTCTGGATGAAACAAAGCTCTTCGACTATCACAACACCAGACGGTCGGACCGAACTTGCACAGACACATGTTTCGCCCCTATTGAGGGCTCATCAGTGCGCAGGCGTTCAGTACAACCTCGAGTATAACCATACGATGTTGTGGCAGCCAGAGAAAAAGACTACTTAAAACTTATTTCTGGCACTAGCTGAAGACTTTATTATTTTCAACAGTGAAGAATGATAGCGACATGGCTTGATCTCGCCTAGAGATTTCTCTCGAGATTTTTTGAACTCTAGGTAAATATGTTGTTTTTGGGATATTTATTTAGGTATGACATGACATCTTGTTTTGGTGTTGTCAGTTGGCGACTCTTTTCAAGTCAGTGGTATTCTTATACTCCTGGTACACATGCACCCGCGCTTGATAAACGCCAGGGTGAAGAAACGATCGCAGTTGGTAGCAAGAAATAGGTTCAATTCAATAATGCGACAGAAGAATAATAACACTGAGTTTGAAGAAATATTTTGTGTTTTTGTGATGTTGTAGTGTCGGTTTTGGAATGACTAACTATGGTTTGAACGGTAAAAATGACTTCTTGACTGCATGTAAGTAGATATCAATAATTAAAGAGATTCATTACACTTTGACTGCAATAAAATAAAATTAAAACAGCAGATTCAATGGCATCAGGCCACGTTATCAAGTCGTATTAATACAGTGCCAAAAATAAGTCTTTGGTGCACTCCGTTCTGTGACATTTTCAATTTATTTTACAAGCGAGTTCATGAATTCATTGAAGAAACTGTACCTACCTTTCAATATTAAATACGTACGTCTGAAAAATGGCTTCTGAATTTATTTGTAAAACCCAGCAATATTTTGGAAACCTGATGACACATCCAGGAGAACCACGTCAAAAGCTTCTTCATACAAGAGCCCCATGATGTACGCCCCTTTTTTGAATAATAATTGATTAAGAAAATACCATGCGGAATGCTGTCCCTCGTAGAAACACATTATTGTTAAAAAAAAAATAGAATTTCTGATCAGAATTAAGATATCTACTGTTCATCTTGCTAAGCTTGCTTGGAGCCCATCATTCATTTTGTTGCTAAGGGGTGCAAATTTGTATCTTTCACAAACATAGTTTTGTGAATACTCACTCAAAAAAGCTTCAAATAACCTCACTTCACAATTCACACCTCATTTAGGAGTTTTGTTTCTTGCTTGTCTTATTTTTGATTTGGTAACATTCCCAAATAAACTGCTGGACAACGAAGTTGTCGGTATCGGAAAAATGGTTCGACTTTGAAAACCAATAACTTCCTATTGCCGAATAAGATTTGCATTTTGTCTCTTGTGTTGACTAGCCTGATGTTTCCGAAACCCATCCTGTAATAATGAATGTCGAGCAATTTCATGTAGGATTTTTACAGGGTGATACGAAAATTGCACCGACTTTATCGTACCCCCATTTGTCAAAAAAAAAGTATTCTAATACAAAAATCATAAAGTGTGGTGTCTTATCTCGAAACGGTTTTGGAATTACCCAGATTGGAAGTCTAACATTGGAGATATAAATGTTCATGTTGAATGTCACAGATTTGCCTTATTGACACGCGAGATTAAGTCACTTTTGATGGATGGAAGTTGCCATCGAGCAAGATTGTTCGTACAACAGTCCAGGACAATTTTACTCTCAACACAACCGGAATATTTGGTGTGAGGCTAGGCAGGGGGCACTTTTTGAAGTGGCTGTCGCTGACTGCCTATTTTTTGCAAGTTGAATTTCGTCAGAGTTTCATCAGAATTTTAAATGTGGAACATGTTCTATTTATTTGCAAGTTCAAGCCCCTGAACACGGTCCACTTTATTGAAGATGAATTGAATTTTTGCTCAAGAATTTTTTTCCGAATTTTCTTCAAACATTGATCTTTCTACAACACCAAGAAATTCATACAAGGTTTTGGGAAATTGATGACCGACTTGAAAGGAGCACGTCCAGAGTTTTTACGAAAGTTGCAACGGAGTGGTCTTGGGGCGACGGAACCATTTCAAATTGGTTCATAGTATACAGGATGATTCAAAGTGTCGGACTACTTTGAAGTTGTGCTATATATAGATTAGGTAGAGTGCTGGGAAATTGTTGAGAACATTGCGAGGAAAATTGTCTGACAAATGGGGTACTTGCCCAATTTTTTTTATTGGCTTAATCGATAGTGGTTGAATATATTGATATATTTACTTTGTAATAAAGATAAGATCTTTTTATACAATAAAATTGAATTGAATTGAATTGAATAGTGGTTGAAAATCATATACCCGTATTTTTTCTTTTTCCTGAATTCCCGAAGTTGCGGCCGTAATGCGTGTTTTGAGAGTATATTTGTGACGTCACAAATAAACTGCTCAACAATGAAAGTGTTACAAAGCAAAAATTCACCCAATTTTGAACCGCTGTAACTTTTGATTGGCACTAGGGGGTGCAATCGCGGAGAAAAATCCTGGTCCCGGGATTTCGGGATCAAAGAATCACGATTCCGGGATCCCGGGATTTTTGGGATTCAATCCCGAAATAGAAATTATTACAAGAAAACAATCAATTGGAGAGTTTTCATCATTTAATCAATAATCAAAACAAATATGTTTGAAGTAACTACCTACTTATTTCCTCGTTTTCAAACCAATGCCGCAAAAAAAGCTAAGGCCCAGTCCCAGTATTTCAGTTGGAGTTGAACTTTTCTTTAATTCGTTTAGTAAAACTTGGTTTTGTTACTGCGGAGATAATTGTTGCAACAATTGAATCTATGGCAACTTAACCAATAGTTTTACTTCTACTAATCGAAAGTTGAACTCCAACTGGAATACTAGGCCTAATTCGTAGATTCGTAGATCCCATTTGTAGATTGTGCCCACGAATACCTCCGTTTTCAAACAAGGCCAGCTCCGTCTTCAAATTTGTTGTCAATGAAGCGACTTGGACATGCGGTCGCAATTTGATGGATTCATCGTGTTCGCTCAGTTTTTATTCAAATGTACACCACTCGAGTTTATTTTTATTTCTATCGTGTGATCGACTGAATGAAATGGAATAATATTATTACACGATAAGTATGTCCACTTTTGCACAAACAGATCGTCGACGAGCTTAATCCCGGAAATTCCGGGATTGATTGATTTTCGGGATCGGATTTGACCATTTTTTTCGGGATTTTCGGGACCAAGAATCGTCCGGGATCCCGGGATTTCGGGATTCGAGATTCCGGGATTGCACGCCCTAGCACAAACGATTCTGATTTTGTTGAAAGTACTGAATAGTCCAATCTTTTGGCCATCTTTCTTGTCAGTATGAAATGCATAAAGCTTCTCATAAAATTTCTACAGGGTGATGAACAGAGCAGTGCAAAATTGATGAAAATTCAAAGTTCTCGTAAAAAAAAAATTCAGGACCATCAACACCAAATTTATGAAGAATGATGTGTTCCCTCGAAACGGTTTTCGAATTTTCAGGATTCCAGTCGAAACAGCCAAAATGTGATTTTTTTTATTGTGAATACTGTACCGAGTGATTCTTGGAAAACCATCCACCTGCAAGAACTCCCGATTCCTAGTGAATATTTCTTTGAGCAAAAACAGGTCGATTTTTATATCAAAGGGATCATCTAAAACATACATTGGCGAATTTCTATCTTCAGCCCCCTCACCCCCAATCACCCCAGCTTTGAAATTTTGAATGACACTACCTACCTTGCGATACATCAAATCGAAGACAGTTGATTTTTTTTTTTTTTAATTTGCAAAATTTTGAACTCCACCTTCCTTTTCCCTAAAAATTCTCTACTGTCCTATTTCCAATCTTGGACCCCTCAATTCATCATAGAAAACATCGATGAAAAAAAAATTTGGTTTAAAAAGTGCTACCCAAATAGACCCCTTTGCTCTTTCCCACCTCAACTTCAAAATTTATAAATACACCATCTACTTGGTGATACATCAAATTAAAGGAAATTGAATTCTTTTTCCAAAAACAATTTTTCTGAAATTTTCAACCTCCCCAAATGAATTAGACATTTGGAGTATTTTGTGAGGAAAATGGGGAGTTTTGAAAATTTTGAAAAAATTTCATCCATAGAGGGAGTTCAATTTTCTTCAATTTGTTGTATCACAAAGTAAGTATTGCCATTTTAGATTTTTGAGATGAGGTGGAGGGAAGCGGAAGGGTGGAATCCGGGTGGCATTTTTTTCACAGAAAATTGTCTATTCCGATGCTACGCAGGATGACGTTGACTACATTGAAAGGAATTGAGAGGTCAAAAATATCAAATTGGACGCAGAGATTTCTCAGGAAGAGGGAGGGTGGGGTTATTAATTTTATAAATATTTTTTCGGAAAAAGATAGACAAACAGATAGACAGATCTTATTGACAGAATCCCATTCAGGGGCCCAACATTTCAAGGAATTATACCAAACATGCCTATGTTTTGAAATTTGAGGTAAAGGCAAAAAATGCCAGAATGGCGGAAATGTTGTCAATTCAATTCTGATGACGTGGTCCCATGTTGACTAGAGAGAGTGAAAAATTACCCTTTTTCAATGCTAAAAACCCGAATTTTGGGAGTAGTACCAAAAAGTACGCTGCCAATTGGGCTTTTTTCCCCCCCTACACTGGACAATAGGAACGTGTTGCAAGTCAAATTGCTCAGAATTGTTCAGTGAACAAGCCCACCAAGTGGCGTCATCTTGATATGAAAAGTTCTTATGTTTTTGCATTGCTACAGGGATAACATACAGTATCTACAAAAAAGAATCACATTTTGGCTGTTTCGACTGGAATCCCGGAAATTCAAGAATCGTTTCGAGGGAACACATCATTCTTCATTTTATGGGTAAGTTTCCATTTTTGACCGAACATAATCGACTCATTGTTTGATTGAATCCATTCAAATTCATTTTTTAGCTTGTCTCTGTGGAATAGAAGGGCTTAGTAGAAGGAATAATCCCATAGTCGAAGATTTTTTTTTACGACCAAATCGAGTCTAATTTTGGTTCCACTCTCGATTTTGTCATGAAAAAAAAATGGTCGGCTCTGGAATTTTTTCTTTCAACCAAGCTATTTAATTCAACAGGGACAAGACAAAAAATGAATTTTGATGAATTTAATCAAACAATGAGTCGATTATGTCCGGTCGAAAATGAGAACTCACCCACAAATTTTACTTTTATTTTTTTTGTCGAAACGGTTTAGGTGTGCCATCTAATTTGGAGAGTGATTCTTAAGGCATTTTTCCTTAGATATTTGAATCCGAAAGCAGTTTTTCTGGAAAAGCGGTCAGAAAATGTACTTTTTGATGAAACAAAAAAGGAGCACCTTTTTTCTAGCCCGGCCCTGGATTTTGACTTACCTGGTACGGCTTCGAGATGAGTCCCAACAGAGAAATATTACTGGTGAATTTCAACACAATACCTTCAGATGTTTCAGAAATATCGCTTATTAAAGTTTCATACGAAACACACAAAACACCCTGTATCTTCGTAACCATTGAAGAAAAGAAAATTTTTTCAGTGGATCCTGACTCGCCTCGGAGTCCTCTATCTCCCATTAGCCTATGTAAGGTCACTCATGAATCACCCTGTATAGATATGTTTTAAAACTGATATCATTAGTTGATATATCGATATATTGATAAATTTATTGATATATCAATAGTTTTGCCCATCCCTGAATTCATGTCACGTGTCATGGAACAATAGCTTGCCTTTTCCGGAAATCTAGAAGACTTGCATGAATTCGTTATAAGCAGGCACATTATTATCTTATCGTACCGACAACAAAAAGGCCGCTTCTTCCTATAGTGCTTTTTGCGCTATAGGAATGGAGTGTTGTTGTTTATATACACGAAAATATTTACTATTCTTGTTGATTGAACAAATCTTCAATCAAAACTAAGGCCCTGGTCACAGGAGCCAAAAAAATCAAAATGTCACAACCCCAAAACAGAAATAACTCCCAACAAGACTCAAATTCACCAAATAAAAACCTATCGTACCAACTCTAGCGTAGCTTCAATAAATACAATGTTTCCAAGCAAGGACTTGGCCATAGTCCTTGATGTGGTAGATAAACTCAAGTTAAAGAGACTACGTAGTACCAATCAGCAAACTTGTAGGTCCAAAACAAATCACATTTGCATCACGAATCTCAAGAAACCGCATCTGCATATTCTTGTCAACCAAACAGAATGTCGATGGAATCGTGAATAACCACGGGAAAATTGAGATTGAGGGAAAAATTGTATAATTGAATAATTCGAAGACTTATTCCACCGGCTAAGAGAATCATTCTGTCCAATGTTTCCCCAAACATTCCCCACGAGCTCCTCGAGAACGCTTTGAGAGATGTTGGCTGCGAACCAATGTCAAACATGACATTTCTCAGAGCCAACATCGAAGATGACGAACTTTCCCACATTTTGAGTTTCAGACGCCAAATTTACATCAAGCCAAATGAAGATCTTGAGCTTCCCCCATTTGTTACCATCACGCAAGACAACACCGACTATAGAATTTTTATTGGCACGGGTGAAATGCTTTGCTTTTTATGCAAAGAGTTGGGCCACAAAGCCGACCAATGTCCAAACTTGAATATGTCCCAAACAGAACCTGAATCTCCTCCACTGCAAAACCGAAACACAATCGAAACAACAGCTGACGTACACTCAATAATTAATGCTGACGATCAACAGATTACAGAAACAAACCATTCTACGGTAACAATTGTAACTGAAAATTCAAAAACTCCTCTCTTCTCTACCGAAAAACCACCAAACAAAAGACCAGCATCATCAGCTACCCTCAACAGCGGATCTATCGAAAGTTCCCCACAGGGATCCCCACGGCCAAATGACGACCATACTGGGGATTTTCAGTTTGCTAAACCGAATTCCAGAAGCAACAGACACAAACTCAAATAAAAAAAATAAAAAAATCTTCCATAGAAAACGTTCCACTTACTTTCAAAGAAAACACAGAAACAATAAAACAAACGATACAGGAAAACTCAAGAAAATACATTCTCGCCTCAGACCAATTCGAGTCCTTTATTGAACAATGCACCAATGGTAAAGATCCACTAAAAACAGGTCTTTCCTTCACTGACAATATAGTTGGTCTCATCGATATGATGGATGACATTCACCCCTGCCTAACAAACCGACATGCGAAAAGCAGATTCACAATAATCTGCGATAAGTTGAGCCAGTCTGCTGACAATGTTGAAATATCAGACCTCTCTCAGTTTTCCATTGATCCCAGCGATTCTGAGCGATCCGAATACTGAAAACCACCACTCAACCTGACAACAAACAAAAATGGCGTCTGTGATTCAGTGGAATTGCAATGGTTTTTACACCAGATTCACTCATTTCCAACGCCTGATCAGTGATCACAACCCCTCAGTACTATGTTTACGAGAAACAAACTTCAATGGCAACCACAGCCCTTCATTAAAAGGGTACAATACTCTCACAAAAAACCGAATCACTCAACAAATTGCCAGCGGTGGTGACTCAATTTCAATCAAAAAAAATCTACATCATGAGGAAGTTGTTATCTCAACTAATTTGGAGGCAATTGCTGCCTCGGTTTGGTGTCCCAGCCCAAAAGCCAGGTTCGTACTAAAGGATGCCAAAAAAGTCATCTTGGCACAATTATGTCTCTACTCTTACTAGTTCCACTCCCCTGAGGAAAGCCTGGTCCAAAATTAACAGAATAAAGGGCCTCAATTGCAACCCCTCTTCCATAACAGCGCTAAAAGACGAAAGTAACAACCTAATCACTTCTAACGACGATATTGTGAATCTACTAGCAAATCAATTCTACAAGCTCTCCAGCGACCACTTCTACTCGAATGAATTCCTGAAAATAAAATCAGAAAAAGAGAAGATCCCACTCAATATAAACAACTTCGAAAACCCTGAACTTGATGTTCCACTGCGGAAATCCGAATTGGATGAAGCCCTCAAAAACTGCAAAAATTCAGTCCCAGGCCCCGACTCCATCCCCTTCACTCTCTTGAAAAACCTATCTGACGCTGCAGTCCAAACTCTCCTAGACATCTTCATATGGCAGCGACAATGTTTCCCTGACTGCTGGAGAGAATCCACTGTAATTCCCATTCTCAAACCCAATAAACCCAAAATCGAACCATCGAGTTACAGACCGATATCTTTGACCTGCACTATGTGCAAATTACTCGAAAAAATTATCAACAACAGACTAAAATGGTTTCTTGAGGAAAACAATCTACTGTCCAACCGCCAGAGCGGTTTCAGAATAGGTCGATCAACCGTCGATAATATGGTCCTCCTGCAATCTGAAATCTCAGAAGCCTTTGCTACCAATAGGAATCCAGGGGCGGTGTCTTTTGACATTGAAAAAGCATATGACACAACATGGAGACACGGCATACTGTTGAAACTTTTGAAGTGGAAGGTCAACGGTAACATGGTCGCTTTCATAAAAAACTTCCTCTCACACAGAACTTTTGGAGTGAAAAAAAATAATGTTCTATCTAAGTAATTCTTCCAGGAAAATGGCATCGCTCAGGGTTCAGTCGTCAGCGTCACTTTATTCCTTGTTGCTATAAATGAAGTCCCATCGAAAATCAAGCTGTCAGTTAGAGGTGCTCTGTACGCCGATGACCTCGTGATTTTTTGTAAAGTCACTAATGGACGAGAAATACAAACTCTGCTACAGGTAGCCATCAATGAGATCGAAGAGTGGGCTGTGCAGTCGGGTTTCAGATTTTCTCCTCTGAAATCTAAGGTAATGTAATCTCCCAACCCACCCCTCTCATAAAAATAAACATTCCCCAAAAGAAGAAGAAGAATCCCCTTTTAGTTGAAAACTTAGATTGGCCAAAGTTCGTGTTTGTCTAGTATTGTTTGTTAGAACTTTCGTTATTTCGTAGTTACCCAAGTAGTACAGGTAAGTGGAGGCTTGGAAATGGAACACAGAGACTTCAAATCAACAAAGAACAATTTTATTCCAAAGACAAATATATCGACTCATGTGCAATCATGCAATATTAATTCAATTACACCACCCTCCCACTATTTGAAATGCAGTGGGTAAGCCACTGATGCAGAGAGAACAAGAGAAAGACGAGAGAGAGTATCGCTCTCGCTAGAACAGATCATATTAGTTCCAGTAACCTAGATTCTTGAGGAACCTGTATAGCGGAAACTAAACGGCAGAACCAAAGTGTAAGCATCGCCGATACATCACTTGGTGCGAAGGGAAAGAAGAGGGAGACAAACGTTTATTAGTAAGTTCTGCGGTGACCTAAATTGACGAGGGATCTAAAGATGGAATAGCGACGAGTTTGGCTAAGCACAGGTTCTCTTGAACAGGCCCCTGCTGCCGAAAGAAGAAAAGAGAACAGTGTTGCATATGCGGATGTCTTTTAATGGTACCATAATAAAACAGGACAATAAAAGATCAAGAATAAACATGATAAACATGGTCAATAAAATCATCATAAATTATTTACTACAATAAATACCACAACATAGCTCGAGGTAAATCAACAATATCAAAAACCAGGTCTTAACAGTTGAAGACGTATATTATTCCATCAGATAACAAAGTAAGGAAGAATATCTTCTTTCACAAGATACCCTTTTCTTACAAGACACGACAGCAAGCAAAAATATCTGTTGTGTGCAGGTATCTTTGTCTCACAGGACTCAGGCATGAATATAGAAGACAGTCGATCAGTGTAATATGAATCATAGTAAACAAAACTATGAAGAAATCATTAAAGCGATTCAACTCGAC
This sequence comes from Anaspis maculata, assembly GCA_949128115.1. Taxonomy (NCBI): domain Eukaryota; kingdom Metazoa; phylum Arthropoda; class Insecta; order Coleoptera; family Scraptiidae; genus Anaspis; species Anaspis maculata. The sequence continues at coordinate 86,957,574 of OX421964.1, read as the reverse complement.
TGAGAAGAATACCACAACCATGCCCATCAAGTATGACAGTATACCTTGGAGCTCTCAAAACCACGTCACCTGTTCTACAGGTCAACGCTTTGTTGTCTCGCCAGACCCAGGCTCTCGGGGTAGCTCGGTCGCAGGTCATCTGGAAATCTTGTGGCGACATCGTTCTACTCTTTCGTCTCTCTCAAGCACCAACAACAGTGACCCACACGCTACGTGTATTCCCTTCACCTACTCCCCTGAATGTGATTATCCCGTTAATTGTTACAATTAATAATGTCTAATTGACAGGAAACAAAACAACTGAATCACTTATCTTCGAGCGTTCTGAAGGCACGGCAGCTATACTCGGGAAGTCTCCAACATCGGAAGAGACTTGAATCTTCTCTTTTCTATGATCTGGAGCAGGAAATACCCAGTTTCTCTTGTGTTTTTCTCTTAGACATCTGCCGTCATTTTCTACACTTTTTCCACTTCTTGTTACTTGACGACGGCCTTCCCCTTTTTTGGTGTAATACCAAAGCTCACGATGTTTTACGTTTACTCTTTTCATAGGCTGAAGAGCCGGTCGATTTCAGTAATGATTTTTCCAGAAAGTACAAAATAAGCCCCCTACCTCCCATTAAAATATACAACACGGAGATTGAACAGGTTCATGAACTGCGATTTATTGGTCTCATCTGGGACACCAAACTAACCTGGAAACCCTATGTTGAACAACTAAAAGCTGAATGCGCCCAAAGGTTGAACCTGTTGAAGACTATTTCTTACCATCACTGGGGTTCAGAGGAAGCTCTTCTTCTGACTGTTTACAGAGCTCTAATCAGGTCGAAACTTGATTATGGGTCAATTGTATACTCATCTGCGCCGAAATCAACCTTGAGGAAATTAAACTGCATAGCTAACGCTGCGATCAGAATGGCTACCGGTGCCTTTAGGACCAGCCCAATAGAATGTTTGCTCCAGCTTGCAAATGAACCCCCTCTTGATATCCGATAAGAATCTCAAACGTTAACATACTCTGCCAGAGTAGCAGCTTCGAAAAATAATGCAGCGTACCACTCAGTCTCCTCCACAAAATACCACCAATTTTCCAGTCGAAACCAAGACTCACTTCCCCATGTCACTACAAGCTCAAATCCATTCTAAACTCGCTAAGCTTGATCACAACAGAGGTTTGTTTACCACAATCAAATAAGGGTGCCCCATGGACCTTCTCTTCCCCAGCTTACCACACCAGCCTATCCAGCTACCCCAGACACTCCACTGCCCCTGTCATCCTTCAGAACTTACACAAAGAAATCATAGCTTCGAATCAAGGTTCCTCAGTTCTATATACAGATGCATCTAAATGCAACAACGGCGTCAGAGTTGCGATTGTGACCGCAGCCGACTCCTACAACTACCGTCTGCCCAAATCTACCAGCATTTTCTCAGCAGAACTGTACGGCATCCTTCGGGCTTCAAAAATAGTACATGCGAGCCCCCATTTCAAGTTTTCAATCTGCACCGACTCCTTAAGTTCAATCCAAAGCATGCAAATCATATACTCCACAAATCCAAAAATGAAAACCTGCGACATTGATGGTACATTGAAAATTATCATCAAAGTCGGAAAAAACAAATTATTTTGCGAACTCAAAATGGCGAACAGTCCGACAAAATTGAGAAAATCATTGGAGAAGACAAAACAATTACACTCAAAGATCAAAACTTGAGAAGACCTGTCATACAAATTTGCGGCGTTCAATTGCAAATGAGTGGAAACGACTTCTTCGAATCACTGATCTCTGAAAACGAAGACTTTGCCAATAGCTTCAATGAAGAAACATTCCAAGGTGACATGAAGATTGTTCACAAAAGAACCTGCCGTATCCTCACGAAGACCAATTGGATCATTGAGACGACTCCACGAATCGCCAGATACCTTCTCAAGCGAGGCAAGATTGTACTCAACCTAACTAACCTGTACGTCACTGAGAAGGTGGATGTTACGTTATGTTTTCGCTGTTTTACCTTCGGCCACGTGATGAAGTATTGTCAAGAAAAAGAAACATGCCGCAGATGTGGAAGACAACATGAAGCCAAAAACTGCACGAAAGAATTGAGCTGTGTCAACTGTCAGCGCATGAAAATCATACAGAGGCAACACTCCGCAAGAGACCCGGCATGCCCTTGCTACCAAAAAAAGTTAGAACAACAACGTCTAAGGGTCGATTTTGGACAATAGCAGGATAAATCGCAAGTGGATTAAGACATTGTTCCAGGACTGACAAAGAATACCCTAAGTCAAGCCGTAAGAATAGTCTTTTGGAATGTACATGGCTTCTCCAATGTTGAATCCTTTTGTGCCTCTTCTACAGAGTTTGAAGTTTTATCCTGAAGTGAGACTTGGCTGACTGAAGACACTCGCGTGGCGCCCCCTTATCTCGAAAAATTTTCAGTAATCTCCTCTCCGGCAATCATAGACCACTCGCGAGGAAGGGCCAGTGGCGGCCTGCAGGTGTTTTTTCCCAGACACATTTCTGATTCTGTCAAAATAATTGATGTGGCACCGCATAGATTATTTGCAGATTTACTTTAAATGGCTTCAACTTTATATTGTGCTCAGTATACTTCAAACCGTCTCTGAATATTACAAATCTGCTAGAACTTTTTCAGCTTGGCTTAGATGACATACAACAGATGTACCCCAATGACATGTTAATTGTTGGAGGAGATTTCAACTGCAGACTGGGTGAGCTGGGTGACCTTCCTCTGGAGACTGTGGAGGACTGTAACCTGTATCAACACAGAAAGTCTAAAGACAAAACCTTAAACGTGAGGGGTCGTTCCTTACTCGAGTTTATGGGCGAAAATGCATTGATTCTTGTCAATGGCAGATCTAAGAGCGACCAGCAGGGCAACTTTACTTATTGCAGTTCGGTGGGCAGTAGTAGTGTAGATTGCGTGTGGGCTTCAGTCCTGGATCTTTACAGAGTGTCAGATTTTTTTGTGATGAGCGATATTTTTGAATCGGATCACTTGCCTATAAGACTGAAATTGCACAGCCCATTTTTTCATAACGCGAATCAACCTTCTCATAGGAGCTCCAATACCTCTAGTCCTTTGTGTATAAAATGGAAGAATGAGCTTAACACCCAGTACACAATTGCAATGCAGCAATCCCCAAGGGTTGCTATACATGGCTCTGCCCAGGAAATGTAATATGTTAACTTGTGTGAGACAGTATTTGAGATTGCGAGAAATGTTAGTCTTTGTAATTATGGTTCATGTAAGAGAAGAGCCGTAATCCACTCCAAAAGATGATTTGACCGAGATTGCATCACTGCCAAAAAAGAACGTGAAGAAAGCCTGAATAACTGTAAAAAGAATAACTTTTCAAAAATGTTTGTCAGAGTAGATAAAATAGGGGCGTGCAAACAGGAGTGGGGGGAGCAACCTTGAAAGGTCATTGACCCCTGACCTTGACCTTGACCTCGACAGGTCATTGACCCCTGACCTTGACCTTGAATTTGACCTTGACCTCGAATTTGACTTTGACAGGTCATTGACCTTAACGGGTCATTCACCTGACCTTGACGGGTCATTCACCTGACCTTGACGGGTCGTTCACCTGACCTTGACGGGTCATTCACCTGACCTTGACGGGTCATTCACCTGACCTTGACAGTTCATTCAGCTCAAAAGGTCGTTCACCTTGACCTTAACAGAGGTCATTCATCTCAACCTTAACAGGCCGGAGGTGGGGGGAGTGACCTTGACAGATCATTGAACTCTGACCATGAACGTGTCTGAACGTGTCTGAACTTGTCTGAACGTGTCTGAACTTGTCTGAACTTGTCTGAACTTGCACACTGAAGGAACGACCTCAGGGGGTCGTTAACCTCGATTTGACCGTGACCTTGACCTTGAAAATTTTTTTTAGGGGGGCTGCGCCCCCCAAACCCCCCCCCTTGCTCCGGGGGGCTGCGCCCCCCGGGCCCCCCCTTGGAAGTTTCCCCAACTTGAGCTGGAGCGTACCTCGACGGGAACATAGGAAGGTAAGGTGACCTTGAATTTGACTTTGACCTTGAATTTGACCTTGACCTTGAAAGGTCATTGACCTTAATCGCATGGAGTGGGGGGAGCAACCTTGAAGAAACATGTCTAGACTTGTCTGAGCGGATCAGGTGTAGGAGTGGGAGGAGCGGTATAGTTATAAGCTTGATTTCTAATATCATCATCAATCTAGACCAAAAGCAATGGAAATTGGTGGGGGTATTGTACATATATTACAGATTGTCGGCGGTTAGGTTCAGTCGTTAGCATAGATTCAATAACAACATGTCAACCGAAACGAACAAAGTTTCTACTCCAGTGTCGGATTCTATCCCACAACACTCTGAAGGAACAATAGATGAAACGCCAAAAAAGCTAACTGCTCGAAAAATGACTCATCATCATTTGAATTTTGATTCTGATGCGGAAGGTAAGCGAAATGTAATTTTGAAGAAAGCATAATTTGATATTGTTGAATTTTCCAAGAACAATCTGGTGATGAAGAATGCTGGAGCGAGGACAGCTTTGACACCTACACCCCACAACCAAATTTGCGGATAATCCGTAAAATTCCTCCCAGGATTGCAAAGAAGCAGAAGCTGAGGAAACTCTTCCAAGAAGAGCAGATGGCTCTTCACCGTCTATTTCTGGAGCTCAATAATTTGCTTTCAGTAAAAATACGTCAAGCATTGGAATGAATTGTTGAAAAAATAAAATAACTATTCGGAATCTTTTTTTTATATACACCTTATTTCAACCTGAAAATCACATATAAATATAAAAAACACCAAGAATTTCACTTAGTTGAAAATATGAAACTGGAAAAGCAAAAGCACGCACTGCCTGTTACAAACTATGATGAGGTTGTTTCAGATATGCAAAATTTCTACACGCACGGTGCGTTATTGGGAGGTTGCAAACGGGGTTTGATAGTTGGCGGAAGCGGTTGCGGTAAAACAAATTTGATGTTGAGTTTGTTAGAGCACCCGAATGGCTTGCGATTTCGAAATATTTACTTATACTGCAAAACCCTTCTCCAACCAAAATATTTACACTTGAAAAAAATTCTAAAACCAATCAAAGAAATCGGATTTTTTGAATTTCAAGATGAAGCAGACGTCATACCACCAAATCAAGCAAATGAGAATTCAGTTATAATTTTTGATGATGTTATATCTTGCAATCAAAATATTATCAGAGACTACTTTAGTTTTGGCAGACATAGAAATATTGATTGTTTCTATTTAGCACAAACATATTCCTCAATACCAAAGCAATTGGTGAGAGACAATGCAAATTTTCTAATCCTTTTCAAACAAGACACATTGAATTTGGATCACATATTAAACAATCATGTCGCACCGGACATGAGCAGAGAACAATTCAGAGATATTTGTGCACAGTGTTGGCGGGAACCTCACGGCTTTTTAACGATAGACAAAGATTCACCTATAAATAACGGGAGATACCGCAGAGGACTTGATTGTTTTATAACAGACATCTAAGAAGCAAGATCATTACCAATGAATGAACGGATAGCACGACAGTTGATTAAGAGCCGAGCGGCCGTCAGAAAGAAACTTGAAGGTTTACGCTCTGATATAACCCGTATGAGTTTTGAACGTGAAAAAAATTTGGCACCTATCACAAAACCGTTGAAGGATTTATTGAGTAATATCAAATCAGAAGTGAAAACCCCTCCAACCCCCATAAAAAATGAAATAAAAAATGAAATAAAAAGTGAAATTAGTTACAAAGAAAAGTTCCCCGGTCGCAAAAGTGCTCCTTCATTCTCGGAAGATGTTTTTACCAACGATGATGATGATGATGATGCTGTTGGCAGCGATATGGAAACTCAGGAAGATGATCAATATGTGTCATTGCATGAAATATCCAAACATGAAGAAGTAATGAATGAATATTTAGAGCAGTATAGTGGTTTAGCTAAAGAATATATCAGGAATATGATTGGAGATACTGAAAATCAATTTGATCATCAATATGGAATTCGACTAGATCGCTCCACAGAAAAATTCTCTATTGGTAACAAAATAGTACAGTTTATTGGTGATGATGTTAAAATTGATGGTGTGACATATAAAGGAACACCCGGTCTGTATGAGTTCCTTTTTAAGAAGGAACCTGGAAACTATACACTCGAAGACGAAAGAAATTATAAAGCAATTATGGAAGTCTCTAGTGCGGCAAGACAACACTATGATCCTACACATCGCCTAGCCGGAAACGGTGGGAGAAAGTATTCCATAGTAAAACGAATTTTATCTCAACCAGACATGACACCACGACGTTTCACAACACCCACATCTCTAAACAAACGCTCACGTACCAAGTCAGGTGCAGGAGCATTTCTTCATTTGAATAATAAAGAAGTAGAATTCATCCCATGGAAAAACCCGAATAAATTGGTCAACAGATTGAGATTGCTGATTGCTGCACAGCATGCTGGCAATACAGCAGTGGATAATGAAATACTACATATAGTGCAAGAACTCAAACAATCACACATTATAAAATGAAGTGAAAGCTCAATCAACACGCAGTTATATCAGAGACAGTTAACATGATTGACAAGTTTGGCAGATCACTGGTGCATAAGAAAAAGAGTGATGACTCGGAAAAAGCAATGAAAAACTTAGAACAAAAGATATCACATCACCAAACTACTACAGATCAATATTTTTATGTAACACTGAATTTTTTCAGTAATACCCTAGGATTTACAGATCCAAACAAAAAATACTTTTTATATAAATTATACAATATTCCTGGTTTCAACCATTATGAAATTCCTTTTGAAGTGGTTGAGCTCGTTGACGCAAGCATAACTGCAAAGGTAGGAGTTGCAACGCTCAATCCAATAACCAACACAATAACTTTTTACGAAGATATCAAAAAGGTTCCGTACGAAAGACGATTAAAATTTTCATTCTATTCTAATAGTGTTAAAAGTCCACCAACGCTAGTTGCAACTCTTGTATTTAAATGTAAAAAATAATGTCGGTGAAAAAAGACATTGTTGATGAATTGCATAGACCAGCTCGAAAAAACTTTAAACGCAGACGAGTGATAGTGAAGGGATTAAGTGATTTACTACAATGCGATCTCGTGGAAATGATACCGTATGCAAGAGTCAACAAGGGTTATAGATATATACTCGTTGCAATCAATGTGTTCTCTAAATATGTGTGGGCTATACCTGTTAAACGGAAAAGAGGTGAAGATATCTCTGAAGCGTTGAAAACAATTTTTAAGAGATTCATCCCACAAAATTTACATACAGATATGGGGAAAGAATTCTACAATCAAAGTGTAAAAGAGTTATTAAAAAAACACGGTATCAATCATTACAACACCTATTCAACAATGAAAGCTTCCGTTGTGGAAAGGGTGAATAGGACCCTCAAGAGCCTTATGTGGAAACAGTTCAGTTTACAAGGCAATTACAAGTGGCTTGATCTATTACCGAAAGTTGTTAAAAAATATAATGAAACGAAACATAGAACAACTGGCTTCAAACCAAAGGATGTCAATAAAAGCAACGAGAAGAAAATTTTGAATGATTCATATAGTTTCATAAAGACTGTGGATGTTAGAAAACCTAAGTTTCGAGTTGGAGATAAAGTACGAATAAGCAAGCATAGGGAAGCCTTTTCTAAAGGATATCGTCCAAACTGGTCTAATGAAATATTCACTGTTGTTAAGATTAAGGAGACTAACCCCCGACACTATATGTTGAAAGACGAGAAGGATGAAGAAATATTAGGAGGATTTTACTCATCAGAACTTCAATTAGTGAAACATCCAGACTCATATTTAGTTGAACGCATCCTCCATCGCAAAGGTCCTAATATTTTTGTAAAGTGGCTAGGAATCAAACAACCCAGCTGGATTGATAAAAAAAACCTTGTATAGTTGAATAAATATTTTTTTTTAACAAAGCTGTTTTAATTGAAATAAGGAAAGAGAGTTCACTAAACTTGTATGATTACCTTGAAAATGTGGGAGGGAGGGGGGAGCAAACTTGACCTTGAGCTATAACAAGTTCTCAAATAGGGAGGTATGGTGGGGGAAAGTCGATATAATGGAGAATGGGATTAGATAGGTTTAGTTCTCATCATGGCACAGTCCGGTAATAACAAACCTCTGGGTTATTTACCTCTGTTGAATGAAACAACACATTTTTTGACTAAAACAAAACAAAAGTATATCTGCGTTGGTTTAAGCATCCAACATGAATTTGTGCCGTTAGTGAGATTGTGCAGCAGCAGTCAGCATATCGATTTTGAACCGGAAGATTGGATTGAATTCTTGGAAATTTTCGATATACTTATCGATTATCTACAAACCACATCAAATAAACCGATACCTCTACATCTGAAAAACTGCAGTATTCACTTCAGTGAAATCAAAACAGTTCGAGTTATACAAATTATCAAGGACCATCAACATGTGTTTTTGGGGAGAGAAACTGCTGAAGAATGGCGTGCCCTATGTGACATCATCGATAATCGTCTGAACATCCTCAAACATCAGGAGTTTAGAAATTTTTACTTTGACTTGTTAAGAGGCATGCGAAAGCTAAGTGGCGATTTAATTTCAAATGTATACTGCGTGTTGACTCCATTGCTGCAGACTCATTCTGAAAACGCAAATTGTTTGTTGTTCATGCTACATCACTGTCCAGTTATAGTACGTATGGATTATGAAAACCTTAAATTTCAATAGTTTGAATGATGTAAAAAGAATTGTTATCGAGATAAGCGAAGAATGCGAATATCTGTTATTCGACGCATCTCACAGCATCAACAAACAGAATGAAATAATAGTTTATACTCTAGCTTATAACTTGTGTTTAGCTTATCTTAAATCTAGAATAGGAATAGAATATCTTTGTGAGCAGTTCAACTGCGATAGTTATAGGAAATATTTATACAAGTTGAAACCATATCTATCTTGTAATCTAATTTTACTTTATAAGTTGTATCAATACTTGAAATAAATTAATTGAAAAAAAATCTTTATTTGTTTCTTTACACAAAGTTTCCCGCAATGAGTAAATAAATCCTTATATTATTGTAAACTAGGAACAGTGCAATGTTGAGCGTTGCAGGAGCTGGTTTGGTGAACGGTATAATAAACCGTTTACCATTTGAACTACACGTCCCAGGATATCAATATCTTGGACCTGGCACCAAGTTACATGAACGGTTGCAACGTGGGGATTCCGGTATAAACAAATTGGATCAGGCTGCTAGGGAACATGATGAAGCCTACTCGAAATCAAAAAATCTAAGCTCTCGTCATATAGCGGATAAGATTCTAGAGAATCGGGCTTGGGAAAGAGTAAAAGCGAAAGATGCGTCACTCGGTGAGAAAACAACTGCATGGTTCGTCACCAACATCATGAAAGCCAAACGCAAATTGGGTATGGGGTTGGAAAAGATACGAAGCGAGAAGAAAAAGAAGAAGAAAAAGAGGAAGAAAAAGAGGGAGATGAAAAAACGACGCTGAAGATTCTAGTAGACCCTCTAAAATAACGCATAGAGCGCCAGAATTAATAGAGATTATTGAACTTCTAGAAAGTGTATTATTTGAAATAAAAAACAAAAATTTTTCAAAAAAGTATATTTATTCAACATTATTCAGTGGTTACACAGTATTTTCTTCTGCAAACTTAAATTTGCTTGATTTGTTTCGTAAACGCGTTGTAGGTAAATCTTCGATCATGTAGAATTAGAGCATAAGCTGCTGTATTTGCTGGAACTGCGTCTTTGGTCTCGAATTCTATCCGAAGAACTACGGAATTGGAAAGACTTTCTCTCTGATTCGAAAAATCAATGACGACCATGGGAGCATCCTTGAATTCATCGGTATCCAGGGCAGGGTGTGATGATTCGTGATAATAATAGGACTTTTGGAAATTTAGATATAATTGATACAATGCAGCATAGCACTGGTTTGCAAAATCAATGTTCAGATTTGAGTACGGTTTGCGTTGCGAATTCAAATAAACTCGTATATTTTGGAAAGTTATATGATCAAATTTACTCATATCCTTATCAAACTTTTTTTCGCGGTCTGTTTGGAATATTAAGATAACGTATCTGGGAGCTTCGCTTGCAGTGGTTGTTTTGATAGGCCATGTATGACTTCTGGTTGTGGGCACTGATGGTAAATAGTGTAATTCCCATGAACGGAAAGCAACTGAGGTGTCAACATTTTTACCGATGTATTTTGTCAGGGCTAATTCTCGAGCAAGATTAGGTATGATGTGGGGCACATTCCAGTAAATTTTATTGAATACAATCCTAGGCTCAGCATTATTGGTCACATTTAAAACTGCATCATGATCAGTATTGCTCCTTATTAGTACGAGTTCCTGCCTCACATTTAACATAATTTTCTTGTAATCCTCTGCAAATCCCAGCAATGTATTGAGTGGTACGCAAACATTGAACTTTCCATGGAATTTATCAGTAAACGATTTACCCCACCCCGCATTTTCTAATCCCTTGATATCATTTCCCGAAAATGAGCAGTATCCTTTAATAGTCGACGCCAGTCCTGGTTTTATAGTGGAGTCCACTGGTATACCGTTAACCTCATAACGAATTTCACTTAAACAGTGTGCGAAAAAGTTATCCACCAATTTAGTAGTCTTACTAACACTGCCATCTTTATCTTGGACACTACCTTCTACGTAAATAAAGCTTTGAGACGGTGAAGTGCATAAGTCTTCGGGAATTGGAATTCGTATTTCATCATTATTGTTAAATTTTTGGGTGTACGGTTGATGCTCATGATAATCCCATGAAATAATGGAATCATCGTAAGCCACTTTTTCTGTTATGTCTAGTACATCAACCATTTTGCTCGACTGACTGTATCCAACTAACGTTATTCACGATTTATTCTATATTAATACTACATATCCTAAAGATCTTAAAAATCTACGATTCACTTGTGTTAAAGTATGCGTTTGAAAACACTGTTTAGGTCGGCGTGAAATTGTCTTAAAAATTATACCCATCACGTTTTAGGTGTAGTCCTACACTAACGACTTCCTTTCCAAAACTGACCAAATCACCATCTTGATCTAATATTTTAATAGATATTTCATTAATTATGTTGGTTGTGATTGGTAAATAAATGATATTCTTTGGCACTTCGATTATTTTATATCCCGGAGGAACTCGAGGGAAAAATTGGTGAATGTAGTGAACAACTTGACCGTTATGATAGGAGCCTGTGGCAATGTTGCAATCTACACATAAGGAATTAATCTTCAAAATATTGCTTTGATGTGGTGATTGATGACTAATGTTGGATTGATCAAGTTTTTCACGATTAAACCCCAAGAGAGGCGCAATGGAGTTTTCCACGTTAAAATCTACGGTTTCCGAGCATTGCAAATGTGTTTTCATCGTATTGTTGTTACCGACTAATTCAAAATGAGGATCAACAAATTTCTTCTCCCTCATACTGCTATTCACAAAATCTGATATAGCGCTTATTTCGTATGCTCCAATGGGTATGGTAATTTTTTCCTTGCCAATTTTAATAACATTATTGTTTGCGGTAACGTTAGCGATAGAATTAAAAGACTCAAAATCAGTTAAACCTATTACATATGTCACGTTTTTCGGTAATACGATGGGCGGGGTGAACTTTGAAGTCAAAATGGAACTTTTCCCAGACAGAGTAAAAAATGATGACATTTTGTTCACACCAGAGCTAGCACTCAACTGACAAGATTCACTGATGTGAATTCAAATATAAAAATTTTAGACACAAATGACCACATTCATAGGAGTTGAAATTTTGGTATCTGTTATAGTTATAAATTATGTTAGGGCTACCAACACTCCGAAAATATTTTATCACCTCCAAGGGAGGTTTCAAATTGCCCATACTATCGAAATATTTGATGCTTTTCCCGTTTATGACAAAGGCTGTCCAATGCGTACCAGGATTATTTTTATCATCCAAATTGAGGATCGCACACTCGTTTTCAAATGGTTTTGATGGAAGATTGTTGCGCATGTAGACACCACGGAAATGGGGAATTTTTAGTATTTTTGCATAATATTTCAAGTCCACATCTGTTAGAGCACGTGTTGGTAGCTTTATTGGTAGTTTTTTTTATATGGCGCAAGGTATAGTCCTAATCCTTTCTGATGTGCTTTCAAACGGAAGCCTTTCCCCAGCGCTATAGACTCCATGGTTTGATTATGTCTGTGGGATTCTTTGAGTTGCTCGGCAGCACTTTTCGCATCGTTGACTGCCTTGGCAATTCCTGCAGCTCCACCACTTAAAGCTCCCAAGGCAGATAATGCAGCAAAAATTGGAATGAGTGGGAGGAAGCCGCCAACTTTTGGTATAGGGATGATGCGTTGCGTTGGGTGTAAGACTTGTTTGTTTTTTATAGAACGCAGTGCGTCTTGAATTGAACCTTGCAAATTAGGGTTTGGTTTTCCTCGGAGACGTTTCCGAATTGCAGCAATAGCTTTCTTGAAGCTAAAAACACCACCAATACGTTTTTTTCCATGGTGTTTTCTCCGTCTTGGTTTAGATCTGCTACTAATCCTTACAGTTCCCATCTCGGCAAATCAGCAACGTAACAATTTGTGTGAATAAGATGCGTTCGATACCTTTTATACTTTTTTGAAATGTGAGAGTTATGTGGTATGTGTGAGCGGGAGATGACTGTAACACCATCTCCTGTGAGAAAGTAAAACCAACATAAACCATGCACATGTCTTTATTGCAACTTTTTCTTCATAGCCACAACAAATTTACAATCTTTAGAGTATTTTTCATGCTCCTTCAGAGGTGAATCATCATGCCTCCACTTGAATACTTCAATTCGACAGAAAGGACAAGCCACCATATCTCCCCATTTTGTGTAGAAGAATCCCGCAAACGCCAACGATTCAGGTGTTAGCACTCCTTGCCAGTTGTTGAAGGTTTTCAGGCGATTGCGGTATGAATACAGCTCAGTAGTGTGGTCTTCAAGACACATGGTAGATAAAGTGATGCCTCTATGGAAATGACTTTGTTGTACTTTTATACATGCTCCAACATGTTTCTATTAAACCGGTTACCTTCACTCTTGGCCTTGGAGTGGGTAGTAGGGATTTTTTTGAATTAGAGTGGGGATAGGATGATATAAAGCTACAAGTACTCTGCTGTTTAAAAGACATCATGTGTGAGGTAGAGTGGAAGATTGTGAGAGAGTGTGTGAAAGCTGCACGTTCCCTGCTGTATGACCTGCGGTTACAATTTCTGGAGGATGCCCTTATTAGATACTGCGACGTTGATGACCAGCAACTATATTTCGATGAATGCATAAGACATCGACAAGGAGAAGAGTACTGCACCCAATATCTTGCAAATGAGATATCTATTCGGCGTTTACACAGATTGCTGTCTGGAATAAAGTTATCATCATTTTTGAAGCAAGTGGAACCGTTCATACTTGAAGACTACGACGAGGAAGAAGAAGAAGAAGAAGAAGAAGAAGAAGAAGAAGAGGAAGGAGCAGAAGATGACTCCTAAACCGCAAGAAACCGCAACCTCATCAACCTGCGAAGAACTATTGAAACTTATTGAAAGTGTACATTCAGAATTGGTACATATGGAACTAAATTATATGCATGAAGCCGTTTATAGGATGGATGAAGTGAATTCTCACTATTATTATGAACAAGCCCTCACGTTCGGAAGAGCAGCAAAATTGTGTGAATTATATATTGATAATCAGATATGTTTGATTTGTTTATATGAACAAATGCGTATACTTGACTTGGTAGAATATTTACCACAAAATGTATTACCTGATAATAATTCTTGATACCAGAAATAAAAAACCTGTATGAATATTATTTCTTTTATTCCATTTTAAAATAATCATGTAAAAAAAATACATTTGCCAAGGCGCAAACGGACGGCGTACTTGTGTGATAGAAACAAGCAGGTTCACAAGCTGTGATGTTTGGTTGTTCAGGTAGTTGTACAATTGGGGTTGACGTATACTTTTGCAAATATCCAGCCTTCTCCTGCCCTTTCACATACACTGCTTCTTCAAGCTGTGTGAGTTTTTTCACTATCTCTCCAAAGCGATGCATAGGTGTGTGACCTTCAACCCAGTCGATTGTGTGATGGTTGCTCATTACCCAGCGAGCTTCTTTCTGTTGCGCTGATGGTAGATGATCCATCGGAAAAGGTGCTTTGAAGACAAAGTGTGCAATTTTTGTTCCATCATACGCTGCCATCTCTTTAGCAATTAAATTATTTTTATCACCTTTAAAGCATTGAACATCCAGAACTAACATTTTTTTTGATTTCTGATGGATATAATGCTCGTTCAACACAGTATCAACAACTAATGAGTGATACTTATGACCGTTTGAATTTATACTCCACTGTGATGGGTAATTAATAGACAGTTTCGATCTAGAATATTTATTACAAAATCATATCTTCACACATATCAAAGTAAATCAAACATATGTAACAGGTTATTACCTAGCAATAACAACAATTATCAGTAACATTAAACAACCTATTTACATAAGTTTTCACAATATACACATTTTATTCGCTTACTGTACAAACAGTTGATAAACAGTGGATGACTTATAAATAATTAGCGTAGTTCTTCACACATGCGTAGCAATAAATCTAAATTTCGATCTACTACACTATCACAATGTCCCAGTGCATATGTTTTCATGGAATCGTACCTTTTTATGCGTTTATTATCACTAGTACTTAGAGCCAGCTTATACTGTAATTGGGTATACACAGTATGTAATTTTGATTTGAAAGTAACAGCTTCACAAAATTTTGGAATTTCTTCAAACACTGCATTTTGATAATCTTGCAGCGTAATTTGTTTTTTTACAGCGGCATAAGGAACCCCTTTTGCTTTTTTCTTGAATTTATCTTTCAACTTTAAATCTCCATCTACCACTATCATATATGTCTTTGCACAAAGACCTAAGAACTGTTTAATATACTTATTAGCATACTCGTCTTTCATCAAGCCGATTGTCGGTGGTGAAATTGGAATACCGTGAGGGTTATCTGGACTTAAATTGCTTGTGTCAAATTTATCACAGTATTTTTTGATATCCTGGTATACGTCAGGAGTGAAAATTTCCAAAATCAAGCTGTCGGTGTCAGTATATAAAAGCTCAACATTGTCTTTGTACAAAGGTTTTATAAAATCATACAGAAAACTGTATATAATTGATTTTGCGATTTCTAAAATGCAGAATCCTACATAAAGCGGACGATTATAAAAAACTTTCGTTTTCTTCATCTTGATGGCACACAACGTTTCAGAGAAAATTGTCGCACTTTCAAAACTAGGTTTTGCTATCAAACTACCAGCTCCATATCGTTTGCGTTGGTTTTCCCAATGAGTAATAAGGTGAATTAGAACTCTTTTATCCAAATTTTCTAGAAATTTTCCAAAAATACTATTTATCATGAGCTTGAAAAAATTCTTTTCGAAAGCAGTTAAAGCTGCATTCCGAAGTTTAGTGTTCAAATCCACGTATGTTTTCAGCCATGACGATTGATCAAACATCAAAACTCTATGAACCTTTTTCAAAACCAGTCCGTGTAACAGAGCCTGTTTCAAAGTTCTATAGTGGACGATATACTTAGTTTTATCATACAAATTCGGAATTAATTTAGGTATATTCGAGTTTTCAGGTTTCATGGTTTGTGGTAGGAAGGGTAGGCAATTATGCAAATCATGTAGATTTTTGGGGTACTCTATGTCAATTTCAAGGACATACCCTTTATCTGACGTATCAGAAATATCTGCAATGTCCAATTTGGAAATTTCCTCCCCATTTAACCATTTGAAACCACCCGTAGGTAAAAATTCTGATTGAGCTTTCCCATACAAATTGGTTGCGTCCAAATACATGATATGTGATTCTGGTTTAGAGGCATCATAATCACTCAAGAATTTATTATTAGCAGTGGCTTCTCTTTTAGAACAAAGAGAAACCCCTCCTCTAATTGAGTTTTTAAAAAAATGGATCATTTCTAGGTCTGTTAAAAGTTCTAGTTCAATTCCGGTTTGTTTAAGCATAGCAGCCCAACTAAGCGATGGGCTTGTAAAAAACTGACATGGATCTAGTTTATATGCCCCTAAACAAACTGTCCTGAAATTTTCAAATATATCAGTCAACAGTAAAACATCTGATGTTAGATATAAATCTGAATAATCACCCAAGGTGTTGCATTCAAACAAATTCCAAACGGTGAGTGCTCTAGCATAATCTTTATCCTTTATTATTTCCTTAGTAAGATGATTGGTGAATTCATCTTTGCATGGTAATGTTGTATCACTCAATTTATCCAAATTATCAACATATGAATACGGAAAAACACCTTTTTGGCGGATTAAATCAAATTTGTCAGTATTACGGAAAAATGTTCTCACTGTTGGACATTGATCGGAATTTAAATTTTTAGATAGCTCAGCAAGTGATGATGACATGAACCGAAAAGAATCCAAAAATCGTAATTTTATATGAACGTCTTTGTTTTCGATATGATCGACTAAGATATTTTTCGAGAAACTGATATACTTTTCAGTATTTGTAGGGATCACGTCAACTTTTTCTTCATCGAGACATAGCGTTTTGATGAATAAATGACTGTCATACCCGCTGAGATTATGAAAGAATACAGGTATGAACCTGGGAATTTTGTAGTTTACATTGCAAACCATATGTGCTGCCCCTCGATAACTACCACTAAGGTGGCAGTGATCTCTTGTTTTAACCTCGTTTTGACTAAACACTTTTCCGCATATGTGGCATGTTGTTGAATTTTGAAATTCTTGCTCTTGTACTGGTGTAATAACCATAGGTTTGACATGTTTTAGATGATTATGATAAATTCTAGTAACATCCGCTTCCAATTTTTCTATAAATACTCGTGGACAATTTGGACCACGATATATTTCAAATTTTGACAATGTGTCATCAAAAGAACATTTAATATAATATGCGAAGGAATATGGAACGTGTTCCTGAATATCAACATAGTATGATTTTTGTGTGCTTGGATGGACAGTATGGATTGGTTTGAGATACGATTCAAAGTCAGCATAAATTGTAAAAGGTACAACTAACTGTTTTTCGAAATTTTCATACTTTAAAATATTCTCAGGAATATTTTCGCCAAATTTATTAGTTTTTAGATCAGAAGTTGGCAACTGTACACAAATATGTTCACAATCATGCATCACATGCGCTCTCAATTTATCAGAGCTATAAAAGTATTGAATGCATCCGTCACAGAAATGCTTGGTAACATGATGATTAGATATCTGAGCGGATACAAGCGCTGAAAAGTTTTTTATCCATGTATAATGCTGATGCCCCCAATCATCATTGATAAGCAAAAGATTCACATGCACAAGTCGCTTACATTCAGTATAATGCAAAGGACCCACAATCTCGTGCACAGTCTTGCCATCACTAAAAACTTTTTCTAAACCATAGACGTTGATGGAGAGATTGTGTTTGGTTTCAAATTTCGGAATGTCGGGGAGTTTCATGGGGAATTCAAATCCCTCCAAGTTGAAAAAAGCAGAAAAATGTGGGTATGCATTCGTACCTGTTGGATTGCCTTTCGGGGTGACTAGTGCGGACATGATGCTCCAAAGGAAGCAATACTGGTCCACATTTCCCACATTCACAACAGCTTGCTTCTTTTTTATGTCCGATGGTAAATCGATGAAAGAGGAACCTCGGAGCGGACTGAACTTGTTTATGTTCACTTCCAGATATGCAATGTTTTGCAAACTCCAACCTGCAAAATCAAAAAGGTGTTATATATTGTTTGGTTTTGTTCTTTTTTTGTGAACTTACCACTATCCCGCTCCAAAAATTCTGATAATTTTTCATCTAGGCATTCTATCAATCTCTCGTAATATTGTTTCAGGTCAGTTGATCGGGTTATTACAATGTTTTTTGTTCGAAAGGATTTTAAGTCGGTGACATCTTTTGATTGTAAGATGTAATCACCGAACAGTTCGGTATTGACTTTGACAGCTGTCACTTTCTCGAGCTGTTCTTGGATCAACTGCCTAAATGAGGTCCACACATCATCCATAAACTCTCGTAAAATCAGGTGTTGATGAGGGGATGTTAATCTATACGTCACAATACGACATTTGAAAGCAGTTTTAATGAGTTGCACATTATCTCCCAACGGCGTGCAGCAATTGTTTTTATGCGTGGTTGAATTTTGGTGTGTGTGGAAGTCGGTAACGTCACACTTGCATGATTCGCAATAACGTGCTTCTGAAAAATAATAATTACATTACTTCCTAATACTCACAGTGAAGCAATTATTTTCTCACCTGCTATGCGAGCTCGCTTATAAGAATTAGACCCGCTTTCATCCGTGTGACGTTTCAAATTCTTGCAGCTTTGTTCCATATGCCGTTTCAAATTTGCTTTCCTGGTAAATGTTGTCGGACATTGAGTGCACCGGTGCGTTGGTGTGTCATCGGTCTGAAATGTCAAGCGTTCAAGTCTTTCCTCAATTTTTTGATTGGTGGAATGAATATGTAATGACTTAATATTTTTACCTTATTTTCTCCGTATCCGTTAGACGTTTCACCATACTGCGACATTTTCGTTTGAAGGATGCACGACACAATAACAACAACTAACACTTGGGTATGTTGCGAATGAATGTTGTCTTCTCCAACCGAGCGGGCTCTTATATACCGTCACGCCACAAAGGAATTTACTTGAGCGAGACGTGTTTTCTTTTAACGACTTTGTTTTTAATGTTGAAGGTTGATAACTGGTGAGGTTAAAGAACAGACCAAGGTTAGGACGCGAACCGAGGCCGAGGTCGAAGTAAAGGTCAAGGTCAAAGTCAAATTCAAGGTCACCTTACCTTCCTATGTTCCCGTCGAGGTACGCTCCAGCTCAAGTTGGGGAAACTTCCAAGGGGGGGCCCGGGGGGCGCAGCCCCCCGGAGCAAGGGGGGGGTTTGGGGGGCGCAGCCCCCCTAAAAAAAAATTTTCAAGGTCAAGGTCACGGTCAAATCGAGGTTAACGACCCCCTGAGGTCGTTCCTTCAGTGTGCAAGTTCAGACAAGTTCAGACAAGTTCAGACACGTTCAGACAAGTTCAGACACGTTCAGACACGTTCATGGTCAGAGTTCAATGATCTGTCAAGGTCACTCCCCCCACCTCCGGCCTGTTAAGGTTGAGATGAATGACCTCTGTCAAGGTCAAGGTGAACGACCTTTTGAGCTGAATGAACTGTCAAGGTCAGGTGAATGACCCGTCAAGGTCAGGTGAATGACCCGTCAAGGTCAGGTGAACGACCCGTCAAGGTCAGGTGAATGACCCGTCAAGGTCAGGTGAATGACCCGTCAAGGTCAATGACCTGTCAAAGTCAAATTCGAGGTCAAGGTCAAATTCAAGGTCAAGGTCAGGGGTCAATGACCTGTCGAGGTCAAGGTCAGGGGTCAATGACCTTTCAAGGTTGCTCCCCCCACTCCTGTTTGCACGCCCCTATTTTATCTACTTGTCAGCTTTTATTTGCATTCAAAACAACAATACAAAGAACTACTAAAGTTGAAAAAATTGCAATACAATAGGAGGCATGTGGAACTAATGAATGAGGTACGGAACTCGGCGCTTTTCTGGAAGACCCTTGAAATATTCCGTGAACGGACCTACACCAGGGACATGCTTTCTGTTGATGCTTGGGAAGAGTTTAACAGCGCAATACATCCGGGATGTGCAGGCATTTCTCCTCTTACAGTTTTCCACGACGCCGGCAATCAAATCCTTGATGTTCCAACAACAACTGATAAGCTTATCTCTGCACTCCGCAGATCTGAATGTGAAAAGGTACCTGGTACTGACGGGATTGCTTATGAGTTTTTCAAAAACTGTCCGCAAAACTGGTCGCTGTACCTTCAAGTAGGTGATGTTTAACCGAATTTTGAATGGAGAGAAACTGCCTGTACAGTGGAGTGACGTTGTTTTAACCATGCTTCACAAGAAAGGGCCAGTTGATGATCCCTTCAACTATAGAGAAATAGCTTTGGTCAATTGTTGTGCCAAGCTATTCACCCAGATTTTGATGCAGCGACTCATTTTTTTGGATGAGGAGACTAAAACCATTCCTGAATGGCAGTCCGGGTTCAGGAGGAGGGAAATTAGGCAGTGATCGCTACCTGAAATTCACGTGGAAGGGTTCATGTTACCGAATTATAACTGAGGAGCTTTGTACTATATGTAATTTGCACAGACAAGAAACGTTGGAGCATATACTTTTCGAGTGTCCAATTTATAAGCCAATAATATTTCGTAACATGTATGACGTCAACAATATGAGAGATGTCTTGCATTTTATTGAGGTAAATAATACTTCTGTTATTGTAAGAATTGTCAATTTTATTGTGGGAGCTCTCAGGCTGAGGGCGTTCAGCAGGAACGAGTACTGACTTATGTTAATTTATCTTACCCTGTTTGTGTTTTCTTGTTCATGGTGTAATACCGAAGAAACAATAAATATATTGAATTGAATTTAATTGAATATATAGGTTTTTGCCAACCCTGTGTAGTTCATCCCAGGTCACGACACCAAATCTGTAGTAAACCCAAGTCACGGCATCATTCTGTAGTGTATCCTGGTCACGGCACCATTCTGTAATGTATCCTGATCACGGCACCATTCTGTAGCAAATCCTGGTCACGACACCAATTCTGTAGTGTTTCATCCTGGTCACGGCACCACTTCTGTAGTGTTACCCCGTTTTCGATGTTCGGCTGTGATCATCTTGTTTCTTCCTTTCCCCACGTCGTTTACATTTTACCTACGTTATGTTGTTGAGTTCTTACTCGAGATGAGAATGTGTAGTAGGGGATGAGGTTTGATTATTTAATGAAACGCGAATGAAATGCAAGCAAAATGAATGTTTATTGGAAATCAATTGCAAAGTTTTTTGAATGAATTTGTTTCTTTTCTCAAAACACCTCACAACAAGAATTTGACAGTGATAAAAATGACACAACATGAATGAAGAACAATAAAACACAAACAAATGGAACAAGACAGATCATTACAAATTATTTAGACAATGCAGGAATTTACAACAATGAAATGAACACAAAATCAGATTAACAAAACAAAACAAGAAATCATGAAACATGGCAAACTGTCAATTTGATCGCAAAGGAAAAGTGACGTATTCGCTGACAGGCACGCGTGGGAAGAACACGTCAAAGAAACCCCCGCGTTTAGCCTGGTTGGTTGCTGAAAAATCCCTTCTCAAATGATCCGAACAAAAGTCGAGTGTGAATGAGTCATGATGAAATGACAGAGAGGTCACTCCAGTGATGCATTGATCAAGTCAGCGTGAAGCGGTGCTTGAACCTCTTCGAAACGTTTGCTTCGTTCACAAGTTATTTACGTAACAACAAAAGGAAACTCGCTCGCTTACGCTTTGGAGGCTAAGCAATTAATTTTTTCATTTCACAAACAGGAGAAGTCAAATTGATAGATAAATGAACAATGAAGAAACGATCGGTAAATGGGTACAAAAATCAGCAATAAACAAATGATCAGTTTTGTAGGTGAATAAACAAGAAACAAACAAGAGATGAATAGGTAGATGAATGAACAAGGAACAGGTGAGAGATAAATAAGTAGAGAAGTAGGAGTTGGTCATACCCTTTGTAAGCAATTGGAAGAAAGAAGTATCTATAACGCATTCACCAGAAGTTACCCATAACAAACCCCACAGATACATACTTACATACAAAACAGAACAATGGCTAGTAAACAGTGATCACATACAGTAAATAACAGTAAATACAAGAAAATCGACTCGAGCCAACCTGTGGCCCTCTCTTCGTTGTTATACATAATTTCCTCCCAAATAAGGAAGGTTAGTAGATTCAACAAGGCAGATTCGTACAAGTGGAGGATCCCCCCCTAGGACACGGAGAAGCGGCAAGTCTCTCTTTCCTTACTTTAATTTCATGTATAACCCGGCAATGAACAATGAAATGAGAATGAATCATCAAAAGTACTGTTCTCGACTTAGTGGCTGATTTTGGGCGTAGCGGAGTTTCTTTTTGTCGTCTTACTGTTTGTTACGTAACTTGTGGCAAAGAAACAATTGATGAAACCTCAAAGTACGCGCGATAGCGCGGCCTTGAGGTCACGTCATGAGTGCGCAAAAAGCACACCCACCTTGGATTTACGGAATTTGCCATCAATATTAAGATCATTTGGGGGTAGATAAATTACAAAAACTCAAAGCAGTGTGGAGCACCTTGACTTCAAAGGGGAAAACGGCGGTTATGCAAGTCCGTTGAGAACAAAGAGAACAAAGCATTTCGTGCTATGTACAATAATTTCGCGGACATAATAGGTATCGAAATGCATGATTTGGTGAGTGGGTGGAAGCCAAAATTACGATACAATAATTAAAGAAAGACCGACCTTGAATTAGAAGAAACCGACGCACAGTTGCACTGAAAAATCACGTGTTCTTTACCACAGCTGATTCTCTTCTCCGTCCGCTCGCGGCTGCCGCTCGGCCGGCTCGCCTAGCGCAGCGCCATCTCCCTTTTCCATCGGCAAACGCTACGAACGTCAACGACCGTACCTACTTCAGGTACCAACGTACAAACAAAACAAAGGGGGAATACCACACCTGGTTCAATGCGCACGTACAGACATATGTCATTCGTAAATAAAACGCCAGATCTCTGCCGGCCATTAATTGATTATTATTAAAACCTGCATCGATCTTGAAAACCACACAATTAACAATGAAATGGTGTCAGGTGTGAAACGAAAAGTAGTAAAATGTCGTCGTTGAAAGCCCTGGAACCGCTGGACTTCTCAAGGGAAGCGACAGCAGCAGGATTTGATCAATACGTGAAAAATTTTAAAACGTATTCATCCGCCATGGGTTTTGACGACAAGTCGGGGGGAAAAAAAGTTGCCCTGTTCTTGTATACGGCAGGCGAACAAGTACAAAGCATCTTCGATACTCTCAAAATCACGCATAAAAACAATTCTGAAGAGTTTTAAAAGCATTCTCCGATTACTGCAAGCCAAAGGAAAGCGAAACTTTCTGCCGGTTCAAGTTTGGAAAACGCGTGCAGCAAGAGAATTAGCCGTTCGAGAGATTTCTAACCGACATCAGGACGTTGGCAAAAGGATGCAGTTATGGTACCCAAGAGGAATCGCAAATCAGGGACCAGGGACCGCATCGTCATTGGAATTCGTGACCTTTCCGTTCAAGAATCGTTGTTGAGGATTGCAAACTTGACCCTGGATGTTGCAGTACAGAGTTGTCAGGCGGCTGAAGCCAGCAAGCAACAAATGGAGGCCATGAAGACGTCGGCTACAGGTTGTAGTGACGTCAATGTAATGAGACAACAGCAGCAGCCACATCGGTCAATGTCGAGAAAGAATCCGAAGACACAAAACAACCAGCAGAAATCGCAGCCGCAGTTGAAGGAGTCGTCGGGTGCATACAGATGTTACAAGTGCAACACGATGCTTGTAAGAGGTAGCTGCCCAGCATTTGGAGAAATATGTGATTTTTGCAAAGGTGTTAATCACTATGCGGTAGTTTGTAAGCTGAAGAATCAAAATCAAAATGTGAATGAAATTGGGACTAATGATGATCACGGATTTGTTATTGAGAGCATCATTGTTGCAGATGTGAATGATAAAGATTCTTAGGAAAATGTTTGGAGTGAAAAAGTGACAGTTTACACAATGTGGATTTCAAGCTCGACTCAGGGGCACAATGTAATGTTTGGCCTTCGAAAATAGCTAAGAAACTGAGAATTAAAATGTTAACTAAAAGTAGCTCGTCCATAGTTACTTATGGAAATAACAAGATTAAGGTCAGGTTGTGCACTATTATAACTCCTTTTGGAGAATTTTGTTTTAAAAGGCTAGGTACCATTTGATTTTAAGGTGAGCCTTGAAGTTTTTCAAAGATTGAATGAAATTTTTTTTAGTGATTTGAATGTTGAGATTTTTTTTGATGATTGCATAGTGGCTGGGGTTGATGAAAAAGAGCATGATGAAATAATGAAAGAAGTGATGATAGGAGCAAGAGAAAATGAGATCAAGTTCAATAAAGATAAGCTTCAATATAAAGTAAAAGAGGTCAAGTATGTGGGACAAGTGTTTATTGGAAACGGTGTGAAGATGATCCACAGTACAATGAGGCTGTCCTTGCTTTGGAAAATCCTAAAAAAAAAAAAGAATTATTGACATTCATGGGGATGGTCAATCATCTTTGTAAATATTTCCCAAACATGTCAGAGCTGAGTGCTCCACTAAGAGGTTTCATAAAAAACAATGTTGAATGGATGTGGACTCAGGAGCAGGATGAAGCAGTCAAAAAAATCAAGTCTGTCATTGCCAGTATTCAGTCTTTGAGGATCTTCAATCCAAAGAAAAACATTGTAATACAGACTGATGCAAGTCAGTTTGGTATTGGGGGCTGTTTGCTTCAGGAAAGTATGCCGGTGGCATTTTGTTCGAGGAGTTTAAATCCGACAGAAGCTGAGTACGCCCAAATAGAAAAAGAATATTTGGCAATCGCATTCAGTTTTGAATAAATTTTATCAGTTTATTTATGGTTGTGAATTTAAAGTCAACTCAGATCATAAACCATTGGTCAGCATTTATGAAAAAGATTTTAATAAAATTAGTCCGCGTTTGCAAAGGTTAAAGTTGAAATTGATAAATTACGATTTTGAAGTTGAATACCTTCCTGGAAAATTTATGAACATTGCCGATTTGCTCTCGAAGTCGTTTATAAAAACACCTAATGATGTTGGTCATGTGAGGATGGAGAAGTAGTACATAGCCTGGACTTGGAAATACCGATCAGGAAAGAGAGGTTGATAGAAATCAAAGAGGAAAGCAGGAAAGACGAAAATTTGAAATTGGTCAAAAACTATTGTGGAAGGCGGTGGCCTCAAGTAAAAGATAAAAGTGCAGATTTTGAAATAAAGGTTTACTTCAAACTAAAATATGACCTTATCTTTTTGGGTGAGAAGATTGTCATACCAAAGTCGATAAGGAACAAGTTGTTGAGTAAAGTTCATTTGGGACATTTCGGAAAAGAGAAGACCAAAGCTCGTGCTAGGAAAATTTTGTACTGGCCAGGTATGTCTGCTGACAGTGATAACTTTGTGTCGAACTGGCAAATTTGTGAAAAGTTTTCAAGAAGTAACATGAACGAACCGTTGATTCAGCATGAGAGACCAAGTTTGCCATTTAACAAGGTCGGCACAGATATACTTGAGTTTAAGGGAGAATCATTTTTGGTTGTAGTAGATTACTTCAGCAATTGGATAGAACTGAAAAAGTTGAAGAACAAGACAGCTGAGACTTGCATGAACAATTTTTGGAAGATATTTTTGAGACATTTGGTATTCCTGCCATATTGATACCCGACAACATGCTGTTTGGTTGTGCAAAATTCTTCAAGTTTTCTAGGGATTGGCAGTTCAAGATTACTACATCAAGTCCTCACTATCCAAAATCCAATGGATTCGCAGGAAAGGCTGTAGGAATATCTAAATCTATGTTGAAAAAAGTAAAAGAGTCAAAAACTGATATCAATTTAGTGTTGCTTGAACACAGAACTACCCCTGTAAAAGGGCTTAACATTTCACCGTCAGAACTTTTGAATTCTCGACCTCTCCGGACAACATTGCCTACTACTGAAGCTGCTTTGGCTCCTAAATTTCTAGAGGAAGCTGATGAATTGATAAAGAAGAAACAACAGAAACAAAGAGAGTGTTATTATAAGAGTGCTAGAAGGAAAGAAATAAGTTTTGGAAAGGATGAAGTTGTATTGCTGAAAAATGATAAAAATCAGAGTGAATTTGCAAAGATAGTTGATGGAAATTCTACGCCAAGGTCTTATTGGGTGAGAAATGAAAAAGGGAAGGTTTACAGAAGGAACACAGAATTTTTGAAAAAGACGAGAAATGAAACTCTTGTAACGAATACTCCAGTTTTTCGAACTGTCAGTCATAATCCTGTCATTCCTGTCTGTAGTGAAGGTGCACTGGTTGTTAATGGAAATCAGGCTAGAGTTGAAAATGAGGATAACATTGTAATTTGGGATAGAGTTGAAAATCAGGATAGAATTGGAAATGAAGATAGAGCTGTCAGTAGGTTTGGAAGAAATATCAAGGCGCCAGCCAAATTTAGGGATTTTGAGATGTTTTGAAATTTTGGTTCATTTCAAGTACAATATCTTATCTTTGATATATTTTCAATTTTTTTAAAATTATATGAAAAGGGAGATATGATGATGAAGTTGTGAAGACCCTTAATGTGAACGTGTTTCAATGCACATGTACAGACATATGTCATTCGTGAATAATACGCCAGATCTCCGCCCGCCATTAATGGGTTATTGTTGAAACCTGAATCGATCCTGAAAACCACACAATTTACATTAAGGACGGTGTTGAATTGGTAAAATAGGCGTCGCGAAATCAATCCATCTGGGTTTATTCCTTGACGGATTTCTACTATTTTGGTCTCTTTCAAAAGCTACAAGGACGACTTTGAATTGAGCCCATTGGCATTTCCCAAATTCAATTTTTTTTTTGATTTTTGGGTTTTGGAAATGCCAATGAGCTCAAACCAAAGAACATCCTTATAGCTTTCGAAAGAGACCAAAATAGTCTGGGGGCATAGGGTCAAAAAAAGGCTTGGACGTGTGCAGCTTCGTGAAGATATATAGGGATATGTCCTAGTCGATTCCTGAGCGATCAAGGACCATGAAAAATTATAGTGGGATATTGACATCTGCTGCAGGCAAATATGGTGAAGGCGCCAAAATGGGCTCCATCCGATGATAAAAAACTGGCTGTAGCTGGTTTGTTTTTCAACGGATTTGACCATCTGGAACATCATTTTGGGGACAAAAAAAATTCTCTTCTTATTTCATGCCTGAATTTACAAACGTCATTTCGGAAAACTGTCAAAATTGTCTCCATAAGATAAATGCTGAATTCCGGCCTTTTTTCAAGGTTATCTGATATTTTTGAAACTTGGCAGTATTACAGATCTTGAGGTGCCCTTCTCGAATTTCGACTTTTCCACCTCGTATATTTGCCGTTTTGGCCGCCATATTGGAAAGATGGCCCCGAGGATGGCCCCCTAAGAACAGTTTTTTGTGAATATCTTTATTTCAGTCAATGTGAGGTGAAAGCGTTTGTATGCGAATGGAAGCTTATTCAATTCAATTTGACACTTTACTTGTGTACGTGCTATTTCCGGTTCTTGGGTTATGGCTTCCAGAGTCCCCTGAAGCATCAACTTTTGTCATCCAATCAGCATGTCAAGTTGAGCTTAGCTCCATGTGGCAGTCAAATTAATCATGAATAATGATAAATTGTCAACCACAGACCAATAATATCCAAAAAAATCAATCATGGTGACGATTGTTATGCAACTACAGGGTGAACTCTAAGAGAAAATTGACTTTGAGAAGGTGTAGCTTGAGAATAGTGAGTCGTACATGAGTGATCCAGATGTCAAATTATAGAGAATTCAAAAGAACTCAACTCTTGATATAAATTCCGAAATTTTATGACGAATTTCCGAAAAAAATTCGAAAATAGGTTTTTTTTGGGCGCCATTTTTCCAAAATTATGGCCAAATCAGCAGAGATTCGATGTGGAGTAGTGGATATTCTGAATGATGACCCCAAATTTCATCATAATAATGAGTTTCGAATGTATCTGATATCCTTCAAATGCTATATTACCTTTATTTCTCTCTGAAGTCAGTTTGCTTCCACAGTTCACCCTGTAATTACACAAACAACATCACCATGATCAATTTTCTAAATTTTTATTATCTATGGTTGATGGCCGAAAGCTATTGATGGGTTATTTGCCTACTACATGACGATGACGGTGGTATCAATTTAACATGCTGATTGAATGCCGAAAGTTGATGCTTCCGGAAGTTCTGAGAGCTCTAACTCAAAAACCGTGAACTGCACATAAATGACTGATATGTCAAATTGTAGAGATTGGAATGGGCTGTCCCCGCATACACACATTTCAATCTTGAGTCAGTTGAATCCAAGATATTGCCAAAAAACTGTTTTTTGGGCGCCATCTTTTCAATATGGCGACCAAAACGGCAAAGATGCGAAGTGGGAAAGTGAAAATTCGGAAAGGGCACCTCAAGATCTATAATACTGCCGAGTCTCAAAAATATCGGATAACCTTTAAAACAGAGCGGAATTTAGCATGTCTTATGATTACAGTATTGACAGTTCCACGAAATGACGTTTATAAATTAAGGTATGAAATAAGAAGAGAATTTTTTTCTCTACAAAATGAAGTTCCAAATGTTGAAAAACAATTGAGCTACAGCCAGTTTCTTATTACCAGATGAAGCCCATTTTGGCGCCTCCACCATATTTGCCTGTAGTAGATACGAATATTCCACCATAATTTTTCATGGTCCTTGATCCCCCAGGAATCGACTAAGACATAACTCTATATCTCTTCACGAAGCTGCACACGGCACGACCTATGCTCCCATACTAAAATGGTGAAAATCCGTCAAGGAATAAACCCAGACGGATTGATTTCGCAACGCTTATTTTACCAGTTCAACTCCGTTCTTGAGGTTGTGGCAGTGAAACTCATCAGGCTTCACCTGCAGTGCGAACGGCGATCCCCGCTTATGCGAGGACTTGCACACAGCGGAACCCCGTTCGTGCGAGGATTTCGAACGTAAAAACCGACCTATTCCTCTACTCCCGCACTCATTCGGGGGCACGGCAACAGCACATTCCCGCACATGGACGTGTGACCCTCAAACAAAACCTTCAGTAGTCAGTCGTACTTACCCTGGAATACGCGTGCAAAAAACTCAACAGTTCAGTGTCATCATCGACCTTTTTCATTGCAGAAGTAGCACGAGAAGTATTCACCGCCCCGCTTTGCCATTATTCTAGGTTATCCACTGACACTGTCGATTTCACAACACTGATGAGATTAGGAGATTGGATGGGTGTGCAATATCATCAGCAATTTTTTGTTCGTCCTCAATTTATTAATATTAATACATAGTACTCAATTATATCTATTCCATAGTATCTACTACATTTTGTACGTTACTAATAATTGCTATCCATACTGTACAGCTTAGTTAAAAAAAGTACGATAATTGAGAACAAAAGTTTTGTTTGTGCAAGACGTCGACCATGGATTAGGATGTTCCATGGGTGTTTCCCACTGAGAGTGCGAAACCAAAATTGAAAGGCAAGGCGAGGACCTCCCTCTACTGAAATCCATTTACAATTATATTGTTACAAGAACAATGATAAAATCCTGTGTGGACCAGATTACATGTTCCAATCGGTGGCGCCTTCCCTGTCTTTGCACACTTTTACATTGTTACAAATTCTTTGATTGTTTCGAAGACTTTTTTCTGAAATTTTAAATTTTTTTTTGGACCGCGGCTGCTGTTGTTTCGGTAACAGGAGGAATGACCAGCAGCTGGGCCACCCCTGCCTGTACATTCGAGAAGGCTACTCCTCCGTTGGAGTGGAATTCACACTCGAGGTCGCCTCTCGAGTTGTTGCCGTCTTGGTTTCATCGGTGGTTGCGGTTAGAGGATCGATCTGGGCGGTCGGCGGTGGCGTTGTAGTAGCTGGAGCGGCCAGTAGCTGATCCAGCGGTCGCAATCTGACTCCTTTAAGCATTGGCGTTGTGTTGGTGTATGGTTCCCATATTGGGCGAGACAAAATTGGACCCGGCTCGTTGGTGCTCCACGGAGCTGCTGGTGTGGTGAGAGGATTGTGTGGCATTGGTGCCTCCTGCTGCTGCTCCTCATCCACCTCCATGGCTATTGGTTCGGGACGCTGGGCAGACACCGGAGGTTCCACTGGTTGATGCCATCGATGCTGGACTTGTAGGAATTGCCGCTTCTCTCCGTCTCCCAATGCCGACGCCGCCTCCAGCTCCGCATCCAGCTCTGCCTTTATCTCCGCCTGGAGCTGAATCAATTGGTTCTGGGTCTGGTCCTGCGATGATTCCAGGTCTTCGCTCTCCACCTTTATTTGCCATAATGGCACTGGCAGGAGATGCTGCTGGCAGCGCTCATCGCGCCTGCCCTGGATAACACAGCCCTTCAAGGGGACCGTTTGTGGCTGTCGCGGCAGCAGGTCCAGTGCCGGCAGTGAGACATGTTTTTTTGGTTGGTTCTCCATCAGTCTTGGATTCCTGCTAAAATCAACACACGTCTTGTTATTAACGTACTCCTTACTCCCATTTTGGCCGCATCCATTCATTATCAATTCATCAAGGGTGGTATTTTTCGGCCCGACAAAAAAGGGCGAAAAAAACGACAAAAAATGTGAAAATCACTCCAGAACAGTTGTCCACGCGACAAAATAAATGAGTATTTTGATCGTCAGACATGAACCGACAGAGAATGCTCGAATAACTTGCAAATTTGGTGCCTATCACGGCAAAAAAAGGGAAAATCACGACAAAATGAGGGTTTGCACGACAAATTTGAAGGATCAATATAGATCGAGGGTAGTTCCTGTCATAGATTTCCATACATATACGTTGTTCCAGAATAATACACCTTTTGAACCTCGACACGTGACTTGATCGTCTCGACAACAAAATGTAGCAATTTTGCTAAGTGCAGTATACAACTCCAACCGCGAGATCTACAAACTTTTGACTCACAACGACATACGATCGATTTTTGATCAACAACTCATCAGCAATCAACCAATTAATCAACACATCACTAACATCAAGCACGTACGTAAAGAAAAGATGGCTAAAAAATTGAAATTTACACAAATCGCAAACTTGCGAATGCCTCTTGAAGTCGCGAACGGTTAGAAATTGCCCTCTGGAGTTTTGGTACTTGAATCAAGAAAACAAAAACTAGTGTGGGTAGATACTTCGTCATGGCATCCGGATCGATGCCTGTATCACATTTTATCGACTTATACTAGTACATACTTAGATATCTACAGACAGTAGTTATATTAGTACTTAATAGATATTGGCTGAACGAAAAAACTTACCAAAACTCTGAAGGTTTCAAACAATCGGTATAGCACTTCTCGATGGCTGTGTTATAGTGGGGTAGATGAATCTGACCAGTTCTGGCAAACGTAGAAACTAGACTGAAGCTTGTCCGTTTGACCAGGGAATGAGTCGTAGAATTGTTATCAGGTAGACAGGTACCAGGGTATCCTTGGTCCCTTTTGTTCAAAATTCTTGGGAAAATCATATTGTTCCATTATTTCAAAAGCCATTAGCGCGCATGTTACAAAAGGGCTGATGCTTTTGTCTTCCATGACCAAAGGACCCCGCACGTTTTCCATGAAAAATTGGACCTGGAATTCCTGGAATTGGACTATGAACAGTTTTCCCCCCACACTCCAAATAAGGTCCAAATTAGAAATTGTTTCGAAGCATTCGAAATTCATGGAACGGGCTCATATCGAGGCTGTAATCATGAGAAAAATCACTAAAAAAAATCTAACTTATAAATTAGGGTAGTTACCGAGGGGGATGGAGGTCAAAATTGAGGAAATAGAATAAAATTCCGGAACATTTATTTCTCATAAAGCTGAGCAAAAGAATAATGGAGAATTAATTTTGAAACATCCTAATCAATTGACTGGGGATGGTTTGCAAGGGGGCTGGGGGTCAAAATCAATGAAATGAAGTAAAATTCCGGACTACCGATTCCCATGATAACTATATGTATATGATTTGACGAGCAATGGGTGAATAGTTCTAAAAATTCTAAACCAATGAATTCGGGTGTTATGGAGGGGGTGGAGGGTCGAAATCGAGAAAACAGTGAAATTCGGGAATTTCCAATTTATCTGGAGTTATATGGTCGAATGACGAAATGATGATGAAACCAATTTGAATAAGGATTAATAGGCTACTTCGTTTGAACAGGTGCGCATGCTTGAAGACTCCAAATTTTGTAAACATTCGTACACCTGTCAGTTGAATGGCAACGCTGCATGCTCTGTCTAGCCGCCTGACCAACTACTGGTTTCTGGCTGTCACTTTTACACACACCGTAAACGCATCTCTTCGTAGCTTTTTTGAACTTCCTTCTCGGTACAGCCATTTCCAACAAGTTGTGTTCTATCGTCAAAACATGAGCAAATGAAATGTAGGTCAGGTAGAAACGAGAAATGTCATCATAATTGTCACAAGTGACAGTTGGCGCCGATGTCTTGTTGTTTTGAGCGCTGTTGCCATTTTCGTTGTTCCTGAACTTCCACAAATGATCATTGAACTCGATTTCAATGAAACATTTTCTTTAAATATAAAAAATGGTATCTAATATTCAACCAAATAATTTGTGGAATTTTAGGTGCACTACAATATTTTTTAGTGTTAATTTTCAATATCGGTGTACGAAACTATGAAATTCGCGCCAGACATGCGCACTCAAAAAATCCGAAACGAAGGGACCTATTCTCGACGACCCCTACCTCTCACCTACCCACCATATCTGCCTATAACCATGTCCAAGTCCAAATTGGAAATCGTCTCAAAACTTTTGAATTTCATGAAAATAGCTTAAAAGAAGTTTGTGATCATGAAAAAAAAATTAAAACATATTATTAGCTGTGAATTGGAGTAGTTACCTAGTTATTAGAGGTGGAGGGCTAAAATCGAGTGGAAGAATTAACATTCCAGAGCTTTCGATCAAAGGAATGATAAAAGAAATAATAAAAAAAAAACTTAATCAATAAACTGGGGTGGTTACTGAGAGGACGGGAGTCCCAATCTAGAAAACGGAAGAAAGTTTCTAAACTTAAAATTCATAGAAAACATATATCACACTATAGTTTAGCTAACAACACACATGAGAAAATCATCAAAATTTGAAAAAATATCTAAAATTATGTTCAATTAAACTTGAATTTTTTCCAGTGAAAAAAATATACAATCTCAATTTTCAATAGGCTACTTCGTTTGGGCAGGTGCGCATGCTTGAAGGCTCCAAATTTTGAGAACTTTCGTACACCTGTCAGTTGAATGACAACGCTGCATGCTCTGTCTAGCCGCCTGACCAACAACTGGTTCCTGGCTGTCACTTTCATACATACCGTACATGCATCTCTTCGTAGCTTCTTTGAACTTCCTTCTCGGTACAGCCATTTCCAACAGGCTCTGATCTTTCGTCAAAACATGAGCAAATGAAATGTAGATCAGGTAGAAACGAGAAATGTGATCATAATTGTCACAAGTGACAGTTGGCGCCGATGTCTTGTTGTTTTGAGCGCTGTTGCCATTTTCGTTGTTCCTGAACTTCCACAAATGATCATTGAACTTAATTCCAACGAATCATTTCCTTTGAATATAAAAAATGATATCTAACATTCAACCAAATTATTTGTGGAATTTTAGGTGCACTACAATATTTTTTAGTGTTAATTTTCAATATCGGTGTACGAAACTATGAAATTCGCGCTAGACATGCGCACACAAAAAAACCGAAACGAAGGGACCTATTGTAATTTTCCACCTTATGGTTATAACTGATCTAGGGTTGAAACGACCCCAGCTATCGTCTTGTACCCCCGAATGGGTAGGCAACCCATTATACTGGCATTTAATTCAACTTATTTGAATTAAATCATTCTTCCCGCTTTTGGAACCGCTTGGCCGATGATCATCTAGTATCAGGACGACATCCCGTTGTGCCTCTCTTCTTGTTGTTCGATTATAGAGTTCTCGAGATTGTTGAGACAGGTCTGACTACGAGTTTGAACGCAATAAGACACAATATAAAATTTTAACGTAACATCAATCTATTGACTTCTATGTACAATTCAAAATGTTTAAATAATGGCTCGCTCCTATACCTAGTCCTACCTTCACATCGCAGGCTAAATTATCTAAAAGATCTAACCTATTACCGAAGAGGTAACTTTCCCCTAATTATTTCAGACGTCCCAACACCCCAACCCTCCGACGAACACCTGACTCTACACCTTGACCGACATTTAATTCTGGCTGGCTTTCGCGGCTCAAAGTTCTTTTTGTGGCCAAATCAGATCCAACATTTATGTTAGTGTTAGAGGTTATGTTAGGGTTGGGCCCGGCTTCAAGGCACTGCAAAGAGAAGAGTGACTTCGACCACGAATGCAATATAAGATTTGTGGGCCGGTGTGTGCGGTGGCCCCCTTTTTGTGGAGCCTCTTTTCAAAGGCTAACGCTCTTTTTGGGCTATGGTTCTCTTTTGCCCGTTTGGAAGGGATTGGATATGGCTGGCCTTTGTGGGGGCTTTGAACCTGTTTTCGCCGTGAATTGCCCCCAACGCTCAGAAAGATTCCCGTGATCGAAAGTGCCTATAACCGGAAATATTGAACCAAATTTCGCCCTTCCAAAAACATTCGAACCGATGGTGTACGCGAACCAATTACTCAAGTCAAGGTACTAATTTAATGTGAAGAACGTTTTGAGCAGGCCCCGTATACGCGCTAGTTCGTTGTTGTTTCGCAATTTGTGAGAGAAGGCCGCAGTCAGGAAAAACAAAACGCAGAGAATTGACTACACAGGGTGTTCGTCGAAAAGCCGATGCGGAGAGGCGTCGAAATAATCTTTGCCCTAACGCGAAATAATCGCCGTCTACACTATTCCTGATCGAGCCCTAATAACAATTCATTTTTACAAAGTCCCTATCTGAACGGTGGCGTCGCTGGGTACCGGCATGAATTCATCAGTTTTGAATAAGAACGTTCCCATTCCCGGGACAACTCTACATGGAAATATCCGGAACTGTCGTGGCGCTAAAACAAAATTATTAGTTTCAAGGAGGGTGGGGGGTGTCCATCAATCCGATCAACAATTGCGACTCTACGGCAGGGTCCGAACCCCGATACAAACGCGATTCTATTTTATTTCAATTACTTGATTTTTCACGTAGTTCTCAAAATTTACATTTTCCGAATAACTAGGAGCTTCAAAAACGCAGAGGAAGCTCACCCGCGAGTTTCCAGACCTAACCCACTAGGTCCGGTGCTCTGAGTACCGCAGTCACAAAGCCCAGTCCAGAGGGCCCAAGAGCGCGAATACCTTTCTATGAAGGTATCCAACAAAGGACGAGGCTTGCCAGTGGCTGTACCTGACGGCAGACAGTAGCGCAGACACCAGCACGTGCAGGCAGATTCAGAACGCACGCGTGAGCCCCATCATACATTTTTCACGACAAAGCCTAACCGTAAGCAACTATCCCAACTCACCAAGACTAACCTCCCGCTCGTCGAGGTCATCACTCCGCCACACGAGATACCGAAACGAGAGACCTCATTTCTATCGGGCCTGGTTCATTTAGGGGTTTCAACTCGACATCCTCGAGGTGGGCTAGAACTCACCGTGGAGGGAACGCGACTCAGCATCCTGGAGGGGGTTCGAAACACTTCGTCAACGGGTCCCAACTCTACGACTTGGAGAAGGGTCGAAACTCAACACCGGAAGGGTCTTGGCACATCGACCTGGAAAAAGGGCTGGAACTCATCGTCGGAGGGCTCTGACTCGACACCTGAAGGCGGATCAAGACTCAACGTCCAAGGGCTCTGACTCGACATCCTAGAGACGGGTTGCAACTCAACGGGGGAAGCAACTCATCAGTCTCTCGGAGGGTCAAAACTCAACCTGGAGGGTTCTCGACTCAGCGTGCCCCCAAGGGGACCAAAACACGACTCCGAAGGGTTCCAACTCGGCTTTCTCCAGGGGGCCTTTGAGACACATCAGCCGGGGGAAATCGACTCGTCATTTTCCAAGTGGGCTGGGACTCATCATTGGGGCTTCGACGCTTCGGCCTCTAGGAGGGTCGCGACGCAACATAAACGGGTTCTAACTCAGCTTCCTCGAAGGGGACTAAAACTCTTCGCCAACAGGCCCGCAGAAGCACTCGGCAGCGGACGTGACAAGTCGGGAGCGGACGGCAGCCCAGGAGGATTGGTCCAGGTACCACGGTCAATCTCCGGCGATATCCTCCATTCCCAGCAATTCGGAATATTTTATTGCATCCAGAACGATCGCGAACGGTGTATACACAGCTCAGGTAATCTGAGAAGTGCGCTGGAGAATGCGACCGGCGGTGCTGACACGTGTGAATCGGATGGTAGCGGGCGGGCGGCGGGCGGAACGTCAACACGGCAGGAGTACGGCAGCAACTAACTGGTTGATGTGCGGGTGCTTTACTTCATATGCACCAATTCACCATCTCGTCGGGCGTCAAGCAGGAGCGGTTGTTGAATGTCGATGATGGGCCAGTAAATTATGTTATAGAGCTTTGCGGGATTTACACGAATGAATTAAATAGCTAGCGACATCTTTTAATGATGCCTTGACTCTGAATATTCACATTCTCATACCTCGATTTCACGGCTTTGAATTATTTTCCTCCGGAATATTTTCGGCCCGCCAAATGCGGGTGGCTTCAGGGTGAACATTGTCTCTTCTATAGAGGAGTTTCAATTCTCTCCAGAAGTTTGGAAAAACCGTGGAGAATCAGCTTTCGACCTTTTCTACCTTCCTATCCAAATTGTTTTAACCCCATGGGGTTAAAGACAAAAATTTAGATTTGATCTTTGTGTTTTTTTTCCTAATCTCAGACGCCTCCTAGAAAGATCAACTGGTCTCTCAGATACAATGCTGATGAAAAAGCAGAAAATACTATTTTGAGAAACTCATCTTCTCAAAGTTGAGAAACTGAACTATTTTAAAACGAGTTGCTAGATTTCCATTTCAATCGATTGAAACTTCGATTAAAACACATCGATCCAACTTTACTAATTATATGAATTTGTAGTCAAATCCAGTGCTTTTTTTCTACTTGAAGCATACTCACAATATAATGGAACTCGTAATGGAAGCTCGAAGGGGATGGATGACGATGAGTACCTTCTTGGTTGCACTTAGGTACGTACCTACGGAGTCACTTTGACGATGAAAAATGAGAAGTTCTCGGCAATACAAACAAATTTATATACAGGGACCGGGGACCAGGTATAGACTAGGATCACAATGACCTGTATTCTTATGCAGTGTTACCAACGCTCCCAACGCCAAACATCGCAAATTTGAGAGTTTTCAACTCGGTTTTCAAAGAACAAAGAGTTGCCAAGAGGCTGGCTTCAAGTCCACGGATCCATCTTTAACCCCTTTCGCCACCACCCACTACAGCATTGAAATTTCAAATGGAACCACCTACTTTGTGATAAGTTTTCAGGTACTACAAATTATAGATGATAATTTCTAAAATTCTCAAAATGTGATATTTCGATTGTCGAGTTTCAATAGGTAGGTATCCTTTCAATGTTCTAAAGATCACAAACACACAGCTAGACACACACACACGCACGCACGCACGCACGCACGCACGCACGCACGCACGCACGCACGCACGCGCGCGCACACACACACACACACACACACACACACACACACACACACACACACACAGACAGACATCATTCCGGAAATGGTTTTACCTAAGCTTCGTACATAATGGACGGTAACGTATGCCGCAAGCCGTATGCCGTAAGATGTACGATGTAAACTTGATAATACGTAGTACGGACGACCTACAGGATCCTGCAACAGTGCGTCGGGCTTTCCTAGCGTCCTCACCTTACAAAATAAAGAAACAGGTGCAATAGATAAAGTAATTGATTCCGAAAGTTCTACATCGTAAAATTATTCTAAACTATACAGGTGTTCGATTTTTGCGCTATAACAAAAACAAAGACTTCCTTGAATAAAATGCCCCAGTTATGATTCAATTTTTTTGTTCAGCTTCCCAAGTTCCATTATAAGTGTATTTTTGTTTTCTCAATTATGCCAGTGCTACCAACTGAAATTTTAAATTGGCATTTCTCCCAATTCCCAGTTAACTTTGAAAAATCGTGGGAGCCCCGTTTTTTGGAATCAAGGAATGAATTTTGGCACAGCGGTAGTCAAATAAGAGTCGAATAACTTCATGACAAAAAGCTTGAGAATCAGTTTCGTATTACCTATACTTCAGATATGTATACAGTAGATATACAGTAGAACGTATTATACTATTACGTAGGTATTTTACAATGAAATTAGGTATACATTTTTAAATTTACAACATCATCGGAGCACGCCTGTTCTTTTGCCAGTACGTTCGTCTTATCATTATCATTACAGATCGATGGGGGGGGGGCGCATATCCCCCCATGCCACCTCCATAAATACGCCACTGAAATAGTGTTTTATTGTGTTGCAAATTCCAATGTGATTTTTACACTCGTCTGACAATTTGGTCATAATAATTATTAACGGTACTACCTAATTTACGGACCAGCAGACCAGACGTCTAGATAAGAACCGTCTGACGGACCAGACGTCTAGACATTCAAGGTCATAAGGTCAATGACCCTTGCGACATACTTTCGAATAACCTAATACTAGGTCATGAAAGCGCAAACGCGAACCAGGGCACAAAGCTCAATGATACATGTAAAGTCATGCTCCCGAAGGTATCTTTCCGTGATTCCACCCTTCTAAAATTTCAACCCCTATTCTGGTCCGTCACATAAAATCTGACGGACTGGCTATTTGTAGTGATCCGATCAGGATGACATTCACCACATGTAAAGACACCCTCCCGAGGTATCTTTTCGTGATTCCGACCTTTCAAAATTTCAACCCCTATTCTGGTCCGTCACATAAAATCTGACGGACTGGCTATTTGTAGTGATCCGATCAGGATGACACTCACCACATGTAAAGACACCCTCCCGAGGTATCTTTTCGTGATTCCACCCTTTCAAAATTTCAACCCCTATTCTGGTCCGTCACATAAAATCTGACGGACTGGCTATTTGTAGTGATCCGATCAGGATGACACTCACCACATGTAAAAACACCCTCTGGAGGTATCTTTTCGTGATTCCACCCTTTCAAAATTTCAACCCCTATTCTGGTCCGTCACATAAAATCTGACGGACTGGCTATTTGTAGTGATCCGATCAGGATGACACTCACCACATGTAAAGACACCCTCCCGAGGTATCTTTTCGTGATTCCACCCTTTCAAAATTTCAACCCCTATTCTGGTCCGTCACATAAAATTTGACGGACTGGCTATTTGTAGTGATCCGATCAGGATGACACTCACCACATGTCAAGACATTCTCCCGGGATATCTTTTCGTGATTCCACCCTTTCAAAATTTCAACCCCTATTCTGGTCCGTCACATAAAATCTGACGGACTGGCTATTTGTAGTGATCCGATCAGGATGACACTCACCACATGTAAAGACACCCTCCCGAGGTATCTTTTCGTGATTCCACCCTTTCAAAATTTCAACCTCTATTCTGGTCCGTCACATAAAATCTGACGGACTGGCTATTTGTAGTGATCCGATCAGGATGACACTCACCACATGTCAAGACATTCTCCCGGGATATCTTTTCGTGATTCCACCCTTTCAAAATTTCAACCCCTATTCTGGTCCGTCACATAAAATCTGACGGACTGGCTCTTTGTAGTGATCCGATCAGGATGACACTCACCACATGTAAAGACACCCTCCCGAGGTATCTTTTCGTGATCCCACCCTTTCAAAATTTCAACCTCTATTCTGGTCCGTCACATAAAATCTGACGGACTGGCTATTTGTAGTGATCCGATCAGGATGACACTCACCACATGTAAAGACACCCTCCCGAGGTATCTTTTCGTGATTCCGACCTTTCAAAATTTCAACCCCCATTCTGGTCCGTCACATAAAATCTGATGGACTGGCTATTTGTATTGATCCGATCAGGATGACACTCACCACATGTAAAAACACCCTCCCGAGGTATCTTTTCGTGATTCCGACCTTTCAAAATTTCAACCCCTATTCTGGTCCGTCACATAAAATCTGACGGACTGACTATTTGTAGTGATCCGATCAGGATGACACTCACCACATGTAAAAACACCCTCCCGAGGTATCTTTTCGTGATTCTACCCTTCCAAAATTTCAACTCCTATTCTGGTCCGTCACATAAAATCTGACGGACTGGCTATTTGTAGTGATCCGATCAGGATGACACTCATCACGTGTAAAAACACCCTCCCGAGGTATCTTTTCGTGATTCCACCCTTTCAAAATTTCAACCCCTATTCTGGTGGTCCGTCACATAAAATCTGACGGACTGGCTATTTGTAGTGATCCGACCAGGATGACACTCACCACATGTAAAAACACCCTCTCGAGGTATCTTTTCGTGATTCCACTTTTTCAAAATTTCAACCCCTATTCTGGTCCGTCACATAAAATCTGACGGACTGGCTATTTGTAGTGATCCGATCAGGATGACACTCACCACATGTCAAGACATTCTCCCGGGATATCTTTTCGTGATTCCACCCTTTTGAAATTTCAACCCCTATTTTGGTCCGTCACATAAAATCTGGCGGACTGGCTATTTGTAGTGATCCGATCAGGATGAGACTCACCACATGTAAAGACACTGTCCCGAGGTATCTTTCCGTGGTTCCACCCTTTCAAAATTGGACATTTTTCGAAACACCCTGGCTCTCATTACCACAATCGATGCACACATTGTTATCCCGAGAATGAAGATTCAGAATAATATCTCAAACAACTTTTTCCAGAATGATGGATTCATTTCAGAATCATCAGATATGTCCCGGATACTTCATCAGTCATTCCATAGCCCATACATTTTCCATTCTCATTAGAATGACTTTTTGGAGCAAAAATCATGTGACAAGCTGGGGCGCTGGGAGAATACGGCCGATGGCCGCTGATAGTTTCGCTCCAAAACTTTGCAGGTGCCATCAATGGTAGCTGTAGCCCCTTAGCTTCTCACTTTATTTTTGCTCCAAAAAGTCATTCTACTAAAAATAGAAAGTGTAGGGGATATATCTCGGGATATATGATATGTCATTCCGTGTCATTTGAATGTAAAACAATGTATATTGGGTGGTACCAATAAAAAATTAGCATGAGCATTTGCTAGGGAATTTCATAGGCGTTGATAGGGAAAGTTCGCGTGAACACCAGCCGTTACTAGGACTTTTTGACTTAACATACCTGGATTCTCCATAGCAATGAATACTGGCTGATGTGAAAATCAACAAGTGTGTTATCGGTGACGTAGTTATGAATTCCGATTATTGTGTTTGCTGAACACAATTTCTGCAGAATTTCTGGCTTATTGAGCCAGGTTTAAACATC
The DNA here is from genome assembly GCA_949128115.1 of Anaspis maculata. NCBI lineage: Eukaryota > Metazoa > Arthropoda > Insecta > Coleoptera > Scraptiidae > Anaspis > Anaspis maculata. The sequence goes on along the minus strand of OX421964.1, from coordinate 86,916,173 downwards.
GGCGACACAATCATGTTTGTGAGGTCCTAATGATATGCACACATGTTCGGTTATACCAGGTTTATTGCACGGACCGGAGTAAGAGTACTTGCAGCAGCGAGAGCATCCAGAGGGCAAGGATAACGTGCAATAGTGAGCTGACGCTTTTATGGACTACCGCTTTGGTGGGGTGCGCAAGCCGCACGGTGATGATGCGCGCATGGTATTGCTAAAGTTGTAGTAAATAAGTCTTCTCCACTTGTTTTTTATATTGTTTACTCGAGTTTCGGCTAGTTAAATGTATAAAGCCATTTTCAAAACTAATGTGACATAGCATAGAACTTTATGTCAAAGTAATGATGTAACAATGAAGAATAGACGTAACAGGTAAAACAACAAAAGAAAATGAAGGAGAGGATTATAAAATTGGGAGTAGAGCTGGTATAATGTAGATGTTGTCAAAATCGGTTTGTTCATTGAGGAGGCTATCTGGATCAAGATTGTATTGTTTTTTTATTTGCAAAATTTCAGAAAATTCAATTAGGTGTCTGTTGTCAAGTTTTTGGACTGGTTTTAAACAATTAAAAGCAAAATCATGACCTTCGGCAACTACATGTCTTGTAAAGTTTGATTTTATATCGAACGCAGGTAGTTCCCTGCGGTGCTCATTTAGTCTAATTTTGAAAGATCTTATTGTGCGTCCTATATATATTTTGCCGCAAGAACAAGTTAATTTGTAGACTCCACTAGAATTTAGAGGGTCAATGGGGTCTTTGGTTTTTACTAAATGGGAGCTTAAAGTGAAAGGTGTTTTGAAACTAATATTGATGTTAAATTGTTTAAAGAAACGTGAAATTGAAGTAGAGATGTTGCCAAAATAAGATAAAGAAAAATAAATTGTTGGAGTTTTTTCTTGAGTCAAGCTGAAATTGTTTTTTATTTGATGTTTTAAGAGCTTTTTTCTGTAAAAAGATTCGAAGACTGCTTGGGGAAATGCATTGTTGGATGCAATTTGTCTTATGATATTGAGTTCAGCTGAAAAATCCTCAGGTGTAAGGGGAGTGTTGAAAAGCCGATGAATATAAGTACTGAGTGCTGAAAACTTATGAGTTTGATGGTGGCATGAATCGTAAGGAATTATGGTGTCTGTATATGTCGGTTTTCTGTGAATTTTAAAAACGTGTTTTGAATTAATTATAGAGATGTTTAGGTCCAAAAAAGAAATGTTGTTGTTGTTGCTTGTTTCAAAGGTAAAAGTGATATTATTATGTAATGAATTGAGAAATGAGAGGAAATCTGTTAGGTCTGACTGGTTACCTTGGAATAAACAAATGATGTCGTCTACGTATCTGTACCAGTAGATGATATGATTTTTGAAAAGGTTACTGGTAGAAATGAGAGTTTTCTCTAGCCATGTCATAAAGATCTCAGCTAATAGTGGTGAGAGTGGTGAACCCATACTCAAACCCGAGGTTTGTAAATATATTCCATTCGCTAAAGGTGGAATCACAAAAAGATACCTCGGAAGAATGTCTTCACATGTGGTGAGTTTCATTTTGGTCGGACCACTACAAATAGCCAGTCCGTCAGATTTTATGCGACGGACCAGAATAGGGGTTGAAATTTTGAAGGGGTGGAATAACAAAAATACCGTCCGTTTTTTATTTTAGGCCCCAGCCCGTAGCACCCCTATTATGGATTTCAGGCTCAACGTATTATATATTTTTGAAATCACAATAGCCCAGGTAGGTACTATCGAGTTTCAGCATGAACTAATTTATGGTCGGCCAAATTTTTCATAAAACGACAATAAAGAGTGTCTGCTATAACATACCAAAAGTCCCCTAAGATCCCGTGTCGGCGTCCCCCTTTTTGGGGCGTTTTTCTGAAATATGACAGTTACGTTATAAGTATAACACACAGATATTGGGACGCGCGCCTGTCACCCGGAATAGCTCAGTGGCAAAGGCTTTGATTTCCGATTGATGGATCGCTGGTTTGAATCTCATTCAAGACACAATTTTTTTTTCGTGGAAGTGATTTTTTCCTTCTTTTAAAAATTATCCAAGGGATGAGAGTGCTTATTCTGAAGCATTTACGACTTTTTTCTCGAGAAAATAAATCTACTAATACGAATTCTGGACACATAATAAACAATAAACTGTGATGCCATCATGACTTTTTCATCACATTTTTCAACTCATTAAATGTAGTTACCTGTCCATTGCGAAATTGTATTTAGGTATTTTCAATAATAATGCTGGACGAGCATTTCCACTTGTCCTCTAGCTTGTTATACTGTCCCATTTCTTTGAACCACTTCACACAAGGTGGATTTCCTGGGACATTAAATAGAAGCATGGTCACGCAGAAAAGATCTTATAGGTCGCAGTGCAGAAAGGATCCTCCGAGACCAAACAACCACCTCTAATCTACAATCTACAATCTGAACCACTTCCTTTTTTTATATACGGGTCATTCAAAAAAGATGTCCACACCCATTTTTCTCAATATCCGTTAAAGCTAGCGAGTTGCGGTGAAGACCGTTGGATTCAGCTGGTTTTTCTGATCAAATTTGATATGTCAACAAAACTACTTCACCAAAACTCTGAGTACGGAGGCACCTCAAAATTTTTGGCGAACGAACGAACGAGGACGAGGATGACTTCTTCAATTAATTCTTGTTATTTACCTATGGGCACAAAAATGTTTCTACAAAGTTTATTTTTGGTTCAAAACTGGCTTTTATTTTTTTAGGCCTTTCTTTCAAAAGGTCTATTTTTGTTACTCTTCTTTAATCATTATTGTACATTTCGGATATCGCGAAAATAGAATATTTTGCACATTTGTACTCAAACAAGTGCCCTTTAGCAACACCCTAGCGATAACCCGACAGTTTGGAATCACCTGTATTTTTAATTGATAATGATAATTGATAATTGATTGACAAGGACAAGTGGAAATGCTCGTCTAGCATTATTATTGAAAATACCTAAATACAATTTCGCAATGGACAGGTAACTACATTTTATGAGCTGAAAAATGTGACGAAAAAGCCATGATGGCATTACAGCTTATTGTTTATTATGTGTCCAGAACTCGTATTAATAGATCTATTTTCTCGAGAAAAAAGTCGAAAATGCTTCAAAATAAGCACTCTCATCCCTTGGATAATTTTTAGGAGAAGGAAAAAATCACTTCCACGAAAAAAAAAATTGTGTCCTGAACGAGATTCAAACCAGTGATCCATCAATCGGAAATCAAAGCCTTTGCCACTGAGCTATTCCGGGTGACAGGCGCGCGTCCCAATATCTGTGTGTTATACTTATAACGTAACTGTCATATTTCAGAAAAAACGCCCCAAAAAGGGGGACGCCGACACGGGATCTTAGGGGACTTTTGGTATGTTATAGCAGACACTCTTTACTGTCGTTTTATGAAAAATTTGGCCGACCATAAATTAGTTCACGCTTTGACTTGAATAGCACCTAAAATACCTGGGCTACAAAAACAAGATCTTTCGAATGATGATATGTCAAATTATTTTTGACAGATGTCATTTTTTGACAATTGACAGAATAGTACTTGTGATACATCATTTGCCCATTAAATTATGAGGAGAACTGTGTTTTCATTTTCAAAATAGGGTGTCTTTTACAGCTTCTAGGGGTCTTTCAATAGGAAAAAATATCAATAACAGAAGTAGCCACTCAATAAGTAATAGACATTTTTTTATATTAGCTAATGGTAATGATTTGATTTTCAAGTCGTCCAAATTATTGGGAAACTCTATAAACACCTTATCTTTCAGGTAAGCTCATTAAAAAATCGAGAGGGGTCATATCTGGCAAGCTCGGACGTCATCGCGTTGGGGCCGGTAGCTCCAATTCACTGATCGTCGAATCTCTCATTCAAGGAACAAGGAGGCTGTCATTCGAACAACTTCTTTGAGACATTTTTTGTTCTTATTGTGATTGATGAATAATTATTCATCATTAACAACATTAAAAATAGGTACCTGCTTTACCTACTTACTTGTTATGTATTTCTGAAATTCAACATTTTTTCCTGTTGAAAGACCCCTAGAAGCTGTAAAAGACACCCTATTTCAAAAATTAAAACACAGTTCACCTCAGAATTTTATGGGCTTCAAAATGATGTATCACAAGTACTATTCTGTTAATTGTCAAAACATGACATCTGTCAAAAATAATTTGACATATCATCAGTCGAAAGATCTTGTTTTTGTGATTTCAAAAATATATAGTATGTTGGGTGTGAAACCCATAATAAAGATGCTACGGGCTGGGGCCTAAAATAAAAAACGGACGGTATAGCTCGGGAGGATGTCTCCACATGTGCCAAGTTTCATTTTGGTCGGATCACTACAAATAGCCAGTCCGTCAGATTTTATGCGACGGACCAGAATAGGGGTTGAAGTTTAGAAGGGGTGGAATCACAAAAATATAGCTCGAGAGGATGTCTCCACATGTGCCAAGTTTCATTCAGGTCGGACCACTACAAATAGCCAGTCCGTCAGATTTTATGCGACGGACCAGAATAGGGGTTGAAATTTTGAAAGGGTGGAATCACAAAAATATAGCTCGGGAGGATGTCTCCACATGTGCCAAGTTTCATTTTGGTCGGACCACTACAAATAGCCAGTCCGTCAGATTTTATGCGACGGACCAGAATAGGGGTTGAAATTTTGAAGGGGTGGAATAACAAAAATATAGCTCGGGAGGATGTCTCCACATGTGCCAAGTTTCATTTTGGTCGGATCACTACAAATAGCCAGTCCGTCAGATTTTATGCGACGGACCAGAATAGGGGTTGGAATTTAGAAGGGGTGGAATCACAAAAATATAGCTCGGGAGGATGTCTCCACATGTGCCAAGTTTCATTCAGGTCGGACTACTACAAATAGCCAGTCCGTCAGATTTTATGCGACGGACCAGGATAGGGGTTGAAATTTAGAAGGGGTAGAATCACAAAAATATAGCTCGGGAGGATGTCTCCACATGTGCCAAGTTTCATTCAGGTCGGACCACTACAAATAGCCAGTCCGTCAGATTTTATGCGACGGACCAGAATAGGGGTTGAAATTTAGAAGGGGTAGAATCACAAAAATATAGCTCGGGAGGATGTCTCCACATGTGCCAAGTTTCATTCAGGTCGGACCACTACAAATAGCCAGTCCGTCAGATTTTATGCGACGGACCAGAATAGGGGTTGAAATTTAGAAGGGGTAGGATCACAAAAATATAGCTCGGGAGGATGTCTCCACATGTGCCAAGTTTCATTCAGGTCGGACCACTACAAATAGCCAGTCCGTCAGATTTTATGCGACGGACCAGAATAGGGGTTGAAATTTAGAAGGGGTAGGATCACAAAAATATAGCTCGGGAGGATGTCTCCACATGTGCCAAGTTTCATTCAGGTCGGACCACTACAAATAGCCAGTCCGTCAGATTTTATGCGACGGACCAGAATAGGGGTTGAAATTTTGAAGGGGTGGAATAACAAAAATATAGCTCGGGAGGATGTCTCCACATGTGCCAAGTTTCATTCAGGTCGGACCACTACAAATAGCCAGTCCGTCAGATTTTATGCGACGGACCAGAATAGGGGTTGAAATTTAGAAGGGGTAGAATCACAAAAATATAGCTCGGGAGGATGTCTCCACATGTGCCAAGTTTCATTCAGGTCGGACCACTACAAATAGCCAGTCCGTCAGATTTTATGCGACGGACCAGAATAGGGGTTGAAATTTAGAAGGGGTAGGATCACAAAAATATAGCTCGGGAGGATGTCTCCACATGTGCCAAGTTTCATTCAGGTCGGACCACTACAAATAGCCAGTCCGTCAGATTTTATGCGACGGACCAAAATAGGGGTTGAAATTTTGAAGGGATGGAATCACAAAAATATAGCTCGGGAGGATGTCTCCACATGTGCCAAGTTTCATTTTGGTCGGACCACTACAAATAGCCAGTCCGTCAGATTTTATGCAACGGACCAGAATAGGGGTTGAAATTTAGAAGAAGTAGAATCACAAAAATATAGCTCGGGAGGATGTCTCCACATGTGCTAAGTTTCATTCAGGTCGGACCACTACAAATAGCCAGTCCGTCAGATTTTATGCGACGGACCAGAATAGGGGTTGAAATTTAGAAGGGGTGGAATCACAAAAATATAGCTCGGGAGGATGTCTCCACATGTGCCAAGTTTCATTCAGGTCGGACCACTACAAATAGCCAGTCCGTCAGATTTTATGCGACGGACCAGAATAGGGGTTGAAATTTTGAAGGGGTGGAATAACAAAAATATAGCTCGGGAGGATGTCTCCACATGTGCCAAGTTTCATTTTGGTCGGATCACTACAAATAGCCAGTCCGTCAGATTTTATGCGACGGACCAGAATAGGGGTTGAAATTTAGAAGGGGTAGAATCACAAAAATATAGCACGGGAGGATGTCTCCACATGTGCTAAGTTCCATTCAGGTCGGACCACTACAAATAGCCAGTCCGTCAGATTTTATGCGACGGACCAGAATAGGGGTTGAAATTTAGAAGGAGTGGAATCACAAAAATATAGCTCGGGAGGATGTCTCCACATGTGCCAAGTTTCATTCAGGTCGGACCACTACAAATAGCCAGTCCGTCAGATTTTATGCGACGGACCAGAATAGGGGTTGAAATTTTGAAAGGGTGGAATCACAAAAATATAGCTCGGGAGGATGTCTCCACATGTGCCAAGTTTCATTTTGGTCGGACCACTACAAATAGCCAGTCCGTCAGATTTTATGCGACGGACCAGAATAGGGGTTGAAATTTTGAAGGGGTGGAATAACAAAAATATAGCTCGGGAGGATGTCTCCACATGTGCCAAGTTTCATTTTGGTCGGATCACTACAAATAGCCAGTCCGTCAGATTTTATGCGACGGACCAGAATAGGGGTTGGAATTTAGAAGGGGTGGAATCACAAAAATATAGCTCGGGAGGATGTCTCCACATGTGCCAAGTTTCATTCAGGTCGGACTACTACAAATAGCCAGTCCGTCAGATTTTATGCGACGGACCAGGATAGGGGTTGAAATTTAGAAGGGGTAGAATCACAAAAATATAGCTCGGGAGGATGTCTCCACATGTGCCAAGTTTCATTCAGGTCGGACCACTACAAATAGCCAGTCCGTCAGATTTTATGCGACGGACCAGAATAGAAGTTGAAATTTAGAAGGGGTAGAATCACAAAAATATAGCTCGGGAGGATGTCTCCACATGTGCCAAGTTTCATTCAGGTCGGACCACTACAAATAGCCAGTCCGTCAGATTTTATGCGACGGACCAGAATAGGGGTTGGAATTTAGAAGGGGTAGGATCACAAAAATATAGCTCGGGAGGATGTCTCCACATGTGCCAAGTTTCATTCAGGTCGGACCACTACAAATAGCCAGTCCGTCAGATTTTATGCGACGGACCAGAATAGGGGTTGAAATTTAGAAGGGGTAGGATCACAAAAATATAGCTCGGGAGGATGTCTCCACATGTGCCAAGTTTCATTCAGGTCGGACCACTACAAATAGCCAGTCCGTCAGATTTTATGCGATGGACCAGAATAGGGGTTGAAATTTAGAAGGGGTAGGATCACAAAAATATAGCTCGGGAGGATGTCTCCACATGTGCCAAGTTTCATTCAGGTCGGACCACTACAAATAGCCAGTCCGTCAGATTTTATGCGACGGACCAGAATAGGGGTTGAAATTTAGAAGGGGTAGCATCACAAAAATATAGCTCGGGAGGATGTCTCCACATGTGCCAAGTTTCATTCAGGTCGGACCACTACAAATAGCCAGTCCGTCAGATTTTATGCGACGGACCAGAATAGGGGTTGAAATTTAGAAGGGGTAGGATCACAAAAATATAGCTCGGGAGGATGTCTCCACATGTGCCAAGTTTCATTCAGGTCGGACCACTACAAATAGCCAGTCCGTCAGATTTTATGCGACGGACCAAAATAGGGGTTGAAATTTTGAAGGGATGGAATCACAAAAATATAGCTCGGGAGGATGTCTCCACATGTGCCAAGTTTCATTTTGGTCGGACCACTACAAATAGCCAGTCCGTCAGATTTTATGCAACGGACCAGAATAGGGGTTGAAATTTAGAAGAAGTAGAATCACAAAAATATAGCTCGGGAGGATGTCTCCACATGTGCTAAGTTTCATTCAGGTCGGACCACTACAAATAGCCAGTCCGTCAGATTTTATGCGACGGACCAGAATAGGGGTTGAAATTTAGAAGGGGTGGAATCACAAAAATATAGCTCGGGAGGATGTCTCCACATGTGCCAAGTTTCATTCAGGTCGGACCACTACAAATAGCCAGTCCGTCAGATTTTATGCGACGGACCAGAATAGGGGTTGAAATTTTGAAGGGGTGGAATAACAAAAATATAGCTCGGGAGGATGTCTCCACATGTGCCAAGTTTCATTTTGGTCGGATCACTACAAATAGCCAGTCCGTCAGATTTTATGCGACGGACCAGAATAGGGGTTGAAATTTAGAAGGGGTAGAATCACAAAAATATAGCTCGGGAGGATGTCTCCACATGTGCTAAGTTTCATTCAGGTCGGACCACTACAAATAGCCAGTCCGTCAGATTTTATGCGACGGACCAGAATAGGGGTTGAAATTTAGAAGGAGTGGAATCACAAAAATATAGCTCGGGAGGATGTCTCCACATGTGCCAAGTTTCATTCAGGTCGGACCACTACAAATAGCCAGTCCGTCAGATTTTATGCGACGGACCAGAATAGGGGTTGAAATTTTGAAGGGGTGGAATAACAAAAATATAGCTCGAGAGGATGTCTCCACATGTGCCAAGTTTCATTTTGGTCGAATCACTACAAATAGCCAGTCCGTCAGATTTTATGCGACGGACCAGAATAGGGGTTGAAATTTAGAAGGGGTAGAATCACAAAAATATAGCTCGGGAGGATGTCTCCACATGTGCTAAGTTTCATTCAGGTCGGACCACTACAAATAGCCAGTCCGTCAGATTTTATGCGACGGACCAGAATAGGGGTTGAAATTTAGGAGGGGTAGAATCACAAAAATATAGCTCGGGAGGATGTCTCCACATGTGCCAAGTTTCATTCAGGTCGGACCACTACAAATAGCCAGTCCGTCAGATTTTATGCGACGGACCAGAATAGGGGTTGAAATTTTGAAGGGGTGGAATAACAAAAATATAGCTCGGGAGGATGTCTCCACATGTGCCAAGTTTCATTTTGGTCGGATCACTACAAATAGCCAGTCCGTCAGATTTTATGCGACGGGCCAGAATAGGGGTTGAAATTTTGAAGGGGTGGAATAACAAAAATATAGCTCGGGAGGATGTCTCCACATGTGCCAAGTTTCATTTTGGTCGGATCACTACAAATAGCCAGTCCGTCAGATTTTATGCGACGGACCAGAATAGAGGTTGAAATTTAGAAGGGGTAGAATCACAAAAATATAGCTCGGGAGGATGTCTCCACATGTGCCAAGTTTCATTCAGGTCGGACCACTACAAATAGCCAGTCCGTCAGATTTTATGCGACGGACCAGAATAGGGGTCGAAATTTAGAAGGGGTAGAATCCCAAAAATATAGCTCGGGAGGATGTCTCCACATGTGCCAAGTTTCATTCAGGTCGGACCACTACAAATAGCCAGTCCGTCAGATTTTATGCGACGGACCAGAATAGGGGTTGAAATTTTGAAGGGGTGGAATAACAAAAATATAGCTCGGGAGGATGTCTCCACATGTGCCAAGTTTCATTTTGGTCGGATCACTACAAATAGCCAGTCCGTCAGATTTTATGCGACGGACCAGAATAGGGGTTGAAATTTTGAAGGGGTGGAATAACACAAATATAGCTCGGGAGGATGTCTCCACATGTGCCAAGTTTCATTTTGGTCGGATCACTACAAATAGCCAGTCCGTCAGATTTTATGCGACGGACCAGAATAGGGGTTGAAATTTAGAAGGGGTAGAATCACAAAAATATAGCTCGGGAGGATGTCTCCACATGTGCTAAGTTTCATTCAGGTCGGACCACTACAAATAGCCAGTCCGTCAGATTTTATGCGACGGACCAGAATAGGGGTTGAAATTTAGAAGGGGTGGAATCACAAAAATATAGCTCGGGAGGATGTCTCCACATGTGCCAAGTTTCATTCAGGTCGGACCACTACAAATAGCCAGTCCGTCAGATTTTATGCGACGGACCAAAATAGGGGTTGAAATTTTGAAGGGGTGGAATCACAAAAATATAGCTCGGGAGGATGTCTCCACATGTGTCAAGTTTCATTTTGGTCGGACCACTACAAATAGCCAGTCCGTCAGATTTTATGCGACGGACCAGAATAGGGGTTGAAATTTAGAAGGGGTGGAATCACAAAAATATAGCTCGGGAGGATGTCTCCACATGTGCCAAGTTTCATTCAGGTCGGACCACTACAAATAGCCAGTCCGTCAGATTTTATGCGACGGACCAGAATAGGGGTTGAGATTTTGAAGGGGTGGAATAACAAAAATATAGCTCGGGAGGATGTCTCCACATGTGCCAAGTTTCATTTTGGTCGGATCACTACAAATAGCCAGTCCGTCAGATTTTATGCGACGGACCAGAATAGGGGTTGAAATTCAGAAGGGGTAGAATCACAAAAATATAGCTCGGGAGGATGTCTCCACATGTGCTAAGTTTCATTCAGGTCGGACCACTACAAATAGCCAGTCCGTCAGATTTTATGCGACGGACCAGAATAGGGGTTGAAATTTAGAAGGGGTAGAATCACAAAAATATAGCTCGGGAGGATGTCTCCACATGTGCCAAGTTTCATTCAGGTCGGACCACTACAAATAGCCAGTCCGTCAGATTTTATGCGACGGACCAGAATAGGGGTTGAAATTTTGAAGGGGTGGAATAACAAAAATATAGCTCGGGAGGATGTCTCCACATGTGCCAAGTTTCATTTTGGTCGGATCACTACAAATAGCCAGTCCGTCAGATTTTATGCGACGGACCAGAATAGGGGTTGAAATTTTGAAGGGGTGGAATAACAAAAATATAGCTCGGGAGGATGTCTCCACATGTGCCAAGTTTCATTTTGGTCGGATCACTACAAATAGCCAGTCCGTCAGATTTTATGCGACGGACCAGAATAGGGGTTGGAATTTAGAAGGGGTGGAATCACAAAAATATAGCTCGAGAGGATGTCTCCACATGTGCCAAGTTTCATTTTGGTCGGATCACTACAAATAGCCAGTCCGTCAGATTTTATGCGACGGACCAGAATAGGGGTTGAAATTGAGAAGGGGTGGAATCACAAAAATATAGCTCGAGAGGATGTCTCCACATGTGCCAAGTTTCATTTTGGTCGGATCACTACAAATAGCCAGTCCGTCAGATTTTATGCGACGGACCAGAATAGGGGTTGGAATTTAGAAGGGGTGGAATCACAAGAATATAGCTCGAGAGGATGTCTCCACATGTGCCAAGTTTCATTTTGGTCGGATCACTACAAATAGCCAGTCCGTCAGATTTTATGCGACGGACCAGAATAGGGGTTGGAATTTAGAAGGGGTGGAATCACAAAAATATAGCTCGAGAGGATGTCTCCACATGTGCCAAGTTTCATTTTGGTCGGATCACTACAAATAGCCAGTCCGTCAGATTTTATGCGACGGACCAGAATAGGGGTTGAAATTTAGAAGGGGTAGAATCACAAAAATATAGCTCGGGAGGATGTCTCCACATGTGCCAAGTTTCATTCAGGTCGGACCACTACAAATAGCCAGTCCGTCAGATTTTATGCGACGGACCAGAATAGGGGTTGAAATTTAGGAGGGGTAGAATCACAAAAATATAGCTCGGGAGGATGTCTCCACATGTGCCAAGTTTCATTCAGGTCGGACCACTACAAATAGCCAGTCCGTCAGATTTTATGCGACGGACCAGAATAGGGGTTGAAATTTTGAAGGGGTGGAATAATAAAAATATAGCTCGGGAGGATGTCTCCACATGTGCCAAGTTTCATTTTGGTCGGATCACTACAAATAGCCAGTCCGTCAGATTTTATGCGACGGACCAGAATAGGGGTTGAAATTTTGAAGGGGTGGAATAACAAAAATATAGCTCGGGAGGATGTCTCCACATGTGCCAAGTTTCATTTTGGTCGGATCACTACAAATAGCCAGTCCGTCAGATTTTATGCGACGGACCAGAATAGGGGTTGGAATTTAGAAGGGGTGGAATCACAAAAATATAGCTCGAGAGGATGTCTCCACATGTGCCAAGTTTCATTTTGGTCGGATCACTACAAATAGCCAGTCCGTCAGATTTTATGCGACGGACCAGAATAGGGGTTGGAATTTAGAAGGGGTGGAATCACAAAAATATAGCTCGAGAGGATGTCTCCACATGTGCCAAGTTTCATTTTGGTCGGATCACTACAAATAGCCAGTCCGTCAGATTTTATGCGACGGACCAGAATAGGGGTTGGAATTTAGAAGGGGTGGAATCACAAAAATATAGCTCGAGAGGATGTCTCCACATGTGCCAAGTTTCATTTTGGTCGGATCACTACAAATAGCCAGTCCGTCAGATTTTATGCGACGGACCAGAATAGGAATTGAAATTTAGAAGGGGTAGAATCACAAAAATATAGCTCGGGAGGATGTCTCCACATGTGCCAAGTTTCATTCAGGTCGGACCACTACAAATAGCCAGTCCGTCAGATTTTATGCGACGGACCAGAATAGGGGTTGAAATTTTGAAGGGGTGGAATAATAAAAATATAGCTCGGGAGGATGTCTCCACATGTGCCAAGTTTCATTTTGGTCGGATCACTACAAATAGCCAGTCCGTCAGATTTTATGCGACGGACCAGAATAGGGGTTGAAATTTTGAAGGGGTGGAATAACAAAAATATAGCTCGGGAGGATGTCTCCACATGTGCCAAGTTTCATTTTGGTCGGATCACTACAAATAGCCAGTCCGTCAGATTTTATGCGACGGACCAGAATAGGGGTTGAAATTTAGAAGGGGTAGAATCACAAAAATATAGCTCGGGAGGATGTCTCCACATGTGCTAAGTTTCATCCAGGTCGGACCACTACAAATAGCCAGTCCGTCAGATTTTATGCGACGGACCAGAATAGGGGTTGAAATTTAGAAGGGGTGGAATCACAAAAATATAGCTCGGGAGGATGTCTCCACATGTGCCAAGTTTCATTCAGGTCGGACCACTACAAATAGCCAGTCCGTCAGATTTTATGCGACGGACCAGAATGGGGGTTGAAATTTTGGAGGGGTGGAATAACAAAAATATAGCTCGGGAGGATGTCTCCACATGTGCCAAGTTTCATTTTGGTCGGATCACTACAAATAGCCAGTCCGTCAGATTTTATGCGACGGACCAGAATAGGGGTTGAAATTTTGAAGGGGTGGAATAACAAAAATATAGCTCGGGAGGATGTCTCCACATGTGCCAAGTTTCATTTTGGTCGGATCACTACAAATAGCCAGTCCGTCAGATTTTATGCGACGGACCAGAATAGGGGTTGAAATTTTGAAGGGGTGGAATAACAAAAATATAGCTCGGGAGGATGTCTCCACATGTGCCAAGTTTCATTCAGGTCGGACCACTACAAATAGCCAGTCCGTCAGATTTTATGCGACGGACCAGAATAGGGGTTGAAATTTTGAAGGGGTGGAATCACAAAAATATAGCTCGGGAGGATGTTTCCACATGTGCCAAGTTTCATTTTGGTCGGATCACTACAAATAGCCAGTCCGTCAGATTTTATGCGACGGACCAGAATAGGGGTTGGAATTTAGAAGGGGTGGAATCACAAAAATATAGCTCGGGAGGATGTCTCCACATGTGCCAAGTTTCATTCAGGTCGGACCACTACAAATAGCCAGTCCGTCAGATTTTATGCGACGGACCAGAATAGGGGTTGAAATTTTGAAGGGGTGGAATAACAAAAATATAGCTCGGGAGGATGTCTCCACATGTGCCAAGTTTCATTTTGGTCGGATCACTACAAATAGCCAGTCCGTCAGATTTTATGCGACGGACCAGAAAAGGGGTTGAAATTTAGAAGGGGTAGAATCACAAAAATATAGCTCGGGAGGATGTCTCCACATGTGCCAAGTTTCATTCAGGTCGGACCACTACAAATAGCCAGTCCGTCAGATTTTATGCGACGGACCAGAATAGGGGTTGAAATTTTGAAGGGGTGGAATCACAAAAATATAGCTCGGGAGGATGTCTCCACATGTGCCAAGTTTCATTTTGGTCGGATCACTACAAATAGCCAGTCCGTCAGATTTTATGCGACGGACCAGAAAAGGGGTTGAAATTTAGAAGGGGTAGAATCACAAAAATATAGCTCGGGAGGATGTCTCCACATGTGCCAAGTTTCATTTTGGTCGGATCACTACAAATAGCCAGTCCGTCAGATTTTATGCGACGGACCAGAATAGGGGTTGAAATTTTGAAGGGGTGGAATAACAAAAATATAGCTCGGGAGGATGTCTCCACATGTGCCAAGTTTCATTTTGGTCGGATCACTACAAATAGCCAGTCCGTCAGATTTTATGCGACGGACCAGAATAGGGGTTGAAATTTTGAAGGGGTGGAATAACAAAAATATAGCTCGGGAGGATGTCTCCACATGTGCCAAGTTTAATTCAGGTCGGACCACTACAAATAGCCAGTCCGTCAGATTTTATGCGACGGACCAGAATAGGGGTTGAAATTTTGAAGGGGTGGAATCACAAAAATATAGCTCGGGAGGATGTTTCCACATGTGCCAAGTTTCATTTTGGTCGGATCACTACAAATAGCCAGTCCGTCAGATTTTATGCGACGGACCAGAATAGGGGTTGGAATTTAGAAGGGGTGGAATCACAAAAATATAGCTCGGGAGGATGTCTCCACATGTGCCAAGTTTCATTCAGGTCGGACCACTACAAATAGCCAGTCCGTCAGATTTTATGCGACGGACCAGAATAGGGGTTGAAATTTTGAAGGGGTGGAATAACAAAAATATAGCTCGGGAGGATGTCTCCACATGTGCCAAGTTTCATTTTGGTCGGATCACTACAAATAGCCAGTCCGTCAGATTTTATGCGACGGACCAGAAAAGGGGTTGAAATTTAGAAGGGGTAGAATCACAAAAATATAGCTCGGGAGGATGTCTCCACATGTGCCAAGTTTCATTCAGGTCGGACCACTACAAATAGCCAGTCCGTCAGATTTTATGCGACGGACCAGAATAGGGGTTGAAATTTTGAAGGGGTGGAATCACAAAAATATAGCTCGGGAGGATGTCTCCACATGTGCCAAGTTTCATTTTGGTCGGATCACTACAAATAGCCAGTCCGTCAGATTTTATGCGACGGACCAGAATAGGGGTTGAAATTTAGAAGGGGTAGAATCACAAAAATATAGCTCGGGAGGATGTCTCCACATGTGCTAAGTTTCATTCAGGTCGGACCACTACAAATAGCCAGTCCGTCAGATTTTATGCGACGGACCAGAATAGGGGTTGAAATTCAGAAGGGGTGGAATCACAAAAATATAGCTCGGGAGGATGTCTCCACATGTGCCAAGTTTCATTTTGGTCGGACCACTACAAATAGCCAGTCCGTCAGATTTTATGCAACGGACCAGAATAGGGGTTGAAATTTAGAAGGGGTGGAATCACAAAAATATAGCTCGGGAGGATGTCTCCACATGTGCCAAGTTTCATTCTGGTCGGACCACTACAAATAGCCAGTCCGTCAGATTTTATGCGACGGACCAGAATAGGGGTTGAAATTTTGAAGGGGTGGAATAACAAAAATATAGCTCGGGAGGATGTCTCCACATGTGCCAAGTTTCATTCAGGTCGGACCACTACAAATAGCCAGTCCGTCAGATTTTATGCGACGGACCAGAATAGGGGTTGAAATTTTGAAGGGGTGGAATCACAAAAATATAGCTCGGGAGGATGTTTCCACATGTGCCAAGTTTCATTTTGGTCGGATCACTACAAATAGCCAGTCCGTCAGATTTTATGCGACGGACCAGAATAGGGGTTGGAATTTAGAAGGGGTGGAATCACAAAAATATAGCTCGGGAGGATGTCTCCACATGTGCCAAGTTTCATTCAGGTCGGACCACTACAAATAGCCAGTCCGTCAGATTTTTTGCGACGGACCAGAATAGGGGTTGAAATTTTGAAGGGGTGGAATAACAAAAATATAGCTCGGGAGGATGTCTCCACATGTGCCAAGTTTCATTTTGGTCGGATCACTACAAATAGCCAGTCCGTCAGATTTTATGCGACGGACCAGAATAGGGGTTGAAATTTAGAAGGGGTAGAATCACAAAAATATAGCTCGGGAGGATGTCTCCACATGTGCCAAGTTTCATTCAGGTCGGACCACTACAAATAGCCAGTCCGTCAGATTTTATGCGACGGACCAGAATAGGGGTTGAAATTTTGAAGGGGTGGAATCACAAAAATATAGCTCGGGAGGATGTCTCCACATGTGCCAAGTTTCATTTTGGTCGGATCACTACAAATAGCCAGTCCGTCAGATTTTATGCGACGGACCAGAATAGGGGTTGAAATTTAGAAGGGGTAGAATCACAAAAATATAGCTCGGGAGGATGTCTCCACATGTGCTAAGTTTCATTCAGGTCGGACCACTACAAATAGCCAGTCCGTCAGATTTTATGCGACGGACCAGAATAGGGGTTGAAATTCAGAAGGGGTGGAATCACAAAAATATAGCTCGGGAGGATGTCTCCACATGTGCCAAGTTTCATTTTGGTCGGACCACTACAAATAGCCAGTCCGTCAGATTTTATGCAACGGACCAGAATAGGGGTTGAAATTTAGAAGGGGTGGAATCACAAAAATATAGCTCGGGAGGATGTCTCCACATGTGCCAAGTTTCATTCTGGTCGGACCACTACAAATAGCCAGTCCGTCAGATTTTATGCGACGGACCAGAGTAAGGGTTGAAATTGCGTAAGGGTGGAATCACGCGAATGTTCCGGGGATGAATGAATAAAATTGTGGGTCTGATTGTGCGGCTATTGGTAGGTAAATTCGAACTTAATTGTAAGTCTGATTGTGCGGTTATTAGTAGGTAAATTCGAGAGTGGGTCAAAGAAGCCATTGGTCTTGTTTGTCCAGACGGCGAGTCCAGCTCAGTCCGTGTGGTCCAGTCCAGTCCGTAAATTAGAAACTTCCATTATTAACATACTAGGTAACTAGGTGGACCCCGTTGGCTACGCCTCACGCTTCCTCAGGTAGCATCTAATAAGTAGTACACAGGGTGATTCATGAGTGACTTCACATAGGCTAATGGGAAATAGAACACTTCGAGGCGAGTCAGGATCCACAGAAGAACCAAATTTCATATTCTCCAATGGTTACGGAGATACAGGGTGTTCTGTGTGTTCAGAGCCGGGATAGGAAAAATGTGCCCCTTCCTGATTTGATCAAAAAGTACATTTTCTGATCGCTTTCCCCGAGGCTTTCCCAAAAAACTTTAGATGGCACACCCAAACCGTTTCGACATACAAATTGAAAATAAAGTTCATGAGTAAGTTTCCATTTTCGACCGGATACAATCGACTTATTGTTTAATTGAATTAATTCTAATTCATTTCTTAGCTTGTCTCTGTGGAATAGAAGGGCTTGGTAGGAAGAAAAATCCCATAAGCGAAAATTTTATTGTGAGGCAGCCCGCCGCACACGTGGCGCACGTGACGCAACCCGCCGCGTGAATGTACTAATTCACATTCGCTCGGTTCTCGAATCTCGACACTTGTCGGGGACGGCATGCCAGAGCGGCGCGGCGGCGGCTTCAAAACACCCAAGTATTGGAATAATTCGGGGGCGGCGGCGGTTTAAAAACACGCCAGTGTTGAAGCGAACATAACAAAACATTTATTCAAATCAATCGGAACACTCTCAAGATACTCATCGGGGGCGGCAAGCGGAGGCGGCGGCAGTGAACACCTGAGTGTTGCAATAACTCGGGGGCGGCGGCGATTCAAAAACACTCCAGTTTTGAGGTGGACAACACACAATGTTTTATTCAAACTGTTCGAGTCACTTCCACGATCCTCGTCGGAGGCGGAACGCGGAGGCGGCGACAGTTTTTCTTTATTTTCAAAGCACCCCAGTGTTAGAATGAGCAAAAGAAAATACTACTCTAATCGGTCAAGTCACTTTTAAGATCTTTGCCGGAAGCGGCACGCGGAGGCAGCGGCGTTTTTTTTATTCCTAAAGCATCCCAGTGTTGAGGCGAGACACAACAAAAAAGAAATTATTCAAATTGGTCAAGCCACTCAAGATCCTCGTCAGAGGCGGCACGCGGAGGCGTTGGCGGATGTTTTCAACCAACCCAGTGTTGGGACAAATAAAACAAGACAAAAATTCAAATCGGTCGAGCCACTCTCAAGATCCTCGTCAGAGGCGGCACGCGGAGGCGCCGGCGATTTTTCTCGTTTTTTAACCACTCCAGTGTTGAGACGAATAAAAAAAAATCAAATTGGTCAAGCCACTCTCAAGATACTCATCGGGGGCGGCACGCGACGGTGGCAGCGGTGAACACCTAAGTGCAGTGTTGCAATCATTTGAGGCGGCAGCGATTTAAGGACACCCCAGTAGTGTTGAGACAAAAAAAAATCAAATCGGTCAAGTCACTTTTGAGATACTCATCGGGGGCGGCACGCAAAGGCGGGAGCGGTGAACACCTCAGTGTTGCAATAATTTGGGGCGGCGACAGTTCAAAGACATCCCAGTTTGTCCCAGGCGAACAACACAAAAGAATCTTTTTAAATCGGTGGAGCCACTCCCAAATTATCCAAATCGGTCGAGTCATTCTCAAAGTCCTTGTCGGGGGCGGCAGGCGGAGGCGGTGGCGGCAGTTTTTCACCTTCCAAACCACCCCATTCTTGAGGTGAACACAACAAAAAGGAAATTGTTATAATCGGTCGAGCCATTCTCAAGATCTTCGGTGGATCTGAATACAGTTTTTGACAAGCTTTCCAACGAGCCTCCCTGAGCCATGGGGTGCCATTTAAAAAAAATACTAAGGGTGGCTAGGGATCAAGGGGTTGACGGTGGATCATGACACGCGTCATGGAAAAACGGCTTGCCCTTTTTAGAAATCGACCTGTTCAAGCGTTTTCCCCGGAAAAAATATGGTCAAAATACTCAAAATATATGGATATTGTTCCGGACTTTTGAATAAAACTGTATAGAAGATTTACGTCGGGTTACATGGAGGTAAGTGTAACCCGTGTTGAAAATTTTACCACGCAATTTATTTTCTGGTATGCAGTCCATCAAAATCACTAAGAAATGGGTTGTAGTAGTGCCAGAAAAAATCGCCTCTGTTTTTATTTGAATTCCGCAATTAATTTCAGGTAGGTACCTGGCAGACTGACTCCGACCTTAACGTTGAGCTGGTTACTGTTCGAGGAAATTTGCTGAAATCATTGGAGACTCGATTGGAGATCTATAGATTTTATATTGCTTTCTTCAGTGAGTTATTCGTAGGTAACCGGCTTCCACAACCCATCGACACAGTCGACATTATGCCTTGAACTCGGCCTTGAACTAGTAAATGTCAAGTAGGGGCCGATTCCGGACCATAGAAGTCACCGAAACGGACGATGTCTTAAGCCCAGTCTTACGAAACCAGCTCGGTATAGCTATAACTAAGTATAATCTCCTAGGTTTCCCCTTTGTCTTCGCCTTTGTTAGCATGCCAGTTATCCCAAATTTATACTCGAATAACGCTATTCCGGTTTTGTAGAAGGTTTTGAAATCTACCCCTGTTAGGTAGACAACTCGCTATGCCGCTGCTTTCCCGGTTTGCAACCTTGTTTTTATTTCTCATTAAAAGTAAGCTGATGGCTCAGCTGGTGGTACGTACTACAATTGTGCCAAGTTAGTCTGAATGCTCCAGAATAAAATGCAAGGACCGAATAAAGCGGTCTATCTCCTGTGAAAACATGTGTGCAAAACGAGGTGCAAAACGAGGTGCAAAACGCACTCCGGAAGGATAAGGAATGGTGTGGGACAAAACAAGAGGTGCATGGTTGTTATGTCCATATACATTTAAACTACGTGCTTATGCGCGGCGCATTAGAGATAAGACGTCTGTCAATGTATGTGCTTCCGGGCCGTCTGTGTAATTCGTCACAATGTGCAAGTACGCCGCCAAGTAAACTACTAGAGACATGTACCTGTCTTTGACTTAACCTTCCACACGTACCAAGTACTTCGATACCCATGGGGGCTACCTCGTGCAGTGAGCACACCCACCTTACATACATAGAAGTGGCGACGAGAAGCGGATTGTGGAGGTTAAGTTGAAAAACGTCAAGAAATACAGCACCACCACGTGTACAAAATGACGTCGCCGGCAGAAAATCTGTCTTCATCCACCAGCATAAGTTTCCAGGTGCCTTTCAATGTCGAGCCAGTGATGGTAACCTTTGAAAATGAAGTTCCCTACAGTTCGTTCAAATTTCCCCTACAATTTCCCTACATAGCTTTGAAATTTCCCGCCATTTATCCCTGCAATTTTTTCACACCCCCTCCTCATTCCTTCCATAAATATACAACAAAAAAGAGAGTAAATGAAAAATAACGTATCATTATATAAATAGTAGTTTTCATCAGGTCTAGAGCGCATGCTCACGTTTCTTGCCGGTCGGCAAAAATTGGACCTCCGCGTGCTTGCCAGACTCGCACAGCTCTGTAATCATTCTCCCCACTCTATTCCTGTGGTGCTAGCCGGCCCGAACTGTCAAATCTTGCGCATGCCCACTAAAACACAACATTGTCATGAAAACTACTGTTGTTTTCAATATTAAAGGTGCGTTCAGTCAGCTTATTCAGTCGCTGTTTTAGTTTTAGTCGTTGTTGTAACAGAGAAGAGCGTTCGTACAGCAAGATTTAGTCGTAAGAATTGACCAATAGGAGCTCGAATGATACTGCGCGAACCTTCATCTTCATACGGTCCGTGTTCATAATGGGTAGTATTAATATAAAAACTCGTAAAAAAATAAGCATAAATAAGTATTTGCTTACATTTATGAGGAGTACAACTCCTCTGAAATCGAGTCTGAAATCGAAGCAAATGCTTATGCTATTTTTTTTAATAATACATACAACCCATTACCATCACCATCCATGCTCATACCTTATACCGGTAATTACGCAACCTGCAAGTCGGCATCTTACGACAAAGTTCGGAATTCTTACGACTAAAATTAAAACTGAAGTTCTGTATGAACGCCGCGCATATGACGTGTGCTTTCTACTTTCAAATTTACGACAACGACTACGACTAAAACTGAAACCAAGCTGACTGAACCCACCTTTAGAGTTGGTAAGTGGTGAATAAAATCAAAAAGTAATGAACATAGAGCTTTTGATAAATGAAATGGCACAAAAAAATAAATATAGCCACCTAACGGCCGCGGACGCGGCGAGGAGCATAGAAAGCGCGAAGTGCGGAGTAGCGGACAAGGACAAGAACGACGCTGCATTGACAGTTGGTTGACGTGCCCGTCAACGGTGCCCGATTGGTCGTTTCATATTTGTTGGAAACTGTGCAACTTTATTACTCAAGTGGTGAGGAAATGCAAAAATGATGTGAAATCGATGGTTTTCTCAATTTTCCCCTGCAAAACTTCATTCAAAACGTATTCACTCAATTTTTCCCTACAAATCCCTCCTTGAAAAATATTCCCTTCTAAATCCCTACACCTCAAAAATGCATCAACTTTTTCCCTACATGTAGGGAATTTTCCCTACGGTTACCATCACTGTATCGGGCCTTCCGTCGAGGGCGGCGATTGGAGTCGATGGATTCTGCGATTTGAAGGCGCATTCCGAATTTTCAGCGTCTCCGAGTCCGAGGACAACAAGGTATCGTACCGAGTATCGTACCTATTACATTGGACTGAAGCCACGGCCTTCGGTGTTGCTCTTTGAAGGATTTAAATTGAAGGACATCCTGAAGGAATTCTACGCCCCTGCGCCTCTAGAAATTGCAGAAAATTACAGATTTCATCAACGAAATCAGGAGTCTGGTGAGTCGTTGCAGGATTTCATTGTGGCTTTGCAGAGGCTGTCAGTTAATTGCAAATTCGGCAATTATTTGACGACCGCCCTGCGGAATCAATTCATCTTTGGGCTAAGGAATAGTCGGATACGCTGCAGACTCCTGGGACTTCGAGAAGGCGACAAAAACTGCCATTAGTATGGAACTATCTGAGACTATCAGAGAGAATACCTCTGGCCGTTTCAGAAATATCGCTTATCAAAGTTTCATACGAAACACACAAAACACCCTGTATCTTCGTAACCACTGGACAAAAAAAAATTTCTTCAGTGGATTCTGACCCGGCTCGACGTCCTCTATCTCCCATTAGCCATGTAAGGTGACTTATGAATCACCCTGTATTTTCTAAATAATCGAGTGGTGTAGAAAGTATGCTGGAAGGGTGAAAATGATTCGAATTCCCATGATCTACATCACTGGAAAAATTACAATTTAGAATAAACTAGTAAGGAACCTTCTGTCTGATCATTCTGAAGTATATTTTCAAGAAAAATAGAACCCTGTGATGTGTTTGATATAATAGGAGCGAATACGAAGAAACAGTCGCAAGAAATAATATTTTTACAAATATCTCGAAAACGACTTGAAATTTGGCGGAACACTTCGAGAACTTCTGATGAGGCTTCTTTTGAGGAATGATTGCCTTTTTCTATTTTTTACATAATGTCCACAATATTTTTCTAGAAAAATGGAAAAGTTTGATTTTTACAAAAAAACGTCATTTCAGTTCAAATAATTTTTTTCGCAAATTTTCTCTTCCCTTTTTTAAACTAAGCAATTACTCACCGTGATACAAAAGCAAAATTGGAAAATGTCAAATACTTTCAAAAAGAAAAAAAAATGACGCCACAAAAAATTAAAAAATTAAAATCAAAATCTTCCTTGGTCTCCCTTCTAAAAACCTTTGAAATGCTTTTAGGAGTCCACACACCAAATTTCACACTTTTGTCACAATTATTAGAGCCATTTTTATAGAATTTTGCTTATACCGCTAGGACTATACCACATACATACATCAAATCTGGTTGCTGGTCAAACGATCCAAAAGTTAGATACGGCAGGAAAATGATTTTAAACAGTCAAATTCAACACTCTGTATATTTTTGAGAAAGCATTTTTTCAGGACATGGTCATGAATTTCATATATTTTCAAACTTCATTTTTGGCGGAATCAGGAGGGAGTTTCATAGAGGGAATCACATCAAGTTTGTAAAATAACCAGTCACTATAACAATCCTGTCCTGTATAGTGTATCTAAAGTGGTCAACAAAATAAGTGTCTATGTCGATATTTGTATAGTTTTTCAAAACTTGACAGCTTTGGAATTTTTCGCGCGATTTTGGATCTGTTTGAACTGGTGGATAGCCTCATTCTTTGGCTATCGGATCCAAGTTTTGCGGATATTGAGAAAGCCCAATAAAATTTCTACAGGGTGTCAAATAAAGCAATGCAAAAGTTTTGAAAGTCTCGCTAACCCCCATTTTGCCAAGAAATTTTTTTTGTGGATACCAACACCAAAAATATGAAGAATGATGTATTCTCTCGAAAAGGTTTTCGATTCATCCCCCTATTTCTGTTTAAAAAAATGTTATGCCATTTTTCCCTCAATCTACACTTTTCGACAATTAACGTTACAACTGGCCATATTTAGTCCGGATGCTAGTTGCATAAAATGGAATGAACCTTGCATTTTTTGATGAGAAGATGCCACTCGGTGAAAATGTTCTTTGCATCATACTCTTCCGATCCAGAAAGGTAGCCATCAGCGCCATCCATGCCGGCAGCGTATACAGGGTGAAACAGAAAAAAAAAGTTGAAAAAATATATTTGAATAACCGAAGCATGTGGAGACGTCCAATTTACCACATACATCAACTGTTTTATGCTCATGAAGGCACAGTAAACCGTTCTTGATTACCTTGAACCATCTTTGAAATATAGGGGAAAAACAGAAAAAAAAACAAAAACACTCTTTTTTCCATAAATAAGTGATTCTTAGAGATATTGACACAATACTTGGCATTTGTACTAAAAGTAATGTGAGAAATGATATGAGTTGGGTAACCAATTCCTAAGCCAACTATTTCCAGAAATACGATTGTCAACTTTTTTCTCCTCTTGAGCACCATCTTGAATCTGCCCTGTGAGGCATCGTTGAAAAAGTGATCGGCTATTATAATAATGGTAGCATGGAATCATTGCATCGCAAAAACAACCTCCTCATCATAATTTAGTGACCTCTTCGGCGGGAAAGAATTGCCATTCACGTATTTTCTGGCTCTTCAAAGCTTTAGTGCCCATGATGGCATTTGCAACATCTGAAATGATGAAATATGTTACGCATTATGAACCGTGATGTACTTTGAGGTAGCCCCCAAGTTTTGCAATCATCAATTGAAAGGTTTGTTCTCAAAAGCTGTTTGAACAAAATTTGTTTAATTTTTTTATGGAAAATTCAAAATATTGTATCTTCCACCCTTATTTGATCCCTCGTTGAGGAAAGCCTGAAACCGAAAGTCTCCAAAATTTTCATGCTAATGGTTCACTGAGAACTGCTCTTCAATGTGTAGTTGTCAAAATCTGCATAGTTGCGTTCAGATTCTAGACAGAGAGCGACAAAGAAGTTCATGCAGTGGAAAAAGACACAGCTTTCAATGCAACGGAAAAATCCTGGAAATGTCCCTTTTAGATAGGCTTCCCGCAATACACAGGTTCTGTGAGACTCTCAAGCGTGGGTAAAAGGCTTGAAACATTACTAACTTAAGGCTCTAACAGTGTACCAAATTGCACATTTATGTTATGAAAAGCAAGGTCTCCAGGCTGCTTTCAGTCTAGCTCTGGACTAGTTTTTTCTCGACTGTAATTTATGTCTTTTTTTACTGCATGAACTTCTTTGTCGCTCTTTGTCTGAAATCTGAACGCCACTATGCAATTTTTGACAACTAAACATTGAAGAGCACTTCCCACTGAACCATTATCATGAAAAATTCGGAGACTTTCGGTTTCAGGCTATCCTCAGTGAGGGATCAAGTGAGGGTGAGAGACCCAATATTTTGTATTTTTCATAAAAAAACGACACAAATTTTGTTCAAACAGCTTTTAAGAACAAACCTCTCAATTGATGACGGTGAAACTTGGTAGGTTACCTCAAAGTACATCAAGGTTCATAATGCGTAATATATTTTACCATTCCAGGTGTTGCAAATGCCATCATGAGCACTAAAGCTTTGAAGAGCCAAAAAATACGTGAATGACAATTCTTTTTCGCCGAAGAGGTCACTAAATTATGATGAGGAGGTTGTTTTTGCGATGCAATGATTCCATGTTACCATTATTATAATAACCAATCACTTTTTCAACGATGCCTCACAGGGCAGATTCAAGATGGTGCTCAAGAGGAAAAAAAAGTTGACAATCGTATTTCTGGAAATAGTTGGCTTAGAAATTGGCTACCCAGCTCATATTATTTCTAACATTACTGTTGGTAGAAATACCAAGTATTGTGTCAATATCTCGAAGAATCACTTATTTATGGAGAAAAGAGTCGTTTGGTTTTTTTCTCTGGTTTTCCCCTATATTTCAAAGACGGTTCAAGGTAATCAGGAACAGTTTGTTGCGACTTCATAAGCATAAAATAGTTATTGTATGTTGTGAGTGACACGTCTCCACATGTTTGGGTTAATTAAATATAATTTTTCAACTTTTTTTTTCTGTATCACCCTGTATACGCCGCCGGCATGGATGGCGCTGATGGCTACCTTTCTGGATCGGAAGAGTACGATGCAAAGAACATTTCCACCGAGTGGCAAATTCTCATCAAAAAATGCAAGGTACTTTCAACTAGCATCCGGACTATATTATCGAGGCAAATTTGACAACAATTGATACTTTCACTTGAAAAACTGTCCCATGGAAAACATTTTCTTTACTCACCCCTAAAATGATTATCTACGGTCAGTGCCTAAAGCCCCTGCGGACCGAGTAAGAATGTAGCCTGCTGGAGCTGGAGATGGAATAGCACTGTATCACATCAGATTTACAACATTAACCATATGAAACCCTCTGATAATGTTTGTTAAGGGTTGTTTTAAAAAAATTGAAAATTGATAACTTGAGAACGAGAAGACCTAGAGGCTACTTTCTTATTTGACGTTCAATCGCATACGGTGACGCATTTTGCAACAAAGTGGGGGTGTGATTCATAGCTACCCTTACTTAAGGGATGAAAATGTTTTTGTTCAAGTGTTTGGTATCATTTCTTATGGTTTCGTCTGTTCTGAATGCAATTTTGGCAATTAAAATTGATTTTGAACAAATGTTACCATTTGAAAGAAAGAATCAAGTTCATAACTTCGGATGGAGTTTTTCTTTATTGTGACAAAATGTTTACAATTGAAAACAATGTTTCCATAAAATCGATAGAGTTATACTATCAGTAGCGAAAAAAATTGGTACAGCCCAGTTTTAACTTTCAGTTGCTTTCAAACTCGGCGCGGTCAAAGACAGCAAAAATTTTGTAGACAAGACTTCCACTGATTTCCACGTAACTTCTACTGACTTCCATGTGATTTCCATTGACCGCCACCATTGTGTACACCAGACTTCCACTGCGGTTTACCTATAGAGCAAGCGTAGCCGGAACTATGGACTTGATTTCAAGTTGGAGATACGCCCGCGCCTAGAGTCTCACGCAAAAATAGCCAACTCGCTTGTCTTCGTGTCTCGGAGGACACGTAAAGCACTCGTTCTTCCTCGGTTAGTGCGCCACGTCACTAGTCACCTCAAACCAAGTAAAAGTGTAACTAGGAACTGCCTTCGGGTCTCTCCGCAAAATACTCTTCGGCTGCGACTAAAAAAGGAAACACCGTTAGACACGAGGGATATGAAAATATCCTTGAATCACTCACATAAGTTCATCTTCATCAGTATTTGGTGGGACCTCCTCTAGCTCTAATGAGAGCCGCAACCCTTCGAGGCATACTCTCCACCAGGTTTCGCAAAAACTCCTGAGGAATAGCATCCCATTCAACCTGAATCGCATCCGCCAAGTCATCAAAATTTTCAATTTGTCCTTCCCTTTCTTTCATATTTCTCTTCATTCTACTCCATACATGCTCAATCACATTCATATCAGGAGACAAGGGTGGCCAATCCATTCGCTCAATATTGTGATCCCTCAAAAATTCGGTCACAATACGTGCACGATGTGGTCTCGCGTTGTCGTCAACCAGAATGAATCCATCACCGAAGTTTTGCGCGTAGGGGACCACAATATTCCTAATACACAAATCTCGATATCTCTCTCCATTCATGCTCTGTCCTCTTAACACCATCAACTCACTCTTTCCTGTCATCGTGATTCCACCCCAAACAGTCACTCCTCCACCTCCAAACGCCACTCTCGCCTCCATGTGCTCTTCCAAAAATCTTCCATTTCTTCTTCTCCACACCAAAACACGCCCATCCGAATGGAACAAATTGAACTTACTTTCATCCGTAAACAAACATCTACCCCATTCAGCTATTCCCCAGTTCTGGTGGTCCCTAGCCCATTGGAGACGCACGGCGCGATGACGTCGGTTCATTAAAGGGCATGAGGCTCTTCTTCTCGCTCTTAGCCCAGAGTCGTGCAATCTTCGTCTGACAGTTTGGTTTGACAGCTGGATCCCCGTCGTGGCCCTCAACACGTTGTTGATGGCACTTGCAGTAGTGGTCGGTTTTCTCTGGATCGCCCTTCGAACAAAGCGATCCTGCGCAGCGGTTGTTTTCCGAGTTCGTCCTCCACGACGGTAATTGATGTCTCCAGCTGCCAGACGTCGAATTGCACGACTTATGGACCTAGAGGAGGTCCTAAAAAGTGCCGCAATGTTGTCGATGGTGTCGCCCCTCTCTCGCATTCGTGCCACGATGGCTAATTCATCCGGACTTGAACGCGGCATTTTACAAATTACTCTGCTCACAATAGCGGAAGAAAAAGGTTTGGTTTTTAAGGTAACATAAGTAAAACGATAAGTTCTTCAGCTAAAAAGACACATACACAAATGAAAAACCAATCGAACGAGTTTTACCCGAATAGGAGATAATGTTGAATAAAAACAATTTTTAATACCAAAATTGAATTCAGAAGAGACGAAACCATAAGAAATGAAACCACACACTCCTACAAAAACATTTCCGTCCCTTAAGTAAGGGTTGCTAAGAAGGACACCCCCACTACGTTGCAAAATGTGTCACCGTATGCGATTGAACATGAAATAAAAATTTTGTCTCTAGGTCTTTTTCTTCTCAAGTTATCAATTACCAATTTTTTGAAAACAACCCCTAACAAACAATATCAAAGGGGGTTTGATATGGTTGATGTGGTAAATCTGTTGTGACACAGTACTATCTCATCCTGATGCCCGCTCCAGCAGGCTACATTCCAAGTCGGTCCGCAGGGGCTTAAGGCACTGACCGTAGATAATCATTTTAGGGGTGAGTAAAGAAAATGTTTTTAATGGGACAGTTTTTCAAGTGAAAGTATCAATTGTTGTCAAATTTGCCTCGATAATATGGCCAGTTGTAACGTTAATTGTCGAAAAGTGTAGATTGAGGAAAAAATGGCATAACTTTTTTTTAAACAGAAATAGGGGGATAAATCGAAAATCTTTTCGAGAGAATACATCATTCTTCATATTTTTGGTGTTGGTATCAACAAAAAAAATTTCTTGGCAAAATGGGGGTTAGCGAAACTTTCGAAACTTTTGCATTGCTTTATTTGACACCCTGTAGAAATTTTATTGGGCTTTCTAAATATCCGCAAAACTTGGATCCGATAGCCAAAGAATGAGGCTATCCACCAGTTCAAACAGATCCAAAATCGCGCGAAAGATTCCAAAGCTGTCAAGTTTTGAAAAACTATACAAATATCGACATAGACACTTATTTTGTTGACCACTTTATATAGTGCTGCTGAGTGCTGCCACCTAAATATTCAAGAAAATCACGGACAGCACGAGAAGTTTCCATCAATTTTAAATCACTTTTCAATGACACAGCGTGCTTTTCATGGGGCTAGATTAATTATTTACGTGAATTACCTTGATTACCACACGCTTGTACTGTTCAGAGTTGTAATGTATGTTGGCATGCCTGACAATGACGGTCCGGCGCACACGACCGATGAACGACAGCGGCTGTGCCCACAGCAGCAGTCCACACTCCGCATCAAGCATCACGCCGAACACGATGTACTCTGCAGTTGTAACAAAATGTATCACAGTACAGTAGGATAAAACGCATACAAAATGCTGGTGTATCTTTAATAGACAACGTACTCATCACCTGGCGACGAGAGAAAACCGAAGATATTGACGGATTGCCAAGATTCAAGCGGATTTCATAGCATCGAGATGACCACAGCAGCGTATTCAGGCAGTATCCAGATGTTCCAGGCAGAGCAAAACTTCGAGATCTTCGAAGAGAGATTCGAGCAGTACTGTGCCGCGAACAAGGTAACCGAAGCAGCAGTAAAAGTGGCATTGCTTATAAGCCATTTGTCAATCGAAGTTTATGCGACCCTAAGAGACCTGTGTTTCCCGGACAAGCCAAAATCAAAAACGTACGCAGACCTCACGAAGTTACTCATCCAGCACCATAGTCCGCAAGTAAACGTATATAGATAGCGAATACAATTTCACAGCGCTAAGCAAGACGAAGAAGAAACCGCTGCCGAATGGTACGCTAGAGTGAAGCGCCTCTCGCTGAATTGTAAGTTCGAGAATTTGCTGTCTGGTGTCCTAGCGGATCGCTTTATATCCGGCATGAGAAGGGGACCCGTTCTGGACAAAATCGTGGAGGAGAAGCCTGGTGAGAAAAATGCCGAAGAGTTGCTGAAAATCGCTGCGTCGAAGGAGCTAGCCGTAGAAAAAGCAAGTGGAAACGGAGGCAAAATCCAGAAAACCGCGTTTCAAGGTCAAGATTGGCGAAACCGTGAGGAAAAAAACCACAATCGCTATCGCGCCAACGCCGTCCACCAAGAGAAAAAACTCGAGATGAAAGAAGCAAGAAATGAGAATTGCCAGCATTGTAACAGAGAGCATCGTGGATCGTGCCGATTCAAGAATTACAACTGCAGGCGATGCGGGGTCAAGGGACATCTCCAGGCAGCCTGCAGAAGAAAGAAAGCCGTCAACTGGATAGATGAAGACGAAGTTGCTAATCATGACAATACGATTAGTAACGTAGAAGTGAGTCTAGTCAAACCTAGTCGGAACAGTTTTTATCACCTAAATGTTTGTAATGTCAATAATTTTAACGTTTTTAGACCAATAGAAGTATCTGTGATAATATGTGGGGAGGCACATATGATGCAATTAGACAGTGGGTCTTCAATATCGGCATTGTCAGAGAAATTTTATAGAGATAATTTGTCACATTCCAAAGTCATACCTACCACAGTCAGTTTTTGTGGATATACCGGCGAACCTATCATTCCAATCGGTTGTCTACAGGTAGAGATAAAGTTCAAGGGCACGAGTAAGATAATGAAATTTTTTGTTGTTTCAACTGCAAAAGTTTGTTTATTGGGACAAGATTTTATGCACGCATTTAATATTGTTTTCGATTCCCCAGATTATGTGAACTCAGTGGATTCGGACGACATCAGAGCGCAGCTTCAGCGAAATTTTCCCGACGTGTGCACCGACCGCCTGGGAAAGTTCCAGTATGCAAAAGTTGGACTGCAGCTTAAACCGGGATCCGTTCCAACTTATGCACCTCCGCGACCAATCCCATTGGCAATTAGAAGCAAGGTTGAGTCCGATCTGGAGAGAATGGAACAGCAAGGAGTTATCACGCCTGTAGTGTCGACCGAGTGGAGCACTCAAATTGTCCCCGTGGTTGAAAAGAACGGGAAAGTAAGGATTTGCGGTAGCTATATTAAGTTGAATAAATGTCTGGATAATGTTTATTACCCGTTGCCCAGGGTAGATGAGATTTTTGCAAGTTTGGGCGGGTGTGTAGCATTTTCAAAGATTGACTCATCGGACGCGTACCTTCAGTTTGAATTGGATGATAGCTCAAAAAAATTTGTCACTATTTCCACACATAAAGGTCTTTACCAAGTGAATAGAAGAATAGTGATGCCGTTCGGTATCAAGTGTGCCAGTTTTTATTTCCAGAAATACATTGACCAACTTTTCCAGGATCTACCTAACGTATTTACCTTTCAAGACGACATATTGATCGGACATAAAGAGGGAAAAAGTCATATAGATGATATAAATCAAGTCATGATAAAGTTGAAAGAGGCAGGACTAACCTTGAATATACAGAAATCGAGATTTTTACAAGATAAAGTTTCATACTTAGGTTTTGATCTTTCAAAGCAAGGAATATCCAAAAGTCCTGACAAGGTGGAAGCAATCAAGTTAGCACCACCACCTACAAACTTAACCGAACTAAGATCGTTCATTGGAATGGCAAATTTTTACGCCCGGTTCGTCAAAAACATTTCAGAAATAATGGCAGCGTTGTATGAATTATTGAAAAAGGATACTAAATACGCTTGGAATGAGCAGTGTGATTAAGCTTTCAACAAGGTCAAAAATCTGATTACGACAGACGAAGTTTTGTGTTATTTTGATCCAAGTTTGCCAATAATATTGACTACAGACGCGTCGGAAAAAAGAATAGGCGCGGTGCTTTCACATAAATTCAGGGACGGGAGTGAACGAATAATAACGTGTAATAGTCGAACATACTTAAAATCCGAACAAAATTATTCAATCGTGCATAAGGAGAGTTTAGCTTGCTATTACGGCGTAAAGAAATACGAACAATATTTGTACGGGAATAGGTTTACTCTCAGGACTGATCGAAAAGCGCTAATTACGATATTTGGCGGCAAGGAAATAAATCAAATGAGCGCAAACCGTTAAAAGCGTTATGCTTTGTATTTACAGAATTTCGATTACGAGATAATACATATACCCGTCAAAAGTAACAAGATTGCAGACTATCTTTCGCGCATGCCGTTGCCAGTTGACAACGGGAATGTAGAGGAATCGAACGAAGACAATAATATATACTTTTCTAACATTGACATCCCTTTAAACATGGACACTGTAAGGGCGGAGACTGATAAAGATCATATATTGGGTAGAGTCAAACGATTCACAATTGCATCATGGCCAGATAAGATAACGGACGAATCATTGAGACCATATTTTGTGAGAAAATAACGTATGGTCCGAAAGTTTTGGGAATTTTCTTAAAAGCTAATAACTTTTTTTGGATGGTTTTGATTTTGTAGCTTAATAATGCAAAAACTGGCATCATCTTTAACAATACCAAATTCATATTTAACATATTGAAGATGAGCCATTATCTTTGATGGCTCTCAGTTTTCTTCTGCCATGTTCGATCATTCTCTGGACAACAGCAGGATTAATTTCTTTGAGCTCCTGCCTCTCAATGAACCGCAAGCTCGACCAATATGAGATTTTTGGTAAGTATTGAGCAGGATTGTATACGACAAGGGATGGGAAGCTGCAAATGAAAACCAATTACGGCGTCGCATTTTTCAATAACATTAGAGAATTTCAAATTTGAGAATTTGATAAGAAAATTATGGAACATGGCAAAAGAAAATTGAGACCCATCGAAGATGATGGTCCATTATCAATATGTTGAAGATGAATTTGTTATTGTTATGTATGATGTTAATTTTTGCAATATCAAGTTAAAAAATAAAGACTATTCAGGAAAAGCTATTAGCTTTGAACAATTTCCCAAAACTTTCGGACCATACGTTATGATCTCCAAGTCGTAAATAACTGTTTGTTTTATGGGCATAGAATAGTAATACCCCGTTCTCTACAAGATCAAGTAGGTACTGTTGGAATTGCATTCAAGTCATCAGGGCGTTGTCAAAACCAAATCGTTAGCAAGGTCGTACTTATGGTTTCCGAAAATTGACGAAAATATAGAACGGATTTGTAAAACTT
This sequence comes from Anaspis maculata, assembly GCA_949128115.1. Taxonomy (NCBI): domain Eukaryota; kingdom Metazoa; phylum Arthropoda; class Insecta; order Coleoptera; family Scraptiidae; genus Anaspis; species Anaspis maculata. The sequence goes on along the minus strand of OX421964.1, from coordinate 86,882,999 downwards.
GTGATAACTGCAATTTTTCAAAATCTGATCCACCTAAAAGTAATGTATCGTGGCCTAGAGCGGACGTGCCGTTTCACACCATTCACGTAGATTTTTTCCATTTCGGAACCCGCGAGTATCTTATTATTGTTGATAGTTACACCAGATGGATTGAGGTAATACCTATGACAAACATAAGGTCCACAGCAACGATTGAAAAATTCAGAGAATGTTTCTCAAGGTACGGGTTGCCTAACACGTTAGTATCGGACAATGGTCCATCTTTTGTTTCGGATGAGATGGAGGATTTTCTAAAGAAAAACGCAATTAAACATCTGACCGTATCACCTCATAACGCCCAAAGTAACGGATCAGCCGAAAATTGTGTAAAGACGGTGAAAAACGCACTAAGACGAATTTCTTCAGACCCTAAGAACGAAAATCTTTCAATCTCCACAGTTTTAGCTAGATTCTTATTGTCATAGGTACAGGAACACTCCTCATTGCACAACTAAGAAACCACCAGCCGAAATGATGTTCAATAGAAAACTGCGAACGAGACTTGATTTGTTAACAAAAACTGAAACATCTTTCGTGACGAATAATCAATCAAAAGTTCGAAACTTTAATTTAGGCGACGACGTCTATATCAAGGATTATAGAAGGGGGATGAAGTGGTGCAATGCAAAAATTATACGCAAGTTGGGCAGAGCTACTTACTTGTGTAGAACTCATGAACATTTCATTTGGAAGCGACATCCAAATCAAATTCGTTTAAAGCAGTCAAAAGTCATGAACGGATGGCATCATGATGAAAATAATCATGACGCTATTCAGACATCAATTAAAACCAATGAATCACAAAGGGTCCACTGCCCAGTACCGTACAGCTTCCGCAATCCAAACATCATCGACAACTCCAACGACGTCGACACTGCGGGTAGGAACCAGTATGAAAGTATGAATGATAGAGGGAGTGAAAGAATAAAGAGCAATGTGATTGCGGGTTCTTCCGATGATCAAAATTTCAATGATGATCGGAATAATGCTAGAGAAACATGTTCACAGCCTCCGATTCAGCCTTGTGTCACGCGATCATCTCCGCAACAGGTTGAAGCTGAGTCCAACACATCATCAGCAGAAAGAACCTCCCTGGCGGTCCAGCCAACAACGTCGCAGCAAGACGCCATCAGCGCCCGCAAGCCTCTGATGCCCGCCGAATCCGCAGAGGGTCCCTCTATACGTAGAAGCATTCGTGAGAGAAAAATTCCCAACAAGTTTGACAACTACGAGCTTCAATTTTTAGGAGGGAAATGTGTAATGTATGTTGGCATGCCTGACAATGACGGTCCGGCGCACACGACCGATGAACGACAGCGGCTGTGCCCACAGCAGCAGCAGTCCACACTCCGCATCAAGCATCACGCCGAACACGATGTACTCTGCAGTTGTAACAAAATGTATCACAGTACAGTAGAATAAAACGCATACAAAATGCTGGTGTATCTTTAATAGACAACGTACTCATCAAGAGTCAAGTTCGCTTTTTCTATATACCCACCATCACCACACAGATGTACCTACATATATATTATCTTGTTTGTGTGATGATGACTCAAAGTAAATCTTAATCTTACATTATCCTTCCAGTCAGCATTTCATATCATAGGTACTTTCGGAAAGAAATTAACAAGAAAACAGCTCGGAACTTGGCTTCGATTCAATTCGAAAATGTAACGGTAATCGTCTGCATATGTGAACATGAATTGTCATGAAGCAGACAAATGACAAAAAAAAAAAATTTAGGCGAATGAGAGCGCCACGCATCAATGGTCACAATTATAACTTTTAGCCAAGTCGAGAACCATTCCTGTCGAGTCACCAGCACAACACCTCTGCGCAACAGCAAGTAGAGGAGTCCAGTGTCGGCGACAGGTTGGCGATACGCATTACGAAAATAAATTAATCATTTTCGGTTGTAATTGACACTTCCGTTGAGTTAGAATTCATCGATAAAATCAAATTTTAGTTTATGATGGAAGCTGTTGTTCTTTAAACACAATGCAAGCGGTAAAAGAATACTAACTGTAAAGAATAGAATCGAACGCGGCAACAGCTTACTCCCATTTTCTCGGACGAGACACTGGTCACCCCAAGGGCCTGACACTATAACGTTACACCTCCGCGTTACACACCCTCGTTACATGTACCGCGAATTCACTCCCATGGGTGGTTCTGCGTTAGTTGTGTGTTGTGATCTAGGCGCGAGAATAGAAGTTTCACTTCAAAAGTAAATGTACACATCATCAAGAGTCCCCTGAGGAGGATAACCACCAAAGACCGCTTACCATTCACTAAAAATGAAGGATCTCAGCCTCAAGGATGCACGAATGTAGTTATAAAGAGCCTTAATTGTTTTGACTTCCGTACACGAGAGAACATCGTGGAGGTCTTGAATTTCCAACAGTAAAAGATCTTTTCCCCTGAACTCGCGGTACACGGAGCAGCAAAAGAGCACGTGAGTGAGGGTCTCGCGTTTTCTCAAGTTACACAAAGTGCACACCTCGCGTGTGTCAACCGAGTAAGACACGCCATCCATGTACAGTTTTAAAACTGAGTTGAACGTAGTTCTCAGTTGAAAGCAAAATCGTTTCAGGTGAAGTGGGACATTCCGAGTGTAAAGGTCAAAATGCTTGCCAACTGAGTTGAGAGACTTGTATTGGTCGTTATGCACCGACAGTAATATGCTGTCCCAGTCCAAACTTTTCAACAACAAAAATTCGGGGAACTGGACGAAAAAGGTTGGGAAATATTCAAGAACCAATTACCTACCTATTGTTTAAAAATTAACTGTTAAAAATCAGTTCACCGATTGAAAACCTAGGGCAGAGTTCTAATTAGCTCCAATTCAGGGCCCCTAAGTTACGTGTGAAATGAGGCTTCGAGCCTATCAGGAGGTTGGGTTCTAACCACACCTGACGGCACAATAGCTCTGAAAACCTGAAAACCGAAGGAAGGACTCAGTGGGCTCCAAGAGACACTTGTGACACCAGGGAGCCTATAGGGCTTTGACCAACCCAAGAAGACACAATTAAGGGCGCCGTTTTGGCCTGAAACGGCAAAATCTAATAGTCACATGATGATCTCAGATGAGGGGCCCCATCAGGGCCTTGAACGGCAAACACCTCGGCAAACACCATGGGGTGAGGATGGAGTCCTGGTACCGCATCATATACTTAAGGGAATTGTACACATTAAAGCTTGTGTATAATATACGTCAACGGGATACGCATAGCATACTGAAGTTGCTGAAGCTACAGAATTACAGAAAACACGAGGGGGTTTACGGAGCCCCAAACAACACTTGAAGTTGTTCGCACTGTTGCCTTGAATGATGCAAGCAGAAGATACAAAAGAAAACACCGAGAACAGTATCCATGTTGTCATTTTGACATAGATACGTCAATGTAACCGAAACGTACCGGTTTGGTTGCTAAGAGAATTGAATAGGCCAAAAGTCGAGCAACAGGCGAGCCCGGCTGAATTTGGCCAGGCCAAACTTTGAAATTTCATAGCGCCAGGGGTGGTCAAGTCAAGATTGTTAGAGCCGTGCCAGTTAGACAGAGAGCAAAGAGACGAAGACGAAGTAATTTTGCTAGATGCAAATAAGAGATGGCGCCAGTATATGCAGCGTTTTGCAGCGATCTCAAACTATTCGAATACAAAATCAAAGCAGTCTCCAGGGGGTGGCAAGTGGGATTGCCGCGAAAGTTCCAAGTTGAGCTTATGTGAAAGTCCAACAGATGGCGCTGATGCACGAAATTTGAATGCCAATCGACCTTCGGCGGCGGCTCTCGGCTGTCATCGTCAAGACGCATCGTTGTTTATGTGATAGCAACGTGAAATAGTGCGGTTAGCTGGAAAATAACGGATTCATCATCCGCTTCTTGTGTGAACTTCAAATAGTGAACAAGTGAAAATTCTGGTGAAAATGGACGTGAAGAGATTTCGTTGCGACCCTGTTGTGTACCAAGTTGTAAGGATAGAACTTCGCCTAGGTAAGCACTGGGTAAATAGCGAAAATTGCCCATTTTTCTATTATGAGTGCATTAGTCACAAGAAAACTAATCGATTTATTCATAATTCAGGTTTGCAATACCGTCGGATCCAAATGTTTGGCAAATTTAGATCCAGCGAATGAGCAATGAAAGGATACAGCAGGGTTCCGAAGACTTGACGTTTCTGTGAAACCACCCGGTTTGCAAAACTCATTTTGCTGGCATCTGCATAGAGGACTCATCAGGGCGTTCAAGGAAGTCTTTGCTTCCGACTTTAAAGTTACCAGGTATGTTTGATAATTATGCTAACTAAGTCAATATCATTGAGATAAGAAATATACAAAGTGAACAATTTTAAAAACTAGAACCCTAAAAAATCCTGATTGTGTGATGCTGACCGTCAGTTCCACAAAAAAGATGATCAGCGATCAAGGCTGATTGCAGATTAACTGAACTTTTTTCTGCTGAATGCTAGGTGATTACTCACAAAAAATGCCTGAAATCTGTACTAGACCCATCATCTTTCCATTATTGAGGGATAAACCAGCATTTCCATTGATCAGTCAGCTACAAATTGACAAACAAAAATCGCAAATCAACTAATCTCGTATTATCTGTTTTGTGGAACCCACGGTGAGAGTGCCATTCTAGCCCATTTTATAGCCTTCCCCAATCTGAGCTTGGTTTCGTACCTATCAGGTGTATTTCATAGCTATCTGTGTTTTGTCGATGAAGAAGTTACTAAAAATTGTGAAATTTCTTTCTAGACTATGATGAACCATCAGCGCCAATGGAAGAAAACTGCTTTAATCGTCCAGAAGCCACCGAATATCCTTATGTGAGACCGGAAAAATTAAGAGGTATTTTGTAACGAATTGCTGGACCTAGTTAATGACAAGCTACTGTATAATTATGTTTTCTTTTTCATAGAAATTCTGCAAAAGCTGCCTGCAGCAGATGCCACAGCTGGTCCCTCGACCTCTGAAGACTCCAGCCCACAAGTACAAGTAGAGCAAGAGCCACGGAAGTTAACATAATTTTGTTAATTTACATCAAAACAAATCATAAAATATCAGGCAAGGATGTTTTAGCGGCAGGGCAAGTTTATTGCTAAGAACTGTTTGTTGACTAACTAGTACTAACTACAGCAAACAACAGAGATGATTGCTTGCCAAAACAAACCCAGTGTTTGAAAAGGTAGGACTTGTCATTGTCAAATAGCAAACAAAGCAAAAGATCTCCTCGAGTCTGAAGGAGTCTTCATAAAAGAGGGTAAAAGAGTGAATGGGTTGAGCAAATGGACTGAGAGAATATGACGTGAATGATTTAAGTGACTTTAACCTTACTTGTAAATAATTAGGTTTGTTGAAAACATCAATAACCGAATTCAAAATTATCTGCTATTCTCCTTACAAAAGGATGAGAGAATTTTTTTTTTACTGGTATCTGAGCATATTTTAATCTAAGCGCCCCTGTTTTAATGATGTGTTCATGATAGAAAAATCAAAATGCTGTTGTGCTATTTACTTCAGTCATTCAAATAGTAAATCAAGTCTTGAGTATTGATTCGGACTTACCTTCTCAGATACTCTATTTCTCTGGTACCTACATCAACAGAAGACATCATGCGATACTGTATTTGCAATCATTGTTGAACTATTTATTGTGTACGACACTGTATTCACAATTATTGTTTTATTTATTGTATACCGACCCTCAGTTGATGGAACAAAATTAGTTGTGGATGTTCGTTCATTAGCTCTTACTGGATCTATAAAAAGCTATTATTTGTTTTTGTTCCAATATAAATTATAATTAGATATTACAATAACTTGTTATGAATTACTGCTGAATAAGCTATTTTGTCATCTAATAAACCTGCATCTTAATACTGTTAAATTATGTTTGATTTGATTATTATTACAAATTGTAACTAGCGTCCATTGGACTGATGCATTAATTTTGATACACTGAATGAACGTTTTCTAGCTATGAAAATTTCTAAAGTCATAAAACTTCAAATTGTATTGAAGTTAATGCATCAATCGAGGCATCAATTAAACTTCATTATTATTAAGTGTCCATTCACGCTGAGATATTTTCATGACATTTTTAACTTACGTGATACTTCGAGCCAAAATCTCACATTTTCTGAATAGCTTTTTTACCTTAGGCCATTCAGAAATGCGAAATTTTGACCAGAAAGTATCAAGTAAGATAAAAATGTCATGAAAAATTCTCATCGTGAACGGACACCTGGATAATGAGAAAATTGAATTTACCGGGTAAATGTCGGTAATGAAAAACTACAGGACTCTGCTGTTAAAACAAGAGTCACTATGTGAAAGTCCGATAGATGGCGCTGAAACTCGATTCCGTTTGAGAGCGAGAGAGTCGGCGTTCTCTACCTTGTTGCCCTCTGGCAGTCTCATGTCACGAACGAGGATGACAAGTTTCAAACTTTTTTAAAACGGTAGTTCGGAGTGTGGTTTTCCTTCGAAATCGATAGAAGGTGAATGGAAATGGACAATAATGGATGCTACATCGGTGCAAAACAGTATCACAGAAGGTATGCTGATGAATTAAAAATTCGTACAAGGCGTACAAGCAAGGATAAGGTTGAGAGAAGGTGCAATTCCGCTACATTTTAAGTCGAGATCGGTTCCGTTTAGGCTCCAACCCTTGGTTGAGGAAGGAATACAGTCTTGTAAATCAGGGGGTGTTGATAAAAGTGCATACAGCTGAGTGGGCTACGCCTGTAGTGCCTATTTTAAAACCGAATAATAAAGTACGACTGTGTGGCGACTTCAAAGTTACGATTAATAGGCAGCTGATAATAGATGTTCACACTTTGCCCACGGTAGATGAATTATTCGCTACAATGGCGGGGTGTGTGAAGTTCTCGAAGATAGATTCACGGCAGGCATATTTACAGTTGGAAGTACGTCCAGAGGATAGACATTTGTTAGCCATGAATATGCACAAGGGACTTTTCGAGAGTACGCGTTTGATGTACGCTATCGCGTCGGCACCGGCCATTTTCCAAAGAGAAATCGAAAACATCCTAAAAGGCATTCCGGGTACGGTAGTGTTTTTGGACGACATACGTGTTACAGCAGCAGATAGTGTTACACACTTAGAACGTTTGGAACATGTGTTTAGGCGGTTGCAGGAGTTTAACATTGGAATAAATGTTGAAAAATGTGAATGTTTTGAAGATCAAATTCATTATTGCGGACATGTACTGGATTCAAAGGGTTTGCATAAGGCACGCGACAAAACTGATGCTATTGATGGAATGCCGCGTCCAACCAATCAATCGGAATTGAGAGCATACATTGGAATGATAAATTATTACGGGAAATTTATAAAGAATCTCAGTACAATTCTATATCCATTTAATAGATTGCTGTGTGAAAATGTGCCGTTTGCGTGGACAGAGCAGTGCGAGGAGTCATTTCAATTAGCGAAAAAAGAATTTTAAAGCGATACGATTTCAGCTTATTACGATCCGAGACTTCCCTTGGTTGTAGCCTCGGATTCCAGTTCATATGGAGTCGGTGCGGTTCTTTCTCAGATACACCTGGATGGAAGAGAACGCGTGATTCAGTTTGAATCGCAAACATTGTCAAAAACCCAGAGAAAGTACTCACAGATAGACCGCGAAGCTTACAGTATAATTTTTGCAATGAAAAAATTACACCAGTATTTGTACGGAAATCGATTTACGCTGATCACAGATAGCCAGCCGCTGGTGGAAATTTTTTCTCCTACGAAGCCACTGTCCACGTACTCAGCCATGCAAATGCAGCATTACGCTTTATTTCTGCAAACTTTTACAAATCAAAAAACTTTTTTGTATCAAATACAAAAATACGAAATTGCATTGCAACGCGAACGGGCTGTCACGACTACCGATACCGAGTCTGGAAGGGGCTGAAGAGTGTGATGTCGTGGATGCGTTTCAGGTGCAGACCATAGAAACATTACCGCTACACGTGCGCGAAATCGCAAGGGAAACAGTGAAAGACCCTCAATTGTTGATAATATTAAAGAAACTACAGCGGGGAGAAAAGCTAAACAGTTGCGAAAGTTTCAATGTAAATCAGCAGGAGTATAGCATCCAGCAGGACGTTTTAGGGGAATTGCGCCCAAAACGGCATACTTTTTGTTTGAAGGCGTGGTAAGGTGAAACCAATAACAATTTGATGAAACCCAAAACTGTAATAGAATCTATGGTTATTTCCCTTACCTGCGACAAAAACTTTCATTTGTATATGAATGAATAGATTTGTAATTTGAGATTTCGAAATATGATGTAAAAGTCCATTTTGCCCTGATGTCCTGGGTAAAATGGCATACTGACGTGAAGGTATGTCTTCTGCCGTATTATAATATACATTTCAACAGTTATTCAACAATACAAAGATAACTCTTATAAAATAAGAATAAATTCTCTGGTAGAGTACCTAGGTACCTAACAAAAATAGATCTCTCTCATAACGTACACTTTGTTTTGTTCTACACCCAAGGGTGAAACTGAATGGGTTGCTTTATTATTCAAAAATATTCTGGTTATGATATTTTATGTTGGGACATGCATCTATTGGCTCATAAACAAAATTGGTATTTATGGTCGAATAATACCATGATGCCATGGTATGCCGTTTTGGGCCAGCCGTAGAATATGCCATTTTGCCCGTTTTGCATCAGTTTGACTTTTGTGTTAGTAAGATTATATAGGCTAGGTGTTCAGAGATGAAACTACACAAAGTACATTCTACTAGTATGTATGCCTCCTCTTATAAAAGCTCTCAAATGAGAAGTGGAATTTATTGCCCCAGAATACATTGATAATTGATGAAAAAATAGTTTCGTGAACATGATTTTATCTCAATGTCGATGTATCAACCGTCAACGGCGACGCACAGTGCAGCCATGTAGATCTGCCGGCAGCTAGTGACGTAACAGTATATTTGTACTAGTGGCGACATCCAAATGTGTACGATAGGATCAAAACCCACAATATGCCATTTTGCCCAGATATGCCGTTTTGGGCGCAATTCCCCTAATAGGCGGAAACAAGGTAGTCATTCCGGCTACGTTACGAGAAAGAGTTTTACGGGAGTTGCACACAGCACATTTTGGAATTGTCAAAACGAAAGCCTCAGCTAGAGGATTTTGTTGGTGGCCCGGGATCGACTCCCAGATAGAGAAAATGGTGCAGGGCTGTGAACTGTGTGGTTCAGTGCAAAACAATCCACCTAAGGTCGAAACGAACATTTGGGAACCTACAAGCTTCCCTTTTGAGCGGGTTCATATGGATTTTGCAGGACCGTTTTTACAGAAATTTTTCTTGATTTCAGTGGATGCCTATTCGAAGTTCCCGGTGGTAGAAATTGTAGATAATATCACCTCGCGGACCACAATAGAGCACTGTAAGGAAATATTTGCAATGCTAGGATTGCCAAAGGTTTTGGTTACAGGTAACGGCTCACAACTATTTTCTGAAGAATTTTAGGATTTTTTGGGAGATAACGGCGTAATCCATAAACGAACTGCACCATTCAATCCATCTACAAATGGAGAGGCCGAAAGATTCGTATAAACACTGAAGAAAGCACTTACTAGTATGAAAAGTACCACTCGTGCTTGAAACGCAAGCCTTTTTTTTCTCAGATTGGTCACCTCGAAATTCAAACGTGCGCCACAACTTTTGCCAAGAGTCTCTAATGGATTCAACTATTTCTGGGTGCATTTTCCGACTTTTGGCTGGCGATGGTGGGCCGACTACGGGATAACATTCAAATTTAGCAAATGATGAAAAATATCTACTTATACAACACTGGAGTAGGTACTGGCAGTGGGTGCCTATTGAGTACCTACTGGCATGGGACATATTAGGTAGGTACTTCTATCGTGGCCTCTTTTCCACCCATGAAAATGCATCTTAACATTCTTAACGTGGCAATTTCCCCAAAACGCTTCCATGTGCAGCATCCTATCATGGTTCAATATTCCGTGTGCCTACTTTTGAGTGTCAAAATAAGTAGGCAGTGCAATAATAAAGATGCATCCACCTTCCTGATGAGCTGAAAGATTGCTAATTAGGCTAATAAAATTGCACAGTTGGAGAGGGATAGGTACCTACCACGTTCAAAAAATAGCACACATTCGAAGTTTTCCTGGATTGATAACACAGCTCTTAATATTGTATTTTTTCTGCATGGCTTATTGGACGGAAAAAAATAGAGAACACTTTGGACTGACGATATTTGAAAAAATGATTAGATTACACTTTGACGACGTGAGCATGAATCTGTTTCAAAATCACGTATCGAAAATTGAATCTGACCAAATTGCAGGACGCATTATGTATGTTTCACATTAGAGAAACCTGACTACCTACAACTAAACCAGCAGCGATAAATCCAGAAAGACCGGTCGGTGGCTCCAGAAGCAAAAACCATGATTGCTGATAAGGTGATAAGGTTCGAAACAAGGCTCCTTTATAACTTTAGATGGTACGGAGGCTCGAGTCCCGGCCGGTCCCAAAAACTTTTCTGAGCTAAAATTGAATGTCAAATTGCAATGTAAACAACGAATTTATGCTGTATATACAATGATGAATGATTATTGGAACTGAAGTGATACACTCCTATAGCAACAATACTGCTGAAAAGGAGTTTCACTTTACTTTTTTTGTATATCCAGAAAGACTCTGTAAACCAATTTTCCTCTTTGCATCGATCCCACTGTACAAAAACAGACCTCTTTTGCAGAATTCGTGCAAATTCATAATTCTCTCAATTCTGGGATGCATATTGCTACAATAAATTGAATGAATCAATATATCAGCAATTGCCGGGGAAAAACGTCGTACCTAATCCTTAACATCGTCGTCTTGAACTGGACTTCTTTGTAAAACCTACCTTGCTTAAAAAGTTGAAGAGAGAAAGAGCGAGAAGTCACATGCGCGAAAGTGAGATATCACTAACAACTTAGGTCAGAATACTTAGTTCAGGTTGTGAAAGGAAAGCACCTTTTGTTCTCAACTGTACAGGGTGCTGAATTTGTGTGCTATAACAAAGACATAAGATTTTTTTAACGAAATGCCCCACTTTTAATTCCATCCATTCTGAAGGTCAAATGGAATATATATGACCCAGACAGCACATTAACATTTTCAAAATGTTTGTGAAATATTAAAAGCCAAATATTATGATAATCATAAAATATTGGAATTCATTCAGTGAATATTGTATAAATAATAATTGAATGTTTTGATGTCCCGCTTTTTGATATTTGTACAATATTTGCCAAAAATATTTTTGAAACACATTTAGAACCGGGTGTTTTCAGGAATTAAAAAAGTTTTTTTTTTCTTATCGACTTTTTTTGGACATAGGAGCTCGCCTTTATTTCATATACAATTGATTTAGCTGAAAAATTGCCTTGCGAAGACGACTCAACCCCCAGGCTACAGCAGGGATCGAACCCGCAATCTCCGCACCACAGGCAATTACTGACCACCTGTGCTACAGGGCTGTTGGGAAGATTCAGTGGTTCTGGGTAAACTACTATGTGAACACGCAGATGTCCGCTACATGAATAAAATTAATTTTGCTAACTATATATCTGAAAGATTCAGCGGCTCATCCACTTTTAGGGATACCCGGCTACTGCCTTGTCCCTAAACACGCGGATTTATCCGCGTACTTGCTACATGAATTACCAATTGGTGTCAAAATAAATTAAAGTGGCATATTGGTACGAAACAAATAAAACAACGGATGTATTCCACGACATTATGAATCATTTCTACCGTAACATAGAAAAATCCTATTGTAGGCCGTTGAAAGGGCACTTTCAGGACCGCAAACCGAGTTTTGCTGATTTAAGGCAAACTACACTTGAAGTCAAAGGGATGTGAAACGCTATCTCTTCAACACAACACAATATATATTTCAAAGTTCCGTGCAAATTACCAAAACAAAAACCGGAAGCCACATTGCCTAGAATACTGTAAATATTAGAGAAATTGAGTTCACTATATATTTTGAAAATATTTATTGCTAAATATTCAATAAATGTTCAAAATATTTGCTTAGTGTTGGTACAATATTCCACCTCAATATTTCTGTAATATTTGTGACGAATATTCTGTAAACATTTATAGAATGTTGGAAATATTCATCAACTACTACCAAATATTCTCAAAACATTTCGTGCTGTCTGGGGAGGATCACCTTCACCTTTGATTGGGGATCCGCCGAATTGTACCTCACCTTGTCCGGGGTTTTGACCTCGGTATATTATTCTGTCAATCAAATTTTGCTTACCGCGGGTTCCACCAAAAATTTTAAGAGCGGTTTAAGCTAAACCGAGTTTAAACGGATTTTTTTCTGGTCAATGCCGGTAGATTCATTATGGAAAATATGGTTAATCGCAAGTATACCACCCTTTCGTGATTTACTTAGCATGAAACCTAAATTTACATTGATCATTTGGCCAAAATCCATCAAAAGCAATCTCGAGTTAGCTATCAGCTGGTTAAATATTTTGGTGGAACCCACGGTAAGTGTTTTATCTTAATTGTGTTATTTCGGTTAGTATGATCATTCAAGCGATTCACGAACCCACCTGTTCGAACTTCACGGAATACACTTCCTTGTTACGCATATGAGATATACCTGCTTCTAACTGATAGATACTGCGAACGGATTTTTTGAAATAGTGTTCCTAATAAAGTCTTCTTGATATCCCTCTGTTCTACTCTCGCTCTATCCTAGGTGGATGAAAGAAACAATCTATACGCATAGTTATTTGAGCAGTTTTTATTCTATTTTTATCATTTTTTTCAATTTTTTTATATACAAAATAATTATGGCATTACTTTAAAATGGTACCTACTTAAATTGATATCAGCAATATCAACCTCTCTATTTCGTTATCACGGTAAACTTTGAACTAACGCTATCACTTATTCATCAGCAATTCCATGAGAAAGGGGAGTTTCCTCGAGTTCCTCAGCGGCAGCGGAGAGGCAAGGTTCGGCGGAATTCTCAAGCCTCTTCTTCTCAAGCATCTCCACACATTCCGTGTATTTCGACCAAACAGCAGTCGAGAGAGCATACGTTGGACTTGTGTACAGCAGGGACCAGAGATTCCGTGCCTGTTCCCACAATTCAGCTGCCATCAATTCTTCCGCGATGGTGAAAAATGCATATGCATATTTTTCGAGGTTTCCCTTCACCAACGTTTCGTCCATCAGTGGCTTCGCTGAATCCACCAACTTCAGCTTGAGCAAGCACATGATGAAGCTGAATTTCACACTGATGTCAACGTTGGGGGACGCTTTATAAACGACTGGCGAACTACCAAGTGAATCGAAATGTACAGTGAAGTCGAGGTATTCCAGGAAAAAGTTCAAGCAAGCCTCGTACTGTTTGGTCAAAAAGAAAATCCTGGATATCATGTCGATCAAATCTGGTGTGACCTTGTCCGGTATTCTTTTGAATGGAATCTGCAATACATTTATGGCTTCGCTGTAAGCTTGTTCTTCGCAGTGTCTTTCAGCGAGCTCCTTGCAGACTTGCAATATGTCTTTGAAATCGCTCTTCGGCAAGCACTCCGCCATGTGCTTTTTGTACTCCAGAACCAGATGGCGTTCGTGTTCGCCCAATTCCACGGCGAGGTTGATTCGTCTCAGGTGCGGATTCTTGTCCCTCGGAGCGTCCCTGATGGCTTTCGAGTACATCTTTATTGCGTTGTGCTTGTTACCAGATTGGGCTTCGAGTTCGGCCAAGCCGCCCCACACCGACGGGTCGTGCTCGTACAATCGCGACGCGGCCAGCAGGTGGTTCTTGTACGCCGTTCTGTCGGTGTTTACGGAAATCCTGGCAAGGATGACGTACGGGTAGTGCGAATCGGGACATAGCTTGATGACCTTGGAGCAGAGGTTGCGGGCGGCGTCGAGCTTGCCGTTTGTGTGGTGGACTTCCGCTTGGCGAAGCATTTTTTTGCAACGGACGTCGAGCTCTGGTGGTGGGCTGTGGCCGTTGCTGCGGTTGGGGTGGGGTGGAATGCTTTTTTGATCGTGAGGTGTGCCTGAAATATCCATTATTTTATACATCAAACAGTTTTTAAAGGTGAATCATCAAATAAAAAATTTTGGCTTCAATTGTTGCGAATTGCAACTCGGAATTTTGAGATGCACTAAAAATTTCGTGTTACAACTTGATGATAATAGAATTCTTAGGTTCAACTTGAGACACGAAATTCTGAATTGTACCTACTGTGGCGGTCTAACGTAACTGAAATACGTATCCAGTCAAGATCAAGCCAAAAATTGATAGTGGAAAAGAGACTGATGTGACGCAGTAGAGAGTTGGTCAAGAATAAGCAGACGATGCGTTGTGTTGCCGGAAATTGAGAAAAAAATGCAGTGGCAGATGAATATCACTTTCGTTATATGATAGAGTGTAGAGCGTCGTCCCAATTTCTTCGGGAACGTAAGCAGAAGTCTTGACGACAAATGCCTGTCTTGCTGACATTGTACTGAATAAGAGCTGCATATCTCGATAGTTCTCCATTTTTTCCAGCTACACGAAAAAGTTTGTTTGTAACTGTATATTCCAAACTGAAAATGTTTTTTTATTCATTATTGTATATTGAAAATCGAGGTAAAAATCGTGAAGATAAAATTATAAAATATAGAAAATTTCAGCTAATCCCACGTCAGAATGAGGCATGGTGCCAAGAATTGAAGCAGCATTGCCACGTTGAACTGCTAGGCTTATTCTTTGTGTCAAGTATGCGGTTGATTTAGCTTCATTTCTGACTCCTCTGATCTTCATGCCAATTCCGCTTATCAACTTCTTTGCTTCCTCTCCTATTATTGGATTATCATCTTATTGGCCATTTTTATTTTTTTTTTATAGATAATTGTGTTCCCATTGTCACCAAAAATCCGGAGGAGGAGGAAATGGAAGCTTCTGGCCTTAATTTGCGATTATTATTAGCATTATTGTTATTATCTGGGAAAATTTTCGCCTACGGCGCTCTAGCGGGGCCTGACCCCCTTGAAATGTTTACTTCCTTGAGGCGCACAATTGCTACATTGCCACAGGCGCCAACAAGCCTAGTTACGGCACTGGTTGTCACATGTTCTCCATAATAAAAAAAAATGTTCGGAATGTCAAAGAAAAACAGGTTTTTCTATTTTTTTCATGTAATAGAGAAATAAATTCGTCTTCCGCATATCATTATCCACTAATTCGTATCTGCCGAAGCCATTGATAAAGTCCATTTCTTCATATTGACATCTAGAAGCAACAATTCCAGATGAAACCAGCCAGTTCAAGTGCTCAGTTCAGCAGTGGTTTTTTCAATGTTCCCAATTGATATGAATGACAATTTATTATTGAGTGGATAGCTTCAACTATTTTATAATTTTATTGAGTATAACTAGATGGGGAATGATGCGCGAAAGCCCCGAAAAAAATTTTTTAACCGCCACCTATCACTGTTAAAATTGCACCAAATTTCATGCTACTTTGGCGAAACAACAGCAAATACAGACTGAAGAGTATAGACAAACGTCAATACGATCTGCAGTTGTCGAGTAGAAGCCACAAAGAATGAGGATTGAGGCGTGGAATACTTCAAAGCACCCAGTTCGAGTGAATACACTGTATAGAAATATTTCCAACACACCCTAGGGGCACAAATTTGATAATGGTGAGCGACGCGAAAAAAAAAATTTCCTATGCTTTTGCGCTTGGTTTTGCATGCAATCATATGAAATTAGGTAACAGAACAGTTCCAGCTATCCATTCATTCATAAATTATCGATCATATTGATTGGGAACAACTGAAAAACGCTGTTGAACTTCACACTTGAATTGACTCATTTCTTCGGGAGCTGTCATCCCTAGAATGACAATATCAAAAAACAGTCTTTATGAATAGCTTGGGCAAATACAAATTAGTGAGTAATGATACACATCAGACCAACTAACCGTTTCTTAGATGAAAAAATCATTGAAAACTGTGTTTTTTTTACACTCCGAAGAAAAAATTTTTTCAACACGAAGAACAATGCTCACATGGCGACAACTGTTGTGTCTCTTGTCAAGGTTTGGTGTAGAGTCAAATTATCACTTTTTGAAATGTGTGACGATATTTACCGGTGGTTTGTAAGAGTTCCTGAGACTTTAAATTTTTAAGGGGGTCCTTAGGCCCTCCTAACCAAAATATTGCGGGCGTCACGTTTACATTTGGAAAGAAGACCATGGAGACCACTCATACCAAATTTCATGTCTCTATCGTAAATCAAACAGATTCTAATGGTTACTAACCCTCGGATTATACTTAATCAACACTGTTAATTGGAAATTAAAGCGACTTCCGTGTTTTTTTTTTCGGGAAATACGAACTAGAGGTTCAAACGAAGGTCTGCATGGTCATGACCTGCAGTGTATACCAACAGTTCTAAGCCAACAATGTAGCCAGTTCTAGTGTGACAAAAACAAGAATACCATTTTCGGACTAGTTGAAGCAAACATGATATACTTTGACAGCGCCGCAAGAAGAATGCTCAACTGGGATTTCCGAAGATTTTAAGTATGTGATAGAGAATGAAATTCTGAATCGATATCTGCCATTAAATTTCATGAATTAATTTTTTCAAGGTTTGGGGTCTTTTTTGACTATCTTTACTGCACTATTAGTATACAGGAATAAAAGTTTATTATTGTTCCTTACTTTCTTTCTTTCTTGAAAAACTGACGACGAAAAAAACGGTTTTAGGGTAGTTTGATAGGTCATAGTCTTCCAATGATTATAAAAAAAATATACCACCCAGCCTCTGCTGTGTATCAAGTGACAGGGTGAAAACTATTTTTCATCTTTATTTTTTTTTTCTTGGTGGAACTGATATGAGAAGGATACATCTCTGCAACTGCTGCTTTTCAATTTACAGGGTGAAAAGTCATTTTCACGTTTCAATTTTTTTTCTTGGTGAAATTGGCTCGCACAACAATTGGGACTAATTTTTCTGCAAACTTGAAGTTTCTAGTCAAACATATCAAAATAATACATTTCTGCTACAGCTACGTTTTGTTTTTTTTTTATAAATTTAAATGTTTGGGTATATTGCATCAAAAATTCAAAAAATCTTGGAACGCAGTCAAACATTTGAATTTGTGAATGAAAACGTAGCTGTAGCAAAAATGTATTGTTCTGATATGTTTCACTAGAAACCTCAAATTTACAGAAAAACCAGTCGCAATTGTTGTGTGAGCCGATTCCACCAAGAAAGAAATTGAAACGTGGAAATGACTTTTCACCCTGTAAATTAAAAAGCAGCAGATGCAGAGATGTAAACTTGCAAAAGAACTGGAACCGGCTTCAATCTAGATCAGTTCCACCAAGAAAAAAAATTGAAGATGAAAAATAGTTTTCAACCTGAACTTGATACGCAGCTGTTGCTGGGTGATATATTTTTTTATATGTTTATTGGAAGACTATGGCCTATCAAACTAGCCTGAAACGGTTATTTTTGGTTACCAGTTTTCCAAGAAAAAAAGAAAGTAGAGAAAAATAATATACTTTCTCACCCTGTATACTGATTAGTAGCAGTCCCAGAGTTCAGGACTTTTGATATGTTGAAGAAGGGACCGTAAGCTTACATTTGTGGGAAAATTGTTTTTGTTTGAATTAATTCCAGCAAAGCACCTATTTTCTCCTATTTCCAATTATTGATTGGGCCTTGATTATTGAAAATGGGATTTTGATTTTTCAATGATTTCCATAACAAGAGGGAGGCATTTGGATGTGTCTATGAAAAGACCTATTATGATTGATATGAAGGCAACATACTTTGCAAAATGCCGTCGTCTTTAATAGGTACTCGGAACAAATTCATACAGGATCTCTGTGAAGTTGGCCGCGCCCACAGTCAATATCGCGTATATGACTATCTCGTTTGTTCATCGTTTGTTTACGTTTGTTTAGTTATCTTAGACGTTTGTTTAGACCTCCTTCCCCCCTTTTTTGAAACTCCATTTGGGTCGGGCCAGCTTCACGACAGCCCGACCCTAAATTGAAAAAAACGTGATTCCTTTACCTGAATCGTTTGATTACGTTTGTTTAGCTATTTTCGACGTTTGCTTGAACCCCCTTCCCCGTTTTTTGAAACCCGATATGGGTCGGGCCAACTTCACGACAGCCCGACCCAAAATGGAAGAAAGGTGATTTCTCTATAGGTATCGTTTGTTTATCGTTTATTCACGTTTGTTTACTTATTTCCGACGTTTGTTTACACCACCTTCCCCCCTTTTCCGAAACCCCATATGGGTCGGGCCAACTTCACGGCAGCCCGACCCCAAGATAGAAAAAAAAGGTGATTTCTCTATGAAATCATTCATTTATCGTTTGTTTACCTATTTCCGACGTTTGTTTACAGCCTTTTTGTTTAAACTCCATATGAATCAGGCCAACTTGACAATAGTCTGACCCAAAATAGAAAATTATTGATTCCTTTTTGGAAATCGTTTGTTTACGTTTGATAAGTCATGTTCAGCGTTTGTTTACACTTTGAGCCCCTTTTTTCAAACCCGACATGGGTCGTGATTTCACGACAGCCCGACCCAAAATATCTATCTTGGCCTTAAATTTCAGCTGTTTTTAAATTTCATTTTTTTTTTATTTTCTGTTACGTCCCTCAACTTCACTTCTATCTCAAATTTAGCTCAGAGGTTCGAATGAAATGTACTGCATGATACTGGCTATCAATTCTACGTTTT
Organism: Anaspis maculata; assembly: GCA_949128115.1. Lineage (NCBI taxonomy): Eukaryota > Metazoa > Arthropoda > Insecta > Coleoptera > Scraptiidae > Anaspis > Anaspis maculata. Next base: position 86,864,152 of record OX421964.1, on the reverse strand, counting down.
AATAGTAATCAATATCAACTACAGAGCTTCTTTTCAAACTAGTAAGTAGATAGTGCATTTGAAATGGCTAGAGAAAATTGAAAGATAGCTCTTTTCGAGGCTCTTTTATTGTATGTCAAAAGTAAAATTATCGGTAGGTGAATCACGAGATCAAACAGACATTTCTTAGGGAATTTTTGATGCGACTAAAAAAGTTTTTGACAGGAATCGGTTTAATTTTATTTTTTTCATCAAGTAGAAACTTTTCCAAAAAGAAAATGTACAGGCATTACTATCAAATTGTGAAAATTTCCAAAAAAAATTTGAATATTTTTGATCTTGATTTTTGAAAATTCGAAAACCAGATAGCATCAACAATGCATCTTTCTTCAAGGAAGTCGCATGCCAAATTTGAACTTTTTATTCTCAAAAAAAGGTGCCAAAAATGATTTCTACTAGACATGAAAAAGTAAATTAATAGAAATCATTTTTGGTACCTTTTTTTGAAAATAGAAAGTTCAAATTTGACATGCGACTTCCTTGAAGAAAGATGCATTGTCGATGCTATCTGGTTTTCGAATTTTCAAAAATCAAGATCAAAAATATTCAAATTTTTTTGGAAATTTTCAAAATTTCATAGTAATGCCCGTACATTTTTTTTTGAAGAGTTTCTACTTGACGAAAAAAATAAAATAAGAACATTTCACAAGTTGTGATCTTTGATTACTGATAATGATTGAGTTGATTCAAAAGTGTTATTCTGAAGATTGTGAATAGACAGCGCAGTTACGGTAAGCTCAGTTTCATCCTATATAGCCCAGGAGCCATCAGGGGGACCAATAAGGAGATAATTGTCAACAGGCCAACATCTGTGAAGCTTAGGTTTCAACATACCTTCCTACCAGTTTTTTTCCCTTTCAGAAAATATTGTCGGCGTCATGTCGCCATCATCAACAAGAAGTGTTGGTGAATATTCATCAGGTAGGTAGCCACATTTTGTTATAATCAGTTCAATAAGTTCAATATCAAGCTTTCCACCTTTTCCCAGTCTGGAGCTACGAATTTTTATGTATTTTTTTCTGTTCCACCCTGTATAAATCTTCTGCAAGAAATTCAAGCAGAACACCCGGTGAGGTGTGATTGCTGGCCATCTAAGGAATGTATTCCACATAGTCTCTATGCTCCTTCATTCAAAATCCCACGGAATGATACATAAGCTCCTGGACTAATATTATACCTGAATACATACCGGGTGATCATTGGAAAACTATCAACTTGCCTCCAGATTCCTAGTGAATATTTCTTTGCGCAAAAACAGGTCGATTTTTATATCGAGGGGGACATCTTAAACATACATTGGCGAATTTTTATCTTCAGCCCCCTCGCCCCAACCCACCTCAACTTTGAAATTTCTAATGACACCACCCACCTTGCAATACATCAAATTGAAGAGAATTGAATTTTCTTCCTGAGAAAGTATTTTTGGAATTTTCAACCTGCACCCCTAAAATTCAATTCACTCTTCTCCCTAAAATTTTCTCAAGTCAAATTTTATTTCTTGGACCCGTCAATTCTCTTTAATTTAGTCAATGTCATCCTAGATAGCATCAATGAATAGAATGTTGGGTGGAAAAAGTGCTACCCAAATTCACCCCTCTGCTGTCCCCCACCCCATCTTCACAATTTTACAAGACACTACCTACTTTGTGATACATCAAATTTAAGGAAATCCAATTCTCTCTCTCAAAACAATTTTTTTAAAACTTCCAGCCTCTCCCCCATTGAATTAGACATTCGAAGTATTTTAGGAGGGAAATGGAGTTTTGAGAGTTTTCCAGATATTTTATTCGGAAAGAAATTTTTTTCATTTTGATATATCACAAAGTGGTAATTTTATTTTATGTTTTAGAGGTGGGATGTGGGAGGGGGCGAAGGGTCGAAGTTGTTCAGCACTTTTTCCACAGAAATTTTGTTTTCTCGATGCTGTGCAAGATGACGTCTGCATTGGAGAGAATTGAGAGGTCAAGAATATTAAATTGGATAGATGGATACTCACGAGAATTTTAGAAAGTGGAGGGGGGGGGGGGGTTAAAATTTGAGAAACATTCTTCCAGAAATAGATTAGATTTCTCTTTGATTCGCAAAGTAGATAGTGTCATTTGGAATTTCAAAGTTCAAAATATGAATTCGCCAATGTATGTTTTAGATGTCCCCCCTCGATATAATAATCGACCTGTTTTTGCTCGAAGACATCTTCACTAGAAATCGGGAGTTACTGCAGGTGGATAGTTTTCAGATGATCACCCGGTATAATTCGAATTATGATATTTATTTTTCACAGGAATTCTTCCATGTCTGTAGTGTGTTTAAAGTAAATATCGATGTTCTTCTGTCTGTACACTACTTTATAAAAAATTGTTGTCTATTTTTCGACCAATATATATTTCGAGCTGATGGCGCTCATCTTCAGGGTTTTTTTGTTTTTAGATTTTTGAAAAAAGTTTCATGACATGAAACTTTTTTCAAAAATCTAAAAACAAAAAAACCCTGAAGATGAGCGCCATCAGCTCGAAATATATATTGGTCGAAAAATAGACAACAATTTTTTATAAAGTAGTGTATAGACAGAAGAACATCGATATTTGATATTTATTTTGTTGAAATTTAAAATGTGGTCAGTGGCGTAGATAACGGAGGACCGTACCTATATCATTATTGAAAGTTTGCGAAGTGTTTCTTTATATATCCCATCAAACCACCCTGTATATGTATAGGGTGTCCCAGTTTTAACTAAACAAAGTTTGACAAGACTTCCATTCTCCGCCTGATTCAGAAAAATATAACGTATGTGCTTTCCAGGCGGAAGACGATGAGTTTTTCATTTTAATATCTCTTCACTCATATAATTTTTTTCACAATTTTTTTTTTATTGAACTGAATAAAGTATCTATATTTCTCATATTTTTTTATTCCTTCTCATTTTTCAATGTTTATTTTTTCAAAAAAATGAAAATATAAAAAAAAATTGGTTGTGTAACTCCAAAACTTCCCCGACGAGTAGAAATGAATGGATGGAAATTTTATTATAACATGTTCCTTCGGTCGAGAAGTTAGAATTTGAGAAAAAGATTGAAGAATTGAGATATTTTCTCTAATGCGGAATTCATTTTGAGCTCCATCATTTGTGTCTGGTCTCGATAAGCTAGGCCGGTTACTCATTTCAAAGTGAAAAACTCTTGGAAAACTCAGAGAATTTTTAAAGAGATTGCCTGAAAATGTTCCAGAATCACTTACCCTTTCTTTGAAAGAAGCCATAAACAAACGATTCCCATAGAGGAATCACTCATTTTCCATTTTGGGTCGGCCAGTCGTGAAGTTATGGAGTTTGAAAAAATGAGGGGAGGGGGTGTAAACAAACATCTTAAATAGGTAAACAAACGTAAACAAACGATAAACAAACGATAAACAAACGATTCCCATAGAGAAATCACGTTTTTTCAATTTTGGGTCGGGCTGTCGTGAAGTTGGCCCGACCCAAACGGGGTTCAAAAAAAAAGATGGGGAGGGGGTGTAAACAAACGTTGAAAATAGCTAAACAAACGTGAACAAACGGTAAACAAACGATAAACAAACGATTCCAATAGTCATAAACGCGATATTGATATTGGGCGCGGCCAACTTCACAAGGGTTCATACCCACAGACTGAAAATCCAAGCTCACAGCAAAAAAAAGAGAAGAAAAAAAAAAAAAAAAAAAGTCCAAGTCACAGAAAAATCTGTCAGGAAAACAAGCAAGTGGATCAAGAATTTGACAAAGTTTCGAAGCAAATATGACTTCTGGTCACGGCCTCTGTCACAGTAGGTAACTAACACAACATTCTATAAATCACATCTAGACATTATCCAGCAAGAAATCTTCACTTGAGGATGGAAAATTTGAGGCGTCGTAGTTCCGTGAGCAACAATAAGTAGGTGTCTCAATATATATGTAAATAAAACTTACTCGAGTCATCCATCAGCATGTCCAGCAGTTTTGGGACATAGTTTCCGAATGGTTTGCTGTAGTTGCTGGCCGACATATTTTGGAGCTGCTCCCCGTCTTCAGGCCTGTCTTCGGTAATGCTCTGGCCAAGTGGCACGCTCATTGTGCAACGAATACGTGTCAGGCAGATGGCAGCAAAAGTTAATAAATTGCAGCAGTAATACCAACGAAGTCGTCAAGAAAGACGCGTGCAACTGAAACAAAATGCAAATCTAATAAAGAACATTCCTGCTACAACAACAGAGCACGATGGGAATACAGAATCATTTCAAGAGATTATTTGGAGACCTACCAAATCAAAACTGAGGTAACCTGGTCGCCCTTATTTTGTTACAAAACAATCTTCATTGTTTCCGATAAAATTTCAATCTGTAACCCAAGAATTAAGTTTCTTTTGGTCTGCGGAACTTGCGTAGGTTATTTAGTACCTACCTACCCTTCAAATTGCCATGTGCAAAGAAGTCCATGAAAGACCTCACTAGCATCATTACCAGGGAATTTGGGTAATACACTACATTATGCTTCCGTTAACAATCTCCAATAACAACCCTGATGGGTCGATCGAATGATTTTTGGAGTGCCACCAAACGTTTTTATTGTGGGTGCTACTATAGGTTCCCATGCAACATGCTCCATGAACATTATTGGTGATGAACTGTCTCAATGAACAATATGCTCCAGCTTTGTTGTAAGTATTCAAATATTTTGATCATTGTTGTTGAAATTATGCGATTGCTTTGAGAGTGTGTTCAAGTATCAAAAACAATCAAGCAATTGGTTTGTTGTTGGAATTAGGCAATTTTTTTGAGTACAGATAGAAGTTAATAAGAAGTTAATAATAAAAGCTGATAGGAAGAATTAGTTTTCGTTTCAATATCAGAAACAACCAGTTCGTTGGATGTGATGAATGTCATTCAGTGGATATGTATGTGTATACTCGTTTGTTTGAACAATCAAACAATTGGATTGTTCTGAACAATAAATCTTTGATTGGTTCAAATAACATGTATTGAATACAATAATGACATAGGTACAAGTTGGATATTGTAAATAGATGGTTTCAACATAAGTATATAGTAGTAGGCTGATGAATTATTGCAGCAAGTATTCATTTGACATGCAGCTGTTGAACTTATCTGATGAATTTCAATCAGTTCTAGTAAACAGACATGAATACTGAATAAGTAAAGTAAAGTGAAAGTCAAGTATTTATTCATGCCTTGTGAAAATATACAGATATGAGAATCTACACATAAAATCGGCGAAGTCAGACAGTCACTTGACACAGTTTATATACATCTGGCATACGGCACACATACAGCCACACACTGTGACAATAAGAATATACATATATACAAAAATATATTACAGAAAAAACTCGTCGAGTGTATAAAAGCATTTGGCAATTAAAATTGCTTTATTTTTCTCACAAAAACACGATGTGTATCAGCGTCAGTGGAACATTTGTGAACCTTCAACGCGTGATTGTACACCTAAAACTCATGTATTGAAGACTGTGCTGTCCAATGACAAGTCTAGAGAATGGGACATCAAGGCTTATTATCAGTTGTGCTAGAAGTAACTTCGGAATAAAATCAACAGCTGTTCTCATGACGTAGCCACATATTGTCACGCGAGTTTTTGATCATGCTGTGACATTATGATTCCATTTTAACCACTGCTGTGTGTATTCTGATGACGTAACACGGGCCATTGATTATGTTGTGCTGTTGAAATTCTATCAATGCCTTGTGTGTATTTAGTGTACTTATTTTGAAATACTACATTGATAAAGGATTCATGACAATTGGAATGAGGCTGTATAATGCGAATACAATTTGGGTTGTGCACTTGGATTGAACAATACATTTGACAACCATGAGTTGATCATGTTCATTGACTTGCTTCCATTTGTAGAACTTGTCTATTCTGATTAATTATTATTTCACAAACTTGTTTGAATTCAACTTTAAGTGTGGATTTTGAGTGAAGGGAGCCAAAGACATGTCTGGAATGATCATAGATGATTTGACTCAACGGGTTGACATGAGAAAATAATTCAAGATGACAACATAAGATGATGCAGTGTCAAGTGCGTAAGTGAATACTATCCGGGAGGACAGGGCCCGTGCTCGAATCTTATATGTTGATAAAAACCAGAACAATCTTGGGAGTTTGAGCCCTATAACAACTGATGTCAGAAACTGAAGAGTTGTGAACTCCACCTTACACCACTCATTACCAAGGTGATATTTTGATTGCCTGGCGTGACAATATTGATGACGGCGTGGAATAAGAGCCAAAAAAACGCCAAAACACGCTTCCGCAGTTCATTGCTATAGCCCTTCCTGTAGTTTGAATCAAATTCCATTCAAATAGATATGATCACAAAACATTGATGATTATGCTGAGCATTTTCACACTTATTTTTCGTAATTATTGAGTTGCAACCCAGTTGGAATCCTCTAGAGTTCACAAGTTCCAAACCTTAGTGATTCTCCCACTCCAGTGTCTTTGCGATTTTGAAAACAAAAATGTCTTGAAAGTTGTCAATCACCTATTCCAAGAAACTCGAGGAAGGCTGTCAAATTTCTTCTTGCGCTTTTTCTCCCGATTTTAGGCAATTGATTAGTGCTTTGAACAATCGAAACTTTCAAAAATTCGAAGTTTTCAAGATAAAAGTATAATCTACAAGATGAAATAGAAAAGTATGATTCCAGCCTCATCGACAAAAGTATTGTGTAAGGTGTACATGAAGGCTATCATGTACACTTTTTGGAGAAGCTATTGACATTGCTTTTTGTGAATTTTTAATCAGCTCTTCAAAATAATGCTTGGTTTGCCCAAGAATCCCCAAAAAAGCTTTTTTCTACTGGAGGTCTTGGAGGAAAATCAGCTCTTTAATAATGATTAAATAAATAAATAAATAAATAGCACATAATTGCAAAATGTATAAGATAATCTTAGAAGGATTCTTTTCTACTGTAGGCCTTCCCTTTGAAGTAAGTAATTTGGAAAGAAAACGAGTTTTCTTGTGAACAATATTCTCCCTGTTTTAAAAAATTGGAAACTGTGATTTCTCACAACCTATAATATACATGGCTGTTCAAAAAAAAAAAGCTTGTATATGCAATACCTCATGAGTTCCAGGGATTATTTGTCAAACCAAGAAAAAAGACTGCCAAAACCCGAAAAGAACTCGCAAGTTGGCAAAAAAAATTTGATGGAACGAAGCCGAGTTAAATGAACATTCTACTGAAATTCCCTCAAAGCCTTGAATTTGTATGAGGGACAATCAAAAAGCGTCACTCTGTATAATTTGTGAACTGTTCCATTCACAACAAAAACACCAATACGATTTGATGCAGCCGAATCTCTTTGCCCTGCGGTTAATAATTTTTGAGATACAATTTGTAAAACACAGTGGAGAATACTCAAAATCTATTTCCCGAGCTATTTCCTGACTCCACGTTATAATTCATCACGTAGTCTTATAATACAGGAACCAGAAATATGGTAAAAACTGTTTTTCAACAGACTGAAAATCAGCCCAAGATGATCTTTATACTGGGTGAAACTATCCACCTGCAATAACTCTCGATTCCTGGTGAATATTTTTCCGTGCAAAAACAGGTCGATTCGACATCTGAAACATATATTGACAAATTTCTGTCTTGAGCCGCCTCGCCCCCACTTACCTCAACTTTGAGGTTTCAAATGGCACTACCTACCTTGCGAAAAATAAAATTGACAAAAATTTGATTCTCTTCTTGGAAGAATATTTTAAAAATTTCCAATTCCACCTTCCTTCTCCCTGAAAATTTCCTAAGTGTCCTATTTGATATGCTGGACCCCTCAATTTTTCTTAATTCAGTCAGCGTCATCCTGGATTGCATCGATAAAGAGAGTTTTCGGTGGAAGAAGTGGTACTCAAATTCACCCCTTTGCTCTCTCTTACCTCATTTCCAAAATTTAACAAAAAACTACCTACCTTGTGATATATTTTTGGTATGGATCCATGTCCTTATAGTTGGAGTGTATATAATATAAAAGGGGGTTGTTTGTCTTCTCCAACAGTGAAACACAGTAAATCTTCTTCTTTTACTGCAGTTTAGGCTATTTATTCAATAAATTTATATTTTGCCACGATCTTTTTCTCACTAGAGGGCATACTCACCGGACATCAGACTTGCACTCGGCTAAAGCTCAGGGGAGTGGTCGTGCAGTAAAAATTAGTAGAAAAAATAAATAAATAAATAAGGCGCCAGGTAGTTTCTTCCGTTAGCTTAATGTCTGTGTCGGTTTGGAAACTACCAAATACTTACTAGTATAAAATAATGTCTCAGACTTCGAAGTGAATCTTTCTTTTGGATAGATTAGAGAAGTAAGAATACGTAAGCTCAAAGTAATATTTAACAATTTATTGAATACAGCAGGGTCTTGACCGGAGAGGATAGGCAGACCGGCTAATGAGGCCGAAACAGCCCTACTGTCGGTTGCACTGAGAAACAAAACAGTTTCGTGCTATCGCAATGAAGCGGATTGCGCAATGGATCCTTTCGTTTAGTTTACCCTACCTACCTACGTACGTACGTGAAATAGGAAATAGGTTCCGGGGATCGGGATAACGTTTCTTTCGCACGGGATTGTTTTAGCTCCTGATTTGTGCACTTTCAGTGAATCGAGTTGCTACAAATTACTGCCAATCTAACTACCTCGACGGTCAGGCAACTGACGTCTGCGTTGACATTTTTTTTTATAATAACAACAAATAAATAAAACAGGTACACTGAGTTCAGATATTGGAATTATCGCTTTTCAACTGGGATAAAATTGGAACGCTCTGACCTTGCAGGAAGAAAGGAAAACCATGCGGCACCTGCACCGAACAAAGGTTCTTCTTCTCGGGCTAACACGATGTATCCCAGACCATGCGCGTCCTTCCTCCTTCCAGTCCTCCGCTCAACAAGCTTGCCGAAGTTTCAGCTCGACTGTTCGACGCAAGATGACAGCCGACGTCACCGATGCTGTACCAGACCAAATCCCAGGAAAACGAGTAGAAATACAAATACGAACTAAGTCGAACTAAAGTAAAAGCAGGAAGAAAAGAACCCCTAGAACAAGGGGTTCAATCACGCTCAGGTATGACGCAGAGATGATGTCTCCGGAACGTTGAGGCGCTTACAGCGTGAAGGCACTTGAAGGGTGTTAAGGTAGAAACCTATCGAGCTCGTCTGCAATTTATCGGCATCAACAGGCCAGCAAAACGATCTCCCCTTTCGCGCTGCAGAAAAACCCAAAACTATTCCCGAAAAACAAAATCGGTCAACAACCACCTGACATCGTTGCCAAGGACGGTCGGCTAGATCGAAACGGAATTTCAGACCGTTACACCCCACCCTAACTTCCATGAGGAATACTTCCTTCTTAGGAAAAGATTCCGAACTAAACAAAAAAAAAAATTACGACACAAAGGCAACGTAACTAACTCGCAACGGTTGCACGGTCGTTATTTTCATCAAAGTTATCGGTAGCTTGAAAAGGTTTTAAATCTTGAACGTGCCAAATCCCTGCTTGGTCGCCAACTTCATTTTCCAATTCGTAAGTCCACGAACCAAGTTTTTTACGAACTTTATATGGTCCTACGAATGTTGGACCTAGCTTCGCGCAATAAAATTTCGTAGCATCAGAGAGGGATTTATTTTTTCGCCAAACCAAATCGTTCTTTTGGTACTGCACGGGTCTTCTTCGCAAATTATATTGTCGTTTATTCCGTTCAAAAGCTTGCTGCAACTTGGTGCACACATCTTTGAACATCTTGACAAACCCGGTACGCCTCTTTTCCACGTCATAAACTTCTGGAATTTCACCGGAGAAAACGTGTGGAACATGCTCGTCACCGAGATGAACATACTCCCTTCCAAAGTTTACGAAATAAGGGCTGTGTCCTATGGTTTCGTGTTTGGCAGTCCGTATCGCGCAAGCAATACCAGCAAGATGGTCAGCCCAACTACGTTGGTTTTCACCGACATAGGAAGACAACATAGTTTTCACGACGCGATTCACGCGTTCGGCGGGATCAGCACGAGGATAATATAAGGGAGTGAAATAAATTTTTACTTTGTAACGTTCGCACAGTTTTTTAAACATCTTGGAGTTCATTTGGACACCATTATCACAAATTAAATACTGTGGTACACCATAGATAAGAAAAATGTTTTCCTCAACGATTTTTGACAACGCTTTAGCCGTGGCTGATCGAACAGCAAACAGAAGTACATATTTACTAAAGTAATCCGACACGCAGAGAATATGAGTATGTCCAGTGGAGGAACGAGGTAAAGGGCCGACAAAGTCGAGACTTATCATTTGCCATGGATGTGTCACAACAGGCTTCGAACCCATTAATCCTGCAGGCAACTTCTGCTCAGGCTTCTGACTACCACAGACCTTGCAACCACGAACATACTTAATCACACTTCCCTTCATCTTTGGCCAAAAATACTTTTCCGTCAATCTTCCATAGGTTTTGTACACTCCTAAGTGTCCCGCTCGGACTTCGTCATGGTATCGTCTCAACAGTATCACGCGGTATTCTTTCGGAACTACAACTTTCCAACAATCTCCATCGGTAAATTCAGGAATGCGCTTTTCGACATATTTGTAAACAGATCCGTTGTCTACGCGCCACTTTGAATAACGAATCGGATCAACCGTGATTTTCTGTATCATGCTCTTGTACCAAGCATCACAGGTATCAGCAAAAGAACTTGCTTCTGACATAGTTTTTGTCAATGCACTAACCGACACTGGAACAGATCGAGAAAGAAAATCAGGTACAATATGATCTTTACCCTTTCGATGAACAATGGTGAAGTCAAAGGCTTGCAGACGTAACGCCCATCTGGAAAGTCGTCCCGTTGGATCTTTCAACCGGTTCAACCATAACAAAGAAAAATGATCCGTAATTACGGTAAAGCGAGAACCTTCAAGATACGGCCGAAGTTTTTCTATAGACCATATCACACATAAGCATTCACGCTCAGTAGTTGAAAACTTTCTCTCTTGTGCTGTCAACGATCGAGATAAATAACAAATGACTTTTTCACCGTCGTCGAATTCTTGAGTTAAAACGGAACCTAGCCCATACGCACTAGCATCACACTGTAAGGTAAACGGACGAGTAAAATCTGGACATTGGAGAACAGGTGCAGTCATGAGACATTTCTTGATCGACTGAAAGGATTCATCACATTCAGAACTCCACGCGAATTTTTCATTTTTGCGAGTGAGTGCTGTAAGTGGTACAGAAATAGAAGCGAAATTCTTTACGAATCGACGGTACCACGATGCCATACCTAAGAAACTGCGTACTTGTTTTGCTGTGCGGGGTACCGGAACATTCGAAATGGCTTCTACCTTACCTGGATCCACATGTAATCCAAACTTATCAACAACATAACCCAAATATTTCAGTTCTGGACGACAGAACTGACACTTTTCACGATTGAGCGTTAATCCAGCATCAAGTAATCTTTCAATGACCTTTGATAAAATTTTCAGATGTTTTTCAAAATTGTCGCTAATGACGATTATGTCATCTAAATATACGAAGACATTTCCTTGCATTTCAGGACCAATGACGTTATCAATGAGACGTTGGAAAGTAGCAGGAGCGTTTGTGAGACCAAACGGCATTACTTGGAATTGGTAATGTCCACCAGCAACAACAAAAGCTGTCAGTTCTTTGGACGACTCTTTCATTGGTATTTGCCAATAAGCGCTTCTTATATCCAACGAACTCAGGTACTTTGCGTCTCTTAGCTGATCTAAAATATTAGAAATGAGTGGTAAAGGATAAGCATCTTTCTTTGTCACAGCATTCAGACGTCTGTAGTCTACACAAAATCGAATAGAACCATCTTTCTTGGGAATCAAGAGAACAGGTGCCGACCAAGCACTTCGAGAAGGTTCAATGACATTAGCTGCCAACATCTTCTGAATCTCTTCGTCTATAATTTTCTGACGTGGTGGTGACACAGGATAAAACCTCTGTTTTATCGGAGCGGAATCTACTACAATTTCATGTTCAGCCGCCGTGATTCTTCCTAAACCATCTTTCATACGCAAAAACACATCATCCAAAAGCTGTTCTAGAGCAAAACGTTGAGCTTGACTTAAGTCTTCTTCACTTCGCACACCAGTAATCACTCTAGACAAGGCTGACGCACTAGGCGCACTACCAAAATACCACATATCCCTACGTAAGTAAGGAATGACCTCCATGACTTTCCAAAAATTGATACCGAGAACAAGAGAATGAGTTAAATCCGGAACTATCAAAACATCAACAACTTTTTCTTTGTTCATGACACAAATTGGTACAGACGCATACCCTAAACTTTGACACGTTTCACCGTTTGCCACTTTAACTTCAACAACAACAGGATTATTAACACGAATACCAAGGTTTTGGAATATCTGCCAGCCATTTCCACCTACTATGGTATCTGTAGCCCCAGAATCCAACAAACCTAACATTGAAAAACCAAAAATTTGAACTTTTAGATATGGACGTTGATCATCTCCTGCATGCGACAGGATATAATCAAGAATGACTTGTTTTGAGTTTAATTTGACCGTTGGTTTTGCTTGCGAGTGTCGAACACGGTCGTATTGACACTCCGGTAATCGTTTTTCGAGTTTCTTTTAGTGTTACAATCGACACAATCTGGCTTTCGAACATTGGGTTCACCACAACCAAAACAGTGTATATTCTTGGAAAAATTCTTATTGAGGGGACAAGAAGACCTGAGATGTCCTTTCTTGGAGCATCTCCAACAGAGTACCTCTGTGGAATCATGTTCACGACGATCTGACGTAGAAGGCTTAGAGAAAGAAGAAACAGTAGCTTGTCTCGGAATAGTTTCAACGAAAGCAAAGCTTGGCTCAACCATGGTGTTTTTCTTTGCAGGAGCTTGATGGTTTTCTGACCTAAACTTCTTCATTTCTAACATTAAACACTCTTGTTCCAACTGTTCCAAGGTAGTAACCGTACCTAAATGCATCGCATAAAATGGAGCAAGATTTGGAATGATGATGTTCAACTGTGCCGTCTCAGAAAGAGTTCCATAACGTTTGAACAAAGCCTGCATGTTCGCCAAATAATCAATGATACCTTCAGTAGCACCTTGAGTACGATTCACGATATCTTTCAACAATCGAGACTGGTAATCGGGTGGTTGATAATGTCTTCTCAATAATCTTGACAATTCCGTCCAGTTAGAAACGCGAGACTTGTTAGACCTAAACCAAGTTAAGGCTTTACCTGTGAAAAGATCAATCGCAGAATCGAATAACTCTTCCGAAGAAATTCTTCGTGAAGTCTTTTTTTCATCTACCAAATCCAGGAATTGATTGATTGACATATCACGTGATTCTCCGCTGAATTTTAAATTCCATTTATAAACCGGTTCAGACATAGACGTTCGAGAAAGAGAAATATTTTGAAAAGTAGAATTAACAACTGGCAATGAATTTTCAACATCGGATTCTGAAGATGTACTTTCATTCGAGTCGTCGTCAGTTTCTGGCTTAGCCGCACTAGTATTGAATAACGCGCTCATATTCAACTTAACCTTTGGACCTTTATCCAAAATATCCAAAAGAACAAGTACTTGAGGCAAAAGTTTTGAACGAGTTTCAATTTGTTCTAACGCCATCTTTGATACATTAAGCCGATTAACACGTTTAATCAGATGATTGAGTCTTGAGCGTAGTCTTTTTGATACTTTAACTGGAATTACCGTACCGACATATTCTTTCAATGTTTCAGAATGCTCGGCGACCTTGTCGTTCAACAGATTAAGCTCTTCTTCAAAATCGACAGTATACTCAATCTGAGTCAACTGTTGACCTGATTTTTCGAAACGTACGAGTGAACGCAATGACGACCGCATGTCATCAACAGACGTACTAGCTTCATCGACTTGAACACCTCGAATCAGCAATTCGTTTTTGAGTTCATCTTTTCTCAGATGATTAACCTCCATACTTACCAATTGAAGATAACAATAGAAATAAAATAAAATCAAAGATTTCTTCAAATCCCTTTGCGTTCCAGATATACCTGATAACTACTTAAACTTGAAAAATGTGAGTAACTATTTTATTTACGTAGGTACTTCTCTAACCTTCCTTGAGAAATTGTCAACAGACTGGTCCCACGTTTTAGGGTGCCAATTATGCCGCGATCTTTTTCTCACTAGAGGGCATACTCACCGGACATCAGACTTGCACTCGGCTAAAGCTCAGGGGAGTGGTCGTGCAGTAAAAATTAGTAGAAAAAATAAATAAATAAATAAGGCGCCAGGTAGTTTCTTCCGTTAGCTTAATGTCTGTGTCGGTTTGGAAACTACCAAATACTTACTAGTATAAAATAATGTCTCAGACTTCGAAGTGAATCTTTCTTTTGGATAGATTAGAGAAGTAAGAATACGTAAGCTCAAAGTAATATTTAACAATTTATTGAATACAGCAGGGTCTTGACCGGAGAGGATAGGCAGACCGGCTAATGAGGCCGAAACAGCCCTACTGTCGGTTGCACTGAGAAACAAAACAGTTTCGTGCTATCGCAATGAAGCGGATTGCGCAATGGATCCTTTCGTTTAGTTTACCCTACCTACCTACGTACGTACGTGAAATAGGAAATAGGTTCCGGGGATCGGGATAACGTTTCTTTCGCACGGGATTGTTTTAGCTCCTGATTTGTGCACTTTCAGTGAATCGAGTTGCTACAAATTACTGCCAATCTAACTACCTCGACGGTCAGGCAACTGACGTCTACGTTGACATTTTTTTTTATAATAACAACAAATAAATAAAACAGGTACACTGAGTTCAGATATTGGAATTATCGCTTTTCAACTGGGATAAAATTGGAACGCTCTGACCTTGCAGGAAGAAAGGAAAACCATGCGGCACCTGCACCGAACAAAGGTTCTTCTTCTCGGGCTAACACGATGTATCCCAGACCATGCGCGTCCTTCCTCCTTCCAGTCCTCCGCTCAACAAGCTTGCCGAAGTTTCAGCTCGACTGTTCGACGCAAGATGACAGCCGACGTCACCGATGCTGTACCAGACCAAATCCCAGGAAAACGAGTAGAAATACAAATACGAACTAAGTCGAACTAAAGTAAAAGCAGGAAGAAAAGAACCCTGAAAAAGGAATGGGGTTAGGTATGGAACGGCACGAGGATGGTTTCCAAGAACTCACCCTAGAACAAGGGGTTCAATCACGCTCAGGTATGACGCAGAGATGATGTCTCCGGAACGTTGAGGCGCTTACAGCGTGAAGGCACTTGAAGGGTGTTAAGGTAGAAACCTATCGAGCTCGTCTGCAATTTATCGGCATCAACAGGCCAGCAAAACGATCTCCCCTTTCGCGCTGCAGAAAAACCCAAAACTATTCCCGAAAAACAAAATCGGTCAACAACCACCTGACATCGTTGCCAAGGACGGTCGGCTAGATCGAAACGGAATTTCAGACCGTTACAATTTTTACACTCATTTTTGATAATGGCTTCGCATTAATGCGAAGCCATTATCAAAAATCAGTGTGAAAATATAAATTTGACATAAAATATGACATAGTATAGAGGTAACAATATATATATATATATAAATAAAATGGTATCGGTATGTATCTAATTTTACAATATAATTAACAAATCTTCAATGGTGGGAATCTGACGATTAATTGAGGTTATCGAGAATTAATGGAATAAGGAAGGTGTTATCAAATTCTAGTTGTTCATTTATAAGTTTTTTCTGATTTTGGAAATGTTGTTTTTTAATTTCTAGTATCTCAAAAAACTCAATACTTTCACGACCTTCTAGGAGCCAAATAGGTTTTAGACAAACAGGTGGAAGATTTTGATTCTTTTCAGCAATATGTTTCGCAAAATTTGAAGTTATATCATCGGGAAATTTTGTTAATTCTGTTTATTGTTAGTGTCATGAGAATTTCTCAATAAGAAAAGTGCCACCCAAATTCACCACTTCACTCCACCCACCCCACTATGAAAATCTAAAATGACAACACCGACTTTGTGATACATCACATTGGAGAAAATTAAATTCTTTCTCTGAACAACATTTTTTTGAAATTTTCAAAAGCCCCCGTTTCCTTCTTAAAATAATCCAGATGTCCAATTCAATGAGAAAGGGGGTTAACAACTGGGGAAAAAAATCGTTTCCAGAAAAAGAATTTAATTCCCTTCAATATGATGTATCACAGAGTACTGTGGCAATTGCTAATATAATTAAGTAGGTTATTAATAGTTTCCGGGCAAATGTGAATTCAACTTAGCGAGATAAGGCCGAGAGTCGCTTGAAAGAAACCCAACGCTGAATCGAGTTATATGAGCCAGGCTGTTAAAAAAAAGCGGAGAGCTATAGAAAAACCCGGCAGAGTCCTTGGGTGATAAAGAAATTGCTTAGATTTGGCCGTGAGACGGAATAACTCAAATATGGACAAAGAAGTGTTTATCTAAAAGTTTCGAAAATTCGGGGAAAGGTCTAGTTTACGCCCGGATGCGAAGGCATAAAACACCCGCTGGCTTATGATATACTGAAATGCCGCATAAAGGGCCGAAAAGGACCGCCGCCATATGGCCAGCATATCGCAGAGTCGAGAATTTCGCTTACGAGAAAATTGAGCGCGTTTAATCACCAGCTTCCAAATTGAAAACTCGTAGATGTGATTGTATGGTGGAAAGAGTAAGTTTACAGATTAGGGTGCGAAATGAGAGTCACGTAGACACCAAACAAGAAAGGGTTTCATTCAAGCGATTCTGCCCAGTCCGGCCAGGTTGGATTACACTATTAGGGTAATTTCTTTATGTTTAGACATAAGCCCGGAAGTTATAAACGTAAGCTAAAATATCTTGATATGTCAGCAGTCAGATGGGAGTGTGGAGGTATCGATAAGATTGTAATTATCCAAATTGGTGTGGAAAATGAGACGACTGGCGCCATCTGACGGTGAATGCTATAAGGAGTGCGGCCAGAAGGGCGATATTTGCAAGATCGAACGTGGTCGACAGAATCCAATACGCGATCGATATCAGGGGGTGGAAAATTTGTGATTGGACGAGACTAGGGTTGGTTAAATCTCATTGGTAGAGGTGAAGGACTTTCGGAAGTGGAAATGAGAGTGTAGCTCAGGGGATGTGGGCGAGCTCTCGGGGCCTTTTTGCTTGAGCTCTCATCGTGACAAGTTGCATTGAAAAACGTGAATCCAAGTCCTCTGGGGATTTAAGATTTTGTTCTGTCAAGGCAGTTTTTGATAAGTACAAGCGTGAAGCTAAAATTTACTAATTTACTCACTGAGTTAAATAACAGATTTCAGATCGTTGTTTGCATTTAAAGAATTCAAATTCCAAGTCAATTAAACAGATTAAAGTCAGTTCGGTGGTCGGAAATTTCCACAAAAGTCAAAAAGGAGTTTCAGTGAAAATTTCGTGTGTTCAGATTGCTAAATTAAATCAGGGTTAATTCGCGTGGTGGGTTTGGTGTAAATTCAATTAGAAAGAGGTGATATTGTGTGTGTGTTGGAGACAGCACAACAGGCAGCAGGCTTCAAGTCGAAATTCTGAGCATCGGGACCAAGGAATAGGAAAATCGCTGCTACTTCGCCGGTCGTCAAATAAAGGTTGGTCTCGTTTTCTGCACTAATTGAGGTTTAAAATATTATTAATTACCGGCCGTGGAAACCAATGCTGCTGAACAATTAAATAAGGATTAGAAGTCCACAGAAAATTGTAGCTAAGTGTAATTCGAGGGTACCAGCCGAGAAATTTGGTATTGCCTTCCCGCCAATGGCTCAGCCGGCTCACTGCCCCGAACACGTGAAAGTTCATCAAATGAATTAAATGCACCCTGATTGGCCACTAGGTGAGCGCCATTATTGTTCCATCTTGCAACAACAAAAATTACTTCCGTCACAGGCTAAAGAATCGGCCGGACACCATCGGCAAGGCGAATCTCCAAGCCTCATCATGCGAATGAAATTTCAAGCCTTTTTCCTTTCTCTCGATCAAGCAGACGACCGCAATGGCAAAGAAAATTTACCGTTCAAGTCCACCAAAAGGGCGGCTGCAAATTGCCCACCTTTAAAGACATCACCTATAAACACCGCCAAAATGCGAAAGTCTCGCGCGAGATTCGATAAACGAAGGGTTGTGATCAAAAAGGGTTCAACATAACTCCGTGGGGGCGCGTCGCGAGAATCCGTTGGGTCATCGAAGACTTGAGCTGAGGCGCGACGCCCGAAGAGAGCAATAGCGAGAGCGTCGTAATTACTTCCCTCCAAATATCTGTTGAAAAATTCTGTCCAAGGATTGTTATTTTCTGCCACCGGCAACTTCAGCCACGTCGAAATAAAATTATTCAAAGAAAGCCACCGTGATTCTCTTAGCAGTATCGAGGTTTCAGGTGAACTCGAGCCGTGTTGTGGTGAAAAACCATACCTGCACTTTCCTTCGGCGCCGTTAGCTAGGTGTAGTGTAGGAGACATTTACTGTTGTTTTTGGAGAGCCATTAAAATGGTATTTGAAGTGTGAATCCGGCAGTCATAATGCCGTTAGATGATTAAGTTATTGAAATGGGAAAATATCCCATATCTCATTGTTTGAAGGCATACGATCAAAGCCGAAGCTGTCGTACAAAGCCAACGAGTAAAAAATTACAATCAAAATTTGACGATTATCAAAGTCAAGTCAAAGCACGGCAAATTATTGGTTTCCAGGACAGGTGGTTGATAAGGCGTAGGTGATTTGTAAGCCTGCGTCAAGCGACAGAATTGTGTGATAACATTAGTGTGATTACTGACATGGAATTCAGTGTTTATTGTTGTTACTCTGGGCGTCATGTTTTGTAAAACGTCGCTACGTTCCGTATTTCGAGCAGTCAAGTGTTTAATTTGCGTTGCGGTTTAGGTAGAGTTTCTTCCCCTTTTGTTTAGCTCAAATTTGAATTGTTGTTAAAGGACCCCGCACGATTCTTATGGGAAATGGCTCCCGGTTAAATTCTCTGAATTTTTGATATGTTGTAGCTCATGAGATACTAATCAAATACCGTGAACCCCAAACTCAAATAATGGACAGTTTTTCACCCACAGGGGGTTGAAGTTGGAGGTTTTGACGGCCTCAAAATGATATTATGACGTTAATAGAAGCTTTTTATTTGGTTTCTCTTTATGTTGTGTTTCATGCTAAATGTATTTATTTGACAGAAAAATATCAACCCCCTCCCCCACCCCCAACCCCTATCTACCATCGTAAAATTCGAGATCACTCCCAAAAGCCCTGCGGATGGCTTCTGTGATTCAAATTATGAATTTTGACATGAAAATAATTTTCCACCCCTAATGTTGGGGTGCCGATTTTCCAATTTTCCTCGGTTAATTTGACTGAATTTTTGGTATTGTGTACTTCTAATTCTGCTGAACAAAAAGTTCTAATGCCAAAACTTATTCCTATGGACAGTTTTCGTTCTACAGGGGACTGAATTTGAATATTTGAGAGCATAAATATTGAACTTCAGTCCCCTGTAGAACAAAAACCGTTCATAGGAATAAGTTTTGGTATGAGAACTTTTTGTTCAACAGAATTAGGAGCACACAATACCAAAAATTCAGCTAAATTAACCGAGGAAAATTGGAAAATCGGCACCCCAACATTAGGGGTGGAAAATAATTTATATGTCAAAATTCATAAATTAAATCACAGAAGCCATCCGCATGGCTTTTGGGAGTAATATCGAATTTTATGATGGTAGATAGGGGTTGGGGGTGGAGGAGGGGGTTGATGTTTTTATTTCGAATAAATACATTTAGCATGAAACACAACTCGAAGAGAAACCAAATAAAAAGCTTTTATTTACGTCAGAATATCATTTCAGAGCCGTCAAAACCTCCAACTTCAACCTCTTGTGGGTAAAAAACTATCCATTATTTGAGTTTGGGCTTCACGGTATTTGATTAGTATCTCATGAGCTACAACATATCAAAAATTCAGAGAATTTAACCGGGAGCCATTATCCATAAGAATCGTGCGGGGTCCTTTGGATAGGGTTTTCTTTCAGGTATCATGGCAACGTCCTCCGTGTTATTTCAATAAGTTAGGTCGTTTACAATAGGGATCTAATCTGCGGGTAGGCAGAGCCGTACAAACTGTCGCAAGTCCCTGAAATCACAGCACAAGACCATCCTGGTGGGTTTTCCGTGGTTTCCCCACCAGGTCAATAGGCGAATGCCATGGTCACATTTTCCACGAGGAGGTCAGTATGACTCCGATTACGCTAATTAATTAGAGGACTGTGATTTGATTTAAGATAGGATATTTAAAGAATTCTCCCACTGACTAGGGTAGGATTAAGGACCTGTGTATCAATTGTCTTCTCTCTATTATGACTTTGTTGTAATAAACAGGATTGTGGTTGACTTTCGTGTTATATCTCTCTGTTTAGTACCTGTTCTCTTGTGTCACTTATCAATGAAAGAACAAGCGGTTATGAACTAATTTGACAACGTAGCGAAAAGTGGAATGGGACTCTATCAGCGGAGCTTCTCGTACTGTCACTTTCTTTGACAGAGCCAGTGAAAGGGTTAGTGAAAGAAAAGGGGTGGCTCTATTAGCGGAGTCCACCTCAGTGTTTGTGAATCTACTGTAAGAGGCCAGACAGCAGTTAAGTATGGTTTACACTTTTGTTAGACGATCACGCCGGAATGTCAACTGACGGGTTAGGAGAAAGGGGTTGTACCGTTACAGTACCTAGGTAGTATTTTGTAAAATTTTGAAAATAAGGCAGGAGAGAGAGCAAAGGGTTGAATTTGAGTACCACTTCTTCCACCAAAAATTCTCTTCTTCGATGCAATCTAGGATGACGCTGACTAAATTGGAGAAAATTGAGGGGTCCAGCATATTAAATGGGACACTCAGAGAATTTCCAGGGAGAAAAGAGGTGGAATTAAATTTTTTTCCACGTTTCCATGTTTAGCCATTTCAAGCCAAATTAATGCATAAAAATATATATTATGACATTGAGTTGTTTTTGAGGGCAAATTTCAAAAACTGACAATGTATTATACCGACCTGAATTCAATTGAATTTTCTCATATATTTCTTATTTGGTTTGACTTTTTTTCTTAGGCCCAATCTTGGGTCTTGAAGGAAATTACCTCATTGGAAAAAATGCTTGCACCAATTTGAGAAGTTTTATAGCCAAATAAAGTTTTAGACAATCACTCTCGGGAATAAATTAACACTATGATTATACAGAGTACAGGGTGTTTCACTTTTTTGTCGATATATCAGGAGATGATAGAGCATCAAAAATAGGTGAACTTTCTTGAAATTTTTGTTGTCGAAAATCAAAGTTGAGTTTCAGAAAGGAAAAAAGTATACTCCACGATGATTATTCAATAGATTTTGACCAAATTTGATACACAAAGTGAGTTGATGCATATCTGTGAACTGGGTCATAATGACTTTTGTCACATTTGATGAAAGGTATAGCCTTAAGGCTGTATAGACAGGGTATCAATATTTCTCTCTCAAAAATCAAGATAAATAGATGTAGAGATTTTGATGTAATTCCATTGAATGCTTGTCCACCTTGCTTCCGTCTGGATAACCACACATTTTCTCAAAAGCCGATTAGCGCTGAAACACTGGAAAAGTTTCTGAAGGATTGCTGGGACATTTTTTGACAAACGAGAAAATTATCAACTGTTTTATAATTTTAAGAGACGTAAAAAAAATTGAGTTTTTATCTTGATTTTTGAGGGAGAAATTCTCAAAATAATTTTGGCCTGCTGAGAATACAGCCAACTAAAGTGCCGGACAACGCAGTTGGTGGTATCGAAAAAATTGTTCGGCTTTGAAGCTCAATAACTTCCGATTGCCGAATGCATTTCCATTTCGTTCATTGCGTTTATTAACTCTATCCTCGGCTTTATCTTTCCGTACCCTATCTTATAACAGCGAATGTTGAGAAACTTCACATGAAACTTCTACAGGGTGATACGTAAAATGGTGCAAAATTGCAACGACTTCATCGTACCCCCATTTGTCAAAAAAATACAATTTTCATATTCTCATCCAAAAAAATCACGGAGTGTGATGTTTTGTCTTGAAACGGTCAGGTCAGAATGATACATTGTCAAAGTTTTAGGAATTTACCCTCAAAAACCACTAAATGTCATGAGGTATATTCTCATTGAGGAAAGAAACTTGATCCATCGTTTTCAATTAAAACATACAGGGTGTCGCATGGACAATTTTTTTCACGATATTCTGTACAGAGTGCTCACTATAAAACTCACCCCCCTCTAGGAGATTCCCCTTTGAGATATTTTGAAAAACCAAAAATTTTTTATTCACTGTTTTTTTTCAGGGATCTTGAATCGATCGTCTAAAAGTTTCTAATAATTGGTACTGTATACAGGATGTGATATGTAACTTTTTTATTTTGAATGCAACACCCTATATTTCATCACGTCATTTGATGGAGCTTTTCTTCTTGATTGCAAAGATATATAACACTCATGATTTCTTCTGACAAAGAAGCTGTCAAAAAAATTATAGTAGTCAAATGAATAATAAATGAATAAAAAAAGAAAATTACGCAACACCTTGTATCAGAAACAATAGTTCTTCTTCCTATACAGATTGGGCTCTTCTGCGACGGCGTGGACAGGTAGGTAATGGCGGTATATTTGATCAGGCCATAATTTTGAACAAATGATGAATTTTACCATTACAATCAACAAATGGATGCATGGAATGCGTCAAAATTTGTGCTAGAGCATATGAAAATATAACATTTTGCTAGGAAATAAGCAAGAAACTAAATGATCGCTTGATTAAATATATATTTCGATATTAAAGTTGAAAAACTTGTGGTGAGATCCTGATCCGAGGATTGACTGTATAAGTGGTTGCCTGCTCGTTGACCGTTTGCCCTCTGTTTATGTTTCAAACTCACGTTCCACGTGCCATGTGTTAACCTCAAATATTTGGCCGAGAAAAGTCATCACATAAGAGTACATACATCTGAGAAAAGTGTCCGTCGATTTAAGGTAAACAATAGACTTTATGCTTCCATTTCCACATAGTTTATTCGTTTATGGCACGTGTGTCAGTACAGTACTGTCAGTTCGGAATGTTCGGATGTAACATTGGTTGCCTAACCTGATGATAAAATGATACAAAAAGGCCTGAATCGCTCACTGAACCTTCTCGTATCCCTCTAGCATTCACCATTTAGCTTCTTAAAAACTATTTCACACTAAAAACAACTCATTTGATAAGAAACGCAACGTTTTCTAACGTATTGTACACAAATTTTCCAGTTTGTTCGAATGTAGCACAAGTTGCCTAATCAAAAGTTGCACATGCGTCTAGAACACTATATGTATAGGAACAGGAACTATTAGACCAGTCCAGGCAGAGTTGAATTCTGCAGACAAAATGCTGCGAGAATAACTTTTGTTCAAGTGAACTGAAGAAACCAAACCCTTTATTTTCGGAGCCGGCCCTGGGAGTTTTAAACTGTTTGATGAATCGATTTGTGAGCCTCCAATGGAAAAATTAACCCACAAAATTTCAATTAAATCCATTTCGTCGTTCTGAAGATACAGCTTGTCAAAAAAAAAATGAAATAGATTCATCACCCCGTAGCATCGGAACAGACAGCTTTAGAAAAATTCCAAAACCAGATCCTGATTCGCCTGGAGAAAGTGGACCTACCCTCAAGCTATATAATGTTCACTCGGTGGTTAATCACTCTGTATAGTCCAATGAGAAAAGAAAAGTACAAAAAGGTAAAGATTTCAAAAAGGGTATTGATTTATTGTACCTCCAATTCCCTACATAAAGAATGCAAAGCCTCGGAAAAAGTAGAAATTTTAATATGTTGTCACCCATCTAGATCTGAAGGGATCCCCAAATTTTCAGCTCTTCTCCAATAGTGCATTTTTCTGACCCGACGGCGCAGATGCAACATGGACGCAATTGTCGCTATTTAGCGCCAAATTTGAAACATCCAGACAAAAATATCGACTTTTCTATAGAATACCAAGTTATTTCATGACGAAGTATCCAGACAGTGGTACCAAAGAAGTTCTTAAAAATATGAACTGGAACCAGTCGCAAGCCAATGGACCCCGCACGATTCTTATGGAAAATGGCTCCCGATGTAATTCTCTGAATTTTTGATATGTTGTAGCTCATGAGATACTTATCAAATACCGTGAACCCCAAACTCAAATAATGAACAGTTTTTTACCCACAGGGGGTTGAAGTTGGAGGTTTTGACGGCTTAAAAATAATATTCTGACGTAAATGAAAGCTTTCTATTTGGTTTATCTTCAAGTTGTGTTTCATGCTGAATGTATTTATTCGACAGAAAAATATCAACCCCCTCCTTCACCCCCATCCCCTATCTACCATCACTAAATTCGAGATTACTCTCAAAAGCCATGCAAATGGCTTCTGTGATTTAAATTATGAATTTTGACATGAAAATTATTTTTCAATTTAATTATTTAAATTTGTTTCCACCCCTAAAGTTGGGGTGCCGATTTTCCAATTTTCCTCGGTCAATTTGGCTGAATTTTTGATATTGTGTACTTCTAATTCTGCTGAACAAGAAGTTCTCATACCAAAACTTATTTCTATGAACAGTTTTTGTTCTGCAGGGGAGTGAAGTTGAAGATTTGAGAGCATAAATATTGAACTTCAGTCCCCTGCAGAACAAAAACTGTTCATAGGAATAAGTTTTGGTTTGGAAACTTTTTGTTCAGCAGAATTAGAAGTACACAATACCAAAAATTCAGCCAAATTAACCGAGGAAAATTGGAAAATTGGCACCCCAACATTAGGGGTGGAAAATAATTTTCATGTTAAAATTCATAATTCAAATCACAGAAGCCATCCGCATGGCTTTTAGGAGTAATCTCGGATTTTATGATGGTAGATAGGGGTTGGGGATGGAGGAGGGGGTTGATATTTTTCTGTCAAATAAATACATTTAGCATAAAACACAACTTGAAGAGAAACCAAATGGAAAGCTTTTATTAACGTCATAATATCATTTATCTACAAGCGTTAAATAATACCCGTCACTTTTAGCACGTCGTCATGGGCAACGTGAAAAAATGATGATTCTGCGCATTCCTGTCATATTTTCAATAAATTCTGACATTTACCAAACATTTCAAAGACCATTGTAGATAAAATCCTGTACGATACACGCGTTAAAAGTGTCTTATTTTGTTCGCGGGGTTGCTCTACTCGCTAATGCTCGTTTCGCAAGCGTCCCCGCTCACAAAATAATACCTGTCACTTTTAACACTCATATCGTAAATAGCTATTTGAAGCCGTCAAAACCTCCAACTTCAACCCCCTGTGGGTAAAAAACTGTCCATTATTTGAGTTTGGGGTTCACGGTATTCGATTGGTATCTCATAAAAATTGTGCGGGGTCTTTTCTAATTTGCATTATGCTTTTTCACAAAATAATGAGAATTCATGTGTTTTTTTTTCGTCCTTTATAAAATTGTATACTTAGTGTGATTTTTTGGGTATTGGACAAGACTGGGTATGAAAACTTCACTTGGATGATTGACGTTTCGAGTTTATTTTAACTCTTTCTCAAGATCTATAAAAACACAATATAAAGAATCAGAAATTAACACAACATAAGAATAGGGAACATACCATTTACTGTATTAAATTAAAAAAGTTTCGGAAGCTTTTGACATAATTGTAAAAAATTAGTCAGATATTTATGAAATGTCAGAAGACGGTACAACCATAAATTATATTTAGATAAAATCAAACAACCTCAAAATTGATAATTGGTAGGTATAGGTGAATTGTAATTGTTATACCGTCTCCTGACATTTCATAAATATCTGACTTTTTCAATTTTTCACAATTATGTCAAAAACTTCCGAAACTTTCTAATTTTATACACTTTATGGTATGTTTCCTATTCTTGAGTTGTATTCATTTTTGATTCTTAATACTGTGTTTTTATAGATCTTAAGAAAGAGTTGAAATGAACTCGAAACGTCGATCATAAATTAAAGTTTTCATACCTAGTCTTGTCCTATACCCAAAAAATCACAATATACAATAAAGAGAATATTGGGAACTCGATGCTTACTTTGCAAATGATCCGCACAGTTTGTCAATTGCCACGTTGTCAGATCTGGCATGGCCGCCGTTACAATAATAACTCATAAGTATTACAACCACTGTCACCTTGAAATAAATTTGTTTTGCAAGATATGTCCTTGCGCTTTTTTAAACGGAGAATTTCACATTGCACCTACTGGATAAAAGTTCAAAATTTGGAAATGGCAATATCGGAAAAATTGGACATTCATGTTTCTTGTCCACTTGGCAACCCCTAACAAGGCTTCTGCCGTAACTATTGATATATCGATAGTTTTTCTACAACTTCCGATATATCAGACTATCGATAGTTGATGACAAAAATATCGATAGCTGAATAATCGTTGAATTCCAAAGCAATCGATCTACCAACAAGCAACAAATTCAATGTAATAAGCATAAAATTAAAATTGGTAGTTTTGGTAAACTCGACTCTCGAAGTCTCGACTCGACTCAGCGCCATCTCTGAAGTAATTCCCTGACAAGACAAATTTAGCATAGCAAGCATTGCACTTCACTAGTTGATAGAGAGAAATACGAGAGAGGGCAGGACAGGGCAAAACTATCGATAGTACTATCGATTAATCGATAGTCTCTAGACCCAAACTATCGAACTATCGATAGCGTCCACTATCGATAGTTTTCCAGCTCTACTTGTAACTGAGAGAATGTCCCTGGGCAGTAATATGTAATCCGCAGTACATTGATGTAGCAAAGGATTGCCAAAAACCGTGTGAGAATTGTACTTGCCCACCTTTAGCCCTTTAGTCATGACGCAGTGTTCATTTGCACCTTTTCTTACAAGAATCGAAAGCGTACCCCCCTATTTCACCACAAAATGGATTGTTTCTCATTTCAAAAAAATTGAAATAGGATCAGACTTACAACTAACAAACAGTGAGTATCAATAGTGAAAAAATTTGATTCACACAAATGATTTCTACTCAGATTTTCATAGTTTTATAATTATGTGTTATACGTGTTGATGGATGCTATTTGTTTGAAAAGTTCATCAGGCGCCTAATTGTAGGCGCATGCGCCCGATTAGCAGGTGAAATATAAGGCCCTATTCATTCTAGGATCTGTCAAAAAATTTCATTTCTATCCTGGGCTGAACTGAACCATTGCGGTTACAGAGGAATATCGGAGGAAAGCCGCTCCAGGGCCAAGTTCACAGACTCCACTCATTTTAATCTCTCACTGTCACTCATTCTCCACTTAGCTTACCCTAACACACTGATAGGATTTTTACCTGAAACTAATATGTTAAGTCAAATTGGAGGAGGATAAAATGTGAGGGAAGGATGAGTGATGACTCTGAATTTGGCCATGAATTATTGAGTTGACAATAGTAACCATTGCCGAAGCCTGAAAGCTCAAGTGGAATTGTAAAGGTCTGTTCAGGTCAACATGAAGGCACTGAACAAATAACCCAACAGGATGTGACTTGACCAGCTGTCAGCAGAGAACAATGCCGTATAAGTATACAGGGTGGCACAACAAAAACACAGCTGAGGGGTTTTCTTTCTGAAAAAAATATATCAAAATTTTCAATCTCACCACACTTCTTCCTGAAATTCTTCGACTGTTCCATTTTATATCCTCGACTCCTCAATTCTCTTCAGTTTAATCAGCGTCATCCTAAATAGCATCGAAGAAGAAAATTTTCGGTAAAAAAAGTGATACCCAAATTCACCTCTTCGCTCTCCCCCACCCCAACTTCAAGATTTAACAATACACCACCTACTTTGTGATACATCGAATCAAATGGAATTGGATTCTTTTTTTTTTTAATTTTCTTGAAATATCCAACCCCTTCCCCAATAAATTCAAAAGTGGCCAAGAATTCATGGTTAGAGGTATTTCAACATATTTTGAGTGGAGTATCAATTGATATCGTGATGTGGATACAGGGTGTTCACGGTTCACCTAAGAATATCACCCCTTTGCTAGAAGCTTCCTCCTAGCAATAATTTAGAAAGCCAAAAACCATTCCTAGCCAACTTTTCCTGAAGAATTAAAATATGTTTGCCATAATTATTCATCCGTCACCATATACATACAGGGTGTCGCAATTTTTTGTCAACTTTTTAAAACACCTGTAAAATATTTTTTTAATTGATGCAGATTTTGATTCTGATTGCAAACTTGTGACAATGGATTAAAAAACACGGATAATACAAATTTTATCTAAATGATCAGAACAAGTCTTTCAACTCGCCGTCGATTTTCAACATATTGATTCAATCAATTTCGTCTCAAGCGATTGGTCATAAGATACACTCTTTGACGTAGCCAAAGAGCTCTGCCCTGAACATTCCTTCGACATATTCCGCAAAATCTAGAAAAAAGATCATAGAATATGATTTCTACAATTTGGGTCGTTTCACACAATATGTACAGGGTGTTCACCCGAGACGGATGAATATAAAAAATTTTCTCTTCACAATAATCATGAAGAAAAACTTTCCTGGAACAATTTTTTCCGTAGTTTCTGAATATATCAAGTATAATTTTCCATCTCGTGTTACATACAGTCGCATTTTTTTTTGCATTTTTTCAAAACACCCTATATGTTTCATCAACAAAATTGATACACATTATCATCCTGATTACAAAAATGCATGACACTTCTATAACATTTTCTGTGCAAAATTGAAAAATTGACGATGACGTTTCAAAAAATATTCCTTTTGAGAATTATGGATTCATGTCAGAATTCAGATATGTACAAAATATATTGTTTCACTTTGTAATGACATGAAATGTCTGAAAAAATATCCGGGACATATCTGAATTGATATAAAATGAATCCATCAGAAAAAAAAAATGTTTTTTGAGATGCCATTTAGAATTTTTCAATTTTTTTCACAAAAAATCTAGAAGTATCATACATTTTTGTAATCAGGATAACAATATGCATCGACTGTAGTAATGAAATACAAGGTGTTTTGAGAAAAAAATTAAAAAAAATTGTGACACCCTGTATATAGCACTGAATAGAAAATTATACTTGACATATTCAGAAACTACGGAAAAAATTGTTGAAGAAAATTTCCTTCATTTTTGAATTATCATGAAAGGAAAGTTTTTACGGGGTATCCATTTCGCGTACAGCAAGGATGCAAAAAATCAAAAAACAAAATGGCGGAAAGAGGCGGAAAATTTTTCTTTGTCAAAGTCTAGTTATGGAACGCTACTATTTTGTGACTCAAAAATTGGTGCCCTATTTGTCTTTGTCGCACACTCAATTTTAGTCCCCTTTAGCCTTGAAAAAAACAGTTGAAAATCAGCCTAGCTTGTTTCAACCCCTTGGTCTTCGTGTTTTCGTTATATTTCAGAAACTTCCTAATAAGACTGTTTTTCACAGTTACAGTGCTGAGGAAAAGCAAAAAAATACTGTTTTGAAAAAATGATAACTCAAAAACGAGCTGTTCCTATTCTATTTCGATCGATTATGATGATAAATACGAATTTCTTCATTACCTATTTACTTTTTATCAGTTCGCCTACCTTCAGAAGTTCACGATTTGCTTGTCTTCTTCTCTAAAGCCAATGAAGCAGGGAACGCCCGAGATCTTGGAAAGAAAATCAAAATCAATAAAAAGTGTGACGAGACTGAATTGATTCACAAAAATAAATCAAATCCAGTGCTTTTTTTTAAACTCAATAAAGCATACTCACTTCATATGGAAATTCGCAGGGGATGACGAATAGCACTTGATTGCACGTGGGTACCAACTCAGCCACTTTCACGACAAAGAATGCGAACTTCCAACACTACGAATAAATATAAGGAAAGGGACCACGTGTATACTAGAATGGCAGTGTATCCTTTTGCAGTATTACCAACGCAGACTCAAATTTGAATAACTGAACCATCATTGAAAAATATCCGAATCTGAATGATAGGTGCCGAAAAATAGCACGTGGAAAATTTCTTAGAATCCAAGCAGGTAGTCCAGGAAGCATGGATTTTAAAAGGCTCTCTCTTAACTCTTAACTGCCTCACTCGCTTTTCTTTCTACAGAATTTTCGTTTCTTGTGAACAACTGCAAATTTCTATAACTTTTCAGCTTGTGAACATATTCATGCCAGCTTCTTTTAAACAAAGGGTGAGTGATTCTTGAACATTTTCAGGCAATTTCTCTTGAAATTCTCCAAGTTTTCCAAGAGTTTTCCACTTCAAAATGAGTAACCGGCCTGGCTTATGGAGACCGGACTCAAATGATGGAGCTCTCATTAGAGAAAATATTTCAATTCTTCAATCTTTCTCCCAAATTCCAACCCCCCACCCGAAGGGACGTCTCATAATTAAATTTCCATCCGTTCTTTGCCACTCGTCGGGGAAGTTTTGGGGTGACACAACCGATTTTTCAATCACCAGAAGTTATATTTTTGTTCATGTTGACCTTTTTTTTTAATTTATAAAAGTATCGATAACCTATTAGTATTCCATCTCAGACCGCCCCTAGGGTAAGGTGGATTAGTAAGCATTTTTTTTATTTTTTTTTTTCATTTCTATTGAAATATTCCATCCAGATGTCAACTATCATCTTCACTAATTTTTTGTTCAATTTGTCGAAAACTGTAAAAACTATAGTCATTTTGAAAAAAGTATGCCAACTCGGGCAGACTTTCCCTATCTTTTGCTTTTTCATCAGCATTGTATCTGAAAAATCTATAGCCGAGCGGCCCGCAAGTTTGGCCGGCGTGCCATTGTTCCATTGTGGTGGTAGAAAAAGCACAAAAGATCGTCGACCCAACATCCGGCTTGTTTACTTAGTCCTCTACAAGACCAGCATCGCTTTAACCATCTCGAGTACATACCTACCTACTACGATAGAGCAGGTCAAGCAAATACTCGTCTTCATCGAGACGATTAGGACCATTCTCAGAATGATGTCTGTCTGTCCGTCTGTTTGCCTGTCTGTGATCTTTCACGATAACTTCCGAACCGCTGAATTGATCAACTTGAAAATTGGTATGCGGAAATGGTTTTTCTCTAGAACGAGCCCACTAGTCTTTGGCTGTCACACTTGACTTCCAGTATGTCATTTGAAAGCCCTTGAAAAAACTGTATCCAGAACAGTTAAGCCCGAGGTTAAGCCCTATCTGTCAAATAATACAAAATATCAATCTTCAAAATTCCACCATTTGATTATTCAAAATCAATACCTACGACGGATTGGAACCAAGTTTGGCAAGAAGCAACACAACAAACAACAAAAGAGTCAAATTAAGTGTGCAGTTGCAGTCTTTTACCAATATCCAGTCGGGCGTTATGAATTTTCAAAATTTCTCTCAGCCGTTCCCACTCAAGCCCAATAGGGCCTCTCACCCGGGTTTTGATCAGAACGACTCGCTTTTGATGCAGGACTTCACTCAAAAATTCATTCCTGTTCGGGAATCGACTTTTTTCGAATAATTCCAACTGATATCGAAAGTAGTTTGATTGAGAGTCGTGTAGCCCCGTTGTTAAAATCGATACGTTCCGGCTCTCTGACGGTAATTTTTTGAAAATAAAATGCACATTCCGAGAATTAGAGAGAAAAACTGCAGTGCAAACTCCGACATGCGGTGAGCCCCACGAAATATTCATTTCAAGATGCAGACATGCTGGAAATGGAAGTTGGAGAGAAAATTGAAATGATTTTTGGAGAAAAAACTGATATTTTTTCCAATTCTTAACTTTTTTCTACATTATTTGCTCCTTTAACTGAGCTATCAAGTTTGATGGGTAGGTATATTTTTCAATTCCGGATGAGAAGCGGAATTGATTTTTATACTGAATTGGAGAATGTACCATTTGAAAAAAAAATAAGTGATATACCACAGGCGATTTTATTAGACAGATTCAAAACCTTGCGGAAAAACATGCGAGGGTCGTCTTCCGTTCCGGAAGTTATGATCAAGGAAAGTTTCAAGGGGGTATAATTTGTACGTAAAATACTTTTGAATTGCTTGAATACATCGTGGATTGTATTCATCTATCAACTTTCAAAAAATCATCTGATAACTGGACTTTAGTGGTTTACGCTCGGGTTTACGGTTCACTCTGTAGGTTGTAGGTATAGACAATACAAATAGAAAAGACCATAGTTGTCCCGGATTTTTACGGTTGCGTAGGAGCCAGGCGAGTCCATCATTCACAAAATGGTTGGCTGATTTTTGATGCCCCAATATCCGTGACGACGGTGGTAATAACATATGGTCTTCTCTATTTGTATTGTCTATACCTATATTGTTTATTTCAAAAGCTCATTCCGAATGCCGTAGTTATAAGAGCTACATGGACGGCATTGTTGTCTACTGACAGTTGGTCGTGTCTCGTTTTGTTGGGTTGTTTGTTCAGTTCCTTTATGTTGACATGACCTTTTCAATTTCAGCTGAGCTTTTGGGTTTCGGATCTGGTTTCGGTAATGATTATCATCATACATGGTGACCCATGACTGATGCCACATGCTCGAATGCCAGGTAGAGGACATCAAGGCAAGTTTGAGAGGCTATTTTGTATCCTCGTAACGTCTCGTTAACGCAAATAGACAGAGAGAGATATATAGGGAGATATAATCGAATAGAAAATGTATCAATTTTGTGTCTCAAAGTTGGTCAAAATCAAGTGATCAGATTTGGAATTGTAAGCATTTAACACAAAAACCATTCTTAAAACTCAACTTTGAAAGCCTCTATCTCCGTTATAATGCGTTTCTGATATTAGCTTTTTCGAGAAAGTCTACTTATTTTTTTATGCTTTATTGCTTTACCATCTCCTAAAATATTGCCAAAAAAAGTTTGACACCCTGTATAGTTTTATTGAATTTTCTGCAGTGAACCGCTCAGCGCCATCAAGATCATTTCCCGAGCTTTTCCTATATAGTCGGGTACCATAGGTCCAAAAAACTGATCCCGTGGGCTCCTTCGTGAAAGGGGCGAGAGACCTTTTATTTCTTATAGTCCTATATGTGGAGATACCAGAATGTTTCGGTGCCACTCTCAAAATGGCGGCCATTTGTTTCCGGTGACATTTATCCGGACTTAACTTG
Source organism: Anaspis maculata (assembly GCA_949128115.1). Classification (NCBI taxonomy): domain Eukaryota; kingdom Metazoa; phylum Arthropoda; class Insecta; order Coleoptera; family Scraptiidae; genus Anaspis; species Anaspis maculata. The sequence continues at coordinate 86,830,839 of OX421964.1, read as the reverse complement.
CGTCATCCTCACCCAATTTGATTTTTTTTTCAGAAATACGTGAATTTATATTCTCTATCCGTTGTTGTCATTGGTTGTCATTTATATCAATCTGTTTGACCGAAATGAAAAAAAGCTGAAAATTATGATAACTTTTAATCCTATAGGTTTCTCGACTGTTTCTTCACCTGATTCAAGTTGTATTGGTCCTAACAGCATCTACAATAAATGAAGTTCACCAAAAACTCAGCTTGCTGGGAAAATAATGGTCACAAGTGATACAGTAGTAATAATAATAATAATAATAATAATAATAATAAGTTTATTTTTTCCAACAGACATTTTTGTCTAAAGTGGACAATAATACAAATCACGTGTTTTGAGGGTATGGCGAGACAAAATTCAAGCGTCTAAATCGAGACAAACTTGTGTCGCGTTATAATCCTCGATCTATTGCTCTGTCGGTAACTGTTGTACCGGGATCTGTCAGAGAAACATACAGAAATACGGGCTCCGTGTCCGATAATGTTTGGTTTTTGACCGAACTAAGTCACTTGGACACATTTTTGAAATTTAAAGCTCAGGTGGTTGTTTCCCTCCCCAATTTTAGTTCAACCGGTTTGGCCATAGTGGCGCTGTTTTGCAAAGCATTCAAGCCGACCCTTTTGGCTGATTTTAGGTCGAAATGCCAAATTTTATATCAGGAGAACATGAGATGGGGTGGGCAGGTGTCGCGGTATGGGTCTATTATTACGCGACAACCTTTATAGCTTGGGGTATTGCCATTTTGTGGCCGAAGTGCTGAATTTTGTATCAGGAGACTATAAAGCGTGAGTATCTCGTTGTGTATCGACCAATGTTTTGGACCACTTCAACGCCAACAATTTTGAATAAAATAATACTTGTTCAAGGTCAGACAGATCAAATGTGAGGTCCTCAGGTGTTCAATCTCAATTTTTTTGAGAAATTATCAAACTTCAACACCAGGTCGTCATTCCGTAATCGAACTGGACTTTGAATTGCTATTTCGTGTCGATTTTTTCAAGGATTGCCAGAAATCATGTCAGAAAAGATTGAGAGCGGCTTTTTATGAAACCCTATTTCTGAATTTCATGGAAATAGGGTCTGATTTGCGATAAAAATGGAATTATTAATTTTGACCCTTATTGACTGTCCCGTAATGTTGAGTCAGAAACGAGACAAGTCTTGCCAAGTATTGGAAAATATCACAGCTGCGCCACTTCAACGCCAACAATTTTGAATTAAATAATAATTGTTCAAGGTCAGACAGATCAAATGTGAGGTCCTCAGGTGTTCAATCTCAATTTTTTTGTGAAATTATCAAACTTCAACACCAGGTCGTCATTCCGTAATCGAACTGGACTTTGAATTGCTATTTCGTGTAGGTTTTTTCAAGGATTGCCAGAAATCATGTCAGAAAAGATTGATAGCGGCTTTTTATGGAACCCTATTTCTGAATTTCTTGGAAATAGGGTCTGATTTGCGATAAAAATGGATTTTTTTATTTTGACCCTTATTGACTGTCCCGTAATGTTGAGTCAGAAACGAGACAAGTCTTGCCAAGTATTGGAAAATATCACAGCTGCGCCACTTCAACGCCAACAATTTTGAATAAAATAATACTTGTTCAAGGTCAGACAGATCAAACGTGAGGTCCTCAGGTGTTCAATCCCAATTTTTTTGTGAAAATATCAAACTTCAACACCAGGTCGTCATTCCGTAATCGAACTGGACTTTGAATTGCTATTTCGTGTCGGTTTTTTCAAGGATTGCCAGAAATCATGTCAGAAAAGATTGATAGCGGCTTTTTATGAAACCCTATTTCTGAATTTCTTGGAAATAGGGTCTGATTTGCGATAAAAATGGAATTTTTAATTTTGACCCTTATTGACTGTCACGTAATGTTGAGTCAGAAACGAGACAAGTCTCGCCAAGTATTGAAAAATATCACAGCTGTGCCACTTCAACGCCAACAATTTTGAATAAAATAATACTTGTTCAAGGTCAAGCAGATCAAATGTGAGGTCCTCAGGTGTTCAATCTCAATTTTTTTGTGAAAATATCAAATTTCAACACCAGGTCGTCATTCCGTAATCGAACTGGACTTTGAATTGCTATTTCGTGTCGGTTTTTTCAAGGATTGCCAGAAATCATGTCAGAAAAGATTGATAGCGGCTTTTTATGAAACCCTATTTCTGAATTTCTTGGAAATAGGGTCTGATTTGCGATAAAAATGGAATTTTTAATTTTGACCCTTATTGACTGTCACGTAATGTTGAGTCAGAAACGAGACAAGTCTCGCCAAGTATTGAAAAATATCACAGCTGTGCCACTTCAACGCCAACAATTTTGAATAAAATAATACTTGTTCAAGGTCAGACGGATCAAATGTGAGGTCCTCAGGTGTTCAATCTCAATTTTTTTGTGAAAATATCAAACTTCAACACCAGGTCGTCATTCCGTAATCGAACTGGACTTTGAATTGCTATTTCGTGTCGGTTTTTTCAAGGATTGCCAGAAATCGTGTCAGAAAAGATTGATAGCGGCTTTTTATGAAACCCTATTTCTGAATTTCTTGGAAATAGGGTCTGATTTGCGATAAAAATGGAATTTTTAATTTTGACCCTCATTGACTGTCCCGTAATGTTGAGTCAGAAACGAGACAAGTCTTGCCAAGTATTGGAAAATATCACAGCTGCGCCACTTCAACGCCAACAATTTTGAATAAAATAATACTTGTTCAAGGTCAGACAGATCAAACGTGAGGTCCTCAGGTGTTCAATCCCAATTTTTTTGTGAAAATATCAAACTTCAACACCAGGTCGTCATTCCGTAATCGAACTGGACTTTGAATTGCTATTTCGTGTCGGTTTTTTCAAGGATTGCCAGAAATCATGTCAGAAAAGATTGATAGCGGCTTTTTATGAAACCCTATTTCTGAATTTCTTGGAAATAGGGTCTGATTTGCGATAAAAATGGAATTTTTAATTTTGACCCTTATTGACTGTCACGTAATGTTGAGTCAGAAACGAGACAAGTCTCGCCAAGTATTGAAAAATATCACAGCTGTGCCACTTCAACGCCAACAATTTTGAATAAAATAATACTTGTTCAAGGTCAAGCAGATCAAATGTGAGGTCCTCAGGTGTTCAATCTCAATTTTTTTGTGAAAATATCAAATTTCAACACCAGGTCGTCATTCCGTAATCGAACTGGACTTTGAATTGCTATTTCGTGTCGGTTTTTTCAAGGATTGCCAGAAATCATGTCAGAAAAGATTGATAGCGGCTTTTTATGAAACCCTATTTCTGAATTTCTTGGAAATAGGGTCTGATTTGCGATAAAAATGGAATTTTTAATTTTGACCCTTATTGACTGTCACGTAATGTTGAGTCAGAAACGAGACAAGTCTCGCCAAGTATTGAAAAATATCACAGCTGTGCCACTTCAACGCCAACAATTTTGAATAAAATAATACTTGTTCAAGGTCAGACGGATCAAATGTGAGGTCCTCAGGTGTTCAATCTCAATTTTTTTGTGAAAATATCAAACTTCAACACCAGGTCGTCATTCCGTAATCGAACTGGACTTTGAATTGCTATTTCGTGTCGGTTTTTTCAAGGATTGCCAGAAATCGTGTCAGAAAAGATTGATAGCGGCTTTTTATGAAACCCTATTTCTGAATTTCTTGGAAATAGGGTCTGATTTGCGATAAAAATGGAATTTTTAATTTTGACCCTCATTGACTGTCACGTAGTGTTGAGTCAGAAACGAGACAAGTCTCACCAAGTATTGAAAAATATCACAGCTGTGCCACTTCAACGCCAACAATTTTGAATAAAATAATACTTGTTCAAGGTCAGACAGATCAAATGTGGGGTCCTCAGGTGTTCAATCTCAATTTTTTTGTGAAAATATCAAACTTCAACACCAGGTCGTCATTCCGTAATCGAACTGGACTTTGAATTGCTATTTCGTGTCGGTTTTTTCAAGGATTGCCAGAAATCATGTCAGAAAAGATTGATAGCGGCTTTTTATGAAACCCTATTTCTGAATTTCTTGGAAATAGGGTCTGATTTGCGATAAAAATGGAATTTTTAATTTTGACCCTTATTGACTGTCACGTAATGTTGAGTCAGAGACGAGACAAGTCTCGCCAAGTATTGAAAAATATCACAGCTGTGCCACTTCAACGCCAACAATTTTGAATAAAATAATACTTGTTCAAGGTCAGACAGATCAAATGTGAGGTCCTCAGGTGTTCAATCTCAATTTTTTTGTGAAAATATCAAACTTCAACACCAGGTCGTCATTCCGTAATCGAACTGGACTTTGAATTGCTATTTCGTGTCGATTTTTCCAAGGATTATCAGAAATCATGTCAGAAAAGATTGATAGCGGCTTTTTATGGAACCCTATTTCTGAATTTCTTGGAAATAGGGTCTGATTTGCGATAGAGATGTAATTTTTTATTTTGACCCTTATTGACTGTCACGTAATGTTGAGTCAGAAACGAGACAAGTCTCGCCAAGTATTGAAAAATATCACAGCTGTGCCACTTCAACGCCAACAATTTTGAATAAAATAATACTTGTTCAAGGTCAGACAGATCAAATGTGAGGTCCTCAGGTGTTCAATCTCAATTTTTTTGTGAAAATATCAAACTTCAACACCAGGTCGTCATTCCGTAATCGAACTGGACTTTGAATTGCTATTTCGTGTCGGTTTTTTCAAGGATTGCCAGAAATCATGTCAGAAAAGATTGATAGCGGCTTTTTATGAAACCCTATTTCTGAATTTCTTGGAAATAGGGTCTGATTTGCGATAAAAATGGAATTTTTAATTTTGACCCTTATTGACTGTCACGTAATGTTGAGTCAGAAACGAGACAAGTCTCGCCAAGTATTGAAAAATATCACAGCTGTGCCACTTCAACGCCAACAATTTTGAATAAAATAATACTTGTTCAAGGTCAGACAGATCAAATGTGAGGTCCTCAGGTGTTCAATCTCAATTTTTTTGTGAAAATATCAAACTTCAACACCAGGTCGTCATTCCGTAATCGAACTGGACTTTGAATTGCTATTTCGTGTCGGTTTTTTCAAGGATTGCCAGAAATCATGTCAGAAAAGATTGATAGCGGCTTTTTATGAAACCCTATTTCTGAATTTCTTGGAAATAGGGTCTGATTTGCGATAAAAATGGAATTTTTAATTTTGACCCTTATTGACTGTCACGTAATGTTGAGTCAGAAACGAGACAAGTCTCGCCAAGTATTGAAAAATATCACAGCTGTGCCACTTCAACGCCAACAATTTTGAATAAAATAATACTTGTTCAAGGTCAGACAGATCAAATGTGAGGTCCTCAGGTGTTCAATCTCAATTTTTTTGTGAAAATATCAAACTTCAACACCAGGTCGTCATTCCGTAATCGAACTGGACTTTGAATTGCTATTTCGTGTCGATTTTTTCAAGGATTATCAGAAATCATGTCAGAAAAGATTGATAGCGGCCTTTTCTGACACCCTGCCTCTGAATTTGAAGAAAATTAGATCGGATTTGCGTTAAAAAATGAAATTTTCATCTTGGTCTTTATTGACTGTCTTGTAATAAAGAGTCAGAAACGAGACACGTCTCGCCAAATAGTAGAAAATATCACAGCTACTGGACTGCTGGACACTCTGCCCCTGAGTTTCATGAAAACTCGAGCTGATTTTGCGAAAAAAGTAATTTTTATAATGTTGACTAATTTTCTTTTTGGAACAGGATGAAGGAAATATCGGGTAAATTCTGAAGACTTCCCGGAGTTCTCGTGTAATTCTCCTTGATCTAAGCGCGCATATCGCATCTCTCCAAATAGGTAGGTATGAAGAAAAATGTAAGCAGGTACCTAGTGCTGCACTAGTTGAGTAAGTCGAAAACGCTATAGGTTTAAAAAGTAAACTTCATGTTTCCCTGCTCCCGTAGAAATTTTACACAATTTAGTTTCCGAAAACATGCAAACTGCGTGTAATGGCGAAGTGCACTAAGTAAAATATCGCACGCCACACGGAGATTGTGATAGGCGCCACAGCGTACCGTGGTTTATCGGCGAAACTTTTGAAGAAAGTCAATTTTGAAAATAACACAACCAGCGACATCTGTAGTGATTTGAAAATAGCAACCGGTGTCGCGAAAAGTAGGTGAAATAGCGCGACAAGGGACCTTTTCAAGACGATTTTAGCGAGACGCGACACGCTTTATAATGCCATTAAAGTCGCGGTAAAATATGTTTTTTCGCGACATGTGTAATGTGATGGCCTCTAGAAAGATAATAATTAATTATGTGATTCAACAATTCTTATCTTAATTGAAAACTGAACAAACAGAAAAAAAAAACAAGGAAAAAAAATTCATGTATACTTTTCCATTATTTTTCTTCTGAATGTAGCTTCGGTAAAATTTTGACTGAAGATATCCAAATTTTCGTCGCTTGCAGAAAAATCATTGTACAGCCTAAAACAAGTGATTAGAGGTGAATTTAGGTGATGGAATGTATTAGGAGTGCTAAAATGAAATGTTAATGAACTCCGACTTGCTATACGAGGAATATTTATTTTTATTTCACTCAACAATGACGGGCTACCTAAATCCCCTTTCAAAAGTTTTTGTAAAAAAATAAAATGACTAAATTTCTTCTAGATAGAAGAGAGTTCTCCTTCACATCATTCAATAAATAGTTTTGTTCACAATGTCTTGGTGGGTAATAACCATGCATTTTGAAAAATAAAAATTTTGAAAATTTTCGAAGGACGTTCCCAATCAACTTGATATAGATTTTCTTATGCGGAGACCAAATTACACAGCAGTAGTCCAACTTGGACCGAACAAGTGCGTGGAACAATGTTCTGATAGCTGAAATATTACAAAACTCTTTTGTATTTCTAAAAATGAAGTAAGGGAAAAAAGAGCGATATTCACTAAAAATTGTAAAATTAAAAAGGAAAGTGCCGTGTGTTTTTTTAGGGAGTAAGTATACGTACGATTCTTCAGCTACTACTTCTATGGTCTTTGTAGACACCGAAATGCTCTGGTACCAATTTCAAAATAGCGACGTTCCAAAATGGCGACCATTTGATTCTAGCAACATGGATTCACACTCAACTTACGCCTATTTTCGCTCGACTCAAACCGATCTTCATGATTTTTCTTTTGTTAAGGTATGGATTGATGTTCTCTATTTGCTATTGTCCAAAATTTGCATGTGTGCCAAGTAGTTTTTCCAAAAAGTGAAAAAAGCTAATAAATCAGTGATTTTCACGATCCCTATTGCCTCAGGTGCTGTGTGCTTCCCCGCGAGAGGCATGCCTGGCAAACATTTTTTATTATTCTCATAATTTATGAAGTTACCGAAATGCTTTGGTGCCACTTTTAAAATGGCAGCGTACCGATTTGGCGGCCACCTGGATTTTGATAATGCAAAAATTCCAACTCAGTAATCAAAAAAGATAGCAAATTATAACAATTCAATGCTTGTTAAGATAAAACGAACCGCATCTCCATTTCTTGAGTCGTGCCTGAAAAATTCACTGATTTAATAAAAAATGTCAATTTTTCTGCAACTGACCACTGATCCCAGAATTTTCCAGGAACGGCTCAAGATATAGAGATGCAATTTGTTCTATCTCAACAAGCATTGAATTGTGAATCTACCTTGTGACTTTCATCACTATAACTCTTTTGATTACCAAGTTGGAATTTTTGCATCATTGAACATCTTACCAAAATCCAGGTGGCCACCAAATCGTTACGCTGCCATTTTAAAAGTGGCACCAAAGCATTCCGGTAACTTGATACATATGAGAATAATACAAAAATATTTGCCAGGCATGCCTCTCACGGGGAAGCACACAGCACCTGAGGCAATAGGAATCGTAAAAATCACTGATTTTCTAGTTTTTTTTTTCCTTTTTTTTTGGAAAAACTATTTGGCACAAATGCAAATTTTGGACGATAGCATATAGAGAACATCAATCTATACCTGATCAAAAGAAAAATCAATAAAATCGGTTTGAGTCGAACGAAAATGGGCATAAGTTGAGTGTGAATCCATGTTACCAAAATCAAATGATCGCCATTTTGGAACGACGCCATTTTGAAATTGATACCAGAGCATTTCGATGTCTCCAGAGGCCAGAGAAGTAGTAACTGGAGAATAACACGTATACCTACTTCCTGAAAAAACACACAGCACTTTCCTTCCTTATTCCACCATTTTTCGTGAATATCGCTCTTTTCTACCTACTGTATCACTTGTGGCCATTATTGTTGCAGCAAGCTAAGTTTTTAGTTGACTTTATTCATTGTAGATGCTGTTAGGATCGATACAACTGGAACGAACTTGAATTAGGTTGAGAAACAGTCGAGAAACCTATACTATAGGACTAAAAGTCATCATAATTTTCAATTTTTCTCTAATTCCGGTCAAACAGATTGATGATAATAGATAACCGATGATAGCAGTGGACAGAAAATATGGATTCACGTATTTCTAAAAAAAATATTTCAAATCGGGTGAGGATGAAGCAAGTTAGGTCCGAATAAATGTCACCGGAAACAAACGGCCGCCATTTTGAAGTGACGCCATTTTGAAAGTGGCACCAAAACATTTCGGTATCTCCACATATAGGACTATAAGAAATTAAAGGTTTCTTCTCCCTTCACGAATGAGTTCACAAAATACCGGATGACCCCTGGCTAATATATAGATTCGTATCAGCAATTTACATTCAGCACCTTTTTCAAAGTATTCTTGAATAATTTGTATTGGCTGTCTGATTTCTACATGATTCTAGTGGGCTGCGATTCAGGCCCCTTTCAAAGAAAAAACGTCATAGTCCAAGAATTAAAAAAAATAGCGAAGAAAAATGAAACCCAGCCGGATTTTTGTAGGTATTTATATAATCTCAGTTAGTAGCTCAACATACCTACTAAAAGTCCTCAAGAATCTGTTGCGAGCTTCGGCCGTTGCGGCCCCGAAAGAACTTGAGGATCAGTTTTTTGCGTTTATCTCATGAACGACAGAGCTTAGGAGAGAAGTACCTACCACGAAAGAAATTGTTGGGAATTTTATTGTCTATAAGAAAGGTCCCCGCATATGTCTATTTCTTCTTCGTCAAACACACAAGGAAAGTAAAATAGTCCAGATAGTACGGCGTTCAGTGGACGATATTGAGACCTACCTACCTTGCATTTTATTCTAGAGCATTCAGACTTGGCATAGTTGTAGTACATACCCCCACCCCATTTTACTTTCAAGAAGTGGAAACAATGTTACAAGCCCGGGAGAGCAGTGGTATAGCGGATTGTATACCTAACAGGGGTAGATTTCAAAAACTCAACAAATCGTCCGTTTCGGTGACTTCTTTGGGCCGGGATTGGTCCCCCATTTGATATTACTAGTTTGAGGCATATGTCGACCTTGGCGATGAGTTGTGGCAGCGGGTTGCCCATCTTCCAGGGGCACAAACAGAAATCACAGTTTGTCCGGACGTTACAGGCTGCAACCTTGCAAAAAATTATCAAGCGATGAGACTTGTCACAAAATGTTTATTGGGCCCCTGAGCAACTTTCAAGAAGTGATGCCACAGTGAATCCACTTGCAGGCGTCGTATACAGGGTGTTCAATAATCCAAAAATTCGAACTCCTGAACCAAAGTAATTGGAGTCATGAAAGTCACAACGTAGATTCATAATTTAATGCTTGTTGAGATAAAGCAAGCCGCGTTTTTATTTCTTCAGCAGTTTCTGAGAAATCCTGAAATTGGTGGTCAATTTAATGAAAATTGACATTTTTCCAATAAATTAGTGTTTTCCGCGGTGATTTCTTAAGATATTTTAGAAAAATTCGGTAGTCCCTTGAAGAGTAAAGTCAAGTATGAAATTTTATAGTGAACTTCCCATTTTTTCAGAATATTTTCAAGCTATTTAAGGAAAGACTGAGCTTGAATCAAAATGGTTCAGTATTCCACTTCAGAAAAGATGGAGGATCATTTTAAAGACCCTGCTTCATCTATCCAATGATCGTTTTGACCATGGTGGGCGCCAAAGTTTAGTGAAACTCGTGAAAATGTGTCAATCGGTCCAACAGCTCTTTTTGATCAATTACAGAGAAGTTGCTCACTGGGTGCAGTTATTTTCACATTTGGATTATTTCTTGAGACCATGGTTTGTATTGCCAATAATTTTCCAGTTATTCAATAATGGACGAATTCAAGATGGCGGCCACAAGGAGAAAAAGAGTTGACTGTCGTATATTCGAATATATCTGGCAAGGGCAGTGGCAGCACACGGCATTCTCTTCCTGACCTCACTCTCTATGGTACTACCTAGTTGCACCCGAATATCTTGAGAAATAACTGGGTTTATAAAAATTGTGATAGAAACACTATGATTCCGGTTTTATTTGTTTGTGCCCCTGAAAGGTAGACAAGCCGCTTTCATGACCCATCGCCAAGGTTGACATATGCCTTGACCCAGTAAATGTCAAGTGGGGGACCGATCCTGGCCCACAGAAGTCACCAAAACGGACGATTTGTTAAGGTTGTGGAATCTACTCCTGTTAGGTAGGCAACCCGCTGCTCTCCCAGAGTTGCAACCTTGTTTCCACTTCTAAACAGTGGGTTGGGAGTATGTACTGCAACTGTGCCAAGTCTGAATGCTCTAGAAAAAAATGCAAGGTAGGTTTGACTAACCGCCGTACGTACAGTGTAGTAACATCTCTCGATCAGAAAAGATTTGAGTTTTTGTTTGAATGAGTGTTTAGTCTTCAAGTCTTTGATATCCTGTGGCAACTTAAACAGTACAAACATTAAACAGTTTTGCGCAGTTATGCCATGGGGATCGCTCGTATTTGGCTGTATCATGCAGCTATGTTCAGTACCGTGTTTTGTGTTGTAATTATGAGAAGTATTGTTTCTTGTGAATGTTTATTCGTTTTCAAGTGTCACAAGAAAGACACAACATTTATATACCGGGTGATCATTTGAAAACTATCCACCTGCAATAACTCCCGATTCCTAGTCAATATTTCTTCGAGCAAAAACAGGTCGATTTTTATATCGAGGAGGACATCTAAAACAAACATTGGCAAATTTTTATCTTCAGCCTCCTTGCCCCCACCCATCCCAAAAATAAAATTCCAAATGACACTACCTACCTTGCGATACATCAAATTGAAACAAATTGAATTTTTCTTTGAAAAAGATATTTTCCAAAATTTTAACTCTACCCCCCTTCTCCCTAAAAATTCTCTGAGTGTCCCTTTCATCATTCTGGACCCATCAATTCTCTTTAGTTTAGTCAGCATCATCCTGAATAGCTTCAAAGGAGAGAATTTTCGGTGGGAAAAGTGCCACCCAAATTGACCCCATCGCTCTCCCCCACCTCAACTTTAAAATTCAACGAAATACCACTCACTTTGTGATACATCAAACGAGAGAAAATTGAATTCTCTTCCTAAAAACAATTTTTTTTGAATTTTCAACCCCTCCCCCATTCAACTGGACATTTGGAGTATTTTAGTAGGAAAACGGGGGTTTCAAAAATTTCGAAAAAATTGTGTTCATGGAGGGAATTCAATTCCCTTTAATTTGATGTTTCACAAAGTAAGTATTGTCATTTTAAATTTTTAAGGTGAGGAGGGGGAAGCAAATGGGTGAATTTGGGTGGCACTTTTTCCATAGAAAATTTTCTCTTTCGATGCTGTGCAGGATGACGTTGACTGCATTGAAGAGAATTGAGAGGTCAAGAATATTTAATTGGACACTCAGAGAATTTTGGGGAGAAAAGGGGTGGGGTTAAAAATTTTAAAAATATTTTACGAGAAGAGAATTTAATTTTGTTGAATTTGATGTATCGCAAAATAGGTAGTGTCATTCAAAATTTTGAAGTTGGAGTAGGTGGGGGCGAGGGGGCTAAAGATAGAAAATCGCTAATGTATGTTTTAGATGTCCCCCTCGATATAAAAATCGACCTGTTTTTGCTCGAAGGCATTTCCACTAGGAATTGGGAGCTATTGCAGGTGGATAGTTTTCAAATGATCACCCGGTATGTATAAGCTGAACAGAGTCAGAAGGTTTTTTTCCACAAATGTAGCTGCATGTGTCTCGACACTTGATGCTGTACCTACATGAGACGGACAAGTCGCTTCTTCATGATAAACTCCCGAGTAAACACCCCATAGTTCTTCTTCCTATACAGATTGGGCTCTTCTGCGACGGCGTGGACAGGTATAGGTAATGGCGGTATATTTGATCAGGCCATAATTTCGAACAAATGATCAATTTTACCATTACAATTAACAAATGGATGCATGGAATGCGTCAAAATTTGTGCTAGAGCATGTAAAAGTATAACATTTTACTGGAAAAGTAAGCAAGAAACTAAATGATTGCTTTATTTTTCATATATTTCGATATTGAAGTTGAAAAATGTGTGGTGAGATTCTTATCCAAGGATGGATTGTATAACTGGTTGCCTGCTCGTTGACCAATTGCCCTCTGTTTATGTTTAACCTCAAATATTTGGCCGAGAAAAGTCATCACATCAGAGTAGGTACATACATCAGAGAAAAGTGTCCGTCGATTTAAGGTAAACAATAGACTGTATGCTTCAATTTTTACATGGTGTATTCGTTTGTGGCACGTGTGTCAGTACAGTACTGTCAGTTCGGAATGTTCGGATGTAACATTGGTTGCCTAACCTGATGATAAAATGATACGAAAAGGCCTGATCGCTCACTGAACCTTCTCGTATCCCTCTAGCATTCATTATCTAGCTTCTCAATAACTATTTCACACTAAAAACAACTCAAATGATGAGAAACGCAACGTTTTCCAACGTATTGTACACAAATTTTCCAGTCTGTTCGAATGTAGCACAAGTTGCCTGATCAAAAGTTGCACATGCGTCTAGAACACTATGTATGGGAACAGGAACTATTGAGTTCCGAGGTGCCACCCCATACAACAATGTTATAACTTAGATGTGCGTCAGCTTATGATGATGTAGGAGTTATGAGGGTCAATAATTTAGGAGCATTCGAAGAAAAGTTGACTTAAGGTGACCCCTTATAATTTCTATGCCACTGATTTGATTCTTTCAAAATTTGGCAAGTTGATAGATAATTACGACAAATCAGGTTATGCTGAATGAAACCCGAATTTGCCATAACGTTTCTGAGCTACAGATTTTTGAAATCCAAAAAAGTAAACTTTGAAAAGCTGATGTATCTTCGTCATTAGGCCGAACTTTGCAGAATGGTAAATAGGTTTTCGTCATTTCAGGGAGATCTACTCACAGTCAAATTTTTTGCTATCATCGCTGAAACACCCTGTATGTTGCGAGCCTCGTGTATTATTCATGGATTTGTAAAATCGTGGTTGATGAACATATCTGCACTTGCCCTTTCAATTTCGTATTTCGTGAGGAAAACTGGAGATGTTGCTCCACTTTTATAAAGTCATTTCAACTTTAAAAAGACAACAAACACGCGAATATAAATAAATATTGCGCCTCTTAGGGCCATATAGCGGGCACCTCGCATTCTTATTAAACAAAGCTCTCCGACTACCACAACATCAGAAGGTCTAACCGAACAACTGCACAGACACGTGTTTCGCCCCTACTGGCAGCATCGGATGGTTGAGCTGATCACGCCTGCGCACTGATGAGCCCCCAGTAGGGGCGAAACACGTGTCTGTGCAGTTGTTCGGTTAGACCTTCTGATGTTGTGGTAGTCGGAGAGCTTTGTTTAATCATTTCAACTTGTTGACGTCAGTCCCCGGGTTGATCTGTTGATCATCAGGTTGATGTTGTTCGTTCTCCGCTTGTTCCATTGTGCACACCACACAAGTATTATTAGGACAATTGATTACAACACACGTGCGACACACGATCACACGAATCTCAAACTCAACCTAACCTACGAACGAATTCAACCGGAACCGAGACCGGAACTCAAACAAAATATCAAAACAACAGCACTGCACATCCGTGACTGCACGTCTGTGACTGCACGAACAAAATTGGTCAGGAGGACGTATGTGGTCAGGACTCGGGAGTTCGATTCGATCGTCCGCACGTTCGCACGGTTTGATAAACGTGGTAGACTGGTAGGTACTAGAAAATCTGTGAATTAAACGGTAAAACGCGATAATCCGACTGCTCTTTTTCCACCTTGGGTATCCCAGAGGACCATTTGGCTGATCCATTGTCCAGGACCCTGGCACAGGAAGGTGAAGTGCTTAAAATTCAAATTTTTCTATAATAATTATTGAACGTAAACATCCACACGCAGTGATCAGAAGCAGCAAAAAGTTTATACGCGATAACTTCTTTCCGCAGAATCTTCCTAGTTTACCTAGGCAATAAATAATGTTTTGCAATACCGGGACCAGAAGTGCACTTTTCCTCCCCCTTTAGCGGGAAAAAAAGCAGACTTTTAGTCCCTTGGTTCTCCTGCAATCAAAAACCCAATTTTCTTTGGAAATCTGTAGACGAGGCATCACATTTTTGCACTGTTGAATAGGTCTCTTCTTGGGTAATCACACAAGGTGTGACAACTCAGTCACATTGTTATCAATCGGCCGGAAAAACTTGAAAATTCTGCGAAATGACTACGAAATCTTCCGTCGTTTGTGTTCAATTCACGATAACTTTCGATTCCACGACATCGATTTGAAAAAATCTCACACAAAAATGTTCCTTGAATCCACCATCATTTATCAACATGGGGTCGCGTTTCAAAAACAAAGGCGCTAAGCCATTATGTTAGAGCGCACGCTCCCTTCAAACGCCAAACTTTCGGAATTAATGGTACTGGTACACGAAAATGGTACTCCGGTATTGCGAAAAGTCTTCTATACACCACAGGACTGATGACCCTCCGGTGAATTGCTGCCCTTGGGCCCCAAGAGCCCTCGGCCATCAAATTTCACCTGCGGGAATAAAAACTCACTTTAGTCCTGTTGGCGCTCGAATTCAAATAGCCCGCCGTTGAGGGGAGATTGGCAACACTGACGTGGGGTGACAGGTGGAAGGCGGAGGCAGCTTCCGACTCACTGAACGGGAAGTAAGATGCCAATAATCGAGAGCTTGTAAAGAGGAGAAAAATCAAGCGCATCGGCGTACAATTTACGCAAGTTATATTCAGTGTTTATTCAAATCCTTGACATCAGAAGTGGGATTCACGTATTCACGGCCTCGTCGAGATGCCACGAGACGAGCACGACAAGCGAGAACGTCGCAGCCGCAGCAGGCAGCGTCACCGTGCCAAGCACCGGGACCGAGACGTGAAGGAAAGGGCAGTCCGACGTCGCCGTAGCCATGGTCGTGGCCAGGTGAGCAAGCGAGAGCGCCTCCTGGATGAACACGCAGGCAGACGCCACCGCCACCGCTCCGGTGCCCGTTCCATCAGCGTTCCTTCCCCGGCCGGCCATAGCAGTGGCGGCGCAGCGGCGGCTTTGTCTCAGTCGTCTGGACCAGGACCAGTGGCGGCGGTTGAAGTTCTGTCACAGGTTAGCGACGCCGTGGCGTCTGGAATCGACAAGGTAATGGCTAGGTATGACAGAAGCGCGCAGAATGTGCAAATGAGCCTGCCGCCCAGTCTGGCCTCTAATATAATCTCTGAATTTAATCCTTTACATGACTCGGTGGACGAATGGTTAGCCGCAATAGACGAGTATGTTCACATGTATAATTGGAATGACCTGACGGTGTGTTTTCTCGCACTAAACAAGCTGAGAGGTCCAGCTCTTGAGTGGTATCGTGGGCTACCGACCAAATTGTTTTCTTGGTCCGAATGGAGCGCAATGTTGTTAGAGAACTTTCAACCTAAAAGAGATTTGCACCTTGCTTCAAGTAATATGATGGCTTGTGTCCCCGAAAGAAACGAATCTTTGTACGAATATACTTTTCGAAAACTAGCGTTGATTCATAAACTCAAAATTCCTCTCACAGGTGCGATAAAGTTAATCTCATAATGGGGGCGATTACAGACGAACAGATCCGTTTCTCAGTCGAAACGGCAAAAATCAGCGACCCTAGTACCCTGGCTTGTCATCTAAAATCGTTCATTAATAATAAATCTCTAACTTCTGAATCTGCCACTCCCAAAAAAACAGGTAATTCGACCATTGTCCGTTCTTCTGCTAGTTCTGCTGATGTCCGGTCTTCGGATGGAAATTTCGGTGACAAACAGACACGAGTGTGTTTCGAATGCGGAAAAAAGGGTCACGTTAGGGTGTTCTGTCCGAATAAAAGCACTGTTTTGAATGAGAAGAAGGCAGATAAAAAGGTGAGTGAAAAAAATTTCGGTGCTGCCACGTGTTTTGGATGCGGAGAAAAGGGGCATTTCAAGAGACTTTGCCCCAAAAAAGGTTTCTCACGACCTTGACTAACTGAAGTAAATTTGATCACAGACGAAACTAACCCCTCTCCCGACAGCAAATTCTCTAAAAACATAGAACTTTCAGGTAAACCCTTGAAAGCCTATATTGATTTCGGAAGCGAGTGCTCGCTGCTGTCTGCCGTATCGACGAATTCCTTAGGTCTACGCCAACTTCCAGTCACCACTAACATCGTCTTGTCTACGATTGGCGGATTCCAAATTAAACCTACACATTTCGTTCGCGCGGAAGTCAATGTCGGCGGAATCACCAAGACTTTACAACTTTTTATCGTAGACAAATGTGTAAAAGGTACAGACGTCTTGATAGGACAAAACTTCACCGAACTAGATGATGTCCTATACACAAAAAGGGGCCATGAACTCAAGTTCACATCTCTCAACGTGCGCGGCTTGGTGATAGGGACAGACGCTGTTGTAAATGTTGACGTGGATGACCCCACGGCCACTGCAGACTTGGTGAAGTTGCTCAACGAGTTCCCCGAGTGTTGGACTAACAACATGGCGGAGATTGGTAGGGCCTCCGATGTCAAGATGTCGATAGAGTTGACTTCCACTCAGCCGTTGGTTCGCAGGCCACGACAGTTCTCAGACAGCGAGCGCGCGGAAATTCGTGTAATCGTCGATAACCTCTTGCGCAACGGTATCATTCGCGAATCGTCGTCGCCATACGCTAGTCAAGTGGTGCTGGTATCCAAGAAAGATGGGGAAAAACGATTATGTGTAGATTACCGCGCACTAAATAAAATCACGGTCAAAGACAAGTATCCGACACCTCTGATCGAAAAACTTTTGAGGCGTTCAGCGGGGTTCAAGTTCTATACAAGTCTAGATCTCTTTGCTGGGTATCACCAGATCGAAATGGACCCAAAATCGGTACCTCTGACGGCGTTCGTCACGCAGGATGGACATTACGAGTTTTTAAGGGTACCCTTCGGATTGACAAATGCTGGAGCTGTGTTCCAACGGGCCATCAACACGGCACTTGGTCAGTTAAGGTTAAGAAGGTTAAGAGGTTAAGGTTAAGAGGTTAAGACAGTCCCTTGGTGTATAAACTACTAAGTATCATTTATACACCACCATCATTTTCATAAACCCAGCTTTCTCAGGACTCAGCTCTTCAGGACGGAATCTCCCACTGTTTAGGTATTCTTTAAACGTGAGTTTCATGAAAACCAGTGGAGTGAGAGAATTGAAAAGAAGGAAGGGATTCTAAAATCAAATATGAAAACGTATATATATTTCAAAATTTCAAAATTCCAAAAACCCGATTTTTTTTTCAAATTCTTATATTTTATATTATTTATATCATGTTTTTTCGAAAAGAAGACCCTCATTCTCTTGCCAGCCCAGATTTGGATATTTTTTTTTATTACGATGTTAGCTGCAGAGATTTGGCAGAAACCCACGCCACAAGAATCTATCTGTTTCTCTTTCGCTCTGCGGCTAATCCGCAGTCTGTTTCAGCAGACATACTTGGATACACAAGAGTATTTTAGGGAAAAAGACGAGGAAAAAGAGGTTGGAGTTGAAAAGTTTTGGAATATTTCTTTCAGAAGGAGATCTCAATTCCCTTCAGTTTGATGTATCGCAAGGTGGGTGGTGTCATTTGAAACTTCGAAGTTGGGGTGGGTGGAGGTGGTTGAACATAAAAATTTGTTAATTTATGCTTTGGATGTCCCTCTCGAAACAAAAATCGACGGGTCTCGGGAAATTTTCTGAATGAAACAAAGCTCTCCGACTATTACAACACCAGACGGTCGGAGCGAACTTGCACAGACACATGTTTCGCCCCTATTGGGGGCTCATCAGTGCGCAGGCATTCAGTACAACCATACGATGCTGTGGCAGCCAGAGAAAAAGACTACTTAAAACTCATTTCTGGCACTAGCTGAAGACTTTATTATTTTCAACAGTGAAGAATGATAGCGACATGGCTTGATCTCGCCTAGAGATTTCTCTCGAGATTTTTTGAACTTTCAATATGTTGTTTTTGGGACATTTATTCAGGTATGACATCTTGTTTTGGTGCTGTCAGTTGGCGACTCAGCGACTCTTTTCAAGTCAGTGGTATTCTTATATCCCTGGTACACATGCACCCGCGCTTGATAAGCGCCAGGGTAAAGAAACTATCGCAGTTGGTAGCAAGAAATAGGTTCAATTCAATAATGCGACAGAAGAATAATAACATTGAGTTTGAAGGAATACCTATTTTGTGTTTTTGTGATGTTGTAGTGTCGGTTTTGGAATGACTCACTGTGGTTTAAATGGTAAAAATGACTTCTTGACTGCATGTAAGTATATATAATCAATTAAAGAGATTTATTACACTTCGACTGCAATGAAATAAAATTGAAACAGCAGAGTCAACGGCATCAGGCCACGTTATCAAGTCGTATTGATACAGTGCCAAATTTGTCTTTGGTGCACTCCGTTCTGTGACATTTTCAATTTATTTCACAAGCGAGGTCATGAGTCCATTCAAGAAATTGTAGCTCTCAATAAATACCTACCTACGTCTGGAAAATGGCTTCTGAATTTGTTTGTGGAAACCTAGCAATATTTTGGGAACCTGATGACACATTCAGAAGAACCACGTCAAAAGCTTCTCCATACAAGAGCCCCATGATGTAAATTGTAGGCCTTTTTTTTAAATAGATAATAATTGATCGAAAAAATACCATGCGGGATGCGGTCCCTCGTAGAAGCACATTATTGTTGAAAAAAATAGAATTTCTGATCAAAATTATGATATCTACTTTTCATCTTGCTATAAGCTTGCTTGGAGTGCACCCCTTGCTTGCTAAGGGGTGCAAATTTTTGTCTTCCACGAACATGATCTTGTGAATATTCACTCAAAATTTTTTTGAATAACCTCACTTCACAATATTGAGGAGTTTTTCTCTTGCTTGTCTTATTTTTGATTTTGCAACATTCCCAAATAAACTGCTGGACAACGAAGTTGTCGGTATCGGAAAAATGGTTCGACTTTGAAGACAAATAACTTCCGATTGCCGAATGCAACGTTCATTTTGTTTGTTGTGCTGATCAGCCAAATGTTTCCGTAACCTATCCTGTGAAAATGGATGTTAAGAAATTTCATGTAGGATTTTTACAGGGTGATACGTAAAATTGCACCGACTTTATCGTACCCCCATTTGTCAAAAAAAAAGTATTCTGATACAAAAATCATAAAGTGTGGTGTCTTATCTCGGAACAGTTTTGGAATTACCCAGATTGGAAGTCTAACATTGAAGATACAAATTTTTATGTTGAATATCACAGATTTGCCTTATTGGCACGCGAGAATAAATCACTTTTGACGAATGGATGTTGCCATTGGGCAAGATTGTTCATACAACAGTCCAGGACAATTTTACTCTCAACACAACCAGAATATTTGGTGTGGGGTCAAGCAGGGGGCATTTTTTGAAGTGGTTGTCACTGACTGCCTATTTTTTGTACGTTGAATTTTGTCAGAATTTCATCAGAATTTCAGATGTGGAACATGTTCTATTTATTTGAAAGTTCAAGCCCCTGAACACGGTCCACTTTATTGAAGATGAATTGAATTTTTGCTCAAGAAATTTTCTTCCGAGTTTTCTTCAAACATTGATTTTTCTACAACACCAAGAAATTCATACAAGGTTTTGGAAAATTGATGACCGACTTGAGAGGAGCGAGTCCAGAGTTCTTACGAAAGCTGCGACGGAGTGGTTTTGGGGCGACGGAACCGTTCCAAATTGGTTCATGGTATATACAGGGTGATTCAAAGAGTCGGACTACCTTAAAGGTGTGCTATATATAGATTAGGTAGAGTGCTGGGAAATTGTTATAAAAATTGCGAGAAAAATTGTCTGTTTTTCTATCGCTTTCATTTTCGTTGTTCCAAAAGATTCCAGTCATCTGTTCATGACAAAATAATAACTACTAAAAATGAACTGCTGAATTTGTAATGAATTTCTATTGTCTATACAGAGTGAGTTGTGAATTCTGAGGATTAAATTTTCCCTAAAAGTGCCTGCCAACAGTCACAGTGGTCCAACCACCATATTGAAAAGCACAATAGAACTAAATCCATTCCCACAGAATTCTTTAGCTTCGAATCATGCTATTCACCCATTCACTCATTCTTTGAATTATTTGTTATTACAATTGGAATTACAATAATATGCGTTTCAACTTATATATAGTCTGGTTCTTGAGTAGTACCCAGCACACTTATGGCGTTTCCTCTCTGGATGGCGATTGACAGCCGCTGTTTGAACCACGAACCTTCATTGACATTACCAGTTGCGTCTACCAGTCGTTTACATATGTCATCAATGAAGGAACGTGCATTGAATTCATTCTTTGAATTCATTCGGTGGTTGATGTTTTGGACTCAATATTTTGCAATAAGCAGTTCACCAGAATCTTTCGAATTGACATAAAATAAACTAGTGCCAGATCAGAAAGACCGACTTTCCTCCCTTTAAAGCTCCAAAATTGAAAAACGGAATTTTTCAGATAATTTTCCAATACCTACTCTATTCTACCTCGCTTTTCAACACACCTTTAAAGCGGTAGACACTTGGGAATCAAGTGAGAATTCTCCCCGGTGGAATAAATTGACAGAGAAAAAAAATTGTGCGACAATTTTTCCTGTAAAATTCAAATTTAGCCATCAAAATTCTCTATATCTTGCGGTATACGGAGTGTTTCACAATAAACCTCGAAATAAACCTCTGAATGTTTTCGACACCCTATTTTGAATACTGAAAATGATGCAGTTTTGTTATTTGAGTCCAAATAATATCATTGGATATTTGATCATGATCGATCATATACAGGGTGTTGATTTTCACATTTCTCACCTCAAATTTTCTGTCACCATTTTTTTTTCCGGAAAAGCCAGAATAGGTTTATATTCATTTCGAGGGAGACATCTAGGACACGTATTGCCGAATTTTTATCTTCAACTGATAAATCAAATTGAAAGTGTTGAAATTCTCATTCTGATGGAAATATTTTCAATTTTTCTTGACCACTTCCCGAATCTCACTCAAAATTCTCTCATTATCAATCAAAGAGAAGTTTTCCCCCTAGTAACTCCTGATTCTTGAGAATGATTTCGCAGCAAAAACAGGTCGATTTTTATTTCGAAGTGGACATCTAAAACACGTATTGACACATTCTTATCTTCAACCCCTTTGTCTCCACCCTATCCTAAGGCATCAGGGGATGGATGGGTTTGAAATTTTTCAAAATGTGTTTTGCAGAAAGAAAATTTTATTGCCTTCAATTTTATGGACAACAGGACAGGTAGGTAATATGCTATTTGAAATTCTAGAGCAGGGTAGGGTGGGGGCAGAAGGGGTGAAGATGAAAACCCGAAAACACTAACGTGTCCTAGATGTTTCCCTCAAAATAAAAATCGACCGCTTTCTGCGTTTTCTTGGTAAAAAATTTAACAGCAGGAAATCTGAGATGAGAAATTTCAAAATAAACACCCTGTATATGATCATGATCAAATTCCAGATATTATTGTTTGGACTCGGAAGAGGAATTTGCATCATTCTCAATATTCAAATACAGTGTCAAAAAAATTTGGAAGCTTTTTGAAACACTTTGTATATTGCAAAATACCAGGTGATCATTTGGAAACTATCCACCTGCAATAACTTCCGATTCCTAGCGAATACTTATTCTAGAAAAAACAGGTAGATTTTTATATCGAGAGGCACATGAATCATACATTGATAAATTTTCATCCTCAACCCCCTTGCTCTTCCACCCACCCTAACTTCGAAATTTCAAATGACACCACCTACTTTTTAATGCATCAAATTCAACAGAAATTCACAATTTCTTGTTTCAAAAAAATATTTCCAAAATTTTCAACCTCCTTAATCCTTGGAATAGGTATCAATTGGTTTCAATGCTGTCAACGTCATCCTGTACAGCATCAAGGGAGAAAATTTTCTACGAAAAATTTGCTACTCAAATTCGCCCCTTCGCTCCCTTCACCCCAACTTTGAAATCTGAAATAACACTACTCACATTGTAATACATCAAACTGGAGAGAATTGAATTCTCTTCCTAAACTAAATATTTTCAAAAACGCCCCTTTCCTTCCTGGAATATTCTGAATGTCAAATTAATTGGAGGAGGGGTTGATTTTTTTTATTGTTTTCAGAAAGAGAATTCGATTCCCTTCAATTCGATGTATCACTAAGTAGGTGGTGATAAGTTTGACTCCATACTGGGTGACACAAAAATGCGGTGACTTTTGATCAAAGCCTTTAGCACCTAATTTTTTGTGTTAACAACAACAGCATCTGAAGCTTGATGTTCTACTATAGCCTTATGTTTCCCTAACATTTTCCTTTTACTTTGCATTATTATCTTCATTAATAAAGAAGATATGCAGTCTTTAAGGAAAACATGATTTTGTTGAAAAGTCGAAAGTTTTTCAAAACTTCTGCTTGTCCGATTTGGATGATTCTTTCTCGCGTTGTAGTCTGATTTTCCAGGAATGTTACCCTACTACTGATTCTGGTTGACAATCCAGTTTTGACTCCATATTGCCATATTGGGTGTAACCATAATATGGCGATTTTCCCCCACATTTCGAACACTCTGTATACGGTGCCAGCAACAACAGCAAATAACCTCGCAAGTAACCATCCATGGTTTGCTATAGCCCCATGCTTTCTTAGGATACTCTTTTTTTTATTAACGTCATTATCTCTTTTGAATCAAGAGATGTGCAATTTTAGAACAATGCATGTCAAATTCATTCATAACAAATCAGATTATTGATTCAGAGTGACCGTTGTTGTTAGTAATAAATTCAAGGAAATTAACTGAAGAGGAGGGCAGGAAGAGGCAATTTTATAGCAGAACAAGCTTTTTTGGGAAGTCAAAAGCTAATCAAAATTTAACGACGTCAGTTTGGTTCTCACTCGTAGTTCTTCATTTTGTTTCATGATTTCTCCATTTTCTTGAATTTATTCCCAGCAAAGGTCACTCGAAATCAATCATCTGCTGGTCTGTTTTCAATGAATTCGACATGTATTGTTCTTTAATTGCATATCTGTTTTGTCAATAGGAATAGGCAATGACGCGAATCAAAAAGAAGTGTGTCGAGAAAGCATTGGGCTATAGCAGAACAAATACAGCTGTTACACTACACAATTTGTTGTACGATTTCTTGAACAATCTGTCAATTAAAAAATCAAGTTGATTGTTTTTTGACACAATTTTGGCAGATCGTCCAAGAAATCGTACAAGAAATTGTGTAGCGAAGTACAGCTACAACAAAAATTTTGATAAGGAACTGGTATTGCATCCTTGAAATTTAGCAACTCTCAGCTCCCTAGTTCTGCCTCTTGGATTTTTTCATCACCTTGGGAACCTAACTTGTCACTTGTTCTGGAGGTCCAACAATGGATGCAGAATGCTTGCTAGATGCTCAACTCAGTAAAACTTTTTCATAAATTCCCAAATCAAATCCTCCTCTTCCCGAAGGGACATTTCGATCAAAATCATTACTGACGTCTTTGGATACCGCCGAAGAAGTTTTGTATCGCCCAAAACAGATTTTTTTGACTTACAGAATATCTTGGTAGGTAGGTACCTACATTTTATTGAAACTATTGAATATTGCATTTCCTCATGTTCTCGGTTACCTCCTGATTGTTCCGTTATCCATAATAGCTTGAAGCTATATTTTGTATTCCCATCATGATCTTGTCTTGGAGTAATCGAAGCTGCATCTTTATTTCAGTTGCGCACTTCCTCCCTGGTGATTTTGTTGGTATCACTGCAGCAGTACATTCTCAAACCCAACTGAACACTGAACCATTGATAGTAAGTATACGGCGTGTTTCCACTTGGATTTGGTGACATTCTAAAATTATAGGTGGACTAGAACTCGGTAAGCAGCTTTGAAACATGTCGGACTACAACTACAGCAATCTAAGCGGAAGCCAGGTTCCAAACTCATCCCACTTTGATGTCAACTTGTTGACAAACTCGAGTAAGTTTTAAATATTACATATTTGGGAAACTGCCCAGTGCCCACTACTAACTTAGTGCTGTTCACGGAGGCACGACATTTCACAGCTTCCATCTTTCATCATTACAAGGTTCCTGGTCTTGAGACTGGTTGGATGCGTACTTCCACCCTTTCCTATTCTGCGCTGACCCACACATTTACCTAAATATCGAACATCCTACATCTTTAACTCCATCGAACATCCCACATCCCTGACTATCTGGGAGCAGTACTCTAACCTCTCAGTCTACATCTGCGTCTACCCCTCTATGCCCTAATTTCCACTTCTGCCTCGAGTATATCTCGAACTAGTCCTTTATTCGTGAGTTCCACAAAAAAGATAATACGAGATTAGTTGATTCGCGATTTTGTTTGTTAATTTGTAGCTGACTGATCAATGGAAATGCTGGTTGATCCCTCAATAATTAGAAGATGATAGAACAAGAACAAGGGTCTGGTACAGATTTCAAGCATTTTTTGGGGTTGATCGTCTAGCATTCAGCAGAAAAAAGTTCAGTTAATCTGCAATCAACCTTGATCGCTGATCATCTTTTTTGTGGAACTGACAGTATGTCTCACAAGGTGTCCTGCCATCCTATTCTCAATTTTATCCACTGTTTTTCATGTTCCTCTCTTCCCCCACACTCTCCAGTGGGTACTTTCCTATTGCTTAGTTGCTGACCCTATCTATCCATGGTATTTTCATCATGGGCCTGTAGCACCACATTTCAAACGCTCTAATTTTTTTTCTTTTCTGCTTCTCCCACCAGTCATGTTTGGCATTCGTACAACGTCGCGTTGCATAGAATGTATGTTCTCAAAAGTCTCTTCCGGACTGCTGAACTCATCGTTCCTGAAGAAATCACAAGAGTGATTTCTTTCTGTTGAATGGGACTCAGCCTTGCGCTATTCTTTGCTTGATGTCCCTCCTTCTCCCACCATACTGAGTAATTTGACTGCTCAAATAGCAGAAATTCGCCAAAATTTTGTCCATTTTTTGTTGAATCTCATGCCATGCTTTCTGTCAGAATCTCTACCATTCCGTGCAAAACTATTCCCTGTCCTTCCTTGCTGGGTACTAAAACTGCTATATCGTCCACAAATCTCAGCATATTGATCATCTGACCTTGTATGCTAATTCCGGAATCGATTCAGTCTTTGATAATGTTAACCACCTCTTTGATATACAATCTGAAAACTCCTTCCTCATCTTCTTCATCCTTCCTTATGTCTGCTAGGTACTTCTCTACGTTTTTGCCCCAAATCGATCACTGCCGTTTGTCTATTTAATACTTACTTTTCTGTCATGGAGATTTTTCTTGATAATTCATATTTGCAGTTGCCCGGCTTCAGATCAAATATGGTGCTAAGAACGACACCCTAGAAATGTACTCCAAAGCTATCGAGGCCCATCCGAGCAACAAGAGTCTCCACCTAGGAAGAATCGAACTCGCCGTGGAACTATTCGGCAATGACAATCACCCCGTGGTCCTGTGTTACAAAGAGTGCCTGGCGAAGTGCCTGACGGAAAGCGATTTTAAAGCTACAATGCAAAAGGAGCTCCCTACATATCAACGGGCAAAAAAAGATTTCGAACAAGCCTTCGAGGCATTGCATGCTGTATCCAGAAGATTACCTGCAATAAGGGCCACATCGAAATTGATCGACAGAGTTTTGAAACTTTACTTGTTGACCGGTCAGTTCGAGGATTGCTCGATGCTCATCTTTAAATTCTACCGGTTCACTTTAGAATACGTAATCGGCTCGCCCTTTGGTCCGCCAGCCGTTTCTTACAGAGTGCCTTCGAACGTTGCCATCGGTATTAAAGTCATGTTCATCTTGTGCTTGGTCAAGCTGAAGCTTTTCGGTTCAGCGAGGCCATTAATCGACGAAACGTTAGTGAAAGAAAACGTTGAGGAACACGGAGCTGTGTACTTGGAGGTAGCGAAAGAATTGCTGGCAGCTGATTTGCCGCATCAAGCGATGAAACTTTTTAGCCTGCTGTCCCAAAGCCAAAGGCACAATGTCCCGGACGATCTTCAGTTGAAGTGCGAACAATATTCCAGCAAGCTCAGGATGGGAGGCTGACACTTTGGTCAAGAAATTGTCGATGAATCCTTCAAGAGGGAAGGATGACGAAACATTGTGATTTTCACTGTGATAGTGGTGAATCCTGTGCACTCATAGGATTCACTCTGGAATCTCACTCTTGAACCATACAATTTTTAGCCATGAAATTCAGGATTATTTTGACTCTATCATCTACCTGTTGTATCGTCCAGTATTATGTATAATAATTGTAGGTGTAACTCTTGTAGCTCCACCAAGCTCAATTAAATTTTATCATCGCGATAAATTTTTACTTGTGAATGCAACTGGGTGAAATTTTGGATGAAGCCAATAGTAACAAAGTTAGTGTAAAATTTATCACGGTGATAAAACAGGTAGCTTGGGGGAGCTAAGATTGATTTTAATAACATTTTTGTGCTATATTGTCCCCATTTCATATTTATTATGAAAACAAAATACCTACAAAAAAATGCGAAAATAAAATAAAAACTGTAAAAACATACTTACCCACAGATTTTTTCTTTTATTCACCTAAGATGAAGAGTAGGTTGCAGTGATCGCAAAATGACTCTATTCGAAGAATGTTTCCCAAAACTCTGTCTATTTTTAACAAAGCTCCAATGAATGAGAAATCCCGAAATTCCGTTCTATCCAAAATAAGGGATACCTAACTCAGAAGAAAGTAAGGAAGGTGAAAAAAATCGGTTGTGTCAAACCAAAACTTATCCCCGATGAGTACAAAAGAACAGATGGAAATTTAATTATGAGACGTCTCTTCGGGTGGGAAATTATAATTTGAGAAAAGGATTGGAGAGTTGAGATATTTGCTCTGATAAGGACTTCATCATTTGATAGCCCAGGCGCCAGGGAAAACAATAAGGAAATAATCGTTTCTTGGCTGAAAACTAGCTTAAAACGATCTGTGTAGCTTAGGTTTTGACATACTAGTTTCCCCCCTTTCGGAAATGTCGGCGTCATGTCGCCATCATCAACAAGAAGTGCACCAGCGTGGTTCTTGCCGAATATCTTAATTTTAGGTCATCTGACAGCAAAAGATGTGAGGAGTCATTTTGAAGCCTATGAAATTCCATACAGTTTGGTTTGACAATCAATTTTCCGCGACCTATGGTCTTTAAGATAGAGCTTCTGGAAGCGAGAGTCATTGTCGTGAAAGCTCCATGGCCACTTGACTCAAAAACTAAAATGTCGATGTGACAAAAAAAAATTCAAAATGAGATTACTCAAGAATCCTTTATGCTATAGTTGCGGTGATGGTCTTAAACTCTTCCACTTGAACCGTGAATTACAAATATTGAAAAGTCAAAAACGTCACATTGTACATATACAGGGTGTACTACGGGAATCAAATCAGAACAGAGAAATTTGACATATTTCTTCGATTTAGCTTATGCGAAACTCTAAGCACTTATCACGAGTCCAATATCGATATGCATTGCTCTGTAAGCTTTACTTGATACACTTAAGAAGTGGTCAGCTCACAGCCTTCCTGTAAAATGTTTTGAAGGCCCTCTGAAATCATCAAAATTTACACTTTCAAGCAAGCACTAGCAACTACTGTATGTAACAGTATATTATTTATCAAAGAACCAAAGTGAATTTTTGATCCCTTTGGTAAAGTTTATTGCTCGAGCGCCCTTTGGGTCCAAGTCCCCAAAATAAAAATTCACTTTGGTCCTTTGGTATATAATATATTGTTATAAACATTCCTTGGTACTGTAAATTTTTATGTTTTGATGATTTCAGAGGGCCTTCAAAACATTTTACAGTAAAGCTGTGAGCTGACCACTTCTTCAGTGTATTAAGTGAAGCTTATAGAGCAAATCCATATGGATATTGGATTCGTGTTAGGTGCTTAGACTGTCGCATATAGGCTGAATCGAAGAAATATGTAAAATTTCTCTGATCTGATTTGATTCCCTCAGTACACCCTGTATATGTACAATGTGACGTTTTTGACTTTTCTATATCCGTGATCAACGGTTCAAGAGAAAGAGTTTAAGACTATCACCGCAACTATAGCATAAAGGATTCTCGAAAAATCTCATTTTTAAATTTTTTTTGTCACATCGACATTTTCGTTTTTTGAGTAAAGTGGCCATGGAGCTTTTAAGACAATGCCTCTCGCTTCCAGAAGCTCTATCTCAAATACCATAGGTTGCAGAATGGTCATTTGAAAACTATTCCGTAGGGAATTTCATTAGTTTCAAAATGATTTCTTACATCTTTTGCTGTCAGATGACCCAAAATCGAGATATTCGGCAAAAACCACGCTGGTGCACTTCTTGTTGATGATGGCGACATGACGCCGACATTTTCGAAAGGGGGGAAATTAGTATGTCAAAACCTAAGCCACACAGATCGTTTTAAGCTAGTTTCCAGCCAGGAAACAATTATTTCCTTGTTAAGCTGATTTTTGCTCCCTGGCGCCTGGACATAAGGCCGGTCTCGATAAGACAGGTCGGTTACTCACTTTAAAGTGGGAAACTCGCGGAAAACTTAGAGAATTTCAATAGAAATTGACTAAAAATATTCAAGAATTATAAAGTATGTTCCGAGAAGTTCTTATAGTTAAAGTCAGTTATAAATCTGTTCATAAGCTGAAAATCGGGTCCGTCATCCCAAAACTTTTCCGACTAGTATCCAGGAACCTATGTTAATTTTTGTTCGAGACAAATGGCGGCCAAGATGGCGGCGAAATCATGGAATTCAGCTTGGAAACAAGAATGATATCATACGTGACAAGGGTGTAGATAAATAAATATACTTTATTTCCACTGATGTGGGACTGTGTGGGAAAGTGTCATTTTTCAAGTTGCTTCAAACAAAATAAGTACATTAAAATACATAGCCTCATAGATCTAAACAACATACTCAATAGTAGTACACTGTGAAAGGGTTCATAAAAAACATATTACTATAAATTGAGTACACTATAACAATAAAAATCAGTCACAACATTAAAAAATTGGGATTTCAAAATTTGGAGTTCAAGAAGTCGTCTATTTTATATTTGTATTTGTATAATACGAAATTTAATTTTAATAACTAATACATAATCGAAAAAAGTCATCATGTCATCCGACGACAGTTTCTGACGACGACGTCAGAAGAGTTTCCACCAAATTTCCGGAGAATTGAACCTTCATCTTTTATACAAAACTTCTACATCACAACACAAGATCTGAATGAAGCCGGCCCATCAAAGCCCCAGCTAATAACAAGGACTCGAACGCAAATTCAAACACAGAAGAATTATTGACATCTGTCACGGAAACTGGCCAACGAAACTCCCAAAGTAAAGCACCCGAGTGATTATTTGTCCTGTGATGACCCTCTAACGATTAAAAAAAAATTTGATTACATCGTTTTTCCTACAGAAGTACTGCTGAGGGACAGGACTATGAAGTATATTTTGCACAATATCGGCCAAAATAAATTTCTCCGTCCGCGCAATTCTAGTTTTGCGCCCATCCGTTAGATGGCGCATTGACGCCAGATTCTGTGGCGCCAGCAACTTGGATCCACTTTTTTACCTACATAGCCGATACGCATGCCCATCCGGTAGATGGCGCCAGTAACTGAGCTCCACCTTCTAACATAACCGTTTTACGCCGTCACGCTTAAATTATGCCTGTTGTATGGCCTGGTGCACTGTTCTCTGCTCCCAGACAGCACATAAACATTTTCAAAATGTTTGTGAAATATTAAGAGCCAAATATTATAATATTTATAAAATATTGGAATTCATTCAGTGAATATTGTATAAATATTTATTGAATGTTTTGATGTCCCGCTTTTTAATATTTGTACAATATTTGCCAAAAATATTTTGAAAACATTTAGAACCGGGTATTTTTAGAAATTGAAAAAAAAAATTGTTTTTCTTCTTATCGGCCTTTTTTGGCCATAGGAGCTCGCCTTTATTTCATATACAATTGATTTAGCTGAAAAATTGCCTTTCAAAGACGACACAACGCCCAAGCTACAGCAGGAATCGAACCCGCAATCTCCGCACCACAGGCAGATACTGACCACCTGTGCTACGGGGCCGTTGAAAAGATTCAGTGGTTTTGGGTAAACTACTATGTGAACACGCAGATGTCCGCTTTATGAATTTTGCTAACTATATATCTGAAAGATTCAGCGGCTCATCCACTTTTAGGGATACTCGGCTACCGCCTCGTCCCTAAACACGCGGATTAATCCGCGTACTTGCTACATAAATTACCAATTGGTGTCGAAATAAATTAAAGTGACATATTTGTACGAAACAAATAAAACAACGGATGTATTTCACGACATTATGAATCATTTCAACCGTAACATAGAAAAAACCTATTGTAGGCCGATAAAAAGGTAATTTCAGGACCACAAACCGAGTTTTGCTAATTTAAGGCAAAATACACTTGAAGTCAAAGGGATGTAAAACGCTATCTCTTCAACACAACACACAACACAACTATATATTTCAAAGCTCCGTGCAAATGACCAAAACAAAAACCGGAAACCACATTGCCTAGAATACTGTAAATATTAGAGAAATTAGTTCACTAAATATTTTGATAATATTTATTGCTAAATATTCAATAAATGTTCAAAATATTTGCTGAACGTTGGTACAATATTTCACCTTAATATTTTGGTAATATTTGTGACGAATATTTTGTAAACATTTATAGAATGTTGTAAATATTCATCAACTACTACCAAATATTTTCAAAACATTTCGTGCTGTCTGGGCTGCATTCAATCGCAGGGCCTGTGCACTCTATACCAGCGTGAAGGGACACGGTTGTGCAATGACGCTAGATGGCGCAAATTCAAATTATGCCGGTAAAACACTCCCCTGCATTACCGCTGTCCTCGACCTTCCCTGTCCTGTGGCCATCTTCAGCGGCCATGTTCATGTTCGTTCTTGCTTTGACTGTGTCGACACTTATATCCTAATCCAGTATGTGTTTTCGAAAAATTTTGCGTTCATCTCGATCATCCAAGATGCCAAGAAAAAGACCGTGTGTGTTTTTGGTTGCGGGGACAAAACTGCGGCCAGGTAAGTTGAAAAATGAAAAATGAGAACAAATTTAAAATTTCATAAACATAGCCTCAAAGAATCTGTTGCTTCTTCCATGCTTTTCAAGTTTATATGATGACTTGTTTGTTTTCTTAGGCACTCGATGACTAGATACGCAAAGAGAAGCGGGTGCGCGACATTTGGGCTGGAAGGACTGAAAATCCTAAATTACCATCTTTGAACATTTTCGACACGACATCGACACGCCTGCGCCTTTTCAATAACAAATTACAATACAGCATCTCTTTCGTTCAAGTAAAGTACATGTTCTGCAGTTTCTCACAGTTTTTATCATTCAAGTATGTCCTGATCTGATTGGTTAGCAGTTGGTGATATTTGTTAAAAGAAAGCTCAAGTCAATTTTTTTATGATAGATAATTATAGTATGATAAATCGTTTTGTGTAACTTCTTTAGTGGGTAACTATTAAAAACTCATTTCCCCATTTTTTAAAAGCCGAGTAAAAGTGACTTAGTCCTTTCAATTAATAAGCGACTTAATTGTAAAATGATTGTTGCAATCTGTTGGATATTGTCGTAGGCGAAGGATTTTAAAATGTAACATTATATAATCTATATAAATAATAATCTAACGTAGTTTGTCCCTGATGTGTAGATATCTATGTTTATTTGTTTGTGTGATAGTACATAAATACATTGGTATTATTACTGACCCTTTTCCTTGAAGACTGAAGTCCTCTCAATTATTGGATAGGACCCTCGATAGGACCAATATATATTTCAAATTTCGCGCTACATTCGTGCTGTCCCAAATTACAGAAATCTACTTTTTTGGTTGAAATTTGGTTCTGGTTATGTGCAGCGTTCACAGATGGCGTTTTGAAACGCGTGTCCGGCTGATTGCCTATAGAGTGGGCTATCTCTACCTTACCCATCCCATCTCCCATCCCAGTTCAATCTTACCTATGTGACCCAACCAGGCAAACGTATTATTGTTCCTCGAGGGGCTTCTCACTGTTGGCAATACTGTACAAATCACCGGCAATACGTGGGGAATAATAAGCAATAGACGGCAATAAGTGGCAATAATGGCAATAAAGTGGCAATACAGCGGAAATAAGGGCAATAAACTGGCAATAAGTGGCAATAAACTGGCAATAAGTGGCAATAAACTGGCAATAAGTGGGAATAAAGTGGCAATAATCAGTTCGTGTATCATCGGAATCTCGATCGGAATGCTTCGTTGTTGCATAAAATCTCGTTTTTGCGAGCTCGTGTCTTTTCTTTTGCCTCGCAAATCGCAGAATAAGAGCATCATGTGAAAGATATAGGATATATGGCTTTCCAAGTTCTATTATAGATGTATTTTTACTTTTTCAGTTTATGGCAGTGTGCTGCAAACTAAAAATGAAGAATTGAACATTTTAGTACCTACCTATCTAATTTTAAGGTTTACTTTGAATCTTTTACGAACACCATGTCACCAATGCCGACATCACAACAAATTGAAGAAACATTGGAAAAATCTATGAAGGACGCCATCCAAAGTGAAAGAACTTTTGGGAATGAACGTAGGAGACCCTCAAAAAAAATGCAGAATAATAGAGATAAAGGAGAGTAAAAATCAGATCCCAGCAAGACACATATCCAAATGACACCAGATTTGACACAAACCACTGAGCAAGATGAACTCTCAGACAATGAGTACAACCAAGAAATGCTGGAGAATGTGTCAGTTTTTGGGAGTTTGCAAACTTTGAATCTGAAAGACTATTCAGACAAAAGTGTACAAAAAGATGGTTCTTTTCTTCCGTTGATAATAAAAGGCCGGAAGACTCTTGTCCGAAAGTCCACAATATGTTGGTGGTTTTTTGAGAAGTCTGGGAGGCTCAGTTGCGACAGATTGCAAAGGGTAAAAGGAATGTCGTCAAAGACGGAATCCTTCAAGGACGGAGTCATATTGGTGAAATAAGCGTTGCGAAATCAATCCGTCTGGGTTTATTCCTTGAGGGATTCTTACCATTTTGGTCTCTTTTGAAAGCTACAAGGATGTACCTACTTTGGTTTGAGCCCATTGGCATTTCCGAAATCCAAAAAAAATATTTTAATTTTGACATTTAAAAAAACCATTTTTAAATTTTGGGAATGCCGATGGGCTCAAACCAAAGTACATCCTTGTAGCTTTCGAAAGAGACCAAAATGGTGAAAATCCGTCAAGGAATAAACCCAGACGGATTAATTTCGCAACGCTTATTCCACCAATTGAACTCCGTCCTTAACAAATCTGTAACACATCGTCGAACTTCGAAGAAAAAGAAATTAGCCAAAGGAATGAATAAGCCACAAGTATCTACCTATCAACGAAAAGAAAATGCAGATAGCGAAGAAGAAACAACTGACACGGAAAATGAGAAATACATGAGTCAAAGTGAACTTGAAAATTTTGTTGATGACGCGGATGATTCAGATGATGGTTTAGAATCGGTGAACAAAAAAGTTTCTGAAGGCAACTAAATATATGTATAATAGCCAATGTTTATGGTAAAAACTGCGTACGGAAGTTTGTTGCTGTTGTAGATGATATAGATGGAAAGGATTGTTACGAAGTGAGATTTTTGAAGAGAAACATCCCATCCAATAGACTTACTTTCACTCCTGAGCTTTCAGCGACAGTAAGTTCAAAGGATGTTGTGGCGATCCTACCTAAGCCGATTGAAGATAAAAGACGATATGAAGGAATGATCCGTTTCAGCTGTGATTTGTTAGAATTTCGTTTGCTTTAAATTTGTTCTTTATGAAATATCATTACTACTCAGATTTTTTTTGCCAATAGTTACGATTCAAAACTGACTCAGTTTGGTATTTCTCATGTAGGATTTTAGTGAGCTGTGTTTCTGGTCGCCATCGGCCGATCGCGGCCTGAATCGCAGCCCACTAGAATCATGTAAAAATCAGACAGTCTATACTTACTAATGAATATAAAACTTGAACTTTATTTTGAATATACAGGATGTTTCAGAAATTATGAAAAAGATTAACCACGGAGTTCTTGGATGATGTCA
Source organism: Anaspis maculata (assembly GCA_949128115.1). Lineage (NCBI taxonomy): Eukaryota > Metazoa > Arthropoda > Insecta > Coleoptera > Scraptiidae > Anaspis > Anaspis maculata. The sequence continues at coordinate 86,796,166 of OX421964.1, read as the reverse complement.
ACAGTTTCGTGAATTTTTCTTAATTAGATTCTGTTTTTCATTTCTGTCACTCAGCTTTTGAACCGCAAGCAGGTGGAATTTTTCGAAATTTGACCTGAAGGTAGACGACGCGACGATGAGTCAGATAGTCAGAACATTGCTTTGTACAAATTACGGTTCAGTGATCAAGCCATATTTAGCAGGAACTAGAAAACATCTCGAACTTTGAGGTGTCATCTCCGTCATGAAGCTGAATTTTGGAAAACAAATTGCACGGGAGGTATCTTTCTCATATAAAGCGAGGAGTTTCGGTTTTTTCCTATAATTTCTGAACTACCCTGTATGTTGTCTATTTCATCCCCAGTTTCAATCCATCCCTTTTCAAGTTGAGAACAGAACGGAAGTCTATTATGAACAATTCCTAAACACATAGAGCGGAGTTGTGGAGAAAAAATTTTCCGGAATTTTCATGTAGAGGTTTCCTCCCATTTTCTTCACACCGCGTGTGAAGTGCGTGAAATAATTACTTGCTGATGTATAATAATCTACCTTCTACACCACAAATCTACAGACATGGCGTTTCTTGATCAAGTCTGAGCCTGAGCAGTTGTCTGAAGTGCTAATGAAGTGCTAAAATCAGCCGGCAAGTTTAAACGCCAAGATCGAGCGGTATTTGTGACGTCACCGCTCCCCGACCAATAACACAAGTTCGCGGCGCGTCAGCCGGGTGGTTGGAGTGGGATTGTGACCGATCGGCCAGTTTGCAGTTATTACGCATGAAACTAGCACGAGCGGGTTGGGATCAGTTAGTAGCATACTAGCGTATTTTCATGCCAATGTAGTACAGTATGGGTGAGGAATTCGACGGCTCCCATGAATGAGTTCATTCAAACTGAAGTTCATTGCTTTGTTACATCCACAACTATTTGTCCAATCCGAGGTCCAATCATTCAAATCATTTAAATCTTTAGGCTTTTGCCATTTACACGCAAGTTTCCCAATTGGAGAAAATCTCTACGCCACTGTTAATCTCTGCGCTCTAAACGCAGTTTATGCCACACCCTCCGATCCATACGATTGGACGGGCCGCGATGACGTCACATACGGCGCGTATACAATGTGTTTGAAAATGGGAGTGAAATTCTCAAAGTTCATCTTTTTTTTTCTCCTTGAAACTTTCAAAATTTCACAAAAACAAAAAATACGTCAAGTTTTATTTTCATTGAACTTTATGCTCAAGCAAACACAAAATTACACTGTATAGGCGATTTACATTTAAAAAACGCCACCTGGTGTAAAGCTCGGTACTTGATCGTAGAGGAATTTTTTGAGAGGAACACATACTCCGACGTCTAGTAGCCTAGGTGGGCACTAGTGAATACCTGCAATACCCACATTATTGACATGGAAATTTGACAAGTAGGAATAATGTGAAAAGGGGTTTGCACTTTGCATTTGTGTCTCTTATTTCATGTTATGGTTAGCGTATTCAGCAGGCTTGTAGTAGATCTAGCTCCAGAGTTGCGCAGCTGAAAGACTACGCCCCCAGCAATGCACTACATTGAGGTAAAAAAAAAGACAACGTTCACGTCCCGAACACAAAGGTAGCTACGGCGAGCTTATTAGAATGAAAAATGCGGATCTCCAGCTGAAGTCCAAGCTGAAAATCTTTCGAAAAAAGCGAGGAAAAAGGTAGGTGGTGGTTGACTCTGCACGGCCAGCCCGAGGTGATTTTGTCTTGGCTGGCAGGCTGGCTTGCTGCAAGGCTGGTCGACGGGCTTGTGTGTTGCCCTCCGTGCGGATGTGACAGAGTCTTTTGCTCTTCCTTGGGCGGAAGCTATGGATGATTTAGAGAAAGGTCTGCGATGACGCTGGTCATCAACATGGGGCCCAATAAGGAGCCTTCGGGGTCCCAAGGGTTCACAGGAACAAAAGTTTGCTTGTAGTGGACTGCACAAGACAGCAAAGTGACAGTTTTGAAGTTTTGACATGCCACCATTTGACGTAACAGCCGACGTTGCCTGCGGCAACTTACACCTCTTCTGACAATTAATTCCCTAGAACTTCCTCTACGAAACGACCATTTTCCCCAATAAGGTCAATCGCCTATAGGCCCATTACGCTCGTCATGTTCTCGCACCGTGATTGGTTTAGGTATAAAAAATCGCTCCACTCCGCCGCAAAATATCGCTAATTATGAATCCACTTAATTCTGTGAGTACTTATACGTAGCAATACCGCGGCAATAATGGGAATGAAAGGGCAATAGAGTGGCAATAATGGCAATAGAGTGGCAATAATGGCAATAGAGTGGCAATAATGGCAATAAGTCGGCAATAAGTCGGCAATAAGGGTAATAAGTCGGCAATAAGGGCAATAAGTCGGCAATAAGAAGGGAATAGTAATGTTATTGCCGGCAATTGGCAATACCTACTGTACAAATTTTGACCCAGTGAGAGACCCCTCGTTGTTCCTCGTGTTGCTAACATCACTTCCGATTTGTGGTAGCTCATCATCATCACAAAATGTAAGTAGCTAATGAATGGTTCGTATGAAAGTCATATTTCTGTTTTATTTTAGGTTAGAATTAGCCGAAATGGTTGACACTTACAAGTGTTCGCAGTGTCCGTATCGGACTGAATCCGCCTTTCAACTCACCCACCACGTCCAGAGGAATCACAAAAATGTTTATGCAGCCGAACTGTTCCATGCCATTGGCGAACCGCAACAGTTTCCTTGCATCTGCTGTGACTACAAGAGCTACTATCAGTTTGCATTGTACGAACATTGCAAACAAATACATAATCATGGGATGACCAAAAACAATGAAATTGGAACGTTTCGCGAAGAAATTGCAAGATATCTGTGTAGTTACTGTAGATACGAGTCGGATTCGAGTTTACTTCTAGTGATACATCACGATTTATGTGAAAATGGACCTGCGAGGAGACCACAACAAAGCACAGGAGAGGCCGAAGATATGGAGTCGCAAGATTTGGCTGAGGCTGCTGCAAAAAGAACCGTCAGAGAAATTGGAGTAATAGAATTGTCAACGAGTTATTCAAGTGGAAAAATCGATGAGTACAAATGCAACAATTGTTCGTACTGTACTAAACGAAAGTCATATTTGAAGAGGCACATGATGAATAGGCATACCGCGAATGAACTAATGAACTGGTTTCGGTGCAACCAGTGTTCTTACCAAGCTAAAGAAAAGGGACATTTGAAAAAGCACATGATGAATAGACACACTGCGAATGAGGAAATCAACTGGGTCCTGTGCGATCGTTGTTCGTACCGTGCTAAGGAAAAGTCACACTTGAAAAATCACATGTTGAAACATGCTGCGAATGAGGAAATCAACTGGTTCCATTGCAACCATTGTTCGTATCGGGGTAAACGGAAGACAGATTTGAAAGATCACATCATACATAAACATGCTGCAAATGAAGAAATCAACTGGTTCCAGTGCAACCATTGTTCGTACCGAGCCAAAAAAAAGTCACTATTGAAAAAGCACATGGTGAATAAACATGCTGCGAATGAAGACATCAACTGGTTCCATTGCAACCATTGTTCGTATCGAGCTAAACAAAAGTCATCTTTGGAAGGGCACATCATATGTAAACATGCTGCAAATGAAGAAATCAGCTGGTTCCAGTGCAGCCGTTGTTCGTACCGAGCTAAAACAAAGTCAGTATTGAAACGGCACATGATAAATAAACATACTGCGGATGAAGAAATCAACTGGTTCCAGTGCAGTCATTGTTCATACCGAGCTAAACAAGACTCATCTTTCAAAAGACATTTGTTGAAACATGCTGCGAATCAAGAATAATAATAATAGGTAAAACTTGTTCAAGTGTAACCAGTGTTCGTACCAAAATCCATTGGTTCACTAGGGGCTCACAGATTAGAGTAAGTAATTTAACACCTAATAGGGTATCGTCACATGAATAATAATAGTTCGTCTCAAAAGCCTCTACCTTTTTATAAAAAAAATGTTGAAAATCGAGGCGGGAATAACCCCGATTAAATTTCAACGTCTGGTGACGTAGGCGGACGAGTTGAGTTTGCGCAATAGGATGGTCGGAGCCTTGTTGCCAAATTGTGTGACAGGCAGTAAAGATTTGCATGAATATTTTGATATTCCTTAGAAAAAAAATCACTTCGACAAAACAACACGTTAGGTGGTATGTTTTTGGATACAATGGAATACATTTTTGAGGCATGAACAATCAATTTTGGTGTTTGCAATGGGAGTCCATTATAAATCTGGCAGCTTTGCAACAAGAAAACGTCATTTGAACGACGCTGTTGCCACCTTGTTGATTGTCTTTTTTGAAAGAATGGTGGTTGAATCGAAATTATTTGTTCGGTACATTCTGCAAATAAACAATAATGTCATCGAAAACACGCATTTTCAAGGGATATCCCAACAACTTTTCAAGTGCCTCACAAAAAATTGTCACCAGTGTACCCAAGTCTCAACCCCTGAGAAACAAGTGCCATACAGCTACCGGCGACCAAAGCCCAGCCCCATGGGGCGGCGCATATTTTTGCTGTGAAGATCATTCCAATGTAGGTAGAATCGTTGAACTTTGTGACCCCATACCTGCAACAGTTGGTTTTTTTTACAGCTGGAATCCGATGCCCCAAACTAGAAGTACCTAGTAGTAAGTATGAGGTTGTGGGCTTGGTTGTGGGCTTAACATCCATTCAAGGAAAATATGTAGTACCCTACTTCAGAAATTGAGCTGAAAAAGAAGCCTCAGCTAACTTCTTCTACAAACAAAAAGAAATAGCTCACTGCCTCACTGGCAGCAGATCGTCGAGGTATGCAAAGAAAATGATTCCAAGCAACACTTCGAAATGGATGTGACAGGAAGTAAAATTTTATGCCACCATCTAGATAGGTGTTAGCAAGAATTTACAGCAGCTATCGTCACCATCAGCAACATAGCAAATCGACAGGCCGTAGAACTTGATGGTTCATCCAACTAAATAGAACAACTCACCGCTTCGCTTCCAAAACGAAGATAACGAACGGGGTTAAGGACACTATCTAGATTAATTTTAAACTCCTTCTGGGGTAAATTCGGTCAGCGTGAAAACCAGCCCAGAACATCTGTTGTGAACAAACCTTCGGAATTTTATAAAATATTGTCAGACCCTACTGTCAATGTGAACCACATTTTGGCAATGAACGAAAATACACTGGTAGTGAGTTGGGAATATAAAGAGGAAATTGTCACTACTTTTAGCCACAGTAAACGTCTGTATCGCTGCCTTTACCACTGCACAGGCGCGGCTTAAATTATATTCTTACCTGGAAAAGCTAAAAGATCGAGTTTTATATTATGATACTGATTCAATAATTTGCGTTTCGAATTGTGAGGGAGAGTATGAACCACCAACGGGTGAGTACATTGGTGATATGACAAACGAGCTTGAAGAATTTGGTCCCGATGCATACATCACCGAGTTTGTCTGTGGTGGCCCAAAAAGTTATCTTTTCAAAGTGTTTCCCACTCTCGAGGATCGATCTGATACTGTCTGTAAAATCAAGGGTATACAACTGAATCACAAGAACTCTTAATCAATTATGAATCGATATAGGAACTGATACTAGGTGAAGATCCAGAAGAATTCATTTGAATTCGTGATACGAATATAAGAAGAACTGAGGGACATCACGTTGTTACGAGACTGGAAGAAAAAGTATATAAACCAACCAGTAATAAGGGAAAATTCGTAGAAGATAATTCGTACCCCTATGGCTACATAAAACTGTGTCAGTGATAAAGAGATCTGGTATTGATCAGAACTATTGTAATCTGATTCACATCATACTTTCTTATAGATAATATATTCACAGTGAATATCATGTACCATATAACTTTTAAGTCTTTAAAACTGTTGATACTAGATGTTCCCCGTTGCACAGCCCTATCGCTGATGCTTGAATGTTGTATTTGATGAATAAATAATTATCTGTACTCAACTGTTTATTTTTTCCCTACACACAGCTGTCCTAAACCATATGGTTGCAAAAAGTCACTATATATCCAAGTTAGAGCTACAAATGTCACTGTCAAAAGTACATCAAAAAGCACGCCAAAAAGTCACTTTCAAAAATACTTGAAAAACTGTCAAAAAAAAACGTCAAAAGTCACTGTCAAAATGACGTCAAAAGTCGCTGTCAAAAGTATGTCCAAAGTTAGTGTGAAAATATTCAAATATCAGGTAATTTGCATTTCAAATTTTCGGTCTCAAGTGCCCCGGGTAACTGGTTCCCACGCACAAGTGGCCCATTACCTACTTTGATACTCTGCCTGCAAATTAGTCACACCCAACATGTTCTGTTTTACTTTTACATTTTATTCAACTTTATCATAACATTCAGTTGTCAACTGTATAAAAATCAAAACAAATGAACCTGTTCTTCATATACTATTCAGTTTTCAGTATTTAATTATTTATAATATGCATTACAGTGTACTAATACTAATTAATAACAAATCCCAAATATGTACTAAATACTCCACTAGATCCATTACGCATGGAGCAAAAAACTGTTTGAGAACTACTCTTTTCCAAGCAAAAGATAATTTTTTGACTGTCATGTACCTACCTATACTATTTTGTCAAACTGGCCACTTTCTCACACGTCACTTCCAATAAAAGATCACTGCAGTATTTTAAAAAGGTTTTATGTCGTAACTTCTGTATTGTTTTACAGTGTCCTAGTGTCCTTAATAAACAAATGATGAAGGGAAATCTTCTGTGCATCGGTTTCCTTATCACTATAAAAAGTGAATGAAATTCCATCTGAATTTGATTTTAATCCACTTTCAACTATTTTATCTTTGAAATCTAAGGTTGCTGATTTAGTGGTACTACTTTTTACTTTGAAAATTCCCTGGAGTGTTTGTCCTTTAAGGGTAGTTCCCACTTTGGCTGAAGCAGATTTTCTCCAATAGCACTCTGTGAAGGTTACTGATGGATTTTGGCTTTTGTTCAGTAGCCAATATAGGAGGGCGACGCTGTGCTTATAGCCTCCTGTAACAAAGTTACACAATAAATTTCAATTCAATTCAATTTCATTGATACCAAACTACAAAACAATAATATCCTCGATCCACTTCGTCAAACTTGAATCGTAAGAAGTTTGCTAACAAAGTAATACCGCACCCTACCTGAACTAGCCGCACAATCTCCACAGGTACATGAGACAACCACCTCTGTTTCTTCTTCAATGATGACTGTGACAGCATTATGGAGTACTTCGGACTTTGTGCTCCGGTGTTATTTTGGCTTTGACAGTACATAACGTTTTATCACGTTTCACCTGTACAAACCATATTGCTTCGTCTCCATATATTTGTTTGCTACTTTTGCCAAAAAAGGAATGAATTATTGATTGGGATCAGGTAGGTGCTAGAGGCTCGCTTGCCGCTTGCTTATGGGTCACAAGGCCTTACCTGCTAGTTTCAACATTTCTTACGCCATGTGCGAAAAAATCTGCGTTCCTTCCATAAAAATTGTCTACCATGTCCGCATTGACTCCTGGGAGATTTCTGTCGTTGGCTTCTTCGAAACCAGCTTCCATTTTTTTCCAATTTGGCACAAAAAACAACTCAATACGTTCAGCAAATATGACCGCAAACTCTCACAACAAGAGGAATCAGGAATGTGAGGTTAGATATGACAGACATGTAAATAATGACAACGTGGCAACGCTGCTTAATGTCAACTGCGGTCTTGCTTCCATTTCATTGGTGGATGAGTTTAGCCGCGAATTCAGTCGATTCAAACAGAGGGAGTGTGAAGAGCCAAATTTCAAGTTCTTTTCCCTGGGTCGATTTTTAATTTTTTTTTTGTTTCATATTTACAGTATTTAGTTTTAGGTACTTGAGCATCGATTTACATAAGAAAATCGCATTTTGTGATTTTCGTATAAGACTCCATTCGACTGAATACGGGATAGTCCCGGGAAATCCGAAAAGAATGGGCGCTTTCCATTCAAAACACCTTGTGTCGGTTTGTGTCAGCTTGTGTTAGCTTGTGTCGATGAAACAAAGCAATACAAATCAAATGGAACGCATTTGTTGACACAAGTCGACTTGTGTCGGTAAATGGAAATCGCCCACGATGTACAAATAACACCAGACACCAGACGAAACATGTTCCATAGCTTGGCACAACATTTTATGTGTCCAATGAACGGCACAGAGCCGGGTGAACACTTAGATGAAAAGCACCGTTTGGCACCCGCCGAGGCACCCGCACATGCGTAAATGGCAGGTGTACCAAACTTGGGGCTATGTGGAAAGCACCCATATTTACCTATGTGCTATGTGATCCAACCAGGGCCGCGATTCTGTACTCTCCTACCGACACTTGTCGGTGTCGGTAGCTAGGCAGGAGCGAATTTGATTGGTTCTCACCCTAGCTACCGATCCGATAGTTGTCGGTAGGCAAGTACAGAATCGCGCTTCTGGTGGACGTATTGTTCCTCGTGTTGCTGATTAAATCTTACTCCCGATTTCTTATACCTCTTCGTCATTACAAAATGTAAGTTGCCAGTGAATTCCTTGAATAGTTCCTATCAAAGTCCTCCATTTCTGTGCTATTTCAGGTTAGAATTACCCAAAACAGTTGTTGCAACATACAATTGTTCACAATGTTCGCATCGGACTGCATCCTCTTATCAGCTGGAACGCCACATCCAGAGGAACCACAAAAACGTTGACGCAGCCAGACTGTTCCATGCCATTGTCGAACCACAACTATTTCTTTGCGTTCGCTGCGACTACAAGAGCAATTATCATTTCGAATTATACGAACATTGCAAACAAATGCATAATCTAGGGACGACCGGAAACAACGAAAATGGAACGTTTCGCGAAGAAATGGCAAGATATCTGTGTGGGTGCCGCAGATATGAGTCAGACTCTAGTTTATTTCTTGTGAAACATCACGATTTCTGTGGCAATGAACCGGCAAGGAGACCACAACAAACCACAGAAGAGGCCGGAGACATGGAGTCGGCAGATTTGAGAAGGGCCAGTGCAAGAAGAACCGTCAGAGATGTTGGAGTGATAGAACTGAACATGGCGACGCATGATTCAAGTGGAAAAATCGCTGAGTACAATTGCAACCATTGTCCATACCGAGCTAAACGAAAGTCACATTTGAAAGGGCACATGATAAATAAACATGCTGCGAATGAAGAAATCAACTGGTTCCAGTGCAACCATTGTTCCTACCGTGCTAAACAAAAGTTTAGTTTGAAAGCGCACATGTTGAAACATGCTGCGGATGAAACAATCAACTGGTTCCAGTGCTGTCATTGTTCGTACCGAGCTAAACTGAAGATAAATTGGAAAACGCACATGTTGAGACATGCTGTGAATGAAGAAATCGATTGGTTCCAGTGCAACCATTGTTCGTACCGAGCTAAACAAAAGTCGAATTTGAAAATGCACATGTTGAAACATGCCGCGAATGAAGAAACCAACTGGTTCCAGTGCAACCACTGCTCGTACCGAACTGTACAAGAGTCACATTTCAAAGGGCACATGATAAGTAGACACACTGCGGATGAAGAAATCAACTGGTTCCAGTGCAACCATTGTTCGTACCGAAGTAAAAGAAAGTTCAGTTTGAAACAGCACATGATTAGTAAACATGCTGCCAATGAAGAAATCAACTGGTTCCAGTGCAACCATTGTTCGTACCGAGCTAAACATCACTCATATTTGAGAAAACATTTGCTGAAACATGCTGCGAATAAAGAATAATAACTACAACTGGTTCTAGTATTCGTACCTACCGAGCTAAAATTATACCTGTTTTTAGAGAGTGCAACCGTATAATGTTATATACCTACCTAGGTTGTACATAGGTGAACTAGGTACTTCAGTCAGTGACAACGAAAAACTGACACCGATCGTCCCGATCTGTCAAGAAGCAGTCGACTTCAGATTTATAGAAACATACGAGGAAACATAAGTATTTCTCCATTTGTTCCACTACAAAAAAGTAAGTAGGTATCTTCATATTTTCACCTATAACGCCGAGTAGGTACTGTAACGGTACAACCCCTTTCTCCTAACCCGTCAGTTGACATTCCGGCGTGATCGTCTAACAAAAGTGTAAACCATACTTAACTGCTGTCTGGCCTCTTACAGTAGATTCACAAACACTGAGGTGGCCTCCGCTAATAGAGCCACCCCTTTCCTTTCACTAACCCTTTCACTGGCTCTGTCAAAGAAAGTGACAGTACGAGAAGCTCCGCTGATAGAGTCCCATTTCACTTTCCCCTACGTTGTCAAATTAATTCATAACCGCTTGTTCTTTCATTGATAAGTGACACAAGAGAACAGGTACTACACAGAGAGATATAACACGAAAGTCAACCACAATCCTGTTTATTACAACAAAGTCATAACAGAGAGAAGACAATTGATACACAGGTCCTTAATCCTACCCTAGTCAGTGGGAGATTTCTTTAAATATCCTATCTTAAATCAAATCACAGTCCTCTAATTAATTAGCGTAATCGGAGTCATACTGACCTCCTCGTGGAAAATGTAACCATGGCATTCGCCTATTGACCTGGTGGGGAAACCACGGAAAACCCACCAGGATGGTCTTGTGCTGTGATTTCAGGTACTCGCTACAGTTGATACGGCTCTGCCTACCCGCAGATTAAATCCCTATTATAAACGACCTAATTTATTGAAATAACACGGGGGACGTTGCCATGATACCTGAAAGAAAACCCTATCCAAATTTAACAACAATTCAAATTTGAGCTAAACCAAAGGGGAAGAAACTCTACCTAAACCGCAATGCAACTTAAACACTTGACTGCTCGAAATACGGAACGTAGCGCCGTTTTACCAAACATGACGCCCAGAGTAACAACAATAAACACTGAATTCCATGTCCGTAATCACACTAATGTTATCACACAATTCTGTCGCTTGACGCGGGCTTACAAATCACCTACGCCTTATCAACCACCTGTCCTGGAAACCAACAATTTGCCGTGCTTTGACTTAACTTTGATAATCGTCAAATTTTGATTATAATTTTTCACTCGTTGGCTTTGTACGACAGCTTCGGCTTTGATCGTATGCCTTCAAACAATGAGATATGGGATATTTTCCCATCTCAATAACTTTATCATCTAACGGCATTATGACTGCCGGATTCACACTTCAAATACCATTTTAATGGCTCTCAAAAACAACAGTAAATGTCTCCTACACTACACCTAGCTAACGACGCCGAAGGAAAATGCAGGTATGGTTTTTCACCACAAGACGGCTCGAGTTCACCTGAAACCTAGATACTGCTAAGAGAATCACGGTGGCTTTCTTTGAATAATTTTACTTCGACGTGGCTGAAAGTCGCCGGTGGCAGAAAATAACAATCCTTGGACAGAATTTTTCAACAGATATTTGGAGGGAAGTAATTACGACGCTCTCGCTATTGGTCTCTTCGGGCGTCGCGCCTCAGCTCAAGTCTTTGATGACCCAACGGATTCTCGCGACGCGCCCCACGGAGTTATGTTGAACCCTTTTGATCACAACCCTTCGTTTATCGAGTCTCGCGCGAGACTTTCGCATTTTGGCGGTGTTTATAGGTGATGTCTTTATAGGTGGGCAATTTGCAGCCGCCCTTTTGGTGGACTTGCACTGTAAATTTTCTTTGCCATTGCGGTCGTCTGCTTGATCGAGAGAAAAAAAAAGGCTTGAAATTTCATTCGCATGATGAGGCTTGGAGATTCGCCTTGCCGATGGTGTCCGGCCGATTCTTTAGCCTGAGACGGAAGTAATTTTTGTTGTTGCAAGATGGAACAATAATGGCGCTCACCTAGTGGCCAATCAGGGGGCATTTAATTCATTTGATGAACTTTCACGTGTTCGGGGCAGTGAGCCGGCTGAGCCATTGGCGGGAAGGCAATACCGAATTTCCCGGCCTGTACCCTCGAATTACACTTAGCTACAATTTTCTGTGGACTTCTAATCCTTATTTAATTTTCAGCAGCATTGGTTTCCACGGCCGGTAATTAATAATATCTTAACCTCAATTAGTGCAGAAAACGAGACCAACCTTTGTTTGACGATCGGCGTAGCAGCGATTTTCCTAGTCCTTGGCCCCGATGTTCAGAATTTCGACTTGAAGCCTGCTGCCTGTTGTGCTGTCTCCAACACACACACAATATCACCTCTTTCTAATTGAATTTACACCAAACTCACCACGCGAATTAACCCTGATTTAATGTAGCAATATGAACACACGAAATTTTCACTAAAAACCCCCTTTTGACTTTTGTGGAAATTTCCGACCACCGAACTGACTTTAATTTGTTTAATTGACTTGGAATTTGAATCCTTTAAATACAAACAACGATCTGAGATCTGTTATTCAACTCAGTGAGTAAATTAGTAAATTTTAGCTTCACGCTTGTACTTATCAAAAACTGCCTTGACAGAACAAAATCTTAAATCCCCAGAGGACTTGGATTCACGTTTTTCAATGCAACTTGTCACGATGAGAGCTCAAGCAAAAAAGCCACGAGAGTCCGCCCACATCCCCTGAGCTACCCTCTGATTTCCACTTCCGAAAGTCTTTCACCTCTACCAATGAGATTTAACCAACCCTAGTCTCGTCCAATCACAAACCTTCCACCCCCTGATATCGATCGCGTATTGGATTCTGTCGACCACGTTCGATCCTGCAAATATCGCCCTTATGGCCGCACTCCTTATAGCCTTCACCGTCAGATGACGCCAGTCGTCTCCTTTTCCACACCAATTTGGGTAATTACAATACTATCGCTACCTCCACGCTCCCATCTGACTGCTGACATATCAAGATATTTTAGCTTACGTTTATAACTTCCGGGCTTATGTCTAAACACAAAAAAAAATACCCTAATAGTGTAATTCAACCTGGCTGGACTGGGCAGAATCGCTTGAATGAAACCCTTTCTTGTTTGGTGTCTACTTGACTCTCATTTCGCACCCTAATCTATAAACTTACTCTTTCCACCATACAATCACATCTACGAGTTTTCAATTTGGAAACTTGTGATTTAACGCGTTTAATTTTCTCGTAAGCGAAATTCTCGACTCGGCGATATGCTGGCCATATGGCGACCGTCCTTTTCGGCCCTTTATGCGGCATTTCAGTATATCATAAACCAGCGGGTGTTTTATGCCGTCGCATCCGGGCGTAAAATACATTTCCCCGAATTTTCGAAACTTTAGATCAACACTTCTTTGTCCATATTTGAGTTATTCCGTCTCACGGCCAAATCTAAGCAATTTCTCTATCACCCAAGGACTCTGCCGGGGGTTTCTATAGCTCCCCGTTTTTTTACAGCCTGGCTCATATAACTCGATTCAGCGTTGGGTTTCTTTCAAGCCACTCTCGGCCTTATCTCGCTAAGTTGAATTGACATTTGCCCGGAAACTATAAATAACCTACTTAATTATATTAGCAATTGCCACAGTACCTATAAGGCGTAGAACGCGTCATGTAAAAGAAATATCCTATTCAACTTGCCGTTCTCAAAGAATAAAAATTGGCACTACACTGAGTGATTTCGTATCCTTGGATTGCAGGGTTCCGCAGGGTACTGTGTTGGGCCCTATCTTGTTTTTGGTCCATGTCAACGATCTCGCGGATCGTATTCCAGATGTTGAAACTGTATGTTATGCGGATGATACCGTTATTTTGGTCAGAGATTTAACATGGAGTGGAATTTTTGATGAGGCTGAGGGGGCGTTATGCGTTAACAAGGTTGCAGGCTTGGTTGGATTTCAATGTATTATTAACGGTCAATTCGAGGTTAAATCTGTCTAAATCGGGCTTTGTCGGATTTTCTATGTCGAATATTGGCCTGCCTGACAGAAGTTTCCTAAAAATTCATTTTTCCACATGTACCTACTCCACGAAAATGTGACTGCCATGAGGGGATCGATTCTAGAAGCAACATGAAATATCTGGATGTTTATTTTGATAGATTCATGAGGTGGGGTGGGACATACATTGCTCTTATGTTGCTGCTAAAGTTGGGAAGTTAATTTTTTAATTTTATCAACTTCGCGATGTTTCTGATAAAAAGATGCTGAGATCGATTCATTTTGGATTTTGTGAGTCTGTTATTGGTTATGGAATAGTAGTTTTCATGACAATTTTGTGTTTCGGTGAGCATGCGCAAGATTTGACTGTTCGGGTCGGCTAGCACCAGAGGTATAGAGTGGCTGCACAAAAATATATTTTGAAGATTATGCTTCACAAGACAAAACGTTTTTCAAGTGTTGACCTATTTAAAGAGTCTGAAGTCCTTACGGTCAGACAGATTTTTGTAAGAAGTATGACAAGATTCGCTCTTTGCGCGGTTTCAGTACGTTGGTTTCTCATGGTAGAGTGACTAGAGCCGTGACTGATCGCAGTGTTGCTCTACACCAGGCGAATTAACCTCGAACTCAAAGACATATTTCCTACATGATGCCCAAATATTCAACGTATTTCCATCTACTTTCAAAAATAAACCCTTCCAGAGAATAGCCAAAGAATTTGAATTGTGGCTGAGGTAGAGTTTTGATATGATTTTTGATATCATTTCAAAGGAATTTGGTCATTTGTTGCTTTGAACTTCTTTCTGATTTGTTGAGAGCTTGCCCCACTTGCACCCGGATTATGCGTTTTGCGCTCGGTTTTGCGGGTCATTTGCCTTGTCTGATTTTTGTACTTGCAATACACGCTTTTCATTTCTGGGACTGCTACAAATCAGTATACAGGGTGAAAGTTTTTATATTTTTCTTCACTTTCTTTCTTTCTTGAAAATTTGATGACAGGAAAAAACGGTTTCAGGCCAGTTTGGTAGACTATAGTCCCCCAATAAACATATCAAAAATATACCAATATACCACCCAGCCACTGCTATGTATCAAGTTGAAGGGTGAACACCGAGGTGAACACTATTTTATTCACAATGAATCAGCAATCGATACATTCCTAACTTTTAAAAAGTTGGAAAGTGAATGACTCCTTATTAGGGGTTGGAAAGTAATGTCACTTCCGGTCCACGGGTGAAAAGTGACATATGAGAGAGGTAATTTGATCTAAACAGCTGTCGCAGATCGCGGAGCTATGCTTACCTGATAAAAACGTTTGACGCGAAAAACTTTGAATAAAGCCAATTATTTGCATTTATACCGGATCATTGTGAATAAAATCCCATACATACCACGGAGTAAAGCGTCATTACAACCTACGGGATTCTATCTCACCTCGGCACGCCTCGGTAATATTGTTACGAGCGGCGATCCCGTACAAATTGGTAAACACTCGATCTTTCTGGATCCTTCCATCCATTAGATCGCAGTGTAGAAGTCTGGAGCGATCTGGTGCATTCCAGAGCGTTCATGTATGTGAACCTGAAGGGAGACTTCAATGCTCGATCGAGAAAGATCTGTCCATTTTGGCGAAGGCGCCGCTCCAGACCCGGCAGAATTATACGGGTAACGTGTGTGATTATTCAGGAATGGTCTAGAAATCGCATATGCCGGGCCACTATGGAATTTGCTGGAAGCAGACAGAAAGTTCGGGAACACTATTCGAAGGCCTTATACCGAGCGTTCATAAATTAAATGGGTCAAGGGTGCCTATGACTTTGAAAACATCTGTCGGAACTAGCATCGTTCATTTGATGTCTGTAATTTTTTGGTTATCGTAATTTGTCAAACCAGTCACAGTTTTCGTTTTCGGAACATTCTAAATGTGGTTTTCACGGAAGGGCACAAAACCTACATGATCGAGGAGTATTTTTGAACTTTAGGTATTCTCGTGCACTTATGGCAGATCAGAAATCAATACTATGAGACGTAACTTGTCAAAGTTTGACAAATTTATTTCAAAAGGATTACGCTAGTTTCGACAGACGTTTTTGAATCCACAGGCACCCTTGACCCATTTAATTTATGAACTCTCGGTATAAGGCGTCAGCCGGTAGCTCAGGGCAGTATTGAATTGGAAGAGACAGCGAGCGGATAAGTGAGCAGACAAGCGAGCGATAATCACAGCGATATTCAAAGTAGATAATTGTTGGCGTTATTTATTGTAGTAGTACGCAGAAATAAACAGTGTGTGTTTCAAATCGATCGTCTCAATTATATTCGAACCCGTACGCGAAATATCGTAACATTTGGTGTCAGAAAGCGGTATAATTGAGAGTAATTTGGCCTGCGACTACAGGACGTTCGGGAATATTGGAATTGATTCGTGAATGCCGGAGACGAGAAGCATGTCGAAGACAGGAGTCGAAGACGCTTTGGCGAACATCATGGCGATGATGCAGCAGCGGAAAAGCCTTCAAGAAGAACAGGAGAAGAAGCGTCTTGAAGAGAAAGAAGAGGACAAAAAGCGACAAGACGAATTAAAGAATCTTCTTCGAGAACAGGAAAAAACCGCGTCGAAGAGCGTCGAGAAGACAAGGAAGAACTAAAGAATCTTCTAGAAGGGCAGGAACAGGAATTGAGAAACCTGCTAGGAGAACAGGAAAGAAAACGCCTGGAGGAAAGGGAAGAAATATTAGCTGTTGTGGAACAACAGACGCGGTATTTCGACGGCAGTGTGAACAAGCTGGAGGAGAAAATGGTTGCGATGGTAGAAAAAGAAGTGGAAGCGGTGAAGGCCAACCTGACAAAGCTAGAGCAACAGGTTCAGAAAACTGCCGCTAGTGCTGCGATGGTTAGTTTAGCGGGTGTCCAACGTGTGAAGCTGCTGAACTTCGATGGTAAAAGTCCATGGACTACCTATAAAAAACAGTTCGATGCCGCTGCCGAAGCAAACGGATGGAGCGACGATGAGAGAGCCAAAGCTCTAGTCTTGGCCCTCAGAGGCCCAGCATTGGAGCTGCTCCAGACGATTCCTGAGAGTGAGCAGAAGGACTTTGCCAAGCTGACGAGGGTCTTGTAGCTTCAGTATGGGGACAATTATGTGCGGCAGATCCATTGAACTCAGCTGAAGGCCAGGACACAAAGGAGCGGAGAAAACCTTCAGGAATTCGAATTCGAAGTCCTGAGGCTGGTTCACCTGGCCTATCCAGCTCATCTAGCGGATGTTTTGGCCGACATCGCTAAAGAAGCTTTCATGGACGCAATAAGAGATCCAGATCTGCGTCAGATGGTCATGATCAGCAATCCAGCCAACATCAGCGACGCGCTCATTCAGGCTATTTGCATCGAGGCTGCCAAAGATGCTTCGCGCCCTCATCGTCTTAGAGAGGTGAACTTTGACGAATCTGGAGCATCACATGGTTCCGAGAAATCGGTGAAGGAGATGTTTGAGGAGCTTCTTAGCGCCATGTCTCGGAACAGACCCCAAGGCGAGCCAAGAGCTTGAAGAAGACCGCGTTGCTTCGGCTGTAGAAGACCGGGACATCTGCTTCGGGACTGCAGGTGAAGGTCGAGTTCAAGTGACCGTTCCACACCGGGACGGAGAACTCCCACTCCCGTGACCGGACAATTCGTCGCGTGGACAATTCGTCGCGGACAATTCGTCGCACGGACAATTCGTCACACGGACAATTCGTCGCGCGGACAGTTCGTCGCGCAAACAATTTGTTGCATGGACAATTCGTCGCGGACAAATTGTCGCGGACAAATTGTCGCGGACAGTTCGTCGCACGGACAATTTGTCGCGATTTTTTTTTGCTCTTTGCCTTGGTTTTACTAACCCGTTTCGTGTTTTCTCTTGCTTTTAGAGTTCTAATGAGCTCCTTATACCTCACTGTATTTTCTAAAACCCTTTTGGGCACCCTTGTTTTTTCAATGTCTTTGAACCTCTAGTGAGTCCCCTTGCATTACTCCGCGCACTCCTAGTAGTGCACCGAGCTTCCGGAACTCTGATTCGGAACCCTATAGAGCCTCTTGTGTCCGCAAGTGTCGTTTGGAGACCTAATTAGCTCTTCAGGTTTTTTCATGACTACCAGAATCCCAGCAAGCCCTCTGTTGCGTTCTTGTGCTATCCAGACCTCTATTGGGCCTCCTTGTGTCTTTAGTGCAGCTCAAAGCCTTTGGCGAGCCCCTTGCATTTCTCCGTGGCTTTCGTAGCAGTAAGCACCTTTGTGTTCTCATGTCAAATTCGAAGCCCCATCCTGGAGTTTCCTTATATTTTTTCTGAGCTCTGCTGAGCCCCCTTGCATTTTTCCATGAGTTTCGGAGCACTAGTAAGCCCCTTGCACTTTCATGTGATGTTCGGAGCCCTGACGTGCCTCTTATATCCTCAAGTTTAATTTTGGGCCCTAATGACTTTTCCCATATTTTCCATAGCTTTCAGAATTCCAGAATCCCCCATTTTGCAAACTTCTGTTATCAAGAGCCCCACTGGTCCCAGTGTGATTTGAAACCCTGCTGAGTCCTCTTGTATTTTCCTTAGTTTCTGAGCACTAAGCACCTTTGTGCCGTCATGTCATTCGAAGCCCTATCGGTCAGAGCATTAGTAAGTCTCTTGTGCCTTCATATAATATTCCGACCTCTGTTGCCCTTCCCCCCCTGTGTCCGCAAGTGTGGTTGTAATTAGCCCCGTCATGTTCTTTCATGGCTTTCAGGGTATCAGTAAGCCCAGAGGTAAGCCCCTTTTGCCTTCTTTTGTTAAACAGAACTCCGTCGGGCTTCATTGTGTCGTCTATATTATTTGAAATCCTGCTGAGTCCCCTAGCATTTCTTCGTGGGTCATGGGAGCTTCATCGGACCCCCTTGTGCCCTAATGTATCGTTTGGGTTTGGAGCCCTGATGAGCTTCCTAATGCTCCCTTATTGCCCTCCAAGGGCCCCCTTGTCTCTTCAACGTCTTTTGAAGTCCTGCTGAGCCCCATAGCATTTTCCCGTGAATTACGGAGCTCTATTGGGCCCCGTAGTACCCTCATGTATCGTTTGGAACCCTGATGAGACCCCTTTTTGGAGCTTTCAGAATTTCAATGAGCCCTCTTGTGCCTTTTTGCGCTGTTAGAGGCCCTAGTGATCCTTCGTGGGCCCCAATTGTTTCTTCAACGTCTTTTGAGACCCCGATGATCCCCCTCACTTTTTTCTGTGTCTTTTGGAGCATTAGTGAGTTTCTTGTGCTTCCATGTGATATTCAAAGCCCTATCGGCCCCCTTGTGTCCGGAAGGGTACTTCATTGGACTCCCTTGTTCCTTCAACGTGTCTTGAAGCCCTGCTGAGCCCTCTCACATTTCTCTAGACTTTTGGTGCATAAATAGGCACCTTGTGTTTTCATGTGATGTTTGGAGCCCCCTTGTGTTCTCAAGTGTGGTTTAGGGCCTTAATTAGCCCACTTATGTTTTTTCTTGACTCTCAGAGTACTACAGTGAGCCCCCTCTTGCCTTGTTTTGTTATAGAGAGCTCCATTAGGCCCCCTTACGTCCTTAATATAGTTTGAAGCCCTGCTGAGCCCCTTCGCTTTTTTCTGTGGCTTTAGAGCTTAATCGGGCTCCCTTTTGTCCTCATGTGTAGTTTGGAGCCCTGATGAGCCCCTATGTGTTAATTGTCTGGCCACGCATCGAGAAGTGTCGTTCCTTTTGCGACGAATTGTCCGTGCGACAAACTGAACGCGACGAATTGCCTGCGACGAATTGTCCGCTACGAATTGCCCGCGACAAATTATCCGTGCGACGAATTGTCCTTGAACTGCCAGCCCTGATGGACGCTATCAGGAAAACAAATTCTAGCTGGCGCTAAGGGACGCACGCTGGCTGGCAGTCCTCAATGCCCCAGGAGTTACTCCGTCTCACTGCTGCGGAAGTCACCCAATAGCCTTCTTCTCAGTGAAAAGCTTGACGAGGACGATTGCGTGTTCGTAATCGATACGGGAGCCACGAAGTCAATCGTTTGCCGAGGGATACTTTGAAAGCAACGCATTGTGCCACTGAGGGACGGCGCTCGTTTGACTACAGCTACCGGAGAGTCTGCTACATTGTACGGAGAAGCTGAAGTAAGCATTCGCTTCGGACGATTTCTTCTGCGAGAAAAAATCCTGGTCGCTGACATTGTTGACGACTTCATACTTGGCCTGGACTTGATGAATAAATACGGATTCATCCTGGATGTTGGATAGCGGACGTTGAAAATCCGAAACGAAGAATTGGCGCTTAGAACATCCATGAAGGCCGCTGAAGAAATCCGCCCACTTTCGGCTGAAACCGTTCGTGTAGCCGCCAACTCCGAGAAAATCGTGTGGGCAACACTGAACTGACAACCTGGAGGACATGTCGCCGGCATTGCTGAACCCGACACAGCTGCCAGCTGCATCATGGCTAAGACATTGATTAACATGGACAGGACAAAAATCCCGATCAGAGTCATTAACCCGAACAAGACGAGCAAAACAATCAAGGAAGGAGAGACCCTGGGCAAGTGTGAACCCGTGGAGTGGATCTCACGCTGTGAAGACATATCGACAAAGGCTGCGACTCCCAAACTCTTGGAGAAAAAGCTAGTTGAGATGTTCTCGCCTGACTGGAAACATCTGAGTGGCAAGGAGAAAGAGCTTGCGACGCAATTCATCCAGGAAGAAGCTGCAGCCTTTGCGATGGAAGGTAATCCTACCGGGAGGACCAGCGTGATCCAACATCGGTTCAACACTGAGAACGCCGCACCGATCCGACAGGCTCCCCGGCGCCTCCAATTGGCGAAGCTAGAAGAGGTGTCGAAGCTCTTAAAAACATGTTGGATGACGGCGTGATCGAAGAATCGACGAGCCCATGGTCTTCACCGGTTGTTTTAGTCACGAAGAAAGACGGTAGTACACGATTTTGTGTGGAGTACCGCAAACTCAATGATGTGACGAAGAAAGAGAGCTATCCACTTCCTCGGATTTACGACACTCTGAGCACGCTGTCTGGATCGAGCTGGTTCTCGACGCTTGACCTGAGAAGTGGTTACTGGCAAATGGGACTCCACAACGACGACAAAGAGAAGACGGCGTTTTTCGCTGGGAGCGGCCTTTATCAGTTTACTGTGATGCCATTTGGACTTTGCAACGCACCGACCACGTTTGAACGTCTAATGGAGTGCGTCTTGCGAGGTCTTACATGGGAAACTTGCCTAGTCTACCTCGACGACGTGATGGTCATCGGTCGAACCTTCAAGGAGCACCTGAAGAACCTCCGGGAGGTAATTCGACGTCTTCGAGGTGCACATCTCAAGCTCAACCCAAAGAAATGCGTGCACTTCCAGAAGCAAGTCAATATTCAAGGCACGTTGTGTCGTCTGAAGGAATCGAAACCGATCCAGCGAAAATGGATGCAGTCCGAGAATGGCCGCGACCAAGAAATCAGCATGAAGTCAGAAGTTTCTTGGGCTTATGCACCTACTACAGACGATTTGTGGAAAAGTTCGCTGACATTGCTAAGCCCTTGCAGAAACTGACTGAAGACCGTGCGCCATTCCTGTGGACCAAGGAGTGCGAAAACTCATTCAAGACTCTGAAGATTGCATTGTGCTCGAGTCCTATTCTGGCATACCCTCTTCCTCAAGGACAGTACATCTTGGACACTGATGCCAGCAACAGCGGAATTGGAGCAGTGCTGTCACAACACCAGCAGGGCCAAGAGCGAGTAGTGGAGTACTACAGCAAGGTGTTGTCCAAGCCTGAAAGGAACTACTGCGTGACGCGTAGGGAGCTACTGGCCATAGTGAAAGCTGTCGATCACTTTCACCAGTACCTCTATGGCCGGAAATTTTTGGTGAGGACTGACCACGCTGCCCTGAAATGGCTACTGCAGTTGAAGAATCCCGAAGGACAGTTGGCTCAGTGGATCGAGAAACTGCAACAATATGACTTCAAGGTCCAACACCGCCCTGGAAGAAGTCATAGCAACGCGGATGCTCTTTCTCGAAAACCATGCAACGAAGACTGTAAGCACTGCAAGAGGGTAGACCAGCAGAATGGGAACGTCGAAGTCAAGGCAATCGTTTTCGACACCCCGAGAAATTGGACTACGGCTGAGCTCAAGAAGGAGCAGCGTGAGGACCCAGCCATCGGTACGCTAGCTAAAAGGAAGGAACTTGGCCAGGACAGACCAGAATGGGCCAAGATACCTAGTGGAGGGCCCAAATTCAAGCGTCTTTCTGGATCCTTCCATCCATTAGATCGTGGTGTAGAAGTCTGGAGCGATCTGGTGCATTCCAGAGCGTTCGTGTATGTGTAACTGAAGGGAGACTTCCATGCTCGATCGAGAAAGATCTGTCCATTTTGGCGGAGGCGCCGCTCCAGAACCCTGCAGAATTATACGCAGAATTATATGGTACAGGCGTTGCTGGACGCCGCTAAGGGCGAGATTTAGGGCTTCGAGGAGGAAGACGCTCTATTTATACGTTTCTTGGTGTCGGCAAGGCTTTTGACTGCTTCTTTCATTCCGGCTTTTTTGGTTTATTTACAAAACATGTACACAATCTTGTACACTCAACAAAGCTACGGTACAAGCTAAAAATAAATAACTATCAGTTTAGAAAATATCAGGATCGCTTTCGTCGTTCTTGGACGACGCCGGAGGCGTCGTCTGGACCACAGTCGTCGTCGCAACAGTAGTGGTAACGGTAGAAGGAGGTTTACTGGTTGTTGTAAATATCGTAGTCCTATCGGATTCAGAAGAGCTCGGTTCTTCGGTTCCGTCGTTGCTCCTGTCGGTGAAATCAGGCTTGCTGGTGGCAGCCACCACGTTGTCGTTGGAAGCGGAATGCAGCTGCTCGCTCTTGCTCATTTCGGCCTTGTACTGGTCGCTGGGCGAGGGAATTTTGGCTTCCAACGGCAGTAGATCGATGGACTGGACGTGGGCCCGCACGGAAACGCCCGGTGGAACGGAGAAGAGAGTGTCGCCCACGTTGGTGACGAGGGTTCCTCTGCACTTTTCGCACGGCGAGTTGCTTCCGATGTGTATGACTTGGTTTTGGCCGGCGTTTCCGGGCGGTCGCGGCGGTCTGGAGTTGGTCTCGCTGCCGAAGAGCCCGAAGGAGCCGCCGACGTCGTTGTTGGCGTCGCCGTAGTCCAGCGAGCCGAGAGAGCCGGTGGGACGCGGCAGGCCGTCGCTCGGGCTTGGTTTGTACGAACCGTCATCGCCTGCAAAGATAGATCAATCAGTAAGTCAGTTGGACGGATAATGAAAAAATCTATAGCGGTTGTGCATATTTGTGCTTTCTGGAGGTTGAATAATGTAAATAATAATTCAAATTGTCTTTATTCTTATTCCTTAATAATTTTGACTTCGAGATGCACATAGCAATTTTCCTCGATACGCCGCTCAATAGACGTCGCCAGATATCAGCAGCTGTTATGAGTGACTATCTCACTCCCCCTCCTCCTCCCCCAGGTTGACATGGTATGTACCAGTATAACTGGTTGCCTAGCTCTACAAACATCTGGCGAGAAAGAGTTCAGTGTGCACAATTGCTGGAATTGCAATTGGAATTGGCTGTTTGAGTGAACCGTATCACATAGAGCTGAAACAAGGAGCCAGGCCTGTTGTAAATGCCACTAGGCGGGTACCTTTGCCTATCCAAGACAAATCAAAAGTCAGTCTAGATCAGCTAGTCAAACGGAGAATAATTCATAAAGTTGAAGGGCCATCAGACTGGGTAAATGCACTCGTGCGTGTCAGAAAGCCAAACAGCAACATCAGGATATGTTCAGATTCCAAAGATTTAAACGATGTTATTGAAAGAGAATTCTGTCAAATACCTACAATTGAAGAAATAACATCTAAATATACCAAAATTGAAAAATTAAATTGAAAAATAACCAGGGGCAAAATATTTCAGCACACTTGATGCCACCAACGAGTTTTACCAGGTTCAATTAGATAAGGAAAGTTTAAACCTATGCACTTTTGGCACCCCATTCGGGAGATATAAATTCTTGAGGCTACCCTATGGAATTAAATCAGCTCCTGAAGTCTTCCATTTAAGATTCAAACAAACGTTTAATTTTCCAGGTGTAGAAGTATACATTGACGATTGATTAGTTTGGGGTAAAACAAAAGCCGAACACGACGAAAGGTTAGACAAAGTCTTGAAAATTGCAAAAGAGAAAAGTATTGAACTCAATTCAAGTAAATGCCAATTCAGTCAAAATGAGATAAGATACATGGGACATATAATTTCAGAGAAAGTGTTGCGGTAGACAGTTCAAAACTTGAAGCAATTTCAGAAATGCCGAGGCCTACTGATGGAAAAGGGGTACAAAGACTCCTCGGAATGCTAACATACGTCAGTAAATTTATCCAAGATTTTTCAGAAAATACCGAGCTCCTTCAAAAAATAATTGAAAAAAGATGTTGAGTTCGAATGGCTGGATGCACACCAGCAGGCCTTTGAGGGTTTAAAGTCAAAATTGGCCAGGAGTCCGGTGCTCCAATTTTTTGATGTCAACAAGGACAAGCCAAGTACAACTCCAGTGGATAGCTCGAAATCTGGATTAGGAGCTGTCTTACTTCAAAATAACTTACCATGCGTTTATGCCTCACGAGCTTTGGCAGATACTGAGCATCGATATGCTCAAATAGAAAAAGAGTTACCTACTTGCCATTTGTTACGGGTTGAATAAATTTCATGAGTATGTGTTTGGCAAAAGAGCCCTAGTGGAAACCGACCATCAGCCTTTAATCTCAATATTTAAAAAGCCATTGAATAAGTGTTCAGCTCGTCTTGAGCGAATGCTGATTCAGATACAAAAATACGACATCGAAGTCAGATACAAACGTGGCAAAGATCTCTTAATAGCAGATGCACTTTCCAGGCCTTATTTCCCTAAACAGACGGAGGATGATAAGAAATGAGAAATAGAAATTGATGCTCAAATTTGCCTTATCACTTCTCAAATCAACGCATCAGACAATAAAATGCAATAAATTGGAGAAAATACCAAAAACGATGATAAACTCATTGCCCTAAGAAATGTAATTGAAATTGGATGGCCAAATAATAGTGAAAAATTCAACGAAAATGTAAAAGTTTATTGTAAATATCGGGACGAACTAACAGTCATTAATGACATAATTTTCAAGGGTCAATGCATACTTATACCAAAGAAAATGAGAAGAGAAATGCTGAATAGAATCCATTACAGTCACTTAGGCTCAAACAAGTGCATTAAGTTAGCTCAACAAACGTTATTCTGGCCAAACATGGTCGATGAAATTCAACAATTTATCGCGAATTGTCACGACTGTCAAACGTACTGCAAGTCAGGTCAGGTCATGATGCGATTTGTTTGAATTAAAAGGGGAAAAATTCTTGTTGATGGTAGATCATTATTCTGAATATGTTGAACTCGCAAAACTGACAAATGACACTGTTACCAGCTATCAAATAATTATTAAATGAAATTCATCTTTGCTCGTCACGGCATACCGTCGATAGTAGTCTCGGATGGAGGACCTCAATTTCCGTCTGACCAATTTGAAAAATTTCCAAAAGAATGGGACTTCGACCACGTTCTATCGTCTCCAACTTATGCCCAATCGAATGGTATGGCCGAAAGACAGATCCAAACAATAAAAAAACATGTTAAGAAAAACTACCGCGGATCACAAAGAATTGCCAATGGCACTGCTGCATTTCAGAAATACTCCTGGTGTAAATGGTTGGTCGCCAGCTCAAATTTTGATGTCAAGAAGACTACGAGCCAACTTACCCGGCTTCACGGAGAACCTAAATCCTGAAACAGTCAACACAAAAATGTATCACAGTCAAATAAAAGAAGCTCAAAGTCGGCAACAAGAAATGTATAATGATAAAAGAGGAGTTCAAACTTCAACCCCTTTACTGGTTGGAACACATGTACATGTTCAAATAAGACCACAAGCAACGTGGACACCAGCTATCGTGTTGAGTAGATTGAGAGATCGATGTTATAAACTCAAGCTAGAAACTGGTTCTGTACAATTGAGAAATAGGAAATTCATCAAACCAAAATTAGCGCAAAATAAAAACATAGTGGACCGTTGTCCACAAAATACACAATTTGTCAACAAAAATGATAATGATAAAGTTAAGCCTTACTTAGAAATGAAGATTGAAGGAGAGACTACACACAACGAAGATAACACCCCGATCGAACAAAATGTCGCGGTCGAACCAAATGTATTGGTTTAACCAAACCGTACAAAAGAAAAAACCACAAGTGCGGTAGGAAACAGAACTCCTATTGTCTCAACACGAACAAGTTCAGGTAGAACAGTTAGACCTGTTGAAAAATTAGATTTGTAAATTTAAATGTAAGTAATTAAGTAGAAAAGTATAATATAGCTTAGTTCAAGTTGAATTAAAATCCAAAGTTAGTTTAACCCCCACGTTTCATAATTAAGTATCAGTATTTAATAATTCTTAAGAAGAGGAGATGTTAGTGGAGCTAGGCAACCAGTTGTACTGGTGCATACCATGTCAACCTACCCCCTACTCGCTACCGACTTGACGGTTAGTGATTACGGGATTCGCCGCCAGTTAGAGACTGACACTGTACCAAGACGGTCCCCAGTCGTTGCCATTGTTCAACAATAAATACAATCTAATGCAATCTTGAGTGTCTTTTAATACATCCATTAATAAGACACACCTCATCAGCTTGCTCGGTTCATGTCTTCTTTAAAATGGTTCAGCCTGAACGCCAGGTATGTCTTGAACAGTTGAACTTGAACTTCTATGTAACCACTTGTCGAGAAAGTATCAACTGCTGAAAGCTTGTGAAGTATGATTCCAGGCCAGTCTCTCTCCCATGTACCCTGTGCTGTTTTTATTGCTCTGCCTACATCACAGAAGCCTGGAAGGACGAGTGCAACAACTGCAGGTTACTCATAGGCGGCCATTCATCTAATAATAGCAAATGCAGACAAATATTTTCCGTTCTTCCATCACTACGTTTGACAACTTCACATTGACGGAACATTGACCGCAGTCAGAAAAAGAAAGGTTAGATTTGACTTTTCCGACTGAGTGATGGGACTGACAGGCGTCTCCAGGCGTTTCCGATAAATGACGGCCGTCAATCTACCAAATGAGGTGGCGTCTCCCAGCGGACAAAAGTGGCAGTGCATGGCCCCATTAACGCTAATACGAGATTAGGTAAATGGATTTGAATGTGGCCAATCCTGATAGGTTGATCATGGGAAATGCATGAAATCTGCAGCTAATCAATCACTGGATCATTATCTCCTGACCGTTGGTGCAGCCCAGGGTGAGACACTAATAATATCAAAACACTACGCTCCTCAGTGAACTTACCAGTTGGTTGATATGAACCGTCGTCGATAGGTCCAGCGGTTGATGATGGTCGCCCTCCTCCGCCTCCTCCCGATCCTCCTCCTCCTGTTCCTCCCCCTCCTGCTCCTCCTCCTGTTCCTCCACCTGCCGCTCCTCCTCCTCCAGAATTAGAAGAACCTCCTCCACCGCCAAACAAGTCATCGTGGAAGTCACTGCCATCATCACCGTAGTCGTAGCTAGGCTTCGGCGGTCTGCTTGGCCGACTGGGTTTTCCAAAATCTGGTTTCTTATCCCCGAACCCGGGCTTGTTGAGATCATTACTGAACTGATCGTAATCTTCGGAAGACGTACTGCTCGGTTTCTTCGTGGGCTTCGGAGTGGTGCCGCCGCCAGAACCCTTGTTGTTCAGAGGCTTGCCGTGTTCGCTGGCCGCCAAATCGAATACATCCCCGGGATCGTCTTTGTAATCGTAGAAATCCGGCGGGATGATGTCGGGCCTTCCGAAAGGAAACACGGTCGGCAGATGCGGCCCCTTCACGTTCTTCAGCACCCTGTATCCGGTTTCCGGCCCGGCGATGTAGTGTACAGAGTGCTGCACTCCTTTGTCGTCAAGATAGGTGTACGAACCACGGACGTGGCCGGTGGCGTCGCTCGTTTCCGTCCGCCGCTGGTCGGGTCCGGCCGAAACGAAGCGGTAGCTTCCGTCGAGGCCGCGCTGGATCGAGGTGCGCCCTCTGGGTATCGGCTTTCCGCGACCTCTGAAGTAAAGGGGGCCGTAGATGTTCGGGTTCGAGTCCGGGAAGGGGGTTTTGACGTGGAAGCCGGTGTTTTTGCCGGCGATGAACTCGACGTTGTGCCGTTCGCCGATGTCGTCCAGGTAGGTGTACTTGCCGGTGACGTCGCCGACTCGGTTGGCGTCCTCCTGTCGGCTGTAGGTCCTGGTGCGGAACTTGAAGCTGTAGCTGGGGTCTTCGAAGGGGTCGAAGTAGGGGTCGTCGCGGGAGCCGATGGGTCGCGGACCGTTCTGGTTGAGGTCGTACTTGCGGACGACGTTTCGCCCTCTAGGGCGGTATCCTCGCGGACCTGCCGTATAGATCGTCGAGTCTATCGCTCCTGTAAGACATCAATAGAATCCATTAGTGAAACTTCATTCTACTCAGATATTGTTTCATAATAAAGTGCATTCCGACACATATGAAGGCATGAGGGGATAGATTAAGTATATCTAAGTGAGTATAATGAAGTGCTCAACAAATATGTTGTCGTGAGGAAAGAATTTCAACCATATAACTTATGGATGGCATAATCACAAATCAATCCAATTCTGTTCTGAGAATCGGTTAGCTCAATCTTCACCTTTGATGAAGGTGGAAAATGCCGAGCTTCCACTTTCCGAAGTTCAAGAGTTCAGGTTTAAATTTCGAGATCAAGCCAGAATTCCAGAGGTGAATTCTTGAATTCCTGAATCCACGTCTGGCTTTTTCAATTTCGAGAAGATCTCCCAAATTTGATTATTTCCGAGCTCAACTCTGCATTCCCGAGATAATTCCTAAAATAATTACACAATTTGCGAATTCATGTCCGAGTTTCCAGGATGAATCCAGAGTTCCAAAATTGAAGTCTGGATTTCCAAGATGAACTATAGCTTTCCGAGTTGAGTCTGATTTTTTGAGATGGAATCTAGGCTCCCGAAATACACATACTTTTGAAGCTCAAGTCCGAATTTTAAAAATAAAGTCGTAATTGTCTGAGATAAGAAGTTCTCAAGTGAAGTCTGAATCTGTTCAAGATGGAAAGTCCGAATGAAAGCCTGAAAATCCAAGTCAAAGTCAGAGTTTCACGCTGTGGTCTATGTTTCCTGAGTAACCTCATGGCGGCTTTATGGCGGCTTTACAGAACTTCGTATGTCGCCGGCGACAGCGTCGCTGGCCAATGGGATTCGATCTGCCTGTACTCCCCTACCCCCCTCCATAATTCCCGCGACACGAGTCGTGTCGTTCAAATCATTCAACTACAGTGGAGTGGGGGACTGTCGCCGGCGACAAACGAAGTTCTGTAAAGCCGCCATTACAGAACTTCGTATGTCGCCGGCGACAGTGTCGCTAGCCAATAGGATTCGATCTGCCTTTACTCCCCTACCTCCCTCCATAATTCCCGCGACACGAGTTTCTGTCGTCGTGTCGTTCAAATTATTCAACTACAGTGGAATGAGGGATTGTCGCCGGCGACACACGGAGTTCTGTAAGGCCGCTATAAGATGTATCGAGTTGAAGTTTCGTCGAATTCAAATTTCCGAGTTCAAGTCTGATTTTCGAGATAAAATCGAAAATTCTGAGTTTGATCAAAATGTGGTTCGAGTTTCTGAGATCAAGTCGAAGATTTCCACTAGGTATTATGATGAAGCGAAAATTCTGAGCTTGAGGCTTGATTTTTCTGATGGAGAGAATTCCTGAGTTCTATTGAGTTTGAAGTACAAAATAAGTCGGAAACTCCGAGTTGTACTTCGAATTTTCGATAAAACGAATTTTCAAGATTGAGTCAGAATTATTTTTGGGATATTTTTGGGAATAAAACCAGAATTCCCGAGATTATATTAGAGTTTCTAAGTCGAGTCCCACTTTCCGCGATTAAGTTGAAATTCACGAAATAATCTGAGTCTTCGAAATAGAAATGAATCTCGAGATAATTCCACAGCTACCTAGGTTGAGTCTGAATTTGATAAAGGCAAAAGTTCCGAGCTAAAGTCTCAATTTCCTAGAAACCTGAACTTGAAATATGTATCTGGGTCGATGTCTGAATTCTAGAGGTGACTCAAGATCCTTGAGTTCAAGTTAAACATTTGGAGACAATTCTGGAATCTCCGGTATTGTAAGCTGAATTTCCGAAGAACTCCCGAAATACTGATAAGACTGAGAATGATCAAGGCCAAAATTCCGAGGTGAACGTTGAACTCTGACTGAATCTTCGAGTTTGAGTGAGAATGTCTATGTTTGAAATCTCAGTTTCGGAATAAATAAAGAAAAAGAAGACACATCTTCATCAAAAACATTTGAGAAAAGTAATGAATTACATCAAAAATGGTTAGAAATAAAGTAACTTCTTCAAAAACTCCAATAAGGAAAAGTGTATTCTGGCGATACATTTTTCAACTCAAAATGACAAGTTTCACCGATTTATGCCGGAAAAGTTGAAAATCCTATGAGTTTTGAGTTCAAGTCTGACTCTTGGAGATGATTTTCGAACTTTCGATATTATGAGCTGAATTCTCGAGATCAAGTCAGAATTCTTGAAATATTTAGTAGGTACTAAGAACTATCAAGGCAGAAATTCCAAGATGAACCGGATCTTCGAGCTCAACTGAGAGTATCTCAAGTTTGGAGTCGGAGTTTTACTTCCTTCACACGGAAATCTCAGAAGAATGTCAAATTTTTTGAGTACAAACTTGAACTTCAAATGGCGGCTTCACAGAACTTCGTATGTCGCTGGCGACAGTCCCCCACTCCACTGTGTAGTTGAATAATTTGAACGACGTGACAACAGAAACTCGTGTCGCGGGAATGATATGGAGGGAGATAGGGGAGTACAGGCAGATCGAATCCTATTGGCCTCCGATCCACTGGCCCACAATAACATATTAATAATAATAATAATATGTTTATTCACGCCATAAGCTTACACAACATAGAATTAACATTATGTCATCATCAACGGTCAAAAATTGACATGAAGTCGGAAGTCTTGGGATAATATCGAAACTTCCAAGTTAAAGTTTGAGTTTACAAGATGATATCGAAAAACCCGAAATAATTGAAAAAAATTCTAGTTTATGATGCTCGAGCTCATGTCAAAAATGTTGAGTTTGATTGAGGTGAAAATTCTGAGTTTCGGTCCGAGTTTTCGACATGTCGGAACTCTCGAAGTAAATAGTTGGAAAATTCCTGAGGAAAAGCCAAAAATTATTCTGAGTTCAGTAATGGCCAACAACAACGATCCATGTTGTCAAAAATAAACTCCCGAGAATTTCCCAGTTGTAGTTTGGATCTTGGAATAAAATCAGGAATTCAGAGAAAACTCCGAAGATCTCAAATTCACGAAATCTCGAGGAAATCTTCGGTTGAAAATTTTTTATTTCCGAAGTTAATTCAAAATTTCCAAAATAATTGTGTATAACGGAGTTTCCGAGGTTTAGTCGGGGCTTGATAGAGTGTGCCTGTTGGAGTCTCCAGCCAAAACTACAATCTCAATTCGTTCAATGTTATCCAAAATTGAATCGGATACTTTTGCATGGGAAAACTCACACATTCCTGACTAATTTGAGCTCTAGAAGCGTCAAATATCTCCAAGAAGCTTGAAATAGTCACCAATTTGGAATTCAGGCTTCGAGTCTCCAGAAAAACTCCAAATTCTTTGCTTTGGTCTTATTTCAATTCAGATAATACAATTCTGTAGATGGTAAATTTCTGAACAATTTACTCGTGAGCCTTGAAAAATTTGAATATCCCCATCTGAAGATTGGGAGATCCATTTTAAAAAAAATCAGGGTTCATTGCTTATTCCTGCGGGAGTCCCCAAAAGAAACTGCAATATCTTCCATTGAGTGTTATTTCAATGAAAACTAGACACTTCTAATGGAGGAAAACTGGCATGTCACTTTAAAATATAAGCCTTAGGAGCATTTAGTATTCTCAAGAAAACTGAGACATTTGATTTTTTTGAAATTGTGGGTTTATCGCTTGTTTTTATTGTAGTCTCCAGGGAAAACCACAATTTCTTCTATTTGGTGTGATTTTGAATGGAAACTACACACTTTTTGTAGAGGAAAAGTGGCATGAGAATCAACAATACAAGCCCTAAAACTAATGAATATTCCCAAAAAAATCAAAACATTCATTTTTGGGGAATTCAGGGTTTGTCGCTTGTTCTTTTTGAAGTTTACCGAAGAAAACTACAATTTCTCCAATTTTGGGTTATATTGAATGAAAACCAGACACTTTTTGTGATGAAAAACTGGCTTGTGACAACAAAACAAGGCCCCAAGGTGATCAAAAAACTCATTCTTGAAAAATTCAGGGTTTGTCCTTTATTCTCATTGTAGTCTCCAGAAAAATGCTACAATTTTTTATATTTGATGTCATTCTTGATTGAAAACGAGACACTTTTCATGACGAGAAACTCCCTTGTGACTAAAAATACAAACCCCAGAAGCATTGAATATCTCAACAAAAAAACATTCATTTTTTGAAAACTCAGGGTTTGTCGCTTGTTCTTATTGGAGTCTCCGAAAAAACTACAATTTCTTCTATTTGGTGTTTTTTGAATGAAGACTAGACACTTTTTGTGAAGAAAAACTTGCATATAACAACAAAACAAGCTCTAAAAGGATTGAATATGCCTTAAGATAAGTGAAAAAACTCATTTTTGAGAACTTCAGGGTTTGTCGCTTGTTCTTATTGTAGTGTCCAGGAAAAGCTACAATTTCTTCTATTTGATATCAATGAAATAGGAACTTAGACACTTTTTGTGGAGAAAAACTGCTCTGTGATGTATTAATATAAGCTCCTGAAGCATTGAATATCATCAAAACTCATTGACACATTCATTAAAAAAAATCGGGTTTGTCGCTTTTTCTTATTGGGGTCTTTCGGGAAAAAAACTACAATTTTTTGTATTTGGTGTCATTTTTGAGTGAAAACTAGACATTTATGTGTAGAACCACCGACATGTAATAACACAACAAGCCTCAGACTTGAAGCATCAGATATAATCGGAGGAAATTGAAATGCTCATTTTTAATCAGGGTTCGTTGCTGTTTTTTTTTTTGTAGTCTCCAGAAAAAGCGACAATTTCTCATATTTGATGTAATTTTGAATAAAAACTTGACACTTTTTATGACGAAGAACTGCCATGTGACTTGAAATACAAGCCCTGGAAACATTAAAATATCCCCCCAAAAAAACACTCATTTTTCAAAATTCAGGGTTTGTCGCTTGTTCTGATTGGAGTTTCCAAAACTTCGATTTGATGTTATTTTGAAATAAAAATAGACACTTTTTGTAAAGAAAAACTGGCATGTAGCAACAAAACAAGCCCAAGAAGCATCGAATATGTCCAAGGAAATTGAAAAATTCATTTTTAGAAAATTAGGGGCTTATCGCTTGTCCTTATTTGAGTCTCGAGGAGTAAAAGTTGCATCTTTTCTATTTGGTGTTATTTTAAATGAAAACTGGGCACTTTTTTCAAAGCAGAATTGTCATGTGACTGAAAAAACAAGCTTCAGAATCTAGAAGCTTTGAATATCCCCAAGAAGATTTGAACATTATTTTTTTCAAAAATTCAGGGTTTGTCGCTAGTTCTTATTGGAGCTTCAAAAGAAAACTACAATTTCTTTTATTTGGTGTTGATCTAAACAAAAATTAGACACTTTTTGTGGATGGAAACTTGCAAGATTGAAACACTAATTTTTGAAAAATTCTGGGTTCGTTACTTGTTCCTGTTGGATTCACTACAAAAACTGCAATTTCTCTTATTTGGTGTTACTTTCGATAAAAACAAGATATTTAGTCCAGGAATTATAGGAAAATTAGCGAACAAATGATAACTAGCCGGATTTTTTTATATAAGCTCAGTTAAGCATGTAGTTCAACATAGTAAAAGTCCTCAAGAATCCGGTGTGAGCTTCGGCCGTTGTGGCCTCGAGAGGAACTTAAGGATCAGTTTTTCGTGTTTATCTCGTAAACGATGGCACTCGGAGGAAAAGCACTTGGAGGATTGTGTTGTCTACAAGGAACGTCCTTACATATTCCATCATCAGTCCACTCCTTCTTCGTCAAAACACAAGAAAAGCTGAATAGTCCAGATGCTCGATGCCGAAGATTGTACGGACCTTGAGTTTTATGATGGCAGGGTGCCACTTGGTAGAGGTGTTGTCAGATTCATTCTCTTTTGATTGAAACTTGATGTCATCAATACCAACTATGCCGGCGGCATATACAGGGTGACATAAAAAAAAAGTTGAACAAATGTACTTCCAAAACCAAAATATGTTAAGACATGTAAATCGCCTGAAATATTTCTAATTTCATGACCATGAAGTCGTCGTGAACTTGAATCAAATATGTTGAGCCGTTTCTGAAATATCTTCAGAAGACTGGAGTCGTTACGAAAAAAAAATAGTTCTCCGTACCTATATCAGTAATTCTTCAGATCTTGAATCGAAACTTGGTGTTTTGAATCAAAACAATGATAAATTACATTTAAAATGAAATTACAGTGAAAAGCCTTCTCTAGGTTACCTAATCTTAGAAAAAACACAGTCAACTTTTTTCTGATATGATAGGTAGACGAAAATATATTTTTTTCTAGTAACAACTTCAGTCTTTTGAAGATATTCCAAGAACGGCTCAAGATGGAATGGATTTATTTCCCAACAGGCAACGCCCAATTACAGGAAAACTTTATAACAAAAAAAAAATGGAATTGAATGAGAAATTATATAAAACAAAAAATCAAACACAATCATGCGAATACACAAAAAGAAAAGGTCAAAATAATATCAATAACATAAGCAAGTTGACTTCGTGGAGTCAGTCATTGCCCAGGACGGAAGACATAATGGACTTGATGCTGCTGAAATTAATATCACAAACATTAGAGATTTTGTTGAACGTGTGGCACATAATAGAAGATATTCAATTCAAGTTCACGACGACTTCATTACCATGAAATCAGAATTATTTATGGCGATTTAGATGTCTTCACCTGTTTTGGTTCTCGAGGTACAAATGTTTAACTCTTTATTTCTACTTCACCCTGTATATGCCGCCGGCATAGTTCGTCTTGATGGCTTCAAGTTTCAACCAAAAGAGAGTGGATCAAACAACACCTCTACAAAGTGGCACTCCGCCATCATAAAACTCAAGGTCCCATACCAGTCTTCAGCATCGAGCATCTGAACTATCTTTATTTTCTTGTGTTTTGACGAAGAAGGAGATGACTGACGATGAAATGTGTTAGGACCTTTCTTGTAGACAATAAAATTTTCAACAGTTTCTTCCCAAAAACTTTTTTCCCAAGTGCTATTGTTCATGAGATATACTCCGGCTAGCTATCATTTTTGTTTGCTATTTGCGATTTGAACAGCTTAAATGCCTGAACTAATTATAAAAAATGAAACTATGCCTGTGACTCTGACTCAACAATAAAAGGCCTAGAACCACTGATGAATATCCAAAAAATGATTGGAACATGCATTTTTGGAAAATTCGGGATCCGTTGCTTATTCTTGGAACTAGATACAGATACTTTTTGCAACGAAAAACTAGCATGAGACTCAACAATACAAGCTTCAGAAGCACCAAATATGCCGAGAAAGATCAAAACATTCATTTTTGGAAAAATTTTGGTCTGTCCCTTGTTTTGGAGCCTCCAGGAAAAAACCACAATTCCTCCTATTTGTTGTTGTTTGAGATGAGAACTAGACATTTTAAAAAAGAAACTGTCATGTGACAGAACAATACAAGCCTTAGAAGCTATTGAATATGCTCAAGAAAAATGAATAATTGGAACATCTATTTTTGAAACATTCACGGTTCGTTGCTTGTTCCTGTTGGAGTCTCCAGGAAAAACTCTGGTTACTTTTATTTGGTGTCAAATTAAAACTGCACATCTGTGAAGGGAAACTGGTATGTGACCCAACAGTATCTACAAGCCCTGGAAGCATTGAATATCCTGAAGAAGATTGAGACATCAATTTTTGGAAAATCCAGTTTTTTTTTGCCCTTTTAATAACTACTAGGTTATTAGCAAGTTCTTTTGTGGGGGTTTTTCAGTAACGATAACAGTATTGACGATAGCAACGAAAATATTCCTGGAACAGTGAGGATTAATCGGTGGGGTTTTCCCCAAGACGATTAAAACATTCATTTTTGAAAAATTGAAGATTTTTCGTTAGTTCTTGTTGTATAATCTCCAAGAAAAACTACAATTTCTACTATTTGGTGTTATTTAAGATGAAAACTGGACACTTTTTGTGGAGCAAGACTGGCATGTGACTCAATAATACAAGCCCTAAAAGCATTGAATATCCCCAAGACGATTGAAACGTTTATTATTCCAATTCAGGGTTTGTCGCTTGTTCCTATAGAAGTCTCCAAGGAAAATTACAATTTCTTCTATTTGGTGTTATTTCAAATGAAAACTAGAAACTTTTCGTGAAAGAAAACTGGCATGTGGTATGACAATACAAGCCCAGAAGCTTGAGTTGCCTCAGGCAGAATCAAACAATAATTTGAAAAAAAAAAACAGAATTTGTCGCTTGTTCTTATTGGCAGTGACGGCGCCAGGGGGTGGCCAGGGTGCAGTGGCGCAACTAGGATATTTCACAGGCAGGTATGGAAGTTCAGAATACAGAATGTCCAATTTTAGAAAAAAAATTCCGATGTTGCACCCTGTAGCGATAGACACAATTTTTCTCAACGGATTCAAGGCCCATGTAAAGAATTGTATAGGCTGTCTGATTTCGACATGATTCTAGTGGGCTGTGTTTCTGGTCGCCATCGGCCGATCGCGGCCTGAATCGCAGCCCACTAGGATCATGTAGAAATCAGAGAGCCTATATAAGAATCATTTTTAATTTTTGAACTTATGATGTTTGAAGGAATGTCTACAAGGAGGTGTGTATACTCCATACGTGAACAGCCTGTACAAGAAATAGAAGGCGGTAAAATGTCAGAAACTAAAACTGTCTGATTCAGTGGAAAGAAGGAATTTTATTCTTTCCTGGAGACTCGAACTAGCAGGAACAGGCAACGAACCCTGAATTTTTTTAGAATAAATTTTCAAATCTTCTTGTCGATAAGTAACGCTTGTATTGTTCAGAAACATGCTAGTTGTCCTTCATTCAAAGTATCCAATCAGATTTGAAATAACATCAGAAAAAAGAAATTATTGTACGTTCTTTTGGAGACTCCAACAGGAGCAAGCAGCGAACCCTGAACTTCAAAATTGTGATTTTTTCAAGTTCCTTGAGAATACTGAACGCCCCTAGAGCTCATATTGCTTGAAAACATGTCAGTTCTTTCTCGCAAAAAGATCTAATTCTTGTTTTAATAACACGGAAAAGGAAAAAATTGTAATTTAGGTCGGAAACTCCAACAGGCACACAAGCAACGAACCCTGAGTTTTGTCAAGTGAATATTTCAAGTTTCTCGAGAAAAACAAAGGAAAATAAGGACAAAAAACACAAGAAGAATCAAGAATTGATTTCGAACCTATATGTCTGAATCTCCCTACAGGGTGGTCCAGGTTATAGTAGCAATAATTCACCATTCGATGATTCATCGAAAACTAAGTCGACATGCATAATTTAATTTTTCTCCAAAACGCTTCCTAAGGGAGATGGAGCCCTTCAAACTTCAGTTTCCAATTTTTTTCTTTGCAATAACTCTAAAGTCATTAGAGCGATTTTGACCAAATCTGGTACAAATGCTCACGAAATAGATATCCATCACTTGACGTAGACAACTTTTGTCAAAGCTGTCCAGTGGCGTGAATACTGGGGGATTGTTCAACTTCTCCCACCCCATTTTCTACGTCACTGGATATTTTTGAAAAACTATACTCTTTTTGAATCTCTTGTTCAGTTTAGAAAAAAGTTACCCTTGTGAAATTTTGATTAGAGGCTTCATTTCCGAAATATTTGTGTTTGAAACTTTGTAAAACACCTCGAAATCGCGACTTTCAAAGGCCTAAAAACTAAAATCCAAGAAAACTCATGATTCCTCAACTGGAATTAGTTTTCCAGGTCGTTTAAGTTGATTTACTGCCATTTTTGCTGAGAAACGAGGCGTTTTCATAGAAAAAACAATTTGGGCACTGGAAAGTGGCGATTTCGAGATGTTTTCCACAGTTCAAAACCCAAATATCTCGAAAATTAAGCCTCTAATCAATATTTTACACGGGGTAACTTTTTTTTACATTGAACAAGAAAGATCAAAAAAAGTATTATTTTTCGAAAATATCAAGTGGCGTAGAAAATGGGGTCAGAGAGGTTGAATAATCCCCCGTATCTATGCCACTTGACAATTTTGGCAAAAGTTATTTAAGTCAAGTGATGGGTATCTATCTTGTTAGCATTTGTGTTGAATTTGGTCAAAATCGCTTTATGATTTGAGAGTTATTGCAAAAAAATATTTCAAAAATTGAACTTTGAAGGGCTCTTCTCCCTTAGGAAACGTTTTTTAGAAAAATTGAATTATGCATGTTAACCTAGCTTTTGATGGACCATCGAATGGTGAATTATTGCTACTATAACCTGGACCACCCTGTATAAGTGGTAATTTCTGTTTTGTTTTTTTTTTCTTCTGATTCCAATATCTTCGATGCAAGTCCTAATTATTTAAAATCTTTGATTCAATCGTTGATATTGATTGCGCACAGGCTTAAGAAGCTTCGGTTTCATCACAGAATATATTTGACTCCGCCTTAAAATTCTATAATTTGAAAAATTTTGAGGATTCAAAACTCAGGAATGTTGAGCTGGGAAGTTTTAAGAGTATCTTGGAAATTTTGACTTGATATCAGAATTTTCGACTTTATCTCGAAATTGTTCAGATGAGAAGTATTG
Source organism: Anaspis maculata (assembly GCA_949128115.1). Lineage (NCBI taxonomy): Eukaryota > Metazoa > Arthropoda > Insecta > Coleoptera > Scraptiidae > Anaspis > Anaspis maculata. Next base: position 86,757,281 of record OX421964.1, on the reverse strand, counting down.
AGCTCGACTCGCAACTTCCGCCTTCAATATACTCAGAACTTCTGACTTTATCTTCGAAATTCAAAAATTATCCAGGATATTATTTTGTCTTCATTATGGAAATTATTATTTTATTCTGGAATTGAGACTCAGGAATGCTCACTCAATCTCGAAAATTTTGAGCTAGGTGTCTCGAAGATTTCAACTTTATATCAGAATGTTCGACTTTATCTCGGGAATCTAGACCTCAACTTGAGAAATTGTGAGATTTATTTTATTCAGACTATTGAGATCGTAAAATCAACTATAATTTGAAATTTTCTTCAAGTTCCCTACCCGCGGGAGGAGTGTGCCCAAGATCGAGGTTGCTTTTTTTTGTGAAATCAAACTAATAATTTGTATTGAATGATTGGTTTCTCTTATTTCACCAGTATGATCGGTTATTTTTTTTTTTTTTTTTTTTTTTTTTTTTTTGTAACTACAGGGTGTTCCGCGACTAATGTTCCATAGCCCAATGGCAAAAAGAGGACTTTGAGACGAGTCAAGATCAGCGAGAAAAAAAAATTGCCAATGGTTACAGAGATACAGAGTGTTTCATAAATTTGATCCGCAAATTTCATATAATCTGAACACAAAAGAAAAAATTTGTCCACACGGTGGATGAGGCAAGGTGGGGTGAGGGCAAGGAGGGGTAAGGGCAAGAAAGGGTAAGGACAAGGAGGGTTTGGGGTAGGGAATGGTAAGAGCAGGGAGATGTAACAACGCCAAAGATCGGTACCTAAGGTCAGGGCGAGGGTTAAGGCGTGGTAAGGGCTGTTGTTCCCTCTGTTATAGGGCAACTGTAGCAATTGACCAACCTGTAGCTGGGCTTCTGGCTCCAAATTCTCCTTTGACCACGTTGTTCCTGTTGGCATCGGCGTAATGATAGGAATCCGGAGTTTCATATCCGAACTGATACGATCCGTCCCTGTGCAAGACGTTGTAGTCATTGTCGGAGGTAGCCCCCGTAGCCCTGCTGGTCGTGCCGCACAGAAGACTCGCAAGAAGACACCATGAGCACCATGACCGCGAAGGCCACTGCAAAATTTGTTTTATTCATATAAAAACTGATTATTAATTATCGTTATTATTACGAAAATATAATGACAAGATTTGAGATCCGCATACAAGCAGGTGTATTATAATCGTGGGAATTGCCTACTTTTTATACTTCATACTATGTTATTGTTACGGTAATTGATTGTAATCTAGTCACAAGTAGATAACTAGCGAGTTTACACCGGCTTTGATGGCAGATTTTGGAGAAAAAAATCACGTGTGCGGGTAAAACTAGCTAATCAAAGATTTTTGAATATTCTTTGATTCATGAAAGCACTGAGTCGATTAGGTTTGATTTCTTAATTGAAAATCTTCATAGCCGCACACAAGTACACTCAAATAATCCTCAGAAGCATCACTGCGATAATCCGAAAAGCACCAAAAACACAAAAAAGCTTGGCACTAACCTTCCAATTTTTCATTATATTTTTTCACACACAAACCACTGTCTTGCCGCAACCAAAAAAGGGAACCAACTGCATCGATCAAAATCCGTCAAAGGCACTTTTATACACGGGATGCTGAGATGCGGTCGACAAATGAGTGGGGCTCTCCGACCATTATTTTTTTATTCCAGCATTGTCTCAATAAGACATATGCAAAACGGTCGGCCGGCAAATTAGCGACCGTTGTCGGAATGAAACCCGTCCAGTAACCGGCTGGCCGGCTGCGATATGAACGGGGGTGTTCTTTCTGGCGTAAAGATCCGAGATGTCCTTGCGGAGATCTCGCGCTCCTTATGGTCTGCTGGTCACAATTAAGCTCCTCCGGACCTTTCAGGTCGGCTCTGTTTTGAATATGCTTCGAAATTTCGTACAGGCATAAATACTCATTTTTTCATCAATTAGTTTATGGGACATTGTTATTACTTAATTGCATTCATTATGAATTTTGTCGTCGAAAAATGAAACTGCGTACCTCTTTAGGTGTAAGTGGGCAGGTACCCAACTAGTGTTAAAGTAACGAGGAGTTGTCATTATCATTCTGAATAATTGAGATGTTGGTAATTTGCATAATTACCGACATCCATCTGAGTGCCTGGGTATGAAGCTATAATTTCGTTTTTTGGGGAAAAATTTAATAGCGTGTTGAATCTCAGTCGAATATCGCTTTGTTTTGTGCTCATTTACTAAATTATTGTTGTTGTTATAGAAGAATTTTTCTTAATTATTTCGTATTTTTCAGAATGTTATTGTTTCTCGTGGTTTATTAGCGAGTTTATAGCTTTTGTGCAAAAAGTAATCTTGCATTGTGTGGCGTGCATCGAAACTGTAATCTGGCCATGTAGTCTGGGGGCATTGGGTCGAAAAAGGCTTGGCCGTGTGCAACTTCGTGAAGATATATAGATATATGTCCTAATTGATTCTTGGGTGATCAAGGACCATGAAAAATTATGGTGGAATATTGACATCTGCTGCAGGCAAATATGGTGGCGGCGCCAAAATGGGCTTCATCTGGTAATAAGAAACTGGCTGCAGCTCGTTTGTTTTTCAACGGATTCCAACATCTGGAACGTCATTTTGTAGACTAAAAAATTCTCTCCTCATTTCATACCTGAATTTATTAACGTCGATCATTTCGGGAAACTGTCAAAATTGTTTTCATAAGAAATGCTGAATTCCGGCCTTTTTTGAAGGTTTTCTGATATTTTTGAAACTTGGCAGTATTATAGATCTTGAGTTGCCCTTTCCGAATTCCCACTTTTTCACTTCGTATATTTGCCTTTTTGGCGGCCATGTTGGAAAGATAGCGCCCAAGAAACAGTTTTCTGTCAATATCTTAATTTCAATCAACGTGAGGTGGAAGCGGTTATATGCCAATGGAAACTTATTCAATTATCTACAATTTGACACCTTACTCGTGTACGTGCTACTCTCGGCTCTTGGGTTATGGCTCCTAGAACTTCCTGAACCATCAACTTTTGGCTAGTGTTGCCGTCTAGACAAGACAAGACCAGAGTTGCCCTACTCTTGTCTTGTCTTGAAATATCAAGATTTCCCCAAAATTTCAAGACAAGACTCTAACTCTTGATGGAAACTGTTCAAGAGTCTAGAACTCTAGATAGACTCTTGAAATTGAAATTGTATAAAACCCTGTCCTCTTGCTATAAAAATACGTAACAAGAATATAAACATCTTTAAGCAAAAAAAACAAAGAAACTGTGAGGAGCAAGAAGCACCCTTCGGATAGAGACTGCGTTCTAATAAAATATTCTCCTTGGGTCTACTTACGTTCAAATTTCAAAACAAAGACCCACTTTTATTTACACTGAAATTTATAATCATAATCATTCCATTGATGTGAGTGCTGAACGAAATGGTTGCCACCGCCACCCCTGATCTGCCAGTAGACGTATTTCTGCAATGGAGTCTTTTATGAAATGACAAGATACGATTCTATTACCGTAGGTTTCATGCCCAAATAAATATAGTCAACTACTAACTGTTCAGTTCAAAAAGTATTCAAAAAATCTGGCACTGCGAAAGGAAATAGAAATTCGGCTCACCGCATCCATCTGCTCAAATCGAGTGAGTAAGCAAGCCAAGAACAGTATCAGGCTGCCAAATGAACGTCGAGAAACGGTCAACGAAAAAGAGTCACAGTCGAAAAAAAAGTCAATCAATCAACTTCAATATTTGCTGGTGTTTGAAACATTGCTGCTGCACGGAGAAATGTAAATAATCGGGTTTAAGCAGGACCCAAAGCTCCCAGATGTCGTGCTGTGGACGTGGTCCAATATTTTTGTCGAAAATATACCGACTGTTTGAAGACCTGTATCCGGTTCCCGCTTGTGTCAACCTGACGCGGGCAAGAAGACTCACTTTGCTCAAGTTGTAAAATAAACACCAGCCTAATAGGTATTTTGCCTTGGTATCTACATTGAAATGATATCTGGCTGCAGCATGTTGTCTGAATCATTCTCCTTTTATTGGCGAGAAACACTTTGTTTTGCAGCTATTGACTAAAAACCTCCTCAAAAGCCTTATTGAGCGACCTGATTTCTCAGAAGTTGCGATCTGAGAAGGCGCAGCTATTTTTTGGAGAAGAAGAAATGAAGATGTTGGAGCAGCCCTTGAAAAAAAAATCACTCGGAGGAAACTTTCGCATGAAAACCAAAAACAAAACAGTAGAGACATACCTACAGAGTTTGAAGGAGATGTCATATGAATATACAGGATGTTTACTAACTTGAGATAGAAAATTGAGCCGCAGTTGAAGAAGTGCCCCAAAAGTGCCGGAAAAATGTTGAAAGAACTATTATCTTTATTTTTGGAAATATGAAGGGGCAAAAGGTGGTCCTTCGACCCCTTCTTCTTTCGTTTTTTTCAAGATTTTAGGAAACTCTTATCATTAGACCAAAAAGCAAATTTTTTGAACCTTTGAATGTGTCTTGTAGTTTTAGTTAGTGTACAGAGTGAGTCATGAATTGCAAAAATCTATTTTTCCTCGAAAATGGCCGTGAAAGGTTCTAGAGGTTATGAACAAATAGTTCTCATATAAAATCTTCTGCACGCATTTTCAAGAAAACTGGATTTCCAGGATTTACGACTCACCCTGTATAGTAAATGAAATCACAAAACGCATTCAAAGGTCAAAAAAAGGTCATAAATATGGTAAACCCTACTTAAAGTTCTGAATGGAACTTTGTGTGCAGGTGCATTTGTGTCTTCACGTTGGTTTAAAATCAGACGGTAACAATGATAAAACATTTATATAAAAAAAGAGTAAAATAGTGAAGCAGATTAAAAACAACAGTACAGTAAAACATGTTAAAAAGCAATTTTCTCATTCGTAAAATCATAGAGTAAAATCTAAAATAATATTATATCACACGGGTTAAAAATGACTGGAAAATGACTAGAGTTGACTTTCAAGAGGGTCGCCTTCATGTAAAATCCAGTTTTTGAATTCAGCTCGTTTTTGTTTAGGATTTTTCATAGTTTTTATGGTTTTTGGCACCCTATTGTATAGTCTCGGCGCTGAATATCCGAAATGGCTCTGACCTAAAGTCTTTCGTGCTCGAGGAACAGCAATCTCTTCTTTTACTCTTATGTCATGTTTGTAGACCCTTATTTCGGCCTTGTGCTGCTTTGTCTGGTATGTAAATAATTTTTCGGCGTATATTTGTTTCATTTTGTAAATTTTATATTCCCTGAAAAGTTTGTCACTACTATATGTGACTACTACAGCCTACTGGATTGCGTGCATGTGGTGGGTATTCTGATGCTAACTGTGATGTGTAAAAATTCCGCGGTTTAATTTTTTTTCTTCGTGTTTGGTAACAAAAAGGGTAATATTGATGCATCATTGTATTCAAATGAGCGTAAGGAATCCAAAAATAAATTAACAAAATATAGTTGTCATTTAAAAAAAAAAGTTGACTGTCAGTGCACTCAAATAAAAAATATATTTGTTACTGTCGAGTGATAGAAGACATCATACCATTTGAACTGAATTTTGAATTTCGCAGATCGGATGTGGAATAACGATGCTACAGCGGTGGCCGTTTTTTATGCACTCCTCTGTATATTGGCCTTTTCTCTACCCTCCTTTTCCCTATAAAAATTCTCTAAGTGTCCCATTCAATATTCTGGACTCCTCAATTCTCTTCAGTTTAGTCAGCATCATCCTACATAGCATCGAAGAAGAGAATTTTCGGTGGAAAAAGTGCCACCCAAATTCACCCCATTGCTCTCCCCTCCCCCTCAACTTCAAAATTGAACAAGATACCACCCACTTTGTGATACATCAAATCAAAGGAAATTGAATTCTCTTTCTAAAAACAATTTTTTTGAAATTTCCAATCCCTCCCCCATTTAATTGGACATTTAAATGGCTTTGCTCGCAGCTATGCTTGAAACGGGAATGAAGCAATTGCCGCCGAGAATATGTATACTATTTTATTCACAATCATTTAGAATGGTAAGAATGGAGATTCAGAGTTTGAATAGTCAATTAGGCTATTGAAATCATCAATAATTATATCATAAACACCATACCATAATGATAACTGGCACCCTTAACTTCATAGAACTGCGTTTGACTCTTCGATTCGAGCCCCTCCACACCTGTCATTCCGTCATTCATCTGTCAATTGTCAATCAATCAATCAAGGAGGCCATGCACTTCCCGTCCTCTAACCGGGGCGGAAGGTGATTTCGGAGGCGGAAAAGAAATCATCAACAAAGCGTCCTTTTCCAACTTTTGAAAAGTCAGTAACGAATGAGTCTATTACCATAGTGGTTGTGAATAAAATCTGAGATACGTATCTACAGTCAGATTCTTCAGTCCTGGTCGGAATCACAGAGATTAAGTCGAGGATTCCGAATTTGTGAAGACAAAGGCTTCCAGTCAAGCTTGAAATCTTTGAGCTTGTGTCTGAATGCTGGGATAAACTCCAAACATTGCCCGAGTTCAGGTATGGATTTAAATAATGTAATAAAATTTGAATTTCATGAAGGCGGCAACTCACAATTTCCGAATTTTAGCGTGAATGGCCGAGATAAAGTCGGAATTCCAGGTTAAATCTCCTAATTTCCAGTTAAGGTCTGATGAACTTTTGAGATAACATTTGAGTGAGGATACAACCGACATTTTGAGTTCAAATCTAAAATTCCGAATTCCAGTGAGCATACCCGAGTTTTGCGTCTGAATTCCAAAATGGAGTCCATACGACCTGTGGGCGTTGATGGGCTAAGGTAGAAGTTCGGAATTTATTCCCAAATAAAATCCAAATTTCAATCGAAGTCAAAATTTCCGAAATTCTCAGAGCTTCTGGGCTTAAATTTGAATATTCGAGCAGAAGTAGAGTAGGAAGCTCTGAATTTCAAGTCTGCATTCCATAATACTCAAATAAATTTTCGCCTCCACAAACTCAAAATCCCCTATTTTATTCCGGTGATTTGGACTAGAACTGAGGAGTCCCGACTGTGAGTACCTATCTCTCATTTTCCGACTTCATCTGAGAAATCATATCTATTCAATTTTGTAGAATTTCAAACTCTCGTGGAATTTCGCCTCGATCAAATTTGGATTCCTCGACTTTATCTCAAAGATTTTCACTCCAACTTCGAACTACTGAGGTTGTTTCAGAAATTCAAACTTCATCTCGAACCTACAACGTTATCTCAGAACTTTCGACTTAATCTATGGAATTAACACTTGGATTCAGTAACTTTGAGATTATCTCGGGAATACGAATCTTCTCAGAAGCTCGGACTTTATTTTTGCGTTCAAACCTGCAACTCAGAAATGCCAACTTAGCCTCGGAAATTGATATTCAAGCTCGGAATCCCTGTCTTTCCCGTACCCATAACCTCCGACTATGTCTCAAAAGCTCAGACATTAACTCAGAAATTTCGAAATATTCTCTGTAGGTATTCATTCCGACTTTATCTGAGCATGTATAATTAAGATTGCAATTGACAGATTTCCAGTGTATTTCGAGAATTGTGACTTCATATTAGAATTTACATTCTTCACCTTGAAATTCAGACTTGCGTCTGAATTTTTGAGTTCAACGTCAATTATAACTCCTAACAAAAATAGCTCCACGACTTTTGACTTTCTCTCAGCGACTCAGATCTGGACTCAGAGATTGCTAGCTTGACTCGTAAACTTCAGCTTTCACAAATTCAAATTTCCCGCATTTTTTTTTTCAATCCAGGCTTGAACTCGCAAAATTCTGAGGTTATAGCTCTGAATATTTTCGTTTGTCTAGCTCAGAATTTCGGCTTCAATCCTGAAATTCATACCTAGATTCGAAAATGTGGATATCATCTGTCAAGGATTTATACTTCATTCCAAAATTCCAGCCCTTATCATACAGAATCTTTGGAAATTGAACCTCAGCTCACAATGTGAGATTATCTTGGCAACTTCGACTCTATCTCTGAATTTCCTAGTATACAATTCTGGATCTAGACTCAAAATCGGCGATTCTGAGTTTCGAAAATGGTGAAAATTCCAAAGTTCAACTGTGAATTTCCGACATACTTAATCTCAAAATTTGTACTTGAATTCGGAGATTAGGTTGGAATTCTCTCGACTTCACTGGCTTCACATCTAAGGGTCGAGCTTCAATTCGGAAATTCTTAGACTATTTTTCGACTTCGTCTCAAAATTTCTAGCTCAACTTCGAAATTTTTCACTTATATTCTAGACTCTGACTTGAATGGTGAACAGTGGGGTGAGAGAGTGTGAAATTTCCTTCTCTTGAAAAGGGAATCAAATTTTGGTTTTAACAGAAGAAAGCTTCTCCAAAGGCTCATTACAATTTGCTTGCTTCTTTCTCCCAATGGATTTGAGCAGGTAATTCATTTTTCAATTACTTTCGATTGACTTCCCCATACAAGGTGTTAAGGGTGTTTATTTGAAAAGTTGGCACCAATGATTTCTTGTCGCCAAAATTTTTCACAGGAAAACGCCGAAACAGGTTGCTTTTTTTGTCTCGAGGGAGACATCCAGGACACATACTGCCGTCTTTTTATCTTCAACCCCATTGCTTTCACTCCACCCTACTTTCAAATTTCGAAGAGGATCACCTATCTTGTGGAACATCAAATTGAAGGCAATGAAATTCTCTTTTCGCCAAACATATTTCCAATTTTTTCAAACCACTTCCCAACACTTGTAAAAATACCCTCTTTGTTGATGAAAGAAACATTTCTCCCCTCGTTTCTCCCCTATGAACTCTTGATTCTTGAGAAATACATTTTTCAGCAAACAGAAAGTAGATTTTTATTTCGATGGGGTCATCTAAGACACGTATGGCCAAACTTTTATCTTTAACTCCTTCGCCTCCCTACTTCAGAGGTTTCAGAAAATTAGAAATACGTTTGATGGAGAGAGAATTTGATTGCCTTAGATTTGACGTATCACAAGATAGGTAATGTTATTTGAGATCCAATTGTATTCGATCCATCAAACGTATATTTTCAATTTTTTGAATCACCCGCCCTCTGAAGTAGGGTAGGGTGGAGGCGAATGGGTACAAGATGAAAATGAACCCCACTGGAATAAAAATCAACCTGTTTTTGCTTTAAAAGTCTATTTCTCAAGAGTTTATAGGAAAAAAATTCACTTTCATCAACAAAGAGAAGATTTTCACAACGATTGGGGGGTGATTGAAAAAATTTGAAGTATGTTTGACGGGAAGAGAATTTTATTCCTTTCAGTTGATGTATCACAAGATACTCTACCAAATTTTGAAGTAGGGTGGGGTGGAGGCGAAGGGGTTAAAGGTGAAAATTTGGCAATATGTGTCCAAGATGTCCCCCACGAAACAAACACAGACCTGTTTTGGCGTTTTGTAGTGAAAAATTTTGGCGGCAAGAAATCAGGGGTGACAACTTTCCAAATGAACACCTTCTATGGTACATTCCAATCATCCTCAGTCAATTCCGACTCTTCAGTTTTTTTTTTACTGAAACTGTACCTTCAACGTTGCTCTATAATTCAAAAATCGGTTGATGTGATGGAAAAATTCATCATCGGAGGCCCATAATAAGTATAGATTTCCAGATCATTCTGTAAATTATGGAATTGACAAAAAAATTGGAAATCGTTTGGCAGTATTAAGTTCTATAGCGACTTCCCTGCAAAGAGGTTTTACGAAGAAAAAAAACCGGAATTGAGACAGGTCAGGTGAAATCTAGAGAAAATATTCAAACATGTTGTATTTCAGACATAATTCTCATCCCAGTGTCAAGTTAGTGTTGGTAGTAAAAAATCCATTGTTCTTTGTTTCTCCCTAGAATCATCCGCCCTCAAAGTAGTAAAGATAATTTTTGAACATCCTGTGCCTACCCAACTTAAGTATAGCTTCATATTACAGCCGGTCAGTACCGTATGATCAAAAACTTTTCTACTTGCGGTAGGCTGTGGCCTGGTCGTTGGCAGGCAAACGAGGCTGATTTTGGCCAGGTCACAGCCCACCTCAAGTAGGAAAGTTTTTGATCATACGGTACTTGGAATAAGCAACAACCCCAAGCGAGTTTTGAGTATAAATTTTCTTTCTCAAGTAGGTGGTCTCTGAAGGAATAAATAAATCAAGATGGTTATCACCTTATCATCATTATAAATCAGTGCGGTTTAATTGAATCTAGAGTTGAATTAGCGGTAATTGTTTTAGAGCTACTTGAACCGAGATAAAAACGCCACTATTTCAACACCAAGAGGTATACCAACGCCATTATACTTACTTAGACGCAGGTCAAAATCAGGTACCTACTACAAATCTTGTACACAAAAAATATGCAATAACACTAACGTGTACACGACGTCTGGCTGTAGAACCGACCTCTTGGGAATCAGATAACACCTCGAACGTTTGTCTAGTTAATTATTTTACAATGTTATAATTACCATTGTTGTTGCTTTGTTCTTTTTAAATACCCATCAAGATTAACGAGGGTCGAGTTGATACCTGAGCAACAAGAATGGCGTTTTGGGAGAAATTTCCCATTACGACTCCCATTATTATTATTTCTTTCAATTCGGATCATAATTATGCAACACGTGTTAAAAATGTATGTGTAAATCGATCTCACTCAATCAGTTTGAGTCAATTTCACTCAATAATTTTGTTCACTCATTCAGAAACCTGTTTCACTCGAAGACATTTTTTACCATGTAGCTATCTACAAGTGTCCCAATACTTACACAAATATCTTCATCCCAGTACCTAAAGCTATAACAATATCTCCAGTGGATATCAATTGTCAGGTAGTTGGCAGTAGTAGCTCTAATAAAAGCTACAAGCCCCGAATCAGCTGAATAACACGATATTTTGACAGCAAAGCCAACTGGTGAACAATAACGAATGAAGCTCGGAGGTGCACTTGGTAAAGACGAAGAGGCGGTGGCTCTGGAATAGTGGGAATGGTGGAGGTGCTCGTAAGGATCGTTTCGGACGTAGCGTCGAAGTCTCTGCGTGATATAATTTTTGCAACAAGTTGGCAACCATGCTGAACACGACAATATGTTTTGAATACTTCTGGTGGATCCTACCCACTAGCTTGACACCGTTTAGTGGGGTCGGTACAGTATTATACGCTGCATTTTTGAGTAATGCAATGTCTTTTGGCACACATGCTCTTAGCGCCTGTTCGAACAATTTTGTCCATCGCCGCAAGCGAAATTTTAGTTCAAATCCTGATCCTGTATACAGGGTGAAGGAACAAAACAATTTAAAAAAATTGCATCTTTTGAACGGACAAAGGTAGAGTATTGCAGGGCATGTCATATGATGCGGAATTTGATGGTTGTGGAGGTACACCAAACCATTTTGATACATTATTAACCGTTTTCGAGATATTTAAAAAAGACAGATCTGTCAAAAAAAACATTACCTTCATTATATCGCTTATTTTTGAAGATATCGGAATGAAATTTGGTACATATTTGCTCTATAAGAGACGTCATAAATGAATAACAGCTGCAGTTATTTTCTAGGCCTACTATTCTCCTAAATAAGACGGTCAACTTTTTTGGGAGGGGGGAGCCGCCATCTTGTTTTGTGAATATCAAGCTGATGACCAGAAAAATGACTGATAGGCATCAGGCTAGTATCATGCCATCACTCTATATTGTGAAATCACCTTGGATGGACCATCATACCATTTTTGCTGCAAGAAACATGACGCACTGATTTTATCGGGTTCCTCAGAACTAGAGGACCTACTTCCAGCCATCGAGCCATTGCAAGTAATTAAACACCGCAATTATGACCTCTGATCATTTCTCAGGTTGCTCACCAAGATTCATAGCTATAAGTGCAGCGGTTCGGTTTTAGCAGCTGTTTGAATTAAGAAGTGTTGCCTTTTCGTGAAAAAACAAAAAATTACGAGGTCTCTGGGTCAATTCTTAGGTCATTGGAAATAGATCCTCCACGAAATGTTGATAAATTCATGCTGAATTATTAGAAAAAAGTGCACTCTATAGTAAAGGTTTGAAGAAACGGCTGAAATTGTTCGAAACGGTTTCTTTTGTCTTGTTAAGCGTTAAATTATGGATCTTTTTGGCGATTTTCATGCCTCCAGCCTATTTAGATGATGGGATGAAATTCTTCAATTTCTTATCACCCTGTAATGTTGATGTCATCTGCATAGATCGCCATCATGCCAACATTCTCCAAAGTTGAAGGAGGAATCTGAATAGAATATATTCCAAAATACATTGTGGCATCAAAATTTATAAGGTTCTCTCCATTATCAGTGTTGCCCTACCGCATAATTCATTCGCTTCCTACCTACTGCAAGATAGTCTTTCATGTTCTTCCTACATCACATGAGTACATCCTGTGTCAGTTTTCCAAAACCTATACTGAAGAATGCACTTTTTTCTAATAATTCAGCATAAATGTATCAAAATTCCATGGAGGATATTTTTCCAATGATCTAAGAAATGACCCAGAGACCTCGTGATTTTCTGTTCTTTTTCATGAAAAATCGACACTATTTTATTCAAATAGCTGCTAAAACCGAACCGCTGAACTTATGGCTATGAATCTTGGTAGACAACCTAAAGAATGATCAAGGGTCATAATCGCGGTGTTCAATTACATGCAATGGCTCGATGGCTAGCAGTAGATCTTCTAGTTCTAAGGAATCCGATAAAATCCGTGCATCATCTTTCTTTCAGCAAAAATGGTATGATGGTCCATTCAAGGTGATCTTTTACATGATAGAGTGATGACATGATACCAGCCTAATGACTATCAGTCTTTTTTTTTGGTCATCAGCTTGATATTCACAAAACAAGATGGCGGCTCCCCTCCAAAAAAGTTAACTGTCTTATTTAAGAAAATAGTCTGAAAATAACTGCAGCTGTTATTCATTTATGACGTCTGTTATAAGGCAAATACCAAATTTCATCCCGATATCTTCAAAAATAAGCGATATAATGAAGATAATGTTTTTTTTCACAGATCTCAGTTTTTAAAGAATATCTCGAAAACGGTAATTATTGTTCCAAAATGGTTTAATGTATCCCAACAACCATCAAATTGCGCATTATATGACATGCCCTGCAATACTCTACCTTTGTCCGTTCAAAAGATGCAATTTTTTTAAATTGTTTTTCTTTTTCACTCTGTATACAGGATCTGAACTAAAATTTTGCTTGCGGCGATTGACGGAATTGCGAAGAAAGATTCTAAGAACATGTGTGCCAAAGGGAATTGCATTACTCAAAAATGCAGCGAACAGGACTTTTTCCGAACGTGCCGATTCCACTGCACTGGTTGGATTAGATGCTCCGAGCTTGAAGGACCTGTACGGGTGCTGGAAACTACTCATTTACATCAACAAGAACTTGGTAAAAAACAAATGTATTAGGAAAAAGACAAATTATTCACAATGCTCACGTATATTACAAACTAATAAGTACTTAAAAATAAAGCAAATATTGAAAACTGGGATTTCGAAGAGTGTTTTGTTCTCGGTTTTGTTGTTTTGACTAGCGTGTATTTTGTTCCAAATACTCAAAGATGTTGAAAGAAGTATGCTTGAAAGATAAGTAGATACTACTTGGTAGTGAGGTGTACCAAAGTACGGTACTGTGGTGTAAAAATCAAGGCGTTTGTCCGCAGTATTCGCCAATTCTTGCAGAGACGCAGTCGAAAACCTCATAGGCAATGTCGCAGGTCTTGCCGTGGACTGAAACAAGCACAGAATAAGGTCATTTTATACACTTGAGGTACTTATACCCACCTACATTAGAATACCATCAAATATACATACAGTTGTACTATTACGTGCGCGGTAAACATATTGTGCAACATCATAGATAATATGCATAATTATGGGAAAATAATACGGCGCGATAGCTCGCGGACGATGGTGTATCTAGTTGGGTGATTTATTGACGGGTCTGTTCGTACCTATCCCATTCATTCACCACAGTGTGAATAATAGCTGCTTGAATACTAGCTATACACTAGGTAGAAAGGTATATTCCTAGATTTTACTTATACTAACTCCATTCTTTTCTTCCTTCTCTCCATTTTCTTCTCATTTTTCCTTTTTCTCCTTCCTTCTCTTCTGTCTCTATTTTTTTTCTTTCTTGTTTCCTTTTCTGCCGTGACCGGACTATTCGTCTCATGGACAGTTCGTCGCAATTTTTTTTGCTCTTGCCGAATCCCCTTGCCTTTTTTCGTGATTTTCGGAGCTTGAGTGAGTACTTCTGTGCTTTTTATAGTATATAGAGCCCTGTGGGGTCCCTCTGGGTCCTCATATTCTTTTTGGAATATGATCAGCTCCCTTATGTTTTTTTTTTCAGTTTTCAGAATTTTAGTGATCATAATTTGAAATTTTAGTGGGCCTTCTTATCCCTTCTTGTGTGGTTTTACGCCCATTTGGTCCCCTTGTTTCGTCAATGACGTTTGAAGCCTTGCTGAGTCTTTTCCATTATTCCGTGGCTTTCTGAACTTGAGAAGCAGCCCTCATGTGATATTCGGAGCTCTATACGCCCCCTGTGTTTCCATGTGTCATTTGGAGCTCTGATGACCCCTCAAGGTTTCCCCGTGGTGGCTCCTGGGATCCCAGTAAGCTTCCTTTTTTTGTGCTATTCAAATCTCCATGTGTGTTTTTCAATTTTGTTCACTCTATAGTAAGCCCACCTGTGCCTTCTCATGTTGTTACAAGTCTTTCTAGGTCTCCTTATCCCTTCATAGTCGATTGAAGTTCCGCTGAGCTCCATTGCGTTTCTGAGGTGTCATAAGGCTCTCCCGAAGGTTAACTGAGCATCCTTCAATATCCGGAGCCCTATCGACCCTTTTTGTGTCTTCTAGTGTCGTGTGAAACCTTGAAAATTCCTCTCATGTCGCTTTTATGACTCTCGGAATCCAGATACGCCTTATTTTGCCTTATTCTTTTGCCCAGAGCTCCATTGGGTCCCCCTGTGTCTTCAGTATTGTCTGAAGCCCTGCTAAGCCCATAAAATTTTCCCGTGGGTTTTAGAGCCTGAGTAAGCACCCTTGTGCCTTTGTGTGGTACTCAGAGCCCTATAATAAAGAGCCTCATTGTGTTCTCAATGGCCGTTTAGAGTTCTGATAAGTCTCCTAATTTTTTGTGACTTTCAGCATTCCCCCAGAAGCCCCCTTTGGCTTTCTTCTGTTATCCAAAGCTCCATTGAACTTCCTTGTGTTCTAACTCGTTTAAAGTCCCGCTGACTCCCTTTGCATTTTTTTGTGGCTTTATTCACTTTTGCGTGGCATTCATGTTATATAAGGCTCCTTTTTTCTCTCATCAAGCATCGTGTGGGGACCTGAATGAGCTTTCCTGTATTTTTCAATGACTTTCGGAATTCCAGTGAGCCTCCTGTTATCCCCTTGTTCAACTCAGACTCCCAGAGCTTTCTCGTTTCAATGTCGTTTAAATCCCTACTGAGCTCTCTTACATTTTTCCGTGGATTTGGATGCTTTCATAAGCACCCTTGAATTCTTTTGTGGTACTTGGAACACTACCCGACCCCTTTCCATCCTTATATTCCATTGGGGGTCCTTGATGAGCCCTCTCTTGTTTTTGATGGCTTCCAGAATATCAATTAGCCCCCCCTATGCGTTCTTGTGTACTCCCTTGGGATCTCCTTGATAGGATCTTTATTGGAGTCCTATAAAACTTCTGGTAGCCGAAATTGTCGTTTCGAGTCTCTGATAAGCCTCCTCATGTTTTTTCGTGGCTTTCAGTATTTCCTAGGGGTATTGATTGTCGTTCCAAGCCCTGCTTAGCCCCTTTGCATTTCCCGTGCTTCAAGAGCTTCAGTAATTACATTTGTGTCTTCATGTGGTATTCGGAGCTCTATGAGGCCCCCGGGGGCCCTCAAGGGCCGTTTGAAGTCCTGACGGGTCTTCTCTTCATGGCTCTCAGAATTCTCCCAGAAGCCCCCTTCTGCCTTTCTATCTTATTCAAAGATCCATTGGGTCCCCTAGTGTATTTGATGAAGCATTTGATGTTTGGAGCTTTGCTGAGGCTCTTTGCATTTTCTGTGACTTTCTGTGTTTTCGCCTGGCAGCCGAAGCTTTATCTGACCCCCTTTTTCCTGATCTTCTTCAGCTCCAGCAAGCACCCTTATGCCTTCTTGCGTTGTTGAGAACCTCATGTAGTGGATCTCCTTGTTCCTTAATATTGACTGGAGTTCTGATTTCTGATGCTGAGCCCCCTTGCACTTTTTATTGCATTCAGAGCAGCTATAGTAAGCACCAATGGTCCTTCGTGTAAAATTCGGGGCTCAATCAGGCCCCCTTGTGATTTCATGTGACATTTGGAGCTCCAATGAGTTCTTTCTTGTTTTTTGCAGCTTTTTTTAGAATTTCATTTTCTTCGTGTATCGTTCACAGCCCTGGTAAGCCTCACTGTGTCTTCTGCAAGTAGACAGTCCTTCTACTTTAGTAATCTTTGGTTCTTCTTGTGGTCTTCAAAGTCCTATTGGACGCTCTTTTGTCTTTGTTTGTCGTTTCATGCTCTGCTGAGTCCCTTTATGATTTTTCGTGGCTTTCAGAGCTCCTGTAAGCATTCTTCTGCATTCCATGTTAGCTTTGGAGTCGTAATGGACCCTCTTGTTTCTTCTAGTGGCTTCCACAACCCTAATGAGCTCACTAGTGTTTTATTCTGTATTTTGGTGCTCCATATAGAGACTTATCATAAATCTTCATGTGAAACAAGTTCTCTTGTACTCCGAAGCCTCGGTGGCTTCTTTGTTCACCTGTGATTTTTCGTGGCTTTCAGAACTCTCGTAAGCCTTCTTTTGAATTCATGTTTTGTTTGGAGCCCTGATGGACCATCTGGTGTCTTCTAGTGTCTTTCAAAACCCCAACGAGCTCACTTGTGTTTTAACCTATATTTCGGTGCCTCATATTGAGGCTCATGTGTTTTCATGTGTAATAAGCTCCCTTGTACTCCGAAGCCTCAGTGGCTTCTTTGTGTACTTGCTGTGTCGCTCCTCTTGCGATGAGTTTTCCGTGTGATGAATAAGAAATTTCCACGACAAATTGTCCCTGCGACTAGTTGCCCTTGCACCCCCATTATTTTCGTCTTGTTTCTTTTGTTATGCGTCATGTTCTTCTTTTCTTTTAGTTCTTTTATTTCTTTCATCTCTTTTCCTTTCCTTCTTCCTTCTTCTCCTTCCTTTTTCTTATTTTTTTCTTTCTTCTCTCTTTTTCCTTTCCTCAGCCGTTCTTCTTTTTCTTCTTTCTTTCTTGTTTTTCCTACCTTTTTTCTATCTTCACTTTTACTTTCCCGGCCCCTACACCAGCATGGAAGGGAAAGTATTGTTATCGGCAGAAAAAAAGTTTTGAGATCTCACCGGATATGTCCATTTGTGTCTCTGATCTCTTCACGATAACTGCCGAACCGTTGACGTGATCGATTTGAAATTAGGTGTGCAGACATGGTGTCACTGTGGAATGACCGGATTAGTTTTTGACTGTCATCTGTCGAACAGAAGTGTCACTATCAGAAAATGACAGAAGTTACATCTCACGGAACTTGACTTGCGATATGTCATTTGAAAGCTCCAAAAAACTGTATTCAGAACATTTAGAATTATTTCGCTATCTGTTATCTATCTAATGATAAAAAATACCAAAGTCTGAAACTTTGCCAGTTGATTATTCAAAATCTATACGACAGATTTGAGCCAAACTCGACAGGAAGCAACACTTCTGAAAAATCAAACCAATGCTGGAGTTGCAGTTTCCCAACATTCCCCAAACGGGCGCTATGATTTTTCAAAGTTTGGTCTGGCCGATTTCACCCGGGCTTGCCTGTTCGCTCGACTTTCGACCCATTCAATTTCCTTAGCAACCAAACCGGTACGTTTTTGTTACGAATCGTATCAATGTTAAAATGACAACATGGATGCTGTTCTCGGTGTTTTCTTTTGTATCTTCTTGCATCATTCAAGGCAACAGTGCGCCCCGATCCTTTGTGTCTTCAAGTGTTGTTTGGGGCTCTGTAAACCCCCTTGTGTTTTTAATATCTTTAGCAACTTCAGTATGCCCATCCCGTTCACGTTTTAAATACGTGCAAGCTCTAATGTCTGCAATTCTCTTGTATGATTCGATACCAGGGCCCCATGTGTCTTTCTGCCGTTCAAAAGGCCCTGATGCGGCGGGCCCTCATCTATGACTATCAAATATTGCCGTTCCAGGCCAACACGGCGCCATTGTGTCTCCTTCGGTTGGTTAAAGCGGGTGTCTCTTGGAGCCCCACTAAGCCCCCCTCTCGTTTTTTTTTTAGTTTTCATAACTATTGCGCCGTTAGGTGTGGTTCGAACCTAACCTCCTGATGGGCTCGAAGATTCATTCCACAGGTCACTTAAGGGGCCTAAATTGCAGTTAATTTGAACTCTGCCCCAGGTTTTCAATCCGTGAACTGATTTCCACCAGTTATTTTTCAACAATTTAGGCAACTGGTTATTGAATATTTTCCATACCATTTTCCCGATTTTTGTTGTTGTTGAAAAACAACCTCTCTATGAAACTAATCTGACCAGAGGGTTCTGACGGTGGAGGTTCTACAGCACCTTGAAACTCCTCAAACCGCAGTGCTCTATTGTGATGTGTGTATGCAAGTCAGTTTTTCTAGATGGTCGCTCGACTTGGTCGACTTTTTCATCAAGTTCTAAATCAAATCCTCCCCTGTCCGAAGGGACACTTCAATCAAAATCATCACTGAAGTCTCTGGTTACCGCTGGGAAAGTCTTGTGTCGCCCCACAACAGATTTTTTTTTATTCCCTTTCTTCGTCCTTTCCTTCCTTCTTTCCTTTCCTTACTCTTCCATTAGAGTCAGGTGAGGTCACAGAAGAGGTGTCACAGTGCGCACGGACGTCAACAGGAGGTGTCTAAATCGAATCGAATTTAAAATAAAACAGCAAAAAGGCTTACGACCCCATCCCTGTGATTCAATTTGAAATTCGGAAAACTACCCTGCTTTGAAAGAGTCTCAGCTATTGATGTTCAAGGTTGGTCCGAACAACTGATCAACGCTAACATTTGGCGCCCAACGTGGGGCTCAAACTCACGACCCTGAAATTTAGAGTCTTATGCTCTACCGACTGGGTGGGTGGATTCTAAAAAGTAATTCATGTTTTTTTTTTCATATTTTTTCCATTTTCCGTTCCTTTTTTCTTTTCTTTTCTCTCTTTCTTCTTATCTCTTCTACTTTTCATTCTTTCTTCACATTTTTCTTTTTCATCTTCTTCCTTCGTCCTTCTCTTCCTTCTTCCTTCCCTTCCTTCGTCCCTTTCCTCTTGCTTCTCTCACTCTTTTTTTTTTTAGGGTCAGGTAAGGTCACAAAAAAAGTGTCACAGTGCGTACGGACCTCGACAGGTCCCGAAAGAGCTGCGACTTTCAGCCGTCCCATCGCTTCTTGGTTGAACAATCACCTGAACGCAAAAAAGATGCATACAAAGGACATTACCTGACTTTCGAAAAAATCGTGCTTCAATTTCTTGACGTGGAAACGTCTGGTTTGTGATAGGAGTTATTTCGTGAACAGGAGCTTAGGCACTAACGCCATCTGTTGGTACACAAGTGAACGAAGTCGGTGAGTATGGGATCTACTTTAACGACAATTCGCGAGCGCGTGGGCTTGGGTTGACTTATTAAGCATGTATAAGTCGATGATGTTTTTCGTATGTGAGAAACTGAAGCTTATTGTGTTATAAGAAACTTAGTGACCTGACGAGGTGCATGTACACAGCTTCTCACGCTCAACTCGCCATGCGATAAACTTTGACCTATTGGATTAGCATGAACACAAGAGCTTGGTAACTTGTCAAGAATATACAGGGTGATTTCTCAGAAGTGAGTCAGGATTAGGAAAAAAAACTGTCCACTGATTACGAAGATACAGGGTGCTTTGTGTGTATGATATAAAATCTTGATGCCTGATCGTTCTGGAACGGTTGAAGATATCTTTTAGATATTAAGCTATAACATCAGTTTGTTTAAACTTGTCAAATGCCATAATGAATCAATCAAAATTTAGAACAGGAGAGAAGACTGTCATTGAATTCAAAATGCTAAGAGAAAATTACTTCTCAAATTAAATACCTGAGAGGTTTCAACAAAAAAATGTCAAAGTGAAATTTGTGAACAGATTTCCATTTTCGACCAGACATAATCTACTCATTGATCGAATAAATTGTTTCTATCATTAGTTTTTTTGGCTGATTTCCGTAGGGCGAGGGTTTGACAGAAGGATTTTTGAGAAAAATTGACATGTCAATATTTTGACATTCCAATTGTCTAAAATATTCTAGAATAAAAATGTTTGCAGTTCATACAATTTTCCTCATAAAATCTCTTTCAAATCGTCTTACTGAAGCAATACTGATGAACAATAAGTTCACACCGACATCTGTCATTGTTGGCATTTCAATTGAAGTCAACAGTAAACTGGAATCTTTTGAAATAACAAAACTAGAAAGGTTCAAAGAGCCGTCCCTTGGCCCTTGATAACCTCAGAAATGAAAGTTGAAGAATTTTTTTTATCATTTTTGCGGAATTCTCTGAAGGGTCCCTTACAACGTACTTGAGAGCTTTCCCGCCATTCTCTGGACACCCTGTAGACCATTTAGCCCAGGCATTTTAGATCAAAATTAACCAAAACCTGGAAGAAAATAACGTAAGTCTGAAAGTTGGTGGAACGCTTCCACTTTAACCCCTTAACCACATACTAAAAGTCCTAGAAAATCCCATGTTCGCTTCATCGGTTTTTGGCGGCAAAAAGGTGTAAATGACAATAATTTAGAAAAACTATGTATCAGAATACGCGATGAAGCTTCGATACAGCTGAAAATTGCTGGAAAAGGTCTCCTCGGCCAGTTGAACAACATGTTGGAAGTCCCAAAAAAAATCCTATATTTGCTTCACCGTTTTTTAGCAGCAAAAAGGTATAGGTGACATTGCTTTCGAAACTTATAATTAAATCACGCGTTGAAGTTTCAATATAGCTGGAAATTGCTGAAAATGGTCTCCTCGGCCAGTTGAACAACATGTTGAAAGTCCTAAGAAATCGATATGTCCGCTTCATACTTTTTTTCAGCGGCAAAAAGTATAAGTATAAGTTGTTTTAAAAACTACTTAATGAAACACGCGGTCAAGTTTTAATACAGCTGAAAATTGCCGAAAATGGTCTTCTCGGTTAGCTTAACAACATACTGGAAGTCCTGAAAAATACTATGTCCACTTATCGGTTTTTGGCAGCAAAAAGGTTCAAGTGACATTATTTTGGAAACTATTTATTGAAGCATTAATAGAAGTTTCAGCACAGCTGAAAGTTGCTGAAAAATAGCATCCTTTGTTTGTTTAATAACATACTGAAAGCCCTGACAAATCCCATGCCCGCTTCATGTTTTTTAGCGGCAAAAATGTATAAGTGACATTATTTTTTTTCTTTGAAATACGGGCTAAAGTTTCAGGAGAGCTGAAAATTCCTAAAAATGGTCTCCTTTGTTAGTTGACTGTACTAGTCCAAGTAGACTATTTTCAGCAATTTTCAACTGTATTGCAGCTTTAACACATATTTTGGACAATAGCTTCAAGAAATGATTGAAAAAGACGCCAAAAAATTTGCCAAAAGACGGCAAAATTCCAGATGAATTGGAACTTCAACGCCTATTTCAATAAATAGATAATAGTTTCCGAAACAATGTCACTCATACCTTTTTTCCGCCAAAAAAACAATGACGCAAACAGGGATTTTCCTAGTATTTTTAGTGTGTTGTTAAACTGACCTAAGAGACCATTTCCAGCAATTTTTAGCTGTATCGAAACTTAAACCCGTATTTTAATGAATAGTAACAAAAGAAAATTTCACTTATACCTTTCTGCCGCCAGAAACTTATGAAGCGGAGAAAAGCTTTTTTAGGACTTTCAATATGTTACTCAACTAATCAAGGAGACCATTTTCAGCAATTTTCAGCTGTATCGAATCTTGACCGCCTGTTTGATTGAACATTTTCCAAAATAATGTCACTTGCACCTTTTTGCCGCCAAAAAACAATGAAGCGGACATAAGATTTCCTAGGACTTTCAGTATGCTGCTCAACTGACCGAAGAGACTTGATATTTTCACCTGTATCAAAACTTCAACCCGTATTTTATTGAATAGTAACAAAAAAAAGTCACTTATACCTTTCTGTCGCCAAAAAACAATGAAACGGACATAGGATTTTTGAGAACTTCCAGTATGTTTCTCAACTGACAAAGGAGACCAGTTTAAGCAATTTTCAGCTGTACTGAAACTCCAACTTGTGTTTCAATAAATAGTTTCCAAAATAATGTCATTCGAACCTTTTTGCCGTCAAGAACCAATGAAGCAAAGGGAGGATATTTTAGGACTTTCAATATGATGTTCAACAGACCGAGAAGATCATTCTCGGAAGTTTTCAGTTGTATTGAAACTTCAACAAGTATTTTAATGAATAGTTTCTAAAATAATGTCACTTACACCTTTTTGCCGCCAAAAACCGATGAAGCGGACATGGGATTTTTTAGGACTTTCAGTTTTCAGTATGTGGTTGAGGGGTTGAAGTGGAAGCGTTTCACCAATTTTCAGACTTACGTTATTTTTTTCCAGGTCAAAACCTAAAATGCCTGGGCTAATTACAGAAAGTTGAAAGTTATATTGACAGGTATTATATTTTCCTCGATATTTTCCTTCAGTCAGTCCCTTCTTTCGAATTCTGGCCCTACAGAAACCAGTGAAAAAATCGAATGAACTCAGTCGAACAATGACAGTATGTATTGAAACATGTTATTTTCACTTTTTTTTAGTCAAAACAGTTCTCAGCTTTTCTAATCTGGTAACAGTTTTCCAGAAAAGCAATCAGAAAATGTGCTTCTGGATCAATTAACAGGAGAGCACATTTTCTCTGGATCTGTTCTAGATTTGATTCACTTGCATGGCATCTTGACAAGTTCCAACAAAGGAATATACGTTTTACTAGTTAATTATTTCAATAAGATAGTTTCAACCGTTTCAGATATATCGTTCATCAAAAATTCACACCAGACACAAAACACCCTGTATTTCTGTAATCTATAGACATAAAAGTTTTTTTCTGGTTGAGATGGGTTGATGGACATGGTAAAAACTGAAAATCAGTATTATATGGAACAGACAAGAACATAGAATTTGGATTGAGAACATGACCGGTGAATGGAAGGACAATGTAACGAGCTCGTTATGTGCATGCTGCCTTTGTCTATATATTTATGAAACCCCTATACCTCTTTCTTCGTTTGTTGTCGTAAACGATTCGTTACCGAGATACATAATAGCCCTCAATAAGAGGCGGAGAAGCAAAATCAGAAACTGAAATTGTGAAATCGAAAAGAACCTGTGAAATTGTGATCATGAAATCGCGAAGTAGGTAAGTATAAGTGAAAAAGATAAGAAATCGGTAGTTGAATTTAAAAAATTGAGACTGCTGTACCTGGGATTGATATAGATGAAGAAGAAGAGTGCAGGAGATGGACGAAGAACACATCATGGTGGAGTTAGGAAGAAAGGAAGAGAAGCAAGGAAGTTGGACTGCTAGTGAGAAAAGAAGCGGCAGATACAATGATGAAATGGAAGTTTGTAGGAATTCGAGCAATTTTTGAGAATGGGAGTTGTGAGGGAGCAAGAAGTCTCTATGCGACTGATTATTTACATGCGTACTCAAAGAAAGAGAAAAAGTTGAAATGGTGAAGGAATTATCTGCAAAGTTTAGGAAATTATAGTTGGAGTAAAAGGAGTTACATTAATGGAAAACTTCGATGTTGAGGTTGGGAAACAGGACTAGGAATGGAAGGAGCTCAACCAGAAAAGAAAGAAATCACGGGGGAAAAAAAAGAAGTGAGATAATCAACGACAACGGCAAAAAATTGTTGGAACTTATCATGGCTCATCATCATTTTGTTGGAATAAAAGCTTATTTTTATAACCAATGCATTTTTTGAAATAAAAATACATACCTACATAGATTGTAGAATGGGAGAAAGTTGGAGGTAATGGAGAAGGAGTAGGAAACATATAGGAGAAATTAATTAGAAAGTATCGGCAAGGGTGAAAAGCTACCTATGAGTTGAGAAACAATCAAATGCAAGGGGAAATACAGGGTGTTCACGGTTCAAGTGCTCTAACTGTAGGGTTGTATTCTTTGGCTAAATACAAGAAAAATTTTCCAATATATTTTTTTTCTTTTGGGCTTCAGTTTCCAACTTACACAAGTTGGGGTGTCAAACAATTGGAAAATATAAATATAAAAATATTTTTGCTATAACTTAGTAACTACTATTTTTACGAGAACCAAACTTGGTACTATTGATAGACTATTAATCAGCTTTCATTTAGGGTTTACCAATACTTTGTTGAAAAACCAGTGGCGTAGATATCAGGGTTACCTACCAATTAACCCCGGTTATCTGCAAGCCACTAAGATAAAATCAATCTTTGATAACATTTTCTGATTCCCCGGACAATTCTGAGCAAAAAAGGTACTTCTTGTCCGCAGCTCTAAAGTCAACCATTTTCAAGAAAAACGGCATTTTATGCTGAAAAACATGAAAATCGATCATAACAATAAATTGACTGATGAGACTTTTGTGAGCTGCAGTATTATTGAAAGTATTAAAATAATTGAAAAGAAGACTTATTAGAGATTATTACTCTTGTTCAGTATTACTCACACTAATTACAAGATAATCTATTGAAAAATAAGTCAACAATTTTTTTTCTAATTTTTTGACACCCTGTAACTTGGAAACTGAAGCCCGAAAAAAAAATTAATGGAAAATTTTTCTTGCATTTGGCCAAAGAATGTGGCTGCTCGGTAAGAACACGCTTGATAGAGAAGCAATAAAGCATTGTTATGGATCCCGCTGGAGACCACAACGTGCGAATAAGAGACAAACCTCCACAATTGGCGGAGGAGCCGTCTATCACCAGCTAATGGCAAAATATGGTACGCAAAACCAACAGATTTTTTTTAGCTTTTGTGAATACGTACAGAATACGTTACAGTCGTATGGTAATGGGAAGGACGCTATTCATGTGACTTGTAAATTGGTAGTACCTAGCAATGAGTAGTATAATCAACTGTTTTGGCTCTAAATTATTCAAGTACTCAACGCTCATTCGTAATAATATACCTTCCAGCGCTTGGGGAGTAACCAGATGCTTCTTCTGGGCACTCCTGAGGCACAGATCGACGGCTTGAGACGTGGCAATGACGTAATCTTTCTGCTTGACTCCCTCAGAATACAACTCCACCAATCCTTCGACCGTGGGGAATCCTTTTGCGTTTACCTATAAAAAGGATTTCATAACTCACTTATAGTACTCATATGGCAATAAATAGATTTTATTATATGCCCGAGGAAATCGTATAAAAACATTATTGTTGAATAATATGCAGTAATGCACAGGAATAAGGTGGGTACCTTAAAAACACAACTTTCTTCTTCTTCTTCTTCGATTTATTATTGTTGGTAATTCACGTAATTATGCCGAGCTCAAACGAGCGTGAATTATTACGAAATTTGAATGAATCCACTTGGACGTATACGTATTGCATTATTGCGGCAACGTTTCGGTAATTACCTTTGTTGTTTGACTATAATATCGTTGAATGTTTAGCTAATTGCTCATCGGTATAGATAAAATGGCCAATAAAGAAATTTATCGATTAGACATTCAGGATACTTACGGCATTCATTTTGCGGTAGACGCATTGGAGAAGGCACTGCGAAAGAGAGGAAATTGATTATACATAAATACGTTATAATTACGTAAATGCAAGCATGAAATTAATTAAGTGCCAGGATGTGTAGTTATTATAATTAGGCATTAGGTATAGTATTTGAAAAAAAAATTAAAAGCCAAAAATTGCATAAGTTCGAAAAGCATGCACATAGGTACAAGGTTTCCATCAATAAAACTTGATATGGGACTATCATGTGTGTACAACCTGTTTAGAAAGCGGGTCGCAAATTGACTTATCGCACCGGGTTTTACTTTTTATTGAAGTGCATTTTGTTGTTTTGGCATCACACAATGTAAAATAACAATTTAATAAACCAGTATTATTTGCCTGCATCAGAGCCTAAGTACACCCGGTAGTCTACTTACCCCAGCGATACGTTTTTCGTCATCGGAAAAAGTGTCTCGTTTCGCTCTGCTTTTGGCATGGTCGTTTATGCTCAAAGCTTCCAAAGCTTCTGAAATTCGAACAAAAAAAAATCAAGTTGAATTGGGAAAGAAACTGAAACAATATGAAAACGAAAGCAAAACAAGCTCGACTGCTTATTCAAGGTTAATTTAAATCTTGATTGAAAACCACTTTATTGGAATTTGCATAAAACTACTTATGAGCAAATTCAGTTTTAAAATCTCGAGTGAAATCTTGAAATTAGGTAGATTATAATAGGTGAAAAAGAAGCACAAACCTGACAAAATTGCCAATTTGATCTCATCCTGGCACACGTTGATAACTTCCTCGATTCGTTTAGGGGCGGTAGGGGGGATATCACACTTTTTATGCTCCTGCAATTTTTTTTACAAACAATAAAAAAATACAGAAAAAAAAATCATTCTACCTGAGCCGCTACAAATGTGGCGATGCAAGCTACAAAGAACAATTTGTAACACATTTTTTTCGCGTATATTTCAAAATAATTTTGTGGATAATTTCAACTCGTTCGGTATAAAGCGCCGGTTTGAGTGACTTCTTTGTGTCTTTACTTATTTCAATGGAATGATAAAATGGCAAATAAAATAAAAACTTGCAGCGTACGGGGGGGTGGCAGCGTGTGGGGCAGGCAGAGCAGACCAATAAGAATCATCTCGCTCACACGAAAGTACGTCTTACGGAAATTGGCGGTAAGGTTTTATTAATGTTGCGCTTTTGCGAGATTGTCACTTTCACTGCAGTCTACCGGTGAGTTAAATAATATCGCTCGATGCTACAGGTAGGTAGATGTTATAAAACCGATCGCTTATTTTATCCGAAGAAGACTATTCTGTCGGAAACTTTTGAGCTGTTCACATTTTTCACTCATAAAAAATTGTTTCTGAAATAGTTCCCGCCAACAATTATGTGGTACAGAACCGTGTGATCTGCTCGGCATCGGTCAAGAGGACCAACCGAATGATTCGGAGGCATTTTTGTAGAAAAATATTGTTCGCGATTTTTGCTTCACCCTGTAAATATAGAGAACAAATATTTAATTCACATGCGGTTGATACTTTTTACGCTTTATTCTTCCTCAAACAGTTTGCTTGATTCCACTTCCCCGACCTACCATCCAACGAGAAGGGTATAAGTATTGTGAACGCGCTAAAAAAAAAATGTTTTGAGATTTCGACGGATATATCCGTTTTGAGGTCCCCTGCGACGATTAAGACCATTTCCAGAATGATTTCTGTCGTATGTTTGTATATGTGTTTATCTGTGACCTTCCACTATAACAGGCGCAACGTCTATCCGATCGACTTGAAATTTGGTACACAAACATGGTTTCAATGTCGAATGAGCCCGTTAGTTCTTGGCTGTCACCTGTCGAACGGAAGTGTCACTATCAAAAAATGACAAGAGCTATATCTCACTTGCGATATGCCGTTTAAAAGTCCATAAAAAACTGTATGCAGAACAGTTGAAAGTATTGCTCTATCATTCTGTCATCAGTCAAATAATAAAAAATGACAAAGTTTAAAACTTTACCTACCATTCAATCATTCAAAATCTATCCACTGGATTGGGACTAAAGAAAGGGAGCGATAAAACAAAAGAGTCAAATTATTAAGTCTGCAATTGCAATTTCCCACCATTTTCCAGTCGAGCGTTATAGTGCGGCGGTTAGTCAAACCTACCTTGCATTTTATTCTAGAGCATTCAGACTTGACACAGTTGCAGTACATACCTTCATCCTTCTTTTAAGAAGTGGAAACAAGGTTGAAACCCCCGAAGAGCAGCGAGTTGCCTACCTAACAGGGGTAGATTTAAAAACCTCAACAAATCGTCCGTTTTGGTGACTTCTATGGACGAGGATCGGTCCCCCACTTGGCATTTACTAGTTCAAGGCATATGTCGACCTTGGCGATGGGTCGTGGAAGCGGATTGTCAACCTTCCAAGGGCACAAATAAATAATACCGGAATCATAGTGTTTCTATCACCATTTTTTATTAAACTCAGTTATTTTCTCAAAATATTCGGATGAAGTTCGGTAAAACCTTAGAGAGTATAAAGTCAGGAAGAGATTGCCGTGTGCTGCCACCGTCCTTGCCTGCTATATTCAAAAATACGACAGTCAATTGTTTTCCTTCTTATGGGCGCCATCTTAAATCCACCCATTATTGAATAACTGGAAAATCAATTGGCAATACAAATCATGGTCTTGAGGAATAATACAGATGAAAAAATAACCATACCCAGTAAGCAACTTCTTTTTAATTGACCAAAAAGAGCTGAAGGACCGTTGGACACATTTTCACGAGTTTCACAGAGCTTTGGCGCTCACCATGGTCAAAATGACCATTGAATAGATGAAGGAGGGTGTTTAAAATTATCATCTATCTTTTTCGAAAAGGGATACAAAACAACCATTTTGATTCAAGTTCAGTCTTTCCTGAAATAGCCTGAAAATATTCTGAAAAATGGGTCGTTCACTATAAAATTTCATACTTTTAAATAGCCAAGATTATAGTCAATTTGAATGGATATACTCACTGGGAACGATTATTTTTGCACTAAGATCATTGCCTATGACCATTATCATTAGTACAGATTAATTCCTCACTTATTCAATAATGGGTGACTTCAAGATGGAGGCCATGAGAAGAAAAAAAGTTGACTGTCATATTTTCGAAGATAGTAGACAGGGACAATAGCAACAAACGGTATCAAATTTCACTGAAATAACTCATATTAGGAAATAACCTCGGAAATTACTGATTTTTTAAAAAAATGTGAATTTCCATGAAACTGACTAATAATTTCAGGATTTCTCAGAAACCGCAAAAGATATGGAGACGCGGTTTATTTAATCCTTACAAACATGAAATTGTAAATTTATGATGTGACTTTCATGACTCCAACTTTTTTGGTTCAGAGGTTGGGATTTTTGAATTATCGAACACCCTGTATACGACGTCTGCAAGGAGACTCACCATGACATCACCTCTTAAAAGTTGCTCAGGGGCCTAATGAACATTTTGTGACAAGTCTCATCGCTTGACCATTCTTTGCAAGGTTGTAGCCCCGTAACGTCCGGACTAACTGTGATTCCTGTTTGTGCCCCTGAAAGATAGGCAACCCGCTGCCAAAACTCATCGATAAGGTCGATATATGCCCATTACTAGTAAATGTCAAGTGGAGGACCGATCCCGGCCCATGAAAGTCACCGAAACGAACGATTTGTTGAGGTTTTGAAATCTACCACTGTTAGGCAGACAACTCGCTATACTGCTGCTCTCCCGGGATTGCAACCTTGTTTCCACTTCTTTAAAGTAAGCTGGGAGTATGTACTACAACTCTGCCAAGTTTGAATGCTCTAAATCGTCTACTCACCGCCGCACTCTTATGAATTTTCAAAATTTCTTCTAGTCGTTGCCACCCGAGAGAGCCTCTCGCCCGTATTTTGACCAGGACGACTCGCTTTTGATGCAGGACTCCACTCAAAAATTAATTACTGCTCGAGAATCGACTTTTTTTTTGAGAAATTTCAAATTATATCAAAAGTAAATTGGATTGGGCGTCGGTTAGACTAATTCTAAAAATCGGCACGATTCTTGTTTTTCGGCGGTAATTTTTTCAAAGTGGAACCAGCACATTCTGTGAATTTGTAAAAACTCCATTACAAACTTTGACATGCGGTGAACTCCACGAAATATTCATTCCAGGTGCAGACATGATGATGCGAATGAAAGTAGGAAAAAATATTAAATCAATTATTAAAGGTGAAATTTTTGAAATCGGACTCACGGTTGCCGAGTTTACATCTCTGGAAAAACTGCATATGTTTCAACTTCTCATTCCGCGAACAGGTTTCCACCAATTTTATTTTAAACAAGAAGTAATTGAATCTTGAACATTTTCCAACGATTTTCCTCCCATCTTCCTGGAAATTGCTTTGTTGAAAATGTGAAACAGCTCTTAGTTACAAAACCGGACTTAAATGATGGAGCAATAACACCGTAATTAGTCTAGGATCTTTTCGGATGAAAAGCAGTGCTAGAGGCAAGTCACGTTGAAGTTTGACAACATACGTTTTAATAGTATTTGGACCCCGCTGAATACGAAAACCATTGTTGCCAAACCGACTTTTGCACCGGAAGCCCGCAATGGGGGGGTAAAGGGGAGGAAAGACCAAAAATCACTATTTTCCACCATTTTTTATGTCGGGACTGCGACCTGTCATCAACGTGAAGTGAATTACATCATATCTTGATTCACTGAAGTCTTATACTACCATTTTGACATAATAACGGTCAAAATTTCTAGAGGGGGAAGATTGGTGGGGGGAATGTTGACTGTGTAGATGATTCTCCTTTTCTCTCGATTTTGAGTAAATATTAACATGTTTGGTATCGTTTCCGACTAAATTCCATATTCCCTATTCAACTATGATGTTCAAATTGCAATAGAAGCGAGTTTGAACAAGTTTTACATGATAAAACATGTTTTTCGTCTATGTTTTTTTACGTCTTTCAACTGGGTTATTTTACTGCAAATCGGCATTTTTTCTCAAAATTCTTGCGTAGTTCGTTAGTCTCATGTATTTACCATGATAGGCATCCAATTGATTTGCCTCTACTTTTTTTAAAT
This sequence comes from Anaspis maculata, assembly GCA_949128115.1. Lineage (NCBI taxonomy): Eukaryota > Metazoa > Arthropoda > Insecta > Coleoptera > Scraptiidae > Anaspis > Anaspis maculata. Next base: position 86,726,385 of record OX421964.1, on the reverse strand, counting down.
ATGAAGAAAAAAAATTTTTGTGGAAATTGTTTGGCTTCACTTTTCAACTTTGTTTTTTGCTGTATGATGTATGTATCGAGGTATGTATGATCAAAACTCAAGTTATTCATATATCAAAAAGTGGAGACACACTTAGTATGTAAATGTACTGTGTGAAATACACCAGACTTACGCAAGAATTGTCGAAAAGAACTCCGATTTGCATTGAGATATCATAATTTATAGAATTGAAAAAAAAATACGTCAATGAAACTGAAGAGAACTTGGTGAAACCGAAGGCAGATACGTACATAACCCTAAACGTTGAGTTGAATAATACAATTGTAGGTTTTATCATTCACATTTATTACATTCGATTTCAAAATCTCTTTATCTACCTCTTCCCTGGGTATTATTAGAGGAATGCGGCTTTTTCGAATATGGGTACATCTCATGAACGTAAATTTTGAGGAGTTGTTCTTTTTTAGAGGTTGATGGTAGAGAACACCTGCCCAAGACGTTCGAAAAAGGTTACTTTTCTTGGAGGTTTGATAAATCATCTCACAGAAATCCAAAAAAGGTAACCTTTTTTAGGGCATAATCAAACATACCAAAGAATTTTAATTTTTTTTTGAGCTGAAATAGAACTTTAAAGTTGGAGAAAAGTAACCTCAAGGGTAACCTTTGGAGCTTTATAATTTTATAAAACATTTTGAATAAGTTCTAAAAAGGTAACCTTTTTTGGAGCTTGAGAGAACATCATAGAGAAGTCGGAAAAAGGTAACCTCTTTGGAGCTTAACAGATCACCTCAAAGAAGTGTAAAAGTGGTAACATTTTTGGAGCTCAAGAGAACATCACAAAAAAGTTGGAATGAGGTAACATATCTGTATCTTAAGGACGGAGTCATATTGGTGAAATAAGCGTTGCGAAATCAATCCGTGTGGGTTTATTCCTTGACGGATTCTGACCATTTTGGTCTCTTTTGAAAGCTACAAAGATGTTCTTTGGTTTGAGCCCATTGGCATTTTCGAAATTCAAGAAAAAAAATCAAATTTTGACATTTGAAAAAATTATTTTTGGATTTTGGAAATACCAATGGGCTCAAACCAAAGTACTACATCCTTGTAGCTTTCGAAAGAGACCAAAATGATGAGAATCCGTCTAGGAATAACCCCACACGGATTGATTTCGCAAAGCTTATTTCACCAATATGACTCCGTCCTCAATAGGGCATATCAAAGCCGTTTGGAAGAGGTAACCGTTTCTCGAGCTCAATAGAACATCTCAGCCTCTCTGAGAGGACTCTTGCTCACTGGGCATCAGGTTCTGACATGAAAAACTCTTCTTTTGACAAAAAGTACATTGTAGAATATCTCAGCTGAGGTTTTCTCCATAATTATGAGGTGGGAGACCACCGTTTTTCATCATACAATAAAATAATAGCAAAAAATAAAGTTGAAAAGTAGCGCCAAACAGTTTTCACAAAAAAATATTTTTTTCATATTTTAAAAGTTAAAGGCACATCAGTTACATAACTGTATTGTGTGAAATACACCAGACTAACGAACCACGCAAGAATTTTGAGAAAAAATGCCGATTTGCAATAAATAACACAGTTCAAAGTGGTGAAAAAATATTGACAAAAAAACATGTTTCATCATCTGAAACTTGTTCAAACTTGCTCCTATTGCAATTTTGATACCATAATTCAACTGAGAATATGAAACTTGATAGGAAAAGATACCAAACATCTATATATTCACTCAAAATCAAGAGAAAAGAAGAATCATCTTCACAGTCAACATTACCCCCACCAGTCAACCCCCTATGGAAATTTTGACAGTAATCATATCAAGATGATAGTATAAGACCTCACTTAATCAAGGTACGATGTAATTTACTTCACATTGATGACAGGTCTCAGTCCCGGTATCAAAAATAGTGGAAGAATTGTGATTTTTTGTCTTCTCCCCCTTTACCCCCCCCCCCCCCATTGCGGGCTTCCGATGCAAAACTCGGCTTGGCAACAATGGTCTTCGTATTTGGCGAGGTCCAAATACCCTTAAAACATATGTTGCCAAACTTTAACATGACTTGCCTCTAGAACCACTTTCCAGGCCACTTCTTCAAAAATGATCCTATAGTCTAAATTGGCGATCTTTACAATAAGATATGTACCTAATTTGGAAAAAGATTCGAGGTTTTCCCGGAAAATCCAAGTTTTCTAAATTTTCAATTTCTCGATCCATCAAATGAAATGAAAGAGCTTGAAATGAAGCCCTCACCGTCAGTTCCACAAAAAAGATGATCAGCGATCAAGGCTAATTGCAGATTATCTGAACTGTTTTCTGCTGAATGCTAGGCGATTACCAACAAAAATTGCTTGAAATCTGTACTAGACCCATCATCTTTTAATTATTGAGGGATAAACCAGCATTTCCATTGATCAGTCGGCTACAAATTGACAAGCAAGAATCGCGAATTAACTGATCTCGTATTATCTGTTTTGTGGAACCCACGGTTATTGAGAGGGAATATTTCAATTCTTCAAACCTTTTCTCAAATTTTAACTTCCCACCCGAATAGTCCGGACGCTAAGGTTAAAATTTAGGGGGCACTCTTCCAAGCACTCTTTACTTTAATAACAAGCAATGCCACTTGGCATACCTGTTTGCCGAGACCATGTTTGACCGAATAAAAGATCAGGATCCAAAGTCGTTGGTGATGCAGGCGCCGTATACAAGGTGTCGTATGAAAAAAAAGTGAAAAACTCGTATATCAATAACCAAACCAGATGGATTCATGTTAATAGGCACAAATATCCACAATATATTACCCTTTAAAAAAGAGTCAACAGTATTTAACAATCCTGAGCGGTTCCTGGAATATTCCGGGAAAACTGAATTCTCTTCTGAATATTTTATTTCTCGGTAAATCAGTAAATTTTCGAGGTATCGAAGTGCAACTTGGTAGGTTTACGGCGAGTATTGTCATGATCCAGAACGATCAAGAGCCTAATGCAAGGCCTGCTATTTCCAGAAGTAAGAGAGTCAATCTTTTCTTCTCCGCGACCGCCATCTTGATTCTTCGTTTTACTCAACAGTTGGAAAAGTGTCAGTCGAATGTGAGAATGTTGGCATTCAGCTACCCTATCACGGAAAAGATAGCCTTGAAGCAAGGTAAGGGTGTCTTCGTCGAGAAAACATTGTCACTCAAGGTTTTCATGGTAATACGCATTCGCAGCGCCTGTGATGGCTAATTAGAAATTTGGAAGAGCAAAGTGAGTACCTACTTTGTCACAATACCACATCCATTTTGAAACGAAACAACAAAATTCATCAATATCGGTCCAAAGGTAAACTTTTGTTGCTTTGCTGAACCAAATATGTGACGCTCTTTGGTGGAAAATGCAAAAAAAAATCGGGCAATCAGTAACATAATCATGAATTTTGATAATTATTCTCAAAATGAATGTAGAATTGTGACGAAGAACTCACTCTGCTCTTTCAAATCTCTGATTAGCCATCACGAGTGCTGCAAATGCGTATTATCATCATAAAAATCTTGGATAACACTGTTTTCTCGACGAAGAAAACCTTATACCTTGCTTCAAGGCTATCTTTTTCATAATGGGGTGACTGGATGTCAACTATCTCACTTGCGGCTGTCTCTTTTTCAAGTGTTGAGTAAAACGGAGATTCCAAATGGCAGGAAAAATTTCTGGAAATAGCAGGCCTTGCATTTGGCTCCTGGTCGTTTTTGATTCATGACAATACTGACAATAAAACTACCAAGTTGTAAAGGGTAATTTGAGGCAGCAGATAGTCTGATATCATGACGCGATAGCGGGTGCTATTCACAGAAACGTTCCGACCGCCCTCATTTCTGAAGAAATATGGACCGATGATTCCATCAGCCCTTGGGTTGCGCTTTAGGCTAAGCACGACAATTTAGTTTGTTAACGTAGTCATTAAGCCAGAAATGGGCCTTATCGCTGAACAAAATTTTGGTCGGAAAAAGTGGATTTTCTACAAGCTTTTCAAGAGCTCAAAGACTGGAACTAGTGTTGCCGTCTGGAGTTAGACTTTCCAGACTCTTGTCTTGAAAAGGCGTCAAGACTTAGACAAGACCTCTAGAAACTCTTGTCTTCAAATTTCTAGACAAGACAGGAGTAGGGCTGTCAAGATCAAGAGTCTTGATTAGACTCTTGGAAAAAGAAAATTTAAAAAAAATCAGATATATTCCTCTCCATTGATGGTTTTTATTTTTTACTGAATGTGTGATTTCTCACAGAGTTCATTGACAACATGGAATAACATAAATAAGAGGAAACGGGATGACAAAATGCTATTCAAAACTATATCTACTTGACATGAAAATGATTGCAATCGGTTCTTATACTATTTTTCTTTCATTTGTTGAAATCAAAGTACCAAAATCACTACAGAGACGATATAAAATATCTTGTCACAAAAGTTCCTACTTTCCTCAGAATTTTTTTTTTGGAATTTGGGAGTTTAAATTGGGAGAATAATGAAGCAATAAACCTGTTCTGCCCTTGCGCACAAGGCAGGCCATCATGTCATTATGCATTGACCGTTGTCATCAGGCTGTGTCTGATAGGCAGTCTACAGTCCATGAATATTCACTAGTTACCTATGATTAAAAATTAGTAAAAACAAAACAATACATAGGAGCATCTTCCTGTATATTGTGAATTTTATATATCAGAAGACAATTTGATTTCGGTTTGTGGTGGCAGTTCACTATAAATCCATCAATTTTGCATCAGAGAACGGGAAAGCGTTGGCATAGAGATGCCACGTCGAATTATGTTAATGTCTTGTGATTATATGTTCACGTGACATCTCCTTCAGACTCTGTATGTCTCTACTGTTTTTTTCGGTTCTCATGCGAAAGTTTCGTCCAAGTGATTTTTTTTTCAAGGACTGCTCCAACATCTCTATTTCTACTTCTTCAAAAAATAGCTGCGCCTTCTCAGATCGCAACTTCTGAGAAATCAGGTAGCTCGATGAGGCTTTTGGACAATAGCTGCAAAACAAAGTGTTTCTTGCCAATAAAAGGAAAATGATTCAGACAACATGCTGCAGCCAGATATCCTTTCAATGTACCAAGGCAAAACACCGATTGAGCTGGTGTTCTTTTCACAACTTGAGTGAAGTTAGTCTTCTTGCCCGCGTCAGGTTGACACAAGCGGGAACCTGACACAGATCTGCGAATAATCGGTATATTTTCGACAAAAATATTGGACCACGTCCGCACCACGATATCTGGGAACTCTGGGTCCTGCTCAAACCCAATTACTTACATTTCTTGGTCCAGCAGCAATGTTTCGATCACCAAACAGCAAAATAATATTGGAGTGGATTGTTTAACTTTTTTTTTACTATGACTCTTTCGTCGACTCTTTCTTGACGTTCATGTGGTAACCTGGTATTGTTCTTGGCTTGCTTATTCACTCGATTCGAGCCGATGGACTGCGGTCAGTTAAATTTCTATATCCTTTTCCGGTGCCAGATTTTTTGAGTACTTTTTTAAATGAACAGTAGTTGACTATATTTATTCAGGCATCAACCCACAGCTATAAAATCGTATCTTGTCATTTTATATACAGGGTGTCCGTTTTTCGAGGCTGAGCATGGGTATCTCGCCTATCTTCAGAGATACAGAGTCGGTTAAATTAGAAAAAAGTTGCGAATTTCCATGACGATCAATGATCCAAGAAGATATTTGACTTGTCAATTTTAGTTTTCGAGATATCGAAAAAAACAGAAATTTGTAATTTTTGTTTATTTGAAAAACGGTTGAAGGTAGCCTTTTCTAATTAAGACATTGTGCAGGCACTTTTTCAAGGGGAATTCAATGTTGCCAGAATCTTCATTCTAGCTTTCAAAACAATTGAGATATGACATTCAACTTTTTTTTCTCTTATGGGCGTCATATTGGATTTTGACATTTTTGAATACAATTTTATTTTCTGGTTACAACGATGTGTCACATGCCACTGTTGAATTCATGCTTTAGAGCAAAAAAAATTTAAATTTTTCAAAGAGTGCTTTGGAAACAAAATCAGCATCGACAATAAAAAGAAACGTGGATGTCAAACATTTATTCAACAATGACATGTGGCACATCGTTCTAACCAGATAAAAATACCGTATTCAAAAATATCAAAATCCAATATGGCGCCCATTAGAGAAAAAAGTTGAATGTCGTATCTCGGTTGCTTTGAAAGCTGAAATAAAGATTTTGGCAGATTTGGATTCCCCTTGAAAAAGTGCCCTGACAATGTCTAGATTAGAAAAGGCCACCTTCAACCGTTTTTTGAATAAAAAATAAAAACAAAAATCAAAATCCTGTTTTTTCACGATATCTCAAAAACGAAAATCGATACGTCAAATTCTTTTTTGGATCATTGATCGTCATGAAAATGCGCAACTTTTTCCTGATTTAACCGACTTTGTATCTTTTAAGATAAGCGACATACCCATGCTTAGCTTCGAAAAACGGACACCCTGTATAGGACCCTATTTCAGAAATACGTCTACTAACAGGTCGGGGGTGGCGGTGGCAACCTTTTTTTACAGCATTCACACCAATGATAAATTTCAGTGTCAATAAAAATGGGTCTTTGTTTTGAAATTCGAGCTTCAGTATATCCAAGTAGAATATTTTATTGAAGCGTGGTCTGTATTCGAAGGGTGCTCCTTGCCCCTCACACTTTCTCTGTTTTTCTTGCTAAAAGACGTTTATATTTTTGTCACGTATTTTTCTTGAAAGAAGATGTTTTATAGCTATTTAATTTCAAGAGTCTATCTTGACTCATTTCTCTAACTGCGGTTCAATTTCTTACCCCAAGTTTGCAAGCACCTGTATAGCGATAATTTCATCAGGTAACAAATGTAGGAGGTACCTACTTATACTGCAAATTATTGCTAATGAAATCCACTACTTAACTTGGGAAAGTTATTAGGCACTGAAACTGATTAGGCAGCATAATTTGTCAGTTTATAGCATATCTTCTTACCTACTTAAAGGTGTACCTATTTACTCAAAAACAAGCTGGGTATAGCTTTCAAAGCTCAATTATATTATATGAATAGCCGCATTTTGAAGATTTTATGCGAGACACAATTATTGTAAATTTCTATAAAATTTATTGAAGAAATTAGCGATATTTTTGTTAGGGGGCATACGGGATTCAAAAACGCGTTGTACAAGTATGAAGCAATTTTATTCACCGTAATCATGCAATGATGGCAGCAATGATGGTATTTCAATAAGTATACGCGGATGGTAGGTATTACGCTCGTGAAATAATAGGCAGGCATCTGTTGATTGAAGAGGTGAGGTGAGGATGTTTGCATGCATCACCTAGTTATGCACAAGGTCCTTCTCTCTTCTTCAAAACTTGAAAAAAAACTGGGACGGATACTCTGAATTTCAAACAATAACCTTGGCAGTTCGCAAGTCGGTTGGCTACCCAATATAACCCGTACATGCGTACTCAATTATTTATACTCAGGTAGGTTCGTTTTTTTATCCAATAATAATTTCTTTATAATACTATAGTACTATCTACTTACTACAAAGGTACCTGCAGCCGTACACATTGACATTACTTTGGCAATAGTTTATTGCCGGTCAAGAACGAGTTGTGAAATTTTTTCATGCACTGCCAAATCAAAAATTTCATCAGCTTCCAAACGAAGTGTCACATATATTTTTTTTTACAATAATTTTAGCTTTGTGCAGCCTTGAATTTTGAGATGGTAGATGGAGAATTTCAAGTAACTTGTGCTGTCTAGAACTCTAGCTTTTTGAAGTATTTTGCATCAATTCTAAAAGAAAGAATCTTTGCCTTTGTTCCCATCATGTCTGATTTGGCAACAATTGAGGCAATAATTATAATTAAAAACTTTGAACAGAACAAAAGTCATTTGCTGTCTTCTGATGCATTCTGGCATATTTTGACATCATTTCGGCACATTGCGACGTTCTGTTCACAATTTGACACGCCAAGGAATCAAGAACTGATGACGATCAGCGATTTTGTGTTAGGAAAGTTGAGAAGGTCACCTTTTAGGAACCCCATATACTTTCACACCCCGTATGAGAGATAGGCGGTGAATGAAAACTGAACCTGAAGTGAAATCTTCGAGCTGAAAAAGACTGGAGCTGGAGAAATATTTTCATTGAAAGAAAGACATTTTCTAATTTATCTCGAGTCATTTAGGCGCAGTTTAATGAGATAATGGAATCAATGCGCCAGCATTTTTAGGACTTTATAAATCGATTTGGGGGTTTTATGTGAAGTGAAGCCATAAACCACTAGCCATTAATTTTAACTGGGGTGGGTACCTAAAATTGGAGGCGATTCTCTCCATACCTACACGAAGCTTTATGGAAATATTCAAAGAAAAATAAGGGAATGAAACAACATAATTTTCAGAACTCTGCGGAAGTCCAAATAGGTATTTCAGGAATTTCATAGACGCTGACGCGATATTTACGAGGCGCTGGTGGTACTGATGAAACCGGCGTTACTAGCAATGCTGGCATTTTATTTGATGACGGAGACTCCGACTGAGAAATAAGCCACAAACCCGCACAATTGGCGGAGGAGCCGCCGGAGCGTTTGTCGGTACCGCAGAGTGGTTTGACGAGATGCTTCGAGGACTTTTTGGCCTACAATCCAGCAGATTACAGACAGACACACTTACACACACACAGACATACACACACACAGACAGACATCACTCCAAAAATGTTCTTAATCGTCTTGGGGGACCTCAAAATGGATATATCCGTCTTCATCTCGAATTTTTTTTTAGCGCGTTCACAATACTTCCCCTCCTCGTTGGGTGGTGGGTCGGGGAAGTAAAATAATGAAAGGAAAAGCGGCCGGCAGAAGTAAGTCACTGAACAGTGACATTTCCTCAATTTGAGTTGTTTGAGTAATTGAATATGCTCAATTTTTATCGCCACCAAATTGGTACAGTATAAATTGAAAGTGGATACCTATCTACGACTTATCGCAGATCGCGAAAGCAAGTGTTACAAAAATATGGAAACAAGACTATCATGTGTATAAGTACCTATCATGAATCAAGAATCACACAAATTAAGGAAACCAGGTTGTTTCCGCGCTGATATGCAACAATGTAACAGTAATTAAAACTCTCATTAAACCTTCTATTATCAAGAATACTTCTCAATTTTTACTACCTGCATTACAATAATCTTCATGTTTTATGAAATTTGCCACTTTCGCTCCGTCAAAATGAAGAATGGATAAATTTAAAATCTAATTCTGGAATAGATTTCGAAATTCCACGAGCGCAAAGTAAACACTTTGAAATTCAATAGTAGGTAGGTACCTAGGTAATTCACTTGGTACGGGGTGAATAAGTTGGATGTCTTGAAATTCACACCAACGGCCATCAAACCAGTATCAAAATATTGGAATCTTGAAAAATTAGCCTTGAAGGTACTTAGGGGGCGCAGTGACGTGTTACCGTCGTTTAGATATCAAAATTACAAGCACCTCCTTCGATTTCATCAATCATCTTGACGGCGACCAGGCAGAGCTGACAGAAACTCATCCCGTTAGAATCCCCAGAACGGAAGCAAAATGGTAGATTGAAGGTAACTTCTCACATCATCAATTTCGGTCGATCAGTTGGGTTTTTTGAAATTTGAAATGATGACCTTGTTACACATAAATTCTAAGTAGAGGAAAGTCGCCATATTTCGAACACGTGCCCAGTGGCGGATCAGGGGGGGGGCGGCGGGGGCGGTTCGCCCCGGGCCTCGGGGCCTCAATAATCTGATGGGGCCCCCAATTCCTCTTGTTTGTGAAAAATACTGCACAAAATTGAAATAAAATCCAAAATTTTTAATTTTTTCTCGATGTTCATTTTTTGTTGCATATTACTTAGGTGAGAAACATTGTTTTCCTATTTTTTCTATTTTGAAGTTACTTTGGCAGGCCCCATGACAACAGGCTTGGGGACCTACACACAAGCAATAGAGGTGTGTCTGTGTCACGCAGTCTCTGCGAATTATTTTCACTTTGGGCTTTAGGGGCCCCGGCCCTGGAGATCACAGTGCCAGGGGCCTCAAGCCTTTTGAAGTTTTGTATTTTATTATTTCTTTTCAAAAGAGGGGAAAGACAAAACAACACAATTATCTTATCTGCGCGCTGCAGGTAGTAGAAATTCATATTATTCCTAATTTTGTATATACGAGTAGGTTTTAGCTTTGAGTCAACAGTCCAAATCCAATTCAACATCCAAAGCTGGAACCGAAAACTTCTTGTAGGTACTGGTGGTCAGTGGCATAGCCAAGGGGGGCGAAAGTGGGCAAATGAGATCACCCCTCTACCTCCCAAGCGCCCATGACACTTCGTTTCACACTAAACCGATACAGAAAAAAATTCTGGCGAATATTTTCAAGAAACGCAAAAATTTTCTCAAGAGAAGTTTGATTATCAAGTAATTTTGGTGAAAACGTCGAAAACCGAAATCGCAAAACGCACGAAATATACCGATTATCATCAGCATCATTATTATGCCCAAAAAAGTTCGCCTGCGGCGCTTCTTTTCTCTGACTTGCACCCTCACCGTTGCTTTTGCCCTCTCCGCCCTCAAATTCTGACTGCACTACTGTGTGTTTTATAGTCAAGTTAACAACACACTTTTTGTTTCTTAGGCTTTTGCTCAATTACGGCGGGGCAAGGTGGGCCAAAAAGTCCGCCGGCCCCCCTTCATATTCTCAACTTTCATTCCTTAGGGGCCCCATCTCACAATTCCGCCCCGGGCCCCCAATTCCCTTAGTCCGCCACTGCACGTGCCTGATTTCGGATACAGGCTTTTCTAAAAAGCTCTTTCTAGATGTTTCTCGGGCAGAAACAATAATCATTTGTGCACCACTGAAAAACCGTTACTGTGTAAATTTGGTGGCTCTATGATTCTTCCCTATAGATGGCAAGAATTTTTCAAGTGGAATGTGACAGGAGCCTTTTTGCATCTCGGAAGAAACGATTTCTTCGGAAAATCAAGTAGCACATAACTTATGTTGATTGACCTGAACAAAGTATGGATCTTGGAAGCCTACCTGTTGTTTGAAATAGATTGGGTACAAAAAAAATCAGCATTTTTAGTATCCTAACCAAAATGATCGCAAGTTGCCCAATTTCGGATAGTAGATGGCTCCAAATTTTGGATTGCCAACCAAAAAGCATGCAAAAAAAAAACGGAAAAATCAAGAAGTCGTAGAAAGGAGGGTGGAATAACACACCAGGAGCTCGTCTTTAAGTGCCTTGGAAGATTTGGCTTTAGATGATGATTCACACATGGATGGGTCAATCTGAGATGATGATGCCGGAGTGCATGCTCTGCGGGCGGACTATTTTTGGAGGATTGTCCTGGCAAAAATGAATTCAGGTGCATCAAAAATGCTTCGAATGGGGACAGGGAGAATGTGCAAACAGAGAAAAAAAGAATGTCAACATTTGCAATTTTTTTTAAATATATATATTTCACATTTAAAATTGGGTGGGGTATCCGAAATTTGGAGCATTTTTTGCAATCCAGAAAAATGCTATGCTTTGCGAATTTTCATTTGTTTTGAAGATTTTTGTCAATAAGAATTATTTGATTGTCAGCTGTGCTTTGTCACACTATAAGCTTCATATTAACATGAAAAACCAGATGAAAAAGTGTTTTTTTGCATGAAATGTACGCCGATGAAAAAAAGCTATCCGAAATAAGGCGACTTTCGGACTTTCCTCTACTGCCCACCCATAATTCTCAAGGGCTTGGCGTGTATTTTAGACGCCGGAACAGACGAAAGCGTTGTTGCTCCCAGTGGGCGCTTTTTTTGGGCGAAAGATTTTGAATTCTTTAGTTTGAAGCATCATAATTAATAAGGAAATTGAACTCGCTTCAAGAGAAGTTGAAAATATTTTATTCAACTGTCATAGGTCGTTTCCTTGGCTTTTTTTTTGAGTGCGCATGTGGCGCAAATTTCATAGTTTCGTACACCGATATTGGAAATTAACACTAGAAAATATTGTAGTGCACTTGAAACTGTACAAATGATTTGGTTGAGTATTATAAATACCATTTTGGCATTCAGAGGGAATGTTTTATAAGAATTATTGGTGGAATTTATGTTCGCAAAAAATAAGAATAATTATAAAAATAACGATAAAAATAAAAATGAGAAAATGTTGAAAATGAGCTTTCAGATTCAAGCGTTTATGCTCAAAAATAAGAAATAACAATGTGCGCTTTCCATTTACAACACATGTGTCGGTTTGTGTCAACAGAATTCTGCACAAATCATCCTTAATGTTATTGAATAATCAAGTTACGCGGTTAACTTATGTAGAATAATATTCTACAATGTGATTTAAAGCCTTCCGTGGCTTGTGTTTCCTTCCGTTAATGAAGAGATCCTAGCCCCTATACCAAAAAATACTTACCGCCGCTACTGCCCAAGAAATAGGGTAGTGACCACCATCGAAAAATATAAAAAAAATCATACTAATCGAATGTAGAGCCCTAATAACAAAGGTACGTTTCGTGAAAATTCGAAAAAAAAAAGTCTCTCAAAGTGTCTCAAAATCTGCCTTGAAAGTGGCTACTTTTGCGAACGATTTCAAATCTATACCGAGCTGTAAGGCGGGCTGTGACGTTTCAATCTTTTGACAGTAGTGGGGATGACCCCACCTCCGTTGCCTGTGTGTCAGTGTTGACGTTGACGTTTGCCAGCATAACATTACCATTGAAGTCTGATGTAGTCTTGAAATATTCATAAATCATGAAAGATTTCACCAACTTTCCATATTTTCAAGCAAAACAACACGAATCACCGCACAGATACACAAAGCAATAACAATATAACAATCAGCTGTTATGAGCGTTGACGGGTTGACGCTAATGCTTCTTGTCGTAAATTCTGTAGTGTTGTCAAACCTGCTTCTCCGCCTATGAAAGATTGTGACGTCTTCGCGCCAAATTTGAAATGATCGAAAACTTTCATAATTTTTTTTTACCAAGAAAACTTACGAAAAAAAAATCTGTTAACTAAACTGCGCAACAAATATGTTGTCGCACGGGAAAAATTGGTCCGACTTTGGACCACAATGACTTTTGAATAACGCAAACCATTTTGATTCTGTTTTGACGGTTAGCGAGCTCAGTCTTTTCGTTATTCATCTTCAGGAGGTGAAGATCAGGAAGCTCCATGTGAAATATCTACAGGGTGAAATGTAAAACAGTACAAAATTTTAGCAAATTCAACGGACCCCCATTTTCAGAATAATTTTTTTTTTCAAATGTAAATAAGAGGATCATGAAGCGTGATGTTTTGGCTTGCGCCCAGTTTTGAAATTTTTGGAATCGGAACTCTGGTTCTGACTTGATGATTTTTTTTCTCTTGGAGGATGCTGATTTATTCTATCGCTACAAGGAAGACTATGTTAGCCTAGGGAGCCTGTCATCATCAAAAACTAAAATTGACCATCAGCATTAAGTTCAGGAGGTCCAAATCGCAAAGAAAGCTTGTTTCAATTGTAAAAATCTGATCAAATTCAATTTTTAAGGAAAACACCTGTGTCGCTCATTTTGAATGGGCCCCGTTTTTGAAGCCTTGATCAAGGTATTCCAGATGGTCTGCAAGTTCAGTTGCTGAGAACCGTTCAAGCAACAATATTCATGAATTGCAACCTCCTATCGTCAGAGTAACATAGTCTTCTTTGTAGGGATAGGATAAATCAGCATCCTCCAAGAGAAAAAAATCATAAAGTCAGAACCAGACTTTCGATTTAAAAAATTTCAAAACTGGGCGCAAGCTTAAGCATAACGCTTCATAATCCTTTCATTTGCGTTTGAGAAAAAAAATTATTCTGAAAATGGGGGTCCGTTAAATTTGCTAAAATTTTGTACTGTTTTACATTTAACCCTGTAGATATTTTACATGGAGCTTCCTGATCTTCACCTCCTGAAGGTAAATAATGGAAAGACTGAGCTCGCTAACCGTCAAAACAGAATCGGAATGGTTTATGTCATTCAAAAGTTATTGTGGTTCAAACTCGGACCAATTTTTCCCTCGCGACAACATATTTGTTGCGCAGTTTATATAGCGTCACTTATTAAGAAGGGAACTTTAAAAAAAAATAATAATAGAAAAATCGGTCACTAAGTTGAATATTTCCAACTTCTGCTCGAAGATGAGCCGAACGAGTGACGAACGCAGTAGCAAGATTTGCCTGAAACCGCTTGTCTTTGGGTAGGCGAGAAACTCTCACGGGTTGCTTCGTAACGGCGGTCCAAACGTGGCGCCATCCACCAGTAGTTATCCTCACAAGTTTTCATCAGTGGTAATAAGGTGATTGCATGAAATTCGTTTACCTAATCACCGGCAGGTAGCGCAAGGGTCGATAGTTATGTTTTGACGTTTGTTGTGGAATTGCATTGGGGCACATAACAGGTGTAATATAATATTTATAATAATATTTATTTTCGTCCGTGATTTTACAGTAAGTGTAAATAAAATATAAAGATTGATATTTCACTCATAAATAAAATATAGGACATGTCCAAGCACTGAATCTAAAGATAAGGGAGAAAGTGGGCAGGTGAGTAATAAATTAACAAATAAGGAACAATAAAATCATAGCTCGAGAAACTCCCCAACAGAGTAAAAAGCCTTGTCAACTAAAAAGTCGTACAAGCTCCGTTTGAAAGCTGCATAATTGCCATCACTAGTCACATCACTTGTCAATTGCAGGAACTTATTAAAACACTTAATTCCTTGATACATGTGACTGTTCTGACTATGTGTGTGCTTTTGCCGTGCTTTGCCAAGCGTAAGCGTAAATTCCTCCAAAGCGTAAGCGAGCGAGTTTCCATTTGTTACGTGAATTATTATTTGCAATAGAGTATTATACTTTTGAAAAATTTCCTTTTTTTTATGGAATCAGAAACTATATTGGAAAAAAACTGACCCGTATTTTTTTATTCAGTCAAAAATCGTATCGTTTGGCCGCAATAAATAAACGAAATTCCTATATTCTGCCTATTTCTGACGTCATTTACACAGGCAGTATAGGCGGTGACTCGCTGTGACGTCAGAACTATTTGATGTTATTTACTTATTGCGCCCAAACGGTACGGTTTTTGACTGAATAAAAAAACACGGGTCAATTATTTTTCAATGTAGTTTCCATTTCAATAAAAAAAAAATTGGTATAATACTCCATTTTATGACCAATTGACATTGTCTTGATTATTCGTCGTCACATATTTTTGCTCGAATAATTTTGTAACATATTGCAGCGCAAAATCAGACAATACACAGGAGTTTCTTTGGCGTGTTCTTCTCATGTGTGCCTGTTAGCGAATAAGTCACTGTTTTACTTTTTCACTTTTCTCTTATTGCTTTTGATGCTGACAGTTTGACATGTCAGCATCACACACACAATTGTGATTCATGATTTATTGTTGTGTTTTATTTATCCTTGTCTGTTTACTTTATTTATCTATTTGTTGTTGTTGTTGTTGTTGTTGTTGTTGTTGTTGTTGTTGTTCCGTTTGTTTTACATAATTTTGAATGATTTTTTCTTGTTTTATTTGTGTTTGTGTTTGACGTTTTATTCATCATCTCTCCTTTCAATATTCTTTTGTGTTACTTTGTCAGTTTCATTTTCTTGTAAAGTGTTCTATGAAAAAAGTATGATTCATTTAAATTTTGCTGACGCTTTCAATAAAACTTCATTTTGTTTGCTGTCAATTCGTGTTTTTGTTCAACTTTTCAATACAACCCTCATCCCCAAAGTTCCGTTCTCGTCGCGGGTATAGAGCCTGCGTGAAATGAACAACGTAAGCAAAACGTAAGTAAGAGGTCCATGGTAAGGGGGGAAGGGGGGGTGACGACAATCACAGCCAGGGGTCCAGAAGGGCGGAACAGTACAAAAGTATATGCCGATCACGTCTTGAATTCAGTGGAATTAAAAACGCGGTTGGCCATGCTGCCTAGAGTGTAACGGACGCTCAGAGACCAAGTTGCGCGAAAACGGGCTGAGCTCAAAGAGGTTAGAAAATTTTGACAAGAAATGCCAGTTCTGGCGTCTCCTTGCATCATATCCGCTGCCCTGTTGCCTTGGTCGTTGCTTGTCATGATGTCAGGTGAGTGTCATAGTTGTTTACATTCCTGGGAAAATTTCATTCAAGTGTTCTGCTCTCGGTTCTGCCATTGCTATATTCATGGTTCTGCCTGTATATGCCGATCACGTTTTAAATTCAGTAGAAATTAAAACACGGTTGGCCATGTTCCCTGGGGTGTAACGGACGCTGACAGACCAAGTCACGTGAAAACTTGGTCTGGCTTTTTGTGGCGAAGTCCAATGAGATTAGAAAATTTTGACATGAAATGCCAATTCTGGCGTCTCCTTGCATCATATTCCGCTACAGTGTTGCCTTGGCTGTTATGACTGTTATCTTGTCAGAATGGCAGGTAAGTGACAGAGTGCCGAGCCGCTCTAGGTTTTAGACACTAGGCCTTCATTTCTGACCATACATTAGAACAGTTTTCTCAACCTAGTATATGATATGATGGTATATTATGATTCACTATTTTATTCAAAAAAACTGTTCACCAGTCGCCCATTTAAACTAGAGAAAGTCTATCAAAATCAAGACGTCTTGAGCGTTCATATACAATCTTGCAACAGCGGTGTACTCGATTGACAATACGAATTCAAGGTCATCTGGGGAAATATTGATCCAACCATTGTATATCCAACATTACAAATTTGAGCATCCCCAAATATCGCAGAATTGCCAACTTGGCGTGCAAAAATTACCGTTCTAGTGCTGAATTTAAAAGCTGATCGGCATATATATTTATAAGGTAAGTACGAGTAACACTCTTGTCTGAGTACTTAAGTTCATGTAATTTTTTTCTTCCATTCAAAGTTGACTTCAGATGCAAATGACCAAGGGGTGAATCCTCGGGTGAATTACTGGGACATCAGAACGTTCAACGGATTGTGATGGATTGCCACGGGATTACCACAGGATTTCCACCGGATACGATTTCTTCAAATTAAATGGATAGCCACGGAATTCCAGGGAATTTCCACAAATTACCAACGGCTTGGGACCACGCCTGAATCACCACCAGAGAAAGGCCTTCTTGCTTTGCGGCGCTTATCATCACCTGAGGTCTCCACGCTCTAAGGTTATTCATTAACGTTACATAGACCAATGGCAGATAGAGGACTTCAATTTTGTTTAGATTTACCAGCAATATTCCTCTGTTAAAACTTGTCAAGAATTACTGGGTAAATCAAAGTCCAGGGCCGCAGATTCGGAAAAATGTATCCCTGTGTTATTTGGTCAAATTTACATTTTTGGGAATACTGTTATCGGGTTCGAGCCATATTGAGGCAAATTTAATGGTTGACCCGCGATGTGGCTCGATTCTTTTTTGGAAAAAGTTGGCTTCTGTAATTTTAGCTTTTTAGGCCAGCCCTTCTGTCAACAGAGACAAGCCATGAAATGAATTTGAACCAATTTAGTCGAACAGTGAGTAAATCATGACCAGCCAAAAATGAAAACTTGATTCAAAGTTTTACCTTGTATTTTTTTGTCAAAACTGAAAACGAACTTTTTGGACAAATAACACAGATGTGCAAAATGGAAACCCGCCAATTCTGTGATTTTTCACTATGATATTTCTGCACAAAATAAATATGTTTTACGATTTTCCAACAGAATTTTGTCATCTTTTAGAAATGAGGATTGAATCCGAGAATTCTCGGGAGATAGAGACTAGAACCATTCATCTGAACAACAGAGGAACAGATCGTCTCCTCAATGTCAGCTTTGATGGCTGGACTTCATCTGCAGCACAATCCCACTCCCAAGTACCTCGGTGTGACCTTTGACCAAACATTGTCCTTCAAGCTCAACTTGGAGAAACTCGGTGCCAAGACGAAGACACGAATGAACCTGGTTCAGAGACTTGCGAGAACTACATGGAGTGTCGACGCCACCACTCTTCGGATATCCACCATTGTCTTGGTCTAGTCGACAGCGGAATACTGCGCTCCTGTTTGGATAAATAGCACACACACAAAACATCATTGACGTCATTCTTAACCAAGCATTGAGAATCATTGCTGGAGTTGTCAAATCTACCCAGACTTTCTGGCTGCCAATTTTGAACATCGCAGCCAAAAATCCATACTGCAGATTTCGAGGTGAAAAGACACTGGAAGGAAATATGGGATAGGTACTGAAGCCGCCGTCAAGAACAGAGCGATTGTAGAGGATCCGAAGAGCCTCTCCCTTCCAAGGAAAGTATGGATTCGATAGGATACGAACAGGGCAGGGAAAATGCAGATTTCAGTTCTATCAGTGAGGATATGTAGAAGATCCGAGTTCTGAGTGTGGAACTGAGAACCAGACCATGAACCACATCGTCGCGGAGTAGGGGTCCGCGGACAATGGCTATCAAAAACAGCATCTGAGCTAGACCTGTAGTTCCTCAACATCTCCATCGTCAACTTCGCACTCGCCCACTTGCTGCATCTACTCTACCCTCTGTTTCCTAAGATGGCCACTGATATCAGCCTCGCTGACATCTTTTCCTTTATTTTTGTATTAAAGCTACGTCGAGCAGTTTTTCTGTGGTTGGCCTATAGATCTTCGAGCGAATGCTGTAGGTGAAGTTAATTCATCTCACAGGTTTTCAAGAATTGTTGTATATATTTAGTTATAGTATCAATGTATCTCAAGTACCTACATAAAGTGATACTAGCATGTACTATTGCACTATATAAGTTGACTTACGATGTCACTAATATTGTATCCTCAGTACAGGCATAGCAATTCGCGATTTAAATTAATTTTTCCCGCCACAAAATGGCTGCGAAATGGCGGCTTTACAGAACTTCGTTTGTCGCCGGCGACAGTGTCGCTGGCCAATAGGATTCGATCTGCCTGTACTTCCCTACCTCCCTCCATAATTCCCGCGACACGAGTTTCTGTCGTCGTGTCGTTCAAATTATTCAGCTACAGTGGAGTGGCGGACTGTCGCCGCCGAAAGGCGGAATTCAACTGACAGCCCGAGGTGACATGAGATGTCACACTCACAACTCAAAACCTCACTTTTATTCATCAGTCACCCACCACTCAGTGTTTACTGTTTACTCCAGTTTACTCTCGGCTTGGCTTCCTAGTGTGGTCCCAGTTCCCAGATAGTGCGTCTGTTTGCTGTATTCTAGTTTTGCGAGTGAATTTGAAGTGATTGTTGTGTTTAGTAGTATTACTGTATCTCATCGACCATCGTTAGTCACAGAACGTGAACTACGAAACTTTGATGGATGAGAGAAGTTGAAAGAAGACTGGGCTCAACAAGCTGTACCCGAATGACACCAGCTCCTAAACCTCCATGAAGCACCTTTTGGAACTTCAACAGGGTTCGCACAGGTCCCGGACGATGGGCTGATTCGTTTTACCAGTGGGAGCTTACCAAATCCCCCGAATGTGATTGTCGCTTGAAAAACCAGACAGTACAACACGTCACATTTGCGTGGCCTTCACGCGCATACCAGGTTTCTCTAGAGGTCTTCGTGAAGGTGACACCTGAAGCTGCCGATTGCCTGGGGAATTTGGACTTGACCTTACAACTTCCTGCCAAAATCAGTCCCTTTACCTGTGGTAGTAGTTGTTCCATATAGAACTATGTGGTTTGTATTTACTACTGCTTCACCTTCCACAAAGTTCCGGGAGCTTGGAGAGGCGGCACGCAAATAATTGCAAATCTCTTCCAGCGACAAACGAATACCTCCCATAACAGTCGTAATAAGAACAAATAACACAACAATCATTCAAATTCACTCGCAAAACTAGAATACAGCAAACAGACGCACTATCTGGGAACTGGGACCACACTAGGAAGCCAAGCCGAGAGTAAACTGGAGTAAACAGTAAACACTGAGTGGTGGGTGATTGATAAATAAAAGTGAGGTTTTGAGTTGAGACTGTGTGACATCTTATGTCACCTCGGGCTGTCAGTTGAATTCCGCCTTTCGCAGCCATTTTGTGGCGGGAAAAATCAATTTAAATCGCGAATAAATTCAGAAAAATTGAGAAATTTTCGATTACTGAAGCTGCCGATTCCCCAGGCAATCGGCAGCTTCAGGTGTCACCTTCACGAAGACCTCTAGAGAAACCTGGTATGCGCGTGAAGGCCACGCAAATGTGACGTGTTGTACTGTCTGGTTTTTCAAGCGACAGTCACATTCGGGGGATTTGGTAAGCTCCCACTGGTAAAACGAATCAGCCCATCGTCCGGGACCTGTGCGAACCCTGTTGAAGTTCCAAAAGGTGCTTCATGGAGGTTTAGGAGCTGGTGTCATTCGGGTACAGCTTGTTGAGCCCAGTCTTCTTTCAACTTCTCTCATCCATCAAAGTTTCGTAGTTCACGTTCTGTGACTAACGATGGTCGATGAGATACAGTAATACTACTAAACACAACAATCACTTCAAATTCACTCGCAAAACTAGAATACAGCAAACAGACGCACTATCTGGGAACTGGGACCACACTAGAAAGCCAAGCCGAGAGTAAACTGGAGTAAACAGTAAACACTGAGTGGTGGGTGATTGATAAATAAAAGTGAGGTTTTGAGTTGAGACTGTGTGACATCTTATGTCACCTCGGGCTGTCAGTTGAATTCCGCCTTTTGCAGCCATTTTGTGGCGGGAAAAATCAATTTAAATCGCGAATAAATTCAGAAAAATTGAGAAATTTTCGATTATTTCCTTCGAGAGCTTGTAAAATCTATCGCCTAGTGTTAAATTTGAAGGGCACAGATTAATTTTAGATATCAGCTATTGACCTTTATTTTTGATCCAAAATTAGAACAGTTTCCTCAACGTAATTTATTATTTCATTTGAAAAAACATTCCACCAGTCGCCCATTTAAACTGGCGAAAATCTACCAAAATCAAGACGCCTTGAACGTTCATACAATCTTGCAACAGCGCTGTACTCGATTGAGAATAAAAATTCAAGGTCATCTAGGGAAAAAGTGATCCAACATTACAAATTGAGCATTCCCAATAGGCTACTTCGTTTGGGCAGGTGCGCATGCTTGAGAGCTCAAAGTTTTGAAAACTTTCGTACACCTGTCAGTTGAATGGCAACGCTGCATGCTCTGTCTAGCCGCCTGACCAAGTACTGGTTCCTGGCTGTCACTTTTACACATACCGTAAATGCATCTCTTCGTAGCTTCTTTGAACTTCCTTCTCGGTACAGCCATTTGCAACAAGTTGTATTCTTTCGTCAAAACATGAGCAAATGAAATGTAGGTCAGGTAGAAACGTGGAGTCGTGTGATCATAATTGTCACAAGTGACAGTAGGCGCCGATGTCTTGTTGTTTTGAGCGCTGTTACCATTTTCGTTGTTCCTGAACTTCCACAAATAATCATTGAACGTACTATTGTAGACAAAAAAAGCTGAACGACAGATGAATGACTTTTCAAATTTTTGACCTGTGAATCAGCTTTACTGTCGTCAAGAATATGCCACCCATAGCCAATAATGCTTTGTCATTTTCTGTGTCAAACATGACAGAATGTTCAATGAATCTGTTAGGATGCAAATTATGCCTCTTGTGGAGAGTGATATTACGTACAAGACGGTAGCAGACCTTCTCAGTAACAGGAAAGGGACAGTCTACAACGTTATGTGCAGGTGGCGGGAAAATTCAACGCTGACACGGCAACCAGGTTCTGGCAGACGCGAAGCTACCACCGAAGCCGAGGATCAAGCATGATCCAAATAGTCTATGTCCATATCACGGTATGTCGTCCAGATGCTGGAGGACGATTCGTTCGCCAATGTTCGACATGCTGCGAGCCCCTTAAATTTCCCTACAAGCAAAAGGCAACGGACCGCCATTGGCCATTGCCATGTACTCGTAGCATATTACATGGAATCAACCAACACGAAGTTACCGTGTTGCGGGTTCGTGTTGATACAGTGGGTAGAAATCTCGGTGGAAGTGATCCATTTTCATCTTCACCTTCTTCTACTCCTGGTTCATAGCTACAAAGAAATCAAAGACACAACTGACGTTGTCTTGTGACTCAAAAAAATCACTGGCATTTTGCCATGGGCTTGTCAAAAATTATAATCCTAAAGGGCCTTTTACAAAATTTGAAAAGTCATTCATCTGTCGTTCAGCTTTTTTTGTCTACAATAGTAATTTCAATGAAACATTTCCTTTGAATAGAGAAAATGGTATCTAACATTCAACCAATAGATTTGTTGAATTTTAGGTGCACTACAATATTTTTTAGTGTTAATTTTCAATATCGGTGTACGAAACTATGAAATTCGCGCCAGACATGCGCACTCAAAAAAACCGAAACGAAGGGACCTATTATCGCAGAATTGCCAACTTGGCGTAAGAAAATTACCGTTCAAGTGCTGAATTTAAAAGCTGATCTGCATATAGGTACCTTACTAGAATCACACTTAAATTAAACGTAGGTAGTTATTACAGTCGAAGGAATACGGTATCTGTGAAACACCTGTTCCGTAGTCGCGGTTTTGTTTCTTATTTTTCATTCAGTTATCGAATCAGATAAAGCTACAATTATTGGCAAAGCCCTTGTCCCCGTGCCCGTGCCACTTCAGTATTTTTAGTTACCCACCTACCTATCTATCTTACCTGTGCCCTCTGCTACGCTACCTCTACTTTGTAATTTCATCAAAATTTAATTATTCAAATCCGTCCCTGTGTATTTAATGTCAAAGTGACGGCAAGAGGTGACACCGGTGACAGCCCCGACATAGGGTTGCTAGATTATCGACAGCTTTGGCTGTACAAGGGTTACGCAATCATCCGTTGCTAAGGGCCGATGGGAGGGGCTAAAATTCAGCTATGTGTCAAAATTTATCATGAGCGTGTTACGGGCAAGATTTCATTTATTCCCAAATGAATACAAAGATTCAAATGGTTCGCGCCTTATCAGGCGGATAGTTGCAACTTCGTTTTTGCGGCTCTGGACTGATAAGGAATTTAAATACTTGACACCTGTCAGATTCCTTTTGTACGGCACCTTGCTTGTAACAGTTCTGCGATATTAAAAGTGCCCCGTGCGCTGTAAGGGAAGAGATCGTGAGTTGAGGACTCTGGGAACGATCTCGTTGCAAGTCAAGGTGAGTACTTGAGTTTGAATTCGGTCCAGAGCCGTAATATGTTTTGCGCTCCGTCAGGTGCCAGGGTACAGGCCAGCGAAGCCATCCAATTTGGCAGTGGCAGCCACGAAGGCCCGTGGGGTTTCCCTAAAAGGAAAAAGCATAGCCGTCACCCCAGCCAGACTCGGCAAGTAACACATACCACGTCGACCATCAGGTGTTTCACCTAAGGCGAGCCATTTTCCATCGTGGGACTTCAGTCCCCGTCTTGCGACGACCAACACATGTCCGAGGCCGACTACTGGTACCAGCAAGGTCGTCAACTACCCCCAGTTACTCGTTCGCCTGTGCTGCAGCTACTTCGTGGTCCTCCAGACGTCGGTGACACCGGACCGTCGTGGAGACCTTCCTGGCTACTGCTGCTGCTCCTGGACTGTCGTGAGGATTTCTCCCGTTTCTTTTCACTAACCCTCTGATTCTGTAAGAAGGCGTAGAGCGCGGCATTTCGTTCGGTGCACGTTTGCACAATAACCACTGCGTAGGTTCGGGTTATCCAATTTCGTCGCCGGGTGAGCTCACTAGGTCGCGGACGGGACACCCTTCCGAGAGGTGCGTTACGTGAAGCTTTCGGCCGTGTTTTGCGTTTTCAGAGCGGATTTAGGGGGCCCTGCGATCAGGAACATAACCTCACTTCACCTCTTGGGGGTGGTGGTGGTGCCGCAGGCGGTCAAGGCGGCGGTCAAGAGGGCTGGAAACAAGTGTCGTGAACACCAAATACGAGCTATAATTAACGCAGCTGAACTTACCCAGTAATAAAGGATAAAATCTGTAAAGTGTCGTTTGTCTATTTATTTATTTGGTTATTCTGTCACTTGACAGCAATGACAGATTTCGCCGAACCCGCGGCACTAGGCCGGTGCAAGTAAGGCAACACAACGGGACTAAACACACTAACAGTGGCGCCCAACTTAAAATAACCTGTGTTGTCCTTTTGTGTGATTTATCCTGGTGGGATAATATATCTCTTGAAAGTGCGTTATTTTTTTTACGCGAAAAAGAGCGGATTTGGTGTTCAGCCAAGAGTAGATTGATTTGTTTGGCGCAGAATTCACCAAATTCGTCAGTAGGCAGGCTTAATTTTTTTTAGCAAGCCTGATGGTGGGATTTTCTTTGGATTTGTTCGATTTTCGGGAAAATCGGACCAAGAAAGGTCTCACATTTGTACATATTCGGTTGTAAGAATTAGTGTTAAGGTTAGTTGTAGGTAGTGCTTTTGCAGTTCGATACAGGGTGTATCAAAGGAGCAGGAATACTCGGTTGCGGTACCCACCGACTTATTTCTGCGCTGCTTTGCGCTGAGTTATTGAGAAAAATAGCTGCTATCGCTTAGCTAGGTAGTTTTTTTTTCCTTTTGTTTTGAGGAAAGGGGGGAGAGAGGAAGTTCGATTTTCTTCTCTCTTCCTTAAAATTATTTTTTTTCTTCGGTTTGACCGATTAGACCCTGGGGTTATAGGGCACATTTAGGTTTAGGTTCTACTCTCCGGTTCTTTCTCACTCTTCCAGGACTGATTTGCAGGAAGGGGAAAAGGAGAAGAGATCTAGCCTTAGCAACATTTCAATATTTATTGTGTTTTATTTATTTTGCTTTTATTTGTGTATTTATCTCCACAGTGAGATATATCTTTACATTCAACTAGAAGTCCTTTCATCCACTTCTTTCAAAAGGTGTGTTTCTGTACTTATACACCTACCTATATAACAACGAGATAACAGTTTTATTAAGGTTATTTTTCTCGATTGTTATACTCTGAATTTTCCTGAGTTTTGCGGCATCCTCTCGTTGTCCTGAACCATGACGTCATCGCAACTGAACCCGGACCGGCTCCTTAAGGACGAGCTGGAACATGAGCTGCTGATCAGAGGTTTTCGACCGACGAAGACGGTGGAGGCGAACCGGAAGCTTCTTCGGGAAGCGTACCAGGCAGGCGTGGCAACGCGGGATGTCGACTCTAATCCTGTTGTCGAATTCGCTCTGGTCCGGGAGAAGCTGCTCGAGCTGATGGGCCGTATTCGGGATTTCAACCAAGACAACAGGGACAATGAGTATGCTAGCATTTCAACACGACTTCGGCATATCTTAGGAAGACTGGACAGGTTGAATCCAACCGCCCGATCCTTCCAACAACTACAGGACGAGTTGCGAGGTCGGTGTCTAGTTCTTCTGGCACAATTAGCCGAAGTGTACCAAAACATGACGATCCATGATGAGGACCAACAACGGCAATTGGAGGGGGCGACGGCGGCCGCTGGGGACGAAGGCACGCATACGGAGGAGGTTAATAGACTGATGCAGGATCAGCTGGAGTACGTTCGTCACACGGCGTTGGAGATCGAGGGGGCTTTGGATGAGCGAGGTGTTGATATGGTGATTGAGGACGAGACGAGCAACGGCCGGACTGAGGAGGTCTACGATCTCCCACCATCCACTTCTGCGACGGAGATGGTGACGTTGCAAGTTCCCAACATCACTTTGGCCTCCTCGACTGCTTCAACCGTCACGACGGCTGCTTATCCGGAAAGAGGCATTCCCAGTTCCACCCAGGTTCAAGACACGGGTTCAAAATTCCACCAGGGTCTACAACCGTGGGCTGGGGCTCAACCATTTCCGCCGAGTCTGAACTCTTCAGGGGTCTCTGGTGCCAACCCCAACCTGAGTGTGTTGGCTAACATCTCCACAAATACGCGCTCGCTGAACCAGAAGAACCCTACCACCGCAGGTTTTCCTGGATACATTCCTACGCAACCCCAAACTCACCTGATGGGGACAGCAGGGCCAGGATATCTTCCCACACTCTCAGGACCGGGCCCTACGGCTTCACATTTTCCTGGCTACATTCCCACGCAATTCCAGACTCATCTTGCTGGAACGGCAGGACTAGGGTATCTTCCTACACAGTCAGGACCGGGTCCTACTGCTACACATTTTCCGGCGTACGGGTCAAACACGAATTGGAGTCGCGGCTTAGCAAACGTTCAGCCCACAAGTCAGTCAACTGGACCGCTACAAAATCTGTTCCAGAACAGTTTCACCTCGAGGCCGGCTGCGGTGCCAATCGCCAAGTGGGGGTTGAAGTTCGACGGTAGCGGCAGTTGGTCAGCATTCTTGCAGAGAGTGGAGGAGCTTTGCTTTGCTCGAGGCGCGTCGACGGATCAACTCTTTTACGCGGCGGCAGATATTCTTGAGGGGGACGCCCTGAACTACTGGCGAGCCAATCGGTTCCGATTCGCGAACTGGAGCGACCTGGTGCAGGCAATGAGAATAGCCTTCGAACCACTCGACTATTCCAAGCGGTTGTGGGAGGAAATCAATCGAAGAACTCAGCATCCGGCGGAGGGTGTTGTGGCATTTATTTCTGCGGTAGAAAATCTGTTCCTGCGACTCCCGTGCGTGCCAGCTGAAGACGTCCGATTGGGAGTGATCCGCTCCAATGTTCTGCCCTACATCCAGTTCGAGCTGACTCGGTTCAACATTTTTTCGGTTGGAGACCTGATCCGAGTCTGCAAGCAAATCGAGGAGACCCGTATAATTGCGTCGAAATATAAGCCACCACCAACCAACACCTCACAGCTCTTAGAGCCAGATCTAGGATTTTCGAAAACACGTACACGTGCAGCGGTGTCAGCGTTTACTGGTGTACCGGAGACTGAACATCATCCGAGAGTCTGCGCTTTGGAGACGAGGCCAGAGAGGTCCAACGAACCCAAATCGTCCGACCGGCGCATCCCCTCCGGCGAACGTGCACAGCCCCAGAATTATTCGCGACCGGCAGCCAAGAATAGTCGACCGTGCTGGATATGCGGCGGAACCGGCCACTATGCGGCGTCGTGCAGCCAAGGGGAAGTAAACTTCTGCTCCCGGTGCGGTAAGGCTGGTGTTTCAGTGCTGACTTGCCCGGATTGCAAGCGGCGATATTCTTCCAAGCCACCCAGGAAGGAAAACTAACCGGAGGATCCTTATCCGGTCGAGATACAGATCCTCCTACTTTGCTCTCCTCGACCAAGAAGAAGAAACTTAACATCTTCAATTTATCACGGATCAAAGGCGATAACCGCCCTTACCTACGTGTGCAGGTATTTGGTAAAGAGCTCATTGGACTACTAGATACGGGCGCATCACGTACGTGCGTGGGGAGGGAAGGGATGGAAGTCCTGAACCGTCTCGGGTGCGGGCGGAGGGTTTCGCGATTCACCGAATGCAGAGTGGCTAACGGGGTTAGGATGAATACCGTCGGATCCTTTTCCGTACCCATTCGCGTGGGCGAAGCGGAAAAACTTTTCGAGGTCCTTGCCCTCCCTGACTTGAAACACGCCCTGATACTGGGGGCTGACTTTATCCGCCGTATGCGGATGAGCATTACCCTTTCAAGTGAGCGCATCGTTCTATCTTCCGCACCTTTAGCCGTCATGGACATATCCGCCGGCACGAGCTGCACTCCAGAGGAACAGCATGAACTGGACGCATTGCTCCGTCGAGTTTTTCAATCAACGAGGGCACCGTTAGGCTGTACTGGCTTGGTTGAACACAGGATTCGGGTAAAACCGGATACCGAGCCAATCAAACAGAGGTACTATCCTCTCTCGCCGGTACTCCAGCAGCACGCTAACTCGGAGCTTGACAAGATGTTGGAGCTGGGGGTGGTTGAACCGTCGTCTTCGGCGTGGGCGTCACCCATTGTACTCGTACGGAAAGCACCAGACCAATACCGGTTCTGTGTGGACTACCGTCGGGTCAATGCGGTGACAGAAAAGGACGCATACCCCCTGCCACTGGTGACAAGTATTTTGGATAGGCTCGGTAGCGCCAAATATTTGTCATCGCTTGATATAAAGAGCGCCTATTGGCAGGTGCCGGTGGAGGAAACCTCTCGTCCGGTCACGGCATTTACGGTCCCAGGCCGAGGTCTGTTTCAGTTCCGACGCATGCCGTTTGGGCTACACAATGCGCCGGCGACTTGGCAGCGGCTCATGGATCGGGTCCTTGGGTTGGACCTTGAGCCGCATGTCTTTGTGTACCTTGACGACATCGTCATTGTAACTGACAGCTTCAAAAGGCATCTCGAAATCCTGGAAGAGGTATTTCGCCGCCTAGAAAAGGCTGGCTTGCAGGTGAGTCAGGACAAGTGCCACTTGTGCCTTCCTGAACTCCGGTACCTCGGATATATTGTTGACAGCCAGGGCCTCCGAGTTGATCCAAGTAAGGTGCAAGCCATACTCGACCTGCCAGCTCCCACTAGAGTACGCGACGTACGCCGCATTCTCGGGATGGCAGGTTGGTATCGTCGGTTTGTGCCGAACTTTTCAACTTTGGTAGCGCCCATTAACAACTTGCTTCGCAAGGGTGTTACTTTTCGCTGGTCGCCCGAGTGCGACACGGCGCTAACGTCCTTGAAGGAATGCCTCGTCACAGCCCCGCTGGTCAGATGTCCGGACTTCACAAGACCCTTCCAGATTCAGACCGACGCAAGTGATTTCGGTCTGGGAGCTGTACTGTCGCAGCAGGACGACGATGGGGAGGAGTATGTGATCAGTTTCATCAGCAGGTCACTCTCGGCGGCTGAACGCAAGTTCAGTGCGACCGAGAAAGAGTGCCTTGGGGTGGTGTGGGCCATTGAGAAGTTCC
Organism: Anaspis maculata; assembly: GCA_949128115.1. Lineage (NCBI taxonomy): Eukaryota > Metazoa > Arthropoda > Insecta > Coleoptera > Scraptiidae > Anaspis > Anaspis maculata. The sequence continues at coordinate 86,697,474 of OX421964.1, read as the reverse complement.
GAGCCTACGTTGAGGGTGGTCACTTTACAGTGGTCACGGACCACTTTGCCCTCAAATGGCTCCACACCCTGAAGGACCCCAACGGTCGCTTAGCACGCTGGTCCGTACGCCTCCAACAGTACAGCTTCCAAGTCATCCATCGAGCTGGAAGGGACAATGTGGTTCCGGACTTACTGAGTAGGTCGGTTCCGGTGGTGGACTCAGCAGAGGTGGATCTCCTGGAGGATTTTCACGACGCTCGGGACCCGTGGTATCTCAAAATGCGAGAACGGATTAGGGAGAATCCGTTGCAGTTTCCGCTGTGGAGGTTACAGGGAGAGTCCCTGCTGAAGAACTGCCGAGAGCCGTCCCTCAATACTGGCTATGCGAGAGCTTGGCGACTGGTTGTACCTCGGGAGAGGCGAACCGCACTACTCGCCCTAAAACATGATAGTCCACTGGCGGGACACGGCGGTGTGTCTCGGACACTATATCGCCTCAGCGAGCAATTTTATTGGCCGGGGATGCGACGGGATGTCGAGGCGTATGTCCGAAGCTGTCAAACTTGCTTGGCCCAGAAGCCAGAGCAGAAGGCCCCTGCCGGCCTGATGTGTGGCAGACTAGAGGTGACGCGACCATGGGAGGTCGTCTACGTGGATCTTGTGGGTCCACTGCCGAAGTCTAAAATGGGAAACATGTATATCCTCTCCGTGCTCGACCACTTCACCCGGTTTTGCATCTTTCTCCCACTTAGACAGGCAGTGGCCAAAAGTGTGGTCAAGCTCCTAGAGAACCACATCTTCCTCCTCTTCGGCGTCCCAAAAACCCTAGTCTGCGACAATGGCAGGCAGTTTGTCAGCAGGGTCTTCACGGACTTCGCCAAGGAATACGGTGTTGACATCTCGTACACCGCTCTGCATCACCCCCAAGCCAACAGGGTGGAACGACATCACCGGACCCTCAAGGTCATCCTTGCGTCCTACGTCAAGGACAACCACAGGGAGTGGGAGACCCACTTGCAGAAGGCAGCCTGTGCGATGCGGACGTCGCAAAGTGAAGCCACCGGAACTACGCCCTTCTTTGTAAACTTTGGCCGAAGAATGTGTGTCCATGGCACGGATCATGAACTGGACGAGCAGCTTTTGCAGGAGGGAGAGCCCCCTCTCCCTAGGGACGACTTATTTCGGAGGATCTTTGCTCGAGTGAAGGCAAAGATTTCCGATTCCTTTCAGCGAGGGAAGCATCGATATGATTTGCGCCGAAGGTCCGATCAATTCAACGTGGGAGATCGGGTGTGGCACCGAAATTTTGCACAATCGGATGCTGCCCGGTACTTCTCCGCAAAGTTAGCGCCAAAATTCAAAGGTCCTTATACCATCGATACCAAGGTGTCTCCTTGGACATATGGCCTGGTGACTGATCAGGGAGTCAGAATAGGTACCTATCACGCAAAGGACCTGAAGGCAGACACCACCGTTCCTCCGGACGTACCGGAAGATACGGATCAACTCCAGGTAGTTGGAGTGTCAGCTTGCTGATTCCAGACGTCATTCCCTATCAGTGGCACAGCGAGTGGAATCTTTCCTGGTTACATGGTTTTTTTTTTCTCTTCCTTTCCAACTGGGTTTTGTCTTCCTGTCCGTTTCTTTTTCGGAAGTGCTCTATTACTGAAGATCATGTAATGATCTTCGTAGAGGAAAGGGGGGGAATGTTACGGGCAAGATTTCATTTATTCCCAAATGAATACAAAGATTCAAATGGTTCGCGCCTTATCAGGCGGATAGTTGCAACTTCGTTTTTGCGGCTCTGGACTGATAAGGAATTTAAATACTTGACACCTGTCAGATTCCTTTTGTACGGCACCTTGCTTGTAACAGTTCTGCGATATTAAAAGTGCCCCGTGCGCTGTAAGGGAAGAGATCGTGAGTTGAGGACTCTGGGAACGATCTCGTTGCAAGTCAAGGTGAGTACTTGAGTTTGAATTCGGTCCAGAGCCGTAATATGTTTTGCGCTCCGTCAGGTGCCAGGGTACAGGCCAGCGAAGCCATCCAATTTGGCAGTGGCAGCCACGAAGGCCCGTGGGGTTTCCCTAAAAGGAAAAAGCATAGCCGTCACCCCAGCCAGACTCGGCAAGTAACACATTCCACGTCGACCATCAGGTGTTTCACCTAAGGCGAGCCATTTTCCATCGTGGGACTTCAGTCCCCGTCTTGCGACGACCAACACATGTCCGAGGCCGACTACTGGTACCAGCAAGGTCGTCAACTACCCCCAGTTACTCGTTCGCCTGTGCTGCAGCTACTTCGTGGTCCTCCAGACGTCGGTGACACCGGACCGTCGTGGAGACCTTCCTGGCTACTGCTGCTGCTCCTGGACTGTCGTGAGGATTTCTCCCGTTTCTTTTCACTAACCCTCTGATTCTGTAAGAAGGCGTAGAGCGCGGCATTTCGTTCGGTGCACGTTTGCACAATAACCACTGCGTAGGTTCGGGTTATCCAATTTCGTCGCCGGGTGAGCTCACTAGGTCGCGGACGGGACACCCTTCCGAGAGGTGCGTTACGTGAAGCTTTCGGCCGTGTTTTGCGTTTTCAGAGCGGATTTAGGGGGCCCTGCGATCAGGAACATAACCTCACTTCACCTCTTGGGGGTGGTGGTGGTGCCGCAGGCGGTCAAGGCGGCGGTCAAGAGGGCTGGAAACAAGTGTCGTGAACACCAAATACGAGCTATAATTAACGCAGCTGAACTTACCCAGTAATAAAGGATAAAATCTGTAAAGTGTCGTTTGTCTATTTATTTATTTGGTTATTCTGTCACTTGACAGCAATGACAGATTTCGCCGAACCCGCGGCACTAGGCCGGTGCAAGTAAGGCAACACAACGGGACTAAACACACTAACAAGCGGAGAGAAAAGGAAATTTGCGGGGTCCGGTGCTGTTGCTTGATGTCCGCAACCGAACATTCATGAAAATTTCATTCATATAGCGGCATAAAAGACGTGTTTTGAAACTCATCGGGCAAGTCATATCCACCTCTCACACGAATTTGTACACCTAAATCCAAAATAAACACGCTCTTGACAGCTAGAACCCGCTGGGACGGACGCCTATGGCCTTCCGTGATGCCGACAGCTGTCACTCCCTGTGAGGCCAACGCGTAAACAAACGCTCAGCCAGAATGCGGTACCCTTACGCCGGCCGACCGGTCGCGTGATAATCAGGTTCCCTACCCCGACAGCATGCAGTCAGCTGCGCCTGCCATGTTATGCAACCAAATATACAAGTAATTCAAAATAATCCGATATATTATCAACAAATCTCAATTTAACGATTTGAAAACGCAATAAACGTCTCGAAATGAACATGATGATCGATAATCGGCCGGCTGCAGCAAGATTCTGGCCGGAGACGGCACGACATTGACATTGACAAGACAATGACAGCCAGCTGATTGATGATGACCCAATTCTCGAAATTAATGAAACGGGACGACATTCAGGTGCGATTAAAATGGACTTTGACACCGCGACACCTCCATTCGGCGTTCTTATAGCTTCGCCAAGGTGTCCTCGCCGCTAATTACTCACATTTCATAGATAAATTCCGCTTCGAATAACGACAGCGCATCATCGCACAAGCACTGGTTCTACGACCACTCTCCGGTTCAGTAGCACTTTCACTCTGCACGCACATTGTTTGTATTTAGGTATTTTCATAATTAATCACACAAATATAAACACAAGCAGTGGTTCGAAATCGGACGACGACCGGTGGATTGCTGGATTGAAATCGATTGGAAATTCGAGCCCGGTGATGCAGTGAGAACGTATGCAAGGTAAATAACCTCAAAAATAAGCAATCAGAAAGAGATTACTCATGTTTCGAGTGGCACTCGAAATAATCTCTAATCTAGGCTATGAAAACTGAACGGCATTCACGCGTGAACCTTCCAGGTGTGCAATGGAGCTGTCGGCTTTGAAGCGGTCCAGGCTGGTCCACCTCCTGTTTGCCATCACTTTCTTTACGTCCGGAGTCCTAGTCAATCTCATCCAGTGCCTCTTCTACCTGGTGCTACACCCCTTCAACAAAACGCTCTACAGAAAAATCAACTGGTACTTTTGCTACACAATTTATGCCCGTAAGTTTCAATTCTTTCTACTCTCCACCAATATAACAATAAAAAAACTTTGATTTTCAGAGCTGGTGTTCCTGGGCGATTGGTGGTCCGGCTCGAGGATAATCCTCTACATTGACAGAGATGAGTTCGACAAGTACTGGGGCAAGGAGCACGCTTACTGCGTCATGAATCACACCTACGAAATCGACTGGCTGATAGGGTGGATGAACTGCGACCGGATACATTTGCTGGGCGTCAGTATAACGCATTGATAAGCCGAGCACACGCAATATTTTTGTTTGTGTTTTCAGAACTGCAAGGCGTACGCAAAGAAGGTCATCCAGTACATTCCGGTGCTGGGCTGGGGCTGGAAGGCTTCCGAGTTTGTTTTCCTCGAGAGGTCGTTCGATAAAGACAAGGAGATTATCAACAGGCAGATCAGAGAGCTGGCGGATCACCCAGATCCCATTTGGGTAATACTACAGACTGATTTACTAGAGGTCTTGCGTAAGGTTATCTATGTGGGGCGATATTCTCAAAACCGGATTCTAGACCAAAAATTGCTAATTACAACTCGATTGTTTAGAAAACAGCTTTATCATTCTCTCATTACTCACTCTTATCTATCCTGCATGTCATGTAGCTATAGTTCAAAAAATTGTTTTTCCATTCAACATTATATGTTTTGCAAACCAGGTACATTGGGTACCTGCTACACACCTACCCATTTGCAATTTATATAATAATGAATTTGGAATTATTAATTCCGCATTCATAAACACCTGAAAGGTTCTAATGAGGATATTTTTGTGATACCGGCATAAGTTGGCGTTGTTTTGTATAATTAGGTACTTACCATTGTTAAATCAAGTGCATGAAAAACAACATAATAATTATGATAACGGTACCTGGGTTGAAGGACGACGATGATAAGGAATTAGCACGTTATCGTGCTGCTTTGGACCTTTAACTTTAATATTTGCATGATACGAGGCCCTGTGTTATGTCTAATTTACTGGCTTGTGGCAAAAAAGTCGAATTTTATGCTGTATCCTTCCGACTGTTGCTTGAGACTGTCATTTGAGGCGAACGTTTGTCTGATTAGCAAAGTATACAGGATGTTTCAGAGATAATAGCAAAACATTCAACTGTGAGTAATCTTGTCAAAATATGAAGAAATTCTCAATACCATTTTGCAAAGTTCGGCCTTATAACGAAGATAAAAAGTGCCCTCCAAAGTTCACTTTTTTCGAGTTTCAAAAATTTGTAACTCTGGAACAATTTAACGGAACGAACGTAAATTTAGCATGTGCCGATTTGTCGAAACTATCCACCGACCTGCCAGATTTTGAAAGAATCCAGCCAGTGACGTGGGAGTTATGAGGGTCATTAATTCAGAAGGATCCGAAAAAAAAGTTGACTTAAGGTGACCTCCATAATTTCTACGCCACTGATTGGATTCTTCCAAAATTTGACAGGCTGATGAATAACTTTGACGAATCAACTTATGTTGAATTTCAGCCAATTTTGTCAAAACGTTCCGGAGTTACAAATTTTTGAAATCCAAAAAAAATGAACTTGGAACGGCTGTATCTTCGTCATGAGGCCGAACTTTGCAAAATGGCATAAGTATAGGTTTTCTTCATATTTTGACGAGATCTATCCACAGTTGAACCCTTTGCTATCATCTCTGAAACACCCTGTATAATTTAAAAAAATCGTCGTCGTGATTGTGTGCCGCGGGACCTCGCGCGGGACCTTTCATCGTAGCGTCTTTCCTGCAACGTCTTTCAAGATAATTTAAATTATCAGTAGTAATATTCGTGTACCAAGTACATATTGCAAGTTATCCTCGAAATTATCCATAATTTCAGGGAAATACGCTCGAATGCAAGTTAAGCTGAACTCCGCTTCTGCTTCAACTTGCATGAGTAAAAATTTGTCTGAAATTATCCAGAATTCTCAATGGATGAGTTATATTTTGCCTGAAAATTTTTGTGACTTCAAGTATGTAGGTATAATCCATTAAGCAAACATAAATGACATGGGTTTGACATTAAGTTGGACAAAGTTGAGGGACTCTAAATGATTTGAGCATGGTAACTTTTCACTTCGAATTCTTCGAAAAATGAGAAAGTAATCGGGAGAGAAAAAAATCGTTCTTTGGATTCCCCGTATGCTAAAACGTCGAGATCTGTCGAAAAAAAAATCCGTGTGAGTGGGTCTGTATGTTGGTCCGTATGTATGTGTCTACATATCGATGGCGAAGAACAGCAACCTTCTCCGTTTACAGAAATTCAGCAAGCTCCTATGTCAAAAAGGGGTACTTTCCAGGAGGAACTAAATTGTACTTTAAACGTGATGTACTATATTGTCTTCCTATATTTTAGGTTGAAATAATATTCACTATAAATTAAGGTGACACAATGGGATATGAAATTTGATATTATTCACCAGATTTGACTATAAAACGTGACGCAGACGGTTTTGTCAGCAATATACTGATGATTTTGCAGAATAGAAGCTTTATAGCAGTTTTTTGTCTGACATAGAAGGTTATATTCCATCTTGTTGTTGGAATTTTGTGCCACAACCTTCTATCTTTGACATAGAAGGTTATTATCATCTGCCTTGTCATCGTATTTTCTGCAAAAACCTTCTTTGTCCGGCATAGAAGGTTGATATTTGCATTTGACATACGAATTAGTCTTAATTGGAATCGGAGGTTTTGTCAGTCGATTAAAGGCTGGAGTGTCTATTGTTTGATTCATTATTTTTAAAACTGCTGAAATTGACATAAAAGGTTATTGATTTTCTACAAATGGTGACATAGAAGGTTGCTGCTCTTCGCCATCGATATGTAGGTACCGTATGATCAAAAATTTTCTACCTCAAGGCAGGCTGTGGTCTAGTCGTTGACAGGCAAACAAGGCTGATTTTGACCAGGCCACAGTCTGCCTTGAGGTAGAAAATCTTTGATCATACGGCAATATGTCAGGTTTTTTTGCCCCCTGATTTATTTCTAAACCATTTGACCGAGTTCGAGTTTATGGTAGAAAAGAGAAAATATGTTTCTCAACGTGATTTGTCAATGGGAAATGTCAATGTCAAAGAGTGACAGGAAATTTTGACGCAACGATTTTGATTTTTGATTGCTCATTTTGAAGCTCTTCAAAAACTCTATTAAAAACATGTAAGAGTTATGACATAGCCGTCGTCTGTCAAAAGTTATAAGCTGTCAAAATAAAAACTTTGAGGTTAAATAACTCGAAAAGTAGGTACCAAACGGATTTCAACCAAATTTGGTTTGCAGCAAGAATACCCGCCAGGGACTCGATGGAATATGTGCAGTGCCGATTAAAATCAGACGTGCAACTTTAATCAAGAAAAAAACTTCTTTTTAAACATGTAAAAATGTTTTTTCGTGTTCCCACGTTTTTTTTTCCGAAGTTTTTGAATCGATTGAAATGCAACTTTGTGAACATGCGTCTGGTACCACAACATAATTAAATAGAAACGTCAGTTTTTTTTTCCGCGATTTTTTCAAATCTTTGTGAAAATTGCACCGATTTTGGTGAAACTTCGTACATAGGTAGTATCTGACAGATGGAACGTTTGGTTAAAATTTTGTTCACATCAAGCAATCGCGACCGTTGATACTGGAAAAAATAATTGTCAAAAATACTCACATTTCTATGAAATGACGAGAAATAATGGAATTTTGTGTATACATGTGCGAAAACATAATTGGGAGACACTTTGAAAAAGTGTTCGAAACAAAAACCAGCTCAAAAAGACGTTTCGTTCTTGAGATATGATTTTTTGAAAATCGACGGCGAATTTTGTATCACGACAAATTACGACAAATCTGTGATCTGTCAGAAGCTATAAACTACCAAAGCCGAAACTTTAATGTTCATCAATAGCTCGAGAAGTACTGATTCACATTCCTTATGGGATTTGGCTCCCCGGGAAATTTGGCTCAAACTTTGATATGTTGTAGCCCTTGTTGAGGTGATCAAACTTTATCATTGCGCAAATCCTCTCAGCTCAACGGTTCACCCTCTAGAGGGGGTGGAATGCCGTTAGTCACTGAACTAATTGATTGCAATTAAGGGCTTCAATGAGCAAAAGGTGGATCTATTTTGACGCCACGAGGTGGTTCTAGAATTATACTTGCTATAACTTTGAGCTGGTCAAAATATCTCATAGACTCCTATTTTTAGAACCACCCCTAGCATTTCGAAAAATGACTGAAAATTCAAAGTCGAATAACGACCAAAATAAACGGGTAATCTTTTTGAATTTCTGACACGGTATGTTCAAAGTGTTGCTGATCAAGTATTTTATGCGTATTAACCCCTGAAATCTGGCGTTAACCCTCCAATAAATTATGAACTTCTGCTCTGCGCTACTGGAAATAAATTGTTTCTTGTTAAGTTGAAATGAATTTCTACTATTTTAGCATCATATCTAAGAAAGGGTGATACATGATACATATTCATCCCTTATGTCTACCCACCTTTGCCCTTATAACACCTATACCTTGGTAGTTTTTCAGAAATGATTAGTTCAACTCATTCAACTAGGAAATGTGCAACGAGTGCTTCCACTGCCAATTTAGGAGAAACTATTAGGGTATAGGGGCTATAGGGGTAAGGGGTAGATACAAGAGATCAATATGGACCAATTTTTTCCAAGACATAACATGTTGCAGTCGTAGAAACTTATTCTAACTTATCAATAAACAATATATTTCTAATAGGGCAGAGCAGAAGTTGATAATTCAGTGGAGGGTGAACGTCAGATTTCAGGGGTCGGTTCGCAAGAAATAATGGATCAGCATCACTTTGAACATACCGTGTCAGAAATTCAAAAAAAAAATCCCGGTTATTTTGGTCGTTATTCGACTTTGAATTTTCAGTCATTTTTCGAAATGCTAAGGGTGGTTAAAAAAATAGGGGTCTATGAGATATTTTGACCAGCTTAAAGTTATGGCAAGTATAACCCTAGAACCACCTCATGGCATCAAAATAGATTCACCTTTTGCTCATTGAAGCTCATAATTGCAATAAATTAGTTCTGTGACTATCGGCATTCCACCCCCTCTAGAGGGTGAACCGTTGAGTTTAGAGGATTTGCGCAATTATAAAGTTTGATCACCTCAACAAGGGCTACAACATATCAAAGTTTAAGCCAAATCCCCCGGGGAGCCAAATCTCATAAAGAATGTGCGGGGTCCTTTGGTATGCACGTAGGGTTTACGGTAGGAAAGAGAAAGTAAGGTCTTCAACGTGATTCATCAGCGAGAAATGTCACTTTCAAAAAGTGGCAGGAAATTTTGACTGAATGATTTTGATTTTTATAGATCATTTCAAAGACCTTGGAGGACCCTAAAACATGTAAAAGTTATGACATATCTGTCATCTGTCTAAAGCTATAATCTGTCAGAGCCAAAACTTTGACGTTCAATAACTCAAGAAGTACTTACTGAACAGATTTCATTCAGTCAGTTATTGCTTTTAGGTACTTCCAAACTTCCCACAACCTACAAACTTGAAAGGCAAACCCAACTAATAGCTGTATTAACACTACACAATTTCTTGTACAATTTTTGGAACAGCCTGTCAATTAAGCAATCAAGTCCATTGTTTTTTGACACTATTTTGGCAGATTGTTCCAAAAATTGTACAAGAAATTCTGTAGTGTAATACAGTCATAACAGACAAGAAGATGACATTTTCTGAGGTTATAAAAGGTTGAACAGTCACCTAAGAAAAAAACGAAGCAACCAGAACACTGAAGTCACTGGGTACACTCCGTTTTTATGAACTTTGACAGTGCTTGTCATTTATGTTTGCTGAATAGATTATAACTACATTTTCAATCTTTGTACTTGTAGATAAAACGAAACGAAACAATTCCTATTTTATTTTAATCATATCACTTTTGCGACCTATTCTATAAATTTGGAAAAAAAAAACAAAAAATCATCGATAATGCACTTATGCAATTGGTGCAGTTATCATTTGTGCAATTATCGCGATAATTGCACTGTGCAAAATTATCTCCTAATTCTCATAGCTGTATTACACTACACAATTTTTTGTACAATCGGTCAGTTGAACAATCAAGTTCATTGTTTTTTGACACTTTTTTGGCAGATTATTCAAGAAATTGTGAAGTGTGATACAGCTTTTATCTTTTTTTTTTTAATTGGGTGTTTAGGAGTGCATCAAGCATCAAGTACATGCTTATCAGCTCCCTTTTTTCCTTTGACGTGACCGCACGGTTAGTACACGCCAAAGTATCAGAGAGCTCATAGAGAAAAGTCACCTGCCCCGGCGCGATTTGAACTCAAGACATCTGGGTTTGAAGCCAGATTGGTTCAAAAAACAATAGAAAACTGTCATTTCATTGTTAAAATGTCAGATTTGACAGGCGAATGGAATTTTCTATGAAATGTTTTTGAAAGTGCAACGTTATTTTTGCACCTATAATATTTATTTTAATTATACGTTATATCGGTATCACAAAAGTTATTAACTTGAATGTACCTATGAGCAATAACTGACTGAATTTGATTGAAATTTGTTCAGTGCTCCTCGAGCTATTGAACGTTGAAGTTTTGGCTTTGACAGCTTGCTACTTTTGACAGAAGATAGATATGTCACAACTTCTGCATGAACTGAAAAAGAGCTGTCAAAAGTTGAGATCGTTTTATTGAAATCTTCTCTCTCGGTGACAGTGGCATTTCCTTTTGATAGATGACGGTGAAAATATGATTTTCTACCATAGACTCTATGTGCATACATTTGGTTAAAACTGTCCTGACTGTTCACAAATAAATTGAGGGACAAAAAACACAAATTATCAAATCCAATTAATTAAAATTGAGATCAATTTATACCTTTTTCACCCCTATACTGAAATACATTAACGTCGAGCATCGGTCAAATATTTTTGGAGATACAAAATGAAATAAAAAATTTTCAAAAAATGTACAAAACAAAATTCGCCGTTGATTTTCAAAAAAAAAAAACATTTCTGGAGAACGAAACGTCATTCTGGGCTGATTTTGGTTCCAAACACTTTTACGAAGTGTTTCCCAGTTATGATCTTCCAGTTGTTGCACAAATTTCCATTATTTCTGGTACCCCGTCCCGGCCTGGAATTTTTATGCCACTTCACAGAAATTGAGTATTCTCCACAATTATTTTCTCAGTTTTGGAAGTCGCGATTGCCCGATGTCGACAAAATTTCAACCAAACGTTCCACCCCTCGGATACTACTCGTGTACCAAGTTTCATCAACATCTATGAAATTTTTCCAAAGGTGTAAAAAAAGAATGGACGTTTCTATTCAATTATGTTGTGGTACATCTGACCTGACCTGACGTTTCGGAGCCAAAAGCTTATTTCCACATCTGCCCACTATTAGACGCATGTTCACGAGTTGTATTGCAATCGATCCAGGAACAGGAAAAAAACGAGGGACAAGCCAATTTTTGTTTTTAGAAGAATATTGATTTTTTTCTTTATTCAAGTTACATGCGTGCTTTTCATAAGAGCTACACATGTTCATCCGATTCCATAATGAGTACTCTTGCTGCAAACCCAAGTTGGTTGAAATCCGTTAGGTATTTCTCAAGTTATTGAACGTCAAAGTTTTCATTCTGATAGCTCACAACTTTTGACAGATAACATATGTCATAACTTTCACACGTTTTGAATAAGAGTTTTCCAGGGGCTTCCAAATCAGCTATCAAAAATCAAAATCGTTGCGTCAAAATTACCTGCCACCTTTGACAGTGGCTTTTCCCATTGACAGATCACGTCGGAAATCTTGTATCTTCTCTTTTCTACCATAAACCTTACGTGCATACCAAATTTGGTCGAAATCGGTCAAACGGTTTAAAAATTGATCGGGGGGGGGTCAAAAAAAACCGACACACACATACACGCAGACCGACCGATACGGAGAAAAAAAAATCGACAGATCTCGACGTTTTAGCATACGTAATTTTATTTGTTTTTCGCGATTATCTATCATTTTTCGATTAATTCGATGAGAGGTAAAAACTAAATTTTATGAAGTATTCACCTAACATCTGACAGTGCCGTCAACTTATCCAGAATAAATTGTGAATTTTTGTGAGAAGCATTGCTGAGGCTTTTTAAAAAATCGGTTGTGTCACCCCAAAACTTCCCCGACGAGTAGCAAAGAACAGATGGAAATTTTGTAATGAAACGTCCCTTTGGGTGGGGAGTTGGAAATTGAGAAAAAGATTAAAGAATCGAGATATTTTCTCTAATAAGGGCTTCATTTTGAGCTCCATCATTTGAGTCCGGTCTCGATAAGCCAGGCCGGTTAATCATTTTAAAGTGGAAGACTCTCGGAAAACTTGAAGAATTTTAAGATAAATCGTCTGAAAATAATCAAGAGTCACTTACTTTTTATTTCTTCAAAAAAAGTTGGTATAAATCTGTTCACAAGCTAAAAAGTTGGAAATTTGCAGTTTCACACAAGGAACCAAATTATGTAGAAAAAAAAAGCGAGTGAGGCAGTCAGACGCGTTGGTACATGGATGGAGGTGAACGATCTGAAACTGGCACCACAGAAAGATTGAAAATAGTTTGCAGGAAATTGAAAATTTTGGAATATTGAATTTTTCGGGAAAACCTCGAATCTTCCTCCAAATCCTCTTATTGTCAAGATCGTCGATTACGGCTATTGAGCTCCATCATTCAAGTCCGGTTTCGATAACCTAGGCCTGTTTCACATTTTCTTTTAATTTTGTTCTTTGATGCTTTTTTGCATATTTATGTTGTATTGGAAGGGTATAGGTCGAAAATAGAACGGTTGTACTTTTAAAGCTTCGAAAGAAAATTGTCGGCGACAAAACAAAAATGTGAATACCTTCGAAGGAAGTTATTTTGATCTAATTATCGATCACTCTATGTAGTGAATTTTCACAAAATATATTTGATAATAGTGAATGATTACCTGCAGATGCAAAAAGCACTGATTGGAAAATCACCAAAAGCGCGATCGCGAACTACTTGAAATTCATAGTGAAATCGCCATTTTGAAAAGTTGGCAAATACTTCTTATGTTGGTAAAAATGTGCGAGACGCGGTCAATAAATAAAGTACTTATACTTACTATTAAATACCTGCAATACTCAAGTACATGTATTGCAACTCGACATTTTGTGTTCAGCTGAACAATTCAAAATACCTAGGTAGGTACTTAGGAATTATCAGCTATTATAAAGACATTCAGTTTATTAATAACTCCACAAATCTTATAATAGGTACCTACTCAAGACAATACCAATTGTTGCCAAACCTGAAGTTGCCATGGAATAGACGTATAGGCATATAGGTTGGCAAACCTTTGGTCAAATTATCTTGAAAATTTAACAATTCATTTAGGATCAGGTGGCAACACTGCCAACCATTGTATAATTTTGTCTACCTCAAATTTCGCAAATGTCATTCTGATTTCAGACATTTTTTGCAAATGAGTTACAGGTCGGCAATGCTTTTGTCAAATTTTGCTCAAATTAGTCTTACCATTTTGCAGTTGGCAACTCTACCAAGCATGTGGCAATCTTATACAGGGTGGTCCTCGTTTTATGTCATTAAATTCAAGGATCAATAGAAAATGAAAAAAGAAGGGGACTTCTTCCAGAAAACATGTTTGAGAAATGCCTAATAACAGAGATACAGCCCTTCAAAGTTGGAAATAAATAATCGTTTTTTCCGCATAACTTTTGAACCGTTCAACCGATTTCATTCAAAATAGAACCAAAGGTTTACTGAAGTTATCCCCTGTCGAACAATCATAACATGTTCCATAAAAAAGTTTCAGGAGCGTAGATATCAGGGGGTGTTCCTACTCCCCCCCCCCTATTTCTCACCCACCAGATATTTTTAAAAACTGTTCATAATTTTGAATTCTACGTTCAATTTAGAAGAAGAAGTCACTCTTGCAAAATTTTGATAAGAGGTTTCGTTTAGGAGATATTTGAGTTTGAAACTTTGAAAAACATCCCGAAATCGCCACTTTCCAGAACCCAATTGTTTTTTTCCTGAAAATTTTCCGTGTTTTGGAAAAAATGGTGGTTTATCAACTTAGAAATTCTAGAAAACCTATTTCAGCTGAGAAATCATGAGTTTCTTTGGATTTTAATTTTTAGACCTTTGAAAGTGGCGATTTCGGGATGTTTCCCAAAGTTTCAAACCCAAATATCTCCTAAACGGAGCTTCTAATCAAAATTTTGCAACAGTGATTTTTTCTTCAAAATTGAACGTAGAATTCAAAATTATGAACAGTTTCCAAAAATAACCAGGGGGTGAAAAATAGGGGGGGAAAAGTAGAGTCACCCCCTAATGTCTAAGCCCCTGAAACTTTTTTATGGAACATGTTATGATTGTTCGACAGGGGATAATCTCAGTGAACCTTTGGTTCTACTTATAATTAAATCGGTTGAATGGTTCAAAAGTTATGCGAAAAAAACGATTATTTATTTCCAACTTTGAAGGGCTGTATCTCTGTTATTAGGCATTTCTCAAATATGTTTTCTGGAGAAAGTCCCCTTCATTTTTCATTCTCTATCGATCCTTGAATTCAATGGCGTAAAAGTCGGACCGCCCTGTATATTCAAACTTCAGGTAGTCATATTATTCACAAACAACAATTTTGAATTACTTTGGCCCAGTTGGCGACAATAACAAGTATCTTTGTGTAAAATTTTGAACTTCCGCCTTATTGAGGTCTCCAATTTTCCGTTGTCTCTCTTTACTGTGACGTCATGCGTATAAGATACGGTTAATCGAGGTCATTGGGCGCTTCCCAATAAGGCGTATAAGGACACAATTCGACACAATTTGACACAGCTAGCGTTCCAATAGCAGTAATAGCACCACATGTCGACACAATCGAAACATTGGCGAGGCTGAGTTTAGAATTGAGCTGGCAAGTGCACTTTGACATTGTGTATCCGTCTTGTCGCAGTTATTGGAAAGCGTCCTATGTTTCTTGAGATATGACATTTCGTTTCTGACAATGGGAAATTTTTCGAATCTGACAAGCGCTCTGTCGTGTATTTATTTGATTTCAGCATGGATTTCATGATTTCACTTGTTCTTACCCTCGTTCTTGCCAATAAGTGTGTTATATGTAGTGGAAAACTGAGAAGATACTGAAGATACTTACAGAAATGGTTCAAGGGTGTTGTGTCGCTCTATGCGAGTGCGAGAATAAGACGAATACACCCGGCATCACCATGCACCGGTTCAGGAAAGACCCAAACTTGATGGAAGTGTGGCTGCACCAGCACCACCAGGGATCACGCTGCACCAGACACGTGCATCTTACTACGAAAAAACTCTATTACTTCGTCCATTAAAAACTCCCTTATGGGTTCTAGTGACTTTCCCCACATGATAATGGGAACAGTAGAGCTAACCGATTCAAAATTCCCGCAAAAGTCAGAAACGAAACGTCCAAACGTCATAAACGTCAAAACGTCAAAGGTGACCTCGAAAAACCATGTACTTTCTATCTCCTAAAATTGGAAAGGTCAATTCCAACAAATGAGTTGGCTAAGATATTGGCAGCAATGCCACAGATCACTTGAATTCGGTTTTTTCCTTGGAATGGTTGCTAAAGTTAACAACAAGGCGATATTCGAAAGTTGAAACCGTTTCAAATGTATAACCGGTTGCCTAAGGGGTAGTATTTCTTGGAAACACACATGGAATGAAACCGCAGTGTTTTTTTTCGCACGGTTTTTGCAGCCACATGCAACAAAGTCATTTTTGTGAAAACAAAAAAAAAACTTCCACACAGGGTGTTTGCAAACTTGAGGTAGAAAGTTAAACCGCAGTCAGGGAAATGCTTTAAAATTATCAGAAAAATATTGAAAGAAATATAGGGCTCTTATTTTTGAAAATAGGGATGGTCAGAAGGTGGTCCTGTCTATTTTCCTCATTTTGGGAGATTTTAGTAAACTCTCTTCAACAGATCAAAAAGCAATGTTTTCGAATCCTAAAATGTGTTTTGTAATATAATTTACTGCACAGGGTGAATCGTAAATCCTGAAAATCCAGTTCTCTTCAAAAATTCATGCAGAAAATTTCATATGAGAACTATTTGTATTCTTTGTTGCTTTACATCAGTTTTATAACCTCTAGAACTTTTCACGCGCATTTTCGAAAAAAAAAAATAGATTTTTAGGATTTATGACTCACTCTGTACACTAAACAAAATTACAAAACACATTTAAAGCTTAAAGAAACTTGCTTTTTGCTGTAATGAAAAGAGTTTACTAAGTTCTCTCAAAACAACGAAAATAAAAGGGGTCGAAAGACCACCTTTTGACCCTCCATATTTCCAAAAATAAAAATTATATTTTTTCTTCAACATTTTTGTTGGATTTCTAGAGCATTCCTCTGCTTACTGTTCAATTTTCCACCCCAAGTTTGCAAACACCCTGTACTGTACTTATCACTCATTATAATTTTTTTTCACAAATACACTCCAAATATACGTATTTTCCGTTGTGAAATCACCTACAGTGTTTCCACACCTCATCCGGATGTCGAGGCATCACTAGAAAGACGGCACTTCTAAAAACTAACGGACGTGCAGCATGAAAAATTGTACTTCAACCTCTTTTTCAGCCCATCTGCTGGAAAATTTTGATCTATTCGCTATTAACAATTTTCTTACATAACAGCTATTCATGCTACCATGGATATTATATCTTTTTGGTAAATAACCGAACTTACATCACTAACGTACAGTATTGAAATTGGCTGTTTATAGGTATATTAGCATATTACGACATTTTTTGAGCCTCATCGCATGGTTGCGCAAGCGCAGAATGGCCACTAAATGTCATCCGTTCTATAATAATTCAACTATCAGAAAATACTGATCGTTTGATTGTGTTTCAGCTGCTGCTGTTCCCCGAAGGCACCCGCTTCACCCCCACCAAGCACAAGATCTCCCTGGACTTTGCCCGCCAGAAAAACCTGCCCGAGCTCAAGCACCACCTCTTGCCCAGAACCAAAGGCTTCACCGCCAGCTTGCCCTCGATGAAGGGCAAAGTGCCCGCCATTTACGACATCGAACTCGCCTTCGACGACACCAATCCCATCAAACCGACCATACGCAACATGCTGTTCGGCCATCCGGCCGTGGCGCACATGTACATGAAGAGGATACCGCTGGAGGAGGTGCCGCAGTCGGAAAAGGACCAGGAAAAGCTCCTGATGGAGATGTTCCAGCGCAAAGACGCCCTGCGGGACAGCTGGCTGAAGACGGGCGACTTTTTCGCCACCTCCGGCGTGCCCAGGGTGGAGCCGTTCGAGGTCGGTCCCAGGATCGGCTCGCTGTTCAACATGGCGTTCTGGGTGGCGGCCATCCTCGTGCCGATGGCGTACTACCTGCTGTCGCTGCTGCTCAGCGGGGAGCTGCTGTGGTTCTCGACCGGCGCCGGAATCCTGACTGCATGTAAGTCTGACAAAATTCTTCCAAGGAAGGGATGCTAATGGGGTAATCAAAAAATTGCTCGATATGAACATTCATAACAGTTTGTAATTGGCGTGTTGAATTAGCAGTTGAAGATTTGGATTGTTTATCAATTTTTTTTGCAGTTTACGTCCTGTTGAACAAAACCATCGGCATGTCCGAAACCAAGCATGGATCGTCGTATGGCACAAACACTCCCAAGAAGGTCCAGTAGAAGAGACACTTATAAATGTTGGATGTAACCGTGCCAATGCCGTTGTAGACTAGCTTATTATCTCTTTCTCTCTCTCTATTTCTCTCTCTCTCTAAAGAAATAATTAGGTTGACTACTTTTTTACCATCAGGAGACGTAAACGTAACAACAATTTTGTATCTGCTGTTTTAGTTCAGTGTATTCAAGTATTTTTCGAGCGTTATGCTTTGGAGGTCGTTTTATATGGGTGAAATTACGTTCAAGATTGCTGATATTATTATTACTAAAATTAAAATTAATATTAAGTTATTTTTTAGGGCGTACATAGAAGATGAAACTTACGCAGTTTGTTGATATTGTAAATAATGATAGTAATGATAATAAAAAAAACGTGGTTAAAAATTGTCATTGTTCATTAATACTGATCATCTGCTATTGTATTATTTTATAGTGTAGCGGTTTAGATGGGCGTTTCAGAACAACTATTGTGCAATGTATAAAAAAACTTTGATTACTGTCACAGTTAGAATGTAGAATGTAGGTACCATAGGACGTGATATATTTAGGTATGGAGGGAAGTCAGATGTGGCCTTTGAGGCGGTAAGAGGTCAAATTCAATTCAGGTTGTGACGCTCTGTTTCCACAGAAGCTGGTGAGGAAAGAAGACTTCTTGGATACTTGGAAGTATTTCCCATGAGTACATGATCCGTTTGAAGAACTTCCTTCTATTGCCCAAATGAGGTTAGTCAAGTATAACGACGGCGCAGTCAGGGAGATGGACGAAGTCGGAAACGTACCATCGCAGGGCGTGGATGTGTCGGACCGTCAGACGTCTACACCTACGTCTGGGGTTGAAGACAAAGTGGATTATCAGCTGTACCTACTCGAGGACTGCTTTATTTACATACCATGGCGAGCACCATGTACCTAATGGATAACATACATCAAAACATAGATCAATAGACAACCACTAAAAACTGGAAGTAAACTTTGAAAAAAATTGGACTCGCAATACTCGCATAGGGATCGAACCTGCGACCTCCGATATTATTGCTCATAGTTCGGTGCTCTAATCAACTGAGCTAACGAGTCTCCGTTTCGTGCGGTGGTTAAAACGCTACATCAATAGCATAATATTGTTACGAGTGGCGATTCTCTCGTGAATTCGAGAGCACACGCGGTTCTTCTAGAACACTGTGTTACCAGTTGCGAAGCTCTAGTGGATTAGAGAGCATACGCGACTGTCTGGACCATTTGATTCACATGGAGACTTCAACATGTGGGCAGAACACATCAGCCCAATTGGCGGAGGTGCCGCTTCAAAGCATGCTGGTGAATACACCCGGAAGTGTTGGATTGTTCGAAAATCACCGGTACCTATAATTGAATGCTATTATTATATCGTGTTGGCCAAAGCATTAGTTGAAGACTTGTTAGCTCAGTTGGTAAATCGGAGCAATATTTCCACCGCAATTATTTTTTCCTGAAAATGCATATTTTCAGATGAGATGCTTATTGCGTAGGTACATTATGAAGTGTGAATTTACTAAATGACAACAAAACTTGTTATGAGGAAGAAAGGGTAAAAGAACTAGGTACCTATTATGAAATGTCAAGTTCCATTGATGACTATTAATTTCATTGAAAAAACTCTCAATTCCCCCATAACTAGCAGACAAACGCTTGTGTCGAGCTTGGTTTAACCACAGGTTTAACTCTCGTCAGTGACATACAGGGTGGTGAAAATTTCGATGCTCACCATTGGTATCTTGGAAACGGTAAGAGATACGAGGTCGGTTAAATTAGAAAAAAGTTGCGCATTTTTGTGGCGATTGAGAATCTGAAAAGAAACTTTGAATATTTTGATTGGTTTACGATTTATCACGAAAAAACTGAAAATTTTGATTTCAGAAATTATTTTTTATCTTTCCAACCATTCAAGCTATTTCAATAAAACTTAGTAGTTTTATGTTTTTGATCACTCCGAGTCGACCAACGTTGGCAGAAATTTTCCAGGCCTTCTAGATGTCAAATTATGATAGTCAACTTTTGTTTTTCTTATGGCCGCCATATTGGATTTTTGCACAAATAGATAGAGAAAAAAATTAGCTTTCCGAATTTGTAACCAACATGTTACTTTTATGACATTTTAAGCGTCAAATTTTGAAATTCTCGTAAATTATTGACCAAATCGGGAATGCTTTGAAAAACAATTGGAATATTATCAATAGTGTCAATAGCAACAACAAAAAAGTGACAGATGGTGTGCAATTGACGTATCTAACTTCTTAATCGTGTTTTGTGCTTGTTTGTACCGGTAGTTCATAAATTGAATGGGTCAAGGGTGTCTGTGAGTTCAAAACCGTCTGTCGGAACTAGCATATCGTTCTTGTCAAAGTTTGACAAATTTATCAGAAAAGAAGTAAGGATTACCCTGGTTTCGACAGACGTTTTTGAATTCACAGGCACCCTTGACTCATTTAATTTATGAGCTCTCTGTACAAACAAGCACAAAACAAGATTAAGAAGTTACGGCTCGATACCAAGTTGGGGCTGAGACCGCCGTAAGTGCCGTTACCATAGCAACGGCGGATACCAACCAATCAGACCGCGCTGTATTTGGCGAGTTACGCCGTCACAAACTTCGCGCCTGCAACTTGGTATCGGGCCCTTAGATACGTCAATTGAACACAATCTGTCTATTTTCGGTTGTTGCTATTGATAATATTTCAATTCTTTTTCAAAGCATTCCCGATTTTGTCAATAATTTACGAAAATTTCAAAATTTGACGCTAAAAATGTCATAAAAAGAACATGTTGGTTACTAATTCGGAAAGCTAATTTTTTTCTCTATCTATTTGTGCAAAAATCCAATATGGCGGCCATAAGAAAAACAAAAGTTGACTATCATAATTTGACATCTAGAAGGCCTGGAAAACTTCTGCTAACGTTGATCGACTCGGAGTGATCAAAAACATAAAACTACCAAGTTTGATTGAAATAGCTTGAATGGTTGGAAAGATAAAAAATAATTTCTGAAATCAAAATTTTCAGTTTTTTCGTGATAAATCGTAAACTAATCAAAATATTCAAAGTTTCTTTTCAGATTCTCAATCGCCACAAAAATGCGCAACTTTTTTCTAATTTAACCGACCTCGTATCTCTTACCGTTTCCAAGATACTAATGGTGTTGAAGCCAGCCGAAAGAGTTCAATTTCATTCTCGGTTTATTAGTAAATTAGTTTTGGTACGCCACTGTGCTCAAGAGCAAAAAAGGGCGAGCGAGCGATAAAACAAGATTCGACACAGTCCACTATTTATACGAATATACGAAGGATTAAGTTTTAACAGTTCAAATGAAAAATGTAAAAGTTGGTTGCGTGTAATGCGTGAATACCGGGTGATAGTGTAGGGTAGGTATCCTGTCTGTCCGTTCCTTTACCCCCCTACACAATATTCAAGCGGGGCTTCACAGAGGCGAAATGGAGAAAAGGTAAGTGCTGAACCTAGCGCAAATAAATTTATCCATCCAATTCAGCGGTGGCGCTAACAAATGGTGAGCATCGAAATTTTCACCACCCTGTATATACGTTAGGATTAAGCCGTAAGTGAACCAAAAAAAGAAATCAAATCGAGAGGCGAATGTCAAAAAAAAAATTATAGTTTGTTCCCCAGAAACCGCGGTCAGTGTTAATTCAAGGATTCAAAGCCTGAACCTTCCAGTAAGTGTTTTTTTTTCCATTAATTTTTTTCATTTGAATTATTAAGTGTGTGTTAGGTTCTAGGCAGGTAATTATATCTACCCACTTGTTGTTACAAACTTTGAGGAAAGATTTTCCAATAAAAATGGAGACAACAAATTGAAACTCGTGATTCTAAAATGGTTTCTCAAAAATATACAGGGTGTCTAATATGATTTTTCAAAATAGTTTTTTGCCGTTAATTTCGAACCGTTCAACCGATTCAAATTAAATTTGAAAGTTAACTGAAATAAGTCTCGTCAAACAGTGATAACTCGTGTTCCATCAAACATTTTTGAGGGCGAAGAAGGTAACTCCCCCTCTTTCCCCCTCCCTATTCACTACTTATTGATTGTTAGTTATTTTTGGAATTGGTTTTAATTTTTAATTGCCACGTTCAATTCAGATCCAGGTTTGTTTTCACACTAAATTAAAGAGAGTTGGAAGATCTTCGAAATTATGTATTAGTACTCGATTCAAAAAAAAAATTTGAACCACCCCTCATCCATTGTGAAAATCCTCTCTTTATTATTCAAAGAAAAATTTCTCCTCTATAAACTGTCGCTTCTTGAGAAATAGACTGTCTAGCAAAAACAGTTCGATTTTTATTTCAAGGGAGTCATCTAGGACACATATAGCCAAATTTTCATCTTCAACTCCTTCGGCCCCACTCTACCCTATTTCAAATTTATAAATAGCACCACCCATCTTGTGATACATCAAACTGAAGGCAATAAAATTCTCTTCTTGTCAACCTTTTTTTTAACCACCTCTTTGAAGTGGGGTAGAGTGGGGGCGAAAGGGGCCCTTGAGATAAAAATCGACTTGTTTTGGCTGGAAAATTTATTTCTCAAGAATCGGGAGTTTATGGGGAAAAAGTTTCCTTCCACTAACAAAGAGATGATTCTCACAAGGGTTTATTGGGGTGTGATTTGAAAAAATTAATATTATGCTTGACGGAAACAGAATTTTATTGCTTCCCATTTGATGTATCACAAGATTGGTGATGCTACCTATTTGAAAATTTTAAGTAAGGTTGGGTGGGGGCGAAGGGGCTGAAGGTAAAAAATTTACACCATATGTGTCCTAGATGTCCCCCTCGAAACAAAAATCAACCTGCTTTGGCGTTTCCCTGTGAAAAATTTTGGCGGAGACAAATCAGTGATGACAACTTTTCAAATTGACACCCTGTATAAAAGTTGCCAATTCAAAAACTGCTCACACCCGATTTCTTGAAAAAAATCAAAGAAATCTGGCAAAAGTTCGATTTTATATTCAAGAGACACATCGCTAGCATAAATTCAGTGTTATTGCTCCATCCCTCAAACAGGGTGACTAGACCCTTTCTAAAATTTCAAATGAGAGAAGGGAGCCATTATCATATTATTTCACAGGCTTTTGAGCTTTTTTTTATTCTTTTGCAAAAAGAAATGAGATAGAATCATCTGTTCTCAAGATTCTCAAGGCAGGTTGAACACCTTTTCAACAATTTTAAATAAAGATAGGAGTCGAATGATGATCATTTTTAAGGCCTTCCAACTCTTTTTATTCTCATGTGAGAATAAATGAAATCGAATCTGTTTCCAAGTGACGATGTTTTCAAAGTCAAAAACTATCCAGCTTAGCTTTGTGAACGGAAAAAATCGTCACTTCTTTAAAACAAGTGGATTAAGAACGGAGTTGAATTGGTAAAATGAGCGTTGCGAAATCAATCCCTGTGGGTTTATTCCTTGGCTATTTCTTACCATTTTTGTCTCTTTCGAAAGCTATAAGGATATACTTTGCGAAGTACCTACTTTGGTTTGAGCCCATTGACACTTCCAAAATCCAAAAATAATTTGGTGGTCATTCTGTCTCTGAGCATGAAGCAAGAACATTGCATTCAGGCTAATCATGATTACTATGTCCGTCTCGAATATCAAATCGACCTGTTTCGAGATTTCTTTTGAAAAAAAATTTCAGAGGAGAATAATAAGGCGTGGAAAGTTTTGAAATTGACTCCCTATATCCTCTGCATCATTATAATAATTTTTGTACGGTATATAATTAGGTATAATTCTGTAGAGAAGCTCGCGTCTAAAGATTTTTTTCTTGGAAATGCTTAGCAGGTATCCTGGTAAGTATTTCTGACTTAGGTAGACATATCTCACCCGATAGGTTCACCTGCTCAGCCTACAGCCAGCACATCAAAAATTACAAAGACGCCTATCACTTAGACTTTATTATCTTCAGCAATAGTGGTCCGATTTACATGAAACAAATCATGTAGGTAATGTCAAATCAAATCATCATTTGGAAGATGATAAAGTATCTACCTTATGTTGGAGGGTTCGACGGTTCGTCAGTCAATTTGTCCGTTATTCGGCCTGAAAATGTTTTTGTAGGCTCCCACTCAAATATTGAACTATTCACCCGATTTTGATATGCACGTAAGGTTGAGCGTAAGGTACAACCTTACGGTTTTTGGTCCGGCAAAAAGTATTAATCATTTTATTTTCTGAATAAGAACGTATCTACGAAATTGAAGTGATCACCACGACTTTTTTTCATAAAATATAAGGCTTATTGGCAAATTTTGCTGCATATATTGTCCAGCTGTCAAAATGCAGCGTTGATCACTGAAAAATGTGTCGATAAACTGGTTCGAAGTCCGTTAAGTCCGAAGAAACTAGTAGTATATTGGAAATAGAATATCTGCTGGAATTAATTAAAACAAAAACGATTTTTTCACATGGCTAGCTTTCAGTTCCCTTTTCAACATATCAAAAGTCCTCAACTCTGAGACTGCTACAAATAAGTCTACAGGGTGAAAGTTTATTATTTTTCTTTATTTTCTTCCTTTTTCAAAAAACTGATGACTGAAAAAAACGGTTTTAGGTTAGTTTGATAGGCCATAGTCTTCCAATAAACATATAAAAAATATACCACTCAGCAACTGCTGTGTATCAAGTTACAGGGTGAAAACTATTTTTCATTTTCAATTGTTTTTCTTTATGCCCGGTTGCACGAACATGGTATCTAATTTTGCGACGTAGCAAATTGAATCGGGTTGCAGGAACAGGGTATCAAACGAGGTAGCAAACAGGCTGTGGCTAAGGTTATCACGCATTTGAACTACTTGCATCTTTTTATGCGTATGCACGTACCTAAAAGCGCTGAAAGGTCTGATTCGACACTTTATTTTGAATTTTCCAACGTCTCCGATTTTTATTCTTCTGAAGAAGAACAAGAAGTAGAAGATGCAGTTCGTTGTGTCATTGCCGATCAAAAAAAACCGTCTCGTAGATAAGATGTACCTACCTCGCGTCGCGAGCTGTCAAAGTCAAAGAAGCGTCAGGAATTTCAGAGGTTAACAGCATTATTTATTTCTTCGAGTTTTGAAAAATAATATGCAAATCATTGCGCCGAATTAAGGCATAAATCCAGGCTGTCGATCAGGTGAATATGACAAACTGCCTCCGTAAATGCTATTATGTCGATCAACAATTCCAGGTTCAGGCGATGGGAGTTACCGACTGAAATTGCGAACACTACTTGCTGGGTGCCTCCACGAGCCCTGTACCTGTACGGCGGAAACAAAGCTGTTGTTTACACCAAGAACGCGGAGCTCTTTATTGCAAAGTATTGCTCAGTCAAAGTATGAGTGCTTCGGTGACAACGATGAGTTACAGGAGTACTGGGACTGTGATCCCGTGACGAAACTTGAACAATTTTGGGCCGCTAGTGACACTGTATCAAGCATGTGTCAAGGTGATATCCAGTGCTGATTCAGTAGCTCCAGAACAGCTTTTGACGACAGGAAATACTGCAGGAGTCGTTGACATGAGCAACAGCAAAGAAATTGAGAGAAAGGATTGAAACTGAATTCTGGATCTGTCAAGTTTTTCTTTGGTACAAAAATAGACCTCACACACTGAAAATGGCTGCCTCTTTTCTCTTGTCTTATTGTCTCTTGCCCTAACCCTTAGATGTGCACATTTAGGTAGTTTAGGTCCCTTGCCCATCAGGTCCCAACACGACCCACGACTCGGCAACTGCAATAAAGAGTTAACCGGATCGAAACGTGTGGTGGACGGTTTGTTGTTGACCGGGCCGTCACAATATGTCACGCTGTATGCGTATCTAAAATGTCTGACTCGGCGCTTTCAGAATTTTCTGAAGTCTCCGAATTTTCCTCTTCTGAAGAAGAGCAAGACGTTGCAGGTGCAGTTCGTCGTGTAAATGCTGAGCGGAAAAACCTCTTCGAGTTTTACAACGACAAGGAATTTAAGGAGGGATATAGGTTCACGAAGGACAATGTGTTGCGGATCGTGGATCTCATCGAAGTTGAAGACCTAGAGCTATCTTCTTCGGTGTATTTCTTTCCGCGCACCACTTCCACTCTTCAAATTTGCTTGACTCTTGACAGCTAGACTTCAACTGTTTCAAATGTCCTCATACAAACAAACCTGTATAACTGATTGCCTGCACCCATCAGCCAAAATTCTCTATTTATGAGCACAAAATGTAAACCCAAACGTATACTCGGTTTGAATTAGGCACACCAGTGCTTTTCTCACTCACAATATCAGCTCAGCTTTCCATTCCCATATTTTATTCAATTTTTTGTTTGACATATTATGTCAGTCGTCACCCTAGACACTCCTTTTTTTACGCCTACAAATAGCCTACCATTTGATACCGAGTTTGGTACCGAAGCTAATTTGCGACGGAGCAAATTTTAGTTTCTTGCAACCGGGGGTCAGTGTAACTGATCTAGATTGGAACCGGTTTCAGTTCTTTTGCAAGCTTATAATGTCATACTGAACATATAAATAGGGTACATTTCTGCAACTGCTGCTTTTCAATTTACAGGGTGAAAAGTCATTTTCACGTTTCAATTTTTTTCTTGGTGAAATTGACTCACACATCAATTTCGACTGATTCTTCTGTAAACTTGAAGTTTCTTGTCAAGCATATCAAAATAATACATTTCTGCTACAGCTACGTTTTTTTTTAAATTTAAATGTTCGGGTATATTCGGGTATATTGCATCAAAAATTCAAAAAATCTTGGAACGCAACCAAACATTCAAATTTGTAAATAAAAACGTAGCTGTAGCAGAAATGTATTATTTTGATATGTTTGACTAGGAACCTCAAATTTACAGAAAAACCAGTCGCAATAGGGTATGTGACTGTGTCAGATTTTAATGGTTTTATGTCTTTGTTATGAGCAAGTGAAAATTGAAATGTAGCTTGTGCAACATTTCTCGAAGATACATTGATTAATTGATGAGAAAAGTGAAATTAAAAATTAAATTATTTTAAATCAATGTCACGTGACCTAAAACGCGCCACGATTGGGTGTGACGTCAATCTTCATATCTGTCATTTCTCATCTGTCACCGGAGATGTCACGTAGCCCGTAGCGTGTGACGGAGCGTGTCGGTGTTTTCAATTTCACCTGAAAATAAAATGTGATCCAGGTTTCTCGAGAGCGAATAGCAGTATGCTGCCTCAAATGGACGCTGTAATGGTTGGGCAGTTTTTTTCACGTCATAATAAAACTGTAGGCCACGGATCTGTAGGCACATTCACTAAAATACGGTAGTCTAAAGTCTGACCACTAACTTCACTTTTAATAACATAACCTCAAATCTCAAATTGTGTTTTGATATCATTTATCGATATAATATTTATTTAACACATATGATACTTAATTAAAGGCACCTACCAAGCTCATATACCTACATAAAAATGGTTTTCACAAAAATAGATAGACGACTCCGAAGATAATCCATTTGGATCCCTTCTTGCAAGTTCCAGCCACTTCCTTCTCATGTGTTCTTTTTTGGGTACCACAATGAAAAGTTAATGCGGGGAACTTCTTCCCGTGTTTTTGCAAAGAGGCACCACACACCAGTGATATGATTTTCCACTCATTGTTCTCCAAACAGAACAGCGTCCTTGCGAACATGTGATGGTTTGTTTACATTCGCGAATGACACTTGACAGTTTATGAACTGTGACGTCACAATGGCCGTTGACTTTCATAAAGCGTTTGGGCGCCAAATATTTTAGCGAAATAGAAAAGATTTTTTTTTACGTAAAATAAACATGCTTTGATCCAAATAAATACTACTTTCAGTGAAAATCAAGCAATTAGAAATTATTTAGACCAAAATTGAAAAACCGTCACATACCCTATTGTTGTGTGAGCCGATTTCATCAAGAAAAAAATTGAAACGTGAAAATGACTTATCACCCTGTAAATTGAAAAGCAGCAGATGCAAGGATGTGTCCTTTTTATATGTTCAGTATGACATTATGAGCTTGCAAAAGAACTGGAATCAGTTCCATCAAGAAAAAAAATTGAAGATGAAAAATAGTTTTCACCCTGTAACTTGATACGCAGCAGTTGCTAGATGGTATATTTTTTATATGTTAATTGGAAGACTATGGCCTATCAAACTAGCCTAAAACCGTTTTTTTCGGTCATCAGTTTTTCAAGAAAAAAAAAATAAAGAAAAGTAATAAACTTTCACCCTGTATACTGATTTGTAGCAGTACCAGAGTTGAGGACTTCTGATATGTTGAAGAAGGGACTGTAAGCTTGCCATGGTAAAAAAATCGTTTCTGTTTGAATTAATTCCAGCAAAGCACCTATTTTTTTCTATTTCTAATATACTATAGTGCTAAGTGGTTCGCGACAAAATTCAGGATTATAATATGTACTGCAAATTGTGATAAAAGCAGCAGATTCGACACAATTATTCCTTAAACGAAAATAAAATGATTTGGTCCGCTGCACTAATGAATTACCCGCCGGGGGAGGGGGGGGCAAGATTTCAAGGAAGCCGACTAAAAGACAACTATTATTTTTTGAAGCATCAAATGCTGCTACAGAATCATGCTAGGCAGGACGTGTGATGTTAGTTCCAATGTTTTCAGGGTCTGCGAATGGTTTTCTGCAGACGAAACTGGTTTTTGATGAAATTTGAGGAAAGGGGGAAGAAACAAAATATTATCATGTAGTTTTCTTGTGCACTCCGAATTGCCACTGAATCGGCAACCTTATACTAAACCGGTTGCTGCCCTAAGCTTGGCTATAATCAAATAAGACGTGCCAGTAAATTATAATTATTAATAATTAATTGATAGATAGCTTGAGAAGCACAGAAGCGATTACCTCCTCTCGGAATAGGCTCGTTGTTATTGGTAGCAGTGTGCTGAAATTTTGAATTTTTGAAAAGGAAATATTTTTGTAGAACACAAAATTCGAGCATGCTGTTTCAAGTATAACTTTCTCTTGTAGCTTTCCAACAAGCCTACATTTAAGCTATACCCTATGGACTGACAACAAAGCGTCTTATCTGACTAATATTGCAGCCACTTAACACTGAAAAGTGAGTGGTTTAGTGGAAGAATATAAGAGAGTAAAGGACGCTAAAAGTGCACCACCAGGCAAGAAAAATTGATTCGGGAGTTGAAGCTCAAATTACTCCATCAAGAGGTGAAAAAAATGAAGAATGAATGAAGAAATGTGGTGTTACCAAATAAAAATGGAATCGAGAGGATAAACTGTGTACAATAATCATGCAAAGTATTTTTGTGATGCGTGAAATTACCTATGATTTACTGAATTTCTTCGGAACTTCGGACCTCTAACGGAAAGGCCTCGAAAGTTTTCGTCGTTTCCATTTACTACTACGGTAGATTTCACCTTTCGCCGGGCTATATGTGCCAAAGGCTTGGCGGGTATTCCGGCAAGTTCTGGATGGATGGCTCCTCCACCAATTGTGCAGGTTTGTGTCCTATTCGCATGTCGGGGTCTCCAGCGAGTTTTACAACAATATTGTACTTACATACCTGCCTACTTAGATATGAATGATATAACTTCATGAACACAAACAGCCTGAAAATATTCAATATATTGGCTTTTTCCACTATTGATCAGTGAAGATCATTGAATACCTAAATCAGTCCGTGAAACAGTTCTCCGAATACTATTTTCTTCTGCCTCAGAAATCTGTAGTAAGTACAGATTTTTTTTATATTTTTATCCACGAAGCAAACAGACTGCTGGTGCCCCTTCTTGCCGTACTAGATGCCTCAAGCATTATATGGTGTTTTTTAGCGCACTTCTCCAAACGGGAAGGCGCTTTTGTCCTCGCTTTGTCCGTCCGTCCGTCCGTCCGTCCGTCCGTCCGTCCCCGCATCTAGTCCTAGACGAAAAGGTTTTTGCGAAAAATTTTTACTCCATTGGGTAGCTCATGACCTTGTATCCCGAACCAAGAAAAATCTTGACGAAATAATAATAAACAATGACAATAATAACAATTTAGTGTGACGCGGCATCGCCGTTGAATGCTGCATTTCAGAAGCCGGCCTGATCTCGAAAGTTATCACATGCGAGGAAGTACCCGATCTTATCATTTTACCATAATACATATGCGGAGTTATATTTAGAGGATGATTTGAACTTTATTTTAATGAAAATTTCACATCGGTGCGAGGTGCCGATTAGTAGTTATTGATTTTTGAAAATGACTCCGAAACTACGGCTCGGCCGCAAATGATTTATTCGTTGCTTGCTGGTGCTTGATATCCTTTCCTCCGAACAAAACGAAATTCAATACAAAAAATATTTCAACTCGAATGGGTAGCTCATGGCCTTGGTACGCGAATCAAGAAAAATGTTGCCGAAATAATCATGAACAATTACAAAAATAACATTTTGGTGTAGGGCGGCTTCGCCGATCAAGTGCTGGCATTCGCGGTAAGATGTAGAAAGTTGCGATATGCAGGTAACTACAATTTCTTAATGAAATACATCACTGCATGTACGGCATTATATTTAGAGAACAATTTGAACTTTCTTTTGACAAAAACCCCACTTCGATCCGACCGTTAGGTCAATTGTTATCGATTTTTGAAAACGGCCGCAAAGCCACGGCTCGGCGCATATTACACGACCCTACAAATTTAAAATCAGACGTGCCGAAATAGTAATTGAACATTTTGAAATAGCCAATACTAGGTACCTGAAGGATAATGGCACTCAAATTACGAAACATGTTCGCTCAATAACAAAAAAAAAGTAGGTAGGTATCACTAAAAATCATGTGACAAGGCTACCATTTTTTCGGTTTTTCGATAAAAAAGAAATGTTCCAATTCAAAAGTGAACCCGATATTCGTGTTCAGGAGGTCGAAATCAGTTGGAGCACATTTTTTTATATAAGTAACAGAATGACGCTTATGTGGCCGGTTTGTCTGTCTGTCTGTCTGTCTGTCTGTCTGTCTGTCTGTCCGAGTCCGTGCAGAAATTAAGACGCTGTACTCCTTCTCGAGAATGGAAACAAGAGTCTTGGAACTTTTTTCCGATTAATAGCTGATGTCTCCAAGGGTGGCCAATGGGCACTATTTTTGTTATCCATACATCGTTATCATTATTCTCAAAAAACAGAGATCTCCTGTGCACTTCGATGAAGTTGAACTTCTCCTCGTGAAATAAAGCTACAGCCGTTGAAGATTGAACTTTATCCGGTGGATAGCTTAGGTCCTCAAGGACCAAATAGGCAGGTTGGCTTTCATAATTCGGCCGCCATCTTGGCTGCCATATTGAAATTTCTTATTAGTGGAACGATTGTCATGAAACTTGAAACTCACCCTTGTCTAGTATGATCATTCTTATTTTCAAGCCAAATTTTATGATTGCCCCACCATCTTGGCCGCCATATTGAAATCTCTTATAAGTGGAAAGATTTTCATGAAACTTGAGAGTTACGCTTGTCTCGTACGATCATTCCTATTTTCAAGCTGAGTTTCATAATTCTGCCGCCATCTTGGCCGCCATATTGAAATCTCTTGTTAGTAGAACGATTTTCATGAAACTTGGAACTTACCCTTGTCTAGTACGATCATTTTGATTTTCAAGCCGAATTTCATGATTCTGTCGATATTTTGGCCGCCATATTGCAATTTTTTGCCCAAGACGGTAGAACCCTAATCACTTAACATCTTGCGTTCACTAATCCTCCAAAAAGGAAGTGCGCGCCCGTATAAAATAGCCTCAGCTAAAGAGTTCTGCGATTTGGAATTGAAGGAGAAGGGAATTCCCGAATGGGCTTGGTTTGAATAAATGATGGCACCCTAGATGGCACCATCATTTGGCTCTAAAGATCTTCGTGTTACAGTCTCAGATTTCTTTCCCTTTGGTTACCTAGAAGCTTAATATTCGAAGCTCACAGAGTTACCCAGGCCAAGAGAATAGGTATTGTAACGGTATTCGGATTCGCCTATCTCGAAATTAAACGCGCTGATTTACTTGTAAACAAACTGTACTTTATTAGCCACTACCGATACAACTAAATAACGCACAGAATTATTAATCGCTTAGAAATTCACAATGTCGCTTGAGATGTTAACGCCACGATCGCTCGATTCCAACTCTCCCGATGCCAGGTCAAGTTCCTCTCTTATAGTGGCATCGAAGGCTCTGGATGTTTGCTGATGGTGTTTCCAGCACACGAGGATTTTTCTGGTATCTGCGTCGAGAATATACGCGTACTTTCTACGGCACCTCCACCAGAAGTCTCGACGTGTCGTGACCTACCGCTGAGGTCTCTCGATGCTTCCCGAATGCAACGCGGAAATCTAGATTTCTCTAGAAAGAGCCGGTATGGTCGCGAGCTTCATAGCAGTATCAACAAAGTTATATGAGATGTTAAGTAAAGGTGGTCTATGACGGCATGGTCACGATGATGATAGCATACTGAGTACTGACAAAATTTTCTGACTGTGCATTTGAATTTAACCGCGAGGACGAACCACTATTTTAAATTGTGTCTTGCGCGGAAAACATGATAGGAATAAATCAGTGAGCAATAGGCAATATTTTTTAGAGGCGAAACACGCGATCTATAGACTTATCACACATTTTCGAAAACAGAGAAGAAAAACCGATTGCTTTTGTGTCAAAGAGTTTAACATCAGCTGAAAAAACCATACGGTACCTACTGGCCTACTGCATTAATAGTCCAGTCAAAATAGGTTTTAACCGGAAAGAAATTCGGAAGTTGACGAAATTTGGTGGATCGATGCAGAATTTACCGTGGAATAACATACTGGAATTCCCGAAAATTCCAATCCTTGGCTTTTTTTCTAGAACCAATGAAAGAGCGCCATCCTTGTAAATTTTCGATTTTTTCTGAATAACTTGTAAACTATCACATTTAGAACACATTTAGAACACTATCAACCACAAGTGGTTGATAGTCTCCGAGATACAGCGTCTGCTAGATCGCAGTGAAAATGACTCAAAATTTATTTCCGGATTTTACGTAACAATTTGCATAGTGTCAGTTCAAGGGCTGTGACGTGGACAGTAAATGTGCGGATTTCAGTGTGTTTTACAATCTTGGAAAGCCAATTCAACATTTGGTATCACACTTTTGTCTAGAAGTCGCCAACTTCAAAATGGTACTTTTCCTCGACCTTTCAAATTTATACTTGAAGTTCCGAAGAATCCCCAAAAGTCGATTATTTCCAAACCATACCATTTGCTTCATTTTCCAAGTATGGAAAAACCATCTGGAGAATA
Organism: Anaspis maculata; assembly: GCA_949128115.1. NCBI lineage: Eukaryota > Metazoa > Arthropoda > Insecta > Coleoptera > Scraptiidae > Anaspis > Anaspis maculata. The sequence continues at coordinate 86,664,318 of OX421964.1, read as the reverse complement.
TGTGAAGGATTGAATACCAAAAAAATTACATGTTTCAGAATCTTTCTCCTAGTAATGGTTCCTGAGGTATATGGGTTGAAAGAATAAAACGACATACTTGAAAAAAAAATTGGTAGTTCGGACACTAACTGCTGAATACTGTACGGACCTTGCATTTTAGGTGTAAGATGCCACTTGGCAGACGTGGAAAGTACATAAATATATTCACTACGTCTGCTGAGTGGCATTTTGTATCATCAAATGCAAGGTCCGTACAGTATTCAGCAGTTAGTGTCCGGACTACCTATCTTTTTCTCCAAATAGGTCGTTTTAGTCTTTCAACCCATATAACTCAGGAACCATCACTGGGAAAAACATTCTGAAACATCCTATGGTTTTGGTATCCAATTCTCCACATATTTCCTGGATGGTTTTGCTCTACTTGGAAAAGTAGGCAAATGGCATGGTATCAAAATAATCGATCTTTGGGGATTCTTCGGGACTTCAAGTATCGATTTCAAAGGTTGAGGAAAAGTACCATTTTGAAGTTGGCGACTTCTAGACAAAAGTGTGATACCGAATGTTGAATCGGCTTTTCAAAAATGTGAAACACGTTGAAATCCGCACATTTTCTGTTCACGTTACAGCCCCTGAACTGACACTATGCAAATTGTTACGTAAAATCCGGAAATAAATTTTGAGTCATTTTCACTGCGTTCTAGCAGACGCTATATCTCAGAGACTAATCACCACAAAGTGATGAATTTAATACTGATCTCTCGAGAATCAACCGGGCTACATTTGCTTTGCTGGTTTTTGTGTTCTTAATGTGATAGTTTACAAGTTATTCAGAAAAAATCGAAAATTTACAAGGATGGCGCTCTTTTATTGGTCCTAAAAAAGAATCCAAGCGTTGGAATTTTCGGGAATTTTAGTATGTTATTCCACGTTAAATTCTGCATCGATCCACCAAAGGACCCCGCACGATTCTTATGGGAAATGGGTCTCGGTCAAATTCCCTAATTTTTTAATATGTTGTAGCCCAATTTGACACGAGCCAAAAACCGTCGTCCGTTACCCAAAAAAATGGACAGTTTTTTTTCTATAAGGGGTTGAAAATAGGTTATTTCAAGGTACAAAAATATGTTCCAACGTAAGTGAGAACATTTCAACGTCCTTTTTAACACATATGGCTCATGACAATTCCCTTTTTCTTTTGTGAAAAAATCAACCACCTCCCTCACCCCCAACCCCTACTTGTGAGTATCAAATTCGAAATTACGTTTGAAAGTCATGCAGATGGTTCTATTTTGTCGAATTACTAATTTTAGCACAAATTTTTTTCCCAACCCCCAAATAGGGGGTGGGGTTGAAAAAAAAACCATCGGTCAATTCGGCTGAATTTCTGATATTGTGCTCTACCAGTTACGCTAAACAAGATTACCAAGGGAAAACTCATTCGTATGACCAGTTTCCACCCCACAGAGGGTTGAAGTTGACTATAATGACTCATAAAACATTCTTTCATGTCATAAACAAAATGAATGAAAATAGTGGACTTTCATATCATCTTGTTTTGTAAAAATGCCTATCCTTCAAAAATAATTTCAACCCCGTCACTCATCCCCTATCCTTGTTTCTGAACATCATATTCGAAATAAATCTTGAAAATGAAGAAGACGGTCTACGGTCGGATTCTCTGCATCTGATTGTGAATCCCCTCTCAAAATTCACTTCCACTATTATGCTTATGTTAGCACCCTTACAGCAGGGTGGGACATACATTTGATTGAATGATTTTTTGACTGGATTATTATTAAAAATATTGGTGTTCCTATAACTTTACAGCAGGTTAATTTACGTTTACCTGTACCTACATAGTTCCTAACTTTTTTTTTTGTACGGATACACCTCTACTTATAGTTTAGATTGAAGAATTTTATGTCATTTGGAGCGAAAGCTGCTCAATCAAAGCAAAATATTATGTCACACTCTTATTCTAGCTACTGCGACTATTTGAAGGATGAAATAAAAATTGATATAATTTCCAAGATTTGTTTCGAATATGAAGTTCAGAAACAGGGATAGGGGATGAAGGACGAGATTGAAAGTATTTTTGGAGAATAGACATTTTTACGAAACAAGATGATATGAAAGTCCACTCATTCCATTCATTTGGTTTATGACATGGAAGAATGTTTTATGCGTCATTATAGTCAACTTCAACCCTCTGTGGGGTGGAAACTGGTCATACGAATGAGTTTTTTCTTGGTAATCTTGTTTAGCGTAACTGGTAAAGCACAATATCAGAAATTCAGTCGAATTGACCGATGTTTTTTTTTTCAACCCCACCCCCTATTTTGGGGTTGGAAAAAAAATTTGTGCCAAAATTGATAATTCGACAAAATAGAACCATCCGCATGACTTTCAAACGTAATTTCAAATTTGATACTCACAAGTAGGGGTTGGAGGTGAGGGAGGGGGTTGATTTTTTCACAAAAGAAAAAGGGAATCGTCATGAGCTATATGTTTCAGAAAGGACGTTGAAATGTTCTCACTTACATTGGAACATATTTTTTTACCTTGAAATAACCCATCTTCAACCCCTTATAGAAAAAAAACTGTCCATTTTTTTGGGTAACGGACGATGGTTTTTGGCTCGTGTCAAATTGGGCTACAACATATAAGGATATCAGGGAATTTGACCGAGACCCATTTTCCATAAGAATCGTGCGGGGGGTCCTTTCGTCAACTTCCGAATTTATTTCCGGTTTGGCCAGATTTTTGCTTAATTTGACTGGACTATAAAAGGCATTGGCAATATTTCATTGCGTTGAGAAATTCGAGCAGTTTTTGATAGGGAACAGTTTCACCTCAGTGACAGACTCTAAAACCTTTGATTTACATTTTCGGGGAGAAAAAAAGGCATGGAATTCCGACCAAGGCTGCGTGCAGGTTGCAGCAGTGGGCAGTTTGTTTGAGTGTGTTTAATTTCGATATTAAACATACTATCAATTCTTGTTCTCAAATTCTAATTTCCAACTTTCCACCCGAAGGGACGTCTCATACAAAAATTTCCGTCCGTTCCTTGCTACTAATCGGGAAACGTTTTGGGATGACACAACCGATTTTTTTTTGTAATAAACAGGTTACTTACAGTTTTTTGTTTCTTGCAGCTTAGGTACTGTTGAACCAAAACATCAAGGCATATCCGTGAAATTAAGCCAGGATTGTTCACGAATACTTCCAAAGAAAATCCTGGAAGACACTTTGAAGAATGCACTTTCAAATGTTGGCTGTGGGTATATTATGTATAGGAGTATAGGTAGGTACCATGCAGTCGTAGAACAACTCAATGGTGTTCTTGCCAGAGAATTTCTCGCGATAACTAATTAATTAGGTCAGGTTTTTTATCATCAGGACTGCAATTCTCGAATCAGCCCGAATAATTGAGTGAGTAGTGGGTACCTATGCTGAATCAGGATGCGAGTAAGTATGGTTTCCGAACTGATTAAGGTAGCATAGGTACTGAATTGTTTAGACCGATTCAAGAATTGCCATTACACTGTTTGATTCCAGTAAAACAGGAAGCAGAGGTATCCTTTTATGATCTCTGATAAATTTTTGCATGATGATTATGAAGGCTATTAGAATAATCTGATGTTTCATGTCCAAAATACTACCAAATCACCGAAATAATGATAGCAATTCTATAGAATTTCAGAAACAGCCTCTAAAATTTTAAATTTGCTATTGGAAACATTCGTTTGTTACTCAAGACCAGGGACCCGGACCCAAATGAAATAAGGGTTCCGGTCCGGTCCGGTTCGGAACGAGATCGAAAATTTGGGTTCGGGTTCTGACCACACCATACTAATAATATTTCGGTCCGGTCCGGTCCGGTTTTTTCGGTCCAAACGGGTTTTTTTCGGTTCGGAAAAATAAGGTTATCACTTTGGATAGTAAGCCTTTTTTACAAAAAATAACCTTGGTATATCCTTCAAATCTCCTGATCAATCAATCCTGAAGTCTTATTTCAATAAGTGAGGGATACGTTCACGTAAGTAGAATCACTTACTTATCTCATAATAGGAAGTTTGCGACTTCATTGAACGTACGACGTTACGTAGGTAACTTGCAACGTGAAAATTGGCAAGTTTGTTATTAGCAATTCCTTGGTTACAGAGGAATTTGCACGTTCTACGTTGCGTTACGTCGTACGTTCCGTGAGATCGCAAAGTCCCTAATGCTTTGAACCAATTTGGCAATGGCGGCATACTTAGCACTATTCGTGGAATAATTATGGCAAAAATGAACATGATGGCAACAAAACTGATCAAAAAGATCATCTCGAAGATCACACTCGGGAAATAGGAAACCAAGTAACCGAAACCAAAATAGACTAATAAAGTACCAAACTGATAATTACTTACATTTGGGCATTCAAGTATCTACTGTTATCGCGGATTCGGAAATTCACAAGCTCTTGCCTGTCCCGCTGTCTCGGGAGTCACGTGGCCTGCGTGGCGGGCGCGGGGTGAGAGGTCAGTCGGTATAGTGGCGCGAATGTGTCCATCTCTTCGTTGGTGGTGGAAAAGCGTAGGTATTGCGCGAAGATAATAATTGAATATTTACATAGCAAGACCTCAAGTAAAACGCGAAAAACAATTTTCTGATGAGAACCGAAAAAACCCGAAAAAACCGAAAAATATATTAAGGGTTCGGGTTCGTTCCCTGAAATTTATGAAACATGGAATATGGGTTCAGTTTCGGTTCGGGTCCAGAAAAAAATTACGGTTCCGGTCCGGTTTTCGGTCCGAAATCGGTTCGGTCCGGGTCCCTGCTCAAGACAATAACAAAACCGTTCCTATGATTGACTCTTTTTTCAAGTCTAATTTTGAGGGCGGTTGTATTGATAGCAAAAAAATTCATACATGGAGTTTGTTGAGATATCGCAAATATACAAATAGCATTTAAGACTTACCTAGTAATAATAATAATAGAACGTGGTATTAGATAATTATTTTTAGTCATCATTACTAATCATTTTTTATTATTGCGTTTATACAGCAATTGACTGAAATTATCTTTCATTTAAGAAACTCACATCTTTGTTATCTTCTATCTTCCATGTTTAGGAGCTATCATGACGCGGGAATCCAGTTTTTGGAATTATCGCGCCATATTATCAAAGTGCTCGAAATTTTCATTCCCAGCAAACTGCCAGACGCAATTTTTCCACCAAAGTGAGCAACACAACTAAATTTAGATTAGTGCAGCGCGAGATTTTGAAAGAAGCCAACACAGTGCAGCATTATTAACAACAGAGTGCAGTGCAATTTTTAATTGAAAGAAAAGGCTGAACGTGAGTAATTATAAACTGGAACTATCAATATTTGATGAATAATTGCACAAAAATTATACTGGGTATCAGCAATGTAGTCGGTGTAATGAGTAGGTATACAACGACGACCTGTTTGAAACCATACAAAATCGGTTATCCTTTCAGCATCACAATCCTTTAATAGTGCACGCCTATAGGTTGTTCAAGTAAAGCAAAGTTGTTGTAATTTTTCAGGGCAGTGGTACAAAATGGAGCTGTTGTCTACGCTGAAAAAATCGAGATTCCTCCACTTGTGCTTGGCAATAAGTTTTTTCACCGAAGGAATATTGATAAACGTGATACAGTTGCTCTTGTACTATACAATCCGGCCCTTGGACAAACGCCTGTTTTTGAAAATCAACTGGTACTTGGTCGCAGCCCTACATGCCCGTATGTTTCTCATTTTTAATTTCTATTTTTTTTACAATTTAGGTAAGACTCGAGGTAAGAAAGTAGGAGTTGATAGATAATAATAAATCAATTTCATCATTTGAAAGATCTGTGAGGATTTGTTGTGATTGTTATGGTTTGTGATTAAATTTTGTCGTCCTTTTGTCACGTTGGTTCACGTTCAAAAATCGGTCAGAAATTGAGAAATTTCTGTGTCCCCAAACTGTCCCGTTTACAAAAATTAGTCAGTTCGGAGACGCCACATCCCCAATAATCTAGTACAACTAGAACAAATTGTGGGGGTGAGTGGGTGAGAGGGGCATCGATTTGGTGAAGCTGAAATTTGGCATTAACCATCGTAGACGTAACCTTCGCTGTCAGAAAAAAGCCCCGAGGAGGCCCCCTTGATGGTACTAGCCAAGTTAGGGATGAGAAACCGCTCTATCAAGGACTTTTAATTTTTTTATATTTTTTTTCATTTGTTTATTCAACGTCGGCCTATTTCCGCAACGAGGCCTGACACTGACGCCGGTGAATGCTTTCCTCCACTACCGGGTGGGCCATAAAAAACAGTGCTCTGAATTTTTGCTTCTAAAATTTTTATTCCTCCACCGATTCCATCGAACTTTTCAGCATTGGATAGCCAATTGAATTGGCTATCATTTCTGTATTCCAAAATGGCCGACATACCAAAATTTAAGATGGCAAAAACAATTGAAAATAGGGCTTCTTTTGTTCTCGTTGCTTTTCATTGAAAGTTAGGTACTAGAAAGTCAAAACCAATAACGTATTATGGAGGATTAGACCTTTCTTGTCAATTCAAGACCACAACCAATAAAACCGGGTTATCTGCTGATGAGCTATTACGAGTTGAACCGAAGCCTACTTTCCGTTTTTTTCATTTCCGCATAATTGACCCACATTTAGGTGTCCTGTCCGTCAATCCGCCATATGCTCATTTCTCAACCGGTTTTCTCAAATTTGGTATCAATGGCTAGCCAATTGGACAAGCTACCTTTATTATATTACAAAATGACAAACCTGTCAAAATCCAAGATGGTGGAAGCAATTGAAAATAGAATTTCTTTTGTCCTCATTGCTTTCCAATAAAAATGAGCGAAAAGTCAAAACCAATAATTATTATGAAGGAATAGACCTTTCCCGACAATTCAAGACAGAACCAATCTGATCGAATCATCTGATGAGGAGCTACGGCCAGTTGAAGCGAAGCCTACTTTCCGTTTTTCTATTCCAACAAGGACGAATAAGGCCCCTTTTCAATAGTTTCCGCCATCTTGAATTTTGACATGTTGGTCATTTTCTTATATGAAAATGGCAGCCTGTTCAATTGGCCAGCCATTGATACCAAATTTGATAAAATCAGTTGGAAAATAAGGATATGGCGGGCAGGATTCCTAAATTTGGGTCATTTATGCGAAAATAAAGGAACCAGTAGGTAGGCTTCGCTTCAACTTGCCGTAGCTCCTCAGCAGATGATTCGATTTGATTGGTTGCGGTCTTGGATTGTCAAGGAAGGTCTATTCCTTCATAATAATTATTGGTTTGGACTTTCTATCATTTTTATCAAAAAGCAATACTTAAGGACAAAAGAAATTCTATTTTCAATTGTTTCCGCCATCTTGGATTTCAATATGTACGTCATTTTCTCATATGAAAAAGATAGCCTGTCCAATGTGCTAGCCATTGATACCAAATTTGAGGAAATCGGTTGTAAAATGAGCAAATGACGGATTGGCGGACAGGATACCTAACCTAAATTTGAATCAATTATGCGAAAATGAAAAAAACGGAAAGTAGGCTTCGCTTCAACTCGCAATAGCTCCTCAGCCGATGACCCGATTTTACTGGTTGTGGTCTTGAATTAACAAAAAAGGTCTATTCTTTCATAATACATTATTGGTTTTGACTTTCTGCTAACTTTCAATAAAAAGCAACGGGAACAAATGAAGGCCTATTTTCAATTGTTTCTGCCATCTTGGATTTTAAAATGTCGGCCATTTTGAAATACGGAGATGATAGCCTATTCAATTAGCTAGCCAATGCTGAAAAGTTCGTTAAAATCGGTGGCGAAATAAAAATTTTAAAACGAAAAATTCAGAGCACGGTTTTTTATACCTCACCCGGTACACCGGAAATTTTGCCGAACTCCTGTGTGTTCCAACACAGGGTGGGGATTTCAACCGACCACCAACATCGTATGGGGTCGGCACACCATCGTTCGTATTTCACGTGCTATGCGACACATTTAGCATTTAGCAAGCATTCCAACTGAACCAAGAAGCTTGTTTTCGAGGCGAAAGTCCGTCCCCGGTGGAGATCGAACCTGCGACCTCTGGAGTGGTAGTCGAACGCGCTAACTACCACACCACAAGCTCCTCATCAGGGTACTTCGCAGGCGAGTTCGCGGCGAATAATAATCAATGAACAGTTTGATGACAATGATTTGATTTTCAGTAGCTGCTAAATTACCAGCGGAGCTTCTGATGACAATCAGCAAAGTCATTTGAATCTGAAATTATTTCTTGAACAAAAAAAACTGCCACTGCGTACAGGGTGCTACACTTTTTCTCGCAATATTTTAGGAGATGGTAGAGAATCAAAAAAAAAGTAGACTTCTTGAAAAAATTGATATAGGAAACGCATTATAACGCAGATAGAGGACTTCAAAGTTGAGTTTTAAAAATTGTTTTTGTCATATAATTCAAAATTTAATAACTGGATTTTGACAGAATTTGGTACACAAAGTAAGTTGATGCATACCTACAAGCTGGTTACACTGACTTCTGTCGAATGTGTTGAAACAATATTTTTTTATTTTATATCAATTTTTTTTTTAAACTTATTTTTCGTTTTTTTTTCAGCAAAAAGTACTTACTTTTTGATGATCTACTATCTCCTCAAATATTGAGAAGAAAAAGTGTAACACTCTGTATAGTATTATGCTATTTTTTGCCAACAATCATATACCTTTTCTGGCCTCGAAAGCTCATAGCGTCGGACATACCTATATGAATTACTCGAAATCGGAAATTCTCACAAGAATCCTCAGAAATCCCGTAAATATTTCGAGAAATCTCACAGACGTCTTGAAAAATCTCTGGAGATTTTTCAAAATTCTCGTAATCTCCCAAAGGTTTCTAGAAATCTCATACAAATCTTCGAAAACCCCCAGGTATTCCGCAGAACCGCAGAAATCCACAGAAATGCATAGAAATTTTTGGGAATCCTCAAAAATTTTCAGAAATACCTACAAACCTACAAAATCTCTCGAAAACTGTCGGAAGTCCCACAGAAAACTCCAAAAACCCATAAAAGGTGTCAGAGCATCTTCAGAAATCCCATACGAATTTTCAGGATCCCGTGAAAATTTTTCAAAATTCCTAGAAATTCCTATGAAAGTGCTCGAAAATTCTGTAGAAATCCATAGAAATTCTTAAAAATCCTGCAGAAATCCCTAAAACTCCCCAGGAATCTTCTAGAAAGCTTAAAAGTAATTCCGTAGAGATCTTGAGAGACCCCTCAAATTTCTGTAGGAATCTTGAGAAATCCCTTGAATTCCTGTAGAAGTTAGGTATCCCCAGATCTCCAGTTTTCCAAAATCTTGTAGAAATATTCAGAAATTCCTAGAAGTCCCGTACAGATGTTTAGAATTTCTTCTCTATAAAATTTTACTTATCACTGAAAATCTTGTAGAAATCTTCAAAAATCTTGAGGAATTCCTCGAATTTTTGTAGAAATCTTGACAAATCTCTAGGGATTTTCGAAAGTCGATACAAATTTCATAGAAATCCCTAGAAACTCCATGAAAATCTTCTGTAGCAATCTAGAAATTTCCCCAGGAACCCTGAAAAATTTCGTGAATACCTTTGGGAATTAGGTACGTAGAAATTTCAAGAAATGCTCAAAAAGTGCTCAATAATCTCATAGAATTCTTTGGGAATCCCTGAAATACAAATTTTTATAAATTCCTGGGAATGCCGAAGAAATCTCAAGAAATCTCTTCAAAATCTTTCAGAAATATTTTTGAAATCTCTGGGAATCTCGTAGAAATCCGCAAAAATCAATAAAAATTTTCAGAAATGCTAAGTAACTTTCAGGATTCCCATACCAATCAACAGTAATCCGTAGAGATCCAGCAGAAATCGTCAAAAATCCCTAGAAATATTCCAGAAATCTTTAAAACGTCCCATACAAATCTTGAGAAAACCCTGAATTATTGAAAATGAATTCAGTCGAAACTAAGGAATGAAGTTGAAAAATGGAAGAAAACCCTCAGAAATATTGTAGAAATTTTCAGAAGCTCTCAGAAATCTTGTGGAAATATTCAGAGATTTATAATAAATTGTAGAAACCTTGAGAAAATCCAAGAATATCGTAGACATTTTGAGAACTTTCTAAAAATCTCTGCAATTATTAGAAATCTCGTAGAAATTTCTAGAGATCCCTAGAAATCTTGGGAATTCCATAGAAATATTGGAAACCTTAGAAACTTCATGCAAATCTCTATAGTCCGTCTGTAAAAATCTTAAACACAATAAAAATTATATACACATCTTCAATCTCAAAACTCTATGGACATCTTCAGAAATCCTTAGGAATCCCCAGTGGACCCCGTGAAAATCTCTGTGAATTTAAAAAAAAAAATGTAGGGAATCTTCAGAAATTCTCACAAATTCTGTATAAAATCAAAAACATTCAGAAATTTGTAACGAATTTTCAGAAATCCTCAGAGATCCCTTGGGAATGTACGGAAATCTCTAGAAATTATCACAAGAACTCTCAGAAATTTCATAAATATTTTTAGTTATTCTGTAAAAATCTTCACATATCTCTGGAAATTCTCAAAAAATCTCATGAGAATCTTTGGAAATCCCTAGAAATTCGATAAAGATCTTTATAATTCCTAGAAATCTTGCAAAAATAATTGGAGAATCCATACAAATTCTTGAGAATCCTGAACATTCTCAAAAAACTCCTACAAAATCTTGTAGAGATTATTGGAGATCTTGGTGAAATCTTTTGTCCATTACGAATCTTACTAATCTCTAGATATCCCGTAGAAGTCCTTAAATCCCTAAATACTCTTGGAGACGTCGTAGAAATATTTAGCAATTCCATAAAATCTCTAGAAATCCCCTAAAATCTTTGGAATTGCTTATAAATTTTCAGAAATTATTGAGAATTTCATAGAAGCTTTTTTTGTAATCCCTAGGAACTGTAGAAATATTGCATCATTTTTGGAAAATGTTGGTAATCTCCAGACATCCTTAGAAATCTTCAGAAATACCAACATACCTACAAAATCTCTTGAAAACTCTTGGAAGCCCCGTAGAAATCTCCAAAAACCCATAAAGGTGTCAGAGCATTTTTAGAAATCCCATACGAATTTCCAGGATCCCGTGAAAAATTTTCAAAATTCCTAAAAATTCCTATGACAGTCCTCGGAAATTCTGTAGAAATCCTTAGAAATTCTCGAAAATCCCGTAGAAATCTCCAAAGGTCCCCAGGAATCTTCTAGGAATCTTAAAAGTGATTCCGTAGAGACCTTGAGAGATCTTTCAAATTTCCGTTGGAATTTTGAGAAATCCCTTGAATTTTCGTAGAATTTAGGTATCCCCAGATCTCTAGTTTTACAAAATCATGTAGGAATATCCAGAAATTCCTAGAAATACCGTACATATGTTTGGAACGTTTTCTCTATAAAATTTCAATTATCACTGGAAATCTTGTAGGAATCTTCGAAAATCCATAGAAGGTGTCAGAGCATTTTTAGAAATCCCATACAAATTTTCAGGATGCCGTAAAAAAAATTCGAAATTCCTAGAAATTTCCATGGAAGTCCTCGCAAATTCTGTAGAAACCCATAGAAATTCTCAAAAATCCCGTAGAAATCCCTAAAACTCCCCAGGAATCTTCTAGAAATCTTGGAAGTAGTTCCGTAAAGACCTTGAGAGATCCCTCAAATTTCCGTTGAAATCTTGAGAAATCCCTTGAATTCCCGTAGAATTTAGGTATCCCCAGATTTCTAGTTTTCCAAAATCTTGTACAAATATGTATTCAGAAATTCCTAGAAATCCCGTGTAGATGTTTAGAATTTCTCCTTAATGAAATTTTGTTAATCACTGGAAATCTTGTAGAAATCTTCAAAAATCTTCAGAAAGTCCTCGAATTTTTGTAGAAATCTTGAGAAATCTCTAGGAATTTTTGAAAGTCGATACAAATTTCTTAGAAATCCCTAGAAACCCCGCAAAAAGCTTGTGTAGCAATCTAGAAATTTCCACAGGAATCCTAACAAATTTCGTGAATACCTTTGGAAATTAGGTACGTAGAAATCTCTAGAAATGCTTAAAAAGTGCTCAAAAATCTCGTAGAATTCTTTAGGTATCCCTGAAATACAGATCTGCATGAATTCCCGGAAATGCCGTAGAAATCTTGAGAAATCCATTGACATTTTTGGGAGTCTTGGAAAAATCTCAAGAAATCTCTCCAAAAAAATTTCAAAAATATTTTTGAAATTCCTGGAAATCTCGTAAAAATCTGCAAAGATCAATAGAAATTCCCAGAAATGCTAAGTAACTTCCAGGATTCTTTTGGTAATCAACAAGAATCCGTAGAAATCTTGAAAAATCCCTAAAAATATTCCAGAAATTTTTAAAATGTCCCATACAAATCTTCAAAAATCCTTGAATTCTTGAAAATAGATCCAGTCGAGAGTGAGGAATAGATAGATAGATAAAATAGATGATTTATTTATAATTAATAAAGTTGAAAAGTGGGAGAAAATCCTCAGAAAACTTGTAGAAATTTTTAGAAGCTCTCAAAAATCTTGTAGAAATATTCAGAGATCTATAATAAATGGTGGGAACCTTAAGAAAATCCAAGAATATCGTAAACGTTTTCAGAACTTCCTAAAACTTCCTGCAATTTTTAGAAATCTCGTAGAAATTCTAGAGATCTCTAGAAATATTCAAAAATTCCATAGAAATATTGGAAACCTTAGAAACTCCATGCAAATCTCTAGTCTGTCCGTGGAAATCTTGAACACAATACAAATTATATACACATCTTCAATCTCAGAGCTCTATGGAAATCCTTAGGAGTCCCCAGTGGACTTCGTGAAAATCTCTGTGAATTCTCAAAAATTTTGTACTATTCTTAAGAAATCCTCACAAATTCTGTATAAAATTATAAACCCTCAGAAATCCAAAACAAATCTTCAGGAATCCTTAGAGATCCCTTGAAGATGTACAGAAATCCCTAGGAATTATCATAGGAATTCTTAAAAATTCGTAAATATCTTTAGTTCTCCTGTAAAAATCTTCACAAATCTCTAGAAATTCTTCAAAAATGCCATGAGCATCTTTGGGAATCCCTAGAAATTTGATACAAATATTTGTGATTCCTGGAAATCCTGCAGAAATAAATGGCGAATTCAGAGAAATTGTTCGAGAATCCTGAACATTCTCAAAAAACTCCTACTGAATCTTGTAGAAATTATTGAAAATCTTTGAGAATCCCTTAGAAATTTCCAAAAACTCATGGCAATTCTTGGAAATCGTTGAGATATTTTAAAATTTGATACGAATCTTATAAATGTCTAGATATTCCGTAGAAATCCTTGAAAATCCCTGAATAATTTTGGAGACCTCGTAGAAATATCTAGAAATTCCATAAAAATCGCTAGCAATCCCCTAAAGTCTTTGGAACTGCTTATAAATTCTCAGAAATCATTGAGAATTTTATGATAGCCTTTTTGCAATCCCTAGGAATTGTGGGGATATTAAGGGATCCTTGGAAAATGTTGGTAATCTTCAGAAATTTCCAGAAACCCCCAAAATTCTCGTAGAAATCCCTGAAAATTCTTTAGAGAATTACTGAAATCCTTAAATATCCCCAAAAGTCCGCAGAAATCTTGTGAAATTTTCTATGAAAATCCCATAAAAGTCCTTTAGAATCTCAACAAATCTTATAGAAATCTTTCGCGATTCCTATAACTGAGAAATCTCGTAGAAATTTTTGAAAGCTCCTAGAAATTTTTAGAATATTCTAGAAATCCTCCACAGATGTCCAGGAAACTATAGAAATCCCGTCGGAATTACTGGAAATCCTTGGGAATTTTTGTTTGTTGGGTCGACTCGGGTCAGAAGGCACTTCAAGAACTTCATGAATTTTTTTTTGAGCTGGAAAAGTTGATTGTGCTTCTTTCATTAGCGAAAAAATGCTTCGTACTTGCCGAAAACAAGTACAAAGCAAGATATTTGAAGTTTACGATGACGTTGGGAGGAACCTCCTTGGCGCTAGTTAAGTTGGGAATGACGAACCACTCTATCAGGGTACTTCGCGGAAAATTATTATTGAATAGTTTGATGACAATTCATCGATTTTTAGACTTCTCGTCTGATCTGCAGAGGAGCTGAAGGTCAAACTGCATTCAGTCTACTTGGAAAAAATCGGCGAATTTCATAATCTCCTGACCTCAACACCTTATCATCTCATTATCACTTGTGACATCAATTATGTCCGGGTTAACTTTTTTAATCTATATCATGTTTTTTTTTATTAAACGACTATACCTACACGACACGTGTACTAAATTAGGATATCATTCCAGACGCAGTTTTCGTAGCAACTTGGTGGTGTAATTCCAAGCTATGGCTGTACATCAGCAAAGAAGATTACGAATATTTGGGCAAGGAGCACGCCCTGTGTATCGGAAATCACATTTACGAAAACGACTGGCTCATTGGACTCATGCTGGGCGATCATTTCCGCGTTTTGGGAGTGAGTATGGGGATATTTTGCCAAAAAAAGAGACAGTTGAGCTAAAGTTTGCAGCGTGCAGAACATCAAATCCTACGTGAAGAAAGTCGTCAAGTACGCCCCTTCGCTGGGCTGGTGCTGGGCGCTGTCCGATTACGTTTTCTTGAGCAGATCGTTCGAGAAAGACGAAAAGGTGATTCGCGATAAAATCAAGGAGCTGGAAGAATACACCGATCCTGTGTGGGTGAGTATCTTTGGCAACGCTGCCGGCTTCACACATAAATGTAATACCAACCAACGTAGGGATAAGGTGATGAGGATAACTGGTCTTGGTCTTGCAGACATGGTCTTGGTCTTGTAATTTCTGCAAGCAAGAAGACACTTTTTGAAGAATGCACTTTCAAATGTTAGCTGTATATTATGTGTAGGTAGGTACCATGCCGTCGTAGAACAAATTATTGGTGTTCTTGCCAGTGAATTTGTCGCGATAACTAATTGATTAGGTTGAGTTTTTATCACCGGAATTCAAGGGATTTCTCAAGATTCCTATGGAAATTTCGAGGATCTCTCAAGACCAAGACCAAGACCTAGACTTGCCTGCACAAGACCAAGACCAAGACTAATAGTATTCTTACAAGACCAATACCAAGACCGACTGACCAAGACTTGCATGATCTTGGTCTTGGTCTTGTTCTTGGTCACCACTAACCAACAGGTAGATAGTCGAATATTTTGGAATAACGAAACTATCAATATCTTGAAAAAATGAAGGTCCTTTTTGTACAATGTTTTTCTGACACTCTCTAAGCATTCTGTATAGCCCTAAGATCAAATGGAACGTTGAAGCAGAAATGCTGCTCCAGCGGGAAGAATCTCGCCGATTGGACTATATCCGAGTATCCACATTTTTGCAGCTGTTTTTCTGCGCAGAAGGCACCCGCTTCACGAAGCCCAAGCACGAGATCTCCCTGGAGTACGCCAAAGCGAAAAACCTGCCGCAGCTCCAGCACCACCTGCTGCCTCGGACCAAAGGCTTCACCACCAGCATGAAGTACATGCGCCGCAAATTCCCGGCCCTGTACAACATCCAGATAGCCTACAGACAAGACGAAATCCGGACGTCCACCATCCAGAGCCTGTTCACGGCCACGCCGTTCACCACCCACGTTTACCTGAAGAGAATCCCCATGGAGGACGTTCCGGAAGACGAAGCCGGCCAGGCCAAGTTCCTGATGGACATGTTCGTCGAAAAAGACAGGATGCAGAAGAGCTTCTTCGAGAGCGAAACGGGAGACGATTTTTTCGCAACCAGCGGAGTGGAGAGGGTCGACCGCGTCGAGGTCACACGCAGGTGGCACTGTTGGAGCAGCTTTGCGTACATGGTTTGCGCAGTGACGTGGCTGGTCTACCGTATGGCGGTTCTGTGGGCTTCCGGAGAGTATTACCGGTTCGCTATATGGGCCGGAGTCGTCATAATAGGTAAGGACGTGGCCTACAGGGCTTCGAAATGTGAATCAAAATTTAGACCTCTGAAACCGTAACACTACTCCCCCTCTCTTGAGCTTCTTCGCCCCGAACAGGCACTTGGTATTCTATTCCTGCAAAATCACGCGAGTCTCTGGATCTCTGGTGCATAACGTCGTTGATCCTTTTGACCACGGCGGTTCATAGACGGTCTGGTCGATGGTGATGCGTTCGAAAGGTGCCCTCACGTTACACGTCTTCAGCTGTCCTCAGCCACAAGCCCTTGACACCCTGCTAACTGCACAGATCTCGCTCTGCCCACAAAAAGCTTCCTCGTCATTCCAGCAGTTGACCCAGTAGAACATCTCGCGTAATTCCGTCAACGCTCTGTTGACTCAAAGATGTCTTCCGGTAGTGCCATCGTGCACCTCTCTCAGACCATCCTCACTCGTTCCTTGGGAAGTACCAATTTCCTGTTTCTTATTCAGGCTTTACCATATCCTCTTTAACGGTCTATTCTTCATTTTCATCGAGTTCCATTGGGCCCAGAAAGCCTCAATCTTCGGTCCCAATCCTGCGATTCTCTTTCCGTTTAGCCAGCAACACAACAGCAATATATTCTCGTTACTCTTTTTTTCAACGCAGCTATGCAGTACCTACTATTGGCGTCGCGATCCAAGATAAACTGACTCTGTCGCCAAAGATATACTAACATGGCACTTGAACATAACGCTATTTTTTATTGTCTTGACATTGTGTTCCTTGGACCAACGTAATAGAGTTCAGTTGTTCAGCTTGTGTGAAGTTTGGCAATGCCGGCGAAATTCCTAATGAATTGTCTGTAGTAATTGCATAACCCAAGAAAATTTTCGATATGTTGATTTTCGGGGCGTGTTTACTCGCTGACAGCCACTCGGTCTCGATTCTATCCGACCACACCAAGTGTCTCAAAAACTTGGCCTGCTTCTGGATCAGTACGTACTTCTTTGAGTTGAGTTTTAGATGAGCTTCCGAAACATTTAGACACATTTCGGAGACTCATCGGATGTTCGTCGAATGTTCGACCGATGACTATCACGTCGTCGACGTGAACTAGGCAATTTTTTCACGTGAGGCTTCGCAGCACACTCCATCAACCGCTTGAACCTATTCGGTGCACTACAAAGCCCAAAATGCATGACGCTGAACTGGTACGATCCACTCCCGGCGAAAAATGCGAGCTTTCCTTTATTCTCGAGATAAAGTCCAACTGGTCCTCAGCCGTGTACACCGTCGTTCAACATCTTCAGAAGCTTGGAAGCTTCTCCCTGCTTCGCCAGCTGTAGGCGCCTTGAAGCAAATCGAATCAGAGTGGCGTGGAGTTTTCAGTATTGTATCACGCTGCTTCGAACGTAGAATCTCTTGTTACTTTGAAAAATTGTGTCGCACGTTCTCTTTTCATCCAATATTTGCAGAGCTGGCGATGCACAAACGGTCAATTGTGCAGGTGTGTATCTTTATCACGCGTCGTGGTCTCCATCAGGTTTCGTAACAATATTTTTCCATTTTACTAAGCGTTCTTTCTCCCCTGCCTCACTGTTTGGTATCAGGTTTGTTGGTACCATCAGAAATCTCAAACTAGTCAGAGCCAATGAGAAGCGCCCCAAATCGGTTTTCAAACTAATTTTCTCGACTCCTATTGGCTCTGACTAGTTTGAAACTTCTTGATGGAACAAACCTATTATACTAATAAATGAAAATGTGCTCTTTCTTCCAGTCCCGATTCTTGGCCACATGTGCATCACGTTGTCTGAAAGTCAAAACTTCAAAAAAAGAAGTTCGAGGGCAGCGCTGTAGTCATGTAGGTGTAGAAATAAGAAAAGTATCAATAGGTGCCTAATTTGTAATGAATAAGCCAAACAAAAACACAATGTAGATCTTCAAATTGTACAGAATTGACTACGACCAACAAAGGTTCCTGTTTCGTTAATTAGAAATTGAATTAGGCAAACGATTTTTGCCACGAGAGTATTTTAATAATAAATCTTCAATGATCGGATCGCATAATTTTTATTTACCAAGATGTAAGAGTAAGCTACTATAGAATTTATTTATAACGTAGAATAAAATATTCCTGAACATCAAGCGCGCTGTTTAAATATATTGTATTAGACAAGTTGGTAGCTTGGACGGATCGGCAGCAGTGTCTCTAACTATCACCTATGGGGATCCAGGTTCGAATCCTCCGGAGTACGCCAATAGAAGAACAACTTTTCTTAGGAAAAAAAACGTGTTGTATAGATTGTAAAAATTAGTAAAAATAGGTGCGGAACCTCCTATGACATAAAACTATGTTGGAAAGTGGTGAGAAATTAATTTTTATTTAAAAATAAACATCCAAAATGCGACGTTATATGTACCTACGTCAAAAAGTGATATCTACGAGATGTGGAATAGCGATGTGAATAGTATGTCACATTTAGACATCTTTGAGATATCTCATGCATATTCTAATTACCCAGACATAAGAGGTAACAGAGATGTCAACTTAACATCGCATACTTAGACTTTTTTTGTTAACATCGCAGTTGTGACTTGAACATCTTAGTAATGTCACAGAGATGTTTTCTTGCTGAGTGGGGTAGTGGCCAAGAGCACGCCACATGCGGTGGTGGTTAGGCCTACGTAACCACTACGGGAGCGGAAATTGACCATCAACATCAAGTTCAGGAGGTCAAAATCACAAAGAAAGCTTGGTTCAAATGTGAAAATCTGATCGAATTCAATTTTCAAGGAAAAAACCTGTGTTGCTCACATTTTGCATGGGCCCTTTGGGGCCTTGATCAAGGCATTCCAGATGGGCTACGAGTTGAGTTACTGAGAACCGTTTGAGGAACAATATCCGTGAATTGCAACCTCCCAGCATAAGAGTAACATAGTCTTCCTTGTGGCGATAGGATAAATCAGCATCCTCCAAGAGAAAAAATCATAAAGTCAGAGCCAGACTTTCGATTTCAAGAATTTCAGGAACGGGAGCAAGCCAAAACATCACGCTTTATGATCTGTTCATTCGCGTTCGAGGAAAGAAATTCTGGAAATGGGAGTCCTTTGAATTTGCTATAATTTTGCAATGTTTTACATTTTACCTTGTAGATATTTTACATGGAGCTTCCAGGTCTTTACCTCCTGAAGGTGAAGAACGGAAAGACTGAGCTCACTAACCGTCAAAACAGAATCTGAATGGTTTGTGGCATTTACAAGTTATGTGGTCTAAAGTGGGACCAATTTTTCCTTCGCGACAACATATTTGTTGCGCAGTTTATACAGGGTGGCTCATTGAAAACAAAACAGACAGATTTTCGGGCATTCTCCCTCATTTTTTCGAAATTAACCCAGACAGGTCAGCTTTGTTTCCAAAGGGGACGTTCAACTGCTATTAATTTGAACGTGAAGCTTCACCCCCATAGTCAGGGTGGCAGCCCATTCAAAAATTTCAAATGACAATTGGGGTTGAGTGATTTATCATTTAGAAGCTGGTTCAATTGTCTTTATAGCGGTGTCTTTTTTTCCCGATTCGATGCTAATTTTTCAAGATAATGCTAAGTTCAGTAATTTCGGAGGTTAGTTAGTTACAGCCCCTTCTAGGAGGCTGGCTCGTAGTTGCCAAACCCATGACGGGGCTTATGTCCGTTCATCGGTACATATTACCGTATACAAACAAGTGAGGTCAAGTGCTCAAATATTTGTCTGTTTCGTTTGCGGTGGGCCACCCGGTATTAAAATCATTACACATAAAACATGCATCGTCAGTTGAAAATTGTTTCGGTGGCTGCAGTGACTTTTCTCGACATGATATACAGGGCTGTTCCAGTGACCTTGCATAATACTTCGGGAGGTGATTCCTCTCAGAAAACTAAGTCGAAGAGTAAGAGTAAAGTTTTTTCCTCAAGTGCTCCCTGAGAGAGTTGAAGCTCCTCAAAGGTACAAAATGCAACAAAGTTTTCAATTATTTGCTCGGAAACTGTCAATGGTAAGAGTTTTAAATTTGATGTTTTCGATAGATTGGTTCAATCCAAAACTTTTATTCCTCCTGCATTTTTTCCGTAGGATGCATCGTTCTGAAGTGATAGTGAAAAAACAAGGACGTGTCATAAATAATTTTCAACATAATCCCAATCCTCACTAATTTCGCTGCCACTGGTTGGATTTGTTTAAAACGTCGCATATACATTTGCAGTGTAGAGAAACTTCTCTATACCAAATTTGAAGTTCCTACCTTTGACGGTCTTTCAGCAAATAATTGAAAACTTTGTTCAACTTCGTACCTTTGAGGGGCTGTAACTCCCTTAGGAAGCATTTTAGGGAAAAATGTTGCTCCCACTTTTCGACTTATTTTCTTAAGAAGAATCACCTCCCGAAGTATTATGCAAGGTCACCGAAACACCCTGTATAAGATCGTGAATGAGTGATTTGAAAATTGCTGCGGCTCTATTTCTCCGGTAAAATTTCACCACGTTGTCTGAACGAAACGTCATAAACATCAAATTATTGTGTAAAAAAAAAACAACATCGAAATGCCGTCAAGTTTTTGGTCTCCTGAAATTGGGAAGGTCAATTTTAAAGCCGGTTTTTGAATTCTTTCACAAAGTTTTTTACTAGTCTAAAAACTTGTGTACAATGTATGCGATAAATAAAGCTATAAGAAAATGCTGCCAATAATATTGTCTATACCTATCAAAAAACCCATAGTTCCTCCACCTCTGCCTACTTAGTTTACATTAGGTTTAGGTAACATGAACAGTGATGAACACCGGGTGGCAGGTGGCTCAGGACGTCACAGCTCAAACGTCTCACCGGAAAAAATCCACGACTCATTTATCCCCGAGTTCTCCCACCGCGAAGACATCCGCCTCTAAAACGATCCACCGGAAAAAAGTCCACCACGCTTTTATCCCCGAATACTGACACCGCAAAGACATCCACTGCTTCAACAATCCACCGGAAAAAAGGTCCACCACGCATTTTCCCCCGATTCTTCACACCGATAAATCATCCCACGGCTCAAATGTCCCTCCGGAAAAAAGTCCACTGCTCATTTAGCCACTGTCATACGCCGCCTACACCCATAGACATTTCAAAACTGGTAGATGTTCTGTTGAATGTATGTTTGGTTGCATAATTATATCAGCACGAAAAATAGCAGCAGTTTATTTCTAATCCATGATATAACTCGACAATTATTGCTCGTTTTTTAACAGTGATCCAACAGCGAAATATGCAAATTTCAGTGCCACAACTCCACAAGTCATTTTTGAATGGAATGCTATCCAGGGATGAAATCATAAGGATGAGGGGATAGGGAGGGAGGCTACTGCCGACTAAATGCCGACAGTTGGCATTTCCAAGTCTCTAGTTTTGCATCAATGTCCACGGGCCACCTGACAGTGGATAAATGCGTGGTGGATCTTGTTCCGGTGGATCGTTTTAGCAGTGGATGTCTTCGCGGTGGGAGAGCTCGGGGATGAATGAGTCGCAATCCACTGCAACATCTGAGCGCTTGGCGGCAATTTGAATTCTTACACACTAAATCTTACACAATCAGTGTCACCATAAAAATGCCATTCCCTATCAAAACGAAGCTTTTCCGATCACCTTCTTCCGGGATAAAGCGATCCGTTACCTATGAAAATTAGTTGATTACCTACTTATAACTACCATTATGTGTACATAAGATCAAAATACAAAGAATAGCTATTTACGATACAAGTGTTAAAAGTGACAGGTATTATTTTGTGAGCGGGGACGCTTGCGAAACGAGCATTAGCGAGTAGAGCAACCCCGCGAACAAAATAAGACACTTTTAACGCGTGTATCGTACAAGATTTTATCTACAATGGTCTTTGAAATATTTGGTAAATGTCAGAATTTATTGAAAATATGACAGGAACACGCAGAATCATCATTTTTTCACGTCGCCCATGACGACGTCCTAAAAGTGACGGGTATTATTTAACGCTTGTAGATAATAGCTATTTACGATACAAGTGTTAAAAGTGACAGGTATTATTTTGTGAGCGGGGACGATTGCGAAACGAGCATTAGCGAGTAGAGCAACCCCGCGAACAAAATAAGACACTTTTAACGCGTGTATCGTACAAGATTTTATCTACAATGGTCTTTGAAATGTTTGGTAAATGTCAGAATTTATTGAAAATATGACAGGAACGCGCAGAATCATCATTTTTTCACGTCGCCCATGACGACGTGCTAAAAGTGACGGGTATTATTTAACGCTTGTAGATAATAGCTATTTACGATACAAGTGTTAAAAGTGACAGGTATTATTTTGTGAGCGGGGACGATTGCGAAACGAGCATTAGCGAGTAGAGCAACCCCGCGAACAAAATAAGACACTTTTAACGCGTGTATCGTACAAGATTTTATCTACAATGGTCTTTGAAATGTTTGGTAAATGTCAGAATTTATTGAAAATATGACAGGAACGCGCAGAATCATCATTTTTTCACGTCGCCCATGACGACGTGCTAAAAGTGACGGGTATTATTTAACGCTTGTAGATAAAAACCATTAGGTAATAAAAAGCGTAGGTACCCTCCTCCTATGACGGAAGGTAAGTCGATAAGGACTAAGGAGTAAAAATATTATTATTATCTAGTAATCATTTGACCCATCGACGTCCGCTCACCGTAGAATGCGTGGTTCAGCATATAGCGTCTCGTTTCAAGATATGCCCTTTTGAACTCAATCATCTCATTCACACCAATCGAGCGGTGTCTTGAGCAGCACCATGTTTCAATATGTGCCTTTTTAAATTCCCATTGTGCTTGGTTTTATATGAACATTTATCACATTCAAACCAATGGATGTCTTCAGCAGCAGCATGTTTGAACATATGCCTTCTCAAATTCCCTTTCTCCTTGGATTTATATGAACATTTATTGCATTCAAACAAATTGATGTCTTCAGCAGCAGCATGTTTCAAAATGTGCCTTTTTAAACACCCATTGTGCTTGGTTTTAAATGTACATTCATCACATTTAAACCAATCGATGTCTTCAATGGCAGCATGTTGAAACATGTGCGTTTTTAAGCTCCCTTTTTGCTTGCATTTATATGAACATTTATCACATTCGAACCAGTCGATGTTTTCAGTGGCAGAATGATTCAAAATGTGCCTTTTCAAACTCGTACGACGCTTGGTTTTGAATGAACATTTATTAGATTCCAACCAATCGCTGTTTTTGGCAGCAGAATGTTTCAAGGTGTGCCTTCTCAAATTCCAGTTGTGCTTGGTTTTATATGAACATTTATCACATTCAAACCAATCGATGTCTTCAGCAGCAGCATGTTTGAACATATGCCTTCTCAAATTCCCTTTCTCCTTGGATTTATATGAACATTTATTGCATTCAAACAAATTGATGTCTTCAGCAGCAGCATCGAGAGCAGCATGTTTCAAAATGTGCCTTTTTAAACACTTATTGTGCTTGGTTTTAAATGTACATTCATCACATTTAAACCAATCGATGTCTTCAATGGCAGCATGTATCAAAATGTGCCTTTTTAAACTCCCATTGTGCTTGGTTTTAAATGTACATTCATCACATTTAAACCAATCGATGTCTTCAATGGCAGCATGTTTCAAAATGTGCCTTTTTAAACTCCCATTGTGCTTGGTTTTAAATGTACATTCATCACATTTAAACCAATCGATGTCTTCAATGGCAGCATGTTGAAACATGTGCGTTTTTAAGCTCCCTTTTTGCTTGCATTTATATGAACATTTATCACATTCGAACCAGTCGATGTTTTCAGTGGCAGAATGATTCAAAATGTGCCTTTTCAAACTCGTACGACGCTTGGTTTTGAATGAACATTTATTAGATTCCAACCAATCGCTGTTTTTGGCAGCAGAATGTTTCAAGGTGTGCCTTCTCAAATTCCAGTTGTGCTTGGTTTTATATGAACATTTATCACATTCAAACCAATCGATGTCTTCAGCAGCAGCATGTTTGAACATATGCCTTCTCAAATTCCCTTTCTCCTTGGATTTATATGAACATTTATTGCATTCAAACAAATTGATGTCTTCAGCAGCAGCATCGAGAGCAGCATGTTTCAAAATGTGCCTTTTTAAACACTTATTGTGCTTGGTTTTAAATGTACATTCATCACATTTAAACCAATCGATGTCTTCAATGGCAGCATGTATCAAAATGTGCCTTTTTAAACTCCCATTGTGCTTGGTTTTAAATGTACATTCATCACATTTAAACCAATCGATGTCTTCAATGGCAGCATGTATCAAAATGTGCCTTTTTAAACTCCCATTGTGCTTGGTTTTAAATGTACATTCATCACATTTAAACCAATCGATGTCTTCAATGGCAGCATGTTGAAACATGTGCGTTTTTAAGCTCCCTTTTTGCTTGCATTTATATGAACATTTATCACATTCGAACCAGTCGATGTTTTCAGTGGCAGAATGATTCAAAATGTGCCTTTTCAAACTCGTACGACGCTTGGTTTTGAATGAACATTTATTAGATTCCAACCAATCGCTGTTTTTGGCAGCAGAATGTTTCAAGGTGTGCCTTCTCAAATTCCAGTTGTGCTTGGTTTTATATGAACATTTATCACATTCATACCAATAGATGTCTTCAGCGGCAGCATGTTTCAACAGGTGCGTTTTGAAATTTCCACTATGCTTGGTTTGATATGAACATTCCCGACATTCGAACGAATCGATGTCTCCGGCGTTAGCGTGCTTCAACAGGTGCGATCTCAAATACGATTTCTTCTTGGATTTATACGAACACTTTGCACATTGGTACCATTCGTTCTTTTTATAGGAAGCATAAGCCGGCATGTGCCTATTGGAATTTTTTTTCAGATTGGGTTTTCTCGAACCTTTGGTTGCCTCCGAATTTTCAACAAAGTGAACTGCTTTGGCGGGCGGTGGTGCTGGTGGTGTTGTCGCCAATCGATGGGAATCCGTGTGTTTCAACAGAAGCAATACGGAATCGGTCCTAAATGGGCAGTCATCGCATAGAAATTTATCAAGTTCTTCATTGCAAAATGAGCCTGGCTCAATGTTGTCGTCGTCGTCGTCGATCCTGCCGTGATGTTTGTGTTTGCAGTGTTCGTACAAGTCCCAATTGTAATAGCCCTTGGATCCGCAGCAAATGCACGAAAACTGCTCGGGTTCTACGATGGCATGGAACAGTTCTGCGGCGTAAACATTTTTGTGGTTCCTTTGAACGTGGTGTTCCAGTTGAAATTTGAGTTCGAACTCATATGAACATTGTTGACACCGATGTATTTCAGCCATAACTGACGATCTGGAATGGCCGTTATCAGTAAGTAGGTGCTTATTGTCTAACAATATATATACAGTATACAGTATAGTATACCTCTACTGTACTTATTACAGTACAGACTACTCAAGTACTTAATTGAATCACAACCACCTTTATCTAGGGATATAATCCAGTTCTGACTAGCAGCACTCTTGATTATAGATGAATAATGTTAAGTAGAGAGGCGACTGCTTACCCTTGCTGCTTACCTAGATAGGGTGTAGAGGTAGGAATTTACTTGATGTTGATGTTTTCAACACTGAATTCTGAATGAATAAACGTAAAACTAGGTACATTGTTGATATAGAACATACAGAATAAAATGCCACCATTTTGTGAAAGCTAGGTCGCATCAGATCCTTACTGCGCGCGCAGCGAAGGAAAAGCTAACGAGGGATAAAAAAAAACTGTTTGTCTAAAGCCGGCACCACACATGCGTTAATTGCCGAATGCCAAACATTCGCTATGCGTCAATATATTTCCCAAATAGGAAAACCCTTGTCCCACACCGTGTGTCTTTATTTGTCGAAACAGGAGAAAACGGGGAAGGCGATTCATTTAATTTGGCGAACATACTCAAGTAGGTTGAACATCGGCATGGACAGTGTGGAAATTTGTGAACATGTTCCTCGACATGTTCTGAATGCAGCCACTAAGAAGTCTTTTTTCTCTTTTAATTAAATGATCGTGGCAGGGTTACTTGACCGCTCTTGAATCGTCTCCAGGCGTCATAATACCGTAGGGGGAATGCGGGACACTTGACCATACGGGAGACATGAACCAGTAGCTTTTTTGAATTCAAAATTAGCGCCAATATGACGACAGTGTGGTAAGTTAAACTCCCTATCGGTCCCGCCATCAGGCCACGAAGACCGGTCGTCCAACATGTCATAGCTTTGTTACCGCAGACAGTTGGAGTTTTTGAATCTCCAAACCGCAAAGTACTCGAACCGTGTGAAATCTAAATAATTATCTTGAAACACAAACAAGGTATGTAATGTTATTCTGGCTCATCGTTTAGCACGATAATTCGTCTTTTCGTCTCTGATCATCAATTTTCATTTCATTTTAAACTTTCCTGAGTTAGTGTGTGTTTAACCCGGCAACGGTCAGGTGGGGTCTGAGAGACCCTAGTCAAGTTTACCGCCCTGTCATTTTTGAACGTGCCTGCTTAAATGTGCACGCGTCTCAGTAGCCTCTTTTTAGACATTTCTCAAGCTGTCAGAGTGCGTACTTCAGTTGTTGTACGGAATCGTACCAAGCCACAGATCTTCAAACTCGACGAGGGTCTAAAAGACCCCACCTGACCACTAACGTAACTTTTTTGTTGACTTTTATTATTGTGAGTGATTTTTCTGAATTTCTTCGAATTTTCTTATGAAACTACATATTTTCAGTACAATGCCTTACGAAAAAGAACAACAACACTTGTTAAATCCCCATTTCCCTAAACACGCCGTTTTGCAATGTAAGTCATGCATGGACAATGACGAACATGATGAATGAATACGAATTTTTTTGTTTTGTTATATTAAAATTTTGTATTTTTCCAATTTTTCAAGTTACTTGCAATGAGTTTGGAGTTTCTCACTCAGCAGATTTTTCATTTAGGTAATAAGTACTTTTTTGATTATACTACCCTACTTTTCTCGATTTTGCTTGAAATCAGGCAGCTCAATTTGCTACTTATGACTGTCTGATTATGTTATTTTTTGTTTTGTTTCATTCTTCATAGTTTATAGTAGGTATACAGTTAGATGTGTAAAATACTTGGTTACTTTTTTTCAAATTCTCTGTGATTTTATAAGTAATGTAGTGACATTTGAAACTTGATATTGCAAGGTTATTATTAAAAATCTATATTTTCTATTAAAAGACGTTTAACAAGTTATGTCCGATGTACTTTGATTCAAGAAGAGCTAAAAAATATATAATTTAGTGCAAAAAGTTTGAAAACTGAATTTCAACCTAAAAAGCACCCCGGAAAAAATAGGGTCCATCAGACCCCACCTTACCACTCATGTAACTTTTTCCCACCTGACCGTTGCCGGGTTAAGTAATAGAAACGCAGGAAGGGAGACTTGAACCACTTGTTTTGGGGACAGTTGAACCGTGGTTTTTGTTGTGATAAAACTTGTTATAAGTTGATTGGAACTGATATTATTAACAGTAATATCACAAGTGCTTAGATTTTCACGATAATTTTGGCTTAGAGGGCATTATCTAGGAAAAACTGGCCCGGGGGAAACGCTTGGCCAAAATTATATGGAAAAATCTCGAACACGGGTTATATTTGGCTGATTATTGCAAGAAAGAAGTTCAAAATGACAGTTATCAGATCTTGTTGTTTATATCCATCATATTCGGTTGCCCTTGACAGTGAGAAATAGACAAGTGGATATTATTCTTGTAGCTCTAATAATCAATAAGGGCGTTGTATGTAATAATCAGTATTACTACAGGTGCTATACTTACCATAATCCTTGTTTTGCTTTATGGCTATCCTATTCTCGAATTGTTCTTTGATTTGTTTGGCAGAGTGCTATAACTATTGTTTGACACATATTGAAATTTGAAACTTTATTGATAGGTACCTACATTTGTTTTGACATTTACGAATTTTATCGATATAATGTTACGCATTGCTACCTCCGGTTACCTGGTGACATTTTTGTGATAAAATTCCTGATATTTTTCAATTAAATTATACAATTAGTCACAAAATGTAGTATGTTCAAATCTCCCCAGTAGCTGGTTCATCTCTCCCAGTGGTTAGGGAGACAAGATCCAGATGCAAAAAAATTTAAATGTGGTCGTTCCATTCTTTGGATTTGAGAATCATTCCAAAACAAAAAATACACACTGATTCTAGGATGTCTACACATTCCGTGGGGCTTTTCGGTAGTTATCTGATAGAGCTCCAGACCTAACAAAAAAATAATAAAGAAAAAGTGGTTCAAGTGTCCCGCACTCCCCCTATACTTATCGAATATCAGGCTATCGCTATCAGCTCGGCTATCAGAAATGTTGTATTATATCACTTCACGAATTTGACATTTGAATGGCTGAGATTTAACACCTATACATCCTTTTCGTTTTAAAGCCATATCTTGGCGCAAGCGTCAGCAGGGTGGTACGAATTCTGACAGACGACATCAGTTAACGGCGAAACCGCAGAGAAATTTTAGCTGTGTTTTGGACACATGTTTTCAAGGTTATGCCATTTCAGAACGCGATTTGCTTAGAAAAGCAGCTTTCTTATGAATTCTGCACTGCAGAAGGACCTTACATGGTAATTTCATGCTCTAATCGTCCTAATAACAAGCCCAACTGGACAACAAATTGTCAACCCATCTACTGTTCCAAATGTTCGTATCAATATTTTTGTAGGAATCAAACAGTAATCCAAGTTGAAGCTCGTAATAGAGAATATTGGCAATATTTTTGTACTCTTCAGGAGCGGCACATATGAATATTTTGCTAGGTTATTGGCATCAGTTACCGCTAGAGACGAGGCTAGAGACAATCAGATATACCCAGGGTAGTGCAATCCTTCCATTTACATCTCCAGAGTGTTGTAAGTGTTCATATCATATCGCAGAAAAGGTCATTCGTCATTTGCAAAATCATTGCTTATGTTTATATACGTTTTGAGGTTTATATCGAATGTGAATAGTAAAATATGGTGGATGAATATAAATGGAACAAGAAATCGAGGAACTAGCTTTGGTGGTGGTGAGGATAATGTTGGAGCAACATAATTATGACGAAATTACAAAATCACGCCAAAAGTCACCCAACGCAACGGTCACTACACTACAATCCGGACCGGCGCGTATACCTAAGCATTCCTGACATGCGCATTCACAGCAAGTCGTTATTAATCACGAAAAAGATACTGTAATTTTGCAATGCCGGCGTCCTTTTCCATATAGAGTACTTTGATAATCCATGATCTATCAAATAAATATCAAAGTTTTGTGCCTAAGATCGCTATCAATCACTTTCGCCTATGTTCTAGTCGAATTTGTACAAACCTGTTCGAATATTCAATTACGCGCCGGGAATCTTACTCATTTGACAACCGAACGCAAGCGCACTGTAGTAGGAAAATAGTGTATGGCAACGCAAAATAATCGCTACATCGTGCATCAACCATAACCCCATTCCTAATATAAATAATCCGGTCCGGATTCCGATCAGTATATACATAAAAATATTAGAATAGCGCTAGGTTTGTCTGTCGGTTACACTTCGTTGTCAGGCTTTAGCGTTCGTGTGTATAGTCGCCGGGAGTCGGGTCGGCGCCTTAGCAATGCATGATTGTGTGCGGCGTTTGGGATAACTCTTTCAGACGCCTTTGAATCACTTAATAATTTATCGTTTAAAGAATCCGCTCCTGCTCCAGACGCCAAAAACGGGAAGCAAGCGAGTTACGCAGATGCCCCTGAAGACAAAAACAGAACCAGATAACAGTGAAGTTTTAACGGGACAAAAGTAATCGCGTTTCCTGTCTTTTTGACAATACAGGAAAAATAGTTACAACCGACGCCGTCGCCACACGCCGCCCCCGTCGAAAAAAAACAGAATCGAAGGAGTTATAGCCACAGGAGAAAAACTATACACTAAAACTATATTGTTCCCGGTCCATGATCTGTTACACATAGTAAAACATCAAAATATTGTTTTTGTTACACCCAATCGATTCCACGTTCACGTAAAGTCAATGGGTATTATGTAATCTTTCCTTATACATATAATGGGGGAAATATTTCAATGAGCACTCAAGATAATTATTCAAATTATGTTAACCATTTATGTCAAGATACAGTTTTCGCCCAGAAGTTTGGCAAAGTGAAAAGCTGCGAAGTAGGTATTTCTATGAAAGGCTCCTGGAAACAAATTCAATCTTCACCTACTATAGGTACCACTTTCAAAAAGTTCCTACTTTATGAATTTGAAACTTTCCAAGGTGGTTACCGCCAAACACTAGCTCAACTTGAGCTAGTATTACATAACAAGCAACGGAAGTGATACTTTTCGCATGTGTGACAACCCAGCATTCTGCTATAAATTGCTACAATTCAGAATTGTTCATGTTCTGAACGTTTTAATGTTTTCTTACAATATTCAACTAATTTGAATAACATCAGGTTGAAGACCTACTTCGTCGAGTTGGCTCGTGAATCTCTAGTAGTGACGGACTCTCGAAGTGCCGTTTCGTGGAGGCGATGTTGTTCTTTGCAACTCGCGATTTCAAAAATCTAGACGACCCCTGGCGGCTGAAATGACGAACCTAGTTTGTAAGTTTTTACGTCATTTCTGTTCTGTCACTTCTGTCAGATAGCCATCGACGATCGCGCGAATTGACAAAATACTCGTATGGGTGATCGAGTTATTCAAGAAAATGAACTTTTGTTGAAAAGCGATCAATAATTGATTAACCCAAATACCACAAATACAACCGTTATACAACACACGATGACAGGTGACAGAAAAACTTACAGTCCTCCATCTTGTTTACAGCGCACCCATCGGTAGTTGAAATCGCGAATAGTAGGATCATGATTGTTGGATAACTCTTATAATACCAGGATAAAAATAAGAACTCTGGACACAGATTTAGATTTGGTAAGGGTGTTTATCCAAATCAATACGTTCACACTTCAAGGAGTTAGTAGTTGTGAACTAAATATGTATATCCCTCGGACTATCAGACGGCCAGAGTCGTCCCTGTGACAGTCGTACACTTGATGTCTTTCAGCACCCGTGTTGGTTTCCCCTCCTATGCAACCGATCTACAGAAACTCTTTCGGGAACTTCACAGGTATTCACAGATAGTGTAGGTGAGTAATGTACGTGTATTGTGTCGTGGTGTGTTGGTCCGATCTCCAGCAATTGAAAAGTTGAACGAAGGTTCGAGAGATCACTTCGTTCGATCTTGAGCGGGCATCTTTCCTCGTTCAGCTAAGTGTCTCTCTGTCCCTAACCAGCTGTCCCTCATCGTTCATGATTAATGGGCCGGCGTGCTCACACAGATATGGTTCTCTTTCACCAGAAGCCGGGCGGGTAATATGGATCTCTTTTTTAACCCTTCCTCCCATATAGCACAGGATATCTTATGGACGTCCATTTCAAGTACATATCAAGTCCTCATGTCCATGGACTTGATTTGGACATCCATAAGACATCCATTTGGGGAACATTCTATGGATGTACAGAAACGACGACCCATGGACGTCTTTCATGGACCACTTTATGGACATTCTTTATTTTCAACATCTAAACATAGAGTCCATTGCCATAAAAAAGTGTAAAAATATGTGACAAGGTACAGCTATTATTTTTCAGCAACAAAAACAACTTGAGAGTTGACTCACAATTCAAAAATTAGGCCACCGGGCCTAATATCATATTATTATCATTATTATTGCGGTAATTTGAAAGAAAAGCCATTTTTCTTAATTAACATAATTTACGTACATCAACAGTACCTTTTACTCCTTTTAGTAACTTCAATTCTTGTCGGTTGGCAGGGCTGCGAATACTTGTCATCCCTGAGTGTCACTCAGTGTCACTACTATCAGTACTGTCACTGTGATAGCGTCGCGTCGTTTTCCTCAAACCCGCATTTCTTTATGCAAAGTTTTCTCCGTGCTTTCCAGTGATTTTTTGACCATGAAGACTTTATAGTGTTTATTGAAAATTGACAATGCCGTCCTGTTCTGTGTCCAGTTGCAAACGTTTCGACAAACGGAAACATCCGACATAACCTATTATGTACGATTCCGATGTTTTTATTCCATTTTTTATTTATTACAAGAGAATCGTTTCAGGTTTCCGAAACGACTTGAAGTGGAGTAGCCATCCCTAGGCCAGGGATCAACAAACATTCATTATTCAGCAGCGCATGTTCGTTCAGATCATTTCTTGGATGATGACTACGAGCGAATTGGATTGCTTAAGAAACTGAAACCAAATGTAATTCCTTCACCTAATTTGCCTACCCCGAGGCCGAGACCTATTCCAGTAGCTTTAGACAATCAAGCTATCCCAGAAGCACCAACAACAACAACAAGCCAAGTTATGTTGAAAGCATCAACAACCAAGCTATGCCAGAGTCGTCAGCAAGTCAAGCTGTGCCGAAGGCAACAACAACCCAAGCTATGCTGGTTTGCTTTATTGTTATCTGAAACTTTGATTTTTTTTTAAGAATAAATATTTTCAATGATTGAAACGCTTTTTTTTTTGAGAAACGTCTTTTTAATGTCCAAATTTATCACAAATGGTCATCTTATGGACATCCCATAAAGGACGTTTTAGGGACGTACAACTTAGTGCCAAATGGACGTCCATAAGCTGTCCATAAGACATCCACTGGACCTTTTATGGACGTCCAATGGATCTCCGTATGTCCATTTCAGGATAGCCTATGGACGTCCAATGGATGTACTTGTGCTATATGGGCTAACACCGAAAACGAAGCTAGACTTCAGGCGGGTGTTCTGATGCTTTCGACCGTGATCTGCCCTCAAGCGTGAACGGTACGCGGCCGCGAATGCAGGAGGTCGGGTGTCAATACTAGTTGGTTACCGAGAAAAGCCCTTTTAAAACAGTACTGGTTCCGAAAACCCTTAAGTCGCCTTGAACATCAAAGTGTAAAACTCTCCCCTAAAAGACCCCGGATCGTTTCAGATAATCGTCGGTAGGACCTTCTAGTAGGACAGCGTGGGAAAAGATAGCCTCAGGGCCATCGCGGGACAGCGTGGGAGGAGATAGCTTTAGGGCCATCGCGGGACAGCGGCGAGGGATGCGTCGTCGGGTTACACACCTGTGAAGAGTCTTCTTGCAAGCGTCAGCAGCCAGTATCAGGATTCACGATAGGTGGAATACTTCCATGGGGTGGTTGCGACGGTGGCGCCATCCTTTGACCAAATCCTCAAACGGCGGACTTTCGCAAAAACGCTCTCAGGAACTTATCCGTGGGCGGATCTCGGATCCAAGGACACCGTTGGATTCAGCAGGACGATCTGCAGCTGGAAGCGAGTCCTCCTGTTGACGTAGACGTATCCAGGGGATGTAAGAGACGATAAACGTCTAGGCACTTTCGGGGATGTGGTGCCACAAAGTACACCTGGTACATGGGCACTAGTCATGGCCTTTTGGCCCGGACGGTCCTATTATAGACACCTCCTTATTCAGGAGGAGTCAGAATACTAACCCTAACTTAGTTATTAACTATTTTAATTATGCTCAAGTTATAACAGAAATGCAAAAAAATTTACGGACGGAACCGACTTGCTTCACATGAGTGTGAAAAACTACGCACCAGCGCTACCCAACAAACAATCAAAGTCGGCGTTACGTTCCGGCTACTATAATAATGCCATTTGAAGTTCTTGCCACTAGTAGCGGCTACGACTTGATGGCTACGTTGTTGTTACGTAATAGGAACCAAAATGGGGAACAATTTCGCGGTCGCTACTACGTGGTAACGACTACCCCGGAACGTGTCGGCTACTTCAATCGCGACGTGGCCGCTACGTAGCCGCGACTTTGATGGGAACTTAGAAGTGGCATCTTATATACGCGAGTGAGAGAGAAAACGATACGCTCGTTTTCTACTTTGTGTTAGTTCCGACTTCCTCATGTAGTTGGTGGTTGGCGTTGGTGGCAGTAGAGCTTGTCTTCTCAAACTGATTAGTTACTTACTTAATGTCTGCAATAACTATTATCATACTGTCTTTTGTGACATTTTTCGATTTGCCTACGTGAAAATTCTACAACTAAGGCAAGTTCACTGTTAAATGATATGATAATACTTCGAAAACCATCGACGCGCTTCAAAAAGATGCTTTTTTTAGAAAAAAATTAAAATATAAAAGTAATTTTTTTTTCAATCGTCCATTTTCTACAGATACATCCCGGAAAAGTTGTGTTTTTAGGCTGCAAAAGAGATGTCTCAGAAATGTGCTCCAGCTTCACTTTCAAGAAAGCTGCAAACAGCATTTCATCAACAATCGTATACTTACCCTTCCAGGCATGTACATCTTGGAGTGCGTAATTTTCGCTAAAAAAAATGCTGACCTATTTGCCACTGTAAATCACATTCATGACACACGCGGAAAACACAATTTAACGTGTGATAAATATAATCGCTCTTTTCCACAAAAAAAACGCCGAATTCATGGTCGTGGAAATCTATAACAGAATACCAAGGGCAACACGCTGTCCATTATTGTTTTCATTTTATTTAAAGGGAGACAGGCTGTCTCCCTTTAAATAAAATGAAAACAATAATGAAAAATGCTTTGATCAAGAAGGCG
This sequence comes from Anaspis maculata, assembly GCA_949128115.1. NCBI lineage: Eukaryota > Metazoa > Arthropoda > Insecta > Coleoptera > Scraptiidae > Anaspis > Anaspis maculata. The sequence goes on along the minus strand of OX421964.1, from coordinate 86,629,636 downwards.
TACTACAGCCTCGAGGAGCTTTTGACAGATCAGGAATTTGAGCGTTGCCTGTTGCTGTAATGGTTCTGACACCAATATTTGCTTTTATCTATTTATATTTTCATCCTTGTACATATTTCAACTGTGTTTCATTTTGTTTATATTTTGTCATATTTTATTTATCTTATTAATTTATTGTATTGTGACACGTTCTACACCTTAAAGGTATCAATGTACGGAACAAATCAAATATTGATTGATTGATTGATTGATCTGCCTAAGAAAATTCACAATGTTTTTTGAGTTGTATTGAGCAACGTAGTACCATTTTTTGCAATGTTGATTTTATTTATTGCAAAATGGAGATCCATAATAGGGTAGTGACCACCATCGAAAAATATATAAAAAAAATCACACTAATCGAATGTAGAGCCTTAATAACAAGGCTACGTTTCGTGAAAATTCGAAAAAAAAGTTCCAAGTGTCTCAAAATCTGCCTTGAAAGTGGCTACTTTTGCGAACGATTTCAAATCTACCGAGCTGTAAGGCGGGCTGTGACGTTTCAATATTTTGACAATAGTGGGAATGACCCCACCTCCGTTGCCTGTGTGTCAGTGTTGACGTTGACGTTTGCCAGCATAACATAACCATTGAAGTCTGATGTAGTCTTGAAATATTCATAAATCATGAAAGATTTTACCAACTTTCCATATTTTCAAGCAAAACAACACGAATCACCGCACAGATACACAAAGCGTTAACAATATAACAATCAGCTGTTATGAGCGTTGACGGATTGACGCTAGTGCTTTTTGTAGTAAGTTCTGTAGTGTTGTCAAGCCTGCTTCTCCGCCTATGAAAGATTGTGACGTCATCGCGCCAAATTTGAAATGATCAAAAACTTTCATAATTTTTTTTTACCAAGAAAACTTACGAAAAAAAATCTGTCAACTATATAGCGTCACTTATCAAGAAGTGACCTTTAAAAAATAATAATCAAAAAAATCGGTCACTACCCTATTGTATAGTAAATATGGCGACTTAAGACAAAAACGACTTTCAAGTAATATTTACTAAAAATTGGGTGTTTGAAGTTGCTACCACTTTGAAGTAAATATAATTAGTTATGGGAACTTCATTGTTACCCTTAGAAGTTATTGTTACTACAAAGTGGCAGATGGAACCAGTCACAAATCGCATTTCTACCATGAAGTAGCAGAAACTACCACAAAATCGAAAAACACTGTTCGTTCAAAGTTCCCGCCATAACCCTTGACATTGACCGATTTCAAACGGTTTGTGTTTCAGCACGAGATGTATTTTAAAATAGTAGCCACCAAAGAGAAACGCGGGGTGATGTTCGCGATGGTCCCTTGCAAATGGGAGAAAGCCAAAACCCTTTACTGGGCCAGCCATACCATCAGCCAGGCATGTCGTTTTCAATGTTTTCATCACTGTCGTACTGCCGCATACTAAACAACATCCAACACCCCAAAATCACTGTCTGGTAAAAATTACTTTATAGTAGCAAATGAGAGTAACTGCCACTATGTAGAAACTCTCAATTCAAATTGCCAGTCAAAATTACTTTGTATGATCTATTGAGAGTAGCAGAAACGTAGCCGTTACTTCGTCTCCTACCAAAACGCTGATGGTGTACTTTTGTAGTTCCCACGACGTGGTAGGAACTTCAATTACTACTTAAAAGTAATTGCGACTACAAAGTCGTCTATTGGTAATAGGACTGTGTATCTTACGTGTTATCCGGGCCCATGCGCGTAGAATTAGGCGCTTGATATGAAACTTCCAGACAAATAGCGTCTGTTAACACGTAACATGATCAGAAAAACTATCAATAATCGTTTGTGTAAGTGAAATTTTCAACTATTGATGCTCACTGTTCGTGAGTTGTGAGACTTATTTCAATCTTTTAAACATAAAAAACAATCATTTTGAAGGTGGAATAGGAAGGCACGCTTTCGGTTCTTACAAGAAAGAATGGAAATAAACACTGCGTCATGACAAGTGTAGAAGCGAGAGTCGATGATGAAGAAAAAGGTTTGATTTTATTCCGTTCCTGCGAACACGTGGCGTGGAAGTTTTGGTCAGGGCCCTCTCCGAGTCTCCTCTACCTGAAAGCCTCTGGGGCCAAAGGTAGGCGAGCCGCGAGAGCCACTCTCATATGGTACGTTTCAGGCAATCCTTGCTACATGAATGTATTGCGGATTGCATAAGACTATCCGGCCCAGAAGCTAGGCAGGAGAACGGCAGAAGCCGTATTCGGGGTTGCCAAGTGAACAAGAGATATAAATTTCAATTACTTCGATATAATAATTTCCCAATTTTGAACTTTCATTCAGTATGGTGTCAGATTCCCTAACTAGAAGAGCGCAAGGAAACATCTTGCAAAACAAATTGATTTTATAGTGACTAAATATTTGAGGTGACAGTATATGTAATATAACGTATTATTGGTAACGGCGGCCATGCCAAATCTGACAACATCGCGATTAACAGACTGTGGATCATTTGCGAAGTAAGCAAGGAACTTCCAATATTTATATTATTTTGTAAAAAAGAACTATACAAAATAGAAATTTGGCTTGCGACTGGTTCTTCTTCACATTTTTAGTAACTTTTTTGTATCTATCTGGAGACTTAGTCATGAAATAGTCTGGTATTCCATAGAAAAGTCGATATTTGTCTGGATGTTTCAAATTTGGCACTAAATAGCAACAGTTGCGTCCATGTTGCATCTGCGCCGTCAGGTCAGGAGAACGCACTATTGAACATCGACGTTGCTACTAAGAACAACTACTTTAAAGTTCCAATAACTTCGAAGTAATTTTTATAGGTAACGCCGACTTACAAAATTACCAGTAGGCTACTAGTAAGTTACGGAACGATACAGAACCCTTTTATGGTGGGGGCTACGCAACAGCTACTAAATTGTGGAACCTATAAGTAATTTTCACTGCAAAGTGACAAATTGAGTCGCAGTTCCGTAACGGCGACTTCGTTCAAGTTCCGATCACCGTCGCCGTCACTTTGATGCTTGTTGGGTAGCGAGTGCAGTAATCACACGAATGCAAGAAAAGATACTTTCTTGCGAGTTGTGTACACTATTTTTCCTATTTTCCCTGTTCGACGTCTGCTCATTGACGATCGAAATATCAAAATACTCATGTCAGAACACGAAAAGCGTTACTCACCGATACTATTTACTGATATCCTATTTTCTAATGTATATTTTCGAATGTTGAATGGCCATTTTCCCATTTTTATGCAAAATAATTGAAATCCACGTTTCCCATGAGAACATCACGCATACCTGTGTGGGTACAACTGGCGGTCTGTAGTAGCCGAATGAATTAGCGGGAGCCTCGCTAACTAAAGTAGTAAAGTAATTTCTCGCATGGGAAAGGTAGATAACCGAAAACCAGATGAAGTTCCTTCAATTCTAAAACATTCAACAACAACCGGCAACGCTGCTCGACATCGACAGTTGCTAGGGATTTTTAGATTTTTGTTCAGATTTACCTAGTTACTAAAACTGAATTATTCCAATCCCTCTTGATTTCAATGTCATGTATTCAGCCAACATTCTCACGCGATTTGTTCTATTTCTATTATTATTGATTAGGTACTGAAAGTTCTCGACTTTGAACAACAACCATCTACTGAGGGCGAAGGAGAATCATTGGCATGCCCAGGGAAGTATGTGGCCTAGAGATGCCCATCAAATGCTGAATAATGAAAGATCGTTTGCAATGGAACTATGTTTGGCATTGAAAAGCGAAAGCAAAAGGCACTAGTGACGATATTTTTACTTTCGCGCACAGTGTTTGCAATTGACAAGTTTCGCGCCTACTATACCATACAGAAAGTAACGGAGAAGGTAAAGAGGCAGGAAGGAGCGTTTATTTTGAAACTTCCGACAATGTGGTTGTTGGAAATGGCGGATGTTTGACAATTCAACCTGCGCAGAAGAGCGGCCGGGGCCAGTCATTTCCGTTTAGAGATCCCGGTTGCGTGTTTGAATTTCTAACCCTTAACTATATACAAATAAAATACTTACGAATGGAAAGTAACGTTCACTGTTTTGTTTTTCGGGGTTTTGGAACACCCGCAGACAGCACAACCAATCATTACTCTGTTTATTTTTCACGAAAAACACAAGAAAAACGGCAACTTTCGAGCTCCGATTTGAAAACAACCATACACAACAAGCGAGTTTGCACGAAGGCGCACGAGCGTTACGCCCCCAGCCGAACAATGTGGTTGTCCAAGATGGCGACTTCCGTCGCATCTTTATGTACACAGCACAGGCTGAGACGCTCCTTCCTGTCTCTTCACCTTCTCCGGAAAGTAACGTTTTCGTAGGTGGTCGTGGGAAAAAAATATTTTCACGCTCAACACAGGTGCTCGAGACAGAGACGCTTAACCGGCTGTTCTGTTGTTGAACAGAGAACACCGATATATATATATAGCTTTGAAGCGGCGGATCGCCGAGTGAAAAAGCCCCGAATCAGTTGGGCCCACTGTTACACAGAAATCCCCTACTACACGCGTGTCACAGTTTTCTTCGGTCGAACATTTATTTTGGAAAAAAATTCATTCTAATTAATTTTGTTTCTCTCTCCTTCTCTTGTCCAAATTCATTTCCATTTCACGCTCTTCTGGGTGTCCCGTTTTGGTTATGGATTTGTTTACATCGATGGCGTCTAACGTCGATATGGTCCACATGACCTGAGGAAGTTGGAAGGGTAGGAAAAAGAGGGGAGTTGATGAGAATTTTCATCTGGTAGCCATCTCACCGTCCTAAGACGTGAACGCGCTTTTCAAGCTTCCGATACGGAAATCCGGGCTTGTTTCAAGGTCGCCTGTTCTGGCTATAGAGTGGAACAGTGTCTTCTGCGATGACAATCCCTCGATCGTACGGCAGAAGAGATTGCCCAATCACGAATTACGTTACGAAGCCCATCAACGTCTACGGGTATGTCTCAGGCGAACTGTGAATTTATTTTGGCTCTCCTCCTCTATCCTCTTTTTCTTGTTAAAGACTTCTGGTTTTACTCTGGGACCTTTTAATTTTCCATCATACACGGCCCATTGGAAAAACCCGAGTTCGAGTTCGGATAACCTCAAAGTCGGCTCAGCAAGAGGGCAGTTTTGGCTCCAAGTCGTCCGTCACCTTCGAACCCTCGTACTCTACGACCATGCATAGACAGCCGGGCTGGACGTCTAGTTGACCATCGACACGACGGCGAGGAGGCCCACTTCGGCCGAAAGCTTGAGTTCGACAGCGAGTATGTACCCCAAATCCGACATCAGACAGCACGGACTGTATTCCATCGACTCCACAGCACTGCAGCAGGCCTGGTAGGCGGCAAGGGGTCACCAGCTTGCTTGGAGATCGTGAGTTTTCTCCGAGTAGAGCGGACGTTGTGGTGGTGAATTCTTTCTCTTTTCTTTCCCCGGCAAGTGTTCGCGTTTCTGTCGTAGCTATAAGTAATTGAGCTCAACTAATCTTAGGCCCTGCAACCCGCTGTCATAGCACCTACCTTGTAGCTTGACATTTGCGTCAAGCAATATACTACCACAGCCCCCTGTCTTATTCGATAAGGGAGAATTCCACGGATAACCTCGACGTCACCAGATTGCGATTTCCCCCTGCCGTACTGGGAACTGCACCACATGGCAGTACACGTATCATCTGTGCCACATTAACTTGCAGTCAATTATGTTTTCTTGTATAATAATTATACGGTGTGGCTTTGATTTTAATAATTTGCCTTCTTTGATTATCACCATCTCCAACTCGAATCGAAACAGCTGATAAGTGACACTAGTGACAGGGTAGTGTAGGAGGAACCCGACAGCCATAATAGCACATTAACTTGGATTCTCAAAGTACGTACGTTCGTTTCACCTTACGGAAGCACCGCGGGATGCTCCCTGAATGCCTCCCTGAATGCTCATTCATTACCTACTTATATTGTTTTTGACTGAATAGGTAGTAGTATTTACATTGCTATCGAAATATCAACAGACAAAATCATGGGCGAACAATCTCAGAAAAGCTGCATACCAGCTGGGTACTGCGCATGCGTAAGCCAACTACCACCTCATGATCGTCATCTTGACTGTGGAGACTGTGGGAAAGACTGTGAAGACTGTAGAGACTGTAAGCAAGACTGTGGTGACTGTCAACTTGACTGTGGGGACTGTGAGCAGGGTTGGGTCATTACACGTAGAAAATTATTTTTCTACATCACTGGAAATAACCACGCAGAATATGTAGAATATGTATATTACGTAGAAAATTCTAATTCACGTGCTATTAGATTTCAATCGAGTACATTCCGTCAGATGAAGATTTGAAGGTGGAGATACAGTTGAATCGTAAAGATGTAAGAAACTGTAACATGTGCACCACACTCTTTTCAGACTGTATTCGCAGGGTATTGATATTTCATAAGGATATATTTCAGGATCATCATCACATAAGGAGTATAATAAATTAAATAAATGAAATTTCTCTCAAAAATAAAGATGAAGAGATATAGGAGTAATTTTTTGACAAACGAAAAAATTATAAACTGCTTTATAATTTTTGAGAGACGTACAAAATTTCATACATGACCCTTCTTTGAAGCAAGTCACCTAGAAAGGATTTTTTTTACCACTTTATTGAAAAAACGCTACTTATTACATTTTCTAACTTACTCAGTGCACCGCATAAAAAAAGAGTTTTTATCTTCATTTTTAAAGGAGAAATATTGAAGATATGTACTTTTATCCTGCTGCAAAGATGTTCCATCTGATGAATATTGAGAATTTTTAGATTTGTCGATTTGTTTGTTGTTACATTTGTTGATTTCAACAAATCGGCACAAATACGTTCCATCTGATTTATGTTGCTGTGTGTCATCGACACAAGTTAACACAAACCGACTTCAGTTGACACAAACCGACACAAAGTGTTGTAAATGGAAAGCGCACAATATGGGTGCCTGCCAAACAGGTCATTCGGCCGCTAAATTCAAATGCACAGAAAATACTGAGAGTATGCCCCATCATCGGCACCATGCCGTCAAAGGGCACTTTCCCCTAAGGAGTAAAACATAGGTATTGATATTATACAGTGATCATTTGACTCATCGAAGTCCGCTTACCGCAGAATGTGGTACAGCATATTGCGCCTCGGTTCGGTTCGGTAATGCCCTTTTGAACTCAATCATCACATTGAAACCAGTCGATGTCTTATGTGTGCATCATGTTTCAAAACGTGCCTTTTTAAATTCATCTTTGTCTTGGATTTATATGAACATTTATGGCACTCAAACCAATCGATGTCTTCAGCAGCAGCATGTTTAAGCATATGCCTTTTCAAATTCCCCTTTGCCTTGGACTTATATGAACATTTATAGCATTCAAACCAATCGATGTCTTCAGCAGCAGCATGTTTCAAGATGTGCCTTTTCAAACTCGAATTGTGCTTGGCTCTGAATGAACATTTATCACATTCAAACCAATCGATGTCTTCAGCAACAGCATGTTTAAACATGTGCCTTTTTGAGCTCCTATTTTGTTTGGATTTATTTAACCATTTATCACATTCGACCCAGTTGATGTTTTCAGAGGCAGAATGATTCAAAATGTGGCCTTTTAAATTCGCACGATGCATGGTTTTAAATGAACAATGATCACATTCAAACCAATCGATATCTTCAGCAGCAGCATGTTTGAACATATGCCTTCTCAAATTTCCTTTCCCCTTGGATTTATATGAACATTTATTGCATTCAAACCAATTGATGTCTTCAGCAGCAGCATGTTTCAAAATGTGCCTTTTTAAATTCCCATTGTGCTTCGTTTTAAATGTACATTCATCACATTTAAACCAATCGATGTCTTCAATGGCAGCATGTTGAAACATGTGCCTTTTTAAGCTCCCTTTTTGCTTGCATTTATATGAACATTTATCACATTCGAACCAGTCGATGTTTTCAGTGGCAGAATGATTCAAAATGTGCCTTTTCAAACTCGTACGATGCTTGGTTTTAAATGAACAATGTTCACATTCAAACCTATCGATGTCTTTAGCGGTAGCATGTTTCAAGATGTGCCTTTCTAAATTCCTATTATGCTTGGTTTTGAATGAACATTTATTACATTCCAACCAATCGCTGTTTTTGGTAGCAGAATCTTTCAAGGTGTGCCTTCTCAAATTCCAGTTGTGCTTGGTTTTATATGAACATTTATCACATTCATACAAATCGATGTCTTCGGCGGCAGCATGGTTCAACAGGTGCGTTTTTAAATTTCCACTATGCTTGGTTTGATATGAACATTCCCGACATTCGAACGAATCGATGTCTCCGGCGTTAGCGTGCGTTCCGTGTGTTTCAACAGAAGCGATACGGAATCGGTCCTAAATGGGCAATCATCGCATAGAAATTTATCAAGTTCTTCATTGCAAAATGAGCCTGGCTCAATGTTGTCGTCGTCGTCGTCGATCCTGCCGTGATGTTTGTGTTTGCAGTGTTCGTACAAGTCCCAATTGTAATAGCCCTTGGATCCGCAGCAAATGCACGAAAACTGCTCGGGTTCTACGATGGCATGGAACAGTTCTGCGGCGTAAACATTTTTGTGGTTCCTTTGAACGTGGTGTTCCAGTTGAAATTTGAGTTCGAACTCATATGAACATTGTTGACACCGATGTATTTCAGCCATAACTGACGATCTGGAATGGCCGTTATCAGTAAGTAGGTGCTTATTACCTAACAATATAGTTCAGTATACCTCTACTGTACTTAGGTTTTCATTACAGTACACACTACTCAAGTACTTAATTGAATTACAACCACCTTTATCTAGGGATATAATCCAGTTCTGACTAGCAGCACTCTTGATGATTGATGAATAATGTTAAGTAGAGAGGTGACTGCTTACCTAGATAGGGTGTAGAGGTAGGAATTTAGATGATGTTTTCAACAATGAATTCTGAATGAATAAACGTAAAACTACATTGTTGATATAGAACATACAGAATAAAATGGCACCATTTTGTGAAAGCTAGGTCGCATCACGTCCTTGCTGCGCGCGCAGCGAAGGAAAAGCTAACGAGGGATCGAAAAAAGCTGTTTGTCTAAAGCCGGCACCACACATGCGGTATTTGCCGAATGCCAAACATTTGCCAAACAATCGCTATGCGTCAATATATTTCCCAAATAACAAAACCCTTGTCCCACACGTGTGTCTTTATTTGTCGAAACAGGAGAAAACGGGAAAGGCGATTATTTTAATTTGGCGAACATACTTAAGTAGGTTGAACATCGGCATGAACAGTGTGGAACAGAGAATAGCTAATATGAGAAATGAAAGGCCCCTGTTAATTGAGAGAACCACAAGTGACAGCTGTTCGTAGCGCCACCTGAGCATTAAATGGCCCGAAATAAAATATTAGCGGGCCATTCAAACGTGACCCACCCCCCCGGTTTTTACTGAATTTTATTTATTTCAACGACCAGTTTTATAATCGACTTCAAAGTTGACGTTACTTCAAGTACGTTTAGACTGTCAGTACCACAAATGAAATAAAATGCCAAAATTCAGTCTAAACGCACTCGAAGCGGAGTCAACTTTAAGATCGATAATGAAATCGGTCGTCTCATTGTGCAGGGCTTATCTGAAACAGAAATCAGATTTATAATAATTAGTTTATTGAAAAAACTGGCATTTCCTTAAAACTATTACAGAAAATTACAGAAAATAATTAAATGAGCAATAAAATTGAAAATACCTTATTTGATTCACTATAGCACCAGTGGAAAGGTTTTGGTATTAAAAATGGAAACGGAGTACTAGACATCTAGGTCATTATGACTTGACATTTTACTTGAATCCAATATTTAAACGTTCAATGGTTACAGAAAATCTCACCGAATGTCAATTCTAAACAACTTACATGACTAAGTATCTACTCGTTAAAGATTATTCAATAATCGAAAAGCATGTTTACCTATACTATTAATTAAGTCAATAAAATTAATGAAATTATGCAATAACTGTCCAAAAAAACAATTCAGAATTTTGTAAAATTTATCATAACTAACACCAAACAATGATAGTTTAGTTCTATTCGAACTCGTTAGTATCAGGCCCTGTGAGTCAGCAACAAGGTGTTCTTCTGTTGGTAAAAACTCAACAAAGCTTCACTGTGATGATGCGGCCGTCCCTGCGTCCTCGTCTGCTTTCATTACATCTTTGGTATACTACAACGGGCTGCCCAGATCATCGAGTGGCGTGCAAGTTCTTCAAACACTGTCGAAAGTAAATCGACACATTATTCTCAGACACCGCTGGTGTTCTTGGCGTCTTGTGACGCCTTCTCGCCCTGAGCTGAAGGTACAGCACCCAAAACAAGGCGAAGTTTCTTCTCATTCACAAAACGGCTTGGTGAAAAGTGATCTTCACAAACAACGAAGAATGGTCCGGTCGAGGGTCCGGTGTGTAGCGTCACTTATCTGGCAAATGTCCTTCCATTCCCGTAGCAATTGAGGGTCCTTGGGGAAACGAAAGAAGGTCTTGTTCATTGCCTTCACGCCATAGAAGTTCTTGCAAGCGGGGAACTTGCAGTTATACTTCCTCTTGTCCTCCATATAGCCGTACAGCTAAACAAAGTAGAGATTTTTTATTTTTATTTAATTTTTTATTCCAGCCAACCTTTACCTGTTGATATTGCACTTATTCCCGCATCTAGAACACCAGCAGGACACAGCCACTTTAATCACTTTTACATGTCGCAAAAAACTAACCTCTAACGCGAATGACCGCCAAGAAAGAGGCGGCAGAAAATGACAAGTAAATGTCAGCAGAAACGTCACTAATGTCAGTAATGTCACCTGTCACCCTTCCCCTTGCCCCGGGGTGTAATGGGTCACCCTCATCACCAAGCTGGCGTGTTGCTTGTCATTGGGCAGCAGTTTCACCCCCGTGGTGTGGAAATTTGTGAACATGTTCCCCGACACGTTCTGAATGCAGCCACTACGAAGTCTTTTTTCTCTTTCAATTCAATGATCGTGGCAGGGTTACTTGACCGCTCTTGAATCGTCTCCAGGCGTCATGATACCGTATACTTATCGAATATCAGGCTATCACTATCAGCTCGGCTATCAGAAATGTTGTATTAGGTACATCACCTCACGAATTTGACATTTGAAGGGCTGAGATTCAACACCTATACATCCTTTTCGTTTTAAAGCCATCTTGGCGCAAGCGTCAGCAGGGTGGTACGAATTCTGACAGACGACAGTTAACGGCGAAACAGCAGAGCAATTTTAGCTGTGTTTTGGACACATGTTTTCAAGATTATGCCATTTCAGAACGCGATTTGCTTAGAAAAGCAGCTTTCTTGATAATTCTGCACTGCAGAAGGACCTTACATGGTAATTTCATGCTCTAACGTTCTAACAAGCCCAATAGGCTAGTCAAATTAGAACAAATTTTTCCGTTTGAGGGAAAAAACTGTTTTGAAAAACTGAGTTTTGGAAATTTGACAGTAATGTCCGTTAAAGTGTAGGACTGTTGAACATACTAAAAGTTCCCAACTCTATACCTATTGAGCTCGAGTCGCCATCTTGGAAAAATGGTCCTTCGATCCAGTTTTCTGCTTATATTCCGCTAATCATCAGAGATATTCAATTGAGTTGAATAAAAAATCAAGGCTATAAAATTGTCTACAAAAATTGTTTCATACCGATTTTTTTCTCGTATCTGTTGAAACAAATTAATTTAAATTAACAAAAAAAAATAAAAAAATTCGCAAGTTTTTGCCTATGGCTTGAGATATTGTCTTCAAAGTTTGTGAAGATGTTGGCAGTCTACATCAAAGCCAAACGTGACAGTTGAGATACAAAAAAAAATCGCGAAAATATTTTTTTTTCTTCAATCAAGCAAAAATTTGGTTTTTGAGCTTGACATTTCCAACAGAGCGGAGTGAAGGTTTGATTCGAACATCATTCAGTTTTGATATTTACATATAGTAGGATAAGATTTCATCAGTATTGTGCCTTCACGAGCATCTGGAATGCTCGATATTAATTAAACTAAAAGAATAATAGCTAAGTCCAAAAAGTGTTGTCGATTGGTTCTGAAGGAAACATTCTGAAACAAAAGACATCAGCAAAGGATATACAGGAGGTCCAAAGGTTATTCAACTGTATATAAGCCCCATATCGATGTGCATTATCCAAAATAGTACAAAAGAATCAATCAAAATGTTAAAATCCACCCTGTATAACAAAAAAGAACGATACAAAATGGAAGTAGTAGATCATACCTGGTGCCAAAAATACAGCCTCTACATTGCTGAAAAAGAGAACAAAATTAAATTATTTATTTGAAAGTTATTAGTCCTCAAACTGGACTTTACAAATTTCAGCCAGTCAAATGGGGAAAAGTAGAGAGAAGTAACTGTCGGAGTTTCAGAAATTTGACAGGGATGTTGGCTAAAGTATACTAATGAACATACTAAAAGTTCCCGCCTCTACCTGTTGTGCTCGAGCCGCCATCTTGGAAAAATTGTGATAATCTTGATCGAAGGACCATTTTTCCAAGATGGTGGCTCAAGCGCAATAAGTAGAGGCGGGGACTTTTAGTATGTTCATAAGTATACCTTAGCGAACATCCCTGTCAAATTTCTGAAACTCCGACAGTTACTTCTCTCTACTTTTTCCTATTTGACTGGCTGAAATTTGCAGAGTCAAGTATGAGGACTAATAACTTTCAAATAAATCGATTAATTTTGTTCTTTTTTCCAGCAATGTAAAGGCTGCATTTTTGGCACCGGATATGATCTACTTCTTCCATTCTGTATCGTTACTTTTTGTTATACAGGGTGGATTTTAACATTTAATTGATTCTTTTGTACTATTTTGGATAAGGCTCATCATTATGGGGCTTATATACAGTTGAATAACCTCTGGACCTCCTGTATATCCTTTGCTGATGTCTTTTGTTTCGAAATGTTTCCTTCAGAACCAATCGACAACACTTTTTTGACTTAGCTATTATTCGTTTAGTTTAATTTATATCGAGCACTCCAGAAGCTCGTGAAGGCACAATACTGATGAAATCTCATTTAACAATATGTGAATATCAAAACTGAATTATGTTCGATTGAAACCTTTACTCCGCCCTGTTGGAAATGTCACGCTCGAAAACCAAATATTTGCTTAATTTAAAAAAAAATTAAAAAATATTTTCGCTTTTTTTTTCTATTTCAACTGTCACGTTTAGCTTTGATGTAGACTGCCAACATCTTTACAAATTTTGGAGACAATATCTCGAGCCATAGGCAAAAAATCGCTTCTTTTTTATTCTTTTTTACTATTTAATTTAAATAATTTCAACAGATACGAGAAAAAAATCGGTATGAAGCAATTTTTGCAGACAATTTTATAGCCTTGATTTTTTATTAAACTTAATTGAATATCTCTCATGATTGGCAAAATATAAACAGAAAACTGGATCGAAGGACCATTTTTCCAAGATGGCGGCTCGAGCTCAATAGGTAGAGTTAGGGACTTTTAGTATGTTCAACAGTACACCTTACCGGAAATTACTGTCAAATTTCCAAAACTCCAACAGTTTTTCCCTCGGTTTTTCCCTTCCAGCTTTTCTGATTTGACTGGCCTACAACTGGAAAACAAATTGTCAACCCATATCTATACTGTTCCAAATGTTCGTATCAATATTTTTGTAGAAATCAAACAGTAATCAAAGTTGAAGCTCGTAATAGAGAATATTGGCAATATTTTTGTACTTCTCAGGAGCGGCACATATGAACATTTTGCTAGGTAATTGGCATCAGTTACCGCTAGAGACAATCATATATACCCAGGGTAGTGCGTATAATAATTAATTCGTGATTCGAGAGTCACAATCGCGAACCATTCCATTCAACTACTATACTGGGTGTTACAGCGGAGGTTAATAAGACAAGATGTACAGCTTTCGTTGTAACACCCAGCATAGAAGTTGAACTGAAGGGCTATTGAAGATGGATAAACCGGTAAGATTTGCTACGAATTTTTTCACATGTAAAAAAAGACCGAGAAAAAGACCATCCAAATCGGACGTATGGTTTAAGAAGAAACTGGTCTTGAAGGTGTACAAAATTCGAGCAGTGGCCACTTCTCGGCCCCCGTCTAACCCAATGCCGGTAAAACATCGGGTACAATAAAACTGTGTATCCCTCACAAAAATGAAGATGATGAAGTAAAACAAACGCAGTTTTGTTAAGAAAAGCTGAAACTTCAATTTGGCACCCAGCATAACTTGCTGTTTACGCTGGTGGTCTCTACAGGGTGTTCCAAATTTTTGAAAAAAAAACACCCCTCGAAACACCCCTTCATTGTAACATCCGGTATACAGGCTACACTGCATATTTTTTTTATCACGAACAAGTCAATAGCATTTCAGGAGAACCAACTTACAACCAGCAAGAAAGTCAATCAAAATCCGAGAGGTATACTCCCGGTCCTATTGATCAAAAAGGCAATAAAGACATGGTGTGCAATAAAATGGTTCATCCCCCTAAAAAATTGAGATATTGAGACAAAACAAACGTAGATGTATTGAGAAAGGTTGAGACTTGAATTTGATTATCAGTGTGTCCGGCTGTTGCTGCTGGTAATTCCCACAGGGTGCCCCGAATTAGCAGTACAGGAAACACCTTCATTGTAACACCCCGTTTACCTCCAGTACTGAACGTTAATTAAAGATATGCCACACAGTGAATTTCTTAAAGAATGAAGCTACAACCTGATGAAAAGATAATCGAAATCGGATGGGTGGTTCAGGAAAAATGTGACTTCAAACTCGGGTCAAAATTTCGGCGGTGCGTTAATTTTTTCCGTCAGATTAGTGAAATTTCTTTTAGTCAGTAGGTACTCGTTGGTGAATGATAGAAATTCTGGTTTCACTAAAGAGAATGATCCAATGATTGATAAGCTAGAGATTTTATGCATTTTCCATGGTCAACCTGCTAGGATTGGCTAGATTGAAATCCCTTCAATCTCGTATTAGCGTTAATTGCGTATTACTTTTTTGGCGCAACCTAGGGTATGAAAGTTGTTCCTCGATAATGTTTCCAGCAGGGAAAGTAGGTACCTTGTTATAATGGACGCTGCATTTCCGCGAATTATTGCCAGACTGATGCGTTGAAGTGAAAACTCGCAGGCTCTTTTCTCGTGATTTTCTTGAGTTATCCGGCATCCTATTTTTCGGATAAATTTCAAACTATCCAAGGTCCAACAACCCATGGTGACTGACTACTGGGATGAATTCGTAATTGTTCGTAAGGTCGGCGTATTTCCTGTATTCATCGTTTTCTCGTTTGTTAGCAGCAAATTATTCGATTGAGGAAGAGTTGTTGGGGACGCTAGGTACAATAGTGTCTTTGCAGGTGAAAACCGCCCATATACAACAGGTTTTCCTTTTTTTCCAGGGTATCAAGGTTATACAGCGTGTTCAACAATGATTGTCCTTGCCGCCTTTTCGGAATTTGGACCGCATTAGACATGCGCCGCTTCAATGAAATCATTTTGCAATACCGTAGTAACGAAATTGATAGACGTCACGTTACACTGACTGATATCAAATTTAAGGTTAACAGTGACGGCTCTGACTGCTGGTAAATAGTGAACAAGCAACCTGACGGAACGGGAATGGATCAGCCGTCAACCCCGTCACTGTTAACCTCAGATTTTTTATCAGTCAGTGTGACGTGACGTCTATCAATTTCGTTACTACGGTATTCTAAAATGATTTCACTGAAGCGGCGCATGTCTAATGGCCCGTCTCCAATGGTCGCTAAACGTTAAACGCAGAACGTAAGGCAATCGCAGAGGAAACGCAACACGCAAGAAACACCATCGCAGAAGTCAACCAACTTTCCTGCGTGTGCTTGCTGCAACCTTGCGTCAGCCAATGATAAATCGGAATACGATATGTTTCCGCGCCAACGCAAGGTTTTGTTTTTCTCCATGGTTTTCTGCATCTTGTTGACGGCTTTCATCCCGTGTCATCCCGTGTGTCATCCAGTGTCATCTACAGTACTAGCGCAGCGGTTCGCTGCTTCAACTCGAACAATACTGTATTTTGTGATACAAACAAGAACTTCAGCACAATTGCTCTTGAAACCAAAATTAATTATTTGGTCCGCTGCTCTTTTCGATCATCTCCTGCTGGTCCAGGACTTGGAAAGTAGGTACAAGGGGGACATGACAATTTTTTGCAGCAAGGACTAAACGCTGCTATCGGATCATGCTTGATGCCGTTTCTGCATGGATAACTACAACCTGCAGTTCACGATGCTGCCACTATCAGAATAATAAGCCTGTTGGGAGACAAGGTAGAGTAGTCAGTTGTGTCATGGGGGGCTCCTGGATTAACAAAGGTTGGTCGTTGAAGGGGATGTGTGGGGTATCATTTCTGACATAAAAGAGGTCTGCGAACTCGTTTCTTTTTGTAAAAATATGATTGGTTTGGAACTGTGGAAAATATGAGGGGTCAATATCGTCATAACTGATTGTCAGACATTTACGATTCGCACTGAATTGAGTTTCGCAATGGACGCAACAACGCAAGGAACGCAACGCAGAAGTTGACCAAGCTCCAACTTTCTGCGACCTGCGACGTGCTTGCGGCTGCATAGCGTCAGCCAATCAGCTGAACCCGGAAGAAGATATAAATTTTCCTGTATTTTGGGGCATTAGATGGTGTTGCAACTATTGAAACAGATAGGTATGAATAACCTTTTTTTCAAAGTGAAGGTAGCGGTGAAGTAGCAGACTTCGATAAGAATAATTCATGCCTCGACCCCGAAAACCGTAGCCGCTCCTCCTCAGATTGGGTATCAACGTCTCAAGTGCCCCAACCAACATTGTTCAGGGGCAAAGCAGTGCAGTCATTATCTGGTGTTGAAGTTCTAAAAGGGAAAATGGACAACAACTGCGGCTTCACTCAGTATGTAGACAAGCTGGCTGAGGGGGATCTGCAAAGGAAATTCCAAGAAAGATTTTCAACCTGCCCTGTACCACAACGGCATCAAATAGAGGCTCTGAAATATAGTGACATAGGTCCTGGGCTTCGTGCCAGAAGAGAGAAAGCTGAAATGCGATATCGATATTTTCAGGTTTGCAGAAGCCCATAGGGGGGGGGGGGGGGCTTGAAGTGACCATCCCAGAAAAGCAACTGAGTATGGAGGAAATAAGTAAGCATTATAAAAAAAAAACTGTCGTATATCTACTACAGGCGATCCCAATAAACGGTCAAGAGAACATCACCAGGTCTCTCTGGACCAAAGATACTCATTTCTACCATTTTTCAATCAACACATGTCAATGATTGGAGTGATTCCCCCGAAAATTTCTTGTAAAAAATTCACCGATTTCAAAAATGTTTGTTCTTTTGGATAGCGTATTCTGTTGACTATAGAAACCTTTTGATAAAATTACCTACACGAGAGTCAGGGCCACACGAAGTTCCACGGGAAGAGGTTTCCGAATACTTGTCTTTGCAAGGAAAAGAGCCACAAGCTGAACGAAATGATCAAACTTTAGCAGCCAGATTCGCGTATATTCGTAAAACATCCTCATGGTCGTTCTCTTTATTCATATACCTAAACATGCAGGCTGTGATAACGACCTTCTTCACGGCGATTACAAATAATTGGCCTAACCCACCATTTACGATGCTGATGTCGTCGCTGATTCTGTATTTCAAGTAGCCATTCCAGCGTTAAACGAAACGCTTGTAGAAATTATGATAATAATAATAATTTATTGATTCTAAAAGGACTTCCCTTAAAACAAGACCGGGCATGTACATAAAAAAGCACTTCAATATAAATATAACACTCTACACAATATGAATACAATACTTTATACTGAAACCAAAACACTGTACAGTAGCAAGCGTCTCCTACTACTCATTTCTGGCAAACGCTGCACACTTCATCCGCTTTGACCATGCATGTAGCAACATCCATTGACAGTGAACTTCAAGAGCCTTCGACCAGACAGACGTAGCTAAGTTACTCTTTTAACAGTCTGAAACCTGATGTTGAGGAGGGGTGCTGAGCAGGGAGGCCAGACAGCACAAATGTATTGTAGAACATCGAGTAGCCAAAGCGAGAGCCAAAGCTAAAAAGGGCGACGATATCTCGTTGGTACAGCATCTCTTTGTATTTCATAAGCAGATCCCTCTTATGGTGCCTGAGCGAAGGCAAGGTGAGAGACCACAGGATTTCCAGGGAGTTGATAGCAGTGAACTAGGACCCAATTTGTGTAACCCAGTTGTATTTTGGGTCAGTCTTCTATGGCAGGGAACTCAGCTAGGTGTAGCAATTTGTCGAAGCAAATCCTTGGGTAGCGCTCTGACGTCATGGAGAGAATCTTCTCCAGCCAGGAAAGCCAGGAATGGCTCTGGAGATGAGATTCTCAAGTTTAACGACTCCAAACTCCAGTCTAACAACATGGTCGGGGCCGTGTAGCAGCAGTGAGAATAATCTCTTCAAGAAGTTCACTTGTAGTCTTTCTACGACGCGACGTCTGGATAACGAATGCCCCATATAGCCATGTTGTGTGTTAACACTATTCAACACCATCGATTCGTACAGCTCGACCCGGGAGTGCCAGGAGTTCAACTTCGCCCTGCACATTGTGAATATGACAGATCCTAGGGAAGCCGCCAACCTCCTCACAAAAGTGGCCGATGCCTCCGAAAAAAGGCCAGAGGATACAAATGGAACGCCCAGATAGGTGTAAGAGCGAACGGTCTCCAGAGGCTTTTCTTTGTAATAGAAGCGCAGCGTCTTGGTCTCTGCATAACCACCTCTTCTGAAGCACATGACGTCGGATTTGTCGGCGTTTATTTACAGACCAATCGTCACAGATGCTTGTAATAAGTTGCGTCTATTTTCATTTTCATCCATTTTGCCACTGTCCGTACAGTAAACAACGATCAGCAAAGAAAATGCAAACAAACCACACTGACAAGAACTTTGACAGGATAAAATTTTCCGCTGCGACGGCTGCGACCACTGTAGACGGATTTCAAACACCTTGCGTTGGAATTTTGCGACGAGCCTGCGTCAAGCTTACGTTCTTGCGTTCTGCGACCATTGGAGACGGGCCATAATGCGGGCCAAATTCCGAAAAGGCGACAAGGACAATCATTGTTGAACACGCTGTACCACTTCCCGTCTGAACGAGAGCATCCTAATGGTTCCAAGATTGATGGGATGTTGACTGAACGGAGTGCACAGCAAATGAGGTCATTTGCTGAGGAATGGCGTGAGATTCTCCCTGCGGATTTGACACAGGATAATAAGTCATGAAGTCCTCTTCGGAAAAAGAAAGAAAGGGCAACCTGAACTTGGAGAAATGGCAATTCGAAGGCATTCGTCGGATAGTTTGTTGTAATCCCATTGCAGATGAAGGTGAAGCGTTCAGCCAACTACCGGATTCCGGGAATGAACAACTGAACAGGATAGCCATCGAGCTTTATCTGTAGGAGTATTAAGTTTTATTTATCAAGTATTGACAGTTTTGTTGTATGTTTATTGATATTTTGTATTTTATTAGGATATCCATTCTTATGTATTAAATATCGTATCTCCTCGTATCTATCTAACATATTGTGAAAATTCAAGTGTTCCCATAGCTGACTTGCGAGAACAATAATCTTGTGTCATGTCATCATCAATAAATCGATCATTTCTCATCTAAGGTATCTTTATCTTATCTTACTTATCTAATCAGTCTATCTAATTCAGTCCCACCTCTCCGAAGGCACACTTCGATCAAAATCATTACTGATGTCTCTGGATACAGCCGGCAAAGTTTTGGGTCACCCACAACAGATTTTTTTACATTGTAGACAGTGTCTAACGCGTCGAGAATACTTTTCAATCTTCATATTCCTTAGTTATTTTGTGTACCAGGTGTTTTTGTTCAGTCTCGTGTTGAGTGTTTCTGAATTGTTTTTCTTCAAATGCCTATAGGAGATATCTACTTAATTAAAGCCGTTCTTCTTATTATTTTATCCAGTTTTTTTACTTGTCTATAACTTATGTACAATGTATGAATTAAATCTATGAGAATATGCTGCATTGGTACCAACCTACTTTGTTCACAATGTTCACATTGACACGAACAGTGATCATTTGAACCATGAACGTTCGCAAACGGCAAAATGTGCTTCAGCATATTGCGTCTCGTCCTCGGTCTTGTCAAAAGTTGATCTTTTGACGAGACATCTTCTGACGAGACCGAGATATTATTGTAATATAATTTCGTCAATGTTTGAACATGTGCCCTTTCAAAGTTAGGTACCTATTTATCAAATTCAAACCAACCGATGTCTTAAGCGGTACTTAGCATGTTTCAACATGTGCTTCTTCAAATTGCTTTTTTGTCTGGATTTATATGAACATTTATCACATTCAAACCAATCGATTCCTTCAGCAACAGCATGTTTCAACACGTGATTTTTTAAACCAATTTTTTGTTTTGATTTATATGAGCATTCACTACCTTCAAAAGAATCGATGTCTGCAGCATGCATCAACATGTGCTTCTTTGAATCGGCTTTTTGTTTAGATTTATGTGAACAATTTGCACGTCCAAACCAATCGATATTTTCAGCGGCAGCATGTTTCAACACGTGTCTTTTTAAATTCGCATTATGCTTGGTTTGATAGGAACATTTATTACATTCAAACCAACGGATGTCTTTGGCGGAAGCATGTTTCAACATGTGCCTTTTTAAATTTCCATTATATTTGGTTTGATACGAACATTTGTTACATTCAAACCAATCGATGCCTCCAGCGGCAGCATGTTCAACCATATGCTTCTTCAAATTGCCTTTGCTTTCCTGTTTGGATGGATATGGACGTGAACATCCAAACCTACCGATATCTTCAGCGGCAGCATGTTTCAACACGTGCTTTTTTAAACTTGCACCATGCTTGGCTTTAAATGAACACTTACTAAATTCAAACTGAGCTATGTCTACAGCGCCAGAATGATTCAATATGTGTCTTTTCAAATTTCCATTGTGCTTGGTTTTGAATGGACATTCATCACATTGGAACCAATCGATGTCTTTGGCGGCAGAATGTTTCAACGTGTGCCTTTTGAAATTCCCACTATGCTTGGTTTGATATGAACATTTATGACATTCGAACCGATTGATGTCTTCAGTAGCGGTAAAATGTTTCAACTTGTGAACTTTCAAATGCACTTTCTGTTTGGATTTATATGGACACTCTGCACATTGAAACCACTCGATCTTTTTATGGGAAGCGTAAGCCCGCATGTGCTTCTTCAATTTTTTCTTTGGCTTGGGTTTTCTCCAACCCTTGGTTGCCTCCAAATTTTCAACAAAGTTGACTGCTTTGGCAAGTGGTGGTGCTGCCAATCGATGGGAATCCGTGTGTTTCATCAGAAGCAATGCGGAATCGGTTCTAAACGGGCAATCGACGCATAGAAATTTATCAAGTTCTTCATTGCAAAATGAGCCTCGTTCAATGTTGTCGTCGTCGTCGATCATGCCGTGATGTTTGTGTTTGCAGTGTTCGTACAAGTCCCAATTGTAATAACCCTTGAATTTGCAGCAAACGCACCAAAACTGCTCGGGTTCTACGATAGCGTGGAACAGTTCTGCGGCGTAAACATTTCTGTGGCTCCTTTGAATGTGGTGTTCTAGTTGAAATTTGAGTTCAAACTCATATGAACATTGTGGACAACGATGTATTTCAGCCATGACTGACAATCTGGAATAGCCATTATTAGTAAGTAGGTACCTACCCAAGAATACAATACACAGTTCGGTACACATCTACTGTCACTCAGGTACACATCAATTAAATTTCAATCACATTTATCTGTGATTGATTGATTGAAAATCCAGTTGACTAGCAGCAGTCTTCATGAATAATGTAAGTAGGAAGAGGTGGTGACTTCTTACCTAGATCGGGTGTGGCAGGTAGAGGTGGGGATTTAGTTGATTTTGATATTTTCAAGAGCAAATTTAGAATAAATAAACGTGAAACCGCATTGTTCGTGTAGTACACACACGTTAAAATAGCACCATTTTGTAAGAGCTAGGTCGCACTTCGTTCTTACTGCTGCGCGCGCTGCGACGGAAAAGCTAACGAGGGATGAAAAAAAAAACCAGTTTGATTGGAGGACCATTGGCATCACACTTAGTTTGAAAGTTTGCCGTGTGAGGGCGCCACCAGTAGGTATAGTTGATGGATTTAAAATTTGACATAATGTCGAGTTCGCTGCGTTTGTCTTTGTAGAAAACACTAGAGACTTGACAGAACAGCTGATGGTTGTTGCGGATGGCCGTGCTGCATCATCATGTGGCTCGTCAGCGAGCCCAACGCTTTCGCCCTGTACGAACACTTGGTGCACTCGAGCCATTCGATTCGAATGGTCGCGAACGAGGGGTGAACCGCAGGAAGAATTTTGTACACCAAAACTTCCATTTGCATTGACTTCCACTGACTTCCACCAACTTTTAAAAGACTTCCACTAACTTCCACTGACTTCCACCAACTTCCACTAACTTCCAGAAGACTTCCACGAACTTCCAAGACTTCCATGAACTTCTACGCACTTCCGTGAACTTCCATTTTCACAAATTTTCTCAATTTTCGAAGACTTATGAAGTGTGAGCAATGAGAACATTCCTTATTAAGTAAGTGGAGTCAGGTCGTGCGATGAGCTACTTGAAAAGGCAAAATCCAAGGAATCTACGTCAACTTGAAGAATTTACTTGCTCACACTTCATCTTCCTTGGACTGTGGAATTGATACTTGAGTGGGTAGTAGGTACGATAACAATGAAGAACTCAAGTCCCGAAATTAATGCAACAAAATTCGAGGGAACATAGAAAATTAAAAAATAAGGGGACTTTCTGGATGAACATACTCTCGCAAGCGTGTAATAACGGAGATACAGGCCTTTAAAGTTTTTTTTTTAGAACAGCTTTTTTGCATATCTTTTGAACCGTCAAACCGATTTTATTCCAATTTTTGAACCAAAGTTTACTTGAACAAGTCTTTGTTGAACAGTAGTAACGCATCTCATCAAACATTTTTAGGGCGAAGATAATAGGGAATAGGTAATAATAGGTTCCTCCCCCCTTTTCCCCCTATTTTTCACCTTTAATATTTTTGGAAATGGTTTTAGTTTTTGAATTGGACGTTCAATTTAGAGGAAAAAGTAACCTGTGCAAAATTATCAGATGCTTCATTTTCGAGATATTTGGGTTTGAAAACTTTGGAAAACATCTCAAAATCGCCATTAATTTTTCCAGGGCCCAAATTCTATTTTCTGAAAAACTTGTTACATGTTTCTCGTCAAAAATGGTGGTACATCAGCTTGAAACACCTAAAAAATGTATTTCAGTTGAAGAATCATGAGTTTTCTTGAATTTTAATTTTTAAGGCTTTTGAAAGTGACGATTTCGAGTTGTTTTCCGAAGTTTCAAACCGAGGGGCGAACCGCTGAGGAAGTTTGGTGTACAAATGCTCAGAAGTTCGTGGAAATCAGTGGAGGTCGATGGAAGTGTTTTGGAAGTGCGAGGAAGTTGGTGGAAGTTAGTGGAAGTCAGAGGAAGTTCGTGGAAGTCAGTGGAAGTCAATGGTAGTCTTTCGGAAGTGCGTGGAAGTTACTGGAAGTTAGTGGAAGTCTTTGGAGAACTGGGCATGCGCGGCTATGTTATTTTGCACACTGTTGACCTCGTGGTTAACAATAATCAACATTTAGTGTACAACAATAAGTACTTGAGTGTAATTGCAAATACAAGCACCAGCGGCTGGCGCATGTAAAGAAAAATATTGTAGAATATTGTACGCTGAAGAGTGCCGAGCTCGAGCATTGTAATTCCAGGGATCTTGTTTTCCGATTACGGCACATCTTTCTCAGTGAAAACAGCCCGAAACATAGGTAGGAAGATAGGTAGATAGTAAATGAAAAATATTCAGGTATCGTGAAAAGACCAAATGTTCAAAATGATTGCCGTTGTTTTTAAGGCAATAATAAAGTCTCTGTTCTCGAACTCTTATCGAACATTTTCGAAGGTTTCTCTTGAAAGCGCGCGACATTCTTTGGTAATTCTACGCCGCAGTTCTTCAATTGACTTCGGCTAAATTTTAAAATCATTTTAGAAAAAAAAAGTAACTCTTGCAAAATTTTGATAGAGGCTTCATTTTCGATACATCTCGAAATCACCACTTTTCAAGGCCTAAAAATTAGAAACTAAGAAAACTTATGATTCTTCAACTGAAATGGGTTAATAGATTTTTTAAGTTGATAAACAAAAATTTTGTTGCTAAGGAACAAGGAGCTTTCAGAAAAAAAAACAAATTTGGGTCTGGAAAGTGGCGATTTCGAGATGTATTCCAAAGTTTCAAGCCCAAATATCTCGACAATGGAGCCTCTAATCAAAATTTTGCAAAAAAAAATTTGTTTCACTAATTTGGGAAAATAACCAGTGGGGTAAAAAAATAGGGGGTTGAAAATAGAAACACCCCCCCATTATCCACGTCCCTGCACTTTTTTTTTGAAACACGTTATATTGTTCGATAGAAACCTATAGACCATTTCCACATGACGTCACACGCACGTGTCGAACGGCTGATTCGGGGCAACGTCAACATGATGTCAACTATACGTGTCAGTTGGTCAAAACTTTGTGTCATTAGTGACTTTCACACACCGACACCGACTGACAGATTGACATATCACCAATCTGACTGACGCACATCACTGACGTAGCCCACGTGCCCCGTGACAGATAAGACACATCTGACTGACGTTGCCCCGAATCAGCTGTTCAAGACGGATCTGCGCTGCGTGACGTCAGTGGAAATGGTCTATTTCAGTGAACTTTGGTTCAAATTTGGACAAAATCGGTTGAACCATTCAAAAGTTATGTGAATAAAATGGATTTTGAAAATTCAACTTGAACTTGAACCCTGTAACTTTTCAACGGGCATTATTGGACATTAAAATTATTTTTTTTCCTAGTCCATTTTTGATGGGGAATCTCCCCTAAGAGTTTGTAACCGTAATTGCGGAACACCCTTGTATAGGTGTCCCGAAATTAATGCAACAAAATGCACAAGGAGATAGAAAATTGAAAAATAATGGGACTTTCTGAATAAACATACCCTCATAATAGCTATTTACGATACAAGAGTTGAAAGTGACAGATATTATTTTGTGAGCGGGGACGCTTGAGAAACGAGCGTTAGCGAGTGGAGCAACCCCGCGAACAAAATAAGATACTTTCAACGCGTGTATCATACAAGATTTTATCTACAATGGTCTTTGGAATGTTTGGTAAATGTCAGAATTTATTGAAAATATGACAGGAACGCGCAGGATCATCACTTTCAGCACGTCGCCCATGACACACCCATGACGACGTGTTAAAAGTGACGGGTATTATTTAACGCTTGTAGATGAATGTGTATTACCCAAAATTGACAGGTAAAGTGTCCATTACAAGCGTCTTTTGACGCAGGAAAATAAGATTCACCTGCCTAGGCAGGGAAATCTCACTTTCCTGCGTCAAAAACGTTTTGTTTGCTGAAAACTGCTGGAAACCGGACCCAGCAACGTGATATTTGCCAAATTGTGCCAGAATCATTTCTTTCTTTGCGGTTTATTGAGGTAGTCTCGGGTAAAACGTTATACATAATACGCCAGGAAAGTGTCTTATTACAGGGCACGTAAGCTTCTAGGCCTCGCTTACGCTCGTCCTTGAATATGCCTACTATCCCTGTGAAGATTCACTTTTCTGTCTTATTATGTAAATAACTATTAACGTTTAACGGAGATACAGCCCTTCAGAGTTGCTTTTTCAAAATCAGAATTTTTTGCATAACTTCTGGACCGTTCGACCGATTTTATTCAAATTTGAACCAAAGTTTACTGAAACAGATCTCTATTGAACAATCATAACGTATTCTATCAAACATTTTTAAAAGCGGAGATAATATAGGGTACCCTTCCCCGTTTCCCCTATTTTTTACTTCCTGAATATTTTGAGAAATAGTTC
Organism: Anaspis maculata; assembly: GCA_949128115.1. Taxonomy (NCBI): domain Eukaryota; kingdom Metazoa; phylum Arthropoda; class Insecta; order Coleoptera; family Scraptiidae; genus Anaspis; species Anaspis maculata. The sequence continues at coordinate 86,603,500 of OX421964.1, read as the reverse complement.
CAAGTTTTGAATTTTACATTCAGTTTGATGAAAAAAGTTACTCCTCCAAAATTTTGATTAGGACTTCATTTTTGAGATATTTGAGTTCGAAACTTCGGAAAACAACTCGAAATCGTCACTTTCAAAAGCCTTAAAAATTAAAATTCAAGAAAACTCATGATTCTTCAACTGAAATACATTTTTTAGGTGTTTCAAGCTGATGTACCACCATTTTTGACGAGAAACATGTAATAAGTTTATCAGAAAATAGAATTTGGGCCCTGGAAAAATTAATGGCGATTTTGAGATGTTTTCCAAAGTTTTCAAACCCAAATATCTCGAAAATGAAGCATCAAATCAAAATTTTGCACTAGTTACTTTTTCCTCTAAATTGAACGTCCAATTCAAAAATTAAAACCATTTCCAAAAATATTAAAGGTGAAAAATAGGGGGAAAAGGGGTGAGGAACCTATTATTACCTATTCCCTATTATCTTCGCCCTAAAAATGTTTGATGAGATGCGTTACTACTGTTCAACAAAGACTTGTCCAAGAAAACTTTGGTTCAAAAATTGGAATAAAATCGGTTTGACGGTTCAAAAGATATGCAAAAAAGCTGTTCTAAAAAAAACTTTGAAGGCCTGTATCTCCGTTATTACACGCTTGCGAGAGTATGTTCATCCAGAAAGTCCCCTTATTTTTTAATTTTCCATGTTCCCTCGAATTTTGTTGCATTAATTTTGGGACTTGAGTTCTTCATTGTTATCGTACCTACTACCCAGTCAAGTATCAATTCCACAGTCCAAGGAAGATGAAGTGTGAGCAAGTAAATTCCTCAAGTTGACGTAGATTCCTTGGATTTTGCCTTTTCAAGTAGCTCATCGCACGACCTGACTCCACTTACTTAATAAGGAATGTTCTCATTGCTCACACTTCATAAGTCTTCGAAAATTGAGAAAATTTGTGAAAATGGAAGTTCACGGAAGTGCGTAGAAGTTCATGGAAGTCTTGGAAGTTCGTGGAAGTCTTCTGGAAGTTAGTGGAAGTTGGTGGAAGTCAGTGGAAGTTGGTGGAAGTCAGTGGAAGTTAGTGGAAGTCTTTTAGAAGTTGGTGGAAGTCAGTGGAAGTCAATGCAAATGGAAGTTTTGGTGTACAAAATTCTTCCTGCGGTTCACCCCTCGTTTCAAACTCAAATATCTCAAAAATGAAGTCCTAATCAAAATTTTGGAGGAGTAACTTTTTTTATTAAACTGAATGTAAAATTCAAAACTTGGAACTATTTCTCAAAATATTCAGGAAGTAAAAAATAGGGGAAAAGGGGAAGGGTACCCTATATTATCTCCGCTTTTGAAAATGTTTGATGAAATACGTTATGATTGTTCAATAGAGATCTGTTTCAGTAAACTTTGGTTCAAATTTGAATAAAATCGGTCGAACGGTCCAGAAGTTATGCAAAAAATTCTGATTTTGAAAAAGCAACTCTGAAGGGCTGTATCTCCGTTAAACGTTAATAGTTATTTACATAATAAGACAGAAAAGTGAATCTTCACAGGGATAGTAGGCATATTCAAGGACGAGCGTAAGCGAGGCCTAGAAGCTTACGTGCCCTGTAATAAGACACTTTCCTGGCGTATTATGTATAACGTTTTACCCGAGACTACCTCAATAAACCGCAAAGAAAGAAATGATTCTGGCACAATTTGGCAAATATCACGTTGCTGGGTCCGGTTTCCAGCAGTTTTCAGCAAACAAAACGTTTTTGACGCAGGAAAGTGAGATTTCCCTGCCTAGGCAGGTGAATCTTATTTTCCTGCGTCAAAAGACGCTTGTAATGGACACTTTACCTGTCAATTTTGGGTAATACACATTCATCTACAAGCGTTAAATAATACCCGTCACTTTTAACACGTCGTCATGGGTGTGTCATGGGCGACGTGCTGAAAGTGATGATCCTGCGCGTTCCTGTCATATTTTCAATAAATTCTGACATTTACCAAACATTCCAAAGACCATTGTAGAGAAAATCTTGTATGATACACGCGTTGAAAGTATCTTATTTTGTTCGCGGGGTTGCTCCACTCGCTAACGCTCGTTTCTCAAGCGTCCCCGCTCACAAAATAATATCTGTCACTTTCAACTCTTGTATCGTAAATAGCTATTATGAGGGTATGTTTATTCAGAAAGTCCCATTATTTTTCAATTTTCTATCTCCTTGTGCATTTTGTTGCATTAATTTCGGGACACCTATACAAGGGTGTTCCGCAATTACGGTTACAAACTCTTGCGCGAGACTCCCCATCAAAAATGGACTAGGAAAAAAAATAATTTTAATGTCCAATAATGCCCGTTGAAAAGTTACAGGGTTCAAGTTCAAGTTGAATTTTCAAAATCCATTTTATTCACATAACTTTTGAATGGTTCAACCGATTTTGTCCAAATTTGAACCAAAGTTCACTGAAATAGACCATTTCCACTGACGTCACGCAGATCCGTCTTGAACAGCTGATTCGGGGCAACGTCAGTCAGATGTGCCTTATCTGTCACGGGGCACGTGGGCTACGTCAGTGATGTGCGTCAGTTAGATTGGTGATATGTCAATCTGTCAGTCGGTGTCGGTGTGTGAAAGTCACTGGTGACACAAAGTTTTGACCAACTGACACGTATAGTTGACATCATGTTGACGTTGCCCCGAATCAGCCGTTCGACACGTGCGTGTGACGTCATGTGGAAATGGTCTATAGGTTTCTATCGAACAATATAACGTGTTTCAAAAAAAAAAAAGTGCAGGGACGTGGATAATGGGGGGGTGTTTCTATTTTTAACCCCCTATTTTTTTACCCCACTGGTGATTTTCCCAAATTAGTGAAACAATTTTTTTTTGCAAAATTTTGATTAGAGGCTCCATTGTCGAGATATTTGAGTTTGAAACTTTGGAATACATCTCGAAATCGCCACTTTCCAGACCCAAATTTGTTTTTTTTTTTCTGAAAGCTTCCTGTTCCTTAGCAACAAAATTTTTGTTTATCAACTTAAAAAATCTATTAACCCATTTCAGTTGAAGAATCATAAGTTTTCTTGGTTTCTAATTTTTAGGCCTTGAAAAGTGGTGATTTCGAGATGTTTTCCGAAGTTCCAAACCCAAATGTATCGAAAATGAAGCCTCTATCAAAATTTTGCAAGAGTTACTTTTTTTTCCAAAATGAGTTTAAAGTTTAGCCGAAGTCAATTGAAGAACTGCGGCGTAGAATTACCGAAGAATGTCGCGCGCTTTCAAGAGAAACCTTCGAAAATGTTCGATAAGAGTTCGAGAACAGAGACTTTATTATTGCCTTAAAAACAAGGAAGTGCCTCCGTAGCCGGCCCCGGCTATGTGTATTGTAGCCGGAGCCGGCTATTTGTATGGTGACCGGCACTGCCGGCCTCCGTATTGAAGCCGGCACCAAGTGAGTGACAGTGAAACTGAAAGCTTTAATTTAGTGATATGAACAGGTGAACTTCACCAGATCGCTCGGTGGCTGAGGCTGACCACTGGCTGTACAGCTGAACTTCAAAAAAATCTCGTCATTTCCATTTATCTGAATTTGGAAAGAAATCCGACAGCGGCGCTATAAAGTCTACGGTTCTCTGCATGACTCAAGTTGCAACGATTTCAGCACCCCGCTGCCATTTTGAATTCTTCCAAAATTTCAATTGACGAAATACAAGAGGGTTTCTTGAAGTCCTGCTGTACAGCCAGCCAGTCTGGCAAACTCCACCTGTTCATACATGGCACAAAACTTGAAGCTTCCAGTTTCAATTTTCGCTAGGAAATAAGGACGTAAGTCAAGTACTTTGGGAGAAAAATTCTTACGAAATCAGGTTATCACTTTTGGCGGGCCCTTTATAATTTTTTCCTTTGTACAAGGTGATCACGCGAGAATCCCCCCCCCCTTCCTTCCGTCTACTGGAAGCGTCCTCTTTACAATAATTTGAAGGGGAAGAAACCTCCCCTGAATGATTTTCTCCGTAGATTTCATAATTGGAAAGAACTTGTCCGTCACTTGTCATATACAGGATGTCGTAAATTTTGTTTTTGTTTTTGCGACACCCTATATTTTTTATTTTAACCGATGTAGTTTTCCCTCCTGACACAAATATGTTTGACATTAAATTTTCTCAATTTTTTTTCCATAAATCACCAAAAAGTTCATAAGGTTGTATTTCATCCGACCTGAACTCAAAAATTGAATTGAAGTTATTCCTGTAGATTTCTCAAATTTGAATGAAAAAGTCATTCTTCTGATTTTTTTTTGTAGAATTTACACATTCTCCTGCATATTGACGTAAAATTGAATTCAAGTCAAAATAATGAGACTTCTTTAATGTGTTGATTTTTTGTCCTCTTGAAAAAACTATATGTATACGTAAGTTAAAACCGAAAAATACAAGGTGTCTCAAAAACGGAGTTTTTTTGCAACACCTGTACTATGCGAAGTGATGAAAAAATATACTTCCTAATTATGAAGTCTACGGACAAATCGAGAAAGAAAGAAAGGTCAAGAAAGGTTTTTTCGTCTTCAAATTATTGAAATGGGGAAGCGCGCGATCAGTTCAAAAAGCTAGAGACATTAAGTACTGAATTTACATAGTGAACGGAATATAAGTAGACACTACTTAGCCAGATATATCCTGTTCACTCTTTATTTCCAGTAAAATGCGACTTTTTGAATCAAAAATAAAGTGACAAGCTTACAAGCTACGGCTACGGCTACGGCTGATGGCACTTGCAAAGTTTTGGAGCGACACTTACTATTAGCGGCCATCAGCTGGTATCCTCCCAGCCTTGCTCCCAAGCTCTCCATCTTGTCACTTCATTCTTGTTCCAAAAAGTCATTCTACTGTATATAAAAAGTGAACGGAATATAGGTAGGTAATTGTGTACCTTCCATGAATATTGCAATATTTCTAAGACCAAACGAAAAGCCGGCAGTGTGCATTTTACAATGTCACCCACTTGGTGCCGGCTACAATACGGATGGGCGGTAGTGCCGGTCACCATACAAATAGCCGGCACCGGCTACAATACACGTAGCCGGGGCCGGCTACGGAGGCACTTCCTAAAAACAACGGCAATCATTTTGAACATTCGGTCTTTTCACGATACCTGAATATTTTTCATTTACTATCTACCTATCTTCCTACCTATGTTTCGGGCTGTTTTCACTGAGAAAGATGTGCCGTAATCGGAAAACAAGATCCCTGGAATTACCATGCTCGAGCTCGGCACTCTTCAGCGTACAATATTCTACAATATTTTACTTTACATGCGCCAGCCGCTGGTGCTTGTATTTGCAATTACACTCAAGTACTTATTGTTGTACACTAAATGTTGATTATTGTTAACCACGAGGTCAACAGTGTGCAAAATAACATAGCCGCGCATGCCCAGTTCTCCAAAGATTTCCACTAACTTCCAGTAACTTCCACGCACTTCCGAAAGACTACCATTGACTTCCACTGACTTCCACGAACTTCCTCTGACTTCCACTAACTTCCACCAACTTCCTCGCACTTCCAAAACACTTCCATTGACCTTCACTGATTTCCACGAACTTCTGAGCATTTGTACACCAAACTTCCTCAGCGGTTCGCCCCTCGGTCGCGAAGTACGTTTCGACATGTATGCGGTTTCAACTTTCTCTTGCATTTCGTCTGGAACGGACACTCGAGGTACCGAAACGAACTGGAGTCGGCTGCCACCATTTCAAACTTGTCGTCCAAATCGAGTGATCGTCCGAAAGTATCCAGTGTGTTGTTTTAATAAGTAGGTACCTACCTAGGTACCCAATCCTTGCTCATGCCAGACAGCACGAAATGTTTTGAAAATATTTGGTAGTAGTTGATGAATATTTACAACATTCTATAAATGTTTACAAAATATTCGTCACAAATATTACCAAAATATTAAGGTGAAAAATATTGTACCAACGTTCAGCAAATATTTTGAACATTTATTGAATATTTAGCAATAAATATTATCAAAATATTTAGTGAACTAATTTCTCTAATATTTACAGTATTCTAGGCAATGTGGTTTCCGGTTTTTGTTTTGGTCATTTGCACGGAGCTTTGAAATATATAGTTGTGTTGTGTGTTGTGTTGAGAAGATAGCGTTTTACATCCCTTTGACTTCAAGTGTATTTTGCCTTAAATTAGCAAAACTCGGTTTGTGGTCCGGAAATTGCCTTTTTAACGGCCTACAATAGGTTTTTTCTATGTTACGGTTGAAATGATTCATAATGTCGTGAAATACATCCGTTGTTTTATTTGTTTCGTACAAATATGTCACTTTAATTTATTTCGACACCAATTGGTAATTTATGTAGCAAGTACGCAGATAAATCCGCGTGTTTAGGGACGAGGCGGTAGCCGAGTATCCCTAAAAGTCGATGAGCCGCTGAATCTTTCAGATATATAGTTAGCAAAATTCATATAGCGGACATCTGCGTGTTCACATAGTAGTTTACCCAGAACCACTGAATCTTTTCAACGGCCCCGTAGCACAGGTGGTCAGTAGGTATCTGCCTGTGGTGCGGAGATTGCGGGTTCGATTCCTGCTGTAGCTTGGGCGTTGTGTCGTCTTTGAAAGGCAATTTTTCAGCTAAATCAATTGTATATGAAATAAAGGCGAGCTCCTATGGCCAAAAAAGGCCGATAAGAAGAAAAACAATTTTTTTTTTCAATTTCTAAAAATACCCGGTTCCAAATGTTTTCAAAATATTTTTGGCAAATATTGTACAAATATTAAAAAGCGGGACATCAAAACATTCAATAAATATTTATACAATATTCACTGAATGAATTCCAATATTTTATAAATATTATAATATTTGGCTTTTAATATTTCGCAAACATTTTGAAAATGTTTATGTGCTGTCTGGGTGGTCTTGAACGAACAAGGTGCATCTCTGTGTGTTAATTTTGTCCGCGTGAATCAGCAAATGGTACTTAGGTAGGTAGGTGTATTGTAAGTATTTTTACTTCTCGAGTTCTTCGAAAAATGAAAAGTAGGGTAATCGGGAAAAAAATTGAAATTTTTTTATTCGTTCTTTGGACTCCCCGTATGCTGAAACGTCGAGATCTGTCGAAAAAAAAATCGTCGTCATGTCTGCCGCGGGACTTCTCTCATCGTAGCATACTACCTGCAACGTCTTTGAAGACTATTCAGTATTCAGGAACCTATGGAAAATTTTCTTCGAAGTTGGAATTCTGGTGGCCCTACATTGAGCATCAAATGCTACAGCTTTCTTTGCAGCAGAATTCTGATTGGATGGGCAAATTTCAAAAAGTTTTGCCGCCATGCTGCTCAAGAAGTTCGCGTCTAGCCAACCGTCATGTCATTTGGAGACCTTTCAGGTCCCCTTGTGGCCCTCATGTCTAATTTGGAGGCCTATAATCAGCCCACTTATGCTTCCATCTCAGTTTTCATTGACTTTCAGAATACCAGTGGACTCCCTGGACCCTCTTGTGTCACCAGGATTGTTTGAAGCCCCTCGTTCGTAGTCCTTACGAGCCCTCTTGTGCTTTTCGTGGCTCTCAGAATTCCAGTAAACCATCTTGTGCCTTATTTCATTGCTGGAAGCACCTCATGACTTCATATGATATTCGGAGACCCATCAGGCCCCCTTGTGTCCTCAAATGTAGTATGGAGCCCCCACTTTAGCCCACTTAGTTTTTACTGGCTTCAAGAATAAGTACAATAAGCCCCCTTTTACCTTCACTGGTAATAGAAAGCTCGTCCATTGGGCCCCTTGTGTTTTTCTGTGTTATTCGGATCTCTATTGAGCCCTCTTGTGCCTTCATGTGTCGTTTGGAGCCCTAATGAGCCCCGTTGTTTTTTTTCGCGGCTTTTAGAGTTCAAGTAAGCCCCCTTGTGCTTTTTTGCGTGTGCTTACTAACTAATGCTCCGAAAGCCTTGGAAAAATGTAAAAGGCTTCAGAAGACGTTGAAGAAACAAGGGGGGTCAAAGAGAGCTCTGAATAATACAAGACGGCAAAAGGGAGCTTACTGGATTTCCGACAGCAAGGAAAAAAACATAAAAAGGCTGATTGGGGCTTCATATTCTTTTGAAGGCAAAAGGAGTTCAATAGGGCTCCAAATATCACACGAAGGTTTGAGGTGTTCACCAATGCTCTCAAAGCCACGAAAAATGTGAGGGGAGATCGACAAGGATTCGAGTGATATCAAAGACACGAGGGAACCCAAGGGAACTTTATGTAATAAATGAAGGCGAAAGGGGGTTTACTGAAATTCCGATAGCTACGAAAAAACACAAGGGGACTAATTAGGGCTCCAAACTACACTTGCGGTTATAAAGGGAGCCCGATAGGGCTTCAAACGATATTGAAGACACAAAGGAGCCCAATGGATCGAGCTTTATATAACAAATGAAGGTAAAAGAGGGGGCTTATTGGTACTTACCCACTCTTGAAGCAAATAAAAACATGAGTGGGCTAATCAGGGCTCCGAATATCATATAAAGTCATGAGGTGCTCACAAGAAGGCAACAGACCAACAGAGGGGGCTTACTGAAACTCTGATAGCCATGAAAAAACATAAGGGGACTAACTGGGACTCCAAACTACACTTGCGGACACAAGGGGGTCCGACAGAGCTCCGTATAGCACATGAAGGCACAAGGGACACACACTGAAGCTTTCAGTGATGCAAAAGGCACAAGATAGATGGCTTACTGAAATTCTAAAAGCCACAAAAAAACATAAGGGAGCTCATTAAGGCTCCAAACGAAGGGCTTCAAACAATACTGGTGACACAAGGGGGTTCAAAAGGCTTTATATAATAAAAAAGGGGGGCTCACTGGCACTCTTAAAGTTGATAAAAATCGAGATAAAAATATGAATGGGCTGATTATAGGCGTCCTAACTACACATGAGGACACAAGGGGACCCGAAAGGTCTCCGAATGACATGACGGCACAATGGTGATTATTATGCTTTGAGAGTAACAAAAAATTCAAGGGAATGTGGAATGTGGAAGTTGACACTGCCTTTTGTTTCAAATTCACGGATTGTACAAATTCCATTTTGGAAAAATTACGGCTGGAAAACCGGAACCGTTTCGATTTTGAAGAATAGTCTATAAGTCGCCCCGAGCATCCCCGAGCAGGAATGAATTTTTGAATGGAGTAACTGCATTTGAGTGGAATACCGCAATAATAGCGAGTCGTTCTGGTCATAATACGGAGGAGGGGCCCTCTCGCGTGGCAACGGCCAGGAGTGGATGGTGGACAATTATTTTTCTACAGTTTTTGCCGGCCGTGACTGCCTGATGTCAATAAAATTTCAACCCAACGTTCCACCCGTCATATACTACTCACATACCAAATTTCATCAAAATCTATCAAAGCGTTCCAAAGAGGTGACAATAAAACGGATTTGTTTATTTAGTTATGTCGTGGTACACCTAATTGAAGTTTCGGGGCCAAAAGCTTATTTTCACGTCTCGCTACTATTTGACGCATGTTCGCAAAGTTGTGTCACAATCACTTCAAAAACCTGGAAAAAAGCGAGGGACAAGCCCATTTTTACCAGTTTTCCGGAAAAAAATTGTTTTGTTTTCCCAAGTTGGATGCCTGATTTTTATCGGAGCTGCCCATGTTCCGTCAAGTCCCTGGCGGGTACCTACTCCTGCTGCAAATCAAATTTGGTCGAAATCTGTTTGATACTTCTTGAGTTATCGAGCATCAAAGTTTTTTCTTTGACAGCTTGTGGTTTTTGACAGATGGCAGATATGTCATAACTATCACATGTTCTGAATGGTCAGATGAGCTGTCAAAAATGAAAATCTTCATGTCACAATCTTTTGTCACTTTTTGACAGTAACTACGCGCATACCAAATTTAGTTGAAATCGATGAATGAGGGACAAAAAAAAACCTGACATACACACGAACACACTAAACTTAAACACACAGACAGACCGACACGGAATTTTTTCTTCAGACAGATCTCGACGTTTTAGCATTTTTTCATTTTTTTTTCCGCGATTACCTCACTTTTAATTTTTTGAAGAATTCGATGGAGAGTAAAAAAAAAATTTTCCGTGTCGGTCTGTCAGTATAATGTACTTATGTCAGGTTTTTTTTGTCTCTCGATTTATTTCCAAAGCGTCAGGCCAATTTCAGCCAAATTTGGTATGCTGGTATGGGGGGCGGGGGAAAGAAGGAAATAAGCTTTTCACCGTGATCTGTTCAAGAGAAGTGTCACTGCCAAAAAAATGACAGAAGAATTTGATGTAACGATTTTCATTTTTGACAGATCATTTTGAAGCCATCGAGAGACTATTCAGAACATGTGACAGTTATATCTGTCATCTATCAAAAGTTACAAGCTGTCAAAGAAAAAACTTTGAAGCTCGATAACTCGAGAAGTACCTACCGAACAGATTCCGACCAAATTTGGTTTGCAGCAAGAGTATCCCTTGGGCTAGGAGGATAGAATAGTAAGGAGAGAACATACGCCAATGAAAGTGTAGCCATGCGGGGTAATCAACTACGCCCAGTAACCGTATCGAGTCACCAGTGCAACTTGGCATTAGTGACTGCGATTTGATGAAAATGACATTTGTAAATAAACATAATTTGAGGTTATGAAATGTGACTGCTGTGCAGTGCTGTGCTTGTTCGGATTTTTGGCTGTTATTCTACCTGAAAGACCGACAGGATCAGTTTTCGAAGACGTGTTGAAAGACATACGACGTGTAAAAGTGATGATCCCCGCATTGGAAGCATTGCAATGAACGTCATTATTTTGAAGTGTGTTGGCCAATATCTGCATCGATGCGTGTTTATTGCGTTGGCGCATAGGAACTCCCTGCGATCCCTGCTTCCTGCATCCCCTAGGATATGAGATGGTCTATAGGGAATAAACAATGTTTCACAAGCTCAAAAATTACGATCTCATGACACCCATCAACATACCTTGCAAAATGACATCCATTTCAATGCCTCCAATGGGGTGATCATCACTTTTACACGTTGTATGCCGCAGCATGTCTTTCAACACGTCTTCTAAAACTGATCCTGTCGGTCTTTTAGGTAGAATAACAGCCAAAAATCTGAACAAGCACAGCCCTGCACAGCAGCCACATCTCATAACCCCAAATTATGTTTATTTACAAATGTCATTTCCATCAGATCGCAATCACAAATGTCAAGTTGCACTGGTGACTTGATACGGTTACTGGGCGTACTTCATGCAATCCCCTTTCGTCTCCCGGCGACAGCTTTGTCCGTCCACAAGCTGGCTAACCTTCCCTCCCTAATATTCTATCCTCCTAGCCATTGGGGACTTGACGAAACATGGGCAACTCCGATGAAGATCAGGCATCCAACTTGGAAAAAAAACATTTTTTTCACGAAAAACTGGTAAAAATGGGCTTGTCCCTCGCATTTTTTCCAGGTTTTTGGAGCGATTGCGATAAACTTTGTGAATATGCGTCAAATAGTAGCTAGACGTCAACATAAGCTCTTGGCCCCGAAACGTCTATCAGGTGTACCACAACATAATTCAATAAAAATGTCCGTTTTATTATAGTCACATCTTTGGAATGCTTTGATAGATTTTTGATGAAACTTGGTATGTGGGTAGTATCTGACGGGTGGAACGTTTGGTTGAAAGGACCCCGCACATTTTATGGGTGAAATGGTTCTCGGTCAAATTGGCTGAAATTTGGATATTTTGTAGGTTTTGGTCCACAAAGGCAATGCTGTGAAGCATAATCTATTTGTATGACCAGTTTGCCCCCTAGAGGGGGCTAAAAGGTGACTCAGTCATGCTTTTGCGGCATTATTCAGGAGCAAAGCGATAGTCTTCCGGGAAACGCCGAAACAGTTCGATTTTCTATTCGAGGGATGCAGCTTTCTGTCATGAATTCACTCATTTTAGGTCAACTGCCCTAAGGGGGTAACTCACCCCCTTAGAACATTATGAGCAACATAGGTCGAGTTGCATATCGTTGAAAAGGTTTTCCGATGCTCTTTGCAACAGTCCTACGCTTTTTCAATTCAAGATTATCGTTCTTGAGATAATGAATTTCAAAGTTTTAATGTAGAAGGTCTCCATAAGGAATTGACCGAATTTAAGTTGAAGAATTTTTATTTTGTCAATGTGGGAGTCTCTGAATCTTGAATCACCGACGGTGGCCTTGTTTTGGGAGGAAGGAAAATGCACTCATGCACACTCTGGCTGAATGGTACCAGGGTAGTGTGAGACTCGCAGTTTCGAAAGGATACCCGCTAAAACCCCTCCTTGGACCTGGTAAGATCCGGACATCCTAACGCCAAAGTAATTTTTTCTTCTGTGTAAGAACTGTCTGTTATTGGTAACAGACCAAGTAAAGTTTTTAGGATAGTTGAAATGTCAGTAGTTCAATGTTAAGAAACCCACACTAGCTAAATAAAATCGTTAAACCTGAGTTCAGTTTATTTTTTTTTTGAATGATCGACTACCTGTAAGTTTGACATTCATTATTTCAAGAACGACTGTCTTGAATTGAAGAAGCGCCGCACTGTTGCAAAGAGCGTTGAAAAACCTTTTCAACGATATGCAACTCGACCTATGTTGCTCATAAAGTTTTAAGGGGGTGAGTGACTCCCTTAGGGGGTTGACCTAAAATGAGTGAATTTATGACAGAAAGCTGGACCCTACAAATAGAAAATCGACCTGTTTGGGCGATTTTCGGAAAAGTATTGTCTTGCTCCTAGATGATTCCACAAAAACATGACTGAGCCACCCTTTCGCCCCCTGTAGGGGGCAAACTGGTGATACAAATAGATTATGCTTCACAGCATTTCCTTTGTGGACCAAAAGCTACAAAATATCCAAATTTCAGCCAATTTGACCGAGAACCATTTTACCTATAAAATGTGCGGGGTCTTTTGGTTGACATCATGACATCAGGCAATCACGGCCGCCAAAACTGAAAAACAAAACTGCCCACCATCCACCCCTGGCCGTTGCCACGCGAGAGGGCCTCTCCTCCGTGTTATGACCAGAACGACTCATACTTTTAAAGCAGTACTCCGCTCAAAAACTCATTCCTGGTCGGGAATGGACTTTTTTTGGAAAATTTCAACTTATATCGAAAAGAGAACGGATTGGGCGACTTATAGTTTTATTTTTAAAATGAAAACGGTGCCAATTTTCCGGCTATATTTTTTTTCAAAATGAAATTTGTACATTCCGTGAGTTCGAAAAAAATGCAGTGCGCAAACTTCCACATCCGACGGGTCCCACGACTGCAAATAGAAGTTGCAGAAAAGATTAACTTAATTTTTGGAGGAAAACTTTTCGAAATCGGATCAACGGTTTCCGAGTTTTTCTCTTTGGAAAAACTGCAAATTTTCCAATTTTTTATCCCGTGACAGATTTTCACCATTTTTTTTTAACAAGAAGTAACTGGTTCTTGAACAGTTTCCAACAATTTTTTTTCAGTTTCCCTGGAATTTCCCGGTTAATAAGGAGCTTTGTTTTCATGAAGCAATTGAACTCGTGCAAATGGTCACTTCATCATCGAAGATAAAAACTCTTGAGCTAGATAATAAAGGAGCCATTTCACACTCGGTGAATTTGATCAGAACAAAAGCTTTCGAGATATTTCGAAAATTTTATCGATAAAACTATCAGCTCTTGTTGTAATATCTCAACGAATAAACTCGCTGGAGACCTCAACGCGCGAATAAGTCACATACCGGCACGATTGGCGGAGGAACCGTGCATCGAAAGCTTGCAGGATCATCCGCGAAGCCGACAGGTTTCTCCTCGGACTCCTCTACCTAGGTGAGTGATACTTCTCTATCTAAAATGAGTGATACACAGCAATAAATAGTTTGTTTGAACGTTTGTCTCTCATCTGAACAATTTATAAAATGCCTACCCTAAGCGAATCCGTGGCAATGTATGATTTTTCCAGTTCTATTTTCCGTCCCATTTGCATAACGTTGTCTGAAAGCTAAAGCTTGAAATAGTTTTAGGGCAACAACACTCTAGCGGAAAGTAAGAATAAGAAACCAAGAAAACACGATGTAGATCTACAAACTACACAATGTAGGAATCAAATACCCACCAAGGTTCCTGCTATATTGAAATTAAAATAAACGATTTTTGTCACGAACGTATTTTAATGAGAAATCTTCAATTGAATCGTTTGAAGGCATTATTTGACATTCGTGCCAGTGAATTAACACTCGAGGTTTTGAGCATTCTGCTTATTTTAGTAGGGGAAATGATATCGTATGCACAGTTTGTTGTCTTAACCTACGGTGTACAGTGCCTATAAAGCACATAGGTACCTGAAGTATGAACTGTAACTGGGTTCAATTTTGCGAAACTTGAAAAAAATCAGGACTCGCACAGGGTTCGAACCTGCGACCTCCGATTTCTTTTCATAAAGTTCGGTGCTCTAACCAACTGAGCTAACGAGTCGTTATTTTGCAGCCGGATAAACATGCTACATCAATGTGGAGTTTCCTATGAATCACGTCGAATTTATCATCAGAATATCTAATCTACTCCTACCAGTCCTACCTCCTATACCAATGTACTTATCGTGTGATCAGTTGAATTCACAATTTAAGCAGGCTGTGACCAAATTCCGGAATGTGACGCCGGTTTTGACAAAAGCAAAGACTGCTTGATCTAAAATTCATTTGATCACACTGCTTACCTATTGTTACCACGAAAAAAAAATTCTTCTCTCGGATTTTTTTTTTATATTTAAATGATAACAGTTTTGAGTATACTAAAGGTATATAGGTATAGCAGTAGATGCACAAACTCACACTTATATTATACTTTATTGATTATGAAATAGTATGAAATGGAATTGAAAATAGCTTTGACCTTGGCTAGACTCGCGCCAGGTTCACCAGAGCGCACCAGTCTGGGTGAAGCGGACCACTTTGGAGAGGATCTCAATAAAAATCCAAGCAACCAGTTTCGCGCAAAGTCCAACGCAAATTCCACCAAGGATTCCATTTTCTCACCCTCATTGTTTTCTTTACCCCAATTTTCTTTTCAGAATTTGCACCTTAGAGCCTCCTAAAATTCAAGCTGTGGCAACTCTATACCACCAGGCATCAGTTTGTGTAGCAAATCGATTGATTTTTCTCAATTTCTCCTTCGAATAAGCCACCACGGATACAAAGCCGTGGATGTCTCATGCTCGGTCGCTTCGACTCTTTGTTTTTTAGCAATGAACTGATTGGCTGTAACTCTGCAGCAGAAGAAAAATACAGGAGTTTTCTGGATGCGGTAAGTTTAATTTTTATTTAAATATAACAAGTTATAAAATCGTGTGCAAACTAAACAACCTCAGTATCGAACGAAAGCTCATTTGCACCAACATGGTGAGTGGACTTGAATTTTATTACTTGCTTGCATTGTACCTATAATACACCTATTCTATAGGTACTGCTTATTTTATGTTTGAATTAGCTTTTAACTGAACGTTTAAGACTAACCACTATTTCAACAACTACTGATCTGTAGCAGGTAGGTAGGTATCTATAAAAAACTTGTTAGTTACATGTTAATTTTCAATTTTTTTTTCGTTCAAAGCAACATTCGCATTTTTGAACCAGGCTTTGTGAGTCATTGACACTCGACGAAGCTCACATAAGGTCTTTGTAACGAAATGAACTGCGCACCAATTAAAATGGGTCACCCAAAAATTTCACTGCCGTCAATCGAAGTGATTCAACTCCTGAATAAGTACCAATTTTAATAATTTTTTGTTTTCCGATTATCTCAAGTATATTGGACTATAATTTGTGATGAGCCATTTCGGCACATGTCAACTATCGTAAGATGCTGAAAAAAGCTACTGTCGCAACTCTCCCATGGTGCCAATTTCCCAGATTTGCCCTAACATCATCTCGACTGTAAAAATCAACGATTCTGTGGTACTCACTTGAAATTTTTATTCTCTGAATAGCTGGTAAACTGGAGCCATTATAGCAGGAACACGTATCAATCTATCCGCTAGCTACCTACTACTCTGCATTTTTTTTAGAGGTCAAAAAGTTCTTTTTGCAATTCCAAGCAGTATGGGTTCACAGAATCAGATTTTTTTGTGGTAATTCTCAAAAGTGATCCGGTCACCCCGTCCATCCCATGGGGACCAGCCCCCAGTTGATCCATTTCAGTTCTGTAACTCGGAGGATCGACACAGCATCAGAATAAGTTCAGGATGTCATAAAAAAGTCCCCTCAAAAGTGATCCACAACAAAGATACAGCTCTTCAAATTTTAAAAAAGGCGATTTTCGTGAAGGTACAACTTCCACAATTTTCAACCGATTTCGCTGAATATTTCACTCATACGTCAAAAACGCGATAATTCGGACACAAATTTTGAGGATTAATAAGCGATAATCCGAAAGACCATATCGATAATTCAATCGATATGTCATTGTTTAAACACCTACTGTCAAACAAACATGATGCGTGCCCAGTGTTAGCGTTGGACTCTGGACACTGTATGGGGATGCTCAATTGCTCATGCTCAAGCGAATACTCAAGGACCCAGAGGAATGTGCAAGAAATTGAAACGATTTGGGATTGCGCAGTCATAATGATTTCACACTTTTCACGTCAGCCTCCGGTTCTCTTTTCTGTTCTGCGGCTCAGTACAGTTAGGTGGCTATCCATGTATCGTCAATTTTATTGTCGTGTGAAATAATATGTGAATAATTTGTAGAATGATTCGGGAAATATTCTTTCAAATACCACTCTTGCAATGAAAATGAACCGGATAATTCTGAAAATGCGTGTTGCCATAAGAAAACCGCATTCGTTTGTTTTCTTCTGTTGTTCTAAAGAAGAGCCCTCCCCCTGCGGGGTCGGGCTCTTTTAGCTTTCGAACAACAGAGGAAACAAACTCATGCAGTTTTCAGGCAACACGCATTTTTCAGAATTATCGGTAATTTCCATTGCACTCGTGGTATTATACCCGAAAATTTGCCTAGGTCCCTCTGTAACAAGCATCTAATGGGAAATTTAAATTTCTGGATAAGTTGTCCAGTGGCGGAGCTACTGGGAATTTTGACATAATCCCATCCCCTATTATTTCCTAAGTCCCTGGAAAACTTCGGAAATTTTGTTCCGGATTTATCGCAGCAATTTGAATAGTTTTAGTTCAAGAAGTTTATAAGAAGCTGTAACATAGGTATAATAACAAATGTGCGGATTTTGATGTGTTCAATACCGTATGATCAAAAACTTTTTTACTCAAGTCAGGCTGTGGCCTGGCCTAAATCAGCCTTGTATGCCTACCATTGACCAGATCCACAGCCTGCCTTGAGTAAGAAAGTTTTTGATCATATGGCACGCCTAGATACGCCACTGAACGAGTTTAACCCAAAAGTATGTGCACCTCCTAGATTTTTGTAGTTATTTTCTACTATCTACTACTACTATCTAAGGATCATTTTAAGACAGAAATGAAAAAAATAGATAGAGCCGTTTTTTATTGATTATTGTTTTTATCATTTTTGGACAAAATGGCCTAGATGTTAGTTGCTAAAAAAATGTTTGCACTTTAAAATGTTATGATGCCAAGACGCCACTCAACAGATATGTTGATTTAAACCATTCTGATTCGATTCAGACTAACCATTAGTTCTAAACAGTCCAGTGGTATATACAGGGTGGAAAAAGTTCGAAAATTGTCATTTTATGAACCAAAGCAAGTGGAGTCTTGTAAATCGCCTAAACTTATCTGCATTTATGCTTGAATGGAGTTGGATTGGTGAAATAAGATTTTGCCGAATCAATTCTAGCGGTCTTATTCCTCGACAAAAATTAAACATTCAAATCTAAATATTTCTGAAGCTAGAGGTAAGTACTCTATGTTATATGTTTGCTCCTTGTTCCTCATAATCAAAATTCATGTTGATATTTGTATTTATCATCTCGTAATATATTTTATGCAGTATGTTATATGCATCTTCACCAATGACTATCTTCTAGGCTTGTAATATGGTCTCAATGGGGGAATAGGGGAATGAAGACTCTCATTTATTTACTATGAATTGCAGGCGTTTTTGTTCAGAAAGTTCTTGAATTTGAAAAATATTTTCATAATCAATTCATAGTAGGTACCTACTTCCCTGTAGCTTCCAAAAACAACCTGATTGATAAATTTCTGTCACGGAATAAGAGCCCACTGAAATTGATCCGCCTTATTTCACCAATCCAACTTCATTTTGAAACTGATCTTTCTTGGTTTCACTTTCACTCATTTTTATGGCTCATGATGGGTTAATTTTTCATCTCATTTCACAACAGTACCAGACATGTTCTTAAGACCTCTTCAGGCATGATATTGAAAAGTGATTTATAATAAATTTTCGGTTGAAAATATGACTAACCTAATTCTATAATATTCAAACCATCACAAAAGCCATCATGGGAGCTACAAATGTGTGGAACCAAAAGAAACCCGATTGACAATGGCAACAATTATTGTTCTTCAGAATCAGAATGAGGGGATTACGATTGTTACGATTTTGAGAATTATTACATACTTATTTAGGTACTTGTACTAAGGTTATTTTAATCTAAAACAAGTCTTAGAATTACTTGAAAAAATTAATTGTTAAAATAGTTGGCCCAAAGGTTAACTACCCATCTCATTTCATTTTTTAAGCTGTTTATTATAAAAATGGCAAGTTACATCACAATATCTTGGAGAGTCACGGATTGGAAAAAAAATCTATGTATAAAAATTTCTGTTTTTTTTAATATTCCAGAAACGGGTAAACACATTCAAAGCTCGCATTCAAGAACCGTTTGTTGGGACTTTTTAAGCATAATGTAGATAAATTGTGGCGACTTACAATTTTCCACTTCAAAAAATAACAATTAAATAATAATTTTTGACTTCTTTCTTTTTTCACCCTGTATACACCCCCGGCATGGTTGGCACCAATGCTACTAGTCTGCATCGAAAGAAAATGGCTCAATTGACACCTCTGTTGACTTACATCTCAACATTATAAATATCAAGGTGGAAACATGTTTTTAGCAACTAGCATCTAGGCCATCCTGTCAAAAAATGATATTATCGAAAAACGGCTCTACCGATTTTTTTCATTTTTGTGTTAAAATAATCCCAAGATAGCGTAGAATGAGAAAATACAATAATCTAGGAGGTGCACGTACTTTTGGGTTGAACTCGTTTCAGGCTAGGCGTGATGGTGCATGAAAAGCCAATTCAATGCTCGTTTGTTACCTTCTTGTTAAAAGTCGATAACTTTGGAATGCTGATTTTCTTCGACCTTCAAAATCGATACTTGTTGTTCCGAAAAATCGTCAAGAATCCGATTCTTACTTCTCATCGAGTTCTCCAAGAAATGAGAGTAAGTTATCGTGGATTTTGTTTTTGGTTTTTGGACTCCTCGTATGTTGAAACGTCGACATCTGTAAAAAGCAAAAAAAATCGTATGTATGTATGTATGTAATTTATTTGTTCAAACCCTTGGGGTATACAAAGTAAAAAGCAAAAAAAATCGTCGTCATGTCTACCGCGGGACATATCTCATCGTGGCATCCTTCCTGTAACGTCTTTGAAGACTCGCATATCCAGAAACCTACGAAAACTTTTTTTCGAAACGTCTCTTGGGGTGCGACGTTGGAAATAGAAAGAAAGATTGAAAATAATTTGCAGGAAGATGGAAATTGTTTGAATGAGGAAACTTGCACGTCAGATCGCCGAGCATCACCAACATAGCCCGACAGACACGTGTTTCGACCTTATTTGGGACTCATCAGTGTCGGGGTATTCGAGGCAACGCTCAGCGATTTCAGTGAAACCGTTCACTTAAATCACTGGAGCGTCCGTCGTCTCGAATACCCCGACACTGATGAGACCCAAATAAGGTCGAGACACGTGTCTGTCGGGTTTCGTTGGTGGTGCTCCGGTAATCTGACGTGCGGATTTCCTTATTCAAATTATATCATAGCAGTGAGCTGCTTGGAAGCGTTAACTTTTTCAACCGAAGAATTCCTGGGAAATTGGGGAAAAACGGGCAATTAGGAAAAAAAATTGTTGGGTAATACTCAAAAAACCAGTTACCTTTTGTTTGAAAAAAAAATAGTGAAAATCTGTTGTTGACAGGATAAGAAGTTGGAAAGAATGCAGTTTTTTTTGTAAAAGGAAAACTCGGAAACCGTTGGTCCGATTTCGAAACTTTTTCCTCCAAAAATCATTATCTTTTCTCTAACTTCCATTCCCAGCATGTCTGCACCTGAAATGGATATTTCGTGGGGCTCACCGCATGTCGAAGTGCACTGCACTGCAGTTTTTTACAAATTCACGGAAAGTGCAAATTTTATATTGAAAAAATTACTATCATTATCTACTTATAGGTAGAGGTCAGCAATTGAAGTGGGCCACCCAAAAACTTTGTTCCTTTTCAAATATAAAAATCAGCGGAAAGAAGCAACCGATTTTATGACGGTTTACGATGTCTGATAGAATGATTCTCTGTTCTCGATATGTGATGTCAACTTTTTATATTGTAGGCAACAATGTACATGATATACAGGGTGTTTCCAAAATGATGATAAAAACTTCTAGGGGAGATTCCCCGTCAAAAATGGACCAGGAAAAAATATACCTTTGATGTCCTAAAATGCTCCGATGAAAAGTTACAGGGTGTTCAAGTTGAATTTTGAAAACTGATTTTTTAACATAAGTTTTGAACCGTTCAACCGATTTTGTTCAAATCTCCAACAAAGTTAGCTGAAATAAGCCTCTATCGAATGATGGTAGCGTGTTGAGAAAAAAAAGTTAAGGGGTGTAGATAATGGGAGGTGTCCTCATTTTTACCTCCCTATTTTTCACACCCCTAGCTATTTTTCCAAATTGTTCTTGTTTTTGAATTTTACGTTCAATTTAGAGAAAAAAGTTACCTGTGCAAAATTTTGATAAGGGGCTTTATTTCCGAGATATCTGGGTTTGAAACTTAGGAGAACATCTCGAAATTGCCACTTTCAAAAGCCTAAAAATTAGAATCCAAAAAACTCACGACTTCTCAGCAGAAATAGGTTCTCTAGAATTTCTGAGTTAATCAACCACTATTTTTTCTAAGAAACAAGAAGTTTTCAGAGAAAAAAATTGGGCTCATTGAAAGTGGCGATTTCGAGATGTTTCCCAAAGTTTCAAACCCAAATATCTCGAAAATGAAGCCTCTCATAAAATTTTTGCAAGAATAACTTTTTTTCTAAATCGGATGTAGAATCCAAAGATCAAAGCAATTTGGGATAATAGCTAGAGGGTAAAAAATAGGGGGAGAAATATGACAACATCCCCCTGAATTATCTACGCCCCCGATTTTTTTTTCTGAACACGTTGCTCATTCGATAGAGACCTATTCGGGTTGACTTTATTACAAATTTGAACAAAATCAGTTGAACGGTTCAAAAGTTATGTCAAAAATCGATTTTGAAGATTCAACTTGAACACCCTGTAACTTTTCAATGGAGCATTTTAGGACATCAAAGATATATTTTTTTCCTGGTCCATTTTTGATGGGGAATCTCCCCTAGAAGTTTGTATCACCATTTTGGAAGCACCCTGTAGGTACAGGTTGAGAACGGAAGATGTACCGAAATGGTCAATCTTGAATCATGTGTAACTATTGTAAAAATGATATCAGACTTTTTGTGACTTCATATTTGGAAAACTCCAATCAATGTTCGGAACGTTTTTCCAAATTTGCGTCTATCTCCTTCAAATACAGGGTGATTCGAAAAAAAAAAGTTGGTTTTGCCACTGGTAATGGGTTTTCTTATTGTCCGATTTTCAAAATATGGACGGCGAATTCAAGCTTATTCTTCGGGAAATGGAGCCTGAAAATCAGAATCGACTCAAAACAAACATTCAAAACAATGGACTTCACCAAAGGTAACCCTAATATGAAGTACGCTCGGAATCCGTTTTGGATGAAATTTTTTGACAAAATTAAAGACGGTGTTCAATTGGTAAAACAAGCGTTGCGAAATCAATCCCTGTGGGTTTATTCCTTGACGGATTGTTACCATTTCGGTCTCTTTCGAAAGCTACAAGGATGTACTTTAGTTTGAGCCTATTGGCATTTCCAAAATCTAATTTTTTTTCAAAAATTTTGACATTTAAAAAAATTATTTTTGGATTTTGGAAATGCCAATGGGCTCAAACCAAAGATCATCCTTGTAGCTTCCGAGAGAGGTCTAAATGGTAAGAATCGGCCAAGGAATAAACCCACAGGGATTGATTTCGCAACGCTCCTTTTACCAATATGACTCCGTCCTTAACTGCTTTTCAAACGAACCGTTTACTCCGAACATTTCGACGTACTTTTCGCTTGTATATCCTTTCCGTAATCAAGCGGTTGTGAATTCAATTCCATCACCGACCATTCTTGACTGATACAAGCGAAAACTACGTCGAAATGTTCGTAGTGAACCGTTCGTTTGAAAAACGATTGATTTTCTTATACATTTTTCATCCAAACCAAATCCCAAGTGTTACCACTTCATATTTGGGTTACCCTTGAGTCCATTGTTTCGAATGTTTTTTTGAGTCGATTCTGATTTTCAGGCTCCATTTCCCGAAGAATGAGCTTCAATTCGCCGTCCATATTTTAAAAATTGGATAACAAGGAATCCCATCATCAGTGCAAAATCAATTTGTTTTAGATCACCCTATAATTGTAAGAGATAGACGGCAATTGAAAAAAACAGTTTCGAGACAATGAGTCGAGCTTTCTAAATATGAAGTCACAAAAAGTCTGGTATCATTTTTACAATAGTTACACATGATTTAAAATTGACCATTTCGGTACAGCTTCCGTTTTCACCCTGTATATCATGTATATTGCTGACAATAGAACCAAACTGACCTGACACATCGTGGAGAAAGGACCATTCTATCAGACGTCGTAAACCGTTCTGAAATCGGTGCCTTCTTTCCGCTGATATTTATACATATTTGAAAGGAAATAAAATTTTTGGGTGGCCCGCACTTCAATTGCTGACCTGTTTGAATTTGGAAATTGACGAAATTCGGTGGATCGATGCAGAATTCGATGCAAAATGACATAATAAAATTCCCGAAAATTGCAAAGCTCAGAATTTTTTTTTTAAACCAATCAATAAGCACCATTCTTGAAAATGTCTGGTTTTCTAAGTATAACTTGTGCCTAAACTGGAGCCATCATAACAAAAACACAAGTGTGAAAAATGAAGCCCGGTTAGTTCCCAAGAGATCAAACTAAGCTCATTATTCTGTGGGTATAATTAGTTTGGTGGACTAGCGCCAAATATTGCCGAAACTATGAATTTCATGACCATGGAACAATTTGTTTGCAGGCATGTTCAGAAAACGTTCCTCTATCGTTTGAGGAAGTGCTGCCAAACAATTTTCCAACGCAGGGGGGCTGGGAGGCCCCTTTATGACATTTTGATTTTTTTTTGACGATAACTTCCCTGATGAAAATGCTGAAACAAAAAAATCAAGTGCTAAAAATGCTACTCAAGCTTGAGCGTTTATGAAGTTTATGCAGAAAATTGTTTATTGATGCATTATTTTTAGGAAAACTTCGAATGGGAACAAGTAGTATTCATCAAAGCGGAAAGAAGTAACAAGTGAATATGCCTCATGGGCATGAGGCTCAGTAGCGCACTTCTTTTTTGAAGGATTAGTGAACGCAAGATGTTAATTAGGGTTCTACCGTTATTCGGGCAGAAATTTCAATCTGGCGGCCAAAATAGCGTCAGAATCATGAAATTTGGCATAAAAATCAAGATGATCGTACTAATGATGGGTAATAAGAGATTTCAATATGGCGGCCAAGATGGCGGCAGAATGTTGGAATTCGGCTGGAGAATAAGAATGATCATACGAAACAAAGGTAAGTCCCAAGCTCCATGAAAATCGTTAAGTGATAAGAAATTTCAAGATGGCGGCCAAGATGGCGGCAGAGCATCATTTGTCTAAAATCTGATGTATTTTGACGAAGTTCACATCGCCTGCAAATTTCACTCAAATCGGACCACTTTCAGAGAAATTCAAAATGGCGGACCAAAGATGGCGGCCAAGTGACAAAAATCATTAGTTAAATTTATATAGTGGACACGTACGCATTTGATTGGCATTGGCACCACATCGATATATTTTTTCGTTGAGGCATAATTTTCCTAATTCTAACACTTTGAAACATGTTCAATATGGAGAAAACAAGATGGCGGCGGGGCATAAATTGGATGTACCCTAATGAAGTTCACATAGCCTGCAAATTTCACTCAAATCGGACCACTTTCAAAGAAATTCGAAAAGAGGATAAAAAGAGGTTTTTTAGAGAGAAAGTAAGCGGGAGACGAACAAGTTCATCACTAAATCTTAATACAATCACCGCTGTATATCAGAATGTCCGTGGTTTGAACACGAAAGTCAATGATTTCTACTCAGCCACATGTGAACAGAGTTTCGATCTAGTTGCACTTACAGAAACTTGGCTCAAACCTTGCGTCAACTCTGAAGAACTTTCTCACAACTACACAGTATATAGGTGTGACAGGAATTTGGCTGCCATGTCACTGTCACGTGGTGGTGGCGTTCTGATTGCCGTCCAGAGGGGTATTCAAGCGACTCCCATTGACCTGTCTGTTCTCCTAACTAGACTGCCAACCATTGAGACTGTCGGATGCAAGATCCATCTAGCATATGGTACAATCCACGTCTTTGTAATCTACTTTCCTCCAGTTGCACAGTCAGATGACTACGCGTTATTTTATGAGACCGTTGAGTCTCTGATGAATTATTCAAAGGGGTGTCGGACTGTCACTATGGGTGATTTCAATATGCCTGAGTATGCGGAAGCGAGGATGAGTGTGAAGACGTTGGATCTCATAGATTTCATGGGCTCTCTCGACATGGAGCAGATCAACGGCATTCGAAATTCCGGAAACAAAATTTTGGATCTAGTGATTACCAATATAAAGGGTAATGTCACACATGAACTGCCTCCTCTCATTGCGGAGGATTTGCACCATCCCTGTTCATCGGTGAGCTTCAGTGTTGAACACGACGTCATCCAAAACTTTCCGACAGGCGGAGCCTCCTTGGAGTATAACTTTCGAAGGGCGAACTATGTTGGCCTCTATGATGCCATTTCGAATCTGGATTGGTCGTCCATATATGCTGAGAAAGATATCAATACAGCAACCGACATCTTTTACTCCAAAATATATACGGTTCTTGACGTAGGTATTTGTTCCCAAAAGAAAAACTCACCAACGCAAAAGGTCGTATCCGAAGTGGTTTACGTCCGACATCATCAAAGATATGAAAACAAAAGGAGAAGCTGCATAGGAATATGAAAATATCAACCAATCCAGCATGCAAGATGAAGTACACTGCTTTGCGGTCGGAGCTGAAGAAGCGAATTAGAGGAGCATACCAGGATTACTTGGAGTCCACCGAAAGAAGGATTAGCACAGATCCAAAAGAACTCTGGAATTTTGTGAAAAGCAAGCAGAAAAAAACTCGGATACCTGGCCAAGTCAACTATGCGGGAACAAAGTATTCCAATCCGGATCATATTGTCGATGCTTGTTACCTTTTAGACTCTCCGGATGGAAATTTTGAGAATCTTTTATTCTACCCGGGGTAGAAAACGGGGCCAGAGAGACCTCTGGGGTACATCACCGCTACAGTATCGACTAGCTCAGTTCGGAAACATTACCGAGTGTGTCAGCGTTCACGAATCACAAAGGGGCGCAGTGGCATGGCAAATTAAAGACCCTGATTTAGCAGTGACAAACATTTAATTATGAAATTACTCTAAATAAGTTTACAAAGGAGTACTAAACAACTAATCAAGAATTCGACGACTTATAGGCGATGAATATAATGTTTCTAAAATGAACTTGCCCGGCGAATCGTGCGACGTCATCAGCCCAGCAATCCCAGCCTCCAGATTCACTGCTTCTCTGCCATGCTCCTCCAGGTTCGCAGCGAGTCGGCCCCTCTTGTCATGCCGTCCACCGGTAACAGGCCCGCACAGCTGTCGGGTATGTTTTGGGGAGAATTCTCCCTGGACGCCACCTTCCATGTCGCTGCTCCGGTGAGACGGTTGATTTGCCGTGAAAGGTCGGCTGCGGCATGACTTTGGGCGTTCCCACTGGACCTGGAACATGACAGAGAAACAGTAATCGGTCACAAAAAACAAGGCATAGATTGCACGATGACAAGGCCAATACACAGGCAACTAAGAGAAATAAATCAGTTACATACAAGTCGCAACAACAGGTGGTATTGAACTCGTCGGACAGATAGCCTCAAACATTTTGACTTAATTAAACAAAACCGTGGAAACTGACATCACCGCCTGTCAAATGGCCGACACGGCTGCCAACCTGACAGACGGCAAAGTCCATCGACAGCAGACATTCCCAGTCGCACAACAAACAAAAGTGAACGAGGTTTTTCGCGTTCGGCGCACGACCGCACCATCAATGCCAAACTGACACCGTGCGAGCGAGACGGATAAACTTTCAATAATACAGGCAGGCATGGTACGCAGGTAGAGAAAAGAATCAAACATGAGAAAGACAAGCTTTTCGAAATGAACTTAACTTTTCCTGTACTCGAAGTCCGGCGGGTGAGTTGGATTCCGCGGGACCCCACGAGCGAAGCTGGTAGAGTGCATTCGGTCGCCGACGGCACGGGAGCACAGAACATGCAGACGATAGCCCCCTTGGTCGTTGGACGACAGCAGAACAAGTAGAGGTGGACGTTGGCGCTCTTCTGCGCCTCCAAGGCCGCAGAAATATGGACGGTAGCGCTCTTCCGCGCGGGCGAGAGCGCAGAGTGAGGGTTGGGCCCCCATGGGCATCCAAGGACAGCAGAAAACAGTTGTAGGGTGGACGTTAGCGCTCGTCTGCGCCTCCAAGGCCGCAGAAATATGGACGGAAGCGCTCTTCTGCGCGGGCGGGAGCGTAGATTGAGGGTTGGGCCCCCATGGGCATCCAAGGACAGCAGAAAACAGTTGTAGGTTAGCGCTCTTCCCTACCTTGAGGGGGCGCGGGGTGGACTAGCGGCGCGTTCATCACACTGGCGAGTTCGGTACGGGCATCCGCAGGTAGACAGGGAAACGGAGAGCGTCCTCTGATGAATCGACGAGCAGCCCCCCGCCGAAACGGCCTGTTTATAAAAATGTACCAATAAAGAACCTGCTCTCCGGACGTAGACAAGTTGAATGGAACATACCCAAGGCGCTCCTCTTCAAAGTGGTGCACGCACCGTAAGTGTACTACTCACACATGACGTTTTTCGATACACTGGTTCGAGGCGAAAAGAACGAAATCTGGGCGCGGCCGGTTTTATAGGGACGCCGTTTCTTGCCCAAAAAAAACTCCGCTGTTTTTATCCTCGACGGAGCATTCCATGGCCGCACAGTCCGACTGTCGCTGCCAACTCAGCGCCGAGAAAATCACCAGAACCTGACCACCCCGAGTTCAGGTCCGGGCTCAATTTTTGAAGAAGGGCCTCGCACCCTGAGCGCTCGAAAATCGAGGCCGTAACATGCTTTTGACATCTTCTTCGGGAATGTATTCTCTAAGCCCACCAAAAACTACAAAACGACTCAACCGCGTCCGGAAGGTGACAACATCACCATCACTGACTTTTCTGAGGATGAGATTCTGCGTGCTATGCGAAGAATGAAGCCCAAACAGTCGACTGGCCCCGATCGAATTCCATACTTCGTAGTTAGGGATTGCGCGGGGGCTTGGGCACGGCCGCTGCTGCATCTTTTCAATCTGTCAGTCGGCTCGTCAACGTTTCCCAGTTATTGGAAGACATCGAAGATAACGCCGGTCCACAAATCAGGTGACATCGAGGATGTAACGAATTACCGTCCAATTGCACTTATATCCGGTTTCGCAAAAGTGTTCGAAAGCTGCATATACAGCCGTATTTACCACCAAGTGAAAAACAGAATATCCACGAGACAACATGGTTTCTTTGAGAGACGCTCAACGGCGACAAATCTGGCATATATCACGCACTACGTAAGCCAGTCCCTGGACGGGGGAGGTCAGGTGGATGCGGTCTATGCAGACTTTGCAAAAGCATTCGACATAGTGGACCATCATATTCTTCTTTCGAAGCTGACGGCATTCGGATTCCATCAGAATCTTGTGTCTCTTCTGAAGAGTTACCTGTCTGACAGACATCAGTTTGTTGAGTATATGCGCCACAGGTCATTCTCCTACACGGCCACAAGTGGAGTACCGCAAGGTACGAATCTCGCTCCCCAACTGGTTCTAATCTTCATCAACGACATCGTGCGAAGCCTAGAGAGCGAGGTTCTGCTGTTCGCGGATGATGTGAAGATATTTCGTGGTGTTGAGTCCGGTGGTGACTGTGCCCTGCTTCAGGCCGATCTTGACTCTTTGATGGAGTGGTGCATGTCTAACAACCTCTCCTTAAACATCGCCAAATGTAGTCAAGAGTAACATACAGCAGAGCAAGAAATCCCATACACTACAATTACAAACTTGGTGCCGAAGAGTTGCGACGATGCACTGAGGACAGGGATCTTGGTGTGCTCTTTGACTCCACACTGTCGTTCGTAGGACACATGAATGCGATCACTGCCGCTGCGTCAAGGACGGTAGGCTTCATATACAGAAATTGCCGTGAATTTCCGGGTACCACAGCATTGACCACCATGTACAAGACCCTCGTCAGGCCAAAGCTTGAGTACTGCTCCATTATATGGTCTCCACACTACGAGAAATACACCAATCAATTAGAGTCCATCCAAAGAAGATTCCTTAAGTTTGTCCACTGCCACGTGACTGGGGTCTATCCTGAGAGGGGCCATCCGCACGACCAGCTCCTGGAGATGTTCGGTTTCGATTCTCTGTCCCAGCGGCGAGATATGTTTGATGCCATATTTTTGTACAACTTATGCAATAATGTTGTAGACGCTCCCGCTTTGCTAAAATGCATAATGTTTCGTGTACCACGTCTTGAGTCGAGGCATGCAGCTCTCTTCCAAGTTCCGATCGCCAGAACGAATAACGTATGGTCCGAAAGTTTTGGGAAATTGTTCAAAGCTAATAACTTTTTCTGAATGATCTTTATTGTTTAACTTGAAATTTCAAAAATTAACATCATATATAACAATAACAAATTCATATTCATCATATTGATAATGGACCATTATCTTCGATGGGTCTCAATTTTCTTCTGCCATGTTCCATGATTTTCTGTATCAATTTCTCAAATGTGAAATTCTCTAATGTTATTGAAAAATGCGACGCCGTAATTGGTCTTCATTTGCAGCTTCCCATCCCTTGTCGTATACTATCCTGCTCAATACTTACCAAAAATCTTGTATTGGTCGAGCTTGCGGTACATTGGGAGGCAGGAGCTCACAGAAAAAATTAAAACTATCCAAAAAAAAGTTATTAGCTTTTAAAAAAATTCCCAAAACTTTCGGACCATACGTTATCCTGCGTGCTTCCCCGACTTACAGAAGCTGTCAACTTATCAAACAAGTGTTGACGAAGGAAAATTCCACTAGATTGGATATACACGATGCAAATGTGACTTCTTCTAAACGTCATTTCCAAATTTTAACTGTATCGTCTTGATGTTTATGTTATGTTAGCAATCACGGGGACGAGTCCCGAGGTGGCTTCGGTTAAGCTCTATAACAAACTTTCCGCTCCGGGTGCGGATGATTTTTGACGAGTTTGCTTTCAAAAGGAATGTAAGGAAGTTGCTGCTTGGATTTTCATTTTACACTGTTGAGGAATTCCTCGATAAAACTTTTGTGTAGAGGAATGGGTTGAGTGAGACCAGTTGTCGGCTGTGTGATATTTTTTGTTTGTATGTGCCTGTACTAATTGAAGTTATTCAGTCGTGTGAAATGTGTAAATAATTGTAACAATTTCTTTTGTCTCACAAATTGTGTCTCCTATGTTAGCTTTTAAGTGCTTATTTTGTCTCCCTTTCTTTTTTGACGCTTGCCATAATTACTAATGTAATTTCAGATTTTCAAGGCAATAAAATACTATTGATTGATTGATTGATTGATTGATGTTTAATGTTTTATAGACCTCTATTTTCTGTGTAACTGGATCTTGAATCTGTACGGAAATAAATATATGAATTATGAATTATGAATTAAATTCAAAATGGCGGATCAAAGATAGCGCAACCAAGTGAGAAAAATTATTGGTCAACTTTATATAGTGGTCACGTACGCATTCGATTGGCGTTTGCACCACATCGATATCTTTTTTCGTTGAGGCATAATTCTCCTAGTTCTATCACTTTGAAACATGTTCAATATGGAGAATACAAGATGGCGGCGAGGCATTAATTGTTGAAAATTGGATCGATCTTGATGTGGTTCACATTGCCTGCCAATTTCATTTCAATCGGATCACTTTTAGAGAAAATCAAAATGGCGGATCAAAGATGGCGGCAGAATAACAAAAAACCAGAAGTCAACTTGACATCCTGGACATACAGGGTGGCAGAGGATTTTTCGGGCATTTCACATCATTTTTTCGAAAAAAGCTCAGACAGGTCGATTTTGATATCGAGGGGGACATCTGAAACATACATTGGCAAATTTCTATCTTCAGCCCCCTCACCCCTACCCACCTCAACTTTAGAATTTCAAATGACATCATCTACTTTGCGATACATCAAATCAAAGAGAATCTAATTCTTTTTCTGAAAAAAATATTTTCAAAATTTTCAACCCCACCCCCATCTTCCTAAATTTCTCTGAATGTCCCATTTTATATCTTCGATCCCTCAATTCCCTTCAATTTAATCAGCGTCATCCTAAATAGCATCCAAGGAGAAAATCTTTGGTGGAGGAGAGTGTTACCCAAGTTCACCCCTTTCCTATCCCCCCCCCCAATTTCAAAACCTAACAGACACAACCAACTTTGTGATACATCAAATGAAAGGAAATTGATTTCTCTTTCTGAAAACAATTTTTTTGGAATTTTCAACCCCTCTCCTGATAAATTGAACATTCGAGGTATTTAGGGGGAAAGGGGGCTTTCTGAAAATTCTGAAAATATTTTATTCAGAAGAAGAATTCAATTACCTTTGATTTGATGTATTACAGAGTAGGTAGTATCATTTTAGATTTTGAAGTTGAGGTGGGGGAGTGAAGGGGTTAATTTGGGTGACACTTTTTACACAGAAAATTTTCTCCCTTGATGCTGTGCAGGATGACGTTGACTGTACCAAAGAGAATCAAGAGATCAAAAATATTACATTGGAAACTCTGACAATTTCAGGAAGAAGGAGGGTGGGGTTGAAAATTATAAGAATATTTGTTCAGAAAAAGAATTTAATTCTCTTCGATTTGATGTATCGCAAAGTGGGTGGTGTCATTCGAAACTTCGAAGTTGGGGTGAGTGGGGGTGAGGGGGCTAAAGATAGAAATCCGCCAATGAATGTTTCAGATGTCCCCCTCAATATAAAAATCGACCTGTTCGAGCTTTTTTCAAAAAAATTGGGTGAAATGCCCGAAAACCCCTCTGTTCTGTTTTCGTTGGGCCACCCTGTATGTACTATTGTTCAGCGTTTACACCACATCGATATATTTCTTCCCTGAGGAGTTATCCCGGGTACGGACGGACGGACGGACGGACGGACGGACGGACAAAGTGAAGCTAAAAGCGCCTTTTTCCCATTTTTTGGGAAAGTGCGCTAAAAATTGGAATACTCTAAAGAAATCGCGTAGAATACTAAAGACAATGAGTAATTTTTGCGAAGAATGTTCTAATTGGTTACGTGGTTACGTGGTTGATTGGTTATTTGGTAACGAACGATCAATAGCAATCCACAACACACGCGTCCCAACCCAACTTCAACTCCGACTAAAGTTTGTGCTTGTCACAAACCGACCAAATCTGAGGGATCTGAACATTTCCAGTCGAGATCCAATTAGAAATAGTTTATATACCTATAAAAAAAGGTCAATTCAAAAATTGAATTCATATACTTTGGTTGAACATTTTTTTTTTATTTTACAGAAACTTCATGTTCAAGCCACCAGACCGTTCGCTCAGCTCGACGTCAGGTGGAAAAGACAAAGCAAGTTCTTGGAGTACAGTCAGTATGCACGAATGACGGACAAGTGTACGTTTCATACGTTTATTCTGGTCTCCTCTTTTGTGATGGCTGATACTGATAAGCAACTAGCTATACAGGGTGTTCATTTGAAAAATTGTCACCCCTGATTTCTCGCCGCCAAAATTTTTCACAAGAAAACGCCGAAACAGGTCTATTTTTGTTTCGAGGGGGACATCTAGGACACATAGGACATTTTTATCTCCAATCCCTTTGTCCCCCCCCCCCCTACCCTACTGTAAAATTTCAAACAGCATTACCTATCTTGTGATACATCAAATTGAAGGTTATGAAATTCTCTTTCCGTCAAACACATTACTAATTTTTTTAAACCACCCCTCAACCCTCATGACAATCCTCTCTTTGTCAATGGAAGAAACATTTTTCTCCTATAAGCTCTTGATTTTGAGAAATAGACTTTCCAGCAAAAACAGGTCGATTTTTATTCCAAGGGGGGTCATCTGAGAAACGTATGGCCTAATTTTCATCTTCCATCCCCTGTGCCCCTACTCTTACTTTAAAAATTTAAGTAGCATTGCTTATCTTGTAATGCATCAGATTCAAAGCACTAAAATTGTCTTTGTCAGAATTATTCCATTTTTTTTCTAACATTTTTCTGTTTAACCGGTCCACCCTATAACAATTTTTATGACATATCAGTGAACTTTTGAGTTGTTCTTCAAAAATCCGTTGGAGTTCCCTTTTTAGCACTTTTATCGCAGAGGTTATCGTCAAAAAAAAATCTAAATTCAAAAAAAGGGCCCCCCTGGGTTAAAAATTGCTTGGCAGCACTTCTGAAATCATAGGGGGAGGTTTTCTGAACATGCCTGCAAAAACATTGTTCCATAGTCATAAAATTATAGTCATAGTTCATAGTTTGGGCAATTTTTGGCGCTAGTCCACCGGACCAATCACCTACAGAATAATGACTAATGAGCTGAGTTTGATCTCTTGGAAATTAACCGGGCTCCATTTTTCCACATGTGTTTTTGTTATAATGACTGCAGTTCAGGTACAAGTTATTCGGAGAAAGTCGGAAATTTTCAAGAATAGTGCTCTCTGATTAGTCCTCATAAAAATTATAAGCATTGCAATTTTCGGAAATTTCATAGCGTTTTCGAGTCATTAGAACCGAACCAGTTCGGCTCTAAAATCAGGAAATCCGATTGGTTTTCGAAAATCCTCGCCCAATCAGTGATTGCGATTTTCGAGCTGAACTGGCTCCGTTCTGGCCAGTCGAAAACGCCATTAGTATGCCAATCTGCATTGAATTCTGCATCGATCCACCAAATTTTGTCAACTTCCAACTGAACGACTTTCAATGATTATTACATACAACGCCCTTGATTATTAAACCTACAAGGATGATATTCACCTATCTAAATCCCACTGTCAATGGCAACGGAATACAATTGATGTAAACAACAAAATCTGACAGCTGTCACTTCAGACTTTTTTTTTTGCAATAATCATCAAAATATCACTCGTGCTCAAGATTTTACCAGATAATTTTGGCCAAGCGTTTCCCTCGGGCTGATTGTCCCTAGATTAATGCCCTCCTCCTACGGAGTCGGGCATTTATTGCTACAACTAGCACTCGCGATCGCCTGGCCAAAATTATCGTGAAAATCCAAGCATTTGTGATATTCCTGTTGAAAATTTTTGTGAATGACTTGTTTACTAATTTTGATTGACATGTCTTATTTGTGTTCATACTGCAACAGAAGACTAATAAATTTATTTATTCATTTATTTATTATTTATTTCGAGTTACGGACAGTTTTTGTTTAATTTGACTGGACTATAAAATTAATATACATCACCGGAGCTAACACATCCACACAAATTTGTTCAAAGACGTATCAACTTAGCTTTATAATCGTGCAATGTATAATATAGTAGGTTCACTTGTACTGTAAATCTGGTTGGCTGGGTAAATTTTCTACTCCATCATTGAAGGCTTGCCGTCTTTTTACCTGGTGTGAAACTGAATTCTCTGGAAGTGAAGTTATACTTCTTATCAAATTGATATTAAAATCTTGAAAAACTGACCTTGTCATACGTGGAAATGCGACCAGAGGGGCGCAGAGCTGTATCACCGTCATTTAGACACCAGAACCCTACGGGGCCGTCTTCAATTAAAATCATCTTGACGGCGGCCATTCAAGGCCGACAAAAACTCGTTCCGTCAAAGTCCAAAACAGAAGCAAATTGAAAACTGAAGGTACTCACATAAATTTTGATCCAATACGCAGCTTTGAGCGGCTAGGTTTTTTAAAATTCGGTTAATTAAATTTTTTACACGTGAATCCTGCTGCAACAGCAGGCCTGCTGGGATGTTCCTTGTCTTGCCAATAGTTCTTCATGGTTCGGCGTGTCTTTTTGACTGGAAGAGGTGGAAGGATTAATGATTCCATGGGACATCTTTTTTGGACAAAGGGCTAGTATTCTTTCAATTTGAATCATCGAAAAGTTGAACCTGCTTCGAGAGGTTAGAGATATTTTTGACACCTGTCAGATGTCAAAGCTGCTTTGATTTATTTGTTCATTGGCAAAAATTGAAAACAGGTCGGAAAATTGCTCATTTTCCAATAAAATGGGAAGAAGCGTCAGACATTAGGTACGTCCCGCAAAAATGTCCCGTCTATCTGCAGAGGAAATGCGTAAAAATGTTCCAAAAGTGGTTTGAACAATTTCGTGTCTCTTCATGAATTATTGTGCAAAATGAAGCCAGAGCAGCCAACCGCAAAGTTTTGGGGAATTTCTACAATTTAGATTTGGAAACTTGAAAACAAAACCTCACAGCCGACTTATAGAATCACGGTACAAGTGAACATACTATAGAATTGACCACAATAATCAATTTATTGTTTATACTTCAAAATGAATATTATTGCTCTGATGGCTCTTACTATCTCTTCCAGCTCTGCTTCTTGTCGCTTCTGGCTTTAACCCAGGCCGCATCTATTCTACCATCGTCATCATCATCATCGTCAGTGAATGTCAAGCATTCCGGCAGAGAGTACTCTTACACCATTCAAGAGAGCCACGGAGGGGTGGCGATAGAGCCTCTGGCTGCGCCGCACCAGCCCGTTCCCGGAGGAATAATAAAGCTGGCTCCCGCCGGAGACGACGTCGTCCACAAGGAAATACACGAGCCGATAGTGAAGCAAAAAGAACAAGAAGCGGATGTGCCTCCATCGGCTCAAGCACTGAGATCTGCAAAGATCCCTTCGGGAGCCCTCGCCTTCCCTTGGCAGGCCATTCCCACGTACAGCTACTTGCCGGCGTACCAATTTGGTCTCACTTATCCACCTTACCGCGTCAATTATCCCTACAATTTGATCAGGGCTTTTTGAGAAATTTGTCATGTGTCGAATTAGAGAAATTGTTGGGCACAAGGGTTGAAGGTTTTTGGTATAAATAATAAGAACAATTGTGGAAGACGAAATGATTGTTTTTTTTTCTTTCGATTCCTGCCGAATGTGAAATAATTCTTAAGGAAAACAATCTTCCATTATTCAGCATTCTTATGGTCTCCTATTGAACTTGCGAAAAATGTATCCCTCTATAGCCGCTGGTGATTTGAGTACAGGGTGAAATAATTTTTTTTTAATATTCATTTTACCCTGATCAAATCAGTTTGAATAAAAACCATTTCCAGCTCTGTTATCTACAAGTCTATAATCTCTCATCCGAAATTTAAAAATATCACATTCCTCAAACGCTAAAACATGACATACAGGGTGTAGCACCCCTTTTTTCTTTTTTTTCCTGGTAGGTAACATTGATTCGGATGACAATCTTATCCCTTTCAATGGAGAGCCTCGAGTATTCGGCAACTCATAAAAATGATTCACATTTCTCTGTGAATCTGTTCTAACTTCCTCCCCGAAGGGACGTCTTATACAAAAATTTCCATGTGTTCTTTTTCTACTCGTCGGAAAAGTTTTTGAGTGACACAACCGATTTTTATATCTTGAATGAAAAATCATAGTCTCGTAACAAAGCTGGAGATGGTTTTTGTCTGAAATGATTCGATGGAGATAAAAAACATTGGAGAAAAAAATTTCACCCTGATGTACCTACGTAGATGACCAGCAGCTATTGGACAGGGAGCTGGTGTCTCAAAACTTACGTCATGAGGTACATGATTTTAACCCTGTGGGTCTAAT
This sequence comes from Anaspis maculata, assembly GCA_949128115.1. Taxonomy (NCBI): domain Eukaryota; kingdom Metazoa; phylum Arthropoda; class Insecta; order Coleoptera; family Scraptiidae; genus Anaspis; species Anaspis maculata. The sequence continues at coordinate 86,567,127 of OX421964.1, read as the reverse complement.
GTGCGTTGATAAGGTTGTTAAAAATTGCTTTGTCTCACATGTCAGACCGGGGGGGCTTCAAGCTGGTGTGAAACTGTCAATTTTCGGGAAAATGGCCAAAAATTCACGTCACAAGGTACATGGATGAAACCAACTGGATTTTATGTGAGAACATCCTCTTGATCGAAAATCTGGTCGTGGGACAAAATTTTTGGGGACTTTCGGTCCATAAGATAAGTTTGAAATTTCCAAAAAAGGACCAAAATTTATCAATTCTTTCACAGGCGTTTTGTTGACTAACTCACCAAGTGTGATATATACAGGGTGATTTTTTGAAAAGTTTCCACCCCTTGTTTCTCGCCGCCAAAATGTTTTACAGGAAAACGCCGAAACAGGTCAATTTTTGTTTCGAAGGGGTCATCTAGAGCACATATCACCAAATTTTTATCTTGAACCCCTTCGCCCCCGCCCCACCCTGCTTTAAAATTTCAAATAGCATGACCTACTTTGTGATACATCAAATTGAAGGCAATAAAATTCTCTTTCCGTTAAACATATTTCAAATTTTTTTAAACCACCCCTCAACCCTTCTGAAAATCCTCTTTTCGTTAATGGAAGGACAATGTTCCCCCTATAAACTCTTGATTCCTGAGAAATAGACTTCCCAGCAAAAACAGGTCGATTCTTATTTCAATGGGGTCATCTTAGACACGAGTGGCCAAATTTTTATCTTCAACCCCTTCGCCCTCACCCTACCTTACTTTGAAATTTCGAATAGCATTATCTATCTTGTGATACATGAAATTGAAGGCAATAAAACTCTTTCCGTCAAACATATTTCTATTTTTTTTAAACCACCCCTTTAAAGTAGGGTAGGGTGGGGGCGAAGGGGTTGAAGATAAAAATTTGGCCACTCGTGTCTAAGATGACCCCATTGAAATAAGAATCGACCTGTTTTTGCTGGGAAGTCTATTTCTCAGGAATCAAGAGTTTATAGGGGGAACATTGTCCTTCCATTAACGAAAAGAGGATTTTCAGAAGGGTTGACGGGTGGTTTAAAAAAATTTGAAATATGTTTAACGGAAAGAGAATTTTATTGCCTTCAATTTGATGTATCACAAAGTAGGTCATGCTATTTGAAATTTTAAAGCAGGGTGGGGCGGGGGCGAAGGGGTTCAAGATAAAAATTTGGTGATATGTGCTCTAGATGACCCCCTCGAAACAAAAATTGACCTGTTTCGGCGTTTTCCTGTAAAACATTTTGGCGGCGAGAAACAAGGGGTGGAAACTTTTCAAAAAATCACCCTGTATTTGTAATCCAGGATGAAAAAGCGGAATCGATTTCCATGTTGAAATACAGGGTGTACGATTTGAGAAAATTTTTTTGATGTTGCACCCTGTAAGCGATGTATAATTAAAAATTTTGGGGGCAGATTCGAGACCTGCGTGAAATATCATGTGAGAGTCGTCTTTCTTCTTGAAATTATGCAAAAGGAGAAGTCTCCAGGAGGAGGTAAATTTTGGCCTTTTTTGAAAATTTCAAACTTGTCTTATGGACCGAGAGCCCCCAAAAATTTTGTCTTATGACCCAATTTTTGACTAAGGGGATGTTCCCACACAAAAGCCCGTTGGTTTCATTCATGTACCTTATGACATAAATTTTTGACATTTTTCGAAAATTGACAAGCCTATACCAGCCTGAAGCCCCCGGTCTGACATGTAAGATGAAGAAATTTTCAACAACCTCATCAACGCACATTAGACCTACAGGGTTGAAACCATGTACCTTATGACGTAAGTTTTGAGGCACCAGCTCACTGTCCATATGGAGTGGTACATTTCCCACATGTTCAAAAGAAGACTATAGGGTCGCTAAATAATGAAAGACTGTTTCTCCCAAAGATTATCTGTAAGAGTAAAAAATTTTGAAGGATCATTCCCTGATATTCACCCTGTACACTAAATAGTACACCTTGCAGAGATGTCTGCTTTCAACATGTTCAACAGAAGGGATGAGCTAACCATATAGCAGAAAACCGTTTATTAAGAACTACTTTCTTCAAGCAAGAGATACGATTTTTCGACTAAACACAGGGTGATTTAAAAGTGTCAGACCAAAACAATACACGGTATATAGAATCTTTTGTAAAGCCCACAAAACATATTAAAAAAATTCTTTGGCTTTTATTTTTGAAGTTAAGACGGGTCAAAGAGTGGTCCTTCGAACTCTTCTATTTCGTTATTTCAAAAGATTTTTGTTAACTGTTGATGCAAGAATTATGAACAAAAAATATCAATTTCTGAGTGTGCACTGCATTTCCATTCACTATACAGGGTGATGCATGGAGTAAAATAATCCAATTTCTCCAAAAAAGTCTTCGTAAAAAAATTCCTAGCTACAAAACCGTGTTATCTTCTGCCTCACCTCACATCGGTTGAGAGACCAACTAAATGATTCAGAAGCATTTTTGAAAAAAAAATCCGAGATTTCTGATCTACCCTGTATAGAAAACAAACATTCAATACATATCCAGTGGTTGATTTTTATCACTCATAATCCTGCCACAATCTGTAGTTCATTAAATTCTTTTGGAATAACAGGACTAGAAGGGTTCAAAGTACTACCCTTTGACCCTTCATAACTTCAAAAATAGAGGTTCAAGAATTTTTGAATATTTTTTCTGGGCTTCATGAAAGATTCCATATTATACTGTTCATTGTTTTGATCCGACACATTGGAATCACCTTGTATATCAAGTGAACTGAAAGTATTGTGGTGCCCTAATACAGGGTGGCCAATTGAAAACGAAACAGACGGGATTGTAGCCAGCAGAATTTTTTTTTTTTCAAAGGCAAAAACAGGTCAATTTCATCATTGAGGGGGACATCTTTTATGACCAATCTCACTCCCGTATTGCTCCATCCCTTCGCGCTATGATGACAACCCCTGAAATGTTAATAGGGATGATAGGGCAAGTGGCACCTCATTTGAAAGGTCTTGCTTCCCTGACTCTAATGCAGTAATTTTTTTCAGTTTTATCAATTAATCAACAAAAAAATCAAGCTTCAGACATGCGAAATAAATCCGATATTTCAAGACATTTAGGAATGAAAAATTGAAAAACGCTTGGACAGGTTAATTTTGATTTCAAAAGGGCTACTTTCATTGCCATTTGTTGATATTGTCACTTCAACCCTTGAGGTGAAGGGCAAACCACCCTTGGAACTTTGAAATCAAAATATGGGTCTGATGAAAAGATCAGTTTCATCAAATTAGATGCTCAAATTGTTCACCACCAACAGAAATGTTTCAATTCCTCATTGCATTGAAGACTGTAAGGGTGGTTCACCCTCCATTTGAAGAGTTGAACTGTCAATGTTCATGGATAGCAATAAAAGTAGCCCCCTTGAAATTAAGATTAACTTGTCCAAGCAATTTTTAATTTTTCATTCCTGAATGTCTTGAAATATCGGATTTATTTCGCATGTTTGAAGCTATGATTTTTTTGTCGATTAATTGATAAAACTTCAAAAAAATTATTGCACTGAATTCAGGGACGCAAGACCTTTCAAATGAGGTGTCACTTGCCCTATCATCCCTATAACTATTTCAGGGGTTGTCATCACAGCGCGAAGCGATGAAACAATAGAGGAGTGAGATTGAACATAAAAGATGTCCCCCTCGATAATGAAATTGACCTGTTTTTGCATTTTTTGAAAAAAATTCTGCTGGCCACAATCCTGTCTGTTACGTTTTCAATGGGCCACCCTGTAAATCAATCGTTGCGGTTCCTGAGGTTTTCGGAAGGTTATTCAACGCTTAGCTAAGCTCACCATATTATAACATTGTTTAAATATTTAATACACGCCTTGCATGTTATTAGTGTAATAATGAAAGTACCGTTTTACTTTTATTAAGTATTTGTATAACACTTTAGTGCGACAAACTAGAGGAATATTAAAACTCGCGGTATTATGTGTAACAAAACGTGAATCGGGTGGGCAATAATGGGAAGCGTCTAGAACTTGGCCGAGTTTTCCTTTTTTGGACAACTTGTTATCTCACAGATAAGTACAGGTGAGTAGGTGGGTACTATAAATAAAAAAGTGAGTTTATGTGGAGAGATATATCTAAAAAAAAAAAATATAAAATTATACTGATAGGTAGGTAACTTTTGTGATAGAGGAAAAAATCGATACTTGAGAACTATTATTATGTTCATGATGGAAATCTGCGGTTGCCGGTGTAAATGACTCGTTAGCTCAGTCGGTTTAGAGCACCGGACTCTTTACGATAAAACTGGAGGTCACAGGTTCGAATCCTGTACGAGTCCTTTTCTTTTTGATACCTTTTGCCTTGTTTTCTCAGGCAACAAACTTATAGAGATTTCATTACCAATAGTTTGTGCAATTTCGAGATGTTCCAATTTTTTTTTCTTTTCTTATATTACGCCTTATTGTATGAAGCTGGAACATGTGAACACGGCTTTAGTTACAACGTTCCCAACCCCGCTGTGAATAGAAATCAACTTGGGCGAGCTTTTTTTTTCAGCAATTTCTTATCTTACAGTTAGGTACCTAAGTATATAGGTACCTAATTATTACCAAGCTTATTACCTGTCTACTATAAATAACAAGGTGGGTGAGTATACGCAAAAAGTTTATCAAGTCGCGAATTTTCAAAATGTATTAGAACCATATTGATTGAGCGGGCCTTCTACTCATTTGTGGAGTACTACGATTTTTATTCTTCATTGTGAAACCTATGAATATAATGTATAATCTACCTTATTCTTGACGAATGTAAAATTACAAAATGTAGTTGCTAACATGAAATAAATAATACAATACAAAAAAAATACGTTAAGCGATATTTATGAAAAACAGAAATGATACAATGATATGATGGGTATAGGTAGGTAGGTACCTCACTCGGTACCTCACGTTAAATAATACAGCAAAAAATCGATAGTAAAGTATGACTCACACAGGGAACTATTATCAAATTTATAAAGGAAATTTGCGCTTGTTGACACAGATGACTCGTTAGCTCAGTTGGTGTAGAGCACCGGGCTCTTGGAATAAAACCGGAGGTCGTAGGTTCGAGTCCTGCACGAGTCCTTTTTATTTTAGTTTTTCGTCCAAATTTTCCGTGAACAGGGAGTTTTCATTATGACACGGAAGTTGTCGAACCAACCGGAAACTTCCAAAGATACCTAAGAAAATTGTAATTATAATTTGAAAGTTTTCCAGGATGATTCTTGAGTTTCTAACATAACTGAAGAATTCACGAGGAAGCTCGGAAGTGTTGACGATAATTCAGAAGCTTTTCAAAATGACTGAGGAGCTTTCGAGATAATTCGGAATTCGAGGTTTAGGAACTTGTGGTGTAGTGGTCAGCACGTCCGACTTAGTCCGTTGAAGCTCTAGGAGGTTCAAACTGAAGATAATGCTGTGATAATATCCTTTGTTAATGATATGCAGACCTTATTGATTCAGTTTCCTACTATACATGCTTTCCTTGATTTTGTCTTTCATAATCTTGCAGTCACCTCTCCATTACTTTATTCTTGAAGCCAGAAAATAATCTTGAAGTTCAGTAGAATCCCAAGAGAAGATATACGCGATATTTCATGGAAAATGATATAATAGGTTTACTTGTACCGCGATTCTAGTCGGGAGGTGAGATTTTGTTTCTAAGTTTCCAAATTTAGAATTTGAAAACTCCCTAGAACTTGGCAATGGGGTACTTGCCAATGAGATAGATTAGACTGAAAATACTTTTAATCATCAACAAGAGTGATAAAGAGTATTTCCTGAAAATTTCCAGAAAATGTATCCATTGGTTAAAAAGATTTTTTTTCAATTTATCATCTTAAAAGGTTGGTCACAGTGAGGAAACTTCAGTGGAGTTTTCATTTTTGTATTTTTCAAATATTGTCGTGCCACTCTAGCAGTTTTTTGAGTTTTCAATCCAGCAGTGCTGTTTGTTTAGTTTTTAGTATATTTGTGACGTCACAAATATATTTTTACAAAACGCATTACGGCCGCAATTTTGGAAATATAGGGATAAGAAAAAATACGGGTACATTATTTTTGATCATACTATCGAATAGGCTAATTAAAAAAAATTGGGCAAGTACCCCATTGCTTGCACTGATGTTGGAAAGCTCAAGCTTGACGCTGTCATAATAATTGATGATGAGAAAATTACCTAAATGGGATGTGAAAACTGTGCTTGTGCCTCGGCTTGCCTGCCTTAAACAAAAATGTCCAGTCAGTGCTTATTTTGGAGTCCTTGAAGGTGCCATATAAGGACTTGCTTCTGGGAGAAAATGGGCAGAGTAAATGCTGGGCATGTACTCCATAACGTTCAGCTTCGCGGAAAAGACGTGAATTTATGTTCAAAGACCACATAATATGGGAACATTGTGAGCTATTCCTGGTTTTTAAAAGAAGTACCCATCACACTCTGGAAGACTGGGAACTGTAGGAAGCTACATCTTTGTAATTTTTGTGTTGATGGGATTCATCGGCGTTAATACTTGAATTCACTGGTCAGGACATTGTACTGGAACAAGAGATTTGTGGAACTTGTGAAAGTTGAACTACATCTACTCCATACTTGCAATTTGCAAAGTTGATTTCGGTGATTTTTGCATTTTTGACATCAACAGTCAACACACCAACATAACCTATCTTTCGAAGCCAGACGCTCAGGCGCACACTAGGCAGTTGGACGTGAAGTCTACAATGCCAAACTGTAAAATTTGCCCAGCCTACTAGAATCACGATACAACTGAACCTACTATAGGTACTTATTGTCTTTGATTTAGTCTCTTACTGCTTTACTAAAAAATTTGTCTCTTATAAACCGCGGTGAGTCCCTCAGTGTCGAGAATTAAGCTCTGGAAAGTCCCAACAGATAATATTCTGCGATGTATTTTGAGAATATGACATGCAAATCTTGATTTAGTCTCTAATAAACTTGAAGTTTCAGTGCAAAAAATTACAGTACAACTCGAATGAAATTTCCAACACAGTTGTCAAATTTTATTTCACCCGAGTTATCATTTCATTTGAATTTTACTATAACACAACGATATACTGTGATTTTGTGAGAATGATACCTGCTGTTCTTACTCTAGTCTCTTATACGATGAGCCTGAATTTAATCACTTTATGTTAGAAAATATTGCCATGGAACTTGCTGGAGATCCAAATGCACGCATAAGACATACACCTGCACAATTGGCGGAGGAGCCGAGAATCGAGAGCTTGTCGGAAAATTCGCAATGCCTAATGGATCCGACGGGAACCTTCCAAGTTTTTCCAGAGAAAGAAGAAAGTTCAAAAGATCCTGGAATACAGAAGCGGACAACATAGTGTGCATGTTCAGAAGGTTTGTCTCACAAATAGTTACCCCAATCAATAAGCTCCCCGACATATTGCCTTTGAGAATCCTTGATACTCCACCACTCGCATAGGAGTTTCTTGAGCTGTGATTAGGAAATACCTTTTCGAGAATAATACGTAATAAATATTCCTAAGAATAAGAAAAAAAAACTCAAAACACCTATCAAGAAATGAATATTTTGAGGACATTGTAAGCCACGGCAGTGAGATATAAAAATCAAGTTGGATGAACTGAAGAAGTAGCTATAGTTAATTGAGTGGATGGCACCAAAAAACTTATAAGTGGTAATTTGTAAGCGATTATCGTTAAGATGCCGATGTCTTCTTTTTTCCAATTTCATAATTTCCTAATTAAGCACCCAAAAGCGGCGTGCTGCTGATGGCTACCAGCTACCAACATGAATCAAAAAGCCATACACGCGTGACTTGATAAGTTATGTTTTCATTCTTTTATTACCCATCTACCTACATATTAACAATAGTTTATCGCTGAGACTTTGGGTTATTCTAATTATCATTGGGAAAACGGATCCGAAAATAGCCCATTTCCATCACCAGGAATGTTATCGCGATTCTTCGATCAACCCATTAACAAAACAAATTAGAACCGACCTGTTGTTCTTATCTAATTTATTTTTATTGCCATTTCTGTATCCCATGCAAATATATTTCCTTGTCTTCTTCTGAGAAAAAAAGTGTTTTTGTGCTTGGCTTCTCGCGGCTCGTATAGGTAGCACATCCCAAATTGCACTGTGAACTCCGTAATTATTATGCCGATGCATTAAAATGCTGCTTACCTTCGAGGCTATTGATATATAAAACCTTGACATTGCAAGAGATTGGTCGATGAACTCTATTTCTCCGCAAGTCCTTCTGCGAGAGAGCACCAGGAATCCGCGAATCGCCGAGTCCCAGTTTCGTTTCTGATTTTTGTACGTCACGAGGAGAAGGTTCGAGAGCAACCAAATAAAAAAAAACAAATTACCTTAAGCTTCATGTTACGGTAAGTTTGGTCGTTCAAGCATGTAATGCTTTTTTTGTGTGTGTTAGTATGTGTGCGGTAATACAAGTTCGAGTACCTACCTACCTGATACCTACGCATGAATGTCGTCGAGTACTCGCGAGTCATACTCTGCCCAGTCCCGGCCGTATAACATTGTTGTGTGAAACAAACTAACGGTTTTATTTTGATCTCTATGAATGCAGATTCGAGACAGGTTGAATTCCTGAACAAAAGAGATGCTGCATCGAGCATTATCGAGGACTTGAAACAAATCGAATAGAAGTTCAAGACGATTGCCACTTCCCAGACAGCACATGAACATTTTCAAAATGTTTGTGAAATATAAAAGCCAAATATTATAATATCTATAAAATATTGGAATTCATTCAGTGAATATTGTATAAATATTGATTGAATGTCTTGATGTCCCGCTTTTTAATATTTGTACAATATTTGCCAAAAATATTTTGAAAACATTTAAAACCGGGTATTTTTAGAAATAAAAAAAAATTGTTTTTCCTCTTATCGGCCTTTTTTGGCCATAGGAGCTCGCCTTTATTTCATATACAATTGATTTAGCTGAAAAATTACCTTTCAAAGACGACACAACGCCCAGGCTACAGCAGGAATCGAACCCGCAATCTCCGCACCACAGTCAGATACTGACCACCTGTGCTACGGGGCCGTTGAGAAGATTCAGTGGTTCTGGGTAAACTACTATGTGAACACGCAGATGTCCGCTATATGAATTTTGCTAACTATATATCCGAAAGATTCAGCGGCTCATCCACTTTTAGGGATACTCGGCTACCGCCTCGTCCCTAAACACGCAGATTTATCCGCGTACTTGCTACATAAATTACCAATTGGTGTCGAAATAAATTAAAGTGACATATTTATCGAAACAAATAAAACAACGGATGTATTTCACGACATTATGAATCATTTCAACCGTAACATAGAAAAAACCTATTGTAGGCCGTTAAAAGGGCAATTTTAGGACCGCAAACCGAGTTTTGCTAATTTAAGGCAAACTACACTTGAAGTCAAAGGGATGTGAAACGCTATCTCTTCAACACAACACACAACACAACTATATATTTCAAAGCTCCGTGCAAATGACCAAAACAAAAACCGGAAACCACATCGCTTAGAATACTGTAAATATAAGAGAAATTAGTTCACTGAATATTTTGATAATATTTATTGCTAAATATTCAATAAATGTTCAAGATATTTGCTGAATGTTGGTACAATATTTCACCTTAATATTTCGGTAATATTTGTGACGAATATTTTGAAAACATTTATAGAATGTTGTGAATATTCATCAATTACTACCAAATATTTTCAAAACATTTTGTGCTGTCTGGGTTCTAACTAAGTACCTATTTCTTTCAGTTCCATTTCATCGGATTTTCTTGAATTAGTTTCTTTTCAAAGGACCATTGCGCTTTTCATCAATATTATAATATAAAAACCTTACAGAGCCCCAAAGATTTTAATCACCTTGAAAGCATTTGATTTATCGTCAAAACTTTCAAGCTTTTGAGAAGCTCCCGAAATATCCTGGAAACTTCCAAATCATTGTTACAATCCACAAATTTTCCACAAAGATTTTATATTGTCTGGACGGCTCTCAAATTATCTTTCAACGTGGTAATGCTAGTTCGGTATTGGGCAAGGTCAATTTTAGTAGATTTTTAAATGAAATTTTTTGGCTTGTTTAGTTGAGTCTATTGTAAAAATGTAAAATTATTTGTTGATATTGTAAAATGGTACGTATTAAAAAAAATCTTTAAAACTTCCCTAGTCATTTTGAATCGCTTCAGTTGTTTGTTGTAAACTCCCGCATTACCTTGAAAAGCTCCAGAATTGTAGTTCTCTCAGCTCTCTAATTTTCTTCAAAGTTTCCAAATATTCTGACATCATATGAATTATTTCGGAAAGTCTCTAATCATATTGAAAAGCTTTTAAATTATCGTCAAGTTGAGCTTTCCTTAGAACCCGTCAATTTGTTCGAAAATTACAAAAATATCTTGAAAGACATCCGAATCGGGGTAACAATTTCCTAATTTCTTCCAAAAAAAGCACGACGTAGCTCTTAAACCTATGAATGTTCTTGAATACTCACCAAATGTCTTGGTACATCCAGATTTATTGTTTTGAAAACACCATTGTCAAAGAAAATATCAGAGTTATTGTCCAAACTTAGTAATTTTCCCAAAAAAACCATTTTCAAATTATCTTAAAGTTTGCTAAATTGTCATCAGGATGAACTCCGGATTTTCCTAAAAGCTTTCTGATTTTATCAAAATCTAGTTACTTTAGGAAACTCGCAGATTAGGGTCAAAGCTTCCGTATTCCCTTGGAAACTCTTTTGATTTATTAATCAAAAATCAATTATTGATATCTTGGAATTATCTGAAGTGTGGTGAAAACTTCTCAATATTTGTATTGAAAAAATTATTCCAAATAATCATTCAAATTTCCAATTTTTCTTTAAAGCTTTGGATTTGTCTTGAGTGCACCCTATTTTTTTCGAAATCTGGTCAAAATTTTGTCGAACCATTCGAATTTCCTTGGAAAGACTTGAATTGTTCCAAAAACTCCCCGATAATAGTTGGGGAAATTGAACCTCTCTATCTCAAAAACATGAGAATTACGTTAAAACTTTCAAATTTCATAAAAAAAACTCTGGTCTCTCGTGAAAACTCCTGGAATATTAAGAAAAACCTCGCAATCATTGTTGAAGTTTCCAATGTTTTCGAAAACTTAAGATGTCTTGTAACTTCTGATTGACCTTGGAAACTCCTCATTTTATAAACAAGCACTAGCTCTAAATTGTCTTCAAAACTGGCCTCAAATTCTTAGAATACTTCCAAACATCGCCAAAAGATCCTCATACTCTACTTGCTTTCAAAACTCCAAAATTGCTTTGAGAAACTTGATTACTATGGTCAAAACTTCACAACTGGGTAAAAAAATTTCAATTGTTTTGAAAACTCCCAAATTTACTCTAAAAACACCAGACTCAGCTATAACGTCTCGATATTCTTCAAAATTGTGAAAAAACTTGGATTTATCCAGGGATTGATATGGTCAAACTTCCTGAAAACTTTCGAATTAGCTTGAAAACTTGTTAATTATCTTGAAAAAGTCCAGAATCGTAGTCAAAACTTCCGAATATCCCAAAAACCTCCACAATTATGTTTATGAACTCCCAAAATATTGACTATACTCCATCACTTTCTTGAAACCTTTCAATGGTTCCGGAAACTCCCAAGTTATTTGGTGAAAGTTACAAAACACGTCAACACTTCCTAATTTTCTTGAAACCTTCCGATTGTTCCAGAAAGTTCCAAGTTATTCAGTCAAAGTTCCGAAAGACTTGAAACTTCCAGGTTTTCTATTGAAATTTTAAATTTTACGAAAGACGCCGAAATATCTTGATTAACTCCATATTCATCATATCCAAACTACCAAATTTTCTTCTAAATTCAAATGAAAGTCTCCAACTGCCTTCAAAACTTGCGGAGCGATTCAAAAAACTTCCAAATTTTATCTGTTCAGATTTTTGAAATAATTGCAAATATTGCAACAAGTTCCTAAACCCTCACTTGAATTCGAAACTTCAGAACTACCTCGAAAAACTTCAAAATTATTGTCAAGACTTTGGGGTGGTGTGAGAATATTGAAATCATGCAAAAAACTCCTTAGTTGTCTTTGAAACTCTCAAATCATTCCTAAAAACCTTCAAATCATAGCTTCAACTTTTGTTCTCTTGGAAGCTTTCAGGCTGTTTTGAAAACTTGAGATTCGTCTTGAAACAAATCCGAGCTTTTCAATTATTCTGGAAAGATCCTGAATTGCAGAAAGCTTAGAAGTTGTTTTTTTAAACACACCCTAATTATCTTGAAAAACTGTAGAATTATCGCCTTCACATTTCTTGACAATGATCCAATGATTATCTTGAAAGTTCTCAAATTATCGTTATTATCCCGATTTTCTTGGAGTCACTTTTATTTTTTCTAAAACTCCCGCATTAGGTCGGTATATCAAACACTCTTGGTCCTATATTGAAAACTTCTGATTAATCGAAAAAGTTCTATGATTTCCGTAGAAGATCTCACATTATTCTAGAAAAATCCCAGAATTCCCGTTGAAAATTTCAGATTTTTTTCAAAGCTCCAAAATTATTGAATCTTTCTAATTTTCTTGATCAACTCCCTACTTACCTCGGAAACTTCCTGATCTGCTTGGAAAATTTCCGAATTATCATAAAAAAATATGAGTTCCCTCGATAGCAATGCTCGAATTGCCTGAAAGCTTCTAAAATGTCTCAAAAAAATTGTTAAAATCAATCAGTATTATTAAAGATTGACAAAATGAAGATTTTTTTCACCAAAAATGAACTTTCCACAGTCATTTTGAAGCTCTAATAGAGATGTATTCGAAATATTTAGAAATAGTGTCTATCTGTCATCAGCTCAAAAAGAAAAACTGTCAAAATGAGAGCTTTTCATTCATCGATGATCTTCAACATTCTGACTGACTACTGACTGGGCATATTTCAATCTAATTTAGTATACAGCTAATGCACCGGTTGATGGCTTAATGACACATGAAAAGCTTGTGTGAAAATTCAGAATACGGCTTGAAGAAATTATTCTTTCCTAGTGCAGGGAATTCAAAAAAGCTTGTGTGAATACCACACGTTTTTCTCGGCTAGTTTTATTGCAGCGACGACGACCAAACTCAAATTGTTTTTTACACATTCATCATTTTCTTGAGCAACATCCCACAAGAATGCCCAACACAATTTGCAGTACTTATAAGCTTCGAAGAACTGTTCCTACATTTTGATTCTCTGGCAATAAAAAAAATACAAAGCCTACAGGGTGTTTTCAAATTTATTCCAAACCCTCGAAGGCAACTCAACTCAACACCCGTTACCAGAAGCCTCCGGATTGAGCCGTTTCAATTTTAATGGTCAAATTTCGGCGAACCGTCCGGAACCGTGTGCGCGTCCTTCTGGAGGACATCGCAAGCGCGCAAGAAGACATCATCATCATCATATCGTCACACTCCAATCATAACGTTCTTTGCCCCTTCTGATACGCGAGCGAAAAGAAGTAACTTCTGATTCCTCGACGTCTTGTCTTGGGCCGTCCGGCAGGTGTCCCGCCGACAATAATACCTTCCGGCACTCTTTTAAAAAGGCTGCAAGTAAATATTGAGCAGACAGTACAACAAATGTGTGTGATATGATAGCACTGATTGTGTAAAACCGATTTTTTTTGTTTTGAAATTTTTATACCGCCGCAACAATTGAGGAAAAAAAATGATACCGTGGTTGTTATTGGTGAGTTTTTTTTTTAGTTAAATTATTGCATTTTCTCGTGTACACTTGCGGTGCTTGCATCGTTTGAATGGTGCATAAATTTCAATAAGTACCTACTTAAGTTCTTGTACAGTTTGATGAACCCTTTGGTGATGGTGAGAATTTAGCTTCAAACAGTAAGTACCTATAACAGTTAAAATGAAACCGTTTTTTTCTGTAATGCAAAAGCAGCCAAATTTGGAATACGTTGAAGTAGGTACCTACGATTTTTATCTTGCTGTGTACTGGTAAAGTGTCACACTAGGGTAGAACAAAACGGCAATAACAAGATTCCAAAACGAGGTATTCGTTATGGTTCTAGTTTAAATTAGGCATCAGTTATAGGTACCTACCTACAGGCCACATAATAAAAAACTCGTTATCTTTTTTTCCCGCTATTAATGTTGAGCTTGTTTTTTTTTTCAGGCATCTATCTTAAGTTTGGTTAATTGCCGTCCCCAGTTGTTGAACCCACTACAATCGCAACATGAAGCTACTGTTGAGTGAGTCTGCTTTTATTATCGGTTTTTTCTCTTAGTGATTACTGATTATGGAGATTCAGCAACTAAATACTAATCTAATATTTTGTGACTTACAATCGAGCTTGAAATAAGCCATAACTGCAGTGTGGTGGATTAAAAAGACCTGGCTTTGGTCCTCAAATTAAACTACCCTTTACCCCGCCCGGCTATGTATAGGCCACAATTTGCAATCCTCAAAACCCTTAAGAGTTTGTTGCTCTTGCTACACTAATGATAATGAATATAATTAACTTGCTGGAGCCAAAGTCCGGAAAAATCTTTAGCGAATCGAATCAATTGAATTTTTGGAAAAATTTCAGTTTTTAACAAAATGCAGAGAAATCCAAGATCCCCCGTTTGTGAAAATTATATTCGAGATTTAAGTAACGTTTGCAATTAATTACTAGCAAGTTAACACAGATCTAATAGCTTCTCCGAGAAACGAAAAGGTGTCTTCGCATATACAAGCTTTCCCGAAAATATACCGACAACATTCTAAGGCAGCTTCCTCTCATCAAAACAAGAATAAAGTCTGTGGACATGGGTCCGGAAAGGCTTCCTAAGGGAGCTACAGGCCCCTGAAGGTAGGACCCTGAAGATGGTTTTCATCGTGGTTTTTATTCAATATCTCCGAAACCGTTCAAAGGAAATCAATCAAACTTGACACATCCACTAACCTTCTTATGACCAACAAAATGAGGCAAGATTAATTCCAAAATAATCTAATAGGAGTGAGTCAGGCTGAGGTGTGGGGGTGAAAATAACCCTTACTTTTTTAAATGTGAATTGTTTCCAAATCAAAGAAGAAATTATAGAATATTGGAGTTTTTCATCAAAAAAAGTCCCTCTGTTCAACCTCGATAGATGCACCGTTTACGAGATATTTGAGTTTGAATGTATGAAAACGTGGTCAGAAATGCTGATTTTTTAATTACGATATTCAAGACGAAAGTAAAACTATTTCAAAGCAACAAGTTTCACCAGAATTCACTCCTTCGCTCCTCCACCACAATTTAAAAATGAAAAATAGCTATATTGTTTTTTTTCGTCCTTTATGAAATTGTATAAAGTGATGTTTCGGGTATAGGACGAGAGTAAGAAAATTTATTTGATGGTCGACGTTTTGAGTTACTCGAACCCTTTTTCAAGATCTATAAATAAATACAGTATAAAAAATCGAAAATCAACACAAGTGTGTTCATTTTTGATTTTTTTACTGTATTTTTTGCAGATCTTTGAAAAGGGTTGTGAAAACCCGAAACGTCGATCATGAAATACATTTTTATACTCTTGTCCTATACCTTGTACTATTAAGCTACGTATTTTTAATGTACTTTTTTTTGTTTAAAACAACTCGAAAAATTACATTTTCTCACACAGTCCCTTGTACCGTCAGTGCAAATAGAGTATATTTATTTATTTGTACCCAAAACATCACTTTATACAATTTAAAATAGCACCACCTACTTTGTGATACATCGAACTAAAAAAAATTAGATTTCATCTCTGAAAATTGTTTGTTCAGTTTCAGTTCCTCTTTCAAATAATTGGACATTTGGAGAATTTTAGGAGGGAAAGGGACTTTTTGAAAATTTTGAGAAATATTTTTTCGGAAAGAGAGTTCAATTACCTCTCATTTGATGTGTCACAGAGTAAGTGGTGCTAGAAAAATGGCATTTTCTCACACAGTCCCTTGTACCGTCAGTGGAAATGAAGTATATTTATTTATTCATACCCAAAACATCACTTTATACAATTTAAAATAGCACCACCTACTTTGTGATACATCGAACCAAAGGAAATTAGATTCCATCTCTGAAAAATTGTTTGTTCATTTTCAGTTCTTCTTTCAATTAATTGGACATTTGGAGAATTTTAGGAGGGAAAGGGACTTTTTGAAAATTTTGAGAAATTTTTTTTCAGAAAGAAAATTCAATTACCTTTCATTTGATGTGTCACAGAGGAAGTGGTGTTATTTCAAATTTTTAAATTGCGGTGGGGTGAGCTAAGGGGGGTGAATTTTTGTGAAACTTTCCCTACAGGTCCTTTTTTCTCTCGATGCTATGCAGGATGACGTTGACTGCATTGATAATGCGCCGGATAGCGACATTTTACCTTCATTTCGTCACGCGACAGACTCGGTCAAATCGATAGTTTTTGTGATGGCAAACAAAAAAAAAACAACTTCTGTCACTCACGCGCCGGCTGCTTCAGAAGCTACAGGATGTCAAACTTGTCAGTAGAGAGAGATGGTTCCTTCAAACACATTTTGAGGAAGTGACGGAGAAGGACACCCTGTAACTTCTGTTTTTTTTACCATCACAAAAACTATCGAACTAATTGTTTCTGTTTCGTGATGAAATGACTTCGGTAAGTTTTTTTGTTGACATGTTTGACACCCTGTAACTTTTGAAGCAACCAACGCATGAGTGACAGAAGTTGTTTTTAGTGTTTGCCATCACAAAAACTATCGATTTGACCGTTTCTGTCTCGTAATGAAATGACTTAGAAATTCATGTCGCTATCCGACGTACACTCAAAGAATTTCAGGAGAATGAGGAGTGGGGTTGAAAATTTGAAAAATATTTTTTTGGGGATAGAATCAAATTTTCTTTGATTTGATGTATCGCAAAGTACGTAGTGCCATTTCAAATTCCAAAGTTGGGCTGGGGGGGGGGGCGAAGGGGCTGGAAATAGAAATTCCCAATGTATGTTTTAGACGTCACTCTCGATATAAAAATCGACCTGTTTTTGCTCGGAGGAATCTTCACTAGGAATCAAAAGTTATTAATGTTAAGTGTTACACCTCTGGTTTGTGCATTATGCTGTGCTCACTAAGGCAATTACGTAAACTCTTAGATATCAACTAATATGATTGTATGCCAACATAAATTCACCTTAATGCTCGACCATTTTTTAACACTAAAGTAAAATTCAACGTTTAGGTATGATTCAAACTAGTCTGACAAATCAAATCGCGGTTTTTGCCTAATAAACTGAGTACTTAAGATTCAAGTCAAGCTTAGTCATATCGGATATTGAAATATGACAATGTGCTGGAATTATTTCGCCTTCAGTTTAGCGTTAACCATTCATGTTAGGGAGTTATACTTACCGGGTTTACACTATGCGATTCTGCTTATTTCGCATACCGTTCTGATTTTTACGAGCGTACGTTGTACTTCTTTCACTTAGACAAAGCCAATTTCAACTTCAAAAAATCCTCACAATTTCGAGGAATTTTTTCAAAATTTATTGGTGAATAAACAAGATTGCATTTAAGGTCGTAAGCAAAATCGCATAAGGTGAACTTCTATAATTTACATAATTCATCATGATGCGCTTCATCATCTTATCAGCTCGCTTATTCATTGACCATGTCAATGACTGAAAGCGAGTTCGCCCGTTATGGAATTACTCAAGTCTAAGTCAATTCGGGAACTAATCAACTAATTCGGAAATCTACGCTGAAATCGGAATAAAGCAAAATATCCGACTACCACAACACCAGACGAACGCACCAAAACTGCACAGACACGTGTTTCGCTCCTGTTGGAGGCTCATCAGTGCGCAGGCGTCCGGTCCGACCATTCGGTGCAGTGGCAGTGAGAGATCCTTGTGATGTACACATGGGGGGACTTCTGATATGTGAGTCCCTCAAGCGGCGCCATCTAACAAACGCATTCCGCGATAGCCTCAAGAGGCGTAATATTTGCGAGTTTTTGTTTTACAAAATCGGAAGTTGTTCAAGATAACCTGAAAGTTTTCAAAGTAATTTGGAGTTATCAAGAATCTTGAGCAGTTTAAATGGTAACTTAGAAGTTGAGCAAAATAATTCGTGTAGTCGTGTAGTGTGTAAGTTCTAGTGTAGAAGTTGGCAAGGCAGTTAGGGAGTTATTAATCAGATTCGGAAGCTTTTAACACAATTAGAAAAATTTTTCAATGTGAAGTAAACGTTCTTCATATTAAATGAGAGGTTTCAAGATAAGAAGGGTTTTGAAGTTCTTTGTGAGTTTTCAGGATAATTTGGAAACTCACAAATGAGTTAGGAAGTTGATAATAATAGTTCGGAAGTTTTTAGACAAAATTGGAGTATATTTTACTTATAGATATTCACTATTTATTTATTTGTATTATATGATTACTTACCGATTACTTATTGTAACTGTAATTCTACTATGTTGCATTCAATCAATTTTATGAGACTTGAAATATAAAAAAACAAGTGAGTATGCCTTCACGTGCGTGAGTCTCAGTAGCGCATTTTCTTAAAGAGGCATATTATGAATGTAAAGAAATCTGGTTGAAGGAGAAACATCATTATGAATAAGTAAAAATCCATTTTGTCTTGTAGTGGTGTTGTATAAAGTAGAACGTATATATTGAAATAATCTTGAAACTACACCACAATTTTTCTATTTCTCTTTCACCAACCGGTTTTGCCTTTCGGCATCGTCAGGGTTCTGTAATTAGTTGTATGAAATAAATTGATATAAAATTTGATAAAAGCTTACTGTATAATATTTCAAATATTTTCTTTTTTGGAGAAATTTGTGAAAGTTTTGACATTCGACAAAAATTAATTCAATTGACATAAGTAATAATTAATTTAATTGACATGAAAAACAGTTGGTTCAAGATAACATGATAAGCGTTAATTATAAATTCAAATTTTGAGAATAGAAGATTTAAAAAAAATTGATTATTATTGATTAAAGTAGATGTACTCAGCATCTAGTGAAATTTTAATTGTTTTGGCTCCTTCTAAATCTTCAGTTTGCTCATTTAGGTATTGGTAATTTCGATAATGTCTCAATCTTAAAATTTCTAGTGATTCAAAAAGTATTCTTTGGCTATATTTTGTTGTTTGGTGTAAAAATTAACCATCTGTCTTTGGATCAAATTTATGTTTCGCTAAAATAATATGATTCGCAAAATGTGATCTACTACCAATGAGACCAATTGATTTAGATTTGATTATATCTCTGTTATTTGCTCCTATTCGTGTGGAAAATTTTCTACCTGTATGACCTATACAGGGTGTCCCGTTTTTCAACGCTCACTATGGGTATCTCGGAAACGGTAAGAGATACAAAGTCGCTTAAATTACAAAAAAGTTGCGCAATTTTATGACTATCTCAAATATGTCAAGATATCCAAGATATCTTTGGTCATTTCTGAAATATCCCAAAAAAACTGAAAAATGCCGAATTCGAAAATTTCAAATCACCTCTTTATTATGACAGCTATCAATTTGAAAATTGGTATTCTGACATTTTCAAAGGTCCTTGATCGACTGACGGTCATAATTTTTTCCTACGCCTACTAGTTTTTAAGATATGACAGTTAACTTTATTTTTTCTTATGGACACCATATTATTTCTCCACCCCATACAACTCACCTTTTCTTTCTCTTTACAAAGATATAAAACACTTGTAGCATTTTTGTCAAAATAACCTTTAAAAATTGGAAAAACCATTTCTGGGGCGAAAAAATCTAGTTACCGGTTCGGTTGCCATGCTCTCGTGACATAATAAAATGGCATTCGGTTGCCATGGTCGGTTGATTTTGGAAAAAGTTGGGTTACATTCTGTTTTTATGTATTTGATAATGATAATAAATAAAAATAAAACAAATACAAAACCAAGTATAACAAAACCAAGTATAACACAAAATAACATAGCAGTAGCAATAAACATTTATAATTCACAATTGCTCGAATTGGAGTTCATTTTGCTCTGTGCAGAGTTGTGTGCCTTTTAGCCATATTTTCAACGGCTGCGCTGATATCGTGCGGGTTAATTGACTGGAACGCATCATCAACTCCTTGCTTCCAGCTCTTGGTTGCTTTGGGATGTTCTGTCATGAACCATAAATGCGACCTTGGAGCGTTCTTCGCAAAATAGACCCCATCTCGAGTAATTTTAAATTATAAATGTTTATTGCTATTGCGATGTTATTTTGTGTTATACTTGGTTTTGTATTTGTTTTATTTTCATTTATTATCATTATTAAATTCATAAAAACGGAATGTAACCCAACTTTTTCTAAAATCAACCGACCATGGCAACCGAATGCCATTTTATTATGTCACGAGAGCATGGCAACCAAACCGGTAACTAGATTTTTCCGCCCCAGAAATGGTTTTTCCAATTTTTATAGGCTATTTTGGCAAAAATGCTACTAGTGTTTTATATCTTTGTAAAGAGAAATGAAAGGTGAGTTTTATGGGGTGGAAAAATAATATGGTGTCCATAAGAAAAAATAAAGTTAACTGTCAGATCTCAAAAACTAGTAGGCGTAGGAAAAAATCATGACCATCAGTCGATCAAGGACCCTCAAAAATGTCAGAATACCAATTTTTAAATTGATAGCTGTCATAATAAAGAAGTGATTTGAAATTTTCGAATTCGGCATTTTTCAGTTTTTTGGGATATTTCAGAAACGACCAAAGATATCTTGGATGTCTTGACATATTTGAGATAGTCATAAAATTGCGCAACTTTTTTGTAATTTAACCGACTTTGTATCTCTTACCGTTTCCGAGATACCAATAGTGAGCGTTGAAAAACGGGACACCCTGTATACTTTGCATGGCATGTCTGACAATTCAATTCATAAAAACCAGATCTATCTTCGATTGGTAAAATATCTTTTGGTTTACTTAGAATTTGTTATAAATTTGAATTGGTTTTGAAAGAAATTGGAATTATGTGGGTTGCTTTTTTGAAATATATTAGCTATATTGTAAGAGGTTGATCCAAGAAATGTTAAGCATTTGTATATTTTATTTGGTTTTATTTTAATTTGTTCACTTGTGTGTTTTGAAAAGAATTTGTTGAAAATTTTTATCTATAAAATAATTGATATAAACATTATCTAGGCCTATTTGTTTTATTATTTTATATTCTTCTTTGAAAT
Source organism: Anaspis maculata (assembly GCA_949128115.1). Taxonomy (NCBI): domain Eukaryota; kingdom Metazoa; phylum Arthropoda; class Insecta; order Coleoptera; family Scraptiidae; genus Anaspis; species Anaspis maculata. The sequence continues at coordinate 86,545,903 of OX421964.1, read as the reverse complement.
TATTTTTTGAAAGGGGTATTGTGAAAAGTCTATTAAAATAAGTGTATAATCAAATCTAAATCAATTGGTCTCATTGGTAGTAAATCACATTTTGCGAATAATATTATTTTAGCGAAACATAAATTTAATCCAAATACAGATGTTAAATTTTTACACCAAACAACAAAATATAACCAAAGAATACTTCTTGAATCACTAGAAATTTTAAGATTAAAACATTATCTAAATTACCAATACCTAAATGAGCAAACTGAAGATTTAGAAGGAGCCAAAACAATTAAATTATAATTAACTGTTATCATGTTATCTTGAACCAACTGTTTTTCATGGCAATTAAATTAATCATTACTTATGTCAATTGAATTAATTTTTGACGAATGTCAAAACTTTTACAAATTTCTCCAAAAAAGAAAATATTTTAATATTAGGTATACAGTAAGCTTTTATCAAATCTTATATCAACTAATTACAGAACCCTGACGATGCCGAAAGGCGAAACCGGTTGGTAAAAGAAAAATGGAAAAATTGTGGTGTAGCTTCAAGATTATTGCAATATACAGGGTGTCCGTTTTTCGAGGATAAGCATGGGTATCTCGCTTATCTTAAGAGATACAAAGTCGGGTAAATTAGGAAAAAGTTGCGCATTTTTTGACGATCAATGATCCAGAAAGAAATTTGACGTATCCATTTTAGTTTTTGAGATATCGGGAAAACACAGAAATTTGAATTTTTGTTTTAATTTTTTATTCAAAAAACGGTTGAAGGTGGCCTTTTCTAATCTAGACATTGCCAGGGCACTTTTTCAAGAGGAATTCAAAGCTGCCAAAATCTCTATTCTAGCTTTCAAAGCAACCGAGATACGACATTCAACTTTTTTCTTTAATGGGCGCCATATTGGATTTTGATATTTTTGAATACGGTATTCTTTTCAGGCTACAACGATGTGCCACATGTTACTGTTGAATAAATGTTCAACATCTACGGTTTTTTTTATTGTCGGTGCTGATTTTGTTTCCAAAGCACTCTTTGGAAAATAAAAAAAAATTTTTGCTCAAAAGCGTGAATTCAACAGTAGCACATATGTGTTTGGGTTTGTGTTTTTCATTTATCTCTTACTTTGGGGGCGGCGTGTGGGAGCGGCAGCGTTCGGCTAAGCAAATGTTGAACAATTTGAGTTGACAGTTTTTAAATGTTTGAGAGAACATCTCAATCAGTAAAATTGTGTAAATTGCACTATTTGTCGTTTGGGAGCAGAATCTGGGGGCGGCGACTTACCAAAAGTAGCCTATCCTTTTCCATTTTTAGTCAGCTGTTCATATACCGAAAGAATTAGATCGCTATGTCTTCGGGTTTATGTTTTTCATTTTTAAGTGATGGGGGGCGGTTTTTAGCAGTTTTTTTTTCATATCGGCGGCGCATATTGAAGGCGGAATGTTTCTGGGCTTACGTTTATAAGTGGCAACTATGTATTATTCATAAAATGAGAGCACCAGAGTAGTAGGTCTGGGAGAAATTGCAATATCATGTTATTTCAAGTTTATCGGGGGCGGTTTTCCTTATGCTGGCGGCAAAATATAGATATTTAATATAGCCTAGCCCAGCTTTGGGAGTAGCAGCTTTGTAAAAGCGAAAAAATTAGGAAGCTAGGGTGTCTACTTCGCGAGGAGTTCGAGGAACGGGTGGACGGACGGACGGACGGACGGACGAAAGGACGGACGGACGGACGGACGGACGGACCGACGGACGGACGGACGGACGGACGGACGAAAGGACGGACGGAAGGACAAAGCGGTTGCAATAGCGATTTTCATCAAGATGGAAAATGCACTGAAAAACTTGAAGTTTCGACGATGATTTAGACATTGTCAAGATTACTTGAAAACAAAATATTGACGAGTTTCCACGAAAATTTATAAATCTCGGAAACAATTTGGAAGTGTCCAAAATAACTCGGGAGTTTTCAAGACAAATGGAGAATTTTGAAGAAAATCGTGAGTATAATGATAATAACCTGGAAGATTTTCAAAAATATTAGGAAATGTCTTAGATCATCCGGGAATTGTTAAGACAATATGGGAATTTTTAGGAATATTTAAAGGTTTTGGTGAGAGCTCAGACGCACTGAAATAAACGAAAATTTTTAACAAGATTCGGAAGTTTTCAACAAAGTTGAAAAGTCTCTCTGTGAAGGGGGAGTTTTTTATATTTATTGGGAGGTTTCAAGACAGAAGAGGTTCAAAATTCTTTGTGAGTTTCCAAGACAACTTTGAAAGCTTCCAAATGAGTAAGAAAGTGGTAATAATATTTCAGACAAAATTGGAGTTTTCAAGACTGAGAATATTAAAAAAAATTGTTGAGTTCTGACGACAATTTGGAAGTTGTCAAGATTGTTTGGAAAGTGTGGGTAAAAAATTGGAGAGTTTTTGAAAAAATTCAAAAGTTCTGGAAACAATCTGGAAGTGTTCAAAATAACTAGGGAGTTTCTAAGGCATCTGGACAATATGATAATGTGCTGATTGCAGAAATTATTTCACCTGAAGTTTGTCAGTCATCAGTGTTGAAAATAATAGTAGCGATTCTGCCTACTATGACTCCGCATATGATTCCGCTTCTCTAAGTGTCTGCGTAGGATACTTTTTTTGTATTATAACAAAGCCAATTCGATCTTCTAATAATTTTCCACGGTTTTAAAAATTGAAAAACTAGTGGTGAATAAGCAAGATCGCATGTAAAGTCGTAAATGTAAACGGTAAATTTTAGACAAGTAATTATTTAATGTGCCAACATAAATCCACCTTACGCCAGGCCAGCACATTTCTTGAGATTTAATGTTTACTGTTCATGATTCAACTTAGTCTGACAAACCAAACCGCTGGCGCTGTTCGCATGACAAATTTTCACTCAACATTCAGTCAAGCCAAATCATACTGGATGTTAAATTTAATTTTCACTTATATTGGAGGATTAATTTCAAATAATGTTTGAGCTCGGACAAATTAGGCGTTAATCATAAAAATTAAGCATTACATATTATCTTGCGGTACATTTTCGTGTGCTTGCTAAGTGGCTACATCGCTATCACCATTGAAGGGTTTCTGACTCGGTTTCTGATATTTATCAAGCTGTAGACGGGGATCGGTTTTTGTTTATTTTTTTCTACATAAGGAAACTCCTTAAAAAAAATCTACGGGCAACGCTATAAAATTTTCGAAATTTTCTAAAAAATTTGGAAATTTTTGATAGGTATAGTTTTTCGAAATTTTGAATTCTTTCTTTGTTTCTCTCTTTTTTCAAGAAAGTCGCATGTCGAATTTGAATTTCCTATTTTCAAAAAAAGATGCCAAGAATGGTTCCCCGTAAACATGAAAAAGTGGATTAGTAGAAACCATTTTTGGCTTCTGATGGCTTCTGAAAAAATGGATTAGTAGAATACAGTTTTGATACCTTAATTTTGAAAATAAAGAATTCAAATTTAGCATGCGACTTCCTTGAAGAGAAATTCATGGACAATGCTGCTTATTGATTTCCGAATTTTCGAAAGCAAAATACACTGAAAATGATTGAAAATTGAATACGTAGCATTGCTAATTAGGTACCTCTTTAAGGAAGATGCAGGCCAAGTTTGAGTTTTCTATTTTTATCACAAAGAGAAAGTAGAATCACAAAGTGTATTCTACTGAACCACCCTTGCAGAGGAAGTACGGAGTCCTCTATAATAAAGGAGAGTTCTTGTAGTTTTTGCAGGCTAAATATTCAAGTCCGGTCAACCACCGATGCCAGAATTTTTTTTTTACAATCCACAAGTCTTCATTAGTGCTGTTTACTCCTTCTTCAAACTAATTATTTATACCACTGCAACCAGCCTGACAATCTTAATCCGCCACTGCCTGTACAGTAAACTCTGCAGAATATAGCCCAGTTCTAAGTGAAATGCTAAGGTACCTATACAAAAAAGTATGAACTAATCGTTATTTTAGAACCACATCAACGCCGTGCCTGTTGTACATATTTCTACAAAAGAAAGTAGCTGAAGTAGTGAAAATGTGTCTTTAGTGCTTAGTGTAGTTTTTAGTGAACATATTATTCTTTGTGCGGGGTAAGTTTATTGGTTGGATTACTAATACTTAACATTTTGTTGTACATAATCATCTACCCTAGGATATTTCCTTCATCATATTATTCCAAGCATAAAATCGAGCATTCACTCACAATACGTTTTCTAGGAACAAGCCACCAGACGTGCTGGGATTCCATCCAGTTCAACCCTTCCTCCAGCCGAAACCGGTCGAGGACGAGCACAAATCCCAGGTCGACAAGAGCACCAGAGAAATCCTGGAGAAAATCGCCCAAGTCAACGAGAAGCAAGGACTGAAGAAACGCAACAAGCAGAACCCTTTTCAGCATTTCTCGCTCGGCTACTTGAGGTCATCAAAAAGCAACGAGTTCAAGTTCCCGAAAGAACCGTTCAGCAATCCCATCCTGGACTACGTCGAACGGGAAAAAAGCAATTTCCACGGGAAAGTTGTGATGAATCCCCAACAGGATGAGGAAGACGCGGACGACGAAGTGCCCGAAGGGCATTACGTAAAGAGGAAGATCACGCATCATCAGACCGTGTTGGTGCCTGCACCACTTCCGCAGCTGCCGGGCTTGCCAGTTGGGAAGCCTTGGGAAGGCGCAGGGATGAAACCTATGTTCAACCACAACGTCACCAGGTTCGAACTGGAGCAGCAAACCGTCGACAACATTAAGAATATTGTTGGGGTGCCCATTGGTTACTACCAGCAGCAGCCTTTGGGTTTGCAAAATTATCACCAGCAAGCACTGGGTTATCAACCGCTGGGACAACAGCAAGCAGGAGGCTATCAATATCAAGGCTATCCAGGCTATCAACAAGTAGGTCATCAACCTTTAGGCTATCAACAACTGGGCTACCCGCCGCCTAATTATCAACAATTGAGCTATCAGCCGCAGCAATACGGTTACAACCCTTACTACTACAACCCGTACTACCAAGAGCAAGGGCATCAGAGGCCTGATAGGCAGTTCAGTTGGAACTGGCCAGGTGCCCAGTACTTCCCAATCACTATAAGAGACCCAGTCGTCCAGATGTACAACGCCGTAACCAGCATGATCGAGTATGGAATGGGCGGTGGGGGTGGTGGTGGAGGTGGCGGAGGAGGCTGCAAAAACAAACCGAAATCTAAAGAAGACGAGCCACAAGAACCAAGGGAAGTACCAGAAAACGTAACGCAGATCCCAACGACTGAACCGACGACGATTTTGGAAATTGAAGACTTGCTCATCACCGGAGATCCCGTGCTACCCACGAACTTGTCTAGGGAATCGAAAAAGCTCAACTTCACCAAGTTTACCAGAAGACCGTTAACGACAGTGACTACTAAGCAACCGACGACTGAAAACTTGAGACAGTCGCCGCCAATTCGAGACTTTATTTTGCACGATGACGAACTGAACGACTACGAAAAAGCGGCAGAAGACGAAGCATTGGACAAAGCCGAAGACGTGCAGATCAGCAACGACGGCAACAAAAAGTTCTTCAGCAAAGATAACACCGGATCTGGAATTTTCATCAAGAAAATCAAAGTGCGGAAAGGCGGAGTTGCTATAGCCGGACCGGGTGGTATCGCGACGGCTGGCAGCGGAGGAACGGCTATCGTTGGACCAAACGGCTGGGCCTATACGCAGCCGAACAGCTTGGCGATAGCTGGATCTGGTACGAAAGTCGTAGCTGTAGAACCGACGGTTAATTTAGAGGAATTGATCAACGGAACGCTAGGCAATCGAACGCATCCCATACGTCGAGGGCAAGGACACGTCCCGCCGCGGGTTGGAAAAGTGGTAGCCGTAGGCCCAGTGGTGTACTACAACAAAGGGTGATGGATAAACAATTTAGGTGCCAATTAGTAAAATAGCATTCAAAACTCGATTTAAAATGCTTAAAATAAGTACTTGCTGCATAGTTTCTTCAAATATCAATTTGAGGATAGGCAACCAAGTATACACGCGTGTTCAGAATGTAGCCGGGTACGTGCTTGCGTTTCTCGTAATAATAACGTAATTATTGCCGAATGACTGTTAATTAAGCACTGAACACCGCTTTAAGATTATTGTATAATACTATAATGAATTAGTTATGTAAGCGTTTGTTGTTTTTATTTTTAAATACAATAAAACATTATTTTTTTCATAATTTTCGACTTGATTATCAATCATACTTGGTTTTGGTTCGCTTTTTTCATTCTGGTACATCAGTTCAAATTCCATTATACCATCTAATCTTATTCTTCTTCTCTATTTTATCCAGATTGATAACACTTCCTGCTAATACCGGATTTTCTTCCACCTACTACTGGCCTACTTTCTCTCATCATCAAACGGGAACTTCTGGCTATGGAACTTCTCCAATCACCTCATCAAGCCCTGCTTTAACAGCCGAGTTGGCAACCGAATTAACAACTGCGTTAACAACTGAATTAACAACTGAATTAACAACTGAGTTGGCAACGGAGTTAACAACCGAGTTACCAACCCATTTAACAACGGCCAAGCTAGCGGCAGTTCAAGCTTCGCCGTCAGCAACGAGCGAAAAGGAAAAACAGGCGGTTCTGGCGACTTACAAAGCGCATCCCCTGTTCCATTACTTGAAGAATAGGAATACGATAGACACCGATCGCATCATAATGTTTCGCAACGAAGATTATCGCGACGGTGACGGCAATAAAGGTGAAATAACGACTCTGATACTGAAACCGGCGGCCAAAGCGGTGGCCGGGATCGGAGGAACGGCGATTTCCAAGCCGCTGTCCAGGGCCGTGCTGAGGAGGGGCACGAACGTCGACATACTCTTCGAACCGGAAGCCGTGGCCGTGGCCGGACCTGGAGGGGTGGCCCACGCCCAAAGCGATCTCGAAATTTACTACGAAGAAATCTAAAATCGGTCGGCACTGGGTGGTCGAGAAAGCGAACAATAGAGTCTGTTGCACTCATTTCAGGTCAACAGTCTCACGTTCCAGTCATATGTCAAATTCAGTAAAGCTGCGTCAAGGCAGATTTCGTCAAGCACCTGGGATAAAATGACTCTACACTTTCACAGCGCAAGAGTATATTTTGATGCAGTCATATCAAGTCACGTCAAGTCAGGTCAACAGTTTTGCCTTCAAGTCATATGTCAGGTTGAGTCAAATCAGATTCCCTAGATCATTTATCGTTGACAGATTCCATAGCATCGTATATTTTGATTTTGATACAGTCATATCAGGTCAAGTCAATTCATGTCAAAATTATTTGTTCCAGTTATGTCAGGTCCAGTCAAGCTATGAAGGTCCAGTCAAGACAGGTTGAGTCACGTGAAATTTCATAAATCACCTGAAATAAAAAGATCTTTGCCACCTGCATACATCGTATATTTTAATGTCCTAGTCATATCAAGTCAGATGATCAAAAAGGAGGAAGTAGCCGGAAGTGACATTAATTTTTGATTTTCAAATGGAACACCTGTATGTTTATTGATATTCGGATAGACATTTTTTTATTGACACAGTGTCAACAAAAAAACAACGTGTCGTCGTTACAACGTTAAATTTTTTATTTCGCCACCGATTTTAACTAACTTTTCAGCATTGGCTAGCCAATTGAATAGGCTATCATTTCCGTATTTCAAAATGGCCGACATTTAAAAATTCAAGATGGCAGAAACAATTGAAAATAGGCCTTTATTTGTTTCCATTGCTCTTTATTGAAGGTTAGCAGAAAGTCAAAACCAATAATGTATTATGAAAGAATAGACCTCTTTTGTCAATTCAAGACCACAACCAGTGAAATCGGGTCATCGGCTAAGGAGCTATTGCGAGTTGAAGCGAAGCCTACTTTCCTTTCTTGTCATTTTCGCATAATTGATCCAAATTTAGGTATCCTGTCCGCCAATCCGCCATTTGCTCATTTCTCAACCAATTTTCTCAAATTTGGTATCAATGGCTAGCCAATTGGACAGGCTATCTTTTTTATATGAGAAAATGACGTACATGTCAAAATCCAAGATGGCGGAAACAATTGAAAATAGAATTTCTCTTGTGCTTATTGCTTTTTGAAAAAATGAGCAGAAAGCCAAAACCAATAATTATTATGGAGGAATAGACCTTCCTTGACAATCCAAGACCGTAACCAATCAAATCGGGTCATCTGCTGAGGAGCTACGGCGAGTTGAAGCGAAGCCTACCTTATTCCCGCATAAATGACCCAAATTTAGGAATCCTGTCCGCCATATCATCAATATATCAATGGCTAGCCAATTGAACAGGCTACATTTCCATATAAGAAAATGGCCAACATGTCAAAATTCAAGATGGCGGAGACTATTGAAAATGGGCTTTATTCGTCCTTGTTGGAATAGAAAAACGGAAAGTAGGCTTCGCTTCAACTGGCCGTAGCTCCTCATAAGAGACAAGTTTGAAATTTACCTCCTCCTGGAGACTTTTCCTTTGGCATCATTTTAGGAATGAAAAACGATTCTCACATGATTTTTTACGCAGGTTTCGAATCTGTTCACAAAAATGTTTAATGGTACATGGCTTACAGGGTCCAACATCGAAACATTTTTCTCAAATCGTACACCCTGTATTTTAACATGGAAATCGATTCCGTTTTTCATCCTGATTACAAATATATATATCACACTTGGTGGGTTAGTCAACAAAACGCCTGTGAAAAAAATGATAAATTGTGGTCCTTTTTTGGAAATTTCAAACTTGTCTTATGGACCGAAAGCCCCCAAAATTTTTGTCTTGCGACCAGATTTTCGAGCAAGCAGGGGATGTTCCCACACAAAATCTAGTTGGTTGCATTCATGTACCTTATGACGTAAATTTTTGGCCATTTTTTCGATAATTGTCAGGCTCATACCACCCTAAATCCCCCGGTCTAACATGTAAGACAAAGCAATTTTTAACAACCTTATCAACGCACATTACCTTCAGGGTTGAAATCATGTACCTTATGACGTAAGTTTTGAGGCACCAGCTTCCTGTCCACTAGCCATTGATACCAAATTTGAGAAAATCGGTTGAGAAATGAGCATATGGCAGATTGGCGGGCAGGATACCTAAATTTGGGTCAATTATGCGAAAATGAAAAAACGGAAAGTAGGCTTCGCTTCAACTCGCAATAGACTCATCAGCAGATAACCCGATTTTATTGGTTGTGGTTTTGAATTGACAAGGAAGGTCTGATCCTTCATAATACATTATTGGTTTTGACTTTCTAGTAACTTTCAATAAAAAGCAACGAGAACAAAAGAGGGCCTATTTTCAATTGTTTTTGCCATCTTGAATTTTGGTATGTCGGCCATTTTGAAATACAGAAATGATAGCTCATTCAATTGGCTATCCAATGCTGAATAGTTCGATGAAATCGGTGGAGGAATAAAAATTTTAGAAGGAAAAATTCAGAGCACGGTTTTTTATGGCCCACCCGGTATATTCAGTATAATGTCACAGCCCAAAATTGTTTTTTTTTTAATCGGGATAACTTTCGACAGCTATGGAGTGGATTCTTCCAGCTATCAGCTGCAAAATATCAAATATTTCACATATAATTTCTACAGGATGTTAGCTGAAACACTGCAAAAATTTCAAGCTGTCAGGAGAGTTTCTGTTCAGAGAATAAAAATGTTCCTGAACTTCAGCACCGAAGACGTGAAAGATCACCTCCTCATCATCATCATGACAGCTTCAGAATTGTTCACTTATCTTCTTTATTTACAGGGTGATCTCAAAAAATCAACTGTTTGGTCTTGCAGTGATAACTTTTTTCTTAGTTTACCTATGTATTTTGAAAATTATTGAAAGCTCATGCCAAAGCTGGAGCTTCAGGCAAAATGATCCAAATGACAGAATTGACTCCAGACAAATACTTTACAATCAAAGGTTTCACCTTGGGTTTCACCAAAAGTGACTCATATCTGGAACGCCCCCTTTATTCCAAACGAATCATCAATTCTGTACATCTACATTAATTTTTTTCTCGCTTGAGTGAGTCAAGGACGGACGATGAAGAGACACAGTTAGGACTCAGAATGCTGTTGAAAGACAATCAACCCCTTGCTTACCTGAAAATGTTAGTAACCAACACTACGAAAATCAGAATAATGAGTAGCCTAAGCGCAGAGTTTCACGGCCATCTAAGGGTAATAATGATGATATCTGAGCAAAATATTTTAGAGTATTCCACTGAGGATTCCATTTTTAATAGATTTCAAAAGTTTCTAGTGATATTCATCGCATTTTCTTTGAATTCAAATGCCGATTTGACAGATTCCACCAGATTATTTTGGTATTATATTGAAGTACCTACCTACTAAAGTCTAGTCTTTTCAAGACCCATAAGTTTCTCTAGTGACATTTTTTTTTTGACAACACAATTTTATTTCATTAGAGTGGCAACATTTTGATGGTTTCAAATTGAAATTGTGACAAATCTATTCAGATTCAAGTGATATTGTGAGAGATTCTTGAAGTGACATTTCGACAAAATTCAGCACTCTAATGACCTTTTTGACAAATTTCAACACTTATTAATGGATAAAGTGACCGATTTTGTTTGGTTTCAAATGCAGGTTTGACAGATTTTGCCGTGTCAGACTCCTACCTTCTTTGACATGACATTTTGACAGATCTCATTCCTTGTGAAATTCCAACAGATCCTAGTTATTTCAAGTGATCTTCAGTATATCTTTTCCTGAATTATGACACACTATTTTAACAAATTCAAGTCGCTGTGGTTGGGATCATATCAGCAATTTAGTGAAATACTAAAATCTAGACTATTTGAAAGCCACAAGATTCTCTAGTCACATTTTTATGACAACACAATTTCACGTATTTCAAGTAACAATGTTTTGATAGTTTCAAATTCATATTGTGGTAGATCTATTCGGATTTCAAGTGATATAGCGACATATTTTAGAAGTATTATATGACTTGCAGTAATATTTTGATGGAATTTAGCAGTCTGATCGACATTTTGCCAAATTTTCAACTGTTCAGAATGGATAAACTAGCTGATTCTGTTTGTTTTGGAATGTTTGTTTGAAAGATTCCACCGGTTATCCAATGGACCAATTTAACCATCTACCGAGATAGGCTCCTGTCCACTTTGATACGACATTTTGACAATCTATTCCCTAGTGACACCCCGACCAATCCTTATCATCTCAAGTGGTATTTAGTATCTTTTTGAGTATTTCTGACGCCAGTTTGACAAATTTGATTAGCTGTGATCATGACCATTTTAGTACTTCATTGGAAGTAACAAAATCTCGACATTTCAAAAGCGATAAATTTGTCCAGTAACGTTTTTGACAACCCAATTTCACCTACTTATTTCAAGTGAAAATATTTTGGTATTTTCAAATTGATATTGTGACAGATCTTTTTGCATTTTGACTAATATTGTCACATTGTGAGAGATCTCTTTGGATCATGAATAATGTTGTGACAGATTTTTCAAGTGATATCTTGACAACATAGTTAACTGACTGGTTTTAATATTATGACAGATTTGATCAGTTATGACTTCTGCTATTGAAGTAGTTTATTTGAGAACTGCAATACCGAGTCTGGCAGAAAAAACTTCAGCCACTTGAACAAGTCATCCATATCAGAAGGCAAACTGGCCGACGCGACGTGTCAGAATCAAAGATGGCGGACGCAGCCAAATATATACCTACCTACTTTTGATACCGGTCTTTTCGATCAAAAATTGTAAAAAGACTCAAGTAATTGCATGATCGGAAAAAATGAATTTTTGCTACTTTTCCAGACCAAACGAGCTCATTGAGCTTATTTTTGATAGAGTTGAAGCAATTTTGAAAAAGGCTCACTTGAGATGTTTCGATCAGGGACGATAAATTTAAAAAAAAACTTCTGTTATTTGTAATCAACTTATAGAAACCGCTGACGGCAACCGAACGACGAGCCGTCAAAATTTGTGGAAACCAGACGTCGGATTTTGACGAAGTATTTTTATTTCAATTTTTGCAAACAAACCGCATCCCAAGTTGAATGTGAAAATGTTTTAAAATTTTTTGCTGAATTTGTCAAGATTTTCCGAAATTTTATAATTCATTCAAAATTTTACAAGGGAACCCATGTTCGAAAAATCGTTCCAAATACCTTGTTACGTTTTCGCGGCGAAAACTCGGCTTTTCGGGGAGAATTTTGAGAAATTTGGTGTGAAATGCCAAGTGCAGGCCATGCGACGGGGTTTTTCTTGAAAATTTGCCGGAAAATGTTGAAACTGGAGCACGGCCCGGCCAATCTGACAGGAACATCAATTGACGCTCCCCGTTTTGGCAAACTCAACACCTCGGGGCATTTCAACAGTGCTTTTGTAATGAAATTGAGCATGTCAGCGTGCGAAATTGAATTGTGGTCTCGAGGAGACTTTTGAGCGTCCATCAGACACAAAACACAAGAATCATCTCTAAATTTGACGGCACTTTGATCAAATTACCTGGGCCGGGGCAGACGTTGACGGCGTAATATCACAAAAACAGGCAAGTTGAGGAGGCAAAACAGGTCTAGGGGGTACTCACAATTTATTTGCAATTTCCAGCGGCTTTCCATTTTGAGAAAGGGGCCTTTTCGGTCCTCCAGAGATTATTTCATGTCGGTTACAGAGGTTCCTTGTCGCGATTTGTCTTCTACGGGATCCATGATAATTCCATCGGACATTGTGGCCAGACCTCCAGAAAGGGTCCGTGTTTTGATTTCCATCCTTGCTTCGAAGTTTTTCTTGTCAATTTTTCCAAAATTCCACTACAAACATCGGCAACATTACTCAGCGTAGCAGTTGTTGTGTTATGCCATTTGGAAATGTCAATATAATGTCACAACACTTCTTAGGTATTTTTTCGCGGATTCCTTTGGCAGTTTTTCGCGAGTGCTCTCAGATACGTACGCTGCAATGATGTTGACAGTCATGGACGTTTTCGCGAGTAAATGTGATGATGAAAGCGGAAATCGTTACATGACATTTTCTATCATCATTACCACAAGATCCAATTGGAATTTTAAACCTATGCCAACTTGAAATAGACAGTCTAAATGCATCTGTCAAATTTCGATTTTTGACGTTTCAAGAGGCCGCCATATTGAACTCTTGCATTTTTCAACCTATCCGATTGGAACTTTTGCATTTTCAACCAATCCGATTGGGATTTTCAACATAACAGGTACTCAATTGAGGTGGACAATCAAGGTGTATCTATCAAGATTGACGTTTTGACAGTTCCAAGGCCGCCATATCAAACTTTTACATTTTTTAACCGATCCGAATGGGATTTTGAATCCATGACAACTTGAAATAAGTAATCTGGATACATCTGTCAAATTTGTCGTTTTGACAGTTTTAATTCCGCCGCTATATTGAACTCTCGCATTTTTTAACTTATCTGATTAGAATTTGGAACCTATACTTGCTTTGATTAGGCAGTCGAGATGCATCTGTGACATTTCGATTTTTGACGTTTCTAGAGGTCGCCATATTGAACTTCAGCATTTTTCAATCTGATTGGTATTTTGAACCCATAGCCACTTGAGGTTGGCGATCGAAATGCGTCTGTCAAATTTTGATTTTTGACGATTCAAGATTCACATTTTAAACCTATACCCATCTGAGGTTGACGATCGATATGCAGCTGTCAAATTTTGATTTGTGACGTTTCAAGAGGCCGCCATATTGAACTTTTTTATTTTTCAACCGATCTGGTTGGTATTTTGAACTCATAGCCACTTGAGATTGGCGATCAAAATGCATCTGTCAAATTTTGACTTTTGACGTTTCAAGAGGCCGCCATATTGAACTTTTGCATTTTTCAACCGATCTGATCGGGATTTGAAACTCATACCCATTTGGAGGTTGGCGATCGAAACGCAGCTGTCAAATTTTTATTTTTTAAGTTTCAAGAGATCACCATATTGGTTTTTTTTTATTTTTAAACAGATTATATTGAGATTTTGAACAAACACATGAACAATTGAAATGCATTATAGCGAATTTGACATTTTGGCAGTTCAAAGCGCCGGCGCCGTATTGCATTCTTGCTTCTCTCAACCGATTTCATTGGGTTTTCAAACCTATACTTGGTTCAGAATGTTCAGATGAACAATTGGAACGTAACTGTGAAATTTTGAATTTTGGACATGCTTTTATTTCATCTCGCCCTCGCCCGGAGCACCTTTTCAACCAATGCTGTCACCCAGACGACAGCTTGCCGGCGCCGGTGACAGCTGGTTTTTCATAGAATTTGATGAACAACAACCAAGTAAAAGCCATCATTTCAAGAAGACGTCTATATCAAAAGTAAAGAAACCTCAATCCCAGATGGCAGCCGTTGTCAAATATTTTCTCATTTTCTTCTTGTTCTGTATGATCAAAAGTCATCGAAACATCAACATTTGTGGCTTTATCAGAAAGGAGAAAGTTTTTCTGAGGTTCAAGACAATCAAAACAAGATCAGTCGGCCATTTTGACATTCGATTTGACGATCATTTGGACGTATTATTCAACTGGTTTTCCATTGTCATCTTTTCCATGAAAAATCCCTCAAAAATCAGCTATTTCGAAAAGGCAAACTTTTATGCAGTTTCTTTTGAATTTATCGAGCCTGATTAAAATGATATCAAGTACCCAGGCCTATTCTCAAATCGGTGTAGAACGAGTACATCGGCTGTGCTCGTTTTGCTCTTGAAGCATAGAAAATTGTTTTTTAAATCAGGCTAATAAATTAATTTTGACATTTTGATGACTTTTGATAAGAAAAAAGAACAAAAGAAGAAGATATTCAACGAAGGCCACCGACCTGAAATTTGGAATTATCATGGAAGTTAGAAAAGAAAAAACTTTCGTTGTTTAGCCCTCTCGGTATTGACATTTTGACAGCAATGTTTTGATAATGACACTTTTTGACATACCTGCTAATTCTACGTACTCAAGTGACTCATTTGTGGTATTCTCATTATGACAAATCTCTTATTGGATTTTGAACGATACTGTAATAGATTTTGTTGGTTTCAAATAATACTTTGACAAATCTTAATATGTAGTTACATCGACATTTCGACAGATTTTAATGACTTGAAGTGGACAAACTGGCCGATTTTTGACTGCTCAAAATGCCATGTTTGTAGATTTGAATGATTTCTGACTATACGTCCAATTTTGGTATTTTAACGTGTTTTGACATGCCATTTTTAAAAGACACCAGTCTTTTTTAGTGATATTTTGGAATATCCGTTTTCTCTAGTGACATTTTGACCGGTTCAAGTTATTTCTAGTGACTTCTGATATTTTTGAACGACAGATATAGTTTATATACCTATATTTTGTTTTAGAACGATACTGAATAATATTTCATAAGTCAAAGATACTCTTGTCAGTGCAGAATTGTAGAAAGCTATCAGTAGGTAGTCAGTTTCATGTAGGTGAGTACCTACTCGCTTCGGCGGTACATCTACTAAAATTGGAACGATACAAATGAATTGTATAAAAAAAACCGGTACAAGCTTGGAATTGCAAAAAATCGCTTTTTTTCGAGCCACCCAGTACCAACCCACAAAAGCCAGTGCCAAATTTGTAGACCAAATAATGCAGTTTGTGTAGCTTTAAATCAGTATTTTTTGTACAAATATTTTTCAATAAACAAACGAAGCTGATGTGTTGATGTTTATAAAAAACTGAAAAATGCACCGACGCAAATCCGGGTTAATGACGTTTTTAGTTGGGTACCCACCTAAATTCATATAGGTACGATTGATCCAGACAGATAAGTAGACGTATCTTTCTGTAATCTAAATAAAATTAATTGTAGTGTAGATACCTACCTACATCAAGACTCATCGAAAGAAAAAACGTATGATTTATCGTGGAAGGTATCTAACGTTTGTAGACAAGGACTATAAATTAAAAAAAAACTTGTTGTGATCGAAAAAGTAAGTGTAGGTACCCACTTCACAATTTTGGGCGAATCTTTTGTTCTGTTGTCACAAAAAAAATTGGATGAGTCTTGAGGTGATGACTGCTATAACGTACCGCTCAAAGCCAAATACAAGCGCGCTTTACCGTAACCTTGAACCTCATACACAGATCTTTACGGTTCAATCCACTTTGCCAACGAAAGCAAAAAAATACACTTTCCATTATTATACCGCGTATTATATTTAAATGCGAATTATTTCCACAGCTCAATTCGAGGTTTGATTTATAATTCCAGCAACAACAGACATGACAATAACAAAGTGAGCATCATCCCGTTCTACGGAGGCGGCAAAGGACAATCGCTGCAAGTCGTCGAAAAACCGGATGGCACCGTGATCATGACCATCATCAGAACGCCGGCGGCGACCACCACGACCACCGAAGCCCCCAGCATAAGCGAACTGGAAAACCCACCGCTGCCGTTCAAAGACGAAGACCAAAAATACGGAAACAACATCAGGAACATCCACCACACGGCCCTCAACATAATCAAGCTGCAGGACATTGCCAAAAGAAACGGCAAGCTGAGCGCCAGCGAAGAAGAAACTTACAGGGCCAACATGGAAGTGCTGAACGCTTCCGCCAAGAATTTGGCGAACATCCAGCAGCAAGAGGACGAGTTCGATTTCGAAAACAGGGAGGGCCTGAGCGAATGGTTCGAGAGGAAAAAGTCGCACAAGAAGGACAAGGATAAAAAGAAAAAGGACGAGGAGGAGAAGAGAAAAGAGGATGAGAAGAGAAAGGAGGAGGAGAAGAAAAAGGAGGAAGACAAAAGAGAGGAAGAAGACAAAAGGAAAATGGAAGAGGCGGCGGCGGAAGCTGAAGAAGACAAGAAGCGTAAAGAGAAACCGAAAGAGGAAGAAGAGGAGGTGGGAGAGCAAGAAGAAGGGCCTGAAGAGAGCGATTCGGTGGCGATTAACCTGCCGCCGGATGGCGCTTCCGTTGCCGAAGCACGGCCTGTGGGTCTCGCAGTTGCAGGTTGGTACAATATTTGATTTGATTTTTTCTTCATGTCCCTCTTTCTTGAATGATTAATAAAATAACCTCAACTTATAGTAGTGTTTATCGACTCCAATACTGATGAATTTTCTAGTGTCTCAAGTGAGTCATTATACAAGTCTTACACAATAATCCATCAAAACTGACTATAGTGTTGACTCTGTTGAAAGACATACCCGAGGTATTTGAGTTCCTTCACTTCTACAACCTTCTGTCGCTGCTATTTTTACTCTGTTGCTGTTTTCTTGCTTTCTCCAAGTCAATTGTATTGTCCCTTCATATAGGAACATTTCCAATTTCTTCATTTTTTCTTGTGTTTTCTACTTCTTGGTTTCTTCTTCTTGACTTTTTTTTCATTATCACCTACTTTGTTTGATTGATTCAAGTATACATTGTTGGTATTTTCCAGGAGAAGGAGGTGTGGCAGCCAGTAAACCGATAGCGACGGCCGTCGTGGGACCCGGAGGACTGGCGATAGCGAGGCCCGTGGGGACGGCGATCGCTGGGGTGGCTCCGGACCAGGCTCTGGTTCCCATCTACGCGGAAGGATACATCGGAGCTTCGAAACCGAAACGATACGGTTCCAGCAGCAGCTCGAAAGCCGACCCCGCCAGCGAATACCTCAGCAAAATCATCAGCAAATACCATCAGAATTAGATTTTGGCTTGACTGTATCAATTTGCTCAATAAAAATATTAAGTAATTGAAAAAAACGTAGGAAATGATCAAGATATTGGTCAGTTTTGATTCTGGGGCTTGGAAAAAAATTAGAACGAAAAATTTCAGTTCTCTAGTACCAAAGTGTGAATCAAGATACGAATGCAAGAGCTACGCGGAATTTTCATCAGTAATCCTTGAACTTGCATCCTGTCGATGTAGAATTCAAGTTCGCGATTTTATTAAACCAGTCTGGAGCAATAAACGAGGTCTTGTTTTCTTTATCTGCCGAGTTATATCTGCTGAATGGCTAACTGTTAACAACCGAAATTAGGTAGCATGAGCTTTTTAGTGGCGTAGCACGGGCTAGGCTTGGGCTATATCCAAAAGCGCTTTATTCAACAAATAAAACTTGCTTATGTATAAATGCGCAAAAATTTGAGAATGTTGTTTATGTAGTAGTATAATTAGTAGTAGGTATAGGTACTTCGTGAGGTAACTGGCTGTTCTTCTGATTTACTTAGATACAGATCTACATAGTTATGGAACTAAAGAAAGTGAATCATCATCTCGAAATTATTGGCGACATAATTAGCTCATGATGGAACGGAAAGTCTAGGATAAATCTGTTACCTGATAGCTCGGTATTATGCCTATAAGATCTGGATAATAAAGTCAGTCTTTACAAGTCGCAAAGTCAATAATTGTGATATTATTTACTCATCAATCAATTTTACCAATGTCGATTTAATTTTATTTTAGATTTGGTGATGTTGAGTCAGGTCAGGTCGAAATACTTTTGATCTACGGACTACGGTACGGTCAGACCATCAGGCTACTTTTGATAAAGATCAACAAAGATCCTTTCACTGATAATAGAGTTTTTCCAAAACATTGAGACGAAAGTTTGAAATTAAAGAAATGGAAAAAGTAAAATTTTGAATTGAAAGTTCGTTCTAGTGGCTAAAGAGCAAGCCCTCAAGGCCAACCAATTAACAAAATAACAAAAAAAAAAAACAAAGTGCCGAAAGTAGTTACTTATTAGTGCAGGACTTAGCTGTAAGAAGTCAAAAATAAAAAGACAATGGCCAAAGACGACCTAGCTCAGGTTACAAATAGGGACGAAAAAAATCCCCGAAATAACCTCTAAGGTCTATACCTCCTACTTTAAAGGGCTGACAGATCTGCTGGCTTGTGAGATCAAAAAAATCAAAGACCGGAAGAGCGAAGAGCGAAAAAATGGAAAAGGCAAGGATGGAAGAGCGAATGACTGGTGGGAACAGCGAATGATCGAAACAGCGAATAAGCAAAGAAGCAAAAGACTGAGAAAGCAAAAAATCGTAGAGTAAAAAAGCGAACCATCCTCATGAGATCAAAAAACCGAAAGATCCAAGATCTATGATTTATTGGAAGACCAAAGGAGCAAAAGATCAAAAGAGCTAGAGAGAGCGAATGGCGACTGATTCATGAATCATAGTAGGAATCTCTGAATCAATGAATTGCAGAAACGATAGATATTTGAATCAATGGATCTAAAGTGAATAAAGAGGAAAAAGTGAAAGATTTGAATCAAATACCATGAAAGAGCGAAAGATTTGAATAGAAAAAGATCAAGGAAACAAAAGATTTGGAGAGCAAATAATTGAAAAACTCAAGTTTCATGACTAAAGAAATAGCAGGGAAATGTAAGAGCAGAAGACTGAAAAAGCGAGGAATCTACCGATCGTAATATACTTAGGTGAGATTCATGGAGCTTTGACTTGAGAGACTGAAAGTTCTGAACATCGAAAGACCGAAAGATGGGAAGATCGAAAGACCGAACAATCAGATGATCAAAAGAATGGAGAGTGAAGAAGCAAGATGTCGTAATGATGACTAATTCACGAGTCGTATCGATATGGACAGGGAGCTGGTGCCTCAAAACTTACGTCATAAGGTACATGATTTCAACCCTGTAGGTCTAATGTGCATTGATGAGGTTGTTGAAAATTGCTTTGTCTTACATGTCAGACCGGGGGCTTTAGGCTGGTATAGGCTTGTCAATTTTCGACAAGAAAATTTGTCAACAGACTGAAAAGAAATAATTCCCCTGAAGATCTCCTAACTTACAAAAGATTAAGGGCTCGGGCAAGGTATATCACCAAGAAAAGTAAAAAGCTATCCTGGGAAAATTATGTATCTACAATCTCGTCATCCACCCCAATCTCGGAAGTCTGGAACAAAATTAGGTGACTCAAATCCATCAACCGCCCTCAAATAAAAATACTCAAGGACAACAATCAAATCTATGAATCTGAAACTGACATCGCTGAGGTCTTGGCTGGATCCTTTCGTACAAATTCAAGTGACTTGAACTTCGACCGAAATTTCTTACAATATAAAAGAGGTAGGGAAATGCAAGAAGTAACTGACCACTGTCTTGACAATACTCATCACATCAATCTTCCCCTTACATTATCAGAGCTCGACGAATCGCTCAAATCAGCCAAAGACTCTATCCCTGGCCCCGACGATATCCCCTATCTTTTTTTGAAAAATCTAACGGCTAAAGGCAAAGCCAAACTCTTGGACATTTACAATAAGATTTGGCAAACTCAGGTTTTCCCCAAAGCGTGGTCTGAATCAACTGTCATACCACTATTGAAACCAAACAAACGAAGTGATCAAAAGAGCTCCTACCGTTCAATATCTCTGACCAACACTATGTGCAAAATCTTCGAGCGCATCATCACAAAACGTTTGTCTTGGCAGTTGGATAAAGATAATTTGCTTCATCCCGCCCAAAATGGTTTCAGAAAACACCGTTCAACCACTGACAACATAATACAGTTGGAATCCGAGATACATCAGGCTTTTGCAACCAAACAAAACTTATTGGCCATCTTCTTTGACGTCGAAAAAGCCTATGACATGACTTGGACTCGCCATGTGATCGAAAAACTGACAGAATGGAACATAAAGGGGAATATTTTGGCGTTCATCCAAAAAAATTTACGTAACAGGTCATTCAAAGTCAAAATCAACAACAGTTTTTCCAACAGTAAGAAACTGCTAAACGGGGTTTCCCCAGGGCTCAGTCTTGAGTGTGATCCTATTCCTGGTAGCGATTAATGACATACTAACACGCATTGAAGCTCCAGTCCGCTGTTGTCTATTCGCAGAGGATTTGGTGATATACCTCAGAGGAAAAAATCTTACATCGATGCAAGAAATCCTTCAAGCAACATTGCGTAACATAGAAAACTGGTGCTCAACATCAGGTTTTAAATTTTCTACGCAAAAACAACTTGCATCAACTTCAGTAGGACCAAACAAATAAGCTCCCCTCTCCTTCGACTGAACGGCAGAAGCTTCAAATTCTCTGAATCAACCAAATTTTTAGGCATTACATTTGATCAGAAGCTATCTTGGAAACAACACTTATCACAACTCAAGACATCATGCCACCAAGGTTTAAATTTAATGAGAATTTTGTCTAATCACACCTGGGGAGCAGACACCAAAACATTGTTGATGATCTATCGCAGTCTTATAAGATCAAAACTTGACTATGGAGCAATTGCCTTCATGACAGCCAAAAAGTCGTACCTCAGATCCATCAGTGCTATACAATCATTGGCTATCAGAATAGCAACAGGAGCGTTTTGTACCACTCCGGTGAAAAGTCTCCTAGCGTTGGTGAACGAACCCCCTCTCGAACTCCTCAACAAACGATCCACCCTGAACTTCGCTATAAACACCCTCTCAAATCCACAAAGCCTGAGTCGTGACTTGATGTTCCCAACTAGGCCTGAAATCACTTTGAACGGGAGTGTAGCTCCACCAGTTCATGAAAGAGTCGCTTGCATCCAACGAGAAATCAACTTCACCATCCCTGAAACTTTTCCTTGGCAAAACTCCTCGGTCCCACCATGGAAACACTCTAAGGTTAAATTGATCTTTGATCTTGCAAGGTTTGACAAAGCTGAAACGAATCACACTCTTATCAAGACTCATTTCCTTGGAATAGTCAATGGTTTTCCAAATCACAGACTGATTTTCACCGATGGCTCCAAAATTGACTATAAAGTGGCATCTGCCCTGATCATCTCAACATCTGAACAATACTTTCGCCTCCAAAACTACAATACTATCTATACAGCTGAGCTCTATGCCATACTTCAAGCGTTAATTTACACAAGAACACACCCTGAAATAAATTTTATTATTTGTTCAGATTCTCTAAGCTCACTAAAGGCCTTGAACCATCTTCACCCACGAGATCCCCTTATACAAACAATAAAAGACGAACTGTCCGATAGGGTTGACAAAATAGTTTTTATGTATACACCATCACACATCGGAATAGATGGTAATGAAAGAGTTGACGATCTGGCCAAGAAGGCAACATCATCGAACAGTCTACCAATTTGTCGAATTAATCCTCCAGCTGACCTCAAAACATATGTGAAGGTCAGTATATCTGGCAGCAGTGTTGGGACCGAAAAGACCACTATCTTCAAAAAACAAAACCACTCATCTGTACAGTTCTCACCTGCCCGGAAAAAAGAAACGAACAAGTTAAACTCAATAGGTTGAGACTGGGATACTCCAGACTTACCCATTTTTTTTTGTTGTCAAGGCAAGATCGTCCAAAGTGTCCAACCTGCGACATCCATCTGTCAATCGACCATATCCTCTACCATTGGCCAAACCACCATAATCACAGATCACTATATGGTGTTGCAGAGTCTCCAACAACTCTTACAGACCCTAACAAATATGATAAAGTTCTTACTTTCCTGAAAGAAATCCAAATATTTGACTCCATCGAACCCGTACGTCACACTTCAGTAACTCAAGTGAGCTGCTAATAACCTTCAATGGTTGATGCCGCATTGTAAATGTAAATTAAAAAAAAAAAAGATCGAAAGAGCTAGAAAGCGAATGGTCGTAATTGCGACTGATTCATGATTCATGTTTTTCTCAGCGGCTATTTAGAGCTCGATTTAAAGACACATTCAAGGTCCAGTATTTCAGGTGAAGATGAACTTCCCTTCAGTAAAATGTAGTATCACCTATAACTGGGGAAACAATAATTGTTGCACAAAAATTGAATAAATGGAACTGCTGAACCAAGTTTTAGGTGCTGCGGGTTCCACCGAAGGTCTTATGAGCGAGTTAATTTTAACCTGAGTTAGTTACTAACCAACTGGCCAAGATATTGGCTGTGTCACAAGAACTAACATAGACTGTAAACAAAAGTTCAAGTCCATTTGTAATTCTGAGCCTACTTGACCGGCCATTTTGACAAATTTGGGCTTCTTTCAGGGATTATTTTGAAGACTTGAGTGCTTTTATTTGTCAATTTTACAGATTCTTGTGAATTGAAATGCCAATTGATCAGAATTTCGCGAAGAATTTCGTATTCCTTATCATAAATCCAACGTTAAATGAAGTTATTTCTTCTACCGTTCCTGAACTGTCTGAGCGTCGGTCGCCCTATTCTTATTGTCCTGCGAGATAACGCAAAGGAAGATGAGGTACCTAAGTGTGAACCGAGATAGAAAAGTTTCTTCATTTTCCAAAATATTAGGTCTAAAATTCTACCCGCCCAAGAGCAGGTCATAAACTGATCACTTTACCTATGTATCTTAACTTTATCTGATGACAGACTTTACTAGGTATAAATTGACTTTTTAATACATATAGCTGATGGAGCAGATACCTTTAAATAATTAGATAACATTTTGTTGATTTCCTTAAGTTATTGCGGTTACCAGTATTTCCACACCACCAGATCTTAGCCAAAATCGGGTCATTGGGAATATCCAATGACTTAATTACCTACACGCCATCTCACCCGCCCACCCACACGAAATTATTCTCGGAATCGAATCGGAGCTTTGAAGTCGCATTTGGAAAAAATAATGCAAATAGAGATCAGTATCGAAACAACTGGATGTTATACCAGGCGTAAGGTCGATATCACCAGAATGAGCAGAACAGTGAACAATGAATCGTGATGATGATGATGAGTCAAAACGTCCGCTCCCTTTTAAAATATGTCATCATCAGACATATGGAAACAAAGACCCATATCTATAGCAGACGTTTAAAAACCAACCATCAAAATGATACATAAAGTATAACGACCAGAAGAGTTATAGGTATGTACTTCGGTAAACGCATAGGCTGTGAGTCAGTTTAGCCGAAAATGGGATGTGCTGTCCCAGGTGTGAAGACCATCCCGGGAAGGCCCAAAGGGTCATGCTTATCAAAAATACACCGCGACCAAAAATTTTTCCTATGATCATTGACCTTGCTTTGTACCCAACAGAAAAAATACAGCTTAAGTATTATCACGTAGTACCTCTACTTAAATTATTTATGACTTCTGCTCATCTGCACATGCACGTGCACATTTTGTGTTTTTCTTCTTAGTTTTTTTGTTTTTTTTGGGGTTCAAATATACTTAATTTGTACACTTGCACAACACATAACTTTCAGATGGAGAACTGAAATTTTGAATTGTGTACCAAGCCAGTTATAGGTGCAAAATTAGTAAAAACTACTTATAGGGATTCTAAACACTCGCACTAGAGCTAGGCCTTGTAGAAATAAGGAAATTACGTGGATTTGCAATAAATACTAAAGCGTGTGCTACACATTTTGTATACAAATTTCTGTGTTTGTTTTGTGAACAATGCCGTGCGTGGCGAGCCAGAGCGGAGATGATAACTTTGCATATCAAGAAAAAAAAAACACAATGTAGTGCTCCAGTTATGCTTATGAATAGTTTTGCTCTTACGTTAATTATAAAGTCTGGCGATTCCAACCAAAGAACAGATCGAGCGTATATTGATTATCTTGAAACTACACCACAATTTTTTGTATTTTCTTTTGCCAACCGGTTTCGCCTCTCGGCATCGTCAGTGTTCATATAATTTTTAAAAGATATCCTTTTTTGAAGAAATTTTTGGAATTTTTTTTCACAAATTTCTTTAAAATTTTTTTTTTTAAATATTATACAAACCCTGACGATGCCGAAAGGCGAAACCGGTTGGCAGAAGAAGATACAAGAAATTGTGGTGTAGTTTGGGGATAATCTATATACGCGTTCAACTTTATACAACACCACTGCAAGACTAAATTGATTTTTAGTTATTTATACAAAGAACAGATCGTAAAATAGGTACCATATGATAGGTAAGAACCATTTTTCCTTGTACGATTTCGGCACTACCAATGCTTTCAATACAAATGAACAAGTGAATATGCCCTCACGTGTGTGAGTCTCAATAGCGCATTTTCTTGGTGCCAGGTCTGTCATTGATAGGAATAAAGTCCAGCTTGTAAATGTTCATACGAGACAAGAGTAAGTTTCACGTGTCATGACAATCGTTCCACTAATGGGAAATTCCAATATGGCGGCCAAGATGGCGGCGAAATCATGGAATTCAACTTGAAAATAAGAATTATCATACTAGACAAGGGTACTTTCAAGTTTTATGAAAATCTTTAGGTACACTAATAAGAAATTTCCTCGGAAATTTCAATATAGCGGTCTCAGGGCTCTAGATTCATTTCTCGAGGGGGAGTTCAACTTCTTAGAAGTGCACAGGAAATCTTTGTTTTGTGATAATAATAATGATGATAACTATGTATGTATAAAGAACTGATGCCCATTGGCCACCCTTGAGGACGACATCAGCTATCCATCGGAAGAAGTTCCAAGGCTCTAGCTTGATTCCCTGAGGAGGAGTTTAACTTCTTAGAAGTGAACAGTAAATATCTGTTTTTTTCATAATAGTATTGATAACCATGTATGGATAAAAAAAAAATGCCCATTGGCCACCCTTGGGGACATCAGCTTTCTATCAATTAAGTTCCAAGGCTCTAGCTTCATTCCTCGAGGAGCAGTACAACTTCTCAATTTCTACACGGACGGACAGACAGACAGACAGACAGACGGACAGACGGACAGACGGACAGACGGACAGACGGACAGACGGACAGACGGACAGACGGACAGACGGACAGACGGACAGACGGACAGACGGACAGACGGACGGACGGACGGACAGAAGAACAGACGGACAAACGAACAAACAGACAAACCGACCATATAAGCGTCATTTTCTTACGAAAATGCGCTAAAAATATGAGGGGTATCTAAATAGCCTTGCGCCTTGCGGCAAAGTAGGACGCTGTCATTCATTATTTTGCCGTTTTCGCAATGACTCATGGCGGCTCTACAGAACTTTGTAGGTCGTCGGCGACAGTCCCCTCACTCCAACACTGTAGTTGAATAATTTGAACTACACGACGACAGAAACTCGTGTCGCGGGAATGATATGGAGGGAGGTAGAGGAGTACAGGCAGATCGAATCCTATTGGCCAGCGACACTGTCGCCGGAGACATACGAAGTTCTGTAAAGCCGCCATCAGGTTCGAATTGCCATTCAATTTGGTCGTGCCATTTACTTGCATTTGATCAAGATGGGCATATAATTATCTGCGAGATTATCTGAGCCTGAGCTGAGTAACATCTGAGCCCAAATTGTTGCAAAAACGGTCAAAAATAATACATGACAGTGTCTTATCGCCAACAAATCTTTTTATTTCAGAAATTTGAGAAAAAGCGAGACTACTTTTGGGGCACGGCCCCACCATCACAAATGTGTAATCTACACTAATCTACAACATGTGGGGCAATAATTGAACTGAGATCAAAACAAGGTAACACAAAGGGTGATCGTGTCATGAAAGGCACTTAAGCCTCACATTTTGCAGTAACGATTCTACCACAATTCTCTTCTTTATGCAATTTTTGTCGATCTAGATACGTAAGAACGCGATTCACTTACATTAAGTATTTCAGTTTTGCACTTGAACATCGCCCAGTTTCCTTACTCGTCACCACTCCATTCTCGCTGTTCCTAATCTGTATTGTTGGTTGCCTATCACTAATTTTTTTTGCGACTTTCTTCTTCTTTTCTGTGTTTTATTCTTTATTCTTTCCTGCAATGGGCAATCTCGGAACGGAATGTCACACGTAGCGGTCGGCTAGCTGTCAAACGTTGACAGTTGTGAATGAAACGTCAGTGGGCGATGTTTAATGCGAGAATGGAACAGTTAACGCAAGTAAATCTCATTCTTCCGTATCTACATCGACTCAAAATTGCATAAGGAAGAGAATGGTGGTAGAATCGTTGCTGTAAATTGTTAGGCTTCGGGTCCCCTTTATGACACGGTCACCTCGTTCCGTCATCCCGTGACTTCATTTTTTTTTCTCCTAAAAACCCATGGAATATAACATTCATGGCGCATCTAACACACCGTCACACTCTGCTGTCCATTTCTACTTATGGAATTATCAAATGCGTGTTGCTCGTTGCCCCTCATCACACAAGCTCTCACACAAGGCCCAGTGATTATTGATTTTCTGCTAATTCGTGACGTTCAATTACTTAGGAAATATTGCGAGAAGGTAAGTACCTACAGGTGCTTCGTCAACAAATCTTTTTTTTTTAAATTAGGAAAAAAGCATGACTAGTTTCGGGCACCGCCGTATCAGGGGCCGTATCAGGGGCACTATCTTTGGGAAACGTGTGATCCGTTCCTATGCGAAGTTGCTGGGCAACCAGGGCTGTGATTGGATGTCACCTAGGCAACATCACCTGGGGCCCTATTTCCGGAACCGGGGAACAGATCATCAGGTGATGTTGCCTAAATGACGGCCAATCACAGCCCTGGTTGCCTAGCAACTTCGCATAGGAACGGATCACACGTCTCCCGAAAATAGGGCCCCAGGAGTGTGCAGTCTACAACATATGCTGGTTAATATCAAAAAAACATTCAAAGTTGAATGTTGAAACAAAGACAGTCATGTGGTAATTGAAAAGCAACAAACCTCGTAACGAACCGTCCAAAAAGAAAGACACAGGACAGGTCCGCAAAGAACGGCATCCCGGACGTAGCCAGACGTGTCCAGCGCAGAAAGTCTGCTTTCACGACAAGGAGATAGCCAGAAAGAAGCACATAATGGTCCTGGAGAAAAACAGGAACTAGCAACCCATAGATGACCGACAGTGGTCAGCTGCGAAGCGTATGAACATTGAACAGCTGATTTGCGATTTGACGGCGTCAACCTGAACCTGACTAGAGATGGGTCGTTATTTGGATAACGTTATTTTGGAACGTTATTTGCTAGGAACGGAACGGAACGTTATTGCATCTGAAATAACGCGTTATCGCGTTATCACGTTATTAGGTAATTGGAATTGGGTATACGTCGTGAACGTATTGCTCATTCAATCAATCTCTCTGCCGATTTAAATACTTGCAGGTTCTACTTCACAATACCTAACGATAATAATTCGGCCATAAAACGTAACAGCTTGCATTGAGGAGTTTGCGTTCACACGTACGCACGACGTAACGTAACTTCCAACGTGAAAATTGGCGAGTTTGTTATCTGCAATTCCTTAGTTACAGGGGAGTTTTCACGTTCTACGTTGCTTTACGTCGTACGTCGTACGTTCAATGAAATCGCAAACTCCCTATTACAACAGATCAACAGAAAGACAAGACAGTCAAGTCAAGACAAACGCACAAAACGAGGCATAAAATAATAGTTGTTGGGGAGTTTGCGTGCACACGTTCGTACGACGTAACGTAACTTTCAACGTGAAAATTGACAAGTTTGTTATCTGCAATTCTCAAGTTACAGGGCAGTTTTCACGTTCTACGTTGCGTTACGTCGTACGTTGCGTGAAATCGCAAACTCCCTATTACTTTGAATTTCACGAATAACGTGAAAAATTGAAGTAATAAATATAACGACCACTAGTCAGGCAATCCGCAATAGAATAGGCACATATGGGTATTGGAATTTCCATTTTTCCGCAAGGGTATACGTTATTGGTAACGTTATTTTGGAACGTTATTATTAGTTGGTAACGATAACGAGTAACGCGTTACCAAAAAACTATACGTTATTCCCATCTCTAAAGCTGACATTATTGACAATATCAATTGACATTGACGTATCATGCGTTGTGGCTGAGATCCCGTTCAATCTCATTAAGCCGAATGTCATCAGTCCGAAAACTGGACCAGTTACTAACTTGCGAGCTAGCTTGTTGAAAAACAGGAGCAAAACCGTTGAGTGAAAGTATACAAAGAGGCGTCATCGTAACAATTTGGGACAGGCTGGTAGATGAAAGATGATGCAACAGTAGATACAATCAACATTTAAATCCCAGCTTTGCAGCGGATCGTTTTCTACTTCTCCAATGTATAATAAAAACTATAAATTTGAAATTTATAAATAGTGAAGTACTGAAAGGACTTGTTCTGGTGTCAGTTTGATAGGTACTTTTTTTCTGAAAAAATTCCTCAGGATGAAGTCAGAGCTCTGCTCTCACCCAGTGATGTGAGTCGGGTATTTACCGGGTAGGTAGGTGAATATAAATCGGGTATTTATAGTGGCGGACTAAGAGAATTGAGGGCCCTGAGCGGAACTGTGAGATGGGGCCCCTAAAGAGTAAAAGTTAAGAATATGAAAGGGGGCGAACAGACTTCTTGGCCCGCCCTGCCCGGCCGTGAGCAAAAGCCTAAGAAACAAAAGAATGAGCTGTTAACTTGACTATAAAACACACAGTGGCGTAGTCAGAATTTGAGTGCGGAGAGGGCAAATCGAGGGGCAAAGGCATAATGACGAGGGTGCAAGTCGGCGAGAGGTAGCGCCGCAGGTGAAATTTTTTGGGCATAATAATAATAATAATGCTAATGATAATCGGTATAGACAATACAAATAGAAAAGACCATAATGTGTTCTCGAATTTTCACGGTTGCGTAGGAACCAGGCGAGTCCATCATTCAAAAAAAGGTTGGCTGATTTTTGATGCCCCAATATCCGTGACGACGGTGGTGATAAACATATGGTCTTCTCTATTTGTATTGTCTATATATTCCATGCGTTTCGCGATTTTGGTTTTTGACGTTTTTACCAAAATTAGTTGATGATCAAACTTGTTTTCAGAAAATTTTTGCTGGATGAAGAGGGAGAGTGGGGTCATTCGCTCACTCTTGCCCCCTTTGGCTATGCCACTGACCACCAGTACCTACAAGAAGTTTTTGGTTCCAGCTTTGGATGTGAATTGGATTTGGACCTCGATTTGGACTGTTGACTCAATGCTAAAACTTCCTCGTATATACAACATTAGGAATGATATGAATTTCTAGGACCTGCAGCGCGCAGACAAAATAATTATATTGTTTTGTCTGTTCCCTATTTAAATAAGAAATAATATGAAACACAAAATTTTGAAGGCTCTAAGGCCCCTGGCACTCTGACATTCGGGGCCGGGGCGCCTAAAGCCCGAAGTGAAAATAATTCTTAGAGATTCCGTGATACAGACACATCTCTATTGCCTGTGTGTAGGCCCCCAAACCTGTTGTCATGGGGCCTGCCAAGGTAACTTTGAAATGAGAAAAAAAAGAAAAATAATGTTAGGACTCAAACTCACCTCTAATATACAAAAAAAAAATACCATTGAGGGAAAAAGTTGAAAATTTTGGATTTTATCCCAATTTTTTTTTCCAGTATTTTTTACAAACAAAAGGAATTGGAGGCCCCATCAGATGATTGAGGTCCCGAGGCCCGGGGCGGACCGCCCCTTCTGCCCCTCCTAAGTCCGCCACTGGTATTTACCCGGTATTAGCGATATTTACCCGCCCTACTCAGTTTGACAGAAAAGTTGACACTGTTGACAGTGTTGACGGTTCAAGGTTAAATGATTTCTTTTTCCAAGTTCCAAGGCTTAATAAGCATAACCTCCAAAGCACTCATTATTATTATTTTGCTGCTGTGAGCAAAAATCATTATTGTTTGTTGTTGTTTCTCCCTATTATTAGAGACCCGATTTTGAGTATTTACCCTTAAATATAAAAGCCCGGGTATTTTACATCACTGCTCTCACCTCATCATGTGGTTCGTCACAAGCGAATACCCAGTGCCGGATTTAAGCACGGGCGACAGGGGCGACCGCCCCGGGGCCCCCACATGTTACCACAAATTTAGGGCCTCCACAAATCCAAAAACACCGTGTTCAATACTATTATTCCGAGTATTATTCCTCAAAAAATCCTAAGGCCCAACTTGAGGCCTCCACAAACTATTAATTTATATAAATAATTTTTTATATAATTTTTTAAACTTGGCAGTATTGTGGATCTTAAGGTGCCTCCTTAAGGAGAAGGATCCACTTCTCCACTTTGTATCTTGGCCGGTTTGGCCGCCATATTGAGAAGATGGCACTCAAAAAAACAGTTTTTTGTTAATATTTTCAATTCAACTAACTTAAGATTGAAACGTGTATATGCGAAGGAAAGTTCGTTTGAGTTTCTGCAATTTGACATATCGGTCATTTATGTGCGACTTACGGTTCTTGAGTTAGGACTTTCAGAACTTCCGGAAGCATCAACTTTTGGTATTCGGTATCAGCAAGTCAAATTGAGACCACAATTATGTAGTTAGCAAATTCACCATAAATGGCTCTTGGCTATTAACCATAGATGATAAAAATTGTGTAATTATAGGGTGAACTGTGAAGGCAAACTGACTTCAAAAAGAGGAACAATAAAGGTAATATAGCATTTGGAGGATGTCAGATACCTCGTCAGATACATTCGAAACTCATTATATCGATGAAGTTTGGGGTCATCATTCAGATTATTCACCTTTTCACTTCGTATCTCTGCCATTCTGACCATAATTTTGAAAAGATGGCGTTCAAAAAACCAAATTTTCGGAAAAATCGTCATAAAATTGTAAAATTTATATCAAAGTGAAGGTCCATTAAAATCTCTGAAATTTGACATCTGAATCGCCTTTGTGCGACTGACAGCTTACAGTTCTTTCAAGCTATAGGTACCCTTGCAAATTCAATTTGCCCTCAGAGATCACCCTGTAGTTGCATAGCAACCATTACCATGATTGATTTTTTGGATATTAATGGTGTGTGGTTGACAACTGATTATTATTCATGGTCAATTTGACTCGTGAATTTGGTTAATTTCACGTGGAGCTGAGATCAACTTAGCATGCTGATTGGATGCCAGAAGTTGATGCTCCAGGGAGTTCTAGAAGCCATAACTCAAGAACCGGAAGTAGCACGTAGACGAGTGAGGTGTCAAATTGTAGAGAATTGAATGAGCTTCCACTCGCATTTAGACGCTTCTACCGGGTATTTATAAATGTCTGTGATCGCATCGCCTTTGGAATCCGCTTTCGATCACTACAATTGCGTCTATTACTGCGTTTTTTTGGCCTGACCTATGCCTGCCGCGATCACATATTCTTATAAACACCCCGTACCTCACAATCACTGAAATAAAGATATCAACAAAAAACTATTTTTTGGGTGCCATCTTTCAAACATAGCGGCCAAAATGGCGCGAAGATACGAAGTGGAAAAGTGGAAATTCAGAAAAGGCCACTAAGTATCTAATGATACTGTCGAGTTTCAAAAATATCGGATGAACTCCAAAAAACGCCGGAATTCAGCAGATCTTATAAAGACAATTATTTTGACAGTCTCCCGGAATGACGTTTGTAAATTTAGATGTGAAATAAGGAGAGAATTCTTTTGTCTACAGAATGACTTTCCAGATGTTGAAATCTGTTGAAAAACAAAGTAGGTACCTAGCTATAGCCAGGTTCGTATTACCAGATGAAGCCCATTTTGGCGCCTCCACCATATTTGCCAGCAGCAGATTCCACTATTCCACCATAATTTTTCATGGTCCTTGATCGCCCAGGAATCGACTAGGACATAAATAACTCTATATATCTTCACGAAGCTGCACACGGCCAAGCCTTTTATTGACCCTATGCCCCCGGACTATAAAGGCTCAGTTCAGAAGGATCGAGAATTGGAATTAACTTTAGACTCGACTTTAGATAAAAATTCTGGAAAAGGGATTGAACCAAAAATTACTCAAATGACAAACTTCCTAGGGATCCGGTCCAGAAAAGGTACCTATTAAACAAAAATCAACTTGTCTTCAAACAAATTATTATTTGTAAGCATATTTCAAGGTATTTCTCATTTGTATGGCGCAAAAATTTGTGCAGGCAAGGAACCCAAATCACAAATGGATGCTTCCAAAGAAGAATAGTGGACGTTTTTCACCTAAAAATGGACGTAACCTCGGTAACGGAAATCAGTATAATGTCGTTTTCGACTGGCTAGAACCGAGCCGGTTCCATTCCGACTGAGCATGCGCAGCTCATCAAAGCAACTTTTCGGCGTGTTCAACTGAAAGTAGCACTGCTCCCGTGCTACTTTTGCTGTGTTCGACTGAGATTATTCCTACGTCATTTGCACGGAACCAGCTCCGAATTCTAGAACTGTCTCGGTAGTCAGTTCTACTGTCAACTTGATGTATCAGTGTCGATTTTGGTGCTAAAGATGAGTCGTGGTAATACCAAAAGGGATGCATTTGTGCCGGTGCATTCCTTTTCACAATTTTCTCATGAATTCCTATTCGAATCAAGCAGTAATGAAGGTATGAATGCTTTGAAATTAATGAGAGGGAGAGGGAAAAGTAACGAGATGGAGCCGTCCGTGATGGAGCCGAGCCGAGGGGGACAGAATGGAACGAATGCAATTCAGTTCAAGAGCAGCTCGATATCAAGCAAGTTCGGAACTGGAACGGTTCCAGAACAGTCCCAGTCGAAAACGTCATAAGTGTGGAGGAAACATACTACAATAAAAACGTAACCTGGATTACGTGCAATTTTGCTTGAGGAAAGTCCAGTATCATCTTCTGAAAAGTGAATTTGTAAATTGGGTCCCGCACCGACAATTTTCATCTCATAAAATCGAAAAATACTCGAAAATGTTCGGAAAGATAATAGTCTGATTGAAGGCGAGTTGATTTTTGTTCAGCTCTTTCTCTGAACTTGATTACTAGGGTGATTCATATTTAGGTCACTTTTGGATCAATCTAAATATTTATCCACAATTTCCATCTAAAGTCAATAACCATCCTCGATCCTTTTGACCAGGGCCGCTATTCTTGAATCGTGTAAGAAAAGTCCCTGGGAGTAAAATACATTCCGCAGTACACTGATGTAGCGAATGTTGCCTAAAATCGTGGTTTTTAGGCAACTTTCGCTACAGAAGTGCAGTACGGATTATATAAAACTCCCAGGGATTTTTCTCACACGATTCAAGAATAGCGGACCTGAGCCTTTAGCATTCATTTTCCAAAATCGGTCAACAACGAATAAAGTTATTACTGCAAAACCAAAAGGCCACATTTTTTAGATCACCCTGTGATTGGAGGAGACCGACTCAAAATTTGAGAAACCACTCCGAGGTATGGGAACAACATTTCCCCTGAGATACTTGTGAGAAACCAAAATCCATTTTTTTGTGAAATGGGAGAGCTGTTCAAACTTTTATGTTTTTAGAGTACCTGATTGAGCACCCTGTGTAATCAATACGAAGCACCTGTGTCAAAAATGACCCCATGACATCTTGCAGTTTGATAATATGTGAGCTAATCAGAAATCAAAAAATGATTCAAAATAAATAGTTCACTCATTCAAGAGTTATGCCATTTTTTTGACAATTTTATGTCCATTTCATATAATGCTTTGCCGGATTTCAGTTTTTTGACACTGACATTTCGACAGATTCACAATTTTTAGTGCAATATTTTTGTGGTTTGAAATGCTATTCAATTCAAGATGATATTTTGTCACATTGGTTTTAATCGATATTTCGTCAAATTTCTATTTTGACGCGATAAAACTTAGACAAATTTTAAAATGGATTCGTCTGACTGTAATAAAGCAGCCACCGAGGGCCACAAATTTGCTCAAGAGTGAAGTTCCACAAGCCGCCATTAGATGGCTGTTGCCATCCAAATCGCTGCGGGTGAACCTAGCCCGCTGCATAAGACCGATTTTAGATATCGGTATTCGGTATCAATAACAGATCTCCTCCCAAGCTGTCCACACGACATACGTCACCCATCACTAGAGATGTCCAAATGCTGTCGATGAATCGATTAGTGCTAATCCTCTGGTGCTAATCGAATCGAATCGTAATCAATAGTTTGATTCGATTAAAAAATCGTATGAAATGAATCGATGCATCGAAAAGAACCGATCTTAGTCAGTGTTGCCAGATCAGTAGAATTTCTACTAAAACTGGTGGATTTGAGTAGCCATCTAGTGGATGAAACTGAGCAAAAATCCACCAAATCCATTTAGCGGACTTTCTGGTGGTTTTCAGCTGAATTTCATTTTCAGCAGTTTTCGCCAAATTTGATACCCAAACTTTTCTTTAATATCACGAGAGATCACGGTTCACAATTCCGATAGGGCTATTTCACGTTACGGTTGTCGACCTTCTCATCTGTTGGTTATTTTTTACTGTCACATGTCAATCTCGCGCGAAGTGTAAGTCAACTGTCAAGTGTAGTGTTCTTTTTTTCTCCAAAATTTTACGTTAGGTATGGGTAATGGGTACCAAGGTACCTAATTGAAATGGAAAAAATGCATCAGCATATAGGTATCCTTGGAATAGAATGTCCTTACTCAGGTGGTTCACTGGTTAATAGTTATTTATGTTGAAAAAATATTTATTTGAAAATTATTATTATTCGTAAAAAATGTTTGTCCGCCAAATCCCTTTCCTCCTCAAAGTCCTAAACTGTCCATTGCCGTTACCGTTTTTGCGCGCGACTATTTGAAAATCTGGTGTCTGGTGGATTTCTGGTGGATTTTCACAGTCGATCTAGTGAAAACTCCCAAGAGAGCGTTGGCAACACTGATCTTAGTGCATTCATTTCGGCGAGGCAACTTATTTAGGTTTGTGTTGTTAATGGATGATGCCCCTGGCGAAAAAATTCAAAATAATGATGATGTTGACAATAATAAGTGATTTTTCATCAATATTCGACACAAATGACCAAAAAATTGAACGGCTTTTTGGCATTCACGAGTGTTGTCGCGTGCGTAATAATCGAAACAACAATAACATTAGTTTGAATCTATTCACTAAATAATCGTATACAGTTGAATCGATTCAACTTTTCAGATGCATCGTTTCCATTGAATCGATTCAAGTATGAATCGAATCGAAGTTGGACATCCCTACCCATCACATCCCCTCTTTTCATACCACTAGCACACTAGCTCCAGCTAGAGCAAGGCGTTGGGCTTCAGTTTTTCCCAAGACTCGTTGAAGTACGGATGCAATCTGCGAGTTGATCGATGCCAACAATAGCTCCATTTCTTTTACACGAAATCCCAGATAATCTCACCTCAGATAGAGAGAGAGAAAGCGAGAATTACATGAGAGGGAGAGAGATACAACTAGCAATTGAAGTGAGAATTCTCAGTTCAGATGATAAAAGGAACGCAGCTAATATGGGCATGAATTGCACTTGTGCTCTTTCGCTCCCATAAGGCAGCGTGGAAGCTTGCGGACATTTTGACACCTCTTAGGTCATCAACCCACGCCCGCCCTTCGTCCTTCTCAGGACGCAACAAGAGGTTCAAGATAAATGATAAAATGGTGTTGTCTTGGCTGCCGTAAAAGTTGTGGACCTCGTTGTGCGGACACTTTGTGTCCTGGCTTCGGTTTTCGGTTACGAGTCGTGGATAACTGGGCGAGTGATTATTGTCCTGACTGATGTAAGAGTTGTGGATACTCCCGTGTCTTGGCTTCAGTACAAGTCGTGGGTAACCGCATGCAAGACGTCGACCGGATAACTGACTAGTCGTGAATACTCCAGGTATCCTGGCCGGGTTAAAAGAGAGACTCACGATCACTCTGGCTGAACGGCAGGTCGTGGATACAATACTCCGGTAAGTGTCCTGGCCGGATCATCAGACTAGTCGAGCGGAAGGAATTGATGCGATTGGGGTAAACGGGTTAAAACACGGGTACGCACGTGCACACGTCACGAACACTCTACATTGCCCCCCCCCCCTACACTTTTTCTCCTCACCACCGCGCTTTTGTACTCAACGTCAACCCCCCCCCCCCGTGCTGTTTTGTGAGTACCTAGGATCTTTACGGGATGAGCTTTGTATAAATTGTAGTTTTTTGTTTCAACATATTGTCATCTATCATTGTAGATTCATTTAACCCGCATGTTCAATATAATCTGTTGAACCTAACCGACTGTCTTATTTCCCTGCTATCAAGTAGGGTGGCGCCCGAGCAAATAAACAAAGAGCTTCACAAAATTCATGTAAAGAGAGCACAAAGAGAGTCAAACAACCCTAAGAGTTCACCCGCCGGCAAATTCGAGCATCAGCGCTCTTCTATCTCTCTAAATCTCTTCTTTTCCTCCATTACAAAGCTGACGCTACCTATCTGGTGTGTGAGAACAGGTACTCGTTACATGACATTGTTATTGATTTCAGTTGACCGACATGCCATTTTGACAAACCCAGTTTTCTCCATTGGGTATTTTCGAGGGTATTCTCCTATATTTCCGCTGGTTCTCTCATTTTCTTGTAGAATTATTTGTTTTTCATACAAGTGATATTTTGTTTGATTACATGTTTCAAGTTGACATTTTGACGGATTTCAATGACGAAATTGATATTTCAGCAAGTTATGAGTTCATTTGACAAATATTATTGATTTAAAAGGATATTTTGTCGAGTTTTTGAAATTCAAAATGATATTCTATCAGAATTCAGTAGGTATTTGAATTCAACATCTATAGCCAGATTTATTTAGTATTTCCAAGTGATATTTTGATTCGTCCAATCAATTTGAAATTGATATTTTTAAAGGTTCGAATACCTCTACTCGGTGGTTCGAATGCATCTGCAATGACAGGTAAAACACACGAACACAAGATATTCAGTTTCGGCGCGATAAGAAATTAGGTAAACTTGAAGAAAACAAGAGTATCCGGTTATGTAGCCACATGGGTACTTATACGAAGAAAAATGTGGATATTTCAACCAAATCGTGACAATAAAAGCCGCGATCAGCATCTTTCGACAGATTGACCAACTTCTGAAATTATTAGCCAAAAACAGCTTTATAACAAGAGCTCCGGCTTCGTGAATCGTGCGGTAAACTTCTTGGATGTTTACTTTCAGCTTTTTGGGCAGATAGGTAACTACGATACGATACCCGGCTGGTAGTTCTTCCATACGACGCGGACTGAAGACTCAGCATGGCTTGGCATTGATGATGCCTCCTCCCCACCTACAAGAACATATAAGAGAGGTCGTTGTGCCTCAAAAGAAGTTATTACTTCAAGTGTTGTGCACCACGCTGTCGACCATCTCCGACTGAGTGAGTACCTAACTGCAATTTTTTCTCTCGCTTCTCTTACTTCTTAAGAAGAAAACGCATGCACGAAATGTAAACAACGATTAGGTATGTCGAAAAAAAATTGCGCCGGGCCCTAAACCGTTGCTTTGGAGCCGGGCACGCGTGAATTAAATTTCGATTTGGTGACAAATTTACAGTTTAGTTTCAAACGTGACTGGCAAGTGGAATCGAATTTTTTAAGCGATAGAGGTAAACAATATAAAAATAAATTGAACTACTCGTACAGAGGTAATGATTAAATTATTACCTAGGTTTAGGTAAGTACCTACTCAGAAATTGCTATATTATCTGCAATCTTCAAAATCAGATTGATTCTTGGAATACAAAATAGTGTTTTATTGATTTTGAAAAGAAACCATTGTGAAATTTTTGATTGTGTTGTTTTGCGGAAAAGTTGTCATTTTATTAAAGGTGGGTAAATGAATCCAAAAGACACTTGATACTGAGCACTTTTTTTCAACCGAATTGGTGAAATGGTGAGTACCTAACTTGAAAGTTGTCGAAAAACAATGAATTGAACTTTTTTTTATTCAAGTCAGCAGGTACTTGATATTTTATTCACTTCTCCAACTTTCGAGCAAGAGGCTCATCCTCGGGCCCATCATTGTGTTGCCAATTTTTCAAGAGTTTTTTTTTAAATGAATCTATTTATATCATTTTGTATAGATTATGTATTATTAATTTTCAACCGGAATCTCTGTTATGTTCACAACAATTATTATGTACCATATCCAAGCAAGATAAATAATTGACTCTTTCGATGCTTGAGAAAAAAAGGTCCCCTGAGGATTTGCTTCAGATTTTAGTATGACATAGCTCTCGTAAACTTGAAAAAATATATCTTGTGCTTTTAGTTTTACCCCCTTATGAATACCTATTTGAAAAATTGGGGAATAGGTACCTATTCAACATTGAAAATCAAACGAACTGCTTAATTTGGCTCATTTTTGAAATATCATATGGCTCAAAATATTTCTTATCAATTATTTGAAAAGTTTCAACCCCTAAAATCTCGCATCTACCCTCCATCGAGAATAAAAATTCCGTAAGTGGCTCGGGGTCACCTAACCTGACCCCGAGCCTGACCCTTAACGACAACATGGTCTTGTCAACTTGAAGTCCAATTGCCATAAGTGTTCAAGTGCTGATCAAACTTTCCACCTGAAGCTTCAGCAGCCCCCTTGTGGCTCTTGTGTTTGACAGCTCCCTACTGGGCCCCCATCCCCCATGTGTCATTTTTGTAGCTTTTGGAACTTCAGTAAGCACCACTATTATGGCTTCCATATTGTGTTCTTCGAAGCGTGAACCTGTCATTTTGACTAGGCATAACGCGTGAAGAACTAAATTGGAACTAAGTTGGAAACCTCGTTGGAAACCATGTGGACAGTGAGCTGTTGCCTCAAAACTTACGTCATAAGGTACATGATTTCAACCCTGTAGGTCCAATGTGCGTTGATAAGGTCATTAAAAATTGCTTTGTCTGACATGTCAGACCAGGGGCTTTAGGCTGTAGAGCTTGTCAATTTTCGAAAAAATAGCCAAAAGTTTACGTCATAAGGTACATGAATGAAACCAACTGGATTTTATGTGGGAACATCCTCTTAATGAGAAATTTGGTCGTAAGACAAAATTTTTGGGGGCTTTCGGTCCATAAGACAAGTTTAAAATACTCAAAAAGGACCAAAATTTATCAATTTTTTCACAGGTGTTTTGTTGACAAACCCACTAAGTGTGATGTATATTTGTAATCATGATGAAAGACGGAATCGATTTCCATGTTAAAATTCAGGGTGTACGATTTGAGAAAAATGTTTCGATGTTGCACCCTGTAAGCGATGTACCATTAAAAATGTTTGTGGACAGATTCGAAACCTGCTTAAAAAAACATGTAAGAATCGCTTCTCATTCCTAAAATTATGTCAAAAGAGAAGTTTCCAGGAGGAGGTAAATGTAATATCGTTCGATTGTTACGGATTAGCTGATTTAAAAGATGGAGCTCAATCTTTAGACATCTAGTTTATTCAGTCGTTATCTGTCAGCTGTCTACATGAGTGGTTGTTGCCAACCTTACGGTTTTGTCAATCACTACATCACCTCCTCAGTTTAAATAACAGAATTACGTATAACATAAATATGACTTTCACATACGTACAAAACATTTACATATTTAACATGTACTGGCCAATAAGCCTATTTCAAACAAAACAGTTACTGGCTTAAAGGAGATTGTCTTCTTGCGATAAACCATAGTCTTTGAATCGTAATGGTGGTCTTCGCTCACGTTGAGGTCGAGTTCTTAATTGTTTTGGGACGATATCAGCTCTATCTTGGTTAATCTTTAAATCTTCTTCAATCTCGTTCGGGTTTGATTCTTCTTCAGTCTCGTTCAGGTTTGATTTTTCTTCAGTCTCGTTCGGGTTTGATTCTTCATCAGCATCTTCAGAATGGTCTTCAGATTCAAGCTCATTTTCTTCATCTGATTGACCTTCCACGGCATCCTCGGGCTCCAGTTGATCTTCGGGAAACGTGAGTACGTTGGCTGTTCTCGTCGAAGTTGACTTTCCAGGGTATCTCTTTGGGGAACATTTATTTGGACATGCTGTCTGGATGCGCTCATCAGTCGAGTGTACAAATGGTTTGAAAAATGATTTATTTCTTGTGATGCTCTTGTCTGGTCGGCTTGCTGTTACTCTTGAGCCTTCGATCTTGATAATTTCAAACGGTTTTGGATCATAGTAAGGTGTCAAACTCGAGGTCTTCTTTTGTCGGCATAATGGCACAAACAAATGACCGCTTGACTGTTTTTACCAACCGCTCTACCATGCCATTCGCCTCGGGCCATAATGGAATGATCCTGTGATGCTTGATGCCAAGGTTGTCCATGAATGCCGAGAATTCTCCACCGTTAAAGGGAGGGCCGTTGTCCGATGTGATCTTATCTGGGACTCCTACCAATGCAAAGATCTTCTGCAGGACTGGCTTCAAATTCCGGAACGCTGTTGATCTTACATCTTCAATAAACGGGTATCTTGAGAATTCATCCACGATGAGTACTACATATTTGTTGTCTGGTAGTGGTCCAGCAAAATCGATGTCTAGGTAGCAAAACGGTTGATTTGGTGTCTCTTTTAGTTGAATCGGCTCCCTTTGTTTCGTGTTGTCAGTCGCTTGACAAGCTAAACAACTCTTGACGGCTTGTTCTACCTCCTTGTAATTGTTCGGGAACCACACCTTCGATCGTAGTAATTGCTTAGTCTTGACTATGCTTTGATGTCCTAAGTGTGCTAGTCGGATCTCGGATCGTTCTGTCTTGCAATGATGTTGGTATCATTATTTGACGTTTTCTTAGAAGAATGTTGTTATAAACTGCAAGTTCATGACGAATATTCTTGAATGTTCTGGTGGCGGGGTCGTTCCACAGAGCTTTATTGTTGTTTTTCAGTGCTTCTTTTATCTGCGTCAGTGTTCTGTCCTGTTCGGTAGCTTTTCCCACTTCTTCCAAAGTCAATCTCTTCGGCATGTTGTTCTCAATGATGACGTTCACGTAGTTTTCTGTCTTGCCATCTTCACTGCTTGATTTCAGAGGATGGCGACTGAGATAGTCCGACGGATTTGATTTTCCTTCTTGATGCTTGACTTCGAAGTTGAATTTTTTTGTTCGCAGGACAAAACGTTCCATTCTTGCACTAGGTGATGTTCGGGTATTCTTGATGATTTGAACGAGAGGCATGTGGTCCGTGTGCAGCACAAATCTATTTCCCAGTAGATAGATCTGAAAATGATCCAAAGCCCACGAGATGCTCAGCATTTCTTTCTCTATCTAACTGTATGCTTGTTCAGTTTTTGACAGACTTCTGCTTCCATATGCCA
This sequence comes from Anaspis maculata, assembly GCA_949128115.1. Taxonomy (NCBI): domain Eukaryota; kingdom Metazoa; phylum Arthropoda; class Insecta; order Coleoptera; family Scraptiidae; genus Anaspis; species Anaspis maculata. The sequence continues at coordinate 86,503,949 of OX421964.1, read as the reverse complement.
CGATCTCTCTTGTATGTCCGTTCTCCCGTGACAGCACGGCGCCCAAACCCACTGGTCCAGCATCTACGTGTAGGTGCGTTGTCTTCGTGGTGTCAAAATAAGCCAACTTGTTGACATCATTCAGCAACTTCTTGATTTTTTCAAATTCTTGTTGTTGTGTTTGGGTCCATTTCCAAGGTGTGTTCTTGAGGATCAAGCTTCGAATGTGTTTCGTGTTTTCAGCCAGATTTGGTAGGAATTTTCCAACAAAATTCACCATTCCGAGAAAACTTCTTGCTTCTGACACTGTTGTGGGTGGTGTTAAACTTCGTATCGCTTGTGTTTTTCCAGGATCTGGTCGTATTCCGTCATTCGAAAATCTGTATCCAAAGAACTTAATTTCTTGCGTCTTGAATACACACTTGGATTTGTTGATTGTTAAACCTTTCTGATGTAGGACTTCGAGTACTTGATGTAGTCCGATGTTGTGTTCTTGTTCGGTTCTTCCAAAGATGATGATGTCGTCGCTGATATTCATGACATTTGGAATATGTTGAAGTATTTGGCGTATTGTATCTTGAAATACCTCGGCGGCGGTGTTAATTCCAAAACAAAGTCGCTTGTATCTGTATAGTCCGAGATGTGTTGCAAATGTTGTTATTTGACGCGAATCTTCATGGAGCGTCAGCTGGTGATAGCCTTCCTTTAAATCAATTTTCGAAAACATGACAGCTCCGTTCATTCTGGTTCGAATGTCATCAAATGTTGGAGTCACGTGACGTTCTTGTTTAATCGCCTTGTTTGCTGACCTCATGTAGACACACAGTCGGATGGCATTCGGATCACTGGGCTTCGGTACTATTACAATTGGTGAGACCCAGGGCGTTGGTCCTTCTGCCTTCTCGATAATGTCCAGCCTCTCCAGGCGTTTGACTTTTTCTCTTAGGTGGAAAGGGATTCGGCGGTGAGTTTCTGCTACAGGTGGTATGTTGTTGTCGATTTGAAGTTTCACTGTTGTGTTATGAAGACTTCCGATTCCATCAAACAGCCGCGGATACAGCGTTCTGATACTGCCCGTATCCGTCTTCAATGTTGAGCCCTTGTTGATACTTCTGCATTTCATTTCGATTCAATGTAGTTTACATGACGTTTCATACCTTAACAGAGACTCTCCATTTCCTTTTACTACAATGACATTTTCTATAACACGGTATCGTCCAACCTGGAATTTCCCTTTAAACTGCCCAACAACATTTAATGTTTCTGAAGTGTTGTATGGAAAGATTGCTGTTGTATTTGATTGTAGTTTTGGTGTTTTAATTGTTTGGAAAGTTTTATCGTTTATTATTTTCACGCTGCTACCAGTATCAACAATAAATTCAATGTTCTTTCCGTTTAAGTTTACTGTTGTGCTAGGAACTGATCTTGTTTTGTTGACTGTAAGCTTGAAAGACACATCTGACTCATGTTCATCGGGCACGTTGGTGTGGTTTATTCTGTTCGTGTTCGATTGATATTGGCGTTGTGTTGTTGATGACAAGCAGTGTTTTGCGAAATGTCCCAGCTCAGAGCATCTTCGACAGACAATATGTCTAGCCGGACAAGTCTCCCTACCGTCTTCGTGCACACTGATTTCCACAATTTTTACATTTGTTACGATTGATTTGTTTATACGTGCTATTCTTGGTACTTGATGCTGCTCGAGTGCTGTTGCTGTTCTTGTTGCTACTGCTGTTGTTGTCGTTGAAGTGTTTTTTTGAGTGTTTATTGATCTTCCGGACGATGTCATTATTCTTTGCTTCCATCTCACTCTGCTGACTGGTTGTTGCTTCCTTTGTTCGTCCCTTTGTCAACAATTGTTCTAGACTAGGCCGTTCATTCAGTGCGTACCTACGTTCTCAACTTTCGGTTTGTGGTGGTTAAAACAATCTGCGACTTGACTTCATCATCGACGCTGCTGAAATAACATGTTTTAGCCAATTTGCGGAGTCTGGTATGAAACTGGTCGATAGTTTCCATCGGTTGCTGTGTGGATTCTCGAAACTTGAAAATCTCAAAATCTACGTTTATTCGAGGTTCGAAGAAAATCTTGAATTTTTCTTTTGCCGCTGCGTAGCCTGTGACAGGGGGATTTTGTACAGGAGTCTCGGAAAACGTTTGGTACAGGTCGAATGCTTCTTCACCGATGAGATGCAACATTACGGCTTTCTTTCTCTCATCCTCAGTGATGTTAGCGGCTAACAAATAGTTCTCAAAACGACATAACCATCGTTTCCAGCGTTCTCCAATGCTTGATGGATCGGAACTCACGTCCAGAGGTGCTACTCCATGATTCCTTTTTCCATGTTCAACTTTTGTGTTCCACGTGTTTTTGGAATTTGAGGTTATGTTGTGTTCGTTCTCTTCTGTTGCGTGTTAAATCTAAAAATATACCAGATTTTAGCTTCCTCGTTGTTCGTAGGCTCGCCTGATTCTCATCTATTCGTCGCCAGTTTGTAATATCGTTCGATTGTTACGGATTAGCTGATTTAAAAGATGGAGCTCAATCTTTAGACATCTAGTTTATCCAGTCGTTATCTGTCAGCTGTCTACATGAGTAGTTGTTGCCAACCTAACGGTCATCTTAATCACTACAGTAAATTTTGGCCCTTTTTGAAAATATCAAACTTGTCTTAAGGACCGAGAGTCCCTAAAAATTTTGTCTTGTGACCCGATTTTTGATTGAGGGCGGATGTTCCCACACAAAAGCCCGTTGGTTTCATTCATGTAGGTAGGTACCTTATGACGTAAACTTTTTACATTTTTCGAAAATTGACAAGCCTATGCCAACCTGAAGCCCCCAACGCCTCACATGAAAGACAAAGAAATTTTTAACAACCTTATCAACGCACATTAGACCTACAGGGTTATTATCAATATTATCATGTACCTTATGACGTAAGTTTTGGGGCACCAGCTCCCTGTTCACCGCCCATGTTGAATTTTCGTAGGTAATTATTCTTATTCTTATAATATCAAGTAAAAACCACATTCAGAGCCTCACTTTCAGGATTCTGCAGATACTTTGTAGCTTCCTTGTGAAGCATTTTGCGGCCAATGTTTATTTTTTTATTTTTATTTTTTATCGCAAAATCTGCTGCCGAAGTTGGCAGGCTAATGTAGGAACATCCTGGGTATTGTATAACCAGAAGAAAATCAGGTGCCCATATTTTGTGCTCGCAAATAATTAGTAAACAGCCAACTCATACAATGATATTTTTATTGAAATCGGTATTGTTTCAACGCGAGTCTTGAAATTTAAACGCCGGTTTTCTCGGACACCCAGGCGCTGTAGGTGGCAGTCCTGGAGAACCCAGCTGGTGATCCAATTTCACAACCTGCAGCGCTGACCCAACTGACCACGGCCACGTGAACGGCGCTTGATCCGCTCCCGGTAACCAATGGACCGCCAGAGTCTCCCTGTGACGAAATAAAAATCATTATCATCAGGCACCAGCACCAGTCTTTTCAATTGTATACTTACGCTGCAAGTGCTCTTGGGGCCGCTTCCATCGGTACACACCATGCCATCACCAACGCTATTGGGGAAGTACTCTTCGCACTCGTCGTTGGTCATGGTGGTCAAACCGACGTAGTTCAGATCGTTGCTCACACTGGTGGCATCTGGAAAATCACACGAACATAATGCTGATGACAAACAAAGAAGCCGAAAAACTGACCATCACTGGTGATGCCCCAACCGCTGACTGTAACGGGAACACCGCCGTCCAAGTAGTCTCCGGGAGAGGCAAGAGAGATGGTGCCGATGTTGTCGGACAACTGGACGGCTTTGGTGAAGTGGATCAAACCGACGTCGTTTTCCAAAGTGTTGGGGTTCCAGTCTTCGTGCACGACGTACTCCTTGGTGTTCTCGGTGTCTTCGGCGCTGTCCAAACTGGTCGTGCCCAAGCTGACTTGGAAAGTTGTAGCGCTGCAAAAACGCACCGGTTATAAATCAGTTGGGAAAAAAATCCAAAGTTCGAACCCATCGACGCAGTGGGCCGCAGTCAAGACCCATTCGGGGCTGATCAGGCTGCCGCCGCAGAAGTACTGGCCGCCTCCCTGCGAGAAAATGATGGCCACTTGGTAGGGGAACTGACCGAGTTGTGCCTTGCTGCCGCCAATGATGCGGGAACCTGGCAAAGTTTCGGTCATCAGCAAAGCTGAAAGTCGGCACTTGGTGGAGACTTACCGACGTCCTTGAGGGGCATGATTTTCTTGGCGCCATTCTGGATGGGGCCGGCCAGAGCCGAGGCGATGCACAACAGGGTAATTGCGAACAGTTTCATTTTCGGTTCGTAATGATTTGCTTATTGCAATTGTCGCGTTTTTATAGAAATTGGCTGAATGGCTGGCACTTGAATGTTAATTGCGGTGAGGTGCGGGGTAAGAGTTCAAGTTTCGAGTTTGTAGATAAGGATTATTCAATTAATCTACTGCAAGGATCAAACCCAACCGTATATTAGATTACCTTAATCATTATTACTTGGGTATAACATCTACCTATATTCGGCCCCAAGATTCAAACCGTTGAGTGTTTGAACCGAGGGTTGAACACTTATTTTCGTGTGGGTACACATACACTTCATAACATTATGATGACCTTCAGAAACCGAAGGTCCCCTTCGGCTAGCGAATTAGCCCCCACTCATTTCAACAGTCTAGCCTAAAATTTAGCATAACATGAACGGAGCTTGATGTCTTAACTTTATTGGTCTAGCCTAGTCTTTGGCTAGCTCAACAGGCCCCACTCACTTCAGTGATCCAGCCTCGCCTCCGGCTCGGCGAACTTTTTTTACGTTCACTTAGTGGCTAAATCAGAGCGTAGCGTACCTAACAGAAGCTTGGCTTTAGGTCCTCACTGTGATAGACTAGCCTCGCCTTTGGCCAGCGAAACACCCCTCAATCACTTCAATAGTGTAGCCTTGCCTTCGGCTCGGCGAACTTTTCTCACTCGGTTTCGTGGTCAAACCAGAGCTTAGCACAACATAAGTCGGACTTTACGTCCTCACTTCAATAGTCTAGCTCCACCTTCAGCTAGCGCAACAGTGATAGACTAGCCTCGCCTTCGGCCAGCGAAACACCCCTCAATCACTTCAACAATAATCTAGCCTCGCCTCCAGCTCGGCGAACTTTTTTCACTCGGCTTCGTGGTTAAACCAGAGCTCAGCGCAACATAAGCCGGACTTCACATCTTTACGGCAATAGTCTAACCTTGCCTTCAGCTAGCGAAGCAGCCCCCAATCACCTTTCACAATCTAGCCTCGCACTCGGCTCAGCAATTTTTTTTTACCTTAGCTTAGTTAGCTCACCCAGAGTTGAACATAATATAAGCCGGACTTCACGTCTTCACTTCAACAGTCTAGCCTCGCCTTCAGCTAGCGCAACAGGCCTCAGCCACATCAGCAATCCAGCCTCGCCTCCGGCTCGGCGAACTTTTCCACTTAATTTCGTGGTTAAACCAGATCTTAGCTCAACATTAGCCAGACTTTACGTCCTTACTTCATTAGTCTAACCTCGCCTTCGGCTAGCGAACCAGCCCCCAATCACTTCAACAATCCAGCCTCCCTTTCGGCTTGGCAAACTTTTTTTTACCTTGGCTTAGTTAGCTGAACCAGAGTTGAACATAACATCAGCCGGACTTCACGTCTTCACTTCAATAGTCTAGCCTCGCGCCTTCAGCCAGCGCAACAGGCCTCAATCACATCAGCAACCTAGCCTCGCCTCCGGCTCGGCGAACTTTTCCACTTGGTTTCGTGGTTAAACCAGATCTTAGCACAACATTAGCCAGACTTTACGTCCTCACTTTATTAGTCTAACCTCGCCTTCGGCTAGCGAACTAGCCCCCAATCACTTCAACAATCTAGTCTTCCTTTAGGCTTGGCAAACTTTTTTTTACCTTGGCTCAGTTAGCTGAACCAGAGTTGAACATAACATTAGCCGGACTTCACGTCTTCACTTCAATAGTCTAACCTCGCGCCTTCAGCCAGCGCAACAGGCCTCAATCACATCAGCAATCTAGCCTCGCCTCCGGCTCGGCGAACTTTTCCACTTAGTTTCGTGGTCAAACCAGATCTGAGCAAAACATCAGCCGGACTTTTCGTCCTTACTTTATCAGTCTTACCTCGCCTTCGGCTAGCGAACCAGCCCCCAATCACTTCAACAATCTAGTCTCCCTTTCGGCTTGGCAAACTTTTTTTCACCTTGGCTTAGTTAGCTGAACCAGAGTTGAACATAACATTAGCCGGACTTCACGTCTTCACTTCAATAGTCTAGCCTCGCGCCTTCAGCCAGCGCAACAGGCCTCAATCACATCAGCAATCTAGCCTCGCCTCCGGCTCGGCGAACTTTTCCACTTGGTTTCGTGGTTAAACCAGATCTTAGCACAAGATTAGCCAGACTTTACGTCCTCAGTTTATTAGTCTAACCTCGCTTTTGGCTAGCGAACCAGCCCTCAATCACTTCAACAATCTAGTCTCCCTTTAGGCTTGGCAAACTTTTTTTTACCTTGGCTTAGTTAGCTGAACCAAAGATAAACATAACATTAGCCGGACTTCACGTCTTCACTTGAATTATCTAGCCTCGCGCCTTTAGCTAGCGCAACAGGCCTCAATCACATAAGCAATCTAGCCTCGCCTCCGGCTCGGCGAACTTTTCCGCTTGGTTTCGTGGTTAAACCAGATCTTAGCATAACATTAGCCGGACTTCACGTCCTTACTTTATTAGTCTAACCTTGCCTCCGGCTAGCGAACCAGCCCCCAATCACTTCAACAATCTAGTCTCCCTTTAGGCTTGGCAAACCTTTTTTTACCTTGGCTGAGTTAGCTGAACCAATGTTAAACATAACATTAGCCGGACTTCACGTCTTCACTTCAATTATCTAGCCTCGCGCCTTCAGCCAGCGCAACAGGCCTCAATCACATCAGCAATCTAGCCTCGCCTCCGGCTCGGCGAACTTTTCCACTTGGTTTCGTGGTTAAACCAGATCTTAGCACAACATTAGCCAGACTTCACGTCCTCACTTTATTAGTCTAACCTTGCCTTCGGCTAGCGAACCAGCCCCCAATCACTTCAACAGTCTAGTCTTTTTTTCGGCTTGGCAAATTTTTTTTTACCTTGGCTTAGTAAGCTGAACCAGAGTTGAACATAACATTAGCCGGACTTCACGTCTTCACTTCAATAGTCTAGCCTCGCGCCTTCAGCCAGCGCAACAGGCCTCAATCACATCAGCAATCTAGCCTCGCCTCCGGCTCGGCGAACTTTTCCGCTTGGTTTCGTGGTTAAACCAGATCCTAGCATAACATTAGCCGGACTTCACGTCCTTACTTTATTAGTCTAAACTGGCCTCCGGCTAGCGAACCAGCCCCCAATCACTTCAACAATCTAGTCTCCCTTTAGGTTTGGCTAACCTTTTTTTACCTTGGCTTAGTTAGCTGAACCAGAGTTGAACATAACATTAGGCGGACTTCACGTCTTCACTTCAATAGTCTAGCCTCGCGCCTTCAGCTGGCGCAACAGGCCTCAATCACATAAGCAATCTAGCCTCGCCTCCGGCTCGGCGAACTTTTCCACTTGGTTTCATGGTTAAACCAGATCTTAGCACAACATTAGTCGGACTTTACGTCCTCACTTTATTAGTCTAACCTCGCCTTCGGCTAGCGAACCAGCCCCCAGTCACTTCAACAATCTAGTCTCCACTTCGGCTTGACAATTTTTTTTTCCTTGGCTCAGTTAGCTAAACCAGCGTTAGGCATAACATAAGCCGGACTTTGGTATAAAAAAATTGCGATAAATAAATAGTTGTTTGCTGCTTTCAAAGGGATATCTTGAAAAATCACATTGTAAATTGAAGCCTCAAGAAAATAATCAAAAACCACCGGCAAATGCAAAACCATAACACCATAACCTCGACCATAACGTATCTTCTGACGCCTATTTAGTGAAAAATGATAACTACCGAACTTTCACCATTTCACCGAAAATCACCATTTTGACAAAACAAAATAAAAAATGCAAAATGTCAAATTGTAACAGTTTCTCAAATTTCGAGAATGGATCCCGGGCAAAAACAATGTTTAAAATGAAATAAATCAATAAATGTTTCCCTCCCTCTCGGCCTGCACTGGCCATATGAGTTTAGCATTTCATCATCAACACTGTTACATTCAACAAAAATGGCGAATTGGACAACACAAACAGCCAGACATTACCGGGAATTGAACCCGGAGCCTCCATGGCCGCAGGCAGCCACTCAACCACCTGCGCCACGGGGCCGTCTTATAATGTTCAAAATCGCGCTGCACTTTGTCTATTCAGTAAGGAAAACATACCTCACTTGCATTCTTTTCCGAAAAAAGTCATAGTTTTGACAAACTCCAAAAAAACTCGAGAAGAGTTTGTCAATGGAGTTCGAAATTCTTCTGCACGTGGCCGATTTAGTAGGAGCTATACCTAAGCTGGGGTTCTCGAAAAGTCACCATTTTGACCAGCCGTGTCGTGTCGACAAATTTCAAAAATGTCAAATTTTGACAATATTTTGAGACCGCGAGGTGCATAATTGATAGATATTATTCCTTGCTGAATTGATAACGTCCGACATAGTTTCAGAATTCAATTGTGGGTATCAGGTACATGGAGCTTTTTTGAAAAATCTCAAAGCCTACTAATTTCGACATTTTTTGCATTTTGAGAACTGATCCCATAGGCTTATCTCAATTTGAGAACAAGATCAAAACAAGTTTTGAAATTGTACTGCACGAAGCCGAATCGAAATTTGCTACATTACTTGCATTTCTCGAAGATAATTAATTTTGACAAGCTGTGTCGACAAATTTCGAAAATTGTCAATTTCGACTCTACGATATTTTGGAACCGCGAGTAACATAATTATCGTCTTCTACCAAATCGATGAATATCGACACTATTTCGATTCTCAATTTGATTATTCAGATGAAACTTTTTTGAAAAATCTCAAAACCTTCAAATTTTGACATTTTTTCAGATTTTGCGAGCTGTATTGAGATCAAAAACAGATAAAAAAATTGTACTGGACGTAGCCTGATTAATTAAAATTTGGCTATTCCACTTGAATTTATCAATTAATCATCATTCTGACAAAACGTGACAAAATAAAAAATGTCAAATCATGACACTTATTGAAATTGCGAAAGCTACTTTGGGACAGAAACAAAGTTTGAAATCGCGCCACACGTTGCCGATTCTGTAAGAAACGATATCTAATTTGATTTTTTTGAGAGTTAATCTAGACAAAACGCGAAAAATTCAAAAACTGCACATTTTATCAGTTCCCAAAGCCGTTAGAACTCATCTGAGACTTGAATAGAGTTCTAAATTCACCTGCACGTGGCCGATTCAGTGATAAACTAAACCCTAGTTGCACTTTTTGGAAATTCATAATTTTGACAAGCTGTGTTCACAAATTTTGAAAAAGTCAATTTTTACAATAATGGGAAACTGCGAGTTGCATAATTACCGTTTTTTACTAGATCGATTACTCCCCGACCGATTTTGAACTTCAATTTTGAGAATAAGGTACATGAAAATTTTCTGCAAGGTTTCAAAAGCGTCACATTTTGACATTTTTCCACATTTTGAGAACTAATTTGAGACGAAAACAGATTTCGAAATTGTACTGCACGTAGCCGAATTTAAACTTCATTTCGCCTTGCAATTTTTTCAATCACCATTTTGACAATACGTAACCAAACCAAAAATGTAAAAAAGGTGGCAGTTTTGGAATTGCGACAAATGATCTAGGGCAGAAACGAAGTTTGAAATCGCGCAGCACGTTGCCGATTTAGTCAGAAACGATATCTCACATGCGTTTAATTCCAAAATAGCCATAATTTTTACAAAGTGCGAAAAAATCACATTTTGACAGTTTCTGAAGCCGTGAGAACTCATCTGAGTCTGAAATGGAGCTCGAATTCCTCTTCCACATGGCCGATTCAGTAAGTAACGATACTCAAGTTGCGTTTCTCGGAAAGTCCAAATTTTGACAAGTTGTGTCGACAAATTTCAAAAATTGTCAGTTTCTACTCTACGATATTTTGAAACCGCGAGTTGCATAATCATCGTTTCTTACCAAATCGATGAATATCGACAATATTTCGATTTTTAGCGTAATTATCTATTTGGATGAAGCTTTTTTGAAAAATCTCAAAGCCTTCAAATTTTGACATTTTTCCAAATTTTGCGAACTAATTTGAGACAAAAACAGATTCAGAAATTGTACTGGATGTGCCCAAATTATAATTTGTCTATTTCACTTGATTTTCTCGAATAATCATCGTTCTCACAAAACGTGACAAAATAAAAAATGTCGAATCATGACACTTTTCAAAATTGCTAGAGCTGGTTTGGGACAGCAACTAAGTTTGAAATCGCGCCACACGTTGCCCATTCAGTAAGAAACGATATCTAACTTGCATTCTTTCCCAAGAATCAATCTAGACAAAACGCTAAAAAATCAAAAACCGCACATTTTGACAGTTCTCGAAGCCGTTACAGAACTTATCTGAGACTTGAATAGAAATCTAAATCCTCCTGCACGTGGCCGATTTAGTGATAAACTGAACCCAAGTTGTGTTTTTCGAAAATTCATAATTTGGACAAGCTGTGTTGGCAAATTTTGGAAAAGTCAATTTTGCAATAATGGGAAACCGCGAGTTTGATAATGACCGTTTTTTACTAAATCGATTACTTCTCACACGATTTTGAACTTCAATTTTGAGGATTAGGTACGTAAAACTTTCTTGCAAAATCTCAAAAGCGTCACATTTTGACATTTTTCAACATTTTGGGAACTAATTTGAGATGAGAACAAATTTCGAAGTTGTACTGCACGTAGTCGAATTCAAATTTGGCTATTTTACCTTGCATTTTTTTCAAAAAAAATCATCATTTTGACAATACGTAACCAAACCAAAAATGTCGAAATGTGACAGTTTTGGAATTGCGACAAATGATCTATCTGGGACAGAAACGAAGTTTGAAACCTCGCAGCACGTTGCCGATTTAGTAAGAAAGGATATCTCACTTGCGTTTAATTTCAAATTGGCCATAATTTTGACATACTGCAAAAAATTCACATTTTGACAATTTCTTAAGCCGTTAGAACTCATTTGAGACTGAAATAGAGTTAAAAAATTTTCTCCACGTGGCCGATTTAGTAAAGAACGATATCCAAGTTTCTCGAGAAGTTATAATTTTGACAAGCTGTGTCGACAAATTTCGAAAATTGTCAATTTCGACTCTAGAATATTTTGAAACCGCGAGTTGCATAATCATCGTTTCTTACCAAATCGATGAATATCGACATTATTTCGATTTTCAACTCGATTATTTACTGAAGCTTTTTTAAAAAATCTCAAAGCCTTCAAATTTTGACATTTTTTCATATTTTGCGAGCTAATTCGAGACAAAAACAGATTCGTCTTGCACGTTGCCGATTTCGTAATAAACTGAACCCAAGTTGCGTTTTTCAAAAATTCATAATTTGGACAAGCTGTATCGACAAATTCTGGAAAAGTCAATTTTGCAATAATGGGAAACCGCGAGTTTGATAATTACCGTTTTTTACTAAATCGATTACTTCCCACACGATTTTGATCTTCAATTTCAAGGATTAGGTACATAAAACTTTTCTGCAAAATCTCAAAAGCGTCACATTTTGACATTTTTCAACATTTTGAGAACCAACTCGAGATGAAAACAGATTTCGAAGTTGTACTGCACGTAGTCTAATTCAAGTTTGGCTGTTTCACCTTTTCAAAAAAATAATCATTTTGACAATACGTAACCAAACCAAAAATGTCAAAATGTGACAGTTTTGAAAGGCTGTTGCACGTTGCCGATTCAGCAAGAAAGGATATCTCACTTGTGTTTAATTTCAAAATAGCCATAATTTTGACAAACTGCTAAAAATTCACATTTTGACTGTTTCTGAAGCCGTTAGAACTCATCTGAGAATGAAGTAGAGTTGAAAATTTTCCTCCACGTTGCCGATTCAGTGAAGAACGATATCCAAGTTGCGTTTCTCGAAAAGTTATAATTTTGACAAGCTGTGTCGACAAATTTCGAAAATGGTCAATTTCGACTCTATTTTGAAACTGCGAGTTGCATAGTCATCGTTTCTCACTAAATCGATGAGTTCCGACACTATTTCCATTTTCAATTTGAGTGCCTATACCTCGGCCTTCACCTAAGGCAAATGACGCTTCTTCGAAAAAATCTCAAAACCATCAAATTTTGACATTTTTCTAGATTTCGCGTACTAATTTGAGACAAGAGCAGATTTTGGAATTGTACTGTACGTATTGTACCTCCGAATTAAAATTTGGCTATTTCACCTTGTGTTTTTTTTTTGAAAAAAAACATCTTTTCGATGAAGTGTAACAAAATAAAAAATGTGAAATTGTGACAGTTTCCAAATCATGAGAAATACTGATCTGGGACAAAAACAGAGTTTGAAATCTCGCGCTGCACCCTTTCGATTTAGTAAGAAACAAATACTTCAGTTGCGGTTTTTCTAAAGAAAAGTCATAATAATTTTGACACGCTGCAAAAAATTCAAAAAATTCACATTTTGACAGTGTTCCTGAAGCCGTTAGAACACAAGACTGAAATTGAGTTCAACATTTTTCTGCACGTGGCCGATTTAGTAATAAAGAACGATACCCAAGTTTCGTTTCTCGAAAAGTCATAATTTTGACAAAATTTGTCGACAAATTCAGACAATGTCACATTTCGTCGTTATTTTGGAACCGCGATTGGCATAATTACCGTTCCTTTATAAATCGATGACTTTCGCCACAATTTCGATTTTTCATTAGAGAGTATATTGGGCATCGGATGGAACTTTTTGAAAAATCTCAAAACCCTCAAATTATTGCCGTGTTTGCTGAAATCATATCGAAAACGGAAATGAAATTTTGAACATTCACACTATTTTGCCACGCTTAGTTTATTGTTTGCTTGATAAAATTTTGCACAAATAGATTTTCTATAAATAAAATCAAGTAACTAGGTGAGTGCACTTGATGAAAAAGGTTTCAAGCAGTTCCTGCTAAAACACACGATTTTGAATTACTGCAATCTGCAGACAATATGCCGATTCGAGTGCCGATTAGATCTGGATTAAATCAAGTATTTTTGCTGTAAACACATTGATAAATTTCAGGCCCACATTTAAATTAATCCATTCACTTGGGAGCATTTTGTCCAAAAAAAAAAGGAACAAACAAGAATCATACCATTCATGGGTAGGCATGTTTCCAAAACATTACCTTCTCTGCAAGCAACAAAACGAATTTCGAAGCGCTTTCTTCCTATCACAATGATACAATACAATAATAAGCGAATTAGAAGTGAATTATTCTCGGAATCATTATCAAAATTACCCTTATTGTTCTTTGAAAGCAATATCGAGAACTATTGTATCAAATCGAAAAGTTCAGATCGCAAAAGAAAATCTTCCAGAAAATCGAACGAACCATTTTTTTTGCTATAAACTCGGTCATAAACAAACAGATTTTGTATATATGTCTTGTGCGTTATATAACAATAACGGCGATTGTAAAGGTTGATAATCGCTTTAATTTAACGACATCCTGCGATGTGCAATCTTTGAAAAATGTTTCCGTATATCGAACCGTTTGCAGCAATGCCGGCGTCATTACGGTGTGCCACCGTACTTGATAATTGTTGTTATTAATTTGTTTCGCTTCCAATTTTTTCGTTTATGAAACTCGTGTTATTTTCGAATTTTGCTTTGTTTTCCAGCATAGTTGCAATGGAATTTCGCCATTTGGTTTTCGTGCTGGCGCTGGCAAGGGCGTTTCCGGTCGACAAAAACGACAGCCCGTCGGCCAGGCAGCTGGTATACCTGCAGGAACGTCAGTACGCCCCCAACATCCCGCAGTACGACTACTTCGATCAGCAGTTCGTACCGTACAACTTTATAGGCGAAAAGCAATTTCCAAGGTATAATTTAAAATGTATTACAGGTTCTTAAGTAAAAGCGTTACCCACCTAGCTCAATTATATGAGTTTAAACTTAAACAATTTTCGAACCTTGAACGTAAAGCACTAGACAATGGAAGTATAATAATTATTATCCTCATCAGGTCAATAATTAAAATGTAAAGTTAGAAATACACCTTGATTCGAAAGCGCGGTGGTACCTACGGAGAATAATAAGATTTATGTAGGCACAAACACGAAATTTTCATGTATTTTTGGAAATAGTTGTTACGTATATTTTGTTATGTTATATATTTTATTGTTCATATCAGTTTCGTGCTACTTATTTTTACGATAGTTATGATACTTGATAGTTAATTATACAGATTCTAAAAGTTCAATCAAAAGTATTAGGTATGTGCGAATAATGTTAATTCAATTCAATTATTATTACGATGTCAATGACTTTCCATGTGAGTACCCATCTTTCTGTAGCAATTAGCGTCTTAGCTTTAAGATGATTTCATTACCGTCAGTAAGCTGAAAGATGATTGTTTTTTATCTTGATAATTATTGAAAAATGAAGCTCCAAGCTACAACCGTGCAGATTATGAATATAGAGCAATGTGAAGAAACTAGACCATTTACAGGTCGATTTCACACTCGTGAAATCCATTTATTTCCACACTCATGAAAACCAGTTTTTCACAAACGAAAATATATTCCACACTAATGAAATCCAATACTGCACTCATGAAATCAAAATTCACACAAATGAAATCTAATTCCTTCTATAGACTAGGATCATTTTTGAAAAAAACGGCCTGGAAAGTGGTTCTAGAGGCAAGTCATGTTAAAGTTTGGCAACATATGTTTTGAGGGTCTTTGGACCTCGCTGAATACGAAAACCATTGTTGCCAAGCCGAATTTTGCACCGGAAGCCTGCAATGGGGGGGTAAAGGGGGGGAAGACCAAAAATCATCATTTTCCACCATTTTTGATACCGGGACTGAGACCTGTCATCAGTGTGGAGTGAATTACATCGTATCTTGATAAACTGAGGTCTTATACTATCATCTTGACATGATTACTGTCAAAATTTCCATAGGGGGGCGACTGGTGGGGGGAATGTTGACTGTGAAGATGATTCTTCTTTTCTCTTGATTTTGAGTGAATATATACATGTTTGGTATCTTTTCCTATCAAGTTTCATATTCTCAGTTCAATTATGGTGTCAAAATTGCAATAGGAGCAAGTTTGAACAAGTTTTGGATGATACAACATGTTTTTTTGTCAATATTTTTTTCCCACTTTGAACTGTGTTATTTATTGCAAATCGGCATTTTTTTGCTCAAAATTCTTACGTCGTTCGTTAGTCTGGTGTATTTCACACAATACAGTCATGTAACTGATGTGCCTTCAACTTTTAAAATATGGAAAAAATATTTTTTTGTGAAAACTGTTTGGCGCTACTTTTCAACTCAATTTTTTGCTATTATTTTATTGTATGATGAAAAACTGTGGTCCTCCACCTCATAATTATAAAGAAAACCTTAGCTGAGATATTCTAGAATGTACTTTTTTTCAAAAGAAGAGTTTTTCATGTCAGAACCTGATGCCCAGTTGGCAAGAGTCCTCTCAGAGAGGCCTGAGATGTTTTATTGAGCTCGAGAAACGGTTACCTTCTCCAAACGGCTTTGATATAATATGCCCATTAAGATACAGAGAGGTTACTTTATTCCAACTTTCTTGTGATTTTCTCTTGAGCTTAAAAAAATTTCACCACTTTTGCACTTCTTTGAGATGTTTTATTGAGCTCCAAAGAGTTACCTTTTTCCAACTTCTCTATGATGTTCTCTCAAGCTCCAAAGAAGGTTACCTTTTAAGAACTTATTCAAAATGTTTTATAAAATTATAAAGCTCCAAAGGCTACCCTGAAAAAAGTACCTTTTTTGGATTTTCGTGAGATGATCTATCAAACCTCCAAGTAAAGTTACCTTTTTCGAACGTTTTGGGCAGGTGTTCTCTACCATCAACCTCTAAAAAAAAAACTCCTCGAAATTTACGTTCATGAGATGCACCTATATTCGAAAAAGCCGCATTCTTCTGGTAATACCCAGGGAAGAGGTAGATAAAGAGATTTTGAAATCGAATGCAATAAATTAATGTGAATGATAAAACCTATAATTGTATTATTCAACTTAACGTTTAGGGTAATGTACGTATCTGCCTTCGGTTGCGCCAAGTTCTCTTCAGTTTCATTAGCGTATTTTCTTTAATTCTATAAATTATGATATCTCAATGCAAATCGGAGTTTTTTTCGACGATTCTTGCGTAATTCGTTAGTCTGGTGTATTTTACACAATACATTCACATACTAAGTGTGTCTTCACTTTTTAAAATATGAAAAACTTGAGTTTTGATCATACATACATCGTACAGCAAAAAACAAAGTTGAAAAGTAAGGCCAAACAATTTCCACAAAATGATTTTATTCTTCATATTTAAAAAAGTAGAGGCAAATCAATTGGATGCCTATATCATGGTAAATACGTATGAGACTAACGAACTACGCAAGAATTTTGAGAAAAAATGCTGATTTGCAGTAAAATAACACAGTTGAAAGACGTAAAAAATAATTGACAAAAAACATGATTTATCATGTAAAACTTGTTCAAACTCGCTTCTATTGCAATTTGAACACCATAGTTGAATGGGGAATATGGAATTTAGTCGAAAACGATACCGAACATGTTTATATTTACTCAAAATCGAGATAAAAGAAGAATCATCTACACAGTCAACATTCCCCCCCACCAGTCTTCCCCCTCTGAAAATTTTGACAGTAATTATGTCAATATGGTAGTATAAGATCTCAGTGAATCAAGATATGATGTAATTCACTTCACGTCAATGACAAGTCGCAGTCCCGACATCAAAAATGGTGAAAAATAGTGATTTTTGGTCTTCCCTCCTCTTTACCCCCCCCCCCCCCCCCCCCCATTGCGGGCTTCCGGTGCAAAATTCGGCTTGGCAACAATGGTTTTCGTATTCAGCGGGGTCCAAATACCCTAAAAACTTATGTTGACAAACTTTAACATGACTTGCCTCTAGCATTGTTTTTTATCCGATTATCGCCCACATACCCAATTCAACCAATCAGAACAACCGAATGAGACCCACGTGACTCGGTTCAAGCTATCGATTAATGCACACTAGGAGGTGATTAATGCACACTAGGTAATAGCACCGGATTGACATATTTTTGGGCCCACGAATAATATATGCAATTGAAACGACTGTATTTATACTTGTTTGGACTGAATTTTTAGTACTGGTGTGTTTAAAGGGTCTTCCACTTACTAAAATACAATTTTACATCCTATTAGACTTCGTTTCAGCATTGTTTCCAGCAACGAGGCCCCTTCCTTAATCCGCGACTGTGCACTCTCCTTTTATGCGCTGTCAACAGCTGTTAGTGACATTTAGTTTTTAGCTCTACCAGTCTACCGCCCATGTGAAACTACTGTGTTGTGAACTACCACTCATGGCAAGATAATTATTATTTAGCCAAGCAGAATCAGCTTGATTTAGTAGTGAGCTTCACAAGTGTATTCAGTTATTAGAAAGAAGAAAAAACAAACATTTTTACTCTTGAAATTGATCTTTTTCTCAACAAGGCATGCTTTGAAATTGACAGTTCAATACAATGATACATTGGACCTACTCTTTCTACTAGTAGTCTATTTGGGCGATAATCTGCTGAATTCAACTCGTGCTTTGTGTTTTATCCGAGTTAAATGTTTTAAATTCCTCAAACAAACTATCAATCACTCGAAAAGTAGACCCGATATTATCTTGGACAAAATCCCTCGACTTTGACTCGGGATTTTAGTCAGATAATATCGGGTCTACTTTTCCCTCGTGATTGACAGTTGTTTTCGGGTTAAAACGATTTAACTGAAAAAACACTAAGCACTTGTTATATTACTATTGATTATATCCTAAACTACTACATGAATTCCAATTTCATACTCGTCAAATTCAATTTCATCTTCATGTAATCCAATTTCTCACTTATTGAATTGAATTTTGTACCGTTACTGCGCATTAATTCGATTGATATATTTCTTTGCAATTTGACCATTAAATAGAACTTCATGAGGTGAAACCCCAGGACTATACCGCGAGCTATGCCGACAATTCTGCTGTAGCTTAGGATTGTTGTGAGCCAGAAGTGCGACTCCTATTTGTAAAAATAATTTCAAGCATTTTATACCGGGTGGGCCATAAAAAACCGTGCTCGCAATTTTTCCTTCTAAAATGTTCATTTCACCACCAATTTTATCCAGCTTTCCAGAATTGACTAGCCAATTGAGTAGGCTATCATTTCCATGTTTCAAAATGGCCGATATATGAAAATTCAAGATGGCAGAAACAATTGAAAATAGGTATTCTTTTGTTCTCGTTGCTTTTTATTAGAAGTCACCAGAAAGTCAAAACCAATGTTAGTTATGAAGGAATAAACTTTTCTGCTCAATTCAAAACCAAAGCCTATTTTCCGTTTTTTCATTGTCGCATAATTGACCCAAATTTAGGTATCCGGCCCGTCAATCCGCCATTCGTTCATTTCCCAACCGGTTTTCTTAAATTTGATATCAATGGCTAGCCAATTGGATGAAAATGTCGGCCATTTTCTCATATGAAAATGATAGCCTGTCCAACTGGCTAGCCAATGATACCAGATTTGAAAAAATCGGTTGGTTAATAAGGATATGGCGAGCAGAATTCCTAAATTTGGGTCAGTTATGCGGGAATAAAAAACCAGTAAGTGGGCTTCGTTTCAACTCGCAATAGCTCCTCAGCAGATGACTCGATTTGGTTGGTTGCGGTCTTGAATTATCGAGGAAGGTCTATTTCTTCCATTTCTTTATAACAATTATTTATTTTGATTTTGTGTTAATTTTTATTCAAAAGCAATCAGGACAAAAAAAATCTATTTTCAATTGCTTCCGCCATCTTGAATTTTGACATGTCGGTCGTTTTCTCATATGAAAGTAGTAGCCTGTCCAATATTGACCAGCCATTAATACCAAATTTGAGAAAATCGGTTGGGAAATGAGCATGTGGCGGATTGGCGGGCAGGATATTGAAATTTGGGTCGATTTTGCGGAAATGCAAAAACGAAAAGGAGGCTTCGTTTCAACTCGCAATAGCTCCTCAGCAGATGACAGGATTTTATTGGTTGTGGTGATGAATTGACAATAAGGAAGGTTCATGATAGACCATTTCCACTGACGTCACGCAGCTCCGCCTTGAACAGCTGATTCGGGGCAACGTCAGTCAGATGTGCGTTATCTGTCACGGGGCACGAGGGTTACGTCAGTCAGATTGGTACCATGTCAATCTGTCAGTCGGTGTCAGTGTGTGAAAGTCACTGGTGTCACAAAGTTTTGTCAAACTGGCACGTACAGTTGTCATCATGTTGACGTTGCCCTAAATCACCCGTTCAACACGTGCGTGTGACGTCATGTAGAAATGGTCTTTTGTATCTGCCATCTTGAATTTTGATATGTCGGCCATTTTGAAATACGAAGACAATAGCCTATTTGATTGGCTAGCCACTGCTGAAATGTCCAACGAAATCGGGGGCGAAATAATTTTAGAAGGAAAAATCGCGAGCACGGTTTTTTATGGCCCACCCGGTACCTAGGTACCTAAGTGGAATCTCGAGTGGAATTTAATGAAAAACTTTAGGTCTGAGAAGAACGTTCTCCATGATACCCTTGAATAAATGATTAAAAAATTTTACAGGATAAGTCAGTAATGAGAGATCGGAACACTATACCTACCTACGTTTCAGCCGTCAAAGATGAAAATACGATTCGAACGCCCCCCCCTTCCTCCCTCACATCGTTTTCCATTCCGCATCACATAAAAATATTTTAAATTATACGGGGTGATGCATAAGTCAAGTACATGTGAAATTTTTTCCAATTTAGTTTCTAGGTAATGATGACTTTCAAATTTGGCATCCATTGAAAAAAGAAACAGCTCAATCCCTCTGCCTGGTTTTATAGGATTTGACTGTGATTGTACATATTATACATAGATACTATACAGTGTGTCAAAAATTATTTTCAACAAAAAATGTCAAATATTTCAGAAAATATGCACTTAAGGTATAGGACATACCTTGTAAAAAATCTACTCAGATCAAAAGTAGACGTAATCGTATAAAAAAGGTGTTTTTTTTTAAGTTACTGATGATCTTCCGAAATAACCGAAATTCAAAAATGCTCCTTTTTTACCTAGTTCATTACTGCCAAATCCTAGAAAACTAGATGGATAGAGCTGTCTCTTCTCTCAATGGATGTCAGATTTGAAAGTCATAACTTAGAAACTAACGGCTTGATTTTCACTTGGCAACGTCGCCCCAAAACTTCAAAAAATTTATACTGCCATAAACACATTTTAAAAGCTTATGAGAATATGTGGTAAAATACAGGGTGTTCAATTTGAAAAAAATATTGACATACCTATGTAGGTAACGGGTGTTTTTTCAAATCTGGCGTCCATTCGGCCGAAGCACAGCATGCTTGACGCCAGAGAAAGACGATGTGCGCGGGGGGGGGGGCGTTCGAGTCGTATTTTTATCTTCAACAGTTGCAACTCTGATTCACCCTGTAAAATTTTTGACTTATTCATTAATTTATTTAAGGGAATCATGGAGAATGTTTTCACCACTTTTCAGACCTAAAAAGTTTTTCATCAAATTCCACTAAGGTACCCATACAAGGTGTTTCAAAATTATCGCATTCCGAGTCCAGAGCGATAAATGGAATCTACTCAAGAACACGAAAAAAATACTCAAGAAAAATTATGACGTTTATTTTGGAGCTATGGGGATCGAAGGGTGGGACTTCAGCCTCTCTCTATTTTTGTAAGCTTGAATGATTTTGGGAAACTGTCTGTAATAATAAGTAGACTAATTGGTGAAAATCATCAACCACTGGGTGTGCACTGAACTTTGATTCAATTTACAGGGTGATTTATACATTTCAAAAATTCATTCTCTTTCAAATATGCCACTGGAACTTTTTCTATGAAAACGAGAATGGTTAAATTTTGTTCTAAATTAATTTAGGAACCAATGGAATAACTTGGATACATAATTGGAGAGATCTGGGTTTTTGTGATTCATGACTCACCCTGTATCGTAAACAGATATTCAGTTCACGCTCACGGGTCGATAATTTTGACTGTTTAGTCTATCGTAAACAGTTCCTCAAAATCACTTTGAATAATGAAAATAAAAGGGGCGGAGTCCCACCAAGGACCCCCCCCCCCATATCTTCAAAAATAAACGTCACAACGTTTTTGGTTCGTTATATTAAAAAAAAATTGTGTTCTTGAGTAGGTTCTATTTATAGCTCTGGACTTGGAATGCAATACTTTTGAGACACCCCGTATACCTAATGGCTGGGATTATTTTTCAAAGAGAAGTCGCATTTCTGGCTCACAGTAATCTCAACTTACAGTAGAATAATTGTCATCGGTAATCGGTATACTCCTGAAGTTCCACCTCATTTATGACCTCATGAAGTTCTATGCAATGATCGAATTGCAAGGAAATGTATACTTCGAATTAACGCGCAACAATATACAAAATTCAATTTCATGAGTGAGAAATTGGATTTCATGAGGATGAAATTGAATTTCATCTGTGTGAATTTTGATTTCATGGGTGCAGAATTGGATTTCATCAGTGTGGGAATGGATTTCACGGGTGCGAAATCGACCTGTGAATGATAAAAGAAAAAATCCAATTAAAAACAAAATCCCACTTCTGATAACGCATAAATTAACAAAATTTGCATTTCAGAATCCAGCCGCAGATAATCTTGTACCACGGAGCCGCTCCCGGTCAGCCTTTCTTGCTTCAACCCGGCGGAGCCCCTCCTGGAAATTTCCTGTACCCTTCTCAGCCGCAGCCGGGGCCGAATGTGATCCTCAGGGGAGATCCCCGGGCGCCACAGAGACCAGTTTTCGTCGCGGGATATCCCAAGCCGGCACACATACCGCCGATAGAAAAAGACGCCGAGGAAATTCCCACCAATCCCGCCAAGATTCCGCCCATGCCTACGCCCGCAGGAACACCAGCAGGTCAAGCTCTTGGTCAAAGCCAAGGTTTACGGCCGAGTTTATCACATAAATACTTATTAGTTTGGAGATAAATTTATATACTCTTATAATACTCGAGCAGGAGTATTTCTCGTAGTAACTACACGAAAAGTTGAACTAAGCTATGAACACAGTTGGCAACACGACCGGTGGTGTTAAAAAAGAATTAAAAATTCTGACGCGTTTCCATTTTAATTGTTTCGTGATTCTTGCAAATTTGTTCACGAAAATGGGTCACTGTCAACTACAGCGGATAGGACGGAGAGAGAGGAAAAAAGCATCTAACGTGTATTTGTTGTTGTTATTATACACATCGCGTGTTTGGGGACGTCTCATTTGTTGCCATTGTCTTTATGCAATGCAATTCTTTCGTGCTCTGATGACAAAAAATTGTTTCAAGTTTCACCCAATTTTGCGAGCAACAAACGCACGTAACTGTAACTGAGTTAAGTACCTACTGTTGCTATTTAAACTCGTATTTAAATTTAAAAAAAGTCGTCAAATTTGCTATACGGAAGGTTAAACTCTTGGGAAGATATTGTCATTTTTTCACAAAAAATCACTAACAATTGTTAAAGTGTACCTGTTGTGGGAACTACATTTTTCTTTTGATTAGCTCGCAGAGCGAGAGGGGCCAGGATATTATTGAAAAGCGCACCTTCGAATACAAAACAAACAAATGTAGTTCATTCTTGTCGCCCTCTGCTGCTACTGTAAACTATAAAAATATATAAACCTCAACAAAATACTGTTTTCGCACCAAAATGGCGAGCCGCGTTTACATGTCGCGATTTTCTTGTTCGACCGGATTGGCTTCGGGATGATATGAGGGAGTCAATGTTTGAAAAATATCAAAACATTCAGAATTATGCTGTAATATCCAGCTTACAAACTGTACACAATTATCTGATATGATTTATCCCAGAACGCCGCATCGTACCTCAAAATGGCTTCTCCAATCAAAATCTTACCAAATGCTTTAGCGGTGACGCCTTCTAATACAAAAAAAATCGACCAATTTCTGGGTCGAACAGATCGATGGCTATTCATCATATCGCTGAGGTGCAACCGGTGTTCTCAACAGACCTGCTGGTTTGCTGTTCTGATTTTATATCGCTGACAGTCTAAGCACGACCTCACATGTCTGTCAGCATTTCGGCGCATCCCACGCCAAAAGTATTTCGATGTGATTTTCCACAATGTTTTCTCGGTGCTAAGACAATTCTCACGTATAATTCGTCCCGCGGACAATTCGTCGCAAGTGAGGGCTTCGGAACGTGAGGAGGTTTTATTACAAATGAAGACACCAGGGGGCTTAATAAAGAGATCTAAAAATCATAAGATGAGTAAACACAAGGGGTTCCAATAGAGATCCAAAAGCCACGGAAAAATGCAACGGGGCTCAGCAGGGCTTCAAACGATATTGGAAACACAAGGGGCCTTATGGCGCTTCATACATATAACAAATGAAGGCAAATACTCTGAATTCCAATAAAAGCCTAAGTGGGCCAATTTGGGGCTCCAGCTCCATACTACACTCGAGAGAAAAAAAAGGAGTCCGATAGGGCTCCGAATATCACATGGGAACACAAGGGACCCAATAAAAATCCTGAAATCACGGGAAAATGCATGGGGGCTCCGTGGAACTTTAAATGATAGTGGTGGCACAAGGGGGCCCAAGCGGCTCTTTATAACTGGAAAAGGCAAAAGGGAGCACACTGTATGGTACTCTGTAAGCTGATAAAAACAAAAGTGGACTGATTAGGGCTCCAAACTACACATAAGAGCACAAGGGGACCCGATAGAGCTCCGAAAGCCATGGAAAAAGAACAAGGGAGCCCAATGGACCTCTGTATGATCAAAGAAGGCGAAAGGCGACTCACTGGAACTCTGGAGATCATGAAAAAACCTAAGGGGGCTCACCAGGATTCCAAGCTAGAAGGCACAAAAGAGGCCAAGGAGCTTCATACATAAAACAACAGAATGCAAAAGGGGGCTCACTGGAGTTCCGAAAGCTACGAAACAATACAAAGGGGCTCATTGATTAGAGCTCCATACTGCACTTAAAGACAGAAGGGGGTCCGATAGGGCTCCGAATATAACATAGAGGCATAAGGTGCTCACTACTGCTCCAAAAGCCACAGAAAGATGTGAGGTGGCTCAGCAGGGATTCAAAAGACGTTGAAGAAACAAGGGGGCTCGATGGAGCTCCGGATAACACAAGAGGGCAACAATGGGCTTACTGGAATTCTGATAGCAAGGAAAAACACAATGGGGCTCACTAGGGCGTCAAACTACACTTTTGAGCCACCCAGCGTCGGCTGGGTGGCTTAGAAGCATAAACCAACGCGCTTGCAACCTATATTCCATTGCGTCCAATGGATTATTTATTTCTCCAAACTACACTTGCGGACACAAGGGGGTCCGATAGGGCTCCGTATATCACATGAAGGCACGACGAAATTATAAAACTAGAGCTCCCAGCAACGTAAGAACGCACAAGATGTCTCACAAGGATTCTGAAAGTCACGAAAACACATAAGGGAGCTCATTAAGGTTCCAAACGACACATAGGGCACAAGGGAGCCCAATAAAAATCCGAAAGTTACAGAAAAATGCAAGGGAGCTCTGTAGGGCTTCAAATGTTATTGGTGACACAAGAGGGCTCAAGGGGCTCTATTTAACAAAAGAGGGCAAAAGGAGGCTCACTGGTATTTTGAAAGTCAATATAAACATAAGTGGGCTGATTAGGGCTCCAAGCTACACATGAGAGTACAAAGGGCCCGATAAAACGACAACGGGCCCAATGAAGCTTTGTATAATATAGAAGGCAAAAGGGGGCTCACTGGAATTCTGAAAGCCATGAAAAAACATATGGGGGCTCATCAGAGCTCCAACCACATTTGAGGAGACTCAAGGTGGTTCGAAAGAAAGGACTCTGAATGACATGATGACACATGGATGATTACTATGCTCTGAAAGTGACAGAAAATGCAAGGGGGCTCACCGGCTCAGTGGGGCTGCAGATCACATTAAAGACAGAATGGAGGCCCAATGGAGCATGGATAACACAAGATGGTAAAAGAGGACTTGTGAAATTCTGGAAACCATTAGGCACATAAGGGGGCTCATTAGGGCTCCAAATTATACTTGAAGACACAAGAGATTTGGGTCCAAATACAGGGTGTTTCAGGGATGATAGCAAAAAATTTAACTGTGGGTAGATGTCGTCAAAATATGACGAAAACCCTCGCGAAAACCTATGTACCATTTTGTAAAGTTCGATTTAATGACGAAGATACAGCCCTCCAAAGTTCACTTTTTGCGGATTTATTCTCAGGAACGTTTCGACAAATTTATCTTCAATTTTACAAGCTGGTTTGTCATAGCTATCTATCAACCTGCCAAACTTGGAAAGAATCCAATCAGTGGCGTAGAAGTTATCAGGGGTCACCTTAAGTCAATTTTTCTTCGGATGCTTCTAAATTTTCGACCCTCATAACTCCTACACCACTGGTTGGATTCTTTCCAAATTTGTCAGGTTGATAGATAATTGTGATAAATCAGCTTCTGCTGAATCAAAGCTGAATTTTTGAAACGTTCCTGAGTAGCCCAGTCAAAATAGGTTTTAACCGGAAATAAATTCGGAAGTTGACGAAATTTGGTGAATCGATGCAGAATTTAACGTAGAATAACATACCTTAATTCCCGGAAATTCCAAGGCTTGGCTTTTTTTCTAGGACCTATAAAAGAGCGCCATCCTTGAAAATTTTCGATTTCTTCTGAATAACTTGTAAACTTTCACCTTTAGGACACAAAAACCCTAGCAGCAAATGTAGCCCGTTAAATTCCCAAGAGATCAGTACTAAACTCATTACTTTGTGGTCAATGGTCTCCGAGATACAGCGTCTGCAAAAACGCAGTAAGAATTTCTCAAAATTTATTTCCGGATTTCACGTAACAATTTGCATAGTGTCAGTTCAGAAGCTGTAACGTGGAAAGAAAATGTGCGGATTTCAATGTGTTTAACATGTTTGGAAAGCCAATTCAACATTCGGTATCACATTTTTGTCTAGAAGTCGCCAACTTTGAAATGGTCCTTTTCCTCGACCTTTGAAATCGATACTTGATGTCCCGAAGAATCCCCAAAGATCGATTTTTTTTATATCATGCCATTTGCTCAATTTTTCACTTAGGGCAAAACCATCGAGGAAATATATGTAGAATTGAATACCAAAAAAATAGCATGTTTTGGAATCTTTTGCCAAGTGATGGTTCCTGGGTTATATGGGTTGAAAGACTAAAACGACCTATTTGGAAAAAAAAAAGCTGGTCCGGACACCAACTGCTGAATACTGCACGGACCTTGCATCTGATGATATAAAAGGCCACTTCGGAGACGTATTCAATATACTTATATATCTTTCACGTCTTCCAAGTGGCATCTTACACCTGAAATGCAAGGTCCTTACAGTAATCAGCAGTTAGTTTCCGGACTACCTATTTTTTTTCTAGATAGGTCGTTTAAGTCTTTCAACCCATACAACTCAGGAACCATCACTGGGAACAAGATTCCGAAACATGTTGTTTTTTTGGTATTCAAGTCTCCATATATTACCTGGATGGTTTTGCCCTACTTGCAAAATGAGGCAAATGGCATGGTTAGAAAAAAATTGATTTTTGGGTATTCTTTGGGACAACAAGCATCGATTTCAAAGGTCGAGGAAAAGTGCCATTTTGAAGTTAGCGACTTCTAGATAGAAATGTGATACCGAGTGTTGAATTGTCTTAACAGACATGTAAAATACATTGAAATCCGCCCATTGCTGTACGCACGTTACAGCCCCTGAACTGACAGGATGAAAATTGTTACGTAAAATCCGGAAATAAGTTTTGAGAAATTTTCACTACGTTCTTGGAGCTGCTATATCTCAGAGACTATTGATTACAAAGTGATGAATTTAGTACTGATCTCTTGGGAACTTAACAGGCTACATTCGCTTCGCTGGGAGTTGTGTTCTAAAGGTGATAGTTTACAAGTTATTCAGAAAAAATCGAACATTTTCAAGGATGGCGCTCTTTTATTGGTCCTAAAAAAGAATCCAAGCTTTGGAATTCCCGGGAATTTCAGTATGTTATTCTACGTTGGATTCTGCATCGATCCACCAAATTTCGTCAACTTCCGAATTTATTTCCGGTTTGACTCGATTTTTGTTTAATTTGACTGGACTAGAGTAGGTACCTAACAAATTTTTGAAATCCGAAAAAAGTGAACTTTGAAGGGCTGTATCTTCGTCATTAGGCCGAACTTTGCAAAATGGTATATAGGTCTTTGCCATATTTTGACGAGATCTACCCACAGTTGAATTTTTCGCTATCATCCCTGAAACACCCTGTACAACATAAAGGCACAAGGGACTTACTAGTGCTCTGAAAGCCTAGGAAAAGTGTAAGGGGACTCAACAGGACTTCAAACAGTATTGAAGACACAAGGGGACCCGAGGGAGCTCCGTATAACAAAATAACGCGAAATGAGGCTCAATGGTACCTACTTCAAAAGCCATGAAAAACATAAGGGGGCTCAACGGGGCTCCAACTACACCCGAAGGCACAATGGGGCCTCCGAACATGCCATGATGGCACAATGCTGCTTGCTGCTCCGGAATTCATGGAAAATGCAAGGGGGCTCAGCAGGGCTTCAAATTACAAAAAAGACAGAGTTAGGGGGGCCAGTGGAGCTTTCGATAACACAAGACTGCAAAAGGGACCTTGTGGAAAGCTGAAAGCTATGAAAAACATGAGGGGACCCATTAGAGTTCAAAAATTACACTAGAGGAGATGAGGGGCCCGATAGGGGCCAAATATCCCATTAAGGTACAAGGAGCTCACTAGTGCTACCAAAGCTCGGTGTACTAGCAGAAATTCTCGGTATAATACAAGGGGACTAGCAGAGCTCCAAAGACATGAATAAACCAGGGTGCGCAGTGGGGCTCTAAATACTACTCGAAATACTACAAAATGGCATAAGGGGGCTTACTGAAGTTTAAAAAGCAAGGAGAAAACAACAAACACTCGAACAAACAAAACTTTAAAACGAACTGCCACCTGCCAGTACCCGGAACGCAACTCCAAGCTCGACATGTACAGGGTGCTCACGTTAAGATTGACCCCCCCCCACTAGCCGGCTCTTCAGTACAAATATATATCTACACAACACTTACGGGTCCATTTTTCAAAAAAATTGTAATCATCGTTTAGTCGTAAATCGTAATTGAAGGGGTGGAGGTCTAGGCCACGCCCTCAGAGACGAAGCGACAACAATCTTTTGGAGGGCTGGAGGGAGGGGATTCAATTTAAAAACTGGAAAGGGCGTACCGTTAAGTTTTTTTTTTTTGAATTTGAGGGTGCTTGAAGTTTCAAGACACCCGAGAAGACACCCTGCGGACAAGAAAAATAAGTAAAAAGGCGTCAGAATGAAAGAAAAAACAAAAAATCATCTTTCTGATGGATAACTTACCCAGTGATGAAACCACTACGAACTCTCGACAATTTTCTCTTCTCCCTCACCCTCCACTCTAAAGCTCAAGAAAGCAAAAGGATGAAAGATGCAGAAGGGAAAGGGAAAATTGTTGAGATCGGCAACAACTGTTGAGTGTTCGTGGTTCCACCACAGGTACCTCCACGGGTGTCCGGAGTTTATACAGATATGTCGCTACTTCACCGGTTAACGAGGCATGCAACCAAAAATACCAACCTACATCCTAACTTGAAAATAAATTGAATAACATATAAGACGAACAGGAAAGGAAACTTTATACAGTATAACTTGATGATCACTGACGGCTGCTTTCGATATTCGAGCACCCATGCAAAATGCAGACTTTTGTGATCGAAATTTTGGAATTTCAGGTCGCAAACCTGAAAAACTGGAAACGTTCAACGAACCAGACGAACCCGAGTACCGGCCCAAGAAGCCGGCCAGCGAAGTCGACGTGCTGGACGCAGCCGACCGCAACCCGTTCTTCAACATCCCCACGACCAACACCCTGCGCCCGGGCCAGAGGTTCTTCATCCTGAACGGCCAGAACCTCTTCTCCAGCCTCAACTACCCGTTCTTGGCGCCGCAGAACCCCAACATCGTCAAGTACGCCACCGCCGGCCAGTTCCAGAGCCAAGGCCAACCTGAGTTACAAGGTCAACCGCAGTTACAACAGCAACCGCAACAGAGCTTCGACCAGCAACAGCAGAATTTCGGTCAGATACAACAGACCTTCGGTCAACCGCAGCAGCAGAATTTCGTCGTCAGAAACGCCGTTACCGGTCAAATCGACGATATTGCCAGCACGAATCCGGAAAATGTGCTGTTCAGCAGCGGTTCCATTCCGCTGAACGTGAAGCCGCCCCGCAACAACGACGTCAAGAGCCAGTTGAGGATCGGCGAGACGGCCAATTTCGGAATAGTGCCGGAAGACAACGAGGCCGTGGTGATCGAGGCCAAGTATCAAGACGAAAATGACGGCGGCGACACCGAAGGTAAGCCATTTCCCATGAATTCATTTCTCTAAAACGTGGAAGCATTTGCTCTTTTTCTCGAAAATATCGGCCAACGATTCTCGGAGGTACTGCTGTCGGATCTTCAATACTATCGCCTTGAAGACTTCAAAAAATTCGCTCACAGTTATCCGATAATTGCTGCACAAAGCTTAAGATGAACAGAAGAAGAGGAAATGTCTATATGAGAGAGAATAGTAGTTGAGGAATCTTCTAGAATGACAGGAAAATAAGTTGATTTTTTTAAGATCAATGACTAGAAGAAAAATCAGAATTGAAGAATCTTTCAGAAAAAAAAAAGAGAATAAATTGTAAAACCGGCTAGAAGAACGGGTAAAGCGAGGGGCAAAGAAGGATCTAGAAGAAAACCGAGAGATGAAGGATTTGGATTTCATTGTCTGTTCTGGTTAAGCTGAAGATTCAAACGAGCATAGTTCTTAACAAAAGTGGAGCGTCTAGGAAACCAAAAAAAGCGTCCAGACGAGAAAGACGAATTGAGGAATCTTCTGGAACGACAGGAAAATGCATTGATCTTTCTCCACAAGAGCAATGGCTGGTAGAAAAAGTAGAATTCAAGAATCTTATAGGATACAAAACAAATTGAAACATCTGTTAAAGGAACAAGCAAAGAAACCTCTTGAAGAAAACATAGAGATGGAGAATTTGGGTTTCATTGTCTGTCCAAGTGAAGCTGAAGTTTCAAATGATTCAAATGACAAAGCATAGTTCTCAAGAAAATGGAAGGGTCTAGAATACCAGGAGAAGCGTCTAGAAGAGAAAGAAGAATTGAGTAATCTTCTGGAACGACAGAAAAATGAATTGATCTTTTTTTACAAGGAAAGAAAAAAAGTTGAAAAACCTGCTAGAGGAACAAATAGAAGAACAAAGAAACTTTTTGAAGAAAACTAAGGGATCGAGAATTTTGATTTTATTGTCTGTCCTGGTCAAGCTGAAGATTCAAATAAGCAAAGTTCTTAAAAAAAGTGAAGCGTCTAGAAAAACAGAAGAAGCGTCTGGCAGAGCAAGGAGAATTGAGGAATCTTCTGGAACGAGAGGAAAATGAATTGATCTTTTTTTACAAGAGCAGCGGCTAGAATGAAAAATAAAATTCACGAATATTTTAGAAGGACAGTAAAAGAAATTTGAAAACCAGCTATAGGAACACGCAAAGAAACGTTTTGAAAAAAAAACGAAGAAGTAGAGAATTTGGATTTTTTTGTCTGTCCTGGTTGAGCTGAAGATTCAAATGATCATAGTTCTTGGGAAAAGTGAAGCGTCTAGGAAAACAGAAGAGAGAAGAAGCGTCTAGAAGGGAAAGAAGAATTGAGGAATCTTTTGGAACGACAGCAAAATGGAGTGATCTCTTTTCATCAGAGCAATGGCTAGAAGAGAAAGTGGAATTCAAGATTATTTCTGAAGGACAGAGAAAAAATTGAAAAACCCGCGAGAGGAACAGGCAAAGAAACCTCTTGAAGAAAACGGAAAGATGGAGAATTTGGATTTCACTCTGTCCTCTAGGAAATCAGAAGAAGCGTCTAGAAGAGAAAGAAGAATCGAGGAATCTTCCGGAACAACAGGAGAATGGATTGATCTCTTTTCACATGAACAAAGACTGGAATAAAATAGAATTGAAAAAAGTTTAAGGACATAAGAAGAAATTGAAAAACCTGCTAGAGGAATAAGCAAGAAACGCCTTGAAGAAAACAAAGAGATGGAGAATTTGGATCTTATTGTCTGTCCTGGTTAAGCTGAAGATTCAAATGATCATAGTTCTTGAGATAAGTGAAGCGTCTAGAAAAACAGAAGAGGGAAGAAGCGTCTAGAAGGGAAACAAGAATTTAGGAATCTTCTGGAACGACAGGAGAATGGATTGAACTCTTTCCACATGAACAAAGACTAAAAAAAAATAGAATTGAAAAATGTTTCAGGACAAAAAACGAAATTTGAAAACCTGCTAGAGGAACACGCTAAGAAACGTTTTGAAAAAAAAACGAAGAGGTAGAGAATTTGGATTTTTTTGTCTGTCCTGGTTGAGCTGAAGATTCAAATGATCATAGTTCTTGAGAAAAGTGAAGCGTCTAGGAAAACAGAAGAGAGAAGAAGCGTCTAGAAGGGAAAGAAGAATTAAGGAATCTTCTGGAATGACAGCAAAATGGAGTGATCTCTTTTCATCAGAGCAATGGCTAGAAGAGAAAGTGGAATTCATGATTTATTTTTAAAAGACAGACAAAAATTGAAAAACCTGCTAGAGGAACAGGCAAAGAAACCTCTTGAAGAAAACGGAAAGATGGAGAATTTGGATTTCACTCTGTCCTCTAGGAGATCAGAAGAAGCGTCTAGAAGAGAAAAAAGAATTGGGGAATCTTCTGGAATGACAGGAGAATGGATTGATCTCTTCCCACATGAACAAAGACTAGAAGAAAAATAGAATTTAAAAATGTTTCAGGACATGAAAAGAATTTGAAAAACGTGATAGAGGAACAGGCAACAAACGTCTTGAAGAAAACAAAGAGATAGAGACTTTGGATCTTATTGTTTGTCCTGGTTAAGCTGAAGATTCAAATGATCATAGTTCTTGAGAAAAGTGAAGCGTCTAGGAAAACAGAAGAGAGAAGAAGTGTCTAGAACGGAAAGAAGAATTGAGGAATCTTCTGGAACGACAGGAAAATGGAGTGATCTCTTTTTATCAGAGCAATGGCTAGAAGAGAAAGTGGAAATCAAGAATATTTTTGAAGGACAGAAATAAAAAATGAAAAACCCGCTAGAGGAACAGGCAAAGAAACCTCTTGAAGAAAACGGAACGATGGAGAATTTGGATTTTACTCTGTCCTCTAGGAAATAGGAAATCAGAAGAAGCGTATAGAAAAGAAAGAAGAATTGAGGAATCTTCCGGAATGACAGGAGAATGGATTGATCTGTTTTCACATGAACAAAGACACGAAAAAAAATAGAATTGAAGAATATTTCAGTACAGAAGAAAAAATTGAAAAATCTGCCAGAGGAACAGGCAAGAAACGTCTTGAAGAAAACAAAGAGATGGAGAATTTGAATCTTATTGTCTGCCCTGGTTAAGTTGAAGATTCAAATGATCATAGTTCTTGAGAAAAGTGAAGCGTCTAGGAAAACAGAAGAGAGAAGAAGCGTCTAGAAGAGAAAGAAGAATCGAGGAATCTTCTGGAACGACAAGAAAATGGAGTGATCTCTCTTTATCAGAGCAATGGCTAGAAGAAAAAGTCGAATTCAAGGATATTTTTGAAGGACACAAAAAAAAATTGGAATACCTGCTAGAGGAACAGGCAAAAAAACCTCTTGAAGAAATCGGAAAGATGGAGAATTTGGATTTCCCTCTGTCTTCTAAAAAATCAGAAGAAGCGTCTAGAAGAGAAAGAGGAATCGAGGAATCTTCCGGAACGACAGGAGAATGGATTGATCTCTTTTCACATGAACAAAGACTGGAATAAAAATAGAATTGAAAAATGTTCCAGGATATAAGAAGAAATTGAAAAACCTGCTAGAGGAATAGGCAAGAAACGCCTTGAAGAAAACAAAGAGATGAAGAATTTGGATCTTATTGTCTGTCCTGGTTAAGCTGAAGATTCAAATGATCATAGTTCTTGAGAAAAGTGAAGCGTCTAGGAAAACAGAAAAGAGAAAAAGCGACTAGAAGGAAAAGAAGAATTGAGGAATTTTCTGGAACGACAGCAAAATGGAGTGATCTCTTTTCATCAGAGCAATGGCTAGAAGAGAAAGTGGAATTCATGATTTATTTTTAAAAGACCGACAAAAATTGAAAAACCTGCTAGAGGAGCAGGCAAAGAAACCTCTTGAAGAAAACGGAAAGATGGAGAATTTGGATTTCACTCTGTCCTCTAGGAGATCAGAAGAAGCGTCTAGAAGAGAAAGAAGAATTAAGGAATCTTCTGGAATGACAGGAGAATGGATTGATTTCTTTCCACATGAACAAAGACTGGAATAAAAATAGAATTGAAAAATATTCCAGGACAAAAAAAAATTGGAAAACCTGCTAGAGGAACAGGTAAGAAACGCCTTGAAGAAAACAAAGAGATAGAGAATTTGGATTTCTTTGGCTGACCTGGTTAAGCTGAAGATTCAAATGATCATATTTTTTGAGAAAAGTGAAGCGTCTAGGAAAACAAAAGAGAGAAGAATCGTCTAGAAGGAAATGAAGAAATGAGGAATCTTCTGGAACGAGAGGAAAATGGAGTGATCTCTTCTTATCAGAGCATTGGCTAGAAGAAAAAGGGAAATGCACGAATATTTTTGAAGGACAGAAAAAAATTGAAAAACCTGCTAGAGGAACAGGCAAAAAAACCTTTTGAAGAAAACGGAAAGATGGAGAATTTGGATTTCACTCTGTCCTCTAGGAGACCAGAAGAAGGGTATAGAAGAGAAAGAAGAATTGAGGAATCTTCTGGAATGCCAGGAGAATGGATTGATCTCTTTTCACATGAACAAAGACTAGAATAAAAATAGAATTGAAAAATATTTCAGGACAGAAAAAGATATTGAAAAACCTGCTAGAGGAACAGGTAAGAAACGCCTTGAAGAAAACAAAGAGATGGAGAATTTGGATTTTTTTGTCTGTCCTGGTTAGGCTGAAGATTCAAATGATCATATTTTTTGAGAAGAGTGATGCGTCTAGGAAAACAAAAGAGAGAAGAATCGTCTAGAAGGAAAAGATGAATAGAGGAATCTTCTGGAACGAGAGGAAAATGGAGTGATCTCTTTTTATCAGAGCAATCGCTAGAAAAAAAAAAGTGGAATTCTAGAATATTCCAGCACAGAAAAAAATTGGAAAACAACCTGCTAGAGGAACAGGCAAAGAAACCTCTTGAAGGAAACAGAAAGATGGTGAATTTGGATTTCACTCTGTCCTCTAGGAAATCAGAAGAAGCGTCTAGAAGAGAAAGAAGAATTGAGTAATCTTCTGGAATGACAGGAGAATGGATTGATCTCTTTTCACATGAACAAAGACTAGAAGAAAATAAGGATTGAAAAATATTTTAGGGCAGAAAAAGAAATTGAAAAACCTGCTAGAGGAACAGGCAAGAAACGCCTTGAAGAAAACGAAAAGATGGAGAATTTGGATTCCACTATATCCTCTAGGAAATCAGAAGAAGCGTCTAGAAGAGAAGGAAGAATTGAGGAATTCTCTGGAATGACAGGAGAATGGATTGATCTCTTTTCACATGAACAAAGGCTAGAAGAAAAATAGAATTGGAGATTGTTTCAGGACAGACAAAGAAATTGAAAAACCTGCTAGAGGAACAGGCAAGAAACGCCTTAAAGAAAACAAAGAGATGGAGAATTTGGATCTTATTGTTTGTCATGGTTAAGCTGAAGATTTAAATGATCATAGTTCTTGAGAAAAGTGAAGCGTCTAGGAAAACAGAAGAGAGAAGAAGCGTCTAGAAGGGAGAGAAGAATTGAGGATTCTTCTGGAACGACAGGAAAATGAACTGATCTTTCTTTACAAGAACACTGTCTTCGCAGGAATATCGTCCAATTATAGCAAAGATGCTATTCAACCTTCTGATTTGTCAATCTAGGATCAACAGAAATTTCTACTTTTTGGAAAAAAAACACTTTGTAAATATTGTATTTATATTTATTCACTATTCTTTCAGTTGTGTCAGCACCTGAGAGTGCGGCAGAGCCTTCGATCGCCCAGGCCCAGCCGGGTGCCATAGCGCTGGCCGGACCCGGAGGCACGGCGGCGGCAGCCCCCCGAGGAACCGCTTTCGCCGGCAAAGAAGGAGTGGCCGTGGCCAGCCCGCAAGCGACGGCCGTCGCCGGACCCCGCAAAGAGGAGAAGCCCACTTCCGGCCAGCAAGAATCCGAACAACAAAAAGAAAAGACGAAAACAAAACAGCAATGAGCGTACTTGTAGGACGTCGCGTGTTTCGTGGGTCGCTCACAAATTAGTGTGATAAAAATTTTGAAGTACATAAGTAAGTACTCGTATAATACCGAGCGTGTGTATTTTGCCAAGATTATTTAAAATAAATTTAAATACAATAATTACGAATAAATTTGTAAGTTAAAATGTGCCTGTTTATGTTTCAAAGAAATTGACAAATCCAAATTCGAAATAAAGACCGGTTTTCGCCAGCCGGAACTTATGGCTCAGTGCTTATTTGACTGACAAAAAGTTCCATCAAAGTCTTATGAGCGAAATAACTTTATCACGCTCATAGTAACTGAGTAACTGGCCATGCTATGGGCTGTTGCACAGCAACTATGAGCGTTGATGAATACAATTCGCTCATAAAACTTTGGTGGAACTGGGCACATGAAAGGTGAATAATGAAGGAAACTGCTATTGATGAAGAGTATAGGTATGTGAGTTATTTTCTGGATGCTTGATTTCCAAAGGTTTTTCTTTTTCCAACGTCACAATTATTCTAAACGAACCATAAAATGCTGGCGGAATTTCGCAGATAATGTCGCTATATATTTTGTAATAGCCATTGCGTCACACCAGTTGACGCTTCGATCGCTCACCTGAATAACCATAGAGCTCCACAGAGGGTAAGTTACTGATAGCTGAAATGACCACGTGGAGCCCCATGCAAACCAATAATACCTAATACTGGAATGTCCACCATAGAATTCCATAGTGTAATGTAAACCCCCTTTTCGACATTCGGCCTTGATCGTCAGCATGTCGATGTTTCATTATCCATTCTAAGCTTGAAAAAACCACAGCATGTCTCGGTGTAACTGACTTGCGGCTCACCCGCTACAAATAAGGATATTGCACCACCTGCGCATTGCAATGAACCGGGAACGTAAAGTGCAACTCTGCAAACAGGGCAGTTTCCCATCCGGCACGGGCGAATGACACCGTTCACCGACCCCCATGGAAAAAATCCAAAAGAGGGCGGAAGAATGAACCGAGGTGATGATAAAACCTTCAGAGAAAAAGAGGAACGCTCTCTTTTGATTCGGGCCGGTCGAGTAGAAGTTGTGTAGGGACTGCCGGGTGCAAATTCAAAAAAGTTCATTGCGAATTACGGGGTCGACGTAGTGTATTTCATAATGTAAGTATTCTAAACGCCAGTTTAGAACCATTTAACCATTGTTATCGTTATCGCTTATTTTCAATAACCTTCTATGTTCATTGAACGTCTAAAACGTTACCCCTTCCTGGATTATTTAACTTATTGGACACTTATTCATAACCCGGAATGTACCTACCACGAGTATAAAAGCTAAGCAAGTGCCATCCCACGCCACCCAGTTAAAGGCAACGATCGTTTTGTATTCGGCGGGCATATCAGAATGTCCCGAACAGAGGCCAGGAAAAGGTAAGGCGAGTCCGAGGGCGAGTCGGTGACCTTTGACAATATTTTGTGCTGTCCCCGAGCTTGCATGGCAGAGCAGCTAATAGCCGAATGTCGCCTCGTGAAATACATGAGTCAATTAAAAAAAAGTGCGCCTACTGGAGGGGGATTTCAACCAAGATCTGGAAAGTTCATTGGACGTCTAAACCCGAGTCAATTCAATTTATTAATTCCTGCTTTAAAGCTTTGAATGGCTGCCGCCATAACACAACTATTATCCTTATTACAATTCAAAAAACAATCTTACAACTCATTGAAAACTTGACGGCTCGTATTTTTCTTCTTTTTTCTTTCTTCCTCCACTCTTCTTATCCATGCCAGACCTCTTCCGTCTTCTCTTAGTATCTCCTTTTTCGTTCTGCCGTCTCTCAAAATTTCTTCACAGGTTCCTTTTAGGTGGGTTATTGTTTCTTCTTCAATTTCGCATATTCTGCACTTCCTGTCCTCTTCCTTTCTCCAAAATTGACTGTTCAAAGTACCAGTTCCACATCTGTATCTTGCAATAATCTTCATTCCTGCTCTACATGTTGTACTTGTGAAGTATTTGGGTGTATCTGTCGCCATAATATTCTTATATATTGCGTAGTATCTCGTGCTGTCTATTCTTGACTGCAAGTTGTATCTCAGATTTTTGAACTCTTTCACTTCTTCAACTATATCTTCATTCCATTTCCAATTTTCTTTATTCTTCTTTACACGTCCTTTTTTGAATATCATAATTTTTGATTTTTCCACGTTGAGTTCAAGTTTTCTTTTGTTCAAATATTTCCGAAATCTCTCCATCATCTGCCTCATCTCTTCTTCTTTGGTAGCTAAGAGAACTATGTCGTTTGCATATGCCAATGACCATATTTTTCTACTTCCCACCAGCACTCCCCCATCCTGTCCCATTCGCAACACTTCCTCCAGATCAGCAATATAAACCGAAAATAAAGTCGGGCTCAATGGGCATCCCTGTCTCAGTCCTTTTTCTGTCCAGAATTGAGTCGTTTTTTTATCTCCTGCTTTCACTATGTTCACTGTTTCCTGGTAAATTTCTTCTATTCTGTCAACCAGCTCACTTTCTATTCCAATTTTTCTCATCTGGTTCCATAGTTTCGTCCTTTCCACGTTGTCGAATGCCGCTTCAAGGTCTGCAGAAAACGCTATCACCCTTTCTCCTGGCTTCAACAGCTCCTTCTCGTTGACGTAGTTTAGCACATAGATATTATCCATCGTACACCTTCCCCTTCTGAACCCCGCCTGCCCATCTGGTAAGATCTTTTTTTTTGTCTAGTTCTTCCTTCAGTCTCTGGTTTAGTGCCATAGCGTAAATCTTATATGCTGTGTTGAGAAGGGTTATTCCTCTGTAGTTTTCCATTTGTAGCGTATCTCCTTTCTTGAAAATCGGACATGTCACTCTTTCTCTCCAGCTCTTTGGTATCCCTGCTCCATTCCACACTCTGTTCAGTAGTTTTGTCAATTGATTAGTTATCTCTTCCGTTCCGTACAACCATGCCTCATTTTTCATTCCATCTGATCCTGGTGCTTTTTTTCTCTTTAGTGTTGATATCTGAACTTCCACTTCTTCCCTGCTCATTACCTCAATCTCTTCCACTCTTTCAATCTGCTCATCTCGGATATCCTGACTGCGTGTTTCTTTTCCTTCCAACAAGCTCATGAAGTGTCGTCTCCAGTCTTCTATTTTTATTTCTTCGTTAATTCTCTGTCTGGTTTTACGTTCTTTGTTAATGAATTTCCACGCTTCTTCTTCAGTCTTTATATTTTTGAGGTTTTCTTCTGCCTTTTCTCGTTAGCTGATTATTATTTATCTTTGCACATTTTTTTGTATAAATTCAGTTCTTGTAAATAATTTCCTTTTGTTATAGTTGCCTTTTTCCACTTTCTCAATAGTTTTCTCACTTCGATTTTCTTTGTTCTGCATTCCTTATCCCACCATTCATTCCTCCCCACATTCCATTCCGCAGTTTGTTTTGTCTCCCTCATTATTGCTTTATCCATAACCCCTATTACTTAGCTCGTTCCATTCATCTTGTATATCTTTCGTATGTTCAAATTTGGCCCTTGACAATCTTTCCTTATACCTACTCCATTATACCAATCTCATTCCAATTCTCTATTATCCTAGTTTTCATCTTCCTCGCCTCTCTGGTATTTTTTATTTCCACTTTGAGTGTGACATTCAATGGTTGATGGTCTGATTCGATTCTGCTGTCAACCTTGAAATTTGTCACTTTTGTTACAGCTTCGTTATTACTATAGCATAATCTATAACTGATTCTCCCCTGGTTCCAATATATGTATGTTCCCCCTCAGCATCACCTTCCACGTTGCCGTTCAACATATTCCAGCCTCTATCCTCTGTGAACTCTATCAGTGCTTTTCCTTTAATGTTGATTATCCGATCTTTTGACTCTCTCTCTTTCTTCTCTTCCTCGCTATATTCGTACCATCTGCCCCAACTTGCTGTTCAGGCATTGAAATCTCCACCGATTATCAAATTCTCTTCTTGTCGTGATGTAAATATTCAACAGCTAAATCGGTCTAAAATCATGTAACGTGAAAAAAGCAGAATGACATTAGCGTCCCAACAAAGTAAAACAACTGAGGTTTAGCGGCCGAAAAGGGAAATATTGACATTAGCGTACAAAAAAAGACACTTTTGGGACGTCAAAAAGGACGAAAAGAAAGCTTTTGTGTGTTGGTCGCCTATAAACAGTCATTTATTACAGATACCTATTTCACTAACATTTACATGAACACTTTGGTCATTTAAACCATCGACGTCTCAACGCAAATCTCTACTGTGCCTCGTCATGCCCGACTGTGTTGTGCGTGTTTCAACACGTGCCTTCTCAAATTGCCTTCTACTTTGGATTTATATGAACAGTCTGCACATTGAAACCAATCGATGTCTTCAGCGGCAGCATGTTTCAACATGTGCTTCTTCAAATCGCACTTTCGTTTGGATTTATATGAACACTTCTCACATTCAAACCAATCGATGTCTCCAGCGGCAGCATGTCTCAACATGTGCTCTTTCAGACTCCCATTATGCTTTGTTTTAAATGGACATTCATCACATTCAAACCAAACAATGTCTTCAGCGGCGGCATGTTTCAACATGTGTCTTTTGAAACTCTTATTATAATTGGTTCTGAATGGGCATTTATCACATTCAAACCAAATTATGTCTTCAGCCGCCGCATGTGCCAGCATCATGTGCATTTCCAAATTTCCTTTGCTCTTGAATTTGCGTGAACAGTCTGCACATTGAAACCAATCGATGTCTTCGGCGGCAGCATGTTGCAACATGTGCTTCTTCAAATCGTATATTCGTTTGGATTTATATGAACACTTCGCACATTCAAACCAATCGATGTCTTCAGCGGCAGCATGTCTCAACATGTGCCCTTTCAAACTCCCGTAATGCTTCGTTTTAAATGGACATTTATCACATCCAAACCAAACAATGTCTTTGGCGGCAGCGTGTGTCAACATGTGCCTTTTAAAACTCGCATTATGCTTGGTTCTGAATGAGCATTTATCGCATTCAAACCAAATTATGTCTTCGGCCGCCGCATGTGCCAACATCATGTGCGTTTTCAAATTTCTTTCGCAGATGAATTTGTATGAGCAGTCTGCACATTGAAACCGATTGATGTCTTCAGCATGTTTCAACATGTGCTTCTTTAAATCGCACTTTATGTTGGCTTTATATGAACACTTTGCACATTGAAACCAAACGACGTCTTCAGCGGCAGCATGTGTGTTAACTTGTGTTGCTTAAAATTTCCGTTGTGCTTGGTTCGATATGAACATTCATCACATCCCAACCAAACGACGTCTTTAGCCGCGGTATGTGTCAACATGTGCGTCCTCAGCTGCGGTTTCCATTTCGATTTATACGAACACTCTGCACATTGAAACCATTTGGTTTTTTTATGGGAAGCATAAGCCGACATGTGCTTTTCGAAATTTTTCCTCAGCCTGATTTTGCTCCAATCTTCAGCGAGCGGAAATTCTTCAAGGTCAGCTGCTTTTGCCTGTGGTGGTGTTGCAAGCATTGCTGCTAATCGGTGGGAATTCGTGTGTTTCACCAGAAGCAACGCGGAATCTGTCCCAAATCGGCAGCTATCACAGAGAAATTTGTGGAGTTCTTCATTGCAGAATGAGCTTCGTTCAATGTTGTCGTCGTTGATCCTGCCGTGATGTGTTTGTTTGCAGTGTTCGTACAAGTCCCAATTGCAATAACCGTTGAATTCGCAGCAAATGCACGGAAACTGCTCGAGTTCTGCAATGGTGTGGAAGGGTTCTGCGGCGTAAACATTTTTGTGGCTCCTTAGAAAGTGGTGTTCTAGTTGAAATTTGAATTCAAACTCATATGAACATTGTGGACACCGATGTATTTCAGCCATGGTTGACAATCTGGAATAGCCTTAATCAGTAATTAGGTACCTGAATAAGTTATTTACTCGGTTATTTAAGAAGGAAGTACCTAGATAAATACTCAAACTACTCACCTAGACTAGGATGTAGGTAGAGGTACCCGATTTAGTTTTTTTTTTTATGTTGAGAGCGAGTCTAGGATGAATAAACGTGAAACCGAATTGTAGGTGTAGTTAGTAACATGCTAAAATGACACCATTTTGTAACTAAAACAGTTACCTATACCTACCTGCGCATGCAGTAGTGACACCACCACCACGATCTTGCTGCGCGCGCAGCGAAGGAGAAAGCTAACGGGGGATCAAAAAATTGCGTTTGTCTAAATACGATTTGCGCCGCCTCCACCGTCCCCGTACGCCGCCCCCGATCAATAAGTCGCGAATCAAAAATGTCTCAAACACGTGATGAAAGTGATGAAACCCCTCACATTCCGCTTTCTTTCTATTGGAATAGAAAGGTTTCCTTTGCCGCCGCCCCCAATCGCAGCGCCGCCCCCGATCATTATTTCGAGATTTCTGGCAAACCAAACAAGAGATCGACACGGGACAAAAATCAATCTATTCGTGGTAGCTACTCTATCACAGAAAAAACAGTTTGCGCCTCCGCCGTCCCCGTACGCCGCCCCCGATCAATAAGTCGCGAATCAAAAATGTCTCAAACACGTGATGAAAGTGATTAATCCCCTCACATTCCACTTTCTTTCTATTGGAATAGAAAGGTTTCTTTTGCCGCCCCCCCCCCCCCCCCCAATCATTATTTCGAGATTTCTGGCAAACCAAACAAGAGATCGACACGGGACAAAAACCAACCCATTTGTGGTCGCTATACTCTATCACAGAAAAAAAAGTTTGCGCCGCCTCCGCCGTCCCCGTACGCCGTCCCCGATCAATAAGTCGCGAATCAAAAATGTCTCAAACACGTGATAAAACCCCTCACAATCCACTTTCTTTCTATTTTGATAAAAAGGTTTCCTTTGCCGCCGCCCCCAATCGCAGCGTCGCCTCCAGTCAATAATTCCAGATTTCTGGCGAATCAAACAAGAGATCGGCACGGGACAAAAACCAATAGTCCAG
The DNA here is from genome assembly GCA_949128115.1 of Anaspis maculata. NCBI lineage: Eukaryota > Metazoa > Arthropoda > Insecta > Coleoptera > Scraptiidae > Anaspis > Anaspis maculata. Next base: position 86,461,324 of record OX421964.1, on the reverse strand, counting down.
GAATTTTAGAAAAAATAGCGAACAAAAATGAAAGCGAGCCGGATTTTTGTATATAAGCTCAGTTAAGCATGTAGTTCAACATAGTAAAAGTCCTCAAGAATCCGGTGTGAGCTTCGGCCGTTGTGGCCTCGAGAAGAACTTGAGGATCAGTTTTTCGCGTATATCTCGTGAACAATGGCACTTAGGAAGAAAGTGTTTGGGAAAAACTTGTTGGAAATTTTATTGTCTATAAGAAAGATTCTCACCCATTCCATCGTCAGTCCACTCCTTCTTCGTCAAAACACAAGAAAATTGAAATAATCCAGATGCTTGATGCTGAAGACTGTATGGACCTTGAGTTTTATGATGGCGGGGTGCCACTTGGTAGAGGTGTTGCTCGATCTATTTTGTTTTGACTGAAACTATTTGTAATCAATATCAACTATGCCGGCGGCATATACAGGGTGAAATAAGAATAAAAAGTTGAACAAATGTACCTCAAGAACCAAAATAGGTGAAAACATATTAGTGCAAGCGGTACACCAGGATTATTATAAAAAAGTGGCATTTGATGATACAAGCAAGCCACTTTGCATATTTGTTGTCCAAACCCATTAGAAAAATTTGACCCGCAGTTCCTAAAAATTCATCCCTTGGGACCCGAGATTTGGGGAGGGGGAGGGAATACTATGAAAAAAACCAAACTTTTTCATCCAAACCTGCTGAGGCGTGTTTGGTGTCAAAACTATATAACTCAGACCTCTTCGATACAATGACAATGTCAAAACTTTTGTGCGGTCACCGGAAGTCGAGTTAAGTCGTCATCTTTGAAAATTAGAGCTGAAGGTCAAAATTACAAAGTGAGCGTCAATTATCCATATGTTGGGTATCGATTCTTAGGTTTTCGGGGTTGCTGAAAACGTATGAAATGAAACAAGAACGATTGGGTACACCGTTCGCCCATATGATCTACCTATGGGCCCAGAAGTCTGGCAAGCGAGAAAAATCCTACAAATTTTCGAAAATAGAAGTGAAATAATAAAGTGAAATAGCTTCAATTTGTACTTGATGATGATGCTGTACCAGCTGTTCTATGTGAAATTCATGATGTTCACCTGTGAGCTGTCAAAAATCCAAAATGGCGCCTATTTCAAACACTCAGGGGAATATTTCATCGTAATTTTCTTTAGGGAGCTCCTACGTGTCACTAGCTAAGCACATGTTTTTCATCAGTGAACAACGACTAAAAAAGTTCCTTACACTATTGGTGGTATCTTGCATCGTTTAAAAGATATCCGCCGCGAAACTGTTTCGGAACCGTTTTTGAACAATAGATTGAATACTTGATTAGGAGGAAAAACTTTGCATGTATAATTGAAATAACCGACCTAAAGATATTTGTTTTGTTTTATGTAGTCATGTTTTATGGTTTAGATTGCGTGATCTGTCATTCCTGGTAGATATATGGAGGGTCACAAATCCAAGATGTTCGCCGCTGTAGGGTTATTTAGAAAATTTCTTGCTAACTTTGTCCAAAAGCGGAGGGGGGAGGGGGGCGGAAAAACTCAAACATGGAAGATCTACAAACGATAGATTTAATGCATTTTATCCAAAGCGCAAAATATCTAAAATACAAAAGATCCAAAACGCAAAATATCTAAATTAGGTACAAAAGATCCAAAGTACAAAAATCGACAGTACATAAGAGCTAAAATTTGAAGGATCTATAGCACAAGCCGTACAATGTAGAAAACGTCAAAAATATAAATGGTTTTGAGTTTCCTCCCTTTTCTTCAAATCCACCAGATAAGCAAATTGCTTTTTTTGACTTACCAGTGTTGAGGAGTTGGCTTTTGACTCAAGTTGCCTCCTTTCCAAACCTACCAGAAAGAGTTGGTTTTTGACTCAGATTCCTTCTTTCCAGACCCACCAGATGAAAATTACTGATTGATTCAGGTTTCCTTCATCTTTTGAGGCCCTCTAAATAATGTCTAGACTCTAGAGTCGTCGACTAAGTCTTGCTTAGTAAGTTTGAACAAAAAGACTCAACTCGAGTCAAAAAGCAGTAAGCAGCTCCTTATCTGGTGGACTTAACACAAACGGAGGAAACTCAAGTCAAAAGCATTTCCTGATCCAGTGGATCTGAAAAGAAGGAGGAAACTTGTGACCCTTCCTATGTTTGGTGGTTTGTATTTATATTGTGGACTTTTTGTATATTAGACATACTAGATTTACATCTTAGGTACTGTAACCTTTTGCATTTCAGATATTTTATTAGACTTCTTGTAATCAAATCTTTTTTCCGCCACTCTATTTCCTCCTGTTTTCTGCAACAGTGCAACATTATTGAATAAAACGTGCAACGGACTAAACGATTTTAGCCGCTTTCTCAGGGAGTGGGTTGGCTCAGTGTGGCCACCCCGATTCGGAATTGCTGGACAGGAGACAATGATACAAGTACACCAAAATTTCAGTTGGTGTATTTGATAAAACAATCGGGGGAAACAATTATGACATGAGATGTTATATTTTGAATTGGAAGTGAATTAATAATTTAAAATCAATGAACAACGGAATTTACGATAATATGTTTTCCCTCAAGTTACTATAATAGGAAAACTGGGGAAAACTAACACCAGTTAGGTTGAAAACTTTACAATAATTTGGTACACAATTTCGTGGGAAAATAGATGGAAATTTGGTCAGTAACTACGCAAAACAGAGTGACTCTAAGAAAAAATAGTACAAGAGTGAATGTAATTTAAAGTGACACGTGACTGTTGTCGCTAATTCGCAAAAGGGGCACTGTAAATTTATTTGTCGGTACCGAGGGCCCTAGGTTATACGCGGCTCAATTTTGCTTTGCTCGAAGCTTCTTTCTATGCCACCGGTACGGAGGCGCCAACAGTGCAATGCGCGAATAACAATTTACAATTCGAAATAAAACACAAATAACTCTTTATTTTGCGAACGTTATGACTTAGCTGACTTTGTGTGGCAATTCGCGATGATTCACGAACTGTTCACCGCTTCCAAAAAGGTCTCAAATTTCGGCAACGTCTCTGGACTTTTCGCTGATCTGGTTAGGTACCTATCCGTGGTTTAGGTGGACTAGTGTAGTAGTAGGTGGCACTAAACGAACGACCTGCACCAGCTATTCGACGAAATTTAGGCACTACGACGCCACGGGACTGAACCCAATCTAGGAATACTCTCCTACAAGGAAAAACCCTTATATCCAATAAGGGTTTTTAATTTGACAAACGGAACGGCTTTTATCGTTCAAATATTTCACGTAGGTAGCGCTTTCAATCAATCGACGACTCGGCGGACCTCAATCTGATGTAGATAGAATTCCTGTTCAACAGACAACGGAACAATCTCTCACAATCAATTCCGAAATGGAATTACGAAAGCAATCCGCAGCGGCTATTCTTCCAAACCCGGCGATAATATAAACGACGACAATTAATGAAATTTTATAATTCGACTTCAAATTCGGATCTTTTGCCGTACACCATTAATCCGCTCGAACAGCGAGGTGCTAATTTCAATCACGGCCAAGACAAAACAAAGTGTGCTCGCGGAAGAAATCCAACAAATAGTACGACAAAAACTTATCGTCCCGGCCAACGCACAGGAAAACCCGTTCATTTTTGCGAGCACTAAAAATTATTTTCAATCGAATATGTTGAAATATACAGGGTGAGTCTGCGAATGTTCTTGAAAATTTTAACTGTTACAAACGGTAGCAGAGCGAGAGATTTTTTCATTCGTTTCCATCATGTAGGTGTCATTTTTCAATTAAAATTTCACGTACATCTACTTTAGGTAGGTAGTTGGTTATATCTCTCAAATTATTAAATGAATAAAAATGCGAGGAACTCTTCAGAAATATATAAGTAATGTACAGGTGCGGTAGATATTTATTATTTATCCAAATCCAACAATAAAGTTGGTATGAAATTTTTAAACTTACAGAGGTAGACATCTTTGGCTTATGACAATCTATGCATAGACCAGGAATGACAAATCAGGCAAAATACATCATAAGACATGATTGCATGGAACAAACAAAATAAATTTAGGTCGGTTATTTCAATTTTCCATGCAAAGATTTTCCTCCTATTCAAGTATTCAATCTATTGTCTAAAAACGGTTCCGAAACAGTTTCGCGTCGGATATCTTTTGAACGATGCAAGATACCACCAATAGTGTAAGGAACTTTCTTAGTCGTTGTTCACTGATGAACAACATGTGCTCAGCTAGTGACACGTAGGAGCTTCCTAAAGAAAATCACGATAAATTATTCCCCCGAGTGTTTGAAATGGGCGCCATTTTAGATTTTTGACAGCTCACAGGTGAACATCATGAATTTCACATAGAACAGCTGGTACAGCATCCTCATCAAGTACAGATTGGAGCTATTTCACTTTATTATTTCACTTCTATTTTCGAAAATTTGTAGGATTTTTCTCGCTTGCCTCACTTCTGGGCCCATAGGTAGACCATATGGGCGAACGGTGAACCCAATCGTTTTTGTTTCATTTCATACGTTTTCAGCGACCCCGAAAACCTAAGAATCGATACCCAACATATGGGTAATTGAGGCTTACTTTGTAATTTTGACCTTCAGCTCTAATTTTCAAAGATGACGACTTAACTCGACTTCCGGTGACCGCACGAGAGTTTTGACATTGTCATTGTATCGAGGAGGTTTGAGTTATATAGTTTTGACACTAAACACGCCTCAGCAGGTTTGGATGAAAAAGTTTGGTATTTTTTTATAGTATTCCCTCCCCCTCCCCAAATCTCGGGTCCTAAGGGATGAATTTTTAGGAACTGCGAGTCAAATTTTTCTAATGGGTTTAGACAACAAATATGCAAAGTGGCTTGCTTGTATCATCAAATGCCATTTTTTTTTGCGTACCGCTAGCACTATATAAATCGCCAGAAATATTCCTTATTACATGGTCATGAAGTCGTCGTAAATTTGGATCAAATATGTTGAGCCGTTTCCGACATGTCTTCAGAAGACTGAAGTCGTTACGAGAAAAAACTAGTTTTCCGTATATCAATAATTCTTCAGATATTGAATCGAGACTTGGTGTTTTGAATCGAAACAATGATTAATAACATTTAAAATTAAATAATAGTAAAACACTCTCTAGGCAGACTACTTTTAGAAAAAACACAGTCAACTTTTTTTCTGATGAGTAGGCGAAATGAATATTTTTTTTGGTAACAACTTCAGTGTTTTGAAGATATTTCAAGAACGGCTCAAGATATCTTATTCAAGTTTACGATGACTTCATGACCATGAAATCAGAATTTTTATGGCGATTTACATGTCTTCACCTATTCTGGTTCTTGAGGTACAAATGTTCGACTTTTTATTTTTATTTCACCCTGTATATGCCGCCGGCATAGTTCGTATTGATGGCTTCAAGTTTCAATCAAGAAATAGTGGACCAACCAACACATCTACGGGGTGGCACTCCGCCATCATAAAACTCAAGGTCCATACAGTCTTCAGCATCGAGCATCTGGATTATTTTAATTTTCTTGTGTTTTGACGAAGAAGGAGTGGACTGACGATCGAATGTGTCGAACCTTTCTTGAAGACAATAAAATTTTCAACAATTTCTTCCGAAGCACTTTCTTCCTAAGTGCCATTGTTCACGAGATATACGCGAAAAACTGATCCTCAAGTTCTTCTCGAGGCCACAACGGCCGAAGCTCACACCGGATTCTTGAGGACTTTTACTATGTTGAACTACATGCCTAACTGAGCTTATATACAAAAATCCGGCTCGCTTTCATTTTTGTTCGCTATTTGCGATTTTAACAGCTAAAATTCCTGGACTACAACGTATTTGTGGTCGCTATTCTATCACAGGAAAAAAGTTTGCGCCGCCTCTGCCTTCCCCATACGCCGCCCCCGATCAATAAGTCGTGAATCAAAAATGTCTCAAACACGTGATAAAACTGATGGAACCCTTCACATTTCACTTTCTTTCTATCGTGATAAAAAGGTTTTCTTTGCCGCCGCTCCCAATCGCAGCGCCGCCCCCGGTCAATAATCCGAGATTTCCGGCGAATCAAACAAGAGATCGACACGGGACAAAAACCAACGTATATCTGATCACTAATCTATCAAAGGAAAAATATTTTGCACCACCTCCGCCGTCCCCATACGCCGCCCCCGATCAATAAGTCGCAAATCAAAAATGTTCCAAGCACATGATGAAACTCATGAGACCCCTCACATTGCACTTTCTTTCTATTGTAATAAAAAGGTTTTCTTTGCCGCCGCTCCCAATCGCAGCGCCGCCCCCGGTCAATAATTCGAGATTTCTGACGAACTAAACAAGAAATCGACACGGGACAAAAACCAACGTATTCCTGGTCGCTAATCTATCACAGGAAAAGCAGTTTGCGCCGCCTCCGCCGTTCTCGTACACCGCCCCCGGTCAGTAAGTCGCAAATCAGGAATGTCCCAAACACATCCCACTCAGCATAGCATGTCATGTTTCATAAATGAGATGATCTCAATCATGTCACAAAATAACATCACAATGAACATTACTTCCACATCTCTGTGATGTTCATCCGCGATGTTATACGATGTAATGTCTGAGAGATGTTTCGAAATGAACTTAAATTGAACATCACACATGAGACATCTACCGGACATCACATTGTTACTGCTTTTAACTTGCCGAAGTGTAACATCTCACTGACGTCAATGAGATGTAGTCACTGAGAGATTTTTCAAATTTCGCGGGCTGTCATCGTTAAGCTCTGTGTGTCGGAAAATATTTAATAAATAGTTTTGTCCTCTATTCCATGTGTGTGATGCCAGAACAGCTTTATGTCTTCATGTTTAGTGTGAGGCCCTGCGGGCCCTCTTATGTCTTCAAGTGTCGTTTGGAACAACTTTTGTGTCTTCTTGTGCTTGTGGCTTTCGGAACTAGTGTGCCCCGTTTCTGTCTCCTTGTGTTCTTCAAAAGCCTACTGGGCCTTCTTGCATTTTGTCGTGACTTTCGCACCTTTGGTAAACCCTTGTGTCTGCTTTTGCATTATTCGGAACCCCAAAATGGGCCCCTTTTTGTTTTATTGTGCTTTCGAATACTTTGATGACTCCCGTTCATGTCTTATTGTAATGTCCGGGGCCCCAACGGAGTCCCTTGTGCCTTGCTGTAACGTTTCGAGCCCCAGCGAGGCTTTTTGGGCTCGGTGTATTGTTTGGAGTCCTAATGAAATATTCCGAGAAACATCCCTGAACATCAAGTGCGCTGTTTAAATATACTGTAGTAGACAAGTTGGTAGCTCAGACGAATCGGCAGCAGTGCCTCTATCCATCACCTGTGGGGATCCAGGTTCGAATCCTGCGGAGGATGCCATAGAAGAAGAACTTTTCTTAGGGAAAAAACGTGTTGTATAGATTGTAAAAATTAGTAAAAATAGGTGCAGAACCTCCTGTGACATAAAACAATGTTGAAAAGTGGTGAAAAATTAATTTTTATTTAAAAATACACATCCAAAATGCGACGTATCATGTACGTCAAAAAGTGATATCCACGAGATGTGGAATAGCGATGTAGATAGTATGTCACATTTGGACATCTTTGAGATATCTCATTCATGTTCTAATTACCCGGACATAAGAAGTAACAGAGATGTCCACTTAACATCGCAGAGACTTTTTTTGTTAACATCGCAGTTGTGACTTGAGCATCTAAGTGATGTCACAGAGATGTTTTCTTGCTGAGTGGGATGATGAAACCTTTTAGATTCCACTTTCTTTCTATTGCAACAAAAAGGTTACAATCGCAGCGCCGCCCCCGGTCAATCATTTATCACTATTTTGCCATTCGAATAACAATACTTTGAGGCGCCGCCATCCCCCATACGGCACGTAACCCCTTCGTTTGCTTTGAAATCAAAGTTGCTACTTCTTCAAGCATGGAGCGTAGCCCATGGGTCCACCTATAGATATGCAAATACGTTGTACAAATAAGATCCGGACCTACCTACCTGGTGGAGACGTGCCAACGTGCTTAACTGAGTTTTTTTTTATTCCATCCTTATACTTATAACACATCTAAGAATATGTGTAACTTCTTCAGTTTAGCCGTTGATCGCGGTCAAAACTGCGCGCTAGTCCAGTAAAGTGAAAAAGCTGTCCGTGTGACCTTCTCCCTTGAATCCTGCGAGAACGGCAAGAGATATCCAAAAATTAAGAGCGGCGAAGTTGTAGAGAATTGAATGTTCCACTGGAAAATCTAGAGGCCAATTGGCGTTGTGCTGACATTACACTACAAAGATAACGAAAAATAATACGCGGAGCGCCAGGTGTACCTACATCGGCTATATTCGATCATAGATTCACTGTAGGTAATTATCCGATACTAGTGTTGTGTTGTACGAATGGGCTGCCTCGTCTTGTTGTACGCGGTGCTTTAGGCTTCTACGTTTTAGCAGCGTACGCGGAAATTGTGCTAGCTCGGTTTATCGTTGTTTTTTTTAGGTCGCTTCATGATAATAATAATATTACACACGTTTAGCACTCGTACCTCGACACGTACACTGAATATGTCACTTCCGTGATTTCCGTCTTGGGAATTGAGTAGGAGACTGTTGGCTCTCAGTTTTTATATACGCTTAAAACTGAATCTTTTCCCTTAAAAAAGTAATACGTACTGGTCGAGCATCCGAAGCTCGCCGCTTGAGTTGATTCATTCAAACCGTACACTTGATTAAGTAATCCACTTCTTTGCTCCCAAATTGCGACTTCTTGACTGATTGACGAGACGTAACCAACTCTGATTTTTCTTCCGGTTCACCTCTTGAGTTCGCGGCGGGTGTTCGGATGGACCAATCATTGTCCATCGTTTTCCGTGGGAACCATACTTTGCCGCAAGAAATCAGATCTTGTTAATGGCTTTTCCGTCTAGACAGAGTTGATACAGTTTAATGACTGAATGATGGTTTTGTCCTCCTCCTTGAGCATGTCACATTTCCCTGAATGAATCGGTACGTAGGCTTTGCGACGCGGTTCACTGATAGTAACAGGGAATCGTTGAAGTTTATTCCATGCAGGAATCAAGGCTGGTTTGTCGGTACATATTATTATTTCCCTCTCTTATTTTTCGATGAATTATTCATTAATGTAGCTGTCAAGCTTTACGTAAGGAATCATATGTATAAAATATTTGAATAATCCAGGAATTCAGCTGTTAAAGTCGCGCGAACAAAAATGAAAGCCGGATTTTTGTATATAAGCCCAGTTGAGCATGTAGTTCAACATAGTGAAAGTCCTCGAAATCCGGTGTGAGCTTTGGCCGCTGTGGCCTCGAGAAGAACTTGAGGATCAGTTTCTCGCATATATCTCGTGAACAAGGCTCCTCTCCGGTTCACAAAGGGCGGATGTCATCATAGTTTTTTATTTGATATCACGTAAACCAGAACCTATAAACTGGTTTGAGAATAAAACCTCGAATAAAACAAAATAATAAATCAGAATGAAATGAGGTCACTTCGGGCTTTTTGCACTCTCGGGAAGAAGATGGATGTCCATGAATTTTTTTTATTTGCCTTTCTAGGACAATTCGTCCCGCGGGCAATTCGTAGCGGACAATTCGTCGCGGACAATTTGTCTCACGGACAATTCGTCTCACGGACAATTCGTCGCAAGTGAAGACTTCGGAAGGTAAGGGGGTTATAGTACACATGAAGACACAAAGGGGCTCAATAAAGGGATCTAAAAATCATTAGCAAATACAATAAGGGGTTCCGACAGAGATCCGAACGCTACGGAAAAATGCAACGGGGCTCAGCAAGGCTTCAAACGATATTGGAAACACAAAGGGGCCTTATGGAGCTCCATATAACAAATGAAGAGAAAAGGAGGCTAACTGATACTCTGAAAGCCATTAAAAGCTTAAGTGGAACAATTAGGGTTCCATATACTACACTCAAGAGACAAGGGGGCTCGAGAGGGCTCCGAATATCACATAGAGACACAAGGTGCTTACTACTGCTTCGAAAGCCACGAAAAGATGTAAGAGGGCTTAGCATGCAGGGCTTCAGAAGACGTTGAAGAAACAAGGGGGCACACGGGAGCTACACAGATAGCACAAGAAGGCAACAGGTCGAGGCTGTTAATTGCCTTCTTCGAATTCTGATAGTGGCATTGAAAAACATAAGGGGGCTCACTAAGGCTCCAAGCTACACTTGCGGACACAAGGGGACCCGATAGAGCTCCTCCGTATATCACATGAAGGCACAAGAGACTTACAGCAATGTAAAAGCGCAAAAGATGGCTTTTTGGAAAACTGAAAGCCACGAAAACACATGAGGGGGCTCATTAGGGCTCTTAACGACACATAGGGCATAAGGAGCCTGACAAGAATCTGGAAATCACAGGAAAATGCAAGGGGGCTCCGTAGAACTTCATATAATATTGGTGACATAAGGGGGCCTAAGGGGCTCTTTATAACAAGAAAAGGCAGAAGGGGGCTTATCCATAGTGCGACTTGATGCGTCCGACACCTCGACACGCTTATCAATTTTAGAAAATTAAAAATTGAAATTCAAGAAAACTCATGATTTCTCAACTAAAATAAGTTTTTTAGGTGTTTTGAGTTGATAAATCACCATTTTTGCTGTGAGACATTGAGTTTTTCAGGAAAAAACAATTTGGGCTCTGGAAAGTGGCAATTCCAATATGTTTTCAAAAGTTTCAAACCCAAATATCTCATTTTGCAAGAGTAACTTTTTTTGCGGGTTTTTTTGCAAATTCAACAAGGAATCTAGAAATGTAATGTTACGTTACACTTTTGGGGGTAGCTCAACTTACCCCACAAATCAAAAGAGTGATCCCAAAATCGGTCATCTCGCCTCTTTCGATACCCCCTCGTATACTTTCAGAAGATAAACAAACATTGACAGGTATATCAATGGACCAGGCCATTAATTTGCTTTACGCCGGATCTCGACTTGCTCCGGAGGCGTGGACAGTGTCGAAGTGGGTCTTGAAAGAGAACGGAACAAGCCTCTTTCAGGTGACGCAATTCCATCCGGCGCTACTCACCACACTTACGAGCCACTCTTTCCGCAATTAATAGTGTATCAATATCAACACTTTCAAGTAAATTACGCCAGGAGCAATTGCATTGAGTTTCATTCTTTTTTTCCAATTCTTTTTTCTAACTTCACATCGATGGCAAGTGACATTAACAGGTGCTGGTTTCCGCTTCGCTGACGTGGGGACTTTTGGTCTATTCAGGGATTGGTATGACTGGGTAACGTTTCAGTAATCAGTTTTGAAAAATCTTCAGGGACGTGGAAAGTGCGGGGAAAAAAAGGGAGCCACCCCCCAGTATCTACGCCACTTTTGTTCAAATATGCCATAATTGTTCAATAGAAACGTATTTCAGCACACTCTGGTTGAAATTTGGGCAAAATTGGTCCGGCCGTATAAAAGTTATGCATGAAAAACGAATTGAAAAATTCAACTTTGAAGGCCTGTAACTTTTTTCAGGAGCACTTTTAAAGATAAAAAATAGCACAATCATTATATTTTGAAAATCTGAATCTGGGGTGGAAAGGATGGCACTTATTTTTGAAACACCCTGTATACAGGGTGTTCGGGTCTGGTTATTACGAACTTTGAGGGATGATTTCCCATCAAAAATAAAGCCGAAAGAACAAAAAACTCATGGTCCTAAAATGCTTCCTCAAAAAGATACGGGGTGTTGAAGTTGACTTTTTAAATGGTTTTCTCACCGTAACTTTTGAACTGTTGGACCGATTCTGATATAATTTGAACCAAGGTTTAGTCAAACAAGTCTCCATCGAATTATGATACCACAAATTATCAAAAATTTCTGGGGGCGTAGATAATAGGAGACTGTCCCCTATTTTCGCCCCTATTTTTATCTTTCCTGATTATTTTTATCAAATTGTTGATATTTCCGGATTGTACGTATTTTGCAGGCGCACTAAGGACATTGCTTTGAACTTAATACAAAAGTTCCAAACTCAAACTCAAAAAGGTAGCCGAGGAAAAAAATGCAGAAACTGGAACTCCATAAGCGCCCTGTAGTTGGGTCGTCCCCCTAACATTAACGTATGATCCGAAAGTTTTAGGAATTTTTTTAAAAGCTAATAACTTTTTTTTGATAGTTTCAATTTCGTAACTTAATATTGCAAAAACTAGCGTCATCTTTAACAATTTCAAATTCGTATTCAACATATTGAAGATGGGCCATTATCTTTGATGGCTCTCGGTTTTCCTCTGTCATGTTCGATCATTCTCTGGACAACAGCAGGATTGATTTCTCAGAGCTCCTGCCTCCCAATGTACCGCAAGCTCGACGAATATAAGATTTTTGGTAAGTATTGAGCAGGATAGTATACGACAAGGGATGGGAAGCTGCGAATGAAGACCAATTACGGCGTCACATTTTTCAATAACATTAGAGAATTTCGCATTTGACAAATTGATACAGAAAATCATGGAACATGGCAGAAGATAATTGAGATCCATCGAAGATAATGATCCATTTTCAATATGTTGAATATGAATTTGTTATTGTTATATATGATGTTAATTTATGCAATATCAAGTACGAAAATAAAGACTATTCAGAAAAAGTTATTAGCTCAAAACTATTTCTCAAAACTTTCGGACCATACGTTATTTGGTCCAAATTTGGCGGGCAATTCTGGACAGTTGGTAACACTGCTGTGACGTCAATGGAAATGCCTAATTATGGTTTTGATACGATACTTTTGAATCACTCCGTAAGGTACACCCATACCAGGGTAGAGAAGTGACCTATACAATACAGGCTACAGGGTGAAATTTAATTTTTTTCCTAAATAATTATTATGGAGGATGCTTCCAATTTTGTTTCAATCTTTCTCTCAAAATTCAACTTCCCACCCCAAGAGACGTCTCTCGTACAAAAATTTCCATCCGTTCTTTGCTACGCGTGGATAAAAGTTTTGGGGTGATAGATAAAACTGATTGTTTCGTTGTGTGTTGTTGGTTCATTTATTATTCAAATGCTTTTGCGACAGCTTTTCTGTCAATGTACCTATTCATGTGAGTATCGTTTGATCAAATGAATTACTAATTCAGGCAGGCGGTCGTGGCCTGGTTAAATTCATAAGTGCGAAGCTGCGTTTGGCTAGGGAACGTTCAACCTAAATTAAAAATTCATCAGATCACACGATATGCAGACAAGTTTATTGTTATAATTATCGCATGCTGTGTGATTGCCTAATTCCTTTACAAATTTCAAGCCCGGTTGCCTCCGCGCAACCCTGTCATGGTGTAGTTTCGATCAAAATGTCCCTCAGACACCACTTCAGCGCAGAATTTTTGATCAGTTTCAAAGTTTTAGGCCTGATGGGCCTGGCTCCTTACACCATGACTTCGTCCGAATACTGCAAAGAAAACAAGATGAATCTCGCGTGTTCCGTAGCGGGCCTGGTGCTGATTCCAGGACCGTATTTCTACATGTGTTTGAAACACGAGATGGAGCTCTACGATTCCAAGAACAGCTTGACAACAAATATTTTTAAATATTGCATATTTGCATCGTTCGCAGCCAGCGTTTTTTCCATCTTCATCACTTCGATATTCCAAAGAAAAAAAATCATACGAATCATCAACGATTTCGTCAATTTCGATAAATTATACTGCACCGGTGGTTTAACTGTAGAATCAGAAGTGAAATCGGCCCTAATTTATGTTATGATGGTCGGACTTAGCGGAAGCGTGTTCATTTACGACTGGTATGTGCGTTACGGATTCCGAAGAACCGAAACAATTTTGTTATATTTGCTCTTGTTTGGAATGAACGTTGTTTCGTTCGGTTTTGTATGGCAGTACAGCTTGTTTCAGGATTTGTTGCGAAAAAGATTCCATTTCGCTTGCAGCAAAATTTACCAAAGTGAACTGAACAGCCTTGAAGTTCACAGACTTAAAAACAGCTTGCGCGCCACGCAAGATTCTTATTACAAACTGTGGAAACTCAGCAGAGCTTTGGATGTGTTTTCCATTATTATTCTAATGGAAGTCGTGAGCACTATCATTTTCCTTGTAATGTTCACGTTCAATTTGATCTATGCGATCGCGGTCCACAGCCTAGCTTTGACGCTGATGTTTACATTTTCCATATTGTTCAAAGGTATTAAGGTGGTGATGGTGGTTAATACTTGCAGCAGCACTAAAAAAGAAGTAAGTGTTAGTTAACTTCGGTGAGTTTCTGCTATAAAATTCTAAATATTTTCAGGCTTTGAAAATATCCGAGGCACTTTACATTCTCCAAGCGAAATTGGAAGATTCGAAGGTATTGTTGATGGTTGACAGTGGAGCCGCGAAGATAACATATCTGACAGTTTCTGTAATTTTTAGGTACTGGCATCATCTCCAACTCGCCTAATTTTTCAGGTTGCAAATTTTTCTCAACAAATTCTGCAACAACCAGTCTTGTTCACGGCCTGTGGAATGTTCGAAATTGACGAAACGCTCCACCAATCGGTATTTACCTGAAATTTTGACGTAGTGCAAAAATTTATTGAATATTCTTAGATTGCTGCTGTTGTGTGTTCCTATTTAGTGATTATGATTCAGTTCACAACGGCTCCATCGCCCAGATACAGCTACCACAAATCATAGATCTGCATTGGTGTGGAGGTCCATGAGTGTTTCATGGACATTCAGCATTTTTTCAACTCCAACGATTCATCTCACTCTCGATCTCAATAAAATCACTTTTTACAATGACTCGTCTTCAACACTTCAACCTTTTATACCTACCAAAATATATTCCTACATTCACATTATGAACTTGAACGCAATCTGATGAAAATTGTTGATTTCAAAATTTCTACGATTTCTAGTGCTACCTACTATATTTTTTACTGTTAGTGGTGGGATAGCCTTATACCACACCCTGTATGTGTAACTTACATCTAACTATCATATGTACCTACATAGTGAAAAGTTGTGAAAACAATAATGGCAAATTCAAGTGCGCTATCCCAATTAAATTTATCAGGAAATCCTGTTGAACAATGGGAGCACTGGCTCAGCAGATTCAAGATTTACCTACCTAACGGCAACGGAAGTGGACAAAAAGGCAGAAACAATTCAAATCGCCCAACTTCTTCACTTTGCTGGACCAGAGCTGCAGAAAATTCACCAAACTTTTCAATTCAACGAGGAAGAAAAAGACAAATTAGGACCCGTGATCGAAAAGTTCAACAGATACTTCAAGCCAAGAGATAATTTATGTTTTCTTCGTTATAAATTCTTCCAGTCGCACTAAGGAGAGCAGACCCTCGAGCAATTTGTCACAGATTTGGAGAAACAAGCCCCACTGTGCAAATTCGAAAAATTAAATGACGACTTGATAACATGCGTGCTAATCAGTGGTAGCAACAACTACGAAATCCGAGAAAAATTACTACAGCAGGAAGATTTAAAGCTTGAAGAAGCAATCAAAATATGCGCGATTCACGAACAAGCCAGGAAGCAGTCAAAGAAAATTGGAAAGGACAACAACCATCAATACCTGAGCGAAGACCCATCAGTTGGTGCCATGAATCATTCCTTCAAACAAACAATGAACAGGCGTCCACATACCAGACAACCTGTTGGAAATCGTTCCAGTAGCACTAGGAGACTGAGTAATTCAAACAGAAGACATCAGGTATCAAGGTCAGACAATGTAATTAACAACTGTACTAGATGTGGATCGTCACATCAAATTACCAAGTGTCCAGCGTATTCAAAAACGTGTATGAAGTGTGAAAAAACCAATCATGTCACCTCAATGTGTAGGTCGTCAAGAAAAAATCAATTCAGTGCAGTTTTAAGTCATAATAATTCAAAAAATGCGACAAAATTTTAGGTAGGTAGTATAATTAGTCAGAAAATTGAGCATACTCAAATTCAAAATGTTATGCGGGTGGTTGTTCCTGGATAACAAAGTTAGCAATTGAAAACAAACAAATCAAATTCAAAATAGATAGCGGAGCTTCAGTGAATCTAATGCCTGAAAATATGTACAAAAACGTTTTGAAATGACCAATGAATGCATCGCAAACTCCTAAATTGAAACTAACTTCATACAGAGGAAATCAAATCACTGTAGTTGGAACATGTGAAATCATTTGTTCAATTGAAAATTGAAAAAATCCAATTGGATTCTATGTAGTTGAAAGCAATTCAGAACCTCTTTTAGGTTTACCAACGTGCATAAAGCTGAAACTCATCCAAGATACAGATACGTCGTGTATCAATGAAAATGAAGTTCAGGTGCATAATATTCGACATACAAAATATACTGTCATGAAAAAATATGGAGATTTGTTTTCGGGAATAGGAGAAATAAATCCACCCTATCACATTAATTTAATTCCAAACGCACAACCGGTGATCACCCCTCTAAGAAGAATACCATTTGCTTTACTTGACCCTCTCGAAAAGGCGCTAAATAATTTAGAAAAAAGTAAAGTAGTAGAAAAAGCTAAAGGACCGAGTGATTGGATAAGTCCATTGGTACTTGTCAAAAAGCCCGACAATTCATTGAGAAACTGCCTTGATCCGTTTCATCTAAACAAATCAATTAAGAGAGAACATAGCAGATTATCAACTTTTGAAGAAATAACAGGTCGTATGTCCGGAGCTGAAATTTTTAGTAAATTAGATGCAAACCAAGCGTTTCATCAAATACCGCTTGATGAAGAAAGTTCAAATCTCTTCACATTCGGTACACCCTTTGGACGGTGCAAGTACAAAAGGTTACCCTATGGTATTACTTGTTTGCCCGAAATATTCAATGAAAGGTTCAAAAGCATTTTTAATTGCAATAATGTAGGAGTGTACATCGATGACAATATTATTTGGGCAAAAGATCAAAAAGAACATGACGAAATTCTTGAAAAAGAATTGGATTCAGCCAGAAAGCATGGAGTCAAATTCAATCTAGCAAAATGCCAAATTGCGGTTAATGAAATTGAATTTATGGGACACATTATAAATGAGAAAGGAATAGAAATTGATACAAATCGAATTAAAGCTATAAAAGAAATGCTTACACCAAAGTGTAAAAAAGACGTTCAGCGTTTGATCGGTGTTGTAAATTATGTAAAGAAATACATTCTAAACTAATCAATAGAAACACAGGCACTGAGAGATCTTTTGAAAAAAGATACACACTTTAGTTGGGAAGAGCCTCAAATACAAGCTCTTGAAAAAATTAGGAAAAAATGAACTCAAAGTCCTGTTTTACAGTTTTTTAATCCCAAGAAAAATATCACGGTGTCAGTAGATGCAAGTCAAAACGGCGTAGGTGCATGCCTACTACAAGAAAACAAACCAGTCTGCTATTCATCAAAATCATTCACAGAAACACAGAAATTATATTCCCAGATAGAAAAAGAAGTGTTTGCAGTTTTATACGGGTTGCAAAAATTTCACGATAATGTTTTTGGAAGACAAGTCATCGTGGAAAGTGACCATAAACCACTTTTGGCCATAATTAAAAAACCAATCGATAAATGTCCGCCCAGACTACAACGTTTGCTGCTGAAATTACAAAAATACCAATTCACTTCAAATTACAGAAGAGGCAGCGAACTGATAATTGCAGACTCTTTGCCTGAAACGGACTTGAATGACGAATAAAATATGTCAATAAATGAAAACTGCTGATTTGCTGACTTGAATACAACTGAAAATGATCAAAACTTAGCAGCTTTAAATCCCATTGATAATCCAATCAATTCACATAACAATAGCAAAAAGTCTCACAACACTGTTATAGAAAAGCTATATGTTCTGAAAATTGAAGATCAAAATGATTCCGTAGAAACGGGAAACGAGAATCAAAATGTAACTGAGGATGACGACAGTGTGAAACAATTAATTGATGCGTTCTCGGGATTGGGAAAACTATACAATAAAGATAAGGAAATGAATAGAACTTCCAGCGGGAGAATTGTCAAACCGCTGAAGCGTTTGGATATGAAAAAATGTATAGTTATTCAGATCTTAAGTGTAATAGGTCAACTATACATATCATATAAGTAATTTCAAAACATTGTTAAAAATCATGTTACCTAATTAATTAAAGAAGGGAGATGTGGGATAACCTTATACCACACCCTGTATGTTTACCTGTTCCTTATAAAATGAGACTCTTCGTTGTAATGAGCAGTTTAAATAAACATCTCATAGTATGCACATGTGTCTTTACCTGAACCGCTTCACCTAAAATACTATACAACAAGAAGCTGGACCAGTACTTCTTGGAACAAAGAAAACCGTTCAAAATCGCGGAAGGAAACATTGTATTGGCTGACGGCGAAACTCGGACAAGAGAAGTCCTCCAGTACTATAGTTGCGACATCGCCGATATCAAGTCGCCTAGCGTTCCTTTGGGACGTTATCATCGGTCTGCGCTCGGCAGTGGCGTAACTAGAGGGGGGTTTCGGAGTCAAACCCCCCCCCCTCCATTGGCCATCGAATTTCCTGAAAAATTTCCAAATGCGTTTGTTTTTTTAGTTCGCTTTGCTCGCATTCTCGCATATTTTTCAGTCGTGACCCCCCCCCCCCCCCCCCCCATTGGACACTTCTAGCTACGCCACTGGCGCTCGGGGAGTATCATGTACCGACCACCACGACCCCGCCTGAGCCCCAGGTAGGCGTACGACGACGCGGACGACCCAAGAAAAATGTTGAAGTGGGTTCGGTTTCTTCAACCACACCCACGTCAAGGGAGAGGATGTAACGGGCGGCCCAGGAGAACCCGCTGCCACTGGGTCGCCACGAGGGAGGAGGAGTGCTGCAAGAGGGCGCCGAGGAGCGGACGACATCTTTTAATACTATTAGAACATGGCGGAGGACTGAGACGCGGTGTTGTGCTGATTTATTACCGGAAGACCCTCACCTTTGTTCATAATTGTTTCTTTTTTACTCATTAAAACTATTCAAAATGTGAGTGATCAAATTCTACCTCCCGCACATAAGGAAAATTCTGCATTTTTTTTAAAGTAGTTTTCTTGATGGGAAGGTTTGAAAGAAAAACGTCTTCCAAAACACAGTCTGACTGTTGAGATCGAGGTTGAGATGTTCAATTTCTCGCACAGGTCAAGCCAGCTTTGGAATTTTTATACTATGTATTCAGTTATTATAAGGTAGGTACCTAAGCACTCATCGTTCTAATGAATGTAGTTATTACCTGATAGATGACAAAGAAAAAACAATAGCTCTGACATGCAACATCAGCTATTACAATAATGAATAATTATTGAAGTATCTACCTACCTATTTATTGAGCTGAAAATGACTTCCCATTTTCACTCATTTTAAAATACATAGGTACTTCAATACCTTGCTCAATACCTACGTAGTTGAACAACGCGATGAATGACCATCGAATCGAGCAAGTTTTAGAACCAAACATCTTCTACTTGAAACGCCTCGGCTTGATTGGTTTTTCAATGGAAGACTTGAAACAAAAGCGTCATCCGAAACAAAATTTGATTGTCACGATGTTGCATTTAGGTGTTTTGTCATTTTTAGGCTATGTTACAGCTTTTTCTTCCCTTGAAATATCAAGTAGAAAGCTGGTTGAATATTTAAGCGCAATTTTCTACTCATTTTCGACTTTTCTTTTGTACTTTATAGTCATTGTGTGGGGTAGAGCTCACTCAAGAACTATTCACCAAACTTTTCGGGATCTGATAGAGACCGATAAAGTTTTCAAGAGCCAAAATATAAACCCAGATTATAAACATTTGAGAAAAGTCGCATTCATGCTGATTTTCACCATAGCTTTGTTTTGTTCGGTTAATTTTGCAATGTACTTCATCGCGTTCTGCGATGACCCATCAGATGTTTGTTTTCGGACAATAACTATAGTAGTATTAGCGTTCAATACATTGTATCAAATTCTGGCAACATTCGTGAATATCCAATTCATTTTCGTATTTCTCCCGGTAAAAGTGATGTTTCGTGAGCTTGAACGAACGCTTTCTAAAGGAAACTACCACATCAATTATTCAAAATTGCATTTGAGCTTGAGCAAAATTGTGCAGGACTATTCAAAAACACTGTCAGGGTCGATTTTGGTCCAGTACGTCTGCACATTCAGCTTAGTAACACTACATGCCTATAAAACACTAGGGGATGTTTCAGAAATATCTATAGATAGACTCAAAGCTCCAATCGCATCTGCAGAGATAATAATGTACTGTTTTTTCTTTGGTATGATCATAGTGATCGGACAGTCTTTGGAAGATTCAGCAAAGAGTTTCAAATCCCAGTTGCTACGCATGGTTTTGGACCACAGCAAAAATGCATTTACCCGACAGCAGGTAAATTAAAAACGAGATTAAAATATTTACAATCTTCTATCTAGTTGACTTACTAAATTTTCAAAGCGTAAATCTTTACATTCGCAAATATTACACAGTGATGTTGAAATAAGTGCTGGTGGACTGAAAGTAAATTTTGGGTTAGCTTGGCAAGTAAGTGAATAATAATGAGTTATACTGTTCATTGGTGAGGTCAGATTTTGTTCTTTTTCAGATGATTGCTGCTTTTTTTACGTACTTGATACTTTTATTACAAACCGATAAATCCGCCTTAAATGCGGTTCTGGAAAAAATATTCTAGAAAATTACCAGTTAGGTGAACCTCTCCTCAAATGCACAATATTCAAACAGAAAGTTATTTCTATGTACGATTGTGGTATTTGATCGATATAAAATTGCCATTATGAAACTGTGAAGCAAAAATAAACAGTCATTTCAATAGTTGGTTTCTTGTTTACATATCAGGCATTTCCACATGACGTCACGAGCTCGTCAATGTTGCCAACCTAGTTGAATTTATAACCTCAAAAAAGTGCTCGGGAACAACCCGCGTTGTTGTGATTGGAAAAAAGTACTTTTTCGAAATTTTGGATACAGTAGGAAGCAAGTTTGTGCGTGATAATTGTTCACGAAACTCTGGCGCTTCGATCAATACTGATAGTTGGAGATGTACTGCCCCAAATAGTTTAATAAACTAGAAAGTTTGGTGAAGTGCTTAAATCCTTTTCGTCGAAAAAAAAATAGAAATCCGTGGCTTTTTCGAAAAACTAGGTTCCTGGAAGAAAAGAGCATCTCAGGAAGTATCTCAAAGTGCCAAGAAATGCGACTTAAAGACATCTGGGGAGGAGAAAATATGCCAGTTTATTATCCTGCCGATAAAGTGAAAAGCTGTTTAAATTATTGGAATACAGAATAAATGTGAGATGATTCAAATTAATAAAGATTTTCAAGATAAAGATCAAGAGATTTTCAAATTATCCATTATTAAGCGCTCTTCTGATTCCAGAAAGTATGGCTGTGGCAAAAACTGTGACCTGTGGCGATCTCGAAATGGGAAAATCCAGCGACCAAGGCATTTCTAAGCTGACCACAATTTTACCTCAAATCCTGCTTATAAGAAGAGATTTCAGGATTTATTAAGCAACGTGTCTTGACGCGATGAAGCCATCAACTGAAAATTCAAGATTGTCAAGATTGCTGAGTCGAAGCCCCGACTGATGCGCCTTAGCCCACCTGGAGAATGTTGAGTTGGAATCCTTCGGAGCCGCGTTTTGATCCCCTTGGGGGTAGTTGAGTCAAGATCCCTCCAGGTTGAGTTTTGACCCGCCTAGAGGCCGATGAGTTGCTACTCTTTGAGTTGCAACCCACCTCTAGGATGTAGTGTCAAAGACCTTGGATGTTGTGTCTCGACCCGCCTCCGGGAGTCGAAATCCTCCGACGACGAGTTCCAATCCTTCGTCGGCAGGAATGAATCGAGAATCGAGCCAATGAGCCATGAGCCATGATCAAATGGCGATCATTTTGAACATGGCGGCACAAAATGATCAATATCTTTGGCAATTCACCTTCGATTTCCAAAATTCAAGAACGTTACTAAAGCTGAAGCACCGATCTTCATAACTGTGGCATTAGAATGCATATTTTTTTTTGGAAATCGCGCTCGTACTGAACTTTTGGCAATTTTACACTGTTCCATTGATCACCCTGTAGCAACCTTATAAAACACTGTTCGCATTTGACGTGGTCAAGGCATGGAAACGAAAGATTGGGCTATCGAACACTGAAAACCGATATGAAATCGCTCACGGAAAACAAAAGTGATGATGATTTTAGAAATCGTCTGAATTTGCTTGTCCCCTAGATTTTTTTGATGTGTGTATATCAAGATCAAGCCATTCGAACTCTTCTAAACACACTATAATAACGTGACCCATTGACCTTGATAATACCAATAGCGGTAAAAGGAGAAAAGTAGGTCCTAAACACTTTTAATTGTCAAAAATTGTTTATTGCGGTCCTAGATACATGAGATTATTGAACATGAATATTCGTTGAAAATATTCGCCATCAACTCGTTGGAAAATGCAAAACCTGTTATAAAAACCTTCGTTGACGTATTACTCTATGGACTGATGTTTCTTATTTTTTGCCTGATTCTAGCGTCTGAATCGGCGAGTTGTCGGCTTTTCGTACGTAAACCTTATCTTTCAGATATCCTCACAAAAAAAATCAAGAGGATTAAGATCGGGCGACTTCCGAGGCCATTCATTTGGACCTGTTCACCCAATCCATTGTAACGGTTTGTGTTGCACCTTGCCGGGTTTACCCAATTACCGAGCCAATAACTTATGCCGATTAATGAGCCGAGTGGGTTCGGCTGTGCCTGGTTGCTCCGCTCTCCCCTATCGTGTGATCCGCTGTTCTGTCCGGCCCGAAATGACAGCTCGAGAGCATATTGTTGACAGTTGTGAGTGTTGTGACATTGACAAATGACAAAAAAACAAACTACTGCGCTACCTTGGCACCCCCAATGCGCAAACGCGGGCAAAAAGCTGGCAAGAGGCGCTTCGTTCTCGGCTTCGTTGTGCCGGCGTGCCTGCAACGTAGCCATAGCGGGTGCCAGGGAGACGGTTATGTTCCCGCGACCTATACGCTGTTTCGTTTTGGCAGGTGCACATGCGTAAAGGCGCCAGATTTTGAAAACTTTCGTACACCTGTCAGTTGAATGGCAACGCTGCTGCTCTGTCTACCCCTCTGACCAGCTACTGGTCCCTGGCTGTCACTTTTACACACACCCCAAATTATTTGTGGAATTTTAGGTGTACTACAAGATTTCCTAGTGTTAATTTTCAATATCGGTGTACGAGACTATGAAATATGCGCACCCAAACGAAACGACCTATTGGTTAATTGTACGGTGCGTGAATTGACTTCTATTTTCCAGCTGTCGACTAGGACAGCATCGAGCCCGTGTAAAGTACTTTTCCAGTTATGTTGAGAGTACTGCAATAGACCCATTCAGTTTTACCTGGTCTGCGCGCGCATCTGCACGACTCGGTGCCATGATAACGGTGCAGGTGAAATGGTGAAAAATGACATCCTTGGAAAAATCAAAGTCAAAGTGTCAAACAGTTGAAGTGATAAGTGTACGGTACATACGCGTGATCCTTGGTACATACCATGTACGCTCCCTGCAAACATCACCTTGAAAGAAGAGTGGTTGAAAGCAACAAGATGTGGTTAAAAGTCCCCGATCGCGGAAAACACGGACAGTAGCTAGTAGCTCCCAGACCCCCAGTTCCTTTGAGTGTTTCTGTCCGCGATAGTGTGACAAATTCTTACAGGTCGGCCTGTCTTCAGCTACTGTCACCTTCTGGGAGCATTCATAGGTCATAGTCGTAGTTCTCTAGGCCCTCGAAGAGTTGCTGCCGGTAACAAAGGATGCAAAGCTTCTTCCATGAGGTTGACCCGGAATACATGTTCTGTAATAGGTGGGAATGCTGCTGACCTGTATGTTTTGCGGTTACACGGTCTCTGCCTCTCCTTCCTTTAGAGGGGTAGCCCTGGCACACATCTTGTTCCATGTTGAGTAGAGGTCACCACCTCATCATTCAGCAGTGAATTCTCACTAGCGTAAACGTCAAAATGACGGCAGTTGAAGTTTTAATCCACATGCTCCGTCAAAATTGAAACATACAGGGAATATCAAGAGCGCAAACCTCATGCTGAATTTCCCTAGATGGTCGTTCAGATGCGCGCGCAACTCACTTTGTGTCTCTTTTCTCACACAGATTTCTGTATAAGTCTGTCTCTCTCGTTTTCACCGAATAGGTCTATTTACTTCAAAGTGACATCTGCATTTTGATTACCGTCATGGCATTTTGGGTTTGGCCGTGTGCACACTGTACTGTTCGGCGGATCATTTAAAATGTTGTAGCCAACTAATGGAACATTCCGTCTGACGGTATTCGTACTGTTCAGATTGAAAGCATCCATAGTGACACTGACATTTGATAATTTACTCAGTCATCATAGTCAACCTTTGATAAATATCGATTTCATAGCACTCTAGAAAAAAGTTTTTGATCATAGGGTACAATACGCCATTAGTTATTAGTTCAGCTTTTTGCCGCTATTTTTCCTCGTTGAGCCTGATGAAACGCAATCGAATTTGATAAAACAATAAATCTGATTACCGTGTTAGCTAATTGAACCATAGCGTTTTCATGGTAGAACTGGGTATTATTCGTTCATATTCTGTTGATGGATTCATTCCACCGTCCCGGCGCCTCACTGATGGTACCGTATGATTAAAAACTTTCTTACTCAAGCGAAACTGTGACCTGGCCAAAATCATCAGCCTTGTTTGCCTGCCAGTGATCAGGACCACCGCCTCCCTTGAGTAAGAAAGTTTTTGATCATACGGTAGGTACTAGAGATAATAAAGAGCCATCGAATAAATTTCTCCTCAAGGTAGATCTTGATCCCCTCGCTAGCCATGCTTTTTCGCCAGATTTTCAGGAATCAAAGGCGACTTCAGGAAAAATGTATTTGATCACTTGTTACAACGACGAGAACATGATTTTCAGCACAAAACAATATTTAAAATGCAACTCTAATAAACACAATCCGAGAGCTCTGTTTATTAACATATGCATTTTCAAATTTGACGTAAGTACGAGTTTAGCTCTCTCAAGTTCAGTTGTTGCACTGGAACCAGATGATTTCTTGATTGGCTGGATGTCGCAACATGTGTCTATTCAGATGGCTCTTCTGTTTGGCCCGGTACGGGCAAACGCTGCACTGGAACCAGTTGATTTCTTCATTGGTTGCATGTTGCAACATGTGCGTTTTCAGATTTCCCTTCTGTTGAGTTCGGTAAGGGCAGCTGTTGCACCGCAGCCAGTTGATTTCTTTGCTGTCAACGTGTTTCGCCATGTGCAATTTCAAACAGAACTTTTCTTTGGTTCGATAGGGGCAGCTGTCGCACCGGAACCAATTTATTTCTTCATCCGTTGCGTGCCGCAGCATGTGTCTTTTCAGACTCACCTTCTGTTTGGCACGGTAGGAGCAGTTGCTGCACTGGAACCAGCTGATTTCGTCACTGGTTGCATGTTGCAACAAGACATGTCTGTTCAGGTCTTTCTTTCGCTTGGTACGGTGCGAGCACTCGTTGCATTGAAGCCAATTTATTTCTTCATTGGTTGCATGTCGCAACATGTGCTTGTTCAAGTTTGACTTTTGATTGGCTCGGTAAGAACAAAAGCTGCACTGCAGCCAATTGATTTCTTCGTTGTTTGCATGTTTCAACATGTGTCTTTTCAGATTTCCTTTCAGTTTGGTTCGGTGCGAACAGTGGGTGCACTGCAACCAATTGATTTCTTCGTTTGTAACATGTCGCATCATGTGCTGTTTTAGATAAGACTTTTGTCTAGCTCGGTACGAACAATGGTCGCACTGGAACCAATCAATTTCTTCGCTGGCAGCATGACGCAATATGTGATGCTTTTTCAAATAAACCTTTTTCTTACCTCGGTATGAACAATAGTTACATTTAAACTGATGGCTTTTTCCACCTTTGAAATTACGAGCCGACATATTCGATTCCATCGCTCCAACTTTTCTCTTTTCTACCGAGTTTTCCACTGAGCTCTCTGGAAACGTCAGTGACGCTTTTTTACACAAAACGTTATGTCTTGTGAAGCACAAACACGAATCAGACTTGTATCTACAGTAATAGCACGGATATCCTGCAAATTCCGCACAGAACGACACATTTTGCTCGGCTTTAATCCTCGAATTATGTGATTGTTTACAATGTTCGTACAAGTCCAACTGATGGTAGCTTCTGTAGTCGCAGCAGGAGCAAGAAAACTGCTCCGGTTCGACAATGGCGTGGAACAGTTTGGTCGAGTAAATGTGTTTGTGATTTCTCTGTACGTGGTGGTCGAGTTGAAGCACCGATGCAGTCCGATGCGAACATTGCGAACAGCCATATGTGTCAACAATTTCGATCGATTCTAACCTGGATGTTACAAAAAAAAAAACATTATGTATTTAAAAATAAAGACCGGAAAGCATTGATTTGTTGTAACTCACATGTTCTAATTTTGTGTTTTAGCTGCCAAGTTGCCAAGTTGTTCAATTTTTTAGAAGTAATGTTCTACACTGAAAAATAACGTAACGATGACGACAGGTCAAGTGAGTGCAGAAGGCGGGGTCTGTGTTATCCTTATCCAGCTGACGGCGCGTCGGTAGGTAAAGTAGTTACCTATAAGTACTCTGTAGTCTGTCCACTAAACACAACACGAGTACGGTTTCCCTTAAAATTTTAGTTTGATGAGAATAAGTTGAGAACTAAATATAGGTTGTACAGGGATAGTTCATCCTAGCGTAATAGAGCGTGATAGGGATAGGGCGAAAAAGTTATATGATTTGATGAGACCTACCTATAACCTGAAATTATTTTCAGCTATACAGATGTCTCATTTTGACGGGATTAACGAAGGGTCTACCTAAAATTTGCAGGCGGTCTGCAAATTGCAGGAGGGAGGCAGGAGCCCCTCCGAGCCGGTTGGTTTTTTGTACAGAGGTGCTGCCAAAGTTGCAGCACCCTCTCCCCAAAAATCAACCCCCTACTGCCAGCCGAAGGGTAGTTTTGAAGAATTGATTTGAATATCGCCTAATGCAGGCAACCAAGAATACACCAGACAAAAATTGGACCTTATGGGATGGGACCACTGGTATTATATCGATTTATTCAATTTTCATACCGACAGCTTCACCTGAGAGTCCTGAGACCAGCTGCCTGCTGTAGGAAGAAACTGACCGAGTCATTCAGTTTTTTCGCGCACTTTCCTAAAAAATGTCCGTCCGTCCGTCCATCCGTACCCGAGATAACTCCTCAGGGAAGAAAGATATCGATGTGGTGTAACCGCTGATCATAATAGTTCATATGTCCAGGATGTCAAGTTGACTTTTGGTTTTTTGTTATTCTGCCGCCATCTTTGATCCGCCATTTTGAATTTCTCTAAAAGTGATCCGATTGGAATGAAATTTGCAGGTAATGTGAATCACATTAAGATCTATCTCATTTTTGACAATTGATGCCCCGCAGTCATCTTGTATTCTCACTATTGAACATGTTCCGAAGTGATAGAACTAGGAGAATTATGCCTCAACGAAAAGAGATATCGATGTGGTGCAAACGCCAATCAAATGCGTACGTGATCACCATATAAAGGTGACCAATGATTTTTGTCACTTGGCCGCCATCTTTGATCCGCCAATTTGAATTTTCTCTGAAAGTGGTCCGATTTGAGTAAAATTTGCAGGCGATGTGAATTTCATCAAAATACAGCGTGTTCAACAATGATTGTCCTTGCCGCCTTTTCGAAATTTGGCCCGCATTAGACATGCGCCGCTTCAATGAAATCGTTTTGCAATATCGTAGTAACGAAATTGATAGACGTCACGTCACACTGATTGATATCAAATTTTAGGTTAACAGTGACGGCTCTGACTGCTGGTGAATAGTGAACAAGCAACCCGACGGAACGGGAATGGATCAGCCGTCAATGCCGTCACTGTTAACCTCAGATTTTTTATCAGTCAGTGTGACGTGACGTCTATCAATTTCGTAACTACGGTATTCCAAAATGATTTCATTGAAGCGGGGCATGTCTGATGCGGGCCAAATTTCGAAAAGGCGGCAAGGACAATCATTGTTGAACACGCTGTACATCCGATTTTGGACCTAGTTTTGGACCAATGATGCTCTGCCGCCATCTAAGCCGCCATATTGAAATGTCCTATCACTGAACGATTTTCATGGAGCTTGGGACTTACCTTTGTTTCATATGATCATTCTTATTCTCCAGCCAAATTCCAACATTCTGCCACCATCTTGGCCGCCATATTGAAATCTCTTATTAGTGGAACGATTTTCATGGAACTTACCTTTGTCTATAGTACGATTATTTTGATTTTTGACGCTATTTTGGCCGCCATATTAAAATTTCTGCCCAAATAACGTTAAAAAACCCTAATTAACATCTTGCGTTCACTATAACCCTTCAAAAAGGAAGTGCGTTACTGAGCCTCATGCCCATGAGGCATATTCGCTTGTTCAATAATTATGTCTGTAACTCGGTCTGTAAATGATTCCATTGTTCCTTGAATAATTTAGAGCAAGATTTGACCGAAAATTTGACTCATCTCGTTTCCGCATAGAAAACATTTTAGTTGCGTTTTTGAAGAAAAATGAATTCTTGAAATTTATGAATCACCTGTACCTATATTAAGTCAAAGTTCAGTGCACACTCAGTGATTGATAGTTTTTTTACTGATTAGTCTGTATATTATCACTTAAACTTACAAAAATATTTATAGAGAGGAGCGAAGTCCCATTCTTTGATCCCCCAACCTATTTATCAAAATAAACGTCACAATTTTTTTGAAATTATTTTGTTCATGTTCTTGAGTGGATTCCATTTATCTCTCAATACGTGTTCCAGGTATCCTTTTCAAAATAAATAATCGACCTGTTTTTGCTAGAAAATCGATTCTCAAGGATCGGGAGTTACTAGAGGGAGAGAACTTTCTTTCAATTAACATTGAGAAAATTTTGAGGATTCTGGGAATGGTATAAAAGAATTTGGAATATAGTTGTCAGAATGAGAATTTTAATATTTTCAAATTATTGTATCACAATAATATAAGATAAGTAGGTACCTAATGCTATTCAAAAATTTTATCGTAACATCACTTATTATCATCGCTTTATGTTGAACCTTTATCAATAATTATTAGGAACATAATAGTACAGTAACTCATAATGCCTTAGTTAGGTACCTACTCATAATTAGTACCTATATACGTTTGATACAATAGTTTCCCCCAGCACCTTCCACGCTTGTTCTTGCCTCGCCACCCGCAACACAGCCGATATTCTTTTTCATAATATACTCTTGACTTGTCTGGCAGCAAATCTTACCTTACACTATATCTAATACCTCCAAAATATTTGCGGGAACATCAAAATTTTCCATGATAAATCCCAAAAATGCACGAACTGACTTTTCTCTTTGAAAACTGTCGAATTTTTGTTATGACAGGAAATAATGAATACCTATATGATTGTTGATTTATTTTTGCATCGCCATTCGCCACGCATGATGATGATGATGCAGCTTTTGACTAAACTAAAATAAAATTCCATCTATGATGATGGAATAAAGCTTTGAATATAACTCGAATATTAGCGATTTGAACACACTCGGACGTTGTAAATCGCATAATATACTTGTTATATTATTAGCTATAAAGTAGGGTAGGGTAGGGGCGGAGGGTACTTGGAGACAAAAATTTGGCAATGGCAATACGTGTCCTAGATGTCTCAGTTAAAATGAAAATCAACCTCTTTCGGCGTTTTCTCAGAAGAAAAAAAATCGGTGTCAAAAAATCTGTGGTGGGAAGTTTGAAATAAACACCCTGTATACATGATCAAATATCAAATCATGTTATTCGGACTCCCAAAAGAAACCGCATCATTTCTCATATTTAAATACAGGGTGTCAAAAAAAGTGAACGGTTTTTTGAAACACTCATCCTCGCACTCATCTGTATACAGGGTGTTTGCAAACTTGGGGTAGAAAATTGAACCGCAGTTGGGGAAATCCTCCATTTGTGCTCTTTTTTGCTCTACATCAGTTCTATAACCTGTGGAACTTTTTTCGATCATTTTCGAGGAAGATAGATTTTTAGGATTTATGACCCCCCTCCCTGTACACTAAATAAAATTACAAAAGACATCCAAAGGTTTGAAAAATTTGTTTATTGGTCTGATGAAAAGAATTTATTGAACTGATCCAAACAAACGAAAATACAAGAGGTCAAAGGCCCATGTTTTGACCCTTCATACCTATTTCCAAAAATTAAAATCATACATTTCTTCCAATCTGGCACTTTTAAAGCATTTCCTCACCTGCTGTTCAATTTTCAACCCCAAATATGCAAACACCCTGTATACTGGAAAATACAGAGTGATTCAAAAGTGTCGGATCATCTTAACGGTGCGTAATATGGAGGTGAAGTAGAGTGCTGGAAAGTTGTTGAAAAAATTCTATGTCTGTTAATTTTGAACTTATGGGAAGACAAAAGTTGGTCCTTCGATTGCTTCTATTTCCGTTGTTTCAAAAGATTTTAGTGAACTTTTCATGGAAAAATAATGAGTAAAAAAAAATCAACTTCTGAGTCTGTATTAAATTTCTGTTTTCTATACAGGGTGAATCATCAACTCCAAAAATTTAGTTTTACTAAAAAACCAGAAGCAATAAAGTTGTATTGAAATGAATTGTGTTTTATAGTTTTATTGTGCTCTACATAGGTCATGGAACCAATGTGGCTGTTTGCAAGCACTTTCAGGAAAAAATAATTTCCAGGATTCATGATTCACCCTGTATAGAAAACAGAAATTCTTAGCAGATTCAGAGCTTGATTTTTCATACTCATTCTTTTTCCATAAACAGTTTACCGACTAAAATCTTTTGAGACAACGAAAATAAAAGCGATCGAAGGACCAACTTTTGTCCCTCCGTAACTTCAAAATTAGAAGACATAGAATTTTTCTAACAACTTTCCAGCACTCTTCTACACTTCCATATTACTCACCTTCAAGGTGGTCCGACACTTTCAAATCACCTCGTATACAGAAAGATAAAGATATAGAAAATGTTGGTGTCCAAATTTGAATTCTACAGGGAAAATTGTCACGGAATTTTTTTTCCATGCCAATTTATTATCACCAATATAGCACTCGATTTTCTTTTTCTATACCTATTTCTGGCCAGTCAGTCATTAGGTTCACTCCGGAACAAAATTTATAATTCATTGTCAGTATTTTATTCTCGATTTTATTCCTTCTTTTCGCCCTCGTTTCCCCCATTTCTATCATCATAATTGTAGGTACAACAACATTTCAAAAACTACACCCATTTTTGATATGTTAAATAAGTATTCATCTTGAAGAAACGCTATTTTTAAATAAAGGGTGTTTTTTTAGAGGTATAGAACTTCAATCAGCGATAGCGTCGGTTCTTGAGAAGATTTTGCCGTCATTTTTTCATCTAAATATTCATTAAAGCTTGTCATTTGATCATGCACATGCACAATCGCACAACTCTAGACAGTTTTTCAAAAATGATTATGAAACTTGGTTTTTTATACGGAATTTTCGTGCTTTTTGTGGATTTTTTTTCCAATTTCCAATTACCGGCCGATAAGATTTTGTATTTCAACTTCCTTAGACTTCTTTCATTTGGGGCTTGTGAAGTCTCTGACTTTCCTGAATGAGTCCCGAACTGTCCAGGGTCTTGGGGACCAGTGGCGCAGCCAGGATTTAGCCATAGGGGGGGCTAACGAACGCGAGCGAAGCAAGCTGCGCCAAGGGTGACCCCCCCCCCTCCCCCCGGAAAAAGGGTATAATTATTGTGGTACCAATGTTACCTACCTCAAATTGAAGTACCTAGGTGTAAATTCAGTATTCCCCGGGTTTGCGAGAAAATGTCAGTGATAAATGGTAGTAATGACACTTGCAAACTGACAGCTGCGCTGCGCGCACGTAGAAACGTCATACACGATCGTTCGGCACATACAAACGATACGGCCGAACGCAGCTGTTCACGAAATATGGTTTTTCGTGCTCTTGTTAGATCTTTCGATAGTGGCAGTCTGAACGATAATCGTTCGCTAACGAGTCGTTAGTGAACGAGAAGTTACAAAATAAGCCTGATAGGTAGGTGAGTATATTTGCTGAAGGACGGAGTTACATCGGTAAAATAAGCGTTGTGGAATCAATAATCCCTGTGGGTTCATTCCTTGACAGAATCTTTCCATTTAGGTCTCTCTCGAAAGCTACAAGGATGCAGTTTGGTTTGAGCCCATTGGCATTTCCAAAATCGAAAAATATCTTTCTCCTGATTTTTGGATTAATAATTGATTTCTGGGTTTTGGAAATGCCAATAGGCTCAAACCAAAGTGCATCCTTGTAGCTTTCGGAAGAAACCTAAATGGTGAGATTCTGTCAAGAAATAAACCCACAGGGATTGATTCCGCAACGCTTATCTTACCAATTCAACTCCGTCATTAAACCGAAAGAGTTTCTCTCTCCGCACCAATTGAAAAAAAAACGCGCAATCCAATCGCAGTGAACTCTTACACAGAGAGACTAATGATCTATTTTCTAAATGATAAAGAAGGTAACAGTTGAACACAATATTTTTTTTATTTTGTTCAAAATTTTTCATTGCTTCGGTGAGACTATCTGGGGGGTGCTATAGCCCCCTAGCCCCCCCCTTGGCTGCGCCACTGTTGGGGACAATATCGTTGGCCGTATTAGTTAGATAGAGCCTGATCCTTGCCAAGAAGCTGCCCGAAATTGAACCCATCTAAATTGGAATTTGAAGTAATAATTTCGAGCTGCCGTGCGATTGTGCATGAGTATGAGCCTTTATAAGTATTTATATGAAAAAATGACGGCAAAATCTTCCCAAGCACCAACGCTATCGCTGATTGAAGTTCGATACCCCTAAAAAAAACACCCTTTATAAATATAGACAATAAAGTCATTGCTGTAAAAAAATGTTCCTAGTTGTGGATATACTTCTTTGCATAATAATCCTTTTAAACGAGACGTGTTATTGAAGAAATTTTCATTGCACTAATTCAACTGTATTCTTTTTGCGGGCGGGAGGCGGGAGGCGGGAGTACATACCTATCATAAACAAATAGTACCTACCTAGGACGATCGAGAAGTAAAATCGTGTCTTTAGACAACTTTCGCTACAGCAGTGTACTGCCGCGGATTGCATGAAACTTCCAGGGAGTTTCTCCCACACTTTTAAGAATAGCTACCCAGGGGACTGGGCTTTAAGTGACGAAAAACATTCCCTTCACATATTCAAGTTCCCTTTAATCAGCAATAACCTCAATCGCTCGATCACCAGATTTCCAATTTCAGGGTTCTCTATTAAGCCAAGAGAAAAAAGTTACCTACTCCGGCAAAATTCTGATTTTGGGCTTCGTTTTTGCGATAAGGTATATTCTGAGTTTGAAAGTTATTTCGAAATCAAGTTTTTGATTATTGCGTTCGTATTGCAACAGCCATTATGTACCTACCTATAAAAACCGCTCGTTGCTGATGTTCTTGAACGTTTAGTTTGATGATTCTACTCCGGCTTGAGCTCCTTTGAACAATACAGAATGTCGGTCGCTGAATTTCGTCCTGGTCATAAAAAGACAAAGTACCTATAAAAAGAATTTGAACAGGTACCTACATTGAAGCGAATGGCAAAAACGTTTTCGAAACCGGATTTTTTCGTAGGTATAAAAGCCCGGCGACAACCGTCAACCGTCAACCATAGCCCAACTTCGCTCGGCAAAATGTTCCGTTATTTGATGTGCTTGTGCTTATTAGCAGTAGTGGTGGTGAACTCTCTTCCTGTTTCTGAAGAAGTCGATCTTGGCGAGTAAGTATCAAGGCTTTTGGGTTAAGACTAACGGTTCAATATGGTCGCCTTTATTTCTTTCGCCATTTTTCCAACGACCTTTAAACTTGAACCTTGGACGGATTTCAAACGGGATTGGTGATTTTTCAATCAAGTGTTCAAGTCGCCTTGTTCAACTCTGACAGTTTCAAGCCACTTTTATTCACTTATGCTCGATCGCACAAAGGTGGTATCAAATTTTAGTTCAACAGTGTTCAAGAAAGGGGGAAAAGAGCATAAAGGTGTAATTGAAACAAGCGAAATTACGAACTAACAATAATGAACAAAAGAAAGACATGTGGCGCTGTCAAGAGACTTGCGGCGTCTACTATCTTGGCAAGTGATTCTCGTCTCTCAGGTCCATCTCTCACGCTATCGATCAGTGGCGCAGCCAAGGGGGGGGCTAGGGGGCTATAGCACCCCCCAGATAGTCTCACCGAAGCAATGAAAAATTTTGAACAAAATAAAAAAAATATTGTGTTCAACTGTTACCTTCTTTATCATTTAGAAAATAGATCATTAGTCTCTCTGTGTAAGAGTTCACTGCGATTGGATTGCGCGTTTTTTTTTCAATTGGTGCGGAGAGAGAAACTCTTTCGGTTTAATGACGGAGTTGAATTGGTAAGATAAGCGTTGCGGAATCAATCCCTGTGGGTTTATTTCTTGACAGAATCTCACCATTTAGGTTTCTTCCGAAAGCTACAAGGATGCACTTTGGTTTGAGCCTATTGGCATTTCCAAAACCCAGAAATCAATTATTAATCCAAAAATCAGGAGAAAGATATTTTTCGATTTTGGAAATGCCAATGGGCTCAAACCAAACTGCATCCTTGTAGCTTTCGAGAGAGACCTAAATGGAAAGATTCTGTCAAGGAATGAACCCACAGGGATTATTGATTCCACAACGCTTATTTTACCGATGTAACTCCGTCCTTCAGCAAATATACTCACCTACCTATCAGGCTTATTTTGTAACTTCTCGTTCACTAACGACTCGTTAGCGAACGATTATCGTTCAGACTGCCACTATCGAAAGATCTAACAAGAGCACGAAAAACCATATTTCGTGAACAGCTGCGTTCGGCCGTATCGTTTGTATGTGCCGAACGATCGTGTATGACGTTTCTACGTGCGCGCAGCGCAGCTGTCAGTTTGCAAGTGTCATTACTACCATTTATCACTGACATTTTCTCGCAAACCCGGGGAATACTGAATTTACACCTAGGTACTTCAATTTGAGGTAGGTAACATTGGTACCACAATAATTATACCCTTTTTCCGGGGGGAGGGGGGGGGGTCACCCTTGGCGCAGCTTGCTTCGCTCGCGTTCGTTAGCCCCCCCTATGGCTAAATCCTGGCTGCGCCACTGCTATCGATAATCCCAATAAGCCATGAAATCGCTTCTACTCCCGGGCCGCAGTCGTAACCCCCATAGTGTTTACACATATGCTTCTCATACAATCCGATGGTACGAAAATCGCTGCGAAAACCTAAACAGCCAGCTACTGGTCTGGGAGGATAATTCAAATTTCAAACAGAAAGCGGTGATTATTGAATCGTTCAAAATAAGTCCGGATTACCACAACTGTAGGACATTTTCGTATCTTTCTGCTTCGTGATGTCCAGTCTCGTACCCAGCAAAACAGCGGATCCGTCCGTCGTCCAGCGTTAAGTGCGTATTCATCACAGAAGTTTCACAGATCTAGTTTCAATGCCTTTTGAATATCGATGGCTTATACATCGAAACCGATAACTTTCAAATCAACTTAGAACTGAAGCAAATGCGGAACAAAAATATTATTGCATTGCCAAGATAGTTCTACATGAATGTATTGTTATCTTCAGAGGCGTTGCAGGGAGAACGCTACGATGAGATGTCCCGCGACAGAGAGACGACTTTTTTCCAAACGTTAACCCAAACTGATTATTTTCTTTTTTTGCAGGAGAGATGCCCTCCCGGAAGATAGAAGGTTAGCAGAGCTGGAAGCTAAGATTGGAATGAGTAAACTGAAGGGAATTGCATTCGACATGCCAGTGGGTGGGGGACAAGTCGACCCGAACAAAATGTAAGTTTTCTCGTATATGTACTTATATTTCTGAATGTATTCAAATATGCCAACTTTTTTTTTATCAATTCAATATAGCTGTATTTTTCTGATTCAAAATTATTACGAAAACCAAAGAAAAAGCATTTTGAGAACCGCCGGCGCCGGCCGTCATTATTATTATTTTTTATTGTGATATTTTTGTTTGTTTTTGTATGATGCAATCGGATGTATAGAATGAAATCACATTTCAAAAATTATGGAGCAATCTCAAATTTGATTACGATTTCCACATCAGCGATAGGTGTATTGGCAATAATGTCGGTACCTACTGAACAGGTTGTCATAAGGTTTTATTTATACTTATAATTCTAACGACAACAAAGTGTCATAATTTTCTGACAATATAACTCAGAAATTGACATGGGTGAAATGAGTAAAAATGTACAAAAAGACATGAATAATAAAAAAAGCAACTTTTCAACTGAACTGATTCAAATTAGAATTAACTATGCTGATTAACTGATATTTAGTAATCAGAAGTCACAAATCAATTCAAATTGAAATTTAAAACAAAATAATCGTGCTTTTATTTCTTTGTTACAGAGGCAGGAGGGGGTCGGACTTCTCCTCCAGCGGATAAGGCGACACTTTGCCCTACATTTTGTGATGCGAGGTTTATGGAAAAATTAATTATAAATTCCATTCTGCCAAAAACAAAATGAAATATGTGTAAACGCCAATGAACCATAATAAAAGCATTGTTACGAACGCTGGTAACGTCACTGCCCCATATATCCATCCCTGCTCCTCTCACTGCACGCTGTGTTCGTTCCACTCGTAGCGCTTGTAAAATCTCAAAATGGCACAAGTGATCGGTATAGTCTGTTCACCGATAGAACGGACTTTTTTGAATTTCAGTGATGTAACCTATAGCAAACAAAAGCACCAAAGACTGTAACAACATAGGCGCGTTTGGAACTAATATTAGTTTTGTTCGGTTGATAGTCTTACCCGGGCAAATTATTCCTACGCCAAGCCAATGGCATTACATTCAGTGAGTTTGACACTTACGTACGATTTCTAACCTCCATTTCTCTAAGATGTTTGTTATTTTTAGTCGGCTCGGCTGTTGTGAATGTTGTGTAATGACATCAGCTTCATTCAAAAAAATTATTCTCTCATTCATTAAAATTGGTATTAAACTGGTGTCATTTAAAATTACCATAGCACTTAGCTGTGATTAGCGGAAATAAGCACCTCTTTCTAACTGGAATTTTAAATTTCGCGGGTAACGCTCGGGGACTACTTTTCAAGCGGAGGAATCTGGTGGTCCTTTCTATCAGTGTATAGAGTATAGCTTATTTTGGGGCTAATATATAGGAGGAATAGTTTGTCGCATTGGATAAGACCCTGTTTCTCTGCCAAACCTTCTGGTTGACGTAGAATTGCTCAGCTGTGTCGGAGGTCGTACAGGCTTTATTGCGCTGGCTTGCGTCGGAAATTCGCTCACAAACTTCTTGATCGATTTCCTGCAACTTACGATTCTTCACAATGGGCTAAACGGACGGGGTGGCGTTCACATCCAGTATTGGTCGTAGATCAGGAGCTCGAGATTATCAAATTTTTCGACTAAAATTCAGGAAAAATGACGTGAAAGCCGTTACATCATGTTTCGAGGTCTTTCTAGCGCAGGTGACCAGCGGAAGGTATTCTTCCCAATACTGAATTACTTGAGAAAAGTCTGTGTTAATTTTTTTCTCAATCCAATAAAAAGACCATTTATTATTATTATCATTCACGTTGATCCCGCTCCAGCTGGCAAGAGAGCATCGTTCCCAAGACGCGATTCGTTCGCTCAACGAGATTCGACTGAGGATGATAACTTGGGGTAAATTGTATCTTGATCTTGTACCGCCCATTGATTTCGCCCAGCCACGAAACTGGGCTCCGTTATCACATGAAATCATACTGGGGGCTCCAAAAAGCAAAATCACCTGCTCCTCCAAATCGCAACCGCGCTAAGAGGAAGGGTCATCATCACGAACTTTGACAAAATGTCGGAAACTACCAGAATGTAGCAATAGTATTTAATTGACTTGAGCAGCGGCCCAACGAGATCCACACTGATTGTCGTCCATGGCCCTCTCGGTGGTGTATGGTACCATGTAAGACCAGCAGATTTCCGTTGTTCTGGCTTGAGACTGGCACACGTGTGACATCTAGCCACATATCAGGAAATGTTCTGTTTTATTTATCGGGTAATGTCCAGTTTCATTTAGGACCAAGTCCAAGTGTACCTTTCCGAAATCCGCGCAACGGTCTTCAAAACCCGACGTAGAATCATCTCCTTCCCTCATAATTTTCAAGCCTCGCTCCCTGGACAAAACGCGGAAATGTGTTAATTTTTCTGGATCCACCTGAACGTTTCTCAGCAGACCATCGTACCAAACATCGAAGGATTTCTCCAGGTTCACAGCGTCTATCTTCGACACCGAGCGGAACGGAACAACATGTTTTTTCCCTTTCGATGCACGATGGTAGATTTTAGGGTTGTAGGCTCATTCCGCGAGTCTACTCTGGGGCTCATTGAAATTGTGGAGCCACAGAAGACTGTGGTGGTCTGTCACAACTTCGAACAGCGATCCCTCCAGGGGCCCTATTTCCGGAACCGGGGAACAACTCCCCGTGTGATGTCGCCTAGGTGACAGCCAATCACAGCTGTGGTTGCCTAGCTACTCCACATGTGAACAGATCACGTGTGTTCCAAAAATAGGGCCCTTGATAGTGACGTGATGCTTCAGCCGCCCATATGACCGCCAAGCACTCTCTCAGTTGTGAAAAAATGTCTTTCTTGCCGAGTCAACGATCGTGAAGAGAAGTAGATGACGTGTTCTCGACCATCATAGTTCTAGGGAAGTACTGCATCGATTCCAAGCCCAGAAGTATCCGTCTAAAGAGTAAATGCTTTCTGGAAATTTGGGCAACTCAATAGCTGAACGGTAACTTGCCTTTCTTCGGTTCTGTTGAGAGAAACGGCACACTCACCAGTCCAGCTGGCCGGTACTTTCTTTTTGGTTAGATTTGTCAACTGATGTCGAAACATTTGGCACAAATTTCTATACCATGAATTACTGAAAAGCTTCGCATGTTTTGGACATTTTTGAGGGTTGGGATGCTCAACATGGCCTGGATTTTCTCGGAATTGAGTGCGCAATCGATTACGGTCCTCGATAAGTTCTTAAATTCCCGGCTACAGAACTGACATTTGGCCAACAGCCAACCCAGCTGAACGGAGACAGTCGAACGCTGTCGCTAAGGTTTTCGGATGGCGCTCGAAATCTTGCGAAACCACGATAATGTCGTCCAAATAGACCATTATCGAAGGCTGAAGATGTGGACCAAGGACGGTGTCGATAATCCTTCGACAGGTTGCCGGAGCGTTTGTCAAAGCTCCAAAGCTCATCCTGGTAAACTCGAACAAACCTTTACTTGCTACCGAGAAAGCAGTCAGCTCACGTGACTGACGAGCTAGTGGCACTTGCCAATAGGCACTTTCAATGTCTAGAGTACTAGGGTGCTTGGCATCTCGCAAGGAATCTAGAATAGCCATATATGGTATCGGGTACGCGTTCGGTTTAGTCACTGCGTTCAGCTTCCTGTAATCGACGCAGAAGCGTTGAGATCCACTTTTCGGTAGATACCAGACAAACGGGAGACGACCTTCAAGTTTCATCGCTGATAGCCGCGAGCGTGTGAAATGATGTAATAATCTGAGTCCGGTACTTGGAAGTGTTTCAAGTCGGCATGATATGGATTTTGAAGGGAAGTCATCCGACTATGTAACTTCCCGAATTGGGGTTTCCCAACCGGTTACATGTTGGGCAGCTTCGTACTGTGAATCCAGGTTGGCCACACTTATACACAAGTCGTCTTGGCTGTTGACACTGGCGAAAGGCATGTCCAGGCTTCTGGTAATTTCAGCAGATCATCAAGCCAAAGTTTGTGTCCACTGATTGCCGGCGACTCTCCAACAATTTGCCAAGTACAAGTAGTGATTCCGCTCTAGAAGAAACCTTGTGAAGTCCCAGCTGCGTCTGGTGGAAAGGAGAAATATTCTTCAGGGTAATCTACATTTTCGTTGCCTCCGGAAGTTCCAGAGTGAGCCGATCGAACAAGTTGTCCATAGTAGCCAGATAGATGCCCATTGACTC
Organism: Anaspis maculata; assembly: GCA_949128115.1. NCBI lineage: Eukaryota > Metazoa > Arthropoda > Insecta > Coleoptera > Scraptiidae > Anaspis > Anaspis maculata. Next base: position 86,421,136 of record OX421964.1, on the reverse strand, counting down.
ATCAGGCTCTTGGGTACGTAGTTTGATTTCTTCGAACAATCGATCATTGTAATCAGTCGGCTGGAGTTGTTCTCGCTCGAGAAAAATCAGCAATTTCCAATCGTACAGTCTTTCTAGTTGGTCGATACCATATCAAGCCTCTTCCTAGCGAATAAACCGAAGGCCAAGTCGAAAAGTTGAGCTTCTGGCATTTGTGTGGCGATCCTGAGGTTTTCTATATTCTCCAAAAACGCGCTGAGGGACAGATCCTTCTCCTCTCCTGAATCCGAATAGGTAGATAATGTACATACAGGTACAGGTTTTATCACTGAGCAAATGAAGGTGAGGAGAGATTCGACAAGTTCTTTGGATAACGGTTTATTTATACTCGAAATGCATTTTATTCTGAATAAATCGGAATATTATACAGCTGGTTATGTAGATACTAAGGCAAAAATAAAATAATTATAGAACACAGCTATACATAATGTTGAATGGTCTTGATTAGTACTAGGTATTATCATGAAATTACTTTTATCATTAGTATAATTACCTTTCCATTAAATGTTACTACTTTTCCTCGTGAAGTAGAATTTCATTATTTATTTTCAGACCATGAAATTCTTCGACCGAGTTCCTAATCTTGCTGCTATGATTAAGGAAAATCATGAGACCATTTTTCCTGTAATCTTATGGCGGCTTTACAGAGCTTCGTATAGGTCGCCGGCGACAGCCCCCCGCTCTTTCGTTAAAATCTGGCGGCACCTGTCACGGAAGAGACGACGGTAACGACATGACTTTTCAAATTTGACATGCCTTTAGCTCGATACCTCGCTCGATACCCTTGTTTTAAGATGTTGCAACATGTGCCTGTTCAGACTTCCCTTTCGTTTGGTCCGGAACGAGCAGTTATTGCACTGGAACCACCTGATTTCTTCACCAGTTACATGTTTCGACATGACATGTCTGGTCAGGTCTCCCTTTCGTTTGGTCCGGAACGAACACTCGCTGCACTCATGCCAGTTTATTTCTTGATTGGCTGCGTGTCGCAACATGTGTCTGTTCAAGTCTCCCTTTCGTTTCGTTCGAATCGAGCACTTGCTGCACTGGAACCAATCGATTTTTTTGCTCGCAACGTGTTCCAACATGTGCGACTTCAAGTAAGACTTGTGTTTAGTTCGGTAAGAACACTTGCTGCACTGGAGCCAGTTCTCATTGACTGCGTGCTGCAACATGTGTTTTTTCAGATAGGTTTTTAGTCTGGTGCGGTACGAGCAGTTGTTGCACTGAAGCCAGCCGGTTTCTTCATTTGCAGCATGTTTAATTATAATGTGCTCTTTCAAACGTAGCTTTCGTTTAGCTCGGTACGAACAATGGTTGCACTGGAACCAGCAGCTTTCTGTATCGGCTGCATGTTGCAACATGTGCCTGTTCAGATTTCCCTTGCGTTTGGTTCGGTACGAGCAGTTTTCGCACTGGAACCAACTGATTTTTTCGCTTGCAACGTGGTCCAACATGTGCAATTTCAAACATGACTTATGTCTAGTTTGGTAAGAGCAGCTGTCGCACTGGAGCCAATTTATCTCTTCGCTCGTTGCATGTTGCAACATGTGTGTTTTCAGATTGTCCTTTCGTTTGCTTCGGAAGGAACAGTTTTTGCACTGGAACCAATTAATTTTTTCAGTGCTTGCATGTTGCAACATGTGCCTTTTCAGAGTCCCTTTTAGTTTGGTTCGGAACGAACAAGTGTTGCACTGGAACCAATCGATTTCTTCACTTGCAACGTGCTGCAACATGTGATACGTCAAAGATGACTCAAGTTTAGTTCGGTACGAGCAGTTGTTGCACTGGAGCCAATTTATCTCTTTACTGGTTGCATGCTGCAAGATGACGTGTCTATTCAGGTGTCCCTTTTGCTTGCTCCGATACGAGCACTTGTTGCACTGGAACCAATGAATTTCTTCGTTCGCGACGTGTTCCTTCACATGATATTTCAAACATAGCTTTTGTCTAGTTCGGTAAGAACAGTACTTGCACTGGAGCCAATTCATATCATTGGTTTCATGATGCAACGTGTGTCTGTTCAGATCTCCTTTTCGTTTAGTTTGGTACGAACAGTTGTTGCACTGGAACCAATTAATGTCTTCACTCGCAGCATGTCGCAACATGTGCCTTTTCAAAGAAGCCTTCAGTGTAGCTCGGTAGGAACAATGATTACACTGAAATCCATGAACTTTTCCACTACTTAAATCATGAGTCGACGTATTAGATTTCATTCCTCCAATATCATCGGATGTTCTCACATCGGTCCCATTCAACTCAACTTTGACTTCTTCCGCTGAATCCTGTGGAAACGTTGATGATGCCTTCGGGCGCAAATCGTGAAGACGTCTTGCAAGAAATAAGCTCGATTCAGATTTTCCCACAAATGCCTCACAAAACGACGTATTTTCCTTGTCCGTGATGTTTGGAATGTGTGCTTGTTTGCAATGTTCGTACAACTCGAACTGATGGTGGCTCTTGTAATCGCAGCAGACGCAGGAGAACTGTTCCGGTTCGACAATGGCGTGGAACAGTTTGGTCGAGTAAACGTGTTTGTGATTTCTCTGTACGTGGTGGTCGAGTTGAAAAACTGATGCAGTCCGATACGAACATTGCGAACAGCCATATCTGTCAACAATTTCGGATGAATCTAACCTAAAAAAATATTTAGATTGAAGTAATAATTTGGAGGAGGCCCGAAGGGAAGGTGTGTAACTCACATTTTGTGATGGTGTTTTAGCGACCAATTTTCTTGATTGTATTTGTTTTTTTTATGATGTATGCTGTATGTCTGCAGAATAATATGATATGATGACGAGTAGTCGAGAGGGAGAGGACTGAGAGGAGCTGGTAAAGTAGGCACCTGTCTCCTATCTCGTTCACTTTTAATTTTCACTTTTCAGTAGGATAATGACTTTTTGGAGCAAAAATGAAGTGACATGCTGGGGGGCTACGACTACGACATATGGCACCTGCAAAGTTTTGGAGCGAAACTACCAGCGGTTATCAGCAGTAGGTACATATCCTTCTAACACACTTCAGCTTGTCAGCTTGTCATTTCATTTTTGCTCCAGTCATTCTATTGGCGAAAATCAGCGGCCACCAGAAGGCGCTGAACGCAATCAAACCCACTCAGCAAGAAAACATCTCTGTGACATCACTCAGATGTCTAAGTCACAACTGAGATGTTAACAAAAAAAGTCTCTGCGATGTTGAGTGGACATCTCTGTTACCTCTTATGTCCGGGTAATTAGAACATGAATGAGATATCTCAAAGATGTCCAAATGTGACATACTATCTACATCGCTATTCCACATCTCGTAGATATCACTTTTTGACGTAGGTACATATAACGTCGCATTTTGGATGTGTATTTTTAAATAAAAATTAATTTTTCATCACTTTTCAACATAGTTTTATGTCATAGGAGGTTCCGCACCTATTATTACTAATTTTTACAATCTATACCGCACGTTTTTTCCCTAAGAAAAGTTGTTCTTCTATTGGCGTACTCCGGAGGATTCGAACCTGGATCCCCACAGGTGATAGCTAGAGACACTGCTGCCGATTCTTCTAAGCTACCAACTTGTCTAATACAGTATATTTAAACAGCGAACTTGATGTTCAGGGATATTTCATTAGTACTCCAAACGATACACCGAATCCAAAGAGCCTCGCTGGGGCTCGAAACGTTACAGCAAGACACAAGGGGCTCCGTTGGGGCCCCGGACGTTACAATAAGACATCAACGGGAGTCATCAAAGTATTCGAAAGCACAATAAGACAAAATGGGCCCATTTTGGGGCTCCGAATAACACAAGAGCAGACACAAGAGTTCAAGAGATGTGCGAAAGCCACAACAAAATGCAAGAAGGCCCAGTAGGCTTTCGAAGAACACAAGGAGACACAAACGGGACACACTAGTTCCGAAAGCCACAAGCACAAGAAGACACAAAAATGGTTCCAAACGCCACATGAAGACATAAAGGCTGTTCTGGCATCACACACATGGAATGGGGGGCAAAACTATCAATTAAATATTTTCCGACACACGAAGCTTGACGATGACAGCCCGCGAAATTTGGAAAATCTCAGTGACTACGTCTCATTGACGTCAGTGAGATGTTACACTTCGATCAGTTGACAGAAGTAACAATGTTACGTCCGGTAGATGTCTCATGTGTGATGTTCAATTTAAGTTCATTTCGAAACATCTCTCAGACATTACATCATATAACATCGCGGATGAACATCTCATAGATGTGGAAGTAACGTTCATTGTGATGTTATTTTGTGACATGATCGAGATCATCTCATTTATGAAACATGACATGCTATGCTGAGTGGGAACATGGTGGTCCAAGGGGCCTTGACAAATAAGTACCCAGCGCACAGCCCAGCGCAGTAGCTAGTGTTGTAAAACTACAGTATTTTATCTTTAGGGTCGGTATTTAACCCTGTATTATACACGAAATTTGAACTTGATTGAAAAAAGAAACAAAAAACCCATTTTTTCAAATTAGATAGTACCTAGGTAATGAGTTTGTCATCATGAGCGGAAACCTGTTCACGGGATAAAAAGTTGGAAAATTTGCAGTTTTTCTAGGGAGGAAAACTCGAAAATCATGGGTCCAGTTTCGAACATTTTTCATTCCACAGAAGAAACCATATCCGTATACCAAATTTCAAGTCCATCGGGTCAACGGTTCGGCAGTTATCGATCGTGGAAGATTACAGACAGACACAGACAGACAGCGAGCCCAGCCGTTTGTTATACACGAATTAAGATAGATTAACAAACATTATCCACGCAGCAACAGCACTCAGAAAACAGGACTCAACACGATTTGAACAGTCAACAATAAATTCCCGACGGTTAACCTCCAAAGTAAATGTCAAATCTGTCACATCTGTCAAACAATTGTATAATACATCGGGAGGACGGAGGAGTTTTATACATACAAAAATACCGTACTAAAAAACTGTATTATACAAGTGGTATAATACAACTTCACATCACTAGCAGTAGCACTCGACAGTTGACAGTACCTACTCCAAATCATAAGAATATTGACAGTTTTGACAGTTGAAAAATAATTAAATTTTTTTGTCTTCCTTGTTTAACAGTTTTCCACATTGTCGTGAATGTGAGGTCTATGAATGTGAGCGAGTGAGTGTTGTAGTTTGACTTATTGAATTACTGCGTTTAGTATTGAAGCCACCCGCATTTGGCGGGCCGAAAATAATCCGGAGGAAAATAATTCAAAGCCGTGCAATCGAGGTATGAGAATGTGAATATTCAGAGTCAAAGCATCATTAAAAGATGTCGCTGGCTATTTAATTCATTCGTGTAAATCCCGCAAAGCTCTACAACATAATTTATTTGCCCCTCATCGACAATTCAATAATCGTTCCTGCTTGACGTCCGACGAAATGGTGAATTGGTGCATATGAAGTAAAACACCCGCACATTGACCCAGCTAGTTGCTGCCGTACTCCTGCTATGTTGACGCGCCGTGTTACCGCCCGCTCGCCGCCGCCATCATCCGATGTTCACGTGATGTCACCCGGTGTCCCAGCGCAGTGTATTAAATTACCCATTGGAATTTCACGGCTATACGCCGTTCGCGGTCGTTTTGGATGCGAAAAAATATTCCGAATTGCTGGGAATGGAGGATATCGCCGGAGATTGATCGTGGTACCTGGACCAATCCTCCTGGGCTGCCGTCCGCTCCCGACTTGTCACGTCCGCTGCCGAGTGCTTCTGCGGGCCTGTTAGCGAAGAGTTTTAGTCCCCTTCGAGGAAGCTGAGTTAGAACCCGTTTATGTTGCGTCGCGACCCTCCTAGAGGCCGAAGCGTCGAAGCCCCAATGATGAGCCCCAGCCCACTTGGAAAATGACGAGTCGATTCTCCCCGGCTGATGTGTCTCAAAGGCCCCCTGGAGAAAGTCGAGTTGGAACCCTTCGGAGTCGTGTTTTGGTCCCCTTGGGGGCACGCTGAGTCGAGAACCCTCCAGGTTGAGTTTTGACCCTCCGAGAGACTGATGAGTTGCTTCCCCCGTTGAGTTGCAACCCGTCTCTAGGATGTCGTGTCAGAGCCCTTGGACGTTGAGTCTTGATCCGCCTCCAGGTGTCGAGTCAGAGCCCTCCGATGACGAGCTCCAGCCCTTTTTCCAGGTCGATGTGCCAAGGCCCTTCCGGGGTTGAGTTTCGACCCTTCTCCAAGTCGTAGAGTTGGGACCCGTTGACGAAGTGTTTCGAACCCCCTCCAGGATGCTGAGTCGCGTTCCCTCCACGATGAGTTCTAGCCCACCTCGAGGATGTCGAGTTGAAACCCCTAAATGAACCAGGCCCGATAGAAATGAGGTCTCTTGTTTCGGTATCTCGTGTGGCGGAGTGATGACCTCGACGAGCGGGAGGTTAGTCTTGGTGAGTTGGGATAGTTGCTTACGGTTAGGCTTTGTCGGAAAAATGTATGATGGAGCTCACGCGTGCGTTCTGAATCTGCCTACACGTGCTGGTATCTGCGCTACTGTCTGCCGTCAGGTACAGCCACTTTCAAGCCTCGTCCTTTGTTGGATAACTTCATAGAAAGGTATTCGCGCTCTTGGGCCCTCTGGACTTGGCTTTGTGACTGCGGTACTCAGAGCACCGGACCTAGTGGGTTAGATCTGGAAACTCGCGGGTGAGCTTCCTCTGCGTTTCTGAAGCTCCTAGTTATTCGGAAAATGTAAATTTTGAGAACTACGTGAAAAATCAAGAAATTGGAATAAAATAGAATCGCGTTGAGATCGGGGTTCGGACCCTGCCGTAGAGTTGTAATTGTTGATCGGATCGATGGACACCCCCCCCCCCTCCTTGAAACTAATGATTTTGTTTTAGCGCCACGACCGTTCCTGATATTTCCATGTAGAGTTGTCCCGAGAATGAAAACGTTCTTATTCGAAACTGATGAATTCAATCCGGTACCCAACGACGCCATCGTTCAGATAGGGACTTTGTAAAAATGAATTGTTATTAGGGCTCGATCAGGAATAGTGTAGACGACGATTATTTCGCGTTAGGGCAAAGATTATTTCGACTCCTCTCCGCATCGGCTTTTCGGCGAACACCCTGTATAGTATTCTCTGCGTTTTGTTTCTCCTGGCTGCGGCCTTCTCTCACAAATTGCTGAACAACAACGAACTAGCGCGTATACGGGGCGTGCTCAAACGTTCTCCATCTTAAGTTTGTATCTTGACTAGAGTAATTGTTTCGCGCTCACCATCGGTTTGAAAGTTTTTGGAAGGGCGAGATTTGGTTCAACATTTCCGGTTATAGACACGCGCGACCGCGGGAATCTTTCTGAGCGTTGGGGGCGACTCACGGTGAAAAAAGGGAATAGGCCCCCACAAAGGTAGCCATATCCAATCCTTTCCAAACGGGCAAAAGAGACCATGGCCCAAAAAGAAGCAACAGCCTTTGAAAAGAATGCCACAATAAGGTGGGCTACCATACACACACCGGCCCACAAATCTTGGATAGCACTCGTGGTCGAAGTCACTCTTCTCTTTTCAGTGTCTAGAAGCCGGGCCTAACCCTAACATAACCTCTAACACTAACATAAATGTTGGATCTGATTTAATCACAAAAAGAACTTTGAACCGCGAAAACCAGTCAGAATTAAATGTCGGTCAAGGTGTAGAGTCAGGTGTTCGTCGGAGGGTTGGGTGCTGGGACGTCTGAAATAATTAGGGGAAAGTTATCTCTTCGGGAATAGGTTAGATCTTTTAGATAATTTAGCCTGCGATGTGAAGGTAGGACTAGGTATAGGAGCGAGCCATTATTTAAACATTTTGAATTGTACATAGAAGTCAATAGATTGATGTTATGTTAAAACTTTAACTGTGTCTTATTGCGTTCAAACTCGTAGTCAGACCTGTCTCAACAATCTCGAGAACTCTATAATCGAACAACGAGAATAGAGGCACAACGGGATGTCGTCCTGATACTAGATGATCATCGGCCAAGCGGTTCCAAAAGCGGGAGAAGTGATTTAATTCAAATAAGTTGAATTAAATGCCAGTATAATGGGTTGCCTACCCATTCAGCGGTACAAGACGATAGCTGGGGTCGTTTCAGTATACGCCGATGGACATAATGCACAATGCAGCAGCAAAAGCTGATACGTAAGTTGGTGAAATGCTGGCCGAAAAATGTAATCTTTGAATGCTTATTTACATTACAGGTGTTGAGTTGTGTGAGCCCCTTGTTGCACACAAGGTGGAAATACTAAGCCCCCACAAGACAAGGCATAGGTACAACAGAATGCATCACGAAAATGGGTCAACAATGATCGTTTAGGCCAGAAAGATAAACATTCTTTAGGAGTAATCGTACGACTCATACATTGACTGTAAAGTAAAATTTCAGTAGCTAATAAGCATTTACCGCTGTCTAGAATAATAAAAATCATAGTTTATCAATATAATAATTGAGTACTCTTCAATCATAGGTTTAATCATAGCATCATCGGTTGATGTTAGTGTTTCTACAATGGAAAATATTTTCATATCGATTAAGTTGTTTTAAATCTGAACTGATGATAGTCTTAGCGGTATAAGCAAAATTTCATAAAAATGGCTCCAATTGTGACAAAAGTGTGAAATTTGGTGTGTGGACTCCTAGAAGCATTTAAAAGGTTTTTAGAAGGGGAGCCAAGAAAAATTTTGATTTTAATTTTTTGTGACGTCATTTTTTTAATTTTTTTTTCATTTTTGCAACTATTCAAGATTTTTCACTTTTGCTTTTGTATTATGGTGAGAAATTGCTTATTCTATGAAACGGAAGAAAAATTTGCGAAAAAAATCAATTGAACTGAAATAATGACGTTTTTTTTGTAAAAATCAAACTTTTCCATTTTTCTCGGAAAATATTGTGAATATGTAAAAAATAGAAAAAAGCTATTATTTCTTCAAAAAAGCCCTATCTGAAGTTCCCGAAGTGTTTCTCCAAATTCCAAGCCGTTTTCGAGATATTTGGAAAAATGTTATTTTTTGCAATTGTTCCTTCATATTAGCTCCTGTTACATCAAACACATCACAGGGCTCTTTTTTCTTAGGAATATACTTAGGAATGATCAGACCGAAGATTTCTTAGAAGTTTATTGTGAATTACAATTTTTCCAGTGGCGTAGATCAAGGAAACTCGAACCATTTCTACCCTCTCACCATACTTTCTACACCACTCGATTATTTAGGAAATATATATGACATTTTGGCATCATGGTCATCTAAGATCACCTCGATGATCACCTAGTATGACACTTTTTTTTAAAACAAGATGAGATCGACGATCTTGAGCACACAATTTTTCCGCTGTTCAGATCGACTGCTAAATATCACATTTTGTATCACTTCCTCGATCATCTCCATCATGACTGTTTTAGATACGTTATAGTTTATTGTTTCCCCAAACCGAAAATTATTCACTTTATCAACAGTAAAGTTGGTTGAGTGGCCATCAATGGCGTCGAAGGCATACATGTCATCGCATCTATTTTGTATTTTTTACGGTTTTTTTTACCTATTTGTTTGTAAATATTTGTATTTTATTTGACAAGATGATCATCAAAAGTCACCTGTTATGACATATCCTGTTCAAAAACTCTGGGAGGACAATCAACTCCAATTTATCTGAAACAGTCATGATGGAGATGATCAAGGAGATGATACAAGATGCAATGTTTCGCAGTCGATCTGATCAGCAAAAAAATTGTGTACTTTTTAAATGAAGTGTCATACTAGGTGATCTTGTATGATCATAATGCCAAAATGTCATATATTTTCCAAATATTCGAGTGGTGTAGAAAGTACGGTAAGATAGGGTAGAAATGGTTCGAATTTCTATGGTCTACGCCACTGGAAAAATTACAATTTACAATGAACTCCTAATAGTGCGGGCGCTAAGAGCCAAAATCGGGATGAACCTTGCAAATGGTGATGAAAGCATGAAATTTGGTACACGTACTCAGAATGAGCCCCTCTTTCATATAAGAGGTGGAGCCATGCCGAATTTTCACCGGAAGGGGGCTCGGGGGCTCCTGAAAGTTGAAGTTGCTAGGACTCCCACTAAACGACTAAACTAAACTATTAAACGACTTATCAGTTCGTTTTGACAATTAAAAAGGAAACTTATGAATATCTTGTGAACATTGACGGCGTTTATCGTATTGTCCCGGGAATTTTTCATTATGAAAAAAAATAAGTTCTTCGGCAGAGCACACAAATTGGTTTTATTTTATTTTCACCTACAAAGAATTAATAAGGAGATGTGCAACACGTTGATTCTCACAAATTCGTATCCTCTGAATTCGTTTGTGAAGCTTAAATTTTGATGGTGTATCTTCTTGAAGAGGGGCATTCCAAAGAGTAAGCTATTTTCAACACTAAGTTCAAACAGAAGTTTTCCAATGTTCTGAATCGAAATTACTGAATTCCTTCCAGCAATGCATACCCTGAACCCTTCTTTGGAAGTACCGCGTGCGATTGAACGTGGAGTAAGTCCTGAACCACTATCAGAATTTTTCTTCTGTGATGCTACTATCCACTCTCGACCGGGGCAATTAGGTTCCTACACAGCATGCGCGGAGTGTATACACGATGCAGGGTATTTTCTCGGTTCAGTCAAATTTTTCATGATTGAAATTGTGTCATAATATTGAAATAACGTGTATACACTCCGCGCATGCTGTGTGGGAACCTAATTGCCCCGGTCGAGAGTGGATAGTAGTATCACAGAAGAAAAATTCTGCTACTGTTTCAGGACTTACTCCACGTTCAATCGCACGCGGTACTTCCAAAGAAGGGTTCAGGGTATGCATTGCTGGAAGGAATTCAGTAATTTCGATTCAGAACATTGAAAAAATTCTGTTTGAACTTAGTGTTGAAAATAGCTTACTCTTTGGAATGCCCCTCTTCAAGAAGATATACCATCAAAATTTTGACTCCACAAACGAATTCAGAGGATACGAATTTGTAGGAAACAACGTGTTGCACATCTCCTTATTAATTCTTTGTGGGTGAAAATAAAATAAAACCAATTTGTGTGTTCTGCCGAAGAACTTATTTTTTTTCATCATGAAAAATTCCCGGGACAAGGTGATAAACGTCGTCAATTTTTACGATATACTCATGAGTTTCCTTTTTAATTGATAAAACGAGCTAATAAGCGGTTTGGTGGGAGCCCTAGCACCTTAAACTTTCAGGAGCCCCCCGACCCCCCTTCCGGTGAAAATTCGGCGTGGCTCCACCTCTTATATAAGAGAGGTGCTCATTCTGAGTATGTGTACCGAATTTCATGCTTTCATCACCATTTGCAAGGTTCATTCACCTAGTGCCCCCCCCCACTATAAGAAATCTTCGTCTGATCATTCTGAAGTGTATTTCAAAGTAAAAAGAGCCCTGTCGTGTGTTTGATGAAATAGGAGCTAATACAAAGAAACAGTCGCAAGAAATGACAAGTTTGTCCACGACGCTCTATCCCACTAAACTAATCAAGAAAAGACCGGTTTTCTGTCAAAAATTTTTAAAAAGCGCGAAATTTTTATGAAAAAAAGTTTGTTAAATAATAACGTGCGGCGGTGGTGCTCGCCTCACTCGTGTGCTTTTTTTCACAAACCGTTATAAGGGGGCCCCTCACTGCCTTGTGCCCGGGGCCTCATTTGTTCAAAAGACGACACTGCTTGTAACTATTTCTAAACTGGGAGCTGGGGCTACCAAGTCCAGAAATAAGAGTTTCATTGCACTCGGCCAGTCGTGTTTCGTGCAGAGAGGTGGTCGTGGGTTCCGCGATGAGATCTTAAATTTGTATTTATTTTATGGGGTGCCAACCGAGAGTAGGTAGACGGCTCCAAACTTCTCGGTTAAGTCCATAGAGCGAAACACCCGGTATGTACGCCTAACTCCAAAACGAATGGTGGTTTTTGTGTGGAAACTGGCGGCAACTGACAGGAACTGAAATTGTAAAAATTATTAAATAAAGGAAACGAAATACTTCTTGCGAGAAATAGATGTGTTTACTGATGGAAATATTACTGATTTTACAATTGTGGTATTAATTGAAAACTTTGCACTCAATAAAAAAACACTCGTGAAGCGAAATGCAACAAAGACTTTCTGGTGCGACTATACACCCGTAACAAAAATCAGTAACCGTGGTTAGTCCCTTCGAACCCTATTTGAAGGACGTACTTTCGTCCTGAGATTGATTACGCGGCAAACGACTAGGAGAGAACTTTATTTCTGTGCACAGATATATTTCTTGTCTATCCTAACGCATCCTGACAAAACTCTGTTGCCTCTTTATTCCCTGATAAAATAAAACAAAGGAGGCACCTCAAAATACTCGACTTCGTCAAAAATATACGTCACCGAACACAGGAATTTTTGTAGGAGCAGCAGATGTTTAAGGTCCAGGAGGGCCGATTGAGACGTCTCCGGATGGCAGCAGAAAATTCCTCCCTCATGCGGCAAGGCTTTCAGAAATCGATGGTACTGGCCATACTGGCTGGAAGGTAGCACTTCGCCGGGAATCTTGTTGAAACGCCTCCTGAAGGGTGACGGTGGAAAATCTTGTTGAAAACGCAAAACGTCTCCCGAAGGGTGACGGTAGGAAATCTTTTCTCAGGCGGCAGGCTGCGACGGCATCTTCGTTGGGATTTCGGAAAAACCGCGAAACAGCTGGTCGTGGACGCGCGAGGTTCCAGTCCAGCTGACTCCGACGTGAAGAATGCCGCAGCCTCAGGCTGGCCTTACATTGAGCAGCAAATGCTGCAGCTTTCTTTGCAGCAGAGTTCTGATTGGAACTGACGCCTGTTAATGCTGTCAGTGACCAACATTTGACCAATGAGAGCTCGGCAGCAAAAAAAGCTGCAGCATTTGATGCTCAATGTAAAGCCACCATCAGAACTTGTGGTGCAGAACAGGATTACAGGGACGGCATTCGTTAAAGTCTACAAACGACAAACGACTAGCAAAAAGTTGTCGTCGAATCAAAAATTGGTGGTAGGGCCAGAGGTAACTGCCCTTCGGGCGTACCCGACGAAGTCCATGTGCACAGCTTCTTCATGTCTCAAATTGTGGTCGAATCAAAAATTGGTAGTGGGGCCGGAGGTAACCGCCATTCGGGCGTACCTGACGAGGTCCATGTGCACAGATTCTTCATGTCCCAAGTTGTTGTCGAATCAAAAATCTTTTTTATGAATAAGTGGTTTTATACAAGACTGGATGCCCGCTGCCGGCTCCTAGCGCTAGCGCCCCGTTAATTATTGTATCGTTGAATTCTTGAAACGGGAAACAGAGTTCACATGTGTAGTTGCTAGGCAAGGGCCAATCATAGCTCTCGCTCCTTGCATGGCAACACCGCATGAGAACTTTGTTCCCCATTTCAAGAATGAAGCCCCAGAGATTGTGGCGCGTTCCCCTTGCGGAGTCCGTATACACAACTTTCCAGGGTAACAAGCTTTCGACTCCGTCAGGTTTTTGGAGTGTCGGAATTTCGGGGCTGTCGGGTTATCGGGGCTCCCGGTATTTTGAGGCTATCGGGATTCTGACTGCCTGGATTTTGGGGCTGTCGGGATTCCGTCTGTCGGGATTTCGTCTGTCGGGATTTCAACTGTCAGGATTTTGGATTTGTCGGGATATCGGACTGTGGAGATTTCGGCCTTGTCGGTGTTATGGGGTGTCGGGACTTGGGCTGTCGGGATTTTAGAGTGTCGGGATTACGGCTGTTGGGCTTACGACCGGCTCCCACCAAAACTACAACGATGTACCCAGATCCCGTATATTCATGTAATATCAATAAACTGATACAAGTTTTATACCATTGACACGAATTATTGTTTAACAAGGCACGGTGCGTTGTTTGATGGGCACAGGAAACACGGTTCACATAATGGCTTTTCTGCTGCTGCTACTGCTGCACGCTGGTACCTCCATGTTCCAGCTGGATTATCTATATGTCTTCATCAAGCGCATCAGCGCTCTTCCTTCCGGCCGAATTCCTTTATTGAAATAAAATACGTTAGCGTTTGTTTTGAATAGGTACATATGCCAAGAAGTGACTTTTTCAATGCATCACTTTCTGCTGAATTATTTCTTTGAGCAGGTAGTAGGTACCTAAGGGCTGTATTTCAAGTTAGCGGCACAACTTACACCACCTATTTACGGCATCGATAAGCCAATCATCGCGTCGGATTGTGTTATGTTGCCATAGTGACCAGACGCGGACTTACTCTGCACTTACGCGAACGGATCTCCAACTTGAAATCTAGCCCTAACTGATGAGTAGGTACCTTGATAATGATAAGGAGGAACTAACGAAAAATTATAGGTAATATACCTTTTATTCACCGAGTGTGTAATGATTTCAGGCTTGCCAGGCTGCCAGCATCTGATTACCGAGCACAAAATTAATAATAATAAGAATAATGATGATGTTGCTAGGGACAAGAGGCGGTCCGATAATGCGCCGTAGGCGAAAATCTTTTCAGATATATTAATGTTATTTCCAACAAGGGACTCACCGCTCAATTTGATGTTGATGGCTCAAAGAATCACGGAAAAATTAAGAGAATTTTTGTCTACTGGGCTATACAGGTGTCCCGGAATAAGTGTTACAAAACTCACAGGGAGAGAGATTTGCATTACTTTTGAACCGTTTTAGTTTACTGAAACAGGTTTTTATTGAAAAATAATAACGCATTTCATCAAACATTTTTAGGGGCGAAGATAATAGGGGATGTCCTCCCCCTTTTCCCCCTATTTTTGATTACCCCGAATATTTTTGGAAATTGTTTTAATTTTTGAATCCTACGTTCAATTACAAGAGAAAAGTTACTTCTGCAAAATTTTGATTAGAGACTTAGTTTTCGAGATATTTGCGAGGATATTTGGGATTGAAACATCGCAAAACATCCCGAAATCAAAGCGAAAATTGAGTAATATAGCCATTGCAAGTAATATAAATGATATTTCAAACAGAAAATCCTAACCAAAGAGCCTCAACCCTCAATAAGTGCTTACCCTAGAAGAGAGAGTACCTATTGTAATGTATGTTGGCATGCCTGACAACGACGGTCCGGCGCACACGACCGATGAACGACAGCGGCTGTGCCCACAGCAGCGGCAGTCCAGACTCCGCATCAAGCATCGCACGAAACACGATGTACTCTCCAGTTGTAACAAAATGTATCACAGTGTCCAGCCCTTGTAGTCAGGATTGGCAGTGCTGGAGCATACTTCGGTGGCATCAGCTAAGTGTCGCAGGTTATCTGAGCAAAGCCTACGCGACAGTTTTTAGTTGTTGATTAGATGGAAAGGCTCAACGGGCCGTATAAGTCTGACACCACCCAATGGGTTGTTTTAAAAGGCCATTGGGAGCCTTTATTCGCCCTTACAATAATCTACTTTCACAAAAAGGCGGTGTGGATTCGACCTACCTTCCCAGGTAGGGTTTTGTCAACTGGTGGATGTCAATCTATTGTCTAAACACTTTATACTCACTCTGTCAAAATCACGTCTCGAAAACACTGTCAATTATTATCTACTTATGCCCTTAAAGATGTGTGGTAGCGTTAACCCGAACAGAATAGATGGAATGTCCCTTTTAGTCCTAATTTACTTCATGTTAGTCAATAACTTGAAAACGAGCAACATTTAATAAAATTTATTACAAAAATTAACGAATGAAAATATGTACAGAAAAATAGAAATGAAGCTTAGTCTAAAATACTACCTAATTAGTAACTAAAAACTGGTTTTTCTAAGTTCATGAAATTTGGATAATTTACATAAAATTTGGACGAATAATAATTGTAATCTGTGTTTCATGATAGTTGCGTATAGTGCGCTGGATACATGCATTTTACTAAGTATAGGGAAAAACTATTACACAAAAAATGGAAATTTCAAGCTTACTATGCCTGTTGATTTATTAGTAAAATGATTACAAAAATTGTAGGAAATGATTATTTAGCTTTCGGACTTATTGCTATAGAAAAAGAATTCCTGGACTAGTTTTCCTGGCTTGACGGTGTGAAATTGAATATAACTGGTTTCCGTCGCTTACATGAAATGTGAGCATCGAAAAGAGGCATTTAATTTATTTGGAAAATACGTTTTGATATTTTAGCATAATTTTAATGCCTTAGGGCGTCACAGAAATGTTTGGAAAGTATTTTCTGAATTTACTGATACGTAATTAGCTATTGTCAAAAATGGTTTCAAAAGCTCGCTTCACTGAATAGTTTATGGTAGTATAAAAAAAAGGATTACTCAATTTTGGACAACTCCTTGTCGATTTGTTTTAGGTCTGGTATCGAAAAGACAATTAGAAAATTATGCGTGGTAATTAATACTAGATTTTTGCGAGGAAAAACAATATAGAAGTACGTAATTTTTCTTGAAACGACTGAACTATTATCTCAACCATTGAACGGTGAAAAACAACGTTGTTTGGGCCTAAAGGCATAAAAAGAAACTATTGCATTAATTTTATCCGACGGTAGTCCTATTTTAGAAAGAAGGTAGAGGTGTTCAACGTTTGCGAATAATTTCCAAAATCACTGACTGGATCTTTTGCGCGATTTTTCGCGATAAAAGTATTACCAAAGAAAACTGGAAAATAAATAGTTGACTGGGTTGAATTTATCACTCTATTCGGAAACGTGGAAAACATGCGTTAGAAAAATTTGTATAATTATTGAACGAATTTTTAGCAACACGATTAAATATAGAAAAAGGAGTTCCTTTCAAGCTGCAAAAATTATGACTGCATATTTTTAAGTATGGAAATTTCACAGGTTTAAACATTGGATGCAATTACAGTCCTTATCTAATTACTGTCTGAAAATAAACTAGTGTAAAATATACAAAGGGAAAATACATGAAGAATTTGGGTTCGAATCGAGGCTTTTACGTATGACTATTGTTTAATAATTCGGGCACAATAGAATGGTCATGCAGATGGGACATGACTGAATAAAAACATACTAAAATTAAAGCACAAATCAAAATCATTTCAAGGTATAAGTATAAGAAAAAGAATCAAAAAGGTTTCACCAGAGAAGAAAGTGGCTGCGTAGCGTTGTGTCACATTTTTGTCGGAAACTGAATTAACACTGTTCACTAATTTAGCTGCTGGTAATATTTTAATTGGCTGGCCACTGCACTGTGTATTTTTATTATGAATTGCATCGCACTGACTGTATGTTGGATTTTCACTGGTTCAAAATCAACTGACTAAAACTGAAGTGCACCCACTGGTTTCGTTGTTGCAACTACTTCTTGTCGATACTGCAGGCTAAACTGGACTGACTACACTCTCTTGTCTTCCTTCCGATTTTTTTTCGCTTTTATAATATCTCCCGCGTCAGTAAGATTTACGATTTATTTACCCAATTAGATAGATACTCACGGTACACGCTCGCCCGTGCCTTTATCTGTGCCTATATTGCTAGCCGCGTCTTAAGCCGATGATTGTAGTCGGCATGGAGTACTAGGGGAACCTTTCCCGTGCACTGGTAATTTACGATTTTGTTTTTTCCATTTTTTCTCTGGAATTCTGTTTCATCCTAGACCCGCTTCGTTAGAGATTGAATTTTACGACCTAATATCTATTGAATTTTGCTTGTGGAACCTTATCTTCCGTCCGGCTGGGTGTTAGATTTTCTAAGTATTTACTGGGTTTTTAATAGCACCGAAAGATTTATGGTGGTGTTTTTCTTGTGAATTCGTAAGTGATGTTTGATTCCGCTGTTGGTAAAATCGCGTAGATTTGTATTTGTATTCTGCAAAATGTCGTAAAGGAAGGTAATTTATGTATTCTTCTTTGCGAAGTAATTAGCTTGTTTTTCACTTCGATTTCCCAGTCTTTTATCTGGTTGGCGGAATGCATCGGTAGGTATGTGTGGGTATGTACCAATCCCCACCATCAGCTCGGCGCAGACCTAGCACTGCCATGCATTTCTCTCTTCGATGAAAGGTGCATATTATTTGCTCGGACGACTTTGAATATATGGCGTGCTCTGAAGAAATAATAATTTGACGATTTCTTGAGTTACTTCTGCACATGCGTGTGTTAATTAAATGCTTTGCCATTCACGAATGATAGTAATCGAATTAAATTCGCACAATTATTGATTGATTAAAAGTAATTTTGTTAATTATTGAGTAATTGAAATATTATTGAGTAATTAAAATTCACGACACTCCAGATTGCTATTATTTAATAATTTGAAAATTCACGGCCACCACAGATACTCCCTTCCCCGTTAAAGAAAATCAAGCTACCTAGCTTGATTTTCTACATAGCTACATAGCTTGACCTTCGAGTTATGTACCTCTTGAAATGACTTTGTACTTAACTAAGTACACTTGGCATCTAAACTGACAACTTATCAACTAACAAGCAATAATTTTTCTCAAGACTTAACACTACGCTTACATCTAAGAAAACATCTTATACCTAGTATGATTAAGTACAATCGGTTAAAATAGATAAGACAATATATACACAAAAGGATTACATTCACTTTCAAGATATAACTAAATTTATACATACAACACAAACAATTAACACTTCAACGTTTACACACTCACTCATGTCTTCTTCCTGCTTCGGGGTGCTGCGCGAAGAACTGGAGGGAAAACTGAGGGAAGCGGCAGTTGCGGCTTCTTCTGTAGTGTCATGGGGGAGTACCATATACTAGCACTCAGTAGGAACCTCTCTGCTTCGGCAAGAAACTCCGGCGAAGGTGTACGTGTGAGCATTATCTAATGCTCATTGTGGAAGAAAACTTTGATGCCGATTCTTCGACAGGTGGTTGTCAGGGAACTGAACACTCTTCCTAATCATGGAAATAAATTCCATTTAGGTCTCTGGCATTTTTACTGTGGTGTCCACGAGGCACTGACGAACTATGGTTCCGTCGCAAAGGTGCAAAATGTGACTCGTATCGAAGGAAATAAGCTAATAAGGGTTCACCACACTCTTGGGTTCACATGTCCATGTAGTTGGCACGAAAATGTCCCAAGGGTTAAAGTACCTTTAGGATAACGGTTGCACTGGGTGTAGCACTCGCGTGACACATGACTTGAGTCTAGTCTTACTTGAACTGTTGAAAAACGCGTCAACGGTAGTGTCTGTGAACACCCACCTGTTCCCGTTCTTGTAGTGTCGGTGACCCTGGGTAGTGGCGGGTGAATCTAGTCGGATTACACCAGCCTCCTGAGGGTGCGGTGACAGTTTCTTTGGCACCCTTGGCTTTTGACTTAGCACGACTTGTGCTCCTGTAGGCTCCTGGAGGGTACTTCCATGTTCCTTGAGTGGATGTTTTTACTCAACTAGGTGTAAGTGTAACTGGTTGGGTGGTCCAGTTACCAAGTGAACACTTTCTCCTTCTCATCCCTTTTGGGTGAATTGACTTTGAATGTGCTTTTACAAACAGGTTCCCTAGCTTGACTTGAACTTGATGATTTGAAAATTTACTTTTGATACTCTTGCCTATAGATACTTTCTAACTAAGTTTTTCTGAAGGACATTCAATTCAAATATGGAGTGAAATATGCAGGTAAATCTTGCAACTTTTGAAATAGAGAAATTCTTGAGATTTCCGTTTTTAAATTAGTCAATATCTTGCTTGTCTAATTTTCTTCAGTTTTCCAATCATCTCAAAACAGGGCTGGTCAAAAAGTCCAGGTCAGTTTCCCTTGCTACAATCTCTTGGATTTCCCATAATTCAAGAGACGCAGCAATGGATCTCAGTTTCCCCTGCTACAATCTCTTGGATTCCCCATAATTCAAATGATGTAGCAGTGGATGTGTATTCAGTTGAATTCTCAAATGGATTACACATTTGAAAATTCAATTTTATTCAACTTTCCAATAGGAGTAACCTCATTCGCTTCAATTTTTCACCCTTCATTTGGTTTTACTACCCTTCTTATTGAAAACTTTACTTTAACACCTTTACTATCTTGAAACCAATTCTTAGAAAACACTAATGGTTGCCCTCTCACTTGTCCCAACAGGGATATCTAGGCCTTTGCCTTTTGAGAGAGACTAGATGTGATTTATTTGCGAAAAATCACAACTAATCTCGCTTTTTGGATAATGGTTCCTGACTTATGTAAAGTAGAAAATGCTGTTCGACGATTTCTTAGTAGAGGCAACACAACAAGCAGTTTGATGGACAATTTATTCAATAACTGAGCAACTATTACATTTTCATGACATAGTATTGATTCAAACAGATTTTATTTACACTAGAGCGCTCCTACTGGTAACTATACGCACCACGATACAGCATTTTGAGTCAGTGACCATTACCATTGGGGTTATGTGAAAACGCGAGGTGAAACGCTTCTTTCCAATGAACTCACTTGGCGAACTGAAATCTCTAAAAACTAACGAGGCATCCCTAAGCTATTTAGGAAATCAAAATGACGCAATATGTTAGATGAGCAATTTTTGTGAATATACATAAAATTTACTATTTGAAAAATAAAATCATTACCCTGTAAGTGGTAACGAAAAAAAAATCTTTGTTTTCAGCAACGTTTTTGAAAAAAATCATTTACGGTGAATTTCTAAATGGCGCGTTTCAACACCCACGGGTGATCTCTTGCACCACCGTGACTACGGGTACGATGAATGGGTGAAGGTGGTGTATTTGCTCTCCTTGGGGATTGAATGGGTGAATGGGGTGTATCTGCCCTTCTTGGTGGAATAGGTGAATAGGGTGTACTTGCCCTCCTTGGTGGTTGAATAGGTGAATGGGGTGTATTTGCTCTTCTTGGTGGTTGAATGGGTGAATGTGGGGTATTTGCCATTCTTGGTGGAATAGGTGAATGGGGTGTAATTGCCATTCTTGGTGATTTAATGGGTGAATGTGGGGTATTTGCCATTCTTGGTGGAATAGGTGAATGGGGCGTATTTGCCCTCCTTGGTGGAATAGGTGAATGGGGTGTATTTGCCCTTCTTGGTGATTGAATGGGTGAATGTGGTGTATTTGCCATTCTTGGTGGAATAGGTGAATAGGGTGTACTTGCCCTCCTTGGTGGTTGAATAGGTGAATGTGGGGTATTTGCCCTTCTTGGTGGAATAGATGAATGGGGTGTATTTGCCCTTCTTGGTGATTGAATGGGTGAATGTGGGGTATTTGCCATTCTTGGTGGAATAGGTGAATAGGGTGTACTTGCCCTCCTTGGTGGTTGAATAGGTGAATGTGGGGTATTTGCCCTTCTTGGTGGAATAGATGAATGGGGTGTATTTGCCCTTCTTGGTGATTGAATGGGTGAATGTGGGGTATTTGCCATTCTTGGTGGAATAGGTGAATAGGGTGTACTTGCCCTCCTTGGTGGTTGAATAGGTGAATGTGGGGTATTTGCCCTTCTTGGTGGAATAGATGAATGGGGTGTATTTGCCCTTCTTGGTGATTGAATGGGTGAATGTGGGGTATTTGCCCTTCTTGGTTGTACGGGAGTTCTCACCCTAACTTGTTCTGCACTGCTTTGTTCATGTTCTTGACTTGACGCATTGGAATCAGTGTGGACTGTTTCAGAACCTTCGTCACTACTCTCGCTTCTAGCACTAGGTGAACTGTTAGTACGGTTACTGACGTCTTCGCTATTTCTGTCGGTTACAGAATGACTACTAGATTCAGTTGGAGGAAGTGATATTATTTCAGGTTGGTGTATTTCACTTGGGGCAAAAGTAACGATTGGTGATCTTGGCAATCTAGCTGATGGTTTTGCTCTTGCGGGACGGTAGAAGGGTAGAGGCAGCATTGGCTGCTCTTCAGAACTAACTTCTCCTGGTCCAGCTTCGAAATCTTGATCGGTTCCTTTACATAATTTGATGCGGTTGGCATGAACAATCATTTCTTGGGATCCTCCGATTTCCTGGAGTTTAAAATTGACTGGTCCCGTCTGCTCAACAACACGATATGGTCCTTTCCATTTCGGATGAAATTTGGTAGCAAGGTTGCTATTTGGCTTTACAGCTTCATTGCGTAAGTAGACTCTGTCTCCTATTGAAAATTCGCGTTTCTTTGCGTGTTTATTGAATGTTTCGCGTCTTTTTGCAGTTACGTTATCTATACTTTCTTTAGCCAATCTATATGCGGTCCGAATTCTTCCTGATAATTCTGTAGCGTAATTTTCATCAATGTCATAGCGCACTCTGGTTGGATGTAGAATGTCGTGGAATGGTAATTCCATGTCTCTTCCGTGCATTAGGTAAAATGGTGTTTCTGACGTCGTTTCTTGTATACGATTTCTCAAGGCCATCAGACAAAATGGTAACATATTGTCCCAGTCTGGATTGTTCTCGGAAACATAGTGAGATATCATTACTTTCAATGTATGATGCATTCTTTCAACTACGCCATTGGTTGACGGGCGATATGGACTTGTCTGCAGTTTTTCAATTTTCAAAAATTTACAAAGATCTTTAAATAAATTACTCAAAAATTGCGATCCACAATCGGTAAGTAGTGCTCTAGGTGCTCCATGTCTTGCAATAATACCTTCGGCAAAAGCTCTAGCAACTGTTGAGGCTTGTATATCTGGCAGAGGGATACATTCAGGATATCTTGTGAGGTAGTCCATACATGTCAAAATGTATTTGTTGCCTTTTGTTGTCATGTTTAGTGGTCCTACAATATCTAAAGAAATGAGTTCAAATGGGACGGACGGACTTCTCATCCGTTGAAGTTCTGCTGGTTTCTGTGGGTTAGTTTTCATGATGTTACATGAATGGCATCTCTCTACGTATTTGGTGACATCCGTAGCCATGTTCTTCCAAAAGAAATCCTTCTGCACTAGTTCTAAGGTCTTCTGTTGTCCTCCATGGGCTGCAGTTGGAGCGTCATGATACAACTGTAGTATTCGTCTCATCATGACTCTCGGCAACACTAGCCGATCTTTTCTTTCTCCATCTCGTCGCTCTTTGTAGATCAATCCGTTCCTGCTTCTGTAGAAACCGTCTTTTGCTGCTAGTTGTTGGATTGCTTCCTCTTCTTCTTGTTTCTTCTGGATTTCATCCAGGTCATAGATTATTGGAATCAAATCTATTTCCGGTTCGTGTTCATGGATCGTTGCAATCGTTATGCTAGATATGGCAGATCTACTTGTTCCTGGTGGAGTAAGATGCGGTTCCTTAGGTTCTTCTGCTTCCGTTTTCTCTTCCTCGTCTGTATCTCTCAATCGGGTGAGCGCATCAGCATGATTTAATTTTCCTGGGCGGTATTCGATGGTGAAATCATATTCCATAAGTGACATAGCCCACTTGGCTAATCTAGAGGATGGATCTTTGATGTTTAATAAGTACTTCAATGGTCTATGATCAACATAAATTGTGAAATGTGTTCCTGTGAGGTAAATCCTGTAATATTTTATAGCCCATACCACTGCTAAGCATTCTCTTTCAATCGTACTATAGTTTCTTTCGGCTTGATTTAGTACTCTACTAGCATATGAAATAGGGTGTTCTGCATCTCCATGTTTCTGAGATAGGATTCCGCTGATCGCGATGCCAGAGGCATCTGTTGCAAGTATGAATTCCTTGGTGAAATCGGGATATCTTAAAATCGGTGGTGTTATCAACGCTCTCTTCAACGTTTCGAAGGCTCTTTCTTGTACTGGAGTCCATAAGAATTTGGTGTTTTTCTTCGTAAGTGCTGTTAAAGGGTTAGCAATTTCTGAAAATTTTGGTACGAACTTTCTGTAAAATCCACAAAGTCCTAAAAATGCTCTGATCTCTTTCACAGTTTTTGGTCGGGGATAGTTCTCAATTACTTTGGTTTTCTCTGGATCTGTCGTACATCCTTCTGCAGAGATGACGTGTCCTAGATATTTGGCTTCTTTCATTAAGAAACTACATTTGGTAGGCTTGAATTTTAAATTATTCTCTTGCATCCTTTCAAAAACATGTCTCAGTCTACTTAAATGTTCGTCAATGTCGTCTGAACTGTAGACAATTATGTCATCTAGGTATACCAAACATTCTAGTCCTGTGAGTCCTGCTAGAACAACGTACATGAGACGTTGCCACGAGCTAGGGGCTGATTTTAAACCCATTGGCATACGTATGAATTGCCAGTGCCCGTATGGCGTGCTAAAGGCTGTCTTCTCCCTGTCCCTAGGGTCCATTTCGACCTGGAAATAGCCACTGGCCAAATCAAGAGTCGAAAACAGTTTTGAACCACTCAGACGGTCAATGGTCTCTGATAAGTTCGGTAAAGGAAAGAAATCTGCCTTCGTGATTGCATTCAACTCTCTATAGTCGATACAAATTCTAAGTTCAGGCTCTTCACCGGGATGACGTTTCTTCTCTACTAAAACTACTGGCGCTGACCAGGGTGAATGGCTTGGTTCAATAATTCCATCTGCTAACATTTTGTCGATCTCAGCATCTAATGCCTGTTTCCTGGTGTAAGGTACCTTGTAAGGTCGCTTTGCTATAGGCTGTACGTCTTCTGTGATGATTCGATGCTTGACCTTGTTAGTGCATGTTAACTTCTGATTGGGTGTTTTGAAGATGTCGCTAAATTCTCTTACTAAATCCCTTAACTTTTGTTGATCTTCCTCATTTTGAGTTTGGATGTTCAAATTCTTAATCAATTCTTCTTCTTCCTTAGAGTTTCGTTTCCTCATGGTTGCTATACTAACTCGTTTTCTCCTTGGAGAACAAGACCTTGGCCTCACTTGAGCATCGTAAGCTGTACCAACAATCGTTCCTTCCTTCAACAATTGTTCTTGATTGGTGACATTAATCAACTGGAACGGCATTCCATTATCTCTTTTACAAAATACTCTGACTCCAAACACTCCAGGTGTAACTTCCTCATAAGGTTCAATCAACACGTTCTCGAACTGCGCATTATTCTTGATACGTGTAAGACAAATAGCTTTAGATCTGGGTAGAAGAATCACGTCGGATACAAGGTGCACATGAAGAGGGCCCTTCTTCGTGAGTGCTTCTTTTTCCTTTGATTCTTCGGCTTTTCCCATCTCTTGTCTGCTTGTTTGTCCTTTTCCTGAACTTCTCCTCACAGAGTCATTTCCTTTGATTTTCTTCCTACAATCGTTCGAATTCCTCACATCAATTTCCGCAATTTCTTCATCGCCTACTTGTCTGGGAGATTCCCTTGAACTTCCTTGTTCAATAACCTCAACTTTCCTTCCCTGAGTTTTCAACAAAATCTCTTTTTGTGCTTCTCCTGATTTTACTCCATTTGATTTTTGCTCGCTACTTTTCGTACTTTTTCGTGATGTTGTGCCGACCTGTTCATTGCTAATTCCCTGTCTTCTGCGACTTTCTTTGCAGTTAGAAGTTTCTCTGTGTTCACATGTTTCTGCTCTGCTAATGGCTTCAACTTCCGTGGTGTTCGAAGTATGAATATGGGAACATGTATCACTCCTCGCATGAGGATGCGTTGCTACAGGCTGTTGAATCCTTCGTTCCTTCTCTTTCTTTGCTTTCTTCCGATTGCGTAATGTTTCCTTTACTTCTTGCCTTTCTACTTGCGTTTCAGCATGATTCACAATTTCTTCCAAGTCCATCGTAACCTTTGGAAATTTTTCTTTTTGGTGAAAAAGAAAAATTTCATTGTTGCGTTCAGCAGGTTGCACACTGGAGATAATCCCTTTATCACTTGGAACATCTTCTTTTCCACAATGAAGGGGTATAATAACATCATTAATTTTCAGACAATTTTCTTTCCACGAGATTTCCGTTTGGGTTTTCTTTAGAAAATCCAATCCGATTAATAAATCACCGTCGAAATTCATGTCGTTATCGACTATGATGAAATTATGCGTTATCTCCACATTTCCTGGCAGTTCTAAAACTACAGGAACTTCCCCATGCTGAGGGATGACATTACCCTGAATATCTGAAATATGTATAGCTGGTAATTTCTTGATTTTTGTCAGGTTCATTGGTATGGTGACCTTGACTAGTGAGACTGCGGCTCCCGTGTCTAGTATAAGTTTACGAGGTTTACCACAAATATTTACAAATACTGTGTTTGTTCCTGCTAAATGAGCAATCCTGACAGTTTCACTCTTCTGACAAACTTGATCTCTGGTCTTCCCATGGTGGCTTAAACCTTCTTCACAAGTACATCTACTCGTTACTTCCTGGGTTTCCATCACTCTTCTCTTCTTTTTCTTACTGGGTCTCTCCAGAGGACTCAACGAGCCTTCATCAGTTTCCGTGGCTGATTTCTTTGACTTATCAAAGAGGCCGTTAACACTGGTCCTCAAGGAACACCCACTAAGATTAGTTGTTACTTTCTGAGCTTCCACCATTTCTCTCCCATTTTTCTCACTGGTTTTCCCCAGAGGACTTGACGAGCCTGCCTCAGCTTCCGTAGCTGTTTTCTTTGACTTGTCAAAGAGGCTGTTAGCATTAGTCCTCAAGGAATATCCAGTAAGATTAGTTCGTGCTCGAGGGTTTTTCATTCTGGTACATGAAACAACCGTATTCAATGCATGGTTCGTGTTCTCGAATACCATCGGTAGGGTAGAGTTGTGAACCTTCAAACAGTTCTCTTCCCATGAAATTACACTTTGTGTTTTTGTAAAGAAATCCATGCCAAGCAATAGGTTCCCTTCAAATAAAGTATCATCACCCACTATGACAAAAGGATGTGTCACTGTCACTCCATTCGGTAGAGTAATTTCCATGTCAATCATTCCATATTGCGGGATAGGAGTCCTTTGAATATCGCAAATGTAGGACTGAGGTAATTTCTTGATTTTATCGGTGATGGTAATCGGTAAACTTTGTTTAACCAGCGATAATGCCGCGCCGCTGTCTAAAACCACTTTATAGTCTGTTCCTTCTATGTTCATAAATACAGAATTTTGCCCTCGAGAATATAAAATACCGTTGTTGTTGGCATTCCTCCTAGCACTTTTTCCATTATTAAAGGAGTCGATTCGTTCCTTCCCACTGAAGCGATTCCTATGATAATGTTTTTGCTTGTTTGTACTATCATTCTCAAACTTTCGGTTCCGACAGTACTTTGCAATATGGCCTGCCTTGCCACATGAATAACACGTTGATGAGAATTTACGTTGATGAGGTTTTTGAAAATCAGAAAAACTTTTGTTAGCGTGTCGTATGCTAGAATTGTTGGTAGTATTAACAAAACATCGCGAGGCAAAATGGCCTGCTTTTCCACACGAGAAACACTTGATTGGAAATGTAACACGTTGCTGATGGTGGTTTTGATAACTTTTAGCAAAACTTTGACTCCGACACTGCGATGCAAAATGACCTGCCTTGTTACATGAATAGCACGTTGATACAAATCTTCTACGTTGCTGGTAAGGTCTCTGATAGTAAAATGTATCCGGATTAGTTTTTCGTGCATTAGAATAGAATTCAATACTATTTCCCAATCTGTACTCATCATTCCTATTTGCGTAGTAGGGTCTTGTACTTTTCCTCATTTCCGTTCTGATCTCGGGTTGATAATTAAAATTTGTCTTTCTTTCATTATCGTAGCGGCAGTACGCAACAGGTGTACTAGGTATATCATTGTTGTTTTTCCACAATTCTACACTTTCAGTTGACGAGTGCTCTCGATCCTCGACCGATTCAAGGTATTTCAGAAAAGTTTCTTCTTTTTCGGCTATTTCTACAGCTTTCCGAAGACTTTCTGGCTCAGATGACATAACCTTGTAGTTGAGGGGGTGAAGGAGACCCCTCTCAAACTGTAAGCGAACCTTACAGTCGAACTGTTCTTGCAATATTTCATGTTCAAAAGGATCACTGCTTACTTTCAATTTTTCACCAAATGCTCTTGCTGTCTCGGCTAATCTTCCAGCGAATGCCCTCACTGACTCGTTTTTGCGTTGGATGCACTGTTGAAACTCAGTCATACACTGAAGTGTTAGCTTCTTTGGTTCGAACCGGTCAGTCAACAACTTGGAAAATTGTTCCCAGGTGGGGTTGGTTGAGGAATTTATTTCCCATGTTTTACGTGCGGCTCCTTGCAACTTCAATGTGGCAACTGATACTTTCTCCTGTTCTGTCCATCCAGCAAGGTTCGCAGCTTCGTCAACTCTTCGCAAGAAACTCTTAATCGGACCTTCTCCGTCATAGTCCGGTAACAACTGTATCATAGCAGTTGTGCAATCCATTTCTGCTATGGTCTACACAACGGCCATTTTATATAAGAAAAACAAACAAAAAAAAATCTTTCGGAACCTAAAACTAATTAAATTTTCTCATAATAAAAAAAATTTTCGTCATGATATCTGAACTCTATCAGTAGATAGTTGTTATAAAAAAATAACTGTGCTAAATAGCTCGTTATGGTTTGATTAGGGACATTCCTTCCTTCCGTCGGGTTTTTGGGCTTAAAAATTGTTTCGTATCGGTATTGATTCGATCTCAATTAAGCATTAACTGCTGCTCATACCAGACAACTTCACACAACTCCTGTAAGATGGTTTGATAAGGGGCATCGCACATTTTTCCACTGGCTATCCAGTACTCCCGAAATATGCAAGGCGTCCCTTATTTAGTTTGCTTTCAAACCAACTGCCCGTGTTAACACCAGTTGGTTCCAAAGCCAAACGAACTAAAAAGAAAGAGAACTAAGTTGTGACTTCAGTTCTCTCAGTCCGTTATTCTCAGCACTCATTCTATCAGGGATAGGAAACAATTTATTTTCTATCACCCCAAATTATTCCCCATTCCTGAATTTTGTATAACTTATCCACAATTTGCCAAATAACACCAAAAACTTCCCGAATTTAGCAGCTAACTAACCAAAATCCTCACAGTAACCAACCGGGTTAGTCTTTGACTAGTGGAAACCTTGAATTTCCCGGGGAAATTCCACCTCAAGATTGTCCACATGTCAAAGTTAAGTTGAGTTTGGGGAAAAAAATTTCTACCGGATGTTGGAAACGCTTATTTTCAGACTCGTATTGTCTAAAAGAGGCTAATAAGTTCTTAACACTGGTGATGATTATTCATCTAATTTTCTCACACATCTCAAGTTTATTTCAATTCAATTTCAATTCAATTTCAATTCAATTTCAATTCAATTTCAATTCAATTTCAATTCAATTTCAATTCAATTTTAATTCAATTTCAATTCAATTTCTCTTGAAAGTCTAACTATAAAATTTATTTATGACATTCACAGATATTCGTTCCAAAAAATTTTCAAAAAGTGTACCCAAACAATAAAAAAAAATTTATTTTTTTTGAAATGTTCAAATGTGTACCTAAGCAATCAAACAATTTATTTTTTTTTCAAATATGTGTCTGTAAGCAATCGAACCAAAAATAATTTTTTCTTAAATATGTGTACGTAAGCAATTGAACAAAAGAAATTTTCTCAAATATGTGTACGTAAGCGATGGAACAAAACAAATTTCTCGCGAATTTCCAAATATGTGTACTCAAGCAATCAAACAGAAAGAAAATTTATTTTCGTAATTTCCAAATATTCTGTAAGTATCCAATGAAAATTTTCTCACGCTATTTTTTTCCAAACATCTCAAGTGCACGACCCCGCGCATCTACTATTCACATGCACTTGCGTTACACAGGTAGTCTCATATGATTCCAAACAAAACCAAGTCGGAGTGTGTGAAACTTTTCTTCTTCCCGCACCAAAAATCCAAATTTGACTAAAAAATTCAATTGTGATAAAACAAAAGAGGTTATTTTAGAATTGAATAAATGACGAGTGTAGTTCTTCCGTTACGGTTTTCAGCTTAAGTTGTCCGTCGCTATTGTCATTTCTTTTTCAATTATTCGGTTCTCTTTTTTTTTCAAACAAAAATTAATCAGAAGTGCCTAATTGTTTCAAATGAGCAAAACCGGCTTTAAAGTTCTTTTTACGATTTTCCACTTATTCTCTCTTTCTAAGAAAAAAGCTCAGTCCGGAACAGCAGGCTTGCTTTTGAGAGACTATCGAGTGCAAATCTTTTCGCCAACGGTTTTCTTCCTCTCAAAACTCATGGTATGTTCACTCATAACACAAGGTTTGGAGGAACAATGTTTATGGAAAAAAGTTTCGCACACGAGAAAAAAAAAATTCAAAAATTTTTTTTGAAAATTTTCAATTTTGACTTTTTGACAATCTTGACAATCTCTTTTTGACAATCCCACTTCTGACACCAAAAATATGTCCAGCCCTTGTAGTCAGGATTGGCAGTGCTGGAGCATACTTCGGTGGCATCAGCTAAGTGTCGCAGGTTATCTGAGCAAAGCCTACGCGACAGTTTTTAGTTGTTGATTAGATGGAAAGGCTCAACGGGCCGTATAAGTCTGACACCACCCAATGGGTTGTTTTAAAAGGCCATTGGGAGCCTTTATTCGCCCTTACAATAATCTACTTTCACAAAAAGGCGGTGTGGATTCGACCTACCTTCCCAGGTAGGGTTTTGTCAACTGGTGGATGTCAATCTATTGTCTAAACACTTTATACTCACTCTGTCAAAATCACGTCTCGAAAACACTGTCAATTATTATCTACTTATGCCCTTAAAGATGTGTGGTAGCGTTAACCCGAACAGAATAGATGGAATGTCCCTTTTAGTCCTAATTTACTTCATGTTAGTCAATAACTTGAAAACGAGCAACATTTAATAAAATTTATTACAAAAATTAACGAATGAAAATATGTACAGAAAAATAGAAATGAAGCTTAGTCTAAAATACTACCTAATTAGTAACTAAAAACTGGTTTTTCTAAGTTCATGAAATTTGGATAATTTACATAAAATTTGGACGAATAATAATTGTAATCTGTGTTTCATGATAGTTGCGTATAGTGCGCTGGATACATGCATTTTACTAAGTATAGGGAAAAACTATTACACAAAAAATGGAAATTTCAAGCTTACTATGCCTGTTGATTTATTAGTAAAATGATTACAAAAATTGTAGGAAATGATTATTTAGCTTTCGGACTTATTGCTATAGAAAAAGAATTCCTGGACTAGTTTTCCTGGCTTGACGGTGTGAAATTGAATATAACTGGTTTCCGTCGCTTACATGAAATGTGAGCATCGAAAAGAGGCATTTAATTTATTTGGAAAATACGTTTTGATATTTTAGCATAATTTTAATGCCTTAGGGCGTCACAGAAATGTTTGGAAAGTATTTTCTGAATTTACTGATACGTAATTAGCTATTGTCAAAAATGGTTTCAAAAGCTCGCTTCACTGAATAGTTTATGGTAGTATAAAAAAAAGGATTACTCAATTTTGGACAACTCCTTGTCGATTTGTTTTAGGTCTGGTATCGAAAAGACAATTAGAAAATTATGCGTGGTAATTAATACTAGATTTTTGCGAGGAAAAACAATATAGAAGTACGTAATTTTTCTTGAAACGACTGAACTATTATCTCAACCATTGAACGGTGAAAAACAACGTTGTTTGGGCCTAAAGGCATAAAAAGAAACTATTGCATTAATTTTATCCGACGGTAGTCCTATTTTAGAAAGAAGGTAGAGGTGTTCAACGTTTGCGAATAATTTCCAAAATCACTGACTGGATCTTTTGCGCGATTTTTCGCGATAAAAGTATTACCAAAGAAAACTGGAAAATAAATAGTTGACTGGGTTGAATTTATCACTCTATTCGGAAACGTGGAAAACATGCGTTAGAAAAATTTGTATAATTATTGAACGAATTTTTAGCAACACGATTAAATATAGAAAAAGGAGTTCCTTTCAAGCTGCAAAAATTATGACTGCATATTTTTAAGTATGGAAATTTCACAGGTTTAAACATTGGATGCAATTACAGTCCTTATCTAATTACTGTCTGAAAATAAACTAGTGTAAAATATACAAAGGGAAAATACATGAAGAATTTGGGTTCGAATCGAGGCTTTTACGTATGACTATTGTTTAATAATTCGGGCACAATAGAATGGTCATGCAGATGGGACATGACTGAATAAAAACATACTAAAATTAAAGCACAAATCAAAATCATTTCAAGGTATAAGTATAAGAAAAAGAATCAAAAAGGTTTCACCAGAGAAGAAAGTGGCTGCGTAGCGTTGTGTCACATTTTTGTCGGAAACTGAATTAACACTGTTCACTAATTTAGCTGCTGGTAATATTTTAATTGGCTGGCCACTGCACTGTGTATTTTTATTATGAATTGCATCGCACTGACTGTATGTTGGATTTTCACTGGTTCAAAATCAACTGACTAAAACTGAAGTGCACCCACTGGTTTCGTTGTTGCAACTACTTCTTGTCGATACTGCAGGCTAAACTGGACTGACTACACTCTCTTGTCTTCCTTCCGATTTTTTTTCGCTTTTATAATATCTCCCGCGTCAGTAAGATTTACGATTTATTTACCCAATTAGATAGATACTCACGGTACACGCTCGCCCGTGCCTTTATCTGTGCCTATATTGCTAGCCGCGTCTTAAGCCGATGATTGTAGTCGGCATGGAGTACTAGGGGAACCTTTCCCGTGCACTGGTAATTTACGATTTTGTTTTTTCCATTTTTTCTCTGGAATTCTGTTTCATCCTAGACCCGCTTCGTTAGAGATTGAATTTTACGACCTAATATCTATTGAATTTTGCTTGTGGAACCTTATCTTCCGTCCGGCTGGGTGTTAGATTTTCTAAGTATTTACTGGGTTTTTAATAGCACCGAAAGATTTATGGTGGTGTTTTTCTTGTGAATTCGTAAGTGATGTTTGATTCCGCTGTTGGTAAAATCGCGTAGATTTGTATTTGTATTCTGCAAAATGTCGTAAAGGAAGGTAATTTATGTATTCTTCTTTGCGAAGTAATTAGCTTGTTTTTCACTTCGATTTCCCAGTCTTTTATCTGGTTGGCGGAATGCATCGGTAGGTATGTGTGGGTATGTACTGTAACGGTACAACCCCTTTCTCCTAACCCGTCAGTTGACATTCCGGCGTGATCGTCTAACAAAAGTGTAAACCATACTTAACTGCTGTCTGGCCTCTTACAGTAGATTCACAAACACTGAGGTGGACTCCGCTAATAGAGCCACCCCTTTTCTTTCACTAACCCTTTCACTGGCTCTGTCAAAGAAAGTGACAGTACGAGAAGCTCCGCTGATAGAGTCCCATTCCACTTTTCCCTACGTTGTCAAATTAATTCATAACCGCTTGTTCTTTCATTGATAAGTGACACAAGAGAACAGGTACTAAACAGAGAGATATAACACGAAAGTCAACCACAATCCTGTTTATTACAACAAAGTCATAATAGAGAGAAGACAATTGATACACAGGTCCTTAATCCTACCCTAGTCAGTGGGAGATTTCTTTAAATATCCTATTTTAAATCAAATCACAGTTCTCTAATTAATTAGCGTAATCGGAGTCATACTGACCTCCTCGTGGAAAATGTAACCATGGCATTCGCCTATTGACCTGGTGGGGAAACCACGGAAAACCCACCAGGATGGTCTTGTGCTGTGATTTCAGGGACTTGCTACAGTTGGTACAGCTCTGCCTACCCGCAGATTGAATCCCTATTGCAAACGACCTAACTTATTGAAATAACACGGAGGACGTTGCCATGATACCTGAAAGAAAACCCTATCCAAATTTAACAACAATTCAATTTTGAGCTGAACCAAAGGGGAAGAAACTCTACCTAAACC
This sequence comes from Anaspis maculata, assembly GCA_949128115.1. Classification (NCBI taxonomy): domain Eukaryota; kingdom Metazoa; phylum Arthropoda; class Insecta; order Coleoptera; family Scraptiidae; genus Anaspis; species Anaspis maculata. The sequence goes on along the minus strand of OX421964.1, from coordinate 86,387,426 downwards.
GCAACGCAAATTAAACACTTGACTGCTCGAAATACGGAACGTAGCGACGTTTTACAAAACATGACGCCCAGAGTAACAACAATAAACACTGAATTCCATGTCAGTAATCACACTAATGTTATCACACAATTCTGTCGCTTGACGCAGGCTTACAAATCACCTACGCCTTATCAACCACCTGTCCTGGAAACCAATAATTTGCCGTGCTTTGACTTGACTTTGATAATCGTCAAATTTTGATTATAATTTTTCACTCGTTGGCTTTGTACGACAGCTTCGGCTTTGATCGTATGCCTTCAAACAATGAGATATGGGATATTTTCCCATCTCAATAACTTTATCATCTAATGGCATTATAACTGCCGGATTCACACTTCAAATACCATTTTAATGGCTCTCAAAACAACAGTAAATGTCTCCTACACTACACCTAGCTAACGGCGCCGAAGGAAAGTGCAGGTATGGTTTTTCACCACAAAACGGCTCGAGTTCACCTGAAACCTCGATACTGCTAAGAGAATCACGGTGGCTTTCTTTGAATAATTTTATTTCGACGTGGCTGAAGTTGCCGGTGGCAGAAAATAACAATCCTTGGACAGAATTTTTCAACAGATATTTGGAGGGAAGTAATTACGACGCTCTCGCTATTGGTCTCTTCGGGCGTCGCGCCTCAGCTCAAGTCTTTGATGACCCAACGGATTCTCGCGACGCGCCCCCACGGAGTTATGTTGAACCCTTTTTGATCACAACCCTTCGTTTATCGAATCTCGCGCGAGACTTTCGCATTTTGGCGGTGTTTATAGGTGATGTCTTTAAAGGTGGGCAATTTGCAGCCGCCCTTTTGGTGGACTTGAACTGTAAATTTTCTTTGCCATTGCGGTCGTCTGCTTGATCGAGAGAAAGAAAAAAGGCTTGAAATTTCATTCGCATGATGAGGCTTGGAGATTCGCCTTGCCGATGGTGTCCGGCCGATTCTTTAGCCTGTGACGGAAGTAATTTTTGTTGTTGCAAGATGGAACAATAATGGCGCTCACCTAGTGGCCAATCAGGGTGCATTTAATTTATTTGATGAACTTTCACGTGCCCGGGGCAGTGAGCCGGCTGAGCCATTGGCGGGAAGGCAATACCAAATTTCTCGGCTGGTACCCTCGAATTACACTTAGCTACAATTTTCTGTGGACTTCTAATCCTTATTTAATTTTTCAGCAGCATTGGTTTCCACGGCCGGTAATTAATAATATTTTAAACCTCAATTAGTGCAGAAAACGAGACCAACCTTTATTTGACGACCGGCGAAGTAGCAGCGATTTTCCTATTCCTTGGTCCCGATGCTCAGAATTTCGACTTGAAGCCTGCTGCCTGTTGTGCTGTCTCCAACACACACACAATATCACCTCTTTCTAATTGAATTTACACCAAACCCACCACGCGAATTAACCCTGATTTAATTTAGCAATCTGAACACACGAAATTTTCACTGAAACTCCTTTTTGACTTTTGTGGAAATTTCCGACCACCGAACTGACTTTAATCTGTTTAATTGACTTGGAATTTGAATTCTTTAAATGCAAACAACGATCTGAAATCTGTTATTTAACTCAGTGAGTAAATTAGTAAATTTTAGCTTCACGCTTGTACTTATCAAAAACTGCCTTGACAGAACAAAATCTTAAATCCCCAGAGGACTTGGATTCACGTTTTTCAATGCAACTTGTCACGATGAGAGCTCAAGCAAAAAAGCCACGAGAGCTCGCCCACATCCCCTGAGCTACACCCTCATTTCCACTTCCGAAAGTCCTTCACCTCTACCAATGAGACTTAGCCAACCCTAGTCTCGTCCAATCACAAATTTTCCACCCCCTGATATCGATCGCGTATTGGATTCTGTCGACCACGTTCGATCTTGCAAATATCGCCCTTCTGGCCGCACTCCTTATAGCATTCACCGTCAGATGGCGCCAGTCGTCTCATTTTCCACACCAATTTGGATAATTACAATCTTATCGATACCTCCCCACTCCCATCTGACTGCTGACATATCAAGATATTTTAGCTTACGTTTATAACTTCCGGGCTTATGTCTAAACATAAAGAAATTACCCGAATAGTGTAATCCAACCTGGCCGGACTGGGCAGAATCGCTTGAATGAAACCCTTTCTTGTTTGGTGTCTACTTGACTCTTATTTCGCACCCTAATCTGTAAACTTACTCTTTCCGCCATACAATCACATCTACGAGTTTTCAGTTTGGAAACTGGTAATTAACCGCGTTTAATTTTCTTGTAAGCGAAATTCTCGAGTCGGCAAGGTGCTGGCCACATGGCAACGGCCCTTTTCGGCCCTTTTATGCGGCCTTTCAGTATATCATAAACCAGCAGGCGTTTTATGCCGTCGCATCCGGGCGTTAACTACACCGTTGCCCGAATTTTCGAAACTTAGATAAACATTTCTTTGTCCACAAGTTAGTTATTACTTCCCACGGCCAAAACGAAGCAATTTCTCTATTATTCAAGGACTCTGTCGGGTTTTCTATAGCTCCCCGTTTTTTAACAGCCTGGCTCACATAACTCGATTCAGCGTTGGGTTTCTTTCAAGCGACTCTCGGCCTTATCTCGCCAAATTGAATTCACATGTGCCCGGAAATTATAACTAACCTACTTAATTATATGAGCAATTGCCACATACACCCCCTGGCTTTGCTGCTACACAGCATGAGTACAGGAAAGTCATCTCGCGTCCCTTGATAGGTGCTGGAGGGATGTACTCGATTCACAGCACACCAGGTGCTTCCTCACGGGGTGGCGACGACCCCCGGAGCTTCTCGGCGGTAGTAGAGTCTCAGGTTCGTCATGTTGTAGACGCCCTTGCGCTCTTGTGTGGACACGTCAGCAATGGCATACGTGTTGTTATGTGGTATCTCCAGAACCACGTACGGACCGGTGTAGAGCGGCAGGAACTTGGCATAAGTTCCTGAGGCGGTAGCAGAGCTCGGATTTGTACGCAGTAGTACCCAGTCACCGACACGGAGCTTCATCGTAATGCCCCTCTGGTGCTTGCATCTCAATTCGGCATGATGGCGTAGGTTCTGCAACACGTTTCGGCGTATCTCCTCTACGGTCTCTGCTTTTCTCCTGGGCAGCAGCTTGGTCGTGAGAGCATCCAGAGGCGTTGGAGGCTCTCGACCGTAGAGTATATGATACGGGGAGTACCCCGTACTCTCATGCGGGACGTGATTGAGGCACTCCTCAATTTTGGGCAGTTGGACTGCCCAGCGGTGATGCTCGCCCTGGCAGTAGGCTCGGAAGATACGGCCTAATTCTCTCATTACGCGTTCGCTGGGGTTGCTCGCAGGATGGCGAACCGAACTCATTGTGGGTAAGATATTGGCAGCCTTGAGTTGGGTTTGCCAATTCCGGGAAGTGAATTGTGTGCCATGGTCGCTCAGCACACATTTCGGCTTGATGTAGTTGACGTAGTCTTGAAGCAGCTTCTTGACGGCAGCTTTAGATGTCGCAGTTCTCAAGGGATACAGCTTGAGGAACTTGGAGAAGGCGTCGATAACCACGAAGATGTATTGGAACCCCTTGCTGGCAGGCAGGGGTCCGTAGAAATCCACGCAGACGAGATCACCCATGCCCTTGGCAATGATGGGTGTCATTGGTCCCTGGGTATGACGATTTGGATGTTTCGTCTTCTGGCACAGGTCACAGGATCGTATGACCCGGCGGATAGAGCGTGACATGTCAGGCCAATAGTACACCTGCTTCATAGCCTGGTGGACTTTGGTGGCCCCAAAATGTCCCAGGAGCTGATGATGGTACCAAGTGAGCCGGTCGGTGCATCGCCCCGGTATAGCAAGGCGGGCTCGATCATCATTAGCAGCTCGGTAAACCAAAACATTACTATGCACAGAATATCGACTGCTCACTCGCTGTATTGCTGGCTCGCAGGGAGCGTCCGGAGCGCGTTGGTGCTCCCAGATCGCCCCCAAGTACTCATCTTCTTGTTGTTGCACCTTGAGGTCTCGTAGGATCGCGATAACTTCGGGAGACTCTTCGACCTCAAAGAGCGCAATTACCGGTTGGTCACGTGGATACTCGGCAGTACCGTCCCCGTCCATCGGGAATCGTGACAGTGTATCCGGTATCACATTCTCCCTTCCCTTGACGTGTTCAATGGCATAATTGAACTGGCTCAGGAACAAGGTCCACCTGGTCAGTCTCTCGTTCAGCAGTCGGCACCGGCCCAGGAACTTCAGTGCCTGGTGATCGGTGCGAACAATTATCTGGGCCCCCTGGATGTACATTCGGAACTTGTCGAGGGCAAAGATCACCCCCAACAGCTCCTTCTCAGTAGTCGTATAGTTGAGCTCCGCTCCTCGCAATGAGCGACTCGCAAAAGCAATCACCCCCCGGTCACCATCTTCATGTAACTGATACAGCTCTGCTCCCAGTCCATAGCCCGAGCTGTCAGTTTGGACGTAAAAGGTTCGACGACTGTCCGGGTGCTCCAGCAGCACGGTGTCAAGAAACAGATCCTTGATATGGTCGAAGGCCATCTGCTCTCGCGGGCCCCATCTCCAGGTAGTATCCTTACGCAGCAGATGTGTTAGCGACCTGGTGGCTTCGCTATAGTGCACGGAGAACTTTCTGTAGTAGTTGCACAATCCAAGAAACGCCCGCAGATGCTTCGTTTTCTGTGGTACTGGAAATTTGCGAATGGCCATGACCTTTTCCGGATCAGCTCGAATTCCCGTTGTCGTCAGTACATGACCGAGAAATTTCACTTCCGTTTGAACAAAGGAGGACTTCTCCAAGTTCACGGTCATCCTGGCCAGCTTCAGCTTCTCTAACACTTGTCCCAAGTGATCCAAGTGCTCTTCCCACGTTCCAGAGGCAACCAATAAATCGTCGATATAGTTGACGGCGAATTCCCTTACTTCAGGTCCGAGCACAATGTCCATGGCTCGGCTGAAACTCCCCGTGGAAGTCTTAAGTCCAAATGGCAGTCGCGTATAGGTGTACGAGCGTCCATTATAGAGAAATGCGGTGTACTTGCGACTTTCCGGATGTAGTGGTATTTGCCAATACGACGCCCGTAGGTCAATAGTCGACATCACTCGTACATTTCGGAAGTATCTCAGAAGTTCCTCAGGGCTCGGCGGTGTCTCCGAATCCGCTACCATCTTAGCATTAATTCCTCGTGCATCCAGGCAGATACGCACGGTCCCATCCTTTTTCTTCGTTACCGTCATCGGGCTAGCAAATGCAGATGCTTCCCTTCGAATAACGCCTAGGCGAAGCATCTCGTTGATGGTTTCCTCAACGGCCGGCCTCAAGGCAAATGGCACCGGGTATGGTCGCTGTATAAACGGCGTCTCATCATATAATTTAATCCGGTGCTCATAGAGATGGGTCATGCCAGGCTCTTCTCTGAAGATGCTCTCGTACTGCCGAAGGACTCTCAACAGGTCGGCTTTCTGGGTAGGTGGACAGACCAGCTGGTCCACTTTATTCACCAGCTCTTGTTGCACAGTAAGTATCGGACGCGATTTCGATGGCTTCGCTGTCGTTTGCAGGTGGCATATAGTGTTGTACTCATGTTGGGCATCATCTTCACAGACTTGATGTCCTGGTTTAAACTCCACCTCCGATTGGACTCCCCCTTGTTTCAACGTAATAATTCGTCGACCAAGGTCCACAATTCCTGCTACCTGTAGTAGCCAATCAGCACCCAGAATCACCGGTTTAATCAGACTCTTCACAACCAGGCAGGCCACTTGATAGTTCCGCCCACCAAGTGTCACCTCCAGGTCACTTTGTAGCACTACGCGGCAGCTCTTTTGCCCTACGGCCCCTTGGAGTTGAATCGCAGTCACAGGGAGCGTAGGAGGTCGGCGTTCAGCCGCCAGAATCGTTTCCCACAAATCTTCGGAGATACAGCTCACCTCGCTTCCAGTGTCGACGAGAGCGGTTGTGGTGATTCCCTCCACGACACATACTATCTCTGGTGTCACTCGGTGTGGGCGGACATTATGATCCTCCACCGCATCTTGTAGGCCACGATGCAGCGAAAGTATGCGGTAAGTGAGACCTTCCTCGGTAATCTCCGTGTCGTAGGTCAGGCAGGTATTCTCAACATCATTTGCTGAGTTGTTGGCTACTGTTGTGGTCAGTGTCGGAGTTGTAGTTCTCGCCGCCGACATCTTTGTTGTTGTTGTTGTTGTTGTTGTTGTTGTTGTTGTTATTGTTGTTGTTGTTGTGGTTATTGACGCGTGTGAGGGGGCACTGTGCACTCCTCCCGTAACTCGCAGTGCCGCGGTTATTGCAGGCGAGATTCTCGCCCTTTTGTGTGCACGTGGCGGGCTATACGGATGCCTTCTCTTGGGAATGGTCCCAGACAAGGAGACCTTCTCCTCCATGGGCATGTTCACCCGACGATCAGAAGACTTGTTACTCCCGTGTAACTGGTCACACCTCGCTTCCGGCTCCATCGTATAGTCGTAGATTTGGATCACGAAGCGTGTGCCTTGGAACTTTTCTCTAATGTAGTCCCTCACAATCGACCAGTTGTGTCTATCGAGGCCACAGCTGATCTTGGGCATCGCCAGTTTGAAGATTCCGGCCTTCTCACATTCATGTTTGAGCGTCCCCAGACATTCCCAGAGTGATTCATAGGTGGGCTTTCCCCACGCCCGCTCCTTGGTAATCAGGTACAGGATCGTGCGCCCAGCACTATACAGCTGCGCCACCTGTCCCACTTTCTTCTGCTGGCGCCGGAGCTCTTCCTCTCCTTGGAAACGCCGTTTGATTTCCGCGGCTATTCCTCTAGACATCTTCAAGTCGCGTGAACAGCAGTGGACAAAGGCAAATTCACTATCGGCTTTGAACATATCCCCTTTCAGCACTACTATGTTCTCGGCCACTCGGTCGGCTACTACCGGAACTGAGGTCGCAACAGTGACAGACGCAGACTGGGCGATCGTTGTGGGCGCTGATATCCCTGCTGTGGCGGATAACGTTGAATTTGTCGCGTTGGTTGTCGGTGCTGCAAGTGTTGTTGCCGCAGCCGAAGTAACTGAGCGTGGTACCGTCGTAGTGGCGGGCTTTCGCGCCTGTTCTTCAGTAGCTCGCACGCGAGTTCCGCGTTGCCGCCGGCCAACGTCCCAGGCCGTCGTAGTGCTGGTCGCGGGCGTAGCGGTGCTGTCATCGGACGTCGCGGTGCTGGTCGCGGGCGTCGCGGTGCTGGTCGCGGAGCTGGTCGCGGACGTCGCGGGGCTGGTCGCGGGCGTCGCGATGCTGGTCGCGGGCGCCGCGGTGCTGGGCGATGCGCAGGCCTCCGGCCCGGTTAGATGGGCGGAGATCAGCGGCGCTTGTTCTCCGCCCTCGGTCCGTTTCCCGATGTCTGTGTCGCCGGAGCGTCGCGACGCGTATTCGGTTGCTGCCACCGACTCCACCCGGCCTGTGGTTGGTTCTGACGCTGTTGCCACGGACGCGGTCGCGTATCGTTATTCCCGCGACGCTCGAACGGTCGAGCTGGTTCAAATCGCGGCGCTGGTGCTGGCGCTGGCGTGTCGGGGAAAGTAATCTGGGGCACTGAAGGAGGCGCCTCGATAGCTCGGGGGCCCTCTCGCTGCGGATGTCGCACGTAGGGTTGTTGCCCGAATCTTCGGTCGTCTCGGCGATCATCTCGACGATTATCTCTCCGCCGCCACGTATCCGCTCGCCGCTCTTTGGGTCCGGCGTTCCGTTCTTTCTGCAGGCGGGTGCTCGGCTTATTTGTGGCTTCATCCTCCATGTCCTCGAGGAAGGCACTCGTCTGCCGAATGTTCTTGCACCCCTTGCTCTTCCAAAACCGCTGGATATCGCAAGGATAGTGCCTGATGATCATTTTCACGAGTTTACTCTCAATGGGTGGCTCTGTCAGCATCTTTGCTCGACCCAGATGATAGTTGAAATGATCTGACATGGAGAATCGTCCCTCCACGTCAAACCTGCCATCTTGAAGTTGTCGGAGCACTCCTGCCTGTTGGTCCTCCGACCAGAAAAAGTGCAGGAAGCGCCGTCGAAACTCAGCATAGTCCTGCCACTCAGCCTTGTGGACCGCCGCCCAGCGCTTGGCCTTTCCTCGGAGACACTCCACCACAAATTTCCTCTTCTTCCGGTCATCAAGCTGTGCCCCTTCCGCATAGCTATCCACCTGCTCCAGGAACATCATCGGGTTATTCGGCCCGTCCGTGCTCTCAAACACTGGTCTGGCTGGCAGCGGTGCGGCCTGCTCGATCAGCGCTTTCAGCTGTCCCCCCAAGTCTTGCGGACTCAGCTCGTTGGGCTCAGCCCCAGCTCCTGGCTCTTCGGTAGTTGACGCCGATGGGGTGCTCCGACTGGCACCCGTCGCCGCGTCGGTAGCCTCGCCGATAGCCAAGGTCGCAGCCACTCTTCCATTCCCAACGGCGGACGCCACCGTCTCCATCGTTCTCAGCATCATATTCGTCAGACGCTCCTCTCGCTCTGCAGCCCTCCGATCCAATTCCTCCTGACGCCGGTCCTGGATTTCCTGATACTCGAAGAACCACCTCGGAATCATCGGCTCCTCCACGCGAGTCTCTTCGGCAGCAGTTCGATTGCGCGCCACCGGACGCACAGTTTCCTGTCGTGCGGTAGCTCGAGTCACTTTTCTACCTCCAGCCATTTTAGGTCGATCCCTTTGGATAAATTAGGACCGACTTTAGAATATGCAGATTCGATCGCGTGGACGTGCATGGCCTCTACAGATACGCATATATCACCTGTGTATTGGCCCTAGAGACTAACTACACTATTGTTATTCTAGCAATTTCATTAATCATAGCGATGTCCGGTAGCTCGCTATAATTTCAGTCACTCTACCACTCGATTAGTAGACACACCCACTAGCTTGTCTAATTCATTCAGAGTCCGCTCGCGCTCACTGAAGTCCGAGTGGCAGTCCATCTTGGCTGGCTGCTAACCTTCAAGCTAAAACGCAATAATTCTACTAACAGGCACTACGTGGCCGACAGCCCTGCTCTCGATTCCGTTACTCCTGGTCCGGTCCAAAGGCTCTCACTCCTTTTGAGTCCAAGTAGCGGCGCTAGAAATTTCCCGCAACTCGTAATCAATTGCAAAGGTCTACGCTACTCCGGCAATTCAACTAACACACTTCATATTGCTCGGTGGCCTATGGTCCGACCGCATGGACGCTGCATTGCCTGTAGATCGTCACCCCCACAATAACCATTCTAATCTTCCGCAGTGTCGGCGAGCTCAGCTCCTCACCTCCTCTTGGTCGCACCAGCTGGAATATTAGCTATCCACTACTTATTACTCATTACACCATACAGGATGGTCCTCATCATACCTCGTACAACTCGCTGCTGCATTCCACCTAGGCGCTGTAATTTTCTACATATTCTTACTCCTCTACTCAACTTTTACACTATCTAATCACACTTCATTAGTCCACTAGCTCAATTAATATTTCTGTTACGGTGGCCTTGGGTTTGCTCGTACACCACCTGTGAATTTCTCACCTCGTGCACCACTCAAGTGGCCACTCACCTCGGCTGGCGTAACCCCTTCTGCGGCCTTCGACAGTTATCACCTTATAGGTACTACTGTCTCCATTGAAGTAAACTCCTCATCTATAAACAATACATCCGCAGGGCTCGTTCGCATGACCTACCCGTCGCGATATCAGCTAACCCTATCTCCTGTTGTTTCAATTTGTCTCTCTCTATCAACTACATACACTCGACCAGTGTTGTGAAAGCTAGAATTACTATTTCAAAAAAATTTGATTGGATAATATTTTCAATTCAATTCAATCACTTAATTAATTGTTCAGCAGAATTACACATCCTCTTAACAAGAGTCAGGTTTAAATGAGATTTAAATAAGCACCATTCACGCGCTTAGCATTATGTAAATAAATAAACCCGAATGTGATCACAACAAAATAAAACGAGAAACGAAACAAAGAAGGTTTTGATCCATAAGTTTGGACGAAATATGGATTGATCCCATCTTCTCACCCCTTTTCCTAAATCACGAACCAGAAATTATTCAAAATAGATGCTACGTTGAGGGTTTGGCTTCTTGGCCACAATAGGTGGCCTGTATAAATTCAACTTTATTGCAGAGCGCAAACAATTGACTCGTCGCACTGTCATTAATTATATTCGTTTTGACCTAATTATCTTTGCATCTAATAGCTCATCCCCAGTCATTGTTGACGATTCCGCCTTATACATTTTGGCGCCGTTTCTTTCAATTTTCAAAGTATGCCATTCCTTTGTTTACCTTCTACGCTTCGATTTCGTATGCATTTCCACCAACAATTCTGGCATTGTGTCCAAGTTTTACTTTCACAACACCGTCTTGTCTTATGTATCTTTCGTTCTTCCCATCTAATTTAACCCTTCTACTCTTTACCCTTTCGTATTATCTCTCTCTTGTTCACCCCCCTATCTCTTGCATGCTATTACTTATCAATCCTGCTGTCACGGATCCATTTTATCTGTAACGGTACAACCCCTTTCTCCTAACCCGTCAGTTGACATTCCGGCGTGATCGTCTAACAAAAGTGTAAACCATACTTAACTGCTGTCTGGCCTCTTACAGTAGATTCACAAACACTGAGGTGGACTCCGCTAATAGAGCCACCCCTTTTCTTTCACTAACCCTTTCACTGGCTCTGTCAAAGAAAGTGACAGTACGAGAAGCTCCGCTGATAGAGTCCCATTCCACTTTTCCCTACGTTGTCAAATTAATTCATAACCGCTTGTTCTTTCATTGATAAGTGACACAAGAGAACAGGTACTAAACAGAGAGATATAACACGAAAGTCAACCACAATCCTGTTTATTACAACAAAGTCATAATAGAGAGAAGACAATTGATACACAGGTCCTTAATCCTACCCTAGTCAGTGGGAGATTTCTTTAAATATCCTATTTTAAATCAAATCACAGTTCTCTAATTAATTAGCGTAATCGGAGTCATACTGACCTCCTCGTGGAAAATGTAACCATGGCATTCGCCTATTGACCTGGTGGGGAAACCACGGAAAACCCACCAGGATGGTCTTGTGCTGTGATTTCAGGGACTTGCTACAGTTGGTACAGCTCTGCCTACCCGCAGATTGAATCCCTATTGCAAACGACCTAACTTATTGAAATAACACGGAGGACGTTGCCATGATACCTGAAAGAAAACCCTATCCAAATTTAACAACAATTCAATTTTGAGCTGAACCAAAGGGGAAGAAACTCTACCTAAACCGCAACGCAAATTAAACACTTGACTGCTCGAAATACGGAACGTAGCGACGTTTTACAAAACATGACGCCCAGAGTAACAACAATAAACACTGAATTCCATGTCAGTAATCACACTAATGTTATCACACAATTCTGTCGCTTGACGCAGGCTTACAAATCACCTACGCCTTATCAACCACCTGTCCTGGAAACCAATAATTTGCCGTGCTTTGACTTGACTTTGATAATCGTCAAATTTTGATTATAATTTTTCACTCGTTGGCTTTGTACGACAGCTTCGGCTTTGATCGTATGCCTTCAAACAATGAGATATGGGATATTTTCCCATCTCAATAACTTTATCATCTAATGGCATTATAACTGCCGGATTCACACTTCAAATACCATTTTAATGGCTCTCAAAACAACAGTAAATGTCTCCTACACTACACCTAGCTAACGGCGCCGAAGGAAAGTGCAGGTATGGTTTTTCACCACAAAACGGCTCGAGTTCACCTGAAACCTCGATACTGCTAAGAGAATCACGGTGGCTTTCTTTGAATAATTTTATTTCGACGTGGCTGAAGTTGCCGGTGGCAGAAAATAACAATCCTTGGACAGAATTTTTCAACAGATATTTGGAGGGAAGTAATTACGACGCTCTCGCTATTGGTCTCTTCGGGCGTCGCGCCTCAGCTCAAGTCTTTGATGACCCAACGGATTCTCGCGACGCGCCCCCACGGAGTTATGTTGAACCCTTTTTGATCACAACCCTTCGTTTATCGAATCTCGCGCGAGACTTTCGCATTTTGGCGGTGTTTATAGGTGATGTCTTTAAAGGTGGGCAATTTGCAGCCGCCCTTTTGGTGGACTTGAACTGTAAATTTTCTTTGCCATTGCGGTCGTCTGCTTGATCGAGAGAAAGAAAAAAGGCTTGAAATTTCATTCGCATGATGAGGCTTGGAGATTCGCCTTGCCGATGGTGTCCGGCCGATTCTTTAGCCTGTGACGGAAGTAATTTTTGTTGTTGCAAGATGGAACAATAATGGCGCTCACCTAGTGGCCAATCAGGGTGCATTTAATTTATTTGATGAACTTTCACGTGCCCGGGGCAGTGAGCCGGCTGAGCCATTGGCGGGAAGGCAATACCAAATTTCTCGGCTGGTACCCTCGAATTACACTTAGCTACAATTTTCTGTGGACTTCTAATCCTTATTTAATTTTTCAGCAGCATTGGTTTCCACGGCCGGTAATTAATAATATTTTAAACCTCAATTAGTGCAGAAAACGAGACCAACCTTTATTTGACGACCGGCGAAGTAGCAGCGATTTTCCTATTCCTTGGTCCCGATGCTCAGAATTTCGACTTGAAGCCTGCTGCCTGTTGTGCTGTCTCCAACACACACACAATATCACCTCTTTCTAATTGAATTTACACCAAACCCACCACGCGAATTAACCCTGATTTAATTTAGCAATCTGAACACACGAAATTTTCACTGAAACTCCTTTTTGACTTTTGTGGAAATTTCCGACCACCGAACTGACTTTAATCTGTTTAATTGACTTGGAATTTGAATTCTTTAAATGCAAACAACGATCTGAAATCTGTTATTTAACTCAGTGAGTAAATTAGTAAATTTTAGCTTCACGCTTGTACTTATCAAAAACTGCCTTGACAGAACAAAATCTTAAATCCCCAGAGGACTTGGATTCACGTTTTTCAATGCAACTTGTCACGATGAGAGCTCAAGCAAAAAAGCCACGAGAGCTCGCCCACATCCCCTGAGCTACACCCTCATTTCCACTTCCGAAAGTCCTTCACCTCTACCAATGAGACTTAGCCAACCCTAGTCTCGTCCAATCACAAATTTTCCACCCCCTGATATCGATCGCGTATTGGATTCTGTCGACCACGTTCGATCTTGCAAATATCGCCCTTCTGGCCGCACTCCTTATAGCATTCACCGTCAGATGGCGCCAGTCGTCTCATTTTCCACACCAATTTGGATAATTACAATCTTATCGATACCTCCCCACTCCCATCTGACTGCTGACATATCAAGATATTTTAGCTTACGTTTATAACTTCCGGGCTTATGTCTAAACATAAAGAAATTACCCGAATAGTGTAATCCAACCTGGCCGGACTGGGCAGAATCGCTTGAATGAAACCCTTTCTTGTTTGGTGTCTACTTGACTCTTATTTCGCACCCTAATCTGTAAACTTACTCTTTCCGCCATACAATCACATCTACGAGTTTTCAGTTTGGAAACTGGTAATTAACCGCGTTTAATTTTCTTGTAAGCGAAATTCTCGAGTCGGCAAGGTGCTGGCCACATGGCAACGGCCCTTTTCGGCCCTTTTATGCGGCCTTTCAGTATATCATAAACCAGCAGGCGTTTTATGCCGTCGCATCCGGGCGTTAACTACACCGTTGCCCGAATTTTCGAAACTTAGATAAACATTTCTTTGTCCACAAGTTAGTTATTACTTCCCACGGCCAAAACGAAGCAATTTCTCTATTATTCAAGGACTCTGTCGGGTTTTCTATAGCTCCCCGTTTTTTAACAGCCTGGCTCACATAACTCGATTCAGCGTTGGGTTTCTTTCAAGCGACTCTCGGCCTTATCTCGCCAAATTGAATTCACATGTGCCCGGAAATTATAACTAACCTACTTAATTATATGAGCAATTGCCACAGTACCAATCCCCACCATCAGCTCGGCGCAGACCTAGCACTGCCATGCATTTCTCTCTTCGATGAAAGGTGCATATTATTTGCTCGGACGACTTTGAATATATGGCGTGCTCTGAAGAAATAATAATTTGACGATTTCTTGAGTTACTTCTGCACATGCGTGTGTTAATTAAATGCTTTGCCATTCACGAATGATAGTAATCGAATTAAATTCGCACAATTATTGATTGATTAAAAGTAATTTTGTTAATTATTGAGTAATTGAAATATTATTGAGTAATTAAAATTCACGACACTCCAGATTGCTATTATTTAATAATTTGAAAATTCACGGCCACCACAACAGTACAATAGAATAAAACGCATACAAAATGCTGGTGTATCTTTAATAGACAACGTATTCTTCACCTGGCGACGAGAGAAAACCGAAGATATTGACGGATTGCCAAGATTCAAGCGGATTTCATAGCATCGAGATGACCACAGCAGCGTATTCAGGCAGTATCCAGATGTTCCGGGCAGAGCAAAACTTCGAGATCTTCGAAGAGAGATTCGAGCAGTACTGTGCCGCGAACAAGGTAACCGAAGCAGCAGTAAAAGTGGCATTGCTTATAAGCCATTTGTCAATCGAAGTTTATGCGACCCTGAGAGACCTGTGTTTCCCGGACAAGCCAAAATCAAAAACGTACGCAGACCTCACGAAGTTACTCATCCAGCACCATAGTCCGCAAGTAAACGTATATAGAGAGCGAATACAATTTTACAGCGCTAAGCAAGACGAAGAAGAAACCGCTGCCGAATGGTACGCTAGAGTGAAGCGCCTCTCGCTGAATTGTAAGTTCGAGAATTTGCTGTCTGGTGTCCTGGCGGATCGCTTTATATCCGGCATGAGAAGGGGACCCGTTCTGGACAGAATCGTGGAGGAGAAGCCTGGTGAGAAAAATGCCGAAGAGTTGCTGAAAATCGCTGCGTCGAAGGAGCTAGCCGTAGAAAAAGCAAGTGGAAACGTAGAAAAAGCAAATGGAAACGGAGGCAAAATCCAGAAAATCGCGTTTCAAGGTCAAGATTGGCGAAACCGTGAAGAAAAAAACCACAATCGTTATCGCGCCAACGCCGTCCACCAAGAGAAAAAACTCGAGAAGAAAGAAGCAAGAAATGAGAATTGCCAGCATTGTAACAGAGAGCATCGTGGATCGTGCCGATTCAAGAATTACAACTGCAGGCGATGCGGGGTCAAAGGACATCTCCAGGCAGCCTGCAGAAGAAAGAAAGCCGTCAACTGGATAGATGAAGACGAAGTTGCTAATCATGACAATACGATTAGTAACGTAGAAGTGAGTCTAGTCAAACCTAGTCAGAACAGTTTTTATCACATAAATGTTTGTAATGTCAATAATTTTAACGTTTTTAAACCAATAGAAGTATCTGTGATAATATGTGGGAAGGCACATATGATGCAACTGGACAGTGGGTCTTCAATATCAGCATTGTCAGAGAAATTTTATAGAGATAATTTGTCACATTTCAAAGTCATACCTACCACAGTCAGTTTTCGTGGATATACCGGCGAACCTATTATTCCAATCGGTTGTCTACAGGTAGAGATAAAGTTCAAGGGCACGAGTAAGATAATGAAATTTTTTGTTGTTTCAACTGCAAAAGTTTGTTTATTGGGACGAGATTTTATGCACGCTTTTAATATTGTTTTCGATTCCCCAGATTATGTGAACTCGGTGGATTCGGACGACATCAGAGCGCAGCTTCAGCGAAATTTTCCCGACGTGTGCACCGACCGCCTGGGAAAGTTCAAGTATGCAAAGGTTGGACTGCAGCTTAAACCGGGATCCGTTCCAACTCATGCACCTCCGCGACCAATCCCATTGGCAATTAGAAGCAAGGTTGAGTCTGAGCTGGAGAGAATGGAACAGCAAGGAGTTATCACGCCTGTAGTGTCGACCGAGTGGAGCACTCAAATTGTCCCCGTGGTTAAAAAGAACGGGAAAGTAAGGATTTGCGGTAGCTATATTAAGTTGAATAAATGTCTGGATAATGTTTATTACCCGTTGCCCAGGGTAGATGAGATTTTTGCAAGTTTGGGCGGGTGTGTAGCATTTTCAAAGATTGACTTATCGGACGCGTACTTACAGTTTGAATTGGATGATAGCTCAAAAAAATTAGTCACTATTTCCACACATAAAGGTCTTTACCAAGTGAATAGAATGCCGTTCGGTATCAAGTGTGCCAGTTTTTATTTCCAGAAATACATTGACCAACTTTTCCAGGATCTACCTAACGTGTTTACCTTTCAAGACGACATATTGATCGGACATAAAGAGGGAAAAAGTCATATAGATGATATAAATCAAGTCATGATAAAGTTGAAAGAGGCAGGACTAACCTTGAATATACAGAAATCGAGATTTTTACAAGATAAAGTTTCATACTTAGGTTTTGATCTTTCAAAGCAAGGAATATCCAAAAGTCCTGACAAGGTGGAAGCAATTAAGTCAGCACCACCACCTACAAACTTAACCGAACTAAGATCGTTCATTGGAATGGCAAATTTTTACGCCCGGTTCGTCAAAAACATTTCAGAAATAATGGCACCGTTGTATGAATTATTAAAAAAGGATACTAAATACGCTTGGGATGAGCAGTGTGATAAAGCTTTCAACAAGGTCAAAAATCTGATTACAACAGACGAAGTTTTGTGTTATTTTGATCCAAGTTTGCCAATAATATTGACTACAGACGCGTCGGAAAAAGGAATAGACGCGGTGCTTTCACATAAATTCAGGGACGGGAGTGAACGAGTAATAACGTGTAATAGTCGAACATACTCAAAATCCGAACAAAATTATTCAATCGTGCATAAGGAGAGTTTAGCTTGCTATTACGGCGTAAAGAAATACGAACAATATTTGTACGGGAATAGGTTTACTCTCAGGACTGACCAAAAAGCGCTAATTACGATATTTGGCGGCAAGGAAATAAATCAAATGAGCGCAAACCGTTTAAAGCGTTATGCATTGTATTTACAGAATTTCGATTACGAGATAATACATATACCCGGCAAAAGTAACAAGATTGCAGACTATCTTTCGCGCATGCCGTTGCCAATTGACAAAGGGAATGTAGAGGAATCGGACGAAGACAATAATATATACTTTTCTAACATTGACATCCCTTTAAACATGGACACTGTAAGGGCGGAGACTGATAAAGATCATATATTGGGTAGAGTCAAACAATTCACAATTGCATCATGGCCAGATAAGATAACGGACGAATCATTGAGACCATATTTTGTAAGAAAATATGATCTCCAAGTCGTAAATAACTGTTTGTTTTATGGGCATAGAATAGTAATACCCCGTTCTCTACAAGATCAAGTACTGTTGGAATTGCATTCAAGTCATCAGGGCGTTGTCAAAACCAAATCGTTAGCAAGGTCGTACTTATGGTTTCCGAAAATTGACGAAAATATAGAACGGATTTGTAAAACTTGTGATAACTGCAATTTTTCAAAATCCGATCCACCTAAAAGTAATGTATCGTGGCCTAGAGCGGACGTGCCGTTTCACACCATTCACGTAGATTTTTTCCATTTCGGAACCCGCGAGTATCTTATTATTGTTGATAGTTACACCAGATGGATTGAGGTAATACCTATGACAAACATAAGGTCCACAGCAACAATTGAAAAATTCAGAGAATGTTTCTCAAGGTACGGGTTGCCTAACACGTTAGTATCGGACAATGGTCCATCTTTTGTTTCGGAAGAAATGGAGGATTTTCTGAAGAAAAACGCAATTAAACATCTGACCATATCACCTCATAACGCCCAAAGCAACGGATTAGCCGAAAATTGTGTAAAGACTGTAAAAAACGAACTAAGACGAATTTCTTCAGACCCTAAGAACGAAAATCTTTCAATCTCCACAGTTTTAGCTAGATTCTTATTGTCATACAGGAACACTCCTCATTGCACAACTAAGAAACCACCAGCCGAAATGATGTTCAATAGAAAACTGCGAACGAGACTTGATTTGTTAACAAAAACTGAAACATCTTTCGTGACGAATAATCAATCAAAAGTTCGAAACTTTAATTTAGGCGACGACGTCTATATCAAGGATTACAGAAGGGGGATGAAGTGGTGCAATGCAAAAATTATACGCAAGTTGGGCAGAGCTACTTACTTGTGTAAAACTCATGAACATTTCATTTGGAAGCGACATCCAAATCAAATTCGTTTAAAGCAGTCAAAAGTCATGAACGGATGGCATCATGATGAAAATAATCATGACGCTATCCAGACATCAATTAAAACCAATGAATCACAAAGGGTCCACTGCCCAGCACCGTACAGCTTCCGCAATCCAAACATCATCGACAACTCCAACGACGTCGACACTGCGGATAGGAACCAGTATGAAAGTATGAATGATAGAGGGAGTGAAAGAATAAAGAGCAATGTGATTGCGGGTTCTTCCTATGATCAAAATTTCAATGATGATCGGAATAATGCTAGAGAAACATGTTCACAGCCCCCGATTCAGCCTTGTGTCACGCGATCATCTCCGCAACAGGTTGAAGCTGAGTCCAACACATCATCAGCAGAAAGAACCTCCCTGGCGGTCCAGCCAACAACGTCGCAGCAAGACGCCATCAGCGCCCGCAAGCCTCTGGTGCCCGCCGAATCCGCAGAGGGTCCCTCTATACGTAGAAGCATTCGTGAGAGAAAAATTCCCAACAAGTTTGACAACTACGAGCTTCAATTTTAGGAGGGAAATGTGTAATGTATGTTGGCATGCCTGACAACGACGGTCCGGCGCACACGACCGATGAACGACAGCGGCTGTGCCCACAGCAGCGGCAGTCCAGACTCCGCATCAAGCATCGCACGAAACACGATGTACTCTCCAGTTGTAACAAAATGTATCACAGTACAATAGAATAAAACGCATACAAAATGCTGGTGTATCTTTAATAGACAACGTATTCTTCAAGTATCATCATTGCTACTAAGCACAAGCACATCAAATAGCGAGACATATTGTGAGCAAAAGCTAAAAGGGTTCGAGGACTGGCTTTGAAGGAGGTTGTCAACGGATTTTTATAAGAATAAAAATCGTCATCGGGAACATTCTTACCATTCATTCAATTGTCGAAATCAAAGTAAACAGCAACCATAAACATTTTAATTTTGTTTTGTTTAAAGTAAATACCTAGTTCAGTTAGTAGTTCAGGAACAGTAAAATGGAACGAGCGTTCAAGAATAATAGCAACAAGCGGTTTATCACATGTCAGTTGCAACGCAAAAGCAATGAAAATGGTTATAAAAACTAGCAGACTGTTGGTAGGTGCCTAAAGTAGGTATATAGGTGAATGTGGAAAGTTTTGGAAAAATGTTCAAAAATCTCCAAGAGAAGCTGGCAAGAGGCGTTTTCGTTTTGCCGGCAGGATAGCGGCTTAGGGTGGATCACTAGACAAAGAAATTAGATCCAGCTGGGCCGTGATTGGCGTATGTATCTACTTTCTCCTCGACTTTCTCTATCTAGTGATCTGCCCTGCTGAGCAGCTCCTGGCGCAGAACAAAAGCGGCTAAAGGTGCGTTCAGTCAGCTTAGTTAGCCGCAAGTTTTAATTTTAGTCGTAAGTGCTGCATCGCTTATTGGCTGTTCTGAGGAGGCTGGTTCATAAAAGCCAATGGGCGTCGCTGCGCCTGCGACTAAAATTAAAACTTGCGGCTAAATAAGCTGACTGAACGCACCTTAAGAAGCGCAGAAATGAGCCATGCGCTGTTGCCACGTCAGGCATACTTGCAACGTTGCCATAGCGGGTGCCAAGGTGAAGATTATGTTCCCGCGATCTATAGAGGTTCCCGAACCACGAGTGAATGTTGGTTCATTCAGAGCCTTGGGACAGCGTCTTTTTGAGCATCAATTTTTTTTTCAATTTCCCATACGTTAGACATCTAGTTATCCATCTATAGTCTGATAGTTCAAACCCTATTCATTGCTCTTTCATTGCAACTGACATGTGAGAAAACCGAGGATAAGCCGCTCGTTGCTAATGTTCTTGAACACTCTCGCGCACTATTTTACTGTCAATTCAGTTTTTTTTTGCTTGAACTACTTTGAACAATACAAGTACAGAAATAAATGGTCACAGGTACCGATTCATTATTGGTCGCTGGATTTAGTCATTTTGATAAAAAGCTAAAGTACTAATGAAAAGAATTTGAGTACAATTAAAGTACCTACCTACCTACCTAAGTAAATGGTAGAATGGTTTATTTTTCGTATGAAAACCCGACCGACTACAACCACCTTCGAACCGCAGTCCAACCTGACTTGACAAAATGTTCCGTAATTTGATGTGTCTGTGCTTGCTAGCAGTGGTGGTAAACTCGGTTCCTGAGTGAGTATTCGGGCCCTTTATTGGGTCAAGATTGACCAGAAATTCATTGTATTTATGAAGCTGTTTGTAATAAAAAAACTACGCATTTTATTTTAAATTAAGAAATTCGGCCTCGCATTTGGCCGGAATAAAGAGCACTGGTTCAGCTCGCAAAGAGCCTGGCATGAGGCTTAAGAGAACAATAAGAGAAGAGAATAAGTTTCAAACGCTGAGCGCTGATGCGCTTATTGAAGAAGACATGGATGATCCAAGTGGAACGTGGAAGAACCAGCATGATGCAGAGGAAAAGACAACTGAAGCATGTCGGCCGTGTTGGCAATGTGGAAACTGTCCTGCCCCTTATGGTCAAGAGTGGTGAAAAATGTCACCTGCGTCCCAAACATCTTATTAGAAATAATGCACTAACAGTTGCACGACAGTTGAGCAGTTGAAAATGGAAACATAACTCAAAAACAAAAAATAAAATGAAGCATACGACACCAACATGGGCACATCAATTACCTATATCTGTCTCATACACTTTATATTTTCAGCAGAATGACTTTTTTGGGCAAAAATAAAGTGACAAGCTGGGGGGCTACGGCTGATAGCACCTGCAAAGTTTTGAAGCGAAACTATCAGCGACCATCGGCGGCCGTATTCTCCCAGCGCTCCAGCTTGTCACTTTTTTTTTGCTCCAAAAAGTCATTCTACTGAAAATAGAAAGTGTATGGGATATACTGCGATATTTTTGTGAGAAAAAAATCACTTGTGTCTTGTGTCATCCCAAAATATTCTTGACCAGTGTAATAGGGAGCCGGGATCATCCCTGTTACAATTGTAACTTGAAACAAGGGATCATTAGAAAGAATTACCTGACCTTGTTGGCGTCGTGGGTTCGCTTGTCAGGAAAACAAATGGAAACAAAATTGAATATCAATTGAGTAACAAAGAAGAAAAAATCTGTTGTGGGGCGACACAAAACTTTCCCGGCGGTATCCAGAGACGTCAGTAATGATTTTGATCGAAGTGTCCCTTCGGGAGGGGGCGATTCGATTTGGAAATTGATGAAAAAATTCTATTTAGTCGAGCGTTTAGCGAGCATCCTGCATCCATTGTTGAGCGGACAGAAAAAATGACAGGTTAGGTCAGTTTTCCAAGGTGATGAAATGATCCAAAAGGTAGAACTAGGTAACTAACTGTTGTGATATCTCAAAAATGCAATGCTGGTTCCTTATTGAAATTTTTGTTCCTACTTCAGATATGATGATGAAATTACAAAAACTTGATTGAAAACTTTCCTCGAAACTTTCACTGCATCTGTGTGTCAAATTTCAACTCTATATTTTCAATTTAGAGCTTGGGCAGACAAACCCAGACCCAATGTGCCACCTGAGGGCTTCCGATCAAAATCATCCACCCAAAGTCTAATCAGAACATTCCAGGCTGAACTTAGGCCTCCGTAGGTACCTGATTTCGATTTGATCGGATCAATAATTCGGTAATTATCGTGACAGAACCGCTTAATTTGTACGATCGCATGAGTGGTTTTATATTTTCAGGAGGAAAATTTCCGGGAAACTGGAGAGAAATGATTGGAAAATGTTCAAGAACCAATTATCTATTCTCTAAAAAAACCAATTCCAAGAAATCTGTTCACGGAATAAAAAGTTGGAAAATTTGCAGTTTTTCCAGAGAGGAAAACTCGGCAACTGTTGATCCGATTTCGAAAATTTTTCCTCCAAAAATTAGCTCAATCTTTTCTCTAACTTTTATTCACAGCATGTGTGCACCTAAAATTAATATTTCGTGGGGCTTACCGCATGTAGAAGTTTGCATTGCGTTTTTCTCAAATTCACAAAATGTGCAAATTTCATTTTGAAAAAATTACAGTCGGAAAACCGAAACCGTGTCAACTCTGAAAATAGACCTGCACGACGCTCAATACAATCTACTTTCGATATCAGTTGAAATTTCCAAAAAAAAGTCGATCCCCGAGCAGGAATAAATTACTTTCCCGGCCCGTCCAAGGGAAAGTTATGTAATGATGCAGGATGCAGGAAAAACGTTCTGACACGATAGCTGCCGAACCGATAGTCTGATCGACTTGAAATTTGGTATACAGACAGGGTCTTGCTGTTAAATGAGCTGATTAGTTTTTGGTTGTCATCTGTCAAACGGAAGTATCACTATCAAAAAATGACAGAAGCTATATCTCACAGAACTTAACTTGCAAAATGCCGTTTGAAAGCCCATGAAAAACTGTATTCATAATGGTTAAACATATTGCCCTATCTGTCATCTGTCAAAAAATAAAAAATGTCAAAGTTCAAAACTTTACCATTCAATTATTCAAAATCTATCCGATGAATTGGGACCAAATTTGGCAGGAAGCAACAAAACATAAGAGTCAAATTAAGTCTGCAGTTGCAATTCTCCACCATTTTCCCGTCGGGCGTTATGAATTTTCAAAATTTCTCCTAGCCGTTGTCACCCGAGAGAACGACTCACCCGGATTTCCACCAGGATGACTCGCTTTTGATGCAGCACTCCACTCAAAAATTCATTCCTGCTCGAGGATCGACTTTTTTCGAAAAATTTCGACTGATATCGGAAGAAGATTGAACTGGGCGTCTTGTAGATATATTTTTAAAATCGACACAGCTTCGGTTTTCCGACGGTAATTTTTTCAATAACAAATTTGCACATTCCGTGAATTTGAAAAAACTGCAGCGTAAACTTCAACATGCGGTGAGCTACACGAAATATTCATTTTAGGTGCAGACATGCTGCGAATGAAAGTTGGAGAAAAGACTGAATTAATTTTTGGAGAAAAAAATTTCAAAATCGGACCAACGGTTTTCTAGTTTTCCTCTCTGGAAAAACTGGAAATTTTCCAACTCTTTATTCCGTGAACAGATTTCTACCATTTGTTTTTAAAGAATAGATAACTGGTTCTTGAACATTTTCCAATAATTTCTCTTCAATTTCCCGGAAATTTTCCCTTCTGAAAATATAAAACCGCTTATGCGATCGTGCAAATTAAGCGGTTCTGCCACGATAATTACCGAATTATTGATCCGATCAAATCGAAATCAGGTACGAAAGCATAAGTTCAGCCTGGAATGATCTGATTAGACTTTGGGTAGATGATTTTGATCGGAAGCCCTCAGGTGGCACCGAGGGTGGCATATTGGGTCTGGGCTTGTCTGTCCAAGCTCTGAATTAAAAATATGTATAGCGTTGAAATTTGGCACACAGATGCAGTAAAAGTTCTCAATCAAGTTTGTGTAATTTCATCATCATGTCTAAAGTAGGAACAAAAATTTCAATAAGGAACCAGCATTGCATTTTTGAGATATCACAACAGTCAGCTACCTAGTTCCACCTTTTGAATTATTTCATCACCTTAGAAAACTAACCTAACCTGTAACTTTTTCTGTCAGCCCAACAATGGATGCAGGATGCTCGCTTAGCGCTCAACTGACTATGTAGAACTTTTTCATCAACGTCCTAATTAAATTTCAACCTTCCCGAAGGGACGCTTAACCCAAAATCACTGAGGTCTCTGGATACCGCCGGGAAAGTTTTGTGTCGCCCAACAACAGATTTTTTTGAGTGGAGTCCTGCTACAAAAGCGAGTCGTGCTGGTCGAAACACCGGCGAGAGCCCCTCCTGAGTGGCAACGGCCAGGAGAAATTTCGAAAATTCATTACGCTCAACTGGAGAATGGTGGAAAACTGCAACTTCGGCCTCAATTTGACTCTTTTGTTGTGTTGCTTCCTGCCAAATCTGGTTCCAATCCATCGGATAGATTTTGAATAATTGATTGGTAAAGTTTTGAACTTTAACATTTTTTATTATTTGACAGATGACAGATAGGGCAATGTTTCCAACTGTTCTGAATACAGTTTTTCAAGGGCTTTCAAATGACATATTGCAAGTTGAGTTCCGTGAGATATAGCTTCTGACATTTGATGATAGTGACAGTTAGGTTTGACAGATGACAGCCAAAAACTAATGGGCTCTTTTCAGGAAACAACCATGTTTGTATACCAAATATCAAGTCGATCCAGTCAACGTTACGGCAGTTATCGTGGAAGATCACAGACAGACACACACACATACGCACACACACACATACACACACACACACACACACAGACAGACAGACATCATTTTGAAAATGGTCCTAATCGTCTTGGGGGACCTCAAAACGGATATATCCGGTGAAATCTCAAAACTTTTTTTCTGCACGATTACAATACTTTCCCTCCGTGTTCGTGGGTGGGCCGGGAAAGTAAAATATACAAAAGGGGTGAATAAAAATAAAGACTAAATGCAATCAAGCTAGGTTAAAAAGTTGACATTACAGGGTCAAAAAAGGAGGGTACATGATGTATACAGACCGTAGTTTCGAGTGGTAATCATTTGGTGCAAAACATGGTATGGAAATAATAACAATCAATCACAATCCTACAAACACCATACGAAGAGACTAATTCAGTTCAATTTTCAGTTTAAAAAGGTTGAGTATATAGACAATACAAATAGAGAAGATCATATGTTATCACCACCGTCGTCACGGATATTGGGGCATCAAAAATCAGCCAACCTTTTTTTGAATGATGGACTCGCCTGGTTCCTACGCAACCGTAAAAATCCGTGACGACTATGGTCTTTTCTATTTGTATTGTCTATACAGAGTAGGTACATACCAAAGCAAGTGCGAGATGGTTTGAGGCACATTTTCGATACTTCAACTTTCTCCTGCCGCCTTAGACTGCAGGAACTGTTTGCTTCTGTCGGTACTGGTTGTTGCTGTACTCTGGTCTAATACTGCTCTGATGCTGACTGCTACAGACTGACTTTGATAGTACTACTGCTACTGCTCCCTGGATAGAACTTTTTTTTTATACAGCTGGGGAAATCCTTTGTTTTTTGTGTTGTGCAGAATCGTGCCTTATCTTTTCTACAGCGGCCGTCGATTCAACGGAAAACGCTTCAGTTGAACAATTTTGGCTTGAGTACTTGACATTTATTGCGCTACAATTCAGGGTTTTCTTCGAATCAGCTCTACAGGGGGACTTTTAGATAGAGAATTTCTAATCGCGTGATTGCACATTTGCACTACGTACAACGTCATTGCTATTGTATGTTGGGCTATAACTCAGACTTATCTTCGTTAGCGTACGTCTGGGTTCCAGCTGTTCTTGATATTCTTCGTGTCGTGACATGAATAAGGTTTATCTTTAATTTGGCTCTAAGAATTTCTGCAGCTGTGTTTGTGTAAGCTTGCGTCATTCTGTTCTTTGAAAAACCTCGCTTCCCTGGTCGCTTTCTATTTGTAATCATTATAATTTTTTCGTGGCTTCGTTATAGAAAAATAATGCTTTACTTGACGTCTAGAAGAACCTGAAGGGTTATTTGATGAACTTTCAATTGCAACTAAAGCAAATTTTAATAAAGGAATTAATTATGATGATTTTGTGACTATAGTAGGTTCATCTGTACGGTGACTCTAGTTGGCTGGGCAAATTTTCTACTTTAGCATTGTAGGCTTACCGCCTTTTTACCTGGTGTGTAACTGACTTTTCTGGAAGTAAAGTTATATGTCTTGTCAAATTGATATTAAAATCTTGATAAACTGACCTTGTCATACGTGAAAATGTCACTAGAGGACCGCAGAGCTATATTACCATCATTTAGACACCAAAACCCTACGGGGTCGCCTTCAATTTAAATCATCTTGACGGCGGCCATTCAAGGCCGACAAAAACTCGTTCCGTCAAGCTCCAAAACAGAAGCAAATTACAAACTGATGGTAGGTACTCACATGAATTTCGGTCCAATACGCAACTTTGAGCGGCTGGTTTTTTTGAAATTCGGTTTAATTAACTTTTTATACTCAAATCCTGCTGCAACTGCAGGCCTCCTGAGATGTTCCTTTGTTTTGCCAATAGTGCTTCATGATTCGTCGTGTCTTTTGGACTGCAAGAGGTGAAAGGATTGATGATTCCATGTTCCATGGGACCCTTTTTTTTGGACGAAGGCCTAGTACTTTTTTAGTTTGAATCAACCTAAAGTTGAAGCGGCTTCAAGAGGCTAGAAATATTTTTGACACTCCTGTCAAATGTCAAAGCTGCTTTTATTTATTTGTTTATTGACGAAAATTGAAAACAGGTCGAAAAATTACTACATTTTCCAATATAATGGGAAAAAGCGTCAGACATCACGTCCCGCAAAAATATTCCGTCTATCTGCAGAGGATAGGTATATGCGTAAAAAATACGTTCCAAAAGTGGTCCGAACGACGAACGCTAAATGAAGTCAGAGCAGCCAACGGCAAAGTTTTGGGGGTTTTCTATATTTCAGATTTGGAAACTTAGAAACAAAATTAAACAGCCGACTGGAATCACGGTACAGGTGAACCTACTATAACTGTTACACAAAAACTTTCCTGGATTACCCTCTTCAAAATCTTCAAAACTCTTCTTAGGCCTAGAACTCGTTTGAAACGACACAATACCAGTGATGTAAAATACCCGGGTTTTTATATTTAAGGGTAAATACCCAGGGTGAATACCCGGTATTTACCCAAAATCGGGTCTCTGATAGGATATCTATTTTCATCATTTGTTATTAACAATTGGAGAAACAACAACAAACAATGATGATTTTTTGCTCACAGCAGCAAAATAATAATAAGTGCTTTGGAGGTTATGTTTATAAAGCTTTAGAGCTTGGAAAAAGAAATCATTTAACCTTGAACCGTCAACACTGTCAACCGAGCTGTCAACAGTGTCAACTTTTCTGTCAAACTGGGTAGGGTGGGTAAATATCGCTCGGGAAAATACCGGGTATATACCCGATTTATATTTACCTACCTACCCGGTAAATACCCGACTCACATCACTGCACAATACACAATATATGTAGAGAGTAGGCTAAGGCTAAGGTCATTGTACCTAGTAGAGTAGGTATACATGAACTAAACTAAACTGGGTAAAAACTGAAAAAAACACATTTCATATGGATTTTTGTGTGAGTTTTTGTGTGAGTTTTTGTTGGGGTTTTTGTGTCAAAAACCCGGTGGGTTTTTCAAGTGGGTTTTATTTTTATTCCGTGCCATCCCTGGTTAGCTTGTGTCGATGACACACAGCAACATAAATGAAATAGAATGCATTTGTGCTGATGCCGATGGGCGCTTTCCATTTAAAACATTCGTGTCGGTTTGTGTCAGCTTGTGTCGTCGATGAGACAAAGGAACACAGCACAGATCAAATGGAACGCATTTGTGTCGATCTGTGTCAACCAGTGATGTAAAATACCCGGGTATGTTTATAAAGCCTTGAAACTTGGAAAAGAGATCATTTGGGATACGGACATTTCACCGACAGCCAACTCACCGACTGGACATTTCACCGACACCCAACTCACCGAATCGCCGATTCGCCGACAGGACATTCCACCAACTCGCCGTTTCGCCGACTGGACATTTCACCGACACGCCGATTCACCGACAGGACACTTCACCGACTGGACATTTCACCGACATGCCGATTCACCGACAAGACATTTCACCGACTCGCCGATTCACCGACTCGCCATTTCACCGACAGGACATTTCACCGACACGCCATTTCACCGACAGGACATTTCACCGACACGCCATTTCACCGACAGTACATTTCACCGACACGCCATTTCACCGACAGAACATTTCACCGACACGCCATTCCACCGACAGGATATTTCACCGACATGCCATTTCACCGACAGGACATTTCACCGACACGCCATTTCATAGACACGCCATTTCACCGACAGGACAATTCACCGAATCGCCGATTCACCGACAGGACTGTAGCGTTTTGAGTTTTGGACCATAGGTACCTACATTTGAAAGATTGATATGCTCTATTCCGTACCAGTGCGATTCCGAGCAAGGTTGGTGTTCAGCGCCAAAAGTGTATTCGATAACCAGATAAGAATCTGATTTTCACTTAAGTATCTTCCTTCTTTTCAGACCCACCTGATGAGGAAATGTTTTTTTGCTTATCCTTCTTTTTTTAGACCCGCCAGTTGAGGAGTTTATTTTTGACTAGAGCATCGTCTTTCTTTCTTGACTCAAAGCTAGTATAGTTAGTTGGTACTTAATTACCACCAGATACACAGTCAGCTCCTGAATTTTTGACTCAAGCATCCTCCTTTTTTTCAAACCCACAAAATGAGAAGTGTATTCTTAACTCAAGTATCATTTTTTTCGGACCCATTAGATAAGAAACCGATTTTTGACCCAAGTATCATCCGAGGTATTATCCTTCTTCTCAGACCCACCAGATAAGAAGTTCATCTTCTATTCAAGTATATAATCTTTTTTTGAGACTCACCAGATAAGGAATTAATATATCAGACTCAAATTTTATCCTTTCGTAGACTTAGACCTTAGACCCACCAGAAAAGATTATTTCTTGCTCAAGTATCATCCTTCTTTTTAGCGCCACCAGATGAGGGTTTAGTTTTTGAGTCAAGTATTCTTGGGCCTACCAAATATGGAGTTTATTTCGAACTCGAGTATGATCCTTCTTCCCTGACCCACCAAATGAATAACTGATTTCCACTAAAGTACCATCCTTATTCTTTTCCAACTCACTACATAGATTACGTATTAACAAGAACACTTTTTCTACCCGCTAGTTCAGGAGTTTATTTTTGATCGAGTACCTATCATGCTACTTTTTAGACTCACCATATACAAAGCCTATTTTTGAGTTTTTGATTCAAAAATCGTTTCCTTTCCAGACTCACCATATAAGAAGTTCTGGTGCTGGTTTACTCAAGTATCATCCTTTTTTTTGGACCCACTACTCGTATTAGGGGTCTATTTTTGAATCAAGTATCCTTAGGCATACTAGATATGGAGTTTATATTCGACTCAAGTATCATCCTTCTTTCCATGCAGACCTACCAGATCAAGAACTGATTTTTGACTCAAGTATCATTCTTCTTTTTGAACTCACTGCATAGACAAATTCTATTTTTGACTCAAGCATTCTTCTTTTTTTAGACCCGCCAGTTGAGGAGCTTATTTTTGACTCGGTAACCGTACGTCCGAATCCAGATTGGTTGGGGTCTAGATTTGATGATAAATTTTTGCATTTTATCATACCATTTTTATTTTCCTTGTATTTTCCGGGAAAACGATACAGACAACAATCTGTTTCCCACGTTTGAGCTTTTAGCAATGTACAGGGTCAATGTGAAAACATGAAACCTACACAAAAAAAAAGTTTTTTTTCGCATTCGCCAATATTAAACACGATATGGTTACATTTTGCAGCATTTTCCAGAAACTCATTTTCAAGCAAAATTTGCAAATTTGGCGAGTTAGTCAAATTTCCTGTAGGTGAATTGTCGAGTCGGTGAAGTGTCTCATCGGTGAGTTGTCGTGTCGGTGAAATGCTCTGTCGGTGAGTTGCCTTGTCGGTGAAATGTTCTGTCGGTGAATCGGCGAGTCGATGAAATGTCCTGTCGGTGAAATGTCCAGTCGGTGAATCGGCCAGTCGGTGAAATGTCCTGGGCCGCGATTCTGTACTCTCCTACCGACACTTGTCGGTGTCGGTAGCCAGGCAGGAGCGAATTTGATTGGTTCTCACCCTAGCTACCGATCCGATAGTTGTCGGTAGGCAAGTACAGAATCGCGCTCCTGTCGGCGAAACGGCGTGTCGGTGAAATGTCCGTTCGGTGAAATGGCTGTCGGTGAAATGTCCAGTCGGTGAGTTGGTTGTCGGTGGAAACTACCAAACCCAAACCCAAATGGAAACGCTAGTGAATGGGCGTTTTCCATTTACCGACACAAGTCGACTTGTGTCGACACAAATCGACACAAATGCGTTCCATTTGATCTGTGTTCCTTTGTCTCATCGACACAAGCTAACACAAGCTGACACAAACCGACACAAATGTTTTAAATGGAAAGCGCCCACTGAGTGATTCCCGGATTCCCCCAACATGTAGGGACTTTTGAGCTAGAAATCCGGAGGAACGTCACTAACGTCAAAATATACGTCAAAATAACGTCGCTGTCACTTGTCACAGCACTCTGATCAAATCAAAACATAAACAATTTGAAATTGTTATCACCTTATTTGTTGTCTGTTGGTGTTGACTGTTGTGTTGATATAATTACAAGCAGAATGAATAAATCTACGTTATGTAGGACGTGTATGAACGACAAAGCCAGTGTGGACATTTACGAACAAGATATAATACAAAAATTGACTCCCTTCATCACCGTAAGCACCCCCAGCAAAAATCTTCGTATTCAAGCATTAAAACGCAGTTTCTAGCTGGAGGAAAGCGACGATTTGCCGAAGAACATCTGCAGCGAGTGCTTGGCAAAGCTAGAAATGTGCCACGGTTTCCGGAAGCTCTGCCAAGAAACCGAATCGGCTCTGCGGAGCTTGATCGCAGCCAACAAAGCTAACGAAATGGAAATGGAAACTAAAGCAGAACTGGTGTCTAGCAGCGAAGGGGGCTGTAGTGAAGACGAAACAGAGACGAAGCCCACACCGAAGAGCACCAATCGAAAGTCGAAGCTGTTTGTCTGCGAGATTTGCAACAAGGAATACGTGCAGAAAAGCGGGCTCGAGTGCCACATGCGGGTTCACACAGGAGAACGGCCGTTTCTTTGCAGTCATTGTGGTAGGCACGCCAAATAATGTTTCTAGAACAATAAATTGGTAGCATGGAATTGAAAGCGATGGAATGAAACCAATGAGTTAAAATTCCAGGTAAAGGGTTCATAAGAGCGGACGATTTGGCACGACACAACCGCATCCATACGGGCGACAGCCCGTTCGTTTGCAAATGCGGGAAAGGCTTCAAGCAAAAGTTCCACTTGTCCGAACACCAGAGGTCGCACAGAGGCAAGAAGGAGTATTCATGTGATGATTGCGGTAAACGTAAGTTCGGGTTTTATTTCGCTTAAGGATTGATGAAAGTAGGGATTGGAGGTGGTATACTTTGCTGTCAGTGGCCTGTCACCAAAGCAAGGTCTGAGGGCGTGACTCGGGGCGTGATCCCTGGTCTGAGGTATAAATTTTGAGGAAACCATAGCTACAAGAATAGGTTCCTACTTGGAACTGACAAGAGATGGTGAAAATGAATCTAGAGCAGATCTGGACAGCTCGAACAAGTGACTTATTTTGAGAAAATTGACGGCGTGTAGCGCAGCGAGTGTAGCGTCATGTGATGCACTTTTGTTCAAAATCAATTAGTATAGTAGGTTCACTTGTACTGTGACTCTAGTTCTAGTTGGCTGGGCAAATTTTCTACTCTAGCATTGTAGGCTTGCCGCCTTTTTACCTGTTGGGAAACTGACTTCTCTGGAAGTAGTTATATTTCTTATTAAATTGATATCAAAATCTTGGAAAACTGACCTTGTCATTAGCGGAAAGGCGACTAGAGGGGCGCAGAGCTGTATTACCGTCATTTAGACACCAGAACCCCACGGGGCCGCCTTCAATTTAAGTCATCTTGACGACAGCCATTCAAGGCCGACAAAAATTCGTTCCGCCAAGCTCCAAAACAAAAGCAAATTACAAACTGAAGGTACTCACATGGATTTCGGTCCAATGCGCAACTTTGAGCGGCTGGGTTTATCGAAATTTGGTTCAATTAACTTTTTATACGTAAATCCTGCTGCAACTGCAGACCTCCTGAGATGTTCCTTGTCTTGCCAATAGTGCTTCATGATTCGTCGTGTCTTTTCGACTGCAAGAGGTGAAAGGAGTGATGATTCCATGTGACCCCTTTTTTTGGACGAAGGCCTAGTACTTTTTTAGTTTGAATCAACCTAAAGTTGAACGGGCTTCAAGAGGTTAGAAATATTTTTGACACCTGTCAAATGTCAAAGCTGCTTTGATTTATTTGTTCATTGGCGAAAGTTGAAAACAGGTCGAAAAATCACTACATTTTCCAATATAATGGAAAAAAGCGTGAGACATCACGTCCCGGAAAAATATTCCGTCTATCTGCAGAGGATATGCGTAAAAAATACGTTCCAAAAGTGGTCCGAACGACAAACGCTAAATGAAGCCAAAGTAGCTAACCGCAAAGTTTTGGGGATTTTTTATATTTCAGACTTGGAAACTTGAAAACAAAATCTCACAGCCGACTAGAATCGAGGTACGGGTGAATCTACTAAACTGGTCACAAATTGAAGTGGATATTTTTAAAAAAAGGTTTTTTAAAATCGCCACAAAATTCTTGAAGATCACTCGATTGTGAAACCGCTTGTACTGTTTTGAAGAAAAATGTCAATATTTTCAAGAACTGCTGAAGTCCTCCACAAAAATCACATGGATATGTCTAATACAGGGTGATGAAAAAAGTCGTTCAGTTTTGTTCTTTTTTACTCTTGTGCAGGAGATTGTTCATCCACCCTGTACAGCTATATTTACTTGGATCTTATAGTCTGCAGCTTATGTAACTCGTCAGTTTTTAGTTTTTCGCTTTCCGTTGCGTACTTACCGAAATATAGCCTTTTCACTTTCCAAAGTCGTTTTATGGATGAATCTACTAAATCCGGGCGCTACTGGATTTTTTTTGTACTAAGCAATGCCACTTGTACTTTTAGAACGATTTTTTGCGCAGATTTCAAAATTAACGAAGATATGGCGTCTCAACCATCTCATGTATACAGGGTGTCGCAAAAAAAAATCATTTATAAGATTCATTTTATTTCGAAATAATCAGTAGCAAAATGCCGTTGCAAAGATCAACTCCAGGTAAGTTCGATATCGTGGTAAATATCTTGCGGAATGGTACAAGGCAAAGAGAAATTGTCAATTTGGTGAACGTATCACAAAGTGTCATCGGTGGGCAAAGAGACGACTCCTTGCCACTGGCAGTGCCCGAATCACACATGGAGAAGGTCGCCCGAGAATGATTCCAGTAATGGACGATCTCTTCTTGTTAGACATAAAATTGTAAAATTGAAAAGTGAAAGGACCCCGCACGATTCTTATGGAAAATGGGTCTCGGTCAAATTCCCTGATTTTCTTATATGTTGTAGCCCAATTTGACACAAGCCAAAAACCATCGTCCGTTACCCAAAAAAATGGACAGTTTTTTTTCTATAAGGGGTTGAAAATGGGTTATTTCAAGGTAAAAAAATATGTTCCAACGTAAGCGAGAACATTTCAACGTCCTTTTTAACACATATGGCTCATGACAATTCCCTTTTTCTTTTGTGGAAAAATCAACCCCCTCCCTCACCCCAAACTCTTACTTGTGAGTATCAAATTCGAAATTACGTTTGAAAGTCATGCAGATAGTTCTATTTTGTCGAATTATCAATTTTGGCACAATTTTTTTTCCAACCCCCAAATAGGGGGTGGGGTTGAAAAAAAAAACATCGGTCAATTCGACTGAATTTCTGATATTGTGCTTTACCAGTTACGCTAAACAAGATTACCAAGGGAAAACTCATTCGTATGACCAGTTTCCACTCCACAGAGGGTTGAAGTTGACTATAATGACGCATAAAACATTCTTCCATGTCATAAACCAAATGAATGGAAATAGTGGACTTTCATATCATCTTGTTTCGTAAAAATGTCTATTCTCCAAAAATACTTTCAATCCCGTCCTTCATCCCCTATCCCTGTTTCTGAACATAATATAATCGAAACAAATATTGGAATTTATATCAATTTTTATTTCATCCTTCAAATAGTCGCAGTAGCTAGAATAAGAGTGTGACATAATATTTTGCTTTGATTGAACAGCTTTCGCTCCAAATGACATAAAATTCTTCAATCTAAACTATAAGTAGAGGTGTATCCGTACAAAAGAAAAAAGTTAGGAACTATGTAGGTACAAGTAAACATAATTAACCTGCTGTAAAGTTGAGACTTGATAGGAGCACCAATATTTTTAATAATAATCCAGGCAAAAAATCATTCAATCAAATGTATGTCTCACCCTGCTGTAAGGGTGCTAACATAAGCATAATAGTGAAAGTGAATTTTGAGAGGGGATTGATTCACAATCAGATGCAGAAAATCCGACCGTAGACCTTCTCCTTCATTTTCAAGATTTATTTCGAATATGATGTTCAGAAACAAGGATAGGGGATGAGAGACGGGGTTGAAATAATTTTTGAAGGATAGACATTTTTACAAAACAAGATGATATGAAAGTCCACTATTTTCATTCATTTTGTTGATGACATGGAAGAATGTTTTGAGTCATTATAGTCAACTTCAACCCTCTGTGGGGTGGAAACTGGTCATACGAATGAGTTTTCCCTTGGTGATCTTGTTTAGCGTAACTGGTAAAGCACAATATCAGAAATTCAGCCGAATTGACCGATGGTTTTATTTTCAACCCCACCCCCTATTTGGGGGTTGAAAAAAAAAATTGTGCCAAAATTAGTAATTCGACAAAATAGAACTATCTGCATGACTTTCAAACGTAATTTCGAATTTGATACTCACAAGTAGGGGTTGGGGGTGAGGGAGGGGGTTGATTTTTTCACAAAAGAAAAAGGGAATTGTCATGAGCCATATGTGTTAAAAAGGACGTTAAAATGTTCTCACTTACGTTGGAACATATTTTTTTACCTTGGAATAACCCATTTCCAACCCCTTATAGAAAAAAAACTGTCCATTTTTTTGGGTAACGGACGATGGTTTTTGGCTCGTGTCAAATTGGGCTACAACATATAAAAAAATTAGGGAATTTCACCGAGACCCATTTCCCATAAGAATCGTGCGGGGTCCTTTTCTACAACCTGTAATAAGGTGTCAGAAACAAATTTCTCCGTTCATGCGACACCCTGTATATTTTTATGTAGTCTTCCATTCGAAATCTGCTCAAAAAATCGTTTTAAAAGTACCAAGTGGCATTGTTTTGTAAGTACCAAAAAATCCAGTAGCCCCCGGATTTATTCATTGACAAAATGGCTTTGGAAAGTAAAAAGGCTATGTTTCGGTAAGTACGCAGCGGAAAGCGGAAAAATAAAAACTAACGAGTTACATAAGCTACAGACTATAAGATCCTAACAAGTATAGGTGTACAGGGTGGATAAACAATCTCCTGTATGAGATTAAAAAAGAACAAAACTGAACGACTTTTTTCATCACCCTGTATTAGACATATCCATGGGATTTTTGTGGAGGACTTCAGTAGTTCTTGAAAATATTGACATTTTTCTTCAAAACAGTGCAAACGGTTTCACAATCGAATGATTTTCAAGAATTTTCTGGCGATTTTAGAAAAACCTTTTTTTAAAAATATCCACTTCAATTTGTGAGCAGTTTATATATTATTCAACAAGCGGGTAATGATTGCTTCTTACTCATGAGATGAGGACGCAGTTTGTCGACACGAGCCTTGGCAAGTGTCGTAAAGCATCCGAATGAGTAATAGTCATTACCCGCGAGTAGAAGACTATGCTTTATCCAGTCTTATTGAAAAATGCAGGCATCTATGCGCCTGAAAATGCGTGCATTATTCAACAGGAGTGGATAAACTAAATAAGATTATTGTTCTTATTTCTGTCGTGAATAAAATAAAACTAGTGGACCTGTTCGAAATAACTTGAAAAGTGCAAGTTTTTCACATGGATCAAACAGTAAGTATCCATTCAACTCTCTTCTGTTGTATGTAACTAGACTTGTTCAGCTCACGCAAACTGTTGGCTGTTCAGCCGTGGCTAACGCCCCCCTTTTTCTCACAAATTGTAAAACGTTCAGCATCCAATTGGAATCGATAACAGTACAGGGAAAAAAAATTGCACTTCCATAAAGTAGATATGGTTGTCCTGAAAATTTGAGCATTTGAGCAGAATTGAATGCTCCACTACATACTCTCTTATATTGCCGAAAATCGCACTTGAGGGGGCGGGGGAAGTGGTGCTGAAGAGCAAAGTGGACCTCTTTATTCCCATCAAAAATTTTTGTATTGTTTCCAAATAAATTCCACCATCTGAATTCCAATTCGTGATATCTAATAGAAACAAACCTGAATAAGTCACCTTAAACTTGCCCTTAGCAACGTGCCCCCGTGGGTGCCCACGTTGGGCGCCACCCAAATCGTTCGAGAAATGTTGTATTTAAATGAAACGAATCAAAATGAATTCAGTCTTTTTGAGATCAGTTGGTTCCATTGATTTTTGACGAGGTAAAATTTTGACAAAACGAAGAATATAAACCATTACTCGCAGTAATTTCGACCAAGAAGACTGATTTTCTATTAAAGGAGACCACAACACAAAATACAAGTTGGTCTGAGATGAAAGAGTTGAAAAAACTATAGAACGATTGCATAGGGTCTTGTAAATTTACTTATCTCGTGGCGGGCGCTGCGGTTATAATTAAGAACGGCAATGACGTCATAGGGGCAAATTTTCACGGGCTACCTATAGATCTCTATAGCTACTCACGGGAATACCTGTACCTGATCCCGGTGTCGATGAGACGACGACGGTTTCAAGTTTGCCATAATAATTATTGCTGTTTGTTTAAAGACAGTGGCGTTTGTCAAAACGACAACAGCAATAACAAGACCATGGGAACGTGATAGGTGAAAATCGGAGGTGAAAATCTAGGTGAAAACATCTTCCCAAGTGACGTCACGATAATATTTTCAAAACGTTTTATCGGCTGATCGGACTCGTATAGAAAACTTAGATTTGTTCGGTATACTCTTGAACTACTTTCCCATAAGTTAGTCAAATCAAATATAGACTCGATTTTTGTGTTGTGGTCCCCTTTAAGGAATAAAGAAAGTTTGAATCCTCACGTTCAACCGATACGAATGAAATAGTTTTTTCCTCCAGAGACATTTCTTTTTTAGATTCGAAAGGATGAAGTGGCCAATTACTGGGGTCGAAACCCAGCCATGATGGTCCAGAAAACCAAACTTCATTTTTGACAATGCCAGTAGGAGTTTGACCTCGAGAAAGACAATCTGTCACGTTTTTTGTTCCGTCAATATGGAACCAATTTGACGCAGGCACCTGATCCTGAATTTTTGTAACTCTATTCGCCACAAAAGTTTTCCAACGACACGGAGATAAGTTCAACCAACTAAGCACTACCATAGAATCGGTGAAAGGAAAAATTCGTTCAATGGGAAAACGAGACTGATATCTCTTCACAGCATTTAGTAATTTGGATAACAAAAGAGCGACACAAAGCTACAATCTAGGAATTGAATCGACTTCATGGGGGAAACTTTACTCTTTGAACAAATCAGGGACACTGCAGCAGAATCTTTCCTCTGAACCTGAAAATAAACTACGGCACCATAGCCGTCCTCACTAGCATCCGCGAACCCAACTAAAACAACACTATCATTGAGAAAAACTCCTAAATGGCGAGGGATACTCAGATCGGAAAGCACAAGTAACTCATCCCTGAAAGTCAACCACAATTTCTCGAAAGCAACGGGAGGACATTCGTCCCAATTCAAATTCAATTTCCACATCCCCTTTATAAGCAACTTTGCGAACAATGTGACTGGTCCGAGGAGACCTAGAGGATCGAAAATTCATCCTCAAATTCATTCATCACCCTATCATCCTGGTATTTTTCTAGCAGAGCTCTCCAAATTATATCATATTTGTCAGAAATTGGAGAAATTCCAGAAAAAATATTTTTGCTTCACCTACTAAATAGTTTGCCAGCCAAGTAATGGACCTTATCAGCTTTGGTAAGATCTGGATTCTCGTGGATCAAATTCTTGAAAGTCTCGTAAAACAACAACAACTTGTTTGTGTTCAATTCGGGACTCACAGGGGTGCCCAGATTCTTAGGGCAACCATATTTTTTCAAGGCTTGGGCTGTGTGGCTTGGGCGCATTTCTCACCATCTTTCCTGTACTGCAATCGATCCATCAATGAAAATCATGTTCACACACTTTGGGAGACGCCATCTACACATCACAGCCACGTTCATTTTGATTAATATTACAGAAATGTTGAAGCCCTGCAAGAAGTGTGCCGTTGTGGGATGCCATCGGACGGAGAATGTTTCCAGCTTCAATTTTCCGGACCCGAAAAAGAGCTGGGATCGGTTCATGAACTGGGTGAAGGCCACCGGGAACGAGAAGCTAGCCAAACGTTCCCCGGTGGACGTCAGGAGGTCGCACCGCATCTGCTCTAGGCACTTCAGAGGTGAAGATTTGATTGTGACCGAAATGTACACCAAGCCCAGAAGGGATGCGGTGCCTGTGTTACATTTGCCTGGTGAGTTATATCTGCTGTTTACATGTGAGCAGTTGATGATAAAGAGTTCTGTTACAATTTAGATGAAGCCTTGAGCCTTCCCATGGCCATCGACCTGCCTTCCACGTCATCCTTGACGCGTCATCAGTGAGAGGCCGTCCATCTTTTTCTCGCAGCTCAGGTATTTTAAATGATATTGTGTTCGAAACCTGATCAAATTGATGACAGGCTAAATATGCGCAAAAATAACTCCCTTGTTGAAGCAAACCTTCAGGTAAGAAGACTCGAGGATCGGTATTGACTTGAAGTGAGAATTGTTGAATAAAAGAGAGATTGAGTTGAACTATGTATTTCCATTTTTTCTTCGAAAAATGACTCCATATAACCGGAGGTTAGTGACATGAACCTTGCAGTTGGGTGGGGCCCTTGAAATATGGAAGTGTTGGAACTTTTGTCATTTTAGAGAAATAAGAATGTTTCCCACAATATTTTATCCAAACGTTCACCCATCGGACAACTTCCATGTACCAGGTTTCATCAAAATCTTTGAAACAATTTCGAAAATATGAAAAACAGACATTTTCACTTATTTAATCACGTTATGGTACACCTGATTTAGTTCGCTTCTGGTCAAGGCCAGCTTATGCCTGGCGTCTTAGGGTTCGATACCAAGTTGTAGGCGCAAAGTTTGGGACGGAGTAACTCGCCAAATACAGCGGTCTGATTGGTTGGTATCCGCCGTTGCTATGGTAACCGCACTTACGGCGGTCTCAGCCCCAACTTGGTATCGAGCAGTTATAGCCCAGGAAAGAAATGCAAAATTTTGATGAAACCCGGAATAAATTAAGGAAAATCTGGAAATGTGAGGATCGCTTTAGAATTTGATGGAGAACAACATACTGAAAGTCCCCATCTGTCCGAGGCTTGGCATTTTTTCTGTGGGAGGTGGAAGGTACAAGAAGTTACCATTTCAAAAGTTGGTATTCTTTCGGGGATTTTTCCATTGGACTTCATATCTTCAAGGTCGAAGAACTCAATACAATGGTTACCAGAAAGTATAATGCACCAGTGGCGTACCAGACAGCTACGAAGTGGCCTAGGTGCGATTTTTCATAAAGTCATTAGGTAAACCGTGACTAACAGCTTTTTTGACATGGTTGGTATCATTTCTTATCAAACCGTACATTCCGGTTCCACAGGTAGGTGTGAAATTCTGATAGAGACGTGTTCAAACCAGTTATATCAGAAAGAAACGTTATTTTTTTATCCTCAAATTTGATGCTTTGTAGCTCTAGTTCCATCAGTGTCCAATGTATTTCTAACTATGATTTTGATTTGAACAGTTGGTTTGGGCTATTTTACAAATATCGTTCGCTGATTTTTTCTCCTGTTTTTAAAAAGTCACGGAGTGATTTTGTTCCTTGAGATGTATCATGCCAAAGTTTGATTTGACGAAACGTGCTATTTCACAAGAAAAATTTGGGCTACGATCAGAATGTAGCTTTGAATTGATACTTTAATCATTTTATGGCATGAACAAAGTTTTCTCTATCGAATAAAATGTGGGAAACAAAAATCGAAGCCGTATTTTACTCATGACATCATTTTTCTTCCGAAAATGCGGAATAAATTTCGCAAAGAAATGCGAAGTTTCGATTATAAATTTGTCGTTTTGTAGCTCCATTCCCATCGTGGTTCAAAACACCCATTATCACAATTTTGACATAGATTGTTTAATTGAACTACAGTGCTCAACAATCCACGTTTCCCGGAAGGCTTCTGCGCATACCTGTGAAAGTAGGACGTTGCCAAATCTATATCACGACAACAAGTTGACAACACTGTAATACGGTGTGCGTGTGTAATGTCACGCAAATTTCAGCTGACAGCGCTTGACGTCGATTTGACGTTTCGACAGATCTAACCAAATAACGCTCTTGTTCCGTCAATCGCCTCGCAGCTCGTTGTGTTTCGTATCACCTGAATCTTTTCTGCGTCTTTCTGCCATACGGCACGTAACATTTCATTCTGAACAATATTAAATGTTGAATGGTTAGGAGGTTATGTTTGTTGTTTGTTTACATTTCGATTATTGATTGACAGTTGCCATTGACAGTGACACTTCGTGCGTCAAAATTGAAATTACCGCGCTCTGCAGGTATGCGTTCTCATGTATGCGCTGAAGTAATGTACGTGATGGTAAACGTGGATTGAAGTGGAACACCTGAAAATTTTGGTCAAATTAAAATGGTCGTATTTTCTTAAGCAAAATTCGAATTGCAATAAGTTTTTTTCCCTGGACAGCTAATGTCTTAGACTACAGCATGACATAATTTTTTCTTGTTACAAGCTTTTCATATTATTTATACAGGGTGTAGTAGTGAGGTACTGCAAAAAAATGTGAAGTTTGCACCCCTCCCGATCCGCGAAAACATTTTTTTGAATTTTTCCAACTTGTTCTGGAGAAACTTTGAACCCATACCTCGAAACGGTTTTTTGGGTTCTCGTTTATCTCTGTTAATTACAGGGTGATCTCAAAAAAGTGATATTTTAGGCTTTCAATGGTAACTTCTTTCATTGTTATCCGATTTTAAACTTCTTTGACTCATATTGAAGCTGAAACTTCAGGCAAGAACAGTGTGGGGTCAAAACTCATTGAAGGCAACAATTCAATATAAGGGGATGTGTCAAAAGTGACCCGAATGCAAAACAGCTTCCGACTTTTCGTTTAATAACAGATAAGAACAAATTGAAACGTGTCTTCAAAGGATCCGCTAATTCGGACCATTTTGATCTGCTTTTCGCTTTAGTTGTCCAAGATAACGTCCGTGGTAGAACCGAAACTTGACTGCGTGTTTCCGCGAAAAAATCGCATCCCTTATTTACCTGTAGGCGACCGTAACCCAAGTTACAAGATTCAGAACTGGCAGGTATACGTGTTTTATTGTCAAGGAGAATTTTTGGAATTGTTGTGAACTTTGTAACTTGGGTTACGGCCGCCTTCAGGTAAATAAGGGATGCGATTTTTTTGCGGAAACACGCAGTCAAGTTTCGATTCTACCACGGAAATTTCTTGGACAACTAAAGCGAGATGCAGATCGAAATGGTCCAAATTAGCGGATCCTCTGAGGACAAGTTTCAATTTGTTTTTATCTTTCATATCAAACAGATATTCGGAAGCTGTTTAACATTCGGGTCGCTTCTGATACGTCCCCTTATATTGAATTATTGTTTTCAATAAGTTTCGACCTCACAACGTTCTCGCCTGAAGTATCAGCTTTAATATGAGCTAAAGATGTTGAAGATCGGATAACAATGAAAGAAGTTATCATTAAAAGTCTAAAATTTCACTTTTTTGAGATCACCCGGTAATTAACACAGCTAGACAAAAACCCAAAAAACCGTTTCGAGGTATGGGCTCAATGTTTTACCCGAACGAGTTGAAAAAATTAAAAAAAAATTTTTTGCGGATCGGGAGAGGTGCAAACTTCACATTTTTTGCAGTACCTCACTACTTCACCCTGTATAAATAATATGACAAACTTGCAACAAGGAAGAATTCCATCATGCTATAGTCTAAGACATTAGCTGCACAGGAAAAAAAGCTCATTGCAATTCGGTTTTTTTCTTAAGAAAA
Source organism: Anaspis maculata (assembly GCA_949128115.1). NCBI lineage: Eukaryota > Metazoa > Arthropoda > Insecta > Coleoptera > Scraptiidae > Anaspis > Anaspis maculata. Next base: position 86,345,164 of record OX421964.1, on the reverse strand, counting down.
TACGACCATATTAATTTGACCAAAATTTTCAGGTGTTCCACTTCAATTGTTGAGCACTGTATTTAATGGCAAAATTCCATAACTAGAAGTTTCTGTCGCTGTTACAAAGTCACACGGTAATTTTGTTCCAAAACGTGCATCATGTAGAAATTCAATTTCGAAAGCTCGCATTGTCGGAGGAAAAATGATGTCATGACTAAAATACGGCTCCGAGTTCAGTTTTTTTCCGTTTTATTCGATAGATAAAACTATTTTCATGCCTTAAAATGAATAAAGAATCAAATAAAAGGTACATTCTGATCGTAGCCTGATTTTTCCTGTGAAATAGATCGTTTCATCAAGTCAAGCTTTGACATGGTACATCTCAAGGAACAAAATAACTCCCTGACTTTGTAAAAACGGGAAAAGAAATCAGAAAATGATACTGAAGTGTTAAATAGTCCAAACTAACTGTCCAAATCAAAATCATGGTTGTGAATACATTGGACACTGGTGGAACTGGAGCTACAAAACATCAAATTTGAGGGGGGAAAAAATCATGTTTTTTTCTGATGAAACCGGTCCAAACACGTCTCTATCAAAATTTTATACTCATTTTTGGAATCAGAGAGTGCGATTTAGTCAGAAATGATACCAAATATGTCAAAACAGGTGTTTGTCACGGTTTACCATAAGACTTTGTCAAAAATTGCACCTCGGCCCCTTCGCAGTCGTCTGGTACGCCACTGGTGCATTACACTTTCTGGGAACTCATTTCATTGAGTTCCTCGATCTTGAAAATATAAGGTCCGATGAAAAAAGTATGGAAAAAGCAACGATTTCAAAAATGGTAACTTTTTGTACGGTTGCGGCCAAAATAAAGTGGACGACAACGTCAATGAGTTGGCTTGCTGTCATGCGACGTTCAGGCCAGAATCCTGAAAAATCTGTCAACTGTCGTCCACTTTGAAAAGGCCGCAATAGTACCTTCGACCTCTAACAGAAAAAATGCCAAGCCTCGGACAGATGGGGACTTTAAGTATGTTGTTCCCCATGAAATTCTGAAGGGATCCGCAAATTTTCAGATTTTCTCTAATTTATTCCGGGTTAAAACCTGTTTTGCCTGGGCTATTAGTATCTATCCAAATAAACTGCTCAACAATGAAAGTGTTACAAAGCAAAAATTCACCCAATTTTGAACCGCTATAACTTTTGATATGGCCGGAAATGCATAGAGCTTTTCATAAATTTTCTACAGGGTGATGAACAGAGCAGTGCAAAATTGATGAAAGTTCAACATACCCTTGTTTTCGCAAAAAAAATTTTTTGGGAGTATTAACACCAAATTTATGAAGAATGATGTGTTCCCTCGAAACGGTTTTTGAATTTTCGGGATTCCACTCGAAACAGCCAAAATGTGACTTTTTATTGTGAATACTGCACCGGGTGATCATTTGAAAACTATCCACCTGCAATAACTTCCGATTCCTAGTGAATATTCCTTCGAGCAAAAACAGGTCGATTTTTATATCAAAGGGGACATCTAAAACATAAATTGGCAAATTTCTATCTATCCTCGCCCCACTCACCCACTCACTCACCTACTCACTCACCCCAACTTCGAAATTTCAAATGACATGACCTACCTTGCGATACATCAAATTGAAGAGAATCAAATTTTCTTTCTGAAAAAAATATTCACAAAATTTTTAACCCCACCTTCCTTCGCCCTAAAAACTCTCTGACTGTCCTCTTTTTAATTCTGGACCTCTCAATTGTTTTTGATTCAGTCAGTGTCATCATAGAAAACAACCCCTCAATTTTCTTCAGTTTAGTCAGCGTCATCCCAGTAGCATCAGAGAAAAGAATTTTCGGTGGAAAAAGTGCTACCCAAATTGACCCTTTTGCTCTTCCCCACCTCAGCTTCAAAATTTAACGAAACACAACCTACTTTGTGATACATCAAATTGAAGGGAATTGAATTCTCTTTCCAAAAATTTTTTTTTGGAAATTTTCAACCCCTCTCCAAATAAATTAGACATTTGGGGTGTTTTGTGAGGAAAATGGGGGTTTTGAAAAATTTGAAAATTTTTTGTTCGTGCAGAGAATTTAATTTCCTTCAATTTGATGTATCACAAAGTAGATATTGCCATTTTTGATTTTTGAGATAAGGTGGGGAGAGCGAGACGGTGAAATTTGGGTGGCACTTTTTCCACAGAAAATTATCTCTTCCGATGCTATGCAATATGACGTTGACTGCATTGAAAAGAATTGAGAGGTCAAGAATATTAAATTGGACACTGATGCCCGATTGCACAAACGTGGTATTAAATATTTAGTTCGGTATCAAATCGTTTAATACCGGACTAAACAACAAAATGGAGTGCAGAAACAAAAAAATCTGACATGGGATCAAAATTTGGTACCGAACTATTCTGATACCGCACCAAACGCCGATTACGCTCATTTTGGATTGCACAAAGGATTTGATACCGAACTAAACAAAGTAATACCGCATCAAATCTGATATCACCTCGACCCCGGTATTAAATTGACAGAATGACAGATCGTTGGAAATTCGATCGTTTCAGGGTGATCCGTGCGTTTGATTCGGCATAAAATTACTGCAAGTGCATATAATAGTATGTTTTATGTGCATACAAGCTATTATTTGTGCATTTTCATTCAAAAATTGTTTTCACAAAATGTATTTGACACACACAGATAATGTGCGTGCCAACCCAAAATAACATTTGAAGTTCGTTGGTCGTGTGGTTAGGCTCTTGCCTTTGCATGGGGGTGGTACCGTGTTCGAATCCTGTCGAGACCAATTTTTTTTTCAACCATCTTACCTTTGAATTCAAGAATAATGTCAGATTTTCAGTTTTTCATATCAGAACAATAAACTTGAGAAGTGTAGCCCTTATATTTCACGTTATAGCAAAAAAAAATTGGCTTGCTGCTGATGAGGTTCGAACCTGGTCCTTTGGCATCGGAAATCAAACCCTTCATCACCATGCTACGACGGCTTTATTTTCAATTGCCAGCCGCATGAAGTCAATATGACGATCGCCTCGATGCTTTTTGTGGCTCGTTCACACTTGGTCCAGGGTTAGTTGATCTTGGATCTAATTTTGCTTCCTGCAATGCGATTACGATTTAATACCGCACCAAAATTTGATGCGGTACTACAAAGTTCGGTATCAATTTTTTTTTTGTGCAATCGGGCATCAGAGAATTTTAGAGAGAAGGGGGGTGGGGTTAAAAATTCTATAAATATTTTTTCGGAAAAAGATAGACAGATAAACAAACAGATAGACAGATCTTATTGACAAAATCCCATTTTGAGGACCAACATATCAAGAAATGATGCCAAACATGCCTATGTTTTGAAATTTGAGGTAAAGGCAAAAAATTCCAAAATGGCGGAAATGTGATAATTCCAATTCTAATGACGTAGTCCCATGTTGACTAAAGAGAGTAAGAATTAACCTTTTTTCAATGCTAAAAACCCAAATTTTTGGAGTAGTACCAAAAAGTACGCTGCCAATTGGGCTTTTCTTCACCCCTACACTAGACAATAGGAACGTGTTGCACATCAAATTGCTCAGAATTGTTCAGTGAACAAGCCTACCAAGTGGCGTCATCTTGATATGAAAAGTTCTAATGTTTTTGCGTTGCTACAGGAATAATTCACAGTATTCACAATAAAAAATCATATTTTGGCTGTTTCGACTGCAATCCCGAAGATTCAAAAACCGTTTCGAGGGAACACATCATTCTTCATAAATTTGGTGTTGATACTCCCGAAAAAAATTTTTAACGAAAACGGGGGTATGTTGAACTTTAATCAATTTTACACTGCTCTGTTCATCACCCTGTAGAAGTTTTATAGGGGGCTCTATGGATTTCATATTGACAAGAAAGCTGGCCAAAAAATTGGGCTCTTTAGTACTTGAAACAAAATTGGAATCGTTCGTGCCAATCAAAAGTTACAGCGGTTTAAAATTGAGTGAATTTTTGCTTTGTAACACTTTCATTGTTGAGCAGATTATTTGGAAACAATAACTTTTTCGTTTAATTTATTCGTTTTTATTTCATGGTCATGCTAAAAGCAGATAAATTAGATCGAGGCGGGAGGCGAAAATTTTGGTTCAGCTTCGGGCACAATCCCGTAATACGTCTCTGGTATCCAAATACTTTTTAAACTTCCGAATAGCTGTTCTCGTCGCCGCTATTTCTCGGCAAGACATAGTTTCCTGCTGGAACCGCAACTTCTCCAAATTGGGCCAGTGATTTTCGAGAGTTTCCACTAAATCAACGTCCTTGAAAGTTGAACAAGAATTATATGCCGATCAGCTTTTAAATTCAGCACTAGAACGGTAATTTTTGCACGCCAAGTTGGCAAATCTGCGATATTTGGGGATGCTCAAATTTGTAATGTTGGATCAATATTTCCCCAGATGACCTTGAATTCGTATTGTCAATCGAGTACACCGCTGTTGCAAGATTGTATATGAACGCTCAAGACGTCTTGATTTTGATAGACTTTCACCAGTTTAAATGGGCGACTGGTGAACAGTTTTTTTGAATAAAATAGTGAATCATAATATACCATCATATCATATACTAGGTTGAGAAAACTGTTCTAATGTATGGTCAGAAATGAAGGCCTAGTGTCTAAAACTTAGAACGGCTCGGCACTCTGTCACTTACCTGCCATTCTGACAAGATAACAGCCAAGGCAACACTGTAGCGGAATATGATGCAAGGAGACGCCAGAATTGGCATTTCATGTCAAAATTTTCTAACCTCATTGGACTTCGCCACAAAAAGCCCGTTTTCACGTGACTTGGTCTGTCAGCGTCCGTTATACCCTAGGGAACATGGCCAACCGTGTTTTAATTTCTACTGAATTCAAAACGTGATCGGCATATAGCATCTTTCGTTAAAATATATAATAATAAACTGTGACTCACAGCCGTCAGATTTTCAACTTTGTTGCTATGAAAACTGAATTCCTTCAAATTGGCGAGACTGACTAGATCATTCCACGGAAAATTTTCCAGCTGATTCCGGCCAAAGCTTTTATGGTGTCAAACTCTCCGTAAGGTCAGTAGGTATCTACCACTGAGTTTCCGCCCAAAAACGAGTTGTGCTGATTCCTCCACATCTGCCCAAAGGTAAAGGATGTCTTTAAGGTGCAAAAAAACGTGTTAAACCCCCGTACTTTTCCATTTTATCCGCCACATCGCAAACGTACAACTCTAACGCAAACATTGGAAGCATTTGTCATCATCTCTGTGCCAGTCTTACTGTTGAAAAAAAAAATTTCTTTGTGCGGATCAGATAAATCACATTTCATTGTTTTTCCACACAAGAAAACGATGGAGCAACATGTATTTTGGATGTTTTCTAATAACTTGTACTACCTGAACACATTTATGGCGTTAAAATTTCAATAACAGCATTTTTGAAGATGTTGCCAGCAAAAAAGTGGATAATTTTTACCCGCCTGTTCAGCAGCAATTTTTTCAATTTTACCGAACACCGTTTCCGAAAATTTCATAAGGAATGAAAGGCTCAAACTCTTCTCTAACGATATCGTGCCGCGGTTAAGCCAGGCACGATATCGTTAGAGAAGAGTTTGAAAGTCTAGAAAAACTGATTTCTTTTCGAGCGGTCCTACTTTAGCCGCGTGCGGCCGTGCCTACTTGACATAGACCGGACTGATTACACAAGCTTAGAAATGTACTCTCTTCCAGCTTTAAAACACGACCATTAATGATAAATAATATATAATTTCTTTATAAATCAATGTACAAAGTCTTAATAATAATGGTCGCGTTTTAAAGCTGAAAAAGAGTACATTTCCAAGATCGTGTAATCAGTCCGGTTTATGTCAAGTAGGCAGGGCCGCACGCGGGTGATTAGGACCTATCGAAAAGAAATCAGTTTTTTCAGACTTTCAAGTGCGTGCCACGGTTAAGCCAGGCACGATATCGTTAGAGAAGAGTTTGAGCTTTTCATTCCTTACGAAATTTTCGAAAACAGTGTTTGGTAAAATTGAAAAAATTGCTGCTGAACAGGCGGGTAAAAATTATCCACTTTTTTGCTGGCAACATCTTCAAAAATGCTGTTATTGAAATTTTAACGCCATAAATGTGTTCAGGGAGTACAAGTTATTAGAAAACATCCAAAATACATGTTGCTCCATCGTTTTCTTGTGTGGAAAAACAATGAAATGTGATTTATCTGACCCGCACAAAGAAATCTTTTTCATCAACAGTAAGACTGGCACAGAGATGATGACAAATGCTTCCTATGTTTGCGTTAGAGTTGTACGTTTGCGATGAGGCAAATAAAATGGAAAAGTACGGGGGTTTAACACGTCTTTTTGCACCTTAAAGACATCTTTTACCTTTTGGGCAGATGTCGAGGAATCAGCACAACTCGTTTTTGGGCGGAAACTCAGTGGTAGATACCTACTGACCTTACGAAGAGTTTGACACCATAAAAGCTTTGGTCGGAGTTTTTTTCCAGATTGTAGTGATTTTACCGACATACCTACCGCCTGGCCTATTAGCCCAGGCATTTTAGATCAAAATTGACCAAAACCTGGAAAAAAATAACGTAAGTCTGAAAATTGGTAGAACGCTTCCACTTCAACCCCTCAACCACATACTGAAAGTCCTAAAAAATCCTATGTCCGCTTCATCGGTTTTTGGCGGCAAAAAGGTGTAAGTGACAATAATTTAGAAACTATCTATTAGCAAACGCGATGAAGCTTCGATACAGCTGAAAATTGTTGAAAATGGTCTCCTCGGCCAGTCGAACAACATATTGAAAGTCCTGACAAATCCTATATCCGCTTCATCGTTTTTTAGCGGCAAAGAGGTATAAGTGACATTGCTTTGCTAATCAATAATTAAATCACGCGTTGAAGTTTCAATACAGCTGAAAATTGCTGAAAATGGTCTCCTTGGCTAGTTGAACAACATGTTAAAAGACCTAAGAAATCCTATGTCCGCTTCATACTTTTTTTTTCAGCGGAAAAAAGGTATAAGTGACATTGTTTCAAAAACTATTCAATTGAACACGCGGTCATTTTTCAATACAGAAAATAGTCAAAATTGGTCTTCTCGGTCAGCTTAACAACATATTGGAAGTCCTAAAAAAAAATGTCCACTTCATCGGTTTTTGGCAGCAAAAAGGTTCAAGTGACATTATTTTGGAAACTATTTATTAAAACATAAGTTAAAGTTTCAGAACAGCTGAAAGTTGCTGAAAAATGGTATTCTTTGTTAGTTGAATAACATACTAGAAGTCCTGAGAAATCCCATGCCCGTTTCATGTTTTTTGGCGGCAAAAATGTATAAGTGACATTATATTGTAAACTATTTTTTTGAAATACGGGTTAAAGTTTCAGTACAGCTGAAAATTGCTAAGAATGGTCTCCTTTGTTAGTTGACTGTACTAGTCCGAGTAGACTATTTCCAGCAATTTTCAACTGTATTGCAGCTTCAATACATATTTTGAACAATAGTTTCAAGAAATGATCTTATACCTTTTTGCCGCCAAAAGACGATGAAGTGGACATAGGATTTCTTGGGGCTTTCAGTATGTTGTTCACATGATCAAGGAAACCAGTTCCAGCAATTTTCAGATGAAATGGAACTTCAACGCCCATTTCAATAAATAATAGTTTCCAAAACAATGTCCTTATACCTTTTTTCCGACAAAAAAACAATGAAGCGGACAGGGATTTCCCTAGTATTTTTAGTGTGTTGTTCAACTAACCAAGGAGACCATTTTCAGCAATTTTCAGCTGTATCAAAACTTCAACGCGTATTTTAATAAATAGTAACAAAAGAAAATTTCACTTATACCTTTCTGCCTCCAGAAACTAATAAGCGGAGAGAAGATTTTTAGGACTTTCAATATGTTGCTCAACTAATCAAGGAGACCATTTTCAGCAATTTTCAGCTGTATCGACTATCGAAACTTGACCGCCTGTTTGATTGAACAGTTTCCAAAACAATGTCACTTACACCTTTTTAACGCCAAAAAACAATGAAGCGAACATAGGATTTCTCAGGACTTTCAGTATGCTGCTCAAATGACCGAGGAGACTTATTATTTTCACCTGTATCAAAACTTTAACCCGTATTTTAATAAATAGTAACAAAAAAAAAGTCACTTATACCTTTCTGCCACCAAAAAACAATGAAACGCACATAGGACTTTTGAGGACTTCTAGTATGTTGTTCAACTGACAAAGGAGACCAGGTTTAGCAATTTTAAGCTGTACTGAAACTCCAACTCGTATTTTAATAAACAGTTTCCAAAATAATGTCATTTGAACTTTTTTGCCGCCAAAAACCAATGAAGCGGAGAGAGGATTTTTTAGAACTTTCAATATGTTGTTCAACTGACCCAGAAGATCATTTTCGGATGTTTTCAGTTGTATTGAAACTTCAACGCGTATTTTAATAGATAGTTTCTAAAATAATGTCACTTACACCTTTTTGCCGCCAAAAACCGATGAAGCGGACATAGGATTTTTTAGGACTTTCAGTATGTGGTTAAGGGGTTAAAGTGGAAGCGTTCCACCAATTTTCAGACTTACGTTATTTTTTTCCAGGTCAAAACCTAAAATGCCTGGGCTATATATGTCAAAACTCATAATTCAAATCACGGAAACCATCTGCATGGCTTTTGAGAGTAATCTCGAATTTTGTGATGGTGGATAGGGGATGGGGGTGGAGGAGGGGGTCGATATTTTTCTGTCAAATAAATACATTTAGCATGAAACACATCTTGAAAAGAAACCAAATAGAAAGCTCTTATTCACGTCAGAATATCATTTTTAAACCGTCAAAACCTCCAACTTCAACCCTCTGTGGGTAAAAAACTGTCCATTATTTGAGTTTGGGGTTCACGGTATTTGATTAGTATATCATGAGCTACAACATATCAAAAATTCAGAGAATTGAACCGGGAGCCATTTTCCATATGAATCGTGCGGGGTCTTTTCAATTTTTGAAAATTTGGAATACATACACATTTTCTTTATAAACATAAACCCATTTAAAATTACCCTTATTCATGTAATTATCGTTTGTCCACTGGTTTTTATAAAATCTATGTTTACAAAAGATCACGAAAATGACGTATTGATTTAAAGGTAATCTTCTCCCGGTCGTAGGAAAAATAGTGTACGTAACTCGCCGTAAAGTGACTTACTTTCATTCGTGTGATTAACTTACACACTCATGTGTAATGTATCACTTTCCGTACTTGTTACGTAATGTACTATTTCGGTTATGGCAGCACGAAAGAAATGTTTCGTGACCGTGTCGTAAAACAACTTTCAACTTTTCATATAATTATGTTGAGCTGTCTAATTTAATTTAATTAATCTATTTTTTTCTATCTCATACAGAAAGGTCGTTTGAGACTGGTGAATTGTGCTTTAGTACTTCGTGTACACATTTTCCAGCCTCAAACTGCGTTGTTTCGTGGTGTAAATTGAAAAACCAAAATATTGGGTTTTGGTTTTTGAATTTTGAAGTTTAAATGACAAAGGACGTGACGTTGGCACCAGTGGTCATCTCGCAAGTGTCATTTCTGTCATTTTTACCGTGTCGCCATTTTGTTAGGTTATGCTAACGTAAACAAAACAATCCAGCAGAAAGGAAGCCGATAAAAAGCCAGATAAGCAAGAATAATCCAAGTAACAACGTTGAAGACTGCGGATCCGAATTTCATAATCAGGTAAGCGTTTTTTCTACGGTAGAAGAACAAGAAGTTTTTTGCATTGTGGGAGACAATAATTTTCTTTTTAGCTCCATGGCCATCAAGATTTTACCGTGCGCCGTCGGCGACGCCTCCTCTCTCGCCGCGATCCCGGGGACGGTCGCCAGCGGCGTCGACTTCCACTGCCTGAGCTGCGGGGACAACTACAAGTCGGCGCCCTCCGTGCTCCTGTTGGTCTGCACCGGCGATGCCAGCCACGCGTTCTGCAGCAACTGCACCGGCTGGACGACGACGTGTCCCCTGCCCTTTTGCGAAAAGAACTTGAAGATCGTGCCGCAGGGCCCGCAGGTGTCCAGCGATCTCGGAGCCATTTATTGGCTGTGAGATAGGCTTGAGAATCTTTTGAATATCGGTTACCATTTCTTTTTTCATTTCAATTTTCTTTCACTCTAAATCCATAAGAACGTGTCGACAAGCTGTGCTTTGTCTACTCGGTAAGCTGCTCAGTTCAGTTGTTGTTCACTTATTCTTAGTTGACTAATTCAAATGTCAGTTATACTAACCTGAATTATAACATTGTTATATTTTGTTGGGCTGAAAGGCCGAGGTTGTGTAAATATTCCTTGTTCCTCTTTATGAATAAAGTTTTTTAATGTAACCGTGCAATTCTTCATGGAAAAAATGCATGGCCGTAAAGTGCTCCCTCAAAAATATACAGGGTGTTAAAGTTGACTTTTTAGAATCCTATTTTTACCGTAACTTTTGAACTGTTTAACCACTTTCAGTCAAACTAGAACTAAAGTTGATCCGCATCTGTCTTACCTACAGTGAGGGGCAAAAGAATGGAACAAATTCAGTAAAAAATTCCTCGAACAGGCCAATTTTGTTTTCCAATTCGGCACATTTTGGTGTAACACTTGATGTATTTTTTTTTATATTTGCCGCAATTTTTGTAAAAACTGTGACGTCATCAGCCATTTTTTCCAATAGTTCCTGTTCCTATGTACATAGTGTTCTAGACGCATGTGTAACTTTTGGGTAGGCAACTTGTGCTACATTCGAACAAACTGGAAAATTTGTGTGCAATACGTTGGAAAACGTTGCGTTTCTTATCAACTGAGTTGTTTTTAGTGTGAAATGGTTATTAAAAAGCTAAATGGTGAATGCTAGAGGGATACGAGAAGGTTCAGTGAGCGATCAGGCCTTTTTGTATTATTTTATCATCAGGTTAGGCAACCAATGTTACTTCCGAACTGACAGTACTGTACTGACATACGTGCCACAAACGAATAAACCATGTAAAAATTGAAGCATAAAGTCTATTGTTCACCTTGAATCGACGGACACTTTTCTCTGATGTATGTACAATCGGCCCAATAGGCGAAATTCAGTGCCATTTCTGCGCTTGCGCAACCATGCGAGGGGATTTGAGAATCATGCCGTATGCCAACACATGTAAAAAGCGTAATTTCAACATTGTATATTATTGAAAATACCGCCCTACTTCTAGTATTCTTCTCTGCCTTACGGTTGCCGTCCTGTCTGTCAATGGATGAAAATGCAAGTGAACAAATGGTAAATAAAATTTTATGGGGTTATATCAGAGGTTTTGTTTTCTGTTTTTTTTCTAATAACGGGCAGTTTGTTGAGTGCCTGGCTGCAAAAACCATACGAAAAAAACATTGCAGTTTCATTCCATGTGTGTTACCAAAAAACCACCTAGGCAACCAGTTATACACTGAAAACGGCTTTCTCGTTCTTTTCGGAACACTACGCGCGGAATTCATTTTTTCGACAGCAATGCACATGGACAACATTATTTCGCATAATCTAGCATGAGAATCAGGAGTTTCTTGTCATCTTATTTCCTTTGTTAAATCGGTGGCTGAAAATCTGCAGGTTTTGACTTTTCCTAGCTCGCGCAGACGCATGAGTTCCATCCCCTAGCTTTGCGAACCTACAGCGCATGTCGTGCCGCTAAATATCGCATATTAGAAGCCGCACGCATACTTCAATTTTGAAGGAGTTTCTAAGCAAAATCTCCCAAGCAACTCCTCCAAAATTGAAGTATGACGTGCAGCCTCTAATTGTGCCGACTGTACATACTCTGATGTGATGACTTCTCGGCCAAATATTTGAGGTTAACACATGGCACATGGCACGTGGGACGTGGGTTTAAAACATAAACAGAGGGCAAACGCTACTCTGTGGGGCAAACGGTCAACGAGCAGGCAACCATATCGAAATATATGAAAAGTCAAGCAATCATTTAGTTTCTTGCTTACTTTTCTAGCAAAATGTTATACTTTTACGTGCTCTAGCACAAATTTTGACGCATTCCATGCATCCATTTGTTAGCTGTAATGGTAAAATTGATCATTTGTTCGAAATTATGGCCTGATCAAATACAGGGTGGCCCAACGAAAACAGAACAGGGGTTGTTTCCGGGCATTTCACATCACTTTTTAAAAAAAGCTCAAACAGGTCGATTTTCATATCGAGGGGGACATCTGAAACATACATTGGCAAATTTTTATCTTCAGCCCCCTCACCCCTACCTACCTCAACTTTAGAATTTCAAATGACACCATCTACTTTGCGATACATCAAATCAAAGAGAATCAAATTCTTTCTGAAAAAACTATTTTCAAAATTTCCAACCCCACCCCCCATCTTCCTGAATTTCTACTGACTGTCCCATTTTATATCCTCGACCCCTCAATTCTCTTTAATTTAATCAGCGTCATCCTAAACAGCATCTAAGGAGAAGATTTTCGGTGGAGAAAAGTGTTACTCAAATTCACCCCTCTCCTCTCCATTACCCCAATTCCAAAACTTAACAGACACCGCCTACTCTGTGATACATCGAATAAAAGAAATTTGATTTCTCTTTCTGAAAACAATTTTTTTGAAATTTTCAACCCCTCTCCTGATGAAATGAACATTCGGAATATTTTAGGGGCAAAGGGGGCTTTTTGAAAATTCTGAGAATATTTTATTTAGAAAGAGAATTCAATTTCCTTTGATTCGATGTATCACAAAGTAGGTAGCGTCATTTTAGATTTTGAAGTTGAGGTGGGGGAGTGAGATGGTGAATTTGGGTGGCACTTTTTACACAGAATTTTTTTCTCAATGCTGTGCAGGATGACGTTGACTGTACTGAAGAGAATTGAGAGATCAAAAATATCAAATTGGAAACTCTGACAATTTTAGGGCGAAAGGGGGTGGGGTTGAAAATTATAGAAATATTTTTTTAGAAAGAGAATTTACTTCTCTTCAATTTGATGTATCGCATAGTGGGTGGTGTCATTTGACACTCCAAAGTTGGGGTGGGTGGGGGTGAGGGCGCTTAAGATAGAAACCCGCTAAAGTATGTTTCAGATGTCCCCCTCAACATAAAAGTCGACCTGTTCGAGCTTTCTCCAAAAAAATGAGGTGAAATGCCCGAAAACCCCTCTGTTCTGTTTTCGTTGGGCCACCCTGTATACCGCCATTACCTATACCTGTCCACGCCGTCGCAGAAGAGCCCAATCTGTATAGGAAGAAGAACCATTGAACTCCCCTCCTTTTTTTGCAGATTCAAATAAATTATGAAATTCTCGTTTCAGCAATATGCAATAGAGTAGTTCCCGGCCCTCTTCATGTGAGGAAAGCATGCGCCGGTTTTTTGACAGACGGAGACGGCAGCCGCAGCTTGACAGTTGACGGCGAAGTCCTCGGACACAAACACATTGAATAAGAGAAAGTTATGTTAGTGGTTTAGCGATAAAGTGGCAAGGAAAGTTTTAACATGTTAGAATGCAAGAAATCGAAGGATTGTGTGAGAGCAAACAAGCATTGTGCGTTCGGTGGTTGTTTCAGTGACTCGCGATACGTTTTTGTAGACACAAGCGCCATCTACTGAGAGATGCGCAGACTAAACTTTGTCTGTCTGAGGATTTTTGACATTCGACAGTCGGTGCATCCCAGATCGCCGGTCAGGTAGTGAACTGAACATGCGCCCTTGCATGCGACAGTGGATGGGAACATCCCTATATGCACATTTACACTTCTTGAGCTGATAGTTTGGGGTATATCAAATGTCGAAGTTCTTGATTTAAAAATTTTTATTTCTGAAAAATGAATTCTTTGTTTTCATGAAAACTGATTTGGAACTCCTTTTAATGGATCAAATGCTCAAACTGCCACCCGTTGGTCTCTTGGAAGTACGCAAGCCTGTCCGAAAATTCTCGGATAACATTTTGGATAACTTCTACACCATGATCAAGCGACATTCATCACGAATTTGATCTTTCAAGTCTCCCAAATTTTGTGATCTGTTGATGTTACTTTTGATCTGAGGTATCCCCATGAGAAATAATCGGGGGGGTGAGATCCGGAGATCTCGCGGGCCACTCTATCGGTCCTCGTTTGCTGTCATAACTTTGCGGGGCCATTGGGCACTTCGCGCTTACTTAGCTTAGCGGGAGCGGGGAAATAAAACTGCTATAGTAGGTTCACTTGTACCGTGATTCTAGTTGGCTATGAGATTTTGTTTCTAAGTTTCCAAATCTGATATTTGAAAACTCCCTAGAACTTGGCAGTTGGTTGCATTGATATTTGAAAGTTCAACCTTGATAACATCAACAACATTACCGTTTATGTCAAATAGACTGAAAATCACGAGTTTCACGGAAATTGTGGTGGAATTGTGCTCATTACTGTGAAAACTGTGTTTGTGCCTCAGCTTGTGTCTTGAACAATAACGTCCAGTGCCCATTTTGAAGCCCTCGAGGGTGCCATCAAGAACTCGCTTCTGGGAGAAATTTGGCGGAGTATAGGTGCTGCGATGTACCTCATAACGTTCAGCTTTGCGGAGAAGACGTTAATTTATTTTCAAAAACCACATAATATGGAAGCATTGTGAACTATTCTTGGTCTTTAAAAGAAGTACCCACACTCGGGAAGACTGGGAACTGTGGGAAGCTACACCGCTACATCCTTCGAATTTTTGTGTGGATGGGATTCATCGGCGTTAATACTTGATTTCACTGATCAGGACATCGTACTGGAACAAGAAATTTGCGGAACTTGTGAAAGGTGAACTACATCCACTCCATACTTGCAATTCGCAAAGTTGATTTCTGTATTTTTTTCATTTTTGACAGCAACAGTCAACAGTCAACACACCAACATAACCTATCTTTCGAAGCCAGACGCTCAGGCGCACACTAGGCAGTTGGACGTGAAGTCTACAATGCCAAACTGTGAAATTTGCCCAGCCTACTAGAATCACGGTACAAGTGAACCTACTATAGTTTCTGCTTTGATTGTCGTCTATTTCGAGACTGGACTGATCGTTTTAGAACATGAGGGTAGCCAGGTAGACTTACGATACAAAGGATGACGTCGGATAACGACGGAAGGAGTTTACATGTATCTACAGGGTGCTTCACATCTGCCAATCCGCCTTTCAGGAAAACAGGTGTCCAAAAGAGTACGGACAGGTCGCGGTATAGTGACCTAAAGGGAAGACTTAAGGGCCTAAAGGACGACTGGGAACGTTAAACCTTGAAGTGAAATATTTTGAGAGATTTTATGAACATTCCCGCGATGAAAACGTTTTTATTTTGTCAAAACATCAATAATGAAAAACCAGAAATTTACCACCTCCAATAATGGGGTACTTACTTGCCCAATTTTTTTTGTTGGCTTAATCGATAGTATGGTTGAAAATAATGTACCCGTATTTCTTCTTTTCTCTAAATTCCCAAAATTGCGGCCGTAATGCGTGTTTTTAAAATATATTTGTGACGTCACAAGTATATACCTATTACTCAAGTATATACCAACATTCAAGTTTTTACCGTTCCTAAGTAAGATAAGTGCGAAAGTTACTAGCTCCAATAGACCCCGTGCGTTTACGGAAACAACGAGTATTATTACATCAACCCTCAATCATCTGGACCAACTTTTCGCCAGGAATACACTGGTGTAATTTAATTTAACCGCAGAACGCTGATTGTGACGATTTGGTAATAAATTAAACTGATGGTGCTGTGTTGCTGAAGAAAAGTCTTATCGTGTCGTAGTTTTTGTTCCAATATCAAGTAAACAAACAGGATGAAACAGAATGTGTTTGTGAACAAGTGAGATGTTGACACTTGGACACAGAAAAACGAGAACAAACACTGAACAACGAACTTCTGAGGCCCTGGAAAACTAGACTGAAGTGATGGCGGCGACAATCACCATTGAAGACATACAGAAGCTTCTCGATAGTGCTCTGAAAACTCAAACTTTGGAAATCAAAGAACACATTAGAATCAGTATCAAAAACATAAATAAGAAAGTGGAAGAAACAGAAACAAAACTACAAAATCTCACGAAGAAGTGCCTATTTTTAGAGAGAAAAACAAGAAAAAACAACATCATCCTGTTTGGACTGAAAATACAAGAACGTGACCTTATTTCGCAGGTGATAGACAATTTAAACAAAACATTTGATCTTCATATGACAACAAGTGACCTAAACAACGTATATAAAGTTGGTAAAAGTGAAAATCCACCAGTAGTTGTGGAATTTACATCTTATCTGAAAAAAGCTGAAGTATTCAAGGACAAGCAAAAATTAGCAGCTCTAAAAGGTACTGGAATAGCCATCTCAAACGACCTTTGCGAAGAAGACAGGCAAAACCAAAAGCTCTTGCGAAAACACCTAATACAAGCCAAAGAAAACAATACACCAGCAAGAATCAAAGGCAACCAAATCCAGATCAACGACAAGTGGTACACAGTGGAAGACTTATTGGAAAAATCAGATATAGAAACAGATAATAACACCACTGAGAACAGCTCAGATGAAGAAATAGACGAAGAAAAAGAAGAACCGGCTGAAAATCAAAACGAACATAAGGAGAAAAACGAAAAGAAAAACAAACAAAAAGCAGACGTCAGTTTGAAGTTTGACAGTTGTGGAAGTAGCATGCGCTCCTCTAAAGTGAACAAATAATCGTGTTTTTAGGACGACTTACCGGCGGAAAACTGTGCAGTCAGGTGATAGATTTCCTCAGTTATCCCTAATTGATACACTTAACCTCCGCACATATGGTTAAAACCCCGAAACTAATAAACTTTGGTCCACAATCCTCGTCCGAAATATAACACAGCGTTATCTATAGGTACCTACCTTTTTTCCCTATCCGCAGTTCAGCTGTGCGATAAGAGAAAAACAACAACATAGGTAGGTACCTACCTAATTACAAAATAAAACCATGCTTCGTTCTGGACTCCATAAAATATAGTAACATTTTCGAATCCAGAGGATTTCTGACAACAGGGATCCACAACATTCTGCAAAAATGTCATCATCTCAACAAAACCCATCCAATGGAACTCCAAATTTAAGCTACGCTAACATAACAAAATCCGTATCGCAACCCAAAAGAGATCAAGCAATCGTTCTGGATATTTTGGAAAATGAAAACCTGAGATTACCTGAATACATATTCCCAATAGGCAATATCATTGGCCCCAAAAACATTTTAGCAGCGTCCAGAATATCGAAAAATCGCATATGTATTTTTCTCTCAAGCGTCAAACTAGTTGATGAACCTGTAGAAAACCACAAGACAATTCCGATCAATGGCGAACGAATTCCAATAAGACGGTTAAAATCCCAAGCTCGTCGAATCATCTTCTCAAATGTATGTTTCTCACTGCCAAACTCATTATTGGAAGCAGAAATCAAAACAATGGGATTCAAACCCGTTTCTTCGATCACAACTTTGCGAGCTGGATACATGGGTGACGACTACAGTCATGTACTGAGTTTCAGAAGGCAAATGTATATTCAACCTGATGAAAATATTGAACTTCCGTCATCTGTACTAGTTGAACACGATGAAGAGACCTTCCGCATATTCCTCACATATGATGAACTATCCTGCTTTAACTGTAAGGAAAATGGACATAAAGCAGCGTCTTGCCCTAAAACAAACAGAACCTCAGAAGAAATGGATACTTTGGAGTCCACAACCACAACCGCTAACATCCACGAAGAGACTGAAGCCCTGGAGGCCTATGACAATAATGATACACCCCTAACCCCCATAGAACCAGGAAACCCTAAAAAAAGAATTGCTGAATCTCCATCACCCACCATTGAACTTCCAGACAACGCAACAGTATTTCCCATGCCAAAACAAGCAATCCAACTAAAGAAAAACCCAAAAAAACCAAAAACGCAAAAAACAGAACAGAAACCAACCCTCAACCAGACCAACGTGGAAAAAGGAGACAAATTAAATAAGACGGCATCACAAGAAAACCTACAGCCCCTGGATGAACAACTGAAACCTGCCAAATCTGTAATTGACAACTCCACCAAAAAGTTTCCCCTCAACTACGACGAAATTGTAACTTTCTTTGAAAATACTCAAGGATCAACAGACCCTCTAAGTATCGCCAAAGAATATACAGAAGACATCGAAGGACTGCTCGATATGCTAAAATTTGTACATTCACACCTAACTAATCGAGGAATGAAGTCTAGATGTACCAGACTAAAAAACAAAATATACAGACAGTTTTATGGAGAGAAAGCGGCGTCGGAAAGTGAGTCGGACTGTTCACAGTCCTCCAGCACGTTTTAGATTCAGACTCATGGCTACCTCTTTTATCCTGCAGTGGAACATCAATGGACTCTACAACAATATAACAGATCTAAACATAACCATACGTGAAAATTCACCAGAACTTATATGCGTTCAAGAAACAAATTTCAAGGACAACAAACACCACCAAATAAAAGGCTACACAGTTTTTTACAAAAATCGAATAGAAGTTGCCAGAGCAAGTGGAGGTGTTGCTACATACATCAAAAACAACTATAGCTCAAGAGAAATTGCACTGACGACAAATCTAGAAGCCGTAGCAGTAACGGTGGAATACAATACAAAGACCATCACTGTTTGTAATCTGTATATCCCACCAAACAGAGTATTCGACCTCCAAGAGCTCCGAGACCTCGCCAGACAGCTTCCATCTCCCCGCATCATCCTCGGTGACATTAACTCATACAATATAATTTGGGGATCAGAACACAGCGATCGGAAGGGACTGATTTTTGAAAAATTTATTGACTTGGAGAATCTAGTCGTGATGAATGATGGACGGAAAACAAGATTTAATTCTTATAATGGAAATTATTCAGCAATTGACATCACCCTATGCGATCCAACTTTAGCACCTGACCTGGCTTGGGAAATAGATGAAGATTTACACGGTAGTGACCACTTCGGAATATATCTAAGAGATACGAAAGCAGGCCAACCCGCAATAACAAGACGACCAAAATGGAAACTAGACAAGGCCAACTGGGAGCTATTTGCGGGTATAGTTGACAACAAAATCAATATTATTCCCAAATCACCTCAAAATCCAGTCGAAGCCATTAATAATTTCTCGAACATTCTCACCGAAGCAGCTGAATGGGCAATAGGTAAAACGACACCTAGTATAAAACAACGGAGGGTCCCTTGGTGGAACTCAGAGTGTGAGCAGATAATAAAAGAAAAGAAGAAAGCATATAATAAATGGAAACACCAAATAAGTCTAGACAATCTGCTTGAATTCAAAAGACTGAGAGCAAAAGCTCGATTTATACTACGGCGAAGCAAAAAAGAGTCCTGGGAAAAATATGTATCATCTATGGATAGCAACACTCCATCATCTGAAGTGTGGAAGAAGATCAAAAGCATCAAAGGTATAAACACTCAATATAACATCCCCGTGATAAATCTGAATGGAAGATCAATAAAAACACCTGAAGACGTCGCAGAAAACTTGGCAACACATTATGAAACACAGTCCAGTAATCTCAACTATGACCACACCTTTCTTACAACTAAAATATCGCAAGAAATCAACCCCATATTGCCCCAAAGAGACACCGAAAACAAGCTGAATCTCACGTTCAAATACATCGAACTCGAAAACGCCTTAGCAGCATCAAAGAATTCTTCACCCGGACCAGACAACATTCCATTCATATTTCTCTGCAGAATTTCCAACGAAGCAAAGCTCTGCCTACTGAACTTACTAAATGATCTATGGATCACACACCAGTTTCCAAAGATATGGTCAACGGCCATAATAATCCCAATCTGCAAGCCCAACAAACCGACTTCTGCGATGGATTCGTACCGTCCGATCTCCCTAACCTGTACGATGAGTAAACTAATGGAAAGAATGACGAATAATCGACTCACCTGGTATTTGGAACGAAATAACCTTCTAACTGCAGAACAATCCGGTTTCAGAAAAGAAAGATCCACCGCAGATAATTTGGTTGTCTTACAATCAGAGATTCTGGAGTCCTTCGCCAGCAAACAGTATGTTCTGTCCGTCTTCTTCGATCTGGAGAAGGCGTATGATATGACGTGGAGATATAACATAGTCAACAAAATTCAAAACTGGGGCATAGAGGGCAATATGCTTCATTTCATTATCAACTTTCTGAGTAACAGGACATTTAGGGTTTTCGCCAACGGCGTCTTCTCTCAAGAAAAATCCCTTGAAAATGGGACACCTCAGGGAGCAGTACTAAGTGTCTCACTTTTCTTGGTTGCCATAAATGACGCCATTAGTAAACTGACACCGCCAATCAAATCCTTGTTATATGCAGATGACCTGGTAATTTACGTCAAGGGCAAAAACTTACAAACTATGAAGAGCTTGATGCAGCGAGCAGTGAACTCATTGGTGAAGCAGACCAGCAGCATAGGCTACAAATTTTCAACCACTAAAACAAAATGTATACTATTCTCAAAGAAGCCATCCCTAAATGCTCCTCAGCTCTACCTTTATGGAAACAAAATCGCAGAGACGGAATCCATCAAATTTCTCGGCATGCTGTTGGATAAAAAACTCACCTGGGCGCAGCACCTCAATCATCTCAAGAAAGACTGCCAACAGGGATTAGGATTACTGAAGATCATAGCAAATCACACCTGGGGTGCCGATAGTACAACATTAATTCGAGTTTATAAAAGCGTGGTACGCTCGAAAATCGATTACGGATCGTTTATCTATAACTCTGCAAGTAAATCACTACTGAAGATGATCAATTCCATCGCCAGCACATCACTTAGAATATGCTGCGGAGCTTTTCGTACCAGCCCTGTGAATAGTCTGCATAGTATAACGGGAGAACCTCCTCTTCCATACAGAAGAAAACTACTAGCCCTCACATATGCTGCACGAGTATCAACCAACATCCAAAACCCAGCGCATAGATGCACCTTCTCTGATCGATTTTCGAAAACATACGAGAAAATGAAAAGTAATGCCAAACCATTTTACGAACAAATTAACACCATCTTACGAGAACAGAATATATCATTCCCAATAAGTACACCCAGGCCCAAATTACATCATCCCCCATGGAACTTCCAACCGCCTGAAACCGTATTAGAATTAACAAAACATCCTAAATCTGAAATAACTCCCTCTGTAATCCAAGGTTCCTTTAGATCAATCAGTGCTAAGTTCGATAACTCCCTCGTAATCTATACGGACGCTTCGAAAAGTGAAAGTGGTGTCGGGTGTGCGGTAATAGTGACAAACCAACCAAAATCTTTCAAACTTCCAAAAGACACTAGTGTGTACAATGCCGAACTATACGCAATACTGCAAGCGTTCATAAGTGCAGCCAACATAACTGGTGTCCCTGAGGCCCCTGAAGATCCCTCGGCCTCTCGAACACCAGCCAACGCCCCTCCATCAACGGTATATCATACAATCATGGTATGCACTGACTCGTTGAGCGCCATCCATGCCATCACACAAATATATCCTGCAAACTATGTAGTCCAGAACATTCAGGAAAAAATTACCAACATTCGAAACCATGGGATGCGAGTGGTTCTTTTCTGGGTTCCCTCCCACGTCGGAATCCAGGGGAACGAGATAGCCGATCGCGAGGCCGTGAACGCAGCAACATCCCCAGGTTCCACCCAAGAAAGACAAATGGTACTCGATGACATCAAAAAATACATGAAAACCCTAGTATTGGACGAATGGAAACATCAATGGACGTTGCAGAACAGCAAACTTCGTGAAATCAAGAACACCACAGAAGCCTGGATCCCTACAGCACTACAAAAAAGAGCCCAAGTAGCAGTCACTCGTCTGAGAATAGGCCACACAAACATAACGCACAGTTTCATCATTGCGAAAACGGATCCTCCCATGTGCGAAGTGTGCGGAGTCCAGGTGGATGTAAAACACCTTCTGTTGGACTGCAAAAAATATGAAATCTTCAGAACCTTCCCAGAGAATGACATTCAGAGCGTTTTGGCAAATAGTGAAGAAAGAGAAGACACACTGGTCACCTATTTGAAAAACACCCAATTACTAGAACTTGTGTAGTATAATGTCTACAGTGTGATTTGTATTGTTACTGGTTGCAAATAGTCCAAGTGGCTGAGCAACATAATTTCTTAATAAAAAAAAAAAAAAAAAAAAAGCAGACGTGCACAAGCTTTCAGAAAAAGAAAAAGAGGAAAGGAAGAGAAAAATTGAGTCGCCTAGCCCTGCAAAATCAAGAACAAGAAGACACAAGAAAAATAAACATTAGGGCTATATATCATTATTGCATGTAAATAGGTATAAATGACTGAGGACAATGGATAACTACATACGAAATTTTCAGCCAAAAACTATTCATACAAGTGTTGTGAAGGACATCGAGGAAATTGGGGAAATATTCAATAATACTGGGGTTGATTTTAAAGTGTTTCATAATAACATCAGAAGTCTAAGCAAAAATCTGGATGAGTTGAAAATATTGCTTCAACAGCTTGATTGCTCATTTCAGTGTATCATACTCTCGGAAACTTGGAGACTGGGTGATCTGGGGATTCACAAAATAGATGGGTACGATCTTTTATACAATGAGGGTGAAGTAAACCAAAATGACGGCTTGGTAATTTATATTCGAAATACATTAGATTATCAATTTGAGATAAAAACGATTGGCATTATCAAGGTTTTACAAATAAAAATCTCGTACTTTAACAAAACATTCCTGATAACTGGAATATATATATAGACCGCCTTCGACTTGTTCAGCGTTATTTAATCACGAATTATTAAATTATTTAGACACATGTTCGAGGGACGTTGACATGCATATTTTGGTAGGTGATGTGAATATAAATCTGTTGAGTAATGAGGAGATCACTGAGGATTACTTGAACATTTTGAATGGCGAAGGTTTCATTTCCACAATTAATGAACCCACAAGGGATCAGGGAGGATGTCGGAGTTGTATCGACCACTTGTTTATAAGGTACAAGTCATTTCAATACCAGTGCAATCCAACTATTTTGGAAACGAACATAACAGACCATTATGCTATACTCGTGCAGTGGGTATTACCAACAGTGGATAAGAGGGCACCACAGAGAAAAATTACAAAACAATTTTTAAATAAGCAAGGTTTAATCAAACAACTAAAAAATGAAACTTGGGAAGATATTCACAGCTGGGTCATTCCATAGAATTTCAACGAACTTGATTTATTTTTGAAAGTTCGACCATCGAGTTCGGGGATGAAATTTTGCCCTTTTGTTTACCATAGTATTACAATATGAAAAATATCAGCATTGATTTTTTTCAGTTCAGTACGGCAGTGTAAAAATATGAAGAAGTGGTAGGTGACGGGGAAATTCATACAAAATTATTGATTTTTTTATTCTCAAGGTATTGTCTCAAAATGTCAGTCACAGATGATTTTGTATTGTCCTTAGGTTCAAAATTATTAGGTTACTTGTTTGAAAGAGCCTCAAAATTTTTGGGCTAAAAAAAAGATTGTTAATTTTTCGTCTTTTTTTGCATTTTTCCAACTTTTCTGCAGGCTGTCAAAATTGATCCTGTTCATATGAGAATGTTTTGAATAGGTTACTGAAAATATGATCTTCGCTAAATATTTTAGGCAAGTTGGGGCTCACCTGATCGATACTTGTGAAAAGTTGGGCACAAATCAAAATTTGACTTTTTACGATTTTGTGGAAATTTGACATATTCAAAGCCCAATATCTCAGTTGGGGTAATGGGAAAAATTCTGAAAATTGATCTTGGTTTAGCCGCTATCAAAACAAATATACAATATCTTTCACAAGTTTGAGAAAAGTTTACAAGTAGCTAAATTACAGTCCCGAAAAACAGAAAAAACTGCCAAATCGATATAAAATAAAAATGTTCAACCGCAGCAAAAACAGTTGAGCCATGTGGCAAGACTAACAAAATGATGAATAAAACTTATGACAAGCTTGATCCGAGCATTTATCCTTTTTTTTTTTCGACTGGACATCTTTGAATGAGGTAGAAGAAGAAGTTTCGTAGCACCGAATAGTGATTTTATCAAGTGGAACAAAGTGGTTCTCTTGTATATTTATCCGATTTTAAGCCGCCACTTAATCAATATTTCTCCGAGAAAAAGTGTCGTAGGTACCTACATACTGACAATTTCCTTAGTTGAAACTTAAAAATTTCACTTAACCGATCGCAAGCGAGCGATTGTATCATAAAGATCTTGATCAGGTCTTGATAATACGAACAGTGGAATGCCTTATGATGATACACAAAAAGATTCAAAATGGCTTGTTTATCCACACATCGATTGCTTTACCTATTTTTTGTATTTCATTTCGTACCTACGACAATTGAATAGTTTTTCCTGCTTACACTGCGTTTTTTTTTAATTTAAAATGGTCTTTCTTCAAAACACTAATTTTCTAAACAAATTGTTTCAAAAAATAAAACGGCGAGCATGGTAAGATATGTTCTACAATGATTTCTATGGGGAATGTCCTCGTGTAATATGCTTGTACAACAGCCTGCTAGATAGAAAGGTCTTTCCCTCAGTCAATAAGGCTATTTCACAGTCTAGTTTCTTCAAAAATGGTTTATACGGACGGTGAATGCAACAGCGTATCTTCAGAGCTTCTGTTCATAGCCTTTTTTTCTTGGATTCTATTCTTCTTCAGGTTGTTATTCACTTGCTGATATATTGAGACATTTTTTAATTTTGTTCGTAAAGATGTTTTTTTTTTGCTGGGCGTTTTGACAAAGACGATAATATATGTCACAACCTTGTTTATGATCCGGTAAATCAACAATTACCGAACTGTTGTAATTATGTGAATTGTACAAAATCGAGTACAAAATTTAATTCTTGAAAAAGTTCAAACATTTATATCACCAAGCATGTTGCGATTCATTCCGACGACATAAAAAAAGAATCATCAAAGGATTACGAGAAATGAAACGATCGCAAATGATGAAAGCTAGAAAGCATTCAATACAATTATTAATACCAGGTAAGTCGTTGAGCCCTACGTGCATAAAAAAATTGTGATGACCCAGAAGATGTCGATGTTGAATTACCAAAGTGAAGATTTCATTTTTGAAGAAATAAAATTTGAGAAAATTTATACTATTTGCAAAACTTTTGATATAGCTTTCCCAACAAAAATAGGCAACTGTCCGTGACGGCGCCACAAGTCAGTACAAAAATAAAAAAGAATTTCGTCAGTCAATGTTACTACCTACTTCCAACCTTATTCTGATTTCTTTTTCCACCTCCCATGGCAAGGGCGATTTTGATGGGGTTTGGGAAATGTTAATAATAAAAACGGTTGCAAAGACCAGCCTGCAACGTTCTGTGACAATGGCACAACATATTCTAACGCCGTTGGATATGTATGATTTTTGTGTGAAAAATACAGATGGCATTTCTTCCGTATAACGTTCCAGCTGAAGAAATTATTAGTATTACTACATCACTTTTTCTTGAAGAAAAATTTAGTGGTTTGAACACTGTGCCAAATACACGAGAGAAGCACAAATTTGTTTTGTACTACTTGATAAAAAGTTTTGTTTTTTTTTTTTATAAAAAGACAATTCGATGTTACGAAACTTCCACTTTGAAAGAAAGAAAATAGGATCAATGTTCGAATCAAGCTTGTCATGAGTTCCCTTCATCATTTTGTTGGTCTTGCCACATGTCTCAACTGTTTTTGCTGCGGTTGAACATTTCTATTTTATATCGATTTGGCAGTTTTTTCTGTTTTTCGGGACTGTAATTTAGCTACTTGTGAACTTTTCTCAAACTTGTAAAAGATATCGTATATTTGTTTTGATAGCGGCTAAACCAAGATCAATTTTCAGAATTATTTCCATTACCCCAACTGAGATATTGGGCTTTGAATATGTCAAATTTCCACAAAATCGTAAAAAGTCAAATTTTGATTTGAGCCCAACTTTTTACAAGTATCGGTCAGGTGAGCCCCAACTTGCCTAAAATATTGAGCGAAAATCATATTGTCAGTCACCTGTTCAAAACATTCTCATATGAACAGGATCAATTTTGACAGCCTGCAGAAAAGTTGGAAAAATGCAAAAAAAGACGAAAAATTAACAATTCTTTTTTCAAGCCCAAAAATTTTGAGGCCCTTTCAAACAAGTAACCTAATAATCTTGAACTTAAGGACAATACAAAATCATCTGTGACTGACATTTTGAGACAATACCTTGAGAATAAAAAAATCAATAATTTTGTATGAATTTCCCTGTCACCTACCACTTCTTCATTTTTTTACACTGCCGTACTGGACTGAAAAAGATCAATACTGATATTTTTCATATCGTAACACTATGGTAAACAAAAGAGCCAAATTTCATCCCCGAACTCGATGGTCGAACTTTCAAAAATAAATCAAGTTCGTTGAAATTCTATGGAATGACCCAGCTATAATAATATAAATGAAGCAGCAAATGCCTTTGTTAACAGAATAATGAGCTATATTAGAAGTAATACAAATTCCATTCAAAAATACAACAAAAAATCCGTGGATTACTAAGGGACTGCTAAAGTCAATAAATACGAAAAACAAATTATACAAAATCATGAAAAGAAACTCAAACGCGACAAACATCGATAACTACAAAAAACACAGAAACATTCTGAATTCTTTAATTAGAACAACAAAAGCAAACTATTATCAAGTAAAAATCACGCAAAATATAGAAAATTCAAATCAGCTTTGGTCTTGTGTAAAAGAAATTTGTAATGAACAAAAACAACTGAAAATAAAAGAAATTTGCTCTGAAAAGGGAAACATAACCAATGACAGTAAAATGATATCTGAAATTTTCGCTAATCACTTCGCAGAACTCGGTGAAAAACTTGCTCAAAAAATTAAAAAATGTCAGAAATCATCTTTTCCTGTACATGTTAAAAGAAATAGGCATTCTATATTTTTAAAACCTACTACTGAAGAGGAAATAGTCAAGTTGATAAACAATTTAAAAAATCAAACATCTCCTGGACAAGACAAGATAAAAGCAGAAACTCTTAAACTAATCTGCAACTACATAGCTAGACCTTTCGCAATAATAATAAATAAAGCATACGAGACAGGTGTTTGCCCAGAAATCTTCAAAACAAGTATAGTAAAACCAATACATAAGAAAGGAAACCAACAAATGCCGCAAAACTACAGACCTATTTCTTTGATTTCAAACTTTGCTAAGATTTTTGAGGGAACACTGAAAACCAGACTAACTAGCTTTTTAAACAAATTTGATGTTCTTTCACCAAAGCAGTTTGGATTCAGGGAAAAAAAGTCAACACAAGATGCTATAGCATACCTCACCACTTCTATATACAAATCTATCAATAACAATAAACCAGCAATAGCAGTTTTTCTCGACCTAGCAAAAGCTTTCGACACCGTCGACCACCAACATCTATTTGACACAATTGAGCAGGCGGGGATAAGGGGAGTTCCACATAATCTCATCAAGGACTATTTAACAGGTCGGCAACAAAGAGTAACAGTCGGAGAGGAGACCAGCAGCCAAAAAATTATCAAATGCGGAGTGCCACAAGGTACGGTACTGGGTCCAATTTTATTTATTATATACCTCAATGACCTTTTTGATTCAAATAACAAACATGGTGGAGACGTAATCGGTTTTGCTGACGATACAGTAATATTGTTCAAAGGAGATGATTGGACGAGCCTAAAAAATCAAGTAGAGGTTGCCATGGAAGCGATTGTGCATTACTTCAACCGCAAATTACTAACAATCAACTTTGAAAAAACTACCTTTGTTCCTTTTACATCATATAGTTCTAAGCTCCCGGTTTTTGATCATATTACTATTCAGATGACTGGTTGTCAATGTCCTTCTGTTGAAATCCAAAGCACGAATAACACAAAATATCTTGGCATCTACATTGATTCCCATTTAAGATGGAATACACACATAGCTCATGTTGTTCGGAGACTTAGGACTATATTGACTAAAATTAAATATCTGAAAAAAATATTCCAAACTGATCAACTGCGTCGACTTTATTATGCACTAGTGCAGCCGCACATTACTTATGGGATTGTGGGATGGGGGGGAGCTACTAACAACCATATAAAGCCTCTAGAAAAAATCCAAAAATGGATACTTAAAATTATTTACAATAGAGATTACACCTACCCCTCCCAATTATTGTTTCAAGAGGCAAATGTCATGGACATCAGACAGTTGTTTTCCTATTCCGTTTTACTCAGACAATATATTCACAGAAACGAATTAATCAATATTGACCATAAATACTTGACACGACACAAGGATTACACTGTAAGAACGCCACATACAGACAAAACATTGACGCAAAGGAGTTACTACTTCCTGGGACCAAAGTTGTACAACCTGATGCCGAATGAATTGAAAAGTATCAATTCAATTAATATGTTTAAATCAAAGTTGAAAAATTGGATCAAGAGCAAGTCACGAATGGAAATTCTAAGCTTCATAGACTTAAAAAACACATACTATTCTGGAAAAATGATTTTGTGACAAACCAGATTCTATACCCTGCATGGCTACGACAGATCCGATGATTGTTGAAATGAGGTACTCAAGTTTGATTTTTGAAATACTCATGACAATGAAAAATATCTTGCTTTCTTTCTTCCCTTATTATATTATAGTTAATATTATGATTTTATTATTATATTTTGCTGATTTTGGCCTAAGATGTTGGTCTAAAGGACGCATTACAAGCTAAGCTTTCTGCGCAGTCTATTTAGACCATACTATCAACAATTACTATGGAACACAGTATTTTGATTATTGAAAATTATACAAGTCGGTATAGACTTTATATTTATTTACTATTTTATTTTACCATAAGAGTAACTTTTTATTTTTTGGCTATATTATTTATATTGTATAAAAAACAGTAAAATAAATTATTCTATTCTATTCTATTCTATTATGTATTAGATATTTTAGAACATATTACAATCAATTTCACGGCTTTCTGCATTAAAGCAAGAGCTGTGGAAAATTTGTGTTGTGTTGGTACGAATGACACGATGACAAGGGGATGCCAGTAAGTTGTCTATGCGTGCAATTTTCAATGTTACACCTTGTCATTGTGTCGAGGTATGTACGCAGAAGTGAAATTTTTTTGAGCACACGCCAGGAATCGTGAGTTTCTTTGGAGTGCTTTGCAATGTGGACGATGAGGGACATTGTCTTCACTGGTTGGTGGGTCTCCGCCAAGGTTGTTAGGTTTTTGGCGGCTACTAATGAATGATGTCGAAGATCGGCAGGATACTACTCGGATGAAAAGGCCCACCGCCCAAAAGGCTACATCTTCTGATGCACATCACTGGAATAGTGAGTACTAGGTACCAGTGGCACAACTTGCCCATTTGAACAGGCAGGTTGGTCCCTACAGACCAAAAAAAGCACCGCAGGAAAAAATATGTCGGAAAAATTAGCATGATCAATGTATGTTCGTGTGAATTGTTAAGGTTGAAAAGGCGCCGTTGCGGTCAGATATTTGTACAGGCGGGTGCGAGTACCCGGCTGACTCCCTCCTAGTTGCGCTACTGCTAGAAGCCTGATCTAGCTCTAGCTCTACCTATTATACCTACTGCAACAGCAAGCAAGGTATGAAGACACATGCTGGCTGACAACACAGTATACCCACCTACTTATAGTCGGGGTGCTACGATTTTCAATACCGCAAATGAATTAGACGGGATGCCCTTTGGCATGATAACTACTCATACCAAGGTGATTAATTTTCTCCAAGGATGCGTCAACATTTCCCACTCAGAAAAAAAGATGGCGACGATTTTTGACAGGACCTGAATTTTTGTAAAACATAGGCATGTGGGATATGTTTTCTTACTAATTTTGACCTCCTGAACACGAATATTGAGTTTATTTTCACATCAGAAATCAAATCGACCTCATATTTCACATCTGAAAACCGCAAAAATAGCAGACTCTCGCTTATTTTCGAATTAAAAATTTTGTATGCCATTTACATCGATTTCCAGCCTTGAGCTCGTTAAATAGATCCCACGGAACAAGTTAACAGTGTAAGTTCTGCAAAATAACTCTACAAACATCGCCAGGGTGCGCCCCAAAACATACAAAATATGGGCTCTGGGAGCACATTTTTCTGCGGCTGATTTAAGGGATGTAAGTGTGAAATGGAAAATGTTTTGCAATACATTTCACTGTTTAATATAGTAAGCTTACATATACTGAGGATTTATCAACATACAATGACAATTTCAGATAAAAAACCAATAAAATATATTTTCATGATTTGTTGATAACTTTTTTTTCAATAATACTAAAAAACGTAGCTTTGATTTTGATGATGTTTTCCATCAAGGTAAATACATCGAGAGACCTCTTTCACCTGAAACAACTAGGTACCTTAGCTCAAAGTTTCGGTATAGCGACTCATAATTAAATAATTTTCCGTTAGACTTGCGGTTGCCAAACATCAGAAAAGCGTCTTTTGATTTTAAAGTTTTGTCTTTACACTTGTCCTAGAATGCAACATACGGCTGATGGTGAATCTTTGGTTCAAAGTTTTCTACGAGTATTTCTATCTCGCCCATGAACTCATTCAGGTGTCTAGAAATTTTCGGACCGGATATGCACCAACGGCGAAGGGCAGTAGGATCTTCAGTGTTATTACCAATTCAAAATTTGTTGTCTTGTGTGTGTTGGAATTTTTGAGAATGGAACTATAGTATTATCAGTGAAGGCGCAAGAACACCTAGGACGTGAACAGGCATAGAAAACGGACGTGGAAAACATATGGAAAAGTGATCAGGTAGGCACCAAGACCTTTTCAACATTACGACTCTTATTTTGCAACTATAGTACCTATGATACATGGTGTATGTTTCATGCTCTTTGGCTTGTTCACGTCCTAGACGCTTTTGAGCCTCCATTGATAGCTCATTACTTTCATTCTCGCATTATTCTGACACACATATTATGCATATCCAGTCCAGCAGACACCTGAATGAGTTCACGGGCGAGACAGAAAACTCAAGCCAAAGCTTAACCATCAGCCGTATGTTGCATTCCAGAACAAGGTCAAAGAAGGACTTTGAAATTATTAATAGACGCTTTTCTGATGTTTGGCAATCGCGGATCTGACGAAAATGCTTTATATTATATGAAACTTTGAGCTAGGGTGGTTATTCCAGGTGAGAAAGGTCCCTTGATGTATTTACCTTGATAAAGAACATCATCAAAATCAGAGCTACGTTTTTTGGTATCAATTGTACCTGTCATAAAAAAAATTATTAACAAATCATGAAAATTTGTTTGTACGATATTTTGTTTCAAATCCCTATGGTATGTTGATGAATGCTTGGTATGTCATATTAAACAGTAAAACATATTGCACAACATTCTTCTTTTCACACTTACATTCCCCATCCAGCCGCAGCAAAGTGTGCTCCCAGCGCCCATTTTTGGTATGATTTGAGGCGCACCCTGGCGATGTTTAAAGAGTTATTTTGCAGAACTTAGACTGTTAACTTGTTCTCTGGGATCTATACAGCCAGCTCAAGGCTGGAAATCGCCGTTGATAGTACATAAAATTTTCAGTTCAAAAATTAGCAAGAGTCTACTATTTTTGCGGTTTTCAGATGTGAAATATGAGGTCAAGTTGATTTCCAATGTGAAAATAAACTCCATATTCGTATTCAGGAGGTCAAAATTAGTGAGAAAACATGTGTCACACGCATATGTTTTATAAAAAATCCGCTCCTGTCAAAAATCGTCGCCATCTTTTTTTCTGAGTGGGAAATGTTGACGCATCCTTGGCGAAAATTAATCACCTTGGTATAAGTAGTCATCATACCAAAGGGCATCCCGTCTAATTCATTTGCGGTATTTTGCTATTTTATGTCGCGTACCACCCCGACTATTACGCCCAAATTGTCTCGTCTCCGTACAGTTCAACTCCATAAATTATTGTCCTACTATCCATATTGTTCATCCAAAGAATAAGTTTCGCCTTGGGCATTGGGTTTTCTCTTTTTAAATTCCATTTCTTCACGGCATCACGGACTTTCGGCATAATATTCACAGTGGCCGGCAAAAACCTGATCGATTTGGCGAAAACCCACCAACCAGTGAAGACAATGTCCCTCATCGTTCACACTGCAAATCACTCAAAGGAAACTAGCAATTCCTAGCATATTCTCGAAAATTTTCACTTTCGCGTCCACGACTCCCCAAGACGGTGACAATGTCACTTTGAAAATTGCACATAAAGACGGTTAGCTGCCAACAAGTCGTCAACGTGCCATTCGTACCAACGCAACCCATTTTTTCCATAGCTTGCTCTAATGCAGAAAGCCGTGGAATTGATCATAGGAAAGGGTTTGATCAATACTTTTACTTTCAGATTTCACGAGATACGGGGTGTTCAGAACGCATCAACGCATCCACAGCAACCTCAAACCGTTTCCCTGTATCGTCTGTGAGAAGACTTTCGTTGGTTCTGACGCACTGGCCAGGCATCTCAAAAGTCACGATGGAGAAAAGCCGTTCAGTTGCAAGTAAGTGTGGCGCGGTACTTCTACCGTCCAGGTGCTTATTATTTCAGCTCGGCACACTTCCAGCTCGCACCAATTTCAAATTTAGCGGGCTTGAGAACGTGTCCCGTGACGTCAGTGATCGACAGCGACTCGATGACAGATAGGGCAATACTTTCAACTGTTCTGAATTCAGTTTTTCAATATACTGCAAATCAAGTTTTGTGAGATATATAGCTTCTGACATTTGTTGATAGTGACACTTCTGTTTGACAGATGACAGCCAAACACTAATGGGCTCTTTCCAGAGAAAAAACATGTCCGTATACCAAATTTCAAGTCGATCG
Source organism: Anaspis maculata (assembly GCA_949128115.1). Taxonomy (NCBI): domain Eukaryota; kingdom Metazoa; phylum Arthropoda; class Insecta; order Coleoptera; family Scraptiidae; genus Anaspis; species Anaspis maculata. The sequence goes on along the minus strand of OX421964.1, from coordinate 86,312,157 downwards.
GATCAACGATCCGGCAGTTATTGTGGAAGATCACAGACAGACAGACAGACACACAGACAAACATCATTCTAAAAATGGTCTTAATTGTCTTGGGGGACCTCAAAATGGATATATCCGGCGAAATCTCAAAACTTTTTTCTGCACGATTACAATACTTTTCCTTCCATGTTGGTGGGGGGTCGGGAAAGTAAAATGGCTTTCTCCAAGTGTTGCAGGGGGGATTTCGTTCCCATACTTCGAGGCAGTTTTTCAAAGTTTGGCTTATCCCCTTCAATTACAGGTTCATCTCAAAAATGGAACCTTCTGCCTTTGCATCAATAGGTCTTTTGTTGAGAGCTGAAGGCTGAAATAGGATGACTGGCAGCTCGGAATTGACTTTAGACAAAAATAAAAAAAAACGCAATTGAATCAAAAGTGATCTAAATATTGAGCACCATGAATCCAGTTTAGAGAGAGAATTTAACAAAAATCAACTTGTCTCAGAATTCTTTCCGAACATGTTGAGGTATTTTTTAATTCTATGAGATTAAAATTGCCGATGCGAGACTCAATTCTCAAATTCAAATTCATCGACAAAATAAATATTGCGTAGTTTGAGCTGGAAGGTTCGAAATGTTTGAGGAAACATGCCACTCAGTGAACATTGTGAAAGCCAACTATTCTTTGTTTGGGGGCGGAAGCTGGGGCCGGCGACTAATCGAAGTAGCCTTCCCCTCCTCATTTTTAGTCAGCTATCCATCTGTGTAGAAAACTCGCAGTTCTCAATGTTGCACGGAAGTTACTTTCTTCTACGTTACGATGACCAGCCTTCCCCAAGCTTCGCAGTGGCAAACCCTTTTTGAGCCTGTGTTAGTATTTTAATAACTATGGTATTAATTGTGATGACAAATTAAAATTTATTGTGTGAATCACTGAAGGGAACTGTTTAGTTACAAAGGAAAAATTATTCGTTACAATTATGAGGCAACGATAGAACATCAAGTACCTTTTTTGGGGAGGAGGAGAATGCTCCGTACGCACGCCTCGGCTTAATGGCACCGGGGGAGTGTGGAACTCGCCGCGTCTTTGCAACCCTACCCACTAAACCCCTCCTCAGATCTAGTGCTAAACCCGTCCCCTGGAACCGCTGAAGCATTACTTCGGGGGGTGGTTGGTCATCATAACATCATCATCATCATCATCATACATCAAGTAGGTACCTACTAATGTATTATTCATCGTGTGATTTTAGGGAATGCGAGAAGCGGTTCGCCCTCAACGACCAGCTCAAAGTCCACAAGCGGATCCATTCGGGCCTTCGTCCCTACGTCTGCGCAGTATGTTCGAAAACTTTCACCCAGCAAAACGGCCTGAACGTTCACATGCTGAGCCACACGGGCGAAAAACCGTTTTTGTGTTCGACCTGCGGAAAATCTTTCACCAGATCGGACGACCTGAAGAAACACAACCGGATCCATACCGAAGAACGGCCGCACGTCTGTCCGCTGTGCCGCAAGGCTTTCACGCAGAGCTTCCACCTGTCCGAACACGTTAGAACGCACCTTAACGACAAAGTACGCACATAATGGTCATTAGGCTGTCTTGTTTTCGTAGTCCCGTACAGAGGTAGTAGCATGTCAAGATTAACATGGACCTGAGACCCTATCACGATGAGTAGAATACTACGTTAATGACGTCACGTTGCGTAGCAACCACTTCTCTGATAGGCTGCTGCTAGGCAACGTGACGTCACGAGCGTAAAATTCTACTCATCTTGATAGGGCCCCTGTGTGACTGCAGATAAGTACAACCGTGCACCTGTAACAAGCGTCAATTGAATATTCTCATAAGGAAGTATAACTGGAGTTTTTTACTGTCGTCGGCTAGGTGGCGCCATCGCAGTGTTTATACCGTTTTATTTGTTTTAGTCAAAGCCAGTGTCAGTTTAAAAAAGGCCACCAGTCGGGTGTCTGTGTTGTATATTGATTATTGAGTGGTTGAATTGGTTAAAAATAAGTACTTTTTCAAAATTGATGGACTTTCACACTCCCGATTCAGCACGAATTTCGACGACTCACTCAATCGTCGTTGTCAATGACAACCAATCGAAACTTGTTGTTAGCGCGCTGAATTTAAAAAATGTTGCTGAAACGGAAAAATTGGACAAGTTGGAAGCAGTTGAAAATGCACCACAAACAGATGTTCACCGTGATATGTACCTACTTATACTCCCGTAAATATTTGGGCATATTTCTTCACAGGATGCTGCGAAACGGACGAAGTCACCCTCGCGACTACTGCAAATATACATCTGTGCATACTCGAATCTGATTTGTATTTGCAGTAGTCACCGGGGCGATTTTCAAATTCTCCACGGAAACAAGATCTGCAGTTGAGATAAAAATGCTAGAATGAAGCTGGATTTATAAATGGTGGAAAAACTGTGGGAAACTTGTGGAAAAACTTGCGTGTTGTACTGTTCTCCTCATTTTGACCCTTGGCTATGATGGTCGTCACCCCCCTCCCCTTCTACCTTGGACTTCTTACCTACGTTTTGCTTACGTTGTTCGTTTCACTCAGGCTCTACTCTAGACGAGAACGGAACTTTGGGGAACAAAATGAACAATAACAAATTAAAACACAACAGCAAAGTCTGTCATGCTGTAAGTCAAAGAAAAAGAGGAGAGTGACGGATTCGGAAAAGGGCACTCAGTGGAAGAACCCAGTTAAAGAAACCACTGAGTTGAGCCCGTATTCAGTGTAAACAAAATTAGTGAAACAAAATCGCAGAAACATCAGTAAACAAATGTAAAACACATCAGTGAACAATGCATAATAAATCAACAAATCAACAATGCAGATAAAATCATCAACAATGCATAAAAACCCAAAACAAGACAAAATAGGTATGGTTTAGTAAGATCCTGGAAAATACCCACATTGAATATCTGACAAACATAGCAGCGAGCATAAACACATGACATAAAAACACGAGAGTCATAAAAAACGGCGGACAATGACATTTATGAAAATCAAATCATGACACAAACAAATATAGAAGTGAGTACATGACAAGCAAATCACACATAAAATTAATGAAATGGTCATAAAAATATTGACATGAAAATCAGTAAGTTTACAAAATTCGTCAGACAACAAAAATGATATCAAAAATCAAAACGTAAATTCAATAATGAAATTTCAATAAATACGCACTAGATTTACGGTGCTGCCGATATAAAGTTGGTAGAAATAGAGAATAAATTCAAGCAATTGAGCCTGCAACAGAAAAACATTCCCATGCCCGCGACATTATTTCACGATGCCTCTCGGTTTCTCCGCGCTCGAGCTCCAATTTGCGTTTCTTCATCCATGTGACATCATTTAGAGGAAATAGCGCACGCGTAGCTACCTAGTACCTAACACCGCGTACAGCGTCAACAGGGCCGTTGGGCATCCCAGAAAATTAGTGAAATACACGAGACGCGTAGGGTGCCTCCATCTTAGACCCAAACTAGGCTGTAAAAACCGCGAAAACCCCTTTTCGGTCCTATCCTTTGATCTGAATTCCCGGAAACAAATAAATTGACGCTTGAAACAGGAAGATGCGATTTGGGAAACGAAAATTGAATCACCAAATAAAAACTAATGCAGTCACACCAAAAGCGTTTGGAAAATTATGTTGGTGAATAAATACAAAATTACACACCTCTGAAAGCCAATCTTGACGGACGTCGTCGGGCACATCTAGCTTCGACAAAGCACGACACAAGAATCCCCTTTGACACGCGAGAACCCGAATTCCTGCCGTGTCCCCGTCCCCGCATCGATAGACCCAAATATAGAAAGGTATCACGCGGAAGTATTATTAAATTGCATTTGTAAAAAGTCGCTAAAGTGCGGGCCATCACAGTGTGGAAAACTGGAAAATCTTTCACAATCGGCGATTGATCATCAATCGGTTGAAAACTCTAAAACAAGATGACGGACCTCACTAATTGAAAAAAAGAAAGCCATGACCATGATTATTTTACGATTTTAAACAAAATATGGAGTACTCACACCAGTCATATACGCCGTTATTTGAAATTCACCGCGAAAATCTAAACGAAATCATACAAATGTGTTTTTTTTATCCGTATCTTTGGAATCGGAGGTGCTACTGCTTTTGTTTTTGCTTTATAATCTATTATCATATTATCTAATTCCATGTTTTTCAGAAAATACATAATTATTTTTGTCACAGGATTGCGCAAAACGGATGAAGTCACTCTCGCGATTACTGCAAATACACATCTGCATGTTTGAATCAGACTTGTATTTGCAGTAATCACCGGGGCGATTTTGAAATTCTTCACAAAAGCTATATAAGATTATTGCATGTGAGATGAAAATGTTCTATTGAAGCTGGGATTGTACAGGCAGTCGAAATTAATTTGGAAAATGGCCTTTCTCCCGTGTGATCCAAACCATTCCAAATTGGGGTGAACTGTGACATGGTCAAATTCCGGGATGTAAAGCTGCTCCTCGCCAGGGCACAGTCTACTCCAATTCGGAATGTTCTGGATCACACGGTATAACAATTTATACACTGTTCAACCAATTCGGTCACAATTTTGCATGGATATTTGCCAGATAATGCCTGAGCTGTATCTTATCCAAGGCTACTTGTCTTTATTACCCGAATAAATTCTTTGGTAATTCATGTTCCTTTGCAAATCACCGGCAATTTATATTCTTGGTAATTCACCAGCTATTTTATATTTTTGAATCGACGTTCTATTTTGAATTGAAACAGATAATTTTCGTGATAGGAGAAGATAGGATCTAGGCAGTCTTGGATTGATTATCAAATCGAAAGTAAAACTCAGTGATGTCACCAACAGAGGTAGACATTTCTCACCTCCATTGATTGAGCGTATCAACCAAATTGGAAAAAAATTGAAGAACATAAAAATAAACTCTGATAAGCCTAATAATCGACAAAAACTAATAACCTTTGTAATTTACTTCTATATGCCCTGCCACAATTGAGGGTACTATGGTATGGTACTAGGACACGTATGACCAATCAAATCACTTTGAGAAAGGTTTTATAGGTTAACATAGGTTTGAAGAAGCTTATATTTTTGGGATTCAATAGACATACTTATAAACCAAGCTTTACTAGTCAATAAATGATATACCTACTTGACTGTATTATTTTATTGTTTGGACTCTTTGCTTACAGGTATTCTCGTGCACCATTTGCAACAAGAGCTTCGCCAGAAACGGATCGTTGCGTTCGCATTTGCGAATCCACACCAAGGACCACGCCGACAAGAAATTCGAGTGCACCATTTGCGGAAAAAGGTTCAGCATCAAACATGCGCTGACCAAACACCTGCTGGTACACACTGGAGAGAAGCCGTACAAATGTGATTTTTGTTCCAAGGTAGGCAGTTATCAGTCACCTAAATAGTCACCTCATCATGAAAACGATAGCCTTGAAGCTAGGTAAGAGTCTCTTCGTCAGGCAAACATTGTCACTCCAAGTTTTCGTGGTATTACGCTTTTGCAGCAACTATGATGGCTCATCAGAGATTCAAGAGTAAAGTGAGTTTTTTGTTACAATACTATAGTGTATCCTGGTCACGGCACCATTTCTGTAGTGTAACCCTCTTTTTGGATGTTTGGCTGTGATCGTCGTTGTTCCTTCCCTTCCCCACGTCGTTTACCTTTTCACCTACGTTGTGTTTAGTTCTTACTCGAGATGAGAATGTGTCCTTGGGGATGAGGTTTCTTTTATTCTTGAATGAAACGCGAATGAAGTGCAAGCAAAATGAATGTTTATTGGAAATCATGAGCAAAGGTTTTTAAATGAATTTGTTTCTTTTCTCAAAACACCTCACAACAATAAACTGACAGTGATAAAATGACACAAGATGGATCAAGAACAACAAAACACAAACAAATGGAACAAGAAAAATCATTACAAATTATTTAGACAATGTAAGAATCTACAACAATAAAATGAACACAAAATCAGATTAACAAAACAAAACAAGAAATCATGAAACATGTCGAACTGTCAATTTAATCGCAAAGGAAAAGTGACGTATTCGCTGACAGGCACACATGAGAAGAACACGTCAAAGAAACCCATGCGTATAGCCTGGTTGATTGCTGAAAAATCCCTTCCCAAATGATCTGAACAAAAGTCAAGTGTGAATGAGTCATGATGAAATGACATAGAAGTCACTCCAGTAATGCATTGATCAAGTCAGCGTGAATCGGTGCTTGAACCTCTTTGAAAGTTTGTTTCGTTTACAAGTTGTTTACGTAACAGCAAAAGAAAACTCTCTTGCTTACGCAATTAACTTTCACTTTTTACAAACAATACGAGTCAAATTAATAGATAAGTAAACAATTAATAAATGATCGGTAAACAAGTACATAAATCAGCAAGAAACAAATGATGAGTGATGGTGTAGGTGAATAAACAAGAAACAAAGAAAAGATAAATGGGTAGATAAATAAACAAGAAACAGGTGAGAGATAAATAAGTAGAAAAGTTGAAGCTGGTCATACTTTCAGTAAGCAATTGGAAGAAAGAAGTATCTATCACGCATTCGCCCGAAATTCCCCAGAAGTTACCCATCGCAAACCCCACAGAAACATACATACAAAAGAGAAGAATGGTTAGTGAACAGTACAGGCAAAGGTGCGACTCGAGCCAACCTGTGGCCCTCTCTTCGTCGTCTTATTTGGAATTGAAACCCCAACGTGAATCGAAGAAGTTAATTTGGAGTCAGATGTACTTTTGTGATATCCTGATGGGATGGACAAGGAATTCTCAAGAAGCCCATTTTCGATGAAGCCCACATGTGGGATCAACCTACTCAGGTGCTTGCCGGTGAGAGTGCCGACAAGACCGCCCAAGGTACTGATCAGAGCGGGTAAAAGCAAAAGAAGTGAGACCAAATAGGAAAACACTCCTGCAAAATTGAGTGTGTCCACATTCGTTCCCGAAGGTGAACACTTATTTTCGTTGAATGCGAGATGAGTGACATTCACAGTTGAGCTTGTGAATGGACATTGTCGGTATTGTCGAGGAACGAGAATTGCAATCACAATCATTGAGTACTAACACAACTTTCATACTCTGTTCGAACTCCAACATTCAACGTACCGGACATGGAGAAGCGTGCAAGTCCCTTCTTCTTCCTTTACTTTCATGTATAACCTGACAATGAACAATGAAATGTGAATTAATCATAAAAAGTACTGTTTTCTACTTAGCGGCTGATTTTGGCGTAACAGAGTTTCTTTTTGTCGTCTTACTGTTTGTGACGTAACTTGTGGAAAAGAAGCAATAATGAAACCTCGAAATACGCGCGACAGCGCAGTTCGGAGGCCACGTCATGAGTGCGCAAAGTGCACACCCACTAGATTACGGTCCTTGCCATCAATATTGAGATCATTTGGGAGTAGATAAATTACACAAAATTCAAAGCAGTGCAAAGCACCTTGATTCCAAAGGGGAAAAACTGCGGGTTATGCAAGCCCGTTGAGAACAAAGAGAACAAAGAATTTCGGGTTATGTACAATAATTTTACGGACAAAATAGGTATCGAAATGCATGATTTGGTGAGTGGGTGGAAACCAAAATTACGGTACAATTATCAAAGAAAGACCGGCCTTAAAAACTGTAAACACGACGCGCTCTCGTTGCACTGAAAAATCACGTGTTCTTCACCACAGCTCTCCCGGGCTCATCTTCTCTCTGCCCGCGGCTGCCGCTCGCGCTCCAGCGCCATCTCCCTCTCCCATCGGCAAACGCTACGAACGTCAACGACCGTACCTACTTCAGGTACCAACGTACAAACAAAACAAGGGGGGAATACCACAATACTATATCCATGTTGGAATTAATTATCAAAATTCCAGAAAAACATGCATGCAGAAAGTTGTTTCAAAGTTCTGAGCCTTGTATTATTTTCAAAAAGCCATCAAATTTCTGCTCTGGACCAATAATGATGAATTTTGGTATCAAATTTCAAAATGGGTGTAATATTGTGACTCACAAACTTTTGGTGACTTTCTGATTGAAGTATGTGACTCGGAACTTTGAGAAAACTTTCTGCATGCACGCCTTCCGTGTCTTCTCTCTAACAACCAGTGACGGATTAACCAATAGGCTAAGTAGGTTGCAGCCTAAGGCGCCTCGATAAATTGCGCCGACCGAGGCGCAATTGAAAAAAAAAACATTAATACACGAAAAATGTTGTACTTTCATGTTCCATATCGTTGCAATAATTTTAGGCCAGCTAAAAAAGTTGGGAAGGCTTTCCGGCATCCGCTCTCAAGTAAAGAAATGCTATGAAAAAATGAATCGAAATGCTGGCAATTAACAAATTATGGATAAAATAATTAAATCTAATTGAAGGGTGACTACCTACGCACCTTTTCTAATAAAAAACTGGCAACTGTACTCGAAAGTGAACCGTTAAAAAGTAGGAAGATCTTTGCCCCACGGCGCCGGCGTAAGACACCGGGAAAAAGGTTGTATTTTCGTCACAGAGCGTTTATGGCTCAAGCGACGGCGACAAAGCCAATGAATGTCACCCACCATCTTTGAAATAACATAAAATGAATTTTTCCAAGGAGACAGACCTCTACCAATTATATAGAAATGGAAATCACCTGCCCACAGGCTGAAAGGCCAGTGGGCACTAGTGTCAGTCATTCAGTCACTAGTGGTCATGCTAGTGTTTAACACTTTACATACCTACTTACAATGTGCTATTCTATGATTGTGTTAGTTTTGTTCTGTTTCTAAACAGCCTATACATTTTTCTATTCAATCTTTAAAAATTGAAGAAAAAATCAAGGTGGATTTTTTTTCATCAATTATTGTTGTAGTTCCAAAAGTGAAGGGAGGGGGGTGCCGAAATAAGTCAGCCTAGGGCGCCACTGCTTTCTAATCCGTCACTGCTAACAACCCATGTGTCGAACATTTTTTGGCTCAAGGATATAGACCTGACTCTCGCAAAATACAGGGTGTCCAGAAAATGGCTGGAAAGCTCTCCAGTACGTTGTAAGGGGCCCTTCAGGGAATTCCGAAAAATGATAAAAAAAATCTTCAACTTTCATTTTTGGGGCTATCAAGGGTCAAGGGACGGCCCTTTGAACCCTTCTAGTTTTGTTAATTCAAAAGATTCCAGTCTACTGTTGACGGCAGAATTATGAGAAAGAAATATCTACCACTGGATGTGTACTGATTTTTTTTTTATTTACAGGGTGAATCAGAAACTAAGAAAATTATTAATCGAAAGACAAGTTTTTGGCCCCTGAGGGCTTCAAAAATGAAAGCCGAAGATTTTTTTGATAATTTTTTTTGGAATTCCCTGAAGGGTCCTCCACAACGTGCTGCAGAGTTTTTCTGTAATTTTCTGGACACCTGTATTTCAGCGTTGATGACCTTCAGTTTTTGCAATCGTCTTCTCTTAGTGAGGGATAATATGATGATGATTGCCGATTTTTCTCATTTTTCAACCAAAAAGTGCCACATATTGTGTTCAGCAAGCCACCAAAAGTTTATCTTTGGACCGATCATGATGAATTTTGATAATTGAGTTCAAAATGGATGTACAGGGTGGTCCATCTTAGCGTAATTATCCCATAGCGGTCTTACCCTTCAAGATAGAGAAAAAGATGTAAAGAAGAAGTTATATGGTTTGATGAGACCTATAACCTAAAATTATTTTCAGCTATACAGGGTGTCCCATTTTGACGGGATCAACAAAACGTCAATTTTTTTAAATAGAACACCCTATATTTTTTTGCATTTTCGGATTCAGCTTCTTCAACTGTCTTATGCCTGTATTTTTGTTTTTGAATTGTGTGGCAGTGCTACCAACTAAAAATTGAAAACTGAAAAAAATCGCATTTCCACAGTTATCTTGAAAAAATCGTAGCGGCCTTGCTTTTCAAAACTAAGAGATGAAACTTGACATGATGATAGTCAAGTCACAGACCAATATACCAATGTCAAAAATTTGCGATTTCTTGATACAGGGCGTTCACAAAAAAAAAACAAACTTTATAATTTTCAAAGTCTCATAACTCATTTTTTTCAAATAGCATGCCCCTAATTTTATAACGTTATCTGATAGCCTTTTTTATCCTCTTTTATTTTTACTAGGAGTACCCTACCCTTAAACTTATTTTTTTCGAGATAATTGAAAATTTTCACAAAATTTGTGATTTTTTAATTTTTTTTTCACAAATTGAGTTGGCCGTGATGAATGACAGACAAGCCAAATAGTACGCAACGCTCAATTAGTCAGTCTGAATATTGTCGAACAAAAGAAAATGGCTTCAACGCAGAAAAAAAACTAATTGGGATCCTGGATATCTGGATCATTACCAGAATATCATATCTATCATTTTCTCTCGCGTAAAGTCATTTTTCTTTGTTCGACAATATTCAGACTGACTAACTGAGAGTTGCGTACTATTCGGCTTGTCTGTCATTCATCACGGCCAACTCAATTTGTGAAAAAAAAAAATCACAAATTTTGTGAAAATTTCCGATTATCTCGAAAAAAATGAAGTTTAAGGGTAGGGTATCCCCAGTAAAAATTAAAGAGGATAAAAAAAGCTATCAGATAACGTTATAAAATTAGGGGCATGCTATTTGAAAAAAATGAGCTATGAGACTTTGAAAATTATAAAGTTTGATTTTTTTTTGTGAACGCCCTGTATCAAGAAATTGCCATTTTTTGACATTGGAATGTTGGTCCTTGACTTGACTATCACCATGTCAAGTTCCATCTCTAAATTTTGAAAAGCAAGGCCGCTACGATTTTTGCAAGATAACTGTGGAAATGCGATTTTTTTCAGTTTTTAATTTTTAGTTGGTAGCACTGCCACACAATTGGAAAACAAAAATACAGGCATAAGACAGTTAAAAAAGCTGAATCCGAGAATGCAAAAAAATATAGAATGTCCCATTTAAAAAAACTGATTTGTTAATCCCGTCAAAATAGGACACCCTGTATAGCTGAAAATAATTTTAGGTTATAGGTCTCATCAAACCATATAACTTCTTCCTTACATCTTTTTCTCTATCTTAAACGGTGAGACCGCTATGGGATAATTACGCTAGAATGGACCACCCTGTATAGTAGTGTAACAAAGAACTGGCTTTACTCTTTCAAATCTCTGATTGGCCATCATAGGCGCTGCGAATGCGTATTACCATGAAAACCTTGAGTGACAATGTTTATGCTCGACGAAGAAACCCTCACCTTTCTACAAGGGTATCTTTTTCATAATGAGGTGACTGGATGCTGATTTTCTCACACTCAGCTGTCATCATTTTTTCCAACTGTTCAGTGAAACGCAATCCAAGATGACGGCCGCAAATAAAACAAGTGAGTATGCCTTCACGTGCGTGAGTCTCAGTAGCGCATTTTCTCAAAGAGGCATATTGTGAACGTAAAGAAATTTGGTTGAAGGAGACACACCATTCCTTGCCCACTTTCTTCATTTGAAACTCATTGTGATATTTTGTTATCAGAATGGGGTACTTGCCAACTAAATAGATTTGAATGAAAATTCTTTCACTCATCAATATTTTTTTGTTTGAGGGCGGGAGCTGGGAGCGGCGACTAATCAAAAGTGGCCTATCTCTTCCCATTTTTAGTCAGCTATCTATATAGCGGAACAATTGGATCGCCATGTCTTCAAGGTTATGTTTTACATTTATCTCTTACTTTGGGGGCGGCGTGAGGGAGCGGCAGAGTTTGGCAAAGAAATTTTTCCACAGTTTGAGTTGGGAGTTTCTGAATGTTTGAGGTAACATTAAAATGTAAATCAGTGGAAATTATTGGAAGTTACACTTTTTTTCTTTTGGGGGTGGAAGTTGGAGGCGGCGTCATATCAAAAGTAGCCTATTCTTTCCCATTTTTAGTCAGCTATTTATATACCGATAGAATCAGATCGCTATGTCTTCGGGTTTATGTTTTTCATCCATCTCTCACTTTGATGGCAGCGTATGGGGGCGGCAGCATTCGGCAAAGTAACTGTTGCACAGTTTGAGTTGGAAGTTACTAAATGTAAGGGAAATATGACAATCAGTGAAAATTGTGAAAGTTGCATTTTTTTACTTGGAGGCGGCAGCTGGAGGCGGCGGCTAATTAAAAGTGGCCTATCTTTTTCCAATTTCAGTCAGCTATTAATATAGTGAAAGAATTAGATCGTTATGTCTTCAGGTTCATGTTTTTCATTTATCTTTTACTTTGGGGGCGGCGTGTGGGAGCGGCAGCGTTCGGCTGAGCAAATGTTGCACAATTTGAGTTGGCAGTTCCTAAATGTTGAAGGGAACATCTCAATCAGTAACATTTGTGAAAGTTGCACTTTTTATCGTTTGGGGGCGGAATCTGGGGGCGGCGACTAACCAAAAGTAGCCTATCCTTTCCCATTTTTAGTCAGCTATTTATATACCGAAAGAATCAGATCGCTATGTCTTCGGGTTCATGTTTTTCATTTTAAAGTGCTTGGGGGCGGTTTTTAGCAGTTTATTATTCAAAAAATGAGAACACTAGAGCATCAGGTCTGGTAGAAAGTGCAATATTATGTTATTTCAAGTTTATCGGGGGCGGTTTTCTCTATGTTGGCGGCGCAATATGGACATCCAATATAGCCTAGCCCTCCTTTGGGAGTGGCAGCTATGTAACAGCGAAAAAATTAGAAAGCTAGGTCGTCTAGTTTGGGAGGAGTTCGATGAACGGACGGACGGACGGACGGACAAAGCGGTTGCAATAGCGATTTTCATCAAGATGGAAAATGCGCTAAAAAGTTGACTGCCTTATTTCTGGAAATAGCAAGCCTTGCATTCGTCTCCTGATCGTTTTTGAGTAATGACAATACTGGTAGTAAAACTACCAAGTTGCACTTCGATATGTTGAAAATTCAGTAATTTACTGAAAAATAAAATATTCAGAAGATAATTCAGTTTCTCCAGAATATTTCAGGAACTGCTCATGATTTTCCAAAGCTATTATTGACTGTCCTTTGATGGGTGAAATATTATTAATATATGTGCCTATCCACGTCAATCAATCTGGTTTGGTTATCGATATACAGTTTTTTTTTATATGACACCCTGTATACGACGCCTGCAGTACTTGCGGTTGCGGCTCTAGAGGTATGCCAAGTGGCATTGCTTGTTATGAAAGTGAAGGGTATCATACACTAACATCCGGACTATAAGGCCATTTCACGCGACTACACCTTTTCCAGTTGTAGTTCAGAAAATATCAGTTGTATTTCAGATATCGTCAATTGTAGTTCAGAAGACGTCAATTGCATTTCAGATTAGTAAAATGTAGTTCAGAAAGTATCAATTTTATTTCAGATTAGTCAAATGTATTTCAGAAACAGTCAATTGTATTTCAGATTAATAAATTGAATTTGAGAAAGCATCATTTGTATATCAGAAAGCGTGATTTGTATTTCAGAACATGTCATTTGTAGTTCAGAAAATAATTTATATGTATAATTTATCAATCAATGCAGCTCCAAGATAATTGTAGCATTTGTCGTTCTTCAGTGCTGCGGAAGCCGGTCGTGCGATTAACACCCCCGCAGGCATCTGTTACACAGAAGATGTGCCGAATATCTGCAGTTCATCATACAAGAAGATCAAGAGTTCGAAGCTGTGGCTGTGCAAAAGTGCCCCAATTTGCAGGAGTCCGAATAAAATTGATACTCTCTGAACTACATTTTACTAATCAGAGATGCAACTGATGTCTTCTGAACTACAATTGACGCCTTCTGAACTTCAATTGACGCTTTCTGAAATACAATTGACATAATCTGATGTACAGTTCAAGTTTTCTGAACTACATTTGATAAATCTGAAATACAATTGACGCCTTCTGAACTACAAGTGACTAATCCGAAATACAATTGACGCTTTCTGAACTACACTTGATAAATTCTGAAATTCAATTGACGATATCTGAAATACAATTGATATTTTCTGAACTACAACTGGAAGAGGTGTAGTATGCAATATTTTTTGCTGTAGGAAAGAGATTTTGTAAATAAAACCATCCACTGCAAAATACAATCTAATAAAAATATGGAATACAAAGCATAGATAATAAAGGTACACAACAATGGTATGATAAACTCGTTACAAAAATCGATCAGATTCCAAGTCCAAACACCGAGACGATGCAGTACATCGTTTTGTTGTCCCATCTGAACGTGGTGGTGCCGTCGGTGGTGTTGTCCCAGTAACAGGCGCTGGACGTGTGCAGTCCGGCTCCGGTTTTCTGCATGATGCAGCAAGTCACCACGTACTTGAAGTTCTTCTTCAGCTTGCTGAGGGCGTTGAGGCACTGTTCGGAAATTTTGGCGCTCCAGACGTTGACCTTGTCGTGCTCGTACGCCGTTCCGGTCAGGATCGTGGTGATCACGTCATTGACCAGGGTGTTCACGTCCTCGGCCACGAACGTGTTCTCGTCGTCATCCATTTTTTTGTGCTGTGTGAAAAGTGACGGTGCGTAGCGGAAATTTTGAAGTTTTTGACGTCCGGAATGAAGGAAATCCGGGACCGGTTCGGACTTTTCTGGTAGGTGCGTTCGGTTGCTAGTGGAATTCGTGCCGCGCCAACTCGAAAGCTTTATTCAAGCCAAAGAAAAATAATAGCGAACTGGAATTTAGCGGAGCGCGCCAAGAGAACGACGCACTAAAGAGAACAGTCGAGTCACGCAAGGTAAAGGAGTCTACTGGAAGCGTGTTGGTATTGATAAAAATATTATAATGCAATGTGAGATGAAAAAAGCACGGTGATGTCACTTTTTATTGATGAGAGAATATACAAGGTGTCTCCGGAATGGTTACCGGAATAGTTTTGTGCTTTCGAACGTCGCTAACGGATCGCCTTAGAACTACAAAGCTTTCGACCCCCCTCTAATTATTCCGAAAGATTTTCCGGTGACCGTGTCATAAAGGGGACCTCGATTTCGATCACTCCAAAAGTAGGAATGGACTACAACGCTATATATCTAGACGCTGTTTTTGTAAAAGATTTTCCAATCCTTTTTCTTGTCCCCCTAGAAAATTCTTCAATTCTTCTTTATCTTCCAAACGCCTCTTCTCCTGTTCTTCTTGACGCTTTTTCAACTCTTCTTTTTCTGTCTGACGTTCCGTCTTTTGTTCCTGCATCATCGTTATAATGCTTGTCAAAGTGTCATCGACTTCTGTCTTCGACATGCTTCTCGTCTCCGGCATTTACAAAGCACGAATGTTCCGACCGTTCTGTAGTCGCAGGCCGAATTATTCCCAGTTGTAGCGCTTTCTGACACCAAATGTTACGTATTTCGCGTACGGGCTCAAATATAATTGAGACGATCGTTTTAAAACACACACTGTTTATTACTGCGTACTACAATAAATACACGCCAACAATTATCTACTTGGAATTATCGCTGTGATTACTACTCGCTTTCAATCCGCTCGCTACCACTTCGCATTTCAATTCAATACTGCCCGTGAGCTGACGGTTGATGCCTTGTACAGAGTATTCATTTTCATTTCGAGGCTAAGCATGGGTATTTCGCTTATCTTGAGAGATACAAAATCGGTTAAATCAGGAAAAAGTTGCGCATTTTTATGACGATCAATGATCAAAAAAGAAATTTGACGTATCGATTTTAGTTTTTGAGATATCGTGAGAAAACAGGAATTTGAATTTTTGTTTTTTTTATATTCAAAAAACGGTTGAAGGTAGCCTTTCCCAATCTAGACATTGTCAGGGCACTTTTTCAAGGGGAATTCAAAGCTGCCCAAATCTGTATTGTAGCTTTCGAAACAACCGAGATACGACATTCAACTTTTTGCTCTAATGGGCGCCATATTGGATTTTGATATTTTTGAATACGGTATTCTTTTCTGGTTACAACGATGTGCCACATGTCACTGTTGAATAAATGTTCAACATCTACGTTTTTAGCGCACTTCTCCAAACGGGAAGGCGCTTTGTCCTCGCTTTGTCCGTCCGTCCGTCCGTCCGTCCGTCACAGCATCTAGTCCTAGACGAAAAGGTTTTTGCGAAAATTTTTTACTCCATTGGGTAGCTCATGACCTTGTATCCCGAACCAAGAAAAATCTTGACGAAATAATAATGAACAATGACAATAATAACAATTTAGTGTGACGCGGCATCGCCGTTGAATGCTGCATTTCAGAAGCCGGCCTCATCTCGAAAGTTATCACATGCGAGGAAAGACCCGATCTTATCATTTTACCATAATACATATGCGGAGTTATATTTAGAGGATGATTTGAACTTCATTTTAATGAAAATTTCACATCGGTGCGAGGTGCAGGCCAATAGTTATTAATTTTTTGACTCCGAAACTACGGCTCGGCCGCAAATGATTTATTCGTTGCTTGCTGGTGCTTGATATCCATGAGATGATTATGCTTGATATGCATAATCATGAACAATAGTAACTTTCATTATAGTGGTATACCCAACGCTTGCGCCAAATTTTGGCGTCAAATACAAAATTTGCGAACAAATGCTACAAAATCGCAAGAAAAACCGCCATAAAGTTGAAAAATACGCGCCGCAGCGAACAGGGTAATAGGCTAGAGGTTAATACACACTAGTGATTACTTATTTTTCATCAAAAAGTCTGCATTGTTCATTAAATTATAAATAACTGCGTTTTACATTGATCGGATGTGCGTACGCAACCCATAATGCAACCCCCACCAACTCTATTTTCAGTTTGACAAGCAACGGCCGTGACTTTCCGCTGCTGTCTGCTGTCTGCTGTCAATGTCAACTATTTATTCGCCATTTTGAAGTTCGCTCCGAGTGTCGTACGTTTGTGAACAAGTGGGCCGCTATTCTTGAATCGTGTGAGAAAAGTCCCTGGGAGTAAAATGCATTCCGCAGTACACTGATGTAGCGAGTGTTGCCTAAAATCGTGGTTTTTAGGCAACTTTCGCTAGTCAAACTGAAAATAGAGTCGTTGGGGGTTGCATTATGGGTTGCGTACGCACATCCGATCAATGTAAAACGCAGTTATTTATAATTTAATGAACAATGCGGACTTTTTGATAAAAAATGAGCAATCACTAGTGTGTATTAACCTCTAGCCTATTACCTTGTTCGCTGCGGCGCGTATTTTTCAACTCTATGGCGGTTTTTCACGCCATTTTCTAGCATTTGTTCGCAAATTTTGTATTTGACGCCATTACTTCAGAAAACGAGTATGCGCGCTGATGGCGCGCTGGATAATGAAAGGTACTATTACAAAAATAACATTTTGGTGTAGGGCGGCTTCGCTGATCAAGTGCTGGCATTCGCGGTAAGATGTAGAAAGTTGCGATATGCAGGCAACTACAATTTCTCAATGAAATACATCACTGCATGTACGGCATTATATTTAGAGAACAATTTGAACTTCCTTTTGACAAAAACCCCACTTCGATCCGACCGTCGGGTCAATTGTTATCAATTTTTGAAAACGACCGCAAAGCCACGGCTCGGCGCATATTACACGACCCTACAAATTTAAAATCAGACGTGCCGAAATAGTAATTGAACATTTTGAAATAGCCAATACTAGGTACCTGAAGGATAATGGCACTCAAATTACGGAACATGTTCGCTCAATAACAAAAAAAAAGTAGGTAGGTATCACTAAAAATCATGTGACAGGCTACCATTTTTTCGGTTTTTCGATAAAAAAGAGATGTTCCAATTCAAAAGTGAACCCGATATTCGTGTTCAGGAGGTCGAAATCAGTTGGAGAACATTTTTTTATATAAGTAACAGAATGACGCTTATGTGGCCGGTTTGTCTGTCTGTCTGTCTGTCTGTCCGAGTCCGTGCAGAAATTAAGACGCTGTACTCCTTCTCGAGAATTGAAACAAGAGTCTTGGAACTTTTTTCCGATTAATAGCTGATGTCCCCAAGGGTGGCCAATGGGCACTATTTTTGTTATCCATACATCGTTATCATTATTCTCAAAAAACAGAGATCTCCTGTGCACTTCGATGAAGTTGAACTTCTCCTCGGGAAATAAAGCTACAGCCCTTGAAGATTGAACTTTATAATAATAATAATAATAATAATAATAATAAAGGCCTTTATTTATAGGGCGAAGTTTAGCCAGAGCTATTCCACTCAACCCCGGTGGATAGCTTAGGTCTTCAAGGACCAAATAGGCACGTTGGCTTTCATAATTCGGCCGCCATCTTGGCTGCCATATTGAAATTTCTTATTAGTGGAACGATTGTCATGAAACTTGAAACTTACCCTTGTCTAGTACGATTATTCTTATTTTCAAGCCAAATTTCATGATTGCCCCACCATCTTGGCCGCCATATTGAAATCTCTTATAAGTAGAAGGATTTTCATGAAACTTGAGAGTTACGCTTGTCTCGTACGATCATTCCTATTTTCAAGCTGAGTTTCATAATTCTGCCGCCATCTTGGCCGCCATATTGAAATCTCTTGTTAGTGGAACGATTTTCATGAAACTTGAAACTTACCCTTGTCTAGTACGATAATTTTGATTTTCAAGCCGAATTTCATGATTCTGTCGATATTTTGGCCGCCATATTGGAATTTTTTGCCCAAGACGGTAGAACCCTAATCACTTGACATCTTGCGTTCACTAATCCTCCAAAAAGGAAGTGCGCTACTGAGCCTCATGCCCATGAGGCGTATTCGCTTGTTTTTATTGTCGGTGCTGATTTTGTTTCCAAAGCACTCTTTGAAAAATAAAAAAATAATTTTTTGCTCAAAAGCATGAATTCAACAGTGGCAAGTGACACATCGTTCTAACCAGAAAAAATATTGTATTCAAAAATATCAAAATCCAATATGGCGCCCATTAGAGAAAAAAAAGTTGAATGTCATATCTCGGTTGTTTTGAAAGCTGGAATAAAGATTTTGGCAACAATGAATTCCCCTTAGAAAAGTGCCTACAAAATGTCTCAATTAGAAAAGGCTACCTTCAACCGTTTTTAAAATAAAAAATAAAAACAAAAATTACAAATTTCTGTTCTTTTTTCTGAATATCTCAAAAACTAAAACTGACAAGTCAAATATCTTATTGGATCATTGATTGTCATGAAAATTCGCAACTTTTTTCTAATTCAACCGACTCTGTATCTCGAAAGATAAGCGAGATATCTATGCTTAGCCTCGAAAAACGGACACCCTGTATAGGCCTCCGATTAGCGTTCCCGAACTTTCCATCATTCTCCAGCAATTTCCATAGTGGCCCGGCATACGGTTCTCTAGGCGAGTCCCGAATAATCACACACCTTTCGCATGCTTCCCGTGTGTTCTGGTATGTGGCACCGCCGCCAAAATAAACAGATGTGTCCTGATCGAGCGTTGGAATCTCCCCATTCAGTTTCACGTACACGCATGCTCTGGAATGCATAAGAACACTCCGAACTTGTACACTGCAATCTAATGGATGGAAGAATCCAGAAAGATCGCGTGTTTACCAGAATGCACGGAACCCCCGCTCGTAACAGTATTTACTGTGTGAAATGTATATACCAATTCGTTTAATTTGACGAAGCTTATGACACAGTGTATGTTTTCTCATGGTGCAATAAATATATTATGTAGGACGATAAATTACTGCAAGCCAGGAAAGCCGGAAGGGCATCTCGTTACTCTAAAGGAAAAGTGGAACAATGATTCAAATTAACGTCTGGTTTCATCTAACAATCAACTCAATAACAAATCAATGAAACAATCCAATTGACGACCGTGAAAGCAAGTGGAAGGGACGGTTCGGTCATGTTCATCTGGTTCTGAAAAGATAAAAACGGGTGTCTTCTCATTTCACGCTATTATCCCACGCAATTTGATCTCACTACCTCACGTGATCCGTTGTGTGCCATCTCACGCTATCATCCCACGTGATAATATGCTTCCTCACGCAACAATGCCACTCAATACCACCAAATCTCAAACTATCTTACGAGTTCCCACGCCTTCATCCCAATTCTATGCCGTTATCTCACTCCATCCAACGCAGTCTCACGCCATTTCATGCAATCTCACTCTATCAATCACGCGAATGTTGCACGCGATCTCAATTTAATCCACACCATATTTCCCACGCTATCTCATTTCACGCTATCATCCCACGCAATTAGATCTCACCACCTCACGTGATCCGTTGTGTGCTATCTCACGCTATCATCCCACGTGATAATATGCTTTCCCACGCAACAATGCCACTCAATACCACCTAATCTCACACTATCGTACGAGTTCCCACGCCTTCATCCCAATTCTATGCCGTTATCTCACTCCATCCAACGCAGTCTCACGCCATTTTATGCAATCTCACTCTATCAATCACGCGAATGTTACACGCGATCTCAATTTAATCCACACCACATTTTCCACGCTATCTCATTTCACGCTATTATCCCACGCAATTTGATCTCACTACCTCACGTGATCCGTTGTGTGCTATCTCACGCTATCATCCCACGTGACCATATGCTTTCCCACGCAACAATGCCACTCAATACCACCTAATCTCACACTATCTTACGAGTTCCCACGCCTTCATCCCAATTCTATGCCCATATCTTACTCCATCCAACGCAGTCTCAGGCCATTGAATGCAATCTCACTCTATCAATCACGCGAATGTTACACGCGATCTCAATTTAATCCACACCACATTTCCCACGCTATCTCATTTCACGCTATTATCCCACGCAATTTGATCTCACTACCTCACGTGATCCGTTGTGTGCTATCTCACGCTATCATCCCACGTGATAATATGCTTTCCCACGCAACAATGCCACTCAATACCACCTAATCTCACACTATCTTACAAGTTCCCACGCCTTCATCCCAATTCTATGCCGTTATCTCACTCCATCCAACGCAGTCTCACGCCATTGAATGCAATCTCACTCTATCAATCACGCGAATGTTACACGCGATCTCAATCTAATCCACACCACATTTCCCACGCTATCTCATTTCACGCTATTATCCCACGCAATTTGATCTCACTAACTCACGTGATCCGTTGTGTGCTATCTCACGCTATCATCCCACGTGACCATATGCTTTCCCACGCAACAATGCCACTCAATACCACCTAATCTCACACTATCTTACGAGTTCCCACGCCTTCATCCCAATTCTGTGCCGTTATCTCACTCCATCCAATGCAGTCTCACGCCATTGAATGCAATCTCACTCTATCAATCACGCGAATGTTACACGCGATCTCAATTTAATCCACACCACATTTCCCACGCTATCTCATTTCACGCTATTATCCCACGCAATTTGATCTCACTACCTCACGTGATCAGTTGTGTGCTATCTCACGCTATCATCCCACGTGATAATATGCTTTCCCACGCAACAATGCCACTCAATACCACCTAATCTCACACTATCTTACGAGTTCCCACGCCTTCATCCCAATTCTATGCCGTTATCTCACTCCATCCAACGCAGTCTCACGCCATTTTATGCAATCTCACTCTATCAATCACGCGAATGTTACACGCGATCTCAATCTAATCCACACCACATTTCCCACGCTATCTCATTTCACGCTATTATCCCACGCAATTTGATCTCACTAACTCACGTGATCCATTGTGTGCCATCTCACGCTATCATCCCACGTGATCATATGCTTTCCCACGCAACAATGCCACTCAATACCACCTAATCTCACACTATCTTACGAGTTCCCACGCCTTCATCCCAATTCTATGCCGTTATCTCACTCCATCCAACGCAGTCTCACGCCATTTTATGCAATCTCACTCTATCAATCACGCGAATGTTACACGCGATCTCAATCTAATCCACACCACATTTCCCACGCTATCTCATTTCACGCTATTATCCCACGCAATTTGATCTCACTAACTCACGTGATCCATTGTGTGCCATCTCACGCTATCATCCCACGTGATCATATGCTTTCCCACGCAACAATGCCACTCAATACCACCTAATCTCACACTATCTTACGAGTTCCCACGCCTTCATCCCAATTCCATGCCGTTATCTCACTCCATCCAACGCAGTCTCACGCCATTTTATGCAATCTCACTCTATCAATCACGCGAATGTTACACGCGATCTCAATCTAATCTACACCACATTACCCACGCTATCTCATTTCACGCTATTATCCCACGCAATTTGATCTCACTAACTCACGTGATCCGTTGTGTGCTATCTCACGCTATCATCCCACGTGACCATATGCTTTCCCACGCAACAATGCCACTCAATACCACCTAATCTCACACTATCTTACGAGTTCCCACGCCTTCATCCCAATTCTGTGCCGTTATCTCACTCCATCCAATGCAGTCTCACGCCATTGAATGCAATCTCACTCTATCAATCACGCGAATGTTACACGCGATCTCAATTTAATCCACACCACATTTCCCACGCTATCTCATTTCACGCTATTATCCCACGCAATTTGATCTCACTACCTCACGTGATCAGTTGTGTGCTATCTCACGCTATCATCCCACGTGATAATATGCTTTCCCACGCAACAATGCCACTCAATACCACCTAATCTCACACTATCTTACGAGTTCCCACGCCTTCATCCCAATTCTATGCCGTTATCTCACTCCATCCAACGCAGTCTCACGCCATTTTATGCAATCTCACTCTATCAATCACGCGAATGTTACACGCGATCTCAATCTAATCCACACCACATTTCCCACGCTATCTCATTTCACGCTATTATCCCACGCAATTTGATCTCACTAACTCACGTGATCCATTGTGTGCCATCTCACGCTATCATCCCACGTGATCATATGCTTTCCCACGCAACAATGCCACTCAATACCACCTAATCTCACACTATCTTACGAGTTCCCACGCCTTCATCCCAATTCTATGCCGTTATCTCACTCCATCCAACGCAGTCTCACGCCATTTTATGCAATCTCACTCTATCAATCACGCGAATGTTACACGCGATCTCAATCTAATCCACACCACATTTCCCACGCTATCTCATTTCACGCTATTATCCCACGCAATTTGATCTCACTAACTCACGTGATCCATTGTGTGCCATCTCACGCTATCATCCCACGTGATCATATGCTTTCCCACGCAACAATGCCACTCAATACCACCTAATCTCACACTATCTTACGAGTTCCCACGCCTTCATCCCAATTCCATGCCGTTATCTCACTCCATCCAACGCAGTCTCACGCCATTTTATGCAATCTCACTCTATCAATCACGCGAATGTTACACGCGATCTCAATCTAATCTACACCACATTACCCACGCTATCTCATTTCACGCTATTATCCCACGCAATTTGATCTCACTAACTCACGTGATCCGTTGTGTGCTATCTCACGCTATCATCCCACGTGACCATATGCTTTCCCACGCAACAATGCCACTCAATACCACCTAATCTCACACTATCTTACGAGTTCCCACGCCTTCATCCCAATGCTATGCCGTTATCTCACTCCATCCAACGCAGTCTCACGCCATTTTATGCAATCTCACTCTATCAATCACGCGAATGTTACACGCGATCTCAATTTAATCCACACCACATTTCCCACGCTATCTCATTTCACGCTATTATCCCACGCAATTTGATCTCACTGATCCGTTGTTTTCTCACGCGCTCATAGACCGTCCCACGTGATATTGCCACGCGATACCGCCTGATCTTATACTGTCTTACGTGATCCCGCTTTTTTATCCCACGCCATTCTCTGCCATTATCTCATACAATCGTTTGTGATCCCACTCTGCCCAATACTTACGTCGCCTAACGCAATCCCATGATATTATCTCACGCGATCTTTTGTCATTATCCCAGTCAAACAGTTGTGTTCACCTCAAAACTGGGGTGTTTTTGAACCGCCGGCGCCGCCCCCGAATTATTGCAACACTCAAGTGTTCACCGCTGCCGGCTCCGCGTGCCGCCCCCGATGAGTATCTTGAGAGGATCTCGACCGATTTGAATATGTAAATGTTTCGTGTTGTTCGCTCCAACACTGGGGTGTTTCCAGACCGCCGTCGCCCCCGAATTATTTTGACACTGGGGTGTTCTTGAGCCGCCACCAAGAATCTTGGAAAAAAACAAAAAAGTCTTCAACATTTTTTTTTTCATAAACTTCCTGCGATGCAATATATTGCGCAGTATTCAGGAAACACCCTGTATAACGTACTGGGAAACTGGGAAAACATATCGATCAAACAACAACTATAGGTACTCAACTAATTTGAATTTTCACATAATAAAACCGGGCGATAAAAGCTCATAAAACGCACCCCTATTCGTACAAGTCTGTTCTAAATATAAATTCAGAGCGAAACAGGGATTTAATGCCCGAGATACAGCTAATTACCTCTAATTGATGTGGCAAATCAGAAATGGAAATATTCATTGTGTTATTGGCTGTTGCACAGACCATGCAGTGATTTAGGCGTCAAGGCAGTAACCACACGTCTTGTCGAGTAATACATGGTTTTGAAGGTCTTTCAACTCTATTTTAGTACAAGAAGACATGAAATTGCGCCACCCGTTCTCAAGATCCCCTAGGCAAGGTGACCATTCTTGGAAAACAAAATTGAATGGGAGTAGCCGGGTCAAGTTACATCATTTTGAAGGCCTTCCGACTCTCTTTGTTTTGGTTTCAAAAGAAAAAATCGAACTTGATACACAGGTGTCTCGAAAATACACCGACAACGTTCAAAAACCAGTGGGTACATTCGACAGCAAAATCATGCCTGCACACCAAATTTCTAGTCGATCGGATCAACGGTTTAGCAGGAATCGTATGGAAGATTACAGACAGATTTCCATCTGGAAATGATCTTGATGGTCTCAGGGGGCTCAAAGGGAATTGAATTCTTTTTCTGAAAACAATTTTTCAAAATTTTCAACCCCTTCCCTAATAAATTGAACATTCGGTGTATTTTAGGGGAGAAATGGGGGTTTTTGAAAATATTTCATTCAGGAAGAGAATTCAATTCCCTTCAATTTGATGTATCACAGAGTAGGTAGTGTCATTTTAGATTTTGAAGTTGGAGGGGTGAGGGAGTGGAGGGGTGAATTTGGGTGGCACTTTTTACACACAAAATTTTCTCCCTCGATGTTCTGCAGGATGACGTTGACTGTACTGAAGAGAATCAAGAGGCCAAGAATATTACATTGGAAACTCAGACAATTTTAGGAAAAAGGGGGGTGGGGTTGAAAACTATAGAAATATTTTTCCAGAAAGAGAATTTAATTCTCTTTAATTTGATTATCGCAAGGTGGTCTTCGAACTTCGAAGTTGAAGTGGGTGGGGGTGAGGGAGCTAAAGATAGAAATTCGCCAATGTATATGTTTCAGATGTCTCCCTCAATATAAAAATCGACCTGTCCGAGCTTTTTCAAAACAATTATGTGAAATTCCTGAAAACCCCTCTGTTGTGTTTTCGTTGGGTCACCCTGTACAGCTTGAAACTCACTCTGCAGATGCGTCCGTCGCGTCATCACAATTGACAACTTCGAATTAAAATGTACCAGACAAAAATCCAAAGCAATACTTCCTTGATCTGTTGATACTCCCTGGTCCATTTGAACTCTTTGTTTTGTGTAAGTAGCTTGTATACTCGCTTGTATATCGGTCTCAATAGGTCTTCGCCAAGCTTGGTACGAATTTGGAGTAGTAATTCATCATGCCGCAGAACGATCTAACTTGCGTCATCGCTGCCGGTTCTGGGACGCACGCTGGCTGGCAGTCCTCAATGCCCCAGGAGTTACTCCGTCTCAGTGCTGCAGAAGTCACCCAATAGCCTTCTTCTTAGTGGAGAGCTTGACGAGGACAATTGCGTGTTCGTAATCAATACGGGAGCCACGAAGTCAATTGTCCGACGAGGGATACTTCGAAAGCAACGCATTGTGCCACTGAGGGACGGCGCTCGTTTGACTACAGCTACCGGATAGTCTGCCACATTGTACGGAGAAGCTGAAGTAAGCATTCGCTTCGCACGATTTCTTCTGCGAGAAAAGTTCCTGGTAGCTGACAGTGCTGACGACTTCATACTTGGCCTGGATTTGATGGATAAGTACGGATTCATCCTGGATGTTGGACAGCGGACGATGAAGATCGGAAACGAAGAAATGGCGCTTAGAATATCCTTGAAGGCCGCCGTGGAAATCCGTCTACTTTCGGCTGAAACCGTTCGTGTAGCCGCTAACTCCGAGAAAATCGTGTGTGCAACGCTAATCAGATAACCTGGAGAACATGTCGCCGGCATTGCTGAGCCCGGCTGCGTAATGGCTAATGCATTGATTAACATGGACAGGACGAAAATCTCGATCAGAGTCATTAACTCGAACAAGACAAGGAAGGAGAGACCCTGGGCAAGTGTGAATCCGTAGAATGGATCTCGCGCTGCGAAGACGTGTCGACAAAGGCTGCGACTCCCAAGCTCTTGGAGAAAAAGCTAGTGGAGATGTTCTCACCTGACTGGAAACATTTGAGTGGCAAGGAGAAGAAGCTTCGACGCAATTCATACAAGAAGCTACAGCCTTTGCGATGGAAGGTAATCCTACCGGGAGGACCAGCGTGATCCAACATCGGATCAACGCCGCACCGATTCGACAGGCTCCCAGGCGCCTACCCTTGGCGAAGCAAGAAGAGGTGTCGAAGCTCTTGAAAAACATACTGGATGAAGGCGTGATACAAGAATCGACGAGCCCATGGTCTTCACCGGTTGTTTTGGTCACGAAGAAAGACGGGAGTACGCCATTTTGCGTGAACTACCGCGAAACTCAATGATGTAACAAAGAAGGACAGCTATCCACTGCCTCGGATTGACGACACTTCAAGCACGCTGTCTGGATCGAGATGGTTTTCGACGCTTGATCTAAAGAGTGGTTACTGGCAAGTGGGACTCCACAACGATGACGAAGAAGACGGCGTTTTCCGCCGGGAGCGGCCTTTATCACTTTACTGTGATGCCGTTAGGACTTTGCAACGCACCGGCCACGTTTGAACGTTTAATGGAGTGCATCTTGCGAGGTCTTACATGGAAAACTTGCCTAGTCTACCTCGACGACGTAATGGTGACGGTCGAACATTCGAGGAACACTTCCATAGGTTCCTGGACACTGGCGGAGGAAGTTTTGGGGTGACACAGCCAATTTTTCCGTCTAGAAAAAGCGCTCGAAAATTTCCTAAATATTAAAGAGTTGAGATTGTTGGGTTGCATAATTTTCTCGACAGAAGTACCGTCAGGCCCTGGATTAGAGAAAAAACTACCGCAATCTTTATAGGTACTATTTATTTACAAAAAAAAAAATGCCTACAGCCGTCACAAAACTCTCGTTGGAGCAGTCTTTATACAAAAACGTAGAATATTTTCGTTTCTGAACTTTGCCAACGTTTCGCTTCATAGTCGTTTCAGGAGGCCCAGCTTTGAAAAAAACCGAACGTTCATTTGCCTGAAGAAGCGACATAATCGGCCTGATTTTAGATATAAGGGAATGGTTATGGTAATCACCGTGTTTACGATGAAATTGCTAGTGCAACGGGCCTTCCTATTGGCTGTCGCCATAGCAATTTGATAATAAGCACGGTGATTACCATAACCATTTCCTTATAGAATCAGGTTGAATGACATGAAACGTGCTGCAAATTATACAAAAAGTGTTTTATCAAGTGTTTCTAAAAAATCCCGTTTTTGATATAAAACATTCGCCTTGTTGCAGGCTTTTACGCAGTCCAGTCATTTGGAGACGCACATAAAGACCCACACCGGCGAGAAACCTTACGCTTGCCAGACGTGCGGCAAAGCTTTCGCCAGCAACTACCGCCTGACCGTGCACATGCGGAGCCACACCGGCGAAAAACCGTACGTCTGCACGGCGTGCGGCAAGGGCTGCACCACGTCCACCATGCTCAAAGTCCACGCCAGAATACACACCGGCGAAACGCCGTATTCGTGTCCCG
This sequence comes from Anaspis maculata, assembly GCA_949128115.1. Taxonomy (NCBI): domain Eukaryota; kingdom Metazoa; phylum Arthropoda; class Insecta; order Coleoptera; family Scraptiidae; genus Anaspis; species Anaspis maculata. Next base: position 86,284,117 of record OX421964.1, on the reverse strand, counting down.
AGTGCGACAAGTCGTTTTCCCGGTCGGACCTTTTGAACCTGCATCGCAAGTCAAGACACTGAATATCTCAGCGAAGAGTTGGCAGGCTAAACCAACCCCCAGAATAACCCTAAATTGTTCACATAATCTTGAATCGTTTCCAACTAATACGCATCCGTTGAAGTACTTGCTGAATTCAAAATGAATTTTTTAAACGCGTCAAATTTGTAGAAGTATGAAGAGCACTATAGGAAACAGCGAGCTGTGTAATAGTCCTGACTCTTGAGGGGAGGGTGGTCACTCGATTTCGGTTACGCCGAAAACGCCCTGCAAAAGCTTGCCGCCCAGGTGCTGTTGGTAATGTTCTTTGTCCGAGACGTAGACGTAGGGCAGACGCATGACCCAGTACGCGCTCTGCGTCAATTTCGTGGGTCGTTCCGTGGTCGGGACGAAAAGAGGAGCTCCCGGGGCCGGCTGAACTTTGGGGTCGAGCGTGCAGTAGACCGGGGCTTTCGGCGTGACGACGTGCAGGCGCATCAGCTGGGCCATCTTGTTGGCCCTGCACATGCACGGATGGTACAGCGGCATGTCCGACTCGGCGATCTTGTGGCCGGTGTCTTTGACGATGCTCCCGGGGGTGGCCTTGAGCACCTTGTCGGGCGCGGCGAGCATGAACCTGTGGCCAGACGAACACTCGTATTCTACTCCGATGAACACCTGGAAAAATTGGAAAAATGGAATTATGATATAAAATAAATTTTTGAAATCACTAAATTAATTTTATTATGTTCAGCGTGCGCATAATTTTAATCCTGTCCCTAGCAGTACTTCTGTATTAGTACAGGAAACATAGTGAAAAAATCGGCAAAACCTCGGAATAAATATGGACGTCATGAAAATTTTATATTTTGTTCAGAATTGAGTGCTCTACAACATACCCAAAATCGCCAAAAATCGCACCCGGGGGTTTTGAGTTATTGGAGGGGGGGGGGGGGAAATTGCAGGTAAACATGGAGGGGATGGAACCCGTCAATCCATTGGATGCGGATACATTATAGTTCGACGTATCATATCCCATTGATATCATTTTGGCACAAAAAGTGTCCATCATTGTTGAAGGGGAGTAGTGGGGGGGCGAAGCTCTGCTAGGTGGTCCATTTTGTTTTTATGGCCACGTAGAACCGATCACGACAAGTTTGGTATCTTTTCCGACTAAATTCATTCTCCTGAGTTCGTACCCGATGTGTAAATTCGGATGAAACCAAGTTTGAACAAGTTAACTTGGAAAAACTTGTTTTTTCTTTGACAATTTTCACGAATTTTTTGTTTACTGTTGGAGGTGTTCATTTTTAGAAAATTTTCAGGAACCATTGAATTGAAGTGTATTCTCCACAAAAATCATCCACTCGATGTATAATTATGTTTCTCGAGTTTAAAAAAATCGATTTGAACTTGAGCCGGCGCGGCGCGTCGTCTACTACTGACCAGAACACTACAGCATGCACCTTTAAACGGAAACACCTCAAACTATGGGAGAAATAACAACTTATCTTCAAAAATTGGAGCATTTGTGCAAAACTGAATTCCTTATACCATGAACAAAATCGCCGTGAATCGCAATGCAGGATTTTGAGTTATTCGAGGAGGAGGATCACACTTTGACAGGATTCATACTCTATGAACTGTTACCTCTCCCCTTAAATAACTGAAAACCCTGCAGTGCGATTCATGGCGATTTTGTTTATGTTATAGGGAATTCAATTCTCCACAAATCCTCCAATTTTCAAAGATGAGTTGTTATTTCTCCAATAGTTTGAGGTGTTTTCATTTAAAAGTGCATGCTGTGGTGTTCTGGTCAGTAGTAGACGACGCGCCGCGCCGGCTCAGATTCAAATCGATTTTTCAAACTCGATGAACAAAATTATACATCGAGTGGATGATTTTTGTGGAGAATACACTTCAATTCAATGGTCCCTGAAAATTTTCTAAAAATGAACACCTCCAACAGTAAACAAAAAATTCGTGAAAATTGTCAAAGAAAAAACAAGTTTTCTCAAGTTAACTTGTTCAAACTTGTTTTCATCCGAATTTACACATCGGATACGAGCTCAGGAGATTGAATTTAGTCGGAAAAGATACCAAACTTGTCGTGATCGGTTCTACATGGCCATAAAAACAAAATAGACCACCTAGCAGAGCTTCGCCCCCCCCCACTACTCCCCTTCAACAATGATGGAACTTTTTGTGCCAAAATGGTATCAATGGGATATGATACGTTATGTTATAGAGCACTTAATTCCGAACAGAATATCAAATTTTCAGGACGTCCATATTTTTTCCGAGGTTGAAATCTATCTTTCTTGTACTATACAGGGTGTTGCATGAGGAAACCGACATAGCTTAAGGGTAGGTCCAGTTTTTCTAGGGGAACTAGGATCTCGCTTTGAAATTTATCTATCGCTTTTCGTTTTGATGTTACAGGGTGAATCATGTATTTTGTCGAAGTTTTTGATGAGCTATATCTTCCGAATGACTTATTGGATTGGACTGAAATTTGATAGGTATGATCTTCTAATGATAGCTAATACATTGCATCATAAAGTTGTTCAGAAGTTCCAGGGCCGGACCGATTTTTTTTATTTTCAAAGTTTTTGTTAGAAAAGTCATATTTTTCAATGTTTTTTTGCAAAACCAGTATCAGATTCAGAAACACCAGAAAAAATGCTACAAGGAACATCCTTCAATTTCTTCGGCACACCCAAAGTCTTCCCAGAAAAAAATATCTTTTGAGATTAGGGTCGGCTGCGATTTAGTGAAAATCAGTCTAGCACGCATTTTTTCACGGATCTTTGAGATGTTCATCCTCTAATTTGATGCTGTCACGGTTTTTTTTTCACTTTTCCACATTAGTATCACTTGGTACGGCAAAAAAGACAAAAGTCCAGGACCGAAATCAAGTCTAGTGAACATTATTTCTAAAAATCCGATTTTTCAGTATTTAGTTGGAAAATTACAGCACAAAGTTATGGTGAAGTGGCTGAAAAATGGTCTTTTGTCTGCATTTGGAACTTTAGGTCACTTTAGATACCAGCTAAACAAATTTCTCCTTTTGTTGATTTCAAGAATACAGAAAATTATTTCCGAAACTTTTCGCGAACAAAATAAAAAGAAGCAAGAATGATAATTATTCAGAAACGTAATTTTAATTTGTAGAAAACGAGCAATATCAATGTTTGTATGTTATGTTTATGTTATTGTTTATCAAATTTCGGAAATAATTTCTCTCTTGTCTGCATTTTGAACTTTAGGTCACTTTAGAAACCAGCTAAACAAATTTCTCCTTTTGTTGATTTCAAGAATACAAAAAATTATTTCCAAAATTTGATAAACATTAACATAAACATAACATACAAACATTGATATTGTTCGTTTTCTACACATTAAAATTACGTTTCTGAATAATTATCATTCTTGCTTCTTTTTATTTTGTTCGCGAAAAGTTTCGGAAATAATTTTTTGTATTCTTGAAATCAACGAAAGGAAAAATTTGTTTAGCTGGTTTCTGAAGTGACCTAAAGTTCCAAATGCAGACAAAAGGCCATTTTTCAGCCACTTCATCATAACTTTGTGCTGTAATTTTCCAACTAAATACTGAAAAATCGGATTTTTAGAAATAATGTTCACTAGACTTGATTCCGGTCCTGGACTTTTGTCTTTTTTGCCGTACCAAGTGATACTAATGTGGAAAAGTGAAAAAAACCGTGACAGCATCAAATTAGAGGATGAACATATCAATGATCCGTGAAAGAATGCGTGCTAGACTGATTTTCACTAGATCGCAGCCGACCCTAATCTCAAAAGATATTTTTTTCTGGGAAGACTTTGGGTGTGCCGAAGAAATTGAAGGATGTTGCTTGTAGCATTTTTTCTGGTGTTTCTGAATCTGATACTGGTTTTGCAAAAAAACATTGAAAAATATGACTTTTCTAACAAAAACTTTGAAAATAAAAAAAATCGGTCCGGCCCTGGAACTTCTGAACAACTTTATGATGCAATGTATTAGCTATCATTAGAAGATCATACCTATCAAATTTCAGTCCAATCCAATAAGTCATTCGGAAGATATAGCTCATCAAAAACTTCGACAAAATACATGATTCACCCTGTAACATCAAAACGAAAAGCGATAGATAAATTTCAAAGCGAGATCCTAGTTCCCCTAGAAAAACTGGACCTACTCTTAAGCTATGTCGGTTTCCTCATGCAACACCCTGTATAGACTAGGCACAAACGGCCCCGTGGCGCAGGCAGTCGAGTGGCTGCCTGCGACGCGGATGTCCCGGGTTCGATTCCCGGTGAAAAGTCTGGGTGTTGTGTTGTCCAAAATTTGCACTTTTCTGAATTTGTCAACTTGATAAATAAACGGGCAAACTCCTATGGCGAGAAAAAGCCGATAAGGAGAAAAACATTCTTTTTTTAAAACAAAACAGGAAATGAGAGAGTTCAGCGGCATTGAAATGAGAGAGTTCAGCGGCATTTACTATTATTGTTTGACTTTGACAACATGACGTTATAGACTAATTCGACATCGCTGAATATGAAAATCGTGGTTTCCACTTCGAAAACTTCACCGGAAGCTTCAAAATCCAAGATGGCGGACAGGGAGCAAGTAAACCGGAAATGTCTTGTTTTGGGGTTCTAGGAGTCCTAGGATTACAATTTAAGTGTCATTTTTCAGGTCTTTGAACTCCCCTGATCCAGCGGAATTGATTTTGAATGCAAGCTATACATTTTCCATGGTAATTGTTCTATCACTATGATTTTACCAGGAACCAGAAAGACAGATTTTTTATTGTTCAGTTCGATTCTCTTCACATTTCATGATTCCAAGTGTATTTGTATAGACCGGGTGATGCAAAACCACAGCAGTCACACTTTATCTGGATAAAACTATGAATATGTTGGAAGCAGTGTGAGTCAAAGAGCATGAAATTACCTATTTAGCCCAGTCAACGGAGAAAAAAATAAATCGTTTACTTTTGAAAATTGGTAGGGATGATTTCGAAAGCTCGTTGATTATTGTGTGAAAAGTACTCATCGATGGGAGGTGTAGAGTCGCCACCATCTTGGATTATTGGTGTAATTGGGTATTTTTTTCAATTATCTCGATAAATAGCGATCCCAACGGAAAAGGATTCGGTTCAAATAAAAGGTCATCAAATTGTCTACAAAAAAGATCCGTATTACTTTTACGTATCTGCCGTAATTCCAGGGAAATTGGCCTGCGTGCGTCGAGTGTGAGTCGTAGGGGCGATATTTAATTTCTCACGGTATCTATGAAAAATCACGCTAAACTGCAATGCAATGCTTTTTGGTAATCTTCGTTGCTGTATAAATGACCAAGTCATCTTGTGGTCTAGATCGGTTCAGAATTTACTCGAATTTATGCACCTTAGTTCTTTTTTTTTTAATGGAAAACATTTATTATGTACAATTTTACAATATTAACAAATAATTTTAGTTCTTTTGAGGAAAAGCAGATTCTCATGATTTATGACTCACCACCCTGTATAATAAATTTCTTGTCTCATGCACCTTGTTTTATGGATAAATCACTGATTATTTTTCCTGAATTTTATTTTAAAATACCTTTTAGTAACCAAAATACTGGGGGCTAATTTTCGTCTGTTGACCCTTAAATATTTTTTTAAATCATTTTTTTGTGATATTTTATGCACTAACGAAGGTTACCAAAAGCAGTGTGTTCGAGCTTGTTTTTTTCCAAATTTACATATCGGATTCGAGTTCAGGAGATTGAATTTAGTCGGAAAAGATACCAAACTTGTCGTGATCGGTTTTATATGGCCTGGAAAATAAATAGAGCCACCTAACCGGGCTTCGCTCCCCCCCCCACCCCTCCGACCCCCTTCAACAATGATCGACACTTTTTGTGCCAAAATAGTATCAACATGATGTGATGCATTGAATTACGACGTATTTGCATCCAATGGATCGAAGGATTTCATCTCCTCCACTTTGAGTTACAATTTTTCAACCCTCTTCTCCAATCACTCAGAACCCTGAGGTGCAATTTTTGCAGATTTTGAGTAAGTAATAGGGCATTCAATTCTGAACAGAATACCAAATTTTTAGGACGCCTAGTTTTTCTCCGAGGTTTTGACGATTTTATTTGGCGAACGTTGGATCATCAGGGTATTGGACCCGAAGTAGGCACTGTTTTGCCGTCTGAAGAAGTACAACCACACCTGGCGCATCAAACAAAACCGTCTGTCACCTGGAGGTAAAGTAATGACTGATTTGGAGGTAAAGTAAAGACTGATTTGGTTCCTCTTTTTGTCATATTTTCGAGTTGGAATCGATACTGAGTTGAGTGAATTATTGTAGGTTTCATTCTCTTACCCACCACTCAGTTTTTCTGCTACATAACGAGTTTTTCTACGATCAAGTTCCTGACGTCTCTATTTTCCTGTCATCCCGTTTCAAAGTCTGGAGATTTTGCCAGGAAGCCGTCAACGTCACTGTCATCGACATCGTCGCATTTCGCAACAGGGAATTTCCCACGCGATTCATTCCTTGGAAAGAAAACGATCCAACAAGGAGCCGCCTTGGTTTGAGAGCAAGATTTTCCAAACCGCCCGGCGAGTCCTGTCGCACTAGCGTGGCCCCATCTTCTACGTCACCGAGTCTACCCATCGTCTGCACTCTGAAAGTCTCAGCGTGCGACAAATTGTCGATCGCGGCCGTCAGGAAGCCGTCACCGTGTTTACAGCTTTGCGTTTTGGTCAAGTAAGCTGGCGATATTGCGCCTATTGTGTTGCTTTATTCTCCCTCTATCACCTATGTTTCATTAAAAATGCGTAAACGATCATCATTTTCCACTTTGATATTTGGCTGAGCACTACTCGAGTACCGTACTGAAAAAAGACGGAAGAAAAATAGATTGACAGTTTTCAGGGGACAATGAAGGGTAAAATTGAAATGCAGACTGCTCGCAATCAAATTGTTGCGATTTTCGACCATTCGCGAAGTGTATATTCGCTGTTTGAATTAACATCATTCTTTATCTTTTGAAATCCGTACACAAATTCTGTAGTTTTGCCACCGACAGTCTCGTGGCACCTTATTGTTGGTGACTTTGAAATTAACGTAGATGTAATAGGGCGAAAGGTCCTAGTCTGATTTCCAATCAGTAATTATTATTTCGAAAAGAAAATCTCTGAATTAAATTCACGACGTTTCATGTATAAAACTATTATTGTTTTTGTAACATTGTTAACGTTAGAAAAAGAAGCCGATAACACTCTCTGGGGTGGCTTATCAACTTAGGTACCTACCGTGCCGTTTTAGATTCACCTCGACTTGAATTGTTATTTGGTACTCTTAAAAACCGGACGACAGGTACCTACGCTTTGGAACAGATAACGTTCATTTTAATTCCGGCTTTTTCTGAAGCCGAGCTTCTTTTCCGAACGTAACATAAACCTTGTTGTGGCATTATTCGACAATATTATTCGACACACCGATCTCTTTTATTTCCTTTATTGTATAATTAGCCAACCGGCACCTGTTCATCTTCAATACCTTTTTGTAAATAAACTTTGTATTGGAAATCCAACCATTGCTTTATCTTCAGTATTGTATTAGTCATTGCTTGGTGCTAGAGTTTGTTTTTTTGGGAATTCGGTCACAATACTGTGGCGCCCCCGACCATCCAATAAGAACCCCGCCTGTCTCCTCTGATTAGCTGGCGGTCCGTGTTCCTAAATAAGACAAACCAATGGTAAGTCGCACCGAAAAGGCACGAGGCCTTTTAGACATGTAACAATGTGTCTTATTTCGAGATTTTTTTGGTTCCTAAACTTTGTAAAGAACGACACTGATGGTGAATTCTGGAAGATTCAGCTTTCTTCCGTAATATAGGACTAGATTTACTTAATTCACACATTCCACTGTGGAAATGTATTGAATTGAAGAAAGGTTTTAGACTACAGACCTTTACGGAAAATTGTGGAGACGTTCCGGCGGGACGACCTCTGCGGCCTCTTATCGAAAACTTGGAGACGTGCGACCAGCTGGGCTTGGTTTTGGAGTAGACGGTCACGTCCCATGGCAGCAGGTAGTTGGTGGAACTCAAAAAGCCGGGATGGTGGGCTTCGGAAAGGCCCAAGTTGTGGCTGTAGAGAGACGAAGGGCCCAGACAGACAAGAGACCAGCTGGAGTACACCTAGAATTTGATACGTGGGTCAGTTAGCGCCGCTGTAAATTTTGTATATTCAAGTGCATTTTCTGCTTGAACTGTGCACTACTTCCAGGGCCAGTTTTTAAGTCTAGGGTTGACTTTAACTTGGTTTTATTGTCATGGGTTTGATTCACTGTTCTGGCCCGTTGTTCGTAGATACTGGCCGCAATCAGGGGCTGGGCGCTTGCTGGATTTCCGAACATCTCCTCTGGCGCTGGAACCGTACATTCGGTGGCGCCCTTGAGCAAAACGCATCGACCAACAAGTCATCGCAAGACCCTGGACCCTCTTCAAGAATCATACACAGCCCCAAGGAAGTCTCCTTCGCCCATCATTAGATTGATTCATAGCCATTTCATACCGCAGCTTACCAAGTGGATTCGTTGTTATTTATTATTATTATTATTTATTATTCCTTCCCATTTAAATTCTGTCCATGAAATTCTAACAGCAGCGATTCTTCAGACCCGTTTACTTGAAACTTCTGAGAACAAAAGAAAAAAACAACGTCAAAATACAAACCGGAAGCAGACTGGCTGGAGACGACAGAGTCAGCATTCCCGGCAGATATTCCGTGGTGCTGGCCTGTCGGACCAGGGTCTTTTCGGTGTCGGGCGTCAGATCGCCGGTGCTCCTGCCGTCGGACAGCACGGAAAGCGTTTCTTCGGTTTCCTTCAGCGTGGCGGCCTTGTATTCCTTGATCGACGGCTGGAACACGGGAAACTTGATCTTCTCCAGCTTGGCGCACACGCATTCCGACGCCAGGTGCTTGTAGAACGTGTGGTTGGCCTGCTTGACGTTGTACGGGTCCTCGCGGGGTCCGATCTTGCGACCGCAGTCGCAAAGAGCTGTTGAAAAAGAAACAGAGAGCTATAAATCAACACAATTCGAAGCAAAATATTTAGAAACTGATGTTGCCGATAAAATCGTGATTGTTCAGCTTCTCCAACGCTAAAATTGGCTTCTGCAGTGACATCTACGCGTTAGCATTAAATTTGGTAATACAGTTTCCTGTAACTCTGACATTAGCATTGGTGTATATCAACAATTCCTCCTTAGTATAATTTTCAGAGTTTTTTGAAGAACTTCAGATACGACTCTCGAATAAAAACTAAGTCACCTCATCGAAAATTGGCGAAAGAGCCCGGATCAAATGATGAAAACTAAAAAGCGACTATGAGCACTGTTTTCTCTATTGAATGGCGGTATTTTGAGTCTTTCCGATTGCCAAAGTGAACTTTTGCGCAATCAACTACGCGTTAGCATCGAAGTCGGTATTACAGTTTCCTGTTATTTTGACATATACATCGCTGTATATCAACATTTTTTTTAAATTGTGATTCCCAGCACTTGAATATATCATTTCAGAAGTAACTCGCGTATAAAAACTAATTTTTCAACTTTAAAAGGGATAAAATTGGATGGAATAATGGAAAAAAACAGAAAAATTGATATGCAAATTATTTGTTGAAAAACTATGGATTTTTGGAATTTCCGAATATCTAAAATGAACTTTTGAGCAATCAGCCGAGCATTAAAACCAAAGTCGGTATTACAGTTTTCTGTAACTGTGGCGTGATGTCGTTCGATTTGAATAGTTTTTCTTGGATATGATTACTATGATTTTCTTGAGTATTCCAAAAATTATCCGCCTTCCATTCACGTCAAAAGTTATTCTTTCCCATATCTGCAAGATTCACGAAGCAAAAAACATAATTTCCAAGTCAAAACACGGCCGAATCATCTCAATATTCCAAAACGGATCAGTTTTGAACCATTTGAGAAAGATGCCCGGAATAAAAATCAACTTTTTTTCAAACAACCATGACATTTTGGCACTTTCTGAATGCTGCATTGAATGACTGCGTTGTTGGCGATGCGTTATGACCAACGTCGGTAATACAGATTTCCGTCAACTTGACACTTACGTCGTGCAATTTCGATTATTTATTCTAAATATGGTTCCTGGCTTTCGCATGACTAATTTCTCGAAATAATTACTCATAAAAAGCACTTAACTTGGCAAATACTTCAATAGTTACGATTTTGCTTTGATTTCTTCAAAAGTATCCATACCATGTGACACTGTTCAGTCCAAGCAATTTTGGCATTCTCAGATTTCACTTTCTACTTGATATTAATGCTAAAATGACTACTTCCGTCACTACGTCACGCTCACGTCGAAATCAGTTTCACGCTGTTTCTTCTAGGCGAAGACGTGTACACTTTTGAAAAAAACATTTTTGGATTTTTCTAATTCTAAAACGAGCTTTCTCTTTGTCAACTGCTCGTTATAACTGAAGTCGGTAATACAGCTTTCTATAATAGTGACAATGATATCGTTCGATTTCGCTTGGTTTTTCCGAATTATGCTTCTTTTTGAACTTTATGAATGCTAAAACGAGCTTTTGCCTTGTCAGCTATACGTTGGAACTGAAGTCGGTAATACAGTTTTCTTTAATCTTGACAATAAAGTCTTTCGATTTCGCCAGATGGTTGTGAATGAGACTTCTAATCTTCACATGAGTAAATTGAAAAATCATTGGTCATGGAAAGTGGTTTATCTCATCAAATTAGGGCGTTTTGAAGCACAGCTAAGAGATATGAGGCATCGAACCTGTAGTAGTTTTCTCAATCGTGATTTATATATAGAATTTGTTTACTTCAGGCCGATTAGCCTGTTCCTGAATTGTGATGTCGATTTTATAGTGGTAAAAAGCTAGTTAGAGGCACTTTCCAAATTTGCTGTTCATCACGAAATATTATTCATTCCAACTCATTTTACTACGAAAACATTTCAAACGTTAAAGAGATGAAACCCCTGTTTTTTCTTGGAGTATGGCGTGTAATACCTTACGAATGCCAATTCTGAAGTTCCTAAAAGCTGAAATTGATCCACACGTTGCCAGTCACGCGTAAAAATCGAAGTCGGCAATACAGTTTTCTGTAATTTTGACGTCATTGTCGTTCAATTTTAATAATTGTACCTGAAAATGATTTCTGGCGTTTTTATGAGCCAGAATTTCTGATTACAGCGATTATGTCAGGCGCTTTACGTCGTCAAAGTTGGGCTGGAATTGAGTTTTTGGGCCCATTGCAGAGCATGATGCATGTTATATGTTGACAATGGTGTTTTTGATCTCTCTGAATACTGTACAAAGTTCTGGCTGTGTCAGCTGCACGCTAAACTCAAAGTCGATAATACAGTTTCCTGTAATTTTGACGTTTACTTCGTCCGATTTCAGTCATTGTTCCTAAATGTGATCTCTGCCCTCGTAATCAATAATTTCCAGAGCAATTGTTTGGGAAAAGCAGTTAACCTAGTCGAAATCGGGCTACAGCTATGGTTTGGGGCCCATCAAAGGACGATTTGTTTGATTTTTTCCAAGTATACCAAGTGACACCTCAAACGAAAGCTTGTTACAAGCACTTTTTTGATTTTGTCTTTGACCTTCCACAAAAATGTTTATTTGAACCTATTATACTAGAGTTGGAGAGGTCAAAACCCTGTTTTTGCTTGGAGCGAATGCGTGTAATACCTCAACAATGATTTTTTAACACAATCTGGACGGTAGACTAAGTTTTTACGGTGTCAGCTACGCGTTAAAACCAAAGTCGATAATACAGTTTTCTGTACTTTTGACGTTAACTTCGTTCAATTTCAGTAATCGTTTTTGAATGTGATTTGGGTTGTCGTCATGAGTAATTCTCGGAACAATTATTCAGAAAAAGCAGTTTGCCTCGTCAAAACCGGGCTACAGCTACGGTTTGGAGCCCATCAAAGAATGGTTCTTTAAATTTTCACATGTATACCAAGTGCCACCTCAATGGAAAGCTGGTTTCAGACATTTTAAAATTTCTCTACACATTCTATAAAATTCTTCATTTCAACCCATTTTACTAAGGTTTGAGAGGTGAAAACTCAGTTTTTTTCTCAAAGTAAATGCGTGTAATACTTCAACAATGGTGTTTTTGTACTTTCTAAACGTTAAACCAAGTCCTCTCGGGCTCAGTTACGCGTTAAGCCCAAAGTCGGTAACACAGTTTTCTGTAATTTTGTCGTTTACTCCGTCCAATTGATTTAAGGGTGCCCTTACCATAACCTAAAAGCAGCTTGTGTCACTGAATGACTTCATATAACTCAGATGCTGCAGCCTGGTGACGGGAGGCGAAAGCAACGTGTACGCTGGTTTCACAGAATAGAACTTGCACAACTGAACTACTGCTATTGATAAACAGATGGCGCGAGATGCTCCAGCAACATGTACACTGGTTAATCATAATAGAACTCTTACCACTGAATTACTGCTATCGATCAACAGATGGCGCGCCCGCACATGCCTGTAATGCACGAACGCCAGTCCCTTGCTGCCAGTCACCCCCAGGTCACCCCCTCCTTGAGTCACCCGCATTTTTGGCCTGAAAAACAGCACGACATAGCGTGCTGTGAGGCCGCCGCACGAACTTGGCTGCCGTGATAGCCAACCCTGACGTTTCCAAGGATCCTGACAACTTCAGAATTTGTCATTGTGACAACTACTATTGAACGTTCTATTTCTTCAACGGCCCGCGAAACCGCCTGATGCTACCGCAGTACGCTACAGTACCTAAGTAGTTGTTGAGTTTGGAGGTTATCCGGCCGACCCACAAACTCAAATGACGACCCCGTCGCGTCGTGAACCTTCCACTGGGCAGCCCTTGAGGTGTCCTCTTCCCCTTCGCGCAACACAACAGGGTATTGTGGTTACTTGTTATCACCAAATATTTCACTTGCCGATCAGTTGGTTTGTGAACTTGATTCTTTGAACATTTTTCACTTCAGTTTGGTCACTTTTGACGCGGTAAATACAGCCTTCAAGTTTTTATTACTATCACAACAGGCTATAACTGGCAAGGAAGAAAGAAGCAGGGGATAGTTTAACAGCACGATTCAAAAGATTGACGTTAGATTGTCATCATGACTGATACAGTTGCAGTGGATGACATTCAAATTTTCAAATGTACGAGCGGAGCCATCTGTCTCAGGGTAGCTAAACTGACCATGACCTGTAATCGGTAAAAAATAGGAATCGCCCAAAAACTTATCCTTCAATGCGACAGAAAATTCGGCTCCACTGCCGGAACTAAGCAGTTTCACGTTGAACCAGGAAAGGAATTGCCAAAGTCATAGCAGTGAAAGAAATCTGAATGTTGAGGGTACACTTTAAGATGCATTGCCTTTTTTGTGGGGTCTTACAAACTGAGAAATTCAGTAATAAGCATTGAAGTTTCTGAATTTTTTCCAGATTCTTGGAAATAAATCATGTTCCATCAACCAACTGAAGTATTCAATTTATACTCATGATATTTATCTACATGTAGCCATCTTCCCCGATTTTTTCTGTTCAACCGTTACGAAGAAAACTGCTCTTTTCAGTTTGACATTTTTAGGCTAAGTAAGGGAGCCCTTAAAATGTGATATTTGCCCCCGTCATCAACAATGGACCTATTTCTTTTTCACGCCCCTTTTGCCTCCTATCGCCGCTCATTGGCTAGATTTGCCTCACAATCTCCCGTAGCAACTCTGTCAGTGCCACTGACTTTCTCCTTGTCATTACCCCCGACAACGATATGTTACAATTTGTCATCAGTTGTCAGTAGAACAGAACCAAAAGTCTTGCCACGCTGCAACCTGCAACCTACAGACTCGACAACGCTTTACTTCTTTACAAAAGTGTAGTGTAAGCATCAAATGAAGGGGAACCAGCGTGATAAGGGGATGAAGTATAGTGTGAAAGGATATTTTGAAGACGTACTTGTGAATAGCCTGGAGGTAAAAGCGGAGTGCTACAGGAGCCAGAAAAAGAAACAAGCTTCTCAAGAAAATGTCCGGAACAGCAATTGTTTTCAGCGTCATCTTTGTACCTATCACTGGATGAATAGAAATCTTCCACTCTGAAGTGCCGTGAGCACACCAAAACTGAAGCAAAATATTGAGGTTTTGTTGTGAAGTTGTAGTGGGTAATCGCCAAATAGGAAGGTGAGATAGCATTCCCAGCACTTTGAACGGTAATTTGGGTGACCCCGCTTTTGGCTTTGTGCAACTTGTAAAACAGCTGAAATTGTTTCGTTCGCCTTCAAATTCTTCCTGGTGCCGGTGTCTTCCAGTGGCGGCCATCCATTTATTTCGCTTATTTTCGTCGGCAGGAAAACCGTAGAACGAAACATTTGAGGGAAATATTCCCTTGGACTAGTGCGGACAACTTTTCACACAATATACGAGCATTTTTCGAATTATTCGATCAGTGTAGCGACACGACACAGGTTGCAGTCATAAGTGACAGTGACAATTCTAATTCATTGTGACAGTATCGCCTTCCTCGAATTTCGCGCCTAATAATTGAAGGCCTTCAATTGGCCAGGGGTGTGGCTTAAAATTGTTCATCCTTGTCTGAACGTCTCTGTTCCCCATAAGAAATAGGTCTATTTCAAAAGCAATTGTTCGGGAAAAGCGGTTTACCTAGTCGAAATCGGGTTACAGTTTTAGTTTAGGGCCCTATCGAAGGACGATTTTTTTTACTTTTTCCAAGTATACCGAGTGACACCTCTTGTTCCAAGCACTTTTTAATTTTTTTTAGACATTCCACAAAATTGTTAATTTGAACCTATTGAACCAAGGTTGGAGAGGTCAAAACCCTGTTTTTGCTCAAAGTAAATGCACGTAATATCTCAACAATGCTGTTTTGAAACACTTCGAACGTTGGACCAAATTTTTGGCGGTGTCAGCTACGTGTTAAAACCGAAGTCGATAAAACAGTTTTCTGTAATTTTGACGTTAACATCGTTCGATTTCAGTGATTGTTTATGAATGTGATTTTTGTCGTCGTATGGAGTAATTTCTCATGAGTAATTTCCGAAGCAATTGTTCGGAAAAAGCAGTTTACCTCGTCGAAATCGGGCTACAGTTACGGTTTGGAGCCCATCAAAGGACGATTTTTTTATTTTTTCTCAGTATACCGATTGACACCTCAAACAAAAGCTTGTTCCAAGCACTTTTTTTTTTCTACACATTCCACAAAATTGTTAATTTGACGCTATTGTACCTACCAAAGTTGGGGAGGTCAAAACTCTGTTTTTGCTTTGAGTAAATGCATGTAATAACCTCAACAATGATGTTTTTGAACAATCTAAACGTTGGACCAAGTTTTCGCGGTGTCAGCTACGCGTTGAAACCAAAGTCGATAAAACAGTTTTCTGTAAGTTTGACGTTAACATCGTTCGATTTTAGTGATTGTTTCTGAAAGTGATTTCTGTCATCGTGATGAGTGGATTCCCATGAGCAATTTCCGAAGCAAATGTTCAGAAAAAGCAGTTTACCTCGTCGAAATCGGGCTACAGTTACTGTTTGGGGCCCATCAAAACACGATTTTTTCATTTTTTCCAAAGTATATCAAGTGACACCTCAAACGAAAGCGTGTTCCAAGCACTTTTAATTTTTTTTTAGACATTCCACAAAATTGTTTATTTGAACCTATTGTACTAAGGTTGGAGAGGTCAAAACCCTGTTTTTGCTTGAAGTGAGTGCATGTAATACCTTAACAATGATGTTTTTGAACAATCTAAACGTTGGACCAAGTTTTCGCGGAGTCAGCTACGAGTTAAAACCAAAGTCGATAAAACAGTTTTCTGTAATTTTGACGCTAACATCTTTCGATTTCAGTGATTGTTTCTGAATGTGATTTCTGTCGTTGTAATGAGTAATTTTCCATGAGTAATTTCCGAATCTATTGTTCGGAAAAAGCAGTTTACCACGTCGAAATCGGGCTACAGTTACGATTTACGGCCCATCAAAGGAGGATTTTTTTTTATTTTTTCAAGTATACCGAGTGACACCTCAAACGAAAGCTTGTTCCAAGCACTTTTCAATTTTTTCTGGACATTCCACACAATTGGTTATTTGAACTCATTGTATCAAGGTTGGAGAGGTCAAAACCCTGTGTTTGCTTGAAGTAAATGCATGTAATACCTCAACAATGATGTTTTTGAACAATCTAAACGTTGGACCAAGTTTTCGCGGTGCCAGCTACACCTTAAAATCAAAGTCGATAAAACAGTTTTCTGTAATTTTGACGTTAACATCGTTTGATTTCAGTGATTGTTTCAGAATGTGATTTCTGTCATTGTAATGAGTAATTTCTGAAGCAATTGTTCGGAAAAAGCAGTTTACCTCGTCGAAATCGGGCTATAGTTACGTTTTGGGGCCCATCAAAGAGCGATTTTTTTAATTTTGTCCAAGTATACCGAGTGTCACCACAAACGAAAGCTTGTTCCAAGCAGTTTTTAATTTTTTCCAGACATTCCACAAAATTGTAATTTGAACCTATTGTACCAAGGTTCGAGAGATCAAAACCCCGTTTTTGCTTGAAGTAAATGTATGTAATACCCCAACAAGGTTTTTCAACTATCTTAACGTTGGGCCAAGTTCTCGCGGTGTCAGCTACGCGTTAAACCCAAAGTCGATGATACAGTTTTCTGTAATTTTGACGTTAACATAGTTTTATTTCAGTAATTGTTCCTGAATGTGACTTCTGTCATCGTTATAAGTAATCTACTGAGCATTTTTCGAAAAAAGCAGTTTACCTCGTCGAAATTGGGGTACAGTAACGGGTGGGGGCTGATCAAAGGACGAGTTTTCGATTTTTTTTAAATACATATACCGAGTGACACCTCTAAGAAAAGCTCTTTCGAAGCGCTATTCAATTATTCGATGCATTCCACAAAACTGCTGAGTAAAACCCATTTTGCGAAAGTTATAGAAGTGAAAACCCGGTTTTTCTAAAATAACGACATTGTTTTCCTATCATTGAAGCTTTTTTCCGCACATTGACCCGAAAGTCTAGTCTTGCTAGTTCTCACGAGAGTATTCTAGGCTGACTGCTACAGACTCTGAAAAACTGTTGATAATAGTTGTAACTTTTTGCAATACAAAGAAGTAAGTCAACGCTTGAAGAAACCAAAAAAAAAACCTTGATAACACATTCTTGTACCTAGCAAGAAATCGAAAAAGCGCGCCTGTTTAAATCGAATTCATAAACACACTTGTTTACCAAGCCCAATGCTCATAATCTATGGTAATTAGGTAATAATGACACTGGTGAGGTTAAAAACTAGAATCTTATCAGCATAATCTCGCACGATAACATTTCCAAACAATCAGTGACGACCAAGATGCCGTTGTTCAAGCACGCGTTCCGGCTAGTGCCACGGTCAGTTTTGCTACCCCGAACGCATTTCAACAGGGTGAGTTCACAACCAAAGTCCAAAGTGACTTGCGTTTTTCTGTCTTGAAAAAAACTTGTTCTGAATATTTAAATTGCCTACTGAAATAATTGTTGATTCAGATAAAAACATTTGCCAAAGCTATTAATACCTACCTTTTTAATAACAATTATGTAATAAATAAAAGACTTGCTAACAAATTTTTTGATCCACCTATCTGTGTAGTTGCAGAATTACTCGCCGCGGCCGGTGTTTCCAGGGGCGACGACGACATGGACAGAAAAGTTGGACTTTTACAACAAAGAATCCTACGAACCGATTCCGGTGTACAGGGTGATGGACAGAAAGGGAAAAGTCATCGATGCGAAGGAAGAACCGGAATTATCTTCGGAGATTTTGCTGAAAATGTACAAGGATATGAAAATGCTGAACATAATCGACAAGATTTTGTACGACGCTCAGCGACAGGGCCGCATATCGTTTTACATGACCAATTACGGCGAAGAAGCCATGCACATCGGAAGTGCGGCCGCTCTGACCAATGAAGATGTGGTTTACGGTCAATATCGAGAAGCCGGAGTTCTGGTTAGTAGGTACTTTACTAAGGTCGTGCAGTACATGAGTTCCCTATCTAGCACCCTACATCAGTTCAGGCCAAGATGGTATCAATTGTGTTGGGGCAGGTCAAGTTGTTTTTTATTCAGTTAGTTCATAGTTGGAATTACTCATGGAAACGCCAAGGATCATAACGGTTTTCATAAAAATTTCATCGAAATATGACGATATTGATGTCAAAATTACAGAAGTCTGTATTACCGACTAGGGGTTTAACACGTAGCTGACACCGTGAGTATTTAGTCCAACGTTTAAAAAGTTCATATATTGGTGAGGTATTACAAGCATTTAATTCAAGAGAAAACAGGGTTTTGACCTCTCCAACCTTAGTAAAATCGGTACTTTTATTTTGCTTTCAGTTATACCATAAATAATTATTAAGACTTCTTTGGCCAACCGGTTTCGGTGTGAGGCATCTTCAGGGCTGTAATAAGTTTTATGAAGCTGTTGTAGGTATATTAAAATGAGTAAAGAATCTTACTTGAGAAGTGACATTTTGTTATTTATAATTATGTATAAAATTCAAATGTTTTTTTAGGTGTTATGAAAAAAAAAACATTTGAATTTTATACATAAACATAAACAACAAAATGTCACTTCTCAAGTAAGATCCTTTACTCATTTTAATATACCTACAACAGCTTCATAAAACTTATTACAGCCCTGACGATGCCTAACAGCGAAACCGGTTGGCCAAAGAAGTCTTAATAATTATTTATGGTGTAACTGAAAGCAAAATAAAAGTACCTATAACGTCAACACCATTGAAAGAAGGATGGAAGAATTTTTTCAATTTATTTAGTAAAATCGGTTGAAATTAACAATTTTGTGAAATAAACTGCTCAATGAAAAATAGGGATATTAAAAAAATTCCTCCAAATTCAAGAGAGGATATCTCGAAAAAAAGAAAGGCGATCTCAAAACGGTCAGCGCCATCTGATAGGACATATCTTTGGCAACAAAGTGGCACACAGGGCCAGAGCATCATTCACATAGGGGACCATATACAGGGTGGGAAAGGAAGGTGTGTCGAACAGGTTAATTTTCAAACGCCCGTTACTTTGTTCAAAAAAATTGCAGATTTTTTCCAATGCTATTTTTGGAAAGCCCATGTCAATATCTTGAAATAATTAAAGATTTTTTTTTGTAATTTCAAAATGATTTATTTTGAAAGAGTTATGAATTTTTTGTGAAGTGTTATCAGCTCCCCTTTGACGAGCCGCCCATGGAAGTAGCGTGCGCGGGAGGAGAGGAGAGAAGAAGGAGGAGACGGCCATCGGATCAAGAGAGAGCGTGATTTGTTCATTATTCATTATTACTTTACTTTGTATCTTTCGCGTTTTGAATATAGTTAATTCATAAAAGCGGTGCCGTGTCGAATTTCTATCACTTCAGAACCGGGATAATCGTTTCGGATTAAATTTTGTGTGGCCACCGAAAAAGAGACCCCCGCCCAGAGACCGTGGTGAGCGCGACGCGAAATCGCGAAAAACAAGCTACCTGTGACGAGAGACGAAATTACGGCTGCGGAACTGACTGTGTTGCCGTCGTGAGAAGACGCAGAGAAGGCGAAAGTGACCTATACAGCCCCCTTGTTCTTCCTGTGGGCCCCCTTGTTCGCGCGCGAAAAATTGACGTTTGCGTCGGATTTGGCGCGCTGTGTTGACAGCGACAAGACAAGTGACGTTGACTTTTCGTTGACATTCCGCGCGTGAGAAATCGGAAATCGGAATGTAAACAAACGAGAAGAAAAACAATGAACGAGTTTGAGGATTTTTACGCTCAGAATTATCTGGAACGAGAACAAGGAGAGGACGAGTACGGAAAAACTACGAAGACACCTGAAAAGGCAATTAATGCAGGTAACATGGATAAAGTGTTAGAAGCTATGACGGCTGTGTTGCAGCAAAATGCGACAATGATGACGATGCTTGCGAATAGACCACCGGACCAATCAGACCGGCTGAATTTCAGCGTCCTGCCAGATTTTTCGAAAACGATTGAAACATTTGATGGCACTACTGAAAGCACAGGAAAAATTACAGCTGCAAGTTGGATTCGGCAAGTTACGAGTGCGGCAGAATTGCATAGATGGCCCGACGCATTCACTCTGGAAACTGCACGAAGCCGTTTGACCGGGGCTGCCAGACACTGGTATCTTTCAAGAGAGATTAATGATTGGAACGAGTTTAAGAGAGCTTTTGAGAAGACTTTTGTGATTAAACGTAGTACAACCGAACTGTGGCGAACAATGCAAAATCGGATTCAAGGAAATCAAGAACAAGTTACGTACTATTTCCACGAGAAAGTCAGGTTGTGTAAAGAATTGAACTTGCCCTTCGACGATATCAAGGAACAAATTGCTATAGGCCTGTGGTCTCGCGAGCTCAGCTCGTACATAATGTCAAAAAATCATTATGATTTTGATGAATTATTCCAGGATATTATTCAACACAATCGAATCGAAGGAGCCCGAAAGCAGAGAATTAATGACGGAAGACAGAGCTCAAAACCGAGAACGGAAAAACATGCAACATTTCGTAATGAACCGGAGCCACAAGCAATCAAAAAAGAAACAAAAGATGGAACTCCTAGACTGCCAGCGAGAGATGAAACTGGTAAACCCTTATGTTTTCGCTGCCGGACCTACGGACACGTTGCAAAATACTGCAATAAAGTTGGACAGTCTCAGGAAAAGAGCGTCAAAGTCGAACCAGGCGTACGAATGGTAAATAACGCTGAAGTACCCGACAAGTTCTACAGAACAGTGGCGATTGATGGCAAGGTTACGACAGGATTAGTGGATACGGGAAGCGCAGTGTGCACCGTTCGATCTGACGTCGCTGAACAGCTAGAACTGAAGGCACAGCCATTTTGTCAGCCCCTGTACGGATTTGGAAATTCAGAGGAACCAGCAATCGTGACTACTGGCAAAGCGACCGGCAGAATGACAGTGGATGGAGTGAGTGTCGACAACGTTGAACTCATGATTGTTCCTGACAGAGCACAGAGAGAGCCAGTTATTATTGGACGTCCGTTCACAGAGCAACCACAATTGGCGTACGTGAGGAAGGGAAATCGACTCACCTTTGGGTATGCTAATGAAACCCCATTTAAAGAATTAGACATCCGAACCATCACAGACGAGGACCAATTGATCTCTGAAGAAAATGTGGCCATAAACCCGAGAACAGGACGAGATACCATCGTGCGGGGACAGACAGCAGAAGATACCCCGAGAGTCATGCGGATTTACAATGCCTCCAGCCAGCCCATTGATCTTGAGAAGGGCCAGTTTATTGGAGTGAAAAATCGGGATGACAATTGTGGCGAGAACAAAAAAATATCTCAGAAGATTGAACCGAGTCAGCTGGTGACAGGTGAGCAATGTACCGAAGAAGAAAGAAAAAGTCTTTGGGATCTTGTTATGGAATTCCGGGACTGCTTCGCCATGGATATGAGTGAGTTGGGCTGCACACATTTGACCAAGATGGAAATCGTTGACAACAATATTCCCGTGAGGTGTGCTCCCTACAAAGTGACTCAAGCGGATCGACAAACCATCGCCGATCTGGTCAACCAGATGAAGAATCATGGTATAGTAGCAGAAACGAACAGCCCCTATGCCTCGCCAGTAATTTTGGTCAGAAAAAAAAATGGAGATCCCAGATTGGTCGTGGATTACAGAAAACTGAATGCGCAGACAGTAAGAATGAACTTTCCCATCGCCAGCATAGATGAACAGTTCGCACAGCTCGCCGGATTCAAGATGTTTGCAACTTTGGATTTGGCAAATGGTTACTTACAAGTCCCGCTTACTACAGAAGCCAGGAGAAAAACGGCCTTCATTACGCCCGACACAACTGGAGAATTCACCCGTATGGTGTTTGGATTGACAAATGCTCCGTACGAATTTGTGAGACTGATGAACCTGGTACTAGGACCACTGAGAAACACGATCTGCTGCTGCTACATGGATGATATAATTATTCCTGCGAAAGATTGGGACCAAATGTTACATCGTCTCAGGTTGGTCATGAATGCTGTTCGAGACGCCGGTCTAACCCTGAACCTGCGAAAATGTGAATTCGGAAAAACAACAATCAAATATTTGGGACACGAAGTAGGACCAGATGGGTTAAAGCCAGGAAGATTGAAAATGAGTGCCATCGAGGATTATGAAACACCTACCACCGTATATGAAGTAAGAAGATTCCTAGGACTCACCGGCTATTTTAGAAGATTTATCCCAAACTATGCTGAAATAGCGAAGCCGCTTACTGATTTAACCAAAACAACCGAAACAGCGAAGCCAAACGGGAAAATCAAGTTTGATGAAAAATGCGCTGCCGCCATGAAGAAATTGAAAACCTGCTTGACCAACGCGCCAGTTCTACGATTGTACTCAGCAAATGCACCCACCGAGCTACACACAGACGCCAGCAGTGTGGGAATTGCCGGAATGCTTTTCCAAAGGGATGAAAACAATAAACGCAGACTCGTCTATTGTGTATCAAAGAAAACGACCGAGGCAGAGAGCAGATATCATTCTTCACGATTAGAGCTTTTGGCTATAGTGTGGTGCGTTGACCGATTGAGAGCACTGCTGATTGGCATTGAATTCAAGATTATCACTGATTGCCAAGCATTGATCTATTTGAATCTGCGGAAAACTTCTAACCCACAGCTTGCGAGGTGGTTCGCCATGCTGCAGGAGTATTCGTTCTCGATCGAGCACCGAAAGGGACAGAGCCTTCAACATGTAGATGCACTCAGTAGGGCTCCGACAATGAAGGAAGAAGACACCAATGATTATGTCACAGAAAAACGACTCACTGTTTTTCAGATATTGGGCGAACAGGACAGAGTGAGAATGATACAATATAGTGACGAAAGGCTGAAGCGCCACATAGACGTGTTGATGACGAACAAGAACAAACGAACACCCGAGGAGGAACGACTTGTACGAAGCATGAAATTGGACAATGGATTGCTATTCATTGAAAGGGATATCAATGGAGAAAACCGATTGTTGTACGTGGTCCCAGATGCGATGCGAAAATCGGTTGTCGTACAGAATCACGACCTTTGTGGACATTTTTCGGTTGATAGAACTTGTGCACGCATCCTAGAACGATATTGGTTCAAAAACATGAGAAGATACGTGCGACGTCACGTTTCGGGATGTTTTGAGTGCTTGATGACAAAGCTTCCAGGTGGAAAACGTCCAGGGGAATTACATCCCATCCCACCGACCACAGCTCCATTCGAGCGAATTCATATGGACCATTTAGGCCCCATCGAGAAGTCCACCCGTGGCTACATGCACATCCTGATTATAATCGACTCGTTCACCAGATTCGTCAGACTTTACCCAGTGAAAACCACAAGAGCTGCATGCGTGACTCGATGTTTGCAAGATTACATAATGAACTACGGATTACCAAAGACAATCGTGAGTGACCGCGGTACGTGCTTCACGTCGGACCGATTCCGTAAATTCTGTCTCGAGCGTGGAATTAAACATGTGCTGAACTCTCCGCGTCATCCTCAAGCCAACGGTATGGTCGAGCGTGTCAACAGAACCATCATACCTGTCATTCAAGCCGAAATGAAAGAGTCTCAAAAATGGGACGAATGCCTCAAAAAGGTCCAATTTGACTTGAACACCGCCATTAACAAAACAACTCGACGCAGTCCCTTCAGGATCCTTCACGGCTACAATCCGAGATTGACCAGCGCCATCGTTGAGGCCACCGTGGACAAAACAGCTTGGATTGATCCCAGAGAAATCCAAGAACAAGCACGAGCCGCCATTTTACAAGGTCAGTCCCAGTATAAATCTCAGTACGATAAAACTAAATATACTGGTGTTTTCTATGATGTTGGCGAGATCGTCGTGGTCAAGGCAGCCGTCCGAGCTACCGGTCAGCCGACCAAGCTTCAAGCGAAGTACAAGGGCCCCTACGTCGTTACCGAGGTGCTGCCGTCCGACACCTATCGTCTGGAAAAGCTAGGATCTGAGAGACTTGGCGAACGAACCGGGACTACTGCCCATGTATCTCAGCTAAAGGGGTACAAGAATCCTAACGAAAGCGACCAGGAGTCAGATAAAGAGGAAGCTGACGAACCCCTGATCGAGACAACGAGCGAGCCCGAAGAAGAGTCAGTCGATGAAGAAGCGCCATCAGAAGATCCCGTCACCGTGGAGAAAAGCGAACCAGATCGTGAGGAAACTACAGGAAGAAGATCGTCTCGGCGACGGCGAGCCCCAATACACCTACGAGATTTCGAAGACGTCCCGACCTCTGCTAGTTCGAGGACGAACTATAAACCGTAAGAATGGCCGAGTGTTATCAGCTCCCCTTTGACGAGCCGCCCATGGAAGTAGCGTGCGCGGGAGGAGAGGAGAGAAGAAGGAGGAGACGGCCATCGGATCAAGAGAGAGCGTGATTTGTTCATTATTCATTATTACTTTACTTTGTATCTTTCGCGTTTTGAATATAGTTAATTCATAAAAGCGGTGCCGTGTCGAATTTCTATCAGAAGTATGCATTTTTTGATGTCAATTCTTCAGTTGACCACATTATTGACTCAAATTTGGCAGAAGTGTATAATTTCATCACAGAAACCGTCTTATGAGAAAACTTTTAGTCACTGACCCCTATAGGGGGAGCTCTATAATTTCTCTTGGATTTGGAGGAAAATTTCTATTATCCCTATTTTTCATTGAGCAGTTTATCTAGAAAAATTAAAACAGTGCTTGAGACAAGCTTTCTATTGAGGTGTCACTCGGTATACTTGAAAAAATTCGAAAATCGTCCTTAAATGGGCCCCAAACCGTAACTGTAGCTCGATTTTGACGAGGTAAACTGCCTTTTCCGAAGATGCTGACGTCAAAATTACAGAAAACTGTGTTGCCGACGTAGGGTTCAACACATAGCTGACATTGCAAGAGTTTAGTCCAACGTTTAAAAGGTTGAAAAACTTCATTGTTCAAGTGTTATACGCATTCAATTCAAGAGAGAACAGGGTTTTGACCTCTCCAACATTAGTAAAATCGGTTGAAAAGAACAATTTTGTGAAATATCTAGAAAAATTAAAAAGTGCTTGGAACAAGCTTGCCTTAGAGATGTCACTCGGCATATTGAGGAAAATTAAAAAATCGTCCTTTCATGGGCTCAAACTGTAACTGTAGCCCGATTTTGACCAAGTAAACTGCTTTTTCCGAAAAACTGCGCCGCAGATTACTCAAGACAACGACAAAAATCACATTCAGGGAAAAATTACTTGAATCGAACGATGTAAACGTCAAAATTACAGAAAACTGTATTATCGACATAGGGTTTAACACGTAGTTTAGACTGCGAGAATTTAGTCCAACGTTTAGAAAGTTCAAAATCTTCATTGTTGAGGTGTTTACACGCATTTTTTTTTATGTTTTTACGACGCATCAACTACGAGGTTATTAGCGTCGACGGGACATTCAGTGGGTTTTTGGCACACGTTTCTATTACTTGAATTGCCTACTGTTAGCTATGTGAGGCCTCAGTACTCTGATGGCACTCAACTCTGTAGTCAGAAATCCATTTTTTCTGTAACCGCTGTAGTCAGACAGGTGCAGATATGACATAGTAGGGTCGGAACATATTTTGGACAACACAAAATATCCATGGACGAGGCGGGATTTGAACCCGCTCGGTGTGTCACGACTGGCTTGGCGTGCCAACACCCAGACCACTCGGCCACCGCCGCTTCTACACGCATTTAATTCAAGAGAAAACAGAGTTTTGACCTCTCCAACCCTAGTAAAATTGGTTGGGATAAACAATTTTGTGGAATACATACCTACCAAGAAAAATTAGGAAGTGATTGAAACGAGCTTTCCTTTGAGGTGTCACTCGGTATTCCAAAAAAAAAAAAAAAACCAACTTCTTTTCATGGGCTCGAACACGTTACTTCGAACACGAGGGCTTTTTCCCGCTGGTTAACCGATTGAATATCGGAACATACCTTTATTTTGGCAGTTATGACATTTCCGACATCATTGACACGAAGTGGCAGTATGACACTTAATGACAGTTTCAACACTTTCGATAGCGAGATTGATAGTTATGACACTTCTGACAGTGATGTCATTTCTGACACTATTGACAGTTCTGCCACTTTTGCCAGTTTAAAACTTGAATCAAAGTGAGGCTAGCAAGTAATTCGTTCATGCAAAAACAAACGAGAACACGATGAAAATTAGGAAAAATGACCGTTTCTTCCCCATTTCGATAATTCAAACGTCAAATCTATCAAAACTGGCCAACCACATCGATGGTTTTTGTCGAAAATACCGAAACATTTTTTTTTTTTCAGGAAACAAATGGAATAAATGAAAGCTCACGTTGAGAAACAACAATTACTGAAATCGAACGATGGTGACGTCAAAATTACAGAAAACTGTGTTACCGACTTAGGGTTTAACATATAGCTGACAATGCAAGAATTTAGTCCAACGTTTAGAAAGTTTAAAAACTTATTGTAGAAAGTTAAAAATGTCTCTTCACTTGTATAATATTTTTTTATTTTGCTCGACGCGTTTCGAGACTCTTATTTATAGTCTCATTTTCAAGAGCAAGTAAATGGTGAATAAATATAAAATGTAAAAAGTCATGAGTAAATGTCAGAATTTGAAATATCTGACAAAATTATGATAACAATTAAATAACGATAGAGACATGGCTGGTACTTTGTATAGGTATTTATTGTGGATAATTTCGATTACTTGACGGAAACAAAAAAGGGAGTAAAATCGATGAATTGAAATAAATGTATTTGTTCATTTAAACATAAATTTGGATTGCTTTTACTTAATTGTCTAATTTCTAACTCCTCAAGATAATTACATAACATTTTGTCTGATGTGGTATGTAGAATAGATTTAAAATTTTGATTACTGAATGAATTGCAAAAAGAAATATGAGAAGCAAATGCAGACTGTTCTAAAAAAAAACTAAAAAAACTTACTTGTTACACGCATTCAATTCAAGAGAAAACAGGGTTTTGACCTCTCCAACATTAGTAAAATCGGTTGAAAAGAACAATTTTGTGAAATATCTAGGAAAATTAAAAAGTGCTTGGAACAAGCTTGCCTTCGAAGTGTCACTCGGTATATTGGGGAAAATTCAAAAATCGTCCTTTCATGGGCCTCAAAAGGTTCGTGGCCCCAAACCGTAACTGTAGCCCGATTTTGACCAAGTAAACTGCTTTTTTCCGAACAATTGCGCCGCAGATTACTCAAGACAACGACAAAAATCACATTCAGGGAGAATTACTGGAATGTTGCTAACGTCACAATGGGGTACTTGCCCAAATTTTTTTTATTGGCCTAATCGAAAGTATGGGCGAAAATATTGTACCCGTATTTTTTCTTTTTCCTAAATTCTCAAAATTGCACCCGTAGTGCCTGTTTTAAAAATATATTTGTGACGTCACAAATATACTAAAAACTAAACAAACAGCACTATTGGGTTAAAAACTCAAAAAACTGTTGAAGTGGCTCCACAATATTTGAAAAATACAGACGAAAAAATTTTACTGAAGTTTCCCTACTGTTACCAACCTTTTGAAAAAAAAATCGAAAAAAAAAATCTTTTGAACCAATGGATATAATTTCCGGAAATTTTCAGGAAATACTATTCATTACTCTTGTTGATGATTGCAAGTATTTTCAGTCAAATCTGTTTCATTGGCAAGTACCCCATTACAGAAACCTGTATTATCGACGTAAGGTTTAACACGTAGTTTAGACTGCGAGAATTTAGTCTAACGTTTAGGGAGTTTGAAATCTTCATTGTTGAGGTATCTACACGCAAGAGAAAACAGGGTTTTGATCTCTCCAACCCTAGTAAAATTGGTTGGGATGAAAAATTTTGTGGAATACATACCTAGAAAAATTAGGGAGTGATTGAAACGAGCTTTTCTTTGAGGTGTCACTTGGTTACTGAAAAAAATTAAAAAAAAATCGTCTTTTCATGGGCCCCAACACGATACTGTAGCCCGATTTCGACGAGGTAAACTGCTTTTCTTCAACAATTGCTTCGCAGATTACTTATGACAACGGAAGAACCCACATTCAGAAATAATTACTGGAATCGAACGATGTTACCGTCAAAATTACAGAAAACTGTATTATCGATTTGGAGTTCAACATGTAGCTGACACCGCGAAAATTTACTTCAACGTTTAAATTGATCAAGAAAGCCAATTTTGAGGTATTTCACACGCACATACTTCAAGAAAAAACGGGGTTTTGACCTCTCCAACGCTAGTAAAATCGGTTGAAATAGGTAAACGATTTTGAGGCATATCTAGAAAAATGAAAACCGCTTGAAAAAAGCTTTCCTCGGAGAGAAGAACAAGATTTTGGACCTCTCCAACCCTAGCAGAATGGGCTGAAACGAACAATTTTGTGGGATGTAACAAATTTCAGGTTTGGCGTGGCTACACCTTGCAGCAATTCGTGGACCAGTGCTACGGAAACCGCGACGACAAGGGCAAGGGCAAGCAGATGCCCGTGCACTACGGCAGCAAGGAGCTGAACTTCATAACGATATCCAGCCCGCTGAGCACGCAGATGCCGCAAGCCGCAGGGGCGGCCTACGCCCTCAGGAACAAAAACAGGGTCGTGATCTGCTATTTCGGCGAGGGCGCCAGTTCGGAAGGCGACGCCCACGCCGCTTTCAATTTCGCCGCCACCCTGGAGTGTCCCGTCATTTTGTTCTGCAGGAACAACGGCTACGCCATCTCCACCCCCGCCGTGGACCAGTACAGAGGTTCGTTATCGTTATCGCATGCTTGTACGTGACAAAAATATCCGAGATTAGTAGCGAAAATAGGAAAACATGAGTTTTCTCGGATGGAAAATTTGCTGCGGTCGATAAGGGATATCGCCTATAAGAGTTGGCGGCGGCCCCTAAGAAAAATATGCCGAAAACCGGCAGTACTAAAGAAAATGGAATAAAAGTGCCCACGCACAAAGGCCTTATCTTCTGGTGCTATTCACTAAGTAGTGAGTATAATATCTACTCTAGCTTGTACGGAGCAAGAAGGAAACGCATACAGGAATTGCAAAATTTTATTGTTGGGAAAATTTTCCAACACTGTACTCATGCGCGTGTTTCTCTCGTGCAGTCCAACTTTATAAATTGTAGTCCATCTGAAGAAGTTTTCTCAATCTCACTGGGACGACTGAGCAGTAAGCATTTTCATTCCATTTTCTTTGGCACTATCTTCAAAATCATCTCCCTCAGTGACGCCAGTCTCAGACTGCATTTACATAACCGGTAGCTTGATTCTTTTTGATGTGCTAGGTGATGGAATTGCCGCCCGAGGTCCTGCTTACGGCATAAACACGCTGAGGGTGGACGGAAATGACGTTCTGGCCGTGTACAATGCCACGAAAAAAGCCAAAGAATACGCCTTGACCAAACAGAAACCCGTCATTATCGAAGCTTTGACTTACAGGTAGGTGTTGAACGGCTCAGATCGGTCAAAAGCCGTCTGAAGCATTACAACTGACCGTCCAGAAGGCACTAAACCAATTACTAGGGAATCGTAAACGGTTAAGCTGCGACTCAGCTGTACGCCGAAAAATCCCAGAAAACTCAATGACAAATAACAGTCTTAAATACTGCCAACGATACCAATGCCAACCCAAACGGCACTAGTGCCTTCTTAGCGGTCATATTTACGTCAGCATGTCGCAAAAAGTGACATTCGAGTTGAAGTATAAATGTCACTTCAACTCTTTTTTTTTCAGATTAGGGCATCATTCCACGTCAGATGACAGTTCGGCGTACAGATCTGTGGAAGAAGTGGAATCGTGGGCGTCCACCGACAACCCGATAGCCAAGCTGAAGATTTACTTGGAAGGAAAAGGGTTGTGGTCGGACGAAATGGACAAAAACTACGTGCAACAGGCCCGGAAAGACGTGCTGACGGCTTTCAATGACGGCGAAAAGAAGCTGAAGCCCAAATGGACCGAAGTCTTCACGGACGTCTACAAGTACATGCCGTCGCACATCACGTCAGTAGTACTTTTATGTGACGCCGATTTTTGATTAGACACGTTTTGACACATCTGACAGTTCTGACAGTTATTTTGGCAGTTATGACAAGTCTATGACACGAAGTGGCAGTATGACACTTAATAACAGTTTCAACAACACGTTCGATAGCGAGTTTGATAGTTGACACTTCTGACAGTTATGTCATTTCTGACACTATTAACAGTTCTGCCACTTTTGCCAGTTTAAAATTTGAATCAAGGTGAGGCTAGAAAGTATTACGTTCATGCAAAAACAAACGAAAACACGATAAAAATTTAGAAAAATGAACATTTCTTCCTAATTTCGATAATTCAAACGTCAAATCTATCAAAACTGGCCAACCATATCAATGGTTTTTGTCGAGAATACCAAAACTAATTTTTTTTTTTCCAGGAAACAAATGGAACAAATGAAAGCTCACGTCGAAAAATACAAAGAACACTACCCCACAGACAAATTCGTCCCTTGATAATCTCACATTAGGCAAAAAATGTTTTGTTTATTATCAAATAAATCTGTTATTAAAAACTCGTTTTTTTTGTATGGATTTATGTTTGCAATGTCATTGTTCATTGTCAATCGCAGCGTTCAAGTTCTTCCGTCATAAAGTGACAGTGACGGGTGTTGGTAACTAAGCAGGAACCAATACGGACCATTCCTGCTTACGCTTAGTTACCGTCAAACCACTGTCATGGGTCACTTGACATCGATTCACTGTAAGTACTTGTGTGATAGTATAGTATGTTCACTTGTACCGTGATGCTAGTCGGCTGTGAGATTTTGTTTCAAAGTTTCCAAATCTGAAATATAGAAAATCCCCAAAACTTTGCGGTTGGCTGCTCTGGCTTCATTTAGCGTTCGTCGTTCGGACCACTTTTAGAACGCATTTTTTACGCATATCCTCTGCAGACAGACGGATTACATTGGAAAATGTAGTAATTTTTCGACCTGTTTTTAATTCTCGCCAATGAACAAATAAATCAAAGCCGCTTTGACATTTGACAGGTGTCAAAATATTTGTAACCTCTCGAAGCCGGTTAAGCTTTAGGTTGATTCAAACTAAAAAAGTAGGTACTAGGCCTTCGTCCAAAAAAAGGATCCCATGGAATCATCAATCCTTTCATTCCTTCCACCTATTGCAGTCGAAAAGACACGACGAATCATGAAGAACTATTGGCAAGACAAGGAACATCCCAGCAGGCCTGCTGTTGCAGCAGGATTCACGTATAAAAAGTTAATTGAACCGAGTTTCAAAAAACCCAGCCGCTCAAAGTTGCGTATTGGACTGAAATTTATGTGAGTACTTTCAGTTCGTAATTTGCTTCCGTTTGGGAGCTTGGCGGAACGAGTTTTTGTCGGCCATGGATGGCCGCCGTCAAGATGACTTAAATTAAAGGCGATCCCGTAGGGTTTTGGTGTCTAAATGATGGTAATACAGCTCTGCGCCCCTCTAGTGGCATTTCCACGTATGACAAGGTCAGTTTTCCAAAATTTTAATATCAATTTGATGAGAAATATAACTTTACTTCCAGAGAAGTCAGTTTCACAACAGGTAAAAAGGCGGCAAGCCTACAATGCTGAAGTAGACAATTTGCCCAGCCTACTAGAGTCACAGTACAAGTGAACCTACTATGGTCACAAAATCATCCTAATTAATTCCTTTATTAGAATTTGCTTCAGTTGCAATTGAAAGTTCATCAAAAAACCCTTCAGGTTCTTCTAGACGTCAAGTGAAGCATTATTTTTCTATAACGAAGCCACGAAAAAATTATAATGATTACAAATAGAAAGCGACCAGGAGAGCGAGGTTTTTCAAAGAACAGAATGACGCAAGCTAACACAAACACAGCTGCGGAAATTCTTGGAGCCAAATTAAGGATAAACCTTATTCACGTCACGACACGAAAAATATCAAGAACAGCTGGAACCCAGACGTACGCTAACGAAGATAAGTCTGAGTTATAGCCTAACATACAATAGCAATGACGTACGTAGTGCAAATGTGCAATCACGCGATTAGAAATTCTCTATCTAAAAGTCCCCGCTGTAGAGCTGATTCAAAGGAAACCCTGAATTATAGCGCAATAAATGTCAAATACTCAAGCCAAAATTGTTCAACTGAAGTGTTTTTTCGTTGAATCGACGGCCGCTGTAGAAAAGATAAGGCACGATTCTGCACAACACAAAGAGACAAAGGATTTCCCCAGGTGTATAAAAAAAAGGAGCGTTCGATCCAGGGACCAGTAGCAGTAGTAGTATCAAAGTCAGTCAGTAGCAGTCAGCATCAGAGCAGTATCAGATCAGAGTACAGCAACAACCAGTACCGATAGAAGCAAACAGTTCAAGTTCTTCCGTCATAAAGTGACAGTGACGGGTGTTGCTAACTAAGCAGGAACCAATACGAACCATTCCTGCTTACGCTTAGTTACCGTCAAACCACTGATCATGGGTCACTTGACATCGATTCACTATATTTGTGGATTAGTATAGTATGTTCACTTGTACCGTGATTCTAGTCGGCTGTGAGATTTTGTTTTCAAGTTTCCAAATCTGAAATATAGAAAATTCTCAGAACTTTGCGGTTGGCTACTCTGGCTTCATTTGGCACAATAATTCACGAAGAGACACGAAGTCGTTCGGACCACTTTTGGAACGCATTTTTAACGCATATTCTCTGCAGACAGACGGAACATTTTTGCGGGACGTGATAATTGGCGCTTTTTTCCATTTTATTGGAAAATGTAGTAATTTTTCGACCTGTTTTTAATTTTCGCCAATGAACAAATGAATCAAAGCAGCTTTGACATTTGACAGGTGTCTAAAATATTTCTAACCTCTCGAAGCCGGTTTCAACATTACGTGATTCAAACTGAAAAAATACTATTCCTTCGTCCAAAAAAGGGGTCCCATGAAATCATCAATCCTTTACCCTCTTCCAGTCGAAATGACACGCCGAATCATGAAGAACTATTATTGGCAAGTCAAGGAACACCCCAGCAGGCCTGCTGTTGCAGCAGGATTTACGTGTAAAAAGTTTATTAAGCCGAATTTTAGAAAACCAAGCCGCTTAAAGATGCGTATTGGACCGAAATTCATGTGAGTACCTTCAGTTTTCAATTTGCTTTCGTTGTGAACCTTGGCGGAACAAGTTTTTGTCGGCCTTGAATGGCCGCCGGCAAGATGACTTGAATTGAAGGCGGCCCCGTAGGGTTCTGGTGTTTCAATGACGGTAATACAGCTCTGCGCCCCTCTAGTCGCATTTGCACGTATGACAAGCTCAGTTTTACAAGATTTTAATATAAATTTGATAAAAAATATAACTTCACTTTTGGAAAAGTCAGTTTCACACCAGGTAAAAAGGCGGCAAGTTTACAATGCTAAAGTAGAAAATTTGCCCAGCCAACTAGAGTCACAGTACAAGTGAACCTACTATAGTAATAGTCATTCAGTCAAACCAGTCGCTCTAAATTATTCTTATGAAATGCGAGGCTCTCGTGTGATTCCATTAATATTCGAGAGCACACGCTGTCCTTCTAGACCGTTCGAACACAATGTTACGAGTTGCGAAGATCTCGTGCAATTCTAGTGCATTCGAGAACATACGCGTAAGTCGAGGCGTAGGTTTTGGACCGTTCGAACACTTCGCACGTGAAGACTCCAACGTGCTAGTAGAGTACATCTACAGAATTGGCGGAGGTGCCGCTTCCAGAACCCGGTTGTCTTAGCTTCAAATAAAAATTCGGTTGTAAAGCAGTCAAAGGACTGTGCAGAGAGCCAATTACGTCAATTAAATTACTCTTTGCCACGCGCAGCCTGATTTATCGATGATGATCTCGAAAGAACGTGCGCCCCAGCCAATCGAACGGCACCACTCCCCTGTCCAGACTCACCTTTGTAAACGAACCCGCTCATGTGCTCCTGATCGCCGGCGTGCTTCGGCATCTTGCACGGGTTCCCCGTCATCGACGCCTCCTCGCACTGCTGCCTGCCGTTCTCCCAGTGCGCCAGGCAGTCCGCCTTCAGCTTCTCCACGTGCTGCTGGAACGACGGCCCTCTGGCCTGCGCGTTGAACAGGGCCAGCGCCACGCCCAGCCTCCTGTCGTGTTCCGAATGTCCGTAATGAGACGGCAGGCCCTCCTGGTATCTCGCTATGGCCAAAGGCAGCACCTTGAGACAGCGTTGGTCGGAAAACCTGGTGTCCGTGCACAGGCCCTGCATCAGGATGTCCCTCATCACGATCTTGTGCAGCGCCCTGGTGCTGTCGACCCACTGCTTGAGCCGCGGCAGCTCGAAGTGGGACTGCGACGACGACGACTGGTGTCGGCTGTTGGAACCGCCGAGGTCGTTGAATCCTTTGGTGCGGGCCTCGCTGACGTGCACCTGGAGGAACCTGAGGAAGTTGCGTTCGCTGCAGGGCTGGCTGCAGAAGGGCGACTTGACGAGGGGCTTGGTGTCGTGGTGGCGGAAGCGGTCGCAGTCCTGGATCAGGCCCTGTATCATGTCGCCCATCCGGTCTTCCGGTTCTTCGCCGGAGATGAAGACGAACTCTTCGTTCATCGGGATGGCGAACAGTGAACTTCTGGTGGAAGAAAACACGAGTTGAAAAACAAATTATGCATGAATGAGTTTAACGAGGCACTCGGAAGGAGGCGACCAAGACATTAGGTGGACGCAAACAAGGCAGTGAACTTAAAGTTGTGTCTTCATTGGAAAATCCAGAGCTTGTGAAAGCTATTGGCACTCGTCAAAAACAAGAGTAACGCAAGGCAGTCAATAAAAACGACCTAAGCTGCTAAAGCTGTGTCTACAATGGAAATCTAGAGCTTGCGGAAGATATTGTCGCCGAAAGCAACATAACCAACATTAAACTTAAATCATTAGTTATGTCTAAATGCTCCTTAAATATTAGGATGATAACCTAATAATCGACAATATTTTGGTTTGGTTTAGTTTAGTTCAATTCAGTCCCAATTATTTTCAGTTAGAAATCCTCCATCCATCGAATGGCTTCCATGAACTTACATAAATTATGTAATACCATCCAAAACAACATTTGATATCCAAAACAGAGTCCGCAGCCAAAAACTTTACAAACACAAAACCTCAGAAACCCTTTCAGTTTTACCATGGTTGCGCGCGCATTCTGTGGCCATTGATCCTGATTGGTAGTTTTAGCAACGTGTAAACAGGTGTCAATTTAAAAAGTACGCTGATGTCGAGAATCAACATGACGTCGATTGAACTCGGCATTCAGCACCAAGTTCAACAGTGTTCAGTATTGTTGTAATGATTATTCTCTCGTGTGGTCAATTGAATTCCCAATTTAGGCAGGCTGTGCCCTAGCCAAATGCAGCTTCGCACCCCTGATTTCGACCAGGCCACAGCCTGCCTGAATTAGGCAGGCAAATTTATCACACGATAGGTGCGCTAGAAAAGTTGGGAAGGTACTTTTTCCGAATACATTTCCTGAGTGGCAAAGTCGAGGATGAAGCTCTATGAAAAAAATGATTGAAATGCTGAGCCTAAAAGTTGATGGAATAATTAAATCTTATGATGGGGTTGAGTAAGAGTACGCACCTTTGCTCTGGCAAATCTTTGAATAGCCAAATGGCATTTTGTTCAAGGAGAACAGATCTACCAATAACAGAAATAAAAATCACTTGACCACCGACTGAAAGAGTATGCGTCAGCAATTCACGTAGGGCAAAACAACTTTTGTAACAGTTTTTTTCGTAGAATTCAAATTTGGGCAACCAAAATTTTCTATATCTTGCAGCATACAGAGTGTTTCAGAAAACTTTTAATTTTTTTTTTGACACCCTGTATTCAAATATTGGAAATGATGCGGTTTCTTCTATTGAGTATGAATAATATGATTTGATATTCGATTATGATTATATTATACAGGTGCTCATTTTCAAACTTCTCACCTCAGATTCTTCGGCAATAATTTTTTACAGTAAAACGACGAAGCAGGTCGATTTTCATTTTACGTGGGACATCTAGGACACGTCTTGCCAAATTTTGATCATCAACCCCTTCGCCCCCACCCTACCTAATTTAAAATTTCAAACAGCATTACCTCTCTTGTGGCACATCAAATTGAAGGTATTAAAATTCTCATTCTGACAAGCATTTTTTTCCGACCATTCGCATTCCCAGAATCCTCAAAATTCTCTCATTGTAATTTGAAGGAAAGTTCTTCCCCTAGTAATTCCAGATTCTCGAGGATCGATTTTCTACCAAAAACAGGTCAATATTTATTTTGAAAAGGACGCCTGAAACACGTATTGACCCATTTTTATCATTAATCCCTTCGCCCCCACCCTACGCTACTTTGAAATTTGAAAGGATTAGGGAATGGGTTTGAAATTTTTCAAAATATGTTTGGCAGAGAGAGAATTTCATCAGCTTCAATTTGATGTATCACAAGGTAGGTGATGCTATTGGAAATTTTGAAATAGGGTATGGTGAGGACGAAGGGTTTGGAGATGAAAATTCGGCAATACGTATCCTAGGCATCCCCCTTAAAATAAAAATCAACCTGTTTTGGCGTTTTCCTGGTAAAAAAATTGGTGGCTCTAAGGTAGAAAGTTTGAAAATGAACCGCCCTGTATATGATCAAAATCACATATCAAATAATATAATTCGGACTCAAAACAAAAGGCCGTCTAATTTCCAATTTCAAATACAGGGTTTCAAAAAAATGTGAAAGTTCCACTGAAACACTCTGTATACTGCAAGATGAAGAAAATATTGGTATCTAAGCTTGTACTCTACGGGGGAAATTATTACGAAAAATTTTGTCCTGTCAATTTATTCCTTGATTTATCCAACGGGGAAGATTCTAACAGAAGAGGAGAATCTCGATGGATCACCCTGCACAGTGTGACTAAAAGAGTTCAAATTCAAATACTATGGTTCGACTAAAAGAGTTCACCTCAACATAGTTCAAATTATTTTGTTTACTTTGACTCAGTTTAGTCTGGTTCAGTTTCAGTTGTTTCATTCAGTTCAGTTCAATGCAATCCGTCCAGTCCAGTTGAATTGAACCAGTTAGTTAGCCTCAGTTTAGTTTGATTTCAGGAAAGGATCCGCCATCAGTTTATTTACCTTAATTTGATTTAGGTTAGTTTAACTTAGCTTAGTTTCATTTAGCTTAGTTTATTCCACTCAAGTTTTATTCACTTCACTTTGATTCAGTTCCGGTCATTTCAGTGTTTATTTCAGTTGATGATGAATTCACTTGACTGCCCCAGTGCTGCTCAGCCGCACTCATTGTCAGGGAACGGCTTTCCACATCGACAGCTAGCTCCCATTTGAATTTTGAAAAACCCCTAGTAGTCAAGTTCAATTTGGTTTAGTTTTGAATTTACTTCAGTTTAGTTTAGTCTAGTTAAGTTTAATTTAGTTTAGGTTTTTTTTAATTTCATTTCATAGTATACTTAGTTCAATTTAGTTTAATTCATTTTTATTTAGTTCGTTTCAAGTAAGTTTTTATTTAGTTCAGTTCAATCAAAAGCAAGATTTTCAGTCTATGGCCAACTAGTGGCTTGATTTTGTTGTAATGTGATTGATTCTTGCAATAACTGCTGAAACTGACCCTCAGTTCATCTTGATTCGGTTTAGTTTTTGTATTGAATTTAGTTCAGTTCAGTTTGATTTAGTTCAGGACTACGATTCTTGAACAGATTGAAAACTTAAAATCAGAAAACACAGCAAAATCATTTAGATCAATTCACTCGTAGCCCAATTCGATTACATATTCAATTTGAGGTTTTAAAAAGTTCAAAAAAGTAGTCGAGTGGACTGCTTCTTCGCTCGGCAAGCTGAGCTCCCGGGTTCGATTTCCGGGCAACAGATCTGGGTGTTGTGCTGTGTAAGCGGATTTTTCACATGTGTGATTTCAATAAGTAGGTAGCAGCAACTCCTATGGCATAAGAAATGCCGAGAAGGAGAAAAACAAACTTTTTTATTTAATTAATTCAGTTTAGTTGAATTTAAATTGGCTTAATTTGAGTTTTAGTTTTTCGTTTAGAGTTAAATTTGATTCAGTTCAATTCAGTTTAGTCCAATTTAGTTTGGTTCAATGAGTTCAATTTAGGTTACCGAGTTTTGTCCAATTTAGTTAGGTGGACTTTAGTTGAGTTTGAATAAGAAATAAATTGGTTTGGTCTGAATGTCTCCGCACTGATGAGCTCCCAATAAAGGACGAGGACGAAGCACGTGTACCTATGTGAAGTTTTGGATTGAAGCGTAATGTCGATGAAAAGTTTGAGAACGTCATTTTTCTGGTTCAGTTTGGTTGACGGTTGGTTTAATTTAGTTCAATTAAGTTCACTTCAGTTGATTTCAAAATGAACTGGGCCAACATTGAAGTGGATAACACCGAAATTTTGCTCCGGTTAAAATAAGCATATCTCGAGAAAGAATTGGCCGATTTCAGGAATTTCTGTGATTCTTGATGAAGTATGCTTGTGATTACAAGGTAACATTTTAGATAACCTGATTGTTGGCGTTGTGTACGATATACAAGGTGACAACGAAAAGAGTGCAAAAATGACCTGACTTTACCAAGGTTCCGTTTTGACAAAAGAGGTCGCAGAATTTTTCCGACTATTTTTCGGAAAATGGGGTATCCATCTCAAGTGGACATCCTGTACATCAATATCTTGAAACGGCTTTGTCCTTTTGATCGTATTTTGTTTTTTCAAAGAGTTATTGATTTTATGCAATTTTTAGATTTTTTGGTGCACTCACAAAAAGAGGTCTTGCTGACTCTTGAAATTCGGCAGGAACATACAAGACTTCCCCAACATGGGTGCTAGTTTTACTGCTCAATTCTCAATCCATAATTCATGAAACAATCCATAACTCTTTAAAAAACAAAACATGATCAAAAGTCCAAAATCTTTCGAGTGTACGCTTTCCAAAAATGTGACTCGAAAAATTCTGCAACTAATTTTCAAAAAAAAAGAACGGATGATCCACAAACTTTCGTGAAAAAATTATGAAAATTAGGAATCTACGCAGTGTATTTTTAGCGTCGGGCGGATATGCAACCCCCGAAAGAAGTGCAAATGATACTAAAAGAAAGATAAAACACACCAACGGGACCAAAAAGCAAAATAGAGGTCTTGGGAGGGAAGAAGCGAAAAATAACGCGTCATAAAACAAAAAATAGGCCGAAATATCCCAAGAAATCGTATGAAAACCATTAAAAGACATTGCTATGTGGCAATACGCTACCAAAAGACCAACGGGACCAAGAAACAAAATAGGGGTGTTGGGCGGGGGGAAGCTAAAAAGAACCGCGTCATCAAATAAGAAACAGGGCTACAAATCGCTAACAATCGTAAAACAAACATTGAAGAAGGAATAAATCACACGTAACTGGAACAAAGTCGCAAAAAAGGCAGTCGACGCGTGTAAATAAGGAATGAAATGCAGGGAAAAAAAATAGCGGAAGAACGCAAAAAAAGATAACAACGCATGGGAATTACCTATCGCGCAAAAGCATAATAAGGAGTTGAAATACGTTTTATGAGAAGAAACATAACACAGAAAACGGGAAGAAAGTCGCGAAAATAGGTGGTTGACGAGTGTAATTTCTCTATTTGCTTTCCAATTGTTATTGGTGTTTTTTTTTTTAGAATGGCAATAACGTACTGCGCTTTGTGTAACAATACAACTGTACAGGGTGGTCCATCCTAGCGTAATTATTCCATAGCGGTTCAAGATAGACAAAAAGATGTAAGAGAAAAGTTATATGGTTTGATGAGACCTATAACCTGAAATTATTTTCAGCTATACAGATTGTCCCATTTTGGCGGAATTAACGAAACGTCAATTTTTTTAAATGGAACAACACATATTTTTTTACATTTTCCTGTTCAGCTTCTTCAACTGTCTTATGCCTGTATTTTTGTTTTTCAATTGTGTGGCAGTGCTACCAACTAAAAATAAAAAACTTAGAAAATCGCACTTTCAATTTTCTTAAAAAAATTGTAGTGGCCTTACTTTTCAAAACTAAAAGATAAAACTTGACATGGTGATAGTCAAGTCAAAGACCAATATCTCAATGTCAACAAATTGCGTTTTTTTTTATACAGGGCGTTCACAAAAAAAATCAAACTTCACAATTTTCAAAGTATCATAACTATTTTTTCTCAAATGGCATGCCCCTAATCTTATAACGCTATATGAGAGCTTTTTTATCCTTTTTCATTTTTATTGGGGGACCCCACCCTTAAACTTCATTTTTTCCAGATAATCAGAAATTTTCACAAAATGTGCATTTTTTTTCCACAAATTGAGTTGGCCGTGATGAATGACAGACAAGCCAAATGGTACGCAGCTCTCAGTTAGTCAATCTGAATATTGTCGAACAAAGAAAAATTACTTTACGCGAGAGGAAATGATTGATATGATAATCTGGTATTAATCCAGGATTCCACTTTGTTGTCTTTTTGCATTAAAGCCATTTTTTTTTGTTCGGTAATTTTCAGACTGACTAACAGATAGCTGCGTAACATTTGGCTTGTCTGTCATTCATCACAACCAACTCAATTTTTTGAGAAAAAAAGCAAATTTTGTGAAACTTTCCTATTATCTCGAAAAAAAATGGAGTTCAAGGGTGGGGTACCCCTATAGTGGAAGCGGTACACACCTAAAAACACATCGATACTGCACTTTGGAGTGCAGTAACGACTGCACTTTGGAGTGCAGTAACGAGATTTTGTATGGGCATACTTTATACCGAGGTAAGCGATTTGACCCGCAGCACTCCATATTTCGTCCCTTAGGGGGCCCATGGGGGCCCTTCAAATTTTCAAGATGAAAGAACTTTCACATAACGATCATTGAGTATCGTTGTGTATGATCGCATTACCTAAACATAGTTATTATTAGGACATTTTTCTTGTAATGGTATTTTTCGAAGAAGTGGTGACCTCTTCAGTACCTCTTTTCCAAAAGCATTTCTTTCTATGTCCCCAGGGGATATCACTCGTAATTTTTGCAGGAATGGAGACCTCGAACTCTTTTCTTGGTAGTTGCGAAACAACATGACTCTAAAACGCCCAAGGGAGCCCAAAAAGAATTTTCTTCTGCTGGGCCGTCCAACTTACGATATTTTGATTTTATAGTAGGAGAGACGCGAACCAATATTCAATGCAGGCTGCAGGCGCAGGCAATTTGGTTTCAACAGAAAAAATTCTTCCATGCCATGTTTTATTACAGTACAACAAAACGCAGAGTCGTTAGGCATAAGTAGGTATATTTTCCGGTAGAACTTATTCGCCTGGACTAGATCTGATTTATTTGCGCGTCTCCCCTACTACAAAATCAACATGCCAAAAATTTGACGGCCCAGCAGAAAAAAAAAGTTTTAGGGCTCTCTTGTGCGTTTTGAAGCCATGTTGCATGGAAATTACCAAGAAAAGAGTTCAAGCTTCTCATATCTGCGAAAATTGACAGTCTTATCCAGTAGGAACATTGAGAAAAATGCTGTTGAAAAAGGTGTACTGAAGAGGTCACCCAGAGAGGTCACCTCTTCTTGGGAAAATGATATTGCGAAAAAATTGTCTTCATATTTGGGCTCACGGAACGCGATTTAGTTGGGAACGCAACAAAACATATGAATTTATCGTTTCCTTGCATAGAAGAAAAAATAAAAACAGTTTTTTTGACCTCTGCCAAAGAATTTTTTTTTCAAGTGTGAAGAAGAATCGGACACGACGACAATTGATGAAAACATTTTCAATAGACCCGTGAGCTTCACTTATGACATACTTGACGATACTCAATGATCATTTTGTGAAAGTTCTTGCATCTTGAAAATTTGGAGGGCCCCCATTGGCCCCCTAAGGGACAAAATATGGAGTGCTGCGGGTCAAATCGCTTGTCTCGGTACAAAGTACGCCCATGCAAAATCTCGTTACTGCACTCCAAAATGCAGTATGTTTTTGCGTACCGCTCCCACTACTAGTAAAAATGAAAGAGGAAAAAAAAAGCTATCAGATAACTTTATAAAATTAGGGGGCATGCCATTTGAAAAAAAAAAAGTTATTGTGGTATTCCCCCTTTGTTTTGTTTGTACGTTGGTACCTGAAGTAGGTACTGTCGTTGACGTTCGTAGCGTTTGCCGATAGGAGAGGGAGATGGCGCTGCGCTAGGCGAGCCGGGCGAGCAGCAGCCGCGGGTAGACAGAGAAGAGGGTCAGCTGTGGTGAAGAACACGTGATTTTCAGTGCATCAAGAGTGCGTGGTTTTTACAACTCTAAGGTCGGTCTTTCTTTAATTATTGTATCGTAATTTTGGCTTCCACCCACTCACCAAATCATGCATTTCGATACTTATTTTGTCCGCAAAATTATTTTAAATAACACGACATTCTTTGTTCTCTTTGTTTTCAACGGGCTTGCATAACCCGCAGTTTTTCCCTTTTGGAATCAAGTTGCTTCGCACAGCTTTGAATTTTGTGTAACTTATCTACTCCCAAATGATCTCAATGTTGACGGCAAAAGCCGTAAATCTAGTGGGCGTGCTTTTTGCGCACCCATGACGTGACCTCAAGGCCGCGCTATCGCGCGTACTTCGAGGTTTCATTAATTTTTTCTTTTCCACAAGTTACGTCACAAACAGTGAGACGACAAAAAGAATCTCTGCTACGCCTAAATCAGCCGCTAAGTAGAGAACAGTACTTTTCATGATTCATTCACATTTCATTGTTCCTTGCCGGGTTATACCGAGCGTTCATAAATTAAATGGGTCAAGGGTGCCTATGAGTTTGAAAACATCTGTCGGAACTAGCATCGTTCATTCGATGTCTGTATTTTTTTGGTTATCGTAATTTGTCAAACCAGGCGCAGTTTTCGTTTTCGGAACATTTTAAATGTGGTTTTCACGGCAGGGCACAGAATCTACATGATCGAGGAGTATTTTCGAAGTTGAAGTATTCTCGTGCACTTATGGCAGATCAGAGATCAATAATATGGGACGTAACTTGTCAAAGTTTGACAAATTTATTACAAAAGGATTACGCTAGTTTCGACAGACGTTTTTGAATCCACAGGCACCCTTGACCCATTTAATTTATGAACTCTCGGTACTTGAGAGTAAAGGAAGGAAAGAGAGACTTGCCGCTTCTCCGTGTCCTGAGGGGGGGGGTCCTCCACTTGTATGAATCTGCCTTGTTGAATCCACTAACCTTTCTTATTTTGGGGGGGAAATTATGTATAACGACGACGAGAAGGCCACAGGTTGGCTCGAGTCGATTTTCTTGTATTTACTGTTGTTTCTTGTATGTGATTACTGTTTACTAATATAACCATTGTTCTGTTTTGAATGTAAGTA
This sequence comes from Anaspis maculata, assembly GCA_949128115.1. Lineage (NCBI taxonomy): Eukaryota > Metazoa > Arthropoda > Insecta > Coleoptera > Scraptiidae > Anaspis > Anaspis maculata. The sequence goes on along the minus strand of OX421964.1, from coordinate 86,240,552 downwards.
TGTATCTGTAGGGTTTTTGATGGGTAACTGCTGGGGAATTTCGGGCGAATGCGTTATAGATACTTCTTCCTTCCAATTGCTTACAAAGGGTATGACCAACTCCAACTTCTCTACTTATTTATCTCGCATTGGTTTCTTGTTTATTTATCTACCTGTTTATCTCTTATTTGTTTCTTGTTTATTTACCTACACCTTTACTTATCATTTGTTTCTGGTTCATTTGCCTACACCATTACTTATCATTTGTTTCTTGCTTATTTATTCACTGGTTTACTAATCATTTGTTTCTGGCTGATTTATTTACTTGTTTACCGATCGTTTCTCAATTGTTTACTTATCTATCAATTTGATTTCTTTTGTTTGTAAAGTGTAACATTCATTGCTGAGCGAGTTTCCTTTTGTTGTTACGTGAATAACTTGTAAACGAAACAATCTTTCAAAGAGGTTCAAGCACCGATTCACGCTGACTTGATCAATGCATTACTGGAGTGACTTCTCTGTCATTTCATCATGACTCATTCACACTTGACTTTTGTTCAGATCATTTGGGAAGGGATTTTTCAGCAATCAACCAGGCAATACGCAGGGGTTTCTTTGACGTGTTCTTCCCATGTGTGCCTGTCAGCGAATACGTCACTTCTCCTTTGCGATCAAATTGACAGTTGACATGTTCCATGATTTCTTGTTTTGTTTTGTTAATCTGATTTTGTGTTCATTTCATTGTTATAAATTCTTGCATTGTCTAACTAATTTGTAATGATTTCTTGTTTCATTTGAGTTTGTGTTTTGTTGTTCTTTATTCATGTTGTGTCATTTTATCACTGTCAGTAGGTGTTTTGCGAAAAGAAACAAATTCATCTGAAACTTTGCAATTGATTTCCAATAAAACATTCATTTTGCTTGCATTTCAATCGCGTTTCATTCAAGGATCAAACCTCATCCCCAACGACACATTCTCATCTCGAGTAAGAACTTAACACAACGTAGGTAAAATGTAAACGACGTGGGGAAGAGAAGAAACAACGACGATCACTGCCAGCATCGAAAACGGGGTTACATTACATTATGATACTTTGAAACTTATAAAAAAACAAGTGAATAAGACTTCACGTGCGTGAGTCTCAGTAGCGCATTTTCTTAAAGAGGCATATTATGAATGTAAAGAAATTTGGTTGAAGGAGAAACATCATTCTTTGCCCACTCTCTTCAGTCGAAACTCATTGTGATTTTTTGTTATCAGAATGGGGTACTTGTCAATGAAACAGATTTGAATGAAAATTCTTTCAATCATCAATATTTTTTTGTTTGGAGGCGAAAGCTGGGAGCAGCCACTAATCAACAGTAGCCTATTCTTTCCCATTTTTAGCCAGCTATCCATATAGCGAAAGAATTAGATCGTTATGTCTTCGGGTTTATGTTTTTCATTCATCTCTTACTTTGAGGGCAGCGTGTGGGGGCGGCAGCATTCGGGAAAGTAACTGTTGCACAGTTTGAGTTGGAAGTTTCTAAATGTTTAAGGAAATATGATGATCAGTGAAAATTGTGAAAGTTGTTTTTTTTTTGGGGGGCGGGGCTGGAGGCGGCAGTTGATCAAAAGTGGCCTGTCTTTTCCCATTTTCAGTAAGCAGCTATCTATATAGCGAAATAATTAGATCGCTATGTCTTCAGGTTTATGATTTACATTTATCTCTTGCTTTGGGGGCGGCGTGTGGGAGCGGCAGAGTTTGGCAAAGAAATTCTTGCACAGTTTGAGTTGATAGTTTCTGAATGTTTGAGGTAACATCAACATCTGAATCAGTCTGAATTGTTGAAAGTTGCACTTTTTTCTTTTGGGGGCGGAAGCTGGAGGCGGCGCCATATCACAAGTGGCCTATCCTTTCCCATTTTTAGTCAGCTATCTATATAGCGAAAGACTTAGATCGTGATGTCTTCGGGGGCTCCGGAATCGACATTCAAAATATAAAGTAATGAAATAGCGCTTATCACAATATCGATGTAACATAATAGCGTGTAATTAAATAGCGACGTAACGAAATATTGTTTGTAATGAAAGAGCGATGTAAAAAAATATCGATGTATTAAATCACCACTATAACAAAATAGCTATTCTGGAATGAAATAGCGCCGGTAAAATTCACTATTTTCAAAGAAAAAAACACAAATTATTCTTTCATTTAGGCCTCGCCTCGGACCTCGCTAATGAACCCATTTAGTTGACCGCCAAATTCCTTCAGTCTCCGAACCATCTTAGTCTATGGACGAAGTGCACACTCCACGACATGTCTAATAAGAAAATAAAAGAACTGCAACCAACTTTACACTCAGACTCGATCATGGTTGATTTTGAAAAAGCTGCAATAAATGCTCTCAAAGAAGTATTCCCAGAATCGAATGAAGCAGGGTGTTTCTTTCATTTGTCTCAAAGTCTTAGGCGGAAGATTCAGAAAACTACAGATTTAGTCAATTTGTACAAGAACGAAGAAGCAGTACGACTAAAATGCAAAATGCTGCTTGCACTGAGCTTTGTACCAGAAAGAGATGTGCAGTTCGCCTACGAAATTTTCATTGAGAATGGTGTTCCGGAAGAAATGAAACCTATAACAGACTACTGGGAAAAAACCTACGTAGGAAAACGACTAGAAGGAATTGTGCCAAGATATTCCATCAGCCTGTGAAACATGCTTGACCGGCTCAACTCTGACATGCCAAGGACAAACAACTCCTTGGAGGCATGGCACAATGCCTTCCAAAAAACACTTGATTGTAACCGGCCATCAATGGCAAAACTTGTCAAGCGATTCAAGTTGGAACAAAATTAAACCGAAAACTTTATTGTATGGTACCGGGCTGGCTTCAGAAGCAGTGCGTCCGCTAAATGTAAGTATGTCCAGCTGAAGAAACGCCTCCAGACAATAGCACAAAGCTATTCATTGGGTCATGTGTTGGAATATTTAAATTCTATCTCTTTGAATTCATCTATATAACAATAATCAAGTGTTGATAATCAAATTATATGCTTTTGTCGTTAATCGTATCGTAATTTTCGAATAAATCGCCTTCATTGAATCTCCATTTTTTTACAACTCTCTTTCATGACATCGCTTTTATGTAACAAGAGCTATTTTGTTACAATCGCTATTTCAATACGTCGCTATTTCATACATCGCTATTTCATTACTCGCTGTTTTCAAACATCTCCCATTTAACATCGCTATTTTGAATGTCGCTTTTCTGTACATCGCGTTTTGATTCCGGAGCCGTCTTCGGGTTCATGTTTCTCATTCATCTCTTACTTTGGGGGCGGCGTGTGGGAGCGCCAGCGTTCGGCTAAACAAATGTTGCACAATTTAAGTGGGCAGTTCCTAAATGTTTGAGAGAACATCTCAATCAGTAAAATTGTAAAAGTTACACTATTTGTCGTTTGGGGGCGGAATCTGGAGCCGGCGACTAACCAAAAGTAGCCTATCCTTTTCCATTTTTAGTCAGCTGTTTATATACCGAAAGAATTTGATCGCTATGTTTTCTGGTTTCTGTTTTTCATTTCAAAGTGATTGGGGGCGGTTTTTAGCAATTTTTTTATATCGGCGGCGCATATTGAAGGCGGAATGTTTCTGGGCTTACGTTTATAAGTGGCAACTATTTATTATTCATAAAATGAGAACACCAGAGCAGTAGGTCTGGGAGAAATTGCAATATCATGTATTTCAAGTTCATCGGGGGCGGTTTTCTCTATGTTGGCGGCGCAATATAGACATTCAATATAGCCTAACCCTCCTTTGCGAGTGGCAGCTATGTAACAGCGAAAAAATTAGAAAGCTAGGGCGTCTAGTTTGGGAGGAGTTCGAGGAACGGACGGACGGACGGACGGACGGACGGACGGACGGACGGACGGACGGACGGACAGACAAAGCGGTTGCAATAGCGATTTTCATCAAGATGGAAAATGCGCTAAAAATTTCAACGCCCTGTATCAAAAAATCGCAATTTTTTTACATTGAGATATTGGTCTTTGACTTGACTATCACCATGTCAAGTTTCACCCCATAGTTTTAAAAAGCAAGGCCGCTACGATTTTTTCAAGAAAACTGAAAATTCGATTTTTTCAGTTTTTTATTTTTAGTTGGCAGCACTGCCACACAACTAAAAAAACAAATATACAGACATATACTACGTTTCCATGGAGAATTGAAATCGATTTGAAAACTGTATCGGGATTGAATACGGAAGTGTTCACATGAGTGGTTCGAACATAAGGGGTTCGAACTTGGTATTCAAATCGATTTGAATTCTGTTTACATATCTGTCATGTGAGTCTAACCCTAACCTAAAACTATTCCAACCTAACGTATCAAAGAAAGTGCAAGTACTCTGCAAACTGCAAGTGTGCAGAAGGCAGAAGTGCAGAAAACAGGTGCAAGTATGAATGCGACCCTCGATGCGACCAGAACAGCGGTTTTACTCATTGCTATGTATCAGTTTCTTTTTGTTGATGTCTCGATCCAATCCGATTGGGTTTCCATGAGTATTATTTCGATCCGATCCCGATATACGATCCCAGAATTTGCCGAATCGACCTAGATACTCAAATCGATTTGGATACAGTTCTGCAAGTGTTTACATGCAGTTCTCAATTCCGATACCGTTTTCAAATCGATTTCAATTCTCCATGGAAACGTAGTAATTATACAGTTCAAAAAGCCGAACAGGAAAATGCAGAAAAATATAGGTGTTCCATTTAATAAAAAAAATTGACGTTTTGTTAATCCCCTCAATATGGGACACTCTGTATAGCTGAAAATAATTTTAGGTTATAGATCTCATCAAATCATATAACTTTTCTCTTATATCTTTCTCTCTATTTTGAACGGTAAGGCCGCTATGGGATAATTACGCTAGGATGGACCAGCCTGTATAAATTTTGTAGAGAGCTTTTATTCTAAGCTCAAGTGATATAGGCAACCAACAACACAGCTTATTTTACTGTTCCTACGTCGAGCCCGTGGAAGCCCATCGAGAATTCCGTATTGGCCGTGCATGACACGAAAGCTGGAATATCTGGCACGTATTCTGTTCACTTCTTTACAGCATACATTTTGAAAAGCACAATAACCTGCAAGGAGCAATGTCATTTGACACCTGTCGGCTAGACCTGGGATGGCTAGACGTTGGCAGCTGTGAATGAAACGTCAATTGTCAAACAAAAAGAACAGCGAGAACAGAGTGGTTACCACGGCAACAAGCAGGGAAAGTCGGCGATGTTCAAGTGCGAAAATGGAATAGTTAACGTAAGTAAATGGCATTCTTCCGTACCTAGATTGACACAAAATTGCATAAAAAAGAGAATGGTGGTAGAATCTTTGCTGTAAAATGGGCGGCTTTGGGTCCACTTTATGGAATGGTCACCCCCAATTTTTTTGACAGAATAAATAATCGCAAAAAAAGTTTTCCAAATAGGTGTGTTCATCTGCCGGTTTGGCTATGTGTCCGTTTGTAGGCCTGTGCGTCCACTGATCTTTTATCCCTTGATTAATTCCTAAACCCCTGAACCAATCTCAAGATAAATGCCCTCTTTTTACTCATCATTACAACCAGCACTCGCAATCGCTTGACTAAAATAATCAAAGGACTTGTGATATTACTGTTGATTATACAAACAATGCCATGATGGTTGGTAGAAAGCCTCCTACAGCCTTCCTACCAACAGTTTCCTTATAAAATTGAGGAACAGTCCCCAAGTATACCAACCCATAAGTGGTGATGATCCTGGTCTTCTTCAGGATGTGGTAGATGCGGTCCTCCATGTTGTGCTCGACCTTTTTCAGATTGACCGCCCCCCTGGGGCACCGATCGAAATGGAAGATGACCCTCGGAATGCACATGCGCCCGTTGGAGACCCAGTCCGGGCTCAGGTCCTCAATCGACCTCAAGTTATCCGTTATCTTTCCGTACAGCTTCTGGCTCAGCCCGTCCACCGCCTTGAAGTACTGGATGTAGCTGGTGTCGAACGAGCTGCCCGGATGCGACAGAACGACAATGTGACTGACGTGGAACAGGAACAGGAGGGCGCGAGCAAAGTTGCTCTTGATCTCGTCGTTGATCGCCAGGAAGTCGTCGCATTTGCGGTCGCTCTCGCAGCGCCCCGCCAGCTTCTCGTATTGCTGGAAGAGGACGTCCGCGTCGAGCAGACTGTGCAGGTGCAAGTAGACGATTTGGTTTTCTTCGTCGTAGCAGCCTTCGATGGTGCACTGAAACCGACAAAGCTGTAGTTTACCGGACGGGGACGGGGCGACGGTTTACTTCTTGGTTGTTTTTTGCGCCTGCAGTGAAGACACGGTCGATGGCTCTGCATTTGATGCCTTTGGAGCCGAGAGGGGTCTTGCCTATGATTGCTATCACCACGATTCGGTCGTTGCTGGCGCCGTTTAGATCGCTGCAAGACGATCATTCAAGTGAAATTGAATTAATTTTCGTGATTACTTACGCTAACGACGAAATGTCCGGTAAAATAAAGTGTTCTTTCATTTTTAATCCGGTTTTTGAGGTTATGTCGATTACTTTGACATGACTTTGACGTTTTTCAGTGACAGATGATCGACGGCGTGTTCGTTTAAGCTACTGTGCAGTGTGCACACTTGCTTTGAACTACAAGACACGAAGCGAAGAACTCAACGGAAAATTCATAGAAAAACCCTTGATTAACCGAAGTAAAAGACCAGTAAGTTCCCAAAAAATATTTTATTGACTATCACACTATCAAAGAACTGAAATAAGTAATTTTTTTCATGAAAATCCAAATTTCTTAATGGTTCCATTTTTTGTTCTCGTGTCTTCTTCTTCCTCCAATAACCAGTAAGATCATATAAATTCGTCCAGAAAATAGCGAAATAGCTGATTAGGACATTAATTACGTCTAAAACCTTGTTTTTCGTAGTTTCTGCGCGTTACTTTCTGAGGTTACTCATCAAATAAGAAATGACATTTGAACTACCACTTCGGGGTAATTAGGTCTACTAACACGAGTTTGCGGGAAATATGGATCCATTTCTTTCCAGCATCTTTGTTTTTAGCGCACTTTCCCAAAAAATGGGAAAAAGGCGCTTTTAGCTTCACTTTGTCCGTCCGTCCGTCTGTCCGTCCGTCCGTACCCGGGATAACTCCTCGGGGAAGAACGATATCGATGTGGTGTAAACGCTGATCAATAGTAGTAAATATGTCCAGGATGTCAAGTTGACTTTCAGTTTTTTGTTATTCTGCCGCCATCTTTGATCTGCCATTTTGAATTTCTCTAAAAGTGATCCGATTGAAATGAAATTGGCAGGCAATGTAAACCACATCAAGATCTATCCAATTTTCGACAATTGAGGTCTCCAATTTTCCGTTGTCTCTCTTTACTGTGACGTCATGCGTATAAGAGACGGTTAATCGAGGTCATTGGGCGCTTCCCAATAAGACGTATAACGACACAATTCGACACATATGGACACAATTTGACACAGCTAGCGTTCCAATAGCAGTAATAGCACCACATGTCGACACAATCGAAACATTGGCGAGGCTGAGTTTAGAATTGAGCTGGCAAGTGCACTTTGACATTGTGTATTCGTCTTGTCGCAGTTATTGGAAAGCGTCCTATGTTTCTTGAGATATGACATTTCGTTTCTGACAATGGGAAATTTTTCGAATCTGACAAGCGCTCTGTCGTGTATTTATTTGATTTCAGCATGGATTTCATGATTTCACTTGTTCTTACCCTCGTTCTTGCCAATAAGTGTGTTATATGTAGTGGAAAACTGAGAAGATACTTACAGAAATGGTTCAAGGGTGTTGTGTCGCTTTATGCGAGTGCGAGAATAAGACGAATACACCCGGCATCACCATGCACCGGTTCAGGAAAGACCCAAACTTGATGGAAGTGTGGCTGCACCAGCACCACCAGGGATCACGCTGCACCAGACACGTGCATCTTACTACGAAAAAACTCTATTACTTCGTCCATTAAAAACTCCCTTATGGGCTCTAGTGACTTTCCCCACATGATAATGGGAACAGTAGGTATAGCTAACCGATTCAAAATTCCCGCAAAAGTCAGAAACGAAACGCCCAAACGTCATAAACGTCAAAATGTCAAAGGTGACCTCGAAAAACCATGTACTTTCTATCTCCTAAAATTGGAAAGGTCAATTGATGTCCCGCCGCTATCTTGTATTCTCCATAATAAACATGTTTCAAAGTGAGAGAACTATAGGAGAATTATGCCTCAACGGAAAGAGATATCAATGTGGTGCAAACGCCAATCGAATGCGTATGTGACCACCATATAAAGTTGACCAATGATTTTTGTTACTTGGTCGCCATCTTTGATCCGCCATTTTGAATTTCTCTGAAAGTGGTCCGATTTGAGTGAAATTCACTGGCGATGTGAATTCATCAAAATACATCCGATTTTGGACAAATGATGCTTTGCCGCCATCTTGGCCGCCATATTGAAACCTCTTATTAGTGGAACGATTTTCATGAAACTTGGAGCTCACCCTTGTCTATAGTACGATCATTTTGATTTTTAAGCCAAATTTCATGAATCTGACGTTATTTTGGCCGCCAAATTGAAATTTCTGCCCAAATAACGGTAGAACCCTAATTAATACATCTTGCGTTCACTAATTCTTCAAAAAGGAAGTGCGCTACTGAGCCTCATGCCCATGAGGCATATTCGCTTGTTTCAGTCTGATAACGAGGTCTACGTCGATATCGAAAAGTCGATTGTGAACCCTAAAATACGTCAAAAATATAACTGAGATCACCAAAATCATTACAAAATGCCTCTTATCATGACAGTCCGTCAAAATAAAAAAATTTAAAATTTACTAAGAGGAACCTGATAGTTTTGTAAAACTGCGAGGAGTTCCGAGGAATTCTGGAAAGACCTCAAGTGACTCTGGAAAAGCTCAGCATGGGAACTGTGTGGGAAAATATATTTAGCCGCAAAAGTGATGATTTTTGCACGAGGTAGAGAACATTGAGAGAAACTGGCATATAATTCTAGAAGAGCCTCTAGAGAATTCCAAGTGATTTTAAAAAGACCCAATTTATCTACCCGAACGACAAGGAATTCAGCAAGGAAATTGCGTGGAATTGAGTCGCAAAATGGAGCTATGTTAGCTAGGGGATTTCTCTTATTATTTTACTGAGGGGAACCCAATATTCTTGTAAAACTCTGAAGAATTCCGAGGAATTTTGGAAAGACCTGAATTAACTTTGAAGGAGCTCAGGAGGAGAATTGTACGGGGAACTGTACTTGGTCGCAAAAGTGGTGATTTTTGCACGAGTAAGAGTACAATAAGGATAGCTAGCAAGAAAATTCTAGAAGAGCCTCTGGAGAATTCCAAGTGATTTCAAAAAGACCCAAATTATCTACCCCGAAGGACAAGGAATTCAGCAAGGGAATTGCGTGGAACTGAGTCGCAAAAGATAGTTCTGCTAGCTGGGAGATTTCTTATATTTTCACTGAGAGAAACCTGATAGTTTTTAAAATTCTGGAACATTCCGAGAAATTCTGGAAGGACCTTGAGTAACTCGGGAGGAGCTCAGCAGAGGAACTGTATGAGTAACTGTATTTAGTCGCCAAAGTGGTGATTTTGGCACGAGTAAGAGACCATTAAGGAAAACTGGAAAAAAAACTATTCTAGAAGGGCCTGTGAGGAATTCCAAGTGATATTGGAAAGACCCAAAATATCTCCCGCGAATGACAAGGAATTTAGCAAAGGAACTGCGTGGTATTGAGTAGCAAAATGGAGCCGTGACTAGGGATTTTTTTTTAAACATTCAAAGGCTTTAGGCCCCATCTGCGATATATCGCAGAACTCAAATAAAACTATTTCCCCGCCATTACTTCCAACTTTTTGCGACTAGTCCCAAGATCTGCCATCTGTCCCCAAGTTTGTCATTTCAGCACCCATTTTCGGACACGGGTTTCAAAAATGGAGGAACTAGATTTTTGTTTTTCAACAGCATTCCTTGTATCTTGTAGGTACAAATTACGAGATATGCTATAATACAGGGTCTCCCACGAAGTAACCGACATAGTTCAAGGGTAGATGTAGGTACTTTCTCGAGGCAAATCAGAATCTGCCTTCGAAATTTTCCTGACGTCCTCCGTTTCCGATGTACAGGGTGAAATATGTGTTCAACCGAAAAGTTTGATTGGCCATATCTCAGGAATACATCAGTAGTATCTATTGAAATTTTGCAGGTATATTCTAGAACCAAGAGCCTTTGTAGCGCCCTGTTCACTTATAAAATAAATACAGGACCGTATCCAAAATTTTGTTTTTCGAGTTTCTGTTGAAACAGTCATCCTGTATAGATTTTTTTTCGAAATCTGATGTCATATTTGGAAACAACATAAAAAATGCTACAAAATGCGATTTCTAAATTGTTTGGCACTAATTTAGCTGATCCGAAAAAAAATTATTACCCAGACAGCACGAAATGTTTCGAAAATATTTGGTAGTAGTTGATGAATATTTCGTCAGTGTCCTGACAATACCTCCTAAGTGACAAAAAATTCGAAATTGAGATTTTTACATCATCTTCTTCAGAATTTCATAGCGCATGTGCTGGTAAATACCAATCAACTGTAAAAAAAATTGCAAAACGTCAAAATTTACCGCGGAAATACCTCCTATTAGGAAGCACGACGGTTGGGTGAAGAAATACCTCCTATCAGCTAGTTGTCCATCTAAACTCTGTGGAGAGCGTGCTCTGTTGCATAGGTAGGTATGTTTCAAAAACACTTGTATGGTTGTATTTTATTTCTTATACCGGGTGATCATTTGAAAACTATCCACCTGCAATAGCTACCGATTCCTAGTGAATATTTTTTCGAGCAAAAACAGGTCGATTTTTATATCGGAGGGGACATCTAAAACATACATTGGCAAATTTCTATATTCACCCCTCTCGCCCCCACTCACCCGAACTTTAAAATTTCAAATGACACTACCTACTTTGCGATACATCAAATTGAAAAGAATTAATTTTCTTTCCGAAAAAAATATTTTCAAAATTTTTAACCCCACCCCCTTTTCCCTAAAAAATCTCTGACTGTCCCATTTTACATTCTGGACCCCAATTTTTTTCTCAATTTAGTCGGCGTCATCCTAGATAGCATCGAAGAAGAAAATTTTCGGTGGCAAAAGTGCTACCCAAATTCACCCCTTTGCTCTCCCCCACCTCAACTCCCAAATTTAACAAAACACCACCTACTTTGTGATACATCAAATTGAAGGGAATTGAATTCTCTTTCCGACAAGAATTTTTTTTAAATTTTCTACCCCTCCCCCAATAAATTGGCAATTTGGAGTATTCTAGGGGGGAAATGGGGGGCTTTAAAAATTGTGAAAAAATCTTTTTCAGGAAGATAATACAATTTCCTTCAATTTGTTGTATTACAAAGTGGGTATTGACATTTTAGATTTTTAAGGTCAGGTGGGGGGAGCGAAGGGGTGAATTTGGGTGGCACTTTTTTTATAGAAAATTTTCTCTTTCGATGCTGTGCAGGATGACGTTGACTATATTGAAGGGAAATGGAGATCAAGAATATTAACTTGGACACTCGGAGAATTTTAGAAAAAACGAGGGTGGGGTTGAAAAATTTAAAAATATTTTTTTTAGAAATAGAATTTAATTCTCTTCAGTTTGATGTATCGCAAGGTAGGTGGTGTCATTTGAAATTTCAAAGTTGGAGTGAGTGGGGCCGAGGGGGCTTGAGATATAAATTCCCCAATATATGTTTTAGATGTCCCCCTTGATATAAAAATCGACCTGTTTTTGCTCAAAGACATTTACACTAGGAATTGGGAGATATTGCAGGTGGATAGTTTTCAAATGATCACCCGGTATACTTTCAATAATAGTACCCTATCTGACTTAGACATTTACAAAATCATAATTTGGTGTTTTATGCCCTCTAAGCGGGTGTTTATGATTATCTACATGGCATAAAACAATTTAGTGAACATAGGTCGAGACATATCTAGGTGGTATTGAAACTGATACTTGCTGAAGCAAAGTGAAAGATAGGTGGTATGTACTAGAATGTATGATTAATCAACTTAATTTAGGGCCGGTGATTTTGTTGAACGCACTAACAACTAAGAATTTTTTTTCTTACATAGTTTTGCAAAATTATAGGCCAGAATCTATAATTAAATCTATATTACCTTATTCTATGACGACTTTCATTTGGCGAGAAATTATAACATAATATGAACTCATTCTATGACGACAATTAATACCACCTATGTGATACAATTAGTAATTCTAACAAATCCTATCTGACGCAGAATAGTCACAAGTTGAATTACAGTTCATATTTTCCTAAACATACTGTAAAATCTGTAAGTGAAGATAATAAAAATATGTCATATATAAAAAATACTTCTATATTAGGAGAAAACAGTTTTTTGTCTCTCCTGTAAAATCACGCCATTGTCAGATAGAAGGTATTGTCAGGACACTGACGATTTAAATACAACATTCTATAAATGTTTACAAAATATTCGTCACAAATATTATAGAAATATCAAGGTGAAATATTGTACTGCCATTCAGAAAATATTTTGAACATTTATTGAATATTTAGCGGTTAATATTATCAAAATATATAGTGCATTCTATTTCTCTAATATTCACAGGATTCTAGGCAATGTGGCTTCCGGTTTTTGTTTTGGTCATTTGCACCGAACTTTGAAATACATAGTTATGTTGAAGAGATAGCGTTTCACATCCCTTTGACTTCAAGTGTAAATTTGCCTTAAATCAGCAAAACTCCTAATTTAAATTATCCTGCATACCATAAACATAATAATTAATAAATAATTCAAGTTTTACCAGTTTTTCATTATGGATGCTTCCATTCAAAACACTTTGTGTTGGTTTGTGTCGGTTTGTGCCAGCTTGTGTTAGCTTGTGTCGATGACACAAAGAAACACAAATCAAATGGAACGCATTTGTGTCGACACAAGTCGACTTGTGTCGGTAAATGGAAAACGCCAATGACAAATGTGAAACTAAACTAGACAGTTGACACTGGGTGCTTTCCATCTACGTGTTCTTACCCGATTCTGTGCCGTTCATTGGATCACCTGAAATTTTGTGCCGTACTGTCAAGAATATGACAGAAGGGCCATAGGGGAAAGGCTCATCCCTTAAGTACGAATTATTTTATTAGGTACAAATTATAATAATTCATTAATCGTCTTCAGCAAAAAGAACGAGGTGCTACAGGAAATGCTGATACTGCAAACGATGCGCTTTGCAGTTTATGTCTCGTGTGGCACTAAGTTCACCAGCACCAGGAAACGGGCATCAATCTTATTGGTCTACGATGTCTCCCATTGACTTTAAATCTAGAAGTATCCATAGCTCTTCATCGAATTAATTTTTGTAATTGCGGCGGGCCGCTATGCCCGTCGGCGTCTAAATTAATGATTAATTGTTCATTTCATCATGACTTTATTGTCATACGGATTGTGTTCGAGCTTATCTTCATGTCGTCTCGGGTGTCGGTGTGAAATTGAAATGTGTGTCAATAAAATTATATAAAACTTTACCGTGTGCTCTTCCAAACCTTCCACCCTGCTTGCAATCACTAGCCCCCCAGAAAGTCAGGAAGGGTCAACCTAAGCCCTTCCCGACAAATGGTGCTTAGCACCATTTTAGCTTAGCATATCTTAATGATCTTTATCGAAATTTCTCCCCTAAGTTTATAACTCTTCAAGTAACTGGAAATGTTACTTGTCCAGTCAGGGTGGCCAAATACTAAAATGAAAAAAAAATCGATACCTGCTAGACGTAGGATCTCTCTAATTAAAATTTTTCTTCAAATAAAACAAAAATTTGCACATGTGTGATTTTACTGCGTGATGTACAAAGCTGAATCATTCCTTGAAAAAAAATTAAATCATTAGTACTTTTCATCTATCTTATCCCTACTATCCCTTGATGGGCTCGAATCAGCCCTATATCACTAAAAAAATTACAATATCCTTTACTTTCTACATTTTACTATTGTTATTGTGGCCATAAAGAAAAGTTCGACACGCCAAAATTTTACGAACGCTTCCTGTAGGTACATTTTTTATTAGTCTCGAAAACTGCATTTTCAGCAAATATCTCCACGCGTTGAAACCGTCGACCTCCGTGACCGTGTCGTATGACTTTATTGTAATAACTCGCGTCTTCGTGTCCACTGTAGGTACCTACGTTAATTAATCGCATTCTTCCTACCTTCGCGTAATAAACAAAACGCATCTTACGTACCAAAACAAATTGAGAAAAATATCGCGACCTAGCAATTATTACCCTGAAATTAACTGATTCTACGTGTGGCTCAGAGGTTGTAGACTTGTGCTCAAAGACGAAATGAGATGGGTTGGGAAAGCAAAAGCTTCAACAGTAGACCTCCTGTTGACTTGAATGACAATCTTAGTCTCTCGTCACACTTATGCTTCTTGGAATGGGGTAGGTAAGGTTCTCAATACAAGCTTTGGTAAGTAGACCTCCAATACCAACTTGGCGACAATCTTAGTCTATGTCGGGCCAGTATTTTTTGGGTTGGTGGGTGGGTTCTGGGTTGCACACAAAAAATAAGAAATTTACCGTACTCTCGCGTTCTAATTTGCCGCGTGTGTCACCATGTCTCGCTGGCCGGCTTTGTCGCGTGCCTTCCAAGATACCATTCCACCATGCTTGCATTTTTTTTTAAATAACTACTGTACTCGCTTGGCTAGTTCGAAAAGTACTTTGGGGTCTGCCCTTTGCATTCAACGCAAAGGGCTAAGGGCCTCCACCATTTGTTCCAGCTGAAGTTGCACGGATATATCAGCATTTCCTGTAGCACCTCGTTCTTTTTGCTGAAGACGATTAATGAATTATTATAATTTGTACCTAATAAAATAATTCGTACTTAAGGGATGAGCCTTTCCCCTATGGCCCTTCTGTCATATTCTTGACAGTACTATGGAACATGTGCCGTCTGGTGGTATTTGTACCGTCTAGGTGGAAAGCACGCACTGACACAGTAGATAAATTGGGTGCTTTCCACCTAGACGGCACAAATATCACCAGACGAAACATGTTTCACGATTAGGTACACGGTACACCTAGATGGAAGAAATAACCAATCATTTGTGTCAGATTTTCACAGGCTAAAGAAAGGCCAGGGAAATTGCAAGTACCAGGGAATCAGAATGTGCAATAAAGGCCCCCTACATAGGTATAAGATCTTTCCCTGTCGGAAATTTCAGATAAAATCATATAAAAAAAAAATCGTATAGAATTCTATATGTTTTCTATATGTTCTGTATTCGGTTTTTGAAACGGTAGTTTGCAGATAGACAACATATAGAATTTTATTTGCAAAAACTTATAGGATTAGGCAAAATAGCGTATAGGGTACATATAGAAGCATATAAGATACCGCATTTGGTATATAAAAACATATAAAATTGCATACGCGTTTCGAACAGGATACGTAAAATAACATATAAAATCATATAGATTCATATAAAATTCAGCCAATCGCGATGGGCGACGTGCTAAAAGTGATGATCCTGCGCGTTCCTGTCATATTCTCAATACTAAATTATGACATTTACTAAACATTTTCAAGACCATTGTAGATAAAATCTTGTAATAAGATACACGCGTTAAGTGTCTTATGATAATATGTCACTTTTAACTCTTGTATCGTAAATAAATAGCCGAGTAAACAGCTATTATACAGGGTCCTGCAACAGTGCGTAGGGCTTTCTTAGCGCCCTTACCTTGCAAAATAGGGAAAAAGGTTGTGACGATCGCCCCCCCTTTCAACCCCCCCCCCCACGTTGTGTATTTGAACCCTTTTGGAAGAGGAACGCAGCCATGGAACCGGATCTGGCCTACAAAGTCGCAGAATACAAGTTCGTCGGTCGCGAGTGAAGCAGAACGAGAAGAAACAGGGGGGGGGGGGCAACAGAGGAAATTATTGGAATTGCATCAAGTCGATCGGGTTCCAGCTGAAGTTGCGGCACTTGAAGATTTCGTTTTTGCGAGCGTACCGGGAGATTAGAAATCATATCGAGTGCTTCACGGCAGTGTACTTACCTCGTAACTGAAAAATAAACTTTTGACAGGAGCGCAAAAAAAAACTGATCCAGAGTCCAATAGGACAGAAAATACGATATTTTGCAATGTAGCTGTGAACAGTAACTGTTCTTTGGTAACATTGCAAAATATCGTAATTTTCTGTACCATTCCCGGACTTGAAATAAAAATGCACTGTTGTAAAAAGTTCCACTTTTTAGTTTCGAGGTACTGCCGTGAAGTCCTCGATAGCTAGCTGTTGATGTTCTGGATCCGAAGCTGATCGGACGACTGTTGGACAGCTGGGCGACGCGTACTGTTGTCCAGGCTGGAAGTTGCTGCAAGAGTTTGAGTTTTCGGAACTTATTGGCGTCGAAAGAGCATACACGGATGGTCAACTATCACCCGCAAAGCAATCTGACCGAACGCGTTAATAGAACTATTGGAACAATGTTACGTTGCTACGTGAAGTCAAATTACAAGGATTGGGACAAGAATCTGGCGAGAGTTAGTTTCTTGTGCCCAATACGCACGCAAGTTCACGAGTCGACCGGAGTATCTCCGTATTTGGTGAATTTCGGAAGAAAATGCCCCTGGGCGGCGAAACGAGCCAACCAGCGGGGATGTAGAGGATCTCACCGATGTTCATGAATTCATCAGAACAAGAACCCCTTCTTCCTTCTTTCCCATTTTCATTTGTACGAAAAGAAATCTCGATTATTTAATTGTACTTAGAAAGAGATGGTTGTTCATCAAGTATTGTCTTGTTATTTCGAAATTATAGCCATTATTTTAATTTTTTGATCAAATAATTCACAGAAAAATTGAGTGTTGACATTCCATAAATATTATATCCAGCTGGTGCTGTAGTTTGGACTTACAGACTTATCCAACAGCTCTATTTCACGCTAGGTTCAATACCTTTACGTACGTCTACAATCAGGAGTACAATTTCTTGAGTTGAGCCTCTAATTAAGCAGCCTGCAAAAATGATGCTATGTTCCTTTCTATCTTGAAGTGTTTTCGAAACGACACTGAATTTTCTTGGCATTGCTCGAGGGGTTCTCTTTGGGAAACTCAACATTATGCTTATAAAATCCTTGTCGTGCGAAAAGGGTTAAATCATTCATTCTATGGGGGAAAATTTCGCGTGAGAGATGGTCGTCCAGATTTGATCCAAATATATGTCGAGAGCGCTGGATTTTCAGCAGAACTGACCTAAAGAAATCAACCTGGTGGAAACGGGATCTTCACAATTCTCATACGAGTCGCACGTCTTGTTGTGCTGTCAGGTCAGGGTTCGATTCCTAACTCGGGCCGAGTTCCTTGATTCAGTTGGAATGCTCGCTCAATGCAAGGGCGCGTCGTGTGGCGCATCTGCAGACTGCACGTAAAATTTGATCGATGATGCCGACCCCATGGATGTTGGTGCGGTCGTAAAAGAAACCTACCCTATTGAAGAACACACAAGAATTCGACCAAATGTCCGGTGAAGTGGCGGAAAGCATTTACCGGCGTCGGTGTTAGGTATCGGAGTGAAAATAGGTCGACGTTGAATTAACGGAAAATGAATTCAAATGTAAAACTTTTTAAAGACTGGAACTTCTCTTCGAGTAGGTACCTGAACAAGAAGGACGAGAAGAGAGACACGTCATCCAGTTTTTGGTCGTTTTAAATTTTATTTTAAATTCTCTTGCTTCGGGTACAGGTAAAAGGAGTCAAGGGAAGGAATAAGTGATGGTAGATAGAGAATGGGTGCTGAGCGCATTCAATTCTTCAGAAGGAAATTGAAGTGCTGCGGTTTCCTTTGTGGCCAAGTGCATTTAAAATTTATTTTTCAGACTCAAGTAGGATAACCCGCCGTGCGATAACCACCAGGGGTTGGCATGTTATTGCACGTTTCAACATCAAGTACTCAAACAAAAAAGTAAAACTCACGCAAAGAACAACTCAGCTCACTTTTTTGTCTCTGTTACACCCACTCAATTATTTCTTTGAATATTTATATTCTCTAGGTACTTCGTTTTCTACCCACTCTGTTCGTGATGATCAAGTACTGAAGTAACCTATTGACCCGACTTCAAGATTACAACAGGTTCAGGAAATGGGCAGTCTCAATTGCGCCCCAAAATTGCCGACACTGATGACTGTAGTGATTAACATAACCGTTAGGTTGGCAACAACCACTCAGGTAGACAGCTGACAGATAACGACTGAATAAACTAGATGTCTAAAGATTGAGCTCCATCTTTTAAATCAGCTTATCCGTAACAATCGAACGATATTACAAACTGGCGACGAATAGATGAGAATCAGGCGAGCCTACGAACAACGAGGAAGCTAAAATCTGGTATATTTTTAGATTTAACACGCAACAGAAGAGAACGAACACAACATAACCTCAAATTCCAAAAACACGTGGAACACAAAAGTTGAACATGCAAAAAGGAATCGCTGGAGTAGCACCTCTGGACGTGAGTTCCGATCCATCGAGCATTGGAGAACGCTGAAAACGATGGTTATGTCGTTTTGAGAACTATTTGTTAGCCGCTAACATCACTGAGGATGAGAGGAAGAAAGCCGTGATGTTGCATCTCATCGGTGAAGAAGCATTCGACCTGTACCAAACGTTGCCCGAAACTCCTGAACAAAATCCCCCTGTCACAGGCTACGCAGCGGCAAAAGAAAAATTCAAGATTTTCTTCGAACCTCGAATAAACGTAGATTTTGAGATTTTCAAGTTTCGAGAATCCACACAGCAACCGATGGAAACTATCGACCAGTTTTATACCAGACTCCGCAAATTAGCTAAAACATGTAATTTCAGCAGCGTCGATGATGAAGTCAAGTCGCAGATTATTTTAACCACCACAAACCGAAAGTTGAGAACGTACGCACTGAATGAACGGCCTAGTCTAGAACAATTGTTGACAAAGGGACGAACAATGGAAGCAACAACCAGTCAGCAGAGTGAGATGGAGGCAAAGGATAATGACATCGTCCGGAAGATCAATAAACACTCAAAAAAACACTTCAACGACAACAACAGCAGTAGCAACAAGAACAGCAACAACACTCGAGCAGCATCAAGTACCAAGAATAGCACGTATAAACAAATCAATCGTAACAAATGTAAAAATTGTGGAAATCAGTGGCACGAAGACGGTAGGGAGACTTGTCCGGCTAGACATATTGTCTGTCGAAGATGCTCTAAGCTGGGACATTTCGCAAAACACTGCTTGTCATCAACAACACAACGCCAATATCAATCGAACACGAACAGAATGAACCACACCAACGTGCCCGATGAACATGAGTCAGATGTGTCTTTCAAGCTCACAGTCAACAAAACAAGATCAGTTCCTAGCACAACAGTAAACTTGAACGGAAAGAACATTGAATTTATTGTTGATACTGGTA
Organism: Anaspis maculata; assembly: GCA_949128115.1. Classification (NCBI taxonomy): domain Eukaryota; kingdom Metazoa; phylum Arthropoda; class Insecta; order Coleoptera; family Scraptiidae; genus Anaspis; species Anaspis maculata. Next base: position 86,221,007 of record OX421964.1, on the reverse strand, counting down.
GCAGCGTGAATATAATAAACGATAAAACTTTCCAAACAATTAAAACACCAAAACTACAATCAAATACAACAGCAATCTTTCCATACAACACTTCAGAAACATTAAATGTTGTTGGACAGTTTAAAGGGAAATTCCAGGTTGAACGACACCGTGTTATAGAAAATGTCATTGTAGTAAAAGGAAATGGGGAGTCTCTGTTAAGCTATAAAACGTCATGTAAACTACATTTAATCGAAATGAAATGCAGAAGTATCAACAAGGGCTCAACATTGAAGACGGATACGGGCAGTATCGAAACGTTGTATCCGCGGCTGTTTGATGGAATTGGAAGTCTTTAGAACACAACAGTGAAACTTCATATCGACAACAACATACCACCTGTAGCAGAAACTCACCGCCGAATCCATTTCCACCTAAGAGAAAAAGTCGAGAACGAAATCAAACGCCTGGAGAGGCTGGACATTATCGAGAAGGCAGAAGGACCAACGCCCTGGGTCTCACCAATTGTAATAGTACCGAAGCCCAGTGATCCGAATGCCATCCGACTGTGTGTCGACATGAGGTCAGCAAACAAGGCGATTAAACGAGAACGTCACGTGACTCCAACATTTGATGACATTTGAACCAGAATGAACGGAGCTGTCATGTTTTCGAAAATCGATTTAAAGGAAGGCTATCACCAGCTGATGCTCCATGAAGATTCGCGTCAAATAACAACATTTGCAACACATCTTGGACTATACAGATACAAGCGACTTTGTTTTGGAATTAACACCGCCGCCGAGGTATTTCAAGATACAATACGCCAAATACTTCAACATATTCCAAATGTCATGAATATCAGCGACGACATCATCATCTTTGGAAGAACCGAACAAAAACACAACATCGGACTACATCAAGTACTCGAAGTCCTACATCAGAAGGGTTCAACAATCAACAAATCCAAGTGTGTATTCAAGACGCAAGAAATTAAGTTCTTTGGATACAGATTTTCGAATGACAGAATACGACCAGATCCTGGAAAAACACAAGCGATACGAAGTTTAACACCACCCACAACAGTGACAGAAGCAAGAAGTTTTCTCGGAATGGTGAATTTAGTTGGAAAATTCCTGCCAAATCTGGCTGGAAACACGAAACACATTCGAAGCTTGATCCTCAAGAACACACCTTGGAAATGGACCCAAACACAACAACAAGAATTCGAAAAAATCAAGAAGTTGCTGAATGATGTCAACAAGTTGGCTTATTTTGACACCACGAAGACAACGCACCTACACGTAGATGCTGGACCAGTGGGTTTGGGCGCCGTGCTGTCACAGGAGAACGGACATACAAGAGAGATCGTGGCATATGGAAGCAGAAGCCTGTCAAAAACTGAACAAGCATACAGTCGGATAGAGAAAGAAATGCTGAGCATCTCGTGGGCTTTGGATCATTTTCAGATCTATCTACTGGGAAATAGATTTGTGCTGCACACGGACCACATGCCTCTCGTTCAAATCATCAAGAATCCCCGAACATCACCCAGTGCAAGAATAGAACGTTTTGTCCTGCGAACACAAAAATTCAACTTCGAAGTCAAGCATCAAGAAGGAAAATCAAATCCGTCGGACTATCTCAGTCGCCATCCTCTGAAATCAAGCAGTGAAGATGGCAAGACAGAAAACTACGTGAACTTCATCATTGAGAACAACATGCCGAAGAGATTGACTTTGGAAGAAGTGGGAAAAGCTACCGAACAGGACAGAACACTGACGCAGATAAAAGAAGCACTGAAAAACAACAATAAAGCTCTGTGGAACGACCCCGCCACCAGAACATTCAAGAATATTCGTCATGAACTTGCAGTTTATAACAACATTCTTCTAAGAAAACGTCAAATAATAATACCAACATCATTGCAAGACAGAACGATCCGACTAGCACACTTAGGACATCAAGGCATAGTCAAGACTAAGCAATTACTACGATCGCAGGTGTGGTTCCCGAACATTGACAAGAAGGTAGAACAAGCCGTCAAGAGTTGTTTAGCTTGTCAAGCGACTGACAACACTAAACAAAGGGAGCCGATTCAACTAAAAGAGACACCAAATCAACTGTTTTGCTGCCTAGACATCGATTTTGCTGGACCACTACCAGACAACAAATATGTAGTACTCATCGTGGATGAATTCTCAAGATACCCGTTTATTGAAGATGTAAGATCAACAGCGTTCCGGGATTTGAAGCCAGTCCTGCAGAAGATCTTTGCATTAGTAGGAGTCCCAGATAAGATCACATCGGACAACGGCCCTCCCTTTAACGGTGGAGAATTCTCGGCATTCATGGACAACCTTGGCATCAAGCATCACATGCAGGATCACTCCATTATGGCCCGAGGCGAATGGCATGGTGCCAGCATCGAAAACAACGACTTCCACTCGCAGCTGCAAGAGTTTCTCATGAGCTACAGAAGCACTCCGCACACTATTACGTCATAATCGCCGTATGAGCTAGCTTTTGGAAGAAAAATGAATAACTATCTACCAGCTCTTCTAAAATCCGGAAAACAGAAAAATCTACAAGAACAGCAGAAAAGAGAGACCTACAAGAACTATGCCGACATGAAGAGAAGAACTAAAGAAGTCCATCTAAATGTAGGAGACACTGTACTATGCCGACAAAAGAAGACCTCGAGTTTGACAACCTACCATGATCCAAAACCGTTTGAAATTATCAAGATCGAAGGCTCAAGAGTAACAGCAAGCCGACCAGACAAGAGCATAACAAGAAATAAATCATTCTTCAAAACATTTGTACACTCGATTGATGAGCGCATCCAGACAGCATGTCCAAATAAATGTTCCCCAAAGAGATACCCCGGAAAGTCAACTTCGACGAGAACAGCCAACGTACTCACGTTTCCCGAAGATCAACTGGAACCCGAGGATGCCGTGGAAGGTCAATTAGATGAAGAAAATGAGCTTGAATCTGAAGACCATTTTGAAGATGCTGATGAAGAATCAAACCCGAACGAGACTGAAGAAAGATCAAACCTGAACGAGACTGAAGAAGAATTAAACCCGAACGAGATTGAAGAAGATTTAAAGATTAACCAAGATAGAGCTGATATCGCCCCAGAACAATTGAGAACTCGACCTCAACGTGAGCGAAGACCACCATTACGATTCAAAGACTATGATTTATCGCAAGAAGACAATCTCCTTCAAGTCAGTAACTGTTTTGTTTGAAATAGGCTTATTGGCCAGTACATGTTAAATATGTAAATGTTTTGTACGTATGTGAAAGTCATATTTATGTTATACGTAATTCTGTTATTTAAACTGAGGAGGTGATGTAGTGATTAACATAACCGTTAGGTTGGCAACAACCACTCAGGTAGACAGCTGACAGATAACGACTGAATAAACTAGGAGTGCGTTCCACTAAACGATCGCAACGCCCACGCCCACGACCGCAGATTTTCCCGTTCCACTAGCTTGCAAACGCCCGCGGTCGTTGTGAGCGGAAACTCAAGTGGAACGGGCGTGCGGTCGTCGTGGTGTGTCGAGTCACTCGAGTCACGTCTTTTCTGTGGTCAGGGAGCCAGAATTTCATTTTTTTTGAGTTCGCCATAAGGATACCGTATGGGAATTATGGATGGGATACCGGCACAACTTTTTTGTTTGACGCATGGGTTTGACGTTTGTAGAGAAAATTGCAGCGACAGTGTTGCCGGTTTTACGCCGCTGATGCGTAGCCAAACTAGTGTTGCGCGAAATCGCAGTGCCCTGCCAATGGTCTCTATCTTTTAAATGAAGTTGCGTAAAATCATGTGGAAGGAGGCAAAATTAAAAAAAAAATCGTTATAGAACTGATTGAACTTTAAAGTCGTCACTTTAGGTCGCCATTGCCAAATCAAAAAAGTAAGTCGCAATTTCCAATATAAATTGCTAGAGCTGGCAACATTGCCGCTAACGACCAGAAGACGACCGCAACGCCTCACCTTTTCAGCGCGATCGTTGTGGGCTTGGAGTGGTCGCGATGTATGACGTCATTCGTGACGTAGCAACGACCGCAACACACGACCGCGGCTATAAGTGGAACGGGTAGACGGGCGTTGCGGTCGTTGCGATCGTTTAGTGGAACGCACTCTAGATGTCTAAAGATTGAGCTCCATCTTTTAAATCAGCTAATCCGTAACAATCGAACGATATTACAATGACTCTGACGTTTTTACTACAAATCCTGTTGTAGCCGAAAGGTAGCAACACAAGTATAAAAGCTGCGTTCCTTTCATCATCTGAACTGATAATTCTCACTTGAATTGCTGGTTGTCTCTCTCCCTCTCATGCAATTCTGGCTTTTTCTCTCTCTATCTGAGGTGAGATTATCTAAGATTTCGTGTAAAAGGACTAAAAGCTATACAGCTGAAGTCAATACAACTGGCCAAATGTCTCAAACTTGAATTGCAAAGGCCGAAAGCGATGTTTTAGAACCCAATTAACTAAACGCTTTAAATCTTGCTCTCATATATCCAGGTGTTATGTACCAATCCAGCACTCCCAGCAGTGATCAGTTACCTTAACGTACTATATGAGAAACGATGTCGATTTATAATCCACAATAACAAATCTTTATTTTTGACTTCCCTACATTATCACAAGCTAAAGCTACTATACCACCTCTAGTCGAATACAATACTGAAATCCGTTTTGAACGACCTCCTGTCGATCGAGTACATGTTATCGGCCGTGCACTCGTACACTCCGGCGTCCATCTGAGTCGCCGGATCAATTTCCAGCTTGCTTTTGATCTTATCGGTTCCAAACGTCCACTCGTGGATCTGAAATTTGCTCTTTCGTCATCTTCTACAGTATCTTTTACCGCTGATACAACTGTTTCATCATTTATATCTTTTATCTTACAGGAGTCTTGATTGAATACCAAAAAACCACGTCACCAAGTTTTGATAGGCAACCAAGTATACACTTTTTTTGGTCCTCGGTATATCCCCGAGGTCCGAGGTGTATAACTGGTTGCCTGAAAACTTGGCTGTCGGGATTTATTGAAGACCCGAAAGACTTACGTTCAAGTAAAGATGCGTGAAGATCTCGCTTCCGTCCTTGTACCAGGTGATGTGCGGCCTCGGCGTGCCTTTGGCCACGCAAACGAACGCAATTTTGTGCCCCAAAACGTATTCATAGTCGAAATGCGAAGCCAGCGTTATCTTAGCCCCCTGCAAATCACGGCTCCGGGGATTAGAATCGTACTGGGCTTTTTTGAAATATTAAGAAGTGCTATCGATACTTACGTTGTTGTTGTTGTAGTACTGATCGGATTCGGGATCGCGGTACTTGCCGGTGATCGGCAGACCTATTTGGAACTGCGGAAATCGATGTTCAGATTGGAGAAGACGAAAAACTGAGACTTACTTTGGACTTGGTTCTGGCCCTGCTGCGTCCCCTTCTGGCCAGGACATCGTCGATCGTGACGAGCACCAAGAGCAGGAAGCAGATTCGGATTTTCATATCGCTTCGAGACTGGTGCTGGAGCACTGGCGAATTGTTATGCGGAGTGTTATAGGTACGTCCCCTCTGAATGTGTGCACAGATTGATGGTAATGATCCCTCCAATTGAGGCACTATCGAATTAAGATGAGATTTATTTAAATTCAGCGCTGCACGTATACAGTGTGCCATTAGGAATTTTCCGTATTGCTCGAAGAAAGCAGAGACGTAAATTTGAACTAGTATAATCCGTCAAGTTTTTACAAAAAAAAAATATATACAAAATTGTGTATCAGTAAGTGACCATGACGTAATCTGTTCTGAAGCCTCTGATGTCGACCGAGTACTTGTTGTTGGCTTGGCACTCGTAATAACCGGCGTCTTTTTGAGTCGTCGGATCGATTTCCATTTTGCTTTTCAGCGTGTCATTTCCCGTTGGCCACTCGTGTACCTTCAAAAAGGCTACATGAAAGACCAAATCTTAGATTGAGCCCTCTAGTTTAGGATCCCAAACAACGTCATTCAATCATAATCATTCAATAACAACGACATCTATAAATTGAATAAAATGCCTACCTGGAAAAACTTGTGCGCATACAGCTCGATGCCGTCCTTGAACCACGTGATCTCCGGCCTTGGAAAACCTAGAACTCTTCAGTTAACATTTCCCATATTCCTCATCGTCTCCAACTTTCCGGTATTATACCTGTTGCCATACAAAAGAACGTTATTTTCCTCCCCAACATGTACTCCAGCTCGAAATGGCTAGCTTTGACTATCTTGGCACCCTACAACTCATCACTTTGTACGTACAAACACACGCTTTATTGACAACATTACGTCTTTGTTGTCGTAGTAGTTGACCTGAGCGGGATTCCGATGCTGGATGATGACCGGCATCCTGGAATTGTACAGGCGCCCTCGACCTCTTCCTTTTCCTAAATTCATCACCAAAGAATTCAGCCTTTCCGCCAAATTACCACTGCTAACATTTAGTAATTATGAGTATTACCTCCACGTCCTCCACCTCTTGCGGCATGACAAATCGACGTGCAGACCGAAACGCAGATTATCGTGACGAACACTTTCCTGAACAGCATCTTCTTTTACTGGAAGAGGATTAAGTTTCGGCGCGCTTGCAAAAAAATGAGACACTGGACTAAGTATGGTTGGTGCGAGCGGATCGAAATTTTCTTCTCTGGCTTTGGAGGTGCTAAAAGGGGTCAAGTAATTGGACAGTCATTAGACGTGATTGTTGTTTATGCCGCCCAAGGGGACGTGCGGAGAAAAAAATAGGTCGTGTGACTGAACATTTGAGTTGAAGGTCTCACATGCCAGCTGCCTTCTTCGTTGTTGTTTTAAGGTACGAAATATATGAGCAGATTTTTATGCCATGTTCAAGGCTTGTTATGCAACCAACAATACGATTATCCAGATTGGAAATCAATGAAAATCGTATGGGTTTGTATTTGGTCTGTATAAGTAATTATTGTACCTACCGGTTTGATAATTTTTTTTAAAGCACCCGTATTACGAGACTCTCCACTTCTTAGGGGTTCCTTCTTTGACAGAATTTGTAGCGAAAAAGTTTTTATTTTCCTCCACTTCTTCCTCTAGTTCCAAGAAGGTGATTTCAACCTAATTACATATTGGAAATTTAGATTCATTCTCCATAGATCATTTTTACTACGGCCCTCTACTACTACGATCCATTTTACTACGGAAGCTCACGTTTTATTCGAAAATCTTTTATCAAAGGTCAGTTGAATTTTCCAGATGAGCTTTGCTGGTCACATTCTTCCTGAAACGGAGGATTCAAAATGTGAAAAAATGTACCCACGATAAGTTTTAAATTTTCCGTCTTTTAGATCACCCTGTTTTTTGAAATGTTCTAATTTTATGAAAGAACGTGAACGGTTGAGCATAATTCTGAAAATTTGGTTGATCTACCATGTAAGACTTCCGAATAAAACGTGAAATCCGTGGAGGATGAATCACCCTGTACAGTCTCTATCATTTATTCCACTGCTGAGGAAGAGCACCTTCATCAGTTAGAAAACAATCCTTTATCCAATCCTATTGAATAATGCACGCATTATCACGCGCACACATGCCTACATTTTTCAATAAGACTGGATGAAGCATAGTATCCTATACTCGCGGGTAATGACTATTACTCATTCGGATGCTTTACGACACTCGCCAAGGCTCGTGTCGGCAAACTGCATCCTCAAGAGTAAGAAGCTATCATTACCCACTTGTTGAATAATATACCATTACTTATGATATGTCCATTATTAAAGTAAGATTGCACTGATGCAACGTGCGGATGTAATTCTGTGCTCGAGATACCTCTTTAATATCACTTCTTTCGCAATCTTCCAGATCAACTGAGCCAGCTAAATTTGTACCATGAAAACATACGTCTCCCAAATTTCTCTTGTTTGTCCAATTGTGGAGGCAGACGCTTGCTTGGATGATATCTTCGGCGACATTTAGGTCCGCCACACTTGGCTTTCTGAGGATCCGCCATTTAGCTGTTAGAATATGTCAAATGAGTTTTCAATAGTTCTTCGGCATCTGCTAAGCCTAAAAATTTGAAATTCATATGTCAGTTTTTATAAACCTATCAAACTGCACGGAATTTGGAACCTGGCCGTGGATTCCACAAAAAAAAATAATACGAGATTAGTTGATTCGCGATTTTGTTTGTCAATTTGTAGCTGAGTGATCAATGAAAATGCTGGTTTATCCCTCAATAATGGAAAGATGATGGGTCTTGTGCAGATTTCAGGCATTTTTTGTGATTGATCGCTTAGCATTCAGCAGAAAAAAGTTCAGTTAATCTGCAATCAGCCTTGATTGCTGATCATATTTTTTGTGGAACTGACGGTCAGTAATCATTGAAAATGTAATTGTCATGAGACCTGCAATTGAAGATCCGCTTGTCAGACGGCAAAAATCTCCCTGGGATAAGGTTTCAATAAATTTTGATGTAAGTAGCGGGAATGCAGCGTCCCCCACAAAGTAATAATAAGGAACAACAAAATCCTCTGTACCATCAATACTTTTGGGAATAAGTACCTATATCCGAAGAATTGGAAAATAACCTTTTCCTCTATGCTTTTCCCCAATTCACTATTCCGAAAACTGCCCCCATTCCCCATCGGATTGCCTTCCTTTCGATCCAATGTCTACTAGAGTGAAGCAATAGTTGGCATCGCACATGGCCATCAATACAGTGCTGATGGAGCCTAAAAAGTATAATCTGTATACTCAAAGAGTCGATTGCGTCGATACATTCCGGCCTGTTCCATTCTTTTTTTCAAAGTTTTTGGCCAATTCAACTCAATTAGCATTTGATGGGGTCAATATTAGAAGGTCAACTGCAAGAACGTTCCGAATTTCAGCACAAATTTCGGTAACAGTTTACTATCAGGTCAACTACCAAAATAGATTTTTTTTCAACGATTCTTATTATATACGTCCAGTCAGGTCCTAAATAAAACAAAACGGTTGTCGGCCGCCAGATTTATAACAAAAAAAGTAAGGAAATGTGGAAATAAACTCTATTAATTGGTTGACCGGATAGTAAACTGTTACCGCCCCGGTCTCAGTTTACTATCCGGTCAACTATTCAAATTGCATTTATTCGGGGTATCTATTAGGCAGCAGTCACACTGAGCCACCCACCACCACCCACTACCATCAACCAAAAATCAAACGCACGCAATGTAATGATGCTGGTCACACTGCAGCCACCTCTTACCACCGCCCAGTGACCACCGGTGGCCATGTGTTTGAAATTTCCAAAGTGGTGGTCAGTGGTCGGTGGTTAACAATGCGCATCTTGATGCGCATACAAAACAAGCATTTTGTGCATACATACAACATACAATGTGTATGTCCCGAAGAGAACAAAGGTTTCACTTTTGTCACTAACAAATTGTAACATTTCTTGTTCATACGGTAATAACTGTAAAATTGTTCTTCATCATCAACAAGCTGCGGCACTAATTGATGAAATTCTCCTAGTTGTTCTCTATCGAGAAACATTTGACGCACCCATATGTTCCGGCGTTTTTTACGGATTTTTTTCAAAATGTAGTTTAAAGCTACAACTTCGTCGATATCTGAGTCATCAGACGAAATCATTGCAATCAGAGAACTTGTCAATCTCGTCATGAGCTGGGCCGCTATTCTTGAATCGTGTGAGAAAAGTCCCTGGGAGTATGAAATACATTCCGCAGTACACTGATGTAGCGAATGTTGCCTAAAATCGTGGTTTTTAGGCAACTTCCGCTACAGAATTGTAGTACGGATTATATAAAACAAAATTATGTCAAATTCAGGAGGGGGACACGGTGGTTAAAGGTGGACGATGGACGGTGGCTCAGTGAGACCAGGGCGGATTATTTTGCTTGGTGGTAGTGGGTGGTGGTGGGTGGTAGTGGGTGGTGATGGCTCCAGTGTGACTGCTGCCTTAAACATATTCAACTATATGCCGATCAGCTTTTAAATTCAGCACTAGAACGGTAATTTTCTTACGCCAAGTTGGCAATTCTGCGATAATTGGGGATGCTCAAATTTGTAATGTTGGATCACTTTTTCCCTAGATGACCTTGAATTTTTATTGTCAATCGAGTACAGCGCTGTTGCAAGATTGTATAAACGTTCAAGGCGTCTTGATTTTGGTAGATTTTCGCCAGTTTAAATGGGCGACTGGTGGAATGTTTTTTCCAAGGTTTTTTCAAATAAAATAATAAATTACGTTGAGGAAACTGTTCTAATTTTTGGTCAAAAATAATAAAGGTATAATATATATAATAATAAAAATATAAAGGTCAATAGCTGATATCTAAAATTAATCTGTGCCTTTTAAATTAACCACTAGGTGATAGATTTTACAAGCTCTCGAAGGTAATAATCGAAAATTTCACAATTTTTCTGAATTAATTGCTATGCCTGTACTAAGGATACAATATTAGTGACAACGTAAATCAACTTATATAGTGCAATAGTACCTAGTATCACTATATGTAGGTACTTAAGATACATTGATACTATAACTAAATATATACAACAATTCTTGAAAACCTGTGAGATGAATTAACTTCAGCTACAGCATTCGCTCGAAGATCTATAGGCAAACCACAGAAAAACTGCTCGACGTAGCTTTAATGAAAAAAAAAAGGAAAAGATGTCAGCGAGGCTGATATCAGTGGCCATCTTAGGGAACAGAGGGTAGAGTAGATGCAGCAAGTGGGCGAGTGCGAAGTTGACGATGGAGATGTTAAGGAACTACAGGTCTAGCTCAGATGCAGTTTTTGATAGCCATTGTCCGCGGACACCTACTCCGCGACGATGTGGTTCATGGTCTGGTTCTCAGTTCCACACTCAGAACTCGGATCTTCTACATATCCTCACTGATAGAACTGAAATCTGCATTTTCCCTGCCCTGTTCCTATCCTATTGAATCCATACTTTCCTTGGAAGGGAGAAGCTCTTCGGATCCTCTACAATCGTTCTGTTCTTGACGGCGGCTTCAGTATCCCATATTTCCTTCCAGTGTCTTTTCATCTCGAAATCTGCAGCATGGATTTTTGGCTGCGATGTTCAAAATTGGCAGCCAGAAAGTCTGGGTAGATTTGACAACTCCAGCAATGATTCTCAATGCTTGGTTAAGAATGACGTCAATGATGTTGTGTGTGTGTGCTATTCATCCAAACAGGAGCGTAGTATTCCGCTGTCGACTAGACCAAGACAATGGTGGATATCCGAAGAGTAGTGGCGTCGACACTCCATGTAGTTCTCGCAAGTCTCTGAACCAGGTTCATTCGTGTCTTCGTCTTGGCAGTGAGTCTCTCCAAGTTGATCTTGAAGGATAATGTTTGGTCGAAGGTCCCACCGAGGTACTTGGAGTGGGACTGTGCTGCAGATGAAGTCCGGCCATCAAAGCTGACATTGAGGTGACGAACTGCTTCTGTCGTTCAGATGAATGGCTCTAGTCTCTATCTCCAGAGAGTTCGGATTCAATCCTCATTTCTGAAAGATGACAAAATTCTGTTGGAAAATCGTAATACATATTTATTATGTGCAGAATCGGCGGGTTTTTATTTTGCACATCTGTGTTATTTGTCCAAAAAGTTCGTTTTCAGTTTTGACAAAAAAATACAAGGTAAAACTTTGGATCAAGTTTTCATTTTTGGCTGGTCATAATCTACTCACTGTTCGACTGAATTGGTTCAAATTCATTTCATGGCTTGTCTCTGTTGACAGAAGGGCTGGCCTAAAAAGCTAAAATTACAGAAGCCAATGAAACGACCCCAGCTATCGTCTTGTACCGCTGAATGGGTAGGCAACCCATTATACTGGCATTTAATTCAACTTATTTGAATTAAATCACTTCTCCCGCTTTTGGAACCGCTTGGCCGATGATCATCTAGTATCAGGACGACATCCCGTTGTGCCTCTCTTCTTGTTGTTCGATTATAGAGTTCTCGAGATTGTTGAGACAGGTCTGACTACGAGTTTGAACGCAATAAGACACAGTTAAAGTTTTAACATAACATCAATCTATCTACCTCTATGTACAATTCAAAATGTTTAAATAATGGCTCGCTCCTATACCTAGTCCTACCTTCACATCGCAGGCTAAATTATCTAAAAGATCTAACCTATTCCCGAAGAGATAACTTTCCCCTAATTATTCCAGACGTCCCAACACCCCAACCCTCCGACGAACACCTGGCTCTACACCTTGACCGACATTTAATTCTGACTGGTTTTCGCGGTTCAAAGTTCTTTTTGTGATTAAATCAGATCCAACATTCATGTTAGTGTTAGAGGTTATGTTAGGGTTAGGCCCGGCTTCTAGACACTGAAAAGAGAAGAGTGACTTCGACCACGAGTGCTATCCAAGATTTGTGGGCCGGTGTGTGTATGGTAGCCCACCTAATTGTGGCATTCTTTTCAAAGGCTGTTGCTTCTTTTTGGGCCATGGTCTCTTTTGCCCGTTTGGAAAGGATTGGATATGGCTACCTTTGTGGGGGCCTATTCCCTTTTTTCACCGTGAGTCGCCCCCAACGCTTAGAAAGATTCCCGCGGTCGCGCGTGTCTATAACCGGAAATGTTGAACCAAATTTCGCCCTTCCAAAAACTTTCAAACCGATGGTGAGCGCGAAACAATTACTCTAGTCAAGATACAAATTTAATTTGGAGAATGTTTTGAGCACGCTCCGTATACGCGCTAGTTTGTTGTTGTTTAGCAATTTGTGAGAGAAGGCCGCAGCCAGGAGAAACAAAACGCAGAGAAATGACTATACAGGGTGTTCGCCGAAAAGCCGATGCGGAGAGGCGTCGAAATAATCTTTGCCCTAACGCGAAATAATCGCCGTCTACCCTATTCCTGATCGAGCCCTAATAACAATTCATTTTTACAAAGTCCCTATTTGAACGATGGCGTCGTTGGGTACCGTATTAAATTCATCAGTTTCGAATAAGAACGTCTTCATTCCCGTAACAAGCTCTATATGGAAATATCAGGAACGGTCGTGGCGCTAAAACAAAATCATTAGTTTCAAGGAGGGGGGGGGGTGTCCATCAATCCGATCAACAATTGCGACTCTACGGCAGGGTCCGAACCCCGATACAAACACGATTCTATTTTATTTCAATTACTTGATTTTTCACGTAGTTCTCAAAATTTACATTTTCCGAATAACTAGGAGCTTCAGAAACGCAGAAGAAGCTCACCCGCGAGTTTCCAGATCTAACCCACTAGGTCCGGTACTTTGAGTACCGCAGTCACAAAGCCAAGTCCAGAGGGCCCAAGAGCGCGAATACCTTTCTATGAAGGTATCCAACAAAGGACGAGGCTTGAAAGTGGCTGTACCGGACGGCAGACAGTAGCGCAGATACCAGCACGTGCAGGCAGATTCAGAACGCACGCGTGAGCCCCATCATACATTTTCCCGACAAAGCCTAACCGTAAGCAACTATCCCAACTCACCAAGACTAACCTCCCGCCCGTCGAGGTCATCACTCCGCCACACGAGATACCGAAACGAGAGACCTCATTTCTATCGGGCCTGGATCATTTAGGGGTTTCAACTCGACATCCTCGAGGTGGGCTAGAACTCATCGTGGAGGGAACGCGACTCAGCATCCTGGAGGGGGTTCGAAACACTTCGTCAACGGGTCCCAACTCTACGACTTGGAGAAGGGTCGAAACTCAACACCGGAAGGGCCTTGGCACATCGACCTGGAGAAGGGCTGGAACTCGTCGTCAGAGGGCTCTGACTCGACACCTGGAGGCGGATCAAGACTCAACGTCCAAGGGCTCTGACACGACATCCTAGAGACGGGTTGCAACTCAACGGGGGAAGCAACTCATCAGTCTCTCGGAGGGTCAAAACTCAACCTGGAGGGTTCTCGACTCAGCGTGCCCCCAAGGGGACCAAAACACGACTCCGAAGGGTTCCAACTCGACTTTCTCCAGGGGGCCTTTGAGACACATCAGCCGGGGGAAAGCGACTCGTCATTTTCCAAGTGGGCTGGGGCTCATCATTGGGGCTTCGACGCTTCGGCCTCTAGGAGGGTCGCGACGCAACATAAACGGGTTCTAACTCAGCTTCCTCGAAGGGGACTAAAACTCTTCGCTAACAGGCCCGCAGAAGCACTCGGCAGCGGACGTGACAAGTCGGGAGCGGACGGCAGCCCAGGAGGATTGGTCCAGGTACCACGGTCAATCTCCGGCGATATCCTCCATTCCCAGCAATTCGGAATATTTTATTGCATCCAAAACGACCGCGAACGGCGTATAGACAGCTCAGGTAATCCGAGAAGCCGCTGGAGAATGCGACCGGCGGTGCTAACACGTGTGAATCGGATGGTGGCGGGCAGCGGGCAGAGGCACGGCGTGTCAACACATTAGGAGTACGGCAGCAACTAGCTGCGTCAATGTGCGGGTGGTTTACTTCATATGCACCAATTCACCATTTCGTCGGACGTCGAGCAGGAGCGGTTGTGGAATTGACGATGAGAAGCAAATAAATTATGTTGTAGAGCTTTGCGGGATTTACACGAACGAATTAAATAACTAGCGACATCTTTTAATGATGCCTTGACTCTGAATATTCACATTCTCATACCTCGATTTCACGGCTTTGAATTATTTTCCTCCGGATTATTTTCGGCCCGCCAAATGCGGGTGGCTTCACCAACTTTTTTCAATCGAGTCACATCGCAGGTCAACCATTAAATTAAACCTCAATATGGCTCGAACCCGATAACAGTATTCCCAAAAATGTAAAGGACCCCGCACGATTCTTATGGAAAATGGGTCTCGGTCAAATTCCCTGATTTTCTTATATGTTGTAGCCCAATTTGACACAAGCCAAAAACCATCGTCCGTTACCCAAAAAAATGGACAGTTTTTTTTCTATAAGGGGTTGAAAATGGGTTATTTCAAGGTAAAAAAATATGTTCCAACGTAAGCGAGAACATTTCAACGTCCTTTTTAACACATATGGCTCATGACAATTCCTTTTTTCTTTTGTGGAAAAATCAACCCCCTCCCTCACCCCCAACCCTTACTTGTGAGTATCAAATTCGAAATTACGTTTGAAAGTCATGTAGATAGTTCTATTTTGTCGAATTATCAATTTTGGCACAAATTTTTTTTCCAACCCCCAAACAAGGGGTGGGGTTGAAAAAAAAACCATCGGTCAATTCGACTGAATTTCTGATATTGTGCTTTACCAGTTACGCTAAACAAGATTACCAAGGGAAAACTCATTCGTATGACCAGTTTCCACTCCACAGAGGGTTGAAGTTGACTATAATGACGCATAAAACATTCTTCCATGTCCTAAACCAAATGAATGGAAATAGTGGACTTTCATATCATCTTGTTTCGTAAAAATGTCTATTCTCCAAAAATACTTTCAATCCCGTCCTTCATCCCCTATCCCTGTTTCTGAACATCATATTCGAAACAAATATTGGAATTTATATCAATTTTTATTTCATCCTTCAAATAGTCGCAGTAGCTAGAATAAGAGTGTGACATAATATTTTGCTTTGATTGAACAGCTTTCGCTCCAAATGACATAAAATTCTTCAATCTAAACTATAAGTAGAGGTGTATCCGTACAAAAGAAAAAAGTTAGGAACTATGTAGGTACAGGTAAACATAATTAACCTGCTGTAAAGTTGAGACTTGATAGGAGCACCAATATTTTTAATAATAATCCAGGCAAAAAATCATTCAATCAAATGTATGTCTCACCCTGCTGTAAGGGTGCTAACCTCGGTGCTAACATAACCATAATAGTGAAAGTGAATTTTGAGAGGGGATTCACAATCAGATGCAGAGAATCCGACCGTAGACCTTCTCCTTCATTTTCAAGATTTATTTCGAATATGATGTTCAGAAACAAGGATAGGGGATGAGAGACGGGGTTGAAATAATTTTTGAAGGATAGACATTTTTACAAAACAAGATGATATGAAAGTCCACTATTTTTATTCATTTTGTTTATGACATGGAAGAATGTTTTATGAGTCAGGGAATTGTCATGAGCCATATGTGTTAAAAAGGACGTTGAAATGTTCTCACTTACGTTGGAACATATTTTTTTACCTTGGAATAACCCATTTCCAACCCCTTATAGAAAAAAAACTGTCCATTTTTTTGGGTAACGGACGATGGTTTTTGGCTCGTGTCAAATTGGGCTACAATATATAAAAAAATTAGGGAATTTGACCGAGACCCATTTCCCATAAGAATCGTGCGGGGTCCTTTGACCAAATAACACAGGGATACATTTTTCCGAATCTGCGGCCCTAGACTTTGATTTACCCAGTAATTCTTGACAAGTTTTAACAGAGGAATATTGCTGGTAAATCTAAACAAAATTGAAATCCCCTATCTGCCATTGGTCTATGTAACGTTAATGAATAACCTTATAGCGTGGAGACCTCAGGTGATAATAAGCGCCGCAAAGCAAGAGCGCCTTTCTCTGGTGGTGATTCATGCGTGGCCCCAAGCCGTTGGTAATTTGTGGAAATTCCCTGGAATCCCGTGGCTATCCATTTAATTTGAAGAAATCGTATCCGGTGGAAATCCCGTGGTAATCCCGTGGCAATCCATCACAATCCGTTGAACGTTCTGATGTCCCAGTAATTCACCCGAGGATTCACCCCATGATCATTTGCATCTGAAGTCAACTTTGAATGAAAGAAAAAATTTACATGAACTTAAGTACTCAGGCAAGAGTGTTACTCGTACTTACCTTATAAATATACAGGCAGAACCATGAATATAGCAATAGCAGAACCGAGGGCAGAACACTTAATGAAATTTTCCCAGGAATGTAAACAACTATGACACTCACCTGACATCATGACAAACAACGGCCAAGGCAACAGGGCAGCGGATATGATGCAAGGAGACGCCAGAACTGGCATTTCTTGTCAAAATTTTCTAACCTCTTTGAGCTCAGCCCGTTTTCGCGCAACTTGGTCTATGAGCGTCCGTTACACTCTAGGCAACATGGCCAACCGCGTTTTATTTTCTGCTGGATTTAAAACGTGATCGGCATATATACCTACGTCCTAAAAATACGAAAACTGCTGTCAGCCGCCAGTTTCATAAAATATTTGGCCCTCTTGTGTCTTCAACACAGTTTGAAGTTCTGTTGAGCCCTCTTGCAGTTTCTCGAGGTTTTGGGAGCAGTAGTAAACCCTTTGTGCCTTTCTGTGATATTCAGCCCCAACTCGTGGGGGGCCTTTTGTGTACTAGGTATAATTTGGAGCTCTAATGAGCCCCCTTATGTGTTCATGGCTTCCAAAATTCTAATAAGCTCTCATTTGCCATCTTGTGCTATCTAGGCTCAATTGGACCCCCCCCCCCATTGTTTTTTCAATATGATTTAAAGCTCTGCTGAGCCCCCTTGCATTTTCCGTTACTTTCCAGAGCAAAATAATCACATTTGTGCCGTCATGTCATTCGGAGACCTTTCAGGTCCCCTTGTGGCCCTCATGTCTAATTTGGAGGCCTCTAATAAGCCCACTTATGCTTTCATCTCAGTTTTCATTGACTTTCAGAATACCAGTGGACCCCCTGGACCCCCTTGTGTCCCCGGGATTGTTTGAAGCCCTTCGTTTGGAGCCCCGATGAGCCCTCTTGTGCTTTTCGTGGCTTTCAGAACTCCAGTAAACCATCTTGTGCCTTATTTCATTGCTGCAAGCACCTCATGACTTCACATGATATTCGGAGACCTATTGGGCCCCCTTGTGTCCTCAAATGTAGTATGGAGTCCCCACTTAGCCCACTTAGTTTTTACTGGCTTCAAGAATGAGTACAATAAGCCCCCTTCTACCTTTATTGGTAATATAAAGCTCGTCCATTGGGCCCCTTGTGTTTTTCTGTGTCATTCGGATCTCTATTGAGCCCTCTTGTGCCTTCATGTGTCGTTTGGAGCACTAATGAGCCCCCTAGTGTTTTTCGTGGCTTTCAGAGTTCCAGTAAGCCCCCTTGTGCCTTCTTGCGTTGTTAGAAGCCCTAGTGTGAATCCCTGGTGCCTTCATGCATGAAGGGAGCCCTACCGGGTTCCCTTCATGTCCGCAAGTGTAGTTTGGAGCCCTAATTAATCCCCTTCTATTTTTAAATTTTTTCCTGGCTTTCAGAGCATTTGTAAACATCAAGCCTTCATGTGATATTCGGAGCTCTAGCGGACCTCTTGCGTCCTCCAGAGAATACCAAGCCCTAATTAGCCCCCTTCTGTTTTTTTTTTTGGCTCTCAGGTTAGCCACCTTTTGTCTTCTTGGATTATCCATAGCCCCATTTGGCCCCCTTGTTTCTTCAACGTCTTTTGAGCCCTGCTATGGGGTCAACCTAATACATGACGGTTTGACGTGGCTGGTTGGACGCCTATATTGTTTAAAGCAACCGGTTTGACGCGGAACAGTTTGACTTATGTTCATTTTGCCGCTGAGCCGGGCCAAAAACCACGCAAAAATACAGGGGTGCTCAGCAGGGCTTCAAATGATATTGAAAACACAAGGGGGCCCAGTGAAGCTTCATATAACATACGAAGGCAAGAGGGGTCTTACTGGGGGACTCCATACTACACTTAGGAACACAAGGTGTCGGTGTCCAAAGTCACATGAAGGCACAAGGTGCTTACTAACTAATGCTCCGAAAGCCTTGGAAAAATGAAAGAGGCTTCAAAAAACGTCGAAGAAACAAGAGGGCCAAAGGCAGCTCTAGATAATACAAGACGGCAAAAGGGAGCTCACTGGATTTCTGAGAGTCAGGAAAAAAACATAAAGGGGCTGATTGGGGCTTCATATTCTTTTGAGGACACAAGTGGTCCGATAGGGCTCCGATTATCACATGAAGGCTTGAGGTGTTCAGTTCACTAATGCTCTCAAAGCCACGAAAAGATATGAGGGGAGATCGACAAGTATTCAAGCGATATTAAAGACACAAGGGGGCCCAAGGGAGCTTTATGTAATAAATGAAGGCGGAAGGGGACTGAAATTCTGATAGCTACGAAAAAAACATAAGGGGACTAATTAGGGCTCCAACCTACACTTGCGGGCATAAAGGGAGCCCGATAGGGCTTCAAACGATATTGAAGACACAAAGGGGCCCAATGGATCGAGCTTTATATACCTAACAAATGAAGGTAAAAGGGGGCTTATTGGTACTTACCCACTCTTGAAGCCAATAAAAACATAAGTGGGCTGATCAGGGCTCCGAATATCATATAAAGTCATGAGGTGCTCACAAGAAGGCAACAGATACTGACTGAGACTGACAACTGACTGACAACAACATACTGAGATTCTGATAGCCATGAAAAAACATAAGGGGGCTAGCTGGGACTCCAAACTACACTTGCGGACACAAGGGGGTCTTACAGGGCTCCGTAAGTCCGTATATCACATGAAGGCACACAATGTAACAAATTAAATTACAAAATCATTGTTTCATCTTCCGCAAATTGATGTGACTTTCGAGCCACTGTTCACAGATTACCTTCAAGTCACCAGGTAAAGTCATCTCGGTATCCTTCTCCCGTAAAAAAATAGTATATTATTCAACGAGCATATAATGATAGTTATAATCCACAAGGGTGTAGTTTAGGACACGAGCGAGAGCGAGTGTCGTCAAACACCTGAGTGGATCCAAACCATTATATGCAAGTAGAATACTATGCTTTATCTACGACAATTCAAGTACAAGAATAATTTGGTTCAATTAACCTGCATTATTATTTTGTCTAATAATGAAGTTTCTACCACGTGAACCTCAGACAATATTGTTCTTTTCGTTGCCGGCTTGTCGAAGAAGGGGCAATTGAGAAGTTAAAGGGGTCGCATTGAACGTTTCACAGCAGTCACAGGATTTTGGTTTTTTCTTGTCATGAAACGGCAGCATTTTGGGATGAACGTCCTTGTCTGAGACAAAATGCAATGTTTCTGGTTCATTGGATAACCATTCCGAAGTGGGAAACAACTTAGCTGACGAACACCAGAAAACGACCTACAAACATCCTGGGCCTCCGCAACAGAATCTGCTCCAGTTATAACATCGTCAACGTACATGTCCTCATTGATCATCAAAAGCAACGCCCAACGCGCAATGACTGCAACGGAAGTACGTGTTGGGACTGACGGGTTGAGTATAAACGAGTGAAGTAGTGTAGCGAATGCGAGCGGATCGGGGATGGCCGACAGTTCCAAAAATGGATTTTTCCCTTGCCTGAGAGTGAACGTGTTTTGAGTTGCGAATGCCAAAGAAACCAAAAAAGCAGCCCAAGTGTAGATAGGTCTTAGACATTGTAAAGCAAATACAATAGGCAATAGGCAAATACACAATATAAGTAGAATAACTATCCAGTTGAACCCTTTGTAATTAAAGCTACCAATTTTTAATTACCGTAAATCACCTGGTGAATCACGAGCTCTTCATTTTCTTCACTCCTTTGTTTTAATACGTAACAGTCGCAGGGTGAAAAGTTACCGCTCTGCTTCGAAGTTGCAGAATTTTTCAGCATTTTCTTCACTTCCTTCTTTTATTACGTTATAGTCACAGGTATTGACTGAAAGCTAGTCATACTTGAAGTTGGAGAAATGAAAATATTGTGAAAAAAAAAACGTGGGTGCGTAACCATAGTCACCCTCGGAAGAAGTGAAACTTCTATAGATATGAATCAATCAGCAAACAACGTTCGAAGAGGTGTTCTTTTCGTATACCCGCTCCCTAACGGTTTGTATCATTTTGTTTTTCTTATTATCAATCTTATTATTATTATTATTCTTATTATTATGAGTCACTCAAAGGGCAGAATACTTTCGACATGATTTTTTTCACGATTAGATTTCTTTTGTTTATTTTCTCGCTGCGCTCGGTGCCTGAACTCTCATTCTCCGTCACATGAATAGTGGGAGCGGTACGCAAAAGCATACCGCATTTTGGAGTGCAGTAACGAGATTTTGCATGGGCGTACTTTATACCGAAACAAGCGATTTGACCCGCAGCACTCGATATTTTGTCCCTTAAGGGGCCAATGGGGGCCCTCCAAATTTTCAAGATGCAAGAACTCTCACAAAATAATCATTGAGTATCGTCATGTATGTCATAAGTGAAGCTTACGGGTCTATTGAAAATGTTTTCATCAAATGTCATCGTGTCCAATTCATTCTTCACATTTGAAAAAAAATCTTTCGCAGAGGTCAAAAAAACTGTTTTAATTTTTTCTGCTGTGCAAGAAAACGATAAATTCATATGTTTTGTTGCGTTTCCTAAATCGCGTTCCGTAAGCCCAAATATGAAGACAATTTTTTCGCAGTATAATTTTCTAAAGAAGAGGTGACCTCTTCTGTACACCTTTTTCAACTGCATTTTTTTCAATGTTCCTACTGGATAAGACTGTCAATTTTCGCAGATATGAGAAGCTTGAACTCTTTTCTTAGTAATTTCCATGCTACATGGCTTCAAAACGCACAAGAGAGCCCTAATTTTTTTTTCTGCTGGGCCGTCAAATTTTTGGCATGTTGATTTTGTAGTAGGGGAGACGCGCAAATAAATGAGATCTAGTCCAGGCGAATAAGTTCTACCGGAAAATATACCTACTTATACCTAACGACTCTGCGTTTTGTTGTAATACAATAAAACACGGCATGGAAGAATATTTTCTGTTGAAACCAAGTCGCCTGCGCCTGCAGCCTGGATTGAATATTGGTTCGCGTCTCTCCTACTATTAAATCAAAATATCGTAAGTTGGACGACCCAGCAGAAAATAATTCTTTTTGGGCTCCCTTGGGCGTTTTATAGTCATGTTGCTTCGCAACTACCAAGAAAAGAGTTCGAGGTCTCCATTCCTGCAAAAATTACGAGTGATATCCACTGGGGACATAGAAAGAAATGCTCTTGGAAAAGAGGTACTGAATAAGACGTCACCACTTCTTTGAAAAATACTATTACAAGAAAAATTTCTTCATAATTAGGTTTAGGGATAGCGATTTAGTTGGGAACGCAACAGAACATATGAATGTATCGTCTTCTTGCATAGAAGAAAAAATAAAAAGAGTTTTTTTGACCTCTGCCAAAGAATTTTTTTTTCAAGTGTGAAGAATGAATCGGACACGACGACAATTGATGAAAACATTTTCAATAGACCCGTAAGCTCCACTTATGACATACATGACGATATACTCAATGATCGTCACGCGAAAGTTCTTGCATCTTGAAAATTTGGAGGGCCCCCATTGGCCCCCTAAAGGACAAAATATCGAGTGCTGCGGGTCAAATCGCTTGTCTCGGTATAAAGTATGCCCATGCAAAATCTCGTTACTGCACTCCAAAATGCAGTATCGATGTGTTTTTAGGTGTGTACCACTTTCACTAGAAGTCTCACTCATACCTCTAATACAATAAATATCTATTTTCATCAATAATATTCTCCACAAATAATTATGCGAATGTGACATCGTGACGGATTTTCTTACTGTACGATTTTTCCCGTTATATTACAGCACGGTGAAATGGAAATCTAATAATCTCCACAAAGTATAAGAATGTCGTTTGGAAAATTCGATCTGGTATTAATTTCAATTGGAATAACAAAAACAAAACCACAATAATTTAACAAAAACAAAACAAAAATAACATAAACAAATCAACAAAGTGCAAAAATTAACAAGAAAACAGCTCGGAACTTTGCTTCGATTCGATTCGAAAATGTAACGGTAATCGTCTGCACATGTGAACATGAATTGTCATGAAGCAGACAAATGACAAAAAAGAAAAATGACGGCGAATGAGAGCGCCACGCAATGGTCACAATGATAACTTTTAGCCAAGTCGGGAACCATTCCTGTCGGGTCACCAGCACAACACCCCTGCGCAACACCAAGTAGAGGAGTCCAGTGTCGGCGACAGGTTGGCGATACGCATTACGAAAATAAAATAATCATTTTCGGTTGTAATTGACACTTCCGTTGAGTTAGAATTCATCGATAAAATTAAATTTTAGTTTATGATGGAAGCTGTTGTCCTTAAAACACAATGCAAGCGGTAAAAGAATACTAACTGTAAAGAATAGAATCGAACGCGGCAACAGCTTACTCCCATTTGCTCGGACGAGACACTGGTCACCCCAAGGGCCTGACACTACGTTACGACATAACGTTACACCTCCGCGTACACACCCTCGTTACATGTACCGCGAATTCACTCCCATGTGTGGTTCTGCGTTAGTTGTGTGTTGTGATCTAGGCGCGAGAATAGAAGTTTCACTTCAAATAGGGAAGGAAAAAAGTCAAAAGGTCTTCTAAATTTATCGTACAATCGTACGAACCTAATTAAGTAACAGAAAAATTTATGGTCATACGTCTCTGAATATCACAATGCGCTTAATTTTGACAGCGACCTAAATTATCAATGTTGTTCTTTTTTTTGTGGATTATAAAGTTCACTAGATGCTTTTTGTTCTCAGTTTTCCGTCACCAACTCGAGTTTATTTCTCGGTTTTCCATTTTCGTTTCAATTTGATTCATACACTCAATCAATCAATGAAAGTACAAAATGACTACATCTATAGGTGAAGTATTCAGGGCTTACTTTCTATTTGATTAGTCTAAGATGTCCGAAATCCTATCTACATTGAATTTCAAATTCTATAAAATTTTTCAAATAGTTTTTTTCATATGGCTCATGAAGCCCTCACCAAGTATAAAAATTATCTGTTTCAATTAAAAATTAAATCTCTATTCAAGCTAAGGTTTTAGGACTTTCAGTACAGAAATGCATCAGGTTTTATACAGTTAGGTTGATACAGGTTTTATACAGTTATAGTTGATGAAGAGCACACCAATAAAATTTTGCAGAAGGAGGAAATGAGTTTAAACGAGGTATATTTGAATTTAGAGCAGAGGACAGGGAAGTCTTACAGCTGATGTTGATGCTTGTAAAAATACACCTTCATCGCTCAATTCCTAAGTCATGATAATGATGTAAGCAAACCACCCTGTAAAGTCAGAGACGTAACTTTTTCAGACTTTTCAAAAAATTAGGCAAGTTACAACACCCAATATAATATATTTTGTATTTTATGCAGGTACCCGCCCACTCCATAACCCCGGGTTAAGTTTTATTTTATTCTGAATAAGAATATATGAATCATGAATCAGTCAAATCGAGCGTAGTGTGCTGCATGCCTGCATGTGGGGCGATGTTTGAATTTCGAACAAATCTAAATAGCGGGTGGCTGCAGAGAGGAAATTCGCCGAATTTGTATTCCTTTGACGTTGCAATTTCCAACTTCTTGGATTTTGTTGATGTTAAGTGAGTATATTTTATGCGCTTGGGGGTGTGAATAAATGTGGGTAGGTGAGGGCACGTATCGTATAACTCAACTATCTACTACTGATATTCTTCTACTTTCCTCTCGACTTTCCTAGTTCTGAAAAGTCCATTTGATTCAGTTCTAGGTGTAGGTATATTAGCAATTATTTTTCTTAGTTCATATAGGGGAGGAACTATTCTTTCAGATGCGTTCTTGGTACCTCTACCTCTACCCTAGAGGAATCCATTTTTATCGTCGAAATGAAGGGGCGCACTTATTTGGTTTTTTGGTTCTTTATATCGCCACTTCATGAAAAATGCATTACCACGCACAGTTTCTCTTCATTTTCCTCTGGCTGCTCTGTATCCCCAAGACGGAGTCTTGAACTCTACCGGCGAAATTATTAAAATGAGCCATATAGGTACCTACCGACGGCATTTTCTGGCAAAAAAGGTCGCCACGTACACACAAAATCCAGGGAAATAACCGTAAAAGTGAGTTATATCTACCTGCTTACGCATGGGCAAACAACTCTCGTCACACTTGGCTTTTTTCCGCTGCACATTTCGATTATTTTGGATTTGTAGAATACTAAGAAAACGTTTTTGAAATTAATACGCATGCCAGATAGGCAACCAGTTATACACCGGTGCAGCGAAATTAGCGATAATGAGAAATTGAGAAACTTGATGGAAACTTCTCCGAGTCTTTTCGAGTGTCTTTTACTAGTTTTTTTGAGCACATTTTTTAACGAAATAATAGAAACAGTTTTGTCGGCGCCAAAGCATAACGGGAAATGTGAAATGTGTACTACTGTACTTGATGAAGAAAAAAGGAGAAGAAAGACTTCGCGCACAGCACGAGTGCATGGCACTAGACCGTCACCTCATAAATAAACGGAATAAGCATATCTAGGGCCGGGGGAAAACCGGAAAAGAGCAAACTATACGAACGGGAAATGCAGATTTTTCTTTGCGTTGCGTTTTTCCGAATGCCAAACTTGGTTAATCCATTATTTTTCCTAATCCAATGCGGCGTTTTGCTCCATAAATCGCCCCGCCAACAACAACATTGCTTATCTCGAGTTTGAGCTTTTCGAGTAGTTGAAAATGATGTGAAATTCAAGGCAGTGAAAAGTTGAAAAAGAGGGTTCTCATACAGGGCGATTCATAATTAGATCAAAACAATGAACTACTGAGTATCAAGAGAAAAAAACAAGAAGTTCTATTTTTGAAAAATTGAAAACAAAGTGAATAAAAATGAAGAGCTCACCAAACATTTTTTTGAAGCTCGAAGGACCATAGCTTCTGAATTACGTCAACGCGTGAAAATAGAGTTTCAATGCCGTACGTACTCACACGGTCTTTATTGATACAGGATTCAGTTCTGTCAGTTTTTAAGGCACTGGCGCTGTATTAGCTTATTTGGTACCGTATACCTGCCTATAGGCTTCAATTTCCATAATAACTAGGCCGACAAGAGCAGGGCGAAACTTTCCGGCAAAGGTATAGAGGCTTCCACTCTTGGTGAAGTGGCCTACTGGAAGTCAATAACGCCGATAATTTAAGTTAGGTAACTTCAAACTCGATCAAGCTCTCTGGATTGGATAGCTATCCCAAGGGACCGTAGATATTTGTGTGCTTGAGTGAATAAGAGGACGCTGTTCCGGCCCTGTTATGTTGATCATAGCTCTAGGTAATAATTAATTTGTGAAAATAATTATGTTACGAACTTCGGTTTCGCCTATTTCGATTTTCAAACACTGATTGTGCTACTTTCAAAATTCAAACTACACTGTATTTCGTGTTACTCCACGAGTATACAAAAAATTATCGCACACTTGTAATAGATTTACAATAATCGCCAATGTTCTTTCCGCTAGTCCTGTGATCACGTCAAAACATGGATTTTGTATGAAAACAACGAACACCTTAGTTGGCAACACTTCTTGTCAAAGTGACAGCCAATGGAATATTTGCGGATCAATAGATATACAACGACCTTCCTGTAGGGTGTTTCGTAACCAAAAAGACCTTCGAGGGTGGGATAATGCTGATTGAATACATTTTACATTTTGTTTGACAGCTGCAGTGTAGAATGTGGCGAAGGGAGAGGGTGGGAATAAGAAGTGACAGTAAGTGCTGCCAACCTAGTAGAGATTGTTTTCATCAAAACCCAACTTTTGACGTCATCACTAATTGAGCGTATAGGAACGATCTCCCTGAAGCGGCTCCGCCATTCGCGAACGTTCCAGAACCACCACTTCGACTTTACCATTACACCTCCGCCGTTATTCCCGAATGTACTGGAACGGCTCGAGAGCTCGAACGAACTCGTAGCAGTACTTTTGCTCAAGTTGACAGAGTAGGTACCCCAGATTTTATCTCTGATCATTGAGGCATGATCAAAGAGTCGACAAAGGCAATCGCAAAAGAAGCAGAGGATACTCTCTTATCGAAAAAAACATATTTCTAGTCCCGCCTTCCCCTGCAAGTCTTATTGAAGTTCGGGAAACTGACGGTTTCAATTCAACGGATACGTAATCATTCAGCTGAGGAGTTTCGCGCTTATATTTGCCCATCGCGCGGTCATAAATAAGGGAAACAATAAAATAAATCGGCCAGAAGAATAACCCCGCCAGCACTACCACTAGCACCACCACCCGGAGCCACAAAACAAAGCTCGCCTCTCTCTTGTGAAAAATATCAATTTGCACATATAACAATAAATCCGGGAACAATTCAATTTGCATGCCGGCCATATATTTCCGTGTGTTTCCCCCAGTTTAAGATCGAATCTGCGGCCAAATAATAAAATATGGCCTCTCGGTCTCGCTGCTGGTGAGGACCGAGAGGAAGAGGAGTCATCGGCTGTTGTTGTGTAGTGGCGTATCTATCTTGTTCGCCCTCTCGAATTTATCTTGTGTTTGCGTGCGTAATATATCTGTATATTGGTTTACAATACTGCGGCTGCACATAATTCAATATGGGGGAGACATATTTTGTCCTTCCTCTCTCCATCCCCTTGCTCTTTAGCATTCGGCTTTAATTTGTCGTGGCGCGGTCAATGGCGAAAGGTCGTGTATCCCAAAACATAGAGCCTCAAATCGAACTGTAGAAGGAGAGGATGGCGTTTTAGCCTTCTTGCCTGCGATAACAGCCTCAGGAGAAACTGGCGGTGAGTGGGTATTGTACGAAACTCGCTGAAGATCCCGATGTGCAAATGGTACCATCTGCACGATTAGCGGAAGTATCGCGTGCTGATGAACACATCAGCGAAATTGAGCAAAGCGATATCTAACTGCGATCATTTTTACTTTCCCGGCCCCCACATCAACAATAACATGGAAGGGAAAGTACCTATTGGAATCGTACAGAAAAAAAGTTTTGAGATTTCGACGGATATATCCATTATGAGGTCCCCCAAGACGATTAAAACCATTTCCAGTGTGATGTCTGTCTGGATGTCATGCCTGCTTAGATTGAAAGTTGCAGAAAAGCATAAATCAATTTTTGAAGGAAAAAGTTTCGAAATCGGACCCACGGTTTTCGAGTTTTCTTTCTCTGGAAAAACTGCAAATTTTACAACTTTTAATCGCGTGAACGGATTTCAACCATTTTGTTTTAAACAAAAGGTAGGGGAGGGTGTTCCACAATCAGACATGTTCCACAATCAGACAGAGCTGTTATTTTCAAAACGCGCGGGTCAATACGGCTGAAATTTGCATATCATTTAAATGGTGGGTAGTCCAAGTGTCAAACAAAACGGCGACATCAAGAAATTATTTCCTTAGTTTTTAGCGGACATAATTGGTTTTGGGTATATATTTTATGTCAAATGCATGCTGAAAAGGTAGCGTCTCACTAATTTTCTGTAGCTTTATAGAATACCGCTTTATTACTAACGATCATAACCTCTATTTGTCTAGATCGGAAAGTAGTTTTGATGTGAAAATTATCAACAGCTTTTGTGCAGTAAGAAGTTTTAGGTCTCGAGGACATTTGTTCCACAATCAGACACGTCTCTGGTTCCACAATCAGACGCGTCTGATTGTGGAACACGTTATTGTTAATCGAACATAAACTGCAACAACTCTTTTTCTTCAATTAGTAGTGCAAGATCATGGCGAGAGGACGGAAGCGCAAAACCGATAAGGGTCAGTTTGATCAAGAAAATATGAGATCCGCTGTAAAACTAGTTCTTGAAGATAAATGGTCCATCAGACAAGCTGCTAACCGTTACGGCCTAAAGTTCCAGACGCTTTATTGCTATGTTAAAAAACAGAGAATAGACCTTACGGCCAAAATCCGGATGTCACCAAATTATGCTTGTCGAAAAATATTTTCTGCAGAACAAGAAAGAGCCTTGGTTGAGTACATCATCAACTGTTCAAAAATGTGTTACGGCCATTCCGTTGTTTCTGTTAGGCAACTGGCATATGAAATGGCTGAAGCTAATGGCATAAATGTTCCACAACGTTGGACTGAACAAAAAGAAGCAGGTCGGGAGTGGTTCTTGGAATTTATGCGTCGACATCCCCAACTCAGTACTCGTCAACCGGAAGCATGTAGTTTGTCTAGAGCTACGTCATTTGATCGTCACAACGTGGGTATTTTCTTTAATAATTTGGAAGACATATTGAGGCGTTATCCCGAATTCGCTGATGGTACTCGAGTCTTCAATTTGGATGAAACTGGAACAACTACAGTTCAAAAAACAAGAAAGATTGTAGCCCGCAAAGGAATTAAACAAGTTAATTCTTGTACAAGTGCCGAGCGTGGCGTTTTGGTCACAACTTGCTGCATTGTGTCTGCTGCTGGGATTTCACTCCCCCCTGCAATGATATTTCCACGAAAAAAGTTCAATCCAAAAATGACTGCAGATGCTCCTGGGGGCACATTGGGACTTGTGTCTGATTCAGGATGGATGACGAAAGATATTTTTCCGGAGGTGATGAAACATTTTATCAAACACACAGCGAGTACTTTGGATAATCGTTCGTTGTTAATCATGGACAATCATGAGAGCCATATCAGCATCAACACTTTGAATATTGCGAAGGAAAACGGGGTGGTAATTTTGACGTTACCACCACATACATCTCACAAGCTACAACCATTAGATGTGGCAGTTTTTTCACCTTTCAAAACCTACTACGATGGCGCGGTTCAAACACGCCTTTTGAGACATCCTGGTCAACCCATTGACATTTACGAAGTGGGTGCATGCGTGAACAAAGCTTGTGAACGAGCAATGACTCCTGCAAATATCATGTCTGGTTTTAGGGCCACTGGTATTCACCCCTTCGACAAGTTTATTTTTACCGATGACGACTTCGCCCAGAGTGAAGTGACAGAGATTTCACAGAAGGAAATAACACAACCACAACTACGAATGACAATCCGGAGATCGCTGAAATTAAGGATACTGAAGAGGACCAAGACATTCCATCAACTTCTGCCTCGGTCTCCTCATGTGCGGTTTTGGATTCAACGCAAAACAATGATGAACAATCTGTCTGTGAAACCCGTCCTTCCATTGGCTCGGAGAACAAAGAAGTCCAAAAAGTTGAACACAGGGACGAACCGCCATCAAGAGAAATCAAGAAATTGGGCCAATTGGCTAAATTTAGAAGTCCGGAGGAATTCAGAGGTTACCCGAAAGCGGCACCAAGAAAGAGCACAAGGAAACCTAGAGAAAAAGGAAGAAGCTTTATCCCGACCGACACGCCAGAAAAAGATGCACTTGAGAAAAAGGAGGCGGAGAAAGAACGGAAGGGAACTTTGAAAATATCGAAGCAAACAAAAAGGAAAATATTGGAGGACAGTAAATCATCAGAAGATGAAGAAGTTGAGTCAGACGATTCTTTGGAAGCATGGTCTGAGAAAAGGCCGACCCTATGCCTTTCACAGCAGTTAGAGAAGCCTCCGGAATTGAACGATTTTGTCTTAGTGGAGTTCACGGACAAATCTAAAAAAATTTATTTCACGGGACAAATTCTCAACAAAAATGACGAAGGAGAATTATGAGGTGCAGTTTTTGCGTCGTTCAACAAAATGTCAGGATAGCTTCGTTTTCCCTATCCTAGACGATATTTCCATTGTCAAGGAGGAAAATATTAGGCTTATTTTGCCTACACCTCTGGGTCGTGGTGTAACAGTTCGGCAAAGAGCTTTTCTGAAATTTGAAGTTGATTTCGATAGCTACGAAGTGCGTTAGTGTTCTTTTTGAGTTTTGCTTTGTTTTTTTTTTGCCTGTATTTTTTGGTATTCTAACATTTCATGTTACACATATTTTTCAACAAATAAACTATATAACCAACAAATAAATATATGATCAGTAACCTACTTGAGTCTGACTTATTGCGGAATCAAAAAAACAAGATCGTCTGATTCTGGAACACCTTAGTTCCACAATCAGACAAAATCAATTTTTTTTCAATTGTACGTTTTTCCAATCCAATCATATGTTTTTACCGTTTCACTAGTTCAATAGCATTGCTATATATTGAAGTTAGTTATGTTGAAAAATTGCAGAAAAAACGTAAAAAATAAAAATTTCACGGCAATTTTAAATTTTTTGTCTGATTGTGGAACACCCTCCTAAGTAACTGGTTCTTGAACATTTCGTACAATTTTTTTCCAATTTCCCGGGAATTTTCCAGGTGAAAATGTGAAACCGGCCTGGGTTTTCGAGACCGGACTTGAATGATGGAGCTTATAAAGTGGAGCCTGATTCTCAGCCTTAATATTCGTTGAGCCAGGATCCAGAAATCATGATTTTGGTTTCCTCCCTGGGGACTTGACGTATCATACTTTTTTGGATTTCCCACAACACTAGCATGAAATCAAGCTATGAAACGTTTTCGTATCGAGTAGCCAGAATCAATCCCGAAAAAAATACACACAAAAAAGTTAGGGTAATTTTTACCTCGCTTTTTCCCAAGTTACCTCCGGATAATTTTTTTATTGATTTTTACCCCATCTTATTGAGCATAAAAGTTTTGGTGTAGTTTCGGGGTAACAATGAAAAAACATCTTTAGGTGCATTGCGTGTAGTAAACCGCTCCAGTCGGGTGATAACTCTACTGCAGCAACGCTCAGCGCAGCCAGAAATTAAATGGGTGACCGCCGGTAGGTGGTGCCATCAGTGGGCGAGCTCATCTGACTCTTAGGCAGCAGTCACACTGGAGCCACTACCACCCATTACCACCCACCACCACCCCGTGACCGGACAATTCGTCGCGTGAACAATTCGTCAAACGGACAATTCGTCGCGGACAGTTCGTCGCACGAACAATTTGTCGCAATTTTTTTTCGCCCTTTGCCTTGGTTTTACTAACCCGTTTTGTGTTTTCTCTTGCTTTTAGAGTTCTAATGGACCACTTTTACCTTACTGTATTATTTAAAACCCTTTTGGGCACCCTTGTTTTTTCAATGTCTTTGAACCTCTAGTGAGTCCCCTTGCATTACTCCGCGCACTTCTAGTACTGCACCGAGCTTCCGGAACTCTAATTCGGAACCCTATCGAGCCCCTTGTGTCCGCAAGTGTTGTTTGGAGACCTAATTAGCCCTTCAGGTTTTTTCATGACTACCAGAATCCCAGTAAGCCCTCTGTTGCGTTCTTGTGCTATCCAGACCTCCATTGGGCCTCCTTGTGTCTTTAGTGCAGTTTTGAGCCATTGGCGAGCCCCTTGCATTTTTTTTCTGAACTCTACTGAGCCCCCTTACAATTTTCTGTGACTTTCGTAGCACTAGTACCCAAGCCCCTTGTGCCTTCATGTGGTGTTCGGAGCCCTGAGGGGTTTCTTACGTCCCTTAGTGTAATTTTGAGCCCTAATGACCTTTCTCATATTTTTCATAGCTTTCAGAATTCCAGAAACCCCCATTTTGAAAACTTGTGTTATCAAGAGCCCCACTGGACCCCAGTTATGATTTGAAGCCCGGCTATTCCCCCTTGTATTTCCTGTGACTTCCGGAGCAGCCAGCAGCGTTGTGCTATCATGTCATATTCGGAGCCCTACCAGGCCCCTTTGTTTCTTAAAATGTAATCAAAGCTCTGATAAGCCCCAGAGCTGATAGGCTTCCAAAGAAAATACGTACCAATAAGCCTATTTTATTACACAGATCTCCAGTAGGCTTCCTTGTGTTTTTAACATCGATTGAAGCTCTGTTGGGCCCCCTTTTATTTTTCCGAAGCTTTCGGAGCACTAGTGAACCCCTTGTGCCTTCATGTAATATTCGGCCTCCTATTGGGCCCCCTTGCGTCCTCAAGTGCCGTTATGTGTTTCAGAGCTTTCAGAATTCCATTAAGCCCTCTTTTATCATCTTCTGTTATCCAGAGCTTCATTGGGCCCCCTTCTTGTGTCTTCAATGTAATTTGAAGACCTGCTAAGTCCCCTTGTATTTTCCGTTACTTTCGGAGCACTAAGCACCCTTGTGCCGTCATGTCATTCGGAGTCCTATCGGTCGAAGCATTAATAAGTCTATTGTGTCTTCATATGATATTCCGACCCTTGTTGACCCCCCCTCCCTGTGTCTGCAAGTGTAGTTTCAATCAGCCCCGTCATGTTTTTTCATGGCTTTCAGGGTATCTCAGTAAGCCCAGAGGTAATCCTTTTGCCTTCTTTTGTTGAACTGCTGAGTCCCCTAGCATTTCTCCGTGGGTCATGGAGCTCCATCGGGCCCCCCTTGTGCCCTAATGTATCGTTTGGTTTGGAACCCTGATGAGCCTCCTTATGCTTCTCGTAGCTTTCAGAATTTCAGTGAGCCCCCTTGTTGCCCCAGTTGCCCTCCAAGGGCCCCCTTGTCTCTTCAACGTCTTCTTAAGCCCTGCTGAGCCCGATAGCATTTTCCCGTGGCTTACGGAGCTCTATCGGGCCCCCTTGTGTTCTCATGTATCGTTTGGAGCCCTGATGAGACCCCTTATTCTTTACGTAGCTTTCAGAATCCCAGTGAGCTCCCTTGTGCCTTCTTGCGTTGTTAGAGGCCCTAGTGGCCCTCCAAGAGCCCCTTTGTTTCTTCAACGTCTTTTGAAGCCCTGCTGAGCCCCATAACATTTTTCCGTGTTTTACGGAGCTCCATCGAGCCCCCTTGTTTCCTCGTGTATCGTTTGGAGTCCTGATGAGCCCCCCTATTCCTTCCGTAGCTTCAAAATTCCAGTGAGCCCCCTTGTGCCTTCTTGCGTTGTTAGAGGCCCTAGTGGCCTTCATCCGGCCCCTTGTTTCCTCATGTATCGTTTGGAGCCCTGATGAGCCCCCTTATTCCTTCCGTAGCTTTGAGAATATCAGTGAGCCCCCTTGTTGCCCTAGTTGCCCTCTAAGGTCCTTCTTGTTTCATCAACGTCTTTTGAAGCCCCGCTGAGCCCCTTAGCATTTTTCCATGGCTTACGAAGTTCTATCGGGTTCCCTAGTGCCCTCATGTATCGTTCGGAACTCTAATGAGCCCTCTTTTTTGTAGCTTTCAGAATTTCAATCAGCCCCCTTGTGTCTTTTTGCGCTGTTAGAGGCCCTAGTGATCTTTCGTGACCCCCCATTATTTTTCGTCTTTTGAGACCCCGCTGAGCCCCCTCACTTTTTTCTGTGTCTTTTGGAGTTGATGAGGCCCTATCGGCCTCCTTGTGTCCGAAAGGGTAGTTTGGAGCCCCAATTAGCCCCCTTATGTTTTTTTACAGCCAGCGATCTGAATTCAAGCAAACTTCATTGGACCTCCTTGTTTCTTCAACGTGTTTTGAAGCCCTGCTGAGCCCCCTCACATTTCCCTTGACTTTTGGTGCATAAATAGGCACCTTGTGTTTTCATGTGATGTTCGGAGCCCTATCAAGCCCCCTTGTGTCCTTAAGTGTGATTCAGGGCCTTAATTAGCCCACTCATGTTTTTCTTGACTCTCAAAGTACTACAGTGAGCCCCCTCTTGCCTTGCTTTGTTATAGAGAGCTCCATTAGGCCCCCTTATGTCCTCAATATAGTTTGAAGCCCTGTTGAGCCCCTTTGCTTTTTTCCGTGGCTTCGGAGCTCAATCGGGCTCCCTTTTGTCCTCATGTGTAGTTTGGAGCCCTGATGAGCCCCTATGTGTTAATTGTCCGGCCACGCATCCAGAAGTGTCGTTCCTTTTGCGACGAATTGCCCGCGACAAATTGTCCGTGCGACGAATTGTCCTAGAACCCAACCACCCACTACCACCAAGCACAATAATCGGCCATGGTCCCACTGAGCCACCGGTGACCACCGTTTCCCCCTCCTGAATTTGACATATCAATTGTCACTTCTCATGTTGCCAAGCTTATAGCGCTTCGCTCATGACACTCTAGTGCTGTGATTGCTCTGTTTGTTTCACACACAGTATGGAAGTAGTATGGAAAAGAGAGATGCACATATCGGTTTGTGCACACACCAGTCGGTCACGGCCACGACAACGAAAATCAATAATTATCATGTAGCCACTATACAGAACGAAAAATCCCTGGACAAGAAATGTAACTAGTTTGGCATGGCGAAAGGTTGTTTGGTGGAAGGTGACCACTAGGAGTGGTTGCAATGTGACCAGCGCCATTACATTGCGTGTGTTTGACTTTTGGTTGATGGTAGTGGATGGCAGTGGGTGGCTTCAGTGTGATTGCTGCCTAAACCGGTTGAAACTCTTCCTCGGGTGATCATGGGCAAACCCTCCGAGTACGTCACGCCTACAACCGGCAGTACGGCAATGTGTAGAGGAAAACTGACGGCGCAGTCAGGGAAACGGACAAAGTTGGAGACGGACTATCGCAAGGCGTGGATGTGTCGGACATCTACAGCTGCGTCGGGGGTTGAAGACAGAGTCCAGGTCAACCGTGCACTTATCGGTCCCAGGCCTTGGGTCATCTAACATCCAGGCACCACATTGTGGCTTGATGAGTCCGGCTGGTCAGGGAAGGGGTACAATGGGCCCATTAGCGAGACTTACGCGCCAGGTGGAACAACGTTCCAGCAACTCCCCCCAATAAATTCAGAAATCCAGAATCCAAGCCACTTTCTTGAAGCCCGGAGGCAGTCTGTTCAGAAACGCCAATTTTAAAATGAGATTCAAAATCTCCAAATTAAATATTATGATGCACACATACACGCACACATTCCTGATTCAAGTAAACTGCAGAATTCAGAGGGTGCATCGGCTTCGGTAAATTCAACGAGCACGTGTATGCATGGATGTTTGTATTCCAGAGGAAGCAGGCAACTCGGAGAAAAATACGTTAACCTCGGGGAAAAATGTGTGATTTGAATGGAATCGGGAATAACGCAGTAGAGTAGGTAGGCATCAGCAGTGCTACTAGGTTATGCCGGAAAATTTCATATTTAGATATGCACGTCTTGTTAAATTATTCCGACGTATTGAAAATGTAGTGGAGAAAATTTCCAGATGGATTCCGGGCTGCACAAAGGTACGATTCAGATAGGAATAAGTAGGTATAGGCACTCAGTAGTCCAGAGAATGTGCGGTTGGATTGACTTCGCCTGTAATCACGCTTTGGGCTTTGCTTTCTGTACGCGCCGCATTTCAAAACGCAACCCCTTATTGCTTGCTCTCTTCGGGACCAACAGAAGGAGAATTCTGTATCATTCATGCGGAAAAACTCGCTAATTAGACGTATAATACCTACTTTCCAAACTTCTTAGTTTTACGAGCAAAAGAATTAATTGTTTGTCGGAGGTCAGTCGGCGTGTTATTCGAGAAAACTTTGCTTTTGCTGCGCTTTAAACACATTAGGAGACGAACGTTACGTTTAAACCGGAGTAGTACTAAATACTTGCCAAAAAAATCGGTTGTGTCACCCCACATCTTTCCCGACTAGTATACAGCAACTTATGGGAATTTTAGTTCGAAACGTCCCTTCAGGTGGAAATTAGAATTCGAGAGAGAGAGAGATTGAAAATAATTTGCAGAATAACTGAAAATTTTGTCAGGGAGTGTTGTAGGACGCTCCGGGTATTCAGGAAACTCCCTGGATGTCGAGTATTCTTTATTGACCTCCACTCAACAATCCTTAATCTCTGAATGAATCTTCTAGAATCCTCTCGGTGCTGTTCGTCGACAACCGTCAAAATCCCCCTTCCGCCTCCTTTGTCCATCCCGCGCTGTCAACCGCCCTTGCCACCGTGTTGGACACGTTCACTGGCGCCTTTCACTCCCACGGGGCACCTCACATTCGGCCATACTGACACAAGTTCGTCCTCGAACGACTCCATTTGCAATAGAGCATGCAAGAGTAGGCGTGGCGATGTTCTCAAGCTGGAGGTGGAAATAGTAGGCAGGACGGCAGATCGAGGCCAGGGAGGACAAGATGACCTGGCAAATAGTAACAAATCAAGAAATACTCGGCACTTTGTTTTTTTTTCCTCAAATAGAAAAACTTGAAAAACTTCACATAAATAACTATAAACTCCATAAACTGAGAGTCAACGAAGAAAATAGTGCACTTGCGGACACAAGTGTGGCCGTACCGGACGGCTGTCATTATGCATAAATCATTTTGAAGATCAAAATGTAAATCAGAACATGGATTAGTGCGAAGATCAGAACGAAGATTATGTCGAAGTTCAAGACGGAGATCATTTGGAAAAGCAAGACGTCGATCATTTCGGAGATAACCTGGACCATTGCGAATATCCAAACGTAGATCATTTCGGAGATAAGAACGTAGATCAATTCGAAAAGCAAGGTGGAGATCAGAACGTAGATCATTGCGAAGATCAAAACGTGGATCATTTTGGAGATCAGAATGTAGAACATTTTGAAAAGCAAGTCGAAGATCAGAACGTGAATCATTTCGAAAAGCGAGTCGTAGATCAGAACGGAGATCATTGCGAAGATCAAAACGTGGATCATTTCGGAGATCAGAACGTAGATCATTTTGAAAAGCAAGTCGTAAATCAGAACGTAGATCATTGCGAAAAGCAAGTCGTAGAGCAGAACGTAGATCATTGCGAAGATCAAAACGTGGATCACTTCGGAGATCAGAACGTAGAGCATTTTGAAAAGCAAGTCGTAGATCAGAACAGAGATCATTGCGGAGATCAAAACGTGGTTCATTTTTGGAGATCAGAACGTAGATAATTGGGAAGAACAAGTCGTAGATCATTGCGAAGATCAAAACGTGGATCATTTGGGAGATCAGAATGTAGATCATTTTGAAAAGCAAGTCGTAGATCAGAGCGTAGAGCATTGCAAGGATCAAAACGTGGATCATTTCGAAGATTAGAACGTAGATCATTTTGGAAAACAAGTCGGAGATCAGAACGTAGATCATTTTGAAAAGCAAAGCGTAGGTCAGAAAGTAGATCATTTTGAAAAGCAAAGCGTGGATCAGAGCCTAGATCATTTCGGAAAGCATGTCGTGGATCAGAACGTAGATCATTTTGAAAAGCAAAGCGTAGATCAGAACGTAGATCATTTTGAAAAGCGAAACGTAGATCAGAACGTAGATCATTTCGGAAAGCATGTCGTGGATCAGAACGTAGATCATTTTGGAAAGCATGTCGTGGATGAGAACGTAGATCATTGTGAAAAGCAAAGCGTAGTGTTTAATAAATAACAATATTCTTGCTTTGTTGAATGATATACTATTATTAATTCAAAAGCGTCGGTCTGCTCCCTTCCCCATGACCACAGTGAGTGCTTTCTCAATAACTTGGTAAGAAGTTGAATGATGAAAGTATAATTAGGGATAAACTCCCGAAAATAGTTTGACAAGCCCAAAAACTGGCGAAGCTCTTTCTTGGTGCTCGGTGCAGTCAATTTGAGAATCGCGGCGACCTCTCGACGGTCTAGACGGACACCATCTGCAGAAATTTCTCTGTCCAGATATTTGATTTCCTTCAAGAAAAATTTACATTTAGCTGGTTGTAGGGTCAAGTTATACTTCCTGAAAAGGCGCAACACGTTTTCAAGTTTAGGAAAATTTTCTTCTATGGTTTTCGAAGGAATTAGAACATCATCGAGATAGATGAAAGCAGTTCCGGGCTCTAATCCACTCAGAAGGTCTGACATTATCCGTTGAAACACAGACGGCGCATTGCAAAGACCAAAACTCATCCGTAGAAATTCGAATTTTTGATCTGGTGTTATGAAGGTCTTTTTTCGATAGAATCAAGGCCCATAGGGACTTGATGATGGCCCGAAAATAAATCAAGACGTGTAAGAAACTTGAAATTGGCCAATTGATCAATTTGATCTCCAATAAGAGGGAGCGGGAATTTCTCTGCGATCGTGATACTTTCCAATTTACGCAGAGCCGAAAATTTCCGTCAGGTTTTGGAATCAATATGACTGGACTGGAGTACGGCGAAGTGGATTTACGAACGATATTGTTATCCAAAACTCCGATGTGAGTTTTTAGTATTTGACGTTGCGATTCCGTTAAGCGATATGGATTATAAGAGACCGGGTTAGTACTCGTTAGTTTGATGTTCATTTCCAACACCAGTATTTCTTGTAGATTAGTTGCAATGCAATCCCGATAGGTGTTGAGAAGTTTAAGGAGTCGTTCAGTATTTTTGTTGCAAACAATTTCAATTTTCGAAAGGGAATTCAGTTTTTGAATGACGTTTATGTTCAAGCTCGTGTTAAAGTTAGGCAATTCGGAGCACGTGCTGAATTTTATGGCTCTTCCATGTTTCTAAAAAAAGACATGGGGTACGAGAAAACAGCTGCTCTTGCTGAACTTCAATAGCTTCCCCCGCTTTCGAGTATAATTGTTTTGAAATTTTTTTGCAGGCTGAAGAAACGAGTTTTTGAGAATTTATCATCACCTCGAATTTTCGAAAACCGTGAGGATTTTATTGAGCTACTTTCCTTCCCAACCAACGGGATTATTCTTGGATTTTTTGGTGTCCCTATCTCGACAATGGGGACTTCTTGAAAATTTTGGAACAAAAGAAAAGAATGAGAAAGAAGGGCTCCAATTGATGGAATGCATTGGTGACTGTGATCTGGAGACCGTGCGCCATAACAAACCAAAACCAAAACATATAGACAACTTGAAATTTGAAAAGTGGTCGGATGTTCCTGTGGCGCCTTCTATTGACGTTCTAGCGAAAGTACCATTTGGTTTTCTCAGAATAATATCTATTTCGATTCCAAGTTTTTGCGATACAATATTGAAGCTCGAGCCTCGAGCTGTGCGGTATTTTCACCTCCCCCGAAATATTCTTTGCCTGCTGTGGCAGGAAGCCGATATACACAATTTTCTTATTCGTTCAATTTCGATAGAATATTGTTCTATTGGTGATATACTAACCGTCAGTTAGAGGAGCTTATGGCGTGGTAGTTAGCGCGTTCGACTACCACTCCGCAGAGGTCGTGGGCTCGATCTCCACCGGGGACGGATTTCCGCCTCGAAAACAAGCTTCTTATTGGTTTAGTTGGAATGCTTGCTGAATGCAAGACACGTGAATGTGTGTCGCATAGCACGTAAAATACGAACGATGGTGCCGACCCCATGCGATGTTGGTGGTCGTTGAAAATCCCTACCCTGTGTTGGAACCCACAGGGGTTCGGCAAAATTTCCGGTATTCGCTATGTGCGTTCGCCAAAAATGTGGGAGGAGTCGACATCAGCGCTCAAGGTGACGATTCACGGAACTGAATAATGCCTATTAATTCTGTTTTCGGTAGCTAGATGCCGCTACTCGACTGAATGCACATGGTGATTCCGCTATGTGCGTTCGCCGGGAGGAGTCGACTCAGCGCTCAAAGTGGTGATTCACGAAACTGAAGGATATGCCTATTTGTGTTATTTTCGGCTGCGAGATGTCGCTATTCGACTGAATGCACATAGCGGATAGTGGAGGAAAGCATTCATCGGCGTCGGTGTTAGGCCTTGTTGCGAAAATAGGCCGACGTTAATTGAACGAATGAAAAAAAAATTGAAAAAAAGTAAATTAGGCGGCTCTCTAGCATTTCCAAGTTGCAGATCATGCAGTTTACATCTTGCTAAGTTCTTATGAAGCCGTGATTAACGAACATGATCAAGATAAGATTTTTATAGATGCGCAGCGAAGCCAGACATAAATACCTTTTTTTTCAAGATTTTATTGCAGGTACTTTTTTGAAAAAGTTATGATTTTTTTTTTGTGAAATTCGAGATTTTTTGAGTGAAATTCATGACTGTGGAATTGAATAGCCCCTTGAAATAGACCTAAAGGGGGCCTATATGGTTATTATGGTATTTGTGACGTGACGACGTGATTTCTTCAACCAGCTGAAATCCGGAAATCCCTGCCGCTGAATGAGAGATTGAGAAGCACTTCGTAACGTGATTGTATGAATAAACGGTCACCATTGCATTGATTATGCACTAACAGTTGGCTAAAGGCACAAAGTAAAGATATCTCACACATTTTACTTTCCCGCATCCCCACCGACATGGAAGGAGAAGTATTTTAGCGATATAATAATGCAAAAACCAGAAACAGAAGAAGAAAGTTAGGCTAGAATGACGAGACAATGACCTAAAGTCACCGATCAATTTGAAATTTGGAAAGGCATGATTTTTCTGTCGAGTGAGCTGATTAGTTTTCGGTTGTCACTGTTGTCGAACGACAGTGTCACTATCAAAAAATGACAGAAGCTGTATCTCACGGAGCTTCACTTTTCCGTCTAGTCAGGTACCATAGATTCAAAAAACTGATCCCGTGGGGTCCTTCGTAAAGGGGGCAAGAGACCTTTTATTTCTCATAGTCCTATATGTGGAGATACCAAAATGTTTTGGTGCCACTTTCAAAATGGCGTCATTTCAAAATGGCGGCCATTTGTTTCCGGTGACATTTATCCGGACCTAACTTGCTTCATTGTCATCCGATTTGAGATTTTTTTTTAGAAATACGTGAATTCATAATATTCTTTATCCGCTGCTGTCATTGATTGTCATTTATATCTATCTGTTTGACCGGAATGGGGCCTTGCGCTGCCACTTTCACACACCGAGGGCGCCACAACCGTTGGGGGGCAAATTCGACAATTTTGAAGGCGTTGACGCTTCAGCGACCGACGTCCGTCATTTTATGTCTTGATTTGAAATTTGGATAACCTCTGTTTCTTGCTTGACGTCTCCAGTCACTGTCAGTTACTGATCAAACTACTCAAACTCCCCTGTTTTTCCCGTCGTTACGGCCGCTTCATCGAAGTAGGCGCCCCCTACGGTAGTGGCGACCTCACGTTGAGTTTTTCAATTGCAAGGCCCCATTAGAAAAAAACTGGAAATTATGATGACTTTTAGTCCTATAGGTTTCTCGACTGTTTCTCAACCTAATTCAAGTTGTATTGATCCTAACAGCATCTACAATAAATAAATAGTATGAATAGTATAAATAATAGTAGTTTTTCCAAAAAGTAAAAAAACCTGGAAAATCGATTTTAGTAGATTTAATAGATTTTTACGATCCCTATTGTCTCAGGTGCTGTGTGCTTCCCTGTGAGAGGCATGCCTGGCAAATATTTTTCCATTATTCTCATAATGTATGAAGTTACCGAAATGCTTTGGTGCCACTTTCAAAATGGCAGCGTACCGATTTGGCGGCCACCTGGATTTTAATAATGCAAAAATTCCAACTCGGTAATCAAAAGAGTTATAGTGTTTACGTGTTTGTTGTGTTAATACATGAGATGTAATGACTTTTATATAAGTTGTATATGGATATTACAGTTTATGTATTTAAGCTGACACTTGTCAAAATAACCTCAAAAACTACAAAAATTTCACAATTTTCAATAGAACAAACACGTAAAATGTTGTACAACACTCGTGGCTTGTTACACAAGATGCTTTCCGACACTCAGCCTCTCACAGAACTCGGGCTGCGCCCTCGTTCTGCAAATTTCGGCTTCGTGTCTGAAAACCACTTATGTAACAGCCAACTCGTATTGTAAACTACTATGAAAGTCATAAGGTAGATTAACAATTCAATGCTTGCTAAAATAAAACGAACCGCATCTCCATTTCTTGAGTCGTTCGTGAAAAATCCACTGATTTTTAATAAAATGTCAATTTTTATGCAACTGACCACTAATATCGGAATTTTCCAGGAACGGCTCAAGATATGGAGATGCGATTTGTTTAATCTTAACAAGCATTGAATTGGAAATCTACCTTGTGACTTTCATCACTATAACTCTTTTGGTTACCGAGTTGGAATTTTTGCATTATTGAACACCTCACCAAAATCCAGGTGGCCGCCAAATCGGTACGCTGCCCTTTTGAAAGTGGCACCAAAGCATTTCGGTAACTTCATACATATGGGAATAATACAAAAATATTTTCCAGGCATGCCTGTCACGGGAGAGCACACAGCACCTGTGGCAATAGGAACCGTAAAAATCACTGATTTTCTAGTTTTTTTTTCTTTTTTTGGAAAAACTATTTGGCACAAATGCAAATTTCGGACGATAGCATATAGAGAACATCAATCTATACCCGATCAAAAGAAAAATCATTAATATCGGTTTGAGTCGAGCGAAAATAGGCGTAAGTTGAGTGTGAATCCATGTTACCAAAATCAAATGATCGCCATTTTGGAACGACGTCATTTTGAAATTGGTACCAGAGCATTTCGGTGTCTTCAGAGGCCAGAGAAGTAGTAACTAGAAAATAACACGTATATCTACTTTCTGAAAAAACACACGGCACTTTCCTTCTTAATTTCACCATTTTTCGTGATTATCGCTCTTTTTCCACCTACTGTATCACTTGTGGTCATTATTGTTCCAGCAAGCTGAGTTTTTAGTTAACTTCAATCATTATAGATGCTGTTAGGATCAATACAACTTGAATTAGGTTGAGAAACAGTCGAGAAACCTATAGGACTAAAAGTCATCATAATTTCCAGTTTTTCTCTATTTCCGGTCAAACAGATTGATATAAATGACAATCAATGACAGCAGCGGATAGAGATTATTATGAATTCACGTATTTCTGAAAAAAAATTTTTTAAATCGGGTGAGGATGGAGCAAGTAAGGTCCGAAAAAATGTCACCGGAAACAAACGGCCGCAATTTTGAAATGACGCCATTTTGAAAGTGGCACCAAAACATTTCGGTATCTTCACATATAGAACACTAAGAAATTGAAGGTCTCTTGCCCCCTCCACGAAGGATCCCACGGAATACCGGATGACCCCTGACAAGTCCGTGAACTATGCAGCATCTTTATTATTTGGTGTCTTAGGTGACACGCAGAAGAAACGGGCGTTGATTGCACACACCGCGGAGCCCGCGTTCATATCGGCTTTCCATCGGATTTCAAAACCCATTCATTCAACCAACATATTTTCAATTCCGAAATCCACCTTCCGATGGGGAGCAGGCGAAAAATACTTCGGGAAAAGTGCAAATAACGCACAGTTCGAGCTGCTCTTCATATCGGATCGCCACAATTTGAAATTGAAATGAATAACATCCTAACAAAACCAAGTTGTACTTTCGCTAGAACACAAACAGAGGGCGCCACAGGAACATCCGACCACTTTTCAGATTTCAAGTTGTTTATAAATGTTATGTTCCGATTTGGATTCGTTACACTTTTCAATTTTTCAGTAATTTTTGGAAAGCCTCTTCCACCGACTGCAACGTAGTTCAGTTCGTAGCCTAGTACTGGAGTAGTCGGAGTAGGGGCTCTGAGATAATTAAAGATGAATTTCGCACAGCTAGCTCGAACAAAACTTATTGTGATTGGACCAGACGCTAGATGGAGGTACTCTGCGTTTTATGATTGGAACTTGCCACTTGGGGCACGGTCACGTTGTGGGAGAACGGAACCAAAAACCAAACTCTCACGATTCAGAAGTGTTAGCCATCGGCACCGACCCAGCAGGCCTTTACAAAGATAGGAAGTTGAAAAACAGGAAAAGCTGCAACCCATTAAACCGAGAATAAGGTAGAATCTTGGTCGTCTTTTCTGTTTCATTCGTCACTGTAATTTCATTACACC
This sequence comes from Anaspis maculata, assembly GCA_949128115.1. NCBI lineage: Eukaryota > Metazoa > Arthropoda > Insecta > Coleoptera > Scraptiidae > Anaspis > Anaspis maculata. The sequence goes on along the minus strand of OX421964.1, from coordinate 86,176,695 downwards.
ACCCGATTCAAAGCCTTCATCAGTTGAGCACCAATTATTTGGTGACGAGATTCAACAAACCTCAAAAGTCTGTACAATAATTAATCTCTGATGCTGGGCTGGTGATGCCCGATTAATTACGATGACGAAGATGCGAGTACTGGACGGATCGAGCTCCAATCTTTGACCGTAGCAACTTGGAACTGAACATTGAAAGTAACAGTTCTAACATAGAAGTTGTTCACTAAAAAAAAAGAGGGCACCACAGAACCATCCAACCATCCTTCCGATCTCAACTTTTTGATAAATGTAAATGTTTTGATCGACTTTCAAACTGTCATTTTATGATTCTCGTTTCGTTCACAATGCTTAGCCACATTCAACTAGTTAATCATGTTTTTGTTCATCTCGACACGATCAACAAGTAGTTATTCGCGATCTTACTGGAGCCTGCGCATCACGTAAGGGATGGACATAGCCTTCCACAACTATTGATCCCGCAACAATTGAGATAGGTTTTATTCCATTCTAACAAACTAAAGCTGTACCACAGAATAGTAATAAGTGCCTGGCACAGAAGCATCACTTGAAAAGGATATCAAAAATATGAGCGAGATAGAAGTGCACTACTGGTTTAAAGGTCCATCGTGTGTACTCGGCACACTCGTGAGGCTTCGTCGATGTGTGCGACGCGTCATTGGCGGGTTGGCGCCCGCCGGAGCTATGACGGTTGCTATATGTCATTTTACGCGTCGCTCTCCGTGTTATTTATTGACAAAAAGCTAACCTCAACTCTACCTGTGTTCGTGTTTCACCTGTTGGACGGTTTTCTGGTGGTAAATTGGTGATAACTTCGTGTGACCTTGGCTGAGGAGAATCCTCTACCTTCCGCAGAAAAAGAGAAAATGGGGCACCGCTTGCGCGTTGTGGGTTGTGGATACAAATTTTATTCTGACAGTAAAGGTGTCCGTTTCTTCCGATTTCCATAACACAAAACAGTGTATGTATGCCTTATTGCACTATTGCACTATTGTTGCTGTGCGGTGTGGAGAGTAAGAAAGCAGCGAAACACAGACACAGGTCTGTCAGGTAGGTACCGTTGAGGTTATATCCTTGTCAACAAACAACACAAACAGACAACTGTCATAGCTCGGGCGGGCGCTAATCCGCCAATGGCGTTGCACACATCGACGGAACATCACGAGTGTGCCGAGCATAGACGATGGGCCTTTTAAATCAGTAGTGCTCGAGGTCACTGGCGGTAAACCGAAAACATCAAAGGAGCCGACCGGAGTGCGGCTTCTGTGCGAAGCACTTATTGCTATTCTGTGGCTGTACTTTCGCTAAAACGCCAACAGAGGGCGTCACAGGAACATCCGACCACTTATCAAATTTCAAGTTGTCTATAAAATGTAATGTTCCCGTTTTGGTTCATTATGGTGCACGCGCACTGTCCCCAGATCACCCATGCGCCGCAACAATGGAGTATTTATTATACCAGAACAAATTTTTGATTGAAATGGAAACTGCATTGAAAAATAATTGACCCGTGTTTTTTTTATTCAGTCAAAAACTCGTTTGGGCGAAATAAATAAATAACATCAACTAGTTCTGACGTCACAGCGAGTCACCGCCTATACTGCCTGTGTAAATGACGTCAGAAATAGGCAGAGTATAGGAATTTCGTTTATTTATTGCGGCCAAACGATACGATTTTTGGCTGAATGAAAAAATACGGGTCAGTTATTTTTCAATATAGTTTCTGATTCCATCAAAAAAAATTTTTTTTCAAAAGTATAATACCGAGTATAATACTCTATGAGAGTTATCGTTTTCTCGCTCCAAAAACGCACAAAATTATGCTTAGGCACCCGTCCATTCAATATTCAATTCGAATATCAAAGACAAAGTGACAAAGACAAAAAAAAAGTCCATTTAAACACGCAAAACCTGATCAAGACCGGACTCAAATGATATACCCATATACCGATATACCCTAAAATGAAACCCGAATTCAAGATTGAGGTAAAACTTATGAGGTTTTTCCAGAAAATTTAGCTGTTGAATGAAATGTTGATTTTTTTCAATTTGATTATTACAATTTGTTTTTATGCTCTTAACTGGGAATGTTGCACTGTGAGGCCAAATGTAAACCACTCCCTCACGATGAGCGGTAAAACCAAATTCAGAAAACTGGCATGTCTTCCGACAGAGTTACTCTAAAGTGCAAAATTTCCAGCGACAAAGTCTCAAAGTCATATTTCTCTGGACAAGAAATTTAAAATGAAAAATATCAAGCCAAAAAATCCCAAAAACCTACATTCCATTGGAAGTGAACTCCTAAAATACGAAATATCAAGCGACGGAATCTTAGAGAGCCCACATTTCTATGGAAAGAATCCTTAAATGTAAAATGTAAAAATCCTTAAAACACCAATGGACAGGGAGCTGGTGCCTCAAAACTTACCTCACAAGGTACATGATTTTAACCCTGTAGGTCTAATGTGCGTTGATAAATTTGTTGAAAATTTATTTGTCTTACATTTCAGACTGGGGGCTTTAGGCTGGTATAGGCTTGTCAATTTTCGAAAAATGTCAAAAATTTATGTCATAAGGTACATGAATGAAACCAACGGGCTTTTGTGTGGGAACATCCCCTTTATCGAAAATCGGGTCATAAGACAACATTTTTGGGGGCTCTCGGCCCATAAGGCAACTTTGAAATTTTCAAAAAAGGCCAAAATCTACCTTCTCCTGGAGACTCCTCCTTTGGCATAATTTTAGGAATGAAAAACGATTCTCACATGATTTTTTAAGCAGGTTTCGAATCTGTTCACAAAATTTTTTAATGGTACATCGCTTACAGAGTGCAACATCGAAAAATTTTTCTCAAATCGTACACCCTGTATTTTAACATGGGAATCGATTCCGTTTTTTATCCTGATTACAAATATATATCACACTTGATGGGTTAGTCAACAAAACGCCTGTGAAACAATTGATAAATTTCGGTCCTTTTTGAAAATTTCGAACTTGTCTTATGGACCGAAAGCCCCCAAAAATGTTGTGTTACGATCAGATTTTCGATCAAGGGGATGTTCCCACACAAAATCTAGTTGGTTTCATTCATGTATAGACAATACAAATAGAGAAGACCATATGTTATCACCACCGTCGTCACGGATATTGGGGCATCAAAAATCAGCCAACCTTTTTTTGAATGATGGACTCGCTTGGTTCCTACGCAACCGTAAAAACCTCAAAATTCGTGACGACTATGGTCTTTTCTATTTGTATTGCCTATACCTTATGACGTAAATTTTTGGCAATTTTTCCGAAAATTGACAGGCTCATACCAGCCTAAAGCCCCCGGTCTGACATGTCACAAAGCAATTTTTAACAACTTTAACAACGCACATTAGACCTACAGGGTTAAAATCATGTACCTTATGACGTAAATTTTGAGGCACCACCTCCCTGTCCGCAACGCACCTACGGTTCTCTGGATATGGTCTCCAGCATTGTGGGGCTTCAAGCGACCGAATCTCGAAATACATTCCTTTTACAAAATCTCAAAGAGTGCGAAATGTACAATCTCCTCATGAGGAATGTAGGTTTTACTAGGTCTTAGTAGGTGGGTCAAGATGTCAAACTTGAGGTGACAAAATCCCACACATCTGCATTTCTTCCAACAAACTCCAAAACTGCGACAAAACATCAAAAAACACCGAAAGTTCAGTTTTTTTTTGCTTGATTTTTTACACTTTATGGAATTCTTTCCAGAAAAATGCATTTTTTGAGGATTTCATGGCTTGGTATTTTTTGCATTTTGAAAGGATTTTTCATCTTAAGAATTTTTGGCTTGATATTTTGCAGTTTAAGAGACCTTGTTCAACAAAATGTAGTTTTTTTTGGTATTTTTTGCTCGAGATTCTGCATTTTGGAAGATTTTGTCTCAAGTAATATTATCTTTCTGGATTTTGTCGCTTGAGATTTTGCACTTGATAATATTTGACCTGGAACCGTGTAGATTTTTTAGATTTCGCAGATTGAAAATTCGCACTTTGAAGATCTTGCTCAAAGAAATATAAGTTTCTTGGATTGTCGCTTGAGATTCGGAACTTTGGGAGATCTACTCCCAAGAAATGTAGGGTTTTGGTATTTTACAGCTTAAAATTTTGTCATCCGGGAGTCTGTTTATCCAACATCAGAAAAATGTAAGTTTTGGGGGTTTTGTCGCTTGATTTTTGCATTCCAGGGTATCTTGTCCGAAGCAATATACGTAACTTTTAGGACTTGTCGCTTGAGATATTCTTTTCGGGAGATTTTACTGTCCACGACCGAGATCTCTTTCAGAGAAATGTAAGTTTTTGGGGACAGAAATGGAGGTTTTGGAGATTTTGTCGCTTGATATTTTGCACTTAGGGAAGTCTCTTCCAAAGAATTGTAGTTTTTTTTGAGAATTGTAGAATTTTTGGGAATCACGTCTTTGAATTTTGACGCTCCAGATTATGCACGATAGAAGATTATTTTGTCGCAAGAGATCTTGCGATTTAGGATATCTTGTCCGGAAATGTGCAGAATTTCTGAATTTCACAGTTTGATATTTTGCACTTTTCAAAGAAGTGTAGGTTTTGGAGACTTTGTCGTTTGATATTTCACACTTGAAATAGATCTCTTTCAGAGAGATGCACGTTTTCGAGACATTCGAAATTTTATATATTGAAGTTTTGTATTTATGAGATTTGTCGTTTGATATTTTGCGATTGAAAGAGATCTCTTCCAGAGAAATGCACGTTTTCGAGACTTTCGAGGTTTCATAGCTTCAAGTTTTGTATTAATGAGATTTGATATTTTGCACTTGAAATAGATTTCTTCCATAGAAATGCACGTTTTCGAGACTTTCGAAGTTTCATAGCTTGGAGTTCTGTATTTATGAGATTTGTCATTTGATATTTTGCACCTGAAAGAGATCTCTCCCAGAGAAATGCACGTTTTCGAGACTTTCGAGGTTTCATATCTTGAAGTTTTGTATTTATGAGATTTGTCGTTTGACATTTTGCACTTGAAAGAGATCTGTTCCAGAGAAATGCACGTTTTCGAGACTTCCCGGGTTTCAAAGCTTGGGGTTTTGTATTTATGCGATTTGTCGTTTGATATTTTGCACTTGAAAAAGATTTCTTCCAGAGAAATGCACTTTTCCGAGACCTTCGAGGTTTCATAGTTTAGAGTTTTGTATTTATGAGATTTGTCGTTTGATATTTTGCACTTGAAAGAGATCACTTCCAGAGAAATGCACGTTTTCGAGATTTTTGAGGTTTCATATCTTGAAGTTTTGTATTTATGAGATTTGTCGTTTGATATTTTGCACTTGAAAGAGATTTCTCCCAGAGAAATGCATGTTTTCGAGACTTTCGAGGTTTCATAGCTAAGAGTTTTGTATTTATGAGATTTGTCGTTTGATATTTTGCACTTGAAAGAGATTTCTTCCAGAGAAATGCACGTTTTCGAGACTTTCGAGGTTTCATAGCTTAGAGTTTTGTATTTATGAGATTTGTCGTTTGATATTTTGCACTTGAAAGAGATTTCTTCCAGAGAAATGCACGTTTTCGAGACTTTCGAGGTTTCATAGCTTAGAGTTTTGTATTTATGAGATTTGTCGTTTTATATTTTGCACGCGAAAGAGATCACTCCCAAAGGAATGCACGTTTTCGAGACTTTCCAGATTTCATAGCTCAGAGTTTTGTATTTATGTGATTTGTCGTTCGATATTTTGCACTTGAAAGAAATCTCTTCCAAAGAAATGCACTTTTCCGAGACCTTCGAGGTTTCATAGTTTAGAGTTTTGTATTTATGAGATTTGTCGTTTGATATTTTGCACTTGAAAGAGATCACTTCCAGAGAAATGCACGTTTTCGAGACTTCCGAGGTTCCATAGCTTGGGTTTTTGTATTTATGGGATTTGTCGTTTGACATTTTGCACTTGAAAGAGATCTCTTCCAGAAAATTGCACGTTTTCGAAACTTCCGTGGTTTCATAGCTTGGGGTCTTATATATATATATATATATATATATATATATATATATATATATATATATATATATATATAAGATTTGTCGTTTGATATTTTGCACTCAAGAGATCTCTTCCAGAGAAATGCACGTTTCCGAGAATTTGGAGGTTTCATAGCTTAGAGTTTTGTATTTATGAGATTTGTCGTTTGATATTTTGCACTTGAAAGAGATCTCCTCCAGAGATATGCACGTTTTCGAGACTTTCGAGGTTTCATAGCTTAGAGTTTTGTATTTATGAGATTTTTTGTTTGATATTTTGCACTTAAAAGAGATTTCTTCTAGAGAAACTCACGTTTTGCATCTGCATCTGGAGAAATGAAAGTTTCATATAATGTATTTGCACAAAAACATATTTTCACTGCTTTTGCGTATGGTCTGACTGAAATATCTTTACAATAAAATATTTTACATTAGTACATCTCTGAATTTCCTTGCGCCATCTATTTTGCACAAACTCATTCGCATGTAGTATCGCCTCGAGTATCGCCTTGTGTTGGAATATAAGAATAAAATATGCAGACATGAATTATTCAAATCATTCGAAAAATAAGCAGGAAGCTCGACAAGAAGCGTCCTTGAAATCCTGCTGAAATCATCACCGCCCTTCAGCGGATGGTCGTGCAGCTCCTGCTTTTCGCCTCGATTTTCGGACACTTGCCCCCCGGTGTTGTACAATTTGCAATCTATGATCGAATTCTCATTCCTCCTGCTGCTCCTCGACGTCCCATCCTGCCGCCTCCTCTCCCCACCTCCGCAAGAATGGACATCGCTGTCACGAGCATGTCCTTTCAGAAATTGCACCGAATTTGCCTCCATCGCGCGCGCTTTCCTCATCCTTATTCTTCAGTGATGCGCCGCTTTCCGAAACGCTCAGACGACGCCAGCACACCGCCGTCGCGACGCTGCCGATTGCACGTGCTTTTCGCCCGCACGCGTTACGTACAGGAGCTACATTTTTGAATTTCTCCCTCCAATTTTCGGATTTGCATCTCGATTTTTCTCTCGATTTCTATCTCAAATTTGTCTCAAATTTTTTGAAAAGCCTAAAACTTTTCGATAATTTGACGAAAACAAAACTGAGAAAAAAAAGGCTCATAGATGTGCATACATGAAGAGTTTACGATGACTGGCGCCCGGGGCAGATTAATCCCCGGCGGCGACAAAAAGGACGACGTCCAAGGACTCTGCTCTGGGCTTCGGCAGTAAAGACTCGAATCTAAAAGCTCTGCACAAATTGCCGGGCAATAAGGAATAAAAATTTTATTAAGCCATTTAGCGGCCGTTAAAAGTGTTTACAATTCGACTAATGTCAGATTAAGTGCCACAACACGTCTCGGAATTTTCAAGTTTTCCACGAGAAATATCGAAAAAAAAAGCAGAAAAGCCATAGGTATAGCCGAAGAAATGGAGAAGAGATTGCACGCGGGCATCGTCACGTTGCTGATGGTGATTTTCTGTAAAGGTAGGTTATTTTAGCTATAGCCATAAATTATTCCTCAACTTTGTTTAAATAGTCGTTATTTTCTCCTAGTCAAGTACCGAAGTACATACTAATTATTTCAAAACTCATGCAAAATTCAGTGGATCATATATCCTGGTTTTCTTGGGCGTGAAGTCCATTTCCCACTTTTGTCCTTAGCGGTTTTCCTTGTCCTTTTTCTGTTCGGCGTACCTGACTGCAAAGAAAACTGCTAAATAAATTAAAGCACCCAACACCATTTCTCTGCCGTCCCTTATGCGTTCCCTTGTACCTTCCCCTTAGTCCTTTCATCTACCCGAAGCAAGACGTAAATATTTAAAAAGGTAATAATTGAACAGCGCGACGTGTTCATTTTCTCGTCTTTATTTACTCAAAGTGAACATTCACTCCTTGAAAATTAATTAAGTAGAGTGGAGTAGAAGTAAAACAATTCATTTTCCTTACAAGACACAGGTTGATTTTTTTTTTGTAAATATGTCAAATTGCTCTGGTAAAATATTCGAACCCATGAAAACTCTAAATGGTTCGTATTTGGTTCATATTGGGTCTGTATATGGCCACCTTCTAGGTTTGACGAAAGCCTTCTTATACGCATCTCGGAACGTCGCATGTTTGTAAAGAGCATAATATTGCCCAATATCACGCTGCGTACAAAAGCGCAGTAAAGCGTACATAGCTTTTTTTTATAATGAACATATAAATGAGTATATTTGATCAATATAGATACCAATCTTCTATAATCAGCGTATTCTAACCAATAAATTAGAACTCGTATCAGTTCATATTTGGTCTATATCGGGTCTGTATATGGCCACCTATTGGTTTGACGAAACCTTTCTTATACGCATCTGAGAAGATTATTATATTGAAAGAAACCATTAAAGAACGTATAAAAACCAGAAAAACTCGTAATGGTTCGTATATGGTTCATACTGGGTCTGTATATGGCCAACTATTGGTACGACGAAAGCTTTCTTATACGCATCTGTGAAGATTGCTATATTGGAAGAAACCATGTTAGAGAACGCATCAAAACCATAAAAACTCGTATTGGTTCGTATCTGGTTCATTTCGGGTCTGTATATGGCCACCTACTGATTTGACGAAAACGTTCTTATACGTATCTCGAAAAATAGCACGTTTTAAAAAAATCATACGGCCCGACCTCATGCTGGTACAGGGTGTTCACGATAAAATTCACAACAAAGCCAAGGCACCTGATAAAGATAAAATCAATGATGAAAATTCACCCCCCCCCCCTCTAGGAGATTCCCCTTTGATATATTGTGAAAAACTAAAAACTTTTTCTCGACGATTTTTCCCAGGGATCTTGAATCGATCCTCTAAAAGTTTTCAATTGGTACCGTATACAGGGTGTGACATGTAACTTTTTTATTTCAAATGCAACACCCCATATTTTATTACGTCATTTGATGAAGCCTTTCTTTCTGATTACAAAGATATATAACATTTATGATTTATTCCGAAAAGGAAGCTGTCAAAAAAATAATAAAATGGGTAGTTAAATAAATTAAAAATTAAAAATTACGCGACATCCTGTATTAGGAACGAATTAGACCATTTTTATCCATACAGAGTTGAATTCTGCAGACAAAATGCTGCGAGAATAACTTGTTTTTAAGTGAACTGTCGAAACCAAAGCCATATTGCCGCGAAACAAATTTTTTTGACTACCTATTTTATTATTTTTCCGAAAACTTACTTGTCAAAATAAATCATGAGTGTCATATATATTTGTAATCAGAAAAAAAGGCTCCACCAAATAACGAAATAAAATATAGGGTGTTGAATTTAAAATGAAAAAGTTACATATTACACCCTGTATACGGTACCTATTAGAAACTTTTAGAGGATCGATTCAAAGTCCCTGGAAAAAATCGTGAAGAAAAAGTTTTTAGTTCTTCGAAATATCTTGAAGGGGAATCTACTGGAGGGGGGTGAATTTAATCGTGAACACCCTGTACATAGTTTTTTTTTATAATTAATATATAAATAAGCACGTAACTACATACTGATGATATTGATATCATAACCCTGCTTTCGGCCTCACGAAATGTACCTACCTACATACAGGGCTGGGCGGTATTTCAAATACAAGTATTTGAAATGCGTATTTGAAATACATTTAAGCATTTTGTATCTTGTATTTAAATACATTTGATTGAGAAGTATTTGTATTTTGTATTTTGGAATAGTTCAGGCAGCTAGTATTTCGTATTTTGTATTTTAAATACATTTTTCGGAAAAGTATTTTGATTTTCAAAATTCAAAATACATTTGTTTCCCATGCTCTTTAGCTGCTCGGGCCGAAATTGTTCTGGTGATACTATATTCACCCCATTGACATCTCTTACTTTTGCACACTATTTGGGATCGATGACGAGTTCGATTGCATCTTTTACGTTTTACATTTTACTGGTAAGTGCATCCTACTGTCAGCCACGAGAGGTTCCATGTCGGATGTCGGACAATATTTTCGAAAAGCTGGTTGTCCCCAAAAGAAATCAACAATATTTGTTATTTTGAAGAATTGATGAATGAAGTAAAAAATAGGTTTGAATATGAAGTTTTCTTCACTTTATGTTCATTTTATTTGTCTTTTCATAGTTCATAATAATTTACTTATTGTTGCGACTGAATCAATGGAGTGTTCCCATTGAAATACTTGCATTTTACGGTTTTTCCAATAAAATGGTTGAAATACGCAATAAGAATGTATTTTGTATTTTGTATTTGGAATACTCTAGGTTGTATTTTGTATTTTGGAATTTCTTAGTTTCCCAAAATACGTATTTTGTATTTCAAAGACATTTCAAGAAGTAGTTTGTATTTTGTATTTCGACTATCTTGGATCGTGTATTTTGTATTTTGTATTTAAATACATTTTTCGAAGTATTTTGCCCAGCCCTGCCTACATACAGGGTGTTTGCAAACTTGGGGTGAAAAATTGAACTGCAGTAGCGGAAATGCTTCATGAGTATCAGGAGAATGTTAAAAAAATCAGAGAGTTTCTATTTTTTTAAATATAGAGGGCCAAAAGGTTAGGGACCCTCTAAAAGGTGGTCCTTCGACCCCCTCTATTTTCGTTATTTTGAAAGATTTTGGTAAACTCTTTTTAACAGAGCAAAGCAATGTTTTTGGACCTTTGAATGTGTTCCGTAATTTCATTTACTTTACAGGGTGAGTCCTAGATCCTGGAGATCCAGTTTTATACAAAAATGCATGCAGAAAATTTCATATGAGAACTATTTGTGTTATTTGTTTCCCTACATCAGTTTTATAACCTCTAGAACCTTTTACGAACATTTTTGAGGATAAATAGAGTTTCACGATTTATGACTCACCCTGTACAATAAATAAAATTACTAAACACATTCAAAGGTTCAAAAAAATTTGCTTTTTGGTCTGATGGGAAGAGTTTCCTGAAAATGTTCAAAAATAACAAAAATAGAAGGGGTCGAAGGACTACCTTTTGACCCTCTAGAAACATTTTTCTAGCACTTTTAGAGCATTTGCGCTACTGCGGTTCAATTTTCTACCCCAAGTTTGCAAACACCCTGCTGTATGTTACTTCGGCTTTAGCCTCAAAACTATCTGCAATGTGCATTCAGTCAAGTGGCGACGTCAAGTGAACGGAAGCAAAACAAATTGGCATTACTCAGTCTCGTAAATCGCCACTCTGAGCGCTGATGTCGACTCCTCCCACTTTTCTGGTCAACGCACATAGCGGATGCGTACTAGGTTCTGAACTCACCTAAATCACCGGCCGGTAGTTGTCCAAACTAAGCGTGTTAATCTGGTTGCCTAAGTATCCGACTGCTCAGTGTTATCAAAAACGGTGTACTCAAACTCAACTGCTGGAAACAGTTGTAGTCGAAGACATTCCAGGTTCTCCAGCAGGTCCTCTAGTTGATATTAATCAATTGCCGGATTCTTACGTTTCGTCTTTTCTATTCTCGTCTATTCTCACATCTCCTGGAGAATCTTGTTAGCCAAAGTTAAGCTTCTTCAAATCATAGAATTTGGATCAAAATTGAAAAAATACCGTGGGTCCAAAAGTCGGGATGTATGAGGACATAGAACATGTACAACACCTGTTTTGGCTTCGTTCTATTTTTAGACTAGTCCGAAAATCGCGGGTAACACATTACTCATATATTTTTCGAAATTTGAAGAAAGCTCTCGAATTAAGACGTAGGTGTTTTTTTCTAGTGCCTCGGTCAAGGCTTTATCGATCGTGTTTATCAGCGGTTTTTTCAAATATGTGTTTTTTTCAACAAAATTTGAAGATATACCGTCCAAAAGTCCAAAAACTAGGATATGAGAACCCAGAACATGTAGGTACAACACCTGTTACGTCCGGTCTCGTTCTATTTCTAGCCGGATCCAAAAAGCGGGTCAGATGAGTCGTGGATATTCATGCATCCCAGTTTTTGGACTCGTGGTAAGTATTCAATGATTCCGATCAAAATTCCATGATTTTCTAGAAATTTCTGGCCAATATGATCAAAGCGAGATCCGAATCGGATGAAAAAGAGTCTGGTGAGTGTCTTGCGCTTTTCATTTCACCAACAGTGACCCAATTTTGCAAGAAAGTCACGCTTCATGTTTTTCCAATTTTGGGTAAAGGCACTCACAATGCACTTTTAACGGACATCCTTATGAAATTTATAGCAAAGGTCGCTGGAAAAACCGTTGATTCTCATCTAGTAAGTTTTGGAGTTTTCAAAAGTCTGGCGAGCTATGTTCAATCCGTACTTTGGGCTCGTCTGAAAATAGAATGGGGCCAAAACACGATTTAGATGAGTCTCAAGTATTAATGTACGAAACTATGAAGTGAACCGTCGTATCACCTCGAGGTGTTCATTTTGCCAAACAAAGCAATTTTCAATTCGACTGAGAGCTCAAGGTTCCCCTCAGTCTGTTTTGGAGCCGATTTTGTACTTGATTTGATCAGCTCGGTCAAAAATTTCCCAGAAATCATACAATTTGGATCAAAATTGAAAAAATACAGTGAGTCCGAAAATCGGGATATATGAGGACCTAAAACATGTACAACACCTGTTTTGGCCTCGATCTATTCCCAGAAAAGTCCACAAATCGCGGGTCACACATAACTCATATACATTTTTCGAAATTTGAAAACAAGCTTCGGAATTGAGACGACGGGTTTTTCTGAGTGTCTCAGCCAAGGCTCTATCGATCGTGTCGGTTGGCAGCTTCTTTTTCAACTGGCTTTGTCCCGAAAACTGAAAAAATTGTTGCGCCACTTCCTTTCTGTCAAAAAATACGAAATGAACCGTCATATTATCTTAGGACTCAATGGGTAGTATTAATAAAAAATAAGCATAAGCATTTGCTTGGATTTCATAGGCGTTGCTAGGAAAAGTCTGCTTAGCAACTCCTCAAAAATCTAAGCAAATGCTTATGCTTATTTTTTATTAATACTACCCAAGGTCATTTTCAAATCTAGAAGAACATTCAAGTTGACATCAGCCTTTTTCTGAGCCAGTTTTGGACTTCAGCTTGGCCAAGATATTCCAAGGAATCATGGAATTGGATTGGATTAAAAAAATACCACGAGTCAAAAAATCGGGAATATGTGCAACACCTGTTTTGGCCTCGTTCTATTTCCAGCCGGGTCCAAAAAGCGGGTCAGATGAGTCTCGGATATTACAAGATTTTGGACTCGTGGTGAGTATTCAATGATTTCGATTTGAATTTCATATTTTTCTAGGAATTCCTGGCCAATCTGATTAAATCAAGATCCGAATCGGATCAAAAACAGTCTGATGAGTGCCTCAAGGTTGTCATTTCACCGACAGTGAACCAATTTTACAAGAAAGCCACCTTAATGGTGATATTATACCTTACTTAATTTTTTTTGTCAAGGCAGGTTCATGTTCATAATTTTGGGTAAAGGGGCTTACAATGTACCTTCAACGGGCACCCTTACAGAATTTATGGCAAAAGCCGTTGAGAAAAACCTTTGATTCTCATTCTAGTACATTTTCAAGCGTCCAAAAGTTTGGTGAGTTATGTTTAATCTAGGCTTTGGGCTCGTCTAAAAATAGAGTGAGGCCAACCAAAACACGACTAAGGTAAGTCTCGATATATCACAGCTTTTGCCTAATTTTCTGAAGTCTCTGGCTCGAAAATTGAAAAAATTGCTCCATTTGTTGAAAAATATAAATATAAAGTAAACCCTCTAATTCCAAAAACCGTTTATTTTGCTAAACAAAGACATTTTCAAATCGACAAGAGCCTCAAAGTTGACCTCAGTCTGTTCTTGAGATGATTTTGACCTTGATTTGATCAGCTCGGCCAAGAATTTCCCAGAAATCATAGAATTTGGATCAAATTGAAAAAAAAAACGTGACTCCAAAAACTAGGATGTATAAGGACCTTGAAATCACTTAGCGATCTAAAAAAGTGAGCTGTAACGAAAACTGAGGGGTTATCCACATGTTTTTGCCAAAACTTTACTAATGGTTGATAAGAAAAATGTCCCTTTCCAGTTTCACAGGAGCCTCAAGACACTTCTTAAATTGTTCTTGATCCGATTTCCATCACAAATTAAAATTGATACACTATAAATGGTATTTTTGCAATCCTTTCACTTATGAACATATGAACGTAAGTCGTGTCGTAGCAGTACATATTTTATTGCTGACAACATTCTGTTAACAATTGCTTTTAGTTTCACATATGTAACATGTCTGAATTCCACAATCATGATTGAGCAAATGGTACTCTTCAGATCCCGAAGTATTATTTGTCTTCGATATCATGATGCAAAAGTAGTCACTCTCTGAATCGTTTATGTCTTCTGCATCCCAGTAACTTGCATTGTGTAAAACTCTGCTGCCGTCGCTCATCCAATGGAACTTTTCCGAATGCGGTTCTTGCAGCGAATTGGCAGAGGTCCAGATCAGTGGCCTCGGGCCGAGTGTTGAGCAATCCCCTGGAATTACATCAGATATTCTAGCCACGGGCTCAAAAAAAAAAAATGATTCGATATTTTCTTGAATAAATAGATTCTGGCCTGTTACCTGGACTGATAGATTTTTTTATAGTGTCGACAATTTCGTGCCATTCTTCTTCGGTTTCTATACTGACCAGCTCCTTGCCATCTTGTTTGCACGCCAGCGTTGCTTCATAGTAGTTGGCTTCAGCGTTTACGAACGTATGTTTTGATGATGGTTTCGGAACAACTGGATCCACATTCGAATCATTCGATACAACTTCACCCGTGCACAAGCCAAAAAGGCAAAAAACTGCAAATAATTTTGTGACCATTGCTGGGTTGATGCAGTGAACTTGGAGTGTACCTATAATGGTACCAGTTTCGTAAGTAGATGCCTGAAACTAGGTAGGTGAAATTAGGTTACCAAAAGCCGTTCAATAGATCGTTAATCGAATATTACGAGTACCTACCTACCTATATGCCTGAACACCCACTCTTTGATGGTTACAAAATAGCACAATCAGCTCAAAGACTACTCTAGTCGGCTTATATATTGTAACTTGTCTTGTGAAGATAAACAATGCTCCTCTGTTCAACTGACCTCTACTTCTCCATTTCAGCCAAACATTTGCGATAACCTTGAAATTTGTATTGTGCAGGGTAGGGGAGAGAGAGGCACATTGATACACAAAGGGTATTTTGATATATTCAGTTCCAAATTTTTAGCCAAAAGTTGAATATGGCAAAGGTCAGCATGTGATGACTCTTAATGACAACAAACTGAGCTTTGCCATTCAACTTGGCAAAAAAATTGTAACTGTATCAAAGTGCCGCCTCCCCCCCCCGTATCAATATGCCTTTCCTTCCCCTACCTACCTACCGGCCTGCTAGCTTTTCTTTTAATGCCTTCTATACTAAGTCTGCAATTGAAGCAAAAGTGCAACTTTTTGAAATGATTCCTTTACTTATGTATGTAAACACGTACCTACTATCTTCTATTCACAGAAATAGGTAATGAACGCTTGATCGTTTTTGTCCAACGATTTTTTATAAACAAAGCAAAAAGCAATGGATTGACTAATGTTTGCCCTTGATTCATCTTTTTACGCTAAAACGTTTATTTTGTGGGTTCATGGTGGCCGATTTTAATTTTGTTGATAACCTCTATCTGACCTAATGTTGCGGAAAGAATTGCGACAATATCGACTCAATTAGTATATACTGGTGATAATATGGATTAAAAACTGATAGTATTTCTAGATTTCTTGTTCAGTTTGTTCTTTCTTTACTGTTGCAAAAATTTCATTGAAGATTTGTTGTACCTTCGGAAACCTCAATTTCGATTATCTGAAAATTTACATTTTTAAAGACTGGTTTTTTAAAGACGCCAGTTAACCTGTACTTGAATTCATTTCGCTCTCCATTCGAATGATGAGAGTTCAATTTCAACAAAAAAAATCGTAACATTCTGACGCCCAACGTGGGGATGAAAAAGCAGATTATTTTTGTTTGTTTTGGGTGAAAACATAGGGGCTGTATTCCACTTCTTATTGTATTTGTGCGCATCTGCTTTATTTCCCTCTCAATGGTTTTTTCTTTGCTGCTGATCTGTATTCAATACAATACAATACAACGTTTATTAGTCGCCAGAATCTACATTAGACATTAGACATCGTCAAAGAAAATAGGAAAAAAATAATTATGGAAGAAGCAAACAAGTACCTACAGTAGGTATCTAACAGTAAAACATTATTTACAATAATTCACGATAAATCACAGCTGGTAACGACACAGAAACATCAACAAATATTGAATATTAAAATATTAAAATCCCCAATCACTCTCCAAGTATTCCTCAAGCGAGTAAATGGGGCGCTCCAATAACAACCTCCTTACAGCCTGCCTGAAACTACGTGTGCTTTCGACACCCTTAATTCCCGGTGGAAGACCATTGTAGAGCCTGATGCTCATGACCAGGGGGCCTCGTGAAGTCTTGGTCAACCGATGCTGAGGAAGTCTCAAATTTGAGACATTTCTCAGTTTATATTCCGCAGTCGACAAGTCCGTCATGTTAGAAATACGGTCAAGGTTGTCATGGGCATATGTGACACATGTGATTATGTAAATGGAATAGACTGTTGAAATCTTGAGATCGCGAAGCAGCCCACGACACGAGTGGCTCCACGGTTTGAATGTCATGACTCTGAGGATCCTCTTCTGCATCCTAAATACGCTCTCCAACCTACCGCCGCTTCCCCAGCAGAGAATACCGTAGCTCAATCTGGAATGCACGTAGCTGTGATAGCATGTTAACAACACATCAATCCGAACCTTTCGTCTCAGCTGACTCAGTTGGTAACAAGAAGATGCGAGTTTCTTGTTAAGAGACAGTATGTGAGCATCCCACGTCAAGGAGAAGTCCATAACCACACCCAAAAATTTGACTGAAGAACTCCGGCTCACACTCACACCACTCATCTTCGCAAGCAGACTCAGATTCAATTCCCTTGTAGAAAACAGCATCAAGGCAGTCTTCGCCTCATTTAATGTCAAACCATTCACACGACAAAACTGAAGCATCTCATTCATGCAGGATTCAGTGCGCAGACTGAGATCCCGCAGACTACTAAAGGACAACGCAGCCGACGTGTCGTCAGCGAAAAGAGTGACATGGGAATCACTCAAATTAATGTCGTTTATGAATAACAAAAACAGCACGGGTCCGAGGACACTCCCCTGAGGAACCCCAGAAGTAACCGGCTCAGTAGTAGAAAAGTACTTATGGTCGCCAAGCCGAAGCGAAACAAACTGCTGCCTACCCTTCAAGAAAGATTCAAGCCAGCTCAAAAGAGGACCCCTGATGCCATATCTAAATAACATGCGAAGCAGGAGGTCATGATCAACAACGTCGAAGGCCTTGGTGAGATCAAAGAAAATACAGGATGTGAGCTTACGCTCCTCCATGCTGCGGAGAATAAAATTGTGAAGAGAGAGAATGGCATCAGTGGTGGAACATTCCCTTCTGAACCCGAACTGCTGAGATGATAAGATGTTATGTTTTATAAGATGATGAGAAAGCTTCAGAAAAAAAGCCCCCTCAAAAATCTTAGAGAAGACCGACAAAAGAAAGATGGGTCTGTAATTGCTCATTATTGAGTTGTCACCCTTCTTATGGACAGGAATGATGACAGACAGATTCAGTACCTGCCTTCATTTGAAAGGTGATAGACCGAGGTTGGTGAGTCAGGTCGCATGCGCCATAGTCGCGATAGAATTGAACCGGCACAGAGAATTCGGTATTCATTCGTGAAGGAAAAAGAACGGAAATTTGTAAAAGAAAAACTGATCAAGCGCAGCGAGTTTTCATTCATTTTTTGTTTTTCCATCATCTGCGTCATGGACGTCAACAGATTGAGGTCTTACGAGCTGACATAGGAATCGAAGGTGAGAGCTCCCTCTGGGTGAGAGGTTGAGCAGCAGGTCGTCTACTGTTGATCAAAATGAATGCAGTTGACAGTTGCCTTGCAGCATTGGTTGCTCATGTATGATCTGACCTGGCCTTTTTTTCCCGCTCCTCTGCCTTTCTGACAGGGGCGGAGGGGAAATCGCTTGACACCCGACGATGGATCTATTCGCCGGGTAGTGCCAGAAGCTAAACCGGCTAAAAATCCTCCGAAGACCTAGTAGTCAACCCGCCCCTTGGAACTGTTCAACACTTGCTTCAGGGGGCGGTTGGTCTTAGATGCCTTCTTGCCGGCCTTTACGGATCATGGCTGTTCCGCACTTTCATCCGACAGTTTCTGCTTCAGAAGACTTTCGCAGAACTTCTTGATCTCATTCCAGTACTTGTCGCTTTCGACCATATTGTCGGTCATACTTTCCGTCCATAGCTGGATTCCTGTCGGGGTTTCGAGTTGAAGTTTCTCTTTGTGCCATCTGTTGCATACTGTGAGTGTGTTCTCAGTATCATCGACTTCTGCGTCACAGTAAATACACTGCGACTTCTCAATCTTCTTGAGCTTGTCGCAGCGGTATTCAGCGAATGCACCGTGGCTCGTTAGCATCTGTGCAGTCCAATGGTCGACATGCCCGTGTTTTCTGCTGGTCCATTTTTTCAGATCCTTGATCAGTTTCTTGGTCCATTTTCCCTTCCCACTGCACCATTTGGTTTGCCACTTCTCTAGAGAGGTCATCCTTGCCTCTTCCTTGTTCACACCACCTTGGGATATGTTCCGTCTTTCTTCCGCAGCTATCTCCCATGGGATCAGGCCTGCCAGGACCAGAGCTGCATCTGTTGACACTGTTGAATATGCGCTCGTTATTCTTAGGGCCATCTTTCTTGGCAGAGCCAGCACTCTCTGTAGGTTACGCTTGATACGAAGAGCATTCGCCCATACCCCTGCTCCGTATAATATTTGTGACGTGACCACGCCAGATATCACCCTTCTTTTTAAAGAGTTGGGTCCTCGAATGTTTGGCATAACTGCCTGCAGATTTTTCACTGTTCCCTGTGCTTTCTCGATTGACCTTGTCACTGGGTGGTAACAGTTATGTGTCTATCTATTGTTATCCCTGAATACTTGACTTCTGTTTTGGGCATTATTTTCGTGTTATCCAGGATGAAAGTGATTTCTCCGATTTTTCTATATCCTGCCACCACCATGACCTCGGTTTTTCTGGTACTAGGGTCAGTCCTTTGAGCGCATTCCAATCGCTGCGCTGATCATTTCCAGGACATCGTTCACTATTTTTTTCAACTCATTCCCATCTTTTGCTGTAGCCAGAATGGCTAGGTCATCCGCGAAGGCCACTGCCTTCACTGCTTCAGGAAACGGAAGTCTCAAAACCCCGTCGTGCGCTGCGTTCCAAAGTGTTAGTCCTTTGACAGAACCCTGTGGCACCTCCGCCGGCATCCTCCTCGTGACTCGTTGAACTTTAACTTCCCCCCTCCCGATCTCTAAAATATTCGTCAATGATTCGGCGCAGATAGTTTGGCATTCCCAGTGTCTCTGTTGCCTCAATCACGGAGGTCCATTGGTGGTCTACCGCCTGCATAGTCGACCTTCCCGGTCTGAAACCAAATTGCCGTGGATGCAGCTTTTCTTCAATTACTCCCGTGATTCTATTTGTAATTATCTTTTCATAAATTTTTGCCAGTGTACTATTGAGGCAGATAGGCCGAAAGGCTCCTCTGTCTCCTGTTTCCTTGCCTGGTTTTTTTCAACAGGATCACTGATGCTGCTCTCCAGAGTGCTGGGAATGACGCCTTCTGTAGTAGGACGTTGTACTTTACAAAGTAATCAGGACATGACTCTATTGCTAGCTTTGTCTCTTCAGGCGTCATGTGGTGCACGCCTGGTGCCTATTCGTGAGTTTATCTCTGGTTAATGGTGGTATCGCTTCGTTTGGGTCCTCCTCTATCGTGCCTCTTCTCATTTGGTGTGATGGAAAAAGCTCGTTCAGTACTGCAATAGTGTCGTCCCTACTTAATGGCTTGCAGGGTGGCTCTACGTCCATGCGTTTTGGAGCAATTTGATATGCGTCGCCCCAGGGGTTTGTTTCGAGCTCTTCGCAGAGCTTTTACCATCTCTCAGCTTTCTCCTTTTGTATTTTGCCTCGTAGCACTTTCTGGCTTCTTCATATTTGGATTTCGCCGGGTCGATCACGTCGCCATGTTCTTCCATTCTCCTCAGCCTGGCCAGATGTCGTTTGGCTTTTTTGGTGAGTTTACATGCTTCGCTTGCTACTTGATGTCGTCGTTCCACCAATAGACTTTGTGTGTCTGCGGGTTATACTTTATTTCTGCTCTTCCCATGGCTCTTTGCAGCAACCTGGTGCAGCATTCCGGGTTCACGGGTATCACACCGTCAGCAAAGTTTGATTGGATTTCCTCTTTCAGCTTAATCGTGTCGTATGTTCTCCTGGTGTGTTTCTTTGGTGCCCTGTGGGGGCTTCTGATCTCCAAATCGTCCAACGTTCAGCAGGTAGATATCGTGAGCAGCGATCCAGCCGGCTACTGTATCTCCCCTGGCGCTCGTGTCTGAAGAACCCCAAATGGTGTTGCGCGCGTTGAAGTCGCCGGTTATAATTGTTTTTTTCCGTTGAAGGCGTGCAGAAGTGTGCCGACCCTATATCCAAGGTTTTGCGCACTACGTCCAGCCCCACATTGGGAAAGATATAGCAGCTGAATATTCTTATTCCCTTCATCACCCTTCACAACGTAGGGTCTTTTTATTTCTTTCTTGCCCCAGAAAGTGCCTTTTTGTAGGCCTTGCAGGTGCTACTTCCTGTTCTGTGTACCTCATCTTCACACAAAGGGCAGTTTTCTTCTTTTTCGCATTCATTTTTCTGATGGCCCTCCTTGCCGCATTTGTGACATAACTTCCCCCTGTCCGGTCCGCTGCAGCTGCTTGTCAGGTGTCCATATCCCCAGCATTTGTAGCACCGTTTGACAATGACTTGTTGGTCAATTTTGCAGTTCACTATTCCCACGCGTATTGAGCCAAGTTGAGCTATTTTTTCTGCGGTTTTTTTATGAACCGTCACTATGAAATCGTCCTCGTGTTATTAGCGTTCGATCTGATGTCGCCTAGTCTCTGTAATCCGTTTCTTCCAGGTTTTGACTCCTGAGTGTTTCCGCGACTTCCTCTTTTGTGACCGTTGCCTCCATCCCTCGGACGTAGATGGTGGTGGTGTTTTTGTGAGGGTCTATTCTCTTGGTCGAGAGGTTCTTTTCTGCTCCAGCAATTTTTCTTGGAGGGTTTTCAGTGCGCTTTCATCCTTTTCGGTAGTTATAAGGAGTTTCCCCTCCCTTGTGCTCCTGATCGATTTTATGATTTAATTGGACGCATCATCCTTTATGCGGTTTTTGATGTTCTGTAGTGTCTCGTTGTAGTCTCCTTTTCCTTCTACTATGAAGGCGTACGTATTACTTTCGTCTCTCTTTGTAACTGTATTTTTTGGTGTTGTATTTTTCTGTTGATCGTTTTTGATTTGCGATACGAAGAATGTTATTGCCTTATTCGTGATCCAAAAGGCTGCTTCCAGGACGTTCATTGCCTGGATGTTGTTCATGTTTGCTGGTGCCGTGATCTTCAGTTCATTATTATCATCTCTCACGTGTTTTTCCAATTTTTTCATGGTTTCAAAAAATCTTTTCGTGCTATCCTGATTATTGGCTCCTTTATCAAAGGGGGACTTGATGATTTTCTTGTCATTGTCTGGTTTCTCTTTCCTCTTGGTCGTCAGTTGGAGCATGTCGATGTTCTCTTCATCTTCCATACACATTTCAGTTATAGGTTATAGGTACTTTTTATTTTGCTTTCAGTTACACCATAAATAATTATTAAGACTTCTTTGGCCAACCGGTTTCGCTGTTAAGCATCGTCAGGGCTGTAATAAGTTTTATGAAGCTGTTGTAGGTATATTAAAATGAGTAAAGGATCTTATTTGAGAAGTGACATTTTGTTATTTATAATTATGTATAAAATTCAAATGTTTTTTCAGGTGTTATGATCAGAAACTAGTTGGTCCAAGATTACAATGTATATAATATAAGCATAAAAATATAACGATAGTGGACTTAGAAGGTGTTGCTACAATGAACATTTTATTAGTACCAGATGTTATGGATTTAGGTATTGCTGTTCCCCATCTAATAAAATATTCATTGTAGCAACACCTTCCAAGTCTTCTGTTTGTTCATTAAGACAGTGGAAATTATGATCAGATTTAAGTCTTAAAATTTCAAGTGATTCTAGTAAAGTTCTTTGTTTAAAATTTGATGAAAAGTGTAAAAATTTGACATTTAAACTTGGGTCGAAGTTACGTTGAGATAAAATGATATGGCTTGCAAAATGCGATCTACTGTCCATATAACCTATTCTTTCATATATTCTATTCTAGATCGCATTTTGCAAGCCATATCATTTTATCTCAACATAACTTCGACCCAAGTTTAAATGTCAAATTTTAAACAAAGAACTTTACTAGAATCACTTGAAATTTTAAGACTTAAATCTGATCATAATTTCCACTGTCTTAATGAACAAACAGAAGACTTGGAAGGTGTTGCTACAATGAATATTTTATTAGATGGGGAACAGCAATACCTAAATCCATAACATCTGGTACTAATAAAATGTTCATTGTAGCAACACCTTCTAAGTCCACTATCGTTATATTTTTATGCTTATATTATATACATTGTAATCTTGGACCAACTAGTTTCTGATCATAACACCTGAAAAAACATTTGAATTTTATACATAATTATAAATAACAAAATGTCACTTCTCAAGTAAGATCCTTTACTCATTTTAATATACCTACAACAGCTTCATAAAACTTATTACAGCCCTGACGATGCTTAACAGCGAAACCGGTTGTCCAAAGAAGTCTTAATAATTATTTATGGTGTAACTGAAAGCAAAATAAAAAGTACCTATAACGTCAACACCATTGAAAGAAGGATAGAAGAATTTTTACATTTCAGTTAGTTCAGGGTGTCTTTCCCTCACTAGTTTTCCTATAGCATGGTTCATGGACTTGTTGTCTTGTATATCGATGTCTACTGCCATTGTTCTACTGCTAATGTGTCGTAAATTTGAAGTAATGGATTCCCCTGTTCCACTTTTGTATTTTTATAAATTCCTTCAGGCCATTGAATTTGGTGTTGATAATACTTTTGATATCTTCGGCTTTTTGTGATAAGTTAAGTTTTGCTGTAATCGTCATATCCATTGCTTCTCCCAGCTTTTGTTTTGTGATTCCGGTACCATCGCAAAAAGCACAGGTATTTTCTTCTGTTGTATTTGTCCCCTTTCTTTCTTTCTTCCTTTTGTTGTTTCCTGAGTTTTTCTCGTAGAGCTGAGATTTCGAGTTTCAACGCGTATTCATTATCGATGTCCTCGGAAGTTGTTTCGGTTTACGTTTTCGCCGTCACGGTTCCGCTTGTTTTCCGTATCTTAGAAGTTTCGCTAAGTGTTTTGATGAGCTTTGCTTCTCCGTGTAAAACAGACCTCTCTTCAAGCACCCTGTTCAGGAAGTTTTTGACCCTTCTGGCTTTCATTCTGAAGGAACAGTATCTTAGTCTGCCTGCTACTTCTTTGATTTCTCTCTTGGTGTTCGCGTTGTTTTTGAGAAGCGTGGTCAGTTTCTCAATGTCGTCAAGCGCTTCGCTGAGTACTCATTCTAGAAGGTACGAAGTTTCCGGGGAAAAAACAAAGCCAAGGCACCTGATAAAGGTAAAATCAATGATGATAATGTGTGACCCACGAGTTAAAAGTCAATGATGAGTTGAGTTGAGATATTCTTTGTCTTCTCTATCTCCTTTGATTATCTCCTCTGTGTCCTTATCCTCCCTCATTCTCTCTCCTTCTTTGTTGAATTGTTCAGGAGAGCTGTCTATTTCTCTTACCCTGGAGATCCTCCCAATCGCTTGCTGCTGATTCGTTCCAGTCCTCTGTGCTTGGAACACGAGGGGAGTTCGGCCCAGTACCAGCTCTTTGATGTTCTTGTCCTCAGGCATCAATTGTGACCTCTGTCTTGGTGGAGTTCTGCTAAGTCCTTTGCATGCGAAGGGATCGTCCGTGTTCGTAGCCATTTCGTCGTTTGTTTCTTCAAATTCTTCCATGTGATTCCCACGAGTAGGAACCAAAAATCGGTCACCCCTTGGCAGTGGGTCCATACCGAGGGAAAGGCACTCATACTGTGGGCTGAGTCTGGTGCCCCACAGGTTTTTCGACTTCGCTGTCGGATATTTCATGGAGGTTTGCTCCCCGCAAGGATCACCGCACTTACTTGAGCCCCTCCACCAACTACAAGGTCTTACAGCACCTAGAAGAGGTACTGTCCTGTTGATCTGACCTAAAATGACTTGACCCGATGTTAGAACTGGACATTCGCCGTGCCAAAGTGGACGGATTCAGGCAGAATGAGGAGTTGTTAAGACCATTGAGAAACGCTCGCTACCTCAGTCTCTTGGATGTCAAATCTGCTTATTGACAAGTACCGGTGAAAGAGAGCTCCAGACAGTTGACGGCCTTTACTATTCCTGGTCGAAACCTTTTCCAACTACGGAAAATGCCATTCGGATTGAGCAACGCGCCTGCTACGTCGCAGCGGTTGAGGTTGATACAGCTCTCGGTGTGGACCTGCAACCAAATTTATTTATCTATCTCAACGACAGTATCATCGTATTCTTCGATTTCGAGACTCATCTCAAGGCACTGGATATCATCTTCGATCGTTTGCAGGCTGCAGGTCTCACCGTTAGGCGGAGCAAGTGCAGTTCTTGTTGATCAGAGCTGTGCCACGGACTGAGGCAAAGTCCGACGAATTTCGAGATTTGTGTGCTCTTCACCACACTCGGATCATATCAACTCCCGTTTATCATCCGCAATCAGATACTGCAGAACGAGTCAATCGTGTGGT
Organism: Anaspis maculata; assembly: GCA_949128115.1. Classification (NCBI taxonomy): domain Eukaryota; kingdom Metazoa; phylum Arthropoda; class Insecta; order Coleoptera; family Scraptiidae; genus Anaspis; species Anaspis maculata. Next base: position 86,151,739 of record OX421964.1, on the reverse strand, counting down.
AAAACGATCTTGGCATCGTAAGTAGGAACGGCCTGATCATTCGGCCTCAGTAGGACGTGCCATTTATTCGATATGTTAGACACGATGTCACAGGCTATTCACCGTACTACGTAAAACATCGGACGGCACTATACATGGTGGTTCAGGTTATAGTAGCAATAATCCACCATTCGATGGTCCATCAAAAACCAGGTCGACATGCATAATTGATTTTTTTTCTAAAACGCTTCTTTGCAGAGATACAGCCCTTCAAAGTTCAGTTTTTAAAATCATCTTTTTGCAATAACTCTCAAGTCATCAAAGCAATTTTGACCAAATTGGGTACAAATACCTATGAAATAAATACCCATCACTTGACGTAGATAACTTTTGTCAAAATTGTCCAGTGGCGTAGATACGGAGGAGTTGTTTTACTTCTCACACCCTATTCTGTACGGCACTGAATATTTTTGAAATTTTTAATTTTTCACAAATTCCTTGCTCAATTTAGGAAAAAAAGTTGCTCTTGTGGAATTTTGATTAGAGGCTTGATTTTTGAGATATTTGGGTTTTAAACTTTGGAAAACATCTCGAAATCGCCACTTTCCAGAGCCCAAATTGTTTTTCTCTGAAAACGCCTCGTTTCTTAGCAAAAAATGGCAGTGGATTAACTTAAACGACCTAGAAAACTTATTCCAGTTGAGGAATCATGAGTTTTCTTGGATTTTAATGTTTGGGCATTCGAAAGTCGCGATTTCGAGGCGTTTTCCAAAGTTTCGAACCCAAATATCTCAAAAATGAAGCTTCTAATCAAAATTTTACAGGAGTAACTTTTTTTTCTAAATTGAACAAGAAATTCAAGAAAAGTATAATTTTCTAAAAATATTAAGTAGCATAGAAAATGGGGTGGGAGAAGTTGAACAATTCCCCCGTATCTACGCCACTGGACAATTTTGACAAAAGTTATATACGTCAAGTGATGAATATCTATTTCGTAAGCATTTGTACCAAATTTGGTCAAAATCGCTTCGATGACTTGAGAGTTATTGCAAAAAAAGATTTCAAAAACTGAACTTTAAAGGGCTCTATGTCCCTTAGGAAGCGTTTTGGAGAAAAATAATATCATGCATGTCGACTAGTTTTCGATGGACCATCGAATGGTGAACTATTGCTAGTATAACCCGGATCACCCTGTACAGGTGTCCCGAAATTATTGCAACAAAATTTACAGGGAGGTAGACAATTGAAAAATAAGGGAACTTCCTCAACGAAAATACTCTCGCAAACGTAATAACGGAGATACAGGCCTTCAAAGTTGGTTTTTACATAACTTTTGAACCGTTGAGCCAATTTTATTCAAATTTGAACCAAAGTTTACTAAAATAGGTCTCTATCGAACAATGATAACGCATTTCATCAAACATTTTCAGAGGCGAAGATAATAAGGGGTACCTTCCCCCTTTTCCTACGCACAAAAGATCTTATAGGTCGCAGTGCAGAAAGGATCTTCCGAGACCAAACGACCACCTCTAATCTACAATCTTCCCCCTTTTCCCCCTATTTCTCACCCCCCTAAATATTTTTGAAAATGGTTGCAATTTTTGAATTCTACGTTCAATTTAGAGATAAAGGAGAGAAAAAAGTTACTCGTGCAAAATTTTGATTAAAGGCTTCATTTTTGAGATATTCGGGTTTGAAACTTCGGAGAACATCTCGAAAACACCATTTTCAAGGCTTCAAAAATTAAAATTCAAGAAAACTCAAGATTCCTCAACTGAAATAAGTTTTCTAGGTGTTTCAAGTTGATAAACCACCATTTTTGCTGTAAAACATGAAGCAATGAAGAATTTACCTGTAAATTTTGTTGCATTAATTTCGGGACACCTGTATAGGCAAATATACACCATCAAGCAACACCCGATGACCTTGGCCTGGAGCCTACGACGGATGAGGAAATACGACAACAAGGTTTTGCCCAGATGTTCCAGAAGGTAAGCGAGCGTCGGCAAACCGATTTCCAACGTAAAGTTTGCTAGAATCTTTGACGTCGTCCTGTTCGAGTGTTCTGCCAGTTTTCATCAGTTCCCACCGCGTCCAAAAGAAAAAAACAATGGGAGGAAGCACTACGAACTGGAGACTGAGGATGGACAGCTAGACGGAAGTTGGGACGTGAGTTTACTGAAGCCATATTTGGCCTAGAAAAGCTATTAGACTCAGGTCTTGCTGACCATTCTGGTTTTCTTTGATGGTTTTGAAACTGAAGCCCTGTATGTGATTTGATGGGAAATTTTCACCATAAAACACACAGTAAAACTTGTATGGTTCCCGCCGAGTTTTTATTGGTTTTAATAGTATTCACTTCCATGATCAAGGTTTGTGCAGAAAAATCACTGGATTTGTATTGGAATGACATGGTATTGTAATGGGAGTTTCCACTTCGTGAATTGCATGAGAGAGATATGATTTATACTTTCAACCATACAGTCCCTAGTGGAATCGTATGAAATTGCAGAGGTGATTTCGTAAACCGCCTCTTGGAAACTGTCAACAATGTAAATGGATAATTGTCACGGTTTCCAAAATATGTGATGTAATGGCGAATTCACCAGAAAAAAACATATTGGAGCTCATCTAGACCCGGTGACTTTTTTTGTTGATTCCAATAGACCGACACCTGAAAAGGGAAGGATCAGGTTAGTAAGTTCCAAAAGACATTCACTCCAGTGATGAAAATGAGTGTAGGAAAATCACTGGAATTGTAGTAAAATAGTATGGTATTGTGATGGGAAAGTTTTTCTGAGGCCGTATGAGCTGTATGAGAGATGTATAAAAGCCACAATGTTCAGTTTTTCAATGAAATCATATGGAATTAAGCAATATAGCCCCACAAAAACCCTCAACAACAGTCATAATGAATAACCTTCACGATTTATGATTCGCAAACGACTTGAAGCTCATACAGTTGTCTCGCTCACACCCTCGTACTCATTTCGATTGGTTTCTATCGGTCATCCGCAAGACGGCCGATGATTTGCGTTAAAAATCGCTGCGGACGAATTTCATCTGGACGCGAGAGTATCCTTTCAGCCGCATCAACTTGTTAGAGAGCGAAATAAATAGCCCTGGAGACCGAACCCGCAAAGAAAGACACATCACCGGAATATCCTCGCTCTCTAACTCTTGATAGCAATCCAATCAAATCCACTCGGATCTGTTTATAGGACGTCCCTGCAGAGCGACACCATCAACCGAAAATAAGAAAAAAAGACATGAGTGCTCCTCCTCCATCGATCTTCCTGGGATGTCTCTCTCTGTGTATGTGTGTTTGTGTAAAAGTGTTGTTTGCCGCCTTTGGCCGGACATGCAAGCAGACAGACACACAAGCTGGGACATTTTCATTACACGGATATATAGATGATAAATCCGATACAAGTCCGCGCGCCGGCCTTGTTTGATCCTGTTGGATGTTTATCTTTGGTGTTTTATGGGCAAATCAAGTGGCTTGAATTCAGCAATCCAGTTGAAAAACAATGAGAATCATTGGAAGACACTTGGATATCTGCTTACTATATTCAAATGGTTGCAGGTCCTGACTAACAGTTGCAGGCCAACCTTTTCGTATATACTTAATTACTCTCTCCAAACTTGTATCATCTTTCGTTTCTTTGGCAATGGTTCTATTGTCTATCGGCCATTCCTCGGATGTTACTGCAAAATTAATGTACTTGCCTTGATTGGTATACTCCTTGGAAATAGTTGTTATTGGCCTTGGTACTCGTGATAGGTAATCAGCTGCTGGGTTATTTACTCCTTGTATGTACTTCAAAGCTGGACAAATATGCTGCCCATTTCTGTAATCTATTAGCGTACATTGACGGTATACCTCTGTGTTCTCCCAGTAATGCCACAAGGAGCTTGTGGTCCGTTTTCAGAATCCACTTGTGACCATACAGATATAATGTGTTTTATATTCTTTCATTTTGGGTATGATGAAACAAAGACGTAATTGCGTTTCTCTACAAACTACAAACAACAAAAGATTATATTTACAATGGGTTCAATATTTACAATAGATTCACTCACCTATAACAACAAAAGAAACAACATTTAAAGCCCTTATTTCAGATCTCTTTGCAATTAAACAAATGTAGAAAATTCATCTAACATCTAACAAAAACTTTTACTTCTTGCTAACTGAAAAACAATCTCCTATCTCATTCAATTTCACCACTGTTGGTATCGACACCTAGTGTCCCTTGTCGATAAACGCGATAAATACAAATTAAAGAAAAGCGTTCGTATATGAATCAGGTCGTGGTTTTCTTTACATAGATATTGCTGAAACTTGGTTACTATATAGTAAATAGCGAGTGCTTCTCGATGTACTACCGAATAACTTCTTTCTGCTGGCATCAAGGTTCTCGATACACATCCAATCATACGTTCTTTTACCTTTACTTCATGCCTCAGCACTGCAGATATTACATCTGCTGGAGCATCAGCTGTCAAGACGATAGGCAATTTTGGATCGAAATGTACCAAACAGGAATCAGATGCCAAGACTTTCTAGTTTCTTGAAAGCTGACCCGCACTCTTCTGTATACTTGAATCCTTCAACCTTCTTCAGTAAATTGTAGATTGGTTTCAACATTGTTGCTAGATTGGGAGTAAATTTTGCGTAGTAATTTACCATCCCGCAAAATGATCGTACTTAGGTCAAGGTCGTCGGTTCCGGGCTTTGTCTTAATCAAACCATGTCTCGTTATGATGTAGGTATCCCATGTATTCCACTTCCTCTTGAAAAAACGTCTCCCTTTTTGCTGTATGTCCGGCTTCTTTCAGTCGATTCAGCACAGCTTCCAAGTTCTTCAAGTGCTCTTCTCTGGTTTTCCCCGTAACCAAAATGTTGTCCAAGAAATTGACCTCGCTGTCCATACTGATAAATAATTATTGTTCTTTCAATTTTTGAAACTTCGCACTTGCAGGAGAAACTCCCAAGGGCATCCTGTCCATGGTAAAAAGTTCTTCATGAGTAAAAATCCACAAAAAATTAGCTCTACATTAAATATGAAGTTGTTGTAAATCACTTTTTTGAGTGATATCTTGAAAAAAAAATTGTAGTTTAAGGGCAGAAGGACCTCGGTCGATAGCCTTTTGAACAACATAACAGTTCAATAAATATCATTTATTATTATTATTATTATTATCTGACTTATCTATGGAATTCGAGTATTGCTCTCTTTTATGTTCCACAAGTAAATTATTGTTGTATTCATTTCTTACCTCATTATATCGACTTACAAATCTAATATCACAGTTTTTTAATGTATATAATATATCCAACCTATTTTTGCAGTTTTTAATCTTATCACAGTTGTATAATAGTTTTTTACTCTTAGTTTTAACAAATTTTTGAGGGAAACATTCATTGAAACATTTTAAAAAACAACAAATACGTGGTGTGACTGGAACAACTTGAAATTTAAATCTGTATTGGTTTGAATTGGTAGTTTTCCGGCAGGAAACCCTGGTCTAAACCGAGCTTTAAGCCCAAAGAAAAGTGGCCGTTTTTTTTTTAAATCCGGTCCTGGAATATATTTTTGTCCCGTGGGGCATCCCTACCAGCACCAATGCAAACCAATGCGAGTTGTGATGGGTTTGATAATGTTTTCCGTCACTCAATTTCGCAACGAAAGCTCAAAAGCCGGCCCTGCTCGTTTCTCCGGCCCATACAAACTTTCTTTCGTCGCAAGCGGGGTCCCCCAAGGGCTTCCAGTTTATATAAACTCCCATTTATTCTTTATTACGCGCTGGAGATTGAAATAAAGGGCTTTGAGGAACCCTTTACGAGTAGAGTGCTCCCGGCCTCTCACCTTCCCGTCCGTGAGTTATGCGCGCTCGTAATTTTTTTAATCCCTCATATTTTCCAGTTAAACTTTGCCATAAATTTCACTTATTCTGTGAACCTTTGCTACTTGCAAAATTTTATGGCTATTTCCCTATAACGCGCCACTATTTCCCGCCGATACGCCTTCAGCCTTCCGCTTTGTTTTGCACCTACCTACCTATTTGGCTGTAGCCGGGCCCGGAGAGCTCTGCTCAAGACATTTCAATTCATTCAAGCCAAACTTTGCGGTCATTTTTGACCAACTCCGGGCACTAAGTACGAGCGAATCCTGCTGTACACACACCAGCAGGCCGCAGCCGATCATTTGAAATGTAAATGTCCTCGCAGGCATTGACGGGGAGCCGGAGAGGAGCTTTAGAATATATACCGAGGGACGTTTCAAGGGACTCCATAAAGACCCCTCTCTCGCGCTCTCTGCCCCAATGAGAGCAGATTTACATAGTGTGATTTACATGTTTAGTGCTCCTGACATTTTAGTATTATTACACAATTATATTTCTTTGTTGTGGGAGCGCTGGAGACTGGCGCGCGATTGCTTATTCCGAATTACCATAATAATGCCCCAAAGGAACAACCCGGCGTATTAGCCTAAACACTCGCCACATTGTGCCAGGGAAATTAACAAAATCAATGTTTGCTTAAGGTGGTCCGACTACTGCCGCTTGGCCTCTCTCGGCAGGTGCGCCAACTTTTCAAAGTCAATTTACATAATCCGGATTTATTTATTAATATATGGCGGCAAGACATTTCCAAAAATTGCCCTGAAACAGGAGGCCGGCGGGGAGCCAGTGAAGGACTGCGCGTTTTGGCGGTGAGAGCAAGTTGTTCTAAGAAGTTTCGACGGACGATCAATCCGGATGACGAAATGAGATTAAGAGCCGTCACTTCCGAAATGTCACAACAAAAATCAAGAGAAAGAGGAGAAAGGGGTCGAGGGTCTGTCGTGACGGAAACTTTTCGCATTCTTGCACATTAACGTAAAGTGTTTAGCGCTGAGGGAGGGTGAACTCTTAAGGGAGACGCTGCGAGTACAGCGGCGCACTCAGCCACCCTCGCACAGAGCGTTTCTTCCATGGTTATTCCATTTTTTGAAGTGAAACTTCTATTCTCGCGCCTACATCACAACACACAACTAACGCAGAACCACACATGGGAGTGAATTCGCGGTACATGTAACGAGGGTGTGTAACGCGAAGGTGTAACGTTGTGTCAGGCCCTTGGGGTGACCAGTGTCTCGTCCGAGAAAATGGGAGTAAGCTGTTGCCGCGTTCGATTCTATTCTTTACAGTTACTATTCTTTTACCGCTTGCATTGTGTTTTAAGAACAACAGCTTACATCATAAACTAAAATTTAATTCTATCGATGAATTCTAACTCAACGGAAGTGTCAATTATTACAACCGAAAATGATTAATTTATTTTCGTAATGCGTATCGCCAACCTGTCGCCGACACTGGACTCCTCTACTTGGTGTTGTGCTGGTGACCCGACAGGAATGGTTCTCGACTTGGCTAAAAGTTATCATTGTGACCATTGCGTGGCGCTCTCATTCGCCGGATTACCGTTACATTTTCGAATCGAATCGAAGCAAAGTTCCGAGCTGTTTTCGGGTATAATACCACGAGTGCAATGAAAATTACCGATAATTCTGAAAAATGCGTGTTGCCTGAAAACTGCATGAGTTTGTTTTCTCTGTTGTTCGGAAGCTAAAAGAGCCCGACCCCGCAGGGGTCCAGGGGTCGTCGTGTCCGATTCATTCTTCACACTTGAAAAAAAAATTCTTTGGCAGAGGTCAAAAAAACTCTTTTTATCTTTTCTTCTATGCAAGAAGACGATACATTCATATGTTCTGTTGCGTTCCCAACTAAATCGTATTCCCTAAACCTAATTATGAAGAAATTTTTCTTGTAATAGTATTTTTCAAAGAAGTGGTGACCTCTTATTCAGTACCTCTTTTCCAATATACAGAGTGAAACAGAAAAAAAAGTTGGAAAATTATATTCAAATAACCGAAGCATGTGGAGACGTGTAATTACACGTATGTATGTGGTAAATTTACCACATACATCTTTGTTTTATGCTCATGAAGTCACAGCAAACCGTTCCTGATTACCTTGAGCCATCTTTGAAATGTAGGGGAAAAACAGAAGAAAAAAACAAAAACACTCTTTTTCCCATAAATAAGTGATTCTTGGAGATATTGACACAATACTTGGTATTTCTACAAAAAGTAATGTTAGAAATGATATGAGCTGGGTAGCCAATTCCTAAGCCAACTATTTCCAGAAATACTATTGTCAACTTTTTTTCCTCTTGAGCACCATCTTGAATCTGCCCTGTAACGCATCGTTGAAAAAGTGATTGGTTATCATAATAATGGTGATATGTAATCATTGCATCGTAAGAACAACCTCCTCATCATAATATAGTGACCTCTTCGGCGGGAACGAACTGCCATTCACGTATTTTCTGGCTCTTCAAAGCTTTAGTGCCCATGATGACACTTGCAACATCTGGAATGGTAAAATATGTTACGCATTATGAACCTTGATGTAATTTGAGGTAGCCTATCAAGTTTTGCAATCATCAATTGAAAGGTTTGTTCTTAAAAGCTGTTTGAACAAAATTTGTTCAATTTTTTTATAGAAAATGCAAAATATTGTATCTTTCACCCTTATTTGATCCCTCATTGAGGAAAGCCTGAAACCGAAAGTCTCCATAATTTTTATGCTAATGGTTCACTGAGAACTGCTCTTCAATGTGTAGTTGTCAAAATCTGCATAGTTGCGTTCAGATTCCAGACAGAAAGCGACAAAGAAGTTCATGCAGTAAAAAAAACACAACTTTCAATGCAACGGAGAAATCCCGGGAATGTCCCTTTCAGATAGGCTTCCCGCAATACACAGGTCTGTAAGACTCTCAAGCGTGGGTGACAAGCTTGGAACATTACTAACTTCAGGCTCTAACAGTGTACAAAATTGCACATTTATACCTATTATAAAAAGCAAGGTCTCCAGACAGCTTTCAGTCTAGCTCTGGACTAGTTTTTTCTCGACTGTAATTTATGTCTTTTTTTACTGCATGTACTTGTTTGTCGCTCTCTGTCTGGAATCCGAACGCAACTATGCAAATTTTGACAACTAAACATTGAAGAGCACTTCCCACTGAACCATTATCATAAAAAATTCGGAGACTTTCGGTTTCAGGCTGTCCTCAGTGAGGAATCAAGTAAGGGTGAGCGAACCAATATTTTGTATTTCTCATTAAAAAATGACACAAATTTTGTTCAAACAGCTTTTAAGAACAAACCTCTCAATTGATGATGGTGAAACTTGGTAGGCTACCTCAAAGTACATCAAGGTTCATAATGCGTAACATATTTCACCATTCCAGATGTTGCAAATGCCATCATGGGCACTAAAGCTTTGAAGAGTCAAAAAATACGTGAATGACAATTCTTTCTCGTCGAAGAGGTCACTAAATTATAATGAGGAGGTTGTTTTTGCGATGCAATGATTTCATGTTACCATTATTATAATAACCAGTCACTTTTTCAACGATGCCTCACAGGGCAAATTCAAGTTGGTGCTCGAGAGGAAAAAAAAAGTTGACAATCGTATTTCTGGGAATAGTTGGCTTAGAAATTGGTTACCCAGCTCATATCATTTCTAACATTACTTTTTGTAGAAATACCAAGTATTGTGTCAATATCTCGGAGAATTACTTATTTATGGAAAAAAGAGTGTTCTTGTTTTTTTTTCTGGTTTTCTTCTACATTTCAAAGACGGTTCAAGGTAATCAAGAACAGTTTGCTGTGACTTCATAAGAATAAAATAGTTGATGTTTGTGGTAAGTTACACGTCTCTACATGTTTCGGTTAATTGAATATAATTTTTCAACTTTTTTTTTCTGTATCACCCTGTACACGCCGCCGGCATGGATGGCGCTAATGGCTACCTTCCTGGATCGGAAGAGTACGATGCAAAGAGCATTTCCACCGAGTGGCATCGTCTCATCAAAAAATGCAAGGTACTTTCAACTAGCATCCGGACTAATACAACGTAATGAAGTTCAAGTCGTAGGTCTGAATTTTCACTGCCAATTCAAAACTTTCCCATTACAATTCTATGTTGTTCCAATACAAATCCAGTGCTTTTTCTACACAAATCCAGTGCTTTTTCTACACAAATCCTAGTCATGGGAATGAATAGGTACTTATTAGAAACCGATAAAAACCCAGTGGGTCTATTCCAAGTTCCAATATGTTTTATACAGTATGATCAAAAAATTTCCTCCCTAGGCAGGCTGTGGCCTGGCTAAAATCAGCCTCGTCTGTCTGCCAATGACCAGACCACAGCCTGCCTAGAGGAGGAAAGTTTCAGTAGTAGAAATCGAGGTAGTAATCCCCCATTAAATCATATACAGGGCTTCCCATTCCAACCCTTCCCCGATTTTTCCTCTACAATTTGTTCACCATTCTTACAATCATTTGAAAAATGAATTTAGAAAACTCGTTTCTTATTGGAATCCCCGTATGCTAAAACGTCGATTTCTATGAAAAAATCTCAATTCCATGAATGTGTAAGCGTTGTCACTAAATTGTTTTTGTCACTTGATGCGATTCAAAACATGTCAAGTTAGGACATAACTGCCAAAAGTGAGAAGTTATCAAAGCCAAAACTTTCGACGCTCAATAACTCAAGAAATAGTGAACAGATTTCAGTCAAATTTGGTTTGCAGCAATAATCCCCGTCAGGGACTGGACAGAACATGTTGTGATGGTACGCTTACATCTATTCATATCAAATAAGTGCAAAATTGTTCTTTCAAGGTTCTTTTCTCAAAACACCTAACGTGTGACTGACAGCATGAACAAAATGTACAAAATGGACAAAAACAATGTCACAAGAAAACATAAACATCATTACCATGATAAATTAGAAACAACAACAAACAGGGCATAATAAAACACTACGAAACTAATCCAAGATACTACAACTACACAATAAGGGTAATCCTGTTGCGAACCAGTACTCGAGAACCCTGTAAGAGAACCTATTTCACACAAACTGACATGTGCCTCGTTACACGAGCCGCAAGGGACTAAGTTGCAACCAACCGTTCGTATCTACCATGGCAGTTCCTGTCGCCCCCTGGCAGGTAGCATCAAATCATCCCATAACAAACAAAGCAAAATGAATGAACATGACTCCCCAACAAAAGGTACCGTACAACCTGCTTGGACAGTAAAAGTCCCCTCACATAAACTGCTCACAAATTGAAGTGGATATTTTCAAAGAAAGGTTTTTTTAAAATCGCCAGAAAATTCTTGAAAATCACTCGATTGTGAAACTGCTTGCACTATTTTGAAGAAAAAGGTCAATATTTTCAAGAACTACTGAAGTCCCCTACAAAAATCACATGGATATGTCTAATACAGGGTGATAAAAAAAGTCGTTCAGTTTTGCTTTTTTTTAATCTCATGCAGGAGATTGTTCATCCACCCTGTACACCTATATTTACTTGGATCTTATAGTCTGTAGCTTATGTAACTCGTTGGTTTTGATTTTTTTGCTTTCCGTTGCGTACTTACCGAAATAGAGCCTTTTTACTTTCCAAAGTCATTTTGTCGATGAATAAATCCGGGGGGCTACTGGATTTTTTGGTACTTACAAAGCAACTCCACTTGGTACTTTTAGAACGATTTTTTGAGCAGATTCCAAATGGAAAACTACATAAAAATATACAGGGTGTCACATGAACAAAGAAATTTGTTTCTGACACCGTATTACAGGTTGTAGAAAATTTCACTTTTCAATTTTACAATTTTATGTCTAACAAGAAGAGATCTTCCATTACTGAAATTATTCTCGGGCGACCTTCTCCATGTGTGATTCGGGCACTGCCAGTGGCTTGGAGTCGTCTCTTTGCCCACCGATGACACTTTGTGATACGTTCACCAAATTGGCAATTTCTCTTTGCCTTGTACCATTCCGCTTCCGCAAGATATTTGCCACGATACCGAACTTACCTGGAGTTGATCTTTGCGACGGCATTTTGCTACTGATTATTTCGAAATAAAATGGATCTCATAAATAATTTTTTTTGCGACACCCTGTATACATCAGATGGTCGAGACGCCATACCTCCGTTAATTTTGAAATCTACGCAAAAAATCGTTCTAAAAGTACCAAGTGGCATTGCTTAGTACAAAAAAGAATCCAGTAGCGCCCGGATTTAGTAGATTCACCAATAAAACGACTTTGGAAACTGAAAAGGCTATATTTCGGTAAGTACGCATCGGAAAGCAAAAAACTAGAAACTGACGGGTGACATAAGCTACAGACTATAAGATCCAAGTAAATATAGGTGTACAGGGTGGATGAACAATCTCCTGCACAAGAGTAAAAAAGAACAAAACTGAACGACTTTTTTCATCACCCTGTATTAGACATATCCATGTGATTTTTGTGGAGGACTTCAGTAGTTCTCGAAAATATTGACATTTTTCTTTAAAACAGTGCAAGCGGTTTCACAATCAAGCAATTTTCAAGAATTTTTTGGCGATTTTAAGAAAACCTCTTTTTAAAAATATCCACTTCAATTTGTGAGCAGTTTAGAACAAAAAGTAAACCTTGTAAAAACAGTCAATTTTTAGGCTGGGTAGAAGTGGTTGATAGTAAAGGAACGACTTTCACGGTATTCGAGAAAATATCAGTAGAATAGGTACATCAAGGCTCGATCATACTCGCATGCGCCATTTGCAAAATCCCAGTGAGTAAATAAAACAAACAAAAGGGAAAATATTTCGATTCAATTCAACGAGAAAATATTTGAGAACGGGAACAGGCAGAGGGCTCTGAATATTGACACAAAACGTTCAGATCCGTGGTTCAGAGGTAGGAGCAACGCCCCTAATTGACAAAAGTTGAGCATGGTCCAGATGGTGGTGAGAACGGTTTCGACTTCTTCAGACAAGCAACTTTTTTGGAACCAGACAAAAGGCGGACGCCCCTAGATTGCATTTGGTGACCACGGGTTTGACATCCTGTTGACAACGGGAACTCGTGTAGATGCAGTCAAAATTTTGGTAAATTTTTCATGACATCAGGTAAGGAGTTTTGTCAATGATGCAATCTGCAATGATGCAATGATGTTGTGTCTGTGACAGATCCGGTGTTGCTTGAACCATGTTTCATGAAACGTTACGTTCAAGCAATGCTTGCTGGTTCGGCAGAAATCGTCCGATGAGTGTTCTTGAATTTTTACAGGGGTAAATGGTTCACACAAAAACAAAGAAAGATATTTCAACATCGGTCCCTTCTTTGAACACTCTTGGTCTGAATGGTTTGACAAAAAAAAATTTCTTCCCTCCCCCCCAAGGCTTCTACTCCTGAACAATTTCGGTTTCCCTTTTAATCGCTCCCCTTCCGAACACTTCCCCATCATGAACAATCCGGATTTACAAAAAAAAACTCGTTCCTTGAACAATCCTTGGACAATCCAGATTTACAAAAACACAACAACTCGTCAGTGGACAATCCTGGTTTCTCCTCTCGTGAACAATCCTTCCTTCGCCATGAACAATTCGATCAAAACTAAACTTGGTTCACCACGATTCTTCCCTTGAACACTCCGAGCTTCCTCTCACAGCAACCGCCTCCTTTGAACAATCCTGCCGTCTTCCCACAGTGCCCTCCCTCCTTTGAACAATCCTGGTCACGGCACCACTCTGTGATGGTACACCCCCCTTCCCCATGACATTTCCATTTGTTTGGCCTTTGATCGTCGGAACCCTTCGTTGTGCCCGTTTTTGTTCGCGACTTGACCCTTTGATCCGCTTTTACTCATGAGGGAAACGACCCGAGGAGGAAGAAGGTGGAGTTCAAGATGGACTTCAATGAAACACGCTCATTGCACAGAAAATTACATTTACTCAAATCAAGTAAGTGCAAAATTATTCTTTTGAGACGGCCCCGTGGCGCAGGCGGTCGAGTGGCTGCCTGCGACGCGGAAGTCCCGGGTTCGATTCCCGGTGAAAAGTCTGGGTGTTGTATTGTCCGAAATTTGCACTTTTCTGAGTCTGTATAATTGATTAATAAACGGGCAAACTCCTATGGCAAGAAAAAGCCGATAAGGAGAAAAACATTTATTTAAAAAAAAAATATATTCTTTTAAGGTTCTTTTCTCATAACACCTCACGTGTGACTAGCAGCATGGACAAAATGGACAAAATGGACAGAAACAATGTCACAAGAAAACATAAACATCATTACCATCATAAACTGAAAACAACACAAGAAAATATGTCAAACTATCTAGTCAAAGAAAAGGAGAGTGACGGATTCGAAAAATAGGTACTCAGGGGAAGTGGTCCGTCCAAGAAACCCATGAGTTGAACCCAAAGAAAAAGGGATCTCAAATATGTTGTGACAAAATGTAAAAGTCACTGAGACTTTGCTTCCCCTACCCCAACGCAGCAAATAACGCAAGGTAACGCAAAACAACGCCAAGTAACGCAAAGTAACGCAAAACAAAAGGACGCCAAACTCACATAGCCACTCAAAAGGCAACAACCCACTCAGCAAGAAAACATCTGTGACATCACACAAAAAGTCTATGTGATGTTAAGTGGACATCTCTGTTACCTCTTATGTCCAGGTAATTAGAACATGAATGAGATATCTCAAAGATGTCCAAATGTGACATACTATCTACATTGCTATTCCACATCTCGCAGATATCACTTTTTGACGTACATATAACGTCGCATTTTGGATGTGTATTTTTAAATAAAAATTGATTTTTCACCACTCTTCAACATAGTTTCATGTCATAGGAGGTTCCGCACCTATTTTCACTGATTTTTACAATCTATACAGCACGTTTTTTCTCTAAGAAAAGTTGTTCTTCGATTGGCGTACTCCGGAGGATTCGAACCTGGATCCCCACAGGTGATAGTTAAAGACACTGCTGCCGATTCGTCCAAGCTACCAACTTGTCTAATACAGTATATTTAAACAGCGCACTAGATGTTCAGGGATATTTCTCAGGATATTTCATTAGAACTCCAAACGATACACCGAACCCAAAGAGCCTTGCTGGGGCTCGAAACGTAACAGCAAGACACAAGGGGTTCCGTTAGGGCTTCGGACGTTACAATAAGACATGAACGGGAGTCATCAAAGTATTCGAAAGCACAATAAGTCAAAAGGGGCCCATTTTGGGGTTCCGAATAACACAAGAGCAGACACAAAAAGGGTTCACCAGAGGTGCGAAAGCCACGACAAAATGCAAGAAGGCCCAGTAGGCTTTCGAAGAACACAAGGAGACACAAACGGGACACACTATAGTTCCGAAAGCCACAAGCACAAGAAGACACAAAAATGGTTCCAAACGACACATGAAGACATAAAGGGGGCCCGCAGGGCCTCAAACTAAGCATGAAGACATAAAGGCTGTTCTGGCGTCACACACATGGAATAGGGGGTAAAACAACTATTTAGATATTTTCCGACACACGAAGCTCAACGATGACAGCCCGCGAAATTTGAAAAATCTCTTAGTGACTACGTCTCATTGACGTCAGTGAGATGTTACACTTCGATCAGTTGAAAGAAGTAACAAATTTACGTCCGGTAGATGTCCCATGTGTGATGTTCAATTCAAGTTCATTTCGAAACATCTCTCAGACATTACATCGTATAAAATCGCAGATAAACATCTCATAGATGTGGAAGTAACGTTCATTGTGATGTTATTTTGTGACATGATTGAGATCATCTCATTTATGAAACATGACATGCTATGCTGAGTGGGAACTAAAGACATATTAGTAGACAGGGCATAATAAAACACTACAGAACTAATCCAAAATACTACAACTACACAATAAGGGTAATCCTGTTGAGAACCTGTACTCGAGGACCCTGAAAGAGAACCTATCTCACACAAATTGACATGTACCTCGTTACACGAGCCGCAAGCGACTAAGTTGCAACTAACCGTTCCTATCTACCATTGCAGTCCCTGTCCCTCCCTGGCAGGTAGCATCAAATCATCTCATAACAAACAAAGCAAAATGAATGAACATGACTCCCCAACGATAGGTATCGTACAACCTGCCTGGACGGTAAAAGCCCCCTGACACATAGACAAAAAGTAAACCTTGTAAAACACTCAATGTTTAGGCTTAGTAGAAGTGGTTGATGGTACAGGACAGGAACGACTTTCAAGGTATTCGAGAAAATATTAGTAAAATAGGTACATCAAGGCTCGATCATACTCGCAAGCGCCATTTGCAAAATCCCAGTGAGTAAATAAAACAAACAAAAAGGGAAAATATTTCAGGCAGAGGGCTCTGAATATTGACACAAAATAATTATGACACATCATGTACGCCGATAGCGTTACAAACCAAATGTTTACACAAATTGTAAATACATCAATGTCCAACAAATTAAAATAGCCTCATTATCATAGTTACACAATTAAATAGCGCAGATAATTACGTTCAGACAAAATTAATGATAAAAATTTACTCCAGTCACGTGCCTGATTTGGAAGTACATATTTGACAAAATATGAGTCGAAATCGAGATGTAAACCACTGACGGAATTTTCGTACACCGATTTTCAATGATTTTTGAGGTGATTTCCATTGATTTTCAAAGATTTCCAATGATTCCCAATGATTTCCAATGATTTCCAATGATTTCCAAATGATTTCCAATGATTTTCAATGATTTCCATGGAAGTGTACACCAGATTTCCAAGGTGGTTTACCCCTTGGTCGAAATATTCAAAGAGTCATCAATTTAATATTTTGGGTTCGGTCCTGAACGTGACGCCCGACGCAGGTTAATCCATCGTTTGGCAATACGTGCGTACAAAAAAAGGAATCACTTAGAAAAACAATGCAGCCAAACCAAAAGCGATTTAGAGTATATTTTTGATGACCAAAGTAAAAACGACCCACCTGTGAATAAATTAGTGCAGCACGTCCCGTCGTCTAGGAACGTCTAGTCTTGTAGTACAGACAAAAGTAAGTCCCCGTCGACCCGCGAGAACCCCGAATTCCTGTCGCGTATCGGCATCGATAGATCGAAATATAGGAATAGTTTTCTCGCGTGAAATGATCAAATTACGTTTTAAAAATTTGCTAAAAAGTGCGTTCCATCATAGTTCAGAACAGCTCACAGGCTCAAACTGAACAGTACAAAAAAGAACATAAAAATAGGTTGATGCGGGTGTCTGATTGTCAAATCAGAATTATGTACACAGCCTGCCTAGAGGAGTGAAGTTTTTGATCATACGATACTTGTGTCACTGAACCATCAGAGCCCAAAGATTTCCCATAATATTCCCTGATAATCCATAAAGAACCAATAAAAATCCTAACGTTTTCTAGGGTTCTAGTTTCCAGAAACGCAGGGCCGAGGGCAACAACACCAAAAAGGCATGTAAGCGGCACCGGTGCATTCGGCGTGTGAGAAACCCGAAACTGGTGCCCAGCGAAGAACCAGAACATCACTCGGCCACCCTATCCCTTCCCCATACAAATCAAATCATAAATATTGGGAGAAACAAAACAAAAGGCACAATCTGAAAAGGACGTGAGCTATTGACTTGTGTGTGTGTGTGTGTATGTGTGGTGGCGCTTATACTCCATAAAATATACGCAGTGAACCCGACAAATGAATTATAGGACTCTCTGCGATGAGAAGCAGGAAGAGAGAACTCTCCCGATCTCCCGTTCTTATGTAGATGTATAACTTCTGAATGCACAAAAACTAATCATGTAATATGAACCACTACCACCACCACACCGCCGAGTCCTCTTGAATAAAACATATTTTATATAGACGCGCGCTCTTCTATATCCAGCACCACACTCTTTCTCTGTCCCTGCTCCTCTCCTGCTCCTGCACTCCTACAGGGTGTTTCGGTGACCTTGCATAAAACATCGAAAGGTGATTCCTCTCAAGAAAATTGGACTAGTGACACTGTTTCCTGAAGTGCTTCCTAAGGGAGTTGCAGACTCTCAAACGCACAAAGTAAGGCAGTAGTTGCCCAAGAATTATAAAAGGTAGGAGCTCCTGTTGCAGGGAAGTTTCCTTACAGTACTGAATTGCCAGAGGAACATTATTCTTACGGGCAGGGTGGATCCTGCGAAAAAATTGCAAGAGGCATGGGAGCTTCGGTTTGGAAGCTATCTGAATATGCAAACAAAATCAACTGGACTGCAGACAATTTTCTTCTCCAACAGTTCAACCTACCCCAACTGTTTCAATTACCTTTACCTCGAAGTCTACCTCCGCCGCCACTGCTCAAATTTTGGAAAAGAAACTTTCCTACGCCAAATCCTACCTTTGATAGTTTTTGGGTGAATATCTTGGGGAAACATTCTCTTATTTTTTGTACCCTTGAGAGAGAGGTTCATCTCGGTCTGTAACTCCTTTAGGAAACGCTTTAGAAAAAAATGTTATTCAAACTTTTTGGCTTTTTTTTTTTAAGAAATCACCCCTCATGGAAGATCACCGAAACACCCCGTATAGCAGTCATCCCGTTGAATCCCACCGCTCTCGCTCGGCTATCCCGATGCTTGACGGCGTTCCATATTTCGGAATATAAGAACTTGCGGACTGCCTAATAAGTCTGTTCGGCGTGTGTTTGTGTGTTATTCGCTTAGAAATGGCTCACTTAGTGCCTACCTCTGAGGAGATATATTGCAAAATATTGCACTTTTATGAGACCCTTTCGCCTCGTGCGCCCCGAAGGATGATGCATTATTAATTTCGGATGTTCGGGGGCGCCAGCGGGTTTTGTTTTCGACGCCTTATTTGTAGCAGCCAGTAGTAGTGTAGCCAGCCACCGTAACGGGGTCCTGAGGGGTGTGGAACAGGAGGCACCTTAAACCACAAGAGCGTACAGCTGGTACGCTATCGTTATCAGGGCGAACGGCATGCATTATTCAAAAAAGACGCGCCCCAAAGACATTGGCGAATGAGGTAGGACCGGGACCTTATTCCTAATTAATTTGATGTAAATCATGTTACGAGCAGGTAGGAGTACTTGTCCAAGCAAAAACTATTATTTAAGCTGTTTGCCTTATTGTTACCAAGTAACATTTACTCGACCATACGGTTCTTTAGGTCCGCCCTGTATGATAGTGCAAAGAAGAAACAAAGAATACAAAGTAACAAATTTCCATTTAGTCAATGATGTTGCTTTACTCCATACTTTTTCTCGTTCTCATCACACTCTTCATCCATTCCAGTTCTCTTCCACCCTCGCTCAGTATTTCTTTGGTTCTCTTTTCTCTCTCATTTTTTTGGACATTCCCTCAACATATGTTCCATAGTTGACGGCCCCGTAGCCCAGTCGGTTGTCTGCCGTCTGTGGTGCGGATGGCGCGGGTTCGAATCCCGGTAAGTCATGGATGTTTTGTGTTTGTTGAAAAATTTGCGTATATTGTAATTCCTATGTAATAATTCACTGTTATCAATAAAAGGCGCAAAAACTCCTATGGCACTGATAAGCCGAGAAGGAGGAAAACATTAATTTAATTTAATTTAATTTAATATGTTCCATAGTTTCTCTCTCTGTTCCGCATATCCTGCATATCTGTTCCCTTTCTTCCAATCAGAATTTGTTCTCCTTCTCTTCGTTTCCACATCGAAATCTCACAAGGATCCTTCTTTCTTCAATACTTCTTCTTTTAAAACATATAGGTTGCTCCTCTCTTGTCAGCCTTCTGTACATTCCACTGTATCTTCACTCTTTCATATGTTCCATTCTTTCTTGCTTTTCCACATCTCTGCTTCTAACTCTTAGCGTTTCCATCATTAGTCCGCCGTTTTGTCTCACACTTCTGATTTCCTTGATTACATACCCATTTCTGTTATAATACTTTTTCCGTTCTTTCCATGTTCTCACCTCGGTCTCCATCTTTCCTTCCAGCATTCTTGCAATATCTTGCACTCTTCTCGAGTCGTCATTCTCTTTTCATACTTCACAGCTGTTCTGCCGGTTTCGATCTTCAATTTCCTCTTTTTTTTTTTTTTTTTTTTTTTTTTTTTTTTTTTTTTTTTTGGGTTCATCTCTTATTATAGCCCGGTGTGTCTTTGTCCAGTTCTAAAAATCATTTGAGATATCGTCCTTGCACTTTTTCAACTTATCCATACTCTTTCCATTCCCATATTTCCACCCCATGCATCAAGACGCCCCATATCTGGCTGTCAAACATCATCATTCTTTTACCGTTCCTCTTATTTTATTTGTTTTTCTCACTAGTTCTCTCATGTGTGCTCTGACATTATTTGTTCTGGTAGAAACACATCCCAGGTATTGAATTTCTTTTACTTTTTCTATTCCATCGCATTCCCATCTCCTTTCCATGGTTTATCCTGTTCTTCCTTGTCCAAAAACCATCATCTTTGTTTCACCGACATTTACTTGCAGTTTCTTCCTTTTCGTGAGTTTTTCCGAATATCTCATCACCTCTTCATACTTTTCTCATCTTTTGACATAATCACTAGGTCACACCTTCTCTCTGCCTGTTACAATGCGCCCCACCTGAGATCTCCGGAACATGCCTCCCATGTCTGCTAGGTATATAGGCTGTAAACAGTTTAGAACTCAGTAGGAATTCTTGTCCCACCCCTTTTCTTGTGTAAAAACTTCCGCCTTCTTCGTTGACCCTCAACCTGTGTGTGATTTCTCTTGCTCTCAGGCACCACCACAGTTTTCTTCCATTGACAATACCAAATACCGCCTTCAGATTCACAAATAGTGCGTATAGTTCAGTTCTTCCTCGACAATGTCTTTTAAATGTATACCGGGTGATCATTTGAAAACTATCCACCTGCAATTACTCCCGATTCCCAACGAAAATGTCTTCAAGCAAAAACAGGTCGATTTTTATATCGAGGGGGACATCTAAAACATACAATGGCAATTTTTTATTTTCAGCCCCCTCGCCCCCACTCACCCCAACTTTGAAATCTCTAATGACACCACGTACCATGCGATACATCAAATCGAAGAAAATTAAATTTTCTTTCTGAAAACAATATTTTCAAATTTTTTAACCCCACCCCCTTTCTCTCTAAAAATTCTCTGAGTGTCCCACTTAATATTTTGGACCCCTCAATTCTCTTAAGTTCAATCAGCATCATCCTAAATAGCATCGAAGTAGAGAATTTTTGTTAGAAAAAATGCTACTCCAATTCACCCCATTGCTCTCCCTCGCCTCAACTTCAAAATTCAACAAAACATTACCTACTTTGTGATATATATCAAATTGAAGGGAATTGAATTGTCTTTCTGAAAACATTTTTTTTTTAATTTTCAACCACTCCCCCAATAAATTGAACATTTGGAGTATTTACTTTAGAAGGAAAACAGTTTTGAAAATTTCAGAAAAATGGTTTCCAAGAAAAGAATTCCATTTCCTTCAATTTGATATATCACAAAGTGAGTAATGTCATTTTAGATTTTCAAGGTGCGGTGGGGGGAGCGAAAGGGCGAATTAGGGTGGCAGTTTTCCCATAGAAAATTTTCTTTTTCAATGCTATGCAGGATGACGTTGACTGCATCGAGGAGAATTGAGAAGTCACAAATAATAAATTTGACATTCAGAAAATTTTAGTAGTTGAAAATTTAAAAAATATTTTTTCAGGAAAAGAATTTATTTTTCTTCAATTTGATGTATCGTAAAGTAGGTTGTGTCATTTGAAATTTCAAAGTTGGACTGAGTGGGAGCGAAAGGGCTGAAGATAGAAATTCTTCAATGTATGCTTTTGATGTCCCCTTAGATATAAAAATCGACCTGTTTTTTGCTCAAATATATTTTCACCAGGAAACGGGAGTTATTGCAGGTGGATAGTTTTCAAATGATCACCCGGTATATGGCCCATTGTTCTTCTTTCTCGTCGGATTCCGCCTGTCCGTCCAGTAGCACACCCATTTCTTCCATTTTTTTGTCATTCTTCCGTCCAATACCATTGCATAGGTCATAGGTATATTTCATATGGTGTGTTCACAATAAGTATGATTCCTCAGTAGTTGTCTACTTTGTGCTTATCGCCTTTTTTGTGTACCTAGATACTGGACAAATTATTCCTTCTGTCCATTTTTTAAGGAACCCTTCCTGCTCCAAACGTCATTTAGAATCTCACTCAATCTCTCCATCATATCATCTGTACCATACATACCTCGTTTTCAGGTTCCCGGTGCTCTCTTGTTTTTAGCTTTCGTATGTTTCTCATCACTTCCTCCTTCTAGGTCCTGGTATCTTCGGTTCCATTCGCTTCCTGTGTGTCTTCGTTCTTTTGCAGTGTTTTTTTCTTCTAGAAGCTTCATGAAATGCTTCCTCCATTCGTGTTCTTGTATTCGATCTCTCACCTTGTTACTTTTCTTCCCGTCTCTTTATCCATGTATTTCCAGACATCCTCTTCGTTACTTATTCCCTCTATCTTTCTTTCCTCTTCTTCCTTTGTTTCTTTCATGTATTCAAATGTAAACGGAATTCGGAATGTCTTTATTGATTATTTTTTTATGACATTTTCATTGTTTCTACCAACTCGATATATCACACACCTCCACCACTAATTATATCATCACAATGCCTTTTCCAAATATCATTAAAAATATGTCTTACTAAATTAACACGGGGTCCCAATTTCTTTGTAATTTCTTCTTTCAACCATTCTTTTTTGTTACCATTTCTAAAATCTCGTACATACACCTCCTCACCCACAGAAAAATGAATATCTCTTCCTGGTTTTATTATGGTGACTTTCTTTTCTTTGGCTTTCAAATTCTCTGGCTCAAGCAGGTCTAGCCTTACTTTGATATTCTGTTAAACATTACAAAACCAGGCGTAACACCAGTCGTGCAGTGGGACGTTCTCCTGTAATTTGAATGAAAGATATCTTGAAATCTTGAATTCTTGAAATATTTACAAGAAATCGAGCTAGAACCGTTTTGTGGATCTTCAAAAGATTTCTTTAGAGATATTTTGACACTTTTTACTGCATTCTCCGCAGCTCCATTACTAGTCGGATGATATGGAGGTGTTGAACTTAATTTTATCCCGTTTCTTCTACAAAAAACTGAAAATTCCTCTGAAGTTAATTGAGAACCGTTATCTGTCACAATTTACTTGGGTAAACCAAAACTAGAGAAAGTTTTCCTCAAAATATCAATGGTACTTGCAGACGTGACAGGTTTGATTTCATGGATTTCCACTCATTTTCTGAATGCATCTATTGAAACTAAAAACATCTTATACCTAACAGGACCAAAAAAATCAATATGAACTCTTTCAAAAACGTAACCAGAATTTTCATATTCGATCAATGATGCTCTAGGCGGACTAGGCTTCGCTTTGCTATAAGCCTCACAAGCCTCAACCAAATTTTCAATATCCATATCTTACTTTGGCCACCAAAAATAAGTTCGCACTTTACTTTCCATTTTTACCATTCCCGGGTGCGCAATATGTAAATTCCTCTAACAACAACTTTCTACACTTTTCCGGTATTACAACTCTGTAACCTCACATTATTATATCATTTTCAACATTTAGCTCATTTTTTCGCCTGATAAAAGGCTTGAACGAATCTACCTCCAATTTGTTATGCCATCTCTCCTTAATTTCAGATGAAATCTTAAATAAAACTCCATCCTTTTTTGTTTCATACCGAATATCTGCTGCCGTTAGTGGTTAATGGTTATGGTTGGTCATGGTTATCATAAATGAAATTCACATTATTCTAATTCAACTCCTCCACTTCATGACAAACAAGACGAAGATAAGCGTGACAAACAATCTGCATTTCCATGCAACGTACCTTTTAGATAGTCAATGGTAAAATCAAACTGAGATAAGAAAGCAGCCTAGCGCTGTAATCTGCCAGCCGCCATCACAGGAATACCTTTCTTATCCCCGTATAAATGAATTAAAGGTTTATGATTTGTTATCAGAAGAAATTTGCGTCCCATAAGATAGTGATAGAATTTCTTGACGGAAAAATAACTTGATAATGCCTCTTTGTCTGAAGTGGAATAGGCCATTTCACATTTACTGAGTTTCCTTGAAGCTATACGAATTGGTCTTCCATTTTCATTAGGTAAAATGTGCGATAATACTCCCGCTACTCCATATGAACTTGCGTCGCAACTCATTTTCAAAGGTAGATCTGGATTATAATGAATCAATACCACATCTGAAGTGATAGCTTCTTTCGCCTCAATGAAAGCTCCTTCGCAACTTTTACTCCATTCAAAACGTGCATGCTTTTTCAACAATTCATACAGTGGGTGCAAAATATCTGCAACATTCTCAATAAATTTTGAATAATAGTTCAACATTCCAAGAAAAGACTTCAACTCTGTAATATTTTCTGGTGCTTTGCAATTCAGTATTGCGTCTATCTTCGACGTCCCCTTTTTCAGAGCTTCCTTATTAATCACATGCTTTAAATAAGTGATCTCCTCTTGGCAAAACCACACTCGTTTTTCTTTGAACGAAATCCTGCATCCAGCAATCTTGAAAACACCACTTCTAATTTTTTTAAATGTTGAACGTCATTACCACCAGTAACCACTATGTCGTCAAGAAAAACCACCGTATCGTTACATCCCTGTAGTGTTCTATCCATAATCCTTTAGAAAATAGCACAAGCAGGTTTGGTTCCAAAAGGCAGTCTCTCTACCCTAAACATACCTTTATGAGTACTCCATGCCAGAATTGTCTTTGATTCCAGTTTAATTTGATTGTAAGCATTTATTGAATCAAGTTTTGAGAACTTTTTACCACCTTGTAAAGCTGTAAAGAGCTGATCAATATTTGGCAAAGGATATTCATCATCTTCAAGAATTGGATTTACTGTAATCTTTCTTTTAGTCTGCACACAGTCTCAACGAACCATCAGATTTAACCACAGGTACTAATAAAGTGCCCCACTAAGAACCAGAAATAGGAGTAATTGTACCCTCGTCTTCCAATCTAGCCAACTCCGTTTCAACATTATCTTTGAAAGCCAAAGGTAATATTCAAGGTTTTAAGAATATTGATTTTGACTCGCTAACGACCGGCAGCTTTACATTTTCGTGTTTGGATAAACCTAGTTAAAACCTTGGATTCTTGGATTCTTGGTCTTGAAATTTGAATGAATCGAAATGTACTAGAAATTCCCAAAAGAACAATTCAATAATTGGTCAATTAATCATTTCCAATGTAGGTTATTTCCAATATATTCCAGAATGAGCTTACTGCTATCGAATAATGATCAAGAGCCAGAACGTATTGGAAATGCCCAGTTTAACAATTCAATTAATTCAATTGGTACTTCCAGTGTAAATGATTCTCAACATATTCCACCATGAACCCAATACCATCAAATAGTATTAAAAAACTTATTGGAAATTCCCAATAAAATTAAGTATTTAGTTAGTTCAACTGATAATTCACAGGGTGAATTATTTCCGATATATTTCAATATAGACCCACTGCCATCAAATAAAAAATCGAAAATGCATTGGAAATTTCTATTTAGACAATTCAGTTAGTTCAACTTCTTTGTTCCAAGGTGAAATTTTCACAACATATTCCAATATGAACATACTGTCATCAAATGAGTATCGCAAATTTCCACTTGGAACCGATATATATTTTCTTGATTGGCATCCCCGTCAGCACCAACTTGCCCAATTGTAACAAATACAATCCAGTGCAATTATGTACTCTGGTTTGAATGGGCCATTCTCAACGGGGTTGAAGAAGCCACTTCTTCGACAAAACTCCAGGGTCTTCGTCTAACTGTTGTGAAACTTTTTCTCTAAACAATTTATTGCGCCCATTTCATGACTTTATTTTGGTTTCAGAATCCTCGACGCTCAAATCGATGACGATCCGAGTTCCGGAAGTCGTCAAATCCGGCGAAACCGTCACTCTATTGTGCGAATACGACCTGGAACAGGTGGCGCTGTACACCATCAAATGGTACTGGAACGAACAGGAGTTTTACCGATTCGTCCCCAAGGAATCGCCGCCGTTCCGCGCCTTCACCGTTCAGTACATCAATGTTGATGTAAGTAATACCTAGTTGTTCCATTGACAGAGAAACAGCCTGTATATTGTCTTGGACGTATACCCATGCAAGAATCGAACCCGAATCCTGCCCTGCAAATTTTTTGACAAACAAATAACGCGTCCACAACAAATCACCCGAACATCGCTATAAATCCATCAGATGCCGACATAAATAAACCCCTTTCTATCCATTTCCCGGTTCTCTAGGTGTAAATGTATACGAATGGTGTATATCACCTGGATATGCCGTAATACGCGTATATATTTCAAATAAGTAATACGAAATATATATTTTGTTATTTTTATCACATGGATACCTATCCGTCGTTTCCAGATATACCAATCGGGGCCCACGCAAGTGACCCTCAGGGGCGTCCGCAGGGAGCTGACCGGGAACTACAAGTGCGAAGTATCCGCAGACGGGCCTTTGTTTCACACCGACATCAAGGTCGCCCATATGATAGTGGCAGGTATTATCCAAACATAAATTTTGTATTTTTGATATTTTTACATTTAAATTCAATATATTTCTTTTTGGTACCTACAGTACTTTGATCATCTCATTATTAATTAGAGGCTTGAAAAATTCAAAATATCAGAGATTGCGATTCATGAAAGTACCTAACGCTAAATCCCCTAGAAATGATGCAGGTTTACCAACTTAGTTGTAACTTTGAATAGAGAAACAACTAGATTTTTCTTATCGCCATAACCGTAGGAAATTGGAGAGTAAATCCTTTAAAATATAGTATTCCAGCTTTAAAAAACGAAAGCTGGTGTTTTTCTAATCGCAATGTGACCAACTATTCCCAAGCAATTTTTCTAGATAGAAACTTCGACTCAGTGTCGACAACTTTGAACAGAGAAAAAACTATATTCTTCCGATCGCCATAACCGTAGGAAATTAACGGTAAATCTTTCGAAATTGACACAAGTATGCCAAGTTTCAAAAACTTGAGCTGGCGTTTGACGCAGGTATGCCAACTTTTAAAAACGAAGGTGCTTTCAGATCGCAGTGTGACCAACTATCACAAGCCATTTCTCTAGATAGAACCTTCGACTCAGTGTAGACAACTTTAAAAAGAGAAAGAACTAGATTTTTCTTATCGCCATAACCGTACAAAATAATACAGTAAATCCTTTGAAATTAGGTATGCCATGCCACCTTAAAAAAACGGAAGCTGGTGTTTTTCCAGGTGTTTTTCAAATCACAGTGTGACCAACTATTCCCAAGCAATTTCTCTAAATAGAAATTTTGACTCAGTGTAGACAACTTTGGATAGAAAAAAGAACTAGATTTTTCTTATCGCCATAACCATAGGAAATAAGACAGTCAATCTTTTGAAATTAGGTATGCCACCTTTAAGAAACGAAAGCTGGTGTTTTCCAAATCGCAGTGTGACCAACTATTCCCAAGCAATTTCTCTAGATAGAAAATTCGACTCAGTGTATGCAACTTTGAACAGAGAAACAACTGGATTTTTCTTATCGCCATAACCGTAGGAAATAAGACAGTAAAATCCTTCAAAATTCACACAGGTATGCAAACTTTGGAAAACAAGAGCTGGTGTTTTCCAAATCGCAGTGTGACCAACTATGCCCAAGCAATTTCACTGGATAGAAAATTCGACTCAGTGTATACAACTTTGAAAAGAGAAAGAACTAGATTTTTCTCATTGCCATAACCGTGCGAAATAAGACAGTAGATTCTTTGAAATTAGGTATGCCACCTTTTAAAAACGGAAGTTTTTCGAGGTGTTTCTCAAATCGCAGTGTGACCAACCATTTCCAAGCAATTTCTCTTAATAGAAACTTCGACTCAGTGTAGACAACTTTGGATAGAAAAAAGAACTAGATTTTTCTTATCGCCAGAAACGTAGAAAATTGAGACGGTGAATCCTTTGAAATCAGGTATGCCACCTTCAAATAACAAAGCTGGTGTTTTCTAAATCGCAGTGTGACCAACTATTCCCAAACAATTTCTCGACTGAGAACCTCGACTCAGTGTAGACAACTTTGAATAGAGAAAGAACTAGATTTTTCTTATCGCCATAACCGTATGAAATTAGACAGCAAATCCTTCACAATTGACGCAGGTATACCAACTTTGAAGAACGAAAGCTGGTGTTTTTCAAACGCAGTGTGACCAACTAATCTTCAGCAATTTCTCTAGATGGAAAACCTCGACTCAGTGTAGACAACTTTGAATAGAGAAAGAATTCTATTTTTCTTATCGCCATAACCGTTTGAAATCAGATAGCAAATCCTTCAAATCCTTGTTGAAAACTGACGCAGGTATACCAACTTTGAAAAACGAAAGCTGGTGTTTTTCAAACGCAGTGTGACCAACTAATCCCCAGCAATTTCTCTAGATGAAAACCTCGACTCAGTGTAGACAACTTTGAATAGAGAAAAAACTAGATTTTTCTTATCGCCATAACCGAATGAAATAAGATAGCAAATCTTCCGGAATTGACGCAAGTATGCCAACTTTAAAAAACGTGAGCTGGTGTTTTTCGAACGTAGCGTGACCAACTAATCCCCAGCAATTTCTCTAGATGAAAACCTCGACTCAGTGTAGACAACTTTGAATAGAGAAAGAACTAGATTTTTCTTATCGCCATAGCCGTATGAAATTAGACAGCAAATCCTTCAACATTGACGCGGGTATACCAACTTTGAAAAACGAAAGCTGGTGTTTTTCAAACGCAGTGTGACCAACTTATCCCCAGCAATTTCTCTAGAGGAAAACCTCGACTCAGTGTAGACAACTTTGAATAGAGAAAGAACTAGATTTTTCTTATCGCCATAACCATATGGAATTAACCATATGAAATTAGAGGGCAAATCCTTAAAAATTGACGCAGGTATACCAACTTTGAGAAACGAAAGCTGTTTTTTTTCAAACGCAGTGTGACCAACTATTCCCAAACAATTTCTCTAGGTACAAACTTCGACTCAGTGTCGACAACTTTGAATAGAGAAATAACTAGATTTTTATTATCGCAATAACTCACGAAATTAGAGCGTAGAGCCATCGAGATTGACGCAGGTATGCCATCTTTAAAAAACGAAAGCTGGTGTTTTTCAAACCGCAGTCTGACCAACTATTCCCAAACAATTTCTCTAGGTAGAAACTTCGACTCAGTGTAGACAACTTTGAAAAGAGACAGAACCAGATTTTTTTCGCCATAACCATAGGAAATTAGACAGTTAATCCTTTGAAATTAGGTATGCCACCTTTAAAAAACGAAAACTAGTGTTTTTCAAATCGCAGTGTGACCAACTATTCCCAAACAATTTCTCGACTGAGAACCTCGACTCAGTGTAGACAACTTTGAATAGAGAAAGAACTAGATTTTTCTTATCGCCATAACCGTTAGGAAATTGGACAATAAATCCTTCGAAATTGACGCAGGTATGCCAACTTTGAAGAATGACAGCTGGTGTTTTCTAAACCGCAGTGTGACCAACTATTCCCAAGCAATTTCTCTAGATTGAAACTTCGACTCAGTGTAGACAACTTTGAAAAACGTAAGCTGGTATTTTTCAAATCGGAGTGTGACCATCAATCCTGGAATTATTTGTCTATAGAAATTGTTGACAGAGGATAGGTATCTAGCTAATTTTGAATATATAAAGAAATTTACCCAATTATCACTATAGTGAGCTTCACGATTAAAGCACCTTTATTGAACAACTCACGATAAATACCTTGTCTATTTCGATTCCCTTGCGTATGCCTCCAACTTCAGGATATGTATTACTTTGAATTTCCAGAGCTGCCTAGCGGTAATCCCATGATGAATATCGAACAGACCAAGGTGGAAATCGGAAGGAAAATACGGGCTGATTGCTACTCGCCAGGGTCGGATCCGCCAGCCAACATCACTTGGTACATCAATGAGAAAGAGGTAGTTCAAGCCCCTGATCTCTACATGATCTATTCTTTACACATTTTTTCACATGTATCAAGGCAAAAGAAACAAGTGAAGGCATCGAAATCGCCCCGACTGAGATACAAAGCGACAACGCCCTGGGTCTGCACTCTTCAAAGTCGAAAATAGAAGTAACGACCACAAGAACGCACTTTCTCACCGGGCGGCTGGTCCTCAGGTGTTCGGCAAATATCTACAAGCTGTGGCTGGAATCCGCGGAAGACTACGTCCGGGACGACACACCCCATTTGGCTCCCGTCATGGGATCCACGTCGTCTCAAAGTCAACTAGACGAAATAGGTAAACATTTGCTTGAAAATCGTCTTGAAATTGAATTGACAATTCTATCCAATGCCAAGCTTTCATGTTGAGTGCGTTGGGGAGAGCGACTCAGCAAACTCACGGTGGAATTAAGAGCTGTAGTGAGCTCTCTTCGACGCGCTCAGTTTGAAAAAGTAAACTAAAAGGAATCATTTAGTTCCAGAGAAAAGCGCGGCCGGCTACAGGACTTCAAAAAAAGCTAGTCTAGTCTTGCTCATTTTCTTCTCGTTGATGGTAATGAGATAATAGAAAACTTTGCTGCTATGAACTCTTAGACAGAAATTGTGCCTATAAATTTCATGTTTTTAATTTCCAAAATCCATATGACTAATAAACACGTCCATATACAATAAGCTTGAAACTGTTGTAATAATCCAAATCCAAAAATCCAAATTTCACTCATTACGAAAATATTATACACATCTGTTTAGAATATACAATATTGTGATATAAAACTTAGACTAATTGTAATAAATTATTATGATTATTATTGATAAAAAGTACCTAATATTGATATTTGTTTGTATAGTTAGATTTTGTTAAGACGAGAACCAAGCTTTCCAGAAGCTTTTGTGTTTGTTATAGTGACATTTTTTTTTAATAAATTGAACTCAAAAAAACTTTTTCTTCTTGTCCTTGTTTTGAAGTTTCACCTGTGTGTAGCTGAGTTTTATCGCTGTTTAGTGTCTGGAACTAATTGGGCAGGCAACCAGCAATACACGGGTGATTTGCATGTAGTCTAAATCGGGGAGTAAATAGACAAAAACGATTCGGTTTTGTAACGGCAGAAAGAGAAAAACGGGCTGGAAAAGCGCGCACGCGGCCTTAAAACTTCTCCACTAATGATTCTTTATCTCGACACTACCTTCATCCAGACCCTAAAACTAATTTAAGTTAAGGAACGAGTTGTGCATCAACTCGGATTGCTCAAGTTATAAGATTTTGATAATTCGCCTTGATAACTTCGTTATGAGTATAAATCCTTTAGCTCATAACGAATTAAAATTATTGCCCGCGTGGGAGGCCTTTTTTAGCAGAGGTTTGTTGCAAAATGTCCATGCATCCATCATTTTAATTAAAGCAGATAGTGAAAAGAAATCTTGATAAATATATCTCGGGAAAAAATCTCGAGAAAAATGCTAGTTTTAATGCGTTTTTTCCAGGTGGGTATTCGACGCGATGATAAAGCTCCTCTTGAAATAGTACACCAGTGTTATTATTGTTAAAAGGAAGAATAAATATGGGAAAAGTTATGCGGCGTCGAGAGGAGTGTGGCGGAAATAAATCTAAATTACGCGGTTTGGCCGGTCCGCTTCTGTGCCATAGCGACTTCATTATAAGTGCCTGGGAGATAAAAATTTATTTAAATGTTGAATGGGGGAAGTTTGCTCGTATTTTCAAGGATTAAGCCATATCGCGTGGCTCTATCCAACCTTTCTCAAAAATTTTTGAATAACTACACACCTCCACCTCAAAATTCCGAACTTTTCACTCTTCCCATTTACCTTCTTTTGAATCAATTTACAGCTTTGCAAGGTATTATTTGTACATTTATTTCATGTGGGTATGCCTATACAAAGTAAGTACCTCTACCTATTAGTCGACAATAATAACTTAGTCACCTACATATTTATCTAGTTTTGTAGAAGAAGGATACAATAAATCACTATAGCTACTATAAAATATTTACCTACCAAACAATAGTTTGCTAAGTTGTAGCAACAATTTGATTTCAAATTGTGGAGTTGGGGAATTCGGTAGTTACAGTAGAATTTGAAACTATCTTGACAAAATCGGCGTTGTTGAACTGGATGAGGATGACCAAATAAGTGGTCACACCAGCAACAATCTACAACACAATGTTTTCAAGATTCCATTGGGAAAGTCGGGAGAGTTGATCCTCAAGGAGACATATGATCTTCCCTCGGATCTTCCCTTTTAAAATCTGGGGTCGAAAAGCATCCATATTGTTCTACCTAAACGACACAGTCTTCTAATAGCGTAGATAACAAAAATAGATGCTTTTGGAGCCGAATTATTCAAAGGGGGATTCAAGTCTCTCTTATGGACCAAATCTGCCGACTGTCCTCAACTTTTTGATGAGAAATCGGCCTCACCGTGTATAGCAGAGTGTAATCCAACGGAAACAAACCACAAACGGTGAATGAGAGGCGGTTGTGGTACATTTGAAGCGAATAAATCTCGATCTGTTTGTTGGCAAAAAATATTAAAAAGATCCTACTTTGGGTCAGATTTTCATAATTACCGTATCTTGCAGCTTAGTGTTGGTGGTATTGTTGCGGATCTTGTGCAGAATTCTCGGACAAGTGTTGGCCTGAAATCAAGATTTTAATCAACATTTGTACTGCGACTCGAAAGCTAACCACGAAGCTTTCAATTAACATTTCGATTTGCAAAACTCAAAACTTGTTTCCGGCACGATTTTTTTCAATTCACTCAAAATGCTTATCCAGAGGGCAATGTTGTTTTTGTCCGAAGCTGTGCGTTTTGAACAAATTAAAACTTTTATCCCGAAGTTTTCGATTTGGCTTCAATATTTTTTTAATTCTGTTATTTTGAAAGCTCAAGACTTTCTCCTCAATGCGATATCAATTCACAGAACTCAAAATTATCTTCCCATGAAACTAGAGCTCGGAGTTTTTTTCTCAGACATTTGGAAACAATTGGAGCTTTTCATTGACAGTTCCCAAAACTTGTCGTACGTTCTTTGATTCAGAAATGACTCACCATTTCAATTTACGAGCTCCTTTTGTGGGATCTTCTTTTTCTAAGAGCTCGAAATTTTCATCCTGAAAAGCTTTTTCATTTTTGTATTTTGCATCAATCATAAATTTAGAAAGCTAAAATCTTCCGGAGCTGTGTACCTTCAACAAATTTGAACTTTTTCTTCTAATACGATTTCAATTTA
The DNA here is from genome assembly GCA_949128115.1 of Anaspis maculata. NCBI lineage: Eukaryota > Metazoa > Arthropoda > Insecta > Coleoptera > Scraptiidae > Anaspis > Anaspis maculata. The sequence continues at coordinate 86,118,563 of OX421964.1, read as the reverse complement.
AAGAGCTCAAAACACGAGTCAAAACACTTTTTCAAAAGAGTTTCCTATTTTATAGATTCCAAAACATATTTCTCGAATTTTCCCAATCAGAGGACTAGAAACTATTTCCCGGCGAAGTTTTATAAATATTTCATTTTGGGAAAGTCTAGCCAAAACAATTCCACTAAGTTTTCCGTTCCATTTCAGAAAGTTATGTGTATTTTTCTCGACTGGTTTCAGTTTTTCCGAAGGCTCAAGAATTTCTTCCAAATGCTTTTTAAATTTAGAGACCTCAAAACTATCTTCTCATGGAACTTAAAATGAACAGACCTTGAAAACTTCACTCGCACGACTTTCTTCAATTTAGGGGATATCAAAACGTTTCTCTCAAAACGTTCTTTCGGCATAATTCCATGATTTCTTTCCAGAATCCTTGAAACTTTCTCACAAGTTTTTCTGATATTAAAACTTGAACCGTGTTCTCCCCGATTTTCTTGAATTTATAGGGCTTAATTCGAGGGTTTTTAACTTTGTTTCTATCATATAATGACTAACATTTAGCGAATCAAGACTTCCTTCTCTAAGGGGTTTATCACTGAGTCATCATCCTCTCTCCTATTATCAAAAAGGAGACACAATACCTTTTTCTTTGAGACTGTATCGTCCTAAAAGCTCAATACTTTCATCTACCAAGGTTCCTTTTTGGAGACTACAAAACTTTTTTTCGATCGCTATTCTGCCGTCCATTGAAAAACAGAGGATTCTTCCCGGTTTCTTTGAATTCACAAGACACTAATCTGGTTTCTTCGGAACTGTACACTAACACTAAACCATCACCATCATGATTTTCTCGAGTTTATAAAACTCAAAACTTCTTTCCATTATTTGGCAGCTATCGTGTGATCAATTCAATTCCTAATTCATGTAGGCTGCCTAAAAAGTACCTAAAACTATCTTCTCTCTCAACTTCCTGCCCTGAAAACCTCTCTGGACACAACACTGAATCAATAATTTTCCTTGAATCTATACTTTTTGACCATCAAAAATTTAAATTTGAAAACCATCAAAACTTATTTTCTAACGACTAATTAAAAAAATCTCCACAAACGTCATACTTTCTTCTTCCCGAGCTTCTTCCAAAGCTTTCTGTTTCCATATACAATATCCATTTTCACCGTTCAATGAAAAAACCTGAAGTTCGAGTTATCCCAATGTTCAAAAGTAAGTTCATGAGTTGACAATAAATCCATTTTTTTACTCCATACTTTCTTCCGTTATAGCTTCCCGTTCTCACAATCATCCAAAAGATAATCCACTTTCATCCCTTTGGGAATGCCTCAAAACCTATTTCCCTAAGCTGTTCGCCAACCTCAAAACCTGTTATTTCAAAGCTCTCTCTAAAACTTCCCGAAAACTTCATACACCGAAGCAGTCAAAACTACCTTCCCTGACATTTAGTCACCTGAAAGCTCCAAACTTGATTTCCCCAGAAAACTTTGTTCTCCCCAACAATCCATACTTTCTTTCTTCCCTTGAAGCTTCCTGTTCTTGAGCCCCCACCCTCATTTCCTATAGTTATTAAGCTGGGTTCCCAGATGCGAATATTCGGACAGAAATGCGATTTTATATGTCAAATTTCGAATTCGAGGGCTCTGATTGGCCAATATGACGACTTTGACATTAAATTTCGCATTTTCTGTCCGAATATTTGCATCTGGGAACCCAGCTTTAAGGACGGAGTCATATTGGTGAAATAAGCGTTGCGAAATCAATCCGTCTGGGTTTATTCCTTGACGGATTCTTACCATTTTGGTCTCTTTCGAAAGCTACAAGGATGCACTTTGGTTTGAGCTCATTGGCATTTCCGAATTCAAAAAAACATTGAATTTTGACATTTGAAAAAATTATTTTTGGATTTTGGAAATGCCAATGGGCTCAAACCAAAGTACATCCTTGTAGCTTTCGAAAGAGACCAAAATGGTAAGAATCCGTAAAGGAATAAACCCAGACGGATTGATTTCGCAACGCTTATTTTACCTCGTATTTTACCAATTGAACTCCGTCCTTAAACGAAGAAATCGGCTAAGAAATAAATTTTGAGGTTCTTAAAAATTGAAGGCTCCATAAGAGAAAGCTGAGGAAAAAGTATTGAGTTTTATATAAAAACGACAGTCACAGAAAAGAAGCAAACTTTGAAAGCTCCGGGGGAAGAAAGTTTAGTTTAGTTATGGGTATGTACCTAGTTCCGAAGAAAAAAGTTTAGAGTCGTCTACTCAAACAGAGAGCTCATGGATCTGAAACATTGAGGTTCAAGAATCCCAAAAAAAAAAAAAAAAAAAAAAAAAAAAAATCTGCTCACAAAATGACACGAAGAGCTTTATGAAAAGATAGTTTTGATCATGAAAAGAGAGTTTTGATCACAAAAAAGTTTAAAATACTTGAATAAAAGTTTACAGATCCGAAAAAAAGTCTTGAGCCTTCTAAGACGAAAGAATTCCAAAGAAGAAATATTTGAGCTCTTCAAAATGGAACAGTGAACTTCGCGGGAAAAAAGTTTTGATGGGAATACACAGCTTCAAAGAGAAACTCGTGATAACGCGAGTTTTGTGATCCGTAATGTGGAAGTTATATGGGAAAGGAGTTTTGAGGTTTCCAGATTGAAAGTACAGGGTGTTCACGATAAAATTCACCCCCCTCCAGTAGATTCCCCTTCAAGATATTTCGAAGAACTGAAAACTTTTTCTTCACGATTTTTCCCAGGGACCTTAAATCGATCCTCTAAAAGTTTCTAATTGGTACCGTATACAGGGTGTGATATGTAACTTTTTTATTTTAAATGCAACACCCTATATTTTATTCCGTGATTTGGTGAAGCCTTTTTTCTGATTACAAATATATATGACACTTATGATTTATTTTAACAAGTAATTTGTCGAAAAAATAATAAAATAGGCAGTCAAATAATTTTGTTTCGCGGCAATACGGCTTTGATTTCTACAGTTCGCTTAAAAAAAGTTATTCTCGCAGCATTTTGTCTGCAGAATTCAACTCTGCATGGATAAATGGTCTAATTCGTTCCTAATACAGGGTGTCGCGTAATTTTTAATTTTGAATTCATTTGACTACCTATTTTATTATTTTTTTGACAGCTTCCTTGTCAAAATAAGTCATGAATGTTGTATATCTTTGTAATCAGAAAGAAAAGCTTCATCAAATGACGTAATAAAATATAGGGTGTCGTATTTGAAATAAAAAAGTTACATAATATGGTACAAATGGTACCACGGTACCAATTGAAAACTTTTAGACGATTGATTCAAGATCCCTGGGAAAAATCGTTGGGAAAAAGTTTCTAGTTTTCCAAAATATCTCAAAGGGGAATCTTCTAGAGGGAGGGGTGAATTTTATCGTGAACACCCGGTACATCAGGAAGAAAATATTGAGCTTTCAAAATAATAGAATCACAGAGGAGAATTTCGAGCTTTCAGAAATGGAATAGAAATTATGATACAACGCGAAAAGATGAAAAAACGTTTTGATTTGTGGAAAGTGTACTGCTTGAGGAAAACAGTTTCGAGCCCTCTAAACTGAAGAAAGTTGTATGGCTTGAATTTTTCTAAAGTTTGTATATTCAAAGCTACACAAGAAGGTAGTTTTGAGATCCTGAATAAGAAAAAGTCTTGAGCTTCAAGAAAAACCAGAGCAAGCCTCGGAGCAAACAAAAGACAGTTCTGCACGTAAAAAGAGCATCACGACGGAACAAAGTTTTGAGAGTTCCAAAGTCAAATAAAGAAATACGCGGAACGTATCGGTTTGTTAAAAGTCCACAGCTCCGCAGAATACAGTTTTGGGTCACCACAAGTGAAGGAATTTCTGCAAGTTTTGATATCTGTGAATCAAGAGCTTCATCGGAAGAGAGTTTTGAGGTTTCTAAATTGAAGCGCGTTAGGATTTCTTCTTTTTTTTTCTTAAAATTCATCAAGACTTTCTGTCTTGATGAATTTTAAGAGAAACAGAATCAAACAGAAGAAAGTTTTGGGCTCCCTCATACAGTCTTCCTGAAATAAAATGAAGAAGTTCACGGTAATAGTTTTGATTTGTTGAAAGCACACAGTTCCGCAGGAAAAACTGATCTTTCCAAAGTAAAGAAATTCGTGCGAGAAACAAATTTTGAGATCTATGTAATTAGTTTTCTTTCACAAGACTGTTGTGAGATTTTTAATTTTGAAGCTTATTAGCAAGAAAGTTTTGATTTGTTGATACATAGTACACAGCTCCGGAGATAAAAGTGTTGAGCCTTCTTAATTCAAAAAGACCATGCGAAAAATAAGTTCCAATTTCTGAAAATGTAAAGCTGCGTGGGAAGAAGATTTTGAGCATTTAGAAAAACAGGGTCCTACAGAAAAATTTGACAGAATGAAATAGAAATCTATGCAAGAAGAAAAATTTGACTTTTAAAAAAATATATGCAGCTTCAAAAGAACACGTTTTGAGATATGTAAATCAAAAACTCAATAGGAAAGAGTTTTGAGGTCTTCAAAGGTGAGCTGATTAGTTTATTTAGTCGTAGAATCTCTAAATTCAACTCAAGGTGCTAGCGCTTTAGGACTTTTAGAAGAAAATAATTGTGCTTGTAGAAGAACCGAGTCTAACTGAAGAAGCAAGTTTTGGGATCTGTAAGTTACGAGCTTACATGCGTCTTGAATCAAGACCTGTTTTTCCAAAGCCTTCTTCACAACTTCATACTCCGAAGCGCTCAAAACTATCTTCACTGACATTAAGTTATCTGAAAGATCAAAATTCAACTTCTCCATTATACTTATTATTCTGCCCAAAAATCTATACTTTCTTTCTTCCCTTGAAGATTCCTCTTTTCAACCTCTTTCTCATTTCCTACGTCAAGGAAATACATTTTGAGGTTATTACAAATTGGAAGCTTCATAAGAAAAAGCTGTATTGAGTTTCTATTCAGGACAACAGACACAGATAAGAAGCAAACTTTGGAAGTTACGGGAGAAGAAAGTGTTAAGTTATAGGCACAGCTCCAAAGAAAAAAGTTTGGAAAGCTTCAAGAGTCCTCTGTACGCTCAGAGGGGCTCCAACTAAAATGCTTCTAAACGAAGCCGGTGATTTTCTTCGAACTGGCATTTGGAAATTCCACTCCATATCTCTATATAAACATGTTAACGGAAAAAAAATCCGAGAAAAACCGATCACAGCCGAAGATAGTCAAATCTTACGCGCGCCACTCTAGGGCCTTTACTTGACTTGAAACAATAATCATTTTTTCAGGGTGGACTCTCAACAGTATTCTGCACAATCGTACCGGGTGGTTTTCCAGTGAAAAAATTTCAGCTGAAGATATGGAGCTCCAAATTTTTGAGCATTTTCTTTATAATTTTCACAGCCAAATAACTTTGGCTCCAGATATTTTATTGAAAAATCACCCGGTACGTTGGAACAGGATACTGTAGAGAGTCCACCTTGAAAAAAGAAATTTTCTTCCAAGTCAAATAAAGGCCCTAGGATGGCGCCCGTAAAATTTGACTATCTTCGGCTGTGATCGGCTTTTCTCGGATTTTTTCCCTTTCACATGTTTTTATGGAGATATGAAGTATAATCACCAAATACCAGTTGGGAGAGAATAACCGCCTTCGATTTAGAGACCTTTTAGTCGGAGCTGCTTTAAGCGTACAGAGGAGTCTTAAGAATTCCAAAGAAGAAAGATTTGAGCTCACAATGATGACATGAAGAATTTCACGTAAAGAAATTTTTGATCATTTGGATCTATGTGAATATAGCACGGGAGTAAAGTTCTGAGCTTTCGAAGCTCCAAAAAATTGTGGGAAGAACCGAAGAAGTTTTGGTACTACTCGGAAGAGCGTATGTTTCGAGCTTTCTGTGATTAAACAAGTGTTTCGCGGGAAGAAAATCTTGACTTGTTATTGTAAGTATCCAGCTCAGAAGAAAAAAGCTTTGAGCCTTCTGAATTCAACAAAATTGTGGGAGGAACAGTTCAAATTTTGATAATAGTCAAAAGAACGAAGAAAGTTTTGAGCTCTTTGAATAGGAAGCTTAATGAGAAGAACAGTATTGGGCTTTCAAATCGAAAAGCTCCTAAAGAAGGAAGCTCCTTAGCTCTTAATGATGAAAAATTAAAATGAAAAGCTTCACAGGAAAACTTTTGAATAGTTGAATATGAGTATACAGCTCAGAAGAAAAAAGTTTTGAGCAATTCAAGGAAATTGTAGAGAAGAATTCAGGTTTTGATGAAAGCAAAGTAACAATTTTCAGGAAGAAGAATGTTTTAGGGTCTTTGAAAGTAGAAAGCCTGATGAAGAGGAAATAGTGAGCTTCTAAGACGAAATAAATGTCAGGGAAGATAGTTTTAGGCGCTTCGGAGTATGGAGTTTTAGAGAGAGCTTCGGCAAAAGCAAGTTGCAAGGTTGGTGAACAGTTTAGTAAAATAGGTTTTGAGGCATTCTTATAGGAATGGAAGGAGATATCTACTGAATGTGAAAACGGAAAGCTTTGAAGGAAGAAAGTATAGTTTTTGAAACATTACTGAATTTATCGTCAAGTTGAGAAGGAACTTTCGAACTCTAGGATAACTTCGGGTTTTTTCATTGTACGGAAGACAGTAGATAGTGACTCTGGAAAGAGAAAGTTCTGGAAGAAGAAAATATGGAGTTTGTGTTAAATTACTGACTAGTCGTCAAGTTGAGGAAGAAGTTTTGGACTTCGTGAACGACTTCTTTATTTCCAGGAAATGAGTTTTGATAGTTTCACAGCAAACGGTAAGGAAAAAAAGTGGTAATCAATTCAATCCGCATGAGAATAGGAAGCAAAGGAAGAAATTATGGGGTTTGGAAGGAACGATTGATTAACCGCCGAACTCAGAGGAAAGTTTTGGGACAGGGAAGTTGAGAGAAAAGATAGTTTTGAGTGCTTCTACCAAAACCTTTCAAAACTTTCAAAAAGAACAGCTGTTCAGTTGAAAGAAAGTTCTGATTTTCCACTTAGTTTTCAGAAGGAGAAAAAACTTCTTTCTACCTAAGAAAAAGCAACCGTGGAGAAAAAGTATAGGGCAGTATAGAAAGATAGTTTTGTAGAAAAAAAAGTTTGAACGGAAAGCAGTTTTGATTACCTACTTTGCAGTTATGGAGGAAGCTCAATAGAAATCTAGTTTTGAGTTTTGTAAGAAGTAGAGGTAGAGTATATCTAACAGCTAAATGATGGAAAGAAGTTTTGAATTTTATAAATTTGAAGAAATCATGATGGCGATAGTTCAAGTTTTGATCAAATCCATAGAAAGTTTTGTAGTCCCTTAATTGAAAGCTTGGAAGGAGAAGAGTATTGAGCTTTGGGGACATAGAAATACCAAAGAAAAGCGTGAGCATGTTATGATGGAATGAGAATTTTTCCAGGAGCAGAAGTTTTGATTTCCTGAATGAAGTGTACAGCTCCGAAGAAAATATGTAGTTGCGAACATTCTAAATTCAAGAAAATTGCGAGGGATGCAAGTTTTGGGATCTGTAGTGTTGGAGATGTATGGGAAAGAGTATATTTGGAGTCTCCAAATTGATAGCGCACCAAGATAATAATCTTGAACTTTTATAAAAATAGCGTTTCATAGAAAAAAGTTTCGAGCTTCCTGAAACGAAATAGAAATTTTAAAACTACGCAGGAAGAAAGTTTAGATTAGCTGAAAGAACACAGCTCTGAGGAGAAAGTTTTGAGTATTTTGAGGTCTCCAAAGGTAGGTTTGGTCAGTTTATTTGTCGTTATATGTGCCATTCAGACAGACCACTTCAACTGAAAGTGCATCAGAAAGAAAATCGAGAGGAAAGTTTTGAGCTCTCTGAAATTGAATGGTTCAGAAAAAAAGTTTTAAGCCATCCTAACTGCAGAAATTGGCACTGGAAGCAAGTTTTGGGCTCTGCAGATTGAAAGCTTCATAGAAAAGAAGTGGAAGCTTTATGGAAGAAGCATTTTGATGTCACAAAAGGTGGTTTCAGTCAGCTCATTCTTTAGTCTTTATAACCTCAGCTCAAAAGTGAATCTGGAAGAAAGTTTCAAGCCAAGGTTTGCGACTACAAAAATTTAGGCAAAAACAAAATCCCATCGTTTTAGCAGACAAAAATTTTGAGCCCTATGAAACTAAACTGCAGAGAAAAAGTTGCGAATCATCTAGCGGGAAGCAAGTTTGTGGTTCTGTAAATTGCGAGATCTTCACGGAAAGACACTGTACACTGTACAGGTAAGTACATTTCTACTGTTCGTACCTCTTCGCAAGTCTCGCTGCTGATCCAGACCACGGCGATCACCTCGCAGACGTTGCTGAAGGCCCAGGCGGTGAAGAACAGGTCCAGCTGCGTGGCGTCTTCCTCCTTGGACGAGGGAGATTTGGAAAAATTGGAGGCGATCAGGAACAGCGCCGTCACGATGCTGACGAAGGCCACGGTGATCCTCAGGAGCTGCTGCGCGCAGAAAGCCTGGTTTATCAGGTGGGCCGTGTCGGTGAGCCTGATGTGCAATGCGGCCACCTGGTCCACTATGAAGACGGGATCGGAAATGGCCACGATGCTCTTCGGCATCTTGGCGACGCCGTCGGAACCCCTGGAACCTTGCAGGGTTTTCTTGACTCCCTCGGCACCCTTGGAGCCCTGGAGGGACTGCGCAGCGCCGGGGGTCACTTTTTTTATATTGCTGATGGTCGTCACGCCTTCGTCCATCCATCCTGGCCAGAAAAAATTTTAAGACAAAACTTTTAAAACCGAGTCTCCATGTACAGAGTTGTGCGGTGAGAAGTTATAGGTACCTAACCACACGCAAGTAGAGTTTCTATGATCTACGAGCTAAGTACCTATACTCAGTAGAAAAAAAACCTTCTCTAAAGAGTTCATGACGGCTTCCAGGAGCATTGCCCAACACTTGCCTGATCCTTTTAAAAATACTCCGGTTTTTCAACTTACCATTATACGAACCGTCTTCTTGCACCAAGGCTTCTAGGTAATCATTGAGGAGTTTGTACCTCATCTTGAGAATATTGAGGTAATGTATGTACTGGAGTTCCATAACAAGGTTAGTGATGTATGGTACACCCACTGCGGCCAGCGATATGATGTTTCCAACAACGAAGTAATCGTTCAAGTAAACTGTCACGAGCATGGTTACGGTTCCAACAGTACCAAAGATGAACAGAGCCGTCAGTTGTATGTATATGTGGACAACGATGCTTCTGAGAACCAGATATAAAATCAAGCTACGATTTCCACCCTTGAAAAATTGTTCTTACTTATACGGAACCCACACGGCCAAGCTGCGAAAAGACACGTCGACTTCGTCGATGTTTTTGAAGACTTCCACAACCTTCGAAGCGAAAATGCAGCCGAAAATCACCGAGCAGCACGTCAGGAGCGTGCCGAAGATCTTCTGGAAGTACCTCAGCTTGAACTTGATGTCCTTGCCGAAGGGTTCCCTGTGGTAAACCATGCTGTAGGCCACGAAAGCCGCGAAAGCCAGAACCACAGAGATGCTCCTGATGATCGGCCAGATGGAATACTGGAACCGCTTCCTGCCATTCTCCAATTTGACCAGCCTGTACGGAGCCAGTCCGAAGAGGACGCACACGAAATACAACGGGTAGATCGCACCGTAAACGTCCGGCGGCTCCTTGAATTGCCTGGTGATCCTCTTCATCAGAGCCTTCAACATCTTGCAGGCGTTGCGAGATCAATACTGGTGACCAATTCGGATGAAATACTTTGTTTGATACCCCACACAAATAATAACGTTTCCAATCCATTACCTGCCTTTATATTTAGATACTTTTTGTTCCACCTAATACTTACACGTCAGCTTATGTGCTTATTAATATACAAAGTGTTAGCTGAATTGCACGATTCATTACTTTAATTGGAATATAAAGGGGATGAAGGTACAGGAATAGTCACCTAGAAATGAAAATGTCCAAATAGGTCAATAGGGATTGGTATGGAAAAAAGGAAAAGGTTAACAACCCTCCAATTGGAGTAAGCGCAGCCCCATTTAAATTTAAATAAAAGCGCTTTGCGTCTCTACTGGTGCTTTTAAAACGACGATTATTTCACCCTTGGTATAATTATCCCTTATATTAACTTAAAAGCTCTTCTAATACCTTTGATTTGAGCTTTTATGCCGTTGCTCGTGTTGAATATTGAAATTTCAACCATTTCAATCAGTGCCGGCCAGTAGAATAGCTCGAAGTGAATCGGAAAAATCTAAAATTTACGTTTTGATTTAGTCAAAATTGAGCTTTTACATACCCGGATCGCGTATTCGATTCAGCTAAAGCAAGGGGTGGTGGTCTGTTATGACTTTAAACCTGGGGCCTTCGACGAATGGGCGAAATTTTTTGATACCAAACACGGCCGCCAAACACTCACGCTCGGTTGCAGAATAGTTTTGTTTGCTCCAAGGCAAGCTGCAACTTACGAGCGCTAAGTTACCTTTTCTTCTCCACTCTGTTTCTACGTCAGAACTCAACCTGAACTCATTCCTGAACTATCACAGTTATCACACTGAATCGTGAACTGTAAGTTGAAATTTCGACTAGACAAAAAGACAAAATCGGTGCCAGACCAGGGCTTGTTTGGCATTTTTGAACACTTCTTCAGCCGATGAATTTCAAAAAAAAATTGAACTTTCTGTTTTCCCTTGATCACATCGTTGATTGGCGACATCAGAGTGGAAAATGTGGTTTCAAATGCCAATACCACCCACACACCGCTCGACTTCCGTGTTATTCGGAGGTCGTTTGTATTTCATCATTGACTTTTCCGGATTGGTTCTGAGTCCACCTGTACTATCTACAACACAGCCAAGTTATCTAAGTGACGGTTTGAAACATTCACATGCAAATATACCAAAATAGGCTGACCTCTAAGCTCGAGATCAAGTCCGAATATGGCATCCATTAAACGTTGAACAGCTTGCGACGATCTCATCAAACGAGCACTAACATCTGCCGAGATCCCTTCCATCCGAGAGCCCACCGGTTGCTACAGAAAGGACAACAAGAGACCGGAAGGTATTACTTTAATACCGTGGTCACGTGGCAAATCTCTTCTTTGGGACGTTACATGCACCGATACACTGGCACAGTCCTACATTCGTCTGTCTACCAAAAAAGCTGGAAAAGCAGCACGTCTTCGAGAAAATTCAAAAAAATCCAAGTATATAACGGCAGACACTTCGTTCCATTTTGTACCAATCGCCATAGTAACCCTTGGTCCTTGGGGAAAGGAAGCAAAAAAGTTGATGAGCGAAATTGGCATGAAGATCAGAGGAGTCAGAAATTAAGCTAAATTAACCGCATACTTGACCCAAAGAATAAGCCTAGCAGTTCAACGTGACAATGCTGCTTCAATTCTTGTCACCATGCCTCATTCTGACGTGGGATTAGCTGAAATTTTCTATATTTTATAATTTTATCTTCACGATTTTTATCTCGGTTTTCAATATACTTTTATTTATGTAAACCTTGCGACGCATTCATTAGTCCGAAGGGCAAAATATTAAAATGAAACAGCCTACCACTGATAGCAAATGCAGTTTTTCCCTGGAATTCGGATCCAGACAAATTTCCCTTGGTATATAAACAACTATTTCGCCTCGACTAAAGCTATAGTATGACGGCGTATTGATGTTTAGACCCAGAATCCATTTGACATAGGTACTAGAGAGGTAATTTTATCGTTTTCCTCCCAGCCTCAGATTTCCACTCCATATGTCAGTATGCTTTTGATTATGTGATCAGACATCATCATTCTGATTTTGTAGTCTTGTTTAAATTTTCTCTCTCCAATGCTCAACACCTGCGCCATAACCACCGCCGCTTTCTTCGTTCTGTCTCTAATATGAGCCTCAACTCCATTGTTTTTCTGCAACAGATATCTATCTAGTTTTTTCTGACATTAAAGATACAAGAAGGGGTATCAATAAAGCTCTGGATAACACAAGATAATACAAGAGGGCTCAATGGAATTCTGAAAGCCAAGAAACACATGAAGGGGCTCATTAGGGGTTCCAGATTACTAGTGCTTCGAAAGCCTCGGAAAAATCAAAGGGGGCCCAACAGAGCTGCAATCGATAATAAAGACTTAAGTGGGTCTACTAGAGCTCTGTGTAACAAAATAGGCTTTCTACGTATTTTCTCCGAAAGCTTATTAGCTCTTGGGCTAATCAGGGCTTCTATTACACTTCAATACACAAGGGGGGCCGGTAGGGCTCCGAACATGGCATGATGGCACAACGCTGCTTGCTGCTCCGGAAGTCACAGGAAATGTAAGGAGTCATAGCAGCGGACTTCAAATCACACTGAAAACACAATAAGGGGGCTCAGTGGGGCTCTTGATAACACACATTTACAAAATAGGGCTTACTGGAACTCTGGAAATATGATGGGTCTCATATAATTGGGGCTCAAGATAACACTTGAAAACGTGAGGGGCCCGACAGGGCCCCGTATATCGCATGAAGTTGCAAGGGGCTTACTAGTGATCCAAACTTGGGTCCAAAAGCCACGAAAAAATGTAAGGGAGCTCAACAGAGCTTTAAACAGAAAAAATATAAGGAGACTCATCGGGATAGGGCTCCGACTATGACATGGAGACACAAAGGTGCTTACTGCGACGGAAGTCACCGAGAAATGCACGGGACACGTTTGTGAGGTCCCAATGAAATACACACGGGTTCGGTTATACCAGATTTATTGCACGGACCGGAGTTAGAGTACTTGCGGCAGCGAGAGCATGCAGAAGGCAAAAAGGGGCGTGCGGTAGTGAGCTGGCACTTTTATGGACTACCGCTCTGGTGGGATGCGCGCGCTGATGGTGCGAGCCGGGTGCTGCTACAGGCTCACCAGGGCTTCAAACTACACTGGAGACACAAGGAAGCTCAATGGAGCCCTGGTTAGCACAAGAAGGCAACAGGGGGCTTGCTGGGATTCTGCATGATAGTAATAAGGGGCTAGTTAGGCCTCTAAACCACACTTGCGGACACAGAGGGCTAGATAGGGCTCCGAGTGTCATATGAAGACAAAGGGGGCTTACTAGAATTCCGAAAGCTCGGTGCTCCACTAGAAATGCGCGAAGTGATGCAAGGGGACTCACTAGAGGTTCAAATAATACATTGAAAAGAACAAGAGTGAAGGGTTTTAAACGAGTTTTTAAATAATACAGAAAGGCATAAGGGGGCTCACTAGAACTCTGGGAGCAAAAGAAAACACAAAACGGGTTAGTAAAGCTAAGGCAAAAGGCAAAACAAAATTCAGCGACGCACTGTCCAGGCGACAAATTATCCGTGCGACGAATTGTCCGAGCGACGAATTGTCCGGTCACGAGGACTGACTGACTGTCAAACTCGCTGTCAAAGCTTAGTATCAAAGGCCCAGTTGCTTACTTCGGGTTTGATTTGAAGCCCTATCCATAAACATGTTTACAAGTAATGAGGAATCTCAACTAGAAACTCAACTGGAATAGCATAAAAATATTAATTATTGTTAACAAACCTGTTGCTTTCTATTCACACCTAGATTCACACTTACAATAAAAAAAATATATATTATCAAGTAGATCGGTATTGTACTATTTTATAGCATTTAAAAACATTTGAAGGCGCTTTCCTACGATACAAAGAAATCTAGGTTACACAAGACCCTCATCCCATTAAGGGTGGTTGGGGATTCCATAGATATGGGTTGTGAGTTTAAAGCTACGTGTAGTTAAGTAGGTACATGGATAATTTTTTATTCATCATTGAAAAAGAGATTATTTGGATGAAGCTCCATATTGTTCTTTCGATATTCACTTCAAATCTTGAAAGTGTCACTTCAGGTGTGGGGGGGTGGTTCACTGGTTTCGATAAGAGAAATGAGCCCCAGCGACCTCGAAAACATAAGTAAATTGATACCTACCTTACCCCAACATCTAATTCATATACATGTTTTTTATCATTTATTGGCGGCCATTTTGAAAAAAAGGCTACTTTTTGAATTTTTTCAATGAATTGGGGTTCACATGTATTCAGAATGTTCAATTCACTTGAATGTTACATTTTCTATGCCAGTTTGGCGCATATAGATTTTTTCTCTGAATAAGAGAAATCACCTCCTCCCCCACACATATCTCGGGGGTCCTCCCGAAGGGATTTTCAAGAGCTACGGGTCAAATCCGAGGGTCAAATCGCTTAGAATTCTTGCAACTTTCTTGCAACTCGTCCACGTTTTTTTTTTCGCTTTCTATGCTTTTTGCGAGAGGTATAGCATAGCTATATCCAAATGTGGAAAAAAACCTGACTTACCTACCTGATTTTGATGTCCTTTGCAAGAGTTCTGGAACTACTGGGGGGAGGCTGTGGGCTGCATGTGCAGGATGGTCCGTCTATTCCATAATTGAATATAAGTTTCATCTTTCATCATATTATCTTATCTACAGTTTTTCTAATGTTCATGTCGATGCTGAATTGATGATTTGGAACCCACAATGTACCATAGACAGTCGAGCCGACTCCACATGCCCACGCCGGCTCCGGTTCGACAACTCATCAACAACTCGTTCAGCCGTTCAGCATTCTTCGTATCCTTGTGTCAGCGTCCTTCGACGCCCGGCTCGAAGGAATTTCCGGAACCGAAAGTTTTTGCAATTTCACTGCTCACTCCGCGTCTATCGGCTCATAATCCGACTCCAAAAGAGACTGACCAGTTGAGTTGACCAGTTCTGCTTCCGCCAGTTCCGACCATGGACAGTTCCGACTTCCGCCGCAACCCGCAAGTGTTTTATGAACATGAACTGTTAGTAGTGTTTGTGACGATTGACGAAGAGACGTAGGAGGCAACCAGTAATACACACCCACACTCTAGGTCGACACTACAATTTGAAATCTTGTTTTATGGAAATCCAATAATCAAGACACTATTTTTTCGAACCCCTCGAGTGAAGTTCCGAAAAACTGAGTTGGAATCTGAAAAGGTAGGAAAAAGAAAAAGCCACAAGAAGTATGCAGGTAGGCGGTTTAGCCATATAACTACTTAACCATGTTTTTGATCACAATAGAACGCTATACTATTGGATCGAAATAATTGAGAGTTGAGTCATTCACATCCACAGTGGGTGTGAGTGAGTAAGTTAACACTTGGAGCGTTGCGGCGAAGAACGTGGAACTAGGATGGAGTCACTCTCAGTTGTTATCCACGCTGTGTTCACTTACTCACTCACACCCACTATGGATGTGAATGAGTCACTCTTAATTATTTCGATCTAATAAATAGTACATATAGAGGTAGGAGGTACTGTAATGACCAGCTCAAAATTATAAAAAAGGAATTAAATATTAAGGAATAAATAATTAGCATTACGGACGATATATTGAGAAATAACGGAATTAGGTACACACGGGATGATGGTAGAGTCACGAAACGCATCCCAGCCCATCGGGCTTGTAGGCCGGGGGCCACCATGGCCAGGGGTTTACACACTTGAGAGGGGGGTGGAAACAGGATCGGTCCGAAAGTAGAGACGGGGATGAGAGAATAAGGGACTGGTAGAAGTGTCGTCGACACGAACGGGTGTGTTTGGCTCGGAGAAAAATTATTACTCGTCAAGAATAAATTGATAAGAGTACTAAAACCATTGTTGATAATTGTAGTGCATCAGTTACGAGAGAATAATACCGGGTGTTTATGAATGTCTGTGATCGCATTGCCTTTGGAATCCGTTTTCGATCATTACAATTGCGCCTGTTACTGCGTTTTTCAGCCTGACTCAGGCTGCCGCGATCGCAGATTCTTATACCTCGTATATTGAGGCAAGTCTGAGTTCCATTGTAATCAAATGATAATCGTTTAATGGGGTTGAAGTAATTGTTTTGTTTTGCACAACAAAATACACAACGTAGGGTCAATGATGATTTTCTTACTGTACGATTTTCACGGTTAGATTAACGCAGGGTGGAATTAAAGCTGTCTGGCAGGTCACAATTTTTCCGGAATCAGCTTGGCTCTTTCGGATTTTGTGTGTGGGACTTTCTTGCGATTTTTATTGCCCTAATCACCGCAATTACGGCTATCGCGTTGCGATGTTTTGGCAACCAGGTTCCGAACTACTGAACCTTTGACCACCAATAAGCGTCTTTCCAAACGGCTTGAGTCTAGTCCGTTCTGTCGACGGGAATCACCTGTCGATTTCTCCTTTTCTTTTGGGTAATTGTTGCTTTGGTTTCGCATAGTTTGTTGTATGGTGCCATGTTACCACGATCTTTGTAAAGAAGTCTGGTTCGTACGCTCCTGACGTCAAGCTGGTGTGTTTGGTCATTCCGCGATACCGAACCTAGCTCAACCCTTTTCCGCGTGTCTACGATCCTACTCCGAATTCCTTCTGGGTTTGAAATTTTACGCACTAACTAATGTTAGTCTAACCTGAAAAAAGATTGACTTCACAGAGAAAAAGATGAAGTCAATTTGAAGCACCTGTACCGGTGAGAAAACCCATGGAACTCGCAACTTGGATTAAATCTGACATAATACTGCAATTGGTTAACGATCATCCAAACAAAATGATAAAGATATTACTTCACCCAATTTCAGTACGACTTTGGTTCAACAATAACTCCTTCTTATAAATTTCTGCACACCTGCCGCTTCAATTATTTTGATCAAATCAGTGATGTACTTGCCTTGGCCTCAAAAGAGCACAACATTAAAATGCAACACTCACTGAACAATGAACAACTTGATCAACAAAATATAACAATAAAACAACGCTACTCTTGGCATTCCCCCGCCAAACACCCTGCGTGTTCCTCGACCTCTTTTGTGGTTCCTTATACCACAAGGAACACAATATTTGCTATAGTATTCCATGGTCATTTTTACAAGGGATTGCTATTAATGTTTCCATAGCTTCTCCACTTTCTTCCGAACCTGTTATTAGGCTTAACCTGCAACACTGAAAATTAGGCTCAGGGGAGGTGCTTATAAAGTAAACGCATTGTAGACATTTCAAACACAATTCATTTATATACAAAATTTGCACAATAGGGCTGTTACAAATTTATCTTTAGAAAACTACAATATGACTCTTATATTTTACACATCAAAATACACTGAATAATCTCTTAAGTTTTAATAATAATAATAAATAACGGCTTTTGTCTTAGTTACTACAAATAAGTACATTTATACATAAATATAGAAAAGTAGAGAAGTTCAATAGATGGTAAAGGTGTAGTAGTAAAAATGCAAACACGTGCAAAGTACAAAAAAATGATAAACAATTAGGTAGGTAGGTAACAACAACGAAAACATAATTCTTATCATAAAAATAGTGTCGTAGAAGAGCACACCTGATATCATTTGTAGGATACGTTTTCTTTGGATGGATTGGGAGGCAGAGGGGAGTTCTCGTCGTAGAACATCATCATCAGATTTCTCTGGGACTGCCTTCGTTTCTTTTTCACTTGGTAAGTCTGTTCAAAACAAAACAAAAAACAAGTATGAATAATTGTTTGCTGTGCCTTTAGGTATTCGCGCTGGGCGTAGTTTTAATAAGCAAAGAGAAAACAGTAATCTAAGAGAAAATAGTGGGTAATTAAAAGGAGAATAGTAATTACTTGGTAAGAGTCTGCGTGGATCTCGTCGCCGCTGCTGCTGCTCGAAGTAATTCCTTCCTCGAGTGTCAATTTCGTGGATAATCCTTCCAATTCCATTTCTATGTAAAGCTGGTTTAGTTGGTCGTTCACCAAGAGAGGCTGGAATTTAAAGTTTTATTCATCAGTTAACGAACGAGCGTTTTTTCTTGAGTTATAAGTGGATCAAGCAGAAACTTTTATAATTTTCTGCAATATTTTATCTAATTCGGTCCTTTGATATTGTACGAAACTACGAAACAATAAAAATATTCAAATTGAAATTAACAGTATCACCGCACGGTAGTAGATGCCCCAGTACTAAGGGACGTGTGAAAAAGTCCATCTGGCCCGGTACGGATTTGAACCCGGGACATACACCTTTGAAAGCGGCGCCGAGTTCACCGCGTGCGACCGACCGTTTTTTTAGCGCACTTCTCCAAACGGGAAGGCGCTTTTGTCCTCGCTTTGTCCGTCCGTCCGTCCGTCCGTCCGTCCGTCCGTCCGTCCGTCCGTCCGTCCGTCCCCGCATCTAGTCCTAGACGAAAAGGTTTTTGCGAAAAAATTTTACTCCATTGGGTAGCTCATGACCTTGTATCCCGAACCAAGAAAAATCTTGACGAAATAATAATAAACAATGACAATAATAACAATTTAGTGTGACGCGGCATCGCCGTTGAATGCTGCATTTCAGAAGCCGGCCTGATCTCGAAAGTTATCACATGCGAGGAAGTACCCGATCTTATCATTTTACCATAATACATATGCGGAGTTATATTTAGAGAATGATTTGAACTTTATTTTGATGAAAATTTCACATCGGTGCGAGGTGCCGATTAGTAGTTATTGATTTTTGAAAATGACTCCGAAACTACGGCTCGGCCGCAAATGATTTATTCGTTGCTTGCTGGTGCTTGATATCCTTTCCTCCGAACAAAACGAAATTCAATACAGAAAATATTTCAACTCGAATGGGTAGCTCATGGCCTTGGTACGCGAATCAAGAAAAATTTTGCCGAAATAATCATGAACAATTACAAAAATAACATTTTGGTGTAGGGCGGCTTCGCCGATCAAGTGCTGGCATTCGCGGTAAGATGTAGAAAGTTGCGATATGCAGGCAACTACAATTTCTTAATGAAATACATCACTGCATGTACGGCATTATATTTAGAGAACAATTTGAACTTCCTTTTGACAAAAACCCCACTTCGATCCGACCGTTAGGTCAATTGTTATCGATTTTTGAAAACGGCCGCAAAGCCACGGCTCGGCGCATATTACACGACCCTACAAATTTAAAATCAGACGTGCCGAAATAGTAATTGAACATTTTGAAATAGCCAATACTAGGTACCTGAAGGATAATGGCACTCAAATTACGAAACATGTTCGCTCAATAACAAAAAAAAAGTAGGTAGGTATCACTAAAAATCATGTGACAAGGCTACCATTTTTTCGGTTTTTCGATAAAAAAGAAATGTTCCAATTCAAAAGTGAACCCGATATTCGTGTTCAGGAGGTCGAAATCAGTTGGAGCACATTTTTTTATATAAGTAACAGAATGACGCTTATGTGGCCGGTTTGTCTGTCTGTCTGTCTGTCTGTCTGTCTGTCCGAGTCCGTGCAGAAATTAAGACGCTGTACTCCTTCTCGAGAATTGAAACAAGAGTCTTGGAACTTTTTTCCGATTAATAGCTGATGTCTCCAAGGGTGGCCAATGGGCACTATTTTTGTTATCCATACATCGTTATCATTATTCTCAAAAAACAGAGATCTCCTGTGCACTTCGATGAAGTTGAACTTCTCCTCGGGAAATAAAGCTACAGCCGTTGAAGATTGAACTTTATCCGGTGGATAGCTTAGGTCCTCAAGGACCAAATAGGCAGGTTGGCTTTCATAATTCGGCCGCCATCTTGGCTGCCATATTGAAATTTCTTATTAGTGGAACGATTGTCATGAAACTTGAAACTCACCCTTGTCTAGTATGATCATTCTTATTTTCAAGCCAAATTTTATGATTGCCCCACCATCTTGGCCGCCATATTGAAATCTCTTACAAGTGGAAAGATTTTCATGAAACTTTAGAGTTACGCTTGTCTCGTACGATCATTCCTATTTTCAAGCTGAGTTTCATAATTCTGCCGCCATCTTGGCCGCCATATTGAAATCTCTTGTTAGTGGAACGATTTTCATGAAACTTGGAACTTACCCTTGTCTAGTACGATCATTTTGATTTTCAAGCCGAATTTCATGATTCTGTCGATATTTTTATTCATTTCAGTTCCATTTCGTACCAATCGCCATAGAAACCCTTGGTCCTTGGGGAGAGGAAGCAAAGAAGTTGATAAGCGAAATTGGCATGAAGATCAGAGGAGTCAAAAATTAAGCTAAATCAACCGCATACTTGACACAAAGAATAAGCCTAGCAGTTCAACGTGGCAATGCTGCTTCAATTCTTGGCACCATGCCTCATTCTGACGTGGGATTAGCTGAAATTTTCTATATTTTATAATTTTATCTTCACGATTTTTGGCCGCCATATTGCAATTTTTTGCCCAAGACGGTAGAACCCTAATCACTTAACATCTTGCGTTCACTAATCCTCCAAAAAGGAAGTGCGCTACTGAGCCTCATGCCCATGAGGCATATTCGCTTGTTTTTAATTACATCCTTGACAAGCATTTTTGTAAGTTACGACAATGTTTTAGCAAATTTAGTCCGTCGAATTTGTACGCAACCATAAAATTCTCAAATTGCGCCCGGTAGGTATGCAACCAACAATACAAGATGTATCAATAATAATTCTTTGAAACTGAGCCCATCCCATTCAGCTGCTGCTTTCGTTTTACCATCTGAACAAAGTATTATAATCTAGGGTGCTATAGTGGTGTCTTGCTTTCTCCCATGGAATTTCTCGCTTCTTCTCTCTTCAACTTAAGTCAGTTTTGTTGTAAAAGAAAAGCGCTTACAAGATGTAGTTAATCAATTCTTCTGAAAATGCGCTAATAGTTTTGTCAAATTATACAAAAACCTGGTGAATTGACGTCGAATTTCCAAACCTGAACCTAATCTCAGACGACCCACATTTTCAGGCCAATTTTTTGCCAAATTAGGCAAAAATGGTTCAAGTTGGAACAACTGGACAGAGCTTATTGCATTTTCATTTATTTAAACGCGTTGTCCAACTAGTAAGGCTGATTTGTGAAAAAGCTGGAACTGAGCTTCGCGATTTCGTATATTTTTGAAAATGCGGAAGGGAGTAATGTGGTGGCGCTTACTCATAAAGCTAGATAAAAATTTCCGTACCTGATTGATCTTTCTCAAGGCATTGAGATCGGCTTCCAAAATGCCATCCAAGCTCTTAACGGTCATCTGGTACTTGTAAATCACTTCGGGCGTCACGTTGACAGCTTCCAACCACGGCGGATCCCGTTTTCTGAGCGGCGTTTTCCTCACCTTTCTCTGTGTTCGGAAAGAAAAACCATTAGGCACAGTTCCCCAGGTTTTTCTCTTCCTACTCACTTCATCGCCGCTCGATTTGACTTCCATGGCATTGGTGTTGTCGGATCCGGATCCGTAATCCGTCGTCTTGAGGAAAGAAGAGTACGACGACGAGAAACAGCTCTCGTTATCGGTCTGCTGCTGGACGTTTTGTCCGAAAAGTGAAATTTGTCCCGCCTAGAAACAGCAAAGGTCAAAATTTTCACACTATTGAAACATTATTGGATACACAAAACACACACACAAGCAAACAAAACAGAGATTAGTAAGGCAGACAACCTTTGAAGTCAAGTGAAAGATTTCCATGTGAGCTTCACCGTCTGGTGGACTGACCAAAGGTGAGTCTGGCGAACAAACCGACTGCAGGGTCAGGTCCTGACACTCTGACATGGCCTATAAAAGGTGTGAGTTTTTTGTTAGTACGCGAAGGTCTTTGGGTGAAGTCACATACAGTATCACAATAGCAGGGTAAATTTCATGTAGAGGGCGATTACGGCGGTGATATGGCATCAATGTCGATAGTGTCAATGTCAAAAATGTCAACGTCAAGTGCACTTTTTAGCTGAATATGCATATCAGTGCTGATTAAAAAAAAACAGTTTTTTGATCTTTTCGTGAACATTGCATGATGAACATTTTTAGGAAATCACTACAATGAAGCTTATATAGCACCTTTTCAAAATGCAACGAGTACTATCTGCGCCATCTGTCGGCAATCAGGCAAACGAACTATGTGCAATCGCCCTATTTAAACGCAAAAATCGAATACTTAGTGTGATTTATGAGTATTGCATATGAAGAGATCACTATTTTGGTAGCAAAATATACCTTGTTGGCAACACTGGCCGAAGCTATGGACCCCAGAGCGCTTCCCGGTTCGGCCTTGACGGACGTAGCTTGAGAAGCAGGTCTCTGGAACTGTGCGGCCGAAGAACCCAAAGGACTGGGCTTGGGATCCAGAGGAATTTCCGGGATTTTCGCACAGGCATTCAAATCGGGATTGAAACTGGAACCGGGATTAAAACTGGAACTGGGAATAGTATTAGGATTAGAAACGGCCATGCTATGACTAATAGGAACTGGTAAAACTGGTAAAGGCGAGCA
The DNA here is from genome assembly GCA_949128115.1 of Anaspis maculata. Lineage (NCBI taxonomy): Eukaryota > Metazoa > Arthropoda > Insecta > Coleoptera > Scraptiidae > Anaspis > Anaspis maculata. The sequence goes on along the minus strand of OX421964.1, from coordinate 86,096,312 downwards.
CATTATTGGCGGCGTCGGGAACATTGTGGTGCAGTTGTAGTGGAACATCCCCGGCATGTATTGAACTGCAAACGAAGCAAATTATAGCAACCGAACGAACGACTTTCGGGATGTTTATTACCGTCGAAAGGTCTCGGCTGCGGGATGTAGTAAACCGGAAACATGCCCGTGAAACCGCAAGGATTGGGGTTCGAAGCGATCGTTTGGGTGTTGTTCAGCGGCGTGACGGTGACCGAGAACGGCGGCCAGAGATTCACGTCATTCTGAAAAAGAAATTGCGTCATGAACCGTTTGAAACTGAGAGTGAGGCTAAGTGCGGAAGGGAGTATCTGTGGTGGCGCCGTCATTGCGAAAAACTCACGTTCTTTTGGTGGACGTTCTCGGTGAAATTGGCGGTGGGCTGGTTGCTGGACGTGTTGACGGACTTTTGTCTTTGATTAGTTGGCGATTCCAGCGATTCCAGCGGTCTGGACAGCGGGTGCTTGTGCTTGGAGACTTTGTTGTGGCAATCGCCTTCCCACGAGTAAGCCACGCTTCGCTTGATTCCGTGCTGGTGCTAGAATTGAACAGAACGATGATAAGCAATCTAACTTTTCTTGTTGAAAGAAAAGGGCGAAAAAGAATGCGGAGTGGAATGAAGAGCCAGAAGAATAAACTACAAACCTCGTTCTGTTCCTGAACATTTTTCTCTGCAACATTCTTCTTGTCGTGCTTGGAATGCTTCTTTCCTTCTCTAGTGACAGTCCTATGTTCTCTGTGTCGTTTGATCATAATTTTTTCCATATCTTCATTATGTCTGTAAGTATACAATAAAATGAATAAATACGATGAATATTTCAACTACATGATAATCTTGCAAGGGTAGTGAAAGTGATGGGAAGTAGAGGGAAACTGAGGGAAGTCAAGGGAACTTGGAGGAAGTCAAGCAGCTATAACGGAATCAAATTCCTCATTTGTATGAAACAGCTACGAGGAAGGGAATGTGGAACGCATGAAAAATGGCAATGTTATGTGGAGATTGAAGTTAGATGAAGCGAAGTTGGGTGAATTTGCGAGAGAAGCTCGTTTTTACTGGTATCCAAACAGCGTTGAGGAAGTGAAAGGAATGTGGACAGCCCAAAATATAAGCGTTGATAGCTAATGGAGTTACATGAATTACAGAAAGAGAAAAACTCAGGGAAGTCTGTGGAAGTGAGGGAAGCAAATGAACTCTTCAAACAGAGTTCAAAAACACATTGGTAATGCTATGTGGACCTTCGAGAAACTTCCTATGAGGATCTTGAAGGGTCGTTACAGAAAGTGGAGGGAAGTTGAGGGAAGCTGAGGAATGGTGGGGGATGTTGAGAGAAGTTAAGTGACTGACAAATTCATTTTTCTTCTATTAACCAGTTACGGGAATTGAAGAATGTGGACAGCCCCAAAACAAAGAATCAGTAATGCTACGTGGAGATTGAGGGAAATTCGAGGAAGAGAAGTTGAGTGGCTTCAAGATAAGCTTTTTTACTGATATCAAAACACCTATGGGGGAGTGGAAGGAATGTAAATAACCCAAAATATAAGCGTCGATAGGTAAAGCAGTTACAGAGATTGAAGGAATTTGAGGGGAAACTCAGGGAGTCCGTACAAGTGAGCAAAATAGATAAATTTTGTGAACAGCTGAAAATATCTATGTAACGCTGTGTGGAGCTTGAAGAAACTTAATATAAGGATCTTGAAGGGTCGTTACATAAAGTAGGGGATGTTGAGGGAAGTTGAGTGACTGATGAATTCATTTTTCTGATAGTAATCTTGAACTTAACCTTGTCTTGAATTTTGTGAACAGCTTAACGTAATCGATAAAGTTATGCGGAGCTTGAAGAAACCTCTTATGAGAATACTAAAGGGCCGTCTTACAAGAATTTAAGGAAAATTGAGGGGAGCTGAGGGATTTTGAGGGAAGTTGAGTGACCAACATATGTCTTTTTCATACTCATATAAACCAGTCACGATGAAGTCAAAAAATGTGTGCAGCCAAAAAAAAAACATCACAATGCTCCGTGAAGATTGAGGGAAGTTCGAGTTGAGGGAAGTTGAATGTTTTCAAGAGAAGCTGTTTTTGTATCTAAACACCTATGGGGGAGTAGAATGAGTGTGGATAGCCCAAAATATAGGCATCGATAGCTAAAGCAGTTGAAGAAATTTCAGGAATTTGAGAGAAGCTCAGGGAATTCAGTGAAAGTGAGGGAAGTGAATAAATTTCATGAACAGCTAACCAATACCCGTGAAGTTCTGTTGAGCTTGAAGAAACTTTTTATGAGGATATTGAAGGGCCGTTACAGAAAGTAAAGAGAAGTTGGCCCAAAAAAGCATCAGTGATGCTACGTGGAGATTGAGGGAAGTTCGAGTTGGGAGAAGTTGAGTGTTTTTCAGAGATTTTTTTTTATTTGTATCCAAACGGCCATGGAGGAGCAAAAGGATTGTCCAAAATATAGGCATCCATAGCTAAAGCAGTTCAAGAAATTTCAGGAATTTGAGAGAAGCTCAGGGAATTCAGTGAAAGTGGGGGAAGTGAATACTTTTTATGAACAGCTAACAAATACCCGTAAAGTTCTGTTGAGCTTGAAGAAACTTCTCATGGGGATATTGAAGGGTCGTTACAGAAAATAAAGGAAAGTTAGCCCAAAAAAGCATCAGTGATGCTAAGTGGCGATTGAGAGAAGTTCGAGTTGGGGAAGTTGAGTGTTTTCAAAAGAATTTTTTTTTATCTGTATCCAAACGGCTATGGAGGAGCAAAAGAATTGTGGATAGTCCAAAATATAAGCATCGATAGCTAAAGCAGTTCAAGAAATTTCAGGAATTTGAGAGAAGCTCAATTTAGTGGGAGTGTGGGAAGTGAATACATTTTATGAACAGCTAACCAATACCCGTGAAGTTCTGTTGAGCTTGAAGAAACTTCTTATGGGGATATTGAAGGGCCGTTACAGAAAGTAAAGGGAAGTTAGCCCAAAAAAGCATCAGTGATGCTACGTGGAGATTGAGGGAAGTTCGAGTTGGGGGAAGTTGAGTGTTTTTAAGAGATTTTTTTTTATTTGTATCCAAACGGCCATGGAGGAGCAAAAGGATTGTCCAAAATATAGGCATCCATAGCTAAAACAGTTCAAGAAATTTCAGGAATTTGAGAGAAGCTCAGGGAATTCAGTGAAAGTGGGGGAAGTGAATACATTTTGTGAACAGCTAACCAATACCCGTAAAGTTCTGTTGAGCTTAAAGAAACTTCTCATGGGGATATTGAAGGGTCGTTACAGAAAGTAAAGGAAAGTTAGCCCAAAAAAGCATCAGTGATGCTAAGTGGAGATTGAGAGAAGTTCGAGTTGGGGAAGTTGAGTGTTTTCAAAAGAATTTTTTTTTATCTGTATCCAAACGGCTATGGAGGAGCAAAAGAATTGTGGATAGTCCAAAATATAAGCATCGATAGCTAAAGCAGTTCAAGAAATTTCAGGAATTTGAGAGAAGCTCAATTCAGTGGGAGTGTAGGAAGTGAATACATTTTATGAACAGCTAACCAATACCCGTGAAGTTCTGTTGAGCTTGAAGAAACTTCTTATGGGGATATTGAAGGGCCGTTACAGAAAGTAAAGGGTAGTTAGCCCAAAAAAGCATCAGTGATGCTACGTGGAGATTGAGGGAAGTTCGAGTTGGGGGAAGTTGAGTGTTTTTAAGAGATTTTTTTTTATTTGTATCCAAACGGCCATGGAGGAGCAAAAGGATTGTCCAAAATATAAGCATCCATAGCTAAAGCAGTTCAAGAAATTTCAGGAATTTGAGAGAAGCTCAGGGAATTCAGTGAAAGTGGGGGAAGTGAATACATTTTATGAACAGCTAACCAATACCCGTAAAGTTCTGTTGAGCTTAAAGAAACTTCTCATGGGGATATTGAAGGGTCGTTACAGAAAGTAAAGGAAAGTTAGCCCAAAAAAGCATCAGTGATGCTAAGTGGAGATTTAGGGAAGTTCCAGTTGGGGGAAGTTGAGTGTTTCCAAGAGAATTTTTTTAATCTGTATCCAAACGGCTAGGGAGGAGCAAAAGGAATGTGGCTAGTCCAAAATATGAGCATCGATAGCTAAAGCAGTTCAAGAAATTTCAGGAATTTGAGAGAAGCTCAGGGAATTTAGTGAAAGCGAGGAAAGTGAATAAATTTTATGAACAGCTAATCAATATCCGTTAAGTTATGGAAGCTATGGCCTGAATTAAGAATCAGTAGGTGCCTAATGCATTTGCAAGAAATCACAGTAATGTGATGGGGAGTGAGGGAAGATGAAAGATGTTGAGGGAAGTTGAGTGATGTTGATTGAAGTTCCTTCCCTTGCGTTTACAAAACAGTTACAAATGAAAGAAGTAAACAGAATATGGGCGGCCCTTGGACAGAATCGGCAATTCTATGTGGAGATTGAGGGAAGTTGTGACTTCAAGGAAGCTTTTATTATAACTTGAATCCCAATAGCTTGGGAAAGTGAAGGCAAGACGGACGAGAAGATCATTCTGAAAAGCCCGGAATAAAAGCGTCGAAACGGAAATTGGAGAAAGAATTAGAATTTTTGGGCAGCTAAAAACGGTAATGCAGAAGTTAAGAGATACTGACAAACATGCGAAGAGAGATTGAGGGGAGCTGAAAGACTTTGAGGGAAGCCTTGAGACTTCAAAAGAAATCCTTACCCTTACTCACATCAAAACAGCCAGGGACAAGTGAGAGGAGTATGGACAGCCCTAAATAAAAGCATCAATACCTAACGCAGTGGCGGGAAATTACAAAAATTTGCAGGAAACTGAGATAAGTTGAGGGAAATTAAGGGAAGTGAATACATTTTTCGGGCAGATAAAAACGGTAATGCTAGGGTGCAGCTTGAGGGAACCCCGTGAGTAGCTTGAAAGGCAGTTACAAGTTAAGGGAAACTGGCAGACATGCTTAGGGAGATTGAGGGAGGCTAAAAGACTTTGAGGGAAGCCTAAACACTTCAAATGAAGTACTTAATCTTACTCACATCGAAACAGCTGCGGACAAGTAAGGGAAGTATGGACAGCCAAAAAAAAAATCATCAATTCATAATTTAGTGGCGGGAAGTTGAAGAAATGTGAGGGAAGTAAGTATGCTTTGTGGACAGAACAAAAAACATACTGGCTTTCAGGGGAGCTGAGAAAATTTGATTTTAAGTAGTAAGAAGTGAAGCAACTTCATTAAAAGCTCTTTCATTACTTGTATGAAACAATCATGAGGGAATTCGAAGAAAGTAGATCGACCAAAGAAGCATCAGCAATGCTACGTGAAAATAGAGGGAAGTTATGGCTTCAAGATAGCTTTTGTTCCTACTTGAATCTGAAAAGCTTGGGGAAACAGATAAAAGACGAATGGAAAGCCCAAAACAGAAGCGTCGATACCTAATGCAATTGCAGGAAGTTACAGAAATTTGGGGCAAACTAGGGGAAGTTGAGGAAGTCCAGTGGAGTGAATAAATTTCGTGTACAGCTCGGGAGAATATCGGTTATGTCAAGTGAACCTTGGAGGAATTCGAACAGGATCTTGAAGGGCAGTTATGAGAAGTCAAGAGAAACTGAGTGTAGTTAAGAGGGGTTGAGGGAAGTTGAGTGACTAATAGAAGTTTCTTGTTACCTATATAAAACAGTTATGATCAAGTTGATAGAATGTAAACCGCCCATTAAGAGGAACGGTAATGCGATAATGCAAGAGAACTCAATATGAGGATCTTGAAAGGCAGTAATGGGAAGCTGGAGAAGACTAATCGAATTCGGGGGAAGCTGATCGATACTTTATACAGTTCATACAGTCACAGGAAGCTACAGAAATTCAAGGGGAACTAAGGTGAATTAAGAGAAATGAAGGGAAGTGAATAATTTTTGGGGCAACTCAAAAAGCACTTGCAGGACAGTTAAGAGAAGTTAAGGGAAGCTAAAAGACATGTTGGGGGAAGTTAAGGAAAGCTAAGTACTTCAAGGAAAGTCCTGATTTCTACTTATATCGAAACAGATACGGAGAAGTAAAAGGTTGTATGGACAGCCCAAGATAAAAGCATCGATACCTAGTGCAATTGCCCCAATGGAAGGTTTTTCTTCACTGTATGAACAGTTGATACTGGAAGTTGAGGAATATAAACCGCCAAATACGACCAAATGTAACGCTACGTAGAACTTAACCCCTAATGAGGAGCTTGAAAGGCAGTTACGTAAAATTGAGGGAATCTAAGGAAATTCAGGGAAACTTGGGGGAAGTTGTGGTACCTACTTTGAATGAAGTTTTTCATCCGAATTGCATCAAGCCATATAGAGAAGTCACAGGAATGTGGAAAGCTTATAAGACAAAAAAGCGATACCTAAATGCAGTGACAGGCAGCTACAGATATTGGAGGAAAACTGAGAGAAGCTGGGGGAGCTTGAAGAAAGTGAATACATTTTGTGAACAGCTCAAAAATATCGGTAACAGTTACTTAAAATCGAAGGAAATCAATGGGTATCCTTGAAGGGCAGTTAGGGCTAGTTGAGGGAAACTGAGTGATGTTAAGGGAAGTTAAACAGAGCTGAGGATAGTTGAGTGACTATTCTCCTCAATCGTAAAAAACAACTAACTGTGAGATAGCAAAAGGTATGTGGAGAGCTCTGAGAGAAGCTGTGGGAGGTTAAAGGGAGTTGATACATTTTGTGAACAGCTCAAAAATATCGGCAACGGTAAGTGAAATTCGGAGGAATTCGTGAGGATTCTTCGAGAGCTGGTTGAGGGAAACTGAGTAATGTAAAGGGAAGTTGAACGAAGCTGAGGGCAGTTGAGTGATTATTCTCTTTGATCGTAAACACAGCTCACTATGAGATAATAAAAGGTATGTTAAGAGATTTAACAAAAGCATATGGAAAGACAGCGGAGAAAAACGGGGAGCAGTGATGGAGGCAAGTTGCAGGAAGCTAAGGGAAGTTAAATGGCTGCCAGGAGAGCCCGAAAAACTCATAAAACTGGGGAAAGCTGGAACAGGTTGGTGGGCATTAAGAGAAGTTCTCTTCTTTACCTTGAAAATAGAGATATGAAATAGTGAAATGAATGTGGCTGATGAGATATCTGAAAGTAAAAGGAATGTGTACAGTTCAATGGAAGTTGAACGAAACTGAGGGAAGTCGAAAGAAGTTTGGCGACTTTGAGAGAAGCTCGTCTCTTCACCGAGCTTCACTGTTCTACATCAAGAGATATGGAGTAATAAAAGGGAATGTGAAGAGCTCGAAAAACGCATAATGAAGTGCAGTTAAGGGAAAAAAACTGGGGGAAGCTGGAAAAAATTTGGAAGCCTGAAGAGAAGTTCTTCTTTTCACCTTGATAATAGAGATATGAAGTTGTAAAATGAATGTAGAGGAGATAGTATAATATCCATCTATCTGAAAGAAATGTGGACAGTCCAATAATTAAGCATATTGCAGTTAGTGCAATCACAAGAAGTTGAAGAAAACTAAGGGAAGTTGAGGGAAGTTTAGCGACTTTGAGAGAAGCTCTTTTCTTCATCTGCATTACAAAAATTTGGGGTAGTAGAAGGAATGTGAACAGCTCAAGAAACAAGCATCTTGAAGAAAATCAAGGAAAGTCGAGAATTGAGGGAAGTTGAGGAAAGTCGCGGAAAATTGAAGGAAATGCTGGTAAATTGAGGGAAGTATCAGGAAATTTAGGGAAGTTGCAAGTAATCGAGGGGTGATAGGAAGTTAGGGAAGTTGCGGGAAGTGGGGTGACTACAAAGGAAGCTCTTTCCTTACTTGTATAAAACGGCTTCGGTGAGATGCGGCGGTTTGTACGAATCGTTCGACGTGTTGGTGCCGCTAGTGGTGGCGCTCGCCATGTTCGGGTTGCTGACCGAGCTTAGGTTGCCTCCGCTGCCGCTGCCAGAGTCCCCGCTGTTTTCGACAGGCGACAGACACTTCCTGTCAACACACCGAAAACTGTAGAGGGACAGTTCCACCGAAGAACATTGCAAACTTACTGGTTGTTGGAGCTCTCTCGCACGAGGATCTTCCCTTCGGAACGACCCGCGTCGTTCGGGATGCTCTCGTCGCACACCGTCGTTTTCGGCTTGCTCTGGAAGAACCGCTGGATGTTTTCGTTGTAGTTCAGCTGGTTGTAGCTGGGCGGCGTTTCCGACGACGACTTGCTGTCGCAGTAGTCGTGATGGGGCGAGATCTCGCCGAGAATGACCGAAGCGCGTTCCTGCAAAACGCCAAAAAGGCCGGCGTTGTTCAATCGTCGCTCATTTTCATTGTTTTGCTTAGAAAAATATACCAACACCGTTTTTATTTGGATTAGAGAAGTCTCCCACCACCTCCGAACAATTGACGACACTTACCGTGGGAGTCACTCTGGCCAGACTTACCGAAATGGTCGGGTCGGCGTCTTGGGGCAGGTCCAGCTGCAGACTGGACTTGTTCACTTCGTCCATCAAGTATTCCATAAAGTTGGCCAAGTCTTTGCATCGCTTTGACACTTCGTGCTTGGCCACCTCGAAAGGTCTCGACAGTTCCTACAATATAGCATATGACTTCATGAGACGCGCAAGTCCGTGTTTACTGCAATTTCCCATCGATATTTTCTTTTTTTTTTGTTTTGAATTTGTTATTAGAAGAATCGTGCTCAAAAATCAATATTTGAACGAAAAGAAAAACTTTAAAGAAGAGAACGTAATGTGGAAAAAGAAGACCAGGGTCAATTTACCTTGTTCAAGAGGAGCAGGATTTCGCCTTGGATGAGCTTGGATTCTTTGAGGACTTCGTCCGGGATTCGCTTCTTCTCGTCGTTGTTGGTCTGGTCAAAAATGTCCGGGTTCTGCGGGCCCTGACGGTCAATACAAATGTCAGTACCCGAATCCTCTCAAAACTGAGTCTTGGAAACCTCCCTGAGCTTTTCACCAATCATGGTTCAAATAATAGGAAGACAAGACAAGACAAGACGTAGAGAGGTAGAGGTAGAGGTAGATAGGTAGATAGGTAGATAAGTAGAGGTGGAAGAGGAGCTAGAGAGGTAGATGTTACGGTAGAGCTAGAGGCAGAGGAAGAGGTGAAGGTAGAGGTACAAGGAGAAGTGGGAGCAGAGGAAGAAGTACGTAGAAAGAAGAAGTACCTGTAAGACTCTGTGGAGCCCGATGACGAACTCCAAGCGCCTCGACCACGGGTTCACGAAGCTCGACCATTCCGTCTCGATCATGACGAAACCGCCGTTCTGGACGGCGAACCGGTACGGCTTGCTGCGAAACACCGATCCGGCTATCTGGCACATTGTCATCACTACAAAAGCGCCAGAAATTTCTCAGTCAATTTTCAACAGTTTAACAGAGTTCAAAACATCAAGAAGACACATCATGTTCTTCCTTTCGGAGAAAGAAAAAGAAACACAATACGGTTGTTAAGACGGTTAGCAACAAACATAGATGCATGAAGAACAAATTACAGAAACGACAGTGAGGATGACGATGATTAGGAAGATACCAACCTGACTCGTAAACTTCCTTGAGGAACGACATGTCTTCGGGATGGTAAAAGTCGAAGATCGACTTTCCCAGCATGTCCTGGGGCAGGAATCCAAAGTTGGTGACGACGTCCGGATCGACGTGGCTGAAGACGCAGGCGGCCGTGTGGCGCATGCCGAATTTGCTGAAGTTGACGCGTTCTTCAGGAACTGAAACCAAAATCGTAAGAATACAGTCACGATGGATCCTGGAACTGTGCTCTGTGTAAAAGGTAGAAGAGCTCAACTTGGTATATTGGAGACAATGAAGCACCCGAAACCAAGAACAATAACAAGAACAAGAACTTGACGCGTTCTTCAGGAACTGAAACCAAAATTGTAAAAATACAGTCACGATGGGTCCTGAAACTGTGCTCTGGGTAGTGGTAGAAGAGTTCAACTTCGTATGTGGAAACAAAGAACAATGAACCAGGAACCAAGGACAATAACAAGAGTAATAACTTGACGCGTTCTTCAGGTACTGGAATCAAAATTGTAAGAATACAGTCACGATTGGTCCTGAAACTGTGCTCTGGGTAAGAGGTAGAAGAATTCAACTTTCTTATATGGAAACAAAGTACAAGAATGCAGTTTCCAAGGACAATAACAACAGCAAGAAGTTGACGCGTTCTTCAGGAACTGGAATCAAAATCGTAAGAATACAGTCACGATGGGTCCTGAAACTGTGCTCTGGGTAAGAGGTAGAATAGTTTAACTTGGTTTATGGAAACAAAGAACAGGAACTAGGAATCAAGAACAATAACAAAAGCAAGAACTTGACGCGTTTTCAAGAACTGAAACCAAAATCGTAAGAATACAGTCACAATGGGTCCTGAAACTGTGCTCTGTGTAAGAGGTAGAAGAGCTTAACTTGGTATATGGAAACAAAGAACAGAAACTAGGAATCAAGAACAATAACAAAAGCAAGAACTTGACGCGTTTTTCAAGAACTGAAACCAAAATCGTAAGAATACAGTCACAATGGGTCCTGAAACTGTGCTCTGTGTAAGAGGTAGAAGAGCTTAACTTGGTATATGGAGATAATAAAGAACCAGGAACTAAAAACAACAACAAGAACAAGAGCTTGACGCGTTCTTCAGGAACCGAAAACAAAATTGTAAGAATACAGTCACGATGGGTCCTGAAACTGTGCTCTGGGTAAGAGGTAGAGTAGAATAGTTTAACTTGGTTTATGGGAACAAAGAACAAGAAATCAGTTATCAAGGTCAATAACAAAAGCAAGAGCTTGACGCGTTCTTCAGGGTTTGAAAACAAAATTGTAAGAATACAGTCACGATGGGTCCTAAAAATGTGCTCTGGGTAAGTGGTAGAAGAGCTCAACTTCGTATATGGGAACAAAGAACAGGAACTAGGAATCAAGAACAATAACAAAAGCAAGAGCTTGACGCGTTCTTCAGGGTTTGAAAACAAAATTGTGAGAATACAGTCACGATGGGTCCTGAAAATGTGCTCTGGGTAAGTGGTAGAAGAGCTCAACTTCGTATATGGGAACAATGAACAAGGAACCATTAACCAAGAACAATAACAAGAGCAATAGGGAACAGGAACAATGAACGATAACTCACCTTTGTAAGAAGTGCAAACTGGATTGGCGACGACGACCAGGAACATTCCGCTGTTGGCGTCGAAATACTTTCTTGATTCCGGAGTGTCGTTCAGATGCCTGAAGGTCACGGTCAGCTGGAACGCTTGGTAGCTGACGGTTCTGTCCACGACGCCGAATCCAGACGATTTCAATCCTCTGTACTTCCTCAGGCACACGTACAGGCAGTTCTTTATGTCTGCAAATCATAAATCTTGCGTCAAACATTTCAAATTTTTCACCAAAATGACTCTCTACAGACAAAATCACCAATACAAGACAGTTGATTTGAAAGAGAAAAAGTTAAGATGATGAGGAAGATAAGGGGGAATAAGATAATGATGAGATAAGGCGGAAAACCATGAAAAAATAAGATAAAGATAAGTAGATGAAAAGACCAGGTGAAGATAAGAAGATAAGGAGAACATCAGAAGATGAGATCAGGATGAAAGGAAGATGAGAGGAAGATAAGAAGACGAGAAGATGAGAACAAGATTAAAAGGATACAAGATTGGAAGAAGATGAGGAGAAAGAGATGAAAAGAAGGTGATGAAAAAGTAAGAAGGATGTGGGAAGATATGATAAAGATGAGAAGATAACGAGAAATGGAAAAAAATATGATGAACATTAGGATGAAATGGAGAGATGAGAAAAATGAGTGAAAACAAGGAGATGAGAAGAAAAGAGGAAGAAGGGAATGACGGGAAAGAAGAAGACCAGAAGATGAAGAGAAGAAAAACAGAATAAAAGAATAACAGAAAAGCAAAAAACCGAAAAAATAACACAATGATAGCAGAACAGTAGAAGAACAAAACAAGAACAGAGGAAGAACAGAAAAAAAAACAGAAGACGAACAGAAGAGCAGAAGAATAAAAGAACAGAAAAAGGAGAGAATGCTCACCCACCTACTCTGTTTTTTTTTTACCTTTGTATTTCCCTTGAGAGTCGACAAGCGGCAACGCAATGTCGGTAGTGACTTGGCTGGAGAAGGTCTCTCGGTCTTTGGGGTGGACAAAGTCGATAAAGGAACGGCCCAGCCACATGTCCTTGGGGAAACCTAATACTGTGGTCAGGCTAGGCGTAGTGTACAGAACCACTCCATCGTACATCGAAATGACGCAGCAAAATCCATCCTGAAACATCATCTTGCGTTGAGTGATACAGTACTGAGAAAATTGTTGAAAATTGTTGAGACATCTGCCCAAAGCACTTTTTCAAGGGCAATGCCAAATAAAATTCTCAAATGATGTTGAGAATGGTTGGGGATGAAACGTTGAGCTTACGTCTAATTGGTGGCAAGAGGACCCCTTGGCGGCGCTTTCGGCCGTCACCGGCTCGGCAGTGACCATCTCCTGCGGCTGATTCTTCGGGTTTTCGGCTCCAGAATCCTGCGCTTCTGTCCAGGACATGGCCTTGTCTAGATTCTCCGCTGGCATATGCAAAAAGGATAATACCACAAACAAATGTGTTACACCTAACTCTTCACATCAAGCTCCAAAGCGTTGGGTCTTTATTATATTACAGTCGAGGTTATATCGTACATGGCCGAATAATAAACCAAAAAACAAAACGCCAAAAGAAGCCAATTCAAGGTGGGCATGGTGTATATAAGAAATCGTATTACCTGCGCCGGTGATCGGTACGACGGGAGACTGCAAGCCTTTGGGGGACAGGATGCTTTCGATCGTGTCCAGAGCAGTCGGTTGTTGCTCCACCAGAGCCGCTTGTTGCACATCAACGCCTTGTTTTTGGAGAAAATTTACAAAAATTATTATTTAATAAAACATATAACATTTAACATAACGAAAAAATTTAAAATAAATAACAACAATAACATATAAATGTCAAACAGTGGCAAAACCATGGCTTGTTCGTGAACCCTGGCGGGTAAACGTATCAGGGAACATACGGGGTCAAGCAACGGTATGCTTGACCCCGTATGACGTCATTCAACTACCGGTGGGGGCGCTGCGAGACGTGAACAAGCTGGTTAAGGTTACGTGATAAGCAGTTCCTAAGCCTTGTGCAGCGGTTGCTAGGTGATTGTTATCTTTTGGGCTTCATATTCACATACAGGGTGTTCACGATAAAATTCACCCCCCCTCTAGGATATTCCCCTTTGAGATATTTTGGAGAACTAAAAACTTTTCCTACGCGATTTTTCCCAGGGACCTTGAATCGATTCTCTAAAAGTTTCTAATTGGTACCGTATACAGGGTGTGATATGTAACTTTTTTATTTCAAATACAACACCCTATATTTTATTTCGTAATTTGGTGGAGCTTTTTTTCCTGATTACAAATATATATAACACTAATGATTTGTTCTGACAAGTGAGATGTCAAAAAAAATAATAAAATAGGTAGTCAACTAATTTTGTTTCGCGGTAAGATGGCTTTGGTTTCTATATTTCACCTAAAAAAAGTTATTTTTGCAGCATTTTGTCTACAGAATTCAACTCTGCATGGATAAATGGTCTAATTCGTTCCTTATACAGGGTGTCGCGTAATTTTTAATTTTTAATTCATTTGACTACCGATTTTATTATTTTTTCGACAGCTTCCTTGTCAAAATAAAGCATGAATGTTGTATATCGTTGTAATCAGAAAGAAAGACTACATCAAATGACGTAATAAAATATAGGGTGTTGTATTTAAAATAAAAAAGTTACATGCCACAGCCTGTATACGATACCAATTAGAAACTTTTAGACGATCGATTCAAGATCCCTGGGAAAAATCGTTGGGAACAAGTTTTTAGTTTTTCAAAATATCTCAAAGGGGAATCTCCTAGAGGGGGGGGTGAATTTTATCGTGAACACCTTGTACATTCTTCGCAATTGTAGCCACCAGAGGGCGACCGGACTTTAGAAAGCGCGATTACCTTCGGGGAATAAATATAACTAAGATAACTAACTTACCCATGGCTAGTTCTTTATGGTCTTCCTGCAGGACAATCAGGCTGGTTCTGGTTTCTAGCGATACGACGGTGACTACTGACGGTGCATTGTTGTTGCAGCCGGTTGAGTTTGAAGATTTGAGTTTCTTTTTCTTGTGATCTGTCTTTCTCTTGGGGCGTTGGAATCCAATTTCACCACTGAAAATGAAAACAATCATTCGTGAATAGGGCGATCGCATGTAGAGGGCGATTACGTCGCTGTTGTGGCATAAATAAAATGTCATTAGTGTCACCGTCAAATGTCAAGACTCAAATGCCAAGTGTCAAATCTGTGGCAAATACTCAAAAGGTCATAAGTCCGTTTTTGACGTTTCAAGAAAATATGTCTTTAGTTTTGGAAACTTTCGTGCACAATAACTTTTGAATACTTTTAGGAACCTGTTAATTAATAATTATGAACTTATGAAACTAATGGATTATCGATCAACGTGGAGTTTATAAGAACTTTGTTTTTAGAAAAAAGTTGAACTTATGCCCTTTTTATCATGGTGAAGCTTCTCATTTGATGCAGTAAAAATGTCATAAGTCTACGAAACCTCAAGTTATAAATGCCTAAAAGGTGATAAGTTGACATCAGCCGGTAAACATATTTGATGAATATGGTAAGTCTACCTAAAGCGTTAGTTGGTGCTGGAACGGTTGAAAGATATAAATATACTTACTATTGGCGGAGTATGACTTTATACTGTGTATTAAGGGCTCAAGTCAACATATTTTTCAATAAAAACAGTCGAAGTGATTTTTCCCCCTTCATTTCAGTAAATAAATGCGAAACTTTTAAAAATGGTGGAAGGCAAAACAAAGTTTAAGTAAATTGAACATGAAGAGTGAAACCTAATCAAACTTGGTTTGAAAAAATTGGTAAAAATTATGTTACGTAGATGGTAAGTAGGGACCTATGTGGAAAAATCGTACGTATCAAAAACGTTTTGATGCCAACCTGTGACTTTTTTATTGGGGGATTGAACGTCTACTGGATCCCTATTGAACGTTCGGGGATATAGGTATGTTCAAAAACGTGAGAAAAACAACGTTCAATATAGTGAATCAAATTAAACGTCCAAAATACATCTTGACAAAAAAAACAATAAAAAGCGTTTTTTATTGAAGTCAAACAGTCCAAACGCTTTATAATCATTACAGATAACGACTACCTGAATAGAGTTTATTTTCCAACGTTGTTCGAACGTCTTCTATCCACCCAAAACTAACCGGACTCACTAAACGTTGCGAGACGTTCCATCATCACCCGAATAAAAACGTTTTGATGCCAAAACTTATGACTTTCTTATTGGGGGATTAAACGTCTATTGGATCCCTATTGAACGTTCGGGGATATATCTTCAAAAACGTGAGAAAAACAACGTTCAATATAGTGAATCAAATTAAACGTCCAAAATACATCTTGAAAAAAAAACAATAAAAAGCGTTTTTTATTGGAGTCAAACAGTCCAAACAGATAACGACTAAATAGAGTTTATTTTTCAACGTTGTTCGAACGTCTTCTATCCACCCAAAACTAACCGTACTCACTAAACGTTGCGAAATGTTCCATCATCAACCAAATAAAAACGTTTTGATGTCAACCTATGACTTTCTTATTGGGGGAATAAACGTCTATTGGATCTATATTGAAAGTTCGAGGATGTATCTTCAAAAATGTGAAAAAACAACGTTCAATATAGTGAATCAAATTAAACGTCCAAAATACATCTTGAAAAAAAAACAATAAAAACCGCTTTTTATTTGAGTCAAACAATGCAAACGTATTATAAAAACTACAGATATCGCTAGAATTGAGCTGCTTTGATAACGTTGCTCGAACGTCTTCTGCCCACCCAAAACTATAACCGTACTCACTAAACGTTGTGGAACGTTCCATCATCACCCAAATAAAAACGTTTTGATGCCAACCTATGACTTTCTTCTTGTGAGACTAAACGTCTATTAGATTCCTATTAAACGTTCGTGGATATATCTTTGAAAACGTGAACAATACAACGTTCAATGAAGCAGATAAAATTAAACGTTCAATAAAGCGGATAAAATTAAACGTCCAAAACGCATCTTGGAAAAAACGAATAGAAAACGTTTTTTATTGGAGTCAAACAGTGCAAACGTATTATAAACATTACAAATTACGTTAGAATAGAGCTTCTTTGGTAACGTTGCCCGAACGTCTTCTTTATATCCAAAATTAAACTAAAAGTTTCAGCTGATTTGAAGTAGTTTTATATGAGCTGCAAAAAAGACGTTGTATTTCAACGTGGGTGAACGTTTTTTAGATGTGAAAAGTAAGATGTTTATCAAACGTTCACAGATTTAACCAGACACACACGTTCCAATCAAAATAAAAAACGTTTAAATTAAACCAGTCAAACGTTAGTTGAACGTTTGAAAACCCAATATGTGGTTACTGGGCTGTTGGTGGTGATATGACGAAGTCTTCGGAATCCTCCCCTGGTTTTCGGCATTTTTATGTGTAGCAAAAATGATAGGTACTAAACTAATAAACTAGGTTCCTGACACCAGAGACGAACGGGCGAAGTTGAGATAGAAGTGAGCAAAGTAAGGTTAAGTTAAAACCTCTCACGCACTAGCATTCTGTTAAAAGGGTACAAGTAGATATTTACTTCTTAGTCGTATCGCTAAAAAGGGCATTAGTCTGTTCATTGATGAGGACGCCTTCAATAGATAGGCTTATGTAGTCTTAATTTTCTCAGATTCTTCAGTAAAAAGGACATATGTGAATATATGCCATTTTAACAAAAACTATACAAATGACCCAAGTTTACATATTCCTTTTCAAGTGAAGCTAGTTTTTAAAATTTTGTACTTAAGGCTACTTATGTTCTTTCTACCAATTGAAAGATTGATTGTTCCAAATTTAAGTAGACTTGTGCCCTTTTCTGTTTACTTCAACGTGAATTCTCAGCAAACCTTGGATTTTGAGGATCCATTTTCTTATATTTCACGCATAAGTACACATATGTCCCTTTAATGGATTAAAATATGCAAAATTTAAAATTTTTTGAAACCAGAATCTCAATTTTGTCAGAATTTGACATATGACCTTTTAAGTATTTGCCACAGAAATGTAAGTCTACTTCACGCTCAAGGTTGGTTTATATTGGATGTTAACTTATGCCGTTACTTTTAACCGGTTGCATGTGATTGGCTGTCCGCATTCCCTATGCCGTAAAACTTGAGACTTGGCGAACTTCTAGGGTGAGGGAATAAGTCACGGGATTATTCCCTATCCAGATGAACGTTTGTATTCAAACGCTAGGTACCTCTGAACTTTACAGTAAGGGAATAAGTTACCGGTTACATCCAATATAAACCAGCCCTTACTAGTTCAACCTCACTTTATACTAGAGCGATCAGAAGACGAAATAACGAACCTTTCATCCGGATTGACGTTGCCACCATACCCGCTGCTCCTGCTTCCGCTGGAGTTGCTTCCGCTATGTCTTGACTTGGAGCTGGCGCTGGAAAAAAACATATTTTTTTTCACAAAAAAATCCAAATTTCTCAAACATTCGGGACAAACCTCCTTTGGGAATTGCTGTTGCTGCAGCTGTTTGAGTACGCAGAGTCGGAGATTTTCGTGTTCGAAGTGCTTTCCATAATTGTTGTGATTATTCCGTATAATCTGCAATCAAAAGCACAATCAATTGGCTGAGTATGCCTAATTTATTCTAATGTCACATGCGTTATGTAAGGGGACGTAATATAGGTATCAGTGCATAATTGTTATTCAAATTAGGTGCTTTAATAACTGTCATCAGTAGTGAGATTTTACGGAAATATGTACTTATTATGAAATGACTTTTATTTTCAATCGTGATATAACATACTATTTATTCCACTGCGTTGACAAGGTATGAGCGACGTATTTCTAGCAGTTTGCTGAGCTTATTTTCTATATGGAATCCGTTGCCTCTAAGCAGTGGCCATTTTCATTCTACCGCCGCGCTTGTGTATAATTTTCTCCAGTGACCACCACTACCTAACAGCATTAGCGAAGAGCCACCAGCATTAAGCCACGATTTTCGCTGGGTAATCTCGGTACATTTTCACTTGCGCGTACATTACATTTCGGTGACAATTGTTACATTATACATGGTACATAAATCTAGACGTTAGCACCAAGTTAGCCTGGTAACATTCGCACCAACAGAACACATTTTTCCATAGCTCACTTCAATGGAAAAAACGTCAAACTATACTCGGCTCCAGCCGTTTATAAATAAACATAACTATATTAGTTTCACCTATGCCTATACTCTATTTAACCCCCCAAGATTTCACTAAGTAGAATTCTGAATATTTCACGTTACGAAATATCGTTACGAAACTCTTTTCGCGGACCTGCCACAACAGGTTATTGGTATTAGGTATTTATTAATAACAGGTACCTACCCATGCCCAATAACCTTGAAGTTACGCAACGACCGTGTTTGCGGTTAGACTTTGCAACGCGAGTTGGATCCCGCCTCTGCCACCACCGTGCAATTATCCAACCGCTTACCCAGAAAATGATTTTGACATTTCTCGGAGACAAAAATAACGAAAAAAATAAACACATGCAGAGGTCTGATGTTTGGAAGCGGCGGATGCGGCGGAGGGAAGAAGGGGGCGACTGATACATAAGAAAAGTCGTGGGCTGCAATGTGCCACATCGGTATCACGTTATGGCAAAGCACGTTGTTGTGTAAGCTCCTCTTCGGGGATGAAGCTCTCGTTTTATTTTAGTTTGCGGCGGTTTTCAGTTACCCACTCCGCTCGCCCGCCAATTAAAGAAGTGTTTCGGCACAGAGAGGTAAACATTTTGTTTGGTTTCTCTACGTTACTGACACTTTGGCTGGGGTGGATCCATTCTACGATTTCCAAGAACAATTATTGCCGTGTCATTGGTTCCGTAAACTACGGGGTTATTTATATATCTAAGGGCAGAGAGCGGGGAAAAGCGACTGAAGAGGGGTCAAAATAATGCGCAATTGCCTATTAAACATACGTAGGCAGGTGGTTGTTATTCATATCAGTATACTCCAAACAATTAATCCACCTGTTTGTTCAATGTGGCGCTGGAACGATCTGAACGTGGCACGTTTATGTAACCGTGAGCTGAGTTTATGACGCAGGAGTTTTCTATGGGTTTTCACGAGCGTTTAGTGAATTTCCTCACCTGAATTAATAGCAACCTAATTGATGATTGACTTATTTGTGAACAACAATCCAGAAGTGAAATTTCCAGGTGGCACCGGGTGAAATCCCAGTCAGAGTGAAATCATTTTCCAGGGCAAATTTATGATAAAAAAAGCCACGAAATGATATTTCAAACATTACAAACAAAATGACATCATTATTGGATAACGTAAGCACGTCTCTTGTGGCGTTAATTGGTCCTGTTATTCTCTCAGAAGCTCCTAACCTTCTCTCTGTACAACTAATGCGGTTATCAATGACGCAAGATATTCACCCATTCTTCTAGAACAGCATTTTCAATCCGCCAGAAGCTTCTGGTGGATCTTGTCTGGCTACACTTCCCAGATACAGGGTGATTCATGAGTGACCTTACATAAGCTATTGGCAGATAGAGGACTTCAAGGCGAGTCAGAATCCACAGAAGAAATTTTGTTTTCTCCATTGATTACGATCGAAGATACGTTTTGTGTGTTTCGTGTGAAACTTTGATGAGCGATATTTCTCAAACGGCAAAAGATATTTTGTTGAAATTTACCAGTAATATTTCTCTTTGGGAACTTATCCAGAAGTGTTACCAGGTAAGTCAAAAGCCAGGGCCGGGCAAGAAAAAACGTGTCCCTTTTTTGTTTTATCAAAAAGTATATTTTCTGACCGCTTTTCTAAAAAAACTGCTATCGGATTCAAAAAGCTAAGGAAAAATGCTTCAAGAATCACTCTTGAATTTAGATGGCACACCTAAACCGTTTCGAGAATAAAATTAAAAGTAAAATTTGTGGTCAAGTTTCCATTTTCGACCGGATATGATTCACTCATTGTTTGATTGAATTCATTAAAATTTATTTTTTAGCTTGCCTCTGTGGAAAAGAAGGGCTTGGTTGAAAGAAAAATTCCATTGCCGAAGATTTCTCTTACGACCAAATCGAGTCGAATTTTGTGTTTCACTCTCGAATTTGTCATTGAAAAAAAAAAGGTCAGCTCTGGAATTTTTCTTTCAACCAAGCCCTTTTCTTCGACGGAGACGAGCTAAAAAATGAATTTGAATGAATTCAAGCAAACAATGAGTCGATTAGGTCCGGTTGAAAATGAAAACTTACCCACAAATTTCACTTTTAATTTTTATTGTCAAAACGGTTTAGGTGTGCCATCTGAATTTAGGAGTGATTCTTGAAGCATTTCTCCTTAGCTGTTCGAATCCGATAGCAGTTTTTCAGAAAAGCGGTCAGAAAATGTACTTTTTGATCAAATAATAAAGGGACATATTTTTTCTAGCCCGATCCTGGATTTTGACTTATCTGTATGACTTCTGGATAAGTTCCAACATAGAAATATTACTGGTAAATTTCAACAAAATATCTATCGCCGTTTCATAAATATCGCCAATCAAAGTTCATACGGAACACACAAAACACCCTGTATCTTCGTAACCAATGGAAGAAACAAAATTTCTTCTGTGGATCCTGACTCTCACTCAAAGTCCTCTATCTCCCATCAGCCTATTTAAGGTAACTCGTGAATCACCCTGCATGTAGCTCCTATACCAACATAATTGGAAGAAATTGATGTTATTGTGTTTTCTGAATTTTCTAATCGGAACTTTCTGCTTTCGAAAGTAGGGAAGGATGAAAGTAGAACATAGGAGGCTGTACAAAAACTGAAAGAAGAAATGAAGAGTACAGTGTGGATGAGAAGAGAAAAGTTGCCAAGAACAGGAAGCGAAAAAGATCAGAACGAGTGTATAAAGTACAAGAGAAAGGAAAAACAGCCGAGCACAGGGTGTTCATGTTAAGATTGACCCCACCACTAGATGCCTCATCCCTGGGACAATTTTGGTAATAAAAACTGATTTTTGAAGGATTTTGCTGCCTTATTTGGAAATTAAAAAATTTCTACATCATTAGAAGAAAAAAAAGCCAGCAAAAACAAGAAGTTGAGAGGGTCACAACCAGAGTATAGAGAACAAGAAAAAGCAGAACAGCCGAGTACCAAAAGATCCAAACCAGAGTAGAGAAAAAGAAATAGCAGCCGAGTTCATAAAGGGGAAAAGGTCTTAGCCAGAGTACACAGAGCAAAAATAAGAAATACGCCAAGAACAAGAAGTCAAGAAGGTCACAACCAGAGTATATAGAACAAGAAGAAGAAAAAACAGCCGAGTACATGAACAGAGGGAGATCAGAATCAGAGTACAGAGAACAAGAAAAAAGAAAACAAGAAACTGAAGAGGTCACAACCAGAGTATAGAGCGCAAAAAAAAAACAGCCAAGTACATAAAGGGGGAAAGATCAAAACCAAAGTATAGAAAACAAGAAAAAGAAAAACGGCCAAGTACATGAAGCTGAAGAGGTCAGCAAATTACCGTACCTGAATGTGTTCGAAGGTTGACATGTGTGGAAAAATCGTCACTTATCAAATTCTCCACGCTACTATGAAAATTCCAAAATGGATGCGATTTTAAAATTCCACCCTCGACTTCAGGGGGGAGAAAATCGTCGTACTATAATAACTATGATAGGAAAAGCTGTTTCCGAAATATTTTGAGTTTGAGGATTCAAAAACACCTTCAAAAAGTTCATTTCACGTCCATTTCAAGGACTGAATTTTCTTATTTTGAAAAATTTGATCAATTGTTCACTTCCTATTCTTCAATCAATAACGCGGGATATTCACCCATTTTTCTAGAACAGCGTTTCCAATTTTTTCAAGAGCTTCTGGTGTATCCTGCCTGGCTACAACTTTCTAGGTATGTAGGATTATTGTAGATCCTCCAATAGAATTGGTGAAAATTGACGTTATTCTGTTCTTTGAATTTTCCAATCGAGACTTTCTGTTTCCGAAAGTAGTGGAAGGAAGCTGTATGAAAACTAAGAAAAATGAAGAGTACAATGTAAACGAGAAGAAAAAAGTTGCCAAAGACAGGAAGCAAGAAAGATCAGAACCAGAGTATAAAGTACAAGAAAAGAAAAAACATCAGAGTACAGGATGTTTATGTTAAGATTGACCCCACCACTGAATACCCTATCCCTGGGACAATTTTAGTAACAAAAACTGATTCTTGAAGAATTTTTGCTCAAGTTTTTCAGTTTGTCGACTACAAATTTCTAGGGGATTCAAATGGTGTCGCAATAAATGATAATTACATGCAGTCAACGCAGGCTTTTACCCCGAATACAACGAAATATAACACTTACGGGCGAATGACAAATAAACCGTCAAAATATTATCAATGTATGTTTTTTAAAAAATATAAAAAATCACAATCAAAACGATTTTGAGAATCTTATTTGAACCTATAATTTTTTTAACAAGTGAACCCGTAAGTGTGGATATGGATATATTTGTAATCGGGACAAAAGTCTGCATCAATCGCATTATTCAAAAACTGTAACATGTGATAAAACAAGGTAATTTTTTGAGACACCCTGTAAACTGAGTCAACATTGCATAAAAAACTGTCGAGGAGCTGCCGAGTACTGGAGATGATCTCTTGAGAATTATGCACAACAAAGTTCCGGATGGTCTGTCGTTTTCACTGAGGTCGGTGACTTTCATTGAAATTAGAGATATCATAAGGGGGTCAAAAAATAGCAGAGCCTTGGATATTCATGGTTTAGTCTCCTGTGTTGTTAAGAGAAATGTTGAGCACTTTGTGGGCCCTCTTCCACTTCTCTTGTTGATGAATGCTTTTATTTCAACTGGAGTTTTCCCCGAGTGTTGGAAGATTGCATCTGTAATTCCTATTTTTGAAAAAGGTGAAAAGGAGGACGTCCGTAACCATCATCCGATTTCCCTGCTTCCTGTTCTTGCCAAAGTCTTGAAGAGGGCAGTCAGCGTTAGAATCTTTAAATATTTCAAGTTGAACGGTTTTTTCAACCCTCGTCAGTTTGGTTTTAGGAAGAATCGTGGTACGGCTGATGCAATACTTAGTAAGTAAGTAAGTAAGTAAGTATCTTTTATTCTGTGTAAAAATATGTATACATCAGAAACGTCAAACCAAAATATATACATAAATAAATAAATAAATAAGGAAATAAGATATCTTTAAAAACATTATACACATTAAAACGTTTGCGAGAAGAAGTCCTCCAGGCTATATAGAGATTCTTTAAGTAGAAGGTCTTTAATTTTTCTTTTGAACTGTTTTTTTGAAGTGAGCTTAGTGATGCTTTCAGGCAACTTATTGAAAAGTCTGACACCCAGAGTGTTGGGTGCCATCATTCCGAGCCCAAGCCTCCGGTATGGAGCCCGTAACTGCCCACCGAATCTAGAGCCGTAACCGTGGAGATCGCCACCGACAGACATGGAGCCTCTGTTCTCGAAAACATACAGACACAAATCAAGGACCAAGATACTAGGCAATGTTAAAAATCCAAAATGCTTGAAGAGCTCCCTGCAAGAATAAGTGGGGCCAACGCCTGCAATGACACGAATTATTTTCTTTTGCGCGATAAAAACGTCTCGGGCCCATGAGGAGGACCCCCATAAGCCCACCCCATACGTCAACCTCGATTCCACTTGCGCATAATATAACTGGTGGAGTGCACCATCATCCAGGGTGGATTTCAAATTTCTTACCATGTACAAAACAGAATGGAGTTTCCCAGACAGAGAATGGCAGTGCTCTTTCCAATTCAGCCGTGCATCCAAAACCACCCCTAAAAACATGGTGCTGTCCCGCCATTCCACCAATGCATTATTCACCAACAGGTGACCCGTCAGAAACTTTGCGTTTTTTGTTCTAAAGTTTACAAGGCTAGTCTTAGAGGGGTTCAGAGCCAACCTGTTGGTGTTGAACCACTCGACGACCTCATTGACACCTTTACAGCATTCCTCCTCCAAAACATCCCCTCCCGCAGAGACAATCAGGGAGGTATCATCAGCGTATAAGCAAAGGCCGGCATCATTAGCGATCCAACTGGATAAATCATTGATAAAAAGAATAAAGAGCACAGGGCCCAAAATTGAGCCCTGTGGCACGCCAATGTCAGTTTCCAAAAAATCGGAAAAACAAAAACCGCCGTCGCCATCCGCAATCCGCTCCACCGCTACGCACTGCTTGCGACCCGTCAAAAAACTAGCCACCCAGCTCAACGGAACACCCCTTTCTTCACTTCACTTTATCAACCAAATAGTCTCTTGTTTTGAGCGGGGGAAGTTCCAATTGTCAATGTTTATGGACCTTGATCGCGTGGACCATGCAATTTTAATAAAAAAAATCGCAAGATACAATTTTGATGAAAACAGTCTAGGGCTCGATGGGTCATTCTTACAGAATAGGTATCAGGCTGTCAGGGTTAACGGAAAAACATTTTCAAAAAAGAACATCTTCAAAAAAACTTTTATCGATGGAGGTGCCACAGAGATCTATTTTATTACCCCTGCTCTTTCTTATTTGTGGTCTGGCTGAGAGAAGGTATAAGTTGGCTTACTCAGAAGCTCTTCATTGGTTCACCACAAACAAGTTGTGCATGAATGTGGCAAAAACAAAAAAAAATGCTTTCGACCTTAAGGAGGGTGGGTGATTATGTGGATGCCAGTTCCCTGGCCTATTTTTGAAGGTGGGGCTTGACTTGAATTTGTATTGGCACTACTATATCAGCAATCTTGTCACTAAATTTATGATCTGAAAATATCTATGTTCTGAGGAACTTGTCAAACAGCGTATCGCGGGGGCTCTTGCGGACTGCATATTTCGGCCTGTGTAACTCGTTGTTGACTTACGCAACAATTGCATAGAGTAACAGCTCTCGGATGGACCGGATTTTCCTGTTGCAGCGTAGGGCGGTGCGGGTTATGTTGATGGACTTGGCTAAAGGCAGGATTGTAGGGGGGCTTTTCTCAGTCTAGGTATTTTGACGCTTCTTTTCATCTAAATTTTGCAGTGTTTACTGTATGCACACAGGAATCAGAGGGTCCTACTGTCTCAGCAGAAGATTTATGGTCATGATACGCGTCATAAGGCAGACCTGCGTCCGGAGTTTTCCCGCTTCACGAGCACACGACAAAGTATGTATGTCTGGTCTGGTCAGTCTTTCAGATTGCTACGTACATTTTCCTTGGAGATTCGCTCTTTATCGGAACAACAATTTCAAATCAAAGTTGAAGATTTCTTAAGAATTTTGATTTCGAGACTCTATTTGGCCAGTTTGTGTCTTTTTGTCCCCCAATTGGCCCCCTTGTCTTTTCCTGTGGTTCTTTCGGAACTGGCAAGCCCCTTATGACGACTTCTGTCTTTGTTTTTGAGTCCCAATGAC
This sequence comes from Anaspis maculata, assembly GCA_949128115.1. Lineage (NCBI taxonomy): Eukaryota > Metazoa > Arthropoda > Insecta > Coleoptera > Scraptiidae > Anaspis > Anaspis maculata. Next base: position 86,070,778 of record OX421964.1, on the reverse strand, counting down.
CTCAGTTGTGTCTTGCTCTATAACTCGAAGTCACAGCCCCTATGTGTCTTTATGTATCATTTCAAGCCCCGATGAGCCCCCTACTTATGTCTTCGTGTTGTTTTCGAAACTGTACTGGAGCCACTTTGTTTTCCCATAGTGTTTTTAAGAACCCCGATAACCCCCTCGATGACCTTCTTGTGTTTTCATGTGAAGCTCCAAATTCTATCGCGCCCCCTTGTATCTTCGTGTGCTTTGGAACCCTGCCGACCCCCATTCTTTCTTGCTGGGTCAATCTGGGCCGTGTGTGTATGGTGACGCTTCAAGCCCCGCAATGAGCTCCATCCATTTTGTCGTCTTTATGTCTTGGAATCCTAGCGGCCCGCGTTGTGTCTTGCTATGCTTATCAGAGACCCAACGGACCCCCTTTGTCTGTATTTTTGTCGTTTGGAAACCCGAGAATCCCCCTCGTGTCTTCATGTTGTGGTGTTGTGTGAAACCTTGATTAACTCCCTTGTATCTCCTCATGTTTCTAGTCTTATATGGCGCCCCCTCGGCCGCCCCCATTATGCCTTGCTTTGTCAATCGGAGCTCCAATAAGCCTTTTTGTGTCTATGGTCTACGTGTCATTTCGACGATGAGCTGCCCATGTTTTCTGTGGTTTTCGGAAATAACAAGCCCCCTCATGCTCACTTTGCTCATGTTTTGGAGCTCTAGCGACCCATTATGTCTTGCTGTGTCAATCGGAGCCCCCCTTCTGTCTTTATGTACCGTAATGTGCCCCGATGACCTTCTTGTATTTTCTTGGCAGTTTCGGAACACCATCGAGCCCCTTAGTATCTTTTTCATTTTGGAGCCTTACCGGCCCCTATTGTGTCCATTTGTGTCTTTTGGAGTCCCCAATGAACCCTTCAATGTTTTCTTGAGGTTTTCGGAAGTCTAAGCGGGCCCGCTCATGTCTTCTTGTGTTTTGGAGTTCTAGAGGCCCTCATTGTGTTCTGCTGTGTGATTCGGAGCCCCAGTGGAAACCCTTGTGTCTTTATGTGTCGTTTCGACTCTCAATGAGTCCCTTATTGTCATTTTCTTCGAATGTTTCTTTACTCTGCTCTCACAAAATCCCTGGAGCAAATCGTCCGGCGTCAAGTTATTCGATGGAGGACAACTTGACGCCGGCCATCCTGACGCCAGGACAACCTAACGCGTGGACAATTTGATGTGTCGCTTCAAGCCTTGACGAGCCTCCTTATTGTGTCTTCATGTTGCTTTGGAACTATATCGAGCCACAATCTATCTCCTCAAATTTTGTAGTTCTAGAGTTCTTCTTTGTCAATCGCAGCCCCGATAAGCCCCCGTGTCTTTTGTGTCGTTTCGAGTCCCGATGAACTCTCGTGTGTTTAATTGAGGTGTTCGGAGTTCTGAGGAGCCCCCTTATGTCTTTCTTTGTTTTGGAGCTCAAGCGGCTCCCATTTTATTTTGCTGTGTTAACTTGGAATTTCAGATGATCCTTCTGTGTATTTATATGTCGTTTTGAGCCCTGAATGAGCCCCCTTGCGTGTTTATGATACTTTCGGAATCGTAGTATCTACCCTTTATGTCTTCATATGGCGTTGTAAGCACCCTTATTCAAAGCCCAATTGGACACTTTTGTTTTAAGCTCTTCATGATTTCTCGCCCCTCCAGAATTTCGGTAAGCCCTCTTGTGCCTTCTTTGATTGTAAAAAGCCCTACTGGCCCCCTTATTTCTTCAATGTCGATTGAAGCCTTGCTGAGTCCTCTTACATTTTCCCGTCGCTTTCGAAGCTTCAGTAAACACCTTGATGCCTTTGTGTAACATTTGGAGCCCTATTGGGCGCCCCCATGTGTCCTCAACCTCAAGTACCGTTTGCCGCCCTGGTGAGTCTCCCTATGTTTTTTCACGTGTTTAGAATTCCCGTGAGCCCCTCTCGCCTTCTTGTGTAATCCAAAGCACTATTGAGCCCCCTTGTGCCTTCAATGTCTTTTGAAGTCCTGATGAGCCCCCTTGCAATTTTTCGTGTCTTCGGGAGTTCTCAAGCAACCGAAAGCAAACTTGTGTTTTCGTCTGGTATTCAAAGCCCTACTTGGTCTGCTTGTGTCCTTATATGCCCAAGAAGCTACTTTAGCTCTCATGTGTTGTTCATAGCCCCATTGGACCTCATTGTGTCTTGAATGATGGTGTTTGAACCCCTGCTGAGCCCCTTGCATTTTTCCACTCTTGTGCCTTCGTTTGGTATTCGAAGGTCTATCGGGCCTCCTTGCATTTTCCCCTGGCTTTCGTAACTTCAGTAAGCAATTTCAAAATTTTCAATTTCAAATTTAGAAAATTCAGCAAAAATTCTTCATTATTCAGTTTTTATTGTTGAAATTGGTCCAAGGATGAGGCGGCTAGAGAGGGAGGAAATCAATCTTAACCTGAACGGGAGAATGAATGTACATGAAGCCGTACATTAAACGAGAAAGATCAGAACCAGAGTACAGAAGCAAGAAAAAGAAGAAGACGTCGAGAACAAAAAGCTAGTAAGATCACAACCAGATTATAGAACCAAAAAAAAAAAACAGCCAAGAACATTAACAGAAAAAGATCAAAACCAGACTATAGAGAACAAGAAGAAGAAAAACAAGCCGAGTACAGGGTGTTCACGTTAAGATTGACGGCCCCCTCCTCTCCGACTAGCTGCCTCATTCCTGGGATAATTTTAAGAATAAAAACTGATTCTTGAAGGATTTTTGCTGAATTTTTTCAATTGGCAAATAAGAACTCTAGACCATTAGAAAAAAAAGGCTTCGGAAACATAAGGTTAAGAAGGTCACAACCAGAGTATAGAGAACAAGAAAAAGAATAACAGCCGAGTACCAAAAGATCCACACCAGAGAAATAGTCCGGTGGACTAGCGCCAAATATTTCCCAAACTATGCATTTTATGACTACGGAACAATCTTTTGTAGGCATGTTCAGAAAGCCTTCCTCTATCATTTGAGAAGTGCTGTCAAGCAATTTTTCAATATGGGGGGCCAGGGGGGCCCATTTTTGACAACTTAAATCGGTTTTTGTCGATAAAATCCGTGATAAAAATGTTATAAAAAAACCTCAACGGATTATTGCAGAGCAACTCAAAATGTCACTTATATGTGATAAGACTTATTACAGGGTGAACAGGTTCCGAGAAAAACATGCAATATAATGAAGGAAAAATTGCGACAAATTGCAACCAATGTCAAAGTGACTTCTATTGTACGTCACTTTTGAATTTTGACAAGAAATTATCAAGTGAAAATAAAGAAGGCTCCGGAAAGCCTCTCCAATAATATCTTGCATATTTTCCCTGGTATTGACATAAGCTCCATACACCTGATCGTAAACAAAGCCCTGAAGAAAAAATCGGGTCAGTCAAGTCAGGTGACCTCGCAGGCCATGGCACCGGATCAAGTGGTCAACTCAAAAATCAATCTAATTCTAAATCAAATTTGCATCAACTAATTCTGACAACCAACTTCAATACGACTTCTATTGTACGTCACTTTAAAATTTTGACATTATGTAAAAATTAAACAACTCAAAATGTCGGAACAAGGAACTGAACAATATTATTCATTGAGGTAGTGCCATAAATCAAGAGTGATAACATTCATAGTCTGGGGGCATAGGATCAAAAAAAGCTTGGCCGTGTGCAACTTCGTGAAGATATATAGAGATATGTCCAAATCGACTTCTGGGCAATCAAGGACCATGAAAAATTATGGTGGAATAGTGACATCTGCTGCAGGCAAATATGGTGGAGGCGCCAAAATGGGCTTCATCTGGTAATAAAAAACTGGCTGTAGCTCGTTTGTTTTTCAACGGATTCCAACATCTGGAACGTCATTTTGTAGACAAAAATATTCTCTTCTTATTTCATGCCTGAATTTCCAAACGTCATTTCGGGTAACTGTCAAAATTATTTTTATAAGATATGTTAAATTCCGGCCTTTTTTGAAGGTTATCTGATATTTTTGAAACTTGGCAGTATTGTAGATCTTGAGGTGTCCTTTCCGAATTTATACTTTTCCTCTTCGTATATTTGCCGTCTTGGCCGCCATATTGAAAAGATGGCGTCCAAAAACAGTTTTTTGTCAATATCTTCATTTCAGTCAATGTGAGGTAGAAGCGTTTGTATGCGAATGGAAGCTTATTCAATTATCTACAATTTGACACCTTACTCGTGTACGTGCTACTTCCGGTTCTTGGGTTATGGCTTCTAGAACTCCCTGAAGCATCAACTTCTGTCATCCAATCAGCATATCAAGTTGATTTTAGCTCCACGTGGCAGTCAAATTGACCATAAATAATGATAAGTTGTCAACCACAGACCATTAATATCCAGAAAATCAATCATGGTAACGGTTGTTATGCAACTACAGGGTGAACTTTAAAGGAAAATTGACTTTGAAAAGGTATAGCATGAGAACCGTAAGTCGCACATGAGTGATTGAGATGTCAAATTTTAGAGAATTCAATAGACCTTACTTACTCAATTAGGGAGAAGTTGCGCATTTTCATGACGATCAATGATTCAAAATTAGAAATTTGACGTATCAATTCTAGTTTTTTGAGATATCGTGAAAAAACAGGAATTTGAATTTTTGTTTTGATTTTTTATTCAAAAAAAGGTTGAATGTGGCCTTTTCTAATCTAGACATTGTCAGGGCATTTTTTCAAGGGAAATTTCAAGCTGCCAAAATCTTTACTCAAGCTTTCAAAGCAACCTAGATACGACATTCAAATTTTTTCTCTAATGGGCGTCATATTGGATTTTGATATTTTTGAATACGGTATTCTTTTCTGGCTACAACGATGTGTCATATGTCGCTGTTGAATAAATGTTTAATATTTACTTTTTTTCTTTAATTGTCGGTGCTGATTTTGTTTCCAAAGCACTCTTTGGAAAATAAAAAAAAAATTGCTCAAAAGCATGGATCCAACAGTGGCATGTGACACATCGTTGTAACCAGGAAAAAATATTGTATTCAAAAATGTCAAAATCCAATATGGCGCCCATTAGAGAATAAAAAGTTGAATGTCATATCTCGGTTGTTTTGGAAGCTAGGATAAAGATTTTGTCAACACTGAATTCCCCTTAGAAAAGTGCCTCCACAATGTCTTAATGATAAAAGGCTACCTTCAACAGTTTTTCTAATAAAAAATTGGAATAAAAAATTACAAATTTCTGTTCTTTCTCAATATCTCGAAAACTAAAACTGACAAGTCAAATATCTTTTTTAATCATTGATCGTCATGAAAACTCGCAAGTTATTTCTAATTTAACCGACTCGGTATCTCTAAAGATAAGCGAGACACCCATGCTTAGTCTCAAAAAACGGACAGCCTCTATAGAACAAGAAAAAGAAAAAACAGCCAAGTACATGAACAGAGAAAGATCAGAACCAGAGTATAGAAAACAAGAAAAAGAAAAAAGACGTTGGAAACGAGAAGATCACAACCAGACTATAGCAAGAAAAAATAAAAACAGCCGAGTAGGTACATGAAGCTGAAGAGGTGAGCAAATTCCCGAACCTGAATGTGTTCGCGAGTTGACATGTTTCGAAGAATCGTCACCTATCAAATTTTCTACGCTACTATGACTTTTAAAAATGTACGCGATTTCAAAATTCTACCCTTGATTACAGGGAGAAGAAAATCTTCGTACTATAATAAGTATGATAGGGAAAGCTGTTTTCGAGATATTTGAATTTGAAGAATCTAAAACATCTCGAAAACGTCGATTTCAAAGACTGAAATTTTTTTATTTAAATTTTTTTCATCAATTGTTCATTTGGATGTGTTTATTGTAGATACACAACACGCTTTCACGAATTTCAATCTTCAGCCTCTTGAAAATTGATGTTTTCAACCTGTTTTTAAAGTTTCAAACCCAAATATCTCCTAAAAAAAACACGTTGTAAATGTTCGACAGAAGATAATCTCAGTAAACTTTTGGTTCCAATTGAAATAAAATCGGTTGAACGGTTCAAAAGTTATGCGGAAAAAACGATTATTCATTTCCAACTTTGAAGGGCTATAATATCTCCGTTATTAGGCATTTCTCGAATATGTTTTCTATAGAAAGTCCCCTCCATTTTTGATTTTCCATCGATCCTTAAATTTAATGACGTTTTAAGCTTGACCACCCTGTGTGTGCCAAATTGGGGTGGAATCGGTTAAGCGCAAGCGGTTCAAAAAGTAACAAGGTTTTTTTCTGGTCAACTGTGAAGGCCTGTAACTTTGTTATCATCATGTTTGCATTTGCATAATAACTTCAACTGTCACGTTTGTTTCTACAAGTATGGGCCGTGGTATAGGCAACCAATCTAAAAATATACCTACCGCAATAATTTGCTGGTAAACATGCCAGGTAAATAGAGAAGTTATTGCCTGATATATAGAAAATTTGTACATAGGCTTTCTGGATCATTAAATATGTCTCGTAACAGAAAATAAGAGGAATAGGACGGGAGAGGGTAGCGAGGGTTTCCTTATGGATCGTTCCATGCAAGGCAACGTGAGGTCCTGCCACAGCTCTCCCCTGTCAGCAACAGAGAACTAGAATCTGTTATTACGTGAACTTGATTCCCTTATCGCTTCATTGGAATAAACGTGGGGTGAGAAGAAGGAACGAGGTGACGAGGAGAAGCAGGACTAGAGGAGCTGTTGAAAAAGTTATGCGATGATGTATTGGATCATGTCAGGGTCGTTCAACCGCGTGCTCTTGTAACTGTACTGTACACATATTGGATAACCTATTACATTCTACTCACTCAACCAAGTTGAAGGCAGAGATTTCACATGTTTCTTTTGATGAGCTACGCGATTCGACTATACGAACTAATTCTAGGGATACTGACCTAGAGCGAAAGATATAAAAAAGTTCTTGGGCAGGTTGTATAGATCACGGCTCGGTATACATGGATGACAGTTGACAATGACATTTGACGTTGATACTCTCGACATTTTCATCCATGGCAACGCCGTGATCGTCCTTAACATGCAATTGCCGTATTCAAAAAACTGCTCCTAATTGTAAAGTAGAACTATTTCTATTAAATTTGCTCCTTTTATACCTGTCTCATCTGTTCTTATTCTACCCTTATTGATCATTACTTGGGAGAACTAGTAGGTACCTACGTATAATCTATTGTCACAGTGTTTTTTCGTTTTTCTTCCAGGTGGCATTGCGATGTTGTCTCTGCGATTATTACCATTGACGGATATGATAATGCGTTTCACGTCTGCAAAGGATAGAGTGGTGCAGTTCAAATTTTCCATTCTCATTAATGGGAACACGTGACAGGGGTTGACGTCAATAATAACGTTTTTGTTTTAATTCAATTCAATTTACATCACAGACATGTAAATATAAGGATCTCAGGTTCAATCACCACGTCTATTGAGCCTCGCGTAGGGGGAATAAAATTTAAATGCTGATGATGTCGCGAGATGTTGCCGAAAAACAATACTGCTTTCCTGGACCAAGAACAAGGCTCAAGACTGATCTAAAGTACTCAACAAAATGAGTGTCACCTAGCAAAATTTGCCGTTACTTTGAAACTAGAAAACTTTGTAATGCTGCAAGCAATTCAATCAATTTTCAAACCTATCGGGCTAGCCCAGTCCGTCAGCTATTTGTCCGTATTTTTTACGCCCCTGGAATAAACACGCCCGGAAAAAACGCCCCCGGAAAAATTGCCCCCAGAATAACCACCTATGGGAAAAAAGGCCCCCGAAATAAACGACGCTGAGACAATTCGTCGCGGACAATTTGTCGTAAGCGAGGTCGCAAGAGGAACGACAAAAAACAAACAAGCCCCTAAGTCCTCGGAGCGTAAGGGGGCCTATCACACATGAAACCACAATGGGGCTCAATTAAGGGCTCTAAAAAAACATTATCAAATACAAAGAGGTCCGATAGAGTTCCGAAAGTCATGGAAAAAAGCAAGGGGGCTCAGCAGGACTACAAACGATACTGAAGACACAAGGGGGCCTTATGAAGCTTCAGATAACAAGGGAAGGCAAATGGGGCTTACTGTTATTCTGAAAACCAACAATAGTCTGAGTGGCAGGCTAAATATGGCTCCATACTATACTTGGAAGACAAGGGGGCCCGATAGGGCTTTGAATACCACTTGAAGATACAAGCTGCTTACTGCTGCTCTAAAAGCCACAAAAAGATGTAAGGGGGCCCAGCGGAGCTTTAGGAGACGTTGAAAAAACAAAGGCAGCCCAATGAAGTTATGGACACACACAAGAAGGCAACAGGGGGCTTACTGGAATTCTAATAGCCAAGAAAAACATGAAGGGGCTCATTAGGGCTCCAAACTACCCTTACGGACACTAGGAGGTCCGATAGAACTCCGAATATCACCAAAGCAGAAGGTACTCATGACTGCCCCGGAAACGGATATAAGGGGGCTCAGCAGAGCTTCAAAAGACATTAAAGGAACAAGGGGGCCTAATGGAGCTCTGGATAACCCAAGAAGGCAAAAGGGACTCACTGGAATTTTGATAGCTAAAAGAAAAACACAAGGGGGCTCACTAGGGCTCCAAACTACACTGGCCGACGCAACGGGGTCCGATAGAGCTCCGTATATCACATGAAGGCACAAAGGACTTACACTAGGGCTTCCAGCAATGCAAAAACGCACAAGATGGCTTAATGGATTTCTGAAAGCCACGCAAAAAAACATGATAAGAAGGCCAATCGTGCATATATAACACAAGATGGCAAAAAGGAACTTAGCGGAATTCTGGAAGCCATTAAGCACATAAAGGGGGTTCATGAAGGTTCCAAATTATACTTGAAGACACCAGGAGGAGGCCGAATTTGGGATCCGATGTAACATAAATGCACAAGGGTCTTACTAGTGCTCTGAAAGACTCAGAAAAGTGCAAGGGGACTCAACAGAGCTCCAAACTTTATTGAAAACACAAGGGGGGTCTAATGGAGGTCTGTATCACAAAATTACGCAAAATGGGGTTTACTGGTACCTAGTTCGTAAGCCATGAAAAAACCGAGGAAAAAACATATAAGGGGACTCAACAGAGCTCCAACTACACTTGAAGATACAATGGGGCCCGATAGGGCTCCGGACATGACTTAACGGCACAACGCTGCTCCGGAAGCTATGAAAAATTCAGTGGGGAATAGGGCTTAAATTACGTTAAAGACAACATAGGGGGGCGTTTTTTCCGGGGTCGTTTTTTCCCGGGGGCGGTTTTTCCCCGGGGGTGTTTATTCCGGGGTCGTTTTTTCCGGGGGTGTTTTGCTGGGGGCGTTTTTTGCTAGATCCAATTTGTACTTGCGAAAGATCCTCTTGCGACCTCGCTTACGACAAATTGTCCGCGACGAATTGTCTTAGCACCGTTTATTTCGGGGGCCTGTTTTCCCATAGGCAGTTTTTCTGGGGGCAATTTTTCCGGGGACGTTTTTTCCGGGGGTGTTTTTTCCCGGGGGTGTTCTTTTGAGATCAAAACGTGAAAAATTCGACCAGCTCTCAATCCTCGAGAAAACTATCTACAGGTACACGGGTATTAGCTGGGGTGCAAAATTGAACTGCAGCTAAAGAAATGCCTCAGAAGTATAAAAAAAAATGTTGAAAAATTTGGGGTTTTTATTTTTGAAAATATGGAGGATCAAACGGTGGTCCGAGGGGTAAACCACTGACGGAATTTTTGTACACCGATTTCCAATGATTTTTCAAGTGATTTCCATTGATTTCCAATGATTTCCAATGATTTCCAAAGATTTCCAATGATTTCCAAATGATTTCCAAATGATTTCCAAATGATTTCCAAATGATTTCGAAATGATTTCCCATATGATTTCCAATGATTTCCAAATGATTTCCAATGATTTCCAATGATTTCCATGGAAGTGTACACCAGATTTCCAAGGTGGTTTACCCCTCGCGGTGGTCCTTCGACCCCCTCTATTTTTGTTATTTTGAAAAAATTTAGTAAACTCTTTTCAACAGACCAAATATCAATGTTTTTGAACCTTTAAATGTGCTTTGTAATTTTATTTACCATACAGGTTGAGACGTATATCCTAAAAATCCAGTTTTCTCTTAAAATGCATGCAGGAAATTTGATATGGTAACTATTTGTGTTATTTGTTTGGTTGTTTGCTCCATTTGGTTTTTTCTTCTTTTCATAGTTTGATTATTCCTGTATGTTTCAATTCTATTGCACGAAATACTGTTTTTTTTTCTGTTACTATTTCTGTTTTTCCCAATCACTGGAAGCATTCAATTTTATTCCACTTTGCTTATTTGTTAATAAGAATATTTGTTAATTATTATTTTCAACGTGGCTGGATTTAATTTGATTTGTTTTTTTTTCACTCATTGTTACTTGGGCTGAGCCCATAAGAAACAATAAAGTTATTTATTTATTTATTTATAATTTATTTGTGTTATTTGTTGCTCTACATCAGTTTTATAACCTCTGAAACCTTTCGCGGGCGTTTTCAAGAAAATTAGATTTTTGAGTATTTGACTCACTCTGTACACTAAATAAAATTACGAAATACATTCACAGGTTCAAAAAATTTGCTTATTGGTCTGATGAGAAGAGTTAACAAAAATCTTTCAAAATATCGAAAATAGAAGGGGTCGAAGGACCACCTTATGACCCTCCATATTCCTTAAAATAGAAGTTGATTTTTTCAACATTTTTCCGGCACTTTTGGAGCATTTCCCTAACTGCGGATCAGTTTTCTACCCCAAGTTTGCGAACAGCCTGTATACATTTCCCAAGTGGTTCAGGAGAGGCATCGTGGGAATACCTCGCAACAGATTAACAAATTTCCACCTATCTTGCTTAGTTACAGGGTGACCTCAAAAAAGCATCTTTTTGGTCTTGCGGTCATAACTTTTCAATTGTTGACCAATATCAACAATATAGATTTTTCACAGGGAAATTTTCTGGAAATTGAGAAGAAAAAAGTTGGAAAATGTTCAAGAGCCAGTTGCCTCTTGTTTGAAAAAAAATTGGTGGAAATCTGTTCACGGGATGAAAAGTTGGAAAATTTGCAGTTTTTCCAGAGATAAAAACTCGGAAACCGTGGATTTGATTTGATTTCAATAATTTTCGGTCCAAAAATTAAATCAATCTTTTCTCAAACTGTCATTCCCAGCATGTCTGCACCTGAAATGAATATTTCGTGGGGCTCATCGCATGTCAAAGTTTGCATTGCAATTTTTTCAATTTCATTTTGAAAAAATTACCGTCGGAAAACCGGAGCCGAGCCGATTTTTAAAATGGGTCTGCACGACGCCCAATCCAAACTACTTTCGTAGTCGGTTGGAATTTCTTCGACATAAGTCGATCTCCGAGCAGGAATGAATTTTGAAGTGAAGTCCTGCATCAAAAGCGAGTCGTCCTGGTCAAAATACGGGCGAGAGGCCCCCCCGGGTGGCAACGGCTGGGAGAAATTTTGAAAATTCATCACGCTACACTGAAAAAAGTTTTAAACTTTGACCTTTCTTATTATAAGACAGATGACAGATTAGGCAATACTTTCAACTGTGTTACGTTCGAATTTTCGCACGAGCGGTGGTTCGCTTCAAGGCACACCACCAGTTGCGCGTGTGCCATTTTCTGGTTACATCCTGGAGAGTTTGGTGGTACCACCACCTCCTTCACGTTGCCGGCCGAATCTTGCGTTTTTGAAGTGAATTTTTTTGGCGATAAGCGCAGGCTATATTAATTGTTTCGAGCGGAAAACTCGCTCTTTCCTGTCGCCGAATTTGTACCGACCATGTTGCACGAGTAGAAAGACCGCCGTCGGCCGCTTAGGCTCATCATCAGCAGGTAAATGAAACACTGCTTGCGCCGCGGGATGGCAAATAATGGTGAATTCGTCCTTAGGGCCCCTGTTCCGGCGCTATCGCTATCGGGATTTCCCGCATCGGTTGGACTCTTCACCGCACATTTTGACCGGCCGAAGGCCGCTCCCTGCGCCGCCCGCCGTGCTCGCGGCCGAACCTACGCCGCCCCTTGCACCGTCAGCTGCCGAATCAAAATCAAGTGGTTTTCTTATGCATCGATGGGCCAATCTACCCGCCTCGGCGGAAATCCAAGATCTGGTAAACGCTCAAAGTCGATGAGAGCGGGTTCCGCGCCGCCACCGACTGTCATTGTGACAGACTGTCACACACCCTAACCGAAAAAAACCGAAGCTGACACGCGACTGTATTTTTGCTTGTTCTAGTATTTAATTAGTGTATAATTGTCAGGCCTCGCTAATGACGTGTGCCGGATAGCCTCCTCGACATTATTATGTATATTTCATTTTTCCAGGCGTTGTGGATGTGCTGATCCCTTTTTGTTGTCTTATCCCAGATCCAACATCACCAGGCGTCGGCCGAATCTACGTCAGGCCTGGGCGCCCTGTATTTTGAATCACCGATCACTTTCCGGCTGAGCTAGCAGAAACTTCCGGGAGTTACGGACCGACGCCAAAGAAACATCCGTCGGAGTGGCCCGTGCCACAAGAAACACACGTCGGCCACAGGGAAGTCTTTTTCCATTTTTATTCAACTTGCGAGAAAGCTAGAAGTTGGGTAGATCTGGCACGTTGCGTTTTGAATGTAACTGTTATATTGCGGTAGCCTTCTGTTTGAAAGATGACGGCCAAAAACTAATGGGCTCATTCGACGCTGAAACCAAGTCTGTGTACCACATTTCAAGTCAATTGGATAGACGTTGCGGCTGTTATCGTGGAAGGTTACAGAAATACATACACACATGCCTACATACAGACAAAGATCATTCTGAAAATGGTCTTAATCGTCGTAGGGGACCTCAAAACGGATATATCCGTCGAAATCTTGGAAAAAAAATTTTGCGCGTTTTTTGTTGTCAACTTTTTTCCAAAAACCGGCTCTGTACTCAATTTTCTACGTCTCTGAAAATTATAAAACAGTTGATAATTTCTTCGTTTGTCAAAAAAGTGCCCCAGCAATCCTTTAGAAACTTTTCCAGTGTATTAGGGATATTCGGCTTCTAAAAAAATGTGGGGTAATCCAAACGGAAACAAGGTGGACAAACATTTGATGGAATCCTATCAAAATTTGTATATCTCGTCATGTTTACTTTTGAGAAAGGAATATTGATACCCTGCGTATACAGCCTCAAAGACGGAGTTGAATTGGAAATAAGCGTTGTGGAATCAATCCCTGTAGGTTTATTCCTTGACAGAATCTTATGGTCTCTTTCGAAAGCTACAATAAGAATGTATTTTGGTTTGAGCTCATTGGCGTTGCCCGAGGCATTTCTCAAATCGAAAGATATTTTTATTTGTAAATGGTAAGATCCTGTCAAGGAATAAACCCACAGGGATTGATTCCGCAACGCTTATTTCTCCAATATGACTCCGTCCTCAATCGTCTTGGGGGACCTCAAAATGGATATATCCGGAGAAACCTCAAAGTCTTTTTTCTGCGCGATTACACACTTTCCCTCCGACGTTGGTGTGGATGAGGCCGGGAAAGTAAAAGGTATGACCACATGACCAAATAGATGCTTTTTTAAGATCACCCTATAATAGGACGATTATGTGGAGGGCGCATTTTATTGGTCACTTCTGACCTGTGCCTGACTACAAAAATCGAAAATGCCGATCGAAAAATCGATTGCAAGGCAGTTATGATAGAGACCCGTTAATATGATCACATACCACGTCATAACAATCACAAATACACGTAAATTGTAAACAAAGCACATGCCATTTTCATCGACTTGTCACTGGAGCTACCAACTTAATCGTCGCACCAAACCAAATCTTCCCAAATACCAAACCTGTCGGCGAAGACGTGAACTAAATCCATGTAATCGCCCTATTAGGCTAGATAGGTGAGATTTTGTAAAACCGTTTTGAGGTATATCGACACAATGCCTCTCCTGAATCACTTGAAAAATGTGTAGATATTTTTTTCGAGAATTGGGAACTGGTCGATTTTTTTACGTTTTTGCACCACCTGATTGTGACGCCCTGTAGAACTTATGGGAATATCTGCACGGAAAATGACTGATCGCATGTTGTAGTCTGAGAAGCCAGTTATTCAGAAAAGTAAGAGTCATTCAAAATAGTCTAGAACTTTGGGGAAAATGGCACTTCGAGTGCGACTGAAATTTTGGGGTGGGCCAATTGATACGGCGAGCACTTTGGTACGACAATTTTCTCCGTCCTAAAATTGAGCGTAGAATTTGAAAATCGCATCCATTTTTCAAATTTCAAGCAGCGTAAAAAATTTGGTGATTTTCAATTCTTCCAAACATGTCAACCTTCGAACACATTCAGGTACGGAAACAAATTTCGATCCGTTGCTTGTTGCCAACTTGGGCACTCGTCCTTCACTTACGTATTTCCAGCACGTTCGACATACGTGTTCGCTGTTGATGTTGAAAATCGAATCGAAGAAATCCTTTTGAAATTTACTTTCAACACTTTGCCGGTTGAAACTCGGAATGATCGAAGGATGTTTCCTTGCAATAACAGCAGACTGTTTGCAGCATACATTTTCTGCGCTTCAAGAATTTCAGTTCCGCACGCTTCTGGTCACCGACCAAGTCACTGCTGAAAAAATCTACCAAGATCTCAGAATGTTATTGTCTATTTCCTTTTTTTTTTTCTTTTTCAAGGCGCCCAGTCTCTATTCCTGTCCTTGGAGTCCTCATCTTCTCACTTCAGTTGTTTAGCTTAAGCATTCCAACTTCTCCCAATTTCTGTATACTCTGGTTCTGACTTGCTTAGCTTCATATACTCGGCTGTTTCAGCTTTTTCTTGTTCTCTATACTCTCGATCTGATCTTTTTTCTTGCACTCACTCAGTAATTTTTTTCTTGTTCTTTTTACTCCGGTTGTGACTTTCGTAGCTTCTTGTTTACGGCGTCTTTTTTTGTCTTGTTCTCTATGCTCTGGTATTGACTTTCTCAGCTTCCTGCTTTCGGGGTTTCTTCTTTTTCTTGTTCTCTATGCTCTGGTTTTGATCTTTTTTGCTTCCTCTTCTTGAGCAATTTTTTTCCATTCAAACTGTACACTATACTATTTTATTACAGTTTTCGTACAGTCTACTTTGTTCTACTTTCATCCTTCACTACTTTTCCGCTTTTGTATAATAATTTCTTCATATTCTCGCTATTCTGCTTGGCTGATTTACGTTCAATTTTCATTGTTAGGAACCTTACCTAGGTATTTGCCCAATTACAAATTCCCATTTTATGACTTTTATAGAACAAGAATAATCAAATTTGATGATTAAGTGTAACTGCTGGACAACAAAGTTGTCGGTATCGGAAAAATGGCTTCACTTTGGAAACCAATAACTTCCGATTGCCGAACGCGATTTTTACTTTGTTTGTTGCATTGATTATGCTCATCTTTACTTAATCTTTCCGTGACCCATTCTGTGATAATGAATGTTAATAAACTTCAAAGGGACCTTCATGTGAAACTTCTACAGGGTGATACGTAAAATGGTGCGAAATTGCAACCACTTCATTTCACCCCCATTTGTGAAAAAAAAATTCATATTCTAATGCAAAAATCAAGAAATGTGACGTCTTGTCTTCAAACGGTTTTTGGAATTACCGAGATCGGAAGTTTAACATTGAAAATATAGATTTTTATGTGAAATGTTAC
Organism: Anaspis maculata; assembly: GCA_949128115.1. Lineage (NCBI taxonomy): Eukaryota > Metazoa > Arthropoda > Insecta > Coleoptera > Scraptiidae > Anaspis > Anaspis maculata. The sequence continues at coordinate 86,055,105 of OX421964.1, read as the reverse complement.
TCATTAGCCTTATTGGCACGGGAAATAAAGTCACTTCTGATAAATGGGAGTTGACCTTGAGCAAGACTGTTCCTACAACAGTTCAGATCAATTTGACTCTGAACACAGCCCGAATGTGTGGTGTGGGACCAAGCAGGGGAAATTTATTAAGTGGTTGTCACTGCCTGTTTTTTGTGCTTTGAATTTCGTCAGAATTTCAGATGTAGAACATGTTTTTTTTTGTACAAGTTTGAACTCCTGAATATAGTACACCGATGTAGAACTTCAGTTTCCGAGGGAGTTGAAGCCCCTTGGACGTTGAAATTCTTTTGCTTGTACATGGTGATCCGCCGACAGTTAGAATTTTTCCCGTTGGAATTAATTGACAGGAAAAAACAATTTTCGAAACAATTTTTTCCGTTGAAGTCAAAAGACACCAAGATTTTCTATATCTTGCAGTATACAGACTGTTTCAAAAAAACTTTCTTTTTTTTTGATATCTTGTATTTGAATACCTATTGGAAACGATGCGGTTTTTGAGTTGGAATAAGATTATTTCAATAAAATAAACAATTGAATAATTCATTTTCACTCGTTTAAGGGATGTTCCCATCCACTGTCGCACACAAGGGCGCATGTTCACAATCAGATCACCCACCTGACCGGCGATCTGGGATGAGCCGACTGTCGACTGCCGACTGCCAAAAATCCTCGGACAAATGACAGAAGTGAAGTTTAGTTTGCGCATATCACAGTAGATGGCGCTTGTGTCGACAAAAACGTATCGCTAGTCACTGAAACAACCACCAGACGCACAATCCTTGTTGCTCCCACACAAGCCTTCAATTTCTTGCATTCTAACATGTTCAAGCTTTTCTTGTCACTTTATCGCCAAACCACTAACCTAACTTTTTCCTATTAAATGTGTTTGACGTTTTTGTCCGAAGATTTCGTCGGCAACTGTCAAGCTGCGGCTGCCGTCTGTCAAAAAACAGGCGCATGCTTCCCTCACATGAAGAGGGCCGAGAACTACCCTATTCACATACGGGGTGTTCATTTTTCAACTTCTCACCTCAGATTTTGTGGCATCAATTTCACTTTCCTGACCCCCACCAACATGGAAGGTGAAGTATTGTGATCGTGCAGAAAAAAATTCTGAGATTTCACCGGATATATCCATTTTGAGGTCTCTCAAGACGATTGAGACTATTTTCAAGATGATGTTTGCCTGTGTGTCTGTGATCTTCCACGACAACTGTCGAACCGTTTAATCGATCGACTTGAAATTTGATGTGCGGACATTGTTGGACCGTGAATTTAGGCCGTAAGTTTTTAGCTGTCATCTGTCAAACAGAACTGTCACTAATTAATAACAAATGTTAGGAGCCATATCTCACGGAACTCGACTTGCAATATGTCATTTGAAAGCCCTTAAAAAATTGTATTCAGAACAATTGGAAGTATGGCTTTATCTGTCATCTATCAAATAATAAAGAATGTCAAAGTTCAAAACTCCACCCTTTTATTATTCAAAATCTATCCAATGGACTGGATACAAATTTGGCAGGAAGCAACACAACGGAAGAGTCAAATTGAGTCTGCAGTTGCAATTTTCCATCATTTTCCAGTCGGGCCTTATGAAGTTTTGAACTTTCTCTTAGCCGTACGTTGCCAGTGTTGCCACCCGAGAGGGCCTTTCACCCGTGTTTTGATCAGGCCGATTCACTTTTGATGCAGGACTCCACTCAAAAATGTATTGCTGCTTGGGAATCGGATATTTTTTTTCAAATTCCAAGTGACATCGGAAGTAGATTGAATTGGGCGTCGTGTAGACCAATTTTCAAAATCGACACGGTTCCGGTTTACCGACGGTAATTTTCTTCAAATGAAATTTGCACATTCCTTGGATTTGAAAAAACTGCAGTGCAAACTTCGACATGCGGTCCCACATGAGCTCACGAACTTGTGGGCCTCACGAAATATTCCTTCTAGATGCAGACATGCTGAGAATGGAAGTTGGAGGAAAGATTGAGTTGATTTTTGTGAGAAAAATTTTCGAAATCCGACGCACGGTTTTCGAGTTCCAGTTTTCTGGAAAAACTTGAAATTTTCCAACTTTTCATCCCGTGAACAGATTTCTCACCATTTTCCTCAACAAGAAGTAACTAGTTCTTGAACATTTTCCAACTTTTTTTTTCAATTTCCCGGAAATTTTCCGGTTTAAAATGTAAAACCGGCCTGGCTTTTCAAGACCGGACTTGAATAATGGAGCTTAAAGTGAAGCCTTAGCTGACGATTTTTACAATAGTATGATTCGGAATGAGATTTGAGGTTTGCCAGGGAAATTTAAATTTTCTGACAAAATTTCCAATTTCCTGCAAATTGCAACTGCAGACATAATTTGACTTTTCTGTTTGGTTGCTCCCTGCCAAATTTGTTTCCAGTTCATCGAATAGATTTTGAATAGTTTTTTTTTTGCCCTGCATCAACAGCTAGGTTATTAGCATGATAACAACGAAGTACTGTAAGATTTAAATCTTTGGATCAGTGGAGTATTTATCAGTGAGGAATTTATCAGTGGGATTTTGTTTCGATGGCTTTCTCGTTTCATCCCTCTTCCCGGGGCATCACCGCACTATAGTAGAAGCCCCAGTACTAAGGGACGCGTGAAAAAGTCCATCTGGGCCAGTGCGGATTTGAACCCGGGACCTTCGCCTTTGGAAGAGAGGCCGAGCTCACCGTGCTACCGACTGGATTTTTGGATAGTTGAATGATGAAGTTTTGAACTTAAACATTTTATATTATTTGACAGATGGCAGATAGAGCAATACTTCCAACTGTTCTGAAGAAAATTTCTTGAGTGCTTTCAAATGACATAGTAGTACAGGAAAAATAGTAAAAAAATCGGCCAACCTCGGAAAAAATTTGGACGTCCTGAAAATTTGATATTCTGTTCAGAATTGAATGCTCTATTACATATCCAAAATCGCCAAAAATCGCACCTGGGGGTATTGAGTTATTGGAGGGGGGGTAAAAAATTGCAACTTGAAATAGAAGGGATGAAACCCGTCAATCCATTGGAAGCAAATACGTTATAACTCGACGCATCATATCCCGTTGATACCATTTTGGCACAAAAAGTGTCGATCACTGTTGAAGGGGGGTCGTGGAGAAGCGAAACTCTGCTAGGTGGTCCATTTTGTTTTTCTGACCATATAGAACTGATAACGACAAGTTTGATATCTTTTCCGACTAAATTCAATCTCCTGAACTCGAATCCGGTGTGTAAATTTGGATGAAAACAAGTTCGAACAAGTTGACTTGAAAAAACTAGTTTTTTCTTTGACAATTTTGACGATTTTTTTTTTCACTGTTAGAGGTGTTCATCTTTCAAAAACTTTCAGGGGTCATTAGATTGAAGTGTATTCTTCACGAAAATCATCCACTCGATGTATAATTTTGTTACTCGAGTTCAAAAAATCGATTTGAACCTGAGCCGGCCTAGTGTGTCGTCTACTACTGACCAGAACATTTAAAGCATGCACCTTTGAATGCAAATAGCTCAAACTATTGACGAAATAACAATTCATCTTTGAAAATTGAAAGATCTGTGCAGAATTGAATTCCCTATAGCATGAACAAAATCGCCATGAATCGCACTGCAGGGTTTTGAGTTATTTAAGGGGAGAGGTACAGCTCATAGAGTATGAATCTTGCCAAAATGTTATCATTTCCTCTCGAATAACTCAAAATCCTGCATTGCGATTCATGGCGATTTTGTTTATGTTATAGGAAATTCAGTTCTGCACAAATCATCTAATTTTCAAAAATAAGCTATTAGTTTCTCAATAGTTTAAGATACTTTTATTTGATGGTGCATGTTGTAGTGTTCTGGTCTTTAGGAGAAGCCGTGTCGGGCCGGCTCAGGTTCAGATCGATTCTTCAAACTCAAGAAACAAAATTAAACATCGAGTAGATGATTTTCGTGAAGAATACACTTCAATTTAATGGCCCCAAAACATTTTTCAAAGATGAACACCTCTAACAGTTGAAAAAAAATCGTCAAAATTGTCAAAGAAAAAACAAGTTTTTTCAAGTTTACTTGTTCAAACTTGTTTTCATCGAAATTTACACATCGGATTCGAGCTCAGGAGATTGAATTTAGTCGGAAAAGATACCAAACTTGTTGTGATTAGTGTTGTGATCAGTTCTACATGGCCAGAAAAACAAAATGGACCACCTAGCAGAGTTTCGCCCCCCCACGACCCCCCTTCAACAGTGATCGACACTTTTTGTGCCAAAATGGTATCAACGGGATATGATGCGTCGAATTATAACGATTTGCTTCCAATGGATTGACAGGTTTTATACCCTCCATTTCAAGTTGCAATTTTTCACCCCCACCTCCAATAGTTCAAAACCCCCGGGTGCGATTTGTGGCGATTTTGGATATGTTGAAGAGCACTCAATTCTGAACAGAATATCAAATTTTGAGGACGTCCATATTCATTCCGAGGTTGAAATCTATCTTTCTTGTACTATAGTGCAAGTTCCGTGAGATATAGCTTCTGACATTTGTTCTCTCTCAGAAACTGACGGCTCTATACCAAGTTGGGGCTGAGACCGCCGTAAGTGCGGTTACCATAGCAACGGGCGGATACCAACCAATCAGACCGCTGTATTTGCATGGCGAGTTACGCCGTCCCAAACTTTGCGCCTGCAACTTGGTATCGAGCCCTGAAGTTTTACATCGGTACGATATTTAGGAGCTCAAACTTGCACAAAAGACATGTTCAACATCTGAAATTCTGACGAAATTCTAAGTACGAAAAACAGGCAGTGATAACCACTTGGAAAAATGCCCCCTGCTTAGCCTCACACCACATTTTTGGGTTGTGTTGAGAATCAAATAGTTCTGAACTGTTGTAGGAACAGTCTTGCTAAATGTCAACTTCCATTCATCAGAAGTGACTTTATCTCCCGTGTCAAAAAGGCAAATGTGTAATATTTTACATAAAAATTTATATCTTCAATGTTGAGACTTTCGATCTCGGTAATTTCATAAACCGTTTCGAGACAAGACATCACACTTCATGATTTTTGTATTATAGCTGTATTACACTACACAATTCCTTGTAAAATTTTTGAAACAATCTGACAATTAAACAATCAAGTTCATTGTTTTTTGACACTACATTGGCAGATTGTTCAAGAAATTGTACAAGTAATTGTGTACCTAGTGTTCTAGCTGTACAATTTCTTGTACAATCTGCCAAAATAGTGTCAAAAAACAATGAACTTGATTGTTCAACTGACAGATTGTACAAGAGGTTGTACAAGAATTTTTTTAGTGTAATACAGCTATAATACAGTTATTAGAATATGAAAAATTCTATTTTTGACAAATGGGGGTAAAATGAAGTCGTTGCAACTGGCAGCGACCATACAATCATCTTCATCTAAGAAAGCCGCATACCGAATTTGAACTTTCTATTTTCCAAAAAAAGGTACACACCAAAAATGATTTCTACTAATTTTTTTTCATGTTCACGGGAAATTATTTTTTGTACCTTTTTATTGAGAATGAGAAGTTCAAATTTGGTATGCGGCTTTTTTAGATGAAGATGTAAGGTCATTGCTATCTAGTTTTCAAACTTTCAAAAAACGTAATACACTTTTTTTGGGAATTTTGAAAATTCAATAGCATTGCCCGTACATTTCTCTTTGAAGGAGTTTCTACCTGAAGAAAATAATAAACAAAAACCGATTCCCGTCAACAACTTTTTATGACTTTTTCAGTCACATCAGAAACCCCTCAAGCGGCAATCCATTCGTAGTAGTCCTGGAAAAGTCGATCGAAAATTTTGCAGGAATAATTTTTTTCCCAAACTTGATGCAGAATTCAAAAATGTCGTAGTTCCCCAAAAAATTCAGCAGCGTAGAAAATTCGTGTGAAAAAAGACCCGTTCCCTCAGTATCTACGTCACTAGACACTTCTGAGGAAAGACCTGCCAATTGAACAATAATAGGTAGCTACCTATTTCAAAATTAGTTGCATCAATTTTGGCCAAAATCGGGCGAGAAACCTAGAAGTTATCATAAAAAGTGCATAAAAAATCAATTTCAAAGTTCAACTGAGGCCCGTATCTCCTCAACAAAGCATTGTAGAATATCTTGAGATATCACTTGCTCGGCTTAATTTTGGATGTCAAGTCAGCTCCCGAAGTTTGGAACACTAATTTCGAAACACCCTGTATACGATCTAGATTTTGAAGATAGAGTGTAAATTTTTGATTGGTGGCTCAAGTGAAATGTCTGAATGACTTGAGTGAAGGAAAAGTCGAATTTTGTTATGTCAAATGTCAAAGAAACTTCAAAGCTGCAGTTCTTTTATATCACCCCTCTAACAAAAGCTCTCGCACGTGCCGACCTGTTGAACTGCACAAATAGTTTTCAAAAAATCCAGTTTTACAACTTTGATTTTCAAAAAAATAGCTGGAATTGGTGGGAAGAGCCGTGGATGTTTTGGCTTTGTCATAAAATAATAAAAACTAGTTAGTTACACTAGTTTCTAGTGTAGGAAGCAAATACCTGGAATAATTTTCGATGCGTAGCCTAATTGAAACGTTTGAAGTAAAATAGAGAAAGAGAAATCGAATTCTGTAAGAACAGACGTCAAAGAATTGTCAAAGAAAAGTCGAAGCTCCAGAGAACGATTCCACCACCCTCGAATCACATCCCTAACAAAAGCTTTCGACGGTACCTGCTCAACTGTGGAACTACTCGTAAGTTTCCGAAAAAATTTATTTCACAGAATTTCTCAAAAATGACTGAGATAGGTGGATGTGAAAGTTTCTTTATTGACGTTCTCGGGAATTGGAACAATATTTACTGGGTAGGTAGGTGAATATAAATCGGGTATTCACCCGGTATTTTCCCGAGCGATATTTACCCACCCTACCCACCAGTTTGACAGAAAAGTTGACACTGTTGACAGCTCGGTTGACGGTGTTGACGGTTAAAGGTTAAATAATTTCTTTTTCCAAGTTCCAAGGCTTTATAAACATAACCTTCAAAGCATTTATTATTATTTTGCTGCTGTGAGCAAAAAATCATAATTGTTTGTTGTTGTGTCTCCAATTGTTAATAACAATTAATGAAAATAGATACCCTATTACAGACCCGATTTTGGGTGAATACCGGGGTATTTACCCTGGGTATTTACCCTTAAATATAAAAACCCGGGTATTTTACATCACTGGTCTGAAGTATAATTGAGAAAGGAGAGTCGAATTCTGTAATACGAATAATGTCAAAGAAAATCAAACACAAGTCAAAGAACTGTCAAAAGAAGAGTCAAAACTATAGAGAGCGGTTTCAACCCTATCCCTCTCGAACACACCTCTAATAAAAGCTCCCCGTCGGTAGGTACCTGTTCAACTGTGATAGTAGTTTTTGGAAAATTCAATTTCACAGAAAAAGTTTTCAAAAATTACTGAAACAGGTGGAGGTGCCAGTTTTTTTGGGTTCTCGTTGGAATGAAACAAACTTTGCATTTTCAGACACCAAACTTGGTTGGTTTTCAATGAAAATTGTTGGGAGATATTGGTCTACTGGGACTGTCTTGAAATCCAAAGCCACCTATGACGCTGAATCACTATAAAGAAAAAGTAGCTCAATTTTGTAAATGCAATTTTCATTTTCAACTGGTGGTTTTAGTGAGACCTCTGGACTAGTTTAAGGAATGGTTGAGTTCTGTGTAGTCGAATGTGGGTAGGTATAGGTAGGTACCTACTAGCTCTACAGGGTGGTGAAAATTTCGATGCTCACCATTGGTATCTTGGAAACGGTAAGAGATACAAGGTCGGTTAAATTAGAAAAAAGTGGCGCATTTTTGTGGCGATTAAGAATCTGAAAAGAAACTTCGAATATTATGATTGATTTACGATTCATCACGAAAAAACTGGAAATTTTGATTTCAGAAATTATTTTTCATCTTTCCAACCATCCAAGCTATTCCAATCAAACTTGGTAGTTTTATGTTTTTGATCACTCCGAGTCGATCAACGTTGACAGAAATTTCCCAGGCCTTCTAGATGTCAAATTATGATAGTCAACTTTTGTTTTTCTTATGTATTTCATATTGGATTTTTGCAATAATAGATGAAGAAAAAAATTAGCTTTCCGAATTAGTAACCAGCATGTTCTTTTTATGACATTTTTGGCGTCAAATTTTGAAATTTTCGTAAATTATTGACAAAATCGGGAATGCTTTGAAAAACAATGGGGCCTTGCAATTGAAAAACTCAACGTGAGGTCGCCACTACTGTAGGGGGCGCCTACTTCGATGAAGCGGCCGTAACGACGGGCAAAACAGGGGAGTTTGAGTAGTTTGACCAGTAACTGACAGTGACTGGAGACGTCAAGCAAGAAACAGAGGTTATCCAAATTTCAAATCAAGACATAAAATGACGGACGTCGGTCGCTGAAGCGTCAACGCCGTCAAAATTGTCGAATTTGCCCCCAACGGTTGTGGCGCCCTCGGTGTGTGAAAGTGGCAGTGCAAGGCCCCATTGAAATATTATCAATAGCAACTACAAAACAAGCGAATATGCCTCATGGGCATGAGGCTCAGTAGCGCACTTCCTTTTTGGAAGGATTAGTGAACGCAAGATGTTAAGTAACTAGGGTTCCACTCTAATACGGCAAACAATTTCAATATGGCGGCCACAATTTTGGCAGAATAATGAAATTTGGCTTAGAAATCAGAATGATCGTACTAGACAAAGGTAAGTTCCAAGTTTCATGAAAATCGTTCCACTAATAAGAGATTTCAATATAGCGGCCAAGATGGCAGCGAAATCATGAAACTCAGCTTGAAAATAAGAATGATCATCCGAGACAAGGGTAGCTTTCAAGTTTCATGAAAATCCTTCCACCTATAAGAGATTTCAATATGGCGGCGAAGATGGTGGCGGAATCATGAAATTTGGCTTGAAAATAAAATGATCATACAAGATAAAGGTCAGCTCCAAGTTTCATGAAAATCGTTCCACTAATAAGAGATTTCAATATGGCAGCCAAGATGGCGGCGGAATTATGAAAGCCAATCTGCCTATTTGGTCCTTGAGGACCTAAGCTATCCATCGGATAAAGTTCAATTTTCAAGGGCTGTAGCTTTATTTCCCGAAGAGAAGTTCAACTTCTTCGAAGTGCACAGGAGATCTCTGTTTCTTGATAATAATGATAACGATGTATGGATAACAAAAATAGTGCCCATTGGCCACCCTTGGGGACATCAGCTATCCATCAAAAAAAGTTCCAAGGCTCTTGCTTCAATTCTCGAGAAGGAGTACAGCATCCTAGTTTCTACACGGACAGACAGACAGATAGACAGACAGACAGACAGACAAAGCGGCCACATAAGCGTCATTCTGTTACTTATAAAAGAATGTTCTCCGACTGATTTCGACTTCCTGAACACGAATATCAGGTTTATTTTTGAATCGGAACAATTCTTTTTTATCGAAAAACCGAAAAAATGGTAGTCCACATGATTTTTAGTGATACCTACCTACTTTTTTTTGTTATTGGGCAAACATGTTTCATAGTTTGAGTGTCATCATCCTTCAGGTACCTAGTAATGCCTATTTCAAAATGTTAAATAGTGTTAATGGCACGTCTGATTTTAAATTTGTAGGGACGCGTATATGCGCCGAGCCGTAATTTTGCGGTAGTTTTCAAAAATTCATAACAATTGACCCGAAAGTCGTATCGAAGTGGAGTTTTTGTCAAAAGAAAGTTCAAATTGTTCTCTAAATATAATCCCGTACATGTAGTACTGTATCTTCATAAAAACATGTAGCTACCCGCATATCGTAACTTTCAATATCTAACTGCGAATTCCAACACTTAATCGGCGAAGCCGCCTTACAGCAAAAGGCGAGGCAAAAGGTTATTATTGTAATTGTTTATGATTATTTCGGAAAGATTTTTTTTGGTTCGCGGGCCAAGGCCATAAGCTACCCATTCAAGTTGAAATATTTTCTGTATTGGATTCCGTTTTGTTCGGAGAAAGGGATATCAAGCACCAGCAAGCAACGAATAATCTTTTGCGGCCGAGCCGTAGCTTCGGAGTCATTTTCAAAAATTTATAACTATTGACTGGTATCTCGCACCGATGTGGAATTTTCATTAAAATTAAGTTCAAATTCTCCTCTAAATATAACTTTGCATATGTATTATTGTAAAATGATAAGAACGGGTACTTGATCGCATGTGATAACTTTCGAGAACAGACCGGCTTCTGAAATGCAGCATTCAACGGCGATGCCGCGTCACACTAATTTGTTATTATTGTAATTGTTTATCATTATTTCGTCGAGATTTTTCTTGGTTCGGGATACAAGGTCATGGCTACCCATTGGAGTGAACATTTTTCGCAAAAACCTTTTCGTCTAGGACTAGATGCTGTGACGGACGGACGGACGGACGGACGGACGGACGGACGGACCAAGCGAGGACAAAAGCGCCTTCCCGTTTAGAGAAGTGCGCTAAAAAGACAGATTGTGTTCAATTGACGTATCTAAGGGCTCGATACCAAGTTGCAGGCGCAAAGTTTGGGACGGCGTAACTCGCCAAATACGCGGTCTGATTGGTTGGTATCCGCCGTTGCTATGGTAACGGCACTTACGGCGGTCTCAGACCCAACTTGGTATCGAGCCGTAACTTCTTAATCGTGTTTTGTGCTTGTTTGTACCGAGAGTTCATAAATTAGATGAGTCAAGGGTGCCTGTGGATTCAAAAACGTGTGTCGAAACTAGGGTAATCTTTACTCCTTTGCTAATAAATTTGTCAAACTTTAACAAGAACGATGCTGGTTCCGACAGACGTTTTTGAACTCACAGACACCCTTGACCCATTCAGTTTATGAACTACCGGTACAAACAAGCACAAAGCACGATTAAGAAGTTAGATGCGTCAATTGCACACCATCTGTCACTTTTTTGTTGTTGCTATATTGATAATATTTCAATTGTTTTTCAAAGCATTCCCGATTTTGTCAATAATTTACGAAAATTTCACAATTTGACGCTAAAAATGTCATAAAAAGAACATGTTTGTTACTAATTTGGAAAGCTAATTTTTTTCTCTATCTATTAGTGCAAAAATCCAATATGGCGGCCATAAGAAAAACAAAAGTTGACTATCATATTTTGACATCTAGAAGGCCTGGAAAATTTCTGTCAACGTTGATCGACTCGGAGTGATCAAAAACATAAAACTACCAAGTTTGATTGAAATAGCTTGAATGGTTGGAAAGTAAAAAATAATTTCTGGAATCAAAATTTTCAGTTCCTACGTGATAAATCATAAACCAATCAAAATATTCTAAGTTTCTTTTCAGATTCTCAGTCGCCACAAAAATGCGCAACTTTTTTCTAATTTAACCAACCTCGTATCTCTTAGCGTTTCTAAGATACCAATGGTGAGCATCGAAATTTTCACCACCCTGTATAGCAAAATCTATTTAATGAAGCTATGACCTTCCTCAAGCAATTTTCCAATTTTGTACATTATTCAATCACAAAGTGCGATTTGCATGAAATTAGATATTAATGATATTATCTAACCAAACAAATAATCCGAGAAGTATAACATTTAAGTATAGATAGGTATTTAGCTCAGGAATTATTAACAATAATTAATACAAATACCATTTAAGTAGCAGTTAGAGAAAAGGCCGATATTTCCATCTCCGGATAGAGTCCTATTACCTAGACCTATCTATCTTCTTAGATAGATACCTAAGAAAATCTGTAAAACTTCTGAATTGTTACCTTATCTCTTTGTTGCTGATTTTGTCAATTTTGACATTTTGATTTTTACCATTTTTACAGTAAATTTTTTCCTTTTTTCAACCATTCAGACATTATTTATATAATTATTTTATTGTAGCCTTCTTTGTACAGCCCCGTTGATGCCAACCAGATTCGCGGAGCCGGTCGGCAACATTCAAGTAACAACTTTTATTATACAATATTTAAAAAAAAAGCATAAAAAAAAAAGTAAAAAAAATATATAAAAAAACCTTGTGGAAAGACTTTTAGCTCTACTCCAATTTATACCCCATTGAGTTTTGTGATGTTAAATGTAAGTAGGTAGGTACTGTAGGATGTGCCGTTGAATTTTACTGGCTATTCTTATAGCATTTTTTCTGAGCCTTCCGTATCTGCCAATAGTTTTTTGGAAATTCGAACAGAAATGGCACTTTTCTTAAAAAAATTGAAGGGGCAAATTTTTTCAAGTCCGACCCTGGAATTTTTTTGGTCCCATATGGCATTGTGACAAGCTCCAACTAAGGGATGTCGCTGGTCAATTTCAAGAGATAATCTCCATTGACCAAAAAATTTTGTTCTTGCTGATCTTGACTTGCTTCAAAGTTCTCTATCTGCCATTGAGCTATGGCACATTAATCGCGGAACACCTTGTACAGCCCCAAACGTGAAAACTTGTGGAGGAAAGAATCGAGTGTACGTCTATCAAGTTTTTTACCGCCAAAAAAAATCGAGACCCCACCCGTTCATCAACTCCTCCATCTGAGGGTACCTACCTACCTACCTACCAGTTCAGCCTGATATCGTTTGTCGGTGTCCTGTCTAGGTACTTCAGCTGACGTAGAGCCCTTGCTAGCAGCCTGTTGGATTTCATTTTGAGAATTCTATTCAGCAACTAGAGTGAATCCCTGACAACAAAATAAGAGAGTCTAATTGTATTGAATTATAATCTCAAAGTGTAATTTGCCGTGGTCCTCTGGAGAAAATTGCAGTTTTTGATGAATCTGGGTATTCGCGATTTAAATCAATTTTTCCCGCCACAAAATGGCCGCGAAAGGCGGAATTCAACTGACAGCTCAAGATGACATGAGATGTCATACTCACAACTCACAACCCCACTTTTATTGTATCAATCACCCACCTCTGTCAGTCTGTCACCCACCACTCAGTGTTTTCTGTTTACTCCAGTTTACTCCTTGCTTGGCTTCCTAGTGTGGCCCCAGTTAGTGATAGTGCGTCTGTTTGCTGTATTCGAGTTTTGCGAGTAAATTTCAAGTGATTGTTGTGTTCAGTAGTATTGCTGTATCCCATCGTTAGTCACAGAACGTGAACTAGGAAACTTCAATGGAGAAAGAAATGGAAAGAAGACTGGGCTCAACAAACTGTACCCGAATGACACCAGCTCCTAAACGTCCATGAAGCACCTTCTGGATTTGAACATCTGATTACTGTAATATTAAGTGGTAGGAACTTACAACTTTCTGCCAAAATCAGTCTACTTACCTGTGGTAAGTACTTGTTCCATATAGAACTATGTGGTTTGTATTTACTACTGCTTTACCTTCCACAAAGTTCCGGGAGCTTGGAGAGGCGGCACGCAAGTAATTGCAAATCTCTCCCAACGGCAAACGAACATCTTTCATAACAGTCGTAATAAGAACAAATAACACAACAATCACTACGAATTTACTCGCAAAACTGGAATACAGCAAACAGACGCACTATCTCTAACTGGGACCACACAAGGAAGCCAAGCACGGAGTAAACTGGAGTAAACAGAAAACACTGAGTGGTGGGTGATTGATGCAATAAAAGTGGGGTTGTGAGTTGTGAGTGTGACATCTCATGTCACTTCGAACTGTCAGTTGAATTCCGCCTTTCGCGGCCATTTCGTGGCGGGAAAAATTAATTTAAATCGCGGATAATAGAGAAGACCATAATATGTTATCACCACCGTCGTCACGGATATTGGGGTATCAAAAATCAGCCGACCTTTTTTTGAATGATTGTCTCGCCTGGTTCCTACGCAACCGTAAAAATCCGTGACAACATAATGGTCTTTTCTATTTGTATTGTCTATACCTTGGACCACTCCTCCATATAGCGAAGTCCCCAAATACCTACACAGTTGTGTAAGGTTGGCATCACAACAATTGTTGGCGCTTGGAACACTGTCCTGAAATTTAATGGAGCTATGAATGACCTTCCTCAAGCAATTTTTCAGTTTTGTGCATTATTCAATCACAAGGTGCGATTTGCATAAAACTAGATATTATCTAACCGAACGAATAATCCGAGCAATATAACCTTCAAGTGTAGGTAGGTATTTAGCTAAAGAATTATTAACAATTAATACAAATACCAAATACCTAGTAAGTAGCAGTTAGAGAAAAGGCCGGTATTTCCATATCTCCGGATAAAGTCTTTGATAGACTATTTTGGCTGATAAACGTTGCGCTTATGCCAAATAATAGCCTCTGTTCGGAACGTAATTGGGAGATGGGAATACTAGCCCTATACCTAAGCATGAACTTAAACGAAATAACCGGTTACCCGCAATTGCCCAACAAAGATTGGTAACTAACGGACCTGCTATTACCTAAATACCTACCAATTAGCTATTTTTATACGCATAATAGCTACATGACCGATAGCTGACCCTCTGTCTCCGCAACAAATAACTGGATTCGCTTGCCTCTGATTAGGTGAAAAGTTTAAGTTGAGGTGTACCTAAGCCTTATTCGGTGTATAAATATAGTGTATGAAAATACGGAAAGGGCAAAAATCATGTAAGATGTATGTTCCAAACACAACGTAGGTATTAATTAGTAACTCGGTTTATAAAGTTCAAACGTAGGTAATAAACACGTCTGTTCTTACGTGATTTGCCAGGAATAAGAAACTCAGGTCTTTACTCTATAAAGGTATATAGGTAGGTACATAACTGTAGAACCTCCCTCCAGGTTCGAATTTCGGCTTATCCAATTAGTTGCTCCAGAAATAAGTAAAGGTAATAGGTTAGTAGTGAGCTATAACCTACCTGCTACCTACATGGTATTCAATTGTGCTTGTGCACACACGATTAGATGGAGGGTTAGATCACTGTTTTTCTATATTTATTTATGGACACATTATTATGTGACATAAGATTAAGAGACAGGTAAACTGCCTAAATCACGTCCTCTGTTCAATAAAAAAAAATAAGTGTATGGTGTATATATTATAATAAAGCTTCGATATAAGCCATAAGAGGTGTTATAAACCGAGACAAAATGCTAAGCAAACAAGTTCAGCACGTTGAGCACAACGTGATTAGGAAAACGAAGTCAAAGTGAAATTATTTAATATCTGAATTCTAAATAGAACGCACATGTTATAGATTAATAACAATCACTGGGTTTTGCGCCTTATCGCGACACCCGCGACATAAGCTCACGATTCTCTTACCGCAACACTCGCGACACCATCAGCTCTGTCGGTAAACTTGTGTGGTAGATTACTTTCTGAAGTAGGTTCGGGGATTGAACTGTGATTGTAGAGCTATGAACCAGTGAACATATCAATACATGTCGCGATAAAATCCTTCTTGACGACACTTTAGTTCAGAGCACCCAGCATAGATGTCGCTTTCCTCCATAGAGGATAGAAATACTTCTCTAGCGCAACACTGGCATGTGTGTAGCGTTAAGAAGATGCTCATGAAGTGACATAAAATTTTTGAAAAATGGACAGTGTCATGTCCAAGTTTTATTTTATTTCGCTTAATCACATTTACTTCAAGTCGCGGTGGCGAGCCCTCTTAGCACGACACAAACGACACGGCAATTTATTGTTTATGGTCGCGGTATGAGGGCTCTCTTAGTACGACACAAACGACAAGGCAATTTTATATTGAGGATCTATGAATTGATATTTATTTTGCGCCAAGATAATGCTCATCGCAAATCATGACTTGCAAAGAAAATGATGCCAAACAATCAACATTCGAATGACATTTAATTTCGATTTTGAGTTTCATAACGTCAAGTCCGCTCACAGTTTTTTGGAAAAATTGCAAAAACTGGATTGCTGCATCAAACATCAAGACTTGTCGAGTTTGATTGAATGAAAATGCTTCCAAAGCACAACATTTACGATAACGTTGCACTAAGAGTTGGCTCTTATCGCGACAAGAAGCAAACGAGAGTTTCTAAATGTTTGAGGTAACATTATCAGCTAAATTAGTGAAAATTGTTGAAAGTTGCACTTTTTTTCTTTTGGGGGCGGAAGCTGGAGGCGGCGCCATATCAGAAGTAGCCAATACTTTTCCATTTTTAGTCAGCTATTCATATAGCGAAAAACTAGATCGCTATGTCTTCGGGTTCATGTTTTTCATTTATCTCTTACTTTGGGGGCGGCGTGTGGGAGCGAGCGGCAGCGTTCGGCTGAGCAAATGTTGCACAATTTGAGTTGGCAGTTCCTAAATGTTTAAGGGAACATCTCAATCAGTAACATTTAGGAAAGTTGTACTTTTTATCGTTTGGGGGCGGAATCTGGGGGCAGCGACTAACGAAAAGTAGCCTATCCTTTCCCATTTTTAGTCAGCTATTTATATACCGAAAGAATCAGATCGCTATGTCTTCGGGTTTATGTTTTTCATTTCAAAGTGATTGGGGGCGGTTTTTAGCAGTTTTTTCATGTCGGCGGCGCATATTGAAGACGGAATATTTCTTGGTTTACGTTTATAAGTGGCAACTATGTATTATTCAAAAAATGAGAACACCAAGAGCATGAAGTCTGGTAGGAAGTACAATATTATATTATTTCAAGTTTATCGGGGGCGGTTTTCTCTATGTTGGCGGCGCAATATGGACATCCAATATAGCCTAGCCCTCCTTTGGGAGTGACAGCTATGTAACAGTGAAAAAATTAGAAAGCTAGGTCGTCTAGTTTAAGAGGAGTTCGAGGAACGGACGGACGGACGGACGGACGGACGGACAAAGCGGTTGCAATAGCGATTTTCATCGAGATGGAAAATGCGCTAAAAAGCAAATATCGACATGACGACGTAGGTATTAGACTAGTCCTAGGACTAGTCCTAGACTACACAATGTGACACTCGTAATGAAGCAGCCTATTTTTCCAAATGAAAATACCTTTTCGTTATATTGTACAGACAAAAAATCATAGTTTCATTGAATTACTGATTTTTGAGTCTATATCAAACATGGAAATTTCCAAATTTTGATGAAAATAATTTTCTTCACTCATTTTCCAGTTGTGAAATTAAATCCGTAGAAACTAACTGACCGTGAAAAAACTTTGACGTGAGAAATAAATTTTTTAATAAACATCAAATGATATTGCCAGAAGTCGTTGCCATGACGACCGTATTTGTCATAGATATCACTTGGAAATGCCATGTTGGCTAATTTATATTTTTGAAAAGTTTTCCTCCCATGTGTTACTTACGCCAAGAGCCCATCATAGCGCGACAATTATGTCTTAAGTCGCGCTAAGAACTATTTCTGTAGGCTCCCAACGCGACATGGCTCGACAAGAGCAAAATTTTGAATTTAAACAGATGGCATTGAAAGTTTCATTTCTCCTTTTTGGAAATACGAAAAAACCAAATTACATTCATTTTCTGATTCCTGAGTCTACACGAAACATGGAAATTCTCAAATTTCAATGAAAATAATTTCTTTTACTTATTTTCCAGTTCTGAAATTAAATCCGTAGAAACTACCTGACCGTGGAGGAACTTTGACGTGAAATATAAATTTTAAGTAAACCTCCGATGATTTCGCCAAAAGTCGTTACCACGACGACCGTATTCGTCAGTAGATATCACTTGGAAATGCCATGTTGCCTAATTTGGATTTTGAAAAAGTTTTTCTTTCATGTGTCACGCTAAGAGCCCACCATAGCGCGACACTTATGCCTTATGTCGCGTTACGAACCATTTCTGTAGACTCCTAACGCGACATGGCTCGACAAGAGCAAAATTTTGAATTTAAACAGAAGACATTAAAAGATTCATTTCTCCTTTTTGGAAATACGAAAAAACCAAATTACATTCATTTTCTGATTCCTGAGTCTACACGAAAGATGGAAATTCTCAAATTTCAATGAAAATAATTTCTTTTACTTATTTTCCAGTTCTGAAATTAAATCCGTAGAAACTACCTGACCGTGGAGGAACTTTGACGTGAAATATAAATTTTAAGTAAACCTCAGATGATTTCGCCAAAAGTCGTTACCACGACGACCGTATTCGTCAGTAGATATCACTTGGAAATGCCATGTTGCCTAATTTGGATTTTGAAAAAGTTTTTCTTTCATGTGTCACGCTAAGAGCCCACCATAGCGCGACACTTATGCCTTATGTCGCGTTACGAACCATTTCTGTAGACTCCTAACGCGACATGGCTCGACAAGAGCAAAATTTTGAATTTAAACAGAAGACATTAAAAGATTCATTTCTCCTTTTTGGAAATACGAAAAAACCAAATTACATTCATTTTCTGATTCCTGAGTCTACACGAAAGATGGAAATTCTCAAATTTCAATGAAAATAATTTCTTTTACTTATTTTCCAGTTCTGAAATTAAATCCGTAGAAACTACCTGACCGTGGAGGAACTTTGACGTGAAATATAAATTTTAAGTAAACCTCAGATGATTTCGCCAAAAGTCGTTACCACGACGACCGTATTCGTCAGTAGATATCACTTGGAAATGCCATGTTGCCTAATTTGGATTTTGAAAAAGTTTTTCTTTCATGTGTCACGCTAAGAGCCCACCATAGCGCGACACTTATGCCTTATGTCGCGTTACGAACCATTTCTGTAGACTCCTAACGCGACATGGCTCGACAAGAGCAAAATTTTGAATTTAAACAGAAGACATTAAAAGATTCATTTCTCCTTTTTGGAAATACGAAAAAACCAAATTACATTCATTTTCTGATTCCTGAGTCTACACGAAAGATGGAAATTCTCAAATTTCAATGAAAATAATTTCTTTTACTTATTTTCCAGTTCTGAAATTAAATCCGTAGAAACTACCTGACCGTGGAGGAACTTTGACGTGAAATATAAATTTTAAGTAAACCTCCGATGATTTTGCCAAAAGTCGTTACCACGACGACCGTATTCGTCAGTAGATATCACTTGGAAATGCCATGTTGCCTAATTTGGATTTTGAAAAAGTTTTTCTTTCATGTGTCACGCTAAGAGCCCACCATAGCGCGACACTTATGCCTTATGTCGCGTTACGAACCATTTCTGTAGACTCCTAACGCGAAATGGCTCGACAAGAGCAAAATTTTGAATTTAAACAGAAGACATTAAAAGATTCATTTCTCCTTTTTGGAAATACGAAAAAACCAAATTACATTCATTTTCTGATTCCTGAGTCTACACGAAAGATGGAAATTCTCAAATTTCAATGAAAATAATTTCTTTTACTTATTTTCCAGTTCTGAAATTAAATCCGTAGAAACTACCTGACCGTGGAGGAACTTTGACGTGAAATATAAATTTTAAGTAAACCTCAGATGATTTCGCCAAAAGTCGTTACCACGACGACCGTATTCGTCAGTAGATATCACTTGGAAATGCCATGTTGCCTAATTTGGATTTTGAAAAAGTTTTTTTTTCATGTGTCACGCTAAGAGCCCATCATAGTGCGACACTTATGCCTTATGTCGTGTTACGAACCATTTCTGTAGACTCCTAACGCGACATGGCTCGACAAGAGCAAAATTTTGAATTTAAACAGAAGACATTAAAAGATTCATTTCTCCTTTTTGGAAATACGAAAAAACCAAATTACATTCATTTTCTGATTCCTGAGTCTACACGAAAGATGGAAATTCTCAAATTTCAATGAAAATAATTTCTTTTACTTATTTTCCAGTTCTGAAATTAAATCCGTAGAAACTACCTGACCGTGGAGGAACTTTGACGTGAAATATAAATTTTAAGTGAACCTCAGATGATTTCGCCAAAAGTCGTTGCCACGACGACCGTATTTGTCAGTAGATATCACTTGGAAATGCCATGTTGGCTAATTTATATTTTTGAAAAGTTTTCCTCCCATGTGTTACTTACGCCAAGAGCCCATCATAGCGCGACAATTATGTCTTATGTCGCGCTAAGAACTATTTCTGTAGGCTCCCAACGCGACATGGCTCGACAAGAGCAAAATTTTGAATTTAAACAGATGGTATTGAAAGTTTCATTTCTCCTTTTTGGAAATACGAAAAAACCAAATTACATTCATTTTCTGATTCCTGAGTCTACACGAAAGATGGAAATTCTCAAATTTCAATGAAAATAATTTCTTTTACTTATTTTCCAGTTCTGAAATCAAATCCGTAGAAACTACCTGACCATGGAGGAACTTTGACGTGAAATATAAAATTCAAGTGAACCTCAGATAATTTTGCCAAAAGTCGTTGCCACGACGACCGTATTTGTCAGTAGATATCACTTGGAAATGCCATGTTGCCTAATTTGGATTTTGAAAAAGTTTTTTTTTTCATGTGTCACGCTAAGAGCCCATCATAGTGCGACACTTATGCCTTATGTCGCGTTACGAACCATTTCTGTAGACTCCTAACGCGACATGGCTCGACAAGAGCAAAATTTTGAATTTAAACAGAAGACATAAAAGATTCATTTCTTCTTTTTGGAAATACGAAAAAACCAAATTACATTTATTTTCTGATTCCTGAGTCTACACGAAACATGGAAATTCTCAAATTTCAATGAAAATAATTTCTCTTACTTATTTTCCAGTTCTGAAATCAAATCCGTAGAAACTACCTGACCGTGGAGGAACTTTGACGTGAAATATAAATTTTAAGTAAACCTCAGATGATTTCGCCAAAAGTCGTTACCACGACGACCGTATTCGTCAGTAGATATCACTTGGAAGTGCCATGTTGCCTAATTTGGATTTTGAAAAAGTTTTTTTTTTCATGTGTCACGCTAAGAGCCCATCATAGTGCGACACTTATGCCTTATGTCGCGTTACGAACCATTTCTGTAGACTCCTAACGCGACATGGCTCGACAAGAGCAAAATTTTGAATTTAAACAGAAGACATTAAAAGATTCATTTCTTCTTTTTGGAAATACGAAAAAACCAAATTACATTTATTTTCTGATTCCTGAGTCTACACGAAACATGGAAATTCTCAAATTTCAATGAAAATAATTTCTTTTACTTATTTTCCAGTTCTGAAATTAAATCCGTAGAAACTACCTGACCGTGGAGGAACTTTGACGTGAAATATAAATTCCAAGTAAACCTCAGATAATTTTGCCAAAAATCGTTGCCACGACGACCGTATTTGTCAGTAGATATCACTTGGAAATGCCATGTTGCCTAATTTGGATTTTGAAAAAGTTTTTCTTTCATGTGTCACGCTAAGAGCCCATCATAGCGCGACACTTATGCCTTATGTCGCGTTACGAACCATTTCTGTAGACTCCTAACGCGACATGGCTCGACAAGAGCAAAATTTTGAATCTAAACAGAAGACATTAAAAGATTCATTTCTCCTTTTTGGAAATACGAAAAAACCAAATTACATTCATTTTCTGATTCCTGAGTCTACACGAAACATGGAAATTCTCAAATTTCAATGAAAATAATTTCTTTTACTTATTTTCCAGTTTTGAAATTAAATCCGTAGAAACTACCTGACCGTGGAGGAACTTTGACGTGAAATATAAATTTTAAGTAAACCTCAGATGATTTTGCCAAAAGTCGTTACCACGACGACCGTATTCGTCAGTAGATATCACTTGGAAATGCCATGTTGCCTAATTTGGATTTTGAAAAAGTTTTTTTTTCATGTGTCACGCTAAGAGCCCATCATAGTGCGACACTTATGCCTTATGTCGCGTTACGAACCATTTCTGTAGACTCCTAACGCGACATGGCTCGACAAGAGCAAAATTTCGAATTCAAACAGAAAACATTGAAAGATTCATTTCTCCTTTTTGGAAATACGAAAAAACCAAATTACATTCATTTTCTGATTCCTGAGTCTACACGAAAGATGGAAATTCTCAAATTTCAATGAAAATAATTTCTTTTACTTATTTTCCAGTTCTGAAATTAAATCCGTAGAAACTACCTGACCGTGGAGGAACTTTGACGTGAAATATAAATTTTAAGTGAACCTCAGATGATTTCGCCAAAAGTCGTTGCCACGACGACCGTATTTGTCAGTAGATATCACTTGGAAATGCCATGTTGGCTAATTTATATTTTTGAAAAGTTTTCCTCCCATGTGTTACTTACGCCAAGAGCCCATCATAGCGCGACAATTATGTCTTATGTCGCGCAAAGAACTATTTCTGTAGGCTCCCAACGCGACATGGCTCGACAAGAGCAAAATTTTGAATTTAAACAGATGGCATTGAAAGTTTCATTTCTCCTTTTTGGAAATACGAAAAAACCAAATTACATTCATTTTCTGATTCCTGAGTCTACACGAAACATGGAAATTCTCAAATTTCAATGAAAATAATTTCTTTTACTTATTTTCCAGTTCTGAAATTAAATCCGTAGAAACTACCTGACCGTGGAGGAACTTTGACGTGAAATATAAATTTTAAGTAAACCTCAGATGATTTCGCCAAAAGTCGTTACCACGACGACCGTATTCGTCAGTAGATATCACTTGGAAATGCCATGTTGCCTAATTTGGATTTTGAAAAAGTTTTTTTTTCATGTGTCACGCTAAGAGCCCATCATAGTGCGACACTTATGCCTTATGTCGCGTTACGAACCATTTCTGTAGACTCCTAACGCGACATGGCTCGACAAGAGCAAAATTTTGAATTTAAACAGAAGACATAAAAGAATCATTTCTTCTTTTTGGAAATACGAAAAAACCAAATTACATTTATTTTCTGATTCCTGAGTCTACACGAAACATGGAAATTCTCAAATTTCAATGAAAATAATTTCTTTTACTTATTTTCCAGTTCTGAAATTAAATCCGTAGAAACTACCTGACCGTGGAGGAACTTTGACGTGAAATATAAATTTTAAGTAAACCTCAGATGAATTCGCCAAAAGTCGTTACCACGACGACCGTATTCGTCAGTAGATATCACTTGGAAATGCCATGTTGCCTAATTTGGATTTTGAAAAAGTTTTTCTTTCATGTGTCACGCTAAGAGCCCATCATAGTGCGACACTTATGCCTTATGTCGCGTTACGAACCATTTCTGTAGACTCCTAACGCGACATGGCTCGACAAGAGCAAAATTTTGAATTTAAACAGAAGACATTAAAAGATTCATTTCTCCTTTTTGGAAATACGAAAAAACCAAATTACATTCATTTTCTGATTCCTGAGTCTACACGAAAGATGGAAATTCTCAAATTTCAATGAAAATAATTTCTTTTACTTATTTTCCAGTTCTGAAATTAAATCCGTACAAACTACCTGACCGTGGAGGAACTTTGACGTGAAATATAAATTTTAAGTAAACCTCCGATGATTTCGCCAAAAGTCGTTACCACGACGACCGTATTCGTCAGTAGATATCACTTGGAAATGCCATGTTGCCTAATTTGGATTTTGAAAAAGTTTTTCTTTCATGTGTCACGCTAAGAGCCCACCATAGCGCGACACTTATGCCTTATGTCGCGTTACGAACCATTTCTGTAGACTCCTAACGCGACATGGCTCGACAAGAGCAAAATTTTGAATTTAAACAGAAGACATTAAAAGATTCATTTCTCCTTTTTGGAAATACGAAAAAACCAAATTACATTCATTTTCTGATTCCTGAGTCTACACGAAAGATGGAAATTCTCAAATTTCAATGAAAATAATTTCTTTTACTTATTTTCCAGTTCTGAAATCAAATCCGTAGAAACTACCTGACCATGGAGGAACTTTGACGTGAAATATAAAATTCAAGTGAACCTCAGATAATTTTGCCAAAAGTCGTTGCCACGACGACCGTATTTGTCAGTAGATATCACTTGGAAATGCCATGTTGCCTAATTTGGATTTTGAAAAAGTTTTTTTTTTCATGTGTCACGCTAAGAGCCCATCATAGTGCGACACTTATGCCTTATGTCGCGTTACGAACCATTTCTGTAGACTCCTAACGCGACATGGCTCGACAAGAGCAAAATTTTGAATTTAAACAGAAGACATAAAAGATTCATTTCTTCTTTTTGGAAATACGAAAAAACCAAATTACATTTATTTTCTGATTCCTGAGTCTACACGAAACATGGAAATTCTCAAATTTCAATGAAAATAATTTCTCTTACTTATTTTCCAGTTCTGAAATCAAATCCGTAGAAACTACCTGACCGTGGAGGAACTTTGACGTGAAATATAAATTTTAAGTAAACCTCAGATGATTTCGCCAAAAGTCGTTACCACGACGACCGTATTCGTCAGTAGATATCACTTGGAAGTGCCATGTTGCCTAATTTGGATTTTGAAAAAGTTTTTTTTTTCATGTGTCACGCTAAGAGCCCATCATAGTGCGACACTTATGCCTTATGTCGCGTTACGAACCATTTCTGTAGACTCCTAACGCGACATGGCTCGACAAGAGCAAAATTTTGAATTTAAACAGAAGACATTAAAAGATTCATTTCTTCTTTTTGGAAATACGAAAAAACCAAATTACATTTATTTTCTGATTCCTGAGTCTACACGAAACATGGAAATTCTCAAATTTCAATGAAAATAATTTCTTTTACTTATTTTCCAGTTCTGAAATTAAATCCGTAGAAACTACCTGACCGTGGAGGAACTTTGACGTGAAATATAAATTCCAAGTAAACCTCAGATAATTTTGCCAAAAATCGTTGCCACGACGACCGTATTTGTCAGTAGATATCACTTGGAAATGCCATGTTGCCTAATTTGGATTTTGAAAAAGTTTTTCTTTCATGTGTCACGCTAAGAGCCCATCATAGCGCGACACTTATGCCTTATGTCGCGTTACGAACCATTTCTGTAGACTCCTAACGCGACATGGCTCGACAAGAGCAAAATTTTGAATCTAAACAGAAGACATTAAAAGATTCATTTCTCCTTTTTGGAAATACGAAAAAACCAAATTACATTCATTTTCTGATTCCTGAGTCTACACGAAACATGGAAATTCTCAAATTTCAATGAAAATAATTTCTTTTACTTATTTTCCAGTTTTGAAATTAAATCCGTAGAAACTACCTGACCGTGGAGGAACTTTGACGTGAAATATAAATTTTAAGTAAACCTCAGATGATTTTGCCAAAAGTCGTTACCACGACGACCGTATTCGTCAGTAGATATCACTTGGAAATGCCATGTTGCCTAATTTGGATTTTGAAAAAGTTTTTTTTTCATGTGTCACGCTAAGAGCCCATCATAGTGCGACACTTATGCCTTATGTCGCGTTACGAACCATTTCTGTAGACTCCTAACGCGACATGGCTCGACAAGAGCAAAATTTCGAATTCAAACAGAAAACATTGAAAGATTCATTTCTCCTTTTTGGAAATACGAAAAAACCAAATTACATTCATTTTCTGATTCCTGAGTCTACACGAAAGATGGAAATTCTCAAATTTCAATGAAAATAATTTCTTTTACTTATTTTCCAGTTCTGAAATTAAATCCGTAGAAACTACCTGACCGTGGAGGAACTTTGACGTGAAATATAAATTTTAAGTGAACCTCAGATGATTTCGCCAAAAGTCGTTGCCACGACGACCGTATTTGTCAGTAGATATCACTTGGAAATGCCATGTTGGCTAATTTATATTTTTGAAAAGTTTTCCTCCCATGTGTTACTTACGCCAAGAGCCCATCATAGCGCGACAATTATGTCTTATGTCGCGCAAAGAACTATTTCTGTAGGCTCCCAACGCGACATGGCTCGACAAGAGCAAAATTTTGAATTTAAACAGATGGCATTGAAAGTTTCATTTCTCCTTTTTGGAAATACGAAAAAACCAAATTACATTCATTTTCTGATTCCTGAGTCTACACGAAACATGGAAATTCTCAAATTTCAATGAAAATAATTTCTTTTACTTATTTTCCAGTTCTGAAATTAAATCCGTAGAAACTACCTGACCGTGGAGGAACTTTGACGTGAAATATAAATTTTAAGTAAACCTCAGATGATTTCGCCAAAAGTCGTTACCACGACGACCGTATTCGTCAGTAGATATCACTTGGAAATGCCATGTTGCCTAATTTGGATTTTGAAAAAGTTTTTTTTTCATGTGTCACGCTAAGAGCCCATCATAGTGCGACACTTATGCCTTATGTCGCGTTACGAACCATTTCTGTAGACTCCTAACGCGACATGGCTCGACAAGAGCAAAATTTTGAATTTAAACAGAAGACATAAAAGAATCATTTCTTCTTTTTGGAAATACGAAAAAACCAAATTACATTTATTTTCTGATTCCTGAGTCTACACGAAACATGGAAATTCTCAAATTTCAATGAAAATAATTTCTTTTACTTATTTTCCAGTTCTGAAATTAAATCCGTAGAAACTACCTGACCGTGGAGGAACTTTGACGTGAAATATAAATTTTAAGTAAACCTCAGATGAATTCGCCAAAAGTCGTTACCACGACGACCGTATTCGTCAGTAGATATCACTTGGAAATGCCATGTTGCCTAATTTGGATTTTGAAAAAGTTTTTCTTTCATGTGTCACGCTAAGAGCCCATCATAGTGCGACACTTATGCCTTATGTCGCGTTACGAACCATTTCTGTAGACTCCTAACGCGACATGGCTCGACAAGAGCAAAATTTTGAATTTAAACAGAAGACATTAAAAGATTCATTTCTCCTTTTTGGAAATACGAAAAAACCAAATTACATTCATTTTCTGATTCCTGAGTCTACACGAAAGATGGAAATTCTCAAATTTCAATGAAAATAATTTCTTTTACTTATTTTCCAGTTCTGAAATTAAATCCGTACAAACTACCTGACCGTGGAGGAACTTTGACGTGAAATATAAATTTTAAGTAAACCTCCGATGATTTCGCCAAAAGTCGTTACCACGACGACCGTATTCGTCAGTAGATATCACTTGGAAATGCCATGTTGCCTAATTTGGATTTTGAAAAAGTTTTTCTTTCATGTGTCACGCTAAGAGCCCACCATAGCGCGACACTTATGCCTTATGTCGCGTTACGAACCATTTCTGTAGACTCCTAACGCGACATGGCTCGACAAGAGCAAAATTTTGAATTTAAACAGAAGACATTAAAAGATTCATTTCTCCTTTTTGGAAATACGAAAAAACCAAATTACATTCATTTTCTGATTCCTGAGTCTACACGAAAGATGGAAATTCTCAAATTTCAATGAAAATAATTTCTTTTACTTATTTTCCAGTTCTGAAATCAAATCCGTAGAAACTACCTGACCATGGAGGAACTTTGACGTGAAATATAAAATTCAAGTGAACCTCAGATAATTTTGCCAAAAGTCGTTGCCACGACGACCGTATTTGTCAGTAGATATCACTTGGAAATGCCATGTTGCCTAATTTGGATTTTGAAAAAGTTTTTTTTTTCATGTGTCACGCTAAGAGCCCATCATAGTGCGACACTTATGCCTTATGTCGCGTTACGAACCATTTCTGTAGACTCCTAACGCGACATGGCTCGACAAGAGCAAAATTTTGAATTTAAACAGAAGACATAAAAGATTCATTTCTTCTTTTTGGAAATACGAAAAAACCAAATTACATTTATTTTCTGATTCCTGAGTCTACACGAAACATGGAAATTCTCAAATTTCAATGAAAATAATTTCTCTTACTTATTTTCCAGTTCTGAAATCAAATCCGTAGAAACTACCTGACCGTGGAGGAACTTTGACGTGAAATATAAATTTTAAGTAAACCTCAGATGATTTCGCCAAAAGTCGTTACCACGACGACCGTATTCGTCAGTAGATATCACTTGGAAGTGCCATGTTGCCTAATTTGGATTTTGAAAAAGTTTTTTTTTTCATGTGTCACGCTAAGAGCCCATCATAGTGCGACACTTATGCCTTATGTCGCGTTACGAACCATTTCTGTAGACTCCTAACGCGACATGGCTCGACAAGAGCAAAATTTTGAATTTAAACAGAAGACATTAAAAGATTCATTTCTTCTTTTTGGAAATACGAAAAAACCAAATTACATTTATTTTCTGATTCCTGAGTCTACACGAAACATGGAAATTCTCAAATTTCAATGAAAATAATTTCTTTTACTTATTTTCCAGTTCTGAAATTAAATCCGTAGAAACTACCTGACCGTGGAGGAACTTTGACGTGAAATATAAATTCCAAGTAAACCTCAGATAATTTTGCCAAAAATCGTTGCCACGACGACCGTATTTGTCAGTAGATATCACTTGGAAATGCCATGTTGCCTAATTTGGATTTTGAAAAAGTTTTTCTTTCATGTGTCACGCTAAGAGCCCATCATAGCGCGACACTTATGCCTTATGTCGCGTTACGAACCATTTCTGTAGACTCCTAACGCGACATGGCTCGACAAGAGCAAAATTTTGAATCTAAACAGAAGACATTAAAAGATTCATTTCTCCTTTTTGGAAATACGAAAAAACCAAATTACATTCATTTTCTGATTCCTGAGTCTACACGAAACATGGAAATTCTCAAATTTCAATGAAAATAATTTCTTTTACTTATTTTCCAGTTTTGAAATTAAATCCGTAGAAACTACCTGACCGTGGAGGAACTTTGACGTGAAATATAAATTTTAAGTAAACCTCAGATGATTTTGCCAAAAGTCGTTACCACGACGACCGTATTCGTCAGTAGATATCACTTGGAAATGCCATGTTGCCTAATTTGGATTTTGAAAAAGTTTTTTTTTCATGTGTCACGCTAAGAGCCCATCATAGTGCGACACTTATGCCTTATGTCGCGTTACGAACCATTTCTGTAGACTCCTAACGCGACATGGCTCGACAAGAGCAAAATTTCGAATTCAAACAGAAAACATTGAAAGATTCATTTCTCCTTTTTGGAAATACGAAAAAACCAAATTACATTCATTTTCTGATTCCTGAGTCTACACGAAAGATGGAAATTCTCAAATTTCAATGAAAATAATTTCTTTTACTTATTTTCCAGTTCTGAAATTAAATCCGTAGAAACTACCTGACCGTGGAGGAACTTTGACGTGAAATATAAATTTTAAGTGAACCTCAGATGATTTCGCCAAAAGTCGTTGCCACGACGACCGTATTTGTCAGTAGATATCACTTGGAAATGCCATGTTGGCTAATTTATATTTTTGAAAAGTTTTCCTCCCATGTGTTACTTACGCCAAGAGCCCATCATAGCGCGACAATTATGTCTTATGTCGCGCAAAGAACTATTTCTGTAGGCTCCCAACGCGACATGGCTCGACAAGAGCAAAATTTTGAATTTAAACAGATGGCATTGAAAGTTTCATTTCTCCTTTTTGGAAATACGAAAAAACCAAATTACATTCATTTTCTGATTCCTGAGTCTACACGAAACATGGAAATTCTCAAATTTCAATGAAAATAATTTCTTTTACTTATTTTCCAGTTCTGAAATTAAATCCGTAGAAACTACCTGACCGTGGAGGAACTTTGACGTGAAATATAAATTTTAAGTAAACCTCAGATGATTTCGCCAAAAGTCGTTACCACGACGACCGTATTCGTCAGTAGATATCACTTGGAAATGCCATGTTGCCTAATTTGGATTTTGAAAAAGTTTTTTTTTCATGTGTCACGCTAAGAGCCCATCATAGTGCGACACTTATGCCTTATGTCGCGTTACGAACCATTTCTGTAGACTCCTAACGCGACATGGCTCGACAAGAGCAAAATTTTGAATTTAAACAGAAGACATAAAAGAATCATTTCTTCTTTTTGGAAATACGAAAAAACCAAATTACATTTATTTTCTGATTCCTGAGTCTACACGAAACATGGAAATTCTCAAATTTCAATGAAAATAATTTCTTTTACTTATTTTCCAGTTCTGAAATTAAATCCGTAGAAACTACCTGACCGTGGAGGAACTTTGACGTGAAATATAAATTTTAAGTAAACCTCAGATGAATTCGCCAAAAGTCGTTACCACGACGACCGTATTCGTCAGTAGATATCACTTGGAAATGCCATGTTGCCTAATTTGGATTTTGAAAAAGTTTTTCTTTCATGTGTCACGCTAAGAGCCCATCATAGTGCGACACTTATGCCTTATGTCGCGTTACGAACCATTTCTGTAGACTCCTAACGCGACATGGCTCGACAAGAGCAAAATTTTGAATTTAAACAGAAGACATTAAAAGATTCATTTCTCCTTTTTGGAAATACGAAAAAACCAAATTACATTCATTTTCTGATTCCTGAGTCTACACGAAAGATGGAAATTCTCAAATTTCAATGAAAATAATTTCTTTTACTTATTTTCCAGTTCTGAAATTAAATCCGTACAAACTACCTGACCGTGGAGGAACTTTGACGTGAAATATAAATTTTAAGTAAACCTCCGATGATTTCGCCAAAAGTCGTTACCACGACGACCGTATTCGTCAGTAGATATCACTTGGAAATGCCATGTTGCCTAATTTGGATTTTGAAAAAGTTTTTCTTTCATGTGTCACGCTAAGAGCCCACCATAGCGCGACACTTATGCCTTATGTCGCGTTACGAACCATTTCTGTAGACTCCTAACGCGACATGGCTCGACAAGAGCAAAATTTTGAATTTAAACAGAAGACATTAAAAGATTCATTTCTCCTTTTTGGAAATACGAAAAAACCAAATTACATTCATTTTCTGATTCCTGAGTCTACACGAAAGATGGAAATTCTCAAATTTCAATGAAAATAATTTCTTTTACTTATTTTCCAGTTCTGAAAATAAATCCGTAGAAACTACCTGACCGTGGAGGAACTTTGACGTGAAATATAAATTTTAAGTAAACCTCCGATGATTTCGCCAAAAGTCGTTACCACGACGACCGTATTCGTCAGTAGATATCACTTGGAAATGCCATGTTGCCTAATTTGGATTTTGAAAAAGTTTTTCTTTCATGTGTCACGCTAAGAGCCCACCATAGCGCGACACTTATGCCTTATGTCGCGTTACGAACCATTTCTGTAGACTCCTAACGCGACATGGCTCGACAAGAGCAAAATTTTGAATTTAAACAGAAGACATTAAAAGATTCATTTCTCCTTTTTGGAAATACGAAAAAACCAAATTACATTCATTTTCTGATTCCTGAGTCTACACGAAAGATGGAAATTCTCAAATTTCAATGAAAATAATTTCTTTTACTTATTTTCCAGTTCTGAAATTAAATCCGTAGAAACTACCTGACCGTGGAGGAACTTTGACGTGAAATACAAATTTTAAGTAAACCTCCGATGATTTCGCCAAAAGTCGTTACCACGACGACCGTATTCGTCAGTAGATATCACTTGGAAATGCCATGTTGCCTAATTTGGATTTTGAAAAAGTTTTTTTTTCATGGGTCACGCTAAGAGCCCATCATAGTGCGACACTTATGCCTTATGTCGCGTTACGAACCATTTCTGTAGACTCCTAACGCGACATGGCTCGACAAGAGCAAAATTTTGAATTTAAACAGAAGACATTAAAAGATTCATTTCTCCTTTTTGGAAATACGAAAAAACCAAATTACATTCATTTTCTGATTCCTGAGTCTACACGAAAGATGGAAATTCTCAAATTTCAATGAAAATAATTTCTTTTACTTATTTTCCAGTTCTGAAATTAAATCCGTAGAAACTACCTGACCGTGGAGGAACTTTGACGTGAAATATAAATTTTAAGTGAACCTCAGATGATTTCGCCAAAAGTCGTTGCCACGACGACCGTATTTGTCAGTAGATATCACTTGGAAATGCCATGTTGCCTAATTTGGATTTTGAAAAAGTTTTTCTTTCATGTGTCACGCTAAGAGCCCACCATAGCGCGACACTTATGCCTTATGTCGCGTTACGAACCATTTCTGTAGACTCCTAACGCGACATGGCTCGACAAGAGCAAAATTTTGAATTTAAACAGAAGACATTAAAAGATTCATTTCTCCTTTTTGGAAATACAAAAAAACCAAATTACATTCATTTTCTGATTCCTGAGTCTACACGAAACATGGAAATTCTCAAATTTCAATGAAAATAATTTCTTTTACTTATTTTCCAGTTCTGAAATTAAATCCGTAGAAACTACCTGACCGTGGAGGAACTTTGACGTGAAATATAAATTTTAAGTAAACCTCAGATGATTTCGCCAAAAGTCGTTACCACGACGACCGTATTCGTCAGTAGATATCACTTGGAAATGCCATGTTGCCTAATTTGTGTTTTGAAAAAGTTTTTTTTTCATGTGTCACGCTAAGAGCCCATCATAGTGCGACACTTATGCCTTATGTCGCGTTACGAACCATTTCTGTAGACTCCTAACGCGACATGGCTCGACAAGAGCAAAATTTTGAATTTAAACAGAAGACAATCAAAGATTCATTTTTCCTTTTTGGAAATACGAAAAAACCAAATTACATTCATTTTCTGATTCCTGAGTCTACACGAAAGATGGAAATTCTCAAATTTCAATGAAAATAATTTCTTTTACTTATTTTCCAGTTCTGAAATTAAATCCGTAGAAACTACCTGACCGTGGAGGAACTTTGACGTGAAATATAAATTTTAAGTAAACCTCCGATGATTTCGCCAAAAGTCGTTACCACGACGACCGTATTCGTCAGTAGATATCACTTGGAAATGCCATGTTGCCTAATTTGGATTTTGAAAAAGTTTTTTCTTCATGTGTCACGCTGAGAGCCCATCATAGTGCGACACTTATGCCTTATGTCGCGTTACGAACCATTTCTGTAGACTCCTAACGCGACATGGCTCGACAAGAGCAAAATTTTGAATTTAAACAGAAGACATTAAAAGATTCATTTCTCCTTTTTGGAAATACGAAAAAACCAAATTACATTCATTTTCTGATTCCTGAGTCTACACGAAACATGGAAATTCTCAAATTTCAATGAAAATAATTTCTTTTACTTATTTTCCAGTTCTGAAATTAAATCCGTAGAAACTACCTGACCGTGGAGGAACTTTGACGTGAAATATAAATTTTAAGTAAACCTCAGATGATTTCGCCAAAAGTCGTTACCACGACGACCGTATTCGTCAGTAGATATCACTTGGAAATGCCATGTTGCCTAATTTGGATTTTGAAAAAGTTTTTCTTTCATGTGTCACGCTAAGAGCCCACCATAGCGCGACACTTATGCCTTATGTCGCGTTACGAACCATTTCTGTAGACTCCTAACGCGACATGGCTCGACAAGAGCAAAATTTTGAATTTAAACAGAAGACATTAAAAGATTCATTTCTCCTTTTTGGAAATACGAAAAAACCAAATTACATTCATTTTCTGATTCCTGAGTCTACACGAAAGATGGAAATTCTCAAATTTCAATGAAAATAATTTCTTTTATTTGTTTTCCAGTTCTGAAATTAAATCCGTAGAAACTACCTGACCGTGGAGGAACTTTGACGTGAAATATAAAATTTAAGTAAACCTCAGATGATTTCGCCAAAAGTCGTTACCACGACGACCGTATTTGTCAGTAGATATCACTTGGAAATGCCATGTTGGCTAATTTATATTTTTGAAAAGTTTTCCTCCCATGTGTTACTTACGCCAAGAGCCCATCATAGCGCGACAATTATGTCTTATGTCGCGCTAAGAACTATTTCTGTAGGCTCCCAACGCGACATGGCTCGACAAGAGCAAAATTTTGAATTTAAACAGATGGTATTGAAAGTTTCATTTCTCCTTTTTGGAAATACGAAAAA
The DNA here is from genome assembly GCA_949128115.1 of Anaspis maculata. Classification (NCBI taxonomy): domain Eukaryota; kingdom Metazoa; phylum Arthropoda; class Insecta; order Coleoptera; family Scraptiidae; genus Anaspis; species Anaspis maculata. Next base: position 86,021,382 of record OX421964.1, on the reverse strand, counting down.
ACCAAATTACATTCATTTTCTGATTCCTGAGTCTACACGAAAGATGGAAATTCTCAAATTTCAATGAAAATAATTTCTTTTACTTATTTTCCAGTTCTGAAATCAAATCCGTAGAAACTACCTGACCGTGGAGGAACTTTGACGTGAAATATAAAATTCAAGTGAACCTCAGATAATTTTGCCAAAAGTCGTTGCCACGACGACCGTATTTGTCAGTAGATATCACTTGGAAATGCCATGTTGCCTAATTTGGATTTTGAAAAAGTTTTTTTTTTCATGTGTCACGCTAAGAGCCCATCATAGTGCGACACTTATGCCTTATGTCGCGTTACGAACCATTTCTGTAGACTCCTAACGCGACATGGCTCGACAAGAGCAAAATTTTGAATTTAAACAGAAGACATAAAAGATTCATTTCTTCTTTTTGGAAATACGAAAAAACCAAATTACATTTATTTTCTGATTCCTGAGTCTACACGAAACATGGAAATTCTCAAATTTCAATGAAAATAATTTCTCTTACTTATTTTCCAGTTCTGAAATCAAATCCGTAGAAACTACCTGACCGTGGAGGAACTTTGACGTGAAATATAAATTTTAAGTAAACCTCAGATGATTTCGCCAAAAGTCGTTACCACGACGACCGTATTTGTCAGTAGATATCACTTGGAAGTGCCATGTTGCCTAATTTGGATTTTGAAAAAGTTTTTTTTTTTCATGTGTCACGCTAAGAGCCCATCATAGTGCGACACTTATGCCTTATGTCGCGTTACGAACCATTTCTGTAGACTCCTAACGCGACATGGCTCGACAAGAGCAAAATTTTGAATCTAAACAGAAGACATTAAAAGATTCATTTCTCCTTTTTGGAAATACGAAAAAACCAAATTACATTCATTTTCTGATTCCTGAGTCTACACGAAACATGGAAATTCTCAAATTTCAATGAAAATAATTTCTTTTACTTATTTTCCAGTTCTGAAATTAAATCCGTAGAAACTACCTGACCGTGGAGGAACTTTGACGTGAAATATAAATTTTAAGTAAACCTCAGATGATTTCGCCAAAAGTCGTTACCACGACGACCGTATTTATCAGTAGATATCACTTGGAAGTGCCATGTTGCCTAATTTGGATTTTGAAAAAGTTTTTTTTTTCATGTGTCACGCTAAGAGCCCATCATAGTGCGACACTTATGCCTTATGTCGCGTTACGAACCATTTCTGTAGACTCCTAACGCGACATGGCTCGACAAGAGCAAAATTTTTAATTTAAACAGAAGACATTAAAAGATTCATTTCTCCTTTTTGGAAATACGAAAAAACCAAATTACATTTATTTTCTGATTCCTGAGTCTACACGAAACATGGAAATTCTCAAATTTCAATGAAAATAATTTCTTTTACTTATTTTCCAGTTCTGAAATTAAATCCGTAGAAACTACCTGACCGTGGAGGAACTTTGACGTGAAATATAAATTCCAAGTAAACCTCAGATAATTTTGCCAAAAGTCGTTGCCACGACGACCGTATTTGTCAGTAGATATCACTTGGAAATGCCATGTTGCCTAATTTGGATTTTGAAAAAGTTTTTCTTTCATGTGTCACGCTAAGAGCCCATCATAGCGCGACACTTATGCCTTATGTCGCGTTACGAACCATTTCTGTAGACTCCTAACGCGACATGGCTCGACAAGAGCAAAATTTTGAATTTAAACAGAAGACATTAAAAGATTCATTTCTTCTTTTTGGAAATACGAAAAAACCAAATTACATTCATTTTCTGATTCCTGAGTCTACACGAAAGATGGAAATTCTCAAATTTCAATGAAAATAATTTCTTTTACTTATTTTCCAGTTCTGAAATTAAATCCGTAGAAACTACCTGACCGTGGAGGAACTTTGACGTGAAATATAAATTTTAAGTAAACCTCAGATGATTTCGCCAAAAGTCGTTACCACGACGACCGTATTCGTCAGTAGATATCACTTGGAAATGCCATGTTGCCTAATTTGGATTTTGAAAAAGTTTTTTTTTCATGTGTCACGCTAAGAGCCCATCATAGTGCGACACTTATGCCTTATGTCGCGTTACGAACCATTTCTGTAGACTCCTAACGCGACATGGCTCGACAAGAGCAAAATTTCGAATTCAAACAGAAGACATTAAAAGATTCATTTCTCCTTTTTGGAAATACGAAAAAACCAAATTACATTCATTTTCTGATTCCTGAGTCTACACGAAAGATGGAAATTCTCAAATTTCAATGAAAATAATTTCTTTTACTTATTTTCCAGTTCTGAAATTAAATCCGTAGAAACTACCTGACCGTGGAGGAACTTTGACGTGAAATATAAATTTTAAGTAAACCTCAGATGATTTCGCCAAAAGTCGTTACCACGACGACCGTATTCGTCAGTAGATATCACTTGGAAATGCCATGTTGCCTAATTTGGATTTTGAAAAAGTTTTTTTTTCATGTGTCACGCAGAGAGCCCATCATAGTGCGACACTTATGCCTTATGTCGCGTTACGAACCATTTCTGTAGACTCCTAACGCGACATGGCTCGACAAGAGCAAAATTTTGAATTTAAACAGAAGACATTAAAATATTCATTTCTCCTTTTTGGAAATACGAAAAAACCAAATTACATTCATTTTCTGATTCCTGAGTCTACACGAAAGATGGAAATTCTCAAATTTCAATGAAAATAATTTCTTTTACTTATTTTCCAGTTCTGAAATTAAATCCGTAGAAACTACCTGACCGTGGAGGAACTTTGACGTGAAATATAAATTTTAAGTAAACCTCCGATGATTTCGCCAAAAGTCGTTACCACGACGACCGTATTCGTCAGTAGATATCACTTGGAAATGCCATGTTGCCTAATTTGGATTTTGAAAAAGTTTTTTTTTCATGTGTCACGCTAAGAGCCCATCATAGTGCGACACTTATGCCTTATGTCGCGTTACGAACCATTTCTGTAGACTCCTAACGCGACATGGCTCGACAAGAGCAAAATTTTGAATTTCAACAGAAGACATTAAAAGATTCATTTCTCCTTTTTGGAAATACGAAAAAACCAAATTACATTCATTTTCTGATTCCTGAGTCTACACGAAAGATGGAAATTCTCAAATTTCAATGAAAATAATTTCTTTTACTTATTTTCCAGTTCTGAAATTAAATCCGTACAAACTACCTGACCGTGGAGGAACTTTGACGTGAAATATAAATTTTAAGTAAACCTCCGATGATTTCGCCAAAAGTCGTTACCACGACGACCGTATTCGTCAGTAGATATCACTTGGAAATGCCATGTTGCCTAATTTGGATTTTGAAAAAGTTTTTCTTTCATGTGTCACGCTAAGAGCCCACCATAGCGCGACACTTATGCCTTATGTCGCGTTACGAACCATTTCTGTAGACTCCTAACGCGACATGGCTCGACAAGAGCAAAATTTTGAATTTAAACAGAAGACATTAAAAAATTCATTTCTCCTTTTTGGAAATACGAAAAAACCAAATTACATTCATTTTCTGATTCCTGAGTCTACACGAAAGATGGAAATTCTCAAATTTCAATGAAAATAATTTCTTTTACTTATTTTCCAGTTCTGAAAATAAATCCGTAGAAACTACCTGACCGTGGAGGAACTTTGACGTGAAATATAAATTTTAAGTAAACCTCCGATGATTTCGCCAAAAGTCGTTACCACGACGACCGTATTCGTCAGTAGATATCACTTGGAAATGCCATGTTGCCTAATTTGGATTTTGAAAAAGTTTTTCTTTCATGTGTCACGCTAAGAGCCCACCATAGCGCGACACTTATGCCTTATGTCGCGTTACGAACCATTTCTGTAGACTCCTAACGCGACATGGCTCGACAAGAGCAAAATTTTGAATTTAAACAGAAGACATTAAAAGATTCATTTCTCCTTTTTGGAAATACGAAAAAACCAAATTACATTCATTTTCTGATTCCTGAGTCTACACGAAAGATGGAAATTCTCAAATTTCAATGAAAATAATTTCTTTTACTTATTTTCCAGTTCTGAAATTAAATCCGTAGAAACTACCTGACCGTGGAGGAACTTTGACGTGAAATACAAATTTTAAGTAAACCTCCGATGATTTCGCCAAAAGTCGTTACCACGACGACCGTATTCGTCAGTAGATATCACTTGGAAATGCCATGTTGCCTAATTTGGATTTTGAAAAAGTTTTTTTTTCATGGGTCACGCTAAGAGCCCATCATAGTGCGACACTTATGCCTTATGTCGCGTTACGAACCATTTCTGTAGACTCCTAACGCGACATGGCTCGACAAGAGCAAAATTTTGAATTTAAACAGAAGACATTAAAAGATTCATTTCTCCTTTTTGGAAATACGAAAAAACCAAATTACATTCATTTTCTGATTCCTGAGTCTACACGAAAGATGGAAATTCTCAAATTTCAATGAAAATAATTTCTTTTACTTATTTTCCAGTTCTGAAAATAAATCCGTAGAAACTACCTGACCGTGGAGGAACTTTGACGTGAAATATAAATTTTAAGTAAACCTCCGATGATTTCGCCAAAAGTCGTTACCACGACGACCGTATTCGTCAGTAGATATCACTTGGAAATGCCATGTTGCCTAATTTGGATTTTGAAAAAGTTTTTCTTTCATGTGTCACGCTAAGAGCCCACCATAGCGCGACACTTATGCCTTATGTCGCGTTACGAACCATTTCTGTAGACTCCTAACGCGACATGGCTCGACAAGAGCAAAATTTCGAATTTAAACAGAAGACATTAAAAGATTCATTTCTCCTTTTTGGAAATACGAAAAAACCAAATTACATTCATTTTCTGATTCCTGAGTCTACACGAAAGATGGAAATTCTCAAATTTCAATGAAAATAATTTCTTTTACTTATTTTCCAGTTCTGAAATTAAATCCGTAGAAACTACCTGACCGTGGAGGAACTTTGACGTGAAATACAAATTTTAAGTAAACCTCCGATGATTTCGCCAAAAGTCGTTACCACGACGACCGTATTCGTCAGTAGATATCACTTGGAAATGCCATGTTGCCTAATTTGGATTTTGAAAAAGTTTTTTTTTCATGGGTCACGCTAAGAGCCCATCATAGTGCGACACTTATGCCTTATGTCGCGTTACGAACCATTTCTGTAGACTCCTAACGCGACATGGCTCGACAAGAGCAAAATTTTGAATTTAAACAGAAGACATTAAAAGATTCATTTCTCCTTTTTGGAAATACGAAAAAACCAAATTACATTCATTTTCTGATTCCTGAGTCTACACGAAAGATGGAAATTCTCAAATTTCAATGAAAATAATTTCTTTTACTTATTTTCCAGTTCTGAAATTAAATCCGTAGAAACTACCTGACCGTGGAGGAACTTTGACGTGAAATATAAATTTTAAGTGAACCTCAGATGATTTCGCCAAAAGTCGTTGCCACGACGACCGTATTTGTCAGTAGATATCACTTGGAAATGCCATGTTGCCTAATTTGGATTTTGAAAAAGTTTTTCTTTCATGTGTCACGCTAAGAGCCCACCATAGCGCGACACTTATGCCTTATGTCGCGTTACGAACCATTTCTGTAGACTCCTAACGCGACATGGCTCGACAAGAGCAAAATTTTGAATTTAAACAGAAGACATTAAAAGATTCATTTCTCCTTTTTGGAAATACGAAAAAACCAAATTACATTCATTTTCTGATTCCTGAGTCTACACGAAAGATGGAAATTCTCAAATTTCAATGAAAATAATTTCTTTTACTTATTTTCCAGTTCTGAAATTAAATCCGTAGAAACTACCTGACCGTGGAGGAACTTTGACGTGAAATATAAATTTTAAGTAAACCTCCGATGATTTCGCCAAAAGTCGTTACCACGACGACCGTATTCGTCAGTAGATATCACTTGGAAATGCCATGTTGCCTAATTTGGATTTTGAAAAAGTTTTTTTTTTCATGTGTCACGCTAAGAGCCCATCATAGTGCGACACTTATGCCTTATGTCGCGTTACGAACCATTTCTGTAGACTCCTAACGCGACATGGCTCGACAAGAGCAAAATTTTGAATTTAAACAGAAGACATAAAAGATTCATTTCTTCTTTTTGGAAATACGAAAAAACCAAATTACATTTATTTTCTGATTCCTGAGTCTACACGAAACATGGAAATTCTCAAATTTCAATGAAAATAATTTCTCTTACTTATTTTCCAGTTCTGAAATCAAATCCGTAGAAACTACCTGACCGTGGAGGAACTTTGACGTGAAATATAAATTTTAAGTAAACCTCAGATGATTTCGCCAAAAGTCGTTACCACGACGACCGTATTTGTCAGTAGATATCACTTGGAAGTGCCATGTTGCCTAATTTGGATTTTGAAAAAGTTTTTTTTTTTCATGTGTCACGCTAAGAGCCCATCATAGTGCGACACTTATGCCTTATGTCGCGTTACGAACCATTTCTGTAGACTCCTAACGCGACATGGCTCGACAAGAGCAAAATTTTGAATCTAAACAGAAGACATTAAAAGATTCATTTCTCCTTTTTGGAAATACGAAAAAACCAAATTACATTCATTTTCTGATTCCTGAGTCTACACGAAACATGGAAATTCTCAAATTTCAATGAAAATAATTTCTTTTACTTATTTTCCAGTTCTGAAATTAAATCCGTAGAAACTACCTGACCGTGGAGGAACTTTGACGTGAAATATAAATTTTAAGTAAACCTCAGATGATTTCGCCAAAAGTCGTTACCACGACGACCGTATTTATCAGTAGATATCACTTGGAAGTGCCATGTTGCCTAATTTGGATTTTGAAAAAGTTTTTTTTTTCATGTGTCACGCTAAGAGCCCATCATAGTGCGACACTTATGCCTTATGTCGCGTTACGAACCATTTCTGTAGACTCCTAACGCGACATGGCTCGACAAGAGCAAAATTTTTAATTTAAACAGAAGACATTAAAAGATTCATTTCTCCTTTTTGGAAATACGAAAAAACCAAATTACATTTATTTTCTGATTCCTGAGTCTACACGAAACATGGAAATTCTCAAATTTCAATGAAAATAATTTCTTTTACTTATTTTCCAGTTCTGAAATTAAATCCGTAGAAACTACCTGACCGTGGAGGAACTTTGACGTGAAATATAAATTTTAAGTAAACCTCAGATGATTTCGCCAAAAGTCGTTACCACGACGACCGTATTTGTCAGTAGATATCACTTGGAAGTGCCATGTTGCCTAATTTGGATTTTGAAAAAGTTTTTTTTTTTCATGTGTCACGCTAAGAGCCCATCATAGTGCGACACTTATGCCTTATGTCGCGTTACGAACCATTTCTGTAGACTCCTAACGCGACATGGCTCGACAAGAGCAAAATTTTGAATCTAAACAGAAGACATTAAAAGATTCATTTCTCCTTTTTGGAAATACGAAAAAACCAAATTACATTCATTTTCTGATTCCTGAGTCTACACGAAACATGGAAATTCTCAAATTTCAATGAAAATAATTTCTTTTACTTATTTTCCAGTTCTGAAATTAAATCCGTAGAAACTACCTGACCGTGGAGGAACTTTGACGTGAAATATAAATTTTAAGTAAACCTCAGATGATTTCGCCAAAAGTCGTTACCACGACGACCGTATTTATCAGTAGATATCACTTGGAAGTGCCATGTTGCCTAATTTGGATTTTGAAAAAGTTTTTTTTTTCATGTGTCACGCTAAGAGCCCATCATAGTGCGACACTTATGCCTTATGTCGCGTTACGAACCATTTCTGTAGACTCCTAACGCGACATGGCTCGACAAGAGCAAAATTTTGAATTTAAACAGAAGACATTAAAAGATTCATTTCTTCTTTTTGGAAATACGAAAAAACCAAATTACATTCATTTTCTGATTCCTGAGTCTACACGAAAGATGGAAATTCTCAAATTTCAATGAAAATAATTTCTTTTACTTATTTTCCAGTTCTGAAATTAAATCCGTAGAAACTACCTGACCGTGGAGGAACTTTGACGTGAAATATAAATTTTAAGTAAACCTCAGATGATTTCGCCAAAAGTCGTTACCACGACGACCGTATTCGTCAGTAGATATCACTTGGAAATGCCATGTTGCCTAATTTGGATTTTGAAAAATTTTTTTTTCATGTGTCACGCTAAGAGCCCATCATAGTGCGACACTTATGCCTTATGTCGCGTTACGATCCATTTCTGTAGACTCCTAACGCGACATGGCTCGACAAGAGCAAAATTTTGAATTTCAACAGAAGACATTAAAAGATTCATTTCTCCTTTTTGGAAATACGAAAAAACCAAATTACATTCATTTTCTGATTCCTGAGTCTACACGAAAGATGGAAATTCTCAAATTTCAATGAAAATAATTTCTTTTACTTATTTTCCAGTTCTGAAATTAAATCCGTAGAAACTACCTGACCGTGGAGGAACTTTGACGTGAAATATAAATTTTAAGTAAACCTCAGATGATTTCGCCAAAAGTCGTTACCACGACGACCGTATTCGTCAGTAGATATCACTTGGAAATGCCATGTTGCCTAATTTGGATTTTGAAAAATTTTTTTTTCATGTGTCACGCTAAGAGCCCATCATAGTGCGACACTTATGCCTTATGTCGCGTTACGAACCATTTCTGTAGACTCCTAACGCGACATGGCTCGACAAGAGCAAAATTTTGAATTTAAACAGAAGACATTAAAAGATTCATTTCTCCTTTTTGGAAATACGAAAAAACCAAATTACATTCATTTTCTGATTCCTGAGTCTACACGAAAGATGGAAATTCTCAAATTTCAATGAAAATAATTTCTTTTACTTATTTTCCAGTTCTGAAATTAAATCCGTAGAAACTACCTGACCGTGGAGGAACTTTGACGTGAAATATAAATTTTAAGTAAACCTCCGATGATTTCGCCAAAAGTCGTTACCACGACGACCGTATTCGTCAGTAGATATCACTTGGAAATGCCATGTTGCCTAATTTGGATTTTGAAAAAGTTTTTTTTTCATGTGTCACGCTAAGAGCCCATCATAGTGCGACACTTATGCCTTATGTCGCGTTACGATCCATTTCTGTAGACTCCTAACGCGACATGGCTCGACAAGAGCAAAATTTTGAATTTCAACAGAAGACATTAAAAGATTCATTTCTCCTTTTTGGAAATACGAAAAAACCAAATTACATTCATTTTCTGATTCCTGAGTCTACACGAAAGATGGAAATTCTCAAATTTCAATGAAAATAATTTCTTTTACTTATTTTCCAGTTCTGAAATTAAATCCGTACAAACTACCTGACCGTGGAGGAACTTTGACGTGAAATATAAATTTTAAGTAAACCTCCGATGATTTCGCCAAAAGTCGTTACCACGACGACCGTATTCGTCAGTAGATATCACTTGGAAATGCCATGTTGCCTAATTTGGATTTTGAAAAAGTTTTTCTTTCATGTGTCACGCTAAGAGCCCACCATAGCGCGACACTTATGCCTTATGTCGCGTTACGAACCATTTCTGTAGACTCCTAACGCGACATGGCTCGACAAGAGCAAAATTTTGAATTTAAACAGAAGACATTAAAAGATTCATTTCTCCTTTTTGGAAATACGAAAAAACCAAATTACATTCATTTTCTGATTCCTGAGTCTACACGAAAGATGGAAATTCTCAAATTTCAATGAAAATAATTTCTTTTACTTATTTTCCAGTTCTGAAATTAAATCCGTAGAAACTACCTGACCGTGGAGGAACTTTGACGTGAAATACAAATTTTAAGTAAACCTCCGATGATTTCGCCAAAAGTCGTTACCACGACGACCGTATTCGTCAGTAGATATCACTTGGAAATGCCATGTTGCCTAATTTGGATTTTGAAAAAGTTTTTTTTTCATGGGTCACGCTAAGAGCCCATCATAGTGCGACACTTATGCCTTATGTCGCGTTACGAACCATTTCTGTAGACTCCTAACGCGACATGGCTCGACAAGAGCAAAATTTTGAATTTAAACAGAAGACATTAAAAGATTCATTTCTCCTTTTTGGAAATACGAAAAAACCAAATTACATTCATTTTCTGATTCCTGAGTCTACACGAAAGATGGAAATTCTCAAATTTCAATGAAAATAATTTCTTTTACTTATTTTCCAGTTCTGAAAATAAATCCGTAGAAACTACCTGACCGTGGAGGAACTTTGACGTGAAATATAAATTTTAAGTAAACCTCCGATGATTTCGCCAAAAGTCGTTACCACGACGACCGTATTCGTCAGTAGATATCACTTGGAAATGCCATGTTGCCTAATTTGGATTTTGAAAAAGTTTTTCTTTCATGTGTCACGCTAAGAGCCCACCATAGCGCGACACTTATGCCTTATGTCGCGTTACGAACCATTTCTGTAGACTCCTAACGCGACATGGCTCGACAAGAGCAAAATTTTGAATTTAAACAGAAGACATTAAAAGATTCATTTCTCCTTTTTGGAAATACGAAAAAACCAAATTACATTCATTTTCTGATTCCTGAGTCTACACGAAAGATGGAAATTCTCAAATTTCAATGAAAATAATTTCTTTTACTTATTTTCCAGTTCTGAAATTAAATCCGTAGAAACTACCTGACCGTGGAGGAACTTTGACGTGAAATATAAATTTTAAGTGAACCTCAGATGATTTCGCCAAAAGTCGTTGCCACGACGACCGTATTTGTCAGTAGATATCACTTGGAAATGCCATGTTGCCTAATTTGGATTTTGAAAAAGTTTTTCTTTCATGTGTCACGCTAAGAGCCCACCATAGCGCGACACTTATGCCTTATGTCGCGTTACGAACCATTTCTGTAGACTCCTAACGCGACATGGCTCGACAAGAGCAAAATTTTGAATTTAAACAGAAGACATTAAAAGATTCATTTCTCCTTTTTGGAAATACGAAAAAACCAAATTACATTCATTTTCTGATTCCTGAGTCTACACGAAAGATGGAAATTCTCAAATTTCAATGAAAATAATTTCTTTTACTTATTTTCCAGTTCTGAAATTAAATCCGTAGAAACTACCTGACCGTGGAGGAACTTTGACGTGAAATATAAATTTTAAGTAAACCTCCGATGATTTCGCCAAAAGTCGTTACCACGACGACCGTATTCGTCAGTAGATATCACTTGGAAATGCCATGTTGCCTAATTTGGATTTTGAAAAAGTTTTTCTTTCATGTGTCACGCTAAGAGCCCACCATAGCGCGACACTTATGCCTTATGTCGCGTTACGAACCATTTCTGTAGACTCCTAACGCGACATGGCTCGACAAGAGCAAAATTTTGAATTTAAACAGAAGACATTAAAAGATTCATTTCTCCTTTTTGGAAATACGAAAAAACCAAATTACATTCATTTTCTGATTCCTGAGTCTACACGAAAGATGGAAATTCTCAAATTTCAATGAAAATAATTTCTTTTACTTATTTTCCAGTTCTGAAATTAAATCCGTAGAAACTACCTGACCGTGGAGGAACTTTGACGTGAAATATAAATTTTAAGTAAACCTCCGATGATTTCGCCAAAAGTCGTTACCACGACGACCGTATTCGTCAGTAGATATCACTTGGAAATGCCATGTTGCCTAATTTGGATTTTGAAAAAGTTTTTTTTTCATGTGTCACGCTAAGAGCCCATCATAGTGCGACACTTATGCCTTATGTCGCGTTACGAACCATTTCTGTAGACTCCTAACGCGACATGGCTCGACAAGAGCAAAATTTTGAATTTCAACAGAAGACATTAAAAGATTCATTTCTCCTTTTTGGAAATACGAAAAAACCAAATTACATTCATTTTCTGATTCCTGAGTCTACACGAAAGATGGAAATTCTCAAATTTCAATGAAAATAATTTCTTTTACTTATTTTCCAGTTCTGAAATTAAATCCGTACAAACTACCTGACCGTGGAGGAACTTTGACGTGAAATATAAATTTTAAGTAAACCTCCGATGATTTCGCCAAAAGTCGTTACCACGACGACCGTATTCGTCAGTAGATATCACTTGGAAATGCCATGTTGCCTAATTTGGATTTTGAAAAAGTTTTTCTTTCATGTGTCACGCTAAGAGCCCACCATAGCGCGACACTTATGCCTTATGTCGCGTTACGAACCATTTCTGTAGACTCCTAACGCGACATGGCTCGACAAGAGCAAAATTTTGAATTTAAACAGAAGACATTAAAAGATTCATTTCTCCTTTTTGGAAATACGAAAAAACCAAATTACATTCATTTTCTGATTCCTGAGTCTACACGAAAGATGGAAATTCTCAAATTTCAATGAAAATAATTTCTTTTACTTATTTTCCAGTTCTGAAATTAAATCCGTAGAAACTACCTGACCGTGGAGGAACTTTGACGTGAAATATAAATTTTAAGTGAACCTCAGATGATTTCGCCAAAAGTCGTTGCCACGACGACCGTATTTGTCAGTAGATATCACTTGGAAATGCCATGTTGCCTAATTTGGATTTTGAAAAAGTTTTTCTTTCATGTGTCACGCTAAGAGCCCACCATAGCGCGACACTTATGCCTTATGTCGCGTTACGAACCATTTCTGTAGACTCCTAACGCGACATGGCTCGACAAGAGCAAAATTTTGAATTTAAACAGAAGACATTAAAAGATTCATTTCTCCTTTTTGGAAATACGAAAAAACCAAATTACATTCATTTTCTGATTCCTGAGTCTACACGAAAGATGGAAATTCTCAAATTTCAATGAAAATAATTTCTTTTACTTATTTTCCAGTTCTGAAATTAAATCCGTAGAAACTACCTGACCGTGGAGGAACTTTGACGTGAAATATAAATTTTAAGTAAACCTCCGATGATTTCGCCAAAAGTCGTTACCACGACGACCGTATTCGTCAGTAGATATCACTTGGAAATGCCATGTTGCCTAATTTGGATTTTGAAAAAGTTTTTCTTTCATGTGTCACGCTAAGAGCCCACCATAGCGCGACACTTATGCCTTATGTCGCGTTACGAACCATTTCTGTAGACTCCTAACGCGACATGGCTCGACAAGAGCAAAATTTTGAATTTAAACAGAAGACATTAAAAGATTCATTTCTCCTTTTTGGAAATACGAAAAAACCAAATTACATTCATTTTCTGATTCCTGAGTCTACACGAAAGATGGAAATTCTCAAATTTCAATGAAAATAATTTCTTTTACTTATTTTCCAGTTCTGAAATTAAATCCGTAGAAACTACCTGACCGTGGAGGAACTTTGACGTGAAATATAAATTTTAAGTAAACCTCCGATGATTTCGCCAAAAGTCGTTACCACGACGACCGTATTCGTCAGTAGATATCACTTGGAAATGCCATGTTGCCTAATTTGGATTTTGAAAAAGTTTTTTTTTCATGTGTCACGCTAAGAGCCCATCATAGTGCGACACTTATGCCTTATGTCGCGTTACGAACCATTTCTGTAGACTCCTAACGCGACATGGCTCGACAAGAGCAAAATTTTGAATTTCAACAGAAGACATTAAAAGATTCATTTCTCCTTTTTGGAAATACGAAAAAACCAAATTACATTCATTTTCTGATTCCTGAGTCTACACGAAAGATGGAAATTCTCAAATTTCAATGAAAATAATTTCTTTTACTTATTTTCCAGTTCTGAAATTAAATCCGTACAAACTACCTGACCGTGGGGGAACTTTGACGTGAAATATAAATTTTAAGTAAACCTCCGATGATTTCGCCAAAAGTCGTTACCACGACGACCGTATTCGTCAGTAGATATCACTTGGAAATGCCATGTTGCCTAATTTGGATTTTGAAAAAGTTTTTCTTTCATGTGTCACGCTAAGAGCCCACCATAGCGCGACACTTATGCCTTATGTCGCGTTACGAACCATTTCTGTAGACTCCTAACGCGACATGGCTCGACAAGAGCAAAATTTTGAATTTAAACAGAAGACATTAAAAGATTCATTTCTCCTTTTTGGAAATACGAAAAAACCAAATTACATTCATTTTCTGATTCCTGAGTCTACACGAAAGATGGAAATTCTCAAATTTCAATGAAAATAATTTCTTTTACTTATTTTCCAGTTCTGAAATTAAATCCGTAGAAACTACCTGACCGTGGAGGAACTTTGACGTGAAATACAAATTTTAAGTAAACCTCCGATGATTTCGCCAAAAGTCGTTACCACGACGACCGTATTCGTCAGTAGATATCACTTGGAAATGCCATGTTGCCTAATTTGGATTTTGAAAAAGTTTTTTTTTCATGGGTCACGCTAAGAGCCCATCATAGTGCGACACTTATGCCTTATGTCGCGTTACGAACCATTTCTGTAGACTCCTAACGCGACATGGCTCGACAAGAGCAAAATTTTGAATTTAAACAGAAGACATTAAAAGATTCATTTCTCCTTTTTGGAAATACGAAAAAACCAAATTACATTCATTTTCTGATTCCTGAGTCTACACGAAAGATGGAAATTCTCAAATTTCAATGAAAATAATTTCTTTTACTTATTTTCCAGTTCTGAAAATAAATCCGTAGAAACTACCTGACCGTGGAGGAACTTTGACGTGAAATATAAATTTTAAGTAAACCTCCGATGATTTCGCCAAAAGTCGTTACCACGACGACCGTATTCGTCAGTAGATATCACTTGGAAATGCCATGTTGCCTAATTTGGATTTTGAAAAAGTTTTTCTTTCATGTGTCACGCTAAGAGCCCACCATAGCGCGACACTTATGCCTTATGTCGCGTTACGAACCATTTCTGTAGACTCCTAACGCGACATGGCTCGACAAGAGCAAAATTTTGAATTTAAACAGAAGACATTAAAAGATTCATTTCTCCTTTTTGGAAATACGAAAAAACCAAATTACATTCATTTTCTGATTCCTGAGTCTACACGAAAGATGGAAATTCTCAAATTTCAATGAAAATAATTTCTTTTACTTATTTTCCAGTTCTGAAATTAAATCCGTAGAAACTACCTGACCGTGGAGGAACTTTGACGTGAAATACAAATTTTAAGTAAACCTCCGATGATTTCGCCAAAAGTCGTTACCACGACGACCGTATTCGTCAGTAGATATCACTTGGAAATGCCATGTTGCCTAATTTGGATTTTGAAAAAGTTTTTTTTTCATGGGTCACGCTAAGAGCCCATCATAGTGCGACACTTATGCCTTATGTCGCGTTACGAACCATTTCTGTAGACTCCTAACGCGACATGGCTCGACAAGAGCAAAATTTTGAATTTAAACAGAAGACATTAAAAGATTCATTTCTCCTTTTTGGAAATACGAAAAAACCAAATTACATTCATTTTCTGATTCCTGAGTCTACACGAAAGATGGAAATTCTCAAATTTCAATGAAAATAATTTCTTTTACTTATTTTCCAGTTCTGAAATTAAATCCGTAGAAACTACCTGACCGTGGAGGAACTTTGACGTGAAATATAAATTTTAAGTGAACCTCAGATGATTTCGCCAAAAGTCGTTGCCACGACGACCGTATTTGTCAGTAGATATCACTTGGAAATGCCATGTTGCCTAATTTGGATTTTGAAAAAGTTTTTCTTTCATGTGTCACGCTAAGAGCCCACCATAGCGCGACACTTATGCCTTATGTCGCGTTACGAACCATTTCTGTAGACTCCTAACGCGACATGGCTCGACAAGAGCAAAATTTTGAATTTAAACAGAAGACATTAAAAGATTCATTTCTCCTTTTTGGAAATACAAAAAAACCAAATTACATTCATTTTCTGATTCCTGAGTCTACACGAAACATGGAAATTCTCAAATTTCAATGAAAATAATTTCTTTTACTTATTTTCCAGTTCTGAAATTAAATCCGTAGAAACTACCTGACCGTGGAGGAACTTTGACGTGAAATATAAATTTTAAGTAAACCTCAGATGATTTCGCCAAAAGTCGTTACCACGACGACCGTATTCGTCAGTAGATATCACTTGGAAATGCCATGTTGCCTAATTTGGATTTTGAAAAAGTTTTTTTTTCATGTGTCACGCTAAGAGCCCATCATAGTGCGACACTTATGCCTTATGTCGCGTTACGAACCATTTCTGTAGACTCCTAACGCGACATGGCTCGACAAGAGCAAAATTTTGAATTTAAACAGAAGACATTAAAAGATTCATTTCTCCTTTTTGGAAATACGAAAAAACCAAATTACATTCATTTTCTGATTCCTGAGTCTACACGAAACATGGAAATTCTCAAATTTCAATGAAAATAATTTCTTTTACTTATTTTCCAGTTCTGAAATTAAATCCGTAGAAACTACCTGACCGTGGAGGAACTTTGACGTGAAATATAAATTTTAAGTAAACCTCAGATGATTTCGCCAAAAGTCGTTACCACGACGACCGTATTCGTCAGTAGATATCACTTGGAAATGCCATGTTGCCTAATTTGGATTTTGAAAAAGTTTTTCTTTCATGTGTCACGCTAAGAGCCCATCATAGTGCGACACTTATGCCTTATGTCGCGTTACGAACCATTTCTGTAGACTCCTAACGCGACATGGCTCGACAAGAGCAAAATTTTGAATTTAAACAGAAGACATTAAAAGATTCATTTCTCCTTTTTGGAAATACGAAAAAACCAAATTACATTCATTTTCTGATTCCTGAGTCTACACGAAACATGGAAATTCTCAAATTTCAATGAAAATAATTTCTTTTACTTATTTTCCAGTTCTGAAATTAAATCCGTAGAAACTACCTGACCGTGGAGGAACTTTGACGTGAAATATAAATTTTAAGTAAACCTCAGATGAATTCGCCAAAAGTCGTTACCACGACGACCGTATTCGTCAGTAGATATCACTTGGAAATGCCATGTTGCCTAATTTGGATTTTGAAAAAGTTTTTCTTTCATGTGTCACGCTAAGAGCCCATCATAGTGCGACACTTATGCCTTATGTCGCGTTACGAACCATTTCTGTAGACTCCTAACGCGACATGGCTCGACAAGAGCAAAATTTTGAATTTAAACAGAAGACATTAAAAGATTCATTTCTTCTTTTTGGAAATACGAAAAAACCAAATTACATTCATTTTCTGATTCCTGGGTCTACACGAAACATGGAAATTCTCAAATTTCAATGAAAATAATTTCTCTTACTTTTTTTCCAGTTCTGAAATCAAATCCGTAGAAACTACCTGACCGTGGAGGAACTTTGACGTGAAATATAAATTTCAAGTGAACCTCAGATAATTTTGCCAAAAGTCGTTGCCACGACGACCGTATTTGTCAGTAGATATCACTTGGAAATGCCATGTTGCCTAATTTGGATTTTGAAAAAGTTTTTTTTTTTCATGTGTCACGCTAAGAGCCCATCATAGTGCGACACTTATGCCTTATGTCGCGTTACAAACCATTTCTGTAGACTCCTAACGCGACATGGCTCGACAAGAGCAAAATTTTGAATTTAAACAGAAGACATAAAAGATTCATTTCTTCTTTTTGGAAATACGAAAAAACCAAATTACATTTATTTTCTGATTCCTGAGTCTACACGAAACATGGAAATTCTCAAATTTCAATGAAAATAATTTCTCTTACTTATTTTCCAGTTCTGAAATCAAATCCGTAGAAACTACCTGACCGTGGAGGAACTTTGACGTGAAATATAAATTTTAAGTAAACCTCAGATGATTTCGCCAAAAGTCGTTACCACGACGACCGTATTCGTCAGTAGATATCACTTGGAAATGCCATGTTGCCTAATTTGGATTTTGAAAAAGTTTTTTTTTCATGTGTCACGCTAAGAGCCCATCATAGTGCGACACTTATGCCTTATGTCGCGTTACGAACCATTTCTGTAGACTCCTAACGCGACATGGCTCGACAAGAGCAAAATTTTGAATTTAAACAGAAGACATTAAAAGATTCATTTCTCCTTTTTGGAAATACGAAAAAACCAAATTACATTCATTTTCTGATTCCTGAGTCTACACGAAAGATGGAAATTCTCAAATTTCAATGAAAATAATTTCTTTTACTTATTTTCCAGTTCTGAAATTAAATCCGTAGAAACTACCTGACCGTGGAGGAACTTTGACGTGAAATATAAATTTTAAGTAAACCTCAGATGATTTCGCCAAAAGTCGTTACCACGACGACCGTATTCGTCAGTAGATATCACTTGGAAATGCCATGTTGCCTAATTTGGATTTTGAAAAAGTTTTTCTTTCATGTGTCACGCTAAGAGCCCATCATAGTGCGACACTTATGCCTTATGTCGCGTTACGAACCATTTCTGTAGACTCCTAACGCGACATGGCTCGACAAGAGCAAAATTTTGAATTTAAACAGAAGACATTAAAAGATTCATTTCTCCTTTTTGGAAATACGAAAAAACCAAATTACATTCATTTTCTGATTCCTGAGTCTACACGAAAGATGGAAATTCTCAAATTTCAATGAAAATAATTTCTTCTACTTATTTTCCAGTTCTGAAATTAAATCCGTAGAAACTACCTGACCGTGGAGGAACTTTGACGTGAAATATAAATTTTAAGTAAACCTCCGATGATTTCGCCAAAAGTCGTTACCACGACGACCGTATTCGTCAGTAGATATCACTTGGAAATGCCATGTTGCCTAATTTGGATTTTGAAAAAGTTTTTTCTTCATGTGTCACGCTGAGAGCCCATCATAGTGCGACACTTATGCCTTATGTCGCGTTACGAACCATTTCTGTAGACTCCTAACGCGACATGGCTCGACAAGAGCAAAATTTTGAATTTAAACAGAAGACATTAAAAGATTCATTTCTCCTTTTTGGAAATACGAAAAAACCAAATTACATTCATTTTCTGATTCCTGAGTCTACACGAAACATGGAAATTCTCAAATTTCAATGAAAATAATTTCTTTTACTTATTTTCCAGTTCTGAAATTAAATCCGTAGAAACTACCTGACCGTGGAGGAACTTTGACGTGAAATATAAATTTTAAGTAAACCTCAGATGATTTCGCCAAAAGTCGTTACCACGACGACCGTATTCGTCAGTAGATATCACTTGGAAATGCCATGTTGCCTAATTTGGATTTTGAAAAAGTTTTTCTTTCATGTGTCACGCTAAGAGCCCATCATAGTGCGACACTTATGCCTTATGTCGCGTTACGAACCATTTCTGTAGACTCCTAACGCGACATGGCTCGACAAGAGCAAAATTTTGAATTTAAACAGAAGACATTAAAAGATTCATTTCTTCTTTTTGGAAATACGAAAAAACCAAATTACATTCATTTTCTGATTCCTGAGTCTACACGAAACATGGAAATTCTCAAATTTCAATGAAAATAATTTCTCTTACTTTTTTTCCAGTTCTGAAATCAAATCCGTAGAAACTACCTGACCGTGGAGGAACTTTGACGTGAAATATAAATTTCAAGTGAACCTCAGATAATTTTGCCAAAAGTCGTTGCCACGACGACCGTATTTGTCAGTAGATATCACTTGGAAATGCCATGTTGCCTAATTTGGATTTTGAAAAAGTTTTTTTTTTCATGTGTCACGCTAAGAGCCCATCATAGTGCGACACTTATGCCTTATGTCGCGTTACAAACCATTTCTGTAGACTCCTAACGCGACATGGCTCGACAAGAGCAAAATTTTGAATTTAAACAGAAGACATAAAAGAATCATTTCTTCTTTTTGGAAATACGAAAAAACCAAATTACATTTATTTTCTGATTCCTGAGTCTACACGAAACATGGAAATTCTCAAATTTCAATGAAAATAATTTCTTTTACTTATTTTCCAGTTCTGAAATTAAATCCGTAGAAACTACCTGACCGTGGAGGAACTTTGACGTGAAATATAAATTTTAAGTAAACCTCAGATGATTTCGCCAAAAGTCGTTACCACGACGACCGTATTCGTCAGTAGATATCACTTGGAAATGCCATGTTGCCTAATTTGGATTTTGAAAAAGTTTTTTTTTCATGTGTCACGCTAAGAGCCCATCATAGTGCGACACTTATGCCTTATGTCGCGTTACGAACCATTTCTGTAGACTCCTAACGCGACATGGCTCGACAAGAGCAAAATTTTGAATTTAAACAGAAGACATTAAAAGATTCATTTCTCCTTTTTGGAAATACGAAAAAACCAAATTACATTCATTTTCTGATTCCTGAGTCTACACGAAAGATGGAAATTCTCAAATTTCAATGAAAATAATTTCTTTTACTTATTTTCCAGTTCTGAAATTAAATCCGTAGAAACAACCTGACCGTGGAGGAACTTTGACGTGAAATATAAATTTTAAGTAAACCTCAGATGATTTCGCCAAAAGTCGTTACCACGACGACCGTATTCGTCAGTAGATATCACTTGGAAATGCCATGTTGCCTAATTTGGATTTTGAAAAAGTTTTTCTTTCATGTGTCACGCTAAGAGCCCATCATAGTGCGACACTTATGCCTTATGTCGCGTTACGAACCATTTCTGTAGACTCCTAACGCGACATGGCTCGACAAGAGCAAAATTTTGAATTTAAACAGAAGACATTAAAAGATTCATTTCTTCTTTTTGGAAATACGAAAAAACCAAATTACATTCATTTTCTGATTCCTGAGTCTACACGAAACATGGAAATTCTCAAATTTCAATGAAAATAATTTCTCTTACTTATTTTCCAGTTCTGAAATCAAATCCGTAGAAACTACCTGACCGTGGAGGAACTTTGACGTGAAATATAAATTTCAAGTGAACCTCAGATAATTTTGCCAAAAGTCGTTGCCACGACGACCGTATTTGTCAGTAGATATCACTTGGAAATGCCATGTTGCCTAATTTGGATTTTGAAAAAGTTTTTTTTTTCATGTGTCACGCTAAGAGCCCATCATAGTGCGACACTTATGCCTTATGTCGCGTTACGAACCATTTCTGTAGACTCCTAACGCGACATGGCTCGACAAGAGCAAAATTTTGAATTTAAACAGAAGACATAAAAGATTCATTTCTTCTTTTTGGAAATACGAAAAAACCAAATTACATTTATTTTCTGATTCCTGAGTCTACACGAAACATGGAAATTCTCAAATTTCAATGAAAATAATTTCTCTTACTTATTTTCCAGTTCTGAAATCAAATCCGTAGAAACTACCTGACCGTGGAGGAACTTTGACGTGAAATATAAATTTTAAGTAAACCTCAGATGATTTCGCCAAAAGTCGTTACCACGACGACCGTATTCGTCAGTAGATATCACTTGGAAATGCCATGTTGCCTAATTTGGATTTTGAAAAAGTTTTTCTTTCATGTGTCACGCTAAGAGCCCATCATAGTGCGACACTTATGCCTTATGTCGCGTTACGAACCATTTCTGTAGACTCCTAACGCGACATGGCTCGACAAGAGCAAAATTTTGAATTTAAACAGAAGACATTAAAAGATTCATTTCTCCTTTTTGGAAATACGAAAAAACCAAATTACATTCATTTTCTGATTCCTGAGTCTACACGAAACATGGAAATTCTCAAATTTCAATGAAAATAATTTCTTTTACTTATTTTCCAGTTCTGAAATTAAATCCGTAGAAACTACCTGACCGTGGAGGAACTTTGACGTGAAATATAAATTTTAAGTAAACCTCAGATGATTTCGCCAAAAGTCGTTACCACGACGACCGTATTCGTCAGTAGATATCACTTGGAAGTGCCATGTTGCCTAATTTGGATTTTGAAAAAGTTTTTTTTTTCATGTGTCACGCTAAGAGCCCATCATAGTGCGACACTTATGCCTTATGTCGCGTTACGAACCATTTCTGTAGACTCCTAACGCGACATGGCTCGACAAGAGCAAAATTTTGAATTTAAACAGAAGACATTAAAAGATTCATTTCTTCTTTTTGGAAATACGAAAAAACCAAATTACATTTATTTTCTGATTCCTGAGTCTACACGAAACATGGAAATTCTCAAATTTCAATGAAAATAATTTCTTTTACTTATTTTCCAGTTCTGAAATTAAATCCGTAGAAACTACCTGACCGTGGAGGAACTTTGACGTGAAATATAAATTCCAAGTAAACCTCAGATAATTTTGCCAAAAGTCGTTGCCACGACGACCGTATTTGTCAGTAGATATCACTTGGAAATGCCATGTTGCCTAATTTGGATTTTGAAAAAGTTTTTCTTTCATGTGTCACGCTAAGAGCCCATCATAGCGCGACACTTATGCCTTATGTCGCGTTACGAACCATTTCTGTAGACTCCTAACGCGACATGGCTCGACAAGAGCAAAATTTTGAATTTAAACAGAAGACATTAAAAGATTCATTTCTTCTTTTTGGAAATACGAAAAAACCAAATTACATTCATTTTCTGATTCCTGAGTCTACACGAAAGATGGAAATTCTCAAATTTCAATGAAAATAATTTCTTTTACTTATTTTCCAGTTCTGAAATTAAATCCGTAGAAACTACCTGACCGTGGAGGAACTTTGACGTGAAATATAAATTCCAAGTAAACCTCAGATAATTTTGCCAAAAGTCGTTACCACGACGACCGTATTCGTCAGTAGATATCACTTGGAAGTGCCATGTTGCCTAATTTGGATTTTGAAAAAGTTTTTTTTTTCATGTGTCACGCTAAGAGCCCATCATAGTGCGACACTTATGCCTTATGTCGCGTTACGAACCATTTCTGTAGACTCCTAACGCGACATGGCTCGACAAGAGCAAAATTTTGAATTTAAACAGAAGACATTAAAAGATTCATTTCTTCTTTTTGGAAATACGAAAAAACCAAATTACATTCATTTTCTGATTCCTGAGTCTACACGAAAGATGGAAATTCTCAAATTTCAATGAAAATAATTTCTTTTACTTATTTTCCAGTTCTGAAATTAAATCCGTAGAAACTACCTGACCGTGGAGGAACTTTGACGTGAAATATAAATTCCAAGTAAACCTCAGATAATTTTGCCAAAAATCGTTGCCACGACGACCGTATTTGTCAGTAGATATCACTTGGAAATGCCATGTTACCTAATTTGGATTTTGAAAAAGTTTTTCTTTCATGTGTCACGCTAAGAGCCCATCATAGCGCGACACTTATGCCTTATGTCGCGTTACGAACCATTTCTGTAGACTCCTAACGCGACATGGCTCGACAAGAGCAAAATTTTGAATTTAAACAGAAGACATTAAAAGATTCATTTCTCCTTTTTGGAAATACGAAAAAACCAAATTACATTCATTTTCTGATTCCTGAGTCTACACGAAACATGGAAATTCTCAAATTTCAATGAAAATAATTTCTTTTACTTATTTTCCAGTTCTGAAATTAAATCCGTAGAAACTACCTGACCGTGGAGGAACTTTGACGTGAAATATAAATTTTAAGTAAACCTCAGATGATTTCGCCAAAAGTCGTTACCACGACGACCGTATTCGTCAGTAGATATCACTTGGAAGTGCCATGTTGCCTAATTTGGATTTTGAAAAAGTTTTTTTTTTCATGTGTCACGCTAAGAGCCCATCATAGTGCGACACTTATGCCTTATGTCGCGTTACGAACCATTTCTGTAGACTCCTAACGCGACATGGCTCGACAAGAGCAAAATTTTGAATTTAAACAGAAGACATTAAAAGATTCATTTCTTCTTTTTGGAAATACGAAAAAACCAAATTACATTTATTTTCTGATTCCTGAGTCTACACGAAACATGGAAATTCTCAAATTTCAATGAAAATAATTTCTTTTACTTATTTTCCAGTTCTGAAATTAAATCCGTAGAAACTACCTGACCGTGGAGGAACTTTGACGTGAAATATAAATTCCAAGTAAACCTCAGATAATTTTGCCAAAAGTCGTTGCCACGACGACCGTATTTGTCAGTAGATATCACTTGGAAATGCCATGTTGCCTAATTTGGATTTTGAAAAAGTTTTTCTTTCATGTGTCACGCTAAGAGCCCATCATAGCGCGACACTTATGCCTTATGTCGCGTTACGAACCATTTCTGTAGACTCCTAACGCGACATGGCTCGACAAGAGCAAAATTTTGAATTTAAACAGAAGACATTAAAAGATTCATTTCTTCTTTTTGGAAATACGAAAAAACCAAATTACATTCATTTTCTGATTCCTGAGTCTACACGAAAGATGGAAATTCTCAAATTTCAATGAAAATAATTTCTTTTACTTATTTTCCAGTTCTGAAATTAAATCCGTAGAAACTACCTGACCGTGGAGGAACTTTGACGTGAAATATAAATTCCAAGTAAACCTCAGATAATTTTGCCAAAAGTCGTTGCCACGACGACCGTATTTGTCAGTAGATATCACTTGGAAATGCCATGTTGCCTAATTTGGATTTTGAAAAAGTTTTTCTTTCATGTGTCACGCTAAGAGCCCATCATAGCGCGACACTTATGCCTTATGTCGCGTTACGAACCATTTCTGTAGACTCCTAACGCGACATGGCTCGACAAGAGCAAAATTTTGAATTTAAACAGAAGACATTAAAAGATTCATTTCTTCTTTTTGGAAATACGAAAAAACCAAATTACATTCATTTTCTGATTCCTGAGTCTACACGAAAGATGGAAATTCTCAAATTTCAATGAAAATAATTTCTTTTACTTATTTTCCAGTTCTGAAAATAAATCCGTAGAAACTACCTGACCGTGGAGGAACTTTGACGTGAAATATAAATTTTAAGTAAACCTCCGATGATTTCGCCAAAAGTCGTTACCACGACGACCGTATTCGTCAGTAGATATCACTTGGAAATGCCATGTTGCCTAATTTGGATTTTGAAAAAGTTTTTCTTTCATGTGTCACGCTAAGAGCCCACCATAGCGCGACACTTATGCCTTATGTCGCGTTACGAACCATTTCTGTAGACTCCTAACGCGACATGGCTCGACAAGAGCAAAATTTTGAATTTAAACAGAAGACATTAAAAAATTCATTTCTCCTTTTTGGAAATACGAAAAAACCAAATTACATTCATTTTCTGATTCCTGAGTCTACACGAAAGATGGAAATTCTCAAATTTCAATGAAAATAATTTCTTTTACTTATTTTCCAGTTCTGAAAATAAATCCGTAGAAACTACCTGACCGTGGAGGAACTTTGACGTGAAATATAAATTTTAAGTAAACCTCAGATGATTTCGCCAAAAGTCGTTACCACGACGACCGTATTCGTCAGTATATATCACTTGGAAATGCCATCTTGCCCAATTTGGATTTTGAAAAAGTTTTTCTTTCATGTGTCACGCTAAGAGCCCATCAT
Organism: Anaspis maculata; assembly: GCA_949128115.1. Lineage (NCBI taxonomy): Eukaryota > Metazoa > Arthropoda > Insecta > Coleoptera > Scraptiidae > Anaspis > Anaspis maculata. The sequence goes on along the minus strand of OX421964.1, from coordinate 85,995,991 downwards.
AGTGCGACACTTATGCCTTATGTCGCGTTACGAACCATTTCTGTAGACTCCTAACGCGACATGGCTCGACAAGAGCAAAATTTTGAATTTAAACAGAAGACATTGAAAGATTCATTTCTCCTTTTTGGAAATACGAAAAAACCAAATTACATTCATTTTCTGATTCTTGAGTCCACACGAAACATGGAAATTCTCAAATTTCAATGAAAATAATTTCTTTTACTTATTTTCCAGTTCTGAAATTAAATCCGTAGAAACTACCTGACCGTGGAGGAACTTTGACGTGAAATATAAATTTTAAGTAAACCTCAGATGATTTCGCCAAAAGTCGTTACCACGACGACCGTATTCGTCAGTAGATATCACTTGGAAATGCCGTGTTGCCTAATTTGGATTTTGAAAAAGTTTTTCTTTCATGTGTCACGCTAAGAGCCCATCATAGTGCGACACTTATGCCTTATGTCGCGTTACGAACCATTTCTGTAGACTCCTAACGCGACATGGCTCGACAAGAGCAAAATTTTGAATTTAAACAGAAGACATTAAAAGATTCATTTCTCCTTTTTGGAAATACGAAAAAACCAAATTACATTCATTTTCTGATTCTTGAGTCCACACGAAACATGGAAATTCTCAAATTCCAATGAAAATAATTTCTTTTACTTATTTTCCAGTTCTGAAATTAAATCCGTAGAAACTACCTGACCGTGGAGGAACTTTGACGTGAAATATAAATTTTAAGTAAACCTCAGATGATTTCGCCAAAAGTCGTTACCACGACGACCGTATTCGTCAGTATATATCACTTGGAAATGCCATCTTGCCCAATTTGGATTTTGAAAAAGTTTTTCTTTCATGTGTCACGCTAAGAGCCCATCATAGTGCGACACTTATGCCTTATGTCGCGTTACGAACCATTTCTGTAGACTCCTAACGCGACATGGCTCGACAAGAGCAAAATTTTGAATTTAAACAGAAGACATTAAAAGATTCATTTCTCCTTTTTGGAAATACGAAAAAACCAAATTACATTCATTTTCTGATTCTTGAGTCCACACGAAACATGGAAATTCTCAAATTCCAATGAAAATAATTTCTTTTACTTATTTTCCAGTTCTGAAATTAAATCCGTAGAAACTACCTGACCGTGGAGGAACTTTGACGTGAAATATAAATTTTAAGTAAACCTCAGATGATTTCGCCAAAAGTCGTTACCACGACGACCGTATTCGTCAGTATATATCACTTGGAAATGCCATCTTGCCCAATTTGGATTTTGAAAAAGTTTTTCTTTCATGTGTCACGCTAAGAGCCCATCATAGTGCGACACTTATGCCTTATGTCGCGTTACGAACCATTTCTGTAGACTCCTAACGCGACATGGCTCGACAAGAGCAAAATTTTGAATTTAAACAGAAGACATTAAAAGATTCATTTCTCCTTTTTGGAAATACGAAAAAACCAAATTACATTCATTTTCTGATTCTTGAGTCCACACGAAACATGGAAATTCTCAAATTCCAATGAAAATAATTTCTTTTACTTATTTTCCAGTTCTGAAATTAAATCCGTAGAAACTACCTGACCGTGGAGGAACTTTGACGTGAAATATAAATTTTAAGTAAACCTCAGATGATTTCGCCAAAAGTCGTTACCACGACGACCGTATTCGTCAGTATATATCACTTGGAAATGCCATCTTGCCCAATTTGGATTTTGAAAAAGTTTTTCTTTCATGTGTCACGCTAAGAGCCCATCATAGTGCGACACTTATGCCTTATGTCGCGTTACGAACCATTTCTGTAGACTCCTAACGCGACATGGCTCGACAAGAGCAAAATTTTGAATTTAAACAGAAGACATTGAAAGATTCATTTCTCCTTTTTGGAAATACGAAAAAACCAAATTACATTCATTTTCTGATTCTTGAGTCCACACGAAACATGGAAATTCTCAAATTTCAATGAAAATAATTTCTTTTACTTATTTTCCAGTTCTGAAATTAAATCCGTAGAAACTACCTGACCGTGGAGGAACTTTGACGTGAAATATAAATTTTAAGTAAACCTCAGATGATTTCGCCAAAAGTCGTTACCACGACGACCGTATTCGTCAGTAGATATCACTTGGAAATGCCGTGTTGCCTAATTTGGATTTTGAAAAAGTTTTTCTTTCATGTGTCACGCTAAGAGCCCATCATAGTGCGACACTTATGCCTTATGTCGCGTTACGAACCATTTCTGTGGACTCCTAACGCGACATGGCTCGACAAGAGCAAAATTTTGAATTTAAACAGAAGACATTAAAAGATTCATTTCTCCTTTTTGGAAATACGAAAAAACCAAATTACATTCATTTTCTGATTCTTGAGTCCACACGAAACATGGAAATTCTCAAATTTCAATGAAAATAATTTCTTTTACTTATTTTCCAGTTCTGAAATTAAATCCGTAGAAACTACCTGACCGTGGAGGAACTTTGACGTGAAATATAAATTTTAAGTAAACCTCAGATGATTTCGCCAAAAGTCGTTACCACGACGACCGTATTCGTCAGTATATATCACTTGGAAATGCCATCTTGCCCAATTTGATTTTGAAAAAGTTTTTCTTTCATGTGTCACGCTAAGAGCCCATCATAGTGCGACACTTATGCCTTATGTCGCGTTACGAACCATTTCTGTAGACTCCTAACGCGACATGGCTCGACAAGAGCAAAATTTTGAATTTAAACAGAAGACATTAAAAGATTCATTTCTCCTTTTTGGAAATACGAAAAAACCAAATTACATTCATTTTCTGATTCTTGAGTCCACACGAAACATGGAAATTCTCAAATTTCAATGAAAATAATTTCTTTTACTTATTTTCCAGTTCTGAAATTAAATCCGTAGAAACTACCTGACCGTGGAGGAACTTTGACGTGAAATATAAATTTTAAGTAAACCTCAGATGATTTCGCCAAAAGTCGTTACCACGACGACCGTATTCGTCAGTATATATCACTTGGAAATGCCATCTTGCCCAATTTGGATTTTGAAAAAGTTTTTCTTTCATGTGTCACGCTAAGAGCCCATCATAGTGCGACACTTATGCCTTATGTCGCGTTACGAACCATTTCTGTAGACTCCTAACGCGACATGGCTCGACAAGAGCAAAATTTTGAATTTAAACAGAAGACATTAAAAGATTCATTTCTCTTTTTTGGAAATACGAAAAAACCAAATTACATTCATTTTCTGATTCTTGAGTCCACACGAAACATGGAAATTCTCAAATTTCAATGAAAATAATTTCTTTTACTTATTTTCCAGTTCTGAAATTAAATCCGTAGAAACTACCTGACCGTGGAGGAACTTTGACGTGAAATATAAATTGTAAGTAAACCTCAGATGATTTCGCCAAAAGTCGTTACCACGACGACCGTATTCGTCAGTAGATATCACTTGGAAATGCCGTGTTGCCTAATTTGGATTTTGAAAAAGTTTTTCTTTCATGTGTCACGCTAAGAGCCCATCATAGTGCGACACTTATGCCTTATGTCGCGTTACGAACCATTTCTGTAGACTCCTAACGCGACATGGCTCGACAAGAGCAAAATTTTGAATTTAAACAGAAGACATTGAAAGATTCATTTCTCCTTTTTGGAAATACGAAAAAACCAAATTACATTCATTTTCTGATTCTTGAGTCCACACGAAACATGGAAATTCTCAAATTTCAATGAAAATAATTTCTTTTACTTATTTTCCAGTTCTGAAATTAAATCCGTAGAAACTACCTGACCGTGGAGGAACTTTGACGTGAAATATAAATTGTAAGTAAACCTCAGATGATTTCGCCAAAAGTCGTTACCACGACGACCGTATTCGTCAGTAGATATCACTTGGAAATGCCGTGTTGCCTAATTTGGATTTTGAAAAAGTTTTTCTTTCATGTGTCACGCTAAGAGCCCATCATAGTGCGACACTTATGCCTTATGTCGCGTTACGAACCATTTCTGTGGACTCCTAACGCGACATGGCTCGACAAGAGCAAAATTTTGAATTTAAACAGAAGACATCAAAAGATTCATTTCTCCTTTTTGGAAATACGAAAAAACCAAATTACATTCATTTTCTGATTCTTGAGTCCACACGAAACATGGAAATTCTCAAATTTCAATGAAAATAATTTCTTTTACTTATTTTCCAGTTCTGAAATTAAATCCGTAGAAACTACCTGACCGTGGAGGAACTTTGACGTGAAATATAAATTGTAAGTAAACCTCAGATGATTTCGCCAAAAGTCGTTACCACGACGACCGTATTCGTCAGTAGATATCACTTGGAAATGCCGTGTTGCCTAATTTGGATTTTGAAAAAGTTTTTCTTTCATGTGTCACGCTAAGAGCCCATCATAGTGCGACACTTATGCCTTATGTCGCGTTACGAACCATTTCTGTGGACTCCTAACGCGACATGGCTCGACAAGAGCAAAATTTTGAATTTAAACAGAAGACATCAAAAGATTCATTTCTCCTTTTTGGAAATACGAAAAAACCAAATTACATTCATTTTCTGATTCTTGAGTCCACACGAAACATGGAAATTCTCAAATTTCAATGAAAATAATTTCTTTTACTTATTTTCCAGTTCTGAAATCAAATCCGTAGAAACTACCTGACCGTGGAGGAACTTTGACGTGAAATATAAATTTTAAGTAAACCTCAGATGATTTCGCCAAAAGTCGTTACCACGACGACCGTATTCGTCAGTAGATATCACTTGGAAATGCCATGTTGCCCAATTTGGATTTTGAAAAAGTTTTTCTTTCATGTGTCACGCTAAGAGCCCATCATAGTGCGACACTTATGCCTTATGTCGCGTTACGAACCATTTCTGTAGACTCCTAACGCGACATGGCTCGACAAGAGCAAAATTTTGAATTTAAACAGAAGACATTGAAAGATTCATTTCTCCTTTTTGGAAATACGAAAAAACCAAATTACATTCATTTTCTGATTCTTGAGTCCACACGAAACATGGAAATTCTCAAATTTCAATGAAAATAATTTCTTTTACTTATTTTCCAGTTCTGAAATTAAATCCGTAGAAACTACCTGACCGTGGAGGAACTTTGACGTGAAATATAAATTGTAAGTAAACCTCAGATGATTTCGCCAAAAGTCGTTACCACGACGACCGTATTCGTCAGTAGATATCACTTGGAAATGCCGTGTTGCCTAATTTGGATTTTGAAAAAGTTTTTCTTTCATGTGTCACGCTAAGAGCCCATCATAGTGCGACACTTATGCCTTATGTCGCGTTACGAACCATTTCTGTGGACTCCTAACGCGACATGGCTCGACAAGAGCAAAATTTTGAATTTAAACAGAAGACATCAAAAGATTCATTTCTCCTTTTTGGAAATACGAAAAAACCAAATTACATTCATTTTCTGATTCTTGAGTCCACACGAAACATGGAAATTCTCAAATTTCAATGAAAATAATTTCTTTTACTTATTTTCCAGTTCTGAAATCAAATCCGTAGAAACTACCTGACCGTGGAGGAACTTTGACGTGAAATATAAATTGTAAGTAAACCTCAGATGATTTCGCCAAAAGTCGTTACCACGACGACCGTATTCGTCAGTAGATATCACTTGGAAATGCCGTGTTGCCTAATTTGGATTTTGAAAAAGTTTTTCTTTCATGTGTCACGCTAAGAGCCCATCATAGTGCGACACTTATGCCTTATGTCGCGTTACGAACCATTTCTGTGGACTCCTAACGCGACATGGCTCGACAAGAGCAAAATTTTGAATTTAAACAGAAGACATCAAAAGATTCATTTCTCCTTTTTGGAAATACGAAAAAACCAAATTACATTCATTTTCTGATTCTTGAGTCCACACGAAACATGGAAATTCTCAAATTTCAATGAAAATAATTTCTTTTACTTATTTTCCAGTTCTGAAATCAAATCCGTAGAAACTACCTGACCGTGGAGGAACTTTGACGTGAAATATAAATTTTAAGTAAACCTCAGATGATTTCGCCAAAAGTCGTTACCACGACGACCGTATTCGTCAGTATATATCACTTGGAAATGCCATCTTGCCCAATTTGGATTTTGAAAAAGTTTTTCTTTCATGTGTCACGCTAAGAGCCCATCATAGTGCGACACTTATGCCTTATGTCGCGTTACGAACCATTTCTGTAGACTCCTAACGCGACATGGCTCGACAAGAGCAAAATTTTGAATTTAAACAGAAGACATTGAAAGATTCATTTCTCCTTTTTGGAAATACGAAAAAACCAAATTACATTCATTTTCTGATTCTTGAGTCCACACGAAACATGGAAATTCTCAAATTTCAATGAAAATAATTTCTTTTACTTATTTTCCAGTTCTGAAATTAAATCCGTAGAAACTACCTGACCGTGGAGGAACTTTGACGTGAAATATAAATTGTAAGTAAACCTCAGATGATTTCGCCAAAAGTCGTTACCACGACGACCGTATTCGTCAGTAGATATCACTTGGAAATGCCGTGTTGCCTAATTTGGATTTTGAAAAAGTTTTTCTTTCATGTGTCACGCTAAGAGCCCATCATAGTGCGACACTTATGCCTTATGTCGCGTTACGAACCATTTCTGTGGACTCCTAACGCGACATGGCTCGACAAGAGCAAAATTTTGAATTTAAACAGAAGACATCAAAAGATTCATTTCTCCTTTTTGGAAATACGAAAAAACCAAATTACATTCATTTTCTGATTCTTGAGTCCACACGAAACATGGAAATTCTCAAATTTCAATGAAAATAATTTCTTTTACTTATTTTCCAGTTCTGAAATCAAATCCGTAGAAACTACCTGACCGTGGAGGAACTTTGACGTGAAATATAAATTTTAAGTAAACCTCAGATGATTTCGCCAAAAGTCGTTACCACGACGACCGTATTCGTCAGTAGATATCACTTGGAAATGCCATGTTGCCCAATTTGGATTTTGAAAAAGTTTTTCTTTCATGTGTCACGCTAAGAGCCCATCATAGTGCGACACTTATGCCTTATGTCGCGTTACGAACCATTTCTGTAGACTCCTAACGCGACATGGCTCGACAAGAGCAAAATTTTGAATTTAAACAGAAGACATTAAAAGATTCATTTCTCCTTTTTGGAAATACGAAAAAACCAAATTACATTCATTTTCTGATTCTTGAGTCCACACGAAACATGGAAATTCTCAAATTTCAATGAAAATAATTTCTTTTACTTATTTTCCAGTTCTGAAATTAAATCCGTAGAAACTACCTGACCGTGGAGGAACTTTGACGTGAAATATAAATTTTAAGTAAACCTCAGATGATTTCGCCAAAAGTCGTTACCACGACGACCGTATTCGTCAGTAGATATCACTTGGAAATGCCATGTTGCCCAATTTGGATTTTGAAAAAGTTTTTCTTTCATGTGTCACGCTAAGAGCCCATCATAGTGCGACACTTATGCCTTATGTCGCGTTACGAACCATTTCTGTAGACTCCTAACGCGACATGGCTCGACAAGAGCAAAATTTTGAATTTAAACAGAAGACATTAAAAGATTCATTTCTCCTTTTTGGAAATACGAAAAAACCAAATTACATTCATTTTCTGATTCTTGAGTCCACACGAAACATGGAAATTCTCACATTTCAATGAAAATAATTTCTTTTACTTATTTTCCAGTTCTGAAATTAAATCCGTAGAAACTACCTGACCGTGGAGGAACTTTGACGTGAAATATAAATTTTAAGTAAACCTCAGATGATTTCGCCAAAAGTCGTTACCACGACGACCGTATTCGTCAGTAGATATCACTTGGAAATGCCATGTTGCCCAATTTGGATTTTGAAAAAGTTTTTCTTTCATGTGTCACGCTAAGAGCCCATCATAGTGCGACACTTATGCCTTATGTCGCGTTACGAACCATTTCTGTAGACTCCTAACGCGACATGGCTCGACAAGAGCAAAATTTTGAATTTAAACAGAAGACATTAAAAGATTCATTTCTCCTTTTTGGAAATACGAAAAAACCAAATTACATTCATTTTCTGATTCTTGAGTCCACACGAAACATGGAAATTCTCAAATTTCAATGAAAATAATTTCTTTTACTTATTTTCCAGTTCTGAAATTAAATCCGTAGAAACTACCTGACCGTGGAGGAACTTTGACGTGAAATATAAATTTTAAGTAAACCTCAGATGATTTCGCCAAAAGTCGTTACCACGACGACCGTATTCGTCAGTATATATCACTTGGAAATGCCATCTTGCCCAATTTGGATTTTGAAAAAGTTTTTCTTTCATGTGTCACGCTAAGAGCCCATCATAGTGCGACACTTATGCCTTATGTCGCGTTACGAACCATTTCTGTAGACTCCTAACGCGACATGGCTCGACAAGAGCAAAATTTTGAATTTAAACAGAAGACATTAAAAGTTTCATTTCTCCTTTTTGGAAATACGAAAAAACCAAATTACATTCATTTTCTGATTCTTGAGTCCACACGAAACATGGAAATTCTCAAATTCCAATGAAAATAATTTCTTTTACTTATTTTCCAGTTCTGAAATTAAATCCGTAGAAACTACCTGACCGTGGAGGAACTTTGACGTGAAATATAAATTTTAAGTAAACCTCAGATGATTTCGCCAAAAGTCGTTACCACGACGACCGTATTCGTCAGTATATATCACTTGGAAATGCCATCTTGCCCAATTTGGATTTTGAAAAAGTTTTTCTTTCATGTGTCACGCTAAGAGCCCATCATAGTGCGACACTTATGCCTTATGTCGCGTTACGAACCATTTCTGTAGACTCCTAACGCGACATGGCTCGACAAGAGCAAAATTTTGAATTTAAACAGAAGACATTAAAAGATTCATTTCTCCTTTTTGGAAATACGAAAAAACCAAATTACATTCATTTTCTGATTCTTGAGTCCACACGAAACATGGAAATTCTCAAATTCCAATGAAAATAATTTCTTTTACTTATTTTCCAGTTCTGAAATTAAATCCGTAGAAACTACCTGACCGTGGAGGAACTTTGACGTGAAATATAAATTTTAAGTAAACCTCAGATGATTTCGCCAAAAGTCGTTACCACGACGACCGTATTCGTCAGTATATATCACTTGGAAATGCCATCTTGCCCAATTTGGATTTTGAAAAAGTTTTTCTTTCATGTGTCACGCTAAGAGCCCATCATAGTGCGACACTTATGCCTTATGTCGCGTTACGAACCATTTCTGTAGACTCCTAACGCGACATGGCTCGACAAGAGCAAAATTTTGAATTTAAACAGAAGACATTAAAAGATTCATTTCTCCTTTTTGGAAATACGAAAAAACCAAATTACATTCATTTTCTGATTCTTGAGTCCACACGAAACATGGAAATTCTCAAATTTCAATGAAAATAATTTCTTTTACTTATTTTCCAGTTCTGAAATTAAATCCGTAGAAACTACCTGACCGTGGAGGAACTTTGACGTGAAATATAAATTTTAAGTAAACCTCAGATGATTTCGCCAAAAGTCGTTACCACGACGACCGTATTCGTCAGTATATATCACTTGGAAATGCCATCTTGCCCAATTTGGATTTTGAAAAAGTTTTTCTTTCATGTGTCACGCTAAGAGCCCATCATAGTGCGACACTTATGCCTTATGTCGCGTTACGAACCATTTCTGTAGACTCCTAACGCGACATGGCTCGACAAGAGCAAAATTTTGAATTTAAACAGAAGACATTAAAAGATTCATTTCTCTTTTTTGGAAATACGAAAAAACCAAATTACATTCATTTTCTGATTCTTGAGTCCACACGAAACATGGAAATTCTCAAATTTCAATGAAAATAATTTCTTTTACTTATTTTCCAGTTCTGAAATTAAATCCGTAGAAACTACCTGACCGTGGAGGAACTTTGACGTGAAATATAAATTTTAAGTAAACCTCAGATGATTTCGCCAAAAGTCGTTACCACGACGACCGTATTCGTCAGTATATATCACTTGGAAATGCCATCTTGCCCAATTTGGATTTTGAAAAAGTTTTTCTTTCATGTGTCACGCTAAGAGCCCATCATAGTGCGACACTTATGCCTTATGTCGCGTTACGAACCATTTCTGTAGACTCCTAACGCGACATGGCTCGACAAGAGCAAAATTTTGAATTTAAACAGAAGACATTGAAAGATTCATTTCTCCTTTTTGGAAATACGAAAAAACCAAATTACATTCATTTTCTGATTCTTGAGTCCACACGAAACATGGAAATTCTCAAATTTCAATGAAAATAATTTCTTTTACTTATTTTCCAGTTCTGAAATTAAATCCGTAGAAACTACCTGACCGTGGAGGAACTTTGACGTGAAATATAAATTGTAAGTAAACCTCAGATGATTTCGCCAAAAGTCGTTACCACGACGACCGTATTCGTCAGTAGATATCACTTGGAAATGCCGTGTTGCCTAATTTGGATTTTGAAAAAGTTTTTCTTTCATGTGTCACGCTAAGAGCCCATCATAGTGCGACACTTATGCCTTATGTCGCGTTACGAACCATTTCTGTGGACTCCTAACGCGACATGGCTCGACAAGAGCAAAATTTTGAATTTAAACAGAAGACATTAAAAGATTCATTTCTCCTTTTTGGAAATACGAAAAAACCAAATTACATTCATTTTCTGATTCTTGAGTCCACACGAAACATGGAAATTCTCAAATTTCAATGAAAATAATTTCTTTTACTTATTTTCCAGTTCTGAAATTAAATCCGTAGAAACTACCTGACCGTGGAGGAACTTTGACGTGAAATATAAATTTTAAGTAAACCTCAGATGATTTCGCCAAAAGTCGTTACCACGACGACCGTATTCGTCAGTAGATATCACTTGGAAATGCCATGTTGCCCAATTTGGATTTTGAAAAAGTTTTTCTTTCATGTGTCACGCTAAGAGCCCATCATAGTGCGACACTTATGCCTTATGTCGCGTTACGAACCATTTCTGTAGACTCCTAACGCGACATGGCTCGACAAGAGCAAAATTTTGAATTTAAACAGAAGACATTAAAAGATTCATTTCTCCTTTTTGGAAATACGAAAAAACCAAATTACATTCATTTTCTGATTCTTGAGTCCACACGAAACATGGAAATTCTCAAATTTCAATGAAAATAATTTCTTTTACTTATTTTCCAGTTCTGAAATTAAATCCGTAGAAACTACCTGACCGTGGAGGAACTTTGACGTGAAATATAAATTTTAAGTAAACCTCAGATGATTTCGCCAAAAGTCGTTACCACGACGACCGTATTCGTCAGTAGATATCACTTGGAAATGCCATGTTGCCCAATTTGGATTTTGAAAAAGTTTTTCTTTCATGTGTCACGCTAAGAGCCCATCATAGTGCGACACTTATGCCTTATGTCGCGTTACGAACCATTTCTGTAGACTCCTAACGCGACATGGCTCGACAAGAGCAAAATTTTGAATTTAAACAGAAGACATTAAAAGATTCATTTCTCTTTTTTGGAAATACGAAAAAACCAAATTACATTCATTTTCTGATTCTTGAGTCCACACGAAACATGGAAATTCTCAAATTTCAATGAAAATAATTTCTTTTACTTATTTTCCAGTTCTGAAATTAAATCCGTAGAAACTACCTGACCGTGGAGGAACTTTGACGTGAAATATAAATTTTAAGTAAACCTCAGATGATTTCGCCAAAAGTCGTTACCACGACGACCGTATTCGTCAGTATATATCACTTGGAAATGCCATCTTGCCCAATTTGGATTTTGAAAAAGTTTTTCTTTCATGTGTCACGCTAAGAGCCCATCATAGTGCGACACTTATGCCTTATGTCGCGTTACGAACCATTTCTGTAGACTCCTAACGCGACATGGCTCGACAAGAGCAAAATTTTGAATTTAAACAGAAGACATTGAAAGATTCATTTCTCCTTTTTGGAAATACGAAAAAACCAAATTACATTCATTTTCTGATTCTTGAGTCCACACGAAACATGGAAATTCTCAAATTTCAATGAAAATAATTTCTTTTACTTATTTTCCAGTTCTGAAATTAAATCCGTAGAAACTACCTGACCGTGGAGGAACTTTGACGTGAAATATAAATTGTAAGTAAACCTCAGATGATTTCGCCAAAAGTCGTTACCACGACGACCGTATTCGTCAGTAGATATCACTTGGAAATGCCGTGTTGCCTAATTTGGATTTTGAAAAAGTTTTTCTTTCATGTGTCACGCTAAGAGCCCATCATAGTGCGACACTTATGCCTTATGTCGCGTTACGAACCATTTCTGTGGACTCCTAACGCGACATGGCTCGACAAGAGCAAAATTTTGAATTTAAACAGAAGACATCAAAAGATTCATTTCTCCTTTTTGGAAATACGAAAAAACCAAATTACATTCATTTTCTGATTCTTGAGTCCACACGAAACATGGAAATTCTCAAATTTCAATGAAAATAATTTCTTTTACTTATTTTCCAGTTCTGAAATCAAATCCGTAGAAACTACCTGACCGTGGAGGAACTTTGACGTGAAATATAAATTTTAAGTAAACCTCAGATGATTTCGCCAAAAGTCGTTACCACGACGACCGTATTCGTCAGTAGATATCACTTGGAAATGCCATGTTGCCCAATTTGGATTTTGAAAAAGTTTTTCTTTCATGTGTCACGCTAAGAGCCCATCATAGTGCGACACTTATGCCTTATGTCGCGTTACGAACCATTTCTGTAGACTCCTAACGCGACATGGCTCGACAAGAGCAAAATTTTGAATTTAAACAGAAGACATTAAAAGATTCATTTCTCCTTTTTGGAAATACGAAAAAACCAAATTACATTCATTTTCTGATTCTTGAGTCCACACGAAACATGGAAATTCTCAAATTTCAATGAAAATAATTTCTTTTACTTATTTTCCAGTTCTGAAATTAAATCCGTAGAAACTACCTGACCGTGGAGGAACTTTGACGTGAAATATAAATTTTAAGTAAACCTCAGATGATTTCGCCAAAAGTCGTTACCACGACGACCGTATTCGTCAGTAGATATCACTTGGAAATGCCATGTTGCCCAATTTGGATTTTGAAAAAGTTTTTCTTTCATGTGTCACGCTAAGAGCCCATCATAGTGCGACACTTATGCCTTATGTCGCGTTACGAACCATTTCTGTAGACTCCTAACGCGACATGGCTCGACAAGAGCAAAATTTTGAATTTAAACAGAAGACATTAAAAGATTCATTTCTCCTTTTTGGAAATACGAAAAAACCAAATTACATTCATTTTCTGATTCTTGAGTCCACACGAAACATGGAAATTCTCAAATTTCAATGAAAATAATTTCTTTTACTTATTTTCCAGTTCTGAAATTAAATCCGTAGAAACTACCTGACCGTGGAGGAACTTTGACGTGAAATATAAATTTTAAGTAAACCTCAGATGATTTCGCCAAAAGTCGTTACCACGACGACCGTATTCGTCAGTATATATCACTTGGAAATGCCATCTTGCCCAATTTGGATTTTGAAAAAGTTTTTCTTTCATGTGTCACGCTAAGAGCCCATCATAGTGCGACACTTATGCCTTATGTCGCGTTACGAACCATTTCTGTAGACTCCTAACGCGACATGGCTCGACAAGAGCAAAATTTTGAATTTAAACAGAAGACATTAAAAGATTCATTTCTCCTTTTTGGAAATACGAAAAAACCAAATTACATTCATTTTCTGATTCTTGAGTCCACACGAAACATGGAAATTCTCAAATTCCAATGAAAATAATTTCTTTTACTTATTTTCCAGTTCTGAAATTAAATCCGTAGAAACTACCTGACCGTGGAGGAACTTTGACGTGAAATATAAATTTTAAGTAAACCTCAGATGATTTCGCCAAAAGTCGTTACCACGACGACCGTATTCGTCAGTATATATCACTTGGAAATGCCATCTTGCCCAATTTGGATTTTGAAAAAGTTTTTCTTTCATGTGTCACGCTAAGAGCCCATCATAGTGCGACACTTATGCCTTATGTCGCGTTACGAACCATTTCTGTAGACTCCTAACGCGACATGGCTCGACAAGAGCAAAATTTTGAATTTAAACAGAAGACATTGAAAGATTCATTTCTCCTTTTTGGAAATACGAAAAAACCAAATTACATTCATTTTCTGATTCTTGAGTCCACACGAAACATGGAAATTCTCAAATTTCAATGAAAATAATTTCTTTTACTTATTTTCCAGTTCTGAAATTAAATCCGTAGAAACTACCTGACCGTGGAGGAACTTTGACGTGAAATATAAATTTTAAGTAAACCTCAGATGATTTCGCCAAAAGTCGTTACCACGACGACCGTATTCGTCAGTAGATATCACTTGGAAATGCCGTGTTGCCTAATTTGGATTTTGAAAAAGTTTTTCTTTCATGTGTCACGCTAAGAGCCCATCATAGTGCGACACTTATGCCTTATGTCGCGTTACGAACCATTTCTGTGGACTCCTAACGCGACATGGCTCGACAAGAGCAAAATTTTGAATTTAAACAGAAGACATTAAAAGATTCATTTCTCCTTTTTGGAAATACGAAAAAACCAAATTACATTCATTTTCTGATTCTTGAGTCCACACGAAACATGGAAATTCTCAAATTTCAATGAAAATAATTTCTTTTACTTATTTTCCAGTTCTGAAATTAAATCCGTAGAAACTACCTGACCGTGGAGGAACTTTGACGTGAAATATAAATTTTAAGTAAACCTCAGATGATTTCGCCAAAAGTCGTTACCACGACGACCGTATTCGTCAGTATATATCACTTGGAAATGCCATCTTGCCCAATTTGATTTTGAAAAAGTTTTTCTTTCATGTGTCACGCTAAGAGCCCATCATAGTGCGACACTTATGCCTTATGTCGCGTTACGAACCATTTCTGTAGACTCCTAACGCGACATGGCTCGACAAGAGCAAAATTTTGAATTTAAACAGAAGACATTAAAAGATTCATTTCTCCTTTTTGGAAATACGAAAAAACCAAATTACATTCATTTTCTGATTCTTGAGTCCACACGAAACATGGAAATTCTCAAATTTCAATGAAAATAATTTCTTTTACTTATTTTCCAGTTCTGAAATTAAATCCGTAGAAACTACCTGACCGTGGAGGAACTTTGACGTGAAATATAAATTTTAAGTAAACCTCAGATGATTTCGCCAAAAGTCGTTACCACGACGACCGTATTCGTCAGTATATATCACTTGGAAATGCCATCTTGCCCAATTTGGATTTTGAAAAAGTTTTTCTTTCATGTGTCACGCTAAGAGCCCATCATAGTGCGACACTTATGCCTTATGTCGCGTTACGAACCATTTCTGTAGACTCCTAACGCGACATGGCTCGACAAGAGCAAAATTTTGAATTTAAACAGAAGACATTAAAAGATTCATTTCTCTTTTTTGGAAATACGAAAAAACCAAATTACATTCATTTTCTGATTCTTGAGTCCACACGAAACATGGAAATTCTCAAATTTCAATGAAAATAATTTCTTTTACTTATTTTCCAGTTCTGAAATTAAATCCGTAGAAACTACCTGACCGTGGAGGAACTTTGACGTGAAATATAAATTTTAAGTAAACCTCAGATGATTTCGCCAAAAGTCGTTACCACGACGACCGTATTCGTCAGTATATATCACTTGGAAATGCCATCTTGCCCAATTTGGATTTTGAAAAAGTTTTTCTTTCATGTGTCACGCTAAGAGCCCATCATAGTGCGACACTTATGCCTTATGTCGCGTTACGAACCATTTCTGTAGACTCCTAACGCGACATGGCTCGACAAGAGCAAAATTTTGAATTTAAACAGAAGACATTAAAAGATTCATTTCTCCTTTTTGGAAATACGAAAAAACCAAATTACATTCATTTTCTGATTCTTGAGTCCACACGAAACATGGAAATTCTCAAATTTCAATGAAAATAATTTCTTTTACTTATTTTCCAGTTCTGAAATTAAATCCGTAGAAACTACCTGACCGTGGAGGAACTTTGACGTGAAATATAAATTTTAAGTAAACCTCAGATGATTTCGCCAAAAGTCGTTACCACGACGACCGTATTCGTCAGTATATATCACTTGGAAATGCCATCTTGCCCAATTTGGATTTTGAAAAAGTTTTTCTTTCATGTGTCACGCTAAGAGCCCATCATAGTGCGACACTTATGCCTTATGTCGCGTTACGAACCATTTCTGTAGACTCCTAACGCGACATGGCTCGACAAGAGCAAAATTTTGAATTTAAACAGAAGACATTGAAAGATTCATTTCTCCTTTTTGGAAATACGAAAAAACCAAATTACATTCATTTTCTGATTCTTGAGTCCACACGAAACATGGAAATTCTCAAATTTCAATGAAAATAATTTCTTTTACTTATTTTCCAGTTCTGAAATTAAATCCGTAGAAACTACCTGACCGTGGAGGAACTTTGACGTGAAATATAAATTGTAAGTAAACCTCAGATGATTTCGCCAAAAGTCGTTACCACGACGACCGTATTCGTCAGTAGATATCACTTGGAAATGCCGTGTTGCCTAATTTGGATTTTGAAAAAGTTTTTCTTTCATGTGTCACGCTAAGAGCCCATCATAGTGCGACACTTATGCCTTATGTCGCGTTACGAACCATTTCTGTGGACTCCTAACGCGACATGGCTCGACAAGAGCAAAATTTTGAATTTAAACAGAAGACATTAAAAGATTCATTTCTCCTTTTTGGAAATACGAAAAAACCAAATTACATTCATTTTCTGATTCTTGAGTCCACACGAAACATGGAAATTCTCAAATTTCAATGAAAATAATTTCTTTTACTTATTTTCCAGTTCTGAAATTAAATCCGTAGAAACTACCTGACCGTGGAGGAACTTTGACGTGAAATATAAATTTTAAGTAAACCTCAGATGATTTCGCCAAAAGTCGTTACCACGACGACCGTATTCGTCAGTAGATATCACTTGGAAATGCCATGTTGCCCAATTTGGATTTTGAAAAAGTTTTTCTTTCATGTGTCACGCTAAGAGCCCATCATAGTGCGACACTTATGCCTTATGTCGCGTTACGAACCATTTCTGTAGACTCCTAACGCGACATGGCTCGACAAGAGCAAAATTTTGAATTTAAACAGAAGACATTAAAAGATTCATTTCTCCTTTTTGGAAATACGAAAAAACCAAATTACATTCATTTTCTGATTCTTGAGTCCACACGAAACATGGAAATTCTCAAATTTCAATGAAAATAATTTCTTTTACTTATTTTCCAGTTCTGAAATTAAATCCGTAGAAACTACCTGACCGTGGAGGAACTTTGACGTGAAATATAAATTTTAAGTAAACCTCAGATGATTTCGCCAAAAGTCGTTACCACGACGACCGTATTCGTCAGTAGATATCACTTGGAAATGCCATGTTGCCCAATTTGGATTTTGAAAAAGTTTTTCTTTCATGTGTCACGCTAAGAGCCCATCATAGTGCGACACTTATGCCTTATGTCGCGTTACGAACCATTTCTGTAGACTCCTAACGCGACATGGCTCGACAAGAGCAAAATTTTGAATTTAAACAGAAGACATTAAAAGATTCATTTCTCCTTTTTGGAAATACGGAAAAACCAAATTACATTCATTTTCTGATTCTTGAGTCCACACGAAACATGGAAATTCTCAAATTTCAATGAAAATAATTTCTTTTACTTATTTTCCAGTTCTGAAATTAAATCCGTAGAAACTACCTGACCGTGGAGGAACTTTGACGTGAAATATAAATTTTAAGTAAACCTCAGATGATTTCGCCAAAAGTCGTTACCACGACGACCGTATTCGTCAGTAGATATCACTTGGAAATGCCATGTTGCCCAATTTGGATTTTGAAAAAGTTTTTCTTTCATGTGTCACGCTAAGAGCCCATCATAGTGCGACACTTATGCCTTATGTCGCGTTACGAACCATTTCTGTAGACTCCTAACGCGACATGGCTCGACAAGAGCAAAATTTTGAATTTAAACAGAAGACATTAAAAGATTCATTTCTCCTTTTTGGAAATACGAAAAAACCAAATTACATTCATTTTCTGATTCTTGAGTCCACACGAAACATGGAAATTCTCAAATTTCAATGAAAATAATTTCTTTTACTTATTTTCCAGTTCTGAAATTAAATCCGTAGAAACTACCTGACCGTGGAGGAACTTTGACGTGAAATATAAATTTTAAGTAAACCTCAGATGATTTCGCCAAAAGTCGTTACCACGACGACCGTATTCGTCAGTATATATCACTTGGAAATGCCATCTTGCCCAATTTGGATTTTGAAAAAGTTTTTCTTTCATGTGTCACGCTAAGAGCCCATCATAGTGCGACACTTATGCCTTATGTCGCGTTACGAACCATTTCTGTAGACTCCTAACGCGACATGGCTCGACAAGAGCAAAATTTTGAATTTAAACAGAAGACATTGAAAGATTCATTTCTCCTTTTTGGAAATACGAAAAAACCAAATTACATTCATTTTCTGATTCTTGAGTCCACACGAAACATGGAAATTCTCAAATTTCAATGAAAATAATTTCTTTTACTTATTTTCCAGTTCTGAAATTAAATCCGTAGAAACTACCTGACCGTGGAGGAACTTTGACGTGAAATATAAATTTTAAGTAAACCTCAGATGATTTCGCCAAAAGTCGTTACCACGACGACCGTATTCGTCAGTAGATATCACTTGGAAATGCCATGTTGCCCAATTTGGATTTTGAAAAAGTTTTTCTTTCATGTGTCACGCTAAGAGCCCATCATAGTGCGACACTTATGCCTTATGTCGCGTTACGAACCATTTCTGTAGACTCCTAACGCGACATGGCTCGACAAGAGCAAAATTTTGAATTTAAACAGAAGACATTAAAAGATTCATTTCTCCTTTTTGGAAATACGAAAAAACCAAATTACATTCATTTTCTGATTCTTGAGTCCACACGAAACATGGAAATTCTCAAATTTCAATGAAAATAATTTCTTTTACTTATTTTCCAGTTCTGAAATTAAATCCGTAGAAACTACCTGACCGTGGAGGAACTTTGACGTGAAATATAAATTTTAAGTAAACCTCAGATGATTTCGCCAAAAGTCGTTACCACGACGACCGTATTCGTCAGTATATATCACTTGGAAATGCCATCTTGCCCAATTTGGATTTTGAAAAAGTTTTTCTTTCATGTGTCACGCTAAGAGCCCATCATAGTGCGACACTTATGCCTTATGTCGCGTTACGAACCATTTCTGTAGACTCCTAACGCGACATGGCTCGACAAGAGCAAAATTTTGAATTTAAACAGAAGACATTGAAAGATTCATTTCTCCTTTTTGGAAATACGAAAAAACCAAATTACATTCATTTTCTGATTCTTGAGTCCACACGAAACATGGAAATTCTCAAATTTCAATGAAAATAATTTCTTTTACTTATTTTCCAGTTCTGAAATTAAATCCGTAGAAACTACCTGACCGTGGAGGAACTTTGACGTGAAATATAAATTTTAAGTAAACCTCAGATGATTTCGCCAAAAGTCGTTACCACGACGACCGTATTCGTCAGTAGATATCACTTGGAAATGCCATGTTGCCCAATTTGGATTTTGAAAAAGTTTTTCTTTCATGTGTCACGCTAAGAGCCCATCATAGTGCGACACTTATGCCTTATGTCGCGTTACGAACCATTTCTGTAGACTCCTAACGCGACATGGCTCGACAAGAGCAAAATTTTGAATTTAAACAGAAGACATTAAAAGATTCATTTCTCCTTTTTGGAAATACGAAAAAACCAAATTACATTCATTTTCTGATTCTTGAGTCCACACGAAACATGGAAATTCTCAAATTTCAATGAAAATAATTTCTTTTACTTATTTTCCAGTTCTGAAATTAAATCCGTAGAAACTACCTGACCGTGGAGGAACTTTGACGTGAAATATAAATTTTAAGTAAACCTCAGATGATTTCGCCAAAAGTCGTTACCACGACGACCGTATTCGTCAGTATATATCACTTGGAAATGCCATCTTGCCTAATTTGGATTTTGAAAAAGTTTTTCTTTCATGTGTCACGCTAAGAGCCCATCATAGTGCGACACTTATGCCTTATGTCGCGTTACGAACCATTTCTGTGGACTCCTAACGCGACATGGCTCGACAAGAGCAAAATTTTGAATTTAAACAGAAGACATCAAAAGATTCATTTCTCCTTTTTGGAAATACGAAAAAACCAAATTACATTCATTTTCTGATTCTTGAGTCCACACGAAACATGGAAATTCTCAAATTTCAATGAAAATAATTTCTTTTACTTATTTTCCAGTTCTGAAATCAAATCCGTAGAAACTACCTGACCGTGGAGGAACTTTGACGTGAAATATAAATTTTAAGTAAACCTCAGATGATTTCGCCAAAAGTCGTTACCACGACGACCGTATTCGTCAGTAGATATCACTTGGAAATGCCATGTTGCCCAATTTGGATTTTGAAAAAGTTTTTCTTTCATGTGTCACGCTAAGAGCCCATCATAGTGCGACACTTATGCCTTATGTCGCGTTACGAACCATTTCTGTAGACTCCTAACGCGACATGGCTCGACAAGAGCAAAATTTTGAATTTAAACAGAAGACATTAAAAGATTCATTTCTCCTTTTTGGAAATACGAAAAAACCAAATTACATTCATTTTCTGATTCTTGAGTCCACACGAAACATGGAAATTCTCAAATTTCAATGAAAATAATTTCTTTTACTTATTTTCCAGTTCTGAAATTAAATCCGTAGAAACTACCTGACCGTGGAGGAACTTTGACGTGAAATATAAATTTTAAGTAAACCTCAGATGATTTCGCCAAAAGTCGTTACCACGACGACCGTATTCGTCAGTAGATATCACTTGGAAATGCCATGTTGCCCAATTTGGATTTTGAAAAAGTTTTTCTTTCATGTGTCACGCTAAGAGCCCATCATAGTGCGACACTTATGCCTTATGTCGCGTTACGAACCATTTCTGTAGACTCCTAACGCGACATGGCTCGACAAGAGCAAAATTTTGAATTTAAACAGAAGACATTAAAAGATTCATTTCTCCTTTTTGGAAATACGAAAAAACCAAATTACATTCATTTTCTGATTCTTGAGTCCACACGAAACATGGAAATTCTCAAATTTCAATGAAAATAATTTCTTTTACTTATTTTCCAGTTCTGAAATTAAATCCGTAGAAACTACCTGACCGTGGAGGAACTTTGACGTGAAATATAAATTTTAAGTAAACCTCAGATGATTTCGCCAAAAGTCGTTACCACGACGACCGTATTCGTCAGTAGATATCACTTGGAAATGCCATGTTGCCCAATTTGGATTTTGAAAAAGTTTTTCTTTCATGTGTCACGCTAAGAGCCCATCATAGTGCGACACTTATGCCTTATGTCGCGTTACGAACCATTTCTGTAGACTCCTAACGCGACATGGCTCGACAAGAGCAAAATTTTGAATTTAAACAGAAGACATTAAAAGATTCATTTCTCCTTTTTGGAAATACGAAAAAACCAAATTACATTCATTTTCTGATTCTTGAGTCCACACGAAACATGGAAATTCTCAAATTTCAATGAAAATAATTTCTTTTACTTATTTTCCAGTTCTGAAATTAAATCCGTAGAAACTACCTGACCGTGGATTAACTTTGACGTGAAATATAAATTTTAAGTAAACCTCAGATGATTTCGCCAAAAGTCGTTACCACGACGACCGTATTCGTCAGTATATATCACTTGGAAATGCCATCTTGCCCAATTTGGATTTTGAAAAAGTTTTCCTTTCATGTGTCACGCTAAGAGCCCATCATAGTGCGACACTTATGCCTTATGTCGCGTTACGAACCATTTCTGTAGACTCCTAACGCGACATGGCTCGACAAGAGCAAAATTTTGAATTTAAACAGAAGACATTAAAAGATTCATTTCTCCTTTTTGGAAATACGAAAAAACCAAATTACATTCATTTTCTGATTCTTGAGTCCACACGAAACATGGAAATTCTCAAATTTCAATGAAAATAATTTCTTTTACTTATTTTCCAGTTCTGAAATTAAATCCGTAGAAACTACCTGACCGTGGAGGAACTTTGACGTGAAATATAAATTTTAAGTAAACCTCAGATGATTTCGCCAAAAGTCGTTACCACGACGACCGTATTCGTCAGTATATATCACTTGGAAATGCCATCTTGCCCAATTTGGATTTTGAAAAAGTTTTCCTTTCATGTGTCACGCTAAGAGCCCATCATAGTGCGACACTTATGCCTTATGTCGCGTTACGAACCATTTCTGTAGACTCCTAACGCGACATGGCTCGACAAGAGCAAAATTTTGAATTTAAACAGAAGACATTAAAAGATTCATTTCTCCTTTTTGGAAATACGAAAAAACCAAATTACATTCATTTTCTGATTCTTGAGTCCACACGAAACATGGAAATTCTCAAATTTCAATGAAAATAATTTCTTTTACTTATTTTCCAGTTCTGAAATTAAATCCGTAGAAACTACCTGACCGTGGAGGAACTTTGACGTGAAATATAAATTTTAAGTAAACCTCAGATGATTTCGCCAAAAGTCGTTACCACGACGACCGTATTCGTCAGTATATATCACTTGGAAATGCCATCTTGCCCAATTTGGATTTTGAAAAAGTTTTCCTTTCATGTGTCACGCTAAGAGCCCATCATAGTGCGACACTTATGCCTTATGTCGCGTTACGAACCATTTCTGTAGACTCCTAACGCGACATGGCTCGACAAGAGCAAAATTTTGAATTTAAACAGAAGACATTAAAAGATTCATTTCTCCTTTTTGGAAATACGAAAAAACCAAATTACATTCATTTTCTGATTCTTGAGTCCACACGAAACATGGAAATTCTCAAATTTCAATGAAAATAATTTCTTTTACTTATTTTCCAGTTCTGAAATTAAATCCGTAGAAACTACCTGACCGTGGAGGAACTTTGACGTGAAATATAAATTTTAAGTAAACCTCAGATGATTTCGCCAAAAGTCGTTACCACGACGACCGTATTCGTCAGTATATATCACTTGGAAATGCCATCTTGCCCAATTTGGATTTTGAAAAAGTTTTTCTTTCATGTGTCACGCTAAGAGCCCATCATAGTGCGACACTTATGCCTTATGTCGCGTTACGAACCATTTCTGTAGACTCCTAACGCGACATGGCTCGACAAGAGCAAAATTTTGAATTTAAACAGAAGACATTGAAAGATTCATTTCTCCTTTTTGGAAATACGAAAAAACCAAATTACATTCATTTTCTGATTCTTGAGTCCACACGAAACATGGAAATTCTCAAATTTCAATGAAAATAATTTCTTTTACTTATTTTCCAGTTCTGAAATTAAATCCGTAGAAACTACCTGACCGTGGAGGAACTTTGACGTGAAATATAAATTTTAAGTAAACCTCAGATGATTTCGCCAAAAGTCGTTACCACGACGACCGTATTCGTCAGTAGATATCACTTGGAAATGCCGTGTTGCCTAATTTGGATTTTGAAAAAGTTTTTCTTTCATGTGTCACGCTAAGAGTCCATCATAGTGCGACACTTATGCCTTATGTCGCGTTACGAACCATTTCTGTGGACTCCTAACGCGACATGGCTCGACAAGAGCAAAATTTTGAATTTAAACAGAAGACATTAAAAGATTCATTTCTCCTTTTTGGAAATACGAAAAAACCAAATTACATTCATTTTCTGATTCTTGAGTCCACACGAAACATGGAAATTCTCAAATTTCAATGAAAATAATTTCTTTTACTTATTTTCCAGTTCTGAAATTAAATCCGTAGAAACTACCTGACCGTGGAGGAACTTTGACGTGAAATATAAATTGTAAGTAAACCTCAGATGATTTCGCCAAAAGTCGTTACCACGACGACCGTATTCGTCAGTAGATATCACTTGGAAATGCCGTGTTGCCTAATTTGGATTTTGAAAAAGTTTTTCTTTCATGTGTCACGCTAAGAGCCCATCATAGTGCGACACTTATGCCTTATGTCGCGTTACGAACCATTTCTGTGGACTCCTAACGCGACATGGCTCGACAAGAGCAAAATTTTGAATTTAAACAGAAGACATCAAAAGATTCATTTCTCCTTTTTGGAAATACGAAAAAACCAAATTACATTCATTTTCTGATTCTTGAGTCCACACGAAACATGGAAATTCTCAAATTTCAATGAAAATAATTTCTTTTACTTATTTTCCAGTTCTGAAATCAAATCCGTAGAAACTACCTGACCGTGGAGGAACTTTGACGTGAAATATAAATTTTAAGTAAACCTCAGATGATTTCGCCAAAAGTCGTTACCACGACGACCGTATTCGTCAGTAGATATCACTTGGAAATGCCATGTTGCCCAATTTGGATTTTGAAAAAGTTTTTCTTTCATGTGTCACGCTAAGAGCCCATCATAGTGCGACACTCATGCCTTATGTCGCGTTACGAACCATTTCTGTAGACTCCTAACGCGACATGGCTCGACAAGAGCAAAATTTTGAATTTAAACAGAAGACATTAAAAGATTCATTTCTCCTTTTTGGAAATACGAAAAAACCAAATTACATTCATTTTCTGATTCTTGAGTCCACACGAAACATGGAAATTCTCAAATTTCAATGAAAATAATTTCTTTTACTTATTTTCCAGTTCTGAAATTAAATCCGTAGAAACTACCTGACCGTGGAGGAACTTTGACGTGAAATATAAATTTTAAGTAAACCTCAGATGATTTCGCCAAAAGTCGTTACCACGACGACCGTATTCGTCAGTAGATATCACTTGGAAATGCCATGTTGCCCAATTTGGATTTTGAAAAAGTTTTTCTTTCATGTGTCACGCTAAGAGCCCATCATAGTGCGACACTTATGCCTTATGTCGCGTTACGAACCATTTCTGTAGACTCCTAACGCGACATGGCTCGACAAGAGCAAAATTTTGAATTTAAACAGAAGACATTAAAAGATTCATTTCTCCTTTTTGGAAATACGAAAAAACCAAATTACATTCATTTTCTGATTCTTGAGTCCACACGAAACATGGAAATTCTCAAATTTCAATGAAAATAATTTCTTTTACTTATTTTCCAGTTCTGAAATTAAATCCGTAGAAACTACCTGACCGTGGAGGAACTTTGACGTGAAATATAAATTTTAAGTAAACCTCAGATGATTTCGCCAAAAGTCGTTACCACGACGACCGTATTCGTCAGTATATATCACTTGGAAATGCCATCTTGCCCAATTTGGATTTTGAAAAAGTTTTTCTTTCATGTGTCACGCTAAGAGCCCATCATAGTGCGACACTTATGCCTTATGTCGCGTTACGAACCATTTCTGTAGACTCCTAACGCGACATGGCTCGACAAGAGCAAAATTTTGAATTTAAACAGAAGACATTGAAAGATTCATTTCTCCTTTTTGGAAATACGAAAAAACCAAATTACATTCATTTTCTGATTCTTGAGTCCACACGAAACATGGAAATTCTCAAATTTCAATGAAAATAATTTCTTTTACTTATTTTCCAGTTCTGAAATTAAATCCGTAGAAACTACCTGACCGTGGAGGAACTTTGACGTGAAATATAAATTGTAAGTAAACCTCAGATGATTTCGCCAAAAGTCGTTACCACGACGACCGTATTCGTCAGTAGATATCACTTGGAAATGCCGTGTTGCCTAATTTGGATTTTGAAAAAGTTTTTCTTTCATGTGTCACGCTAAGAGCCCATCATAGTGCGACACTTATGCCTTATGTCGCGTTACGAACCATTTCTGTGGACTCCTAACGCGACATGGCTCGACAAGAGCAAAATTTTGAATTTAAACAGAAGACATCAAAAGATTCATTTCTCCTTTTTGGAAATACGAAAAAACCAAATTACATTCATTTTCTGATTCTTGAGTCCACACGAAACATGGAAATTCTCAAATTTCAATGAAAATAATTTCTTTTACTTATTTTCCAGTTCTGAAATCAAATCCGTAGAAACTACCTGACCGTGGAGGAACTTTGACGTGAAATATAAATTTTAAGTAAACCTCAGATGATTTCGCCAAAAGTCGTTACCACGACGACCGTATTCGTCAGTAGATATCACTTGGAAATGCCGTGTTGCCTAATTTGGATTTTGAAAAAGTTTTTCTTTCATGTGTCACGCTAAGAGCCCATCATAGTGCGACACTTATGCCTTATGTCGCGTTACGAACCATTTCTGTAGACTCCTAACGCGACATGGCTCGACAAGAGCAAAATTTTGAATTTAAACAGAAGACATTAAAAGATTCATTTCTCCTTTTTGGAAATACGAAAAAACCAAATTACATTCATTTTCTGATTCTTGAGTCCACACGAAACATGGAAATTCTCAAATTTCAATGAAAATAATTTCTTTTACTTATTTTCCAGTTCTGAAATTAAATCCGTAGAAACTACCTGACCGTGGAGGAACTTTGACGTGAAATATAAATTTTAAGTAAACCTCAGATGATTTCGCCAAAAGTCGTTACCACGACGACCGTATTCGTCAGTAGATATCACTTGGAAATGCCATGTTGCCCAATTTGGATTTTGAAAAAGTTTTTCTTTCATGTGTCACGCTAAGAGCCCATCATAGTGCGACACTTATGCCTTATGTCGCGTTACGAACCATTTCTGTAGACTCCTAACGCGACATGGCTCGACAAGAGCAAAATTTTGAATTTAAACAGAAGACATTGAAAGATTCATTTCTCCTTTTTGGAAATACGAAAAAACCAAATTACATTCATTTTCTGATTCTTGAGTCCACACGAAACATGGAAATTCTCAAATTTCAATGAAAATAATTTCTTTTACTTATTTTCCAGTTCTGAAAATAAATCCGTAGAAACTACCTGACCGTGGAGGAACTTTGACGTGAAATATAAATTGTAAGTAAACCTCAGATGATTTCGCCAAAAGTCGTTACCACGACGACCGTATTCGTCAGTAGATATCACTTGGAAATGCCGTGTTGCCTAATTTGGATTTTGAAAAAGTTTTTCTTTCATGTGTCACGCTAAGAGCCCATCATAGTGCGACACTTATGCCTTATGTCGCGTTACGAACCATTTCTGTGGACTCCTAACGCGACATGGCTCGACAAGAGCAAAATTTTGAATTTAAACAGAAGACATTAAAAGATTCATTTCTCCTTTTTGGAAATACGAAAAAACCAAATTACATTCATTTTCTGATTCTTGAGTCCACACGAAACATGGAAATTCTCAAATTTCAATGAAAATAATTTCTTTTACTTATTTTCCAGTTCTGAAATTAAATCCGTAGAAACTACCTGACCGTGGAGGAACTTTGACGTGAAATATAAATTTTAAGTAAACCTCAGATGATTTCGCCAAAAGTCGTTACCACGACGACCGTATTCGTCAGTAGATATCACTTGGAAATGCCATGTTGCCCAATTTGGATTTTGAAAAAGTTTTTCCTTCATGTGTCACGCTAAGAGCCCATCATAGTGCGACACTTATGCCTTATGTCGCGTTACGAACCATTTCTGTAGACTCCTAACGCGACATGGCTCGACAAGAGCAAAATTTTGAATTTAAACAGAAGACATTAAAAGATTCATTTCTCCTTTTTGGAAATACGAAAAAACCAAATTACATTCATTTTCTGATTCTTGAGTCCACACGAAACATGGAAATTCTCAAATTTCAATGAAAATAATTTCTTTTACTTATTTTCCAGTTCTGAAATTAAATCCGTAGAAACTACCTGACCGTGGATTAACTTTGACGTGAAATATAAATTTTAAGTAAACCTCAGATGATTTCGCCAAAAGTCGTTACCACGACGACCGTATTCGTCAGTATATATCACTTGGAAATGCCATCTTGCCCAATTTGGATTTTGAAAAAGTTTTCCTTTCATGTGTCACGCTAAGAGCCCATCATAGTGCGACACTTATGCCTTATGTCGCGTTACGAACCATTTCTGTAGACTCCTAACGCGACATGGCTCGACAAGAGCAAAATTTTGAATTTAAACAGAAGACATTAAAAGATTCATTTCTCCTTTTTGGAAATACGAAAAAACCAAATTACATTCATTTTCTGATTCTTGAGTCCACACGAAACATGGAAATTCTCAAATTTCAATGAAAATAATTTCTTTTACTTATTTTCCAGTTCTGAAATTAAATCCGTAGAAACTACCTGACCGTGGAGGAACTTTGACGTGAAATATAAATTTTAAGTAAACCTCAGATGATTTCGCCAAAAGTCGTTACCACGACGACCGTATTCGTCAGTATATATCACTTGGAAATGCCATCTTGCCCAATTTGGATTTTGAAAAAGTTTTCCTTTCATGTGTCACGCTAAGAGCCCATCATAGTGCGACACTTATGCCTTATGTCGCGTTACGAACCATTTCTGTAGACTCCTAACGCGACATGGCTCGACAAGAGCAAAATTTTGAATTTAAACAGAAGACATTAAAAGATTCATTTCTCCTTTTTGGAAATACGAAAAAACCAAATTACATTCATTTTCTGATTCTTGAGTCCACACGAAACATGGAAATTCTCAAATTTCAATGAAAATAATTTCTTTTACTTATTTTCCAGTTCTGAAATTAAATCCGTAGAAACTACCTGACCGTGGAGGAACTTTGACGTGAAATATAAATTTTAAGTAAACCTCAGATGATTTCGCCAAAAGTCGTTACCACGACGACCGTATTCGTCAGTATATATCACTTGGAAATGCCATCTTGCCCAATTTGGATTTTGAAAAAGTTTTCCTTTCATGTGTCACGCTAAGAGCCCATCATAGTGCGACACTTATGCCTTATGTCGCGTTACGAACCATTTCTGTAGACTCCTAACGCGACATGGCTCGACAAGAGCAAAATTTTGGATTTAAACAGAAGACATTAAAAGATTAATTTCTCCTTTTTGGAAATACGAAAAAACCAAATTACATTCATTTTCTGATTCTTGAGTCCACACGAAACATGGAAATTCTCAAATTTCAATGAAAATAATTTCTTTTACTTATTTTCCAGTTCTGAAATTAAATCCGTAGAAACTACCTGACCGTGGAGGAACTTTGACGTGAAATATAAATTTTAAGTAAACCTCAGATGATTTCGCCAAAAGTCGTTACCACGACGACCGTATTCGTCAGTATATATCACTTGGAAATGCCATCTTGCCCAATTTGGATTTTGAAAAAGTTTTTCTTTCATGTGTCACGCTAAGAGCCCATCATAGTGCGACACTTATGCCTTATGTCGCGTTACGAACCATTTCTGTAGACTCCTAACGCGACATGGCTCGACAAGAGCAAAATTTTGAATTTAAACAGAAGACATTGAAAGATTCATTTCTCCTTTTTGGAAATACGAAAAAACCAAATTACATTCATTTTCTGATTCTTGAGTCCACACGAAACATGGAAATTCTCAAATTTCAATGAAAATAATTTCTTTTACTTATTTTCCAGTTCTGAAATTAAATCCGTAGAAACTACCTGACCGTGGAGGAACTTTGACGTGAAATATAAATTTTAAGTAAACCTCAGATGATTTCGCCAAAAGTCGTTACCACGACGACCGTATTCGTCAGTAGATATCACTTGGAAATGCCGTGTTGCCTAATTTGGATTTTGAAAAAGTTTTTCTTTCATGTGTCACGCTAAGAGTCCATCATAGTGCGACACTTATGCCTTATGTCGCGTTACGAACCATTTCTGTGGACTCCTAACGCGACATGGCTCGACAAGAGCAAAATTTTGAATTTAAACAGAAGACATTAAAAGATTCATTTCTCCTTTTTGGAAATACGAAAAAACCAAATTACATTCATTTTCTGATTCTTGAGTCCACACGAAACATGGAAATTCTCAAATTTCAATGAAAATAATTTCTTTTACTTATTTTCCAGTTCTGAAATTAAATCCGTAGAAACTACCTGACCGTGGAGGAACTTTGACGTGAAATATAAATTTTAAGTAAACCTCAGATGATTTCGCCAAAAGTCGTTACCACGACGACCGTATTCGTCAGTAGATATCACTTGGAAATGCCATGTTGCCCAATTTGGATTTTGAAAAAGTTTTTCTTTCATGTGTCACGCTAAGAGCCCATCATAGTGCGACACTTATGCCTTATGTCGCGTTACGAACCATTTCTGTAGACTCCTAACGCGACATGGCTCGACAAGAGCAAAATTTTGAATTTAAACAGAAGACATTAAAAGATTCATTTCTCCTTTTTGGAAATACGAAAAAACCAAATTACATTCATTTTCTGATTCTTGAGTCCACACGAAACATGGAAATTCTCAAATTTCAATGAAAATAATTTCTTTTACTTATTTTCCAGTTCTGAAATTAAATCCGTAGAAACTACCTGACCGTGGAGGAACTTTGACGTGAAATATAAATTTTAAGTAAACCTCAGATGATTTCGCCAAAAGTCGTTACCACGACGACCGTATTCGTCAGTAGATATCACTTGGAAATGCCATGTTGCCCAATTTGGATTTTGAAAAAGTTTTTCTTTCATGTGTCACGCTAAGAGCCCATCATAGTGCGACACTTATGCCTTATGTCGCGTTACGAACCATTTCTGTAGACTCCTAACGCGACATGGCTCGACAAGAGCAAAATTTTGAATTTAAACAGAAGACATTAAAAGATTCATTTCTCCTTTTTGGAAATACGAAAAAACCAAATTACATTCATTTTCTGATTCTTGAGTCCACACGAAACATGGAAATTCTCAAATTTCAATGAAAATAATTTCTTTTACTTATTTTCCAGTTCTGAAATTAAATCCGTAGAAACTACCTGACCGTGGAGGAACTTTGACGTGAAATATAAATTTTAAGTAAACCTCAGATGATTTCGCCAAAAGTCGTTACCACGACGACCGTATTCGTCAGTATATATCACTTGGAAATGCCATCTTGCCCAATTTGGATTTTGAAAAAGTTTTCCTTTCATGTGTCACGCTAAGAGCCCATCATAGTGCGACACTTATGCCTTATGTCGCGTTACGAACCATTTCTGTAGACTCCTAACGCGACATGGCTCGACAAGAGCAAAATTTTGAATTTAAACAGAAGACATTAAAAGATTCATTTCTCCTTTTTGGAAATACGAAAAAACCAAATTACATTCATTTTCTGATTCTTGAGTCCACACGAAACATGGAAATTCTCAAATTTCAATGAAAATAATTTCTTTTACTTATTTTCCAGTTCTGAAGTTAAATCCGTAGAAACTACCTGACCGTGGAGGAACTTTGACGTGAAATATAAATTTTAAGTAAACCTCAGATGATTTCGCCAAAAGTCGTTACCACGACGACCGTATTCGTCAGTATATATCACTTGGAAATGCCATCTTGCCCAATTTGGATTTTGAAAAAGTTTTCCTTTCATGTGTCACGCTAAGAGCCCATCATAGTGCGACACTTATGCCTTATGTCGCGTTACGAACCATTTCTGTAGACTCCTAACGCGACATGGCTCGACAAGAGCAAAATTTTGAATTTAAACAGAAGACATTAAAAGATTCATTTCTCCTTTTTGGAAATACGAAAAAACCAAATTACATTCATTTTCTGATTCTTGAGTCCACACGAAACATGGAAATTCTCAAATTTCAATGAAAATAATTTCTTTTACTTATTTTCCAGTTCTGAAATTAAATCCGTAGAAACTACCTGACCGTGGAGGAACTTTGACGTGAAATATAAATTTTAAGTAAACCTCAGATGATTTCGCCAAAAGTCGTTACCACGACGACCGTATTCGTCAGTATATATCACTTGGAAATGCCATCTTGCCCAATTTGGATTTTGAAAAAGTTTTTCTTTCATGTGTCACGCTAAGAGCCCATCATAGTGCGACACTTATGCCTTATGTCGCGTTACGAACCATTTCTGTAGACTCCTAACGCGACATGGCTCGACAAGAGCAAAATTTTGAATTTAAACAGAAGACATTAAAAGATTCATTTCTCCTTTTTGGAAATACGAAAAAACCAAATTACATTCATTTTCTGATTCTTGAGTCCACACGAAACATGGAAATTCTCAAATTTCAATGAAAATAATTTCTTTTACTTATTTTCCAGTTCTGAAATTAAATCCGTAGAAACTACCTGACCGTGGAGGAACTTTGACGTGAAATATAAATTTTAAGTAAACCTCAGATGATTTCGCCAAAAGTCGTTACCACGACGACCGTATTCGTCAGTATATATCACTTGGAAATGCCATCTTGCCCAATTTGGATTTTGAAAAAGTTTTCCTTTCATGTGTCACGCTAAGAGCCCATCATAGTGCGACACTTATGCCTTATGTCGCGTTACGAACCATTTCTGTAGACTCCTAACGCGACATGGCTCGACAAGAGCAAAATTTTGAATTTAAACAGAAGACATTAAAAGATTCATTTCTCCTTTTTGGAAATACGAAAAA
The DNA here is from genome assembly GCA_949128115.1 of Anaspis maculata. Classification (NCBI taxonomy): domain Eukaryota; kingdom Metazoa; phylum Arthropoda; class Insecta; order Coleoptera; family Scraptiidae; genus Anaspis; species Anaspis maculata. The sequence continues at coordinate 85,963,293 of OX421964.1, read as the reverse complement.
ACCAAATTACATTCATTTTCTGATTCTTGAGTCCACACGAAACATGGAAATTCTCAAATTTCAATGAAAATAATTTCTTTTACTTATTTTCCAGTTCTGAAGTTAAATCCGTAGAAACTACCTGACCGTGGAGGAACTTTGACGTGAAATATAAATTTTAAGTAAACCTCAGATGATTTCGCCAAAAGTCGTTACCACGACGACCGTATTCGTCAGTATATATCACTTGGAAATGCCATCTTGCCCAATTTGGATTTTGAAAAAGTTTTCCTTTCATGTGTCACGCTAAGAGCCCATCATAGTGCGACACTTATGCCTTATGTCGCGTTACGAACCATTTCTGTAGACTCCTAACGCAACATGGCTCGACAAGAGCAAAATTTTGAATTTTAACAGAAGACATTAAAAGATTCATTTCTCCTTTTTGGAAATACGAAAAAACCAAATTACATTCATTTTCTGATTCTTGAGTCCACACGAAACATGGAAATTCTCAAATTTCAATGAAAATAATTTCTTTTACTTATTTTCCAGTTCTGAAATTAAATCCGTAGAAACTACCTGACCGTGGAGGAACTTTGACGTGAAATATAAATTTTAAGTAAACCTCAGATGATTTCGCCAAAAGTCGTTACCACGACGACCGTATTCGTCAGTATATATCACTTGGAAATGCCATCTTGCCCAATTTGGATTTTGAAAAAGTTTTTCTTTCATGTGTCACGCTAAGAGCCCATCATAGTGCGACACTTATGCCTTATGTCGCGTTACGAACCATTTCTGTAGACTCCTAACGCGACATGGCTCGACAAGAGCAAAATTTTGAATTTAAACAGAAGACATTGAAAGATTCATTTCTCCTTTTTGGAAATACGAAAAAACCAAATTACATTCATTTTCTGATTCTTGAGTCCACACGAAACATGGAAATTCTCAAATTTCAATGAAAATAATTTCTTTTACTTATTTTCCAGTTCTGAAATTAAATCCGTAGAAACTACCTGACCGTGGAGGAACTTTGACGTGAAATATAAATTTTAAGTAAACCTCAGATGATTTCGCCAAAAGTCGTTACCACGACGACCGTATTCGTCAGTAGATATCACTTGGAAATGCCGTGTTGCCTAATTTGGATTTTGAAAAAGTTTTTCTTTCATGTGTCACGCTAAGAGTCCATCATAGTGCGACACTTATGCCTTATGTCGCGTTACGAACCATTTCTGTGGACTCCTAACGCGACATGGCTCGACAAGAGCAAAATTTTGAATTTAAACAGAAGACATTAAAAGATTCATTTCTCCTTTTTGGAAATACGAAAAAACCAAATTACATTCATTTTCTGATTCTTGAGTCCACACGAAACATGGAAATTCTCAAATTTCAATGAAAATAATTTCTTTTACTTATTTTCCAGTTCTGAAATTAAATCCGTAGAAACTACCTGACCGTGGAGGAACTTTGACGTGAAATATAAATTTTAAGTAAACCTCAGATGATTTCGCCAAAAGTCGTTACCACGACGACCGTATTCGTCAGTAGATATCACTTGGAAATGCCATGTTGCCCAATTTGGATTTTGAAAAAGTTTTTCTTTCATGTGTCACGCTAAGAGCCCATCATAGTGCGACACTTATGCCTTATGTCGCGTTACGAACCATTTCTGTAGACTCCTAACGCGACATGGCTCGACAAGAGCAAAATTTTGAATTTAAACAGAAGACATTAAAAGATTCATTTCTCCTTTTTGGAAATACGAAAAAACCAAATTACATTCATTTTCTGATTCTTGAGTCCACACGAAACATGGAAATTCTCAAATTTCAATGAAAATAATTTCTTTTACTTATTTTCCAGTTCTGAAATTAAATCCGTAGAAACTACCTGACCGTGGAGGAACTTTGACGTGAAATATAAATTTTAAGTAAACCTCAGATGATTTCGCCAAAAGTCGTTACCACGACGACCGTATTCGTCAGTAGATATCACTTGGAAATGCCATGTTGCCCAATTTGGATTTTGAAAAAGTTTTTCTTTCATGTGTCACGCTAAGAGCCCATCATAGTGCGACACTTATGCCTTATGTCGCGTTACGAACCATTTCTGTAGACTCCTAACGCGACATGGCTCGACAAGAGCAAAATTTTGAATTTAAACAGAAGACATTAAAAGATTCATTTCTCCTTTTTGGAAATACGAAAAAACCAAATTACATTCATTTTCTGATTCTTGAGTCCACACGAAACATGGAAATTCTCAAATTTCAATGAAAATAATTTCTTTTACTTATTTTCCAGTTCTGAAATTAAATCCGTAGAAACTACCTGACCGTGGAGGAACTTTGACGTGAAATATAAATTTTAAGTAAACCTCAGATGATTTCGCCAAAAGTCGTTACCACGACGACCGTATTCGTCAGTATATATCACTTGGAAATGCCATCTTGCCCAATTTGGATTTTGAAAAAGTTTTCCTTTCATGTGTCACGCTAAGAGCCCATCATAGTGCGACACTTATGCCTTATGTCGCGTTACGAACCATTTCTGTAGACTCCTAACGCGACATGGCTCGACAAGAGCAAAATTTTGAATTTAAACAGAAGACATTAAAAGATTCATTTCTCCTTTTTGGAAATACGAAAAAACCAAATTACATTCATTTTCTGATTCTTGAGTCCACACGAAACATGGAAATTCTCAAATTTCAATGAAAATAATTTCTTTTACTTATTTTCCAGTTCTGAAATTAAATCCGTAGAAACTACCTGACCGTGGAGGAACTTTGACGTGAAATATAAATTTTAAGTAAACCTCAGATGATTTCGCCAAAAGTCGTTACCACGACGACCGTATTCGTCAGTATATATCACTTGGAAATGCCATCTTGCCCAATTTGGATTTTGAAAAAGTTTTTCTTTCATGTGTCACGCTAAGAGCCCATCATAGTGCGACACTTATGCCTTATGTCGCGTTACGAACCATTTCTGTAGACTCCTAACGCGACATGGCTCGACAAGAGCAAAATTTTGAATTTAAACAGAAGACATTGAAAGATTCATTTCTCCTTTTTGGAAATACGAAAAAACCAAATTACATTCATTTTCTGATTCTTGAGTCCACACGAAACATGGAAATTCTCAAATTTCAATGAAAATAATTTCTTTTACTTATTTTCCAGTTCTGAAATTAAATCCGTAGAAACTACCTGACCGTGGAGGAACTTTGACGTGAAATATAAATTTTAAGTAAACCTCAGATGATTTCGCCAAAAGTCGTTACCACGACGACCGTATTCGTCAGTAGATATCACTTGGAAATGCCGTGTTGCCTAATTTGGATTTTGAAAAAGTTTTTCTTTCATGTGTCACGCTAAGAGTCCATCATAGTGCGACACTTATGCCTTATGTCGCGTTACGAACCATTTCTGTGGACTCCTAACGCGACATGGCTCGACAAGAGCAAAATTTTGAATTTAAACAGAAGACATTAAAAGATTCATTTCTCCTTTTTGGAAATACGAAAAAACCAAATTACATTCATTTTCTGATTCTTGAGTCCACACGAAACATGGAAATTCTCAAATTTCAATGAAAATAATTTCTTTTACTTATTTTCCAGTTCTGAAATTAAATCCGTAGAAACTACCTGACCGTGGAGGAACTTTGACGTGAAATATAAATTTTAAGTAAACCTCAGATGATTTCGCCAAAAGTCGTTACCACGACGACCGTATTCGTCAGTAGATATCACTTGGAAATGCCATGTTGCCCAATTTGGATTTTGAAAAAGTTTTTCTTTCATGTGTCACGCTAAGAGCCCATCATAGTGCGACACTTATGCCTTATGTCGCGTTACGAACCATTTCTGTAGACTCCTAACGCGACATGGCTCGACAAGAGCAAAATTTTGAATTTAAACAGAAGACATTAAAAGATTCATTTCTCCTTTTTGGAAATACGAAAAAACCAAATTACATTCATTTTCTGATTCTTGAGTCCACACGAAACATGGAAATTCTCAAATTTCAATGAAAATAATTTCTTTTACTTATTTTCCAGTTCTGAAATTAAATCCGTAGAAACTACCTGACCGTGGAGGAACTTTGACGTGAAATATAAATTTTAAGTAAACCTCAGATGATTTCGCCAAAAGTCGTTACCACGACGACCGTATTCGTCAGTAGATATCACTTGGAAATGCCATGTTGCCCAATTTGGATTTTGAAAAAGTTTTTCTTTCATGTGTCACGCTAAGAGCCCATCATAGTGCGACACTTATGCCTTATGTCGCGTTACGAACCATTTCTGTAGACTCCTAACGCGACATGGCTCGACAAGAGCAAAATTTTGAATTTAAACAGAAGACATTAAAAGATTCATTTCTCCTTTTTGGAAATACGAAAAAACCAAATTACATTCATTTTCTGATTCTTGAGTCCACACGAAACATGGAAATTCTCAAATTTCAATGAAAATAATTTCTTTTACTTATTTTCCAGTTCTGAAATTAAATCCGTAGAAACTACCTGACCGTGGAGGAACTTTGACGTGAAATATAAATTTTAAGTAAACCTCAGATGATTTCGCCAAAAGTCGTTACCACGACGACCGTATTCGTCAGTAGATATCACTTGGAAATGCCATGTTGCCCAATTTGGATTTTGAAAAAGTTTTTCTTTCATGTGTCACGCTAAGAGCCCATCATAGTGCGACACTTATGCCTTATGTCGCGTTACGAACCATTTCTGTAGACTCCTAACGCGACATGGCTCGACAAGAGCAAAATTTTGAATTTAAACAGAAGACATTAAAAGATTCATTTCTCCTTTTTGGAAATACGAAAAAACCAAATTACATTCATTTTCTGATTCTTGAGTCCACACGAAACATGGAAATTCTCAAATTTCAATGAAAATAATTTCTTTTACTTATTTTCCAGTTCTGAAATTAAATCCGTAGAAACTACCTGACCGTGGAGGAACTTTGACGTGAAATATAAATTTTAAGTAAACCTCAGATGATTTCGCCAAAAGTCGTTACCACGACGACCGTATTCGTCAGTAGATATCACTTGGAAATGCCATGTTGCCCAATTTGGATTTTGAAAAAGTTTTTCTTTCATGTGTCACGCTAAGAGCCCATCATAGTGCGACACTTATGCCTTATGTCGCGTTACGAACCATTTCTGTAGACTCCTAACGCGACATGGCTCGACAAGAGCAAAATTTTGAATTTAAACAGAAGACATTAAAAGATTCATTTCTCCTTTTTGGAAATACGAAAAAACCAAATTACATTCATTTTCTGATTCTTGAGTCCACACGAAACATGGAAATTCTCAAATTTCAATGAAAATAATTTCTTTTACTTATTTTCCAGTTCTGAAATTAAATCCGTAGAAACTACCTGACCGTGGAGGAACTTTGACGTGAAATATAAATTTTAAGTAAACCTCAGATGATTTCGCCAAAAGTCGTTACCACGACGACCGTATTCGTCAGTAGATATCACTTGGAAATGCCATGTTGCCCAATTTGGATTTTGAAAAAGTTTTTCTTTCATGTGTCACGCTAAGAGCCCATCATAGTGCGACACTTATGCCTTATGTCGCGTTACGAACCATTTCTGTAGACTCCTAACGCGACATGGCTCGACAAGAGCAAAATTTTGAATTTAAACAGAAGACATTAAAAGATTCATTTCTCCTTTTTGGAAATACGAAAAAACCAAATTACATTCATTTTCTGATTCTTGAGTCCACACGAAACATGGAAATTCTCAAATTTCAATGAAAATAATTTCTTTTACTTATTTTCCAGTTCTGAAATTAAATCCGTAGAAACTACCTGACCGTGGAGGAACTTTGACGTGAAATATAAATTTTAAGTAAACCTCAGATGATTTCGCCAAAAGTCGTTACCACGACGACCGTATTCGTCAGTATATATCACTTGGAAATGCCATCTTGCCCAATTTGGATTTTGAAAAAGTTTTTCTTTCATGTGTCACGCTAAGAGCCCATCATAGTGCGACACTTATGCCTTATGTCGCGTTACGAACCATTTCTGTAGACTCCTAACGCGACATGGCTCGACAAGAGCAAAATTTTGAATTTAAACAGAAGACATTGAAAGATTCATTTCTCCTTTTTGGAAATACGAAAAAACCAAATTACATTCATTTTCTGATTCTTGAGTCCACACGAAACATGGAAATTCTCAAATTTCAATGAAAATAATTTCTTTTACTTATTTTCCAGTTCTGAAATTAAATCCGTAGAAACTACCTGACCGTGGAGGAACTTTGACGTGAAATATAAATTTTAAGTAAACCTCAGATGATTTCGCCAAAAGTCGTTACCACGACGACCGTATTCGTCAGTAGATATCACTTGGAAATGCCGTGTTGCCTAATTTGGATTTTGAAAAAGTTTTTCTTTCATGTGTCACGCTAAGAGCCCATCATAGTGCGACACTTATGCCTTATGTCGCGTTACGAACCATTTCTGTAGACTCCTAACGCGACATGGCTCGACAAGAGCAAAATTTTGAATTTAAACAGAAGACATTAAAAGATTCATTTCTCCTTTTTGGAAATACGAAAAAACCAAATTACATTCATTTTCTGATTCTTGAGTCCACACGAAACATGGAAATTCTCAAATTTCAATGAAAATAATTTCTTTTACTTATTTTCCAGTTCTGAAATTAAATCCGTAGAAACTACCTGACCGTGGAGGAACTTTGACGTGAAATATAAATTTTAAGTAAACCTCAGATGATTTCGCCAAAAGTCGTTACCACGACGACCGTATTCGTCAGTATATATCACTTGGAAATGCCATCTTGCCCAATTTGGATTTTGAAAAAGTTTTTCTTTCATGTGTCACGCTAAGAGCCCATCATAGTGCGACACTTATGCCTTATGTCGCGTTACGAACCATTTCTGTAGACTCCTAACGCGACATGGCTCGACAAGAGCAAAATTTTGAATTTAAACAGAAGACATTAAAAGATTCATTTCTCCTTTTTGGAAATACGAAAAAACCAAATTACATTCATTTTCTGATTCTTGAGTCCACACGAAACATGGAAATTCTCAAATTTCAATGAAAATAATTTCTTTTACATATTTTCCAGTTCTGAAATTAAATCCGTAGAAACTACCTGACCGTGGAGGAACTTTGACGTGAAATATAAATTTTAAGTAAACCTCAGATGATTTCGCCAAAAGTCGTTACCACGACGACCGTATTCGTCAGTATATATCACTTGGAAATGCCATCTTGCCCAATTTGGATTTTGAAAAAGTTTTTCTTTCATGTGTCACGCTAAGAGCCCATCATAGTGCGACACTTATGCCTTATGTCGCGTTACGAACCATTTCTGTAGACTCCTAACGCGACATGGCTCGACAAGAGCAAAATTTTGAATTTAAACAGAAGACATTAAAAGATTCATTTCTCCTTTTTGGAAATACGAAAAAACCAAATTACATTAATTTTCTGATTCCTGAGTCTACACGAAACATGGAAATTCTCAAATTTCAATGAAAATAATTTCTTTTACTTATTTTCCAGTTCTGAAATTAAATCCGTAGAAACTACCTGACCGTGGAGGAACTTTGACGTGAAATATAAATTTTAAGTAAACCTCAGATGATTTCGCCAAAAGTCGTTACCACGACGACCGTATTCGTCAGTAGATATCACTTGGAAATGCCGTGTTGCCTAATTTGGATTTTGAAAAAGTTTTTCTTTCATGTGTCACGCTAAGAGCCCATCATAGTGCGACACTTATGCCTTATGTCGCGTTACGAACCATTTCTGTAGACTCCTAACGCGACATGGCTCGACAAGAGCAAAATTTTGAATTTAAACAGAAGACATCAAAAGATTCATTTCTCCTTTTTGGAAATACGAAAAAACCAAATTACATTCATTTTCTGATTCTTGAGTCCACACGAAACATGGAAATTCTCAAATTTCAATGAAAATAATTTCTTTTACTTATTTTCCAGTTCTGAAATTAAATCCGTAGAAACTACCTGACCGTGGAGGAACTTTGACGTGAAATATAAATTTTAAGTAAACCTCAGATGATTTCGCCAAAAGTCGTTACCACGACGACCGTATTCGTCAGTATATATCACTTGGAAATGCCATCTTGCCCAATTTGGATTTTGAAAAAGTTTTTCTTTCATGTGTCACGCTAAGAGCCCATCATAGTGCGACACTTATGCCTTATGTCGCGTTACGAACCATTTCTGTAGACTCCTAACGCGACATGGCTCGACAAGAGCAAAATTTTGAATTTAAACAGAAGACATTAAAAGATTCATTTCTCCTATTTGGAAATACGAAAAAACCAAGTTACATTCATTTTCTGATTCTTGAGTCCACACGAAACATGGAAATTCTCAAATTACAATGAAAATAATTTCTTTTACTTATTTTCCAGTTCTGAAATTAAATCCGTAGAAACTACCTGACCGTGGAGGAACTTTGACGTGAAATATAAATTTTAAGTAAACCTCAGATGATTTCGCCAAAAGTCGTTACCACGACGACCGTATTCGTCAGTAGATATCACTTGGAAATGCCGTGTTGCCTAATTTGGATTTTGAAAAAGTTTTTCTTTCATGTGTCACGCTAAGAGCCCATCATAGTGCGACACTTATGCCTTATGTCGCGTTACGAACCATTTCTGTAGACTCCTAACGCGACATGGCTCGACAAGAGCAAAATTTTGAATTTAAACAGAAGACATTAAAAGATTCATTTCTCCTATTTGGAAATACGAAAAAACCAAGTTACATTCATTTTCTGATTCTTGAGTCCACACGAAACATGGAAATTCTCAAATTTCAATGAAAATGATTTCTTTTACTTATTTTCCAGTTCTGAAATTAAATCCGTAGAAACTACCCGACCGTGGAGGAACTTTGACGTGAAATATAAATTTTAAGTAAACCTCAGATGATTTCGCCAAAAGTCGTTACCACGACGACCGTATTCGTCAGTAGATATCACTTGGAAATGCCGTGTTGCCTAATTTGGATTTTGAAAAAGTTTTTCTTTCATGTGTCACGCTAAGAGCCCATCATAGCGCGACACTTATGCCTTATGTCGCGTTACGAACCATTTCTGTAGACTCCTAACGCGACATGGCTCGACAAGAGCAACATTTTGAATTTAGACAGATGAGATTGAAAGTTTCATTTCTCCTTTTTGGAAATACGAAAAAACGAAATTACATTCATTTTCTCATTTCTGAGTCTACATGAAACATGGGAATTCTCAAATTTTAACGAAAATAATTTCTTTCACTCATTTTCCGGTTGTGAAATTCAATCTAATTTCGATTTTGATTTCCTTCATGTATCCCGCTAAAAGTCCATCATGGCGCGATACTAATGTCTTATGTCGCGCTAAGAACCATTTCTGTAGACTCTTAACGCGACATGGCTTGACAAGAGCAAAATACTGATTTCTTGTTTCACTCATAAGGTAACCACTAAGTATTTACGTGGAAAAAATTTGAAACATCGTTTTTTTTCTCTGCAGAAGCCAGATCACATGTTCGCCTTGCAAAATTTTTGATGGTATAAAGTCATCAGTGGGGATGTTTTTGGAGGTTTTGTTTCAGTTCTACGACCCTGTAGTGCATTTCTGCTGTTCGGGGTGAAAACTTATAAATTCATACAAAACTAGCGAGAACAATGATTTGACTGGTGCGGCATGATTCTATCGCGGAAGAAAGTTGAAGCTGCGAGTGATTGTACGTGGTGCTGGGGCGGCATCTATACGACTTTTTGCGGAAGAACTTTGTCTCTGTCGCGCGGTGAAGGATATTCACAAGATTTGTCGCGGTATGAGAGTCCTCATATCATCACGCGACAAATCCCGAAATGTAGCGGTAAAAGCTGAAAACACGCGACAAATGTCGCGATAAAGCAGACTTCATGATAATACAATTAAGCAGAACTGCCGAAATCTATGAATGATTATAATTGTTGGTAACGAAAGAATGGATGAAATAACGTGACCAATTTCTTAGGCAAAGAGTTACACCTACGTCGTGCGTCACTTGATTTCTCGGTATTTCTAATTGAGGTGGAATGGTGTGACAGTGTAGTACGAAAATACATAACAGAAATCGTACAAGCAGAAAAATTACAGCACAATTGAGCGTGAATGTCTGGCGATATTGCAAGTGATTTCACAACATTTCAACGGGTAGAACTTGATCGCGGGGACTATAACAGCCAGTTTTCAGGAAATTTAACACACGTCAATAAACCCGACCTATGCTACTACTGATTTCAATTTCAAAACATGTGTACAGCTATCTCAAGAATTCAAAACTTAGTTAATGTGGATCTGGACCATCTGGAGCTTCCACGTAAGTATCCCATAAACGCAGAAAATTCTTCTGCTCTGTAGATGACTGCCAGGCGTTCACGCTCCGTTGTGCTGTACTTTCTGCTTTTACCTCGGCTTTTACAGGCATCTGAACGAAAAACAGCCGGAGCTGTAGAATCAGTTTTGCCATATCATTTCCCAAATCAGAACTTGACTCCAAACAAAAAATTCTAGTTCCAGAAGCTTTCTGAGCCACGGTGATCAACTTTTTTCGAATGGCCAGCATACGAGTATACTCGTAGTTTTTATACTCAGGTGATTCTCGTCTTACGAAGGCGTAGAGCGGCCACTGCAGTGTTTTTTTTTCTCTAATTTGCACTTCAAACCGTAAATTTACACTTTAAACTGTAAAACACTTTGAACTGTGAATTTACACTTGGAAACTGTAAAATTACACTTTATTCTGTGAATTTACATTTTATTCTGTAAATTTACACTTTATTCTGTAAATTAAGCGTTGCGATACCAGATTGGTCCAAGTTTAAGTGGTCAACGCACCCTTACACATTCTCACCCTTAGGTATTACTCACCTATATCCATTGTTCCCACAAAAAAATATTAAAAATTAAAACTTCATCGAAGGGGGTGTCTTTTTTTCACCTAAAGAGACACAACCGACTAATCCTATAAAATGCCAAAAACCAACCCCGCAAGTATTATGCAGCCGGTGCATCAGCCGAAGAAGTGTTTAGCCCCTGATTGTCTATTCTGCATGCGGGTCAATAATTTTTGAAGATATAACACGGCCCACAGTTTTTCACAGGACCTCTTTATCGGACTGCCGCACCTTGCAGCATAGAAAGACACCCCCAAAGTTACCTCTACTTGCGAGGGGTGTATGCTTGAAAAAATGTATGGGCTGCTCCCCCATCTTCTTCTATTTGCTGAAATTTTCTCAAACAATTGAGAAATAATACACATTTCTACCTAACCAATGTTCGACAGATTCATCTCTAGATGGTCCAGACAGATGATGTTTTTGTTGTCTTTGAAGGTCTAAAGCAGACACTTTCACTTCTCTAGATCTTCTCAACAACATACACCCCAACATCAAACTCACCAATGACCTCAGCAAACACCAATGCCATCCCATTCCTAGATCTTCTCATAACACTTTCCCACAACACCATTGAGTTTGGTATTCACCACAAACCCATGATACCCTTGAAAACCGTGACAACCTCAGTGATAACGGTTACCCCTATCTATCCAGAAACTGTATCACAAAAAACGCACAAAGCTTGACTTTCCAAGTTTTCCATCTCTTTCCAATCGTCAACGTCAGCTTCCCCTTTTTTGGCCGCTTTTCCTACGCTTTTTCCAAAATCTCTCAATCCCTCAACATCAGTTGAGCATATCTCACAATACCTCGTACTTCCTATTCCTCCCTCATATCGAATGAAGCCGTTGTTATTTTCCAAAAGATCAAAGTCTACAGACTTTCTTGCGGTTGCGGTAAAACATACATAGAACGCATTTTCAGAAGCTTCGACTCCAGGTTTCTTGATAACACCATGTTCCTGACAAATAAACCTCTCAATCTTGATGTCTCTCTCTTGCCAAAGCCGTTGACTAAGTGGGAAAAACAATTGGGAGAATCTTGGACGGGCTGAAAAAGGTTTGTTTGGTTATTGACACATTGGGATGCTCCAGAAAACAGCAAAAGGATTTGTTATCGGTGACTTGTAAAACTAATTTGAAATTGGTAGGAAGGTCATGCGTCATAGGGACAATCATAGGATTGGGCAGTAAGGGAAGAAGAAAATGAGGAAGAATCAAGATTGAAGCGTTTCACGAAACTTGGAGTCGAAGCTTCTGAAAGTGCGACCTAATGTATGTTTCACCGCAACCGCAAGAAAGTCGCATACATTTTTTCAAACACACCCCTCGCAAGAGGTGGTTTTAGGGGTAGCTCTTTTATGCTGCAAGGTGTGGCAGCTTGATAAAGACGTCCTGCGAGAATCTACAGGCGGTGATATTTGGCCGCTTTACGTCTTCGTATGATAGAGCACTTTTTCTGTAATGGCAAAAAAATTGAGCATACAGAAACATTTTTTTCACTCCATAGATGACTGCCAAGCGCTCACGCTCCGTATAATTGTATTTTCTTCCTGTTCCTACATAATCATGATTTAGTTATATGTATTTGCATATTTCGGCTGTTTTTTAAGATACAGCTTACATTGAATAGGTACTGTGGTGTCCCGACTTCACAGAAGAAAGACACGAGCTACGAGTCTAGTTATTTCAAAGCATAATTTTTTTTGTTGCAAATATTGTCATAAGTTAAGTCGTAGTTTCAAGTGTCGGCCTTTTGTGAACATTCGATAAGCCGCCAGCATCGGCAATTTGGAAGGGTCATAAAAAGCCGTTAGCCCGGTTACTAGCTCGGCTACGGCTACGGTCAACTGTGACTTCAGAACTTGTGATGCTTGTTCATCTAGGGATTTCCAGGGTAGAAGTAACTGATTGGGAAAGCTAATTGGGCTGAAAAGTCTGGATCTTAGAGTGCTCGGAACGGGCCATGCAAACTAGAAAATGGGCAGGTCAAGGTAGTCCCGACAAGTATAATTAAAAATTTATAGTTCCGACTTCAATGATTTTCTTGTGAAATAAATTCAATAATGATCTTAAAACTCTTCATTGGTTATTAGTGTTATTACTGATTAATTCATGTCTTGAAGCTCATACCACTGTTCCATCATGAACTGGGGTTTGGGGTTTTTCGGGGCGTCGAACTGATCAGTGTCATAATTATTGGTATAATCAATTAATTATACCAATTAGACGATAATTAATTATGGCTGATCTAATTTCTTAACGGAGAAAACACAACGTAGGCTGTGAGGTAGAGTGCGTAGTCGATCGAAGAGAGTGAAGCACCGAGTGTAAGCAAAAGTTATAAAAAGAGGTAATCATAGATTTCTTCATCATCACGAGCCAATTAATTAGGAGGGGCCAGTTTGTATCATCACAGTACCTATCCCTATCTCACGAATATCAAATAGAGACGCTATTTGAGCAAAAATAGCTGAACTGAACTGGATGAACGGCTACACTACCCCTTTCCTGTGTGAAAACCGGCATCTGAACCGTCCTCATTTTCTAGATCGTCGATTATTTTGGAAATCTCACGGCGGATCTTGCAAAGAATATACTTGGGAGCCAATATTTTGGCAAAATAGCCTGCAGCTCCGACAGGACAGAATTCCTTTCCCAGACTCTGTCACCCACTGCGAATTCTGCGTCACGTCTATAGGTATGCAGGTTGTAACTTTGAGCGTTACGCTTCTGCACTTTTTTCAACTTGGCGCATATTTCTACGTAAACCTTTGAAAACTCTCCAAAATTTGCTGCTCGCTCTCGAAATGGGGACCCATTTCTGTGTAAACATCCCCGCAATAGATATGCTGGGGTATACCCTGTGGCTTTGTTGATTGAATTTCGGATAGCTTCAACTATCTCTCGCAAATGAGCCTCCCATTTTCAGTGATTGTCTTTCATACAGGGTGTAATATAAGTACTGCGAAAGATTTCAGAGGGTGATTCCTGAGATTATTTAAAGAAAAACAGTTCAAATGAGCATGGGTCCGAAAATGCTTGCCTGCTGAGCTATAGCCCCTCAAAGTTGGGGCCTTGGAGAAGGTTTTTATTGAAGTGAAACTTCTATTCGTTCGCCTAGATCACGACACAGACAACTAACAGCAGAACCACACATAAGAGGGATTCGAATCATGGCATGAGGCGTAACGGGCGCATTGTAACGTTTTAGATCGTGGCCTTCGGGTGACCAGTGCCGTCCCAGGAAATGGAAGAAGCTGTCACGGCGTTCAGCTTTATTTTTCACAGACCAGACAGGAATGGTTCTCGGCTTGGCTGAAAGTTATCATTGTATTCGTTAAGGGGCGCTCCTATTGTTTTTTTTTTATTATCTCCGAAACTGTCCAAGGCAAAACGATTAAATTTAGCATAATTCACTAATCTTTTTATGATCAATAAGGTGATTTAACAATATTTTCAAAATTTTCACCAGAAGACGGTCAAACCTGGGTGATGGGAGTTAAAAATAGCCCCCAATTTTCGACATGTGACTTTTTTAATTTCAACTGGAAATCGTGAAATTTGGATGTTTTCTACGAAAAAAGTTAAAAAGTCTGTTTAATTTCGACAGAACGCACCATTATCCAGTAAAATCGGTTTTAGCATTCCAATGAACGCCGTAAAATGCCAATTTTCAAGTTTTATTTTGGTCAAAATTTTGTTTGCCTTGAGAAAGATTGACTCAAGTTATCATTATGACCAAGAAGTTTGTTGCTTATCTTGAACTGGATCAATTTTTTTTTCAATGACATGGAAACAAAAAATGGCAATTTGCAATACTGGGTGCAAATACTTACATTCCAGAGCAATGCATTGAAATGTTGAAATGGATTTTTCTCGAAAACAGTGCATCTTATCGATCGAAATTGGAAAAAAATTAAAAAAAGTTAGGGTTATTTTTACCCCTAACTCTCTTCATTTTCAACCTCCCCTTGGTGAAAATTTCAAAATGATTTAGAGCCTATCTTATTAGGCATAAGAACATTAGTAAATATGGTGAATTCCGTTATCTTACGTTGGACAATTTCGGAGATAATAGGGAGTTTGCGATTTCATAAAACGTACGACGCGACGTAACGCAACGTAGAACGTGAAAACTCCCCTGTAACTAAGGAATTGCAGATAACAAACGGACCAAATTTCACGTTGAAAGTTACGTTACGTCGTACATAGGTGCGCACGCAAACTCCCCATTAAATAAAAACCTCGATAAAAACCTTCTTCAGGGTCCCAACTTTGAGGGGCTATAACTCAGCGGGTAGGCATTTCTGGGACCCATGTTTATATGAACTTTTTCTTTTAAAATAATCTTAGGAATCACTCTTTGAAATCTTCCGCGGTATTTATGTTACATCCTGTATATGAGCGGATATCTGTTCCAATGGTCTATTATAGCGCTCCACCGGGTTAGCCTGTGGATGGTATGCCGCGGTATACCAGATTGAACTTCAATAGTCATGGAGTAGCTTCCTAACAAACCAAAGTCATACCTTTGAAATAGTTCTTCAAAGAATAGCAAAGAATGGTTAATTACAGTTCTGGACCTCGGTGCTTCGCACCTCGGGCTCTTCGCCGCAATTCCTACGAATAATTTCATCAAAAAAAAAGCCTTTTATTTGGTCTGGGCTACACAACAAGATCGACAAAGCATCGAGTTTTAGCTGGTTCAGCCCACTTGGTATTCGGAACCTCGCTGCTTCGCACCTCGGGCTGCGCATCGCAATCCTTACGATTGCTTTTTTGAATCACCCGTCGGCGGTTTCAGGTCTTAGCGCGAGGTGGAAAGTACCGGGGAATACAACTTGTTGAGGGTCAAGAAGAGCTAGTCAAATAATTTTTCAGCTAGTTTTTTGTTTAAATGATCTAATCAGTAGGCTGATTCAACCTACATGGGTCCTGGACCTCGGTGCTTCGCACCTCGGGCTGCGCTCCATCGGTTCAATACAGTTCTTTCTCAATCACCCTTCACGTGTTTTAGGTGTAATCCAAAGCCGCGAGGTGCAAAGTATACGGAAGAATACAAGTTGGCAAAGGCCATGAACAGCTAATCATGCCAATTTATCCCACGTGATGTCAAGTCACTCGGTTACTCTGCACCTCAGCTATGAGTAATTGAACGCTTAATATCTAGATAATTTTTTTGCCAAAAGTGTCATCCTATCAAGTGAAAATAGCTTAGTTTAGAACTGGAGGTCCGTAGGCACAAGCTATAACTGATTTAGCTTACATTACGTCATTGCCTCAATTTCGGATGAAGGTGAAGTTGAGGAACATGAATTTTTTTTTTAAATTGTACTGAAACTTCTTGTTACTACTAAGGAAACGAAAACAATTTTTTTCATCTTTCTAATGGAACGGCTGAAAAAAGCCATAATAGATCATTATTTTGCAAATATTTTAGGACATAATTTACAAAAAATCCTAATTAAAAAATTCCAACCTCGCACTGATCGAGCTATCAGGGTAATCGTTTGACGTCTCAAAATAGCCCAATATAAAGGACACGAACAATTTTTTTTTTCTTCAAAGAGCTATAACGGCCAAAGGCCCCGGCTACCAGCCGGGAAAGGTTCGTTCTGGTCATCAGGAGATGTAGGGGATGTTAAAATTAACATTATAGCTTTGTTGAAATGATATGAACAATCCGTCGCTAGCTCCTACACTATTAGCCCTTAGGCTATGTTCATTTGGTGGTGAAACACCCTGTAGATATTTACTCACCTATATTCACCCACCTAGATGATGAACTAGTGTACATAACATAATGTAATAGGTAATAACAAAAAAAAAACGAAGAAAATAGTCACAGTACATACAGGAAATTATATAGGAGTTCCACTGAATGGTGTTCAATAAATAATTCATGAGCAGTGAATCTTATTCTTGAGACAATTTTTGGCGCATTTAAAATTTTCATGTTTGAACTCGTTTTTTCCTTTGACCGATTTAGATCGAATTGAATATATAGTTTTCCACCAGAATCTCACTTTGAAATAAAATCGTTGCACCTACTAATTAACGGAAAACGGAACACCCCTGTATAAAATAGTACAAATAAATAATCATAATTACCACACGAGCAGCATCCACAAAACTTTCTCGATACGAAGAAAAAACAGTTTTACACCATTTCGACTTTACTGATAAATTTTTCGAAAATTCTTGCGTTTCGTGAATAAAAAAAAACCACTATACTTCTTGTTACTTTTAGTCAAGTAGTAGTAGTATCACTTATGGTATTACGTATTTTATTACTCTGTAATGGACGTATTATTCAATGTTCAGACGATCGGTTGTTCTTTGTCGAGGATAGAAAAATTCGCGGACTGTCACGCGGCCGGTCGGAAGTTCACTGATGGCAACAACATTGTCATTTTCACAGTGCGCGCTTTCTGGAACAAGGACGACGATACAGCCTTTTCCAGAATAGCACGGCAGGGAGAGAGAGGGAACGAGAAAAGAATAAACGGAGAATATCAGAGGGCACGCAAACGATAACCGGGGCTCACGCTGCCGTCAACGTGAGAACGAATCCCACTCCTGCTTCGAGCGAGCAGCACATTTTCCCGTACCTCAGACTTCATGTAACGGGCGTTCAGTAATATTATCCTGTGTGATAACAAAGTTACGGAATTAGGCACCTATTTTTGGGGCTGGCTCGGTTCTAATGAGGCGCTTGATTATATAGGACTCTAATTTTTCAGGCCACATAACGTCTTTCTATTATTACCTCTGTATTAACAAATAATGATATCAGTATGACTGTTGCGAGGACTTTGTTTATTTGCGGGGAACTGGGAATAGTGGAAATGTCAAGGCAATAAACGCGATCGTAATAAGTACCTACCGTAAAACCAAAATAAATGGGAATTATTTATACTGGATTAAGTAATAATGGGTTAAGTAATACTGTATCAAGCAAGAGCTCTTATGAGTTGGTTCTTTGCTAAACACAATTCAATTTCCCACTTGAGCCTGTCAATATATCACTTGAAAAGAACTAAACTCTGTTGAAATGTCATATCATAAAACCAAAATATGTCAAAATGGCATTTGAGACAACCAAATGACAAACATGATAGATCTTCAAGCAAAGACAGGTCGATTTTTATATCGAGCGGGACATCTGAGACACGTATTGCCAAAATTTCGTCTCCAACTCCTCCGCCCCCACCTTACCTTACTTTCAAAATTTCTAATGGCATTACCCAACTTGTGTTGTGTTACATCAAATTAAAGGTAAAAAAGTTATTTTACTGCCAAAAGTAATTCAAAATTTTCTTAACCACCCCGTAACTCTTTTCAAAAACTCAGGGAGGGGCTGGAGATAAAAATTTGACCATACGTGTCTTAGATGTCCCGGTCGAAACATATTTTTTTCTGTAAAGTCTATTTCTCAGGAACTGGCAGTTGATGGTGGAAAAACTTTGTTTTTGCCCTGCATCAACTTACTAGGTTATTAGCAGGTTTTCCAGTGACGATAACAGTGTTGACGATAACACAACGAAGACAGATTTGGATCAGTGGGGTTTTGTTTCGATGGCTTTCTCGTTTCATCCCTTTTTCCGGGGCATCACCGCACGATAGTAGATGCCCCAGTACTAAGGGAAGCGTGAAAAAGTCCATCTGGCCCAGTGCGGATTTGAACCCGGGACCTTCGCGTTTGAAAGCGAGGCCGAGCTCACCGTGCTGCCGACAGGGTTAAACTTTCTTTGGTTTTGGTGGTTTAATTTTTTTTAATATGTTTGACAGAGAGAAAATTTTATTGCCTTCAATTTGATGTATCACAAGACAGGTGGTAAGGCTATTTGAAATTTTAAAGTAAGGTTCGATGAAGGCAAAAGGGGAAAATATAAATGTTCCGGCGTTTTCCAGAGAAAAATTTTGGCGACAAGGAATCTGGAGTGGGAAGTTTGAAAATAAACAGTCTGTACTTATACAGGGTGGTCCATTCTAGCGTAATTATCCCATAGCGGTCTTACCGTTCAAGATAGAGAAAAAGATGTGAGAAAGAAGTTATATGGTTTGATGAGACCTATAACCTAAAATTATTTTCAGCTATACAGGGTGTCCCATTTTGACGGGATCAACAAAACGTCAATTTTTTTAAATAGGACACCCCGAGGGACACCCTATATTTTTTTGCATTTTCGGATTTAGCTTTTTTAACAGTCTTATGCCTGTATTTTTGTTTTCCAATTGTGTGGCAGTGTTACCAACTAAAAATTAAAAACTGAATAAAATCGCATTTCCACAGTTATCTTGAAAAAATCGTAGCGGCCTTGCTTTTCAAAACTAAGAGATGAAACTTGACATGGTGATAGTCAAGTCAAAGACCAATATCCCAATGTCAAAAAATTGCGATTTCTTGATACAGGGCGTTCACAAAAAAAAATCAAACTTCATAATTTTCAAAGTCTCATAACTCATTTTTTTCAAATAGCATGTCCCTAATTTTATAGCGTTATCAGATAGCTTTTTTATCCTCTTTCATTTTTACTAGAGATACCCTACCCTTAAACTTCATTTTTTTCGAGATAATCGGAAATTTTCACAAAATTTGTGATTTTTTAATTTTTGTTTCACAATTTGAGTTGGCCGTGATGAATGACAGACAAGCCAAATGGTACGCAACTCTGAGTTAGTCAGTCTGAATATTGTCGAACAAAGAAAAATGACTTTACGCGAGAGAAAATGATTGATATGATATTCTGGTAATGATCTCGATATCCAGGATCCCAATTTGTTTTTTTCTGCGTTGAAGCCATTTTCTTTTGTTCGACAGTATTCAGACTGACTAATTGAGCGTTGCGTACTATTTGGCTTGTCTGTCATTCATCACGGCCAACTCAATTTGTGGAAAAAAATAAAAAAATCACAAATTTTGTGAAAATTTCCGATTATCTCGAAAAAAATGAAGTTTAAGGGTAGGGTACCCCTAGTAAAAATGAAAGAGGATAAAAAAAGCTATCAGATAACGTTATAAAATTAGGGGCATGCTGTTTGAAAAAAATGAGTTATGAGACTTTGAAAATTATAAAGTTTGATTTTTTTTTGTGAACGCCCTGTATCAAGAAATCGCAAATTTTTGACATTGGTATATTGGTCTGTGACTTGACTATCATCATGTCAAGTTTCATCTCTTAGTTTTGAAAAGCAAGGCCGCTACGATTTTTTCAAGATAACTGTGGAAAGGCGATTTTTTTCAGTTTTTAATTTTTAGTTGGTAACACTGCCACACAATTCAAAAACAAAAATACAGGCATAAGACAGTTGAAGAAGCTAAATCCGAAAATGCAAAAAAATATAGGGTGTTCTATTTAAAAAAATTGATGTTTTGTTGATCTTGTCAAAATGGGACACTCTGTATAGCTGAAAATAATTTTAGGTTATAGGTCTCATCAAACCATATAACTTCTTTCTTACATCTTTTTCTCTATCTTGAAGGGTAAGACCGCTATGGGATAATTACGCTAGGATGGACCACCCTGTATATATACAGCGACGACAGCGATACATCGGCGAAGTTGAGCAAAGCGTTATCCAAGTGCGATTACTTACTTGACGGCTCGCTTTCCTCGAAAATTTCAAGTTTTTGAGAATTTTAACAGCTTTTAAGAATTTTGACGCCAATTTAATTTCCATCAAAACTTTATGACAAAGCAAGGGGCTGAAAAAGAAAAACTTAATATGATTTAGGCACAAACGTAGAATAAGTACTTCATTATTATGTTCAAATAACGACTGGGACCTTTTGAACCATGCTTTGAATTCTTGAGATCCACCTGTCCCCGGTATACCTAGGTTCAAATGCAATTACCAATTCCTTCTACTCTCGCCGTCCATTCTTTTTGCAATAGGTCAATCCAGCCCCTTCATGACTCTTGTTATTAATAATTATCTATTCATCTGACAAGTGACAACCCCTATTGCAGCAAGCCCTATACGGGTTCAATGGGGTTCATGCCAGGTGATAGGGATGGCCATAACATGCGCGATATTGTTCCATTAAAAAAAAATCGGTTGTGTGTTGTGTCACCCCAAAACTTCCCCGACTAGTATTCAGGAACCTATGGAAAATTTTGTTCGAAACGTTTCTTCGGGTGGGAAGTTGGAATCAGAAAGTTTGAATTGAGGATGATTTGTTATAAATTGAAAATGTTGATAGGTAATCTGAGTTTTCCGGGAAAGCATCAAATCTTATTTCAAATCATCTTATCGGAAAAATCGTTTACTCTCACACACTAAGGCTTCAGTTTGCTCCATCACTTCAAGTCCGGTCTCGAAGACCCAAGCCGGTTCAACATATTCAACTGAAAAACTCTCAGGAAATTGGAAAAAAATTGTTGGAAAATGTTGAAAAATGGTGAGAATATCTCTCTCTCTCTCTCTCTCTCTCTCTCTCTCTCTCTCTCTCTCTCTCTCTCTCTCTCTCCCTCAACCGAATCTCTCCCTCTCAACCGAATCTCTCCCTCTCAACCAAAAAAACCAAAAAATAATAAAGTTTGTGGAAATTTCCAATCATCTCGAAAAAAATTAAGTTTAAGGGTAAGGTAGCCCTAGTAAAAATGGAAGAGGATAAAAAAAGCTATCAGATAACGTTGTACAATTAAGAGCATGCCATTTGAAAAAAATGAGTTATGATACTTTGAAAATTATAAAGTTTGAAGTTTTTTTGTGAACGCCCTGTATCAAGAAATCGCAATTTCTTGACATTGCATTGGGATATTGGGCTTTGACTTGACTATCACCATGTCAAGCTTTATTTCTTAGTTTTGAAAGGCAAGGCCGCTGCGATTTTTTCCAGAAAACTGTGAAAATGCGATTTTTTATATATATATTTCGGGTTTTTCACAAATTATTGTATGCCCGTGCTCGCCCGTCAATAATTTCTATCTTCTGCATCCTCTTCACTCAATCCTCGCTTCTCCATCGCTCTGTTTATCCCATCTCTCCATGTAGTTTTTGGACGTCCAACCGATCTCCTTCCTGGCGCTTTCCAACTCATCATCTCCAGTGACCATCTCCCGTCTTCCATTCTTTTGACATGTCCAAACCATCTCAAACCCTTATGTTCTACCCTATCAATGATCGTTTGTTCCTCTGCTTCCATTCTTCTTCTTACTTCTTCATTCCTTATGTGTTGTAACCTCGATACCCTTGCACCTCTTCTCAAATAGTCCATCTCAACTGCATTTATTTTTCTGTAGTATTCCGCGTTAACAGTCCAAACCTCTGCACCATAAAGAAGCACCGATTCTACCAGCATTTTCCCAATATATTTTTTGGTTTTGTTGGTTAAATTTTTATCCCACCAGATTGAGTTTAAACATCCCAAAACTTTTCTGCTTAGTTCTAAACGCCTTTTAATTTCATGTGTTCCAAATCCATCTTTGTTGATCTCGACTCCCAAATATTTGAAGTGTTCGACTTGTTTGATTTCGGTATTGTTATCGTCAATCATAATTTTGAATTTTTCATCTGAATTTGTGACCAAATATTCTGTCTTGTTAGTGTTGATTTTCAAACCCCATTCTTGATATTCCTTGTTCAACCTTTTCAACATAAATTCCAAATCAAACGCATCTTGCGCAATGACAACCTGATCGTCTGCAAAATGTATAGTGAATAAGTACTTGTTATTGATCGGTACTCCCATTCCGATAACTCTCCTTTTCCAGTTCTTTAATGCGCATTCCAAATATATGTTGAATAGGAGAGGTGATACATTACATCCTTGTCTTAATCCTTTTGATGTCTTTATAGGGTTCGACTGTTGATTTTGAGTTTTTATAACTATATAATTGTCTTTATCTACAAGCGTTAAATAATACCCGTCACTTTTAGCACGTCGTCATGGGCGACGTGAAAAAATGATGATTCTGCGCATTCCTGTCATATTTTCAATAAATTCTGACATTTACCAAACATTTCAAAGACCATTGTAGATAAAATCCTGTACGATACACGCGTTAAAAGTGTCTTATTTTGTTCGCGGGGTTGCTCTACTCGCTAATGCTCGTTTCGCAAGCGTCCCCGCTCACAAAATAATACATGTCACTTTTAACACTCGTATCGTAAATAGCTATTATATAATTCTCGTATGATCTTTATCAAAATGTGAGAGACTTCAAATTTTGTCAACGCTTTCCACAACATGTTCCTCGGTATGGAGTCATAGGCTTTTTCTAGATCTACGAATGCTGCAAACGTGTCCTCTTCTTTTTCTCTTCTTTTCTCCATGAATTGTTGTAAAACAAACAAATTATCCATACATCCTCGACCTGTCATGAAACCATTTTGTTCTTGGCTAATTCGTGTTTCCGTGTCTTCTTTCAACCTTTTATTTATCGTTCTCCCAAATAATCTACTGAGGGTACTGTTGATGCTCAGTCCTCTGTAATTATTGGTATCGTTCCGATTTCCTTTCTTGTGAATCGATATCACCCAAGACAGTTTCCAAATTGCAGGAATTTTGTTTTGTCGAAAACAGTTGTTGGTCAATTGATTCAGACGTTTGACTAATGTCTGACCACCATTCTTGATCAATTCGACATATACGTATCCTGGTCCAGGAGCTCTGCCATTTTTCATTGTTTGGATTATCTGTTGTAATTCTTCTTCCGATATTGAAATAATTTCTCCGTAATTTTGTTCCTCATCATTCTCGACCTCATCCTCTAAAAACTCTTGTCTCTGTTCTATTAATAGCTTTTCATAATGTTCAGTCCAGTTCTCCATCCTTATTTGACTTATCAATCTTGCAGTGTCATTGGTTTTCATTTTTTTTAAACATCTCCATACTTCCGTTTGTCTAGAACCTCCAATACAACCTTCAATTTCCAGACATTTTCTTTGCCAAGCCAAGTTCTTCGCTTCCTTGATTTTGCTCCTCACTTCTCTATTCATTTGTTTATATTGATCCCATCTTTCTGTCGTTCTGTTAGCTAACCAGTTATTATATGCTTGTTTCTTATTCTTCACTAAAAGTTCTATTTCGTCATCCCACCAAATTTGTTGTCTTCTTTCTTCGTGTTCGATTTCGCCTAGTGCCTCTTTCGCTGCCTGATGGATTGCCTTTTCGATGTTACAGTTTTCGGTATCAATGTCATCTTCTTCGTTTACTTCGTTTAAAATTAAACTCAGTCTTCTTTGAAATAAATCTCGTATAGACTCATCTTTCAGCAGATGTAACTTGTACTTGATAGCGGAGTCTTCGCTATTTGGTACGTGTGGCGTTTGTCTCAAAGTTGTATTATGATAATACTTGGGTACAATTTTAGATATAATCAGGTGGTGGTCTGTACCGCACTTCGCACCTCGTTTTACTCTGGTGTCGAGTATTGTCAGTTGTGATTGTTGCCTCGTGATGATGTAGTCTATTATTGATTTTTGATTGACAGATGGTCTTTCCCAAGTATACCGGTGTATGTGTTTGTGTTTGAAGAAGGTATTTAATATTTTGAGCTTTTGTTCTTTGCAAATTTCTATTAGCCGTCCTCCACTTTCGTTAACTGTTTCTTCTCCAAAATTCCCCACCACTTCGTCATTGATTCTTGATCCCACTCTCGCGTTCAAATCTCCTGCTATGATTAGTTGCTGGTGATTTCTCGTACCTTCAATAATGTCACTTAGTGTGTTGTAGAAGTCACTTTTGACGTTGTCCGTTGAATCATCCGTAGGTGCATAGACCGTGACTATAACCATCTCAAGATCCCGTATTTTCAATGTTATTTTCAGATGTCTGTCCGAAATAAATTCTGCATCAATAATATTGTTCCTGTACTTCTTCTTCACCATTACGGCTACACCTGATTTGGCTCTAGATGATTTTGGAACTCCCGACCAGAAATAAACGTAATCCTGAACACAACCATTCCCATTCCCTTTCTTCTTGGTTTCTGTTAAGCAGAGTATGTCCACATTTAATCTTGTTGTTTCCGACACTATTTCATTGAGCTTGTGGTTCATTCCCCTCACATTCCATGTTGCAATTTTCAAAGTGTTTTTCAGCTTTCTGTTTTTGTTCTTTGGCTGGAGCATTTTAGCGGTCGTGTATGTCTCCAATTCAGGTGTTGAGTCGCTAGTCTAACGCCCTGAATTTTGTGTTTTTCTGGAGCTTAAATAGTTGACGTCTGCCACTTGACGTACGATAAAATATTTGTAAATTATTTAAAATAATTATTAAATAATTTAATATAATAAAATATTAATAAATAATTATTATTAATATTATTTAAATAATATTAATATCAATTTTACATAATGTAATTGATTATGCCATTTGCTGTGGAGACTTTCGGTTGTTGGTGCGAAGCAGCCTCTGATTTTATGGATGATTTAGGTACGAGACTTCATCGTGTGACAGGAGACCCTCGCTGTAAGAAATTCTTGACGCAAAGAATAGGCATCGAGATTCAACGAGCCAATGCAGCGAGTGTGATGGGGACCTTCGTTCGTTCGGATGATCCCCTTTTTTAGTTTTTTACCAATTTATTATTATACACATATTTATATCCTAATAAAAAATGAAAAAATGAAAAAAAAATATATAAGTACAAAAAAAAAATATACATATTACATAATTAAATAAAATGCGATTTTTCCAGTTTTCAATTTTTAGTTGATAGCACTGCCCCACAATTGAAAAACAAAAACACAAGCATAATACAGTTGAAAAAGTTGAACATAAAAATGCAAAAAAATATAGGGTGTTCCATTTAGAAAAAAAATGGACGTTTCGTTGATCCCGTAAAAATGGGACACCTGTATAGCTGAAAATAATTTTAGGTTATAGGTTTCAGCAAACCATATAACTTCTCTCTTGCATCTGTCTCTTCATCTTGAACGGTAAGACCGCTATGGGATAATTACGCTAGAATGGACCACCCTAACAAGTGAAATGAAAATTACCGATAATTTTTGTGAAATATGCACTAATGCAAGTAAAGTTTAAAACAAACATCATAAGCAGAATACATTAAAAAAAGCTTTTAAAATTTTGATTGAACTTCTCAACGATTATCTCTGGTACTGGCTGTTTATTCTCTCGCACAGAGACAAAATAATAGGTATTATGAGGTCGTGTTTTCGTTAGCGTACAAAATGCAAACATTATAACGGGTGTTCAATAATAACTGTAAGTGTACAAAAATGCAAACATTATAACGGGTGTTCAATAATAATCGTTACTCAATTCTGACAGTTTCACGTGACTTTAGTTATCAAATAACTCACAGCATTCTACTCTCGTGCAATGGCATATTACTTATTTGGATACTTTGCGACACTCGGCCAAGGCTCGTATCGGCAAACTGCATTCCCGTAAGTAATAGTCTATACGTGCTGGTGTCTGTTCTACCAATGAGTCACAGTTTCCGCCTGGCCTTTTGTTGAGTATCTCTTACAAAAAAGGTATTCGTGTCCTTGGGCCTTTTGGACGATCGCGTTGTGATCCCGATGAACGGAGAGCCAGACCACGTGGGTGAGACCTAGAGCTTATGACTCGTTTACATAGAGCTGTAACAGCTCACCTTTACATAGTTTTGTACCTTGACTTGAGTAATTGTCTCGCGTACATTAGTGGTTCCGAAGTTTTTGCAAGAGTGAAACTGGCTTCAATACTTCCAGCTTCAGATACTCGTGCTCGCATATCCTCTCAAGAACACAAGAGCAATTCACGGTAATTG
Source organism: Anaspis maculata (assembly GCA_949128115.1). Taxonomy (NCBI): domain Eukaryota; kingdom Metazoa; phylum Arthropoda; class Insecta; order Coleoptera; family Scraptiidae; genus Anaspis; species Anaspis maculata. The sequence continues at coordinate 85,936,585 of OX421964.1, read as the reverse complement.
ACGTAAAGTATCCTGCCTGCCAATCCGCCACATGCACATTTCTCAACCGATTTTCTCAAATTTGGTATCAATGACTAGCCAATTGGACAGGCTACCTTTTTCGTATGAGAAGATGACCGACAAGTCAAAATCCGAAATGGCGGGAGCAATTGGAAATAGAATTTATTTAGTCCTCATTGCTTTTTGGTAAAAATTAGCAGAAAGTCAAAACCAATAATTATTATTATGAAAGAATAGACCTTTCTCGACAATTCAAGGCCGCAACCAATCAAATCGGGTCATCTGCTGAGGAGCTACGGCGAGTTGAGGCGAAGCCTACTTTGCGTTTTTCTATTCCAACAAGGACAAATAAGGCCCATTTTCAATAGTTTCCATCATCTTGAATTTTGATATGTTGGCCATTTTCTCATATGAAAATGGTAGCCTGTCCAATTGGCTAGCTATTGATATTAAATTTGGTGAAATCGGTTGAGAAATGAGGATATGGCGGGCAGGATTACAAAATTTGGGTCATTTATGGAGAAATAAGGAACCGGTTGGTAGGCTTCGCTTCAACTCGCCGTAGCTCCTCAGCAGATGACCCGATTTGATTGGTTGCGTTTTGAATTGTCGAGGAAGGTCCATTCCCTTCATAATAGTTATAGGTTTTGAATGTCTGCTAATTATTATCAAATTCTGTGGAATTGCCGCACCGGCGCAGGTTGGTATCACAAATTGTAACATGATATAAATGAAATTTACAGCCCAGTGTTTCGGTCATTGAACAAAATTGATAGTGGAGGAAGAAGGATATTTAACAGAAAGAAAAAATTCCACCAGAAAAACATTCCAAGGTACCTGAATGATACTTATTTATTGACTTGATACTGTTACGAGCCGCGATTCTCGCGTGCATTCTGGAGCACACGCGGTCTTTCTTGACTGTTCCCGTCAGATTGCAGTGTATAAGTGCGAAGTTCTGGACATTCTAGAACACACGCGATGGCTTGGCGATTGAAATAACATGGGAGACTTCAATAGCCGAGTGGAAAAGATCAGCCGGAATGGCGAAGGTGCTGCCGTTTCGAAGCATGCGGACTGCACGCGAAAGGTGTAGGATTTTTCGGGAGTCGCCTGGAAACGGTATGCCGGGTCATTGTGGAATTTGCTGGAGGACCGGTGGAAGATTCCAGGGCAACAGTCGGAGCTATGGACTAGTATTCAATTCAGAGCGATAACGATAACAGCGAGTAGTATGGGCGATAATACAAGTGCTAGTAACTGTTGACGTTGACGTGTATGTTATAGTACTACGCAGAAATAAACAGTGTGTGTTTTAAAACGAACGTCTCTGTTCTAAACGAACTTAAACGCAAAACCCGTAACAATAATACTTTTTTACACTTCCTCGAGATCTCTTTCATTAAACTTCGCTCGTAAATAAAGCAGTCGGTACCTACTGCGACACTTTTTCGTAGAGCTATTTCTGGCTGCTTCATGATGTTCGGAACCGCAGCCTTAATATTCATTCCAAAACTATGATTCAGTTGCCTCTTATTACCCGCCTGATGGTCCGTAGATTTTTACACTAATGCAGTAATGCCACCTATTCGGTAATCTCTTGCTAGTCTGTGCTTCCTACCTAATCTCTTTCACAAAATTGAATGAATAATAAATATCTACACGACACACAAATACACGAATCGTGCTGTTGTGAATTGATAAAAGGTGGCGCTGGTAGCACCATTTTTCCATCAAATACCTAAGCAACTGATAACGAGCGAGGTAGCGCGAATAGACTCCTTCTCAAGATGAAAACAGAAACAAAATGTAAAACGCTTCATATCTGGATGAACCTGCTTCACACCCTACACTTTTTTGAAGTAGATACAAACACGCGTCTATAGAGCCTTAAATTTTGAACTTAATCTGAACTGTACTTAATCACCTACACACTGTAGGTGATAGTAGTACCTATTAGTTTTTTTTCAAGTTGCGCGAGTCGGTGAAAAAACAGCAATTTGCCAATAACTTATTAACAAGGATTTTTGCAGTACCTTACCTACCTACTTGTTAGGTATGTAATATCTCCTGTAAGTATATTTAACTTCTCCAGTGAAAACGACTTCACGGTTGGCTGAAGGCACATTAAAATTGAGATGAGTTTAAATACATCCAGGTAGGTAATAATAACACAAACATTACTGACTCTTTGTTTTGGAGCGAGCAAAAGTGATTGAAACTGGTTCGTGACCCTCATTCAGGTTTGTTACGTAAGCTGAAAATAATAAAGGTTTCAAACACTGGCGTATCTGTCTTGCTTTGCAAAAAAACTGCTCAGGTATGTGCATCTGTTCCATTTAATTACGATATGGATTTTGGTTGAGGTTTGTCTTCGATCTCAACTAGCATAACTGGTAATTTGATATTTTTCGGATTTTTTCGAAAAATTTTCATGCCATACTCATGCATACTGGACCGGCGACATAATCTGGCCTTTTATCAGTTCCGATCTAGATTTGTCGGCCAATATCGATAAAATGTGTAGATAGCATGAATTGAAAAACTTTCAAAAAAATACATGGAAAGAAAAACTTTCCAAAAAATACATGAAAAGATAGGTACCAAATTGTCAGAACCGTCTCCTGTACATAAGATCGACACCGAGATATCAGATGTTTGATAGCCGTGGTGGATCAAAGAAACTTCGTTTCCAAGAGATTAGATTAGTAGATCACGCAGTTCACGACCAAAAACAACAGTTTCAACGCAAGTGTCGCTTAGTCAAAACGAACAGATTTGCATCAATTCTTATAGGACTGCTTGTGTCAAAATTAAAAAATTAATTTCTTGAACAATCTGTTAGTTGAACAATGAAGTTCATTGTTTTTTGATCCGATGCCGGACTGATGCTTTCGAACCTCCAGTCGCTGCTGTGTTCCTAATAAAACATCGAGATTTTCAACACAAAATTATGGTTGGAATAACTACAAGTAGTAGTTGGATTAGCCACAACATTTTATTAATTCTACCACAAGAAATAGTAAGGATACCGAACTGATACTTTCGAACCTCCAGTCGCTGCTGTATTTCTAATAAAACATCGAGATTTTCAACACAAAATTATGGTTGGAATAACTACAAGTAGTAGTTGGATTAACCACAACGTTTTGTTGATTCTACCACAAGGAAAAATAAGGATACCGAACTGATGCTTTCGAACCTCCAGTCGCTGCTGTGTTCCTTATAAAACATCGAGATTTTCAACATAAAATTATGGCTGGAATAACTACAAGTAGTAGTTGGATTAGCCACAACATTTTGTTAATTCTACCACAAGAAATAGTAAGGATACCGAACTGATACTTTCGAACCTCCAGTCGCTGCTGTATTTCTAATAAAACATCGAGATTTTCAACACAAAATTATGGTTGGAATAACTACAAGTAGTAGTTGGATTAACCACAATGTTTTGCTGATGCTACCACAAGAAAAAGTAAGGATACTAAACTGATGCTTTCGAACCTCCAGTCGCTGCTGTGTTCCTAATAAAACATCGAGCTTTAAGCACAAAATTATTGTTGGGATAACTACAAGTCGTAGTTGGAATCACCACAACGTTTTGTGATTTCTACCACAAGGAATAGTAAGGATACCAAACTGATGATTTCGAACCTCCAGTCGCTGCTGTGTTCCTGATAAAACATCAAGATTTTCAACACAAAATTATGGTTGGAATAACTACAAGTAGTAGTTGGATAACCACAACGTTTTGTTAATTCTACCACAAGGAATAGTAAGAATACTAAACTGATGTTTTCGAACCTCCAGTCGCTGCTGTGTTCCTAATAAAACATCGAGATTTTCAACACAAAATTATGGTTGGAATAACTACAAGTAGTAGTTGGATTAACCACAACGTTCTGTTAATTCTACCACAAGGAATAGTAAGGATACCGAACTGATGCTTTCGAACCTCCAGTCACTGCTGTGTTCCTAATGAAACATCGAGATTTCCAACACAAAATTATAGTTGGAATAACTACAAGTAGTAGTTGGATTAACCACAACGTTTTGTCAATTCCACCACAAGGAATAGTAAGGATACCGAACTGATGCTTTCAAACTTCCAGTCGTTGCTGTGTTCCTAATAAAACATCGAGCATTTCAACACAAAATTATGGTTGGAATAACTACAAGTAGTAGTTGGATTAACCACAACGTTTTGTTATTTCTGCCACAAGGAATGGTAAAGATTCCGAACTGATGCTTTCGAACCTCCAGTCGCTGCTGTGTTCCTGATGAAACATCGAGTATCTAACACAGAATTATGGTTGGAATTACTACAAGTAGTAGTTAAAGTTACCACAACGATTTGTTATTTCTACCACAAGGAATTGTAAGGACACTGAACTGATGCTTTAGAACCTCTAGTTGCTGCTGTGTTCCTAATAAAACATCAAGCCTTTCAACACAACATTATTGTTAGAATTACTGCAAGAAATAGTAGGATTTACCACAACATTTTGGTTATTTCATCACACGGAATAACAAGGATACCAAGCTGATTCTTTCGAACCTCCATTCGCTGCTGTGTTCCTATTTTAACATTAGGTCTTTCAACATAAATTAATTGTTGGAATAACTACAAGTAATAGTAGGATTTACCACTACATTCGGTAATTTCTACCACAAAGAATAGTGAAAATACCGAACTGATGCTTTCAAACCTCCAGTCGCTGCTGTGTTCCTAATAAAACATCGACATTTCCAACACAAAATTATGGTTGGAATAACTACAAGTAGTAGTTGGATTAACCACAATGTTTTGTTGATTCTACCACAAGAAATAGTAAGAATACCAAACTGATGCTTTCGAACCTCCAGTCGCTGCTGTGTTCCTAATAAAACATCGAGATTTTCAACACAAAATTATGGTAGGAATAACTACAAGTAGTAGTTGGATTAACCACAACGTTTTGTTGATTCTACCTACCATAAGGAAAAATAAGGATACCGAACTGATGCTTTCGAACCTCCAGTCGCTGCTGTGTTCCTAATGAAACATCTAGTCTTTCAATACAAAATTATGGTCGGAATATCTACAAGTAGTAGTTGGATTAACCACAACGTTTTGTTGATTGTACCATAAGGAAAAATAAGGATATAGAACTGATGTTTTCGAACCTCCAGTCGCTACTGTGTTCCTAATGAAACATCAAGATTTTCAACACAAAATTATAGTTGGAATAACTACAAGTAGTAGTTGGATTAACCACAACGTTTTGTTAATTCTACCACAAGGAATAGTAAGGATATTGAACTGATGCTTTCGAACCTCAAGTCGCTGCTGTGTTCCTAATAAAACATCAAGATTTTCAATACAAACTTATTGTCGGAATAACTACAAGTAGTAGTTGGATTAACCACAACGTTTTGTTAATTCTACCACAAGGAATAGTAAGGATACCGAACTAATGCTTTCGAATCTCCAGTCGCTGCTGTGTTCCTAATAAAACATCGAGCCTTTCAACACAACATTGAATTACTGCAAGAAATAGTAGAATTCACCACTACATTTTGGCTATTTTATCACACGGAATAAGAAGGATACCGAACTGATTCTTTCAAACCTCCATTCGGTGCTGAGTTCCTATTTCAACATTGAGTCTTGCAACATAAATTGATTGTTGGAATAACTACAAGTAGTAGTAGGGATTTACCACTTCATTCGGTTAATTCTACCACAAAAAATAGTGAAAATACCGAACTGATGCTTTCAAACCTTCAGTCGCTGCTGTGTTCCTAATAAAACATCGAGCATTTCAACACAAAATTATGGTTGGGATAACTAGAAGTAGAAGTTGGAATAACCACAACGTTTTGTTAATTCTGCCACAAGGAATGGTAAAGATTCCGAACTGATGCTTTCGAACCTCCAGTTGCTGCTGTGTTCCTAATGAAACATCGAGTATTTAACACAGAATTATGGTTGGATTACTTACCACAACGATTTGTTATTTCTACCACAAGGAATGGTAAATATTCCGAACTGATGCTTTCGAACCTCCAGTCGCTGCTGTGTTCCTAATAAAACATCGAGATTTTCAACCCAAACTTATGATTGGAATAACTACAAGTAGTAGTTGGATTAACCACAACGTTTTGTCAATTCCACCACAAGGAATAGTAAGGATACCGAACTGATGCTTTCAAACTTCCAGTCGTTGCTGTGTTCCTAATAAAACATCGAGCATTTCAACACAAAATTATGGTTGGAATAACTACAAGTAGTAGTTGGATTAACCACAACGTTTTGTTATTTCTGCCACAAGGAATGGTAAAGATTCCGAACTGATGCTTTCGAACCTCCAGTCGCTGCTGTGTTCCTGATGAAACATCGAGTATCTAACACAGAATTATGGTTGGAATTTACTACAAGTAGTAGTTAAAGTTACCACAACGATTTGTTATTTCTACCACAAGGAATTGTAAGGACACTGAACTGATGCTTAGAACCTCTAGTTGCTGCTGTGTTCCTAATAAAACATCAAGCCTTTCAACACAACATTATTGTTAGAATTACTGCAAGAAATAGTAGGATTTACCACAACATTTTGGTTATTTTATCACACGGAATAACAAGGATACCAAGCTGATTCTTTCGAACCTCCATTCGCTGCTGTGTTCCTATTTTAACATTAGGTCTTTCAACATAAATTAATTGTTGGAATAACTACAAGTAATAGTAGGATTTACCACTACATTCGGTAATTTCTACCACAAAGAATAGTGAAAATACCGAACTGATGCTTTCAAACCTCCAGTCGCCGCTGTGTTCCTAATAAAACATCGAGATTTTCAACACAAAATTATGGTTGGAATAACTACAAGTAGTAGTTGGATTAACCACAATGTTTTGTTGATTCTACCACAAGGAATAGTAAGAATACCGAACTGATGCTTTCGAACCTCCAGTCGTTGCTGTGTTCCTAATAAAACATCGAGATTTTCAACCCAAACTTATGATTGGAATAACTACAAGTAGTAGTTGGATTAACCACAACGCAGTGGCGGCTGGTTAAGGACGGCAGGTACGGCCAGGCCGTACCAGAAATTTTCGAAAGAAAAAAAATGCAAAAAATATCCAAATTATAGTGAAAATAAATGATAAATATTCGATTTCCAATTATTAAAATGGGTCCCAAATGATATCGTGAATTTACTAAATATTTGTATTTTTTTTGTATTTGCGCGGACCGCGAAAAGAACGTAGGTTGTCATCCTGCACGGCCGTATGTGGCGCCTGGCGCGGCCAGAAGCCATTCGCCGTCCCAGAACGCAAACCGGCGATCACTCGTCGAACAAAGTATCACATTATTAGGTGGTTTTGGTATTACGTATTTTACAATATAGAATTTATATTTATTGGCAACTATTTATATGGTTTACATTTGTGGAGCGCGCCCGTCTTGCTTGCGCTCGTTAGGTTCAGGCGTATGGTGGGCACAGCCAGAAGCCATTCGGCCGTCCCAGGACGCAGACCCCGACTTTTTGAACTTATTATCATTATCAATGCTTCATAGTGCGCTTCGAGCCATGATAAAGTATCACATTATTAGGTGGTATTGGTATTACGTATTTTACATTATACAGTTTATTGGCAGTTATTTATTTTGGTGAATAAATAGATGAAATTGGATCGGTAGGTACCTACTCATATGGTTTAGTCCAGTAAAATGAGGCGATTTTTAGACCAAAGTTGGAACAAATTAGGGGCAGGATGAAAAAAATATGGCGGTGTAGAGAATGAAAAACTGAATAAGAAAAATCAAAGTTTCAATTCCAGTCATCCCGGGAACCATGGAAAAAAAAATGGAGAAGATGGAAAAACATGCGCCGCGATCTTTCTTTTGAAACGCTGAGAGAACGGTGAGAGATGTGTGAAAACTGTCGAGGACAAAGTTGTAGGGAATTCAATAATCTACAAAAAAGTCCCTGAGGGCATATGTCCAACTCCTTCAGTTTAGCCATTTATCGCAGTCAAAGTTGCGCGCCGGTCTAGTGAAGTAGAAAAACTGTCCGCGTGACCTTCCTTCTTGGATGCTGTGAGAACGACAAGAGATATCAAAAAATTGTGAGCAAAAAAGTTGTAGAGAATTGAATGCTCCACTAGAAAATTTTCAAGGCTAATTATTATCTCTTCTAGTTCAGCCGTGAACCACGTTCGAAGTTGCGCGACAATCCTGTTGATAAAGTGGTTCTTCTGGAAAACTTACAAAAACCCTAGACTCGATGAGAAAAGTATGACAATGTAGAGGATGAAAAACTGGATCCAAAAAACCAAAGTTCCATTTCACACCGTTTCGGGAAATCTAAGAAAAAAAGTTGGAAAATAGCGATTTGCACTCCCAGCTTCCTCATTGAATACTGGAATAAACGTGATAAATATGGAAAATCTGAACAAACTAGCTTGTGGAGGATTAAATCATCTATAGAAAATGCCGTGATGAGATGTATGCATCTTTGTCGACTTAGCTGCGGAGCGCTATCAAAGTGGGGGTACATGACTAGTGACGCGTCGCATATGTGGTCAAACTGGCACGACGTTGCGGTCATTGTTGATTTGATTATAAAACATGATTGAATGATTTGAAAAAATTGCGTGCTTTGTTGAACGTCTGGTAACTATTGTTGGAAATGTAACTCCGCGGATGAACGCTTTGTTATGTATAAAGTTTCTTGTTTGGCAAAATAAAAGTCGTGAGTGTCACTGTACTCTTTTCGTCATATTTTCATTCTAGAAATCTAGGACGAGAGACTAGGTTGCTAGGGAATTTCTGAATTTGTCGTTTCTAATCATATATTCATAGCCTCAAAATAGAACGAGAATAGTATCGTGACACTCAGGCTTAAAACTGAGAAATACTCGTATTTTGTAGCACAATATGTATAATAATTGAGAAACGTGATTCACGTTAGATAATGAGATGTTTTTCAACTGATTTCTGATAAACAATGATCATTCACCAACAGCTCGGAGATAATAAACAACTGTCCACCTGAACAATGGGGCTGGAAATTAAACAGTTCTCTGTTGATGCCCATTAGAACTCAGGATAACGTAGCTCTCGAAAATCTGCTACGGCTGATTTCCTGCAGATGCTTGAAAAACTGCAAGAAGCTTTGTGGATGCAGAAAAGCTGACCTCAAGTGTACCAAGTTTTGCCACCACTGCCATGGAGCCACCTGTTCTGACGCTTCCTGCATTGTCGTTTCGGAAGACGATGATGATGACTACGATGATAATTCTAACAATTAGTAGCTACCCAGACGTTAAACAAAGCACGCAATTTTTTCAAATCATTTGATCATGTTTTATAATCAATTAAACAAAGACCGCAACGTCGTGCCAGTTTCACCACATATGCGACGCGTCACGAGTCATGCACCCCAACTTTGATAGCGCTCCGCAGCTAAGTCGACAAAGATGCATACATGACATCAGGGGATTTTCTATAGATCATTTAATCCTCTACAAGCTAGTTTGTTCAGATTTTCCATATTTATTACGTTTATTCCAGTATTCAATGAGGAAGCTGCGAGTGCAAATCACTATTTTTCAAGATTTTCTTTTTTTTTCTCAGGTTTCCCGGAACGGTGTGAAATGAAACTTTGTTTTTTTAGATCCACTTCTTCATCCTCTACATTGTTATAGTTTTTCCATAGAGTCTAGGGTTTTTGTAAGTTTTCCAGAAGAACCACTTCATCAACAGGATTGTCGCGCAACTTCGAACGTGGATTTTCTAGTGGAGCATTTAATTCTCTACAACTTTGTCAGTCACAATTTTTTGATATCTCTTGTCGTTCTCACAGCATCTAAGAAGGAAGGTCACGCGGACAGTTTTTCCACTCCACTAGACCGGCGCGCAACTTTGACTGCGATAAACGGCTAAACTGAAGAAGTTGGACATATGCCCCCAGGGCCTTTTTTGTAGATTATTAAATTCCCTACAACTTTGTCTCTGACAGTTTTCACACATCCCTCACCGTTCTCTCACCGTTTCAAAAGAAAGATCGCGGTGCATGTTTTTCCATCTTCTCCATTTTTTTTTCCATGGTTCCCGGGATGACTGGGAATGGAACTTTGGTTTTTCTTATTCAGTTTTTCATTCTCTACATCACTATATTTTTTTCATCCTGCCCCTAATTTGTTCCAAGTTAAATCCTTATTTTACTGGACTAGTTGACAGTTTTGTTGCCGCGCGCCTTCTCGCTCGCGCTCGCTCCCGCGATGAGGCAGTTGATGATACAGTAGCCGAAGGTATCCCGATTCGTGCCGGCAAATGCCGAGAAAGCTATTCTTATGTTTCAAATTTCTACCATTTTCATTTTAGTTTCCAGTATTCCAGTAATTTCAGTTAATCGAGTTAATCAGTAGCATTGTTGCTCTTGCTCACCGATTTCAGTGATTTCAGTAATTTGCTCGGGCCGCTAAGAATGTGTGTGACTGTGTGGTGTTGGGTGTTGGTGAGTTGGTGACGTTGGTGTTAAAGAACGAGTAGGAGTAGGTTCGAACTTCGAATGGGAAATGGAAATGGAAAGCCAAGCCGAACGTGAACTTGTGAGCTTCAGCTTGAGGGATGTCGTGAGTACAAACCAGAATAACGCTGATTTTGATTTAGTGGCTTGTCTTTTGGAGCACCGCTTCAAGTCGCTTACATATGACGATAAAGTTTATGCCAAAAACATAACAATACCGCATCCCCCAATGCCGGATTTATTGCAATCCAAGTCTGGCCACAATCGTTCGTTCACAACATCTTGGTTTGAAAAAACCCCGTGGCTAACTGGGAGCCCGAGCCGAAACAAATTGTATTGTTGGTATTGTGTGCTGTTCAGCAATGATATCAAGTCTCCCTGGTCCTCGATCGGTTTCGATAACCTGAAAGATATTTCCCGCGCAATTCATAAACACTACATTTCCACGGAACACACGCATGCCGCTGTGAAATTCAAATTGTTCGGAAAACAGAATATTATTAATGCTTTGAATTCGGCTCATCGTCAATCTATCGAAACACATAACGAGACGGTTAGACAGAATAGAAAGATGATTAAACATTTAATAGATATGGTTTTGTTCTTGGCTACCCAAGAGCTCGCGTTTCGTGGTCATGACGAATCATCAAATTCTGTAAATCAGGGAAACTTCAGAGAGCTCGCCAAATTTGGTGCCACTCTAGATCCAAAGTTTAATAACTTCATTGATCCGTCAAAATCGAGTGTTTTCTCTGGCCTCTCCAAAACAATTCAAGAGGAGTTGATCAATTCAATTGTGAAAATCGTTATGGACAAAATTCACGGTGAAATCGACAAAACTCCCATGTTTTTCGTGGGAAGTGGACGAAACCACAGATATCAGATGCTTTTCTCAAATGTCAGTTATTTTCCGATTTTTCTCCGAGAGTGGTGGTGTTGTTGAGCGATTTCTTGGTTTTTTTGATGTGAGCGATCGTCGAAAAGCTGAGGACCTATTCAATTTGCTTTCACAAAACTTTACTCGTTTTGACATCGAAAAAAAATTGGTAGGGCAAACCTATGATGGAGCCGCTGTTATGGCAGGAGAAATAAATGGATTGCAAGCTAAAATCAAATCAGTATAGCACCTCAGGCATTATTCACCCATTGTTATGCGCATAAATTGAATTTGGTACTTCAAGATACCTCCAAGAAAATTAAAGAATGCGGATTGTTTTTTTAGCGCATTTTCCATCTTGATGAAAATCGCTATTGCAACCGCTTTGTCCGTCCGTCCGTCCGTCCGTCCGTCCGTTCCTCGAACTCCTCCCAAACTAGACGACCTAGCTTTCTAATTTTTTCGCTGTTACATAGCTGCCACTCCCAAAGGAGGGCTAGGCTATATTAGATGTCCATATTGCGCCGCCAACATAGAGAAAACCGCCCCCGATAAACTTGAAATAACATAATATTGCACTTTCTACCAGACCTGATGCTCTGGTGGTCTCATTTTTTGAATAATACATAGTTGCCACTTATAAACGTAAGCCAAGAAACATTCCGTCTTCAATATGCGCCGCCGACATGAAAAAACTGCTAAAAACCGCCCCCAATCACTTTAAAATGAAAAACATGAACCCGAAGACATAGCGATCTAATTCTTTCGGTATATAAATAGCTGACTAAAAATGAGAAAGGATAGGCTACTTTTGGTTAGTCGCCGCCCCCAGATTCCGCCCCCAAACGATAAAAAGTGCAACTTTCATAAATGTTACTGATTGAGATGTTTCCTTGAACATTTAGGAACTGCCAACTCAAATTGTGCAACATTTGCTCAGCCGAACGCTGCCGCTCCCACACGCCGCCCCCAAAGTAAGAGATAAATGAAAAACATGAACCCGAAGATATAGCGATCCAAGTTTTTCGCTATATGGATAGCTGACTGAAAATGGAAAAGGATAGGCTACTTTTGATATGGCGCCGCCTCCAGCTTCCGCCCCCAAAGGAAAAAAAGTGCAACTTTCAACAATTTTCACTGATTTAGCTGATAATGTTACCTCGATCATTCAGAAACTCTTGAATCAAACTGCATGAATTTCTTTGCCAAACTCTGCCGCTCCCACACGCCGCCCCCAAAGTGAGAGATAAATGTAAAACATGAACCTGAAGACATAGCGATCTAATTCTTTCACTATATTGATAGCTGACTAAAATTGGAAAAAGATAGGCCACTTTTGATTAGCCGCTGCCTCCAGCTGCCGCCTCCAAACCAAAAAAATGCAACTTTCACAATTTTCACTGATTGTCATATTTCCCTTACATTTAGAAACTCCCAACTCAAACTGTGCAACAGTTACTTTGCCGAACGCTGCCGCCCCCACACGCTGCCCTCAAAGTGAGAGATGAATGAAAAACATAAACCCGAAGACATAACGATCTAATTCTCTCGCTATATAGATAGTTAACTAAAAATGGGAAAGAGTAGGCTACTTTTGATATGGCGCCGCCTCCAACTTCCACCCCCAAAAGAAAAAGGTGCAACTTTCAATAATTTCCACTGATTTACATTTCAATGTTACCTCAAACATTCAGAAACTCCAAACTCAAACTGTGGAAGAATTTCTTTGCCAAACTCTGCCGCTCCAACACGCCGCCCCCAAGGTTAGAGATAAATGTATAACATAACCCTGAAGACATAGCGATCTAATTGTTCCGCTATATAGATAGCTGACTAAAAATGGGAAGAGATAGGCCACTTTCGATTAGTCGCCGTCTCCAGCTCCCGCCCCCAAACAAAAAATGCAACTTTCACAATTTTCACTGATTGTCATATTTCCTTAAACATTTAGAAACTCCTAACTCAAACTGTGCAACAGTTACTTTGCCAAATGCTGCCACCCCCACACGCTGCCCTCAAAGTAAGAGATAAATGGAAAACATAAACCCGAAGACATAGCGATCTAATTCTTTCACTTTATGGATAGCCGACTAAAAATGGGAAAGAATAGACTACTGTTGATTAGTCGCCGCTCCCAGATCCCGCCCTCAAACAAAAAAATATTGATGAGTGAAAGAATTTTCATTCAAATCTATTTCATTGGCAAGTACCCCATTCTGATAACAAAATATCACAATGAGTTTCGAATGAAGAAAGTGGGCAAGGAATGGTGTTTTTTCCTTCAACCAAATTTCTTTACGTTCATAATATGCCTCTTTGAGAAAATGCGCTACTGAGACTCACGCACGTGAAGGCATACTCACTTGTTTCAAATGTTGGTGGTTTTTCCGCATTTTTCACCAAATCAACGAAAAGGACAAATATCCTCGATCAAATCTGCAAGAAACGTCTGCCAAGCAATTCTGACACTCGGTGGAATTTCAAGTCTCGTATTGTTAATACATTGTTTGACAACAGAGATAACTTACTTGAAGTCTTTGAAACAATCATTGATGATAACGAAAAATGGGACGATATCTCAATTCGTGAATCACAGGGTCTAAAAAACATGTTGAATGATTATGATTTTCTGTTTTTGCTGTTTGTTTTCCACCTGATTTTCATTCAGACCGATGCTATTTTTTCAATAGTCCAAAATAAATTATCTGATGTTAAATATTGTAATGACAGAATTCAGGCACTTTTGGCAACTTTGAAAAAATACAGGAATGAGGAATTCTACTACCAGAGCTTGTTGTCTTCGATTGAAAATCAAACAGAGATTTCACCTCCAGTTGGTCGTCGTCGAAAAACCGATATTCCACAGGAAAATTCCTACAAGCGACTGTTTCTTGATTTTGGATCTAGTCATAAATCAAATTGAAATCCGATTTCAGAACATCTCCGCTTTGGACTTCCTAGAACTCTTGAATCATTCCAGATTTGAAACATTCAGCCGTCATTTCCCCCAGAAATTATTTGATTCACTATTATCAAGTTATCCTCAATTTTTCCATGATGATAAACTACAAAGAGAACTTAAAGTTCTATATTCTGATACCAATGTTTTTGGAGACTCTCCTAAACTTGCTGATATGGCCAAATTCATTCGCGATAGTGAAATTATCGACGATGTTCCTGAAATTTGTAAGTTGTTGTGCCTGATCTTGTCTCTTCCTGCTACATCTGCATCTGTCGAGAGAAGCTTTTCTGCCTTGAAAAGGATTAAAACGTTCACCAGAAATTCAATGGGACAATCCCGCCTCAATAATCTGTCCATAATTGCTATCGAACGCGGTCTTGTAAAAGAGTTGTCGAAGACAAAACAATTTTACGAACATATTATTGACGACTTCGCTAGCTCAAAAGCCCGCAGGATTGATCTAATTTATAAGAAAGTATAAACCTAAGTGACTGCGAATGATGTCCTGTTTGACTCAACCGTTGAGTACCTACTCAGCTGATCAGCAGTGAAATGTGTTTTTTATTTGTTCAAGTATAACTATAAGATAAAGATTTTATTGTTTCGGTTTTGTTGAGATTTTTTCTACTTGTCCTAGAGTTTTGGTCACAAGTGAGAGTTTAATTTATTTTTTTCTTTTAATTTTATTTTGTGTTTTTGTTTCTTACCTATAGTTACCTATCAACATCCTTGTCCCTATCCTCCCTATCCTTGCCTTATCCTAGCAAGAAACACTCTGACCTCCTCGTTGGTTCTTGCTGGACAATTTAATTTTTGACTATACCATAATTATGCATAATAATTTGTTTATGGTGCAAAATTGAATTGACGAACTAGAGTGATGTTTCCCCTTAAGTCTTTTAACATTATATGATGTCAGGGAAGAATAATTAATAGTGATTGCACCACTACTTACAGACCATAAAAATGATGAGGCAGGCCGCCACAGAATAAGATACTTGGCTAAGTCACTGATCACGCATGATGCACTGATGCATCACGAATAACGCTGGAAACATGCAGCAAACATTAAAACTGAATTCCAACTCCAACTAAGAATTTTGGCACCAGATTGATTGATTCAGAATAGCAAGTCATAATTTACCAATCAGATGGCTGGATTCTTAGTTGGAGTTGGAGTTTAGTTTTAATTTTTGCTGCATGTTTCCAGCATAAATAAGTCCTCACGCAAATTTTAAAATATGGCAAACTTGTTGAAAACTATTAAGAAGCAAAAAAAAATATATATACAGGGTGATACACCACCAAATGGACATAGCCTAAGGGTAGGTCCAGTTTTACCAGGCGAACCAGGATCTGGCTTTGAAATTTTTCTAACACTGTTTGTTTCGAAGTTACAGGGTGATTCATGTATTTTGTCGAATTTTTTGACAAGCCGTATCTTCAGAACGACCAAATAGATTGGATTGAAATTTTGTGGGTTGATTCTCCTATTGATATCTGACACATCGCCCTATCAAACAGTTTGAAGTTTCCAGGGCCGGCCTTGTAAAAAAAACTTCAAAGCTTTTTTCAAAAAAATACATTTTGTATGCACATTTTCCAAATTTCATTTTCAAATTCGGAAACTACATCAAACATGCTAATAATAACGCGAAAAAAATTGCTTGGCACCATTGAGCTGTCAAGAAAATTTTGACAATCGTAATGATTTTTGAAGTTGGGATTTTTCCTAAATTAATATTTTCAAATATTAGCAAATGATCTATTATGGCCCTGAATTTTAGCCGTTTCGTCAGAAAAATGAAAATGACATTTTTCTCGTTTTCTCAGAAATAACAAAAAATTTCATCCGAATTTTCAAAAAAATTTTGATACGTTCCTCAATTTTAGCTCAAATTGGGATAGAAGTGAAGCTGAGGGACGTGACAATAATTTTTAGAAAATTCGGCTGAAACTTTTTGTTACTACTGAGAAAACGAGAAAAATGTCATTTTTACTTTTATGACGAAACGGCTGAAATTTGGGGCCATGATAAATCATTTGTGAATATTTGGAAATATTAATTTACAAAAAATCCTAACCTCAAAAATCATCAGGATCATCAATTTTCTTTTGACAGCTTGATGGTGCCAAGCAATTTTTTTTGCGATATTGATAGCATGTTTCATGTAGTTTTTAAATATAAAAATGAATTTTGAATGATAAGCATACAGAATGTCTTTTTTCAAAAAAGCTTTGGAATTTTTTTTTCAAGGCCGGCCCTGGAAATTTTGAACTCTTTCATAAAGTGATGTGTAAGATATCAATAGAAGAATAAACCCATAAAATTTCAAACCAATCTGTTGGGTTGTTCTAAAGTTATGGCTTGTCAAAAAATTCTACGAAATACATGAATCACCCTGTAGCTTCGAAACGAACAGCGTTAGAAAAATTCCAAAACCAGATCCAGGTTCGCCTGGAAAAACTGGACCTCTCCTTAAGCTATGTCCATTTGGTGGTGAATCACCCTGTATACAGAGGGGTGCATAAAAAACGGCCACCGCTGTAGCATCGTTATTCCTCATCTGATCTTCAAAATTCATAAACCAGTTCAAATAGTGTGATGTCTCCTATGACTCGACAGTAAAAAATATTTTTTCTATCATGATGCTTCTGAGCACCGACAGTCAACTTTTGTTTTTCAAATGACAATTATATTTTTTTAATTTATTTTTGGATTCCTCACGCTTATCTGAATATAATGATGCATCAATATCACCCTTTTTGTTATTGAACACGAAGAAAAAAATTGAACTGCGAAATTTTCACACACAACAGTAGCGTCAGAACACCCACGATATGCACGCAATCCGGTAAGCTGGGTGCAAAATGATGTTCAAAAGCACATAGTAGGTCAGGCGTTTGGTTTTTCAAAATGTAAATGTCAAAATGACTCCAAAATCCGAAAGAAGCTGTCCGTCTCCAAGACTTGTTTATTCTCTATTTTCAGCTTACTATTTTATATCTTTTCAAGTGTGTATTGTGGAAATGAAGAATTAATAAGACGTTATTGTCCTGACAGGTCACAATACCTACTTAAAAATGTGTAAAATAATAAGCTGAAAATAAAGAATAAAGACGTCTTAGAGACGGACAGCTTCTTTTGAATTTTGAAAACATTTTGACATTTACATTTTGAAAAATCAAACGCCTGACCTACTATGTGCTTTTGAACATCAATTTGCACCCAGCCTACCAGATCGAGCCCATATCGTGGGTGTTGTGATGGTACTGTAATGTGTAAAAATTTCGCAGTTTAAAATTTTTTTTCTTTGTGTATAATAATAAAATGTGTGATATTGATGCATCATTATATTCAGATGAGCATGAGGAATCAAAAAAGAAATTAAAAAAATATTGTTGCTATTTGAAAAACAAAAGTTGACTATCAGTGCTCAGAAGCATCATAACAAAAAAAATATTTTTTACTGTCGAATCATAGAAGACATGAAACCATTTGAACAGGTTTTTGAATTTTGAAGATCGGATAAGGAATAACGATGCTACAGCGGTGGCCGTTTTTTATGCACCCCTCTGTATATATATGTGGAAAAAGAATTTCGCCTGCGGCGCTTCATGGGGGGGCTGAGCCCCCCCAAACCCCCCCTCGGCTTTTCCAACATCAGTTCTTTACTCGGCCGTACTTCTTTCTCCAAGCACGAGCCGCCACTGCCACAACGTTTTGTCAATTCCACCACAAGGAATAGTAAGGATACCGAACTGATGCTTTCAAACTTCCAGTCGTTGCTGTGTTCCTAATAAAACATCGAGCATTTCAACACAAAATTATGGTTGGAATAACTACAAGTAGTAGTTGGATTAACCACAACGTTTTGTTATTTCTGCCACAAGGAATGGTAAAGATTCCGAACTGATGCTTTCGAACCTCCAGTCGCTGCTGTGTTCCTGATGAAACATCGAGTATCTAACACAGAATTATGGTTGGAATTACTACAAGTAGTAGTTAAAGTTACCACAACGATTTGTTATTTCTACCACAAGGAATTGTAAGGACACTGAACTGATGCTTTAGAACCTCTAGTTGCTGCTGTGTTCCTAATAAAACATCAAGCCTTTCAACACAACATTATTGTTAGAATTACTGCAAGAAATAGTAGGATTTACCACAACATTTTGGTTATTTTATCACACGGAATAACAAGGATACCAAGCTGATTCTTTCGAACCTCCATTCGCTGCTGTGTTCCTATTTTAACATTAGGTCTTTCAACATAAATTAATTGTTGGAATAACTACAAGTAATAGTAGGATTTACCACTACATTCGGTAATTTCTACCACAAAGAATAGTGAAAATACCGAACTGATGCTTTCAAACCTCCAGTCGCCGCTGTGTTCCTAATAAAACATCGAGATTTTCAACACAAAATTATGGTTGGAATAACTACAAGTAGTAGTTGGATTAACCACAACGTTTTGTCAATTCCACCACAAGGAATAGTAAGGATTAGTCGGGGTGCTACGATTTTGAATACCGCAAATGAATTAGACGGGATGCCCTTTGGCATGATAACTACTCATACCAAGGTGATTAATTTTCTCCAAGGATGCGTCAACATTTCCCACTCAGAAAAAAAGATGGCGACGATTTTTGACAGGACCTGAATTTTTGTGAAACATAGGCATGTGGGATATGTTTTCTTACTAATTTTGACCTCCTGAACACGAATATCGAGTTTATTTTCACATCAGAAATCAAATCGACCTGATATTTCACATCTGAAAACCGCAAAAATAGCAGACTCTCGCTTATTTTCGGATTGAAAATTTTGTATGCCATTTACATCAATTTCCAGCCTTGAGCTCGTTAAATAGATTCCACGGAACAAGTTAACAGTGTAAGTTCTGCAAAATAACTCTACAAACATTGCCAGGGTGCGCCCCAAAACATACAAAATATGGGCTCTGGGAGCACATTTTTCTGCGGCTGATTTAAGGGATGTAAGTGGGAAATGGAAAAAGTTTTGCAACACACTTCACTGTTTTATATAGTAAGCTTACATATACTGAGGATTTATCAACATACAATGACAATTTCAGATAAAAAACCAAAAAAATATATTTTCATGATTTGTTGATAACTTTTTTTTCATTAATACTAAAAAACGTAGCTTTGATTTTGATGATGTTTTCCATCAAGGTAAATACATCAAGAAACTTTTTTCACCTGAAACAACTACCTTAGCTCAAAGTTTCGGTATAGCGACTCATAATTAAATCATTTTTCGTTAAACTTGCGGTTGCCAAACATCAGAAAAGCGTCTTTTGATTTTAAAGTTTTGTCCTTACACTTGTTCTAGAATGCAACATACGGCTGATGGTGAATCTTTGGTTAAATATTTTCTACGAGTATTTCTATCTCGCCCATGAACTCATTCAGGTGTCTAGAAATTTTCGGACTGGATATGCACCAACGGCGAAGGGCAGTAGGATCTCCAGTGTTATTACCAATTTAAAATTTGTTGTCTTGTGTGTGTTGGAATTTGCGAGAATGGAACTATAGTATTATCAGTCAAGGCGCAAAAACACCTAGGACGTGAACAGGCATAGAAAACGGACATGGAAAACATATGAAAAAGTGATCAGGTAGGCACCAAGACCTTTTCAACATTACGACTCTTATTTTGCAACTATAGTACCTATGATACATGGTGTATGTTTCATGCTCTTTGGCTTGTTCACGTCCTAGACGCTTTTGAGCCTCCATTAATAGCTCATTACTTTCATTCTCGCATTATTCTGACACACACAAGACAACAAATTTGAAGTTGGTGCCATAGAAATACGAATAACACTGAAGGTCCTACTAAACCTTTGCCGTTGGTGCATATCCAGTCCAGCAGACACCTGAATGAGTTCACGGGCGAGACAGAAAACTTAAGTCAAAGCCGTATGTTGCATTCCAGAACAAGTTCAAAGAAGGACTTTGAAATTATTAATAGACGCTTTTCTGATGTTTGGCAATTGCGGATCTGACGAAAATGCTGTATATTATATGAAACTTTGAGCTAGGGTGGTTATTCCAGGTGAGAAAGGTCTCTTGATGTATTTACCTTGATAAAGAACATCATCAAAATCAGAGCTACGTTTTTTGGTATCAATTGAACCTGTCATAAAAAAATTTTATTAACAAATTATGAAAATTTGTTTGTACGATATTTTGTTTCAAATCCCTATGGTATGTTGATGAATGCTTGGTATGTCATATTAAACAGTAAAACATATTGCACAACATTCTTCCTTTCACACTTACATTCCCCATCCAGCCGCAGCAAAGTGTGCTCCCAGCGCCCATTTTTGGTATGATTTGAGGCGCACCCTGGCGATGTTTGAAGAGTTATTTTGCAGAACTTAGACTGTTAACATGTTCTATGGGATCTATACAGCCAGCTCAAGGCTGAAAATCGCCGTTGATGGTACATAAAATTTTTAGTTCAAAAATTAGCGAGAGTCTGCTATTTTTGCGGTTTTCAGATGTGGAATATGAGGTCAAGTTGATTTCCAATGTGAAAATAAACTCCATATTCGTATTCAGGAGGTCAAAATTAGTGAGAAGACATGTGTCACACGCATATGTTTTGTAAAAAATCCGCTCCTGTCAAAAATCGTCGCCATCTTTTTTTCTGAGTGGGAAATGTTGACGCATCCTTGGCGAAAATTAATCACCTTGGTATAAGTAGTCATCATACCAAAAGGCATCCCGTCTAATTCATTTGCGGTATTTTGCTATTTTATGTCGCGTACCACCCCGACTAGATACCGAACTGATGCTTTCAAACTTCCAGTCGTTGCTGTGTTCCTAATAAAACATCGAGCATTTCAACACAAAATTATGGTTGGAATAACTACAAGTAGTAGTTGGATTAACCACAACGTTTTGTTATTTCTGCCACAAGGAATGGTAAAGATTCCGAACTGATGCTTTGTATGCTTTGTATGCTACTGAATAACTAGGTACAAGTAGTAGTTGGATTAACCACAATGTTATGTTAATTCTACCACAAGGAATAGTAAGGATACCGAACTGATGCTTTCGAACCTCCAGTCGCTGCTGTGTTCCTAATAAAACATCGAAATTTCCAACACAAAATTATGGTTGGAATAACTACAAGTAGTAGTTTGATCAACCACAACGTTTTGTTAATTCTACCACAAGGAATAGTAAGGATACCGAGCTGATGATTTCGAACCTCCAGTCGCTGCTGTGTTCCTAATGGAACATCGAGTCTTCCCATACAAAATTATAGAATAACTTACAAGTAGTAGTTGAATTTACCAAAACGATTGCCTAATCAATTTTACCACAAGGAATAGAAAGGATACCGAACTGATGCTTCCGAACCTCCAGTCGCTGCTGTGTTTCTCATAAAACATCGAGATTTTCAACACAAAATTATGGTTGGAATACCTACAAGTGGTAGTTGGAATTACCACAATGTTTTGTTGATTCTACCACAAGGAATAGTAAGGATACCGAACTGATGCTTTCGAACCTCCAGTCGCTGCTGTGTTTCTAATAAATCATCGAGATTTTCAACACAAAATTATGGTTGGAATAACTACAAGTAGTAGTTGAATTAACCACAACGTTTTGTTAATTCTACCACAAGGAATAGTAAGGATACCGAACTGATGCTTCCGAACCTCCAGTCGCTGCTGTGTTCCTAATAAATCATCGAGATTTCCAACACAAAATTATGGTTGGAATAACTACAAGTAGTAGTTGGATTAACCACAACGTTTTGTTAATTGTATCACAAAGAATAGTAAGAATACCAAACTAATGCTTTCGAACCTCCAGTCGCTGCTGTGTTCCTGATAAAACATCGAGATTTTCAACACAAAATTATGGTTGGAATAACTACAAGTAGTAGTTGGATTAACCACAACGTTTTGTTAATTCTACCACAAGGAATAGTAAGGATACCAAACTGATGCTTTCGAACCTCCAGTCGCTGCTGTGTTCCTAATAAAACATCGAGATTTTCATTACAAAATTATGGCTCGAATAACTACAAGTAATAGTTGGATTTACCCACAACGTTTTGTTAACTCTACCACAAGGAATAAGTAAGGATACCGAACTGATGCTTCCGAACCTCCAGTTGCTGCTGTGTTCCTAATAAAACATCGAGCCTTTCAACACAACATTATTGTTGGAATTACTGCAAGAAATAGTAGAATTTACCACTACATTTTGGTTATTTTATCACACGGAATAACAAGGATACCGAACTGATTCTTTCGAACCTCCATTCGGTGCTGAGTTCCTATTTCAACATTGAGTCTTGCAACATAAATTAATTGTTGGAATAACTACAAGTAATAGTAGGGATTTACCACTACATTCGGTTAATTCTACCACAAAAAATAGTGAAAATACCGAACTGTTGTTTTCAAACCTCCAGTCGCTGTTGTGTTCCTGATGAAACATCGAGTATTCAACACAGAATTATGGTTGGATTAACTACAGGTAGTAGTTAAAGTTACCACAACGATTTGTTATTTCTACCACAAGGAATTGTAAGGACACTGAACTGATGCTTTAGAACCTCTAGTTGCTGCTGTGTTCCTAATAAAACATCGAGCCTTTCAACACAACATTATTTTTAGAATTACTGCAAGAAATAGTAGGATTTACCACAACATTTTGGTTATTTTATCACACGGAATAACAAGGATACCGAACTGATTCTTTCGAACCACCATCCGCTGCTGTGTTCCTATTTTAACATCAGGTCTTTCAACATAGATTAATTGTTGGAATAACAACTACAAGTAATAGTAGGATTTACCACTACATTCGGTAATTTCAACCACAAAGAATAGTGAAAATACCGAACTGATGCTTTCAAACCTCCAGTCGCTGATGTGTTCCTAATAAAACATCGAGCATTTCAACACAAAATTATTGTTGGAATTACTACAAGAAATAGTAGGATTTACCACTACATTTTGTTTACACGGGATAACAAGGATACCGAACTAATGCTTTCGAACCTCCAGTCGCTGCTGTGTTCCTAATAAAACATGGAGCATTTGAACACAAAATAATGGTTGAAATAACTACCAAGTAGTAGTTGGATCACGGATTTCTGAATATAGAGCTGGATAGCTAATCACAATATACCCCCACCACAATTTTTGTCGAACGCGTGTTGGCCGCCATACTGTGCTAATTTTTAGTTACTTTAATGCTTGTGGGTTGGCAAAGCTGCGAATAATTGTCATCCCTGAGTGTCACTTTGATTGCCAAATGTCACCCAAATGTCAATCTATTGTCATTTTTTGACGTTTTTCTTGTTTATCCATTTCTTTGTGCGAAGTTTTCTCGACGTTTTTCAGCGATTTGTTGAAGAAAAAGACTTGATGTCGTCCTGTTTTGTGCCTAGTTGCAAAAATAGCGACAAACAAAACAAAACCGGCATAACCTATCATGTGTAAGTTCGATGTTTTTATCCGATTTTTCATTTATTACAAAAGAATTATTTCAGGTTTCCGAAACGATCAAAGTGGAGTGGCTCCAGGCCATCAGTAGGGATCAACAAACATTTATTCAGCAGCGTAACAATGAGAGCGTGTTTGTTCAGATCATTTCTTGGATGAAGCCTTCATGCGAATTGGATTGCTCAAGAAACTGAAACCCAATGTAATTCCTTCACTTGATTTGCCTACCCTGAGACCACGGTATACCTGAGACCCATTCCAGTAGCTTCAAAAAGCAGTCAAGCTATCCAGGAAGCTCCAACAACCACAAGCCAAGTTATGTCGGAATCATGACCAGATCAAGCTATGCCAAAAGCATCAACAAGCCAAGCTATGTCGGAATTATTATTAAGCACAAATAAACAATTATGTTATACTTCAATAATTGTTTTCATTTTATTTTTGTGATATAAATCAGGTTCGTGTTTGTGTTGTTTTGTAGCGTTTTAAAATCACTAGAACCGATCCAGTTCGGCTCTAAAATCAGGGGATCCGATAGGTTCTCGAAAATCCTTGCCCAATCAGTGATAGCGATTTTCGAGCTGAACTGGCTCCGTTCAAGCCAGTCGAAGACGCCATTAGTTTTTTGCTTGAGTTTCTACGTTTTGTCTTCGAAACAATTCATCAAATACCTTATTACGTTTCCAACATGTATGTAGTTAACTATTCCGAAATATAATGAGTTGCAATTTGTAATAAACAACAATAATGAAATCATAACCACTAACCAATAATTAAAAAATGAATAATAGGAAGATTCAAGAACCAAGAATCATTCTACGAAACAAAAGTACAAGCATCTTAGCTTTCTCCCTGTAGGACTCGTCCAGTTTCAGGTAATTATTATTTCACAATTAATATTTGAAACAAATGTTAACACCAATGCACAAAAGACGGCGGTTTATATTTTGAATCCGATTTGTTGCCCGTCAGCCAATAACATTTTAGCACAGTATGGCGGCCAGCTGGGTTCGGACAACACGCATGTGTTGTATTAGCTATCCAGGAGCGCGATTCTGTACTTGCCTACCGACGGCTATCGGATCGGTAGCTAGGGTGAGAACCAATCAAATTCGCTCCTGCCTAGCTACCGACACCGACAAGTGTCGGTAGGAGAGTACAGAATCGCGGCCCTGCTCTATATTCAGAAATCCGTGAGTTGGATTTAACCACAACGTTTTGTTATTTCTTCTCTACCACAAGGAATAGTAAGGATACCAAACTGATGCTTTCGAACTTCCAGTCGCTGGTGTGTTCCTGATGAAACATTGAGCCTTTCAATACACACTGATGTTACCCAATAAAATTAATTACCTAATTATAAAGGTAGTAGCTAGAAAACCGATAGTTTTTTCGCTGATCTAGACTCATGTAGATGTCCTCTACCTGGCATTTAAGCTATTTATCTGGCACAGAATTGCTGGAACACCTGTACTGTATTGGCTTCGCGAGTATTCAATATTCCGGCAATTTCGCTGCATGGCTCCTCCGCCAATTGTGCAGGTATGTGTCTTATTCGCGCGTCGAGGTCTCCAGCGTGTTTGGATCAGTATGCTAATTGGGATTGGAAATCTGGACTAGAAAACCCTGATTTTGGCCTAGTGTCAGTGTATGTACCTATCTGCAGTGTAGCCTAGCTTCTTAGTCACTTTCTTAGCTCATTGTGCTTGTTAGGGCTAAAAGCTGAAGACTAGAAATCATTCACTCAATCATGTTTATTACTGGCAACTTAAAAATTCAACAATTGTGCAATCTTTCGCATCACGTTGATTGACGCAATTTCTGCATAAATCACGCCGAATTTCTGGGAATCGGCGGGCGCCTCCGCCACTATTCCAACCCGTCCTCCAGCACACGTTGCAAGTGTTGCAACGATGACGTCGCGTGTGCACGGCAACAAACGCTCGCGAGGCACACAACTGGGTCTGCAAAAAGGTAGATGTACCGCTGTACGCACATGATTTGAATTATTTAACCAAGCTTTTTAGCTCACACTCGGTATCTTTGCTGCACCTTTTGCCTATCATGCCCCACGCACCGGTCGACCCAAAGAGTGCATAAACCCTCTCTCTAGCTCTAGCCGGCTCGCGGTTCTGCCAAAGCAAGTTTTTCACGGCAGTCAGTCACTCGGCAGAGCAGAGTGGAGTGAGGACAGTGCAGGAGGCGTGTACTGTGGTGACTGTGTAGAGTAGCCGTGGTGTGTAGTTAGAACCAGCAGCAACTGAGCACCGGTCTCACAAAGTGCGGTTTTTCCGATACCACTAACACACAGGCGATTAGATAAGGACTAACCGGTCGCGCCAAAAAAGCCGAAATAAATAACCAAAAAAAAAAAAATCGTAATAACTTAACAAAAAAGAGCAATGAGCGAATCAAAGAACGGAGCGGCGATGATCGGCGGGCCCGGTTTCGAATTTCGCAAGCCGGACGAAAGGACGAAATGGGAAAGCGTGAAACAGGCCATCTACGACCCGTCCTCGGGGCAATGCTTGGGACGTACGGGCAAAAGTTGGGGTAAGTTACCAAAAATTCTCATTATATTCCCTTTATAAAAGATATATATTACATAGATATAGAAGATATACCTACCTAGAATCAATTTTTATATATCGTCTCAAATCCCCTTCTACCGTTAGGTATGCAGGGTAACAATAACCTAATAAAAAAAGTTTGTTGTTTATATGCATAGTTTGTTTACAAACAAAGTTTACCAACCGGCAGAAACTACCATGCACAGACTAGAATGAAAAATTGTTTTCAAGTTCAGTAATGGAGTATTATACTAAAAAAAATTTTTGATTGAAATGAAAACTACATTGAAAAATAATTGACCCGTGTTTTTTTATTCAGTCAAAAACCGTTTCGTTTAGGCGCAATAAATAAATAACATCAACTATTTCTGACGTCACAGCGAGTCACCGCCTATACCGCCTGTGTAAATGACGTCAGATATAGGCCGAATATAGGAATTTCGTTCATTTATTGCGGCCAAACGATACGATTTTTGGCTGAATAAAAAAATACGGGTCAGTTATTTTCCAATTCAGTTTCTGATTCCATCGAAAAAAAAAATTTTTTTAAAAGTATAATACTCTATTGTAACACGACACAAAGTTGGATTACGGATTCAGCTGATAGGTACTTACACCAAACTAAGATAAGCGCTCAGGGTCTCCTGCTGGGATGAAACGTACTTGTGGGCTTAAGCTAAAAAAACTGTTTCGATATGGAATACTCATTCTCTGAATGCTGCACCATTTGTTTATCATGTGTTACTCATTCAGTGTTCGGCGGATTGTTGTTACTTAGCGTGTATTTGACACGTTTATTACAGAGTTTCTGCAGAAACTGGTGTTGCGCAAGGCTTGCGGTTGCAATTTGTTAAATTTGTACATAAGCAACAGGTATGAGATATGCAGTCGCATTCTGATTACTTTGGTATTGGTATAAGGTACCGAGTGAGCCATCATAAGCTGTTTCGTTTCCAGTCGAAAGGAATTCGTTCACCGTGTATGCTTACACCTGATGAATACCTTTAGGTATTCCTACACCAGCTTAATGGGTTTCTGCAAATTCTTTTATTGTTTATTTTCTTGACGGGATCCAAGGTCAGAAGGAATAATAAACATCTACTCATTAAACGCTGCATGGTGAATTTTGAGATCGAAAGCTCTTTACAATAATTTTTAAAGCTATGCGCTCCAGTGAATTCACGCGATTAATGAATGAACATTGTTCCAGTGAGCCTGTTTTCCATTCAAGAGTCGAGGGTACCCTTTTTCCACCAGTGCAATATTATGTATCACTACTTCTACTACTACTACTACTACTACTACTACTACTACTACTGCTACTACTACTACTACTACTACTGCTACCATTGTGTCTATATTTACTACAATAGTAACAGCACGTAACGTCACTGATGTTTCATTTTATACCTGAAAGAAGAGTACCTATACTCTTCAAATTTTTAGCGCACTTCTCCAAACGGGAAGGCGCTTTTGTCCTCGCTTTGTCCGTCCATCCGTCCGTCCGTCCGTCACAGCATCTAGTCCTAGACGAAAAGGTTTTTGCGAAAAAATTTTACTCCATTGGGTAGCTCATGACCTTGTATCCCGAACCAAGAAAAATCTTGACGAAATAATAATAAACAATGACAATAATAACAATTTAGTGTGACGCGGCATCGCCGTTGAATGCTGCATTTCAGAAGCCGGCCTCATCTCGAAAGTTATCACATGCGAGGAAAGACCCGATCTTATCATTTTACCATAATACATATGGGGAGTTATATTTAGAGGATGATTTGAACTTCATTTTAATGAAAATTTCACATCGGTGCGAGGTGCAGGCCAATAGTTATTAATTTTTGAAAATGACTCCGAAACTACGGCTCGGCCGCAAATGATTTATTCGTTGCTTGCTGGTGCTTGATATCCTTTCCTCCAAACAAAACCAAATTCAATACAGAAAATATTTCAACTCGAATGGGTAGCTCATGGCCTTGGTACGCGAATCAAGAAAAATTTTGCCGAAATAATCATGAACAATTACAAAAATAACATTTTGGTGTAGGGCGGCTTCGCCGATCAAGTGCTGGCATTCGCGGTAAGATGTAGAAAGTTGCGATATGCAGGCAACTACAATTTCTTAATGAAATACATCACTGCATGTACGGCATTATATTTAGAGAACAATTTGAACTTTCTTTTGACAAAAACCCCACTTCGATCCGACCGTCGGGTCAATTGATATCAATTTTTGAAAACGACCGCAAAGCCACGGCTCGGCGCATATTACACGACCCTACAAATTTAAAATCAGACGTGCCGAAATAGTAATTGAACATTTTGAAATAGCCAATACTAGGTACCTGAAGGATAATGGCACTCAAATCACGAAACATGTTCGCTCAATAACAAAAAAAAAAGTAGGTAGGTATCACTAGAAATCATGTGACAGGCTACCATTTTTTCGGTTTTTCGATAAAAAAGAAATGTTCCAATTCAAAAGTGCGCCCGATATTCGTGTTCAGGAGGTCGAAATCAGTTGAAGAACATTTTTTTATATAAGTAACAGAATGACGCTTATGTGGCCGGTTTGTCTGTCTGTCTGTCTGTCTGTCTGTCTGTCCGAGTCCGTGCAGAAATTAAGACGCTGTACTCCTTCTCGAGAATTGAAATAAGAGTCTTGGAACTTTTTTCCGATTAATAGCTGATGTCCCCAAGGGTGACCAATGGGCACTATTTTTGTTATCCATACATCGTTATCATTATTCTCAAAAAACAGAGATCTCCTGTGCACTTCGATGAAGTTGAACTTCTCCTCGGGAAATAAAGCTACAGCCCTTGAAGATTGAACTTTATCCGGTGGATAGCTTAGGTCTTCAAGGACCAAATAGGCAGGTTGGCTTCCATAATTCGGCCGCCATCTTGGCTGCCATATTGAAATTTCTTATTAGTGGAACGATTGTCATGAAACTTGAAACTTACCCTTGTCTAGTACGATCATTCTTATTTTCAAGCCAAATTTCATGATTGCCTCACCATCTTGGCCGCCATATTGAAATCTCTTATAAGTGGAAGGATTTTCATGAAACTTGAGAGTTACGCTTGTCTCGTACGATCATTCCTATTTTCAAGCTGAGTTTCATAATTCTGCCTCCATCTTGGCTGCCATATTGAAATCTCTTGTTAGTGGAACGATTTTCATGAAACTTGGAACTTTCCCTTGTCTAGTACGATCATTTTGATTTTCAAGCCGAATTTCATGATTCTGTCGATATTTTGGCCGCCATATTGGAATTTTTTGCCCAAGACGGTAGAACCCTTATCACTTAACATCTTGCGTTCACTAATCCTCCAAAAAGGAAGTGCGCTACTGAGCCTCATGCCCATGAGGCGTATTCGCTTATTTATTGAGTAAGCAGGGTCCCAATCCCACTATTGCCAAATTCTACACTTATTTACCCCAAGACCAAACCGGCTTACTGCTTGAGCTAGGGTCATCTTTGGGGCAACTTGAAACTTGAAGACTCGACCTTACTCTTCCTAGCAATCAATCTCTTTTCCATGGCGCGTGTTTCACCCCACTATACGTCAATGTTACCAACTTTGCATAAATTTGAGTAATTTGACCCACATTCTGTCTTAAAGTTGCTTATCTACATCATAATAGATAGGTACTCCTATTATACAGGGTGGTCCAGGTTATAGTAGCAATAATTCACCATTCGATGGTCCATCGGAAACTAAGTCGACATGCATGATTTAATTTTTCTCCAAAACGCTTCCTAAGGGAGATAGAGCCCTTCAAAGTTCAGTTTTTAAAATCATCTTTTTGCAATATCTCTCAAGTCATCAAAGTGATTTTCATCAAATTTAGTACAAATACCTAATAAATACCCATCACTTGACGTAGATAACTTTTGTCAACATTATCCAGTGGCGTAGATACCGGGGGATTGTTCAACTTCTCCCACCCCATTTTCTACGCCACTGGATATTTTTAAAAATTATGCTTTTTTTGTAATTCCTTGTTCAATTCAGAAAAAGAGTTACTCGTGTAAAATTTTGATTAGAGGCTTCATTTCCGTGATATTTGGGTTTGAAAATTTGGAAAACGCTTCGAGATCGCGACTTTCGAAGGCCTAAAAATTAAAATCCAAGAAAACTCATGATTCCTCAACTGGAATAAGTTTTCTAGGTCGTTTAAGTTGATTTACAGCCATTTTTTGCTGAGAAACGCGGCGTTTCCAGAAAAAAACAATTTGGAATCTAGAAAGTGTCGATTTTGAGACGTTTTCCAAAGTTTAACACCCAAATATCTCGAAAATCAAGCCTCTAATCAAAATTTTACAAGAGTAACTTTTTTTTTAATTGAACAAGGAATTCGAAAAAATATAGTTTTCCAAAAATATTCAATGGCGTAGAGAATACGGCGTGAAAAGTAAAACAACTTCCCCGTATCTACGCCACTGGACAATTTTGACAAAAGTTATCTACGTCAAGTGATTGGTATTTATTTTATAAGTAATTGTACCAAATTTGGTCAAAATCGCTTTGATGACTTGAGAGTTATTGCAAAAAGAAGATTTTGAAAACTGAACTTTGAAGGGCTGTATCTTTCTTAGGAAGCGTTTTAGAAAGAAAAAAAAAATTATGCATGTCGACCTGGTTTTCGATGGGCCATCGAATGGTGAATTATTGCTACTATAACCTGGACCACCCTGTATACAAAAACACGAGTGAAGTATACTTTTCACCGCATTTCCACCTTGACGAAAATCGCTACTGTATCCGCTCTGTCCCTGTCCGTCCGTTGTTGGAACTTCTTCAAGACCAAACGTTCTAATTTGTAATTCTTTCGCTAATACGTAGCCGGAACCCCCAAAGCTTTATAGCTTATTAGCAATTCTTTAGCTAATATATAGCTGCTACCCCAAAACTTAGCCTAGACTGTATTAAAATCTCATAACTCGACGTCAAAATAAACCAAACAGCCCTCAACCAACGTGAAATCTGACGTTGTGTAATATTATAATCATTTGGCCAATACCATAGCTGCCACCCCCACCTAGGGATGGGCAAAATTATTGATATATCAATAAATTTATCAATATATCGATATATCAACTAATGATACCATTTTTAAAACATATCGATATATCAAATATCGATAATTATCAAAATATCAAATGTCGATAACTATCAAAATATCAAATATCGATAAATGTTAACATATATCAAAGTATAGATAATGGCTATCATAACATTAAAATATCATTAAATCAACGATAAAGACCAAAGACCGCCAAAGAAGTAAGTTTCACTTATCATGTAAGTCTAGATTGAACATATATGTAGATGATATATTTTTCATATTATTACTTGATATCCTCATTTTCATATTGATATTATTATAATTATCAATTTTTGATACTTTGATATTTATTGATATTTGATATTTTGATAATTATCAATGTTTGATACTTTGATAATTATCGATATTTGATATATCAATAATTATCGATATTTTTTTCTTATCAAACTTTGATACCCGGATCACGATATCGACCATCCCTACCCCCACCCAAACTTGATCCAGGCTATCGGATTTTCAACTCACACCAACTTCAAGATAAATCCTTCTTCTTTGACCATCTGCAAGTGCTTGTTGGCTCGTGACAGCGATATGTTTAAAACAGGGTGATAGAGAATGCCTTGTGATTTTGTACTTTGTACTGTTGTATCAGATTTTGTACTGATTTTGTACCTTTTTTGCAATGGTACAGGAACTTTCGTGGCCACCCGTAATTTCAGATTTTGCTGTATCTAGTAGCCAATGGTATGAGGATATCATTGTTTCTCAGCTCGATGTTTCAAGGTTGCATAGTTACAGAAATACATTTTTTCTCGTGAGGTGACTTTTTACGCTGCACTGCGCCAAATTTCACAGGTGGCTTCAAATATCTAATCAAGAAGGTACCCAAGTTGGGTCGATTAATTTGACAGACAATTTGTTTGGTTGCTATAAACAGTTTTGCTTTGAGTTTTGCAAAAATGGCTTTGTAAATTGTAACAATAACAATAATAATAAATGTGACATGGCAATATTAGAAATGAATTTTTCGTCAATAATGAAATCGACACAATGATATGGCCGAACTTATCGCCCGACATCAATCCAATTGAGCACATATGGGATGCTCTCCAAAGAAGACTGTCAGCACTACCAGTACCTACAACTCACTACAAGACAAGAACTTATTGATGCCCTAGTCGCGAGGTGGAGAGAAATCTTTGTGGCAACTGTAACCTGTTCAAAGACATGTTTAGACGCCATAAAAAAAAATAGTGCGGTCCAGACCAGGTCCAATTCTCTACTGAAATGCTTTGCCCCTTTCAATAGGGTGACCACAAAAGTTCCTGCTATTTCAAAAAAGTACAAATTTGCAAAGTACCTACCTTTCAACGCCACTGAGCATATCGCTGTCACAAGCCAACAGGCTTTTGTAGATGGTAAAAGTAGAAATATTTATTTTGAAGCTTGTGGAAGCCACTTTATAATTTGATAATTTCCAAGATCATGACGGCTCGTTGAAGGCGAATAACTTTTCGGGTGTCCCACTTCAAATTGTGACTAGTATACAGGGTGTTTCATCCTCCACGGCAATCGCGTTTCACTCGAAAACCATGCGTCCTAGAAAAACACAATTTTCATTGCATCATCTATTATAGCTAAAATCTTCCGAAAAAAAAAGATCTTTCGAAATACAGGGTGGTTCAAAAACAACGTGTTTGAGAAATGCTCATGTTTTTACATGATTCATCTCTATACTAGGTTAATTAATCATGGTACAACAATAAGGATCATTTCTGAATGAGTTGAGTTTTCATCAATTTTGGTTAATATCGTTTGGCAAAAACGAATACACCTGCCAATACACAACGATATGTATTGGCAGAATACGTTCAAATAAAAACTAGTGCGAAGGTTTTTTATTGCTTCAACATCATTGACCTAGTATAGAGATGAATCATGTAAAAGCACAAGTATTTCTTCAACACGTTGTTTTTGAACCACCCTGTATTTCAAAAGACCTCTTTTTCTGGAAGATTCCATCTAATATATGATACAATGGAAATTTTGTTTTTCACAAAGAAGCATAGTTTTCTAGTTAAACGCGATTGTCGTGGAGGATGAAACACCCTGTACATAGATCAAACCGCCCCCATTTAACTTGAAATATTATCAAGCTTGCAACTTCTACATCAGAAAGTTTAGCGTTTCAATTCTTACGCTAATACATAGCTGTTACCCCCAAAGAAAGTCTAGGATGTATTACAATTCCATAAATCGTCGGCAGGATAGATCAAACCGTCCTCATACGGTTGTTTGCCCTGGCGTCGAGCGGTTCTAGCGTCAAAATAGCTAGATTTGACAGGTAACTAGCTAGCGGAAAACAGTGTAACAGAAATGTGTCCCTTTGCTCGAAAAGATGCAGGAAATTATCTGTAAGCCGAGCAACCATCATAATAATACTACAAAGTTATTTCGATTGTGCTTAACAGATCACTGAGCGATGTTCCCGTTTATTTTCGGCGGTTTCGGAGTTTTCTACTCCGGGCACCGAGCCAATGTCAATCATGGCAATCATCTTAAATTGGGGAGGTATGGTGACTTGTCGAGCCTACGGCGATTCAAGCGTGAGGCTATTCGACGCTAAAGACTGCATTCCTCCAAACGATTCGAAAAAACATCAATATTTCGTATTGATAGCGCTACTACTACTACCACCACTACCACTACCACTACCACTACTACCCCTACCACTACCACTACCACTGCCATTGCCACTGCCACTGCCACTACCACTATTTTCGATCAAGAAGTAACATGAATGTGTCAAGTTCACCTTGTCAACATTTTGTAGTCGTCGCCATTGACGGCACTGACCTAATATAGTAATTGCACTTTCAATTTTCACTCCCCCCTCCCAACATGGAACGGAAACTATTGTAATCGTGCAGAAAAAAGTTAGAGAAAAGATTGAATACATTTTTGGAGGAAAACATTTTGAACTCAGACCCAATGGACCAGGGAGCTGGTGCCTCAAAACTTACGTCATAAGGTACATGATTTTAACCCTGTAGGTCTGATGTGCGTTGATAAGGTTGTTAAAAATTTCTTTGTCTTCCATGTCAGACCGGGGGCTTTAGGCTGATATAGGCTTGTCAATTTTCTAAAAATGTCAAAAATTCATGTCATAAGGTACATGAATGAAACCAAGGGGCTTTTATGTGGGATCATACCCTCAATCAGAAATCGGGTCATATGACAAATTTTTTGGGAGCTCTTGGTCCATAAGACAAGTTTGGAATTTTCAAAAAAGGCCAAAATTTACCTCCTCCTGGAAACTTCTCGTTTGGCCCAATTTTAGGGATGAACAACAATTCTCACATGATCTTTTACGCAGGTTTCGAATCTGTCCACAATTTTTTTATTGGTACATCGCTTACAGGGTGCAACATCGAAAAAAATTTCTCAAATCGTACACCCTGTACCTTAACATGGAGTTCGATTCCGTTTTTCATCCTGATTACAGATATATATCACACTTGGTGAGTTAGTCAACAAAACGCCTGTGAAATAATTGATAAATTTTGGTCCTTTTTTGAAAATTTCAAATTTGTCTTATGGACCGAAAGCCCCCAAACATTTTGTGTTACGACCAGATTTTTGATCAAGGGGATGTTCCCACACAAAATCCAGTTGGTTCCATTCATGTACCTTATGACGTAAATTTTTGTAAATTTTTCCGAAAATTGACAGGCTCATACCAGCCTAAAGCCTCCGGTCTGACATGTAAGACAAAGCAATTTTTAACAACCTTATCAACGCACACAAGACCTACAGGGTTAAAATCATGTACCTTATGACGTAAGTTTTGAGGCACCAGCTCCCTGTCCACAAGATTTTCGAGTTTTCTCTAAAAAAACTACGAATTTTCTTACTTTTTTTCCCGTGAATAGATTTCCACCAATAGTTTTTTCAAACAGGAGGCAACTGGTTCCGAAACATTTTCTAACAATTTTGTTCTCAATTTCCCGAGGATTTCCCTGTTGGAAATGTAAAACTGGCCTGGGTTATCGAGACCGGACTTATGGAGCTCAAAATGAAGCTCTTATCAGGGAAAATGTCAGTTTTTCAATCCTTTTCTCAAATTCTAACTTCCTACCCGATCGAAGGGACGTCTCATACAAAAATTTCCATCTGTTCCTTTGCTACTCGTCACTTTTGGAACTTGCACATTATTGTTACGTATTCCGCATACGGGTTTGTTTATAGTTAAGACGATCGTTTCAAAACACATACTGTTTATTACTGCGTACTACAATAAATACACGCCAACAATTATTTACGCTTGGAAATATCGCTGAGACTACTTCGCTTTTATCGCACTCGATCACTTCCAATTAACAACTGACTGCCTAGGCCGATCCGTGCTTTATATATGCCTCCGATTAGTGTTCCCGAACTTCCCATCGTCCTCCAGAAAATTCCACAGTGAGCCGGCATACGAGTCCTAGACGACTACCAAATAATCACACACCTTTCGCGTGCTTCCCCTGTGTTGTGGAATGTCGGCGCCTCCGCCAATTCGGCTGATGTTTTCTGATCGACCGTTCAAGTCTCCCCTGTAATTTCAATCGCAAGCCATCACGTATATTCCGGAAATGTTCAGAGTTCGGCACTTGTGCACTGCAACCTATAATGGAAGAGTCTAGAAAGATCGCGTGAACGCCCTTCTGTGGTTTTTACAGTTTTTTTTCATTTACAAAATACGGCTACGAACTTTGTTTTTTTCTTTTGGACGCAAATTTTCTGTTTGGCATTGGTGAGCAGCTTTTTTATCATCTTTTCAACAATGTTTCACAACCCATAAAAAATTTACGCTCAAATTCTGATTTTTACTGCCAATTTCTTTAATTTTGCCGCAAAAATCAATTTTCTATTTTTTGGCGAAATTATTATAAAATCTCAAGTTGGAGCACAGCAAGGAGACCCATTGGGACCTCTAATTTTCAGTCTGACCATACACCCTGTGATCAAAAAATTATTATCTGAACTAAACGTCTGGTATTTGGATGATGGCACACTGGGCGGCAACCCAGAGTTGGTTTTGGAAGATTTAAAGCTTTTGGTAGAAGAATTTAAATCAATTGGCCTAGACTTCAACCCAGCAAAATGCGAACTTCTTTTCTTATCAGAGAAGAGCATTGAAGTTTTAGAGAAGTTTGAGAAAGTCCTACCAGGGATTAAAGTAATCCAGAAAAATGAGTTTTCGTTGCTGGGGGCTCCAATTTCTCTCGAAGGAACAGCCACATTTTTGGAGAATAAGTTGATAGAAATGAATAGAATTCTCAATCTTTTGCCTAGCCTGCATTCTCACGTTGCTCTTGTTCTTTTAAAATATTGTTTCGGTATGCCTAAATTGACTTATCTTTCCAGAACGACACCAACATGGTTATTTCGAGATCAGATCCTAGAGATTGATAGTGCAATTAAAAACACATTGGAAAGTATTTTGAATGTAAAATTAGATAGTGTGCAATGGTCTCAAGCTTCTCTACCTATAAAATTCGGTGGTCTTGGTATACGTTGTGTTTCTGCAGTTGGTCTGCCAGCATTTCTGGCTTCATCTTTTGGCGTCTTAGATCTTGTTTCTTCCATATTACCCATAAATAGTGACATTTCTGAGATATGCCATTTAGATAAGGCTATTACTGCTTGGAAGCTTCTTTGTTCTGAAGAAACTCTGCCTAAGCATAAAGAATGCCAAAAAAGCGGGGACGTAGCATTAATAAAACACTTTCTTGACGCTTTTATTGCTTCAGCTCCGTTACCCGAATTGGCCAGAATACATGCAGTGTCCGCACAAGAGTCCGGCCATTGGCTTCATGTTATCCCATCTCCTAATACAGGAACTCTTCTTGACAACTCATGTCTACGGGTCGCTGCTGCTCTTCGATTGGGCTGCGACATTTGTCAAGAACATATCTGTCTTTGTGGGAGTCCTGTGGACTGCAAAGGACGTCATGGCTTGAGCTGTGTTAAAAGCGCTGGCAGATTTTCGCGACATTCCATGTTGAATGATATAATTAAGAGAACGCTCAACTCCATTGACATCCCTTGCCTTCGAGAATCTTCAGGTCTCTTTAGAGACGATGGTAAAAGACCAGATGGTCTAACACTGACTCCATGGTCCAAGGGCCGGTCTCTTGTATGGGACGCTACATGTGTGGACACTTTGGCAGCATCTTATGTACATTCAACCTCTATTAAGGCAGGTTCAGCAGCAGAGACAGCTGCACAAAAGAAACACCGCAAATATTCAATCATCAAAAATTCTTATACCTTTTTAGTATTCTCAGTAGAAACATTCGGTCCTTGGAGTAGAGAAGCTTCTGATTTCATTGATATTTTAGGTTCAAAATTAAAATTTACCACTGGTGATCCTCGTTCTGCGAGATACCTCAAACAAAAAATCTCAATTGCAATACAACGTGGGAATGCAGCTAGTGTTTTAGGTTCTCTTCGTTCCATTCCTTCTACTAAACTAGAAGAAATTTTTTATATTGTTACGTAGCACTTACCGAACTTTTAAATTTTATTATATCATTTTATATATTTTTAAAACTTCATTCCTGCAATAAAGACTTTATTTCCGTTTACAGAAAAAAATTATTATTAAAAGACGGGGTAAATGCAAGAAAACCTTCGAACACTCACCCTTTATACTTACTTACTTCACGGACATTGATTGTATAGAAGAAAAAATTAA
The DNA here is from genome assembly GCA_949128115.1 of Anaspis maculata. Classification (NCBI taxonomy): domain Eukaryota; kingdom Metazoa; phylum Arthropoda; class Insecta; order Coleoptera; family Scraptiidae; genus Anaspis; species Anaspis maculata. Next base: position 85,898,327 of record OX421964.1, on the reverse strand, counting down.
TAATGTAACAAAAAAGTAATTACACTCAATTTCGTCAACTTTCACCAGTAAAAAGATTTGTAAAAGAACACAATTATTGTTTTTCACATTATCGATGATTTCAGAGAATTGCACGACTCGTGAGAGATTGCTTTGTTTCAATTGAGGTACTTTGGTTCATTTGTGGGCTGCTAAAATGGCTCAAAATTACTTTAATGCTAACAAATTTGACATGATCATAACTTACATTACATATACTTATTATTTTAGGAAATGAGATTATTGGACCATTTATTTTCGATTTCAATCCAAATGGCGAACGCTACCTTGAATGCGTTAGAACCAAATAATACCAGCTATAAGGGAAATCGTTCCTGAAGATGAAGATGGTTCAAGCAAGACGGTTGTCCAGCTCAGAATACACCAGGATTTAGGGAACTCCTGGCGCAAACATTTGATCAAAGGATAATTACAAACAATTAGTACATTCCATGGCCCGCCCGGTCACCGGATCTGACCCCTTGCGATTTTCATCTCTGGGTCGAACTAAAAATTAAGTTTACGAGATCGATCCTCCACAAAACAGAGAGATACTCGAGACAATTTGATGACAGTTCCATCATCAATTAATTTGTCAGCGATGTTTCCGCTTTTAGTGAATGTGGAAATATGTTATCACTTTTGAGGCATTTTCAATTTGCTCTTGATATAAAAATGTTTTTCCATTTTGCGTTTATAAGAAAGACATTTGGATACGCAAATGACGTCATTCGCGTATCGATTGAGGCTCCATTTCGACGATACACATTTTTTTAATTCCAAAGATTGGCAATATCAGCGGGCATACCATCCACACCACGCATGCACAGGCGTATTATAGCAGAAGCCTAAGAAGCCCGGGCTTGCGGCGCGAAAATTTCAAGGGCGCAAAATTCTGGGAAAGGAAGTTTTTTTCCAAGGAAATATTAAAATCACGGGTCGGTCGGGATGAAATAAATACAAAACAAATGCTAGTTACTACAATTCCTATTATTGAAAAATACACATCTAACCGTGGGTTCCACAAAAAAGATAATACGAGATTAGTTGATTCGCGATTTTGTTTGTCAATTTTTAGCTGAGTGATCAACAAAAATGCTGGTTTATCCCTCAATAATGAAAAGATGATGGGTCTAGTACAGATTTCAGGCATTTTTTGGGGTTAATCGCCTAGCATTCAGCAAAAAAAAGTTCAGTTAATCTGCAATCAGCCTTGATCGCTGATCATCTTTTTTGTGGAACTGACGGTATGAAACAGTTATTTCAACAATGTGGGTACCCCATTTTGTCTCATCTTTATCAAAATTAAGTAAAAAAAAAGCAAACGAAGAAGAAATTGCCATGATAAACACTAGAAGAGATTCGGTAAAACAAAATAAAAATCAATGAGGGGGGAAGGGAAAGCGCAATCTTTTTTAGGCTTTGGGCGCCCAATTAGCTTGATACGCCACTGCACGCATGACAGCACCCACTGAGCTTTAACATGATTTCGCAGAAGGGGTTCATTGCAGAAAAATCTGGCTAATTTCTGGCTATTATTGTCAAGTTAGTGTAATTGTAATGGTTGTAATGTAATGGTTTTATTTTCGAACTTCTTTGCATTTTTATTTTTAGACATTTCTTCAAATAAATTGCTTATAGCATCAATTAAGTGCTATAATAATGTGCAAGTATCAAAACTGTGAAAAGGATAATGGACAAATTATCGATAAAAATAGATAATGCACATTTTGTACCTTTACTTATTATCTTGAAAAAACAAACGGGACATTTAAAATTGAATTGAATCATCTGGCATAGTCATAAAATTGCGCAAGGTCATTCTAACCCAACCGACTCTGTATCTTCTATGATAACAAAGTTACCCATGGTAGTAAGTACCTATCACCAATTTGGGACGCACTGTATACAGGATGACGCAAAACAGCGGGAGTCACCCTCGAGATTACTGATATTTGTGCCTGTTTAAATCTGATTTGCAGCATTCAGCAGGGCGCTTTCGAAATTCTTCACGGAAGCCAAGATCATTGCATGTAAGATAAAAATGTCCAGATTAAAGCTGAGTTTATACAGGGTGGTCTAGGTTTAGTAGATCTCTCACAAATGAGCATAAAAAAAAATACCAGGATTTTCTTTAGAAATCAAATATACAGCTGATTCAAAAAAAGCAGACCGAAACAATACACGATATACTGGAATCTATTATGAAGCCCATAAAAATTGTTATACTATACAGAGTGAGTCACAAAACGAAAAACCCATTTTCTCTATAGATATCCTGAAAAAACCTCAGTACAAAACCGTGCGATATGCTATACATCGGTTGAGGGACCAAGGGACCACCTGAATAATTCTGAGGCATTTTTGAAGAAAAATAATTTTTGAGCTTTCTGACTCACCCTGTATAGAAATCAGAAATTCGATACACATCCAATATCTCTTTGCCATGATTCTGCTATATATCAACAGTTCACATAAATCTTTTGGAATAACGAAACTAGAAGAGTTTGAGGAACCACCCATTGACCCCTCATACCTTTAAAAATGAATGTCGAAGAAGATGTTTTTGTAGGCTTATGATAGATTCCATTTCACCAAATATTGTTTTGGTCCGACACTTACGAATCACTCTGCATAAAAACATAAATATTGTTTTGGTCCGACACTTACGAATCACTCTGCATAAAAACATTATGTAAATTCACAATTTATTCACGTTCAATCCAGAATCAACAACAAAAAGATCGAAGGGATTTTTCTTTAAACGGAAGCTATAAGAGGTTATAACATGGGTGTTGATAAACGGACCTCTTTAGGGAGGGGAAATTAAGGCCTTTGTCATGACAAGTGTGCGCGGAGCATGCCTTCAGAAACTAAAAGAGGGGACACAATATAATGACTCCAGTGAAGAAGGGTGATCCGATTGATTTATAAACCATATAAAATCATGGGCATGGGGGGCAAATTAGGGGCTCTTAGTAAAGATATATATGCGTCAGCTAATCGACATACCCATACATTTCGGTCTTGTTGTCGATAAGTATGGTGCAAAAAGTTTCAATGGTTTTTTACGACTTTCATCGATTTTTAGCTCTATTTTTTGTTTTACGACGCGTTCTTTCTAGCTTCTCCCCGCCCATTATCCCCATTTTGCTCCCCGGTCCCGTTGATGTCTTTTGGTAGCGTATTGCCACAATAAAATTGTCTTTTAGTGGCTTTCTTACGATTTCTTGCGATATTTCTCCCTGTTTTTTTTATGACGCGTTATTCTTAGCTTCTCCCCGCCCAACCCCTATTTTGCTCTCTGGTCCGGTTGGTGTTTATTCTTTTGTTCAGTATCATTTCCATTTCGTTCAGGGAGTTGCGTATCCGCCCGGCGCTGAAAATACACTGCGTAGTTTCCTAACTTTCATAGATTTTTTCTCAAAACTTTGTGGATCTTCAGCAAAATTTTCTTTGAAAAACCTCCTTGGTCACTGTTGGTAGTCCATTCCTACTTTTAAAATGATCGAGATCGAGTCCTCTTTATGACACCGTCACCGGTAACCAATACTTAAGGCTAAGGGAACGTTTACCACCTGCAAAATTAACATTTCCCAGCTTTTCCGCTACAATTATCCACCGACACGTACGTTTTCTTAGGAATCAAAACTTGAGATTTAGTCAAGAAATTTCATTGTTCTCTCATGTTTGCATTATTGCATTAGCTAAGAACTTCAATGGCTTGCTAAACATGCTACACATCCCACTCTTGTGAAATATATCACTTTCCACACTAGTTATGTAATATACTTTTTTTCCAGATTGAAATGTTTGAGGTCGTAGGGAAAATAGTGTACACAACTCGTTGGAAAGTGTATTTCTTGTACACGTAGGGTTTCCGCACTCGCCGCAAGTGGCTTATGCTAAGCATTGCACTTGTGTGAAATATATCACTTTCCAGTCTTTCCACACTAGTAATGTAATACAGGGTGTCCAGAAACTAGCGGAAAAGCTCTCCAGTATGTTGTAAGGGGCCTTCAAGAAATTCCGAAAAAACGATGAAAAAATGATGAAAAAATGATGAAAAAATTCTTCGACTTTCATTTTTGCGGTTATCAAGGGTCAAGGGACAGCCCTTTAAACCCTTCTAGTTTTGTCAATTCAAAAGATTTCAGTTCACCGTTGACGGCAGAATTATGAGAAATGAATATCTACCACTGGATGTGTTTTGAATTTTTTTTATTTACAGGGTGAGTCAGAAACTAAGAAAATTATTATTCGAATGACCAGTTTTAGACCCTCTCGGGCTTCAAAAATGAGAGTCGAAGATTTTATCAATATTTTTTTTGAAATTTCCCAAAGGGTCCTACACAACGTGCTGCAAAGCTTTACCGCTATTTTCTGGACACCTGTATACAATTTTTTTTAAGATTGAAATGTTTGAGGTCGTAAGAAGAATAGCGTACACAACTCGTCGGAAAGTGCATTTTTTGTAGACGCGTAGGGCTTTCGCATTCGCCACAAGCGGCTTATACGAAACACCCCATGTGAAATATCATCACTTTCCACACTAGTTATGTGATATACTTTTTTCATGATTGAAATGTTTGGGATCGTAGGAAAAATAGTGTACACAACTCGTTGGAAAGTGTATTTCTTGTACTCGTAGGGTTTCCGCACTCGCTGCAAGCGGATTATGCTAAACTAAACATCCCACTCGTGTCAAATATATAACTCTCCACACTAGTTATGCAATATGCTATTTTTTACTTCTCATCGAATTTTTCGAAAAATTAGAAGTAATCGCGAAAAAAAATTTATTCGTTTTTTGGACTCTTCGTAGGCTAAAACGTCCAGATCTGTCAAAAAAAAAATTCGTGACAGTCGGTCTGTGCGTATGTTTGTGAAGAGTGATTGAATGAATTTCTCCTCAAAGTAGGCCTCGGTCTCCTTGGTAGCCACCTTTTTCCGCCAGATTTTCAGGAATCATAGGCGATTTGAGGAGAAATTTATTCGATCACTAGTTAGTCAGTTTTTTCTCAACCCGCCGATTTATTCCTAAACCGTCTGACCGATTTTGACCAAATATGGCATACACGTAGGCTTTATGGTGAAAAAAAAACAAAATTTTCAACGTGATCTCTCAGCGTGAAATGTCACTGTCAAAGAGTGACAGGAAATTTTGACCCAACGATTTTGATAGCTCATTTTGAAGCCCTTGGAAAACTCCATTCATAACATGTAAAGTAAAAGTTATGACGTGTCTGTCGTCTGTCAAAAGTAATGAGCTGTCAGAAACTTTTGACGTTCAATAACTCGAGAAGTACCGAACGGATTGCAACCAAATTTGGTTTGAAGCTAGAGTACCCGCCAGGGACTCGATGGAACATGTGTAGCTCTGATGGAAATCAGGCGTGCAACTTGTATTGAAAAAAAAAACAATTTTCTTTAGAAAACAGGTAAAACAGGGCTTGCCTGGATCGATTGCAATACAACTTTGTGAACATGCATCTAAAGGTGCGTTCAGTCAGCTCATTTAGCCGCAAGTTTTAATTTTAGTCGTGAGCGCTGTCTCGCTTATTGGCTGTTCTTAGGAGGCTGGTTTGTAAGGGCCAATAGGCGTCGCTGCCCTTGCGACTAAAATTAAAACTTGCAGCTAAATAAGTTGACTGAACGCACCTCAATAGTGTGAAGACGTGAAAATAAGCTTTGGACTCCTAAACGTCAGTCAGGTGTGAATGAGAGTGAATGTCAGGCAGAAATTATATTTTCACTGTGATCTTTCAGACAGAAATGTCAAGGACTGTCAAAGATTTCCGATGACGTCGCAGAAGGAATGCTACGATGAGAAGTCCCGCGGCAGACATGACGACGATTTTTTTTTTCAAGATTGAAATTTTTGAGGTCGTAGGAAAAATAGTGTACACAACTCGTTGGAAAGTACTCGTAGGTTTTCCAACGTTAAACATCCCACTCGTGTGAAATATATCACCTTTCATACTAGTTATGTAATATGAAATATACTATTTTATAGATTTGTATTTTACCTTCTATTTGAACTAGATTCATCATAACTACCACTGTAACTGTCAATATATCCGACACAAACAAAGTAAAAACTACTGGAACTACTGAGCTGAAAAGCTATAAATAAATAAATAATTATTGTGAGTGTTGAATAAGCTCTGAAAAAGTTTAGTACCTATACTTAAAGTATCTTTTTATAGTTGCGTTATATGGCCAAACACAGATTCGTGTGTTCAACTTTGAAATCGTCTTTCGAATCTTCCCGGCAGTGTATTTTTAGAAATGGGTCAGAAATATGCACGTTGCGTCAAAATGAAATTCCTGCAAATCCTGCTTTATGTATATACGTCTGTCTCTCTCATTCAACCCTGTGGGACTCATTAAAACCTCTCCCATAAGCTGTACACAATTATGTAAGTACTTTTTTCTCGCTCTGGATAAATGTATCGGAATTAACGTGGCGTCTCTGCACCGGAAGTGACGAAATTGTACCTCTTTTATTTCTATTAATACCATCGAACACGTTCATTGAAATTCAAATTGAACATCACCAAACGGTAGGTACCGCTAAAGTTGAACCAATCAATCGATTATTGCGTTGAGTTCTTGAATTGTCATAATTAGGCAGCTGTGTGGAAAATATTGCATTCGGAAAAATCATACTTATTACGTAGGTACTAGGTACTAATTATATGTGACAAATTCCTTTATATGCGTGTTCACATATTTTTCGGATGCGTTTAGCTTATAGCATCACAGAGGTATTATATAAAAATGATGAATACTAAATAATGTAAGGCATATACCCGGAATTAACAAGCTATCATTTCCATGTTTCAAGTATCAGATAGCACGATAAAGGCACACGATAGATAATAATCACCATGACGGAAGTACAGTAGGTAACCTGAAATTTGACTGAAACAAAAGCTGTGTTTTTCTAACTCTATAGTTACCTGGGTTTAGCTTTCTATCTATCTACCCTTGTGTGTTTATCTGGGCATACATGTTATCTGGGTAGGAAAAAAAAGTGGACAACACGGGTGGTGGTAGAGATAGATAGGTAACATCAATAGGTAAGTGGTCTTTGCATTGCATAATTTGTTTGTCAAAGTTAAAGGTATACACAAACAAACACAGGTAATAGGTAAAGGTTACATTATATGGATTAGTTGTTTACGTTTTAGAGCATTAGGGAATGCTATTGGAACAGTTTATTGGAAACTGCAATTAGCCTGAGAAATGATAAAGTACCAACTGCTTCAAAAAAACCTTTTTCTTTGCTTTTTTGCCTGGTTTGTTGCAGTTCTGCATAGCACCAATAATAAATTGAAGCCTCTGATTTAAATGGCTAGAAATGAGTGTTTCTTTAGCACACAAGGGTAAAGATTAACAAGATAGGTAAACAAAAGGTAGACTCAAGCAATTATCACAACAATAGTTAGTGTCTGGTTTGTAGTATAATTATACTCACGCATCATGGTTATAGTGAGCATTGATGTACGTAATTAATGACGTAGGTGCTTGAAGTGTCCACAAACACGGTTGCTTTGGTCTCTAGGCAATATTATTGCTTCAAACAGTAATGTAGAGTAGACATCGTTTCTACTGGTTAACGGTTTCTCGGCCTCGCTAATGCTGCTAGGTGAGCGGTGGTCACTGAAAAAAATGATGCCCAAGCGGTCGAGGGCCACGCGCGGCAGCACAAAAGAAAATGGAATGGAAATTACTGAGTAGTGGAAGCAGTTTAGTTGCTCTAGCTTATACTAAAACAGCAAGTTGGTATGGAAGAAATTGAAATTTTCAACACAGTGCACTCACGCACGTGTCTCGAATCGTACAACACAATTTCATGATTCAATGTTCATCTGAAGAAGTTGACTCTCGAGTTTACTCCACCTCACTGGGGCCACTGAACGGTGGGCATTTTTATTCCGTTTTCTTCAATACTGTCGCGCTTGGCGGCTTGAAATCATTTTCTTCAGCGACCACGGCTCACCTAGCAGCATCAGCGAAGAGCCGTCAACCAGTAGAGTAAATACGATATCCCTTGTCGACGGCGTGGCAAATTTTCACTCCAGGGAAACTCACGTTTTCCTATTTTTGCTGCATTGTCTAGAAAACTTTCACTTGGGTTTGCATCGCTGTCACACTGAACACAACACATATATCAAGGGGTTAGCATCAAGTTAGCGTCGTACCATTCGTGCCCACACATTTTTCCATGGCTTGCTCTAATGAAATACAGGGTGGTGAAAATTTCGATGCTCACCATTGGTATCTTGGAAACGGTAAGAGAGACGAGGTCGGTTAAATTAGAAAAAAAGTTGCGCATTTTTGTGGCGATTGAGAATCTGAAAAGAAACTTTGAATATTTTGATTGGTTCACGATTTATCAAGAAAAATCTGAAAATTTTGATTTCAGAAATTGATTTTTATCTTTCCAACTGCTTGAAGCTATTTCAATCAAACTTGGTAGTTTTATGTTTTTGATCACTCCGAGTCGATCAACGTTGACAGAAATTTTCCAGGCCTTCTAGATGTCAAATTATGATAGTCAACTTTTGTTTTTCTTATGGCCGCCATATTGGATTTTTGCACTAATAGATAGAGAGAAAAATTAGCTTTCCGAATTAGTAACCAACATGTTCTTTTCATGACATTTTTAGCGTCAAATTGTGAAATTTCCGTAAATTATTGACAAAATCGGGAATGCTTTGAAAAACAATTGAAATATTATCAATAGCAACATTAGCAACAACAAAAAAAAGACAGATTGTCTTCAATTGACGTATCTAAGGGCTCGATACCAAGTTGCAGGCGCAAAGTTTGGGACGGCGTAATTCGCCAAATACAGCGCGGTCTGATTGGTTGGTATCCGCCGTTGCTATGGTAACGGCACTTACGGCGGTCTCAGCCCCAACTTGGTATCGAGCCGTAACTTCTCAATCGTGTTTTGTGCTTGTTTGTACCGAGAGTTCATGAATTAATGAGTCAAGGGTGCCTGTGAATTCAAAAACGTCTGTCGAAACTAGGGTAATCCTTACTCCTTTTCTAATAAATTTGTCAAGCTTTAACAAGAACGATGCTAGTTCCGACAGACGTCTTTGAACTCACAGACACCCTTGACCCATTTAATCTATGAACTACCGGTACAAACAAGCACAAAACACGATTAAGAAGTTAGATACGTCAATTGCACACCAATTGCTGTTGTTGCTATTGATAATATTTCAATTGTTTTCCAAAGCATTCCCGATTTTGTCAATAATTCACGAAAATTTCAAAATTTGACGCTAAAGATGTCATAAAAAGAACATGTTGGTTAGTAATTCGGAAAGCTATTTTTTTTATCTATCTATTAGTGCAAAAATCCAATATGGCGGCCATAAGAAAAACAAAAGTTGACTATCATAATTTGACATCTAGAAGGCCTGGAGAATTTCTGTCAACGTTGATCGACTCGGAGTGATCAAAAACATGAAACTACCAAGTTTGATTGAAATAGCTTGAATGGTTGGAAAGACATAAAATAATTTCTGGAATCAAAATTTTCAGTTTTTTCGTGATAAATCGTAAACCAATCAAAATATTCGGAGTTTCTTTTCAGATTCTTAATCGCCACAAAAATGCGCAACTTTTTCCTAATTTAACCGACCTCGTATCTCTTACCGTTTCCAAGATAACAATGGTGAGCATCGAAATTTTCACCACCCTGTATAGTTATATACAGGTGGTCGAGAATTGATCTGAAAAATTTCAATGATCGACAGAGCGTGAAAAAACAATAAGAACAAACACAAATTTTCTCAATTTCCTAAATTCAAAATCATTTCCCCTTTTACGATTTTACGATTTTTGTTCCTTTTAGGTCGACTTTTTTTTAAATTTGAGATTTTTCGAAATTGAGAATTTTTCCTCCAAATTTAGGACTTTTTTTCTAAATACAGAGTTTTCTTTCCTGAACTCACGATTTTTTTTTTAGTAAATTGAAGATTCAAGATTCAAGTTCCATTTCCCAACCATACAGGGTGATTCATCCTCCACGGATTTCACGTTCTATTCGTAAGCCTTCAATGGTAGATCAGTCAAAATTTCAAGATATGCTTTACTAATTACGTTCTCTCAGAAAATAGGGTCGTTGCAAATACAAGGTGATTCGAAAGCACAAGAAACAATTTCAGATAAATTATGAACAGATACTTTGTCTCGCCCTTTGAAACACTCTGTATTCAACGAGGCCTCATTATCTGGAAGATCGTGAATGACGTTTCCCGGAAACTCACGTTTCATTAAAAAGTCTTTTATCATAGGTCAGTTGAATTTTCAAGATAAGCTTTGCTGGTCACATCCTTTCTGAAACGAAGACCGTTTCAATCGAATACCGAGTGATTCAAAATGTGAATGGATGTACAGTTGTGATATAATTTATCGGTACGGCTGCAACTATCAAATAGGCGAGTTCTGGACATTTCAGGTCGTTTTTATGTCTCGATTGCGATTGCGATAGAAATTTGATAATTGCAGCCGTCCCAATAAATTATATCACAACTGTACCTGCGATAAGGTTCCTCTCAATTTAGGATTCCAAATTTGAAATTTTCTCCCAAATTTGGGATTTTTCTTCCAAATTTAAATTTTTAAATCCTAATTTAAGATTTTTTTTCACTCAAATTCAGACATTTTCAATAAAATTCAGGACCTTATTCCCCTAATTGGGTTTTTAATTTGAGAATTCCTTTTGAATTTTGAATTTATATCCTGTGGGATTTGTTTCCCCTAATTCAACATTTCCTTCTCTAAATTCACGAATTTTTTTCTGAATTTGAGATTTTTTTTTCAATTGAGGATTTGTTTATTGAATTCAATTTTTTTCCCTGACTATACTATATTTGGACTATATTTTTTTGTTTTAAACTGTTTGTTATATTCAAAGTAGAATTCATCATACAAATATGTATATCCTAGTGTATGAAATATATATAATGAATATGAAGAAAGGAAAAAACATGCTGAAGACAAGAAAAGATCTCGTCCAAATCATCTAATAAAAATGTGAATCGCTTAGAACGATTATGACGATTTTTATTTCTAAATTTAGGACTTCTCTTAGGTCGGGATTTTTTCTAGATTTGCAATTTTTATTCAAAATTTAAGATTTTTCTTTCTAAATTTACGGAATTTTTCTCAATTTAGGATCCCAAATTTGTGATTTTCTCATAAATGATTCAAAGTTTTTTTCTTAAATTTAGATATTTCCAATAAAATTCAAGATTTTATTCCCCAATTAGGTTTTTTAATCTCGGTTTTTACTGTATCAGATTTTTTTACAAAGGACCCCGCACGATTCTTATGGAAAATGGCTCCCGGTTAAATTCTCTGAATTTTTTATATGTTGTAGCTCATGAGATACTAATCAAATACCGTGAACCCCAAACTCAAATAATGGACAGTTTTTTACCCACAGGGGGTTGAAGTTGGAGGTTTTGACGGCTTCAAAATGATATTATGACGTTGATAAAAGCTTTTTATTTGGTTTCTTTTCAAGTTGTGTTTCATGCTAAATGTATTTATTTGACAGAAAAATATCAGCCCCCTCCTCCACCCCCAACCCCTATCTACCATCATAAAATCCGAGATCACTCCCAAAAACCATGCGGATGGCTTCTGTGATTTAAATTATGAATTTTGACATGAAAATTATTTCCCACCCCTAATGTTGGGGTGCCGATTTTCCAATTTTCCTCGGTTAATTTGGCTGAATTTTTGGTATTGTGTACTTCTAATTCTGCTGAACAAAAAGTTTCAATGCCAAAACTTATTCCTATGGACAGTTTTTGTTCTACAGGGGACTGAAGTTGAAGATTTGAGAACATAAATATTGAACTTCAGTCCCCTGCAGAACAAAAACTGATCATAGGAATAAGTTTTGGTATGAGCTTTTTGTTCAGCAGACATAGAAATACACAATACCAAAAATTCAGCCAAATTAACCGAGGAAAATTGGAAAATCGGCACCCCAACATTAGGGGTGGAAAATAATTTTAATGTCAAAATTCATAATATAAATCACAGAAGCCATCCGCAGGGTTTTTGGGAGTTTTCTCGAATTTTATGATGGTAGATAGGGGTTGGGGGTGGAGGAGGGGGTTGATATTTTTCTGTCAAATAAATACATTTAGCATGAAACACAACTTGAAGAGAAACCAAATAAAAAGCTTTTATCAACGTCATAATATCATTTTGAAGCCGTCAAAACCTCCAACTTCAACCCCCTGTGGGTGAAAAACTGTCCATTATTTGAGTTTGGGGTTCACGGTATTTGATTAGTATCTCATGAGCTACAACATATCAAAAATTCAGAGAATTTAACCGGGAGCCATTTTCCATAAGAATCGTGCGGGGTCCTTTGGAATGTGTTTCCCTGAATTCAGAAACAATTTCTCAAGTTGTTTCTGAATTTTAGGACTTATTGTTTCCTGAATTTTAATTTTTCCCTCTAAATTCATTGGAGAAAGGAAAAAACTGTTCATTTTTGGAAACTGTTCATAATTTTGAAATTTCACGTTCAATTTTGAAGAAAAAATCACTCTTGCAAAATTTTAATTAGAGGCTTCGTTTAGGAGATATTTGAGTTAGAAACTTTGGAAAATCTCCAGAAATCGCCACTTTCCAGAGGCCAAATTGTTTTTTTCCTGAAAATTTCTCGTGTTTTGGAAAAAATTATGGTTTATCAACTTAGAAATTCTAGAAAACCTATTTCAGCTGAGAAATCATGAGTTTTTTTGGATTTCAATTTTTAGACCTTTGAAAGTTGTGCTTTCGAGATATTTTGCGAAAGTGATTTTTTCTTAAAAATTGAAAGTAGAATTATAAATTATGAACAGTTTCCAAAAATAACTAAGGGGGAGGGAGTGAAAAATAGGGGAAAAAGTAGGGACACCCCCTATTGTCTACGCCCCTGAAACTTTTTTATAAAACCTGTTATGATTGTTCGACAGGGGATAGTTTCAGTAAACCATTGGTTCTATTTTGAATCAAATCGGTTGAACGGTTTAAAAGTTATGCGGAAAATACGATTATTTATTTCCAACTTTGGAGGGCTGTATCTCTGTTATTAGGCATTTCTCAAATATGTTTTCTGGAGAAAGTCCTCTTCATTTTCCATTCTCTATGGATCCTTGAATTTGATGACATAAAAGTCGGACCACCCTGTATTTATAATGATTTTTTAAATAAATTGAAAAAATTCTTCCATCCTTCTTCCAATGGTGTTGACGTTATAGGTACTTTTTATTTTGCTTTGAGTTACACCATAAATAATTATTGATACTTCTTTGGCCAACCGGTTTCGCTATTACATTTATTACATTACATTTATTACAGCCCTGACGATGCTTAACAGCGAAACCGGTTGGCCAAAGAAGTATCAATAATTATTTATGGTGTAACTCAAAGCAAAATAAAAAGTGATTTTTTAAAGTTACAGTTTTGATTCCTAAATTGGGAGTTTTTGGTAATGATAATAAATAATTGTGTCCTGTATGTCTGCAGATTTATTTTTGTCCCATCAAACATTCATGTAATATCAAACCTAATATTTATTTTCTATTTGAAACCAATATTCACCCAATAATAAAATGTACTTTATTAGAAGAATTTCGTAGACTGTCTTAGAAAAACAGTTTGTCATCAAGACACAGTCTAAAATCACATAAAATTGAATAGAAATTTAAGTAAAACAATCATTATACATACAACATGTTAAAAACTTATAACTAAGATGAAATTATTAAATAACAAGATTTTTAAATTTTTTGGAGGACCAAATAAATGATTACGTAATATATATGTTGACGATTTGAGAATTTTCAAGACGATTTCATTATCTTGAATAATATTGACCCAATATTGAAACTAGTATTCGCACAAAATCAAAAATAAAATTCACCAAATAGTAAAACTAATATTCACCCAATATCAGAATTATTATTCACACTCAATAATCAAATTAATATTCACCCAATACGAAAATGAATATCCACCCAATATTAAAACTAATATTCACTTGATATTAAAAGTAATATTCATTGGAGCTACAAAAATCTGTCGTTTTCAATATTCAGGGAACCGAATTTTCAATATTTATTGAATATTCGCTAGCTGTCTGGGTCAGTACATGCACACTATACTGTCGACATTCAGTTTTTTTTTCACTGCCATGAGCCTGACAAGTTTTGTTTCTGGTTTAAATTCAATATGCACAGTTCCGCAGTGAAACCGTATTTTTTGTTGCATTGAAAGACACGTCGTTGGGCGATTCCCATCATTTACCGATTTCAAGGCCGTTTCAAGGCCTTGAAGTGTCAACTAGAAACTTAACCCTTCAAGCTTGTGATTTTTCGAGCCTTTAACCCATAAGTGCGCAAGTACGCAAAAGATTTAGGAAGCCAATAGCTTGAGAGATGCTGAACGAATTTCAACCAAATTTGATATGCAGCAAGAGTATCCACTTGACAGAACATTTGTTTTTTTTTATGAGTATAAGCAACATATGTGAAGCATAAATGAGCTCCTTGATAAATTATACCATCTGAACATGATATTCCAGCGTGTGTCCAGAGACATATTTCGAGAATAAACAAACCACTTTTTCAACAATATTAGCTACCTACAAAAACCTCACAAGACATTTTGTTTTTGTTTCTTTACAAAACAAAGTTTATTTTACTTTATATAGTATCTACTTAGTAAAAGAACGCGTGTAGGTGTTTGTCGATCGAAGCCCGGCCAGTGGTTGTCCTGCATCATTAGTTGTCCATCATCCAAAGCAAAAAACCGATATAAGCTTAATTTCTTCGCGAAGCCCTTCAGGTACGCCAGATTTCAGTGATAGGCATCACACTAAAAAAGGGGGTCAAGATCAGACAAACACAGGACAGAGAGAGAGGAGAGAAATAACCAAACGAAACTAGTTGAAACCGAATTAATAATACCTGCGCTTCCAGCCGTCCCCTATTTTTAGCTGGCCATCGTTTCCAAAGAGGGCTGCAACAACCCCTTTTTTTTCATATTTCGAAATCAGCATCTCATCTGCACACTGGATCTATTTTTGTTCAAGAGCATACAGGTAATACTCGGACCACTATATCGTGACTCGGACAAACAGTGAGATTCTGTCGAGCTTCCAATTAAGTAATTTTCCGATATCCTTTGCGCGTCTCCAATCAATAATCGCGGCGATTCTGGAAGAATCGTATATCAATCGCTTGGACCAATTATTGCAAAGCAAAAAAAACGGAAATTAAATTGCATGCATTTTTAATTCAGCCCATCAAACTCTGTACAATCACAACTTCCGATCGTTATTAATTTGTTCACATTATCCTGATCCTGTTGGTGTAATAAAAAATTCACTCGGTACAATTATCTAGATCTAGGAATTTTTTATGCGAGAGAAAAATTCCGAGATAAAAGAGTCAACAGGTATGACACTCCAGAATCAATAAGTTATTTATTTACTCATGTTCTGTAAGTGCTTGTAATTTTAAACGGCAAATTATGCAATAGATTGCCGGTTTTATCGTACACTTATTACGTTCTGTGCGTTGGTACCTGGGTATTTGTTCTAAAGATAAGTTCTAATTTTGGTTCTAATTATCTAATTCAAGCGGTAAGATAGGTGGCTTACCTATTTAAAAGTAATGAAGGGATTTACTCGCTGCAGTGTTGCCAATTTCGAGCGTAAATTTGACGTTTGATCTTCAAGCTGCATTTATTTGGCTTTTGTCTGGAAAATTAACCTACCTAAAGCCCAAGTCTGACACTACAAAAATTCGTCTACAAAGCCATCTTCTCACGTGAATAAGTCTAGTCTCAGACTTACGTTTCCCTTGAAAGTAGCAAATAAAGTCTTAAGATCAAATATCAAATGTCAAATTCAATTGTGAAGTTGGCTCTGCAGAAAAATTAGTCCAATCCCAAGCTTACGGTCCCCATCATTTAGTAGTAAATAAATATAGCCCGAAGGTCAAAGATCAAAATATTGTCAAATTAGTGTGTGAAGTTGGCTTCTTACACAAAACTGTCTAGTTTCAGACTTACGTTTCCCTTGATTTCCCTTGAGAGTAGCAAATAAAGTCTAACGATCAAATGTCAAATGTCAATTTTGAAGTTGGCTCCACAGACAAAGTTGTCTAATCCCAGGTTTACGTTCCCCATTTGAGTAGCGAATAAATATAGCCTAAAAATCAAAGATCACAATATTGTCAAATTCATGTGTAAAGTTGGCTTCTTACAAGAAACTGTCTAGTCTCAGACTTACCTTTTCCTCAAGAGTAGCAAAAAAAGTTTCAAGATCAAAGATCAAATGTCAAATTCAATTGTGAAGTTGGCTCCGCAGACAAGTTTGTCTAATTGCAGGCTTACGTTCCACATTTGAGTAGCAAATAATTATATAGCCTGAAGGTCAAAGATCAAAATATTGTCAAATTCCTGTGTGAAGTTGACTTCTTACACGAAACTGTCTAGTCTCAGACTCACGTTTCTCCTGAGAGTGGCAAAAAAATCTCAAGATCAAAGGTCAAATTCATGTGTGAAGTTGGCTTCTTACACAAAACTAGACACAAAACTATCTAGTCTCAGACTTACGTTTTCCCTAAGAGTAGCGAATGAAGTCTTAAGATCAAAGATCAAATGTCAAATTCAATTGTGAAGTTGGCTTTGCAGACCAATTTGTCTAGTCCCAGGCTTACGTTCCCCATTTGAGTAGCAAATAAATATAGCCTGGAGGTCAAAGATCAACATATTGTCAAATTCAAACTCATGTATGAAGTGGGCCTTACACAAAAGTGTCTAGTCTTAGACTTGCGTTTCCCTTAAGAGACAAAAAATGAAATCTTAGGATCAAAGATCAAATGTCAAATTCAAGTGTGAAGTTGGCTCCACAGACAAAATTGCCTAGTCTGACTTTCGCTACCCGTATGTGGCAAATATAGCCCGAACGTCGAATATCAAATGTCAAGTTCAATTGTGAAGTTGGCTCCGCAGACAAGTTTGTCTAATTGCAGGCTTACGTTCCACATTTGAGTAGCAAATAATTATATAGCCTGAAGGTCAAAGATCAAAATATTGTCAAATTCATGTGTGAAGTTGACTTCTTACACAAAACAGTCTAGTCTCAGACTCACGTTTCCCTTAAGAGTGGCAAAAAAATCTCAAGATCAAAAGTCAAATCCATGTGTAAAGTTGGCTTCTGACAAGAAACTGTCTAGTCTCAGACTTACGTTTTCCTCAAGAGTAGCAAAAAAAGTTCCAAGATCAAAGATCAAATGTCAAATTCAATTGTGAAGTTGGCTCCGCAGACAAGTTTGTCTAATTGCAGGCTTACGTTCCACATTTGAGTAGCAAATAATTTTATAGCCTGAAGGTCAAAGATCAAAATATTGTCAAATTCATGTGTGAAGTTGACTTCTCAGACGGAACAGTCTAGTCTCAGACTCACGTTTCCCTTAAGAGTGGCAAAAAATCTCAAGATCAAAGATCAAATTCATGTGTGAAGTTGGCTTCTTACACAAAACTAGACACAAAACTATCTAGTCTCAGACTTACGTTTTCCCTAAGAGTAGCGAATGAAGTCTTAAGATCAAAGATCAAATGTCAAATTCAATTGTGAAGTTGGCTTTGCAGACAAATTTGTCTAGTCCCAGGCTTACGTTCCCCATTTGAGTAGCAAATAAATATAGCCTGGAGGTCAAAGATCAACATATTGTCAAATTCAAATTCATGTATGAAGTGGGCCCTACACAAAAGTGTCTAGTCTTAGACTTGCGTTTCCCTTAAGAGACAAAAAATGAAATCTCAGGATCAAAGATCAAATGTCAAATTCAAGTGTGAAGTTGGCTCTACAGACAAAATTGCCTAGTCTGACTTTCGCTACCCGTATGAGTGGCAAATATAGCCCGAACGTCGAATATCAAATGTCAAGTTCAATTGTGAAGTTGGCTCCGCAGACAAAATTGTCGAATTCCAGACTAACGTTCTCTGTTGGTAGCAAATACAGCCTGAAAGTCCAAGGTCAAATGTCAAATCAAAGTATCAAGCTGGCTTTGCAAATCTTGAAAAGATCTATGTCATTGATTTTGTTTTTTAATACATTAATAGCTGTTCTATGGGCCTTGCTGGTGTAACCCTCGGTGCTTCGCACCTCGCCATTTGGCCTCAAATTTTTATACGCCGCCAGTACAGATTTATGTTTACGTTCAAATTGCATCTTTTTCCAATGATGTCGATGGTATTGTAATTGATGAATCGCAGCCAAGGCGGGAAGCGCTGAGGTCCACAATACTCGTAGGTCCGACTCCGACAAGAGACAAACGACGTTCTAGTGAAATTGAATCAAAAAAGAAACTGAGGAGTTTTTTTAGAATTCAGATCAGTTTTTGATTTTGATACATAAATACTACTTGTTCCGTGGCCCTGGATGTTGTATCCCTCGGTGCTTCGCACCTCGTCAGTTCGCCTTGAACTTTTATACGCCGCTAATACAGACTCATGCTTACGTTCAAAGTGCATTTTTTTCAATGGTGTCTATGAGTTGATGGTATTAAAATTTATGAATCACGGCCGAGGCGCGAAGCGCCGAGGTCCGCAATAGCACGACAAAAAACAAACGACGTTCCAATAAAATTGATTCGATAAAAGTGTTCCGTGCTGTCATATCCCTCGGTGCTTCGCACCTCGCCAGCTAGCCTCAAAGTTTTATACCCCACCAGTACAGACTTACGCTTACGTTCAAAGTGCATTTTTTCAATGGTGTCTACAGGTTGATGATATTAGAACTTACGAATTGCAGCCGAGGCGCGAAGCGCCGAGGTCCACGATGGCACGATGAAACACAAACGAAGTTCTGGTAAAATTGATTCGTAAAGGAATTTGAAAAATAGTTTTTTGGAACGTAGACTAGTTGTTGATTTTGATACATAAATAGCTGTTTCGTGGTCTTTGCTGTTGTACCCCTCGGTGCTTCGCACCTCGCCAGTTCGCCTCAAACTTTCATGCGCCGCCAGTACAGACTACGTGCATTTTTTCGATGTGTCTACAAGTTAATATCATTACAATTCATGAATCGTAGCCGAGGCGCGAATCGCCGAGGTCCACAATAGCACGACAAAAGACAGGCGACGTTCTAGTAAAACTGGCTTGGAAAGGAAACTGAAAAGAGTTCTTGGAACGTAGACTAGGTGCTGATTTTGATACATAAGTAAATGTCCCGTCGCCCCTGCTTTTGTATCCCTCGGTGCTTCGCACCTCGCCATGACAGAAGACAAACGACGTTCTAATAAAACTGATTCGTAAAGGAAACTGAAAAGTTTATTTTGGAATGTAAACTAGATGTTGATTTCGACTGAATAGCTTTTCCGTGGCATTCCCTGTGGTATCCCTCGGTGCTTCGCACCTCGCCAGTTTGCCTCAACCTTTCTTATACCGCCAGTATAGGTAAATCTTTGTTGAGGTTTGACGTGCATTCAACAGTATGCAAAATATCATTTCATTATTCATGGCCAGCAGCCAGCCTGTTCCATGGCCCTTGTTGGTGTATCCCTCAGTGCTTCGCACCTCGCAAGTTCACCTTGAAATTTTAAACGCCGCGTCACCAGTGCCAAATTATGCTGACGTTTTAATTGCATAAATAAGATAATGATATATTGATCTACAGGGTGTTCGGGTCTGGTTATTACAAACTTTGAACGATGATTCCCCATCAAAAATGAAGCCGAAGGAACAAAAAATTCATGGTCCTAAAATGCCTCCTTAAAGAGATACAGGGTGTTGAAGTTGACTTTTTTAAATGGTTTTTTCACCGTAACTTTCGAACCGTTGGACCGATTTTGATCAAATTTGAATCAAAGTCTAGTCAAATGATCTCCACCGAATAATAATATGTACCACAATTTATCAAAAAATTTTGGGGGCGTAGATAATAGGGGACTGTCCCCTATTTTCGCCCCTATTTTAATCTCCCCTAATTATTTTTCAAAATTGTTGATATTTTCGGATTTTACGTCAATTTAGAAGAAAAAATTACTCTTGCAAAATTTTGATTGAAGGCTTTGTTTTCGAGATAGGTATTTGGGATTGAAACATTGGAAAACATCTCGAAATCGCCACTTTCCTGGGCCTAAAAATTAAAATTCAAGAAAACCCATGAGTCGTCAACTGGAATGAGTTTTCTGGGTGTTTTAAGTTGATAAACCACCATTTTCGCTGAGAAACATGAAGTTTTTCAGAGAAAAATAATTCGGGCCCTGGAAAGTGGCGATTTCGTGTTGTTTTCCAATATTTCAAACCCAAATATCTTGAAAATGAAGCCTCTAATCAAAATTTTGCAAGAGTAACTTTTTCTTCTGATTAAACGTAGAATCCGAAAATATCAACAATTAAAAAAAATTATTAGAGGATATAAAAATAGGGGCGAAAATAGGGGACAGTCTCCTATTATCTACGCCCGCAGGAATTTTTGATAAATTGTGGTATTATTACTCGATGGAGACTCAGTTGACCAAACTCTGGTTCAAATTTGATTGAAATCGGTCCAACGGTTCAAAAGTTACGGTGAAAAACCGATTTCAAAAAGTCAACTTCAACACCCTGTATATTTTTGAGGAAGTATTTTAGAACCATGAGTTTATTGTTCTTTCGGCTTTATTTTTGATGGGGAATCATCCCTCAAAGTTTGTAATAACCAGACCCGAACACCTGTATAACTCACAACCGAGGTGCGAGGCGCTGAGGTCCACAATAGCGCTACACAGGACGTGAACGATGTGTTAGTAAAATTGGTCAAAGAATGAAACTGGAAAAAGTTTTCCATTTGGTAAAGTTGCTGATTTTGATACATGAATAACTGTTCAGTGGCTCTTGTTGTTTTATCCCTCGGTGCTTTGCACTTCGCCAGTTATGCACCGAGGTACACAATAGCACGTAAAAAGACAAGAACGCCTTCCCAATAAAATTGATGAAATTCGAATGCATAAAAGAATCGCTGCGGAATGTAGACTCGTTCACGGCCTTATTACACGAATTGTTTTAGATTTATATCAACTACTGCCCAATACTTCAAATTTTTCGACTATCTGAAAGAAAAACGATTGTCTCTCAGACCGTCGACTAGCTGTGGAACGCTCTCGGGTTACTGTGTACTGTGTACTGTGTACTGTGTACTGTTGAAGTTGGCTTTGCCATTTTCCAGTCTCAGACGTACGTTTTTATACAAAAAAACCCGAATATGTTCAGCCTAAAAACCAAATGCTCGGTATTTTAAAAGGAAATTCGCGCATAGGTGCCTACTTGATATAGCAACAAAAAATTAGGAAACGCTCTAATTTAAGTACCTCCAATTGAAATGGCGTCCAACCTAATAATTACCTACATCCTACTTAATTACCGCTAAATTGCATCCTCTGAAATTCTAAATTTCATGCCGTTTTTTTCGCTCTTTCTGTTACAGGTCAGCTGTTATTATTCTACTCGTTATTCTACATAGTCCTGGCGGCCTTGTTCGCCATCTGTTTCCAAGGCCTGCTCGCGACGCTGGACGACAAGGAACCCAAATGGAAGCTGGACGACAGCCTGATCGGCACGAATCCAGGAATGGGCTTCAGGCCCATCTCCAACAGGACGGAAGAGGGCTCCCTGATATGGTACAACTTGAGGAACTCCACGACGAGCCAGAAATGGACGGAGCTGCTGTCGGTGTTCTTTAAAGGTATGTACACCATAGACAAGGTACACGCATAGAGAAAGAAAAGCATAAATAACCGGCATAAATAAAAGCTGCAACTATAGAGCCGGCTTTATCTGCTGCGGCTTTAATTTGATTAGCCCGCAGTCCCGCACCCTGCAGAAGACACTCCTGGATACACCCCGAAAAAATCAGGCGTGCTTTGCGTGATGCCCGCGGTTGGAATCAATTCTGAAAATTTTTCGGGTCAGAGAGAGGGCGAGGTGCTTGTGCGTTAATTTGAGTATTCAATTGTCACCTGTTGGATTTGCGTGGATTCGAACAGATTATCAGCTAGTCTAGACTGGAATTACCGTCGCGATCTATAATATGCTTTTTCACAAATTGAGCAAGTACCTACTAATGATTTATATGAGCTTTTAAAAAAAAAATGAAGGAATTAAGACATAGGTACCTTAGCACCACATTTGTATTCGCTTTAAAATTTCATGAAATTTGATACCAAACACGGTATGTTTAGCTGAAGTAATCGTATAGATACAGCCCAAACTGTCTTCCAATCCAACGCCTCCTATGACGCTTTTACATTACCGCGTTTTTTACGCCCAAACTTATAGCATCAAACATTCTGGCACTAAATATGAATTACTTGGATAATTCCGCGTAATTCGATACCAAACACGCTTGTTATCAAGATCATTTGCCTAATTTGACGTAGTAAGCTGACCAAAAAAATTCTCCGGAAAACTCATTCCGAATCTCTCTCCATATTCCTTAGAGAATTTCAAGTTCAGACACCTTTGGGACTATGTTTGACTAGCGAAAATACAATGCAAGAAAACGTGCTATTCAGAATAAAGAACCGCCAATCATAGGCGGCTTTGTATTCGGAATTTAGGCCGTATCTCTGGGATTAATCGAGATGACTGCGGCGTGTTTAACATCTAATTTCATTAAATTTTACCACGAATCCGAATCTGAAGACGCCGGTCAATTCTGAGCGATTCTGATACTGGATGCTTCTGAGCAGCGGCGATTTTCGAATGCAAACAGACCCATCGAGTGACACCTCTCAGAAAAGGTCCCGACGAGCACATTTCAGATCTGCTGAGATTTCGCACAAAATCTTATTGCGGAGGAAAATATTGATAAAATTGGGTTTTGAAAAATTGAAAATAAACTTATGGGTGTCTTTGGAAAATTCAAAGCAATCGAGACATAAGCAATCGATTTGTATTCGTCGTTAAACTTCATGAAGTTTGATACCAAACACGATACTTTTTTCTGCAGTAACGGCAGATATACGTCTCAAATTTTCTTCCACAAGGCCAACAACGCCTCCTTTGACGCTTTTCACATTTTCGCGTATTTAACGTCCAAACTCAAAACAACGTACATTTTGGCACCAAGTTCGAATTCTTTGGCTAATTCCGCGTAATTCGATACCAGACACTAATAATAAATAGGTAATTCCCATATCCAGTTTGCCATTGCCACTGCCATTGCCAGTTTATTTTACATATCAAACTAACCTTTTTTTTTTCGAAAAACTATTTCGAATTTGGTTTTGTATTTCTAAAAAAAACTTACTTTCATGGACTTCTCGAACAGTCTCCGCCTAATGTGAAAATATGCAAAGAAATGTATTATTTGGATTGAGAACTTTGCAATCATGGGCGGCTTTGGGACTGGAATTCAAGCCATATCACTTGGATTATTTGACAAGAACGTGGCGAGTTTAGTATCAAATTTCGTGGAATTTTACGAATAATTCGAATCTGCCGACGCTGGTCCGTTTTGATCGACTTTGCTGCTAGATGCTTCTGAGCAGGAGCGATTTTTGAAGTACGTATTCATAAACCAATGAAGTGACACCTCTCAGAAAAGGTCTTGTGGAGAACGTTAGAGATCTGCTGAATTTTCTTACCGATTTTGTTTTGAAAGAAAGATCTAAACAAAAATTAAATGAGTTTTGAAAAGCTGAAAACGATTTGAATGAGTTTCTTTTGAAAAATTGAAGGAATCAAAACCAATTTTAGCACCACATTTGTATTCACCTTGAAATTACATGAAATTTGATACCAAACACGTTATGTTTAGCTGAAGTGATCGCAGAGATACGGCCCAATAACTGTCTTCCACTCCAACGCCTCCTATGACGCTTTTACATTAACGCTTTTTTCACGCCCAAACTCAAATCAACGGATATTTTGGCACTGAATATGAATTATTTGGATAGTTCCGCGCAATTCGATACCAAACACGCTCGTTATCAAGTCATAACACATAGTTTGACACAGCAAGCTGATCAAACTTTTTTTCGAAAAACCATTTCGAATCTCTCCGTATTCTTTAGAGAATTTCAAGTTTCGATACTTTCGAAGCTATGTTCGCCTAGTGAAAATAAGACTCTAGGAAAGTGCTATTGAGATGAAGAACGTGCCAATCACAGGCGGCTTTGGATTCTAAATTCAGGCCGCATCTCGGGGATGAATCGAGATGGCTGCGGCGTGTTTGGTATAAAATATCATGAAATTTTACCACGAATCCGAATTTGGAGACGCCGGTCAATTCTGAGCAATTTTGATATTGGATGCTTCTGAGCAGTAACATTTTGGAATGAAAATAAACCAATCGAGTGACACCTCTTGGAGAAGATCTCGACGAGCGCGTTTCAGACCTGCTGAGATTTCGCGCAAAATCTTGTTGCGGGAGAAAATATTGATGAAATTGGATTAAAAAATTGAAAATTGGCTCATTAGTGCTTTTAGAAAATCCAAACCAATCGAGAGCATAAGCAGCTAATTTGTATTTGTCATGAAATTTCATGGAGTTTGATACCAAACATGATAGATCCAACTAAAGTAACCGCAGAGATATGGCTCAAACTGTCTCTCTACAAGCCAACGCCTCCTATGACGTTTCTTTCATTTTCGCGTTTTTAACGCCCAAACTCAAAAACAACGGACATTTTAGCACCAAGTTCAAATAATTTGGCTAAATCCGCTTGACTGATTACCAAACACGCTAGTTACAAAATTGATTTCCCTAATATGACATGACAAGCTAACCTAACCAAATTTTTGAAAAATCATTTTGAGTTTATGTCCGTTTTCCTAATAATGAATCTTACGTTTATAGATTTTCGAAACAATGGTTGATTATACATAGTGAGAATACACAAGGAAACGTGTTGCTTAGGTGAAGGACGTGTCACATATAGGCGACTTTGGATTTAAATTATACGCATTATCTCTAGAATTCATCGAGATGGCCACGGCGTGTTTGGTATCAAATTTCCTGAAATCTTACGACGAATCCGAATTTGAAGACGCTGGTCAAATCCGAGCGATTTTGATGCTGGATGCTTCTGAGCAGTAGCAGTTTTTGAATTGTAAATTAACCCATCGAGTGACACCTCCTGGAAAAGGTCTCGACGAGCATGTTTCAGATCTATGATCATAGATTTTCTACAAAATGCTGTGCCAGAAAAAGTTGAATAATTCCGATCGCAAAGCGGGGAATATCGTTTTTGAGTTTTTATCTGCATCACATGGTTTTTTTGAGGTCGTGAAAACATGACTCTAATTCAATAATACTGGATTTTAATTATCAAAGAATTCAGTTCCGCAGATAACGACAACATTCCTTGATCCAATACCCGGTGACCCTAAACTGGCGCTCTATCATTTGACGACATTTCGCGGTTACGTTATCACCTACATTATACTCGCTCCGGAAAGAACGAAAAACTGTCTTGTGTTGAAGCGCAATTACGTCAAATTAAGTTGTTGCTCGGGACGATCCAGCCCGACGTTTTTATTGTTATTATCCTTATTTCTGCCATATCATCAGGGTTAATAGATAAGGGTGTGGAGCTGGAATAAAGGACGCCAGGAAACTAGGGTTATTAGCGGCTGATTATATCACCCACCGCGATATCAATTTACGAGTATATTAAACAAACAGAGGTTGGTCGCGAGGGATGACGCTTTTTTCCCATCAAGCAATATTCGTCATAACCTTGCATCATTGTTTCCAAAGGTTTATGAACTCGACGTTTTTTGTTTTGTTTCAAGTAATAAGAAAGAATTCTGCTGTTCTGCTGCTGTACCGATTTGTTTAAATATAAAAGCAATGCCAAGTTTCGCATTAAACTAGTTCCATTTCTAAATAAGTATGAATGGTTTGCATAAGTTGAGAAGTCCGTGACGTCAGCTGTTTTGGCGGCATACATATACAAATCTAAATTTAAATATTGTAGAAATAGCATTTAATGCTGGTAGGTATATTGCCAATAAATACATGAATCTGTTCCGTCTTTCAGACTACAACAAGGACCAGAACGGCCAAAATTTCGAGTCTTGCTCTTACGACAAGAGCGCAGGACCTGGCAAGGTGTGCCAGGTGCTTCTGGAAGATTTCAAGAAATGCGGCCCTCCGAATTACGGATACAATACGTCGTCGCCGTGCGTATTCCTCAAGCTGAACAAGGTACGTACAATGCTAGTCCGTATGTATACGGAGTGTGAGCTAGTCATGAATCACCCTGTAGTTTGACTTGAACCAAGCGATAGCTATTCACAAATCTTCAAACAGTCATTTTTGGCTTCTGCTTAGTCGATTTCTCACCACCGTGGTATCGTTTCGCACGTTTCCAGGCTCGTATACCCACTTTGTTGAGGTGATGTCTCCTCCCTGAACCAGGGACCTGTTTGGAAATGATCTGGCCTGACCCGATGCACTGAAATTCACCTTGACCTCTTTTACAGATCTATGCCTGGAAGCCCAAGTGTTTCACCACGCCCCAAGATGACATGCCAGGAGCATTAAAAGAGGCCATAAGCGGGGTAAGAACTACATATCTTTGGAATAATATCCAAGCAAATGAGATGAATTCAACAGCATATCACATACCACGAATTTGTTTGTGTACAGACCCCAATGAATGAACGAGAAAAAATCTGGTTTTCCTGTGAAGGCGAAGGTCCCGCGGACAAGGAGCACGCGACCCGTTTCGAGTATTTTCCAGCGCACGGCATTCCCGCCTACTACTTCCCATTCACCAACGAAGACAACTACCTCAGTCCTGTGATCGCCGTACAAATCCTGAATCCTGAACGTGAGTTTTACTGAGCAGAGAGTAGGCACTTATCGAGAAACTACGCGATTTTGACTTCGTTTGTCGATTGGCTGTGACCCCTCTAGCCCCCAGCCAATGACAGCCAATTCAGCTGTTTCCAAATAGGCTGGTCTTTTTCGATACAAATCTTAGTTTTGTTGATAAATCGGTTGTGTTTCTGTTTCGTTTCCTTGTCCAAAAATATTATACTAATTATTTGTTTTTGTTATTACAGCAAGTGTGGTGATAAGCATCGAATGCCGTGCCTGGGCGGACAATATCCATTACAGAGGTGGCGATTTGCAACGGGAAGGATCGGTCCATTTCGAAATCCTACGTGATGACATGTAAGTTGAACGGGTGGCTCCAGCCCAAGCGGGGTACGGGTCTTCATTCACTGACAAGTGGGAGGAGCTAACGCTAACAATGGGCGTGTCAAGTTTACGTAAATCGGAACGTAACCAATGGGGTACGCGGTGCTAGCACTGGGCGTGTCAACGTTAATCAGAACAAAACCAAGTAGTATGAGTGCGAGGAGCTGACGCACAATAGGCGTGTCAAGTCAGCATGAGTCACAGTGTTCTTGAATTAGCATAAAAAGTGAAGATACTTACAAAGACTGGCAGTGTGCCGCGAGCTGCGGCCGCGAGAAAAAAGGATTCACTGAGGAACATTCGTTAGACGGTGAATCTCCAAAGGAATTTTCTGCAAATAAATTATACACAAAGGTACAATAACAGTGAAAGCAGCGAAAAATTATGCATGCGAACACTCGACCAAAAACCGCGGAAAAAACTTTTTTCAGTTTCTGTTTCGATAACGCAAGGGGCGTGTCAATTGAAACGTTACGAATCAGAGCCGCTATTCTTGAATCGTGTGAGAAAAGTCCCTGGGAGTAAAATACATTCCACAGTACACTAATGAAGCGAATCTTGCCTAAAATCGTGGTTTTCAGGCAACTTTCGCTACAGAAGTGTAGTACGGATTATATAAAACTCCCAGGGACTTTTCTCACACGATTCAGGAATAGCGACCCTGGCAACACTGCAACTGGGAGGAGCTAACGCGATGTGGGCGTGTCTAGTTACAGCAAGTTTGAACGTAACGAATAGAGCACACGGTGGCTATGTAAATGGGAGGAGCTAACGCAGTGGGCGTGTCGAATTGCTGTGAATCAAGACATTGCAAACAAACTACGCGGTACGTTATGAAAGTGGGAGGAGCTAGCGCTGTGGGCGTGTCAAATCATTACGCAACCAATTACGTGGTAAACTACAACGTGGCCATGGTTTTGATGACTATGCTATTGTCCTAAAACTTTTTTTTTTGTTCCAGATTAAACACGACAATCGTCAGAGAGAAGAAACAATCCATGTAGAAAATAACAAAACTACTCCAATCTTAAATCTAGTGCTTCGTTCTTCGTTTACGTACTCTTAGGCCTCTTGTACTTATTTGTTTCGTTGTTGTGTTTTCCCCCCGTTTTTTTGTTTTATATAAAACTGTTTTAGATAAATTATTATTATTATTATTGAAAATGCACAAGTGTACTTCTCATCATCGTCCAGCGAGCGAGCTGGCAAGCGAGCGAGCGAACACCGCGTAGTGTTGTTGTTTTTAATTTTATTTTTACATCATCAATCGATGAATGAACAGGAGAAATAACAAAAAAAAGAAGTTATGAAATATACCGAAAATGCTGCCCAGTAGCGATCCTTAGAAGTTTGTACATACAGAAAAAGAGAATGAACAGTGAGAAAAGTGTACTTTGAAGTTATTTTTGAAACAATAAACGTGTAGACTTGACTGATTTCACGTGTCGTTATTTGAGCAGGTTCCACACAATCAGCGGAATTGTTTTTCTCCATAATATAATCCTTAACTTTTGCATTGTATTTTTATTTGAACAAAATATATACAAACAACAGCCTTGATCTTACATTTTTCTGGATGTAAGTGGAGTAACACAATACTCTGAACAACCCCAAGTACTCACCACAAACCACTTGAATTTACATTAACTTATTTCGAATTCTTCATTATTTCAATATATTTTTCAACATGGTGTTTCGCGATGGTGTATAATACAGAGTGTTTTCGAACAGAACCTCCTCCCAGTCCTTTTCTATAGCACTTCAGAAGCGACACGTCCTCTTCTGCTGGTTCCAAGAACGAGCTCAAATCGCAAACGCACTGTAACAAAAAACACTTTATTAAACTTTTTCTTAATACTATCAGAGTGAGTCTCTCTACAACTTCCTATGATTATGCATCGAAAACCGTATAGCAACTTCAATAAACTTTAAAACAAAGCCTCTAAAAAATCTGACTAATTTCAAGTTCCTAGAGAAACACTTCCAGAGATCCTAAAATGGATATCTTGTAAAAAATCGTAGAACAATACTTCTGAGATATCCTAATATAAAATCTCCTAGGGTCCTAGAACATACTCGCAATAAGCCCTAGAAAATGTCTCCGAAAAATTTCAAGGGAAATCTCAACACAATAGGGCATGCACCCTAGGACAAGATCTTTGAGAAATCTGGGGCAACAATGTATAGATTTGCTAGAGAAATACTTCCAGCGCTCTTAGATTAAATATTGTCGAAAAAACCGTGGAACAATATCTTTGAGAAATCGTTGTACAAAATCTCCTGGGATCTCAGAGCATTATCGCAAGAAACCCTGGCTCAGTATCTCAAAAATTTCTAGATGCGCTGGAGAAATACTTTTAGAGATCCCAGATTAAATTTCTTTTCAAAAATTACATGACAGTGTCTCAAAGAAATCGCATCAAATATCCTAGGGACCCAGAACAGTATCGCAATAAACCCTAAAACAATGTCTTCAAGAAACCTGGCGCAACAATCTCTAGCTTCGCTAACGAAATATTTCAAGGGATTCTAGGATAAATATCTATGTAACAATCGTTGTACAATATCTCAAAGAAATCGCATCAAATATCATAGGGACCAAGAACATTATCGTAATAAACCCTAGAACAATGTAGCCAAGAAACCTGGCGCAACAATTTCAGCTTAGCTGAGGAAATATTTCGAGGGATTCTAGAATGAAATCTACTTAAAAATAGTTGAACAATATCCCAAAGAAATCGTATCAAATATCAAATATCCTAAGGAGCCCGAACGTTATCGCAATAAACCATAGAGCAATTTCTCCAAGAAACCTGACGCAACAACCTCTAGCTTCGCTAAAGAAATATTTTAAGGGATCCTAGAATATATATCGACGTAAAAATCGTTGGACAACATTTCAAAGAAATCGTTTTGAATACCCTAGGGACCCAGAACATTATCGCAATAAACCCCATCCAGTCTCCAAGAAATCTGACGCAACAATCTTTAGATTTCCAAGAAGAATACTTCCAGGGTTATTAAAAGGATCTCCTAGAACACATCGCCTCAGAACAATGTCTCCAAGAAATCAACTTACTAGTGAAATAGTTTCAGGGATCCTAGAGTGGAACATTTCCTTAAAAATCACAGGAGAATATTCCAAATAAATCACATAAAGAAATCTACTAGAGTTCAGAAAAATATATTTCAATAAACCCTAGAATAATTTCTCCAAAAAATCTGCCGCATTCATCCCTAGCTTCGCCAGAAAAATACTTTCAGGGGTCTTAGAATGAATTTCTCATCGAAAATAGTAGAACAATATCTCAAAGAAATCGTTACAAAAAATCTCAAAGACCTTTAGAACAATATTCCAAAGAGACCTAGAGCAACGTCTCCCAGTAATTGGAACTTGAAAAGACGGAGCGAAGAAGACAGAAAAGGACGAAGAATAAGACGAGGGAGAGTGAGAGGAAGAGGAGAGAAAAAGAGAAAGAAGAGGAAGAAGAACAAGAAGAAGAAGAACAAGAAGAAGAAGACGATGAGAAAGAAGCGGACAAAGGTGACGAAGAAGATGGAGAAGACAATGATGAAGACAAAAAAGATGTAAGGCACAAAAAGCCGAAGAATAAAATGAAGAATTTGATAGAGGAAAACAAAGAAGACGAAGATAGAATGGAAAAATCGAAGGCGAAAAAACTGAGAAAGACGATGAAGATGGGGGAGGAAACGAAGTAGAAGGAGACGGAAAAGATGATTGCAAAACCGAAGAAAAAGACAAAAAACATGAAGATGAAATCGAAGAGAAAGAATACAAAAAAGAGCAAGATGAAGATTAACAATGAATTGATGTGAATATGATTAGGACGGAGCAGATGAAGAGAAACAAAGAAACCGGAAAAGATTAAGAATGAATAAGACGAAGAGTAAGACGAAATATGAGACGAATAATAAGACTAAGAAGACGAAGAAGACAAAAAGACGAGGAAAACAAAGAATAAGACAAAGACGAAGATTATGAAGACGACAATGCATTAGAGAGAAGTTCACATCGCCTGTGAATTTCACTCAAATCGGACCACTTTCTGAGAAATTCAAAATGACGGACCAAAGATGGCGGCCAAGTGACAAAAATCATTGGTCAAATTTATATGATGGACACGGACGCATTTGATTGGCATTTGCACCACATCGATATCTCTTTTCGTTGATGCATAATTCTCCTAATTCTATCACATTAAAATATGTTCAATATGGAGAATACAAGATGGCGGCGGGGCATCAATTGTCGAAAATTAGATGTATCTAATTGAAGTTCACATCGCCTGCAAATTTCACTCGAATCAGACCACTTTCAGAGAAATTCAAAATGGCGGATCAAAGATGGCAGCCAAATGACAAAAATCATTGGTCAACTTCATATGGTGGACACGTACGCATTTCATTGGCGTTTGCACCACATCGATATCTCTTTTCGTTGAGGCATAATTCTCCTAGTTCTATCACTTCGAAACATGTTCAATATGGAAAATACAAGATGGCGGCAGGGCACCAATTGTCGAAAATTGGATAGATCTTGATGTGGCTTACATTGCCTGCAAATTTTATTTCAATCGGATCACTTTTAGAGAAATTCAAAATGGCGGATCAAAGATGGCGGCAGAATAACAAAAAACCAAAAGTCAACTTGACATCCTGGACATATTCACTATTGATCAGCGTTTACACCACATCGATATCTTTCTTCCCTTACGAGTTATTCCGGGTACGGACGGACGAACGGACAAAGTGAAGCTAAAAGCGCCTTTTTCCAATTTTTTGGGAAAGTGCGCTGAAAACACGACAACAATAAAGATGAATGGAATAAAACAGACGAAAAAGTAGAAGAAGACGAAGATGCAGTACTTGGAAAAAATGGAAATGGAGAGATGACGGAGTAGATGGAGAGAAAATAGTTATTATGTAAATATGATAAGGGTGGAGAAAATAAAGAGAAGCGAATCATGTGAAGGAGATATAGAAAACGAAGACGAAGAAGAAAGCGACGACGATGAAAAGCATGAAAAATAATAAGACTAAAATAAAACAGATTACGAAAAGAACTCAGTGGAAGAAAACGTATCTAAGAAAAAATATGAGAAGATGACGAAAACAAGCAATGCGATGTGATAGATGAAGGAAAAAAATAATACTGTTGAAGAAGACATAGAAGATAAAGGAAGCGAAGATCAAGGAAAGTTGATCAAAATGAAGGAAAATTGGAATCAGACAGAAGAATGAAGACGACAACGCAGAAGAATAAGATGAAGACCAAGATGAAGAAGACAAAAGAAAGAAGGCGAAGTAGACAGGGAAGTTGAAAAAAGAAAACCAACAAGAAGAAGACAAAGAAAACGACGAAGACGAATAAAATGAAGACAAAACATCACGAAGAAGGAGAAGATAGAGAAGACGAAGGAACCGAAGAAGATGAGTAAAACGGAAAAGAGACTCAAGAGAGTAAGAAGAAGAAGATAAGGCAAATCATGAAGAAGATGATGAAAAAGGGAGAAGACGTGAAAGACTAAGAAAACCAATAACGGAGAAAGAAAGATAAAACAAATCATGAATAAGAGGTGAAGAAGACGAAGAAGATGGAGGAAAGGAAGAAGACGCAGAACATAAATAAGACAAAGGCGAAGAAAATATAAAAAAACGAAGAAAAAGACAAAAAATTAATGGACAAATACGAAGAATGAGCTAAGAAAGTAATGAAGTGAACGATCAAGAAGAAACCAAGAATTGGACGGAAAGAACGTAGAAGACGGAGACGAAAAGGCAAAAGGATATGAAGACAAAAATGACGGATAAATCAGACGGAGAAGACTGAGAAAAAGGAAGAATAAGAAACAAGAAGAAATCGAAGATAAATAAGTAGACACCGGACGAATGACATGAAGAAGACAGAGAAAATTGGGAAAATTAAGACGGAGACCCTTCTCCGACAGAGACGAAGAAAACGACAAATAAGACAAAAAGAATACTAACTATTAGACGAAGATAAACAAGACGAAAGAGACTAATAGAAGGACAAAGAAAAAGACCAAGTAGAAGAACGAAGATGAAAATTTAAAAAAAGGAAGGCGGAAAAAAGTAAAGAAAACGATGAAGATGAGAGAGAAAACAAAGTGGAAGATGATGACAAAAATTAGGAATAAGACAAAGAACGCGAAAAAGAAGAGATCGATGATCAAAAAGGAAAAGATGAAGATGAGACGGAAGCAAAACATCACGCAGAAGAAGGTGAAGATACAGAAAACGTAGAAGCTGCAAAGCAGACATAGCAAATGAAGAAGGAAAGTAAAACGAAAAGACGAGACTCAAATTAATAGGACGTAAAAGACATAACGGATCAGGGAGAAGATGATGAAAAACAAACAAGACGTAGCTTCGAACGATCTAGCTTCAAGAAGTTGAATGATTGTCATGCTAAGCTTCACAACCAAGCAACAAAACTGCATAGCGTACCTGTTCGGGGGTCACGTTGAACGTCTCGACTACCCCCATGTATTCCGACCAGAGGATCTTCCTCCACAGCACGTTGTGCCTCTGAGCCAGCGGCACCAGGACGAAATTGCCGAACAGCACGTCTCCGTAGCTGACCGCCTGGAATTGCTCCAGCATCTGCGTGTAGAACTTCTGGAAATCCGTCAGGCCTTCGATCTTCCTGTTGAAATTCAAATCTTTTTCGAACTTCAACACGTTCTTCAGACAACGCTCGAGCAGGGAACGTATGTCCGGGTTCAAGAACAACGAATCGCTGCCCAAGAACAAGCAGGCGATCCTGCAGAAGCGGTCGGTGACGTCGATGCCGGCGGCCAGCCGCGGGAAGTACGTTTCGTAGATCAAAATCCACTTCAGACAGTCTTTGATGGTTGATTCTTCTTGCGAGTTCCTTCTCTGAGAACAGCTCTTCAAATTGTCCTTGGAACTGCTCTCGTTGTCGGCGTACAAGAGCAAAATCGGCGTGTAGATCCAATCGATGGGCACGACGCTGCCTATTCTGCAATCAAGCGACAGCGTTTCGGTTGGCTGGTCTGCGACGGGATTCGTGGGTTTTGTCGTAGGTTTTGCCAAACCGAGACCGAGAACGTCGATGTATACGTTCGAAATTCGCGCGAGGTCTCTGCGCAAAGTACCCGGCAGGTTCTCCAAAGACAAATTGGCCAGGCGCACGTCGCTCGGGTAAAAACCGGAATCGAACACGATGCTTTTGAACAAATATCGCAGATCGTCCTTTTGTTCGGAGCTGAAAATGCTGAGGCTTTTGATGGCCAGTTCGTAATAGGCTGCGGTGGAGTCGAGCTCTTTCTGAACTTGGACTGACATTTTCAGGACGTTCATTATGAACTGGGCTTCGATGCGGGTGAACCAGTTGTTGATTAGGTGGTACGAATCGGCCGAACGCAGCGCCTCGATGTAGCGGGCAATGCGACCGTGCCGCAGGAATTTAAGGGTGAGCGCGGCGTCGTTGGTTTGAACGACGTGAGAAGAGATGGCGGTGACGAACGGAATGCACGAGTTCGATTGGACGAGCGGGATCACGTGCTCCGATGCGTACCAGGCGGCGGCCTCGAGCGTTTTCAAGTTGGCGCTGGACTTGCGCGTCTCGTAGTTGTTCAGCAGCATCGAACCGTTCCTGTGAACATTCATATATTAGGTTAGGTATTTAACAAGACTTGACAAAATCTCACTTTATATAATATTGTCGGAAATAGCATTATGAAGTTATGAGTCACCCGGTATGCCTCGATGTAAACGACTTACGGCACACTCGCTACAACAAATAAGTACAGGTGTTCACGATAAAATGCACCCTCCTCCAGGGGATTTCCCTTTGAGATATTTTGAAAAACTAAAAACTTCTTCTCGACGATTTTTCCCAGGGATCTTGAATCGATCGTCTGAAAGTTTTCAATTGGTACCGTATACAGGGTGTGACATGTGACTTTTTAGCGCACTTTCCCAAAAAATGGGAAAAAGGCGCTTTTAGCTTCACTTTGTCCGTCCGTCCGTCTGTACCCGGGATAACTCCTCGAAAGATATCGATGTGGTGTAAACGCTGATCAATAGTACATATGTCCAGGATGTCAAGTTGACTATTCGTTTTTTGTTATTCTGCCGCCGTCTTTGATCCGCCATTTTGAATTTCTCTAAAAGTGATCCGATTGGAATGAAATTTGCAGGCAATGTGAACCACATCAAGATCTATCCAATTTTCGACAATTGATGCCCCGCCGCCATCTTGTATTCTCACTATTGAACATGTTTCGAAGTGATAGAACTAGGCGAATTATGCCTCAACGAAAAGAGATATGAATGTAGTGCCAACGCCAATCAAATGCGTATGTGACCACCATATAAAGTTGACCAATAATTTTTGTCACTTGGCCGCCATCTTTGATCCGCCATTTTGAATTTCTCTGAAAGTGGTCCGATTTGAGTGAAATTTGCAGGCGATGTGAACTTCAATTAGATACATCCAATTTTCGACAATTGATGCCTCGCCGCCATCTTGTATTCTCCATATTGGACATGTTTCAAAGTGATAGAACTAGGAGAATCATGCCTCAACGAAAAAAGATATCGATGTGGTGCAAACGCCAATCGAATGCGTACGTGACCACTATATAAAGTTGACCAATAATTTTTCTCACTTGGCCGCCATCTTTGATCCGCCATTTTGAATTTCTCTGAAAGTGGTCCGATTTGAGTGAAATTTGCAGGCTGTATGAACTTCATCAGGATACATCCAATTTTTGACAATTGATGCTCTGCCGCCATCTTGTTTTCTCCATATTGAACATGTTTCAAAGTGTTAGAATTAGGAGAATCATGCCTCAACGAAAAGAGATATTGTTGTGGTGTCAATGCCAATCAAATGCGTACGTGTCCACTATATAAATTTTACTAATGATTTTTGTCACTTGACCGCCATCCCAAAAATGTAGTCTTATGACCCGATTTTTGATTAATCGGATGTTCCCACACAAAAGCCCGTTGGTTTCATTCATGTACCTTATGACATAAATTTTTGACATTTTTCGAAAATTCACAAGCCTATATCAGCCTAAAGCCCCCCCCCGGTCTGTAAGACAAAGGAATTTTTGACAACCTTATCAACGCACATTAGACCTACAGGGTTAAAATCGTGTACCTACTGACGTAAGTTTTGAGGCACCAGCTCCCTGTCCACTAGATCTCGTTAAAATATGATGAAAACCTGTATACCATTTTGCAAAGTTCGGCCTAATGACGAAGATACAGCCCTCCAAAGTTCACTTTTTCCGGATTTCAAAAATTTATAACTCAGGAACGTTCCGACAAACTCAACTTTAATTTAGCATAAGCTGGTTTGTCATTATTATCTAATAACCTGCCAAATTTTGAAAGAATCCAATCAGTGACGTACAAGTTATGAGGGGTCACCTTAAGTCAACTTTTCTTCGGATGCTTCTAAATTATTGACCCTCCTAATTCCTACACCACTGTTTGGAGTCGTTCCAAATTTGGCAGGTTGATAAATAATTATGACAAACCAGCTTTTGCTGAATTAAACCTAAATTTGTCTGAACGTTCTTGAGTTACAAATTTTTGAAATCCGAAAAAAGTGAACTTTGGAGGGCTGTATCTTCGTCATTAGGCCGAAGTTTGCAAAATGGTATATAAGTTTTCGTCATATTTTGACGAGATCTACCCACCGTTGAATTTTTTGCTATCATCCCTAAAACACCCTGTATTGAGTTTTAATTAATAAATTGATTATAATGTATGTCCAGCTGAACTGTAATTTTCTAGTTAAGCATTGTGGGCTTGCCGCCTTCTTGCCTGGAATGAAACTGGTTTGTCCAGAAGTTACGTTGCATGTCAAGCTGTCATCAAAATGTTGAAATATTTGGATAATTACCGCGTCATGCGTGAAAATGCGATTCGATGACCGCATAGACATGTTACCGTTGCTTAAACTTCAAAATCGCACGGCCCTCTTTCAAATTTTGTAACATTCGGGATTCCATTCGATGGCCAGGAGATGCCGACACAAACTCGTCTCATCCGGGCCTTAAAACGGAGGCAAATTGCAAGTTGAACGATACATCAATATTTCGGTCCGTTAGGAAACATTGAACAGCTGGATTGTTTCGAAATTTGAATGCTTGATTTTTTACGTAGGGGCAGCCACATAAAAACGCCAGGGCATTCCTCATTTTGCCAATTAGCCCAGTAAACGTAGGTTTCTACCGGGAACAAATTCGCCCAAAGCTGATTTTTGGTACACTGAGTCCTAAGAACATGAGAACTCACCAGTCAATTTTCTCGGAATTTCTCGCGTATGCTTCATGGCCTTCCAGGTCTTCGGATGTTTTGAGTCACTGTAAATTGCAGTTCTCGCCTGAAATTCGCACCATGGCCGCAAAAATGATCCGATTAACTCGCAATTCTACACATCATATCCCGTTTATACCATTTAAGCACAAGAAGTGTCGATGATTGATGAATGGGGGTCGTGGGGGGAGGGCGAAGTTCGCCTAGGTGGTTCTCTTGTTTTCCTGGCCATATAGAACCGATCTCGGCAAGTTTGGTATCTTTTCCGAATAATTTCAATCTCCTGAACATGAATCCGATGTGTAAATTTGAATAAAAACAAATTCGAACACGTTGATTTGAGAAATCTTGTTTTTTCATGGGCAATTTTGTCAATTTTTGGAAATGTTTTAAGGGGCCTTACATTGAAGTGTATTCTTTGCAAAAATCATCCACCCGATGTGTAATTCTGTTTTTCGGGATTGAAAAATCGATTTGCACCTAAGCCGGCCTTCTACTACTGACCAGAGCACTACAGCGTGCAACTTCAAATGAAAGTAGCTCAAACTATTAGAAAAATATTAACTCATCTTTGAAAGTTCGAAGATATGTAAAGAATTGAATTCCCTATAACACAAACAAAATCGCCATGAATAGCACTGCACGTACGTATTTTGCTCAATTTAATTACACGTTTATGCCCCTTTCGTCTCTTCTTGGATACTATTGGTTTTTGTATTCACTTCGAATCATTTCATACTTTGATTTGTATCTTTTGCCTGATGATATAAAGGTGTGTTTCTACGTCCGATTTTTTTAGAACAAGCATGACGAAGTAAGTTTTGTTCGCATTTGCCCTGGCAGTGGCTGTGCAAAAGAGGCAATTATTTTTTTAATTGACTATACTATACAGGTGTCCCGAAATTAATGCAACCAAAATTTATGGAGAGGTAGACAATTGGAAAACAAGGAGACTTCCTTAATAATAATACTCTCGCAAACGTAATAACGGAGATACGGGCCTTCAAAGTTGGTTCTTTAAAACGGTTTTTTTTTTGCATATGTTTCGAACCGTTTAGCCGATTTTATTCAAATTCGAACCAAAGATTACTAAAATAAGTCTATATCGAACAATGATAACGTATTTCATCAAACATTTTCAGGGGCGAAGATAATAATAGCGAGTTTAATAATAAAACCTTCCCAGTTTTCCCTCTTTTTTTTCACACCCCTGAATATTTTTGGAAATGATTGCAATTTTTGAATTCAACGTTCAATTTAGAGAAAAAAGTTACTCTCGCAAAATCTTGATTGAAGGCCTCATTTTCGAGATATTTGGGTTTGAAACTTCGGAGAACATCTCGAAAACACCACTTTCAAGGTCTTAAAAATTAAAATTCAAGAAAACTCAAGATTCCTTAACTGAAATAAGTGTTCTAGGTGTTCCAAGTTGATAAACTACCATTTTTCGCTAAAAAACATGAAGCTTTTCAGAAAAAAAATTTCGGCCCTGAAAAGTGGCGATTTTGAGATGTTTTCCAAAGTTTCAAACACAAATCTCGAAAATGAAGCGTCTAGTCCAAATTTTGCAGGAGACTTTTTTGTCTTAATTGAACGTAGAACCCGAAAACTGGAACCATATCCAAAATTATCCAGGGGGTGAAATTTAGGGGGAAAAGGGGGGAAGGTACCCCCTATTATCTTCGCCCCTAAACATGTTTGATGAAATGCGTTATTATCCTTCAATAAAGATCTATCTCAGTAAACGTTGGTTCAAATTTTAAAAAATCGGTTCAACGGTTCAAAAGTTATGCAAAAAAAACTGATTTAAAAAAACAACTTTGAAGGCCTGTATCTCCGCTATAACGTTTGCGAGGGTATTTTTATCAAAGAAGTACCCTTATTTTTCAAATTTCTACCTCCCTGTAAATTTTGTTGCATTAATTTCGGGACACCTGTACAGGGTGGTCCGACTTTTATGTCATTAAATTCAAGGATCGATAGAGAATGAAAAATGAAGGGGACTTTCTCCAGAAAACATATTTGAGAAATGGCTAATAACAGAGATACAGCCCTTCAAAGTTGGAAATAAATAATCGGTTTTTCCGCATTATTTTTGAACCGTTCGACCGATTTGATTCAAAATAGAACCAAAGGTTCACTGAAATTATCCCCTGTCGAACAATCATAACATGTTCCATAAAAAAATTTCAGGGGCGTAGACATTAGGGGGTGTCCCTACTTTTCCCCCTCTATTTTCCACCCTCCTAGTTATTTTTGGAAACTGTTCATAATTCTGAACTCTACGTTCAAATTTGAAGAAAAAATCACTCTTGCAAAATTTTGATTAGAGGCTTTGTTTGGGAGATATTTAGGATTTAAGGTTTGGAAAACATCTGAAAAGCACAACTTCCAAAGGTCTAAAAATTAAAATCAAAAAAAACTCATGATTTCTCAGCTGAAATAGGTTTTCTAGAATTTCCAAGTTGATAAACCACCATTTTTTCCAAAACACGAGACATTTTCAGAAAAAAAAACAATTTGGGCTCTGGAAAGTGGCGATTTCGGGATGTTTTCCAAAGTTTCAAACTCAAATATCTCCTAAACGAAGCCTCTAATCAAAATTTTGCAAAAGTGACTTTTTCTTCTGAATTGAACGTAGAATTCAAAATTATGAACAGTTTCCAAAAATAACTAGGGGGGTGAGAAATAAGGGAGGAAAAGTAGCGACACCCCCTAATGTCTACGCCCCTTAAACTTTTTTATGGAACATGTTATGATTGTTCGAAAGGGGATAACTTCGGTAAACCTTTGGTCCTATTTTGAATCAAATCAATTTAACGGTTCAAGAGTTATGCGGAAAAAACGATTATTTATTTCCAACTTTGAAGGGCTGTATCTCTGTTATTAGGCATTTCTCAAATATGTTTTCTGGAGAAAGTTCCCTTAATTTTTCATTCTCGATCGATCCTTGAATTATTTGACATAAAAGTCGGACCAGTCTGTAAACTCCCTTGCGGGTGTTTGTTGAATTTGAATGTTTCTATTTTATGGTGTGTTGGTTGCTGTTTTTTTTTTATAGTTGAATATGTATTCCCTTGCGGATATTTGCTGGATTTGAATTTGAAGGTTTCTATTTTATGTCAATGCTGCAGTGGTCATTACTTGCGATTACTGTCTTCTTTTTATGTGCAATTATTGTGTCCATTTTTCTGATGTAATGTGATGTGTGTCATGATTATGTGTCAATTTTTCATGTTCTTCACCTTGTGTCTAAAATATCCAACCATTTTATATTTTCAAACTCATGGATACTTTGCCATAACGCTTGTATGACAGAGCTTAGGTATGGTGACTAATATTTTTGTGAATACCGCGAAGAAGGCGTATCCCTGTGCCATCGATCGCTTCCGTCCAACCTAACTTGACTGTTTTTTTACTGTTTTGTTTTTGCACATGCAAAAACATGGATGGCACGTCATGGATTTTCTACCGTCCAAGCAGGTAGTACGCTACTTTTTGTTGCGGAGTCATGTTCATTCATTTTGCTTTATTTTATATGAAGTGATTTAATGTTAGCTGTCGAACTGGGAAAGGGTCTGCCATGACGAATATGCCGAGATTGTTGTCAACTTTTGGCCTAGCGTGAAGGGGTCGATAAAGGTTCGGATTTTTGTTACGGTGCCAATTCAAAATTTCAGCCGTGAGGGTCAGCCGTGTCAGTAGTAGACGACGCGCTTCGCCGGCTCAGGTTCAAATCGATTTTTCAAACTCGAGAAACAAAATCATACATCTAGTGGATAATTTTCCTGGAGAATACAATTCAATTAAATGGCCTCTGAAAATTTTTCCAAGATGAACACCTCTAACATCAAAAAAAATTCGCCAAAATTTTCAAAGAAAAAACAATTTATCTTGAGTGAACTTGTTCAAACTTGTTTTCATCCAAATTTACACAACGGATTCGAGTTCAGGAGATTGAATTTAGTCGGAAAAGATACTAAACTTGTCGCGATCGGTTCTACATGGCCAAAAAGACAGAATGGACCACCTAGCAGAGCTTCGCCCCCCCCCATGACCCCCCCTTCAACAATGATCGACACTTTTTGTGCCAAAATGGTATCAACGGGATATTATGCGTCGAATTATAACGTATTTGCCCCCAATGGATTGACGGGTTTCATCCCCTCCATTTTAAGCTGCAATTTTTTACCCCCCTCCAATAACTCAAAACCCCCGGTGCGATTTTTAATGATTTTGGATATTTTGTAGAGCACTCAATTCTGACCAGAATATCAAATTTTCAGGACGTCCATATTTTTTCCGAGATTGAAATCTATCTTCCTTGTACTAAGGGGACAAGCAAATTCAGACGATTTCTAAAATCATCATAACTTTTGATTCCTGTCAGCGATTTCATATCGGTTTTCAGTGTTCGATAGCTTAATCTTTCTTATACATGCCTTGATCATGATCACGTCAAATACTAACAATGTTTTATAACGTTGCTACAGGGTGATCATTGGAACAGTGTAAAAAAGGAAATTCATGCATTCCAATAGCACAGTTATGAAGATGAGTGTTTCAGCTTCAGTGACGTTTTTGAATTTTGAAAATCGAAAACCGATTCCATTGAAACTTGGAACACACTCATGTCTGGTTCAAGTAATTGGAATTTCAAGGTCAAATGTCACTTTCGATCACTTTCGAGCCGCTATATTGAACTTTTTACATAAATGATTCGATTTGAATTAAACTTTGAAACACACTAGAATCGAATCATTTACATAAAAGTTCAATATGACGGCTTGAAAGTGACCGGAAAAGACATTTGACCTTTAAATTCCAATTACTTGAACCAGACATGAGTGTGATCCAAGTTTTAATGAAATCGGATTACTTTCTTGGAAGTTCAACATGGCGGTATTCTGTGATGGCGGCACAAAATGATCAATGCCTTTGGCAATTCACCTTCGATTTCCAAAATTCAAAAACGTTACTGAAGCTGAAACACCAGTCTTCATAACTGTGCTATTGGAATGCGGCCAAAATTTTTTTTCGGGAAATCGCGCTCGTACTAAACTTTTGACAATTTTACACTGTTCCATTGATCACCCTGTAGAAACTTTATCAAACATTATTCGCATTCGATGTGATCAAGGCATAAAAACGAAGGATTGAACTATGGAACGCTGAAAACCGATATGAAATCGCTGACGGCAATCAAAAGTTATGGTGATTTTAGAAATCGTCTGAATTTGCTTGTCCCCTAGATTCTTTTAATTTGTGTAGTTATTCTAAAAAAAAATTTTTTTTCAATGACAAGAATTTCCGAAAAGGTTGATATGGCGTTCTACATGACAAACAGAACCTATAACAGAAAAAAATCAGACTGTAACGAATCGCTTCATGGGTCTAGCACTATAATGACTGGACAAAGTCGACAATGGGCGACTTCTGAATGTATCACATCTTTCAACACAATAAAAATATACGAGAAAGGACGAAACATTTTCCAACAGGGGGGCATTAAAATATCAACGCATGATCCCGAACAATCCCGGGATCACGGGCGGGCTTCCGCTTCCAAATTTCAGAATCCCGATTTTCGGATGTAGAATTTTTTGTTGCGGAATTATAGCTTGGATTGGTACAAGGCAGTCGTCAAACTCCACTACCGGTTACATTTTACGAAAGTTACGATTCCATATGATTATCATGAAGACTTACGTTATCGTTTCGGTCACTACGCTGAATCCTTGAGAATCCAGCAGTTCTGATGTCATTTGAAGTGCGTTGTAGTGCTTTATGGCATCGATAGCGCAGTAAAGCGACGATATGAGCTGCAGTTTTCCGCACTGTAAACAATACAGAAAGGCTGTCAGGTTCGCCGATACAAAAAAAAAAAAAAAAAAAAAACGAATAATCAAAAGTCCGGGATAGTAGAGCCGCTACGCGACAAATCAAAGTGAATATACTGCACTTCATGTTAGAGCTATAACATTTTGTAGACTACTTCAGGGAACTATTTGCAACAATTCTGCTCGAGGTGCCCACAAAAATTATCGCTGCATCCAAAATGGAGGCCGTTTTCCAAAATGGCGACTTGAATATGAAAAAATGTCATATACGCCCCATTCAATCACGCCCATTGTATCCCGCAGGGTGTCGTTTTTCACACTAGCTATTCTTATACTGTCGGTAACTACAGTAATTGTGACAGAGAATCAATTTTCTTTATACAGGGTGTTCGCATGATGTGAAACCTTCCCCTCCACCAAACGCTTCTCCTTGGAGGCATTTTGAAAAAAACAAAAACTAATCCTTGATAGTTTTTCCCGTAGTTCTCGAATATGTTCAATATATATTTCTGTATCACATAATATACAGGGTGTTCAATTTTTTTTTCTCAAATTTTGGCGACACCCTGTAATTTATTATTGCAGTCTATGTAGCTTTCTATGCTGATTACAAAAATGTTTGACCCTTGCGAGTTTCTCTCCAAATAATTTCAGAAAAATTATTAAATTCAAATTGCCAAAACCGTATTTTAGGCAGCCAGGAGATACACTACACTTCATGTTA
This sequence comes from Anaspis maculata, assembly GCA_949128115.1. Taxonomy (NCBI): domain Eukaryota; kingdom Metazoa; phylum Arthropoda; class Insecta; order Coleoptera; family Scraptiidae; genus Anaspis; species Anaspis maculata. The sequence continues at coordinate 85,854,154 of OX421964.1, read as the reverse complement.
GAAACATGAAACTTGCTACACTCCTTTTGGGAAACTGTTTGAAACAATTCTGTCCGAGATCTCGAAAAGAATTGTTTTAAACAGTTCCCCAACCGAGGTGCCAATCAAAATCATGGCTGGGTACAAAATGACGGTCGTTTTCCAATATGGCGGCCTACATTATTATGCATTCAGCTTTTATTTGCAACAAAGCAGGCGAGCCGAGTTTGACAAAATCCACTCTGTAAAAGCGGTGTGAGTGCAATGCCACATTTTAGGTTATGAATTATTTTCTGGACTTATATTATGCATTCAGCTTTTATTTGTAACAAAGCAGGCGAGCCTAGTTTGACATAATCCACTCTGTAAAAGCGCTGTCAGTGCAATGCCACATTTTAGGTTATGAATTATTTTCTGGGTTATCGTATTCGTCCTATTAAATCCCGCAGGATTTCGATTCCCATAGATTTAGCTATTCTGAAACTGACTGTAACCGCAACAATCGTGACAGATGCTCATTCTCCCATGTATAGGGTGTTTACGCGAGATGCCATAAAAAAGTAACGCCGTCTCAAGGGCTTGATAGTTAGATCTCTCTTTTAATTTGAAATGACTGTACATGGGAAATTAGGCATCTGTCAAGATAGCTGTGTTCACCAATAATCTCAGGATAGTTGAAAATACCGGGTGATCATTTGAAAACTATCCACCTGCAATAACTCCCGATTCCTAATCAATATTTCTTCGAGCAAAAACAGGTCGATTTTTATATCGAGGGGGACATCAAAAACATACATTGGCAAATTTCTTTCTTCAGCCCCCTCGCCCCCACCCATCCAAAAAATAAAATTTCAAACGACACTACCTACCTTGCGATACATCAAATTAAAGAAAATTGAATTCTCTTTTTGAAAAAGATATTTTCAAAAATTTCAACTTTACTCCCCTTCTCCCCAAAAATTCTCTGAGTGTCCCTTTCAATATTCTGGACCCCTAAATTCTCTTCAGTTAAATGAGCATCATCCTGAATAGCTTTAAAGAAGAGAATTTTCGGTGGAAAAAGTGCCACCCAAATTGACCCCCTTGCTCTTCCCCACCTCAACTTTCAAATTTAACAAAATACCACCCACTTTGTGATACCTCAAATTAAAGGAAATCAAATTCTTTTTCTGAAACCAATTTTTTTTTTATTTTCAACCCCTCTCCCATTTAACTGGACATTTGAAGTATTTTAGTAGGAAAACGGGGATTTTGAAAATTTCGAAAAAATTGTGTTCAGGGAGAGAATTTAATTCCCTTTAATTTGATGTATCACAAAGTAGGTATTGTCATTTTGGATTTTTAAAGTGAGGAGGGGTGAGCGAAGGGGTGAATTTGGGTGGCACCTTTTCCACCAAAAATTCTCTTTTTTAAAGCTATTCAGGATGATGCTCACTTAACTGAAGAGAATTGAGGGGTCCAGAATATTGAAAGGGACACTCAGAGAATTTTTAGGGAGAAGGGGAGTAAAGTTAAAATTTTTGAAAATATCTTTTTCAAAAAGAGAATTCAATTTTCTTTAATTTGATGTATCGCAAGGTAGGTAGTGTCGTTTGAATTTTTTTTTTATGGTTGGGGGCGAGGGGGCTGAAGATAGAAATTTGCCAATGTATGTTTCAAATGTCCCCCTCGATATTAAAATCGACCTGTTTTTGCTTGAAGACATTTTCACTAGGAATCGGGAGTTATTGCAGGTGGATAGTTTTCAAATGATCACCCGGTATGAGAATCGACATCCAACGGTATACAGGGCTGTTTCAGATTTAAATCGCGTCCTTTTAGGAAATGATGGGAAACATCAAAAGAAGTAGACTCTCTCAAAAAAATATATATCAGAAACGAATAATAACGGAGATATAGGCGTTAAAAGTTGAACTTGAAAAATCGATTTCTCGTCATAACTTTGAAACTTCTCAACCGATTTTGCTCAAATTTGAGCCGCAGCTTACTAAAATAAGTCGGTATCTAACGATAATAACGCGGTCCATTGAAATTATTTAGGGGCGTGGATAATGGGGGATGCCTCCGCTTTTTCACTTCCATTTTTCACCCCTTGAGGTTATTTCGTAGATTGTTCACATTTTTAAATTTCACGTCCAATTTCAAAGAAAAAGTTACCGTTGCAAAATTTTGATTAGAGGCTTTGTTTTCAAGATATTTGGGTTTGAAAGTTCGGAAAACACATCAAAATATCCAGTTTCAAGAGCTAAAGAAATGTTTTTCCTGAAAACTTCTTGTTTCTTACAAAAACTCATAGTTTAGCAACTTGAAACACCTAGAAAACCTATTTTAATGAAAGAATCATTAGTCATCTTGGATTTTAATTTGTAAGCCTTCGAAAGTGGTGTTTTTGAGATGTTTTCCGAATTTTCAACCTCAAATATCTCGAGAACGAAGCCTCTAATCAAAATTTTGCAAGTGTAACTTTTTCTTCCAAATTAAACGTAGAATTCAAAAATACGAACAATTCACTCGAATTCACCAAATCATTTGAGGGATTAAAAGATAGTTTATCAACTTGAAACGCCTAGAAAAATTTTTTCAGTTGAGGAATCTTGAGTTTTCTTGGATTTTGATTTTTAAGGCCTTGAAAGTGGTGTTTTCGAGATGTTCCCCGAAGTTTCAAACCCAAATATCTCGAAAATGAAGCCTTCAATCAAAATTTTGCAAGAGTAACTTTTTTCTTTAAATTGAACGTGGAATTCAAAAATTGCAACCGTTTCCAAAAATGTTTAGGGGAGTGAAAAATAGGGGAAAAAGGGGGAGGGTACCCCCTATTATCTTCGCCTCTAAAAATGTTTGATGAAATGCGTTATCATTGTTCGATAGAGACCTATTTTAGTAAACTTTGATTCACATTTGAATGAAATCGGCTCAACGGTCCAAAAGTTATGCAAAAAAAACTGTTTTCAAAAACCAACTTTGAAGGCCTGTATCTCCGTTATACGTCCGCGACAGTATTTTTATTCAGGAAGTCCCCTTATTTTTCAATTTTCTATCTCCCTGTAAATTTTGTTGCATTGATTTCGGGACCCGATATATGTAAGCCGTCATATTGGAAAATGACCGCCACCATGGACGCAGTCATAATTTTGATTGGCACCTCGGACAGAATTGTTTCAAACAGTTCCTCACAGGAATGTGACGAGTTTCATACCTCTAACATGAAGTGTAGTGTATCTCCTGGCTGCCTAGATTACAATCTTCGCAAATGATATTAATTCATTTTTTAGAGGTTATTTGGAGAGGAACTCATGAGTGTCAAACAATGCTGTAATCAGCATAGGAACCTACATAGATTACAATAATTATAAACAGGGTGTCGCAAAAATTGTGAAATTTTTTTTGAACACCCCGTATATTACAGCGTGTTCAACAATTATTGTCCTTGCCGCCTTTCGAAAATAGCGGTTGCAACTGGTCTATGCCGCTTCAATGAAGTTATTTTGAGATCCGTAGTAACGAAATTGATAGACGTCACGACAAACTGGCTGATATGAAATTTGAGGTTAATAGTGACGGCTGTGACTGCTGGGAAATAGTGAACAAGCAACCTGACGGAACGGGAATGGACCAGCCGTCAATGCCGTCACTGTTAACCTTTAATTTTATATCAGTCAGTTTGACGTGACATCTATCAATTTCGTTACTACGGATCTCAAAATAATTTCATTGAAGTGGCAACAGGCCAGTTGCAACCGCTATCTTCAAAAGGCGGCAAGGACAATCATTGTTGAACACGCTGTATAAGTTAAACACATATTTATGATGAGCATATTCCAGAGCTACAGGAAAAATTATGGAGGACGAGTTTTTGTTTTTTCGAAATAACTCCATGGGGAATCTTTTAGTGGAGGGGAGGGTTTCACCTCGCGCGAACACCTGTATACAAAAAATTGAGCATCTGTCACGATTATCATGGTAACCGTCAGTTGAGGAAGAGCTAGTATGGAAATCGACATCCTGCGGCACCCTGCGGTATACAATGGGGCGAATATGACATTTTCACATATCAAAGTCGCCATTTTAGAAAACGGCCGCCATTTTAGAAAACGGCCGCCATTTTGGAAAACGGCCGCCATTTTGGAAGCAGCGATAATTTTCATGGGTGCCTCGGACAGAATCGTTCCAAACAGTTCCCTGAAGAAGTGTATCAAATTTCATAGCTCCAACATTAAGTGCAGTAACTTTTCATGTAGCAGCCCTACTAGGAAGTGCACACCCGTTGATAGAAATACGAACCCAAGATTCGAACTCACCGTGAATTCAGGCAAGGTTTTGAACTGTGACACGACCTTCCTGAACCACAGGTCCGTATTACGCAACGTGTGCCTGGGTAGCAGATCCAGGCGCGTCTTGGCCACGGCACCGATCAATCCGAGGAGAGCAGCCACGTGTTCGTTGCGCACAAAAGTCATCCGCATGTACAAATCAGTGTTGTGGAGGTGATAACGCAATTGATCGTTCAGGTACGCCCCCGTGTCAATGTCGGTTTCGTCGGAAAACCTGAACTGTTCGAAACCCAAATCGTATTCGCACAGGCACGCCCAGAAGAACATGCACTGAGTCTGCAACTTCATCCCGTTGGCGTTGCGGCGGTAAGTATGGTCGCAAAGAATGCAAGAGATCGGATTTAAAACCGAATACTTCTTCAGGAGATCGCGGGCGATGCTGCGATCTCTGCAGGCGAGGACCCGCAACAGCTTCACGGCTTGCGCCAGCGGATTCTTTTCGACGAATTTCTCGATGATGCTCGAAACCAGTCCGTCAGTTTGCATGATTTTGTCGACGACGCTCTTGGAATCTCGCGCCATTCGCGTCAGGATGTCGATGGAATAGGCGACGGTTTCGATCGGCGGCTCGACGACGTTCAGGACGTACCGGATCCTGGTGACGATGTCGGTCCTGGCCAGGCACTTGATCAGGTCGTTTTCGGCCAGCTGTTGGTCGTTGATGGTGTGGTCGTCGTCTGCTTCGACCGCCAGGATCGGCTGGGTGTGGCCCAGGCCGAAGCCGAGCAGGCTGTCCAGGCAGGTTTCGTCTATTTTGTCGTAGACCAGGTTGCGCATGGCCTTGATGCAAGCGTTCAGGACGGAGGGGGTGTTGTCGTCCAGACAGTGGCGTATCACGAAGAATATCTGTTCCGTGGGGATGTCGAGGGAGGAATAGACTCCGGTCTGTTGGAGAGACAGGATGTTGGCGATGGTGTTGAGGGCCACGACCGCCTGCTGCCTGACGCTCGATCTGAAATCGATTCAGTTTGAATTTTTAGGTCCACGAATAATACGCTAAATACTCAAAATTGTGCATTTATTTATGACTTAGTCGATCCTGTATCTTCTATCGTTTCCGAGATACCAATGGTGAGCAACGGAAAATTCACCACTCTGTGGCGACGGCACTCTTCAGCTTCACCACTCTCCATTAAATAAAAAAAATAATGATCAGTGAAGTCAAGTTGTACCTACAGCCAGAAGCCGACAAAAGTATCCAGATACGAACTATACAAAAAAAAAATTAAAAACATTCAGAACATAAAACAACATTCAACATTCAAACAACATGCAAAAAGCAAAAATACTCCGAAAAACATTCAAACAATATAAATACAATAATACAATATAGTATGGGGGCATAGGCCGTGCCGTGTGCAGCTTCGTGAAGATATACAGGGTGTCCGTTTTTTGAGGCTAAGCATGGGTATCTCGCTTATCTTTAGAGATACAGAGTCGGGTTAGTTGGAAAAAAGTTGCGAATGTTCATGACGATCAATGATCCAAAAAGATATTTGACTTGTCAGTTTTAGTTTTCGAGATATCGAGAAAAAACAGAAATTTGTAATTTTAGTTTTTATTTTTTATTTGAAAAACGGTTGAAGGTAGCCTTTTCTAGTTAAGACATTGTGGAGGCACTTTTCCAAGAGGAATTCAATGTTGTCAAAATCTTCATTCTAGCTTTCAAAACAACCGAGATATGACATTCAACTTTTTTTTCTCTTATGGGCGCCATATTGAATTTAGACATTTTTGAATACAATTTTTTTGTTTGTTACAACGATGTGTCACATGTCACTGTTATATTCATGCTTTTGAGCAAAAAAATTAGTCAAAGCAAAACAAGTTTCATGAAAATCGTTCCACTAATAAGATATTTCAATATGGCGGCCAAGATGGCGGCAGAATGTTGGAATTTGGCTGAAAAATAAAAATGATCATACGAAACAAAGGTGAGTCCCAAGCTCCATGAAAATTGTTAAGTGATAAGAAACTTCAATATGGCGGCCAAGATGGCAGCAGAGCATCATTTGTCCAAAATCGGATGTATTTTGATGAAGTTCACATCGCCTGTGAATTTCATTCAAATCGGACCACTTTCAGAGAAATTCAAAATGGCGGATCAAAGATGGCGGTCAAGTGACAAAAATCTTTGGTCAACTTTATATGGTGGTCACGTACGCATTCGATTGACGTTTGCCCCACATCGATATCTCTTTTCGTGGAGGCATAATTCTCCTAGTTCTGTCACTTTGAAACATGTTCAATGTGAAGAATACAAGATGGCGGCGGGGCATCAATTGTCGAAAATTGGATGTATCTAATTGAAGTTCATATCGCCTGCGAATTTCATTCAAATCAGACCACTTTCAGAGAAATTCAAAATGGCGGATCAAAGATGGCGGGCAAGTGACAAAAGTCATTGGTCAACTACTATATGGTGGTTACGTACGCATTCGATTGGCGTTTGCACCACATCGATATCTCTTTCCGTTGAGGCATAGTTCTCCTAGTTCTATCACTTCGAAACATGTTCAATATGGAGAATACAAGATGGCGGCGGGACATCAATTGTCAAAAATTGGATAGATCTTGATGTGGTTTACATTGCCTGCAAATTTCATTTCAATCGGATCACTTTTAGAGAAATTCAAAATGGCGGATCAAAGATGGCGGCGGAATAACAAAAAACTAAAAGTCAACTTGACATCCTGGACATATGTACTATTGATCAGCGTTTACACCACATCGATATCTTTCTTCCTCGAGGAGTTATCCCGGGTACGGACGGACGGACGGACGGACGGACGGACAAAGTGAAGCTAAAAGCGCCTTTCTCCCATTTTTTGGGAAAGTGCGCTGAAAAACGTAAATGTTAAACATTTATTCAACAGTGACATGTGGCACATTGTTGTAACCAGAAAAGAATACCGTATTCAAAAATATCAAAATCCAATATGGCGCCCTTCAGAGAAAAAAGTTGAATGTCGTATCTCGGTTGCTTTGAAAACTAGAATAAAGATTTTGGCAGCTTTGAATTCCCCTTGAAAAAGTGCCCTGATAATGTCTAGATTAAAAAAGGCCACCTTCAACCGTTTTTTGAATAAAAAATGAAAACAAAATTTCAAATTCCCGTTTTTTCACGATATCTCAAAAAACTTAAATCGATACGACAAATTTGTTTTTGGATCATTGATCGTCATGAAAATGCACAACTTTTTCCTAATTTAACCGACTTTGTATCTCTCAAGATAAGCGAGATACCCATGCTTAGCTTCGAAAAACGGACACCCTGTATAGAGTTATGCCTTAATCGATTCTTGGGGGATCAGGGACCATGAAAAATTATGGTGGAATATTGGCATCTACTGCAGGCAAATATGGTGGAGGCGCCAAAATGGGCTTCATCTGGTAAGAAGAAACTGGCTGTAGCTCGTTTCTTTTTCAACGAATTCCAACATCTGGAACGTCATTTTGTAGACAAAAAAGCTTCTCTTATTTCATACCTATATTCACAAACGTCATTTCGTGAAACTGTCAAAATTGTCTTCATAAGATATGCTAAATTCCGCCGGTTTTTTAAGATTACCCGATATTTTTGAAACCTGGCAGTATCATAGATCTTGAGGTGCCCTTTCTGAATTTATACTTTTCCACTTCGTATTTTTCCCGTTTTGGCCGCCATATTGAAAAGATGGCGCCCGAAAAACAGTTTTTGTCAATATCTTGAATCCAAGTGACTCAAGATTGAAATGAAACGTGTATATGCGAAGGAAATCCCATTCATATTTCTACAATTTGACATAGCAGTCATTTATGTGCGATTTACGGTTCTTGAGTTGGAGCTTTCAGAACTTCCGGAAGCATCAACTTTCGGCATTCAATCAGCATGTTAAATTGATACCACCGTCATGTAGTAAGCAAATTAACCATAAATAGCTTTTGGCCATCAACCATAGATAATAAAAATTTATAAAATCGATCATGGTGATGTTAATTGTGTAATTACAGGGTGAACTGTGAAAACAAACTGACTTTAGAAAGAAATAAAGGTAATAATAGCATTTGAAAGATATCAGATACATTCGAAACTCATTATTATGATGAAATTTGGGGTCATCATTCATAATATCCACTTTCCACTTTGTATCTCTGCTGTTCTGGCCATAATTTTGAAAAGATGGCGCCTAAAAAAACACTTTTGGAAAATTTTCGGAAAATTCGTTATACAATTTCAGGATTCATATCAGAAGTGAAGGTCTATTGAATTCTCTGAAATTTGACATCTGTATCACTCATGTGCGACTTACGGTTCTCAAGCTATACCTTTTCAAAGTCAATTTTCCCTTAGAGTTCACCCTGTAGTTGCATAACAACCGCTACCATAATTGATTTTCTGAATATTAATGGTCTCTGGTTGACAACTTATCATTATTCATGGTTAATTTGACTGCCACGTGTAGCTAAGGTCAACTTGCCATGCTGACTGGATGGCAAAAGTTGATGCTTCAGGGAGTTCTAGAAGCCATAACCCAAGAACCGGAAGTAGCACGTACACGATTAAAGTGTCAAATTGTAGAGAATTGAATAAGCTTCTATTTGCATACAATCGCTTCCACCTCACATTGACTGAAATGGAGATATTGACAAAAAACTGTTTTTTTGGGCGCCATCTTTCCAATATGGCGGCCAAAACGGCACATATACGAAATGAAAATGTGGAAATTCGGGAAGGGCGACTCAAGATCTATAATATTGCCGTGAAATGTTTCAGAAATATCAGATAACCTTCAAAAAAGGCCGGAATTTGGCATATTATGTTATAAAGACAATTTTGACAGTTTCCCGAGATGACGTTTGTAAATTTAGGTATGAAATTAGAAGAGAATTTTCTGGTCTACAAAATGACGTTCCAGATGTTGAAATCCGTTAAAAAACAAACGAGCTACAGCCAGTTTCTTATTACCAGATGAAGCCCATTTTGGCGCTCCACCATATTCGCCTGCAGCAGATGTCAATATTCCACCATAATTTTTCATGGTCCTTGATCGCCCAGGAATCGATTAGGACATATATGCCGATCACGTTTTAAATTCAGCAGAATTTAAAACGCGGTTGGCCATGTTGCCTAGAGTGTAACGGACGCTCATAGACCAAGTTGCGCGAAAACGGGCTGAGCTCAAAGAGGTTAGAAAATTTTGATAAGAAATGCCAGTTTTTGCGTCTCCTTGCATCATATCCGCTGCCCTGTTGCCTTGGCCGTTGTTTGTCATGATGTCAGGTGAGTGTCATAGTTGTTTACATTCCTGGAAAAATTTCATTAAAGTGTTCTGCCCCCGGTTCTGCCATTGCTATATTCATGGTTCTGCCTGTACATTTATAAGGTAAGTACGAGTAACACTCTTTGTCTGAGTACTTAGGTGCATGTAAATTTTTTCTTTCATTCAAAGTTGACTTCAGATGCAAATGACCAAGGGGTAAATCCTCGGGTGAATTACTGGGACATCAGAACGTTCAACGGATTGTGATGGATTGCCACGGGATTACCACGGGATTTCCACCGGATACGATTTCTTCAAATTAAATGGATAGCCAAGGGAACAGTTTGGGGCCACGCCTGAATCGCCACCAGAGAAAGGCGCTCTTGCTTTGCGGTGCTTATTATCACCTGAGGTCTCCACGCTATAAGGTTATTCATTAACGTTACATAGACCAATGGCAGATAGAGGACTTCAATTTTGTTTAGATTTACCAGCAATATTCCCCTGTTAAAACTTGTCAAGAATTACTGGGTAAATCCAAGTCCTGGGCCGCAGATTCGGAAAAATGTATCCCTGTGTTATTTGGTCAAATTTACATTTTTGGGAATACTGTTATCGGGTTCGAGCCATATTGAGGCAAATTTAATGGTTGACCCGCGATGTGGCTCGATTCTTTCTTGAAAAAAGTTGGCTTCTGTAATTTTAGCTTTTTAGGCCAGCCCTTCTGTCAACAGAGACAAGCCATGAAATGAATTTGAACCAATTCAGTCGAACAGTGAGTAGATTATGACCAGCCAAAAATGAAAACTTGATCCAAAGTTTTACCTTGTATTTTTTTGTCAAAACTGAAAACGAACTTTTTGGACAAATAACACAGATGTGCAAAATAAAAACCCGCCAATTCTGTGATTTTTCACTATGATATTTCTGCACAAAATAAATATGTATTACGATTTTCCAACAGAATTTTGTCATCTTTCAGAAATGAGGATTGAATCCGAACTCTCGGGAGATAGAGACTAGAACCATTCATCTGAACAACAGAGGAGCAGATCGTCACCTCAATGTCAGCTTTGATGGCTGGACTTCATCTGCAGCACATTCCCACTCCCAAGTACCTCGGTGTGACCTTCGACCTAACATTGTCCTTCAAACTCAACTTGGAGAAACTCAGTGCCAAGACGAAGACACGAATGAACCTGGTTCAGAGACTTGCGAGAACTACATGGAGTGTCGACGCCACTACTCTTCGGATATCCACCTTTGTCTTGGTCTAGTCGACAGCGGAATACTGCGCTCCTGTTTGGATGAATAGCACACACACACAACATCATTGACGTCATTCTTAACCAATCATTGAGAATCATTGCTGGAGTTGTCAAATCTACCAGACTTTCTGGCTGCCAATTTTAAATTGGCAGCCATGTGGAACTGAGAACCAGACCATGAACCACATCGTCGCGGAGTAGGTGTCTGCGGACAATGGCTATCAAAAACTGCATCTGAGCTAGACCTGTAGTTCCTCAACATCTCCATCGGCAACTTCGCACTCGCCCACTTGCTGCATCTACTCTACCCTGTTTCCTAAGATGGCCACTGATATCAGCCTCACTGACATCTTTTCCTTTTTTTTTTGCATTAAAGCTACGTCGAGCAGTTTCTCTGTGGTTTGCCTATAGATCTTCGAGCGAATGCTGTAGCTGAAGTTAATTCATCTCACAGGTTTTCAAGAATTGTTGTATATATTTAGTTATAGTATCAATGTATCTTAAGTACCTACCTACATATAGTGATACTAGGTACTATTGCACTATATAAGTTGATTTACGTTGTCACTAATATTGTATCCTTAATACAGGCATAGCAATAAATTCAAAAAAATTGTGAAATTTTCGATTATTACCTTCGAGAGCTTGTAAAATCTATTGCCTAGTGTTAAATTTGAAGGGCACAAATTAATTTTAGATATCAGCTATTGACCTTTATTTTTGACTGAAAACTAGAACAGTTTCCTCAACGTAATTTATTATTTTATTTGAAAAAACATTCCACCAGTCGCCTATTTGAACTGGCGAAAATCTACCAAAATCAAGACGCCTTGAATGTTCATACAATCTTGCAACAGCGCTGTACTCGATTGACAATACAAATTCAAGGTCATCTAGGGAAAAAGTGATCCAACATTACAAATTTGAGCATCCCCAATTATCGCAGAATGGCCAACTTGGCGTGAGAAAATTACCGTTCTAGTGCTGAATTTAAAAGCTGATCGGCATATATCTCTATATATCTTCACGAAGTTGCACACGGCCAAGCCTTTTTTGACCCTATGCCCCCAGACTAATAAAACAACATCCGAAAACCATTTAAACATGCAAAATAATAAATAAAACATCCAAACGACATTCAAAAACCACCCCGAAAACAATCAGTCAGACAGTGAGACAGTCGGTCGAGTCAGTCGGTCGAGACAGTCGGTCGAGTCAGTCGGTCGAGTCAGTCAGTCGAGTCAGCCAGTCGAGTCAGTCGAGTCAGCCAGTCGAGTCAGTCATGAGTCAGTCAGTAGAGTCAGTCAGTTTATCAAGTTCATTATTCTTCTACATGATGATCTTAACAAGTCAAGTCAGTCAGTTGATCAAGTTAAGTCAGTCGAGACCAGTTAATCGAGTCGAGTCAGTCGGGTCTGACCACGAACTTCGGTCTGACTGACAATAAAACTTCACAAACAAAACCTACGAAATTTCAACCGACATGTATCAATTCAAGGCGCACGAGCAACTGTCAAAAAAACCAGTGGCAACTATTTAGATCCAGTAATTGGGCGTAGTTTGAGTACCTCACCCCTCCCGGCATTACTTTGCTTTTCCCCGCCTACAAGCTGGCTTTTTTCATTCATAAAATACGAATTACTCACCTGGACAGTTGGAATAGTTCCTGAAGAGTGTATCCGGGCCTTCCAGATTCTTCCCCGTGGTGGTAAAGCGCCCTGGATTTCTCAGTCATTTCGTTTTCGGTGTAAGGCAGCAACCATCCTTCGAAATCGAACCTGGGAATACGATTATTCTCATTTTCCATTCAATAAAAGAAACAACCATGCTTCAGCCCTTCAGCGAAACTATTTTTTTTTAATTAATATTTTAGCACTAGCCGAGAAGTACGACATTAGTAACCTCTTCCTAATTATGAAGTGGATTTTTGAAGTCCTATATAAACCATAGTTGAGAAACACATTATGGATTATACCGTCCGTTTTTTTTTCTAGGCCCCAGCTTATAGCGCCTTTATTATGGGTTTTACACCAAACATATTATATATTTTTGAAATCAGAAGAGCAAAATCTTTCGATTGATGATATGTCAAATAATTTTTGACAGATGTCATTTTCTGACAATTGACAGAATAGTACTTGTGACACACCATTTTAAAGCCCATAAAATTCTTAGGAGAACTGTGTTTTTATTTCTAGAATAGGATGTCTTTTACAGCTTCTGGAGGTCTTTGAATAGGAAAAATTGTTGAAATTCAGAAATACCTACTCAATAATTGAAAGGTATTTTTAATATCAACTGATGATAATATTCTGATTTCAAATCGTCCAAATTAGCGGGGGACTCTATAAACACCTCATCTTTCAAATAGGCTCATAAAAAAAATCGAGGGGGCCATACCTGGCCACCTCGGATACTATCGCGTTGGGCTGGCAGTTGCAATTCACCGGTCGTTGAATCTCTCATTAAAGGAACAAAGAGACGGTCATTTCGAGTAACTTCTTCAGGACATTTTTCGTTTCATTGTGATTATTTATTGATTATTATCATTCGTTATTATTAAAAATACCTGTTTTGCCTATACTTACGTACTTATTGAGTATTTCTGAATTTCAACAATTTTCCCTATTTGAAGACCTCTAGAAGCTGTGAAAGACATCCTATTCCAAAAATGAAGACACAGTTTTCCTCAGAATTCAATGGGCTTCAAAATGATGTATCACAAGTACTATTCTGTCAATTGTCAAAAAATGACATCTGTCAAAAATAATTTGTCATACCATCAGTCGAAAGATTTTGTTCTTCTGATTTCAAAAATATATAATATGTTGGGTGTGGAACCCATACCAAAGGCGCTACGCGCTGGGGCCTAGAAAAAAAAACGGACGGTATAATGGGGCCTTGCAATTGAAAAACTCAACGTGAGGTCGCCACTACTGTACGGCGCCTACTTGGATGAAGCGGCCGTAACCACGGGAAAAACATGGGAGTTTGAGTAGTTTGACCAGTAACTGACAGTGACTGGAGACGTCAAGCAAGAAACAGAGGTTATCCAAATTTCAAATCAAGACATAAAATGACGGACGTCGGTCGCTGAAGCGTCAACGCCGTCAAAATTGTCGAATTTGCCCCCAACGGTCGTGGCGCCCTCGGTGTGTGAAAGTGGCAGTGCAAGGCCCCATTGTCATAATTAATAACTATTATATTAAATCATTATTAACCTGGGACAGTTTGAAGCGTCTTTATTGAATCAAGAACAATCACAACAAGAACAAGTGATTTTCTCAGAATTAATTCGAATCACTAGTGAAATAAAACTTCTCTATTATTTCGAAGTTTTCGGTGATTTAAAATGTTTTTAACTCACTAGTGAAAAGATGATATGGAATACGTGAATTACAGTATTGTTACGATATCTCGCGTACGGGTTCGAATATAATTTAAACGATCGTTTGAAAACGCACACTGTTCATTTCTGCGTACCACAATGAATACACGCCAACAATTATTTACTTAGGAATTATCGCTGTGATTACAACTCGCTTTCAATCGCTCGCTGTCACTTCGCATTCCAATTCAATACTGCTCTAAGCTGCCTGCTATTGCCTTATATAAGGCCTCCGAGTAGTGTTCCCGAACTTTCTGTCTACTTCCAGCAAATTCCATAGTGGCCCGGCATATGCGGTTTCTAGACCATTCCTGAATAATCTCACACATTACCCGTATAATTCTGCCTGGTTCTGGAACGGCGCCTCCACCAAAATGGACAGATGTGCCCTGATCAGGCATTGGAGTCTCCATTCAGTTTCACGTACATGAACGCTCTGGAATGCACCAGATCGCTTCACACTTCTACACTGCGATCTAATGGATGAAAGAATCCAGAAAGATCGAGTGTTTACCAATATGTACGGGATCGCCGCTCGTAACAGTATGTTTGTTCGCGAGAAGAAAGTTTACTCCATGAGGCTATGAGACAGTATTTTATCCAATTTTGAGGCAGACAACCAGTTCTTCAGTAAAATAAAGACAATATTCACTAGTGGAATGAAAACTTCTATTTTCGAAATCAAGTAATTTTATTTCACTAATTATTTAGTTCGATTCTGTGGGTCAGATGAGAAAAATATAATTCACTTGTGAATAATGATGTAGGTACCACTCAAATGAAAAGACGTGAATTATGGGTATTTTTATTCGCGAGAGAACTGTGGTGGAACCACGAGCACTCGACAGTTGTCGATCTCGACAATTTTCCCTTTTCTAAAGGGTGAAGGGTGCAGAGGGGGAAGGGGAAATTAGGGTGAGGGGTGTAGAGGGGAAAGGGAAAATTAGGGTGAAGGGTGTAAAGGGAAATTGCCGAGATCGACAACTGTCGAGTGCTCGTGGTTCCACTACTGTTTACTTCACAAGCCTGTAAGGCGGTATTTTATTGAATTTTAGTGTTATGTGGAAAGCCTTCAGAAGTCGGTTTTTGGATGGAATAGAAAGTAATGAATCACTGGTGATTGAGTTTGATTATGTGAGTGAGATTAAAATTTTAATTCACTTGTCAATAATGATGTTTAGCAAATTGTATAAATATGTATACGGATTGTATGTTGGATTATAATAATTAGAAGCCGTGAATTAGAAAAATGTTCATTTACCAGAAAACATTTTACTTCACAAGCCTGTAAAACGGTATTTTATTCAATTTTAGTGTGGTAAGCCCTCAGAAATCGGTTTCTCAAGTCAAAAAAGTAATAAATCACTGGTGAAATAAAAACATTTTTTTTAGCAATGAAGTAGTTTATTTCACTAATGATTTAGTTCTATTCCGTGGGTAAGATGAAAAATGATAATTCACTTGTGAATGATGATGTACGACGTAATTGTATAAATATCAATTTCTAATAAAAAGCCGTGAATTAGGAGTCGGTTTGTTCGCGAGAAAATTCACCTCATAAAGCCTATAAGGCGGTGTTTTATTCAATTTTGGTGCGGCAGGCCCTCAGAAATCAGTTTCTCAAGTAAATTTCTCAAGTGGGAATGAAAAGTGGTAAATCACTGGTGAATTAGAAACCT
The DNA here is from genome assembly GCA_949128115.1 of Anaspis maculata. Lineage (NCBI taxonomy): Eukaryota > Metazoa > Arthropoda > Insecta > Coleoptera > Scraptiidae > Anaspis > Anaspis maculata. Next base: position 85,838,266 of record OX421964.1, on the reverse strand, counting down.
TCTTTTTTTCGAAATAAGGTACTTTTATTTCACTAATGAGTTAGTTTGATTTTGTGAGATAAAAAAAATTGATTCACTTGTGAATAATGATGTTACTACCTAGTTTTATATTTATAATAAAAAGCCGTGATTTAGGAGTATGTTTATTTGCGAGAAAACAGTTTACTTCACAAGTCTGTAAGGCGGTATTTTAATCAATTGTGGTGTGATAAGCCCTCAGAAATCAATTTCTCAAGTGAAATAAAAAGTAATATATCACAAGTGAAATAAAAACATGCTTTTCAAAAGAAAGTAGGGACTTACTTAAAGTTTTATTTCACTTGTGATTCCATTGCAAGTGGAATAAAAACAAGTGAGTATGCCTTCACGTGCGTGAGTCTCAGAAGCGCATTTTCTCAAAGAGGCATATTGTGAACGTAAAGAAATTTGGTTGAAGGAGAAGCACCATTCCTTGCCTACTTTCTTCATTCGAAACTCATTGTGATATTGTGTTATCAGAATGGGGTACTTGCCAATGAAATAGATTTGAATGAAAATTCTTTCTTTCTTTCATCAATATGTTTTTTGTTTGAGGGCGGGAGCTGGGAGCGGCGAATAATCAACAGTAGTCTATTCATCCCCATTTTTAGTCGGCTATCCATATAGCGAAAGAATTAGATCGCTATGTCTTCGGGATTATGTTTTCCATTTATATCTTACTTTGAGGGCACCGTGTGGGGGTGGCAGCATTAGGCAAAGTAACTTGCACAGTTTGAGTTGAGAGTTTCTAAATGTTCGAGGAAATATGACAATCAGTGAAAATTGTGAAAGTTGCATTTTTTTGTTTGGGGGCGGGAGCTGGAGGCGGCGACTAATCAAAAGTGGCCTATCTCTCCCCATTTTTAGTCAGCTATCTATATAGCGGAACAATTTGATCGCTATGTCTTCAGGGTTATGTTTTACATTCATCTCTTACTTTGGGGGCGGCGTGTGGGAGCGGCAGAGTTTGGCAAAGAAATTCTTCCACAGTTTGAGTTGGGAGTTTCTGAATGTTTGAGGTAACATTAGAATGTAATTCAGTGGAAATTATTGGAAGTTGCCCTTTCTTGCTTTTGGGGGTGGAAGTTGGAGGTGGCGCCATGCCAAAGGTAGCCTATTCTTTCCCAGTTTTAGTTAGCTATCCATATAGCGAAAGAATTAGATCGTGATGTCTTCGGGTTCATGTTTTTCATCTATCTCTCACTTTGGGGGCAGCGTGTGGGGGCGGCAGCATTCGGCAAAGTAACTGTTGCACAGTTCGAGTTGGGAGTTTCTAAATGTGAGGGAAATATGACAATCAGTGAAAATTGTGAAAGTTGCATTTTTTTTTTGTTTGGAGGCGGCAGCTGGAGACGGCGGCTAATTAAAAGTGGCCTATATTTTTCCAATTTATATCAGCTATCAATATAGTGAAAGAATTAGATCGCTATGTCTTCAGGTTCATGTTTTACATTTATCTCTCACTTTGGGGGCGGCGTGTGGGAGCGGCAGAGTTTGGCAATGAAATTCTTGCACAGTTTGAGTCAAGAGTTTCTAAATGTTCGAGGTAACAGTATCAGCTAAATCAGTGAAGATTGTTGAAAGTTGCACTTTTTTTCTTTTGGGGGCGGAAGCTGGAGGCGGCGCCATATCAAAAGTAGCCTATCCTCTTCCATTTTTAGTCAGCTATCCATATAGCGAAAAACTCAGATCGCTATGTCTTTGGGTTCATGTTTTTCATTTATCTCTTACTTTGGGGGCGGCGTGTGGGAGCGGCAGCGTTCGGCTGAGCAAATGTTGCACAATTTGAGTTGGCAGTTCCAAATGTTCAAGGGAACATCCCAATCAGTAACATTTGTGAAAGTTGCACTTTTTATCATTTGGGGGCGGAATCTGGGGGCGGCGACTAACTAAAAGTAGCCTATCTTCTCCCATTTTTAGTCAGCTATTTATATACCGAAAGAATCAGATCGCTATGTCTTCGGGTTTATGTTTTTCATTTTAAAGTGATTGGGGGCGGTTTTTAACAGTTTTTCCATGTCGGCGGCGCATATTGAAGACGGAATGTTTCTTGGCTTACGTTTATGAGTGGCAACTATGTATTATTCAAAAAATGAGAACACCAGAGCATCAGGTCTGGTAGAAAGTGCAATATTATGTTATTTCAAGTTTATCGGGGGCGGTTTTCTCTATGTTGGCGGCGCAATATAGACATCCAATATAGCCTAGCCCTCCTTTGGGAGTGGCAGCTAGGTAACAGCGAAAAAATTAGAAAGCTAGGTCGTCTAGTTTGGGAGGAGTTCGAGGAACGGACGGACGGACGGACGGACGGACGGACGGACGGACGGACGGACGGACGGACGGACAAAGCGGTTGCAATAGCGATTTTCATCAAGATGGAAAATGCGCTAAAAATTGTCTTTTGTGAATATACAGGCTGTTTCGCGATTACGGTTACAAACTTCTAGGGGAGAGGAGCTTGTGGTGTGGTTAGTTAGCGCGTTCGACTACCACTCCAGAGGTCGCGGGTTCGATCTCCGCCGAAGACGGATTTTCGGCCTCGAAAGCAAGCTCCTTGGTTTAGTTGGAATGCTTGCTAAATGCAAGACGCATAGCACGTAAAATACGAACGATGGTGCCGACCCCATGCGATGTTGGTGGTCGTTAAAAATCCCTACCCTGTGTTGGAACACACAGGGGTTCGGCAAAATTTCCGGTACAGTGGAGGAAAGCATTCACCGGCGTCGGTGTTAGGCCTCGTTGCGGAATCAGGCCGACGTTAAATAAACGAATAAAAATAAAAAACTTCTAGGGGAGATTCTAAATCAAAAATGGACCAGGTAAAAATATAACTTCGATGTCCTAAAATGCTCCGTTGAAAAGATACAGGGTGTTCGAGTTGACTTTTTAAAACTGATTTTTTGACGTAACTCTTGAAGCGTTTCGACTGATTTAGATAGGGGGGGGGTCTTCATATTCCCCCCCCCCTCCCCCATTTTTTTACACGCCTAGTATTTTTCCAAATTGTTCTAATTTTTGTATTTTACGTCCAATTTAGAAAAAAAGTTACTTAAGCAAAATTTTGACTAGAGGCTTCATTTTCGAAATATTTGGGTTTGAAACTTTGTAAAACATCTCGAAATCGCCACTTTTATTCCGTGAAAACTTCTTGTTTCTCAGAAAAAATAGTGGTTTATCAACTAAGAATTCCTAGAGAACCTATTTCTGCTGAAAACTCATGAGTTTTTTTAATTCTAATTTTCAAGCCTTTGAAAGTGGAAATTTCGAGAGGTTTCCTAAAGTTTCAAACCCAGATATCTCGAGAATAAAGCTCCTAATCAAAATTTTGCAACAGTGACTTTTTTCTCGAAATTGAACGTAGAATCCAAAAATTAAAACAAATTAGAAATTAGAACAATGTGGGAAAATACTAGGGGTATAAAAAATAGAGGGGGGGGGAATAAGAGAACACCCCCCATTATCTACGCTTCTGAACTTTTCTTTCTCATTACTATTATTCGATACAGACTTATTTCGGTTAGCTTTGTTGAAAATTTGAACAAAATCGGTTAAATGGTTAAAAAGTTATGTCAAAAAATCAGTTTTGAAAAGTCAACTCAAACACCCTGTAACTTTTCAACGGAGCATTTTAGGACATCCAAGTTATATTTTTTTCTGGTCCATTTTTATGGGGAATCTCCCCTTAGAGGTTTGTAACCGTAATTGCGAAACACCCTGTAAGTAGATTAAGTACTTATTGCATAAATAATTATTAAGATAAATCGCGTGAATTAGGATGATGTTTATTTGTGAGAAAGAGTTTACTTCAAGTACCTGTGAGGCAGTGTTTTATTCATATTGTCACGAGCGGCTATTCCGTGCATACTGGTAAACACGGGATATTTCTGGATTCTTCCATCCATTAGATCGCAGTGTAGAAGTGCGGAGCGATCTGGCGCATTCCAGAAGTATACGCGATGGCTTATTGGCATTGGGAACCTTCAACGCGCGATCGAGACACATCTGTCCATTTTGGCGGAGGTGCAGATTCCAGAACACACGGAAAGCACGCGAAAGGTGTGTGTGATTATTCAGGAGTCGTCTAGAAACCGCATATGCCGGGCCACTATGGAAATTGCTGGAAGATGATAGAAAGTTTGGGAACGCGAATCGGAGGCATATAAAAGCACCGTCCTCCAGTGCGACAGTCAGTATTGAATTGGAATGCGAAGTTGTAGCGAGCGGATAAAAGCGAAGTACCTGCGATATATTTCCAAGTAGATAATTGTTAGCGTGTATTTATTGTAGTACGCAGTAATGAACAGTGTGTTTTAAAACGATCGCCTCAATTATATTCGAACCCGTACATGAAATACGTAACAATATTCAAAATGTTACCCAAAAGGACAGTTCATTAATATTTAAAAATTTAAATTGAAGCCAGCTGTCGGTGAACTTGGTGATTAATTATTCATATTTAATAATTAATTAGAAAAGAGAATAAGCACAAACCTAGCTTCATATCCATCTTTCAAGCCTTTTTTCGGCACCGCGGCGTCCCTCATCCACGCCAACTTGTTCGGCTCGATCACGTCGAAATTCAGCCACTTCTCCACGTTCGGGTCGTCCAAAATCGGCACCCTGACCTCGTCGACTTCCATCGCGTCCGCCTCGTTCTGCTCCTTGATCGTCGCGTTCCTGTTCCCGGCATTCTCCTCGATCGTCCTCCTTTTCCTGTTCTGGTCCTTCAGGAACGCTATCAGTTCCGGATCCATGGTCGCGATTAGATTCTCCCGTTCCCTCACGATGTCCTCTTCGGACATTTGCTCAATTTTCTTCACGTTCTCTTCGTGTATTCCCTCGTCCTGCACCAGGCCCTTCTGCAGGTAGTTCTTGAAGGAAATCGGATTTTGCTGCTGCTGCTGCTCGACCATCTGTTGCTGCTTCTCAAAGGCAGTTTGATTTTTCGGATCCGGATCGTCTCCGCTCAGCAGCTTGCGCTTTTTCTTCATATCAAGTTCGAATATGCTTTCGGTCATGGTGCTTTTGATGGTCAGCTGGATATTGATTTAAATTAATCAGATCAAGTGGTGAAATAAAAAAGTGGGGTCTCGAGTCATAAAGGGCAACACGATTTTGATAATTCCAAAAGAAGGAATACAGGGAGGTGAAAAGAAAATTTCGATGCTCACCATTGGTATCTTGGAAACGCTAAGAGATACGAGGTTGGTTGAATTAGAAAAAAGTTGCGCATTTTTGTGGCGATTGAGAATCTGAAAAGAAACTTCGAATATTTTGATTGGTTTACGATTTATCACGGAAAAACTGAAAATTTTGATTCCAGAAATTATTTTTTATCTTTCCAACCATTCAAGCTATTTCAATCAAACTTGGTAGTTCTATGTTTTTGATCACTCCGAGTCGATCAACGTTGACAGAAATTTTCCAGGCCTTCTAGATGTCAAAATATGATAGTCAACTTTTGTTTTTCTTATGGCCGCCATATTGGATTTTTGCACTAATAGACAGAGAAAAAAACTAGCTCTCCGAATTAGTAACCAACATGTTTTTATATGACATTTTCAGCGTCAAATTGTGAAATTTTCGTAAATTATTGACAAAATCGGGAATGCTTTGAAAAACAATTGGAATATTATCAATAACAACAACAAAAAAGTGACAGATGGTGTGCAATTGACGTATCTAACTTCTTAATCGTGTTTTGTGCTTGTTTGTACCGGTAGTTCATAAGCTGAATGGGTCAAGGGTGTCTGTGAGTTCAAAAACGTCTGTCGGAACTAGCATCGTTCTTGTTAAGGTTTGACAAATTTATTAGAAAAGGAGTAAGGATTACCCTAGTTTCGACACACGTTTTTGAATTCACAGGCACCCTTGACTCATTTAATTCATGAACTCTCGGTACAAACCAGCACAAAACACGATTAAGAAGTTACGGCTCGATACCAAGTTGGGTCTGAGACCGCCGTAAGTGCCGTTACCATAGCAACGGCGGATACCAACCAATCAGACCGCGTATTTGGCGAGTTACGCCGTCCCAAACTTTGCGCCTGCAACTTGGTATCGAGCCCTTAGATACGTCAATTGAACACAATCTGTCTTTTTTTGTAGTTGCTATTGATAATATTTCAATTGTTTTTCAAAGCATTCCCGATTTTGTCAATAATTTACGAAAATTTCAAAATTTGACGCTAAAAATGTCATAAAAAGAACGTGTTGGTTACTAATTCGGAAAGATAATTTTTTCTCTATCTATTATTGCAAAAATCCAATATGGCGGCCATAAGAAAAACAAAAGTTGACTATCATAATTTGACATCTAGAAGGCCTGGGAAATTTCTGTCAACGTTGATCGACTCGGAGTGATCAAAAACATAAAACTACCAAGTTTGATTGAAATAGCTTGAATGGTTGGAAAGATAAAAAATAATTTCTGAAATCAAAATTTTCAGTTTTTTCGTGATAAATCGTAAACCAATCATAATATTCAAAGTTTCTTTTCAGATTCTTAATCGTCACAAAAATGCACAACTTTTTTCTAATTTAACCGACCTCGTATCTCTTACCGTTTCCAAGATACCAATGGTGAGCATCGAAATTTTCACCACCCTGTATAGCCCAGGTGAATTGAGTTTTGACCTTGAAAAAATTGATGGTGGGTTGGAAATTTGCACATGGACTTTTGATAGTACCTGGAGTAACATACCAAAAAAAAGTCCCGGAAAGTCCCGTGTGAGCTTCCCTATTTTTCAGAGGCAGAAGGATTTAAGTCTACTGGAAAACGATTAATTGCTCTCAAATTTGTCAGAACGGAAAACTATGTGAATGATTCATGTCACGATGAACTAATAATAGACAAGAGACATCCTGTAACACATCTGGTACGACACAGTTTCTTCCAGTCGAAAAGACACGCCGAATCATGAAGAACTATTGGCAAGAGAAGGAACACCCAGCAGGCCTGCTGTTGCAGCAGGATTTACGTTAAAAAGTTTATTCAACCGAATTTCAAAAAACCCAGCCGCTCAAAGTTGCGTATCGGACCGAAATTCAGTTCAGTACCCTTCAGTTTTCACTTTGCTTTCGTTTTGAACCTTGGCGGAACGAGTTATTGTCGGCCTTGAATGGCTGCCGTCAAGATGACTTGAATTAAAGGCGGCCTCGTAGGGTTCTGCTGTCTAAATGACGGTAATACATTCAGCCCTGTTCATCTTCAGATATAAAGGTTCGCTACTGGTAAAATATAAGTTTTACCAGTTTAGAGACAATCAGAAGGTGTCCCTCCCCAAGCATAGGTGACCCTCAGTGATGAACATCCCATTGAAATTCCCAAACTGTCCCATGTGCGCGTCATGATTTTTTTAAGGGGAACATATCCGTGACCGGACAATTCGCGCGTGGACAATTCGTCGCGGAAAATTTGTCGCGGACAATTCGTCGCACGGACAATTCGCCCCACGGACAATTCGTCGCACGGACAATTCGTCGCAAATTTTGTTTTGCCCTTTGCCTTGGTTTTACTAACCCGTTTTGTATTTTCTTTTGCTTTCAGAGTTCTAATGAGCCCCTTATACCTTACTGTATTGTTTAAAACCGTTTTGGGCACCCTTGTTTTTTCAATGTCTTTGAACCTCTAGTGAGTCTCCTTGCATTACTCCGCGCACTTCTAGTAGTGCACCGAGCTTCCGAAACTCTAATTCGGAACCCTATCGAGCCCCTCGTGTCCGAAAGTGTTGTTTGGAGACCTAATTAGTCCTTCAGGTTTTTTCATGACTACCAGAATCCCAGCAAGCCCTCTGTTGCGTTCTTGTGCTATCCAGACCTCCATTGGGCCTCCTTGTGTCTTTAGTGCAGTTTAAAGCCTTTGGCGAGCCCCTTGCATTTCCCCGTGATTTTCGTAGCAGTAAGCACCTTTGTGTTTCCATGTCATATTCGGAGCCCTATCCTTGAGATTCCTTATATTTTTTCTGAGCTCTGCTAAGCCCCCTCACATTTTTCCTCGACTTTCGGAGCAGTAGTAAGCCCCTTGTGCCTTCATGTGGTGTTCGGAGCCCTGTCGGGCTCCTTACGTCCTTGAGTGTAATTTTGAGCCCTAATGACCCATCTCATATTTTTCATAGTTTTCAGAATTCCAGAAACCCCAATTTTGCAAACTTGTGTTATCAAGAGCCCCACTGGATCCCAGTGTGATTTGAAGCCCTGCTATGCCCCCTTGTATTTCCTGTAACTTCCGGGGCAGCAAGCAGAGTTGTGCCATCATGTCATATTCGGAGCCCTACCGGGCCCCTTTGTTTCTTAAAATGTGATCAAAGCTCTCTCTGATAAGCCCCAGAGCTGATAAGCTTCTAGAGAAAATACGTACCAATAAGCCTATTTTATTATACAGATCTCCAGTAGGCCCCCTTGTGTCTTCAACATCGATTGAAGCTCTGTTGGGCCTCCTTTAATTTTTCCGAGGCTTTCGAACCACTAGTGAACCCTTTGTGCCTTCATGTTATATTCAGCCTCCTATCGGGCATCCTTGCGCCCTCAAGTGCCGTTATGTGTTTCATAGCTTTCAGAATTCCATCAAGCCCTTCTTCATAATCTTCTGTTATCCAGAGCTTCACTGGGTCCCCTTCTTGTGTCTTCAATGTAATTTGAAGACCTGCTGAATCCCCTTGTACTTTACTTTTCCGTTACTTTCGGAGCACTAAGCACCCTTGTGCCGTCATGTCATTTGGAGCCCTTTCGGTCGGAGCATTAGTAAGTCTCTTGTGTCTTCATATAATATTCCGACCCTTGTTGCCCCCCCCCCCCCCCCCTGTGTCTGCAAGTGTAGTTTTAATTAGCCCCGTAATGTCTTTTCATGGCTATCAGAGTATCAGTAAGCCCAGAGGTTAGCCCTTTTGCCGTCTTTTGTTAAAGAGAACTCCATCGGGCTCCATTGTGTCGTCTATACCATTTGAAATCCTGCTGAGTCCCCTAGCATTTCTTCGTGGGTCATGGAACTCCGTCGGGCCCCCCTTGTGCCCAAATGTATCGTTTGGAGCCCTGATGAGCCTCCTTAGCTTTTCGTAGCTTTCAGAATTTTCAGTGAGTTCCCTTGTTGCCCTAGTTGCCCTCTTAAGGCCCCCTTGTCTCTTCAACGTCTTTCAAAGCCCTGCTGAGCCCCATAGCATTTCCCCGTGACTTACGGAGCTCTATCGGGCTCCCTTGTATCCTCATGTATCGTTTGGAGCCCTTATTCCTTCCGTAGCTTCAGAATTCCAGTAAGCCCCCTTGTGCCTACTTGCGTTGTTAGATGCCTTAGGGGCCCTCCAGGAGCCCCCTTGTTTCTTCAATGTCTTTTGAAGCCCTGCTGAGCCCCATAGAATTTTTCCATGAATTACGGAGCTCCGTCCGGCCCCTTGTTTCCTCATGTATCGTTTGGAGCCCTGATGAGCCCCCTTATTCCTTCCGTAGCTTTGAGAATATCAGTGAGCCCCCTTGTTGCCCTCTAAGGTCCTTCTTGTTTCATCAACGTCTTTTGAAGTCCTGCTGAGCCCCCTAGCATTTTTCCGTGGCTTACGGAGTTCTATCGGGTTCCCTTGTGCCCTCATGTATCGTTTGGAACCCTGATGAGCCCCCTTTTTTGTAGCCTTCAGAATTCCAGTGAGCCCCTTCATGCCTTTTTGCGCTGTTAAGAGGCCCTAGTGATCCTCCGTGGGCCCCCATTGTTTCTTCAACGTCTTTTGAGACCCCGCTGAGCCACCTCACTTTTTTCTGTGTCTTTTGGAGCATTAGTGAGTTCCTTGTGCTTCAATGTGATATTCGAAGCCCTATCGGCCCCCTTGTGTCCGAAAGGGTAGTTTGGAGCCCCAATTAGGCCCCTTTTGTTTTTTCACAGCCAGCGATCTGAATTCAAGGAAACTTCATTGGGCCCCCTTGTTTCTTCAACGTGTTTTGAAGCGCTGCTGAGCCCCCCTCACATTTCCCTTGACTTTTGGTTTTTGGGTGCATGAATAGGCACCTTGTGTTTTCATGTGATGTTCGGAGCCCGATCAAGCCCCCTTGTGTCCTCAACCTCAAGTTCAGTTCAGGGCCTTAATTAGCCCACTTATGTTTTTTCTTGACTCTCAGAGTACTACAGTGAGCCCCCTCTTGCCTTGTTTTGTTATAGAGAGCTCCATTAGGCCCCCTTATGTCCTCAATATAGTTTAAAGCCCTGCTGAGCCCGTTTGCTTTTTTCCGTAGCTTCGGAGCTCTATCGAGCTCCATTTTGTCCTCATGTGTAGTTTGGAGCCCTGATGACCCCCTATGTATTAATTATATCCGGCCACGCATTGAGAAGTGTCGTTCCTTTTGCGACGAATTGTCCTTGCGACGAATTGTCCTTGCGACGAATTGTTCCCGACGAATTGCCCGCGACAAATTGTCCGTGCGACGAATTGTCCTAGAACCGAAAATATCTGATGCACATTTTTGGTGGAAACATCCAGTTTGTCCTCGAGTTTGTCTCGGAAAAAGTTGAAATTTGGCATACACACTTAATTAAGCGTGCTGAACAACATGTTAAAATTTCAAAACTTTTTATTGTACGTGTCATGACTTTTTAGAGGAAGGGGTAAAATACCTCTTTTCTCAATACACATCGCAGTTAGCGCCGAAAAAGACTGAAAATTTGCATGGAGAGCCAGCAGAGTGTGTCGATTAAAATCCTGATTATCCCAAACTTTCCCATTCACACATCATGTTTTCTTAGGAAAGAGAGAGAGTAAAAGGCACATTCCTGCTCAAGTCGTTTGTTACAAGCTGAGAAGAGCTGAAAACTTGTGAGAATTTTCTAGTAGGTACTTGTTCAGAAAACAATACACTGGATTTACTCGTTTCTCCGAAATGCGCTTCATGGTTTCATCAGTCAAAAGGTGTTTACACCTACTCTTCGCTGGAATCATCCAATTAAGGCTGAAATGAGCCGAGAATTTGCATGTAAGTATGTATGAAAAAGTGCGCTGAACAAAATACTGGAATATCAAATCTTCCCTTTATGCGCCTCATACGTTTTTCTCAAGGTTTTTCTTAATTTTAGGGAAATACCGGTTGAAATGTGCCTATTACGTAACTTCATATAAGTGTATTTTGAAACGGCGGCTGTCCATCTATAGCACAATGGTTGACGCGTTGGAAATGCAACTGATTGTCGTTGTATCTACATCGACTCAAAATTGCATAAGGAATAGAATGGTGCTAGAATTGTTACTGTTCAATGTGTGGCTTCGGGTCCCCTTTATGTCACGGTCACCAATGTGTACTTACGTCTCGTCGACGGGCCACTGGAAACCCTGTGGTTCTGCTGTGCGTGAAATCGGGCCCTCGCGATGAGCTAGACGGGTGCTCGATGATGTCGCCGATTTTGGCTCCGTACGGAACGCATTCGAAAGTGTTGGCAAGACATGCTAGGATTTCCTCCTCGCTAGGTCCTTCTATTTCATCTTCAGCTTCGGTTTCAACTGTAACGTTGTCAGTTTACAAATTTTGTTGCTCTAAAATTCTGTGTAGGTATACCTTTCGGATCTGCGACTAACTTGGACACAGCTAGTTCGACTTTATTCGCCGCTTTTTGCTTTAGAAATTCAGCATGCTGACGCAGAATATCGTCTTGAGTGTCTTTTGCGCTCGGTCTATGCATTTTATATGTTTATTTTGAAACGAAAATCAAGGAAAACAGTGGATCATAAAGATAACCTCAGCTGCACCGAGATTTGTCAAAGTGACAGCTCACGGTGACAGTAGTGACAGCGGAACGACAGCCAGGCTGCCAACATTACAGAAGTTCAAGTCGCTGAAGCAAAGTCAGACTAATTGGGATTGAATCAGCGAATTCGCCGATTTGGCGGCGGTTGAGCGTGATGGTATCCGTGCGGTGGCTTCGCAAGGGGGAATTACCGCGCTCCTGATAAGTTTCAATGTGAATAACCCAGCGAAATGTCAGTCGGTTTTGAGGTTATGTCATCTGTCAACAAACCACCACCACCACCTGTCAAACCTCGGTGTCTGCTGGTGAAGGCCCCTCGAAAAATGGCCACCAGGGCGCAAACGGTGCCCGATCATGTGCTGGAAGTGATCTTCTCCTACCTGAGCCTGCACGACCTGCGGAACTGCTCGTTGGTGTGCAAGCGCTGGTTCAACGTGCTGAACGACGAGAGCAACGACGTCTGGCGTCTGCACTGCATCCGCAGGCTGGCCGAGGAGGCGCTCAAGTCCGACCTGCTCGCCTCGGTGCCGTCGTACAAGGCCAAGCTGAGGGCCTTCTACCACGCCTGGAACCCCAACGACTGCTCGCGCAACATCTACATCAAGCAGAACGGCTTCACGCTGCACCGGAACCCGGTGGCGCAGAGCACCGACGCCAGCAGGGGCAAGATCGGCTTCCGGCACGGCAGGCACGCCTGGGAGGTGATATGGGAGGGCCCGCTGGGCACCGTCGCCGTCATAGGCATCGCCACCAAGGACGCGCCCCTGCAGTGTCACGGTTACGTGGCGCTGCTGGGTTCCGACTCGGAGAGCTGGGGCTGGAACCTGGTCGACAACGCGCTGTTGCACAACGGCGACGCGCAAGGCAACTATCCTTTGCTGAACAATGCTCCTAGATATCAGGTACATACTGTTGTTTCTGCACCTTTCCTTGATTCGAGAATCAAGCATTCCAGAACTTCATGGAAAAGTACCGGGAACAATACCTTGTAGTAAGGTGGCCAAAGCCATTGCCCCCTCCCCTGCAGCTTCCGAGGAAGCTCTGGTATAAATAAGACATAAGACCCTCATATTCAATTGACCGTACTTATACTCCACCCCCCTGGTTTACTTGTAGTTCAGTATGGGTGAGAAGTGCAGAAACCTGAAAAACTAATTATTGGAACAAATAATTTTATTTCAATGCTCCAATGCTTCAAAGCGCGCAAGCTTTGTAAGCTTGTTACAGCAACAAAGTATGCAACAAAGGCTTCTTTAATTTGCCTATTTATAGCATCCAGGCAGTAGCTAATGATTCTGTTGATTAGACAGCAATTAAGCAAAAACTCGCTGATTTTGCTTGAAATTTGAAACCTCATTTGAAACATTCTTCTAGCTCTGTTATTCTGATGAGAAAAGTGGCTTGTTATTAATTCGAATTTTTAATCTTTCAGCCTCTGGCTTTGCCTCCTATACGCTAAATTAAATTTTCAAGTTGAACTTCAATTCGCACTCCTATTGGCTGGATACATCTGTTTATCAATGAAGTGGGCGTGGTTTAGTCCAGTCCAGTAATAATAGACTAGTTTGGCATCAAAGGGAAGTTTGGTGGCTTCTCTTATTTATCAACATTTAACCCTCGATTTAATCCTTCAGATCTTGCTTCACTTGTTATATACTGTTGCCACCCAGAAGCGTAACATTACCCAGAAATCGAATCGTAAATTTATCCAGTAATACTCAAGGTGCGTTCAGTCAGCTTATTTAGTCGCAAGTTTTAATTTTAGCCGTGAGCGCTGCATCGCTTATTGGCTGTTTTGAGGAGGCTGGTTCATAAGAGCCAATGGGCGTCGCTGCGCTTGTGACTAAAATTAAAACTTGCGGCTAAATAAGCTGACTGAACGCACCTTGAATAAGCTGACTGAATGGACCTTCAAATTCAGTTTTTTTTTTCTGCACATGTACACTCGGCAGCAAAAATAGCGCCTACCGGATATATGACGAAGACGGCTGTTTGCTTGGCCTGCTCTACCGTAGTAGATGGATATGAATTCGAGCAATGCCGCTCTTATACAGGACCGAATACAACTTCTAGTTCCACCAAACTTTTATGAACGAATTAATGTTATCACCCTCATCCCTCATAGTAACTAAGCAACTGGCCATGCTATTGGCTGTTACATAGCAACTATACGATTCAAAATTAGGGTTGGTTGTTGCAATTTCAACTACACGATTGCAAGTTCGATCTACAATACGCGATATTAGTGTGACGTCAGGATCCGGCATTTTTAATTGCCGGATCCAACAATGGTCCGAGAACAAAGAAAATTTCAGAAATTATTTTTTGGTAACATTACTTTGCATATTTAATTATATTGGGGTACGAAGTGAAAAACTACAGAACCTAGTGGTCATTTTGGAGCATATTCCAATGTTTTAGCTTTTTTCTAAAAGATTTTATCAGCAAAAGAACTTTGAAAGTGACAGCGATGACAGCGTATGTTGGCGCGACATAACCTCAAAGCGCAAACAACACTGCACCTGCATCAGACAACAACGAGAACCAGTCAACCACACAGCAAAGTGCAGAGCTGCGGACGCGTTGGAGAAGTTGAGAGTTGAAATTTACCAACATCTAGGTATGTCAAAAGATTCTTCGATTCCTTTTCTTTCCGTTTCGTCTTTTGGGAATGTGAGAAATTTATATTTTCCTACGACCACCCACGAAAACGTTACCTCCTGTACGGTAAAGTAGGCGCGAAACTTTCCAATTGCAAACACTGTGCGCGAAAATAAAAATATCGTCACTAGAGCCTTTTGCTTTCGCTTTTCAATGTCAAACATAGTTCCATGGCAAACGATCTCCCATTATCCAGCCTTTGGGGGGCGTCCCTGGGCCACATACTTCCTGGGCATGCCACTGGTGCTTCTTCGTCCTCAGTAGGTGGTCGTTGTTCAAAATCGAGAACTTCCAAACATCAATAATAATAGAAATAAAACGAATCGCGTGAGAATGTTGGCTGAATCCGTGACATTGAAATCAAGAGCGATTGAAATAATTTAGGTAATTTAGTAACTAGGTAAATCTGAACAAAATATCTGAAAATTTCTAGCAACTGTCAGTGCATGTCGAGCAGCGTTGCCGGTTGTTGTGAAATTCCTCAAAATTGGAGGAACTTCATCTGGTTTTCGGTAATTTCATTTAATTTGCATAAAAATGGAAAAGTGGCTACACAACATTAAGTAATATACTTTAGAAAAGAGGATATCAGTAAGTAATATCGGTAAGTGATGCCTTCTGACATAAGTATTTCGATATTTTGATCGTCAATGATAGGGATGGGCTAAACTATTGATATATCAATAAATTTATCAATATATCGATATATCAACTAATGGTATCAGTTTCAAAACATATTAATATATTAAATATCGATAATTATCAAAATATCAGATGTCGATAATTATGAAAATATCAAATGTCGATAATTATCAGAATATCAAATATCGATAAATGTCAACATATTGTCGAAATATAGATATTGATTGTCATATTAAAATATTGATAAATAACAAGATAGAAGACCAAAGGCTTCCGATTCCAAAGAAGTGTTTCAGTCATCATGCAAGTCTAGTTCAACCATCAATGATTTATTTTTCCATATAATTACTTGATATTTTCATACTCATATTGATATTTTCATGATTATCAATTTTTGATACTTTGATAGTTATTGATATCCGATATTTTAATAATTATCAATTTTTGATATTTTGATAATTATTGATTTTTGATATTTTGATGATTATCAATTTTTGATACTTTGATATTTATCGATATTTGATATATCAATAATTATCGATATTTTTTTCTCATCGAACTTTGATACCCGGATCACAATATCGCCCATCCCTAGTCAATGAGCAGATGTCGGACAGGAAAAATAGGTCGGTCGAAGGAAAAATAGTGTACACAACTCGCACGAAAGTGTCTTTTCTTGCATTCGTGTGATTACCGCACTCGCTCGCGCACAACACATTACTTACCATTTTCACAACAAAATGATCAACTAAAAATCACAAAAAAGCTTCTCCAACACGTCCGCAGCTCTGCACTTTGCTGTGTGGTTGACTGGTTTCTTGTTGTTGCCTGATGCAGGTGCAGTGTTGTTTGCGCTTTGAGGTTATGTCGCGCCAACTTACGCTGTCATTGCTGTCACTTTCAAAGCTCTTTTGCTAATAAAATCTTTCAGAAAAAAAAAATTGAAATATGCTCCAAAATAACCTCTAGGTTCTGTAGTTTGTCACTTCGTACCCCAATATGGTTAAATATGCAGGGTAATGCTACCAAAAATTAATTTCTGAAATTTGAAATTTCCTTTGTTCTCGGACCATTGTTGGATCCGGCATTTAAAAATGGCAACTCTGGCGTCACCACTAATATTGCGTATTGTGAGTTCGAACCTACGATTGTAAGTTCGAACCCACAATTGTAAGTTCGAACCCACAATCGTAAGTTTGAGCCTACAATTGTAAATTCGAACCTACAATTATTGTAGATCCAACTTACAGTTGTTTAGTTGAAATTGCAACAATCAACCTTAATTTTAAGCCAACGTTGTGAAATTTGTTGTGTAGGCTCGTACTTACAATTGTGGGTTTGAACTTACAATGGTATAGTATGTTCACTTGTACCGTGATTCTAGTCGGCTGTGAGATTTAGTTTTTAAGTTTCCAAATCTGAAATATAGAAAATCCCCAAAACTTTGCGGTTGGCTATTCTGGCTTCATTCGGCACCATAATTCACGAAGAGACACGAAGTCGTCCGTACCAGTTTTGAAACACATTTTTGCGTATTTCCTCTGCAGATAGACAGAACATTTTCGTGGGGACGTGATATCTGACGCTTTTTTCCATTTTATTGAAAAATGTAATAAATCAAAGGAGCTTTGACATTTGACAGGTGTCAAAAACATTTCTAACCTCTCGAGGCCGGTCCAAGTTTACGTGATTCAAACTGAAAAAATACTAGTCCTTCGTCCAAAAAAGGGGGTCTTATGGAATCATCAATTCTTTCCCCTCTTCCAGTCGAAAAGACACGCCAAATCATAGAGAACTATTGGCAAGACAAGGAACATCCCATCAGGTCTGCTGTTGCAGCAGGATTTACGTGTAAAAAGTTTATTAAACCGAATTTCAAAAAACCCAGCCGCTCAAAGTTGCGTATTGAACCGAAATTCATGTGAGTACCTTCAGTTTCCAATTTGCTTTCGTTTTAAACCTTGGCGGAACGATTTTTTGTCGGCCTTGAATGGCCGCCGTCACGATGACTTCAATTGAAGGCGGCCCCGTAGGGTTCTGGTGTCTGAATAGTCGCATTTCCACGTATGACAAGGTCAGTTTTTCAAGATTTTAATATCAATTTGATGAGAAATATAACTTCTAGAGAAGTCAGTTTCACACCAAGTAAAAAGGCGTCAAGCCTACAATGCTAAAGTAGAAAATTTGACCAGCCAACTAGAGTCACAGTACAAGTGAACCTACTTTAGATTCGAACTCACAATTCTAGATCGAATTTGAAATCGTGTAGTTGAAATTGCAACAATCAACCTCAATTTTGAATTTGATTCAACGTTGTGACAATTTGTTGTTGGCCCCTCTACGTCTTCGTACAACTATGAGCTTGATAAAGTTAATTCGCTCGTAAAACTTTGGTGGAACTGGCTGTAAGTAAATGAACCGAGTCGGGTGTTGGGTCGGCGGCCCCTTCTGTTCTTTCTACAATTTAATTGATGATCCCAATAAAGTGAGTTACTTTGTGTTTAGGTTGCAACGGTAGCTATGCTCAATTCGAGGCTCAATGGGGGATTGCATGTAGGCAGTTTATGGCAAAATGTCAATAATGTCATTGTCATCTGTCAAGTTTCATCCATGTCGGGGTCGACGTCAACCGGACTAACCTCACTTGATACTGTAACTTTTACGTGTTTTGTTCACATACTGTTTTGTTCGGCGTTTACGAGATCAAAATTGTGATTTATAATCATTCTATCATTCTAACAATGCTTTACACCTTTTATGGGCCCCAATGCAATTCCACAACAAACGTCAAAATATAACTCGATCCTTGCGCTACCTGCCGGTGATCAGGTGAACGAATTTCATGCAATCACCCTATTACTGGAAAATAAAAATGCTCGACAGCAGTTCTAAGTGGTGCAAAATAGCGAGTCTGATCCCTGTCGGCATCATTGTTAAACATTTGAATGGTTTATTGGTGGACAATGTAATGATGACAAGGGCGGCATTGCTTTATTCATCTCGAGCACTACTACTACTACCACTACCGTCTGATCAAAAACTTTTCTACTTGCGGTAGGCTGTGGCCTGGTCATTGGCAGGCAAACGAGGCTGATTTTGGCCAGTCCACAGCCTACCGCAAGTAGAAAAGTTTTTGATCGTACGGTATTACCTACTACGGTAGAGCAGGCCAAGCAAATAGTCATCTTCGTCATAGATCAAGTAGGCATTATTTTTGCTGCCGAGTGTACATACTTATATCGCCCCTAAAAATCTTATTCTCTCCATTTTAGACCCGAGCTTAGGCTATTTTGCTGTTTAAATATTCTAGGTTATACCGGGTATTCTCGTTCCTTTTAGAATGATGAAGCATCCATTGATAAATAAGTTGACTTGGACGAGAAAACCTAGTAGTGCGGCGGTTAGTGGACGATTTTGAGACCTACCTTGCATTTTATTCTAGAGCATTCAAACTTGGCAGAGTTGTAGTACATACTCTCAGCTTACTTTTAAGAAGTGGAAACATGTGCTGCGTTCGGCTTGGTTTGGAGTGGAACGAGTGGAGTGGAGTTGGAGTTTGGGTCACGTGATTATGGAGTGAACGGGGCAAGAACAAGCCAAACGTTCCCTGTCACCCAGTCGCCTGTCACTGTCAAGTCCATTAAGATTATAAGGCAATTTCTGCCGACGTATGAGCCCCTCAGGTATGAGCTGTGATAGCCGAATCCGAATGGTAACTGAAAAGTGAAATGAGAGAAGAGGTACCCACTTAAAGGTAGGTACTGAGAAAGGGGGGAGTGAAATCGGTATACACATCGAACTAGAACGACATGTGTGAGGTGCCGCGTGGGAGTGAAAGGCGCCAGGGAACGTGTCCAACACGGTGGCAAGGGCGGAGGGCAGCGCGGGATGGACAAGGAGGCGGAAGGGGGATTTTGACTAGTGTCGACGAGCAGCGCCGAGGGAAGTTCTAGAACATCATAGAACATAGGTGTGGAGTGGAGCTGAATCTTGGTGCTGAATAAAGAATTCTCGGCATCTAGTGAGTTTTCGTGGTTACCCAAAGCGTCCTACAACACATGAAATTTTGCTTGGGTGATTTTCATCCCATATCCCACCACACAAGCGCCCTTTTCTTTGATTTCTTTGATTTATTATCCATGTTGATATGACGGCGACAGCCGACAGCACCAAAAAATGACAAAACGCAGCAAAACGTAACCTCTCAAACAAACAACTCCATCCCAAGCTCCATCCGCCCCGCGTGAAAAGGTGGTGCACGTAGAGTGAGCTCGATGCACTCCACTCTACGCAACCCGAACGCTATGGAGTTGACTCTCTTCACTCCATTTGGCCGTACCCGAACGATCTAGAGTGTTCGGAGTGAAAAGGAGTCACCCGAACAGCCAAGCCGAACGCAGCAATGGTTTGCAAACCTGGGAGAGCAGCGGTATAGCGAGTTGTCTACCTAACAGGGGTAGATTTCAAAACCTCGACAAATCGTTCGTTTCGGTGACTTTCATGGGCCGGGATCGGTCCTCCACTTGACATTCACTAGTTACGGGCATATATCGACCTTGACGATGAGTTGTGGCAGTGGGTTGCCTATCTTTCAGGGGCACAAACAGAAATCAGCGGAATCACAGTTAGTCCGGACGTTACGGGGCTACAACCTTGCAAAGAATGATCAAGCGATGAGACTTGTCACAAAATGTTTATTAAGCCCCTGAGCAACTTTTAAGAGGTGATGTCACGGTGAGTCTCGTCTCGTATACAGGGTGTTTATTAATTCAAAAATTCCAACTCCTGAACCAAAAAAGTTGGAGTCATGAAAGTCACAACATAAATTCACAATTTGATGTTTGTAAGGATGAAATGAACCGCGTCTCCATATCTTTAGCCATTTCTGAGAAATCCTGAAATTAGTGGTCAGTTTCATGGAAACTCACATTTGTTCACAAATCATTATTTCCGAGGTGATTTCCTAAGATATTTTAGTGAAATTCGGTAGTCCTTTGAAGAGTAAAGTCAAGAATGAAATGCCGTTTGTTGCTATTGTCCCTGTCCACTATCTTCAAAAATATGACAGTCAACTCTTTTTCTTCTCATGGCCGCCATCTTGAAGTCACCCATTATTGAATAAGTGAGGAATTGATCTGTACTAATGATAATGGTCATAGACAATAATCTTAGTGCAAAAATAACCATACCCAGTGAGCAAATCCTTTTCAGTTGACTATAATCCCGGCTATTTAAAAGTTCAAAATTGTCATCGTATTTTATGAAAAATTTTCTGGGGTTTGCGGATAAAAAATGAGATGGAAGAAGGTGTAGGAGAACGAAAAGGATGGACTTAATGGGTTCAATGGAGAGAACAATGGTTGGAATGCGGAGAAGACGGTGTGAAGAGATTTCGGAGCTGTGACATAATTATATCTGACAAATTAATTATTGTAATTGTTGACAGTGTCGAGACATAAACTACCTCCGAAGAGGTCTCTCGATGGCACTATAAATAAATGAAATGAAAATGGGAAAATAAAATGAAATTTTATAGTGAACTACCCATTTTTTCAGAATATTTTCAGGCTATTTCAGGAAAGACTGAACTTGAATCAAAATGATTTTGTATCCCACTTCGAAAAAGATATAGGACAATTTTAAACCCCCTCCTTCATCTGTCCAATGGTCATTTTGACCATAGTGAGCGCCAAAGCTCTGTGAAACTCGTGATAATGTGTCCAATGGTCCTACAGCTCTTTTTAGTCAATTAAAAAGAAGTTGCTCACTGGGTATAGTTATTTTTGCATCTGTATTATTCCTTAAGACCATGATTTGTATTGCCAGTTGATTTTCCAGTTATTCAATAATGGGTGGATTCAAGATGGCGGTCATAAAGAGGAAAACAGTTGACTGTCGTATTTTCGAATATAGCAGGCAAGGACGGTGGTAGCACACGGCATTCTCTTCCTGACTTTACTCTCTATGGTTCTACCGAATTTCATCCGAATATCTTGAAAAATAACTGAGTTATTGAAAATGGTGATGGAAACACTATGATTCCGATATTATTTGTTTGTGCCCCTGGAAGGTAGACAAGCCGCTTCCACGACCTATCGCCAAGGTTGACATATTCATCAAAATAGTAAAAGCCAAGTGGGGGACCGATCCTCGTCCATAGAAGTCACCAAAACGAACGATTTGTTGAGGTTTTGAAATCTACCCCTGTTAGGTAGGCAACCCGCTGCTCTTCCGGGGTTGCAACCTTGTTTCCACTTCTTAAAGGAGACCACAACACAAAAATCGAGTCTATATTTTATTTGACCAGCTTATGGGGAAGGTAGTTCATGAGTATACGGAACAAATCTAAGTTTTCTATACGAGTCCGGTCAGCCGATAAAACGTTTTGAAAATATTATCGTGACGTCACTTGGGAAGATGTTTTGACCTAGATTTTCACCTTCGATTTTCACCTATCACGTTTCCATGGTCTTGTTATTGCTGTTATTGTCGCTCTGACAAACGTCATTGTCTTCAAACAATCAGTAATAATTATGGCAGGCTTGAAACCGTCATCGTCTCATCGGCAACGGAATCAGGTACAGGTATGCCCGTGAGGAGCTATAGGTAGCCCGTGATAATTTGCCTTCATTACGTCATTGTCGTCCTTAATTATAGCCTCAGCACCCGCCACGAGATAAGTAAAATTACAAGACTCTATGCAATCGTTTCAGTTTTTTCAACTCTTTCATCTGAGACCAACTTGTATTTTGTGTTGTGGTCTCCTTTAAGAGAAAGCTGGGGGTATGTACTGCAACTGTGCCAAGTCTGAATGCTCTAGAATAAAATGCAAGGTAGGTTTGACTAACCGCCGCACTATAGTTTAGAAACGTGAAATAACGGAGGTGTAGGCGGTTGGAGTGGGACTTTGAAAACCAAATTTTGATGATTGGGTAATATACACCAGCTCCAACCCCCTTTTTACAGTCGGGCGAATGTCTCATTTCCGTTGGATTAATAAGCATCAATTTAATTGCAAGGAACTTTTTTTTAGTGCGTGAATCACTTAATGGTCACAACGCTGGCTGTCGAGTTTATACCGTGCAACTTCGCTTCACTTGGATTCTCAAATGTCAATTTCATACGCTCGTTGGACGATGTCGTTGCTCATTGTCAGAACTCGATGACATTCACTACGCCCAAAAAACTGTGTGCATGGACCTCGTCAGGTTCCTGGTTGTTGTTGTGAGCCCGAAAAGCCTCAAGTAGCCCGAAAAGTCATGTACATAGACCTCGTCAGGTCTCTAGGTGTTTTTAATTGAATCGAAAAAGCTGCAGTCCACCCGAAAAGCCGTGTACATGGACCTCTTTAAGTCCCCAGGTTTTTTATGGGTCCAAAAAGCTGCAATTCACCCGAAAAGCTGTTTGCATAGACCTCGTCAGGTTTCTATTTTTATTTATGAGCCCAATAAGCTGCAATTCGACCGAAAACTTGTGTGTATGAACCTTGTCAGGCCCAAGGTTTTTTCATGAGCCCGAAAAGCTACAATTCACCCGAAAGGCGGTGTACATAGACCTCGTCAGGTTCCCAGTTATTTCACGTCGTTGCTCATTGTCAAAACTCGATGACATTCATTACGCCCGAAAAACTGTGTACCGTCAGGAGCAAAATACTGCATACATCAAAATTTTTGTCATTGGAAAAAAGCGACAAGGTCTTGCTTCGTTGCAGCTATGGCCTAATAGAATAAAAGGCTTGGTTCCTGACTTCATGGTGAATGTTCTACGTAAGGGCTCCTTCATGTCTATGTCACATTTTTTGAAGTTACAAAAATTTTGATGAGTGTAATACAGTGCCCCTCACAGTACATGGACCTTGTCAGGTTCCTCGTGGGTTTTTATGAACCCAAAAAGCTGCATTTCGCCCAAAAAGCTGTGTACATGGACCTCATTAGGTTCCTAGGTTTTAATGAGCCGAAAAAGCTGCAATTCTCCCGAAAGGCTGTGTACATAGACCTCGTCAGGTTCCTAGTTCATTTTTTTATGAGCCCGAAAAGCTGCAATTCACCCATTTGGAACACTTGAGCTATTTTAAAACATTCCTTTTTTCCTTTTTGGACCCCCTACAAAGCAAGCACCCTTTTTCACCCCCGAACCATTTTAAAACCCCACAAAACTCTTCTCACTTGATACTTCCTCATCGATTTCAAAACGACCAATTGAAACCCCCTCAGCCCCCTAAACATTACCGGAAAATATGAAAAGCTCGCTCAACTCCCTCAAAAAAATTTTGCTCTGCAAAAACCTCGTCATCCTCAACAAATTAGTATTATGTATCCCTCAGAACATCCTCTTTATTATCAAAACGGCCATTTTAGACCCTTTGAATTGAAAACTCATTGTCTCTAAAAATAGTCAATCAACACGTTCTCTTCGCCTCTAAAATAGTCGCAACTCCGTCTTTGTCTCTGAAAATAATCAGTGTAAACCTCATTGACCCTGAAAATTTCAGTCGAAATGTCCTTATTACCTTTGTACCCAAAAAAATTATAAATTTTAGACATTTTTGCTGTTCATCCAGTCATTTTTGCCTGTCACAAGCCTCCGCAATTCCCTTTTTCATTTTTAAAAGCTGCTTTAATCAATAAAACCTCATTTCTGATGAAAAAAAGGTACCAAAAATGATTTCTCGTAGACATGAAAAAGTGAATTAGTAGAAATCAGTTTTGGTACCTTTTTTTTTAAATAAAAAGTTCAAATTTGGCATGCGACTTCCTTGAATGAAGATGCATTGTCGATGCTATCTGGTTTTTGAATTTTCAAAAGTCAAAATCTTATTGCTTCAAAAAATACTCAGTTGAAACCTCCTTATCGCCCCCAGAAATAACACAGGGTGGCCTAACTGAAACAGAACAGGGGTTTTCGGACATTTCACCTCATTTTTGAAAAAAGCTCAGACAGGTCGATTTTTATATCGAAGGGGACATCTGAAACATACATTGGCAAATTTCTATCTTCAGCCCCCTCACCTCTACCCACCTCAACTTCAGAATTTCGAATGACACCATCTACTTTGCGATACATCAAATAAAAGAGAATCAAATTACCTTTCTGAAGAAAATATTTTAAAATTTTTCAACCTCACCCCCCCCCCTCTTCCTAAATTTCTCTGACTGTCCCATTTTCTATTCTCGATCCTTCAATTCTCTTCAATTTAATCAGCGTCATCCTGAAAAGCGTCTAAGAAGAAAATTTTCGGTGGAGAAAAGTGCAACTCAAATTCACCCCTTTCATCTCCGCCACCCCAACTTCAAAATTCAACAGACACCACCTATTTTGTGATACATCGAATCAAAGGGAATTGATTTCTCTTTCTGAAAACAATTTTTCTCAAATTTTCAACCCCTCCCCTAATAAATTGAACATTCTGAGTATTTTAGGGGGAAAATGGCTTTTTCAAAATTCTGAAAATATTTTATTCAGGAAGAAAATTCAATTCCCTTCGATTTGATGTATCACAAAGTAGGAAGTGTCATTTAAGATTTTGAAGTTGGGGTGGGGGAGTGAAGGGGTGAATTTGGGTGGCACTTTTTACACAGAAAATTTTCTGCCTCGATGCTGTTCAGGAGGACGGTGACTGTACCGAAGAGAATTAAGAGGTCAAGAATATCACATCCGAAACTCAGACAATTTTAGGAAGAAGGGAGGTGGGGTTTGAAGTTATAGAAATATTTTATTCAGAAAGAGAATTTAATTCTCTTTAATTTGATGCATCGCAAGGTGGGTGGTGTCATTTGAAAGTTCAAAGTTGGGGTGGGTGCGGGTGAGGGGGCTGAAGATAGAAATTTGCCAATGTATGTTTCAGATGTCCCCCTTCGTATAAAAATCGACCTGTCCGAGCTTTTTCCAAAAAATAAGGTGAAATGCCCGAAAACCCCTCTGTTCTGTTTTCGTTGGGCCACCCTGTATGTACGCAGGTACTTGAAACCGGTCTCATCGCCCTTGAATAGCTGAAAATGCTTCATTCTAGGTGCTTTTGCTATTTATCCGTTACCTTTTGCTTGTCATAGACCTCTGAAAAGCTCCTTCCCTATCTAAAATTATTTCATAAAAATACTGAATAATTGAGACTTCACATTACCTCCAAAAATACTCATTTGAAACCTTATCATGCTCTCAAGTCTAATTTCAACTAAAAAAATGAATTATCCTAGACACTTTTTCCGACGACTCTCGAATAATCCAACACTTTCGGGTGCACGACCAGTGTGTTCTGGAAGCAGCGCCTCCGCCAATTAGGCAATTTGTTCTACCCGCATGTTGAAGTCTCCATGTAATTTCAATCGGTCCACAGCCTGCAGCCACAGCGCGTATGCTCTCGAATGCACTAGAATTGTACGAGAGTTCTGCTACACCCAACACTGTGTTCGAACGGTCTAGAAGAACTGCGTGTAATCTCAAATGCACGAGAGCCTCGGAACGAAGCAACTCTCGCTCAGTTGGAGCCCAATTTCTCCTAAAAATACTCAACCGGAACCTCAGCATTGTCTTTAATAGCCTAATATTACCCCAAAAATGAACTTTTTGACACTTCAGGTTGTTACGTTTTTCTCAGTAATTGAAGCCTCTCCATTGTCTCTAAATTTATTCGATCAAAACCTCTGTTGTCCCTACGAATACCCAATTAAAACCCTTATCAAAGCTCTTTCGCGAAGCTTATTTTATTCTCATTAAAATAAACCTCTCCAGTTCTCAGTATTAATTTGTTTGCTTACTGTTCAATAACAATACGATTTTGGGTCTCATCCGTTTACTGAACAACAAATTACTGCAAATTATTAATAATGTTTTTGTTTACAGATTGGTGAAAGAATCAGAGTCATACTGGACTGCGATGATAACACGTTATCGTTCGAGAAAAACTACGAATTTTTGGGCGTCGCCTTCCGAGGTAAATATCTACATCTCTTCTGTTTTTCTTCCAAATTTCCTTTCCCAAGATTTCTGTTTCAAAGACTCTGTTCCATTTTCTTCATTACTCGTTTTCGAATACAAGTATTACGCAGTTTTTTGCTGACATTTTCGATATTAAATTCGCACTTTTAAATTTGTGGCAGGGAGCATTATGTGGTGGCGCTCAACTCGGTTATTTTTCAACTCTGGTAAACTCGTGGCTAACATTTTTTTTGTGGTGGTTTTGCAGGACTGCCAGACAAGAAGCTGTACCCCACCGTGTCGGCCGTGTACGGCAACACGGAAGTTTCGATGGTATATCTCGGACCGCCCTTGGACGGCTAACACAACCCGAAAACTTCGCACTTAGCTCCCTTGTGTATATTATATTATTGAATTCGCCAAGGAACATTTCAATTATTGACGATGAACGAGAGAAAGAAGACGGTACTACGGTGGAAGAAAACCGATAGGGAATATATCAGTTGGTTCTATCCCGGCACAGCGAGGTTTGCCCATGTGATAATTATTATATTAATGGAAAGAAGATATAATGCAGTTGTATGTAAGTAGTCAGACTAACACACTTCCAATTCCAAAAAAAAAAAACTTGAGAAAAACCTATAGGACAATTTTTAGGCGAACGGTATATAGTCTTAGAATTTTTTATAATGTACTAATGTTAGGTTTTAAAAATAGCGTGTCATTTGCCAGAAAAACCAAAAAAAAATCAATGTGTACAGAAACAACCCTTATCATACTAAAACTAAGACTTTTTTATATTAGTTGTTAAGAAGAACGGTGCTGTTCGAAAAAAATTAATATTTTTTGTCCTTCTCCCTATAGTTTGTATGCACTGATTTGTTTCGCTTGAGTGGACGTGTCTAGACTTGAAGCCATGGTTGCCTTGTGCAAACTGTTTTTATTTATATTATTCTTTTTATAGATCAATTTCGTTCATTTCATTGATATGATTTAAGTTTTCTGTGATATTTGGAGTATATTTATGTATCAAACGCTGCATTTTCCCCTTCCAGTTTTTGCACTGCGTAAACACACTACCTAGCTAAATGTTGTACATGTTATTCTAGTTGATTTCCTCTAAAATGCAAAATTTGATACTGAGATGTGTCCATTAAATACAAGACTTGAACTTTGTGTTTTTGTAAGCAACTAGTGCTGCTACTACTACTACTACTATTATTATTATTATTATTAATGATAAGTTAAATGATTCAGTATGTTTCTAGTCAGCCTCTGTTTAGTCATGTAAGTTTTATTGTTTTGTATGCTCAAGAATCTCAAAAATGAAAAATGATGTAGAAGGTAATACTCCAGTCCAATATGCTAAGGATATAAACTCTAGTTTTATTGTGATCGATCACTATACTCGATGGATATTGTTTTTAATTTTCGAGAGGTTTATATTTTTTATACCTGCATGATTTAATGCCACTTTTCAAATAGTTACCAAGCATTTGCAGTACCTCTATTATTATTATTATTATTTTTATTATTATATTTCCGAGAGAAACGTCATTGTAACTTTTTTTTTTAATACACAGGTTAAATAAAAACGAGTTTTTCTTGTAATGCGCTAAATTAGTGATGACGTAGGTTGGCGTAGGTCAGGGCACCGTTGCTATGGCTACCTGTGGATACAAACCCGAAATAGCAGTTGACGTTGACATTACTTGCGTCAAAAATCGTCAACAATAAATACTGTGGCGGGCTATCAAATGAGAAAATGTATGAAAGGCTGTTCCAGGTAGAAATCCAACGACGAAATTGGGCAGAAAACGGAAAAATCAACGATCCACAACTCGCTACACACTGTATTTTATAGTTTAACACTTGGATAATCCACTAACCTACGTTCCAACCTACGAATCCTGAGATATCTGTCAACTGTCGTCCACTTTAAAAAGTCCGCAACGGTACCATTGCATCTCTGGCAGTGGCGCCACTAACCAAAGCGGAAGATATAGTATTTTCCATATACATTTCAATATGGATGTATATGGAATGTCATCGCAACGCTCATGTCAATATGGAGAAAATGTGATGAAATTTGAGAGAAATATTGCTGAAATTTTAAAAAATATCGGATTTTTTTTTGATCGAGTTTGTATAGAGTTGAGTTGGGTTAGGTGAAAGTTTCAAACTATAATCATATTCATTTTTCCCAAATGATGGGAAAATCACTGAGTTAACTTTCGAAAACAAATCATTTTTTAATATTTTTCAAAATTTCGATCATTTTTTCACAAATGTTACGTTGATTAACCCATCAAAGTGTTAGCATTGAAATATCATCAGAATGAAAAGCGGAGTCGATTCCCATATCGAAATGCAGGGGTCTGCAATTTGAATAAGATTTTTGATGTTGCACCCTGTAAGCAATATACAGGGTGATTCATCCTCCACGGCGGATTTCACGTTTTATTCGGAAGCCTTTCATGGTAGATCAACCAAAATATCAGGATATACTTTACCAATCACGTTCTTACAGAAAATAGCAGGGTCGTTGCAAATACAGGGTGATTCAAAAGCACAAGAAATAATTTCATATGAATTATGAACAATTTTTTTTCTCGCCGTTTGAAACACTCGAGTATTCAATCAAAGAGGCTTCATTATCTGAAAGATCATGAATAACGAAGCCATTTTCGAAAATTTGGCTGATCTGCGACAAAAAACTTCTGAACAAAACGATAATTTGCGTGGTGATTCATTCTCCATAGATCATTCTCCGGGAACTTACGTTTTATTCGAAAGTCTTTTATCATTTGTCAGTTAAATTTTCAAGATAAGCTTTGCTGGTCACATCATTTCTGAAACGCAAGCCGTTTCAATCAAATAGGTACCGATTGATTCAAAATATGAAAGAATGTGCCTCTAGTTTTAATCTTTTTTCCGTCTGTTAAATCACCCCATTTTTTGTAATGTTTCAATTTTTTGAAAGAACGTGATCGATAAAAAATATTCTGAAAATTTGGTTGATCTATCATGAAAGAATTCCGAATAAAACATGAAATTCGTGGAGGATGATAATCACCCTGTACAGTGAGGGGCAGAAGTATGGAACAATTCACTAGAAAATTCGCATTTCTTTTCTCGAAAAATTCCTCGAACAGGTCGATTTTGTTTTCCAATCCCGCACATTTTTTATGCAAAATTTTCATATTTGCCGCCATTTTTGTAAAAGCTGTGATGTCATCAGCAGTTTATTCGAATTGAACTTCCCTCTTTTTTTTGCAGATTCACGCTCAATAGGGTGATTGCATGTAGAAGGAGTTTATGGCAAAATGTCAATAGTGTCATTGTCATCTGTCAAGTTTCATCCCGAAGTCAACGCGTGCTTTCCACCTAGCCCCAAGTTCGGTACACCTGCCATTTACGCATGTGCGGGTGCCAAACGGTGCTTTCCATCTACGTGTTCCTACTCGGTTCTGTGCCGTACTCGGTTCTGTGCCGTTCATTGGATCACCTAAAATTTTGTGCCACACGATGGAACATGTGCCGTCTGGTGGTATTTGTACCGTCTAGGTGGAAATCACCCATCGTCAACTGGACTAACCTCACTAAATACTGTCATTTTCACGTGTTTTGTTTACATACTGTTTTGTTCGGCGTTTACGAGATCGATAGATTGTGATTTCTGATCATTCTAACAATGCTTTACGCGTCTATGCTAACAAAAATCTGCTAGTTTGGCAGCACTTACTGTCACTCCTGATTCCCACCCTCTCTCCTTCCCACATCCTCCACTGCAGCTGTCAAACAAAATGTAAAATGTATTTAACCAGCATTATCCCATCCTCGAAGGCATTTTTGGTCACGAAACACCCTACAGGAAGGTCGTTGTATAATTATTATCTACCTATTTATCCGCAAATATTCCATTGGCGGTCACTTTGACAAGAAGTGTTGCCAACTTAGGTGCGCGTTGTTTTCATACATGATTATCAAAGGTGGTAAAAAGGTTTTATTGATGATGTTTTGACAAAATAAAAATCTCTCAAAATATTCTCGAAAATATTTCACTCTAAGGTCAAACTTTTCAAGTCGTCATTTAGGTCCTTCATATAGTCTTCTCTTTAGGTAAATATGCGCGACCTGTCCTTACTCTTTTGGACACCTGTTTTCCTGAAAGGTGGATTGGCAGACGAGGACCGATATAGTGGCCGTCTATGTAGTGGCCCGCGAGATCTGCGGATCTCAGACCACAAAATTTGGAAGACTTGAAAGATCAAATTCGTGAGAAATAATTTCGCTTGATCGGTGTAGAAGTTATCCAAAATGTTTCCCGATAATTTTCGGACATGCTTGCGTACTGTCAAGAGACTAACGGATGGCAGTTTGAGCATTCGATCCAACAAAGGGAGTCCCAAATCAATTTTTAAGGAAACAAAGGATTAATTTTTCAGAAATTAATTTTTTAAAATCAATAGGTCGCGGGAACAAAAATGCTTGCCTAAAGATGGGTATATGGTATGATTGTTATCTTCACTAGTACTTGGTAACATGATTTTTTTTGGTTGTGATAAATACAAGGATGAATTATCAAAGAATTGTCGCTGTATTAAAAAAAATAATGCGCTGAACTCAAGATTTGGATGAGTAATGAGTAAAAACGAGCGGATCTCTACTGTGCTACCTTGGCACCCCCCAATGCGCAAACGCGGGCAAGAAGCTGGCAAGAGGCGCTTCGTTCTTGGCTTCGTTGTGCCGGCGTGCCTGCAACGTTGCCATAGCGGGTGCCAGGGTGACGGTTATGTTCCCGCGACCTATAAGAAATTTGACATTTAATATACCCGAAGCTATCAGCCCAAGAAGTATAATGTGCATATTGCTGAAATCAGAATTTCATAATCTATTTGAATTCGCAAAAAAAGGAAAGAGGGGTTCAATTCGAAAAAATGGCTGATAACGTCACAGCTTTTACAAAAATGGCGGCAAATAGGGTGATGACATGTAGAGGGAGTTTATGGCAAAATGTCAATAGTGTCATTGTCATCCGTCAAGTTTCATCCATGCGGAGTCAACGTCATGCAGCCGGATTTACCTCACTAAATACTGTCATTTTTACGTGTTTTGTTCAGTTTCAAGTATGTGGTTTTGTTCACATACCTACTGGTTTGTTCGGCATTTACGAGATCGAGATTGTGATTTCTATAATCATTCTAACAATGCCTTACACCTATTATGTGCCCCAATCCTTGTCTATGGCCCCAATGCAATTCCCTAACAAATGTCAAAACATAATAACTCGATCCTTGCGCTGCCTGCCGGTGATCAGGTGAACGAATTTCATGCAATCACCCTCTATTGGTATAAAAATTTCACATCAAAATGTGCCGAATTGGAAAACAAAATCGACCTGTCCGAGGAATTTTTTGAGAAAAGAAATGCGAATTTTTTTATTGAATTTGTTCCATACCGGGTGATCATTTGAAAACTATCCACCTGCAATATCTCCCGATTTCTAGTGCAAATGTCTTTGAGCAAAAACAGGTCGATTTTTATATCGAGGGGGACATCTAAAACATACATTTGAGAATTTATATCTTAAGCCCCCTCGCCTCCACTAACCCCAACTTTGAAATTTCGAATGACACTACCTACCTTGCGATACATCAATTTGAAGAGAATTGAATTCTCTTTCGAAAAAAATATTTTGAAATTTTTCAACCTCACCCCCTGTTTTTCCTAAAATTCTCTGAGTGTCCAAGTTGATATTCTTGACCTTCATTTCCCTTCAATACAGTAAACGTCATCCTGCACAGCATCTGCAGAGGAAAATTTCTATAAAAAAAGTGCCACACAAATTTACCCCTTCGCTCCCCCCCACCTGACCTCAAAAATTCAAAATGACAATACCCACTTTGTAATACATCAAATTGAAGGAAATTGAATTTTCTCCCTGGAAACAATTTTTTCACAATTTTTAATTCAAATTCAAATTCAAATTCAAATTCAAAACTTTATTCATTTGATTAGAATAACAAGATGTTATTGTAAATGTGGTCAAAATCGGTAAATACATGTAAATAGAATAACAAAAAACTATAAATAAAATTGAGTACCTATCATAGGTAACATACAACACATTGCAATACAATGAAATACAAAACAAAGTGAACAAAACAATCCAGACAAGATCATTTTCCGTCTATGACTGAATTCCGTCATTTTCCGTTTAAAGCCCCCCATTTCCCCCCTAGAATACTCCAAATGGCCACTTTATTGGGGGAGGGGTAGAAAATTTCAAAAAAATTCTTTTCGGAAAGAGACTTCAATTCCCTTGAATTTGATGTATCACAAAGTAGGTGGTGTTTTGTTGAATTTGGGAGTGGGAGTGGAGGTGGGGGAGAGCAAAGGGGTGAATTTGGGTAGCACTTTTTCCACCAAAAATTTTCTTCTTCGATGCCATCTAGGATGACGCCGACTAAATTGAGAAAAAATGAGGGGTCCAGAATTTAAAATGGTACAGTCAGAGAATTTTTAGGAAAAAGGGGGTGGGGTTGAAAATTTTGAAAATATTTTTTTCAGAAAGAAAATTCAATTTCCTTTAATTTGATGTATCGCAAGGTAGGTAGTGTCATTTGAAATTTCACAGTTGAGGTAAATGGGGGCGAGGGGGGTGAATATAGAAATTTGCCAATGTATGTTTTGGATGTCCCCCTCGATATGAAAATCGACCTGTTTTTGCTCGAAAAAATATTCACTAGGAATCGGGAGTTATTGCAGGTGGATAGTTTTCAAATGATCACCCGGTATATACATTTGCTTCTCACTGTAGGTATACCAACCATGGAAAATTTTTGCGGACAGATTCGAAGCCCACGGAAAAAATCATATATGAGAATCGTTTATAATTTTTAAATTATCTTGAAGGGGAAGTCCCAGAGAGGAGGGTATGTTTATACGTTGAACCGAGGCAGGAAGAATTTTGTACACCAAAACTTCCATTTGCATTGACTTCCACTAACTTCCACTGACTTCCACTAACTTTCAGAAGACTTCCACTGACTTCCACGAACTCCCAAGACTTCCATGAACTTCTACGCACTTCCGCAAACTTCCAAGATTTCCATGAACTTCTACGCACTTCCGCGAACTTCCATTTTCACAAATTTTCTCAATTTTCGAAGACTTATGAAGTGTGAGTAATGACATGTAATGAGAACATTCCTTATTAAGTAAGTGGAGTCAGGTCGTGCGTGGAGCTACTTGAAAAGGCAAAATCCAAGAAATCTACGTCAGCTTGAGGAATTTACTTGCTCACACTTCATCCTTGGACTGTGGAATTGATACTTGAGTAGGTAGTAGGTACGATAACAATGAAGAACTCAAGTCTCGAAATTAATGCAACAAAATTCGAAGGAACATAGGAAATTGAAAAATAAGGGGACTTTCTGGATAAACATACCCTCGCAAGCGTGTAATAACGGAGATACAGGCCTTCAAAGTTTTTTTTTCAGAACAGCTTTTTTGCATATCTTCTGAACCGTCAAACCGATTTTATTCCAATTTTTGAACCAAAGTTTACTTAAACAAGTCTTTGTTGAACAGTAGTAACGCATCTCATCAAACATTTTTAGGGGCGAAGATAATAGGGAATAGGTAATAATAGGTTCCCTCCCCCTTTTTCCCCTATTTTTCACCTTTAATATTTTTGGAAATGGTTTCAACTTTTGAATTGTACGTTTAATTTAGAGGAAAAAGTTACTTGTGCAAAATTTTGATAGATGCTTCATTTTCGAGATATTTGGGTTTGAAAACTTTGGAAAACATCTCAAAATCGCCATTAATTTTTCCAGGGCCCAAATTTTATTTCCTGAAAAACTTCATGTTTCTCGTAAAAAATGGTGGTACATCAACTTAAAACACCTAAAAAATGTATTTCAGTTGAAGAATCATGAGTTTTCTTGAATTTTAATTTTTAAGGCCTTTGAAAGTGACGATTTCGAGATGTTTTCCGAAGTTTCAAACTCAAATATCTCAAAAATGAAGTCCTAAGCAAAATTTTGAAAGAGTAACTTTTTTCAATTAACTGAACGTAAAATTCAAAACTTGAAACCATTTCTGAAAATATTCAGGAAGTAAATAATAGGGGAAAAGGGGAAGGGTACCCTATATTATCTTCGCTCTTAAAAGTGTTTGATGAAATACGTTATGATTGTTCAATAGAGATCTGTTTCAGTAAACTTTGGTTCAAATTTGAATAAAATCGGTTGAACGGTTCAGAAGTCATGCAAAAAATTCTGATTTTAAAAAAACAACTCTGAAGGCCTGTATCTCCGTTAAACGTTAATAGTTATTTACATAATAAGACAGGAAAGTGAATCTTCACAGGGATAGTAGGCATATTCAAGGACGAGCGTAAGCGAGGCCTAGAAGCTTACGTGCCCTGTAAAGATACTTTCCTGGCGTATCATGTATAACGTTTTACCCGAAACTACCTCAATAAACCACAAAGAAAGAAATGATTCTGACACAATTTGGCAAATATCACGTTGCTGGGTGATATTATTATTATTATTATTATTATCTCCAGCAGTTTCCAGCAAACAAAACGTTTTTGACGCAGGAAAGTGAGATTTCCCTGCCTAGGCAGGTGAATCTTACTTTCCTGCGTCAAAAGACGCTTGTATAGTCTGTACACCGATAGAACGGACTTTTTTGAATTTCAGTGATGTAACCTATAGCAAACAAAAGCACCAAAGACTGTAACAACATAGGCGCGTTTGGAACTAATTTTAGTTTTGTTCGGTTGGTAGCCTTACCCGGGCAAATTATTCCTACGCCAAGCCAATGGCATTACATTCAGCGAGTTTGGCACTTACGTACGATTTCTAACCTCCATTTCTCTATGATGTTTGTTATTTTTAGTCGGCTCGGCTGTTGTGAGTGTTGTGTAATAAAATCAGCTTCATTCAAAAAAAATTATTTTCTCATTCATTAAAATTGGTATTAAACTGGTGTCATTTAAAATTACCATAGCACTTAGCTGTGATTAGCGGAAATAAGCACCTCTTTCTAACTGGAATTTCAAATTTCGCGGGTAACGCTCGGGACTACTTTTCAAGCGGAGGAATCTGGTGGTCCTTTCTATCAGTGTATAGAGTATAATGGACACTTTACCTGTCAATTTCGGGTAATACACATTCATCTACAAGCGTTAAATAATACCCGTCACTTTTAACACGTCGTCATGGGTGTGTCATGAGCGACGTGCTGAAAGTGATGATCCTGCGCGTTCCTGTCATATTTTCAATAAATTCTGACATTTACCAAACATTCCAAAGACCATTGTAGATAAAATCTTGTATGATACACGCGTTGAAAGTATCTTATTTTGTTCGCGGGGTTGTTCCACTCGCTAACGCTCGTTTCTCAAGCATCCCCGCTCACAAAATATTATCTGTCACTTTTAACTCTTGTATCGTAAATAGCAATAATAATGAGGGTATGTTTATTCAGAAACTCCAATTATTTTTCAATTTTCTATCTCCTTGTGCATTTTGTTGCATTAATTTCGGGACACCTATACAAGGGTGTTCCGCAATTACGGTTACAAACTTTTAGGGGAGATTCCCCATCAAAAATGGACTAGGAAAAAAAAATAACTTCGATGTCCTATAATGCCCGTCGAAAAGTTACAGGGTTCAAGTTCAAGTTGAATTTTCAAAATCGATTTTATTCACATAACTTTTGAATGGTTCAACCGGTTTTGTCCAAATTTGAACCAAAGTTTACTGAAATAGGTTTCCATCGAACAATATAACGTGTTTAAAAAAAAAAAGTTCAAGGACGTGAATAATGGGGGGTGTTTCTATTTTTAACCTCCTATTTTTTTACCCCACTGGTTATTTTCCCAAATTAGTGATACAAATTTTTTTTGCAAAATTTTGATTAGAGGCTCCATTGTCGAGATATTTGGGTTTGAAACTTTGGAATACATCTCGAAATCGTCACTCTTCAGACCCAAATTTGTTTTTTTTTCTGGAAGCTCCTTGTTTCTTAGCAACAAAATTGTTGTTTATCAACTTGAAAAATCTATTCAACCATTTCAGTTGAAGAATCATGAGTTTTCTTGGTTTCCAATTTTTAGGCCTTGAAAAGTGGTGATTTCGAGATGTTTTCCAAAGTTCCAAACCCAAATGTATTGAAAATGAAGCTTCTATCAAAATTTTGCAGGAGTAACTTTTTTTTCTAAAATAAGTTTAAAATTCAGTCGAAGTCAATAGAAGAACTGTGGCGTAGAATTACCGAATAATGTCGCGCGCTTTCAAGAGAATGTTCGCCTTCGAACCTTCGAAAATGTTCGAAAGAGTTCGAGAACAGAGGCTTTATTATTGCCTTGAAAAGAACGGCAATCATTTTGGACACTTGTTGTGAACATTCGTTCTTTTTACGATACCCGATACCTGAATATTTTTCGTTTACAATCTACCTATCCTCCTACCTATGTTTCAGGCTGCTTTCACTGAGAAAGATGTGCCGTAATCGGAAAACAAGATCACTGGAATTAGCATGGCTTGGCACCGAGCTCGGCACTCTTCAGCGTACAATATTCTACAATATTTTTCTTAACATGCGCCAGCCGTTGGTGCTTGTATTTGCAATTACACTCAAGTACTTATTGTTGTACACTAAATGTTGATTATTGTTAACCACGAGGTCAACAGTGTGCAAAATAACATAGCCGCGCATGCCCAGAGCTCTCCAAAGACTTCCACTAACTTCCAGTAACTTCCACGCACTTCCGAAAGACTACCATTGACTTCCACTGACTTCCACGAACTTCCTCTGACTTCCACGAACTTCTGAGCATTTGTACACCAAACTTCCTCAGCGGTTCGCCCCTCGCGTTGAACCATCCTGTATACATACAGGGTGTTTCAGGGATGATAGCAAAAAATTCAACTGTGGGTAGATCTCGTCAAAATATGACCAAAACCTATATACCATTTTGTAAAGTTCGGCCTAATGACGAAGATACAGCCCTCCAAGTTCACTTTTTTCGGATTTCAAAAATTTGTAACTCAGGAACGTTTCGAAAAATTTAGCTTCAATTTAGCGTAGATAAGCTGGTTTGTCATAATAATCTATCAACTTGCCAAATTTAGAAAGAATCCAATCAGTGGCGTAGAAGTTATGAGGGGTCATCTTAAGTCAACTTTTCTTCGGATATGCTTCTGAATTATTGACCCTCATAACTCCTACACCACCGGTTGGATTCTTCCCAAATTTGGTATGTTGATAGATAATTATGACAAACCAGCTTATGCTGAATTAAAGGTAAATTTGTCGGAACGTTCCTGAGTTACAGATCTTTGAAATCCGAAAAAAGTGAACTTTGGAGGACTGTATCTTCGTCATTAGGCCAAACTTTGCGAAATGGTATATAGCTTTTCGTCATATTTTGACAAGATCTATTCACAGTTGAATTTTTTGCTATCATCCCTGAAACACCTTGTATACCTATACCTAAGTACTTATTCTCTAAGGGTGGGTTCAGTCAGCTTATTTAGCCGCAAGTTTTAGTTTTAGTCGTAAGCGCAGCGATAATCATTGGCTGTCATGAACCAGCCTCCTCAGATCAGCCAATAAGCGATGCTGCGCTTACGACTAAAATTAAAACTAGTGGCTGAATAAGCTGACTGAACACACCTTTAGCCGCAAATTTTAATTTTAGTCGTAAGCGCTGCATCGTTTATTGGCTGTTCTGAGGAAGCTGGTTCATAAGAATAAGAGCCAATGGGGCGTCAATCCCGTCGCTGCATGCATGCGCTCGCGTCTAACGTTAAAACTTGCGGCTAAATAAGCTGACTGAACCCACCCTAAACCCCAAGTTAAAGTTTGACCAAAATCAGTTGAAGACTTCAAAGCTTACAGGGGGAGTGTTTTTCAAGTCTGTGAATTGCAATTAGCTCTGGAAGTAAATAATGCGGCCAGTCTCCCCTACCTATATAGGTACATCCTACACCATGAACAAATTATTTTATTTTTTGCGATTCAACTTGTTTAGACGAAAAAGAAAGTTTCTAAGCAAGAATAATTTTGACCAGATTTCACCGAAATTTTTGAGCTCACCATGCAGACAGGAATCAAGAAGTTTCTGATCGAATCAGAACAAGCTCGATCTCTGCCGAATGCCAAATTGCAATATACGAATCGCTTTTTCAAAAACTTGGGCGGTGGAAATGGGTAAAATTTTGAAAAAACGGACATGGAAACCTGGATAGAACACGTAACGTAACGTACAGAACTTTCCCTCCAATTCGCGATCGCGTTCCTGCATTTAGCATCGCCGATTGACAGCGCGACGGTGGCGTCCCCTGACGGACGGTAGGTGAACCGTCTGCGACCACGTTGCTAGTGCGCTGCAAGACGCACAGTTTAACCGCACGATTTGAACGGTCCGCTTAAAATTCTCGTGCAAAACGATTATCCGGTTCGGACGCAGCGATTCGGGCGGAAATCAAAGTTTCGGGTGCGATTTCGTCGCTGGTGGATTTCGAAAATCGAGCGGGAAACCGACGAACCAAGCGCGGCTTGTCCCACGTGAGCCGCGCCGGCCAATCACCGTCGAGTCTTTATGCCCGCCGCCAAGCTTGTAGTGGGCATACCTGCACGAAATAGCACGTATTCGAAGCACCGTGCGAGGGCATAAACCGGCCAGGGGCCCCCCTATTCCAGTGCGAGAGGCAAGCCCCATCGGTGGCGAGCGTGCGGGCCGTCGTTGTCTGCGTTTCGGACCGAAACGTGGAGCCGGAGAGGATTTCGAAACGCGACGAGGCTGAGGTCGCCATTTTTGTCGGAGTCGGGCGCAGTGTGCGGAGGCCAGAGCCGAAATAGCCCCCCGCGGCGAGCCCCCGGAGCGAGCGGCGCCGCAGCCAGAGCACGGACGAGCCCCCGGAGCCCCGGCGGCCCCGAACCGCCGAGATGACGCAGCAGAGCGGGACCACCACCAACTGGGTGTTGCAGGGATCCAATGGTAAATATGCGGAGGTGCAGCGGCGCCCCTATTCCGAAATCGCCCCGAAATTGCGTCCGGAGGGCCGAAGAACCGGGCCGGAAGCTTGGCAGCCGGTTCCCGAGTCACGGTTGAAGGTCACGTCAGCGGACTGTCAGAATCTCGCCCCCTTGATGTCGAAGCGTGCAGTCTTTCCGAAACGTTTCGTAGCTCTCAGTTTCAAGCTCTCCGGCAATCAGCAAGAATGCCAACAGTCTTCCGAAGATCCCTCCGTTACCAATGCATCCACGCCAATTCAAAGCTGATGCATCACTTCAGTAGTTGACATAATAGATTCGAATGTTATCTTTTAATTATGGAAACAAAAGCTCCAATCTCTGATTAGTTATAATCATTGGTACAAAATTGTTTTGTCTGTTTAATTTCAATGCTTTGAAGGTGTTGATTGTGTATTTAATCATGCCTTCAATCCACCTTGGCTTTGCATTGCACCTGTCTACCTGACAAGTGTCAAAGTCATGGCTAGATTGATTTTGCAAGATTGTTGAGTTAAACATTTCCACAGTTTCTGTCATGATATCTAAGAATTCTTCAACATCAAGCCATATTTTCAGCTTTCTGGCCTGGTTATTTATTATTCATTTGAGTCATATAACAACTGGAGTATTAAAGTACAGTTTTTGGACACAAACACCGATACAAATTCCAAGACATGTGTCATTGAAAATCCACCTGGCCTCCTATTCATATTTGGAAATGATCAAAGTCTTGTGCATATACAGGGTGTTTCACAATGTTGCAGCAAATCAAGGCTGAAGCTTTGTTCGAAACAAGTAGGTTTTTGACAAGGTCACACAATTTTAAAACGGTTTTTAGCCTTCCTTTCAATTCAAGTGAAAGCTTGTGGAAGCTTTCCAAAATGAAAGTAGTTTTCAGAATACCCAAGCAAGAATGCTTTGTACAGCAGGGCCCCATTTTGCAAAAGCTGCAAGCCTGCAAGTTACAAATGTGTGACCTATTGCTGCAATAATGTGCAATTACCTATATGTACGGGGTGTTTATAAGAATCTGTGATCGCGGCAGGCATGGGTCAGGCCAAAAAACGTAGTAACAGGCGCAATTGTAGTGATCGGAAGCAGATTCCAAAGGCGATGCGATCACAGTCGTTTATAAACACCCGGTAGTAGTAATTGTAGCCAAATCTACACACTTGTGAATAACTTGTAACTTTGCGAATTGAGGTCCAGGTAAAAACAGGATCAATAATAACAGACCACTTTTTGGGATAATTAGCCCTTTCTAGTGATTTTGTTTATTCCAAATTGGGTAATACACTTCAACATTTGGTCGTGTTTATTGTGTATTCAATCATGCCTTACATCTAGGTACCTTGACTTCGCATTGCACCTGTCTACTTGACAAGTGTCAAAGTCATGGCTAGATTGATATTGCAAGATTGTTGAGTTCAACATTTCCACAGTTTCTGTCATGATATTTAAGAATTCTTCAACACCAAGCCACATTTTCAGCTTTCTGGCCTGGTTATTATTCATTTGAGTCATATAACAACTGGAGTATTAAAGTACAGTTTTTGGACACAAACACCGATACAAATTCCAAGACATGTGTCATTGAAAATCCACCTGGCCTACTATTCATATTTGGAAATAATCAAAGTCTTGTGCATATACAGGGTGTTTCACAATGTTGCAGCAAATGAAGGCTGAAGCTTTGTTCCAAACAAGTAGGTTTTTGAAAAGGTCACAATTTTAAAATGGTTTTTAGCCTTCCTTTCAATTCAAGTGAAAGCTTGTGGAAGCTTTCGAAAATAAAAGTGTTTTTCAGAATACCAAAGCAAGAATGCTTTGTACAGCAGGGCCCCATTTTGCAAAAGCTGCAAGTTATAAATGTGTGACCTGTTATTGCTGCAATAAATGTGCAATTACCTATTGTTGCATTAATTGTAGCCAAATCTACACACTTGTGAATAACTTGTAACTTTGCGAATTGAGGTCCAGGTAAAAACAGGATCAATAATAACAGACCACTTTTTGGGATAATTAGCCCTTTCTAGTGATTTTTTTTTATTCCAAATTGGGTAATACACTTCAACATTTGGTCGTGTTTATTGTGTATTCAATCATGCCTTACATCTAGGTACCTTGACTTCGCATTGCACCTGTCTACTTGACAAGTGTCAAAGTCATGGCTAGATTGATATTGCAAGATTGTTGAGTTCAACATTTCCACAGTTTCTGTCATGATATTTAAGAATTCTTCAACACCAAGCCACATTTTCAGCTTTCTGGCCTGGTTATTATTCATTTGAGTCATATAACAACTGGAGTATTAAAGTACAGTTTTTGGACACAAACACCGATACAAATTCCAAGACATGTGTCATTGAAAATCCACCTGGCCTACTATTCATATTTGGAAATAATCAAAGTCTTGTGCATATACAGGGTGTTTCACAATGTTGCAGCAAATGAAGGCTGAAGCTTTGTTCCAAACAAGTAGGTTTTTGAAAAGGTCACAATTTTAAAATGGTTTTTAGCCTTCCTTTCAATTCAAGTGAAAGCTTGTGGAAGCTTTCGAAAATAAAAGTGTTTTTCAGAATACCAAAGCAAGAATGCTTTGTACAGCAGGGCCCCATTTTGCAAAAGCTGCAAGTTATAAATGTGTGACCTGTTATTGCTGCAATAAATGTGCAATTACCTATTGTTGCATTAATTGTAGCCAAATCTACACACTTGTGAATAACTTGTAACTTTGCGAATTGAGGTCCAGGTAAAAACAGGATCAATAATAACAGACCACTTTTTGGGATAATTAGCCCTTTCTAGTGATTTTTTTTTATTCCAAATTGGGTAATACACTTCAACATTTGGTCGTGTTTATTGTGTATTTAATCATGCCTCACATCTAGGTACCTTGACTTTGCATTGCACTTGTCAAGTAAGTCATGGCTAGATTGATTTTGCAAAATAATTCAGT
Organism: Anaspis maculata; assembly: GCA_949128115.1. NCBI lineage: Eukaryota > Metazoa > Arthropoda > Insecta > Coleoptera > Scraptiidae > Anaspis > Anaspis maculata. Next base: position 85,796,315 of record OX421964.1, on the reverse strand, counting down.
TTCAACATTTCCAGTTTATGTGGTTAAAAAACTTGGAAAGAAACTGGTATGATATTCAAGAATTCTTCAACACCCAGCCATATTTTTTTAGCTTTGTTATTATTTGATAGTCATATAATACAGGGTGGTGGAAATTTCGATGCTCACCATTGGTATCTTGGAAACGGTAAGAGATACGAGGTCGGTTAAATTAGAAAAAAGTTGCGCATTTTTGTGGTGATTGAGAATCTGAAAAGAAACTTTGAATGTTTTGATTGGTTCCCGATTTATCACCAAAAAACTGAAAATTCTGATTTCAGAAATTATTTTTTATTTTTCCAAACATTCAAGCTATTTCAGTCAACCTTGGTAGTTTTATCTTTTTGATCACTCCGAGTCGAATAACGTTGACAGAAAGGACCCCGCACGATTCCTATGGAAAATGGGTCTCGGTCAAATTCCCTAAGTTTTTTATATGTTGTAGCCCAATCCAACACTAACCAAAATCCATCGTCCGTTACTCAAAAAAATGGACAGTTTTTTTTCTATAAGGGGTTGAAGATGAGTTATTTCAAGATAAAGAAATATGTTCCAACGTAAGTGAGAACATTTCAACGTCCTTTCTAACATATATGGCTCATGACAACTCCCTTTTTCTTTTGTGAAAAAATCAACCCCCTCCCTCACCCCCAACCCCTACTTGTGAGTATCAAATTCGAAATTACGTTTGAAAGTCATGCAGATGGTTTCATTTTGTCGAATTATGAATTTTGGCCAAAATTGTTTTTCCAACCCCCAATAGGGGGTGGGGTTGAAAAAAAAACCATCGGTCAATTCGGCTGAATTTCTGATATTGTGCTTCATCAGTTACACTGAACAAGATGATCAAAGGAAAACTCGTTCGTATGACCAGTTTCCACCCCATAGAGGGTTGAAGTTGACTATAATGAAGCATAAAACATGTCTTCCATGTCATAAACCAAATTAATGAAAATAGTGGACTTCCATATCGTCTTGTTTTGTAAAAATGTCTATTATTCAAAAATAATTTCAACCCCGTCCCTCATCCCCTATCCTTGTTTCTGAACATCATATTCGAAATAAATCTTGAAAATGTAGGAGAAGGTCTATGGTCAGATTCTCTGCATCTGATTGTGAATCCCCTCTCAAAATTCACTTTCACTATTATGCTTATGTTAGAGTCCTACCAAAGCAGGGTGGGATTTACATTTTTCTAATGATTTTTGACTGGATTATTATCAAAAATATTGGTGTTCCTATCAAGTTTCAACTTCACAGCAGGTTGAATATGTTCACCTGCACATAATTTCCAACTTTTTTCTTTTGTACGGATGCACCTCTATTTATAGTTTAGATTGAAGAATTAATGACATTTGAAGCGAAAGCTGCTCAATCAAGGCAAAATATTATGTCACACTCTTATTCCAGCTACTGCGACCGTGTGAAGGATGAAATAAAAATTAATATACTTTTCAAGATTTATTTCGAATATGATGGTCAGATACAGGGATAGGGGATGAAGGACGGGGTTGAGAGTATTTTTAAAGAATATACATTTTTACTAAACAAGATAATATGAAATTCCACAATTTCCATTCCTTTGGTTTATGACATGGAAGAATGTTTTATGCTTCATTATAGTCAACTTCAACCCTCTGTGGGGTGAAAACTGGTCATACAAATGAGTTTTCACTTGGTGATCTTGTTTAGCGTAACTGGTAAAGCACAATATCAGAAATTCAGCCGAATTGACCGCTGGTTTTTTTTTCAACCCCACCCCCTATTTGGGGGTTGTAAAAATAATTTGTGCCAAAATTCATAATTGGACAAAATAGAACCATCTGCATGACTTTCAAACGTAATTTCGAATTTGATACTCACAAGTAGGGGTTGGGGGTGAGGGAGGGGGTTGATTTTTTCACAAAAGAAAAAGGGAATTGTCATGAGCCATATGTGTTAGAATGGACGTTGAAATGTTCTCACTTACGTTGGAACATATTTTTTTACCTTGAAATAACCCATCTTCATCCCCTTTTGGGCAAAAAACTGTCCATTTTTTTGGGTAACGGACGATGGTTTTTGGCTTGTGTAAAATTGGGCTACAACATATAAAAAAATTAGAGAATTTGACCGAGACCCATTTTCTATAAGAATCGTGCGGGGTCCTTTTCCAGGCCTTCTCGATCTCAAATCATGATAGTCAACTTTTTTTTTCTTATGGCCGCCATATTTAATTTTTGCACTAATAGATAGAGAAAAAAATCAGCTTTCCGAATTAGTAACCAACATGTTCTTTTTATAAATTTTTAAGCGTCAAATTTCGAAATTCTCGTAAATTATTGACAAAATCGGGAATGTTTTTTATAAGTTTGTTTTTCCCCTTATCGGTATTTTCTTATGCCATAGGAGTTGCTGCATATTTATTGAAGTTATTACAAGTGAAAAATCCGCTTTCACAGCACAGCACCCAGATCTGCTGCCCGGGAATCGAACCCGGGAACTCCGCTTGCCGAGCGAACACGCAGTCCACTCGACTAGCGGGCCGTCTAAATTATTGACAAAATCGGGAATGCCTCAAAAAACAATTGAAATATTATCAATAGCAACAACACACAAAAATTACAGATTGTGTGCAATTGACGTATATTAGGCTGTCTGTTTTCTACATAGTTCTAGTGGGCTGCGATTCAGGCCGCGATCGGCCGATGTCGACCAGAAACACAGCCCACTAGAATCATGTAAAAAATCAGACAGCCTATATCTAACTTCTTAATCGTGTTTTGTGCTGTTTGTACCGAGAATTCATAAATTAAATAAGTCAAGGGTGTTTGTGAATTCAAAAACGTCTGTCGAAACTAGGGTAAATCCTTACTCCTTTTGTAATAAATTTGTCAAACTTTACAAGAACGATGCTAGTTCCGACAGACGTTTTCAAACTCACAGACACCCTTGACCCATTTAATTGATGAACTCTCGGTACAAACAAGCACAAAACACGATTAAGAAGTTAGATACGTCAATAATTGCACACCATCTGTCACTTTTTTGTTGTTGCTATTGATAATATTTCAATTGTTCTTCAAAGCATTCCCGATTTTGTCAATAATTTACGAAAATTTCGAAATTTGACGCTAAAAATGTCATAAAAAGATCATGCTGGTTACTAATTCGGAAAGCTATTTTTTTTCTCCATCTATTAGTTCAAAAATCCAATATGGCGGCCATAAAAAAAAAGTTGATTATCATAATTTGAAATCTAGAAGGCCTGAAAATTTTCTGTCGACGTTATTCGACTCGGAGTGATCAAGAACATAAAAGTACCAAGTTTGATTGAAATAGCTTGAATGGTTGGAAAGATAAAAAATAATTTCTGAAATCAGAATTTTCAGTTTTTTCGTGATAAATCGGGAACCAATCAAAATATTCGAAGTTTGATTTCAGATTCTCAATCGCCACAAAAATGCTCAACTTTTTTCTAATTTAACCGACCTCGTATCTCTTACCGTTTCCAAGATACCAATGGTGAGCATCGAAATTTTCACCACCCTGTATAACTGGAGTATCGCGGTAAAGTTTGTGGACACAGATGATTCCAAGACACCTGCCATTGAAAATCTGCCTGGCCTACTAATCAGATTTGGAAATGAACAAAGTCTTATCTATATACAGGGTACTTCACTTTGTGTTGCAGCTAATCAAGGTTGAAGCTAAGTCCCCTTTTGACAAGGTCACAATTAAAAACCGTTTTGAAGCTTTCACTTCAATTTATGTGAAAGCTTGTGGCAGCTTCCCAGTAATGTGAGCGGTTTCGGAATATCTAATCCATAATATTTTGTGCAGCAGGTAGAAATAGGATCAATAATAACAGACCATTTTCTTTGATGATTAGCCATTTCTGAGTTATTTTGTTTATTCCCAATAATCCCAATTAGGTTATAAAAATATACTTCAACATTAGACTCCTTAATTAAAATTCTTTTTTATTTCATGCTGCATATTGCCTTAATTAATTACCTTGGCTTTTGCAGTTTTTTTCAGGTCTGCACCACCTTTCATAAGTCATAGGTTCATTCAAATTAGACTCGATTTTATAAAAAAATATCCTGAAAGGGTTGGGTTGGGTGGAAGAACAGTGACTGTTCAGGGTTCAGTCCCGGAGGACTGTCCTCCGGGACTGAACCCTGCCATTTACTGTTGGAAATGAGTTTTTGGAATTTGATACAAAAAATTTGAAATCGTAATAAATGTCAGTAAAGTTGACAGTAAACAATTTTCCTGGCCTACTAGGTACCCACCAGTACAGGATTTTTCAGAATTTAATATCAAAAGAGTCCTTTCGAACTTAGTGTCAGAGAACTCAGAAGAAGAATTTGGCAATACATATAATGTTATCAGTTTTCTGAAAAATCAACAAGATTTAAAAACTTAGCCCTTGAGCCGTAATAGGGTGATTACCTACAATGTAGGCGGCGCTTCGATGCAGTTGGACATTCTGTGGTTGGACCACACTTCATTCCACAGATGCATAGATACACAGATGTCAGAATGTTAAATTATCAAAAATCTGTCATACGTCACTTCGTGACGTCTTCCGGAGAACCCTCTTTGGGCCACTTGTATCAGCTCCAAGACTTTTCAGGGCGTTTCGTAGTCCTTGGAGTTTTTCTTCCAGGCCTTCCCCAATTGAAATTGTTTTTTTGTTGCCTTGATATTATCTGAGCAAATCGCGCTGGATTGTTCAAGCTGGGACACCTGTAGGGTGCTTGCATGTAGTCAAGGGTGCTTAGCTTCGATTCGTTGCAGTTTGACCATGTGAGTTTGACATTCAACGGTTTGACGAATCCGTGGTTTGACGACACTTGTCATTCCACAGATATCAGAATGTCAAATTGTCAAAAATCTGTCATACGTCAATTCGTGTCGTCTTCCGGAGAACTTACATTAGCTCCCAGACTTTTCAGGGCGTTTCGTAGCCCTTGAAGATTTTCTTCATCATCCATGATTCGTTCAAACAAACAGGCCGAACTTTCCATCAGCTGTCAGTATTCTGGTCTCTGCTGTCACTGTCTGGCGTCAGTATGACCAACCGAACCAAAGCAAAATCTCTACGCGTCCACTTCCTACATGTCACCATTCTGGCGGATAAAAAGTGAACTAAATCCCGTGCAGTCTTCGAGGCGAAGCACGACGATCGAAATTGAGCTTTTTCGGAATTTGGACCGGTAAGTCCTGGGCGGCTTTGCAAATACGTTCAATTCGTGATGACGTAGGCGTAGGGCGCCGTTGTCATGGCAACCAATGGATGCAAATCCGAAATGGCAGTTGACGTTGACATTTACTTAGGTCAAAAATCGTCAAAAATAAACGATGTCGAATAACAAAATGTATAAAAGGCCGTTCCAGGTAGAAATCACACCCTTTTCTCAATTCTCAACAAAACACCGTGCAAGGAGGATTAAGTGCAGTTTAAGATTGAAAGTGTGGTCAACGTCAACTGTCATTTCGGGTTTGTATCTATGTAGCTATGGCAACGGCGCCCTGACCTACACAAACCCACTTCACAAGAATTGAGCGTATTCAGGGTCGTTCTCGAAGTCGTCCCTGCCCCATTGCGTATTTTAAAAACTTCCAAATATTTTTCGAAATTCACTAGAATTTCTTATTTCTGTTGCAGTTCTCAAGATTATTCCTAGTCCTCTTGTTTTTAGCATTGGCTATTCCGTACGATTTGAGTCGAGCGAGACGTTATTGAAATGTAGCATTATCAAAATAAAGAACGCTTAGCCGCAGACGGCTTTGGAATCGTGGCATTCAAGGCCTTTTTCGAAAATTATCATTTTTTTTAAATATTAACTTGCTCTTGCTACAAATTTAAGCAAACAAGCTTGTGCTGAATAATTTGAATCGAATCGAACCATTCTAAAATCAACCTGTCGGCCGTGTTTGGTGTTTTAAAACTCATCATAATATTTTGTAGACTCTGAATTTTGCGATGAATATGTCAACTCTCCTGTGATTGTAGTCAGCTGAGAAACTTTGTTTTCAAGTTTCCAAATGTGAAATATAGAAAATCCCCAAAACTTTGCGGCTGGCTGCACTGGCGATATTCGGCACCATAATTCACGTCGAGACACGATGGTATCCGTATCCGAGCCACTTCTGAACCACATTTTTCGTGTATTTCCGCTACAGATGGATGACTTTTTTTGCGGGACGTGATGTCTGACGCTTTTCGCGTAATTTCGTTTGCGCTTCGTAATGCGCTTCGTAACTTTACGACCTGTTTTCAATTTCCGCCAATAAACAAATCAGAGTTAGTAGCCTGTGACAGTTGTGAAAAATGTCTGTATCCTCTTGAAGTCAGTTTGCTTTTTCCATGCTTGAAACTAAAGAATTCGAAATCTTTCGCTTCAAAAAAAAGACCCTAAGGAACTATCAACCAGGACACGCCAAGTCCTGAAGAATTATTGGCAAAACAAGGATATCCGGGCGGTCTGTCATGAGCAGAAGGATTTACGTGTAAAAGGTTCAATAAACCTTAAAAAAAAAAAAGTTTTTCTAATTCGCCATTTTTGCTTTCGTTTTGGGGTTCGACGGGGCGAGTTTCTGTCGGCCCTCAAGATAACTGAAATCGAAGGCGATTCGTGCGGTTTTGGTGTCTACAATCAGTTCCACGGCTCTCTTCATTAGAGTAAGCTATGGAAAATGTGTTGTGTTGGTACGAATGATACGATGCTAACTTGTTGATAACGTCTTGGCAGCTGGTTGTCTACCATGTGTTATACAGGATGTCCCACGAAGTAACCGACATAGCTTGAGGGTGGATGTACTTTTTCGGTGCAAGTCAGAATCCGCATTCGAAATTTTCCTGATGTCCTCTGCTCCCGATATACAGGGTGATTTATGTGCTCAACCAAAAACTTTGATTGGCCATATTTCACGAATAGATCAATAGAATCAATTGAAATTTTGCAAGTATACTCCACCACCAAGGGCCTCTGAAGCGCTTTATCCATCTATGAACGGAATACAGGACCGTACTCAAAGTTTTGTATCTCGAGTTTTTGTTGAAAAAGTCATCCTGTATAGATTTCTTTTCAAAATCTGATGTCACATTCGGAAACTTCATGGAAAATGCTACAAAATGCAATTCTTGAATTGTTTGGCGCTATTTAGCTGATTCAAAGAAAAAATTGATAACTGAAATTTTTCAAGGATATTTTTAAAAATTTCAATTTAAATCAGTCAAACGCTATTCCAGATGGTCAAACAAAGTCGCCATTCCAATTTTCATGTTCTTCTAGCAAATTGAGGATTGGAATCTAGGTAGGAATCTGGGTGCCAAATTTATTTCCAGAAAATTCTCCTGAAATTATCCTTGTTTAGGTAGAACACCACAATTGAAATGATGACTTTGTTTGACCATCTGGAATAGTCGAGGGAATAGCGTTTGACTAATTTAAATTGAAATTTTCAAACATTCCTGAAAAATTTCTGTTTTTTTTCTTCTAATCAGCTAAATAGCACCAAACAATTATTCAGGAATCGCATTTGATAGCATTTTCCATGTAGTCTCCGAATATGACATCAGATTTTGAGAAAAAATCTATACAGGACGACTTTTTCAACAGAAACTCAAAATTAAAATGCAAAATTTTGAGTAGGTACGGTCCTGTATTCTTTTCATAAATGAATAGAGCGTTTCAAAGGTGGTGGAATACACTTGCAAAATTCCAATTGATTCTTTTGATCTATTCGTGAGATAATGACCAATCAAAGTTTTCGTTGAACACATAACTCACCCTGTATATCGGAAACGGAGGACATCCGGAAAATTTCGAATGCAGATTCTCACTTGTATAATAATGTGGCATATGTCAGTTGACTTTCACGAGGGTCGAGACAAGACACGCGCGTGAGTGTATACAGGGTGTTACACTTTTGTTGGTTGATATTTTAGGAGATGGTAGGGCATCGAAAAATGAGTGGACTTTCTTGAAAAAATTATATCGGAAACACATTATAACAGAGATAGACAAGTTGAATTCCGAGGATAGATTTTTTTTAGCGCATTTTTTATTTCAACACTAAATCCCCAAATACCTGGATTTTGACTAAATTTGGTACACATAGTAAGTTGATGCATACGCATACCTACAAGCTGGTCATATTGACTTCAGTCACATTCATTCAGTGGTGTAGATATTGTTGGTCTCCGTTTTTCTACTATATGTCGACTACGCCAATGATTATTTGTGAAAATGTTTTTTTTCCTTAAAATCTAATTTGACCATGCTGTGTACCATTTCCTAAAATATTGACAAAAAAATGTAACTATGTATAGCTAGAGTTGATAGTACTACTCAATGATCATCAGAAGATGCTCAGAGCAGTGGGCATTGTCATTCCATTCTCTTTAGTGGTCACTGGTCACCACTATACAGCATTCACGAAGAACCATCAACCAGTCGACAATTTTGCCTACGTAATCTCTAACATTTCCAGTTGCGCGTACGTCGTACGACACTGAACTAAAATAAGATTATCAAAATATTCCAGTTTTATAGAGAAAACGAACTCAAAAACAACGTCATTTCCATACGAGGCTTCATAAATCGATTTATAAAAGCGTACTGCGGTTTAAATTTCACCTTTTTTTTTTCTTGCAGGACAACAACAAATGATCAAATTCGTCCAGCCTTCGGGAAAGTCCATCAGCGGCATCGTGACACCCACCGTCACAGGGCAGTCGTTCAAGATATTCAAATCGCCTGCCGGCCAAGAACCCTTGCAGGTACGATTAATTTGAACATTCCCTTTTCCGGTCTCTTAAAGTGTTTGTTTTATTTTAATGAAGAAAACAGCAAATACATTTTGAAGTAAATAAGTTGATAAATACATCATTCTTTTCGTGCGGCAAGTTCAGTAGTAGTTATTTTTGTGCCAAGCGCGCTTTTTTGTTGGACATTGAAGCGAAATTGGAGCCCAGGCTGCAAATCAGAAGTTCCGTCACTGAAGTTCGGTTTACGTGGCTTGAGCTCAACCAAAAAGAATGGAGTGGAGAGCGGAGCTTCTGGGCCGCACAATGCCATCCAATGCTTCTGACTACAGGGGCGGTTGTTTACGGAACTTTTGACTACAACGGTGGCATTGGAGGTAACAGCTCACTACAAGGGTGGCGCTGGAAATAACGTCAACTTCAGGGGTGCTGCACCCCAAAGGCGCTTCTGACTACAAGGGCATTTCTCCTTCTAAAAGAATCTATAGCAAATGTTTGTGATTGTTGTGTATTAGTGTATTACACACCTAGTTATTCTTTGGATTTGATTATCTACAAACTTTTTTGTAGGTTTACAGTACTGCCGGCTCCTCACCTCAAATCATCCGTACTATACCAACAACGCCCAAATTTGTCGCTGCAAGTAAGTATTTTTTAAATGAAGTTCCAGTTTGTTTTAAACGTGATGTAGAAGCTTACTGGGTTTTTTGTGCCTTTCAGAAGGAATACAGCTCGGTAATATACCGAAAGGAACGAAAACTATACGCTTGACACCTTCACAAGTGGTAATTATTTTTTGCTAATCAAATTATTATTGTATCGATTCATATTTCGCGTACAGCTAGGGACGCGTACCTAGATATATATTTCTCAGTTTTTCTCATTTATATTGATTGCTTTTATTTTGTATCTGCACAGCAAAGCCTGAAGATAGTAACGCAAGGCACTCCACAAAAAGTTCAAATGGCCACGGCTTCTACCAGCATCCCAGTGATGCAACAACAGCACACAGTCACTCTGCAACAGACCCAGCAGCAGAAGAACATTTCGCCGCCGATCCTGTCGAGAAAACGACCCGACCCCTTGGATATCGAATATGTGCCAGATGCGTACGTTTTTTTCTCTTTTCTCCCGTTCATTTGTTTGTATATTTTCTATTTTACATTCATATTCCTGTTTATAATTCGTATTCATATTCCGGCATGGGAGTTTTACGGCCATCGTAATATTTTCATGGCAGTTTTTTAACATGCATACGAGCTCAGGGGCTATTTTATTGTTTATTTATTACCGCTACCTTATATTCATCTGTGCGCGTGTGTTTTGCAGGAAACGCAGCAGAAAATCGGAAAAAGTCGGCAAGGGTCTGAGACACTTTTCGATGAAGGTGTGCGAAAAAGTGAAGAAAAAGGGCAAGACGACGTACAACGAAGTGGCCGACGAATTGGTGGCCGAATTCACGAACTCTGCCGCTAATAATTCGTTGGCTGACCAGGTAAATTGCTATTCAAGTACTGCTTGTTCACTCATTCATGTGTACCTACTATTCCAAGTTCAAATATTGGGAGTGTTCCTGACGCTAGCTCACTTGGATGAGACTGACTTGTCAGTAGAGAGTAATAGACCATAGCTAATAGCTAGTTTATGGATAATAGCTATTATTATAATATGGATTGAATTAACATATCACTCTATAATACCACTATACAGAGTGGTCCATCCTTAATTATTTCATAGCGGCCTTACTGTTCAGGACAGAAAAAAGATGTAAAAGTTCTATGGTTTGATAAGACCTATGCTATGACCTGAAATTATTTTTAGCTGTACAGGATTCTCCATTTAGACGGGGTAAACGAAACATCAGTTTTTCTAAATGGATCACCCCTTTTTTGCATTTTCGTGTTCAGCTTTCAGAGCTCTCATGCCTGTATTTTTGTTACAACGAAAATTTGGGAACCCAAAAGAAGCTTATTGCGTCCGCGTTGCGTAATTTCATAGATGTCTAGATAATCAAGTAGCGTGCGGGAAAAACATTTAGAGAACGTCATTTTCATAAGGGGTCGTAGGAAAAAAAAAATTTCTTTTACCAAAACTTCGAGACGAGGAGAGCTTTGCAAAATAGCTTCACTTCGAAATGAAGTAATTTTGAAAATTCTTTTTTTTTAAGTGACCGTAGTGCACACCACTGGTGCCTTCGAAATCAAAAGTATTTCCAAAAAAAAAAACATATTTAGGCAAGGCATAAATACCAGATTTTGTTCCAATGAAACACTCGCATGCTGTGTTTTTTGAAAACCGCACCAGTTGCACCCACAAAGTTGTTTATTGTTCCTGTTCTAACCTCAAATTTTTATTTCTGGTCGCAGCCACCTTTAGTGATGAATTGATGATTTAATATATTCAATCCGCTATAAAATCGTCTTTTTCATCATAAAATATTTTTAAGACCACCACCGTGTCAATAAAAAAAACGTGGGTGCGTGACCATAGTCACCCTCGGAAGAAGTGAAACTTCTATAGATATGAATCAATCAGCAAACAACGTTCGAAGAGGTGTTTTTTTCGTACTCCCGCTTCGCTCCCTAACGGTTTGTATCATCTTGTTTTTCTTATTATCAATCTTACTATTATTATGAGTCACTCAAAGGGCAGAATACTTTCGACATGATTTTTTCACGATTAGACTTTTTTTGTTTCTTTTCTCGCTGCGCTCGGCGCTTAAACTCCCATTCTCCTTCACACGAAGTCTCAGCCATACCCCTAATACAATAAATATCTATTTTCATCAATAATATTTTCCACTAATATTTATGCGAATGTGACATCGTGACGGATTTTCTTACTGTACGATTTTCCCCGTTATATTACAGCACGGTGGAAACTGTGTTCTGGCAGGCACAGCATGGCAATCTAATAATCTCCACAAAGTATAAGAATGTCGTTTGGAAAACTCGATCCGGTATTAATTTTAATTCAAAAAATATAAAATACACAGGTATTTACATAGGTATGTAGGTAGGTACCTCGTGAATGTGATTTGAGGTAACTACGTGGTTATCTAGAGTTCCTACCATATTATCTTCTCCAATCAAAATAAGGCCGTAGGTTAAATTGAAATATTGACAGAATTGATATGAGTATTTCCAGTTATGTGCTCGCCACCGTACTTATATTTAGAATATCACATTTAATTGAGGTGAAATCAAACCATTCAAAAAATTAACGAAGAATAATGTCAAAAATCAATTTCCAAACATGAAAATTTGATTATCGAACCAGTATAATATCGCTATACAATCAGCTGACATCTAGAACATTAAGCAACTGTTTCAGCCTCAATTGTCTCACTTTCGGTTATTCCGGAAGTGAGAGTTGCTTCATGATCAACGCAGAAAATAGCAAAAGTGCTCTCGAATGCCCCATTAAAATTTCAATTCTATGTATGTATGTTATTTTTCTGTATCTGGAGAACTGGAAGAATATTTTCCCAAAGTTTGATCAGTTGAAACTGGGACGCCCTGTACTGCGGTGACACTGATAATAGGATCCATTTGCGCTTTACTGATTCACAACCATTTTTGGTTCAACAGTACGATCAAAAGAACATCAGGAGGAGGGTGTACGACGCCCTGAACGTGCTGATGGCCATGAACATCATCTCCAAGGAGAAGAAGGAGATCAGATGGATCGGCCTGCCGACGAATTCGCTGCAGGAGTGCATGCAGCTGGAGCGGGAGAAGCAGAAGAAGATCGCCAGCATCAAAGAGAAGAAGAAACAGCTGCAGACGTTGATACTCAATCAGATCTCGTTCAAGAATCTGGCGCAGCGCAACAAGATGATGGAGGAACTGCAGGGACCTCCGGCGCCCAATTCCTTCATTCATTTGCCTTTCGTCATCATCAGTGCCGACAAAAAGACGGAGATTGATTGCAGCATCAGTCAAAACAAGTCAGTACAAGCCTTCTGTTCCACATGTATTTTCCTCATACTTATACTTTTTGCCTCGGAATTTTATCTTTAATGCTATTGTTTTCATTTCAGGACGGAGTATCTGTTCCAGTTCAATGACAAATTCCAAATTCACGACGACGTGGAGATTTTGAAGTCCATAGGAATGCTTATGGGTACGTTCTTGTGTTTATCATGAAGAGTGAGAAAGATTCAGGTTGTCTTATCCACAAAATAAGGGTGTTTTTAATGAAATATGCGAACGCGTTTCTGATGAATCTGTATCAGCTGAATTCACTTGCAAAGTTAAAATGAACTTTGTTCTCTCATAAAAGCAATCAGTATGATGAGCCAAAATACAAAGTGAGTTGAAAATGAGGCAGAGCAACAAAGCATAATTTGGCAATAAAATTGACAAATCGTGAATAGGAGAGGCTGGATAGAATAATATCGAGAAAAAAAAGCATAGAACATTATACAGGATGAGTCTGGAACTGGGCTTTTCAATTGATACTCAGCGTGTGTACTGTGTCCCACGGCAATTTTGTAAATCAGGCTTTATTCTCTACACATTTTGAGAAGGTATTTTTTGACAAAAAAAAAGAAGGAAATCAATCTCTAGTTTATATTTGGCGCTCTGACCGCGAATTGCGTGACACAAAACGAAAGGTGTGTAAATCAGGCGTAAATCGCTAGACACAAATGAAAGAAATTGTGTAAACCGGGCTTTATTTTCGTCAGGACTTCCACCGCAAACACTAATTTAAGTGGCACATCAGAAGAAAATCTGAAGCAAGCTTCAGTCTTCAGCCTGTCGCCACTTTGCTGAAGTCGAAAATAAAATTTAAATCAAGCTTTAGTTTGTACTTGGCGCTTGAAACGTCAATCGCACGACGCAAGACAGTTTGTAAACCAGGCTTCAGTTTCTTCACATCAGTTTACACGTTTTCTGATCGCAGACTAGTCTTAATTTGGGTGGTTCACATCTTGTTACTATGTCTATTGTTTCTAAAGATCAGTTAACACGTGTTCTGTAAGCCAATCGTTTTAAATTTTGATAAAGCTGGGTTTACTCGTGCTTTATGTGCTTTGAGTTTCAGAAAGACCAGTTTGTGGGTTTGTTTAAGGTTGATTCACATATCATCAGCATTAGGTATGGGCGAAACTACATATTGATATATCAATAAATTTATCGATATATCAACTAATAATGTCGATTTTACAACATATCGATATATCAAATATCGATTAATATCAAATGTCGATAATTATCAAAATATCAAATGTCGATGCTCAATTATCAAAATACCAAATGTCGATAATTATCAGAATATCAAATATCGATAAGTGTCAACATATTATCAAAAATAGGCAACGGTTATATTCTTATTTTCAAGTATCGATCATTGATATTTGATATATTGATAATTATCAATTTTTGATACTTTGATAATTATCGATATTTTCTTCTTATCAAACTTTGATACCCGGATCACGATATCGCCCATCTCTAATCAGCATTTCTAAACATTAGTTAGTACGTCCTGTAATCGCTGGCTCTCTTTCGATCTGTTGAAGCATGCTAAAGGTTGATTTACTTGCTCATTGATTGCTGCAAAAATCAGTTTATATTTTCTACTGACGCCAATCGGTTTCATGTCTGCTGAAGCTGGGTTTACACTGGGTACTCTGTGTTATTTGAGTGTCTGAAAGACCAGTATTTAACTGTCTGTAGACTGCTAAAGCTCGGTTCACAGGAGTTTGGTGTCTCTTCCAATAATTCCTAAAGATCAGTTTGCACGTCCTGTAACTGCTGACTGCCTTAAAATATGCTGAAGCTTTTTTTTACCAGCCCATTGATTGCTTCTAAAGATCAATTTAAAGGTCAATTTACACGTCCTGTCATTTTCAAGTCGGCTAAAGCTGGGTTTCAACGTTCTCTATGTTGTTTGAGTGTTCAAACGACCAGTATTTTTCTGTAGGTCCGTTAAAGCTCGGTTCACAGGGATTCTGTGTCTTTTCTAATGATTCCTAAAGATCAGTTTGCACGTCATGTAACCGCTGACTGTCTCAAAGTACATATGCTGAAGCTTGCTTTGCCAGCCCATTGATGGCTATTAAAGATCAATTTACACGTCCTTAGACGCCAATTGTTTTTAAGTCGGCCTAAAGCTGGGTTTCAACGGTTTTTATATTGTTTTGGTGCTCTAACGACCAAATTTCATTTTTAATTATTCTTCAAGGTCAGTTTGCACGTCTTGTAACCGCCGTCTTTAAATATGCTGAAGCTTGCTTTACCAGCCCATTGATTGCTACTAAAGATCAATATACACGTCCTCTAGACGCCAGGTATTTTTAAGTTGGCATAAAGCTGGGTTTCAACGTTCTTCATGTTGTTTGGGTGTTCTAACGACCAGTATTTGTCTGTAGGTTCGTTAAAGCTCGGTCCACAGAAGTTCTGTATTTTTTATTAATTCCTTTAGATCAGTTTGCACGTCCTGTAACCGCTGACTGTATTAAAATATGTTGAAGCTTGCTTTATCAGCCCATTGATTGCTACTAAAGATCAATTTACACGTCCTCTAGACGCCAGTTGTTTTCAACGGGTTTCAACGGGTTTCAACGGTTTTTATATTGTTTTGGTGCTCTAACGACCAGTATTTGTCTGTGGGTTCGTTGAAGTTCGGTTCACAGGAGTTCGATGTCATTTTTAATTATTCCTTAAGATCAGTTTGCACGTCCTGTAACCGCTGACTGTCTTGAAATGTACTGAAGCTTGCTTTACTAGCCCATTGATACTAAAGATCAGCTTACACATCCTCCAGATGCCAACTAGTTTTACCCGTTCTTTATATCGTTTGAGTGTCCTAAAGAGCTGCAAGTTGAAGCTCGGTTGACCAGTACACGGTGCTTATTGATAATTTCTAAGGATCAGTTTGCACGTTCTGTGATCACTGCTGCCTTCAGAAGTGTACTGAAGCTTGGTTTAATATCCCAATGATTATTAGTAAAGATCAGTTGGCACATCCTCGTCGACCGTTCACAGTTTGCTAAAGATGGGTTTACTCGTTCGTTATGTTGTTTGTGAGTGTCCTTAAGACCAGTTTATTACTTCTGTAAATTTGTTAAAGCTTGGTTTACAGGTACTCAGCGTCTGTTGATAGTAGCTGTTCTGTAGCTCCTGGCTGTTCTGAAGTGTGCTAAAGCTTGGTTCAGTTATTGTTGCTTAAGACACTTTACATGTTCTCTAGGCACCGACTGCTTTGAAGTTCCCTAAAGCTTGATTTACGCGCAGTTCTGTGCTATTTGAGTGTTTTAAAAATCAGTTAATGTTTAACCAGCGAATGTTGTTTCTACTTTGATAAAACTTGGTTTACATAAACTGGGTATTTCTGAAGGCTAGTTTTGACGTCGCACAGCTGCGGAGGTGTCTTTGTGATGTTCCTTAAAGCTTGGTTTGCGCGTCTTAGGTGTTGCTGTCTAAGATTAGTTAACACGGCCTCCAGTGACTGACAGTTTTGAAGTTTGCTAAAGCTAGGTCTGCGCGTGCAGTTTTGTTGTTTGAGTGTTCTCTAGGTCAGTTTACACGTCCCATAGCCTCCGACCGGCTTTTGAAGCTTGCTAAAGCTTTCTTTGGAGTAACTTCCGGAGTATGTGTGATAAATAAAACCGAAAGCTTGGAAATTACGAGATAAAGCACGGTATTTGTCGCCTTTTATCGAGTCTTTTGCACAATCGCGGAAGGGAGCATTATGTGGTGGTGGCGTTAATTTTTATTTATGCATAACGAATTTGTGATTTGCGACAGGTTTGGACACGGGCGAATGCTCAGCAGAGAATTTGGACAGGATGAAGCGGATGGTTCCAAAATCTTTGGAAAATTACGTGAAAGGCAAGTTTGGTCGGTTCCTTTGGAATTTTCGGATTCTAAAGAAACGTTATTGAGGTTTTGCGAATGAAATGGTTTTTGTTCTTGCAGAACTAGCATCAGGAAAATGCAGCGAAATGGACAAATTGCTGGACAGCAGTACCCCGGGCACGAGCACTTCGGTGCTGTCCGACGACTTTGCCGAAACGTCCGCCCTCGACGAGGAAAACTCGCACCAGTCTTCGAGCGATCCGCTGTCGCCCAGCGCTCAGGAATACAGCGACGAAGACGCCGACAGCGACATCTCCAGTGACACAGAACTGAATTAATTGTGCTCATATTATTACGTTTTGAAGAAGGCCCGTTTCCCAAAATCCCCACCGGAACCTTCTCTACTTCAGTGTGTGTGTCTCCTGAGTTTCCTCTTATCGTTCTGTTATTGTTATAAGTACTAAAAAGAAAGAAACCTTAGCCTTAAGACAATTTTTTCCCGTTCATTAAGTTTTGCTCTTTCTAAAAAAACGGTGCACACTCCTCAAAAAACCACTTGGTAATACACCACAATTGTACTACTCTCACCAGCCCCCCCTTCATCAAAAAAACACGCGCCCTCCTGTGTACATATAGATGTAATATTTCAAACAAAACCAAGGTTGCTTTTTCGATAAACTGCACCTGTGATAAGGAACAAGTGCTTGAATTTTCGGAGAAGAAACAAAGAGAGGGATGGTCACAAATTTTTGTAGCGGACCAAATATTTTTTGATTAGAAACGGAGAGTGTTTTTCGCTTTGTAGAGGTACTCTTGTTTGTAAAAACCGGCAAGTTACAAAAAACCAGGTTTTACAAGTGTAATTTTACTTTTAAAAATATTATTTAATCATTGTTACTTTATAAACATGTCTAGGATTCTTGTTTTTACATACCTACGTATAACAAAAAATTTATAAAATAAATCCATTAAATTGACACTGTCGTTTTTGTTGGCTCTTCATCGCAAGTCTTCATCGTCATACAGATCGTCAAAGTCTAAAAATGTTCGGAAGCTTAGTACTTTATGGAGGGGGATTGAAAAAAGCGTTTACCATTAAAGAAGTCGGCGTGAACAGCTTTTTCGTTAGCTGCAAGATCCATTAGGAGGGCGCTAGAGCCCCCAGCCTACGTAAACATAACCTCAAAATCAATATTTTGCTATTACACGAAAATCGTGACGTTTACCTCTTCCAGATCCATGTAGGGTCCTGCTCCTTCTGGAAACATCTCGTCTGCCACAATGGCTGGCTTCATATCGGAGAATTTGGAGTAAATTTCGTCTGAGTCCTCCGTGTTGACAATTTATTTACAGCACGATGACAAACGACAGATCAAATGTCAAATGACACTGATGACATTTCACTCATTTCAGCGCCCTACATTACCGACCTTGGCAGTCACGTCAAATTCATAAGAAAAATTGTTTCTGATCATTTTCAAACCTACGAAATAAAATGAGAGCTGCTTCGTTTGAAATTTCGGGGGAATCTCACGTTTTGTGATGAAAACTACACCAAATAACTTACTGACGGCAAAATGGTATTTCGCGCCCTCTACTAGCGGTTTATACAACTACACTGCAATGCTTTGCAGTTTACATTACCGACCAAAAGAAAAATTTTTGAAAACTTCGATTTAGTCCAATCGTTGAGTGAAAAATTACAAGAGCCGCCACCGGTGACATTGCTGACACTGATAATAGTTTATTGTAAAGGCTCAAAGTTTTATTTTCAGTTCCCTGCCCTGCAGGAACATTTGATACTGGTGGCGCCATCAAACGACAAACTTCCAAACTAACTGATCTATGATGATGAATCATGATCTATTTCGGTTCGTGTAATCGTGTCTATAGGCGATTTACATTAGAAAAACGCCACCTGGTGTAGAGCTCGGTACTTGATCGTCGAGGACGTTTTTGCGAGGAAAACCTACTCCGACGTCTAGTAGCCTAGGTGGGCACTAGTGGATACCTGTAATACCCACATATTGACATGGAAATTTGACAAGTAGAAATAATCTGAAAAAGGGGTTTGCATTTGTGTCTCTTATTTCATGTTATGGTTAGCGTATTTAGCAGGTTTTTAGTAGATCGAGCTCCAGAGGTGCGCAGCTGAAAGACTACGCCCCCAGCAATGCACTACATTATTGCAATAAAAAAAGACAACGTTTACGTCGCGAACACAGAGGTAGCTACGGCGAGCTTGATAGAATGAAAAATGCGGATCTCCAGCTGAAGTCGAAGCAGGAAATCTTTAGAAAAAAGCGAGGAAAAAAGGTAGGTGGTGGTTGACTCTGCACGGCCAGCCCGAGGTGATTTTTTCTTGGCTGGCAGGCTGGTCGACGGGCTTGTGTGTTTCCCTCCGTGCGGGTGTGACAGAGTCTGTTGCTCTTCCTTGGGCGGAAGCTATGGATGATTTAGAGAAAGGTCTGCGACGACGCTGGTCATCAACATGGGGCCCAATAACGAGCCTATGGGGTCCCAAGGGTTCACAGGAACGAAAGTTTGCTTGTGGCGTACTGCACAAGACAGCAAAGTGACAGTTTTGACATGCCACCAATTGACGTAACCACCGCCGTTGCCGGACGGCAACTTACACCAGTTCTAAAAATTAATGCCCTAAAACTTCCTCGACGAAACGGCCATTTTCCCCAATAAGGTCAATCGCCTATTTCTCATGAGAAAAATCACTGAGTTGAGAAACAGGAAACTATTCTCATATTCATCCATACATCAATTTTTTATACTAATCGTCACAAATGTATATTATTTCTTTGAGCTAATCATAATTTTCATTTACTTCCGCCTGGATGTAGGCAACCAAGTATACACAATTTCCTCTTCCCTCTTCTAAACATTGCGAAAAACCGAACATCAGATATTCACTCTTATTCTCTATGCCATTGAAAGCTTTCAATATTGAAAATTTTTCAATATTGAACAAATTTTCAATGAGACCTATTCTGTATGACCAGATTTTCAATACTGCATTTGATTTATTGAAAACATTTTCAATCGTCAGGCCACGTCAGACGTAACCTAGGGAGCACCTTCTGCGGTCGGAATTGAGATGAAAGGGAACGTTAAATCCGTCAAAAAATGTACTACCTAATCATCTCAAGAAACCCAAATGGGACCCAGCCACGGAATTATTATATCGTGGCCAATAAAAACAAATCATGAACAACTTAAGGCTGGACATGGTGTAGTGTGGAGCAGAGGGAGTGTGGAGGTGTTGATCAGAATACACAGGAAGATAGAACGATAGGAGGAAACGTGAAAAACAGAATTGTAAACTCTCTGATTATGGATACAAATGTAAATTGCACTTTTATTAAAGGAAGATCATCCAAAGTTTGGTAGTTGATTTAATGAATGGTTTCAAATGCTCTGTAAAGAATTCCGTATGCTCCCTCTTTCCTTCAGGCTGGCTTGTAGATGTTCTTGGCAGTCCTGAAAATAAAAAAATATGTAAAACGGAAAAGGTGGCAAACTATCTCAATCATTGTACCTCCAGCTATCCTGTGACTTCATTTTTTCCAACGTTGGTCGTCGGAATGACGGCCCTGCTGCCTGGAAGACCTTGGGAAGACCCAACATCTTAGAGACCCAACACAGCTACAAGGGCACCTCCGACAGTATGTTTTTGCTCAACGTCAGACTCAGTTTTCTTCTAGATCTTGATTCTTGAGGTGCTCTTGCTTTTGATTTTTTTCCACCACCGCTGTTGCCGTTATAGGGAGTGTTTAGTACCACCGTACGTAGGTATACTCTCGAATAAGTACATGGTGCAGATACGTTTCCCGAATATGACGAGACATTTTAGACATTTTCCAACTTTTCCGACAGACACGTGACAGTTTGCTAAGGAACTGCCTTTCAATAACAGCTACAGATCTATTTGAAAACATCAGCTTCAAGATTGAAAGTTTTCAATAAACTGATGTTTTTAGCCAGAGTTGTAGCTGTTATTGAAAGTGCGTTCCCAAGCAACAGTCACGTGCCTGACCAGTGCCGCCGAGAGGGTGGTTCAGAAGGTGATATATCATCGGGGCTCGGAGCCCCATGGGGGGGCCTTGAACGCGAGATTATTTTCTTTTTAGCTCAACTAACAAAAAAGTAGAAAAGTTGAAGAACCCAAAAACAAAATCTGTTTTTTTACTGCCTGCGTGAAATAGAAGAATTCATTAAAAAAAAGTCAAAAATTCAAAGAAAATAAATTTCACTCAGGCAGAAAAAGAAATTCACAAACAAGCTCTACTGCTTTGGTGGATAGGACTCCGCATCCGTAAAACCTAGAAAAGCTTTTGTTTAGAATTGAACAAGAAGCTCAATTTTTGTTTGTTTTTTTGTCGTTCTTCTTGCTTCAGTTGGTGGAAATACGTAAAACATATTTGAGTATCATTATTATTATAAAACGAATCTCGCCTGCGGAGCCCTTGTGCTCGCTTTGCTCGCGGGCTCAAAGGATTTTTAAGAAAGGGGCCCGTATAAGTGAGATCCAACATCGGGGCCCGGCGAAGCTCTCGGCGGCCCTGTGCCTGACGGAAAAGTTGAAGGACGTCGTGTCCAGATCCAGAGTCTTGTCATATTCTGGAAAAAAGCCTGATGAGAGTGAGTGTATCTACGTACGGTAGTCCTTATAATGATGACAACAGAGGTGGTAAAAAGGAGCAAGGAACACTTAAAAGTGTCCGACAAAACTTAATCAACTGGCGTTGCAGCAAACGTACCTACTGAGGATGACTGCCATGCAGTGGCAGTAGCTGTAGCTCTTGTATCCTGTGTTGGGCATTTAGGCTTCACGGAGCGAGACCACCATGCGGCATCAACCAACATTGGAAAAATCGATGAAAAATCACGACGAACTCGCAGAAAAGGAGGTGCGATAGTTGATTGGGATAGCTTGTTACCTTTCCCGCTTTGGGTAATTTTTTGTTTTCATCAGTACCGCAATAACCGGATGATTTCCAACTTCAAGCCCAGTTTGACGGAATAAGCGGAATTCTTTGCAGCAAGTGAAGAGCTCGTCAAATCACAGTCATATGCCTAACTATCAAATTTAGGATGAGCTATAAACTGTATCACTGACTGAATTTTAATAAAACTCTTTGCCGCAATTTTACCTTCATTTTACATCTCTACATGCTAGTCTCAACTACTCAAAAAGTTCACGATGGCTTAATTTGAGAGCACGAGATGTCGAATCCTGTTGGATGATAACCAATTAGTTGAATTAAACGTTATTTTTCTTCCAACATCGACCACGGCAAGTGCTCCGTAGGACTTGCCTGACGATTGAAAATATTTTCAATAAATTGAATTCAATATTGAAAACTTTGTCATACAGAATAGGTCTCATTGAAAATTTGTTCAATATTGAAAATTTTTAACCATTTTGTGTCATAGAGAATACGTCTGATTGAAAATCTTTCAAGATTCAATTTTCAATATTGAAAATTTTCAATGGCATAGAGAATAAGAGTGATTCTGTGCTTTAGGGACGTGAAGTACGACCCTGGAACATGAATAAAGATTCAAAATACTCTAAACATCTACACTTTTTCCTCTTGAGCCTGTTTTTCAAACATCGACCTGTAACTCTTGTAATACCTATCACTCGATAAAAAGTCAAAAGCCCAAACGTGATTTCTGGCGCTTTTGAAGGGCTTTTTCAGCAGTTTGAATGCAATAGTTTTTTGCATTAACCACATGATATCTATACAGGTGTCCCGGAATTAGTGTTACAAAACTCACAAGGAGATAGAAAATTGAAAAATAAGGGGACTTTTGTTTATAAACATACCCTCCCAAACGTATAATAATGGAGATACAGGCCTTCAAAGTTGTTTTTCAAAAACAGTTTTTTTACATACTTTTTGAACCGTCCAACCGATTTTATTCAAATTCGAATCAAAGTTTATTAAGACAGGTCTTCATTGGACTATGATAACGAATTTCATCAGGCATTTTTAGGGGCGAAGATAATGGGGGGGGTATCCTCTCCCTCCCCCCCCCCCTATTTTTAACCCCCCTGAATATTTTTGAAAACGGTTTCAATTTTTGAATTTTGAGTTCAATTCAAAGAAAAAAGTTACTCTTGAAAAATTTTGATTAGAGGCTTCGTTTTCAAGATATTTGGGTTTGAAACATTAGGAAACATCACGAAATCGCCACTTTCCAGGGCATAAATTGTTTTTTTCTGAAAAACCTCATGTTTCTCAGCGGTAATGATGGTTTATCAACTTAAAACACCCAGAAAACTCATTCCAGTTGACGAATCATGGCTTTTCTTGAATTTTAATTTTTAGGCCCAGGAAGTGGCGATTTCGAGATGTTTTGCAATGTTTCAATCCCAAATACCTCAAAAACTAAGCCTCTAAGCAAAATTTTGCAGAAGTAACTTTTTTCTTTACGTAGAATGTTGAACGTAGAATTCAAAAATTGAAACAATTTCTAAAAATATTCGGGAAGGTCAAAAATAGGGGAAAAAGGGGGAGGGCACCCCCTATTATCTTCGCCCCTAAAAATGTTTGATGAAATGCGTTACTATTGTTCAATAGAGACCTATTTCAGTAAACTTTATGTCAAATTTGACTGAAATCGGTTGGACGGTTAAAAAGTTATGCAAAAAAACTGTTTTTAAAAAACAACTTTTAAGGCCTGTATCTCCGTTATTAAGCGTTTGCGAGGGTATGTTTATTGAGAAAAGTCCACTTCTTTTTCAATTTTCTATCTCCCTGTGAGTTTTGTAACACTTATTCCGGGACACTTGCATATTCCCACTATACCTAAACAGCTAAAAGCAACACTCTGTTAGAATTTAATAACGAATTTAATATTAAGTAGTTAAGTAGAATAACACAGCTTTTGTCATTTTTATAAGAAAACAATAATAAAAAAAAACTTAAGTACTATTTAAGTAGTACAAAATATTCTCTGCAAACATTTTTGGTATTTTTGTTAAGTAGCTATTGGTCGTTTTTCTTTGAATCTCCAGCTCCTTTTTCACCGTCGTCTTTTTCGTCTGTTTCTTCCTCATCTCCTTCCTTCTTTTCAACTGGCCTCGAAGCGAATTTCAGCTCGTAATCGTCTTTGGCAACTTTCCTCAGCTTGGCTTCCAGAACTGTCCCGGTTTCCTTCAGCATCTTCGTGAAATACCCGTCGGGGTCCTGCAGCAGCTCGTGCGGGTGGGCGAATTCCATCGCCTGCCCGGCGTCCATCACCAGCACCTTGTCCGAATCCATTATCGTGTTCAGCCTGTGCGCTATCGTCAGCACGGTGCAGTCCCTGAAGTTCCTCCTTATGGTTGCCTGGATCAGCGCGTCGGTTCTGCAAGATTGCCTTGTTGAAACGAGCCTCAAACAGGTTTTGAATTCAGCGCGCTAAATGAAGCGTTGTGATTGGTCCCTGTTGCCTGTCAAACGGCTTTGGTACCAATCAGAACGCTCTCTAGCGCGCTCAATTCGAAAACCTAGGAAGTTGAAATGGAAATGTGCCTTGAAGCGAGTAAAAAACGTGGATTCGTGATGATACAAAGTAACTTACGTGGGGTCGACATTGGCAGTAGCTTCGTCCATGACCAATACCCGGTTGTTTCGGACGATAGCGCGAGCCAGACACAGCAACTGTCTTTGACCAGCACTAAAGTTTGACCCGCCTTCACTGACTCTTTGATCCAAACTGTCCACGGCGTCTTTTAGTTCGACCTGTTCGGACAAAATTCACAAAACTCATCAATTTGTCAGGCGAAACTTCAATATCTACTCTTTGGAATAAGTGAAGAGAGAATACAACAGATAATACAGAAGACTGCATGCTTGACATATATCTTTTCAAATTTGGCGCGCAAGAAAAACGTTCCCATTGGTCTGTGTTAGCGTCAGAAGCTTTGACAGCGCTTTGACAGTTGCCAAGGGCCAATGAAACGCTCTTCTCTAGCGCGCTGAATTTGAAAATCCTCATGAGCTGGAAATCGAATGACATATCCCATTGACCCATTCTACCAATGTGATGTAGATAATAAATGACTTTGAGCTGAATGTAGACTAGAGTAGAGTAAAATTAAAGGAGAAGAAAGTGAAAGGAACTGAAGCTGAAAATGATACATACTAATAGAAATAAAACTCACGTTTTCTAAAGCTTCCCACAGGGTTTTGTCATCGCATTTTTCGAACGGGTCCAGGTTGTAGCGCAAAGTGTTAGAGAACAGGACAGGTTCTTGCGGGATTATGGAAATGTTGGAACGGAGATCGTACAAGCCGATTTCTGCGGTGTCCACGTCGTCGATCTTGATGAGGCCTTCGATCTTCGCCAGTCTGAAGAGCGACGCGATCAGCGTCGATTTTCCGGCACCGGTTCGTCCAACTATTCCAATCTGGAAGAGAAAGCAACAAGGTAGTTATTGGGCAGCCAAGAGAAAATTGGACAACCAAGAGAAGCTGCATTGCTTCAAAAGAATTTCAACGGCTTTTCCAGCGTTCAAAGCCAAAGGAATTTTCAGGAGCCTTCTCCCAATACAAGGTGTTGGGAGGAGGAAGGAGATTAAGTTTGGAGAAGAATTGGGATAAAATCAACCAAAGCGACAACATCCATGGGAATAAGACAACAGAAGCTTCAGGAGTTCAAAGGAATTTCAAGGACATCGCCAGAATTTACAACCAAAGGAATTCTCAGGAGTAGATACAAACTTTGGGAACTGTGGGAAGCAGGTGAGTTGGGAGAAGCTTTGGGAAGTAAGCAACCAAGTGACCAAGTTCATAGGAACAGACAAGAGAAGATTTACGAGTTCAAAAGAATTTTAAGCACGTTTCCAGAGTTCGAAGCCAGAGGATTTCTTGGGAGTAAATCAAGGCTTGGAATGAGGAAGGTAGAAAGTTTGGAAAAGCTTCGGAAAATAAGCAACCAAACGACCAAATCCATGGACATCAACCAAGAGAAGCTCCACGAGTTTAAAAGAATTCCAAGGACGCTGCCAGAATTCAAAACAAAAGGAATTCTCAGGAATAAATACTTGCACAAGGTTTGGGAGTAGGAAGCAGGTATGTTAGGAGAAGCTTTGAGAAGTAAGCACCAAGTGACCAAATTCATGGGAACAGACAAGAGAAGCTTTACAAGTTCAAACGAGCTGGGAGAAGCTTTGGGAAGCAAGCAATCAAGTGACAAGTTCATGGAAATAGACAAGATAAGCTTTACGAGTTCAAAGGAATTTCAAGTACGTTTCCAGAGTTAAAAGTCAGAGGAATTCTCAGGAGTAAATACAAGGTTTGGGAGTAGGAAGCAGATGAGTTGGGAGAAACTTTGGAAGGTAAGCAGCCAAGTGACCAAATTCATGAGAACAGACTAGAGAAGATTTACAAGTTCAATGAAAGTTTAACCACGTTGCCAGAGTTCAAAGCCAGAGGAGTTCTTGGGAGTAAATCCAAGGCTTGGAAGGAGGAAATTAGGAAGTTTAGAAAAACTTTGGGAAATGAGCAACCATGCGACCAAGTTCAAGAACATCAGCCAAGCGGAGCTTCACGAGTTCAAAAGAATTTCAAAGACGTTGTCAAAGTTCAAAGCCAAAGGAATTCTCAACAGTAATACAGTGTTTGAGAGGAGAAAGGAAAGAAGGTTGTAGAAGCTTTGGAAAAGAAGCGACCAAGCGACCAAAATCTGGCCATCAACCAAGAGAAGCTTCATGGTTCAAACGAATTTCAATGACATTGCTGGAGTTCAAAGCCAAATGAATTATTTCAGAGGTCAATACAAGACAAGCGACCAAATTCAAGGGCGCCAACCAAAAAAATCTTCACAAGTTGAAAGGAATTTCAAGGACGTTGCTGTAGTTCAAAGCGATCAAGCGGAAAACGTACCTTTTCAGCAGCCTTGACTTCGACATTGAGATTCTTCAGCACGGGCGGATCTTCCGGAATGTACCTCAGGTACACGTTCTTAAACAGCAGCCTGCCGTGCTTGGGCCAATCGCGATCCGGTTTCTTACCCGGCAGGCTCTCGAACGGCCCCTCCTTGTCCAGCTTGGTGTACTGCAGGACCCTCTCCACGCTGGTCATGTTGCTGGCCACTTCGGCGGTCTGCCTTACTCCGTATTGCAGCATGCCCGTCAGTATCAAGCTCTGCGATATGACCAGACCCACGTTCCCGCTCAGCGTGTTGCCGTCGTCGAAAACCAAGAACTGCAGCGTGACGATGGCCAAGAAAACCGTGCTGATGACGTCCAAGTAGAAGCCGAAGGCCTCGCTCGTCGCCAAAAACAGGAACCAAGCGCTCGTGTGCTGGTTCTGGAGCGAATCGAACTCTTCCGTTATGATCTGTTGCGCGTTCGAAGACCTGATGGTCGGCAGGCCGTAGAGCGATGCGGAAACGTGCGAGAACACCGGCGCTCGAGCTGTTGAAGAACAGTTAGTGTTACTGAAGAAAAGTCGATGTTGAAGAAGAGTTAGTGTTGAAGTTTGATAGCCGTCTTTACTTGGTTGAAGAAAACTTACTGATCCCTTCCAGGCGTTTGACGTCTTGCGCGGAAGCCAAGTACACGTTTCGGAAGAAGTAGAACAGCAACCCCAGGACTGCAGCAACGGCGATCATCCAAGGCGTCACCAGGAATACCATGACCAGAATCCCGGACATGACCAGGAAGATCTGCATGGCTTCTATGGTAGCTCTCGGCAGAGTTTCGTCTATCGCTCCCATATCTTTGGAAAATCTGTTCAGGATTCTGCCAGAGGGATTGGTGTCGAAGAACCGCATGGTGGCTTCCAAGACGTTGCTGAACATCTTGCTGTGCAGTCGCTTGGAGGCGTTCATGCAAATCTTGTAGAAGAGCAAGGACCTGGCCGTGGTCAGAATGATGGAGCAAGCTATCAGAAACGAGTAGATGCCGATGTAAGTCTCTTGCGACCATATGTTTTCGTCTGGATTTGCTGAAGTGGCATTGAGGGCGTCTGGAAGGAGAGTGGTGTAGATG
Organism: Anaspis maculata; assembly: GCA_949128115.1. Classification (NCBI taxonomy): domain Eukaryota; kingdom Metazoa; phylum Arthropoda; class Insecta; order Coleoptera; family Scraptiidae; genus Anaspis; species Anaspis maculata. The sequence continues at coordinate 85,768,726 of OX421964.1, read as the reverse complement.
TCTGTGGTGAATTCAGTGGCTGTCGAGTCTTCCGGGCTGAGCGTTGTCAAGTCTGAAAAATTGAGAGTCGACGGCGTTGTTGAGAAGCTGCTGGCGTTGAGCTCTTGAGCCAGTTTGTAGCGTTTTTCTTCCATATTCGTCCTGGAAGAACATCTATTGAAACATTGAGGCTAAAGGACACTAGAGCTGGGACTAGAGCTTTGACTTGTTGAAGCCCAACTTCAGTCTCGCTTCTAGTAGAAATGAGCAAGCACTTACCAGTAAGTAACCCAAATATCGGAAGCGTTACTCGCAGCTTGCGCTATCAGTAACAGCACCAGCAGGAAAAGTAACAGAGTCAAGCTGCCGCCGGCTCTGTAGTATTCGAGGTAAGTTGACGTGGGTATGGCACCTTTTTCCATCAGCTCTTGCGTTTCTTGCGCTTCCACTTCGTCATCTTCATCTGCTACTGTACTCTGGAAGACAACCACTTGAACTGTAACTCGTTTCTTAAATTGTAACTCTTCTAACAGCTACTCACAGTTTCAGACACAACAGACATCAATCTCTGCGTCCTCATATGCTCTTGCTGCTTCTCCCCGCCGGCTTCCTTATGCTCTTCGTTCTGCTCCTGGCTGATTGTATTCAACTCGTTCTCGGACAATTCGTTGTATTTGCCGATCTTTTCAATTTTGCCGTTGTTTAGCACGATTATCAGATCGGCGCGTTTCAAGAACTGCAACTGGTGCGTGACCAAGATCCTAGTTTTCGCTTTGAGGTACTCCAAGAAGCACTTTTCGAACAAGTGCTTGCCGACGTGAGTATCCACGGCGCTTAGCGGATCGTCGAACAAGTACACGTCTGCTTCTCTGTACACGGCCCTGGCCAGGTTAACCCTGGCCCTTTGCCCTCCGCTCAAAGACGTACCTCGTTCCCCGACCAAAGTCTTGTCCCCGTGGGGGAACAGCTCCAAATCCCTTTCTAACGCACAAGCTCTGATCACGTCTTTGTACCGGTTCTTCAAGTACGGCAGCCCGAACAGAATGTTGTTCCGTACGGTCGAAACGAACAACCAAGGTTCTTGCGAAGCATACGCGACGTTTCCGGTGATCCTCAAGCTGCCGGAAGTCAGAGGCAGTTCTTTGAGCAAAACTTGCAGGAGAGAGCTCTTGCCGGAACCGACGGGGCCGACGACGCAAACCATGCTTCCCGGTTTGACCTCGACGTTGAGGTTCATCAGCGTTTCGACTATGGGATTGGGTATCCAGCTGGCGCAAGCCTTGACCAGCTCGATGCGGCCATTGTCCGCTTCGTTGATTTGGTCGGAAAGAACGCTTTTGGGCTCGGTTTCTTCCATGGTGAGGAACTCTTCGACTCGTTTGACCGAAGTCTTGGCTTCGGCGAACGTGGAAATGCCGAGGGGATAAAAAATGGACATGTAGAGCTGGACGGTGTTGAAGAGCTGGGCCATGGAGAACACAATGTCGCCGGTCAAGCGGTTGCCCATCAATACGTAGGTTATCAAGGTCAAGTAGAGCGTGGCGCGTTCGGTGAAGACCATCAGAGCGGTAGAGAAGCCGCGTATGTAGGAGGTTTTGGAAACTACGTCGATTTCGTACCTGAGAAAACATCAAGAATCAAGACTCAAAAACAGAGAAAACTGAGATAATTGTTTAAGTACAGAAATACCAACCTACACGTCCTTGTAACACCTCAATTCGAGACAAATCAAGAAGGGACAATTACGACGATTACGTAGACAAGATAGCAATATTACGTTTCTGCGACATTACTGACCTCACTGATAAAAAACGTGGAAAATACAGCAATACAATAAATCTGAGAAATGTTCAAGCTCTGAAAGGAAATTCTGAAGGTCCAAACTAAAGTACAGAAAGGGCTCGCCTGGAGGGAGGTAGAGTGTTTCAGAGGCCCTGCCCTACTCACTTTCTGGCCAGCTGGACGACCTTCTCGAACGGTTTCTCCCAGGCGTACATCTTGATCACCTGTATGCCGCTGGTGATTTCGTTCATGACCTTCACCCGGTTGTCGGTCTTCTGGGCTATCTGACCTCTGTAAATGCCTTGCAGTTTCGACAGGTAGCCCTGCAAGGGCACCGCCTGCAAGGTTATGGCGCCCAGGCCGGAAACGGCGGCCCATCCCACGCTGTCGTACATCACGTAGAAGGCTATGCACGTCTGGATGGGCATTATCCAGATGTAGTGCAGGTACAGAGAGCACATGTCGAACCGCTGGACGTCGTTCGACAGCAAGTTCACCAGCTTTCCGGCCGGCACCTGTCCCAGCGACGTCCTGTTGAGCTTCAGCAGCTGCAAAAGTACACGTGTATCGATTCGGTACAAAAATGTAGCGTTGGTACTGCTGCCTTTCCACTGAGCTCTGGTTCACCAACAGAAATAATAATCAAGTGAATGCTGTGATTCGTTTCTCTTCCTTTTGCACATAATGTATACGATAGCACGAAAACTATGGCTCCCTCTTTGGCATTCCAGGTACACCACTCTTTCTGTTGGTGGACCAGGGCATACAAGAAGGTTTTGCAGCTGAAACAGCGGTGCTTACTTTCCGATAGATTAGAGAACAAGTGGCTATGCGACACCGCATGCCGATTCTCTGTGTGCCCAAGCTGGAATTGTGCATGATGACCACGTTCAAGAAGGCCATTATTATCACGGCCCAGCCCAAACCCCAGCCGAGTTCTGTGGCTTTTTCGTCTCCTTTGGAAACTGGGTCGTAGTACTTGATGTACGCTGCTAATACTATAGGTTGTAACATTCTGAAATTGAATATAACATTACAATAAGGTAATATATAATTCATGAAATTATCAAGTAAGGTATCTATATAAAAATGATACTATTAACTACATAAAATGGTACAATACCTTATAACTGTACATTGTATCAAAAGTAGAATACCAAAGACGGAGTAGGATTTGATGAACGTTTTTCTTATTGTCCGTAACAGACTGGGCCGTTTGTTGCGTTTCTTGGCGTGCTGGACTTCTTCTTCCCAGTTTCTAAAAGATAAAATAGTAAAAATATTTTTGTTTAGAAGTTATCTTGCATTTCCGCTATTGCTACCTTTGCCAAGCACAAGCCAAACAGGACAAACGTAATTTCAGTATTTCACCCATAGAATCTTTAAAAGTGAAATATTATTTCCATCCAAATTCTATAAAATTCTTTATTTTTTTACTAATAGGTACATACATAATTGATAAGTGGAAATATAATAATGACATGACAACTATTTCCTCAGCACAGACACGAGCAATTATCGAAGATAAAGCAGCAATAGTTATCTGCAGAAAAATTCAAGTTAGGTATACAATGATAGATTACGCCTGTATTTTAGCGAAGTATGCAATTTATGCTAGGTAATATTATATAATGCAGCAATATCATGTTATTGGAACTTTTGTTGTCTGAATTATAGCTTTTTTCAACTTTTTTATTTCTTCAGTTTATGATCTTGTAATTTTATGACAATACATTTTACCGGTACATAAACGTGGCAATAAACATTTGTAGGCATATTACTACTTCAAGTTAGTATAGAGTATAACAACAATATCAATTTTTATAAATATCATTATATTGTTTGTCTAAAAATTAACAATTTTCAGCAGGCTCTAAAAGTGCATTCATGACAGCGATGTTAACGTGGATTTATGCCCGCAAAAAATTAGAATAAAAATAACGCTGAGAATAAAAATAAGAAAATGTTGAAAACTAGCTTTCAGATTCAAGCGTTTATGCTCCAAAACAAGCAATAACAATAAGAATAAGGAACTTCAACTTTCCATTCACTGTTGCGTATTGGAGATGCGCAGATGTGTCAACAGGGGCGGCGTAAAAGAGCTTTGAGGGCGAAATGTTCCATAAATTCTGCACAAATAATTCTTGATGTTATTGAATAATCAAGTTATGCGGTTAACTTATGCAGAATAATATTCCACAATGTGTTTTAAAGCCTTCCGTGGCTTGTGTTTCCTTCCGTTATAGACGATATCCTAGCCCCTTCCAAAAATACTTATCGCCGCTACTGCCCAAGAAAGATAAGAATGAAAATAACAAGTTGAATATTTTCAACTTCTGCTCGAAGATAAGCCGAACGAGTGACGAACGCAGTCGAGCTTTGCCGATGACGATAGGAGGTTGCTTTCATGCAATCCGCAGCACATCGATGTAGCAAGAATTGCCTGAAACCGCCTGTCTTTGGGTAGGTGAGAAATTGCCACGGGTTGCTTCGTAACGGCGGTCCAAACGTGGCGCCATCTACCAGTTATCCTCACAAGTTCTCATCAGTGGTAATTGTCTATTACTGCAATAATTCAGTTGAGAGGTAGATACCTACACTACACATGATATTAATTTGAAATAATGCGATGTATTATTTACAGATTAGTGATACTGTAGGTATAACATCAAATAAAATAAGTCGGAAAAGAACCGCAATAACAACAGCATAAAGCTAAAAACTGCAACTAAAAATTTTGACGACTGTCATTTTAATGCTTCGAGCGACACCTAGGAGCAATGTTTCAAACTATTTCTTATTCTTATTTTTATTTCCGAAGTATAAATGGGCAGTTGCCGTGCTTATTTTTCTTATTTTTATTCTTATCATGATTTTTATTTTTATTCTTATTTTTTGCGAGCATAAATCCACCTTTAGGGAAGCGTTAGGAAACAAGCGTTGAAGACGCGTCTTGAAAATTACCTTTCCATTTCGTCCCCGAGACCACCCGATAGGTCCCGACTGGAGCAGTTGTACAAGTCTTTGGTTTGCAGGTCATTCTTGTAGCCGTTTTTCAAAAATGGCAGGACCCACCTGGAATTACAAAAATACACAGTTATTTTCAAGTAGGTTTCTAGGCATGATTGAAATTTCAAGGCTCAATTCAAGCCGGGTTGCCTCTGTAAACACGTGCTTTGAAGATTTTTAGGACGATTAGATAAAAAGATCTATAGGTAAATACTGAGTAGTCATTTGGTGCTTATGCTAATAGCAGGTTATCGCGATAAGCATCAAAAAAGTATCGAGCAAGTTCAAAGATTAAAGAAAATGATCATCAATCGTAATAGCACGAGTGATGTGTAGGATCAAATCAGCACTCGAGAGATCTTTTTTCTCGGTAAATTCAAAGCCCGATATTTTATCTGAAGGAATCATGAGACTGCAAAAACTGCATGAAAGCCGACGTAGATATTATAGTTTCTAGGGAAGACCAAAGGAAACCAACCATAACGCTTCTCTTTACTTGTAGAAGCCTGGTACTCGTCGAAGACAACGTCTACAACGCTTCCCTTTACCTGTACAAACCATTCACCGAAGGCGGCTGACTAGTGACCACAACGTCAGGAAAAATGAATGTAGTTTAATATACGGGATGTTCCAGTGGTAGTGTTACAAGCTTCTAGGGTGGATTTCCCATCAAAAACAAATATATACAGGATGGCCCAACGGAAACATAACAGAGGGGTTTTTGGGCACTTTACCTCATGTGTTTCAAAATAGCTCGGACAGGTCGACTTTTATGTCGAGGGGGAAATTTGAAACATACATTGGCAAATTTCTATCTTTAGCCCCCTCACCCCCACCCACCCCAACTTCAAAATTTCAAAAGACTCCACCCACCTTGCGATACATCAAATTGAAGAGAATTAAATTCTCTCCCTAAAAAAATATTTCTATAGTTTTTAACCCCACCCTCCTTCTTCCTAAAATTCTCTTAGTTTCCAGTTCAATATTCTTAACCTCGCAATTCTCTTCAGTACAGTCAACGTCATCCTGCACAGCATCGAGGGAGAAAATTTTCTTTGCAAAAAGTGCAACTCAAATTCACCCCTTCACTACTCCCCCACCTCAACTTCAAAATCTGAAATGACACTACCTACTTTGCGTTACATCAAATTGAATGGAATTGGATTCTCTTTCTGAATAGAATATTTTTAAAATTTTTAAATTTCCCCTTTCCCCCTAAAATACTTTGAATGTCTTATTTATTGGGAAAGGGGTTGAAAATTTTGGAAAAATTGTTTTCAGAAATAGAATTCAATTCCCTTTTATTTGGTGTTTCACAAAGTAGGTGGTGTCTTGTTAAATTTTGAAGTTGGGGTGGGGGAGAGCAAAGGGGCGAATTTGGGTAGCACTTCTTTCACCGAAAATTTTCTCCTTCGATACTATCTAGGATGACGCTGATTGAATTAAAGAGAATTAAGGGGCCACCCTGTATATTTTTGGACGTTTTTTAATAGGAAATCTACCCTTGAAGTTTGTAACAAGACAGTCCTGATTGGGGAAGCTTCAGGGCCCTTTTGCTGTATTGAGTTCCAACACAAAGCAAGAACGTTGTCTAGTCAATGAAAAACCCGAAAAAAAACCTAACAAAAATTAGCCCACCGCTTAAACAAAAAGCCCGAAAGTCCCTCTAAAAAAGAACTGCAAAACAGAGTCGGTTGGATTATTTGACCGGTTGGAAGTTATTTTGACCTTGACCCGTAATAATCGAAATTAAAGGATTTGAGATTGCATTTCAATTATTGAGATGATTCATCATTTTTCAGACGGTATCTATAAAACACGATTCTCTCAATTTCTTATCAAGGGCACGCTTATTAGTACTTAGTGGCTATTTTTGCATCACGTCGTTCATGATCACGACATAACGAAACATGCATGCAACATTTTGATGAAAACTGAAATGAGAACCATCATATTTGCAAGATACAGGTTTAAAAAATGTTGATTATTATCATCAAATATGGAAGGACATACTAATTATATTTTGTCTATTTTTGGCGCACTTTCCCAAAAAATGGGAAAAAGGCGCTTTCAGCTTCACTTTGTCCGTCCGTCCGTCCCCGGGATAACTCCTCAGGGAAGAAGGATATCGATGTGGTGTAAACGCTGATCAATAGTACACATGTCCAGGATGTCAAGTTGACTTCTGGTTTTTTGTTATTCTGCCGCCATTTTTGATCCGCCATTTTGAATTTCTCTAAAAGTGATCCGATTGAAATGAAATTGCAGACAATGTCAACAACATCAAGATCTATCAAATTTTCGACAATTGATGCTCCGCCGCCATCTTGTATTCTCACTATTAAACATGTTTCTAAGTGATAGAACTAGGAGAATTATGCCTGAACGGAAAGAGATATCGATGTGGTGCAAACGCCAATCGAATGCGTACGTGACCACCATATAAAGTTGACCAATAATTTTTGTCACTTGGCCGCCATCTTTGATCCGCCATTTTGAATTTCTCTGAAAGTGGTCTGATTCGAGTGAAATTTGCAGGCGATGTGAACTTTAATTAGATACATCAAATTTTCGACAATTGATGTCCCGCCGCCATCTTGTATTCTCCATATTGAACATGTTTCAAAGTGATAAAACTAGGAGAATTATGCCTCAACGAAAAGAGATATCGATGTGGTGCGAACGCAAATCGAATGCGTACGTGACCATCATATAAAGTTGACCAATGATTTCTGTCACTTGGCCGCCATCTTTGATCCGCCATTTTGAATTTCTCTGAAAGTTATCCGATTTGAGTAAAATTTGCAGGCGGTGTGAACTTCATCAGGATATATCCAATTTTTGACATTTGATGTCCCGGCGCCATTTTGTATTCTCACTATTAAACATGTTTCGAAGTGATAGAACTAGGAGAATTATGCCTCAACGAAAAGAGACATCGATGTGGTGCGAATGCCAATCAAATGCGTACGTGTCCTCCATATAATTTTGACCAATGATTTTTGTCACTTGGCCGCCATCTTTGGCCCGCCATTTTGAAATTCTTTGAAAGTGGTCCGATTTGAGTGAAATTCACAGGCGATGTGAACTTCATCAAAATACATCCGATTTTGGACAAATGATGCTCTGCCGTCATCTTGGCCGCCATATGGAAATTGCTTATCACTTCACGATTTTCATGGAGCTTGGGACTTACCTTTGTTTCGTATGATCATTCTTATTCTCCAGCGAAATTCCAACATTCTGTCACCATCTTGGCCGCCATATTGAAATCTCTTATTAGTGGAACGATTTTCGTGAAACTTGGAACTTACCCTTGTCTACATATAGTATGCTCATTTTGATTTTGAAGCCAAATCTCATGAATCTGATGCTATTTTGGCCGCCATATCAAAATTTCTGCCCAAATAACGATAGAACCCTAATTAACATCTTGCGTTCACTAACCCTTCAAAAAGGAAGTGCGCAACTAAGCCTCATGCCCATGAGGCATATTCGCTTGTTATTTCTGAATGTTCACTTTCCCGACCCCCCACCAACATGGAAGAGGAAGGTTGAAGGTTTGATTGTCGAGATCAAAGCTTTAAAATTATACGTAACTGGCCCTTTGGCCTCTTTCTTGTTAATCTTGTTTCAGAAAGGGAATTTCTAGAGTTGCTGAAGCAAGCTACCTCGCTGCCGCGAAACAGCTATAATAAAATGAGGGATTCATGAAAAGGGGGTTCCATTCCATTCTTGGCCCTTTGCTTTATGCCTTGTGCATATCCCAACTTCCGAACTTACTGCAGTTTTATTAGGTCGCAGTGTACAAGTGCGGAGCTCTGGGCCATTTCCAGAATATACGCGATGGCTTGGCGATTGGAAAACGTGGAGACTTGAACGTGCGAGTAAGACACATCTGTCCATTTTGGCGGAGGTGGCGGCTTCACCGCACGTTGGGATTGCACGCGAATGTTGTAAGATTATTCGGGAGTCGCCTAGAAATCGTATGCCGGTTCACTGCGGAATTTGCTGGAGGACCCATGGAACATTCGAGAACACTATTAGTCGAAGGCATAAACAGGGTGGTCCAGCTCAAACGTCAGTAAATTCAAGGATCGATAGAGAATCAAAAATAGAGGGGACTTTCTCCGGAAAACATATTTGAGAAAACATAACGGAGATATAGCCCTTCAAAGTTGGAAATAAATAATCGTTTTTCCAGCGTAACTTCTGAACCGTTCAACCGATTTGATCTAAATTTGAACCAAATAAAGTTTACTGAAATTATCTTCTGTCGAACAATCACAACGTGTTTCGTAAACAAATTTCAGGGGCGTAGATATTAGGGGGTGTCTCCTCTTTTCCCCCCGTATTTTTCCGAGTATTTTTCACCTCCCCAGTGATCTTTGAAAACTGTTCGCATTTTCAAATTCTACGTTCAATTTAGAAAAAAAGTCACACCTGCAAAATTTTGATTAGAGGCTTCGTTTAGGAGATAGGTACCTATTTGAGTTGGAAACTTTGGAAAACATCCCAAAATCGCCCCTTTTCGGAGCCCAAATTGTTTTTTCCCTGGAAACTTCTCGTTTCTCAGAAAAAAATGGTGGTTAATACACTTAGAAATTCTAGAATAGCTATTTACGATACAAAGAGTTAAAGGTGACAGATACGACAGATCCCACCGAGGATCCCACGCACTATTGTTAGACAATTAAGTAGGTAGGTATGTAGGAAAGCCTGGTATAATGATACATTTCTAACTCGTTTAACTGCTTACAGTTTACTTCCTATACATTTTTGCGCTATAAATAAACGAAGATTCATAGTTCAGACACAATCATAATATACGTATCATATTCATCAAAGTATTGATTAAACTAAACTACTAACTAAAAGCGAAGGTTATTTCTATCATGTGGGTACTTACGTTAGGTACCTAATAAAGTATCTACAAAAAATCAATATACTCCGCGATTTTTCTGTTCTATGATTGAAGACCCATATACTGTACTTCGTTTATCTATTTCATGAAAAAAAAAGAATACCAAAGTAATAATTCATCCTATTTATTTTTTTTATAGTTTTCATTGCAAAATCCAGATTAGGTATGTGTACCTACCTAATATAGGTATAAACAACTAGGGATTTGTAGAGTGCACAAATGAATAATTGAGCAAATAATCATCAACAGGTGACAGGTGTGTCTGCTCTTTTGTTGTTATTGTTCTCTTTCAATTAATTCAATACTCACACAAAAAACAGTTTCGAGATCGGATTGGCGTGCTCTTCAGGCGAAGGAAGGTCGTATTTCTTGCTGGAATCCATTTGTTCTGGTTGTGGCAACAATGGATTTTGTGTTAAGTACCGATTCGAATTAATAAACCATCAATATACCAATAAAAGCGCGAGTAAAAGCGCCGGCAATGAACGGGTTAAGTACCTAACGGTTCACCGGGGGTTGTTTCCACAGGTCACTTGATTTTACGTCATTTTATTTGTTTTGAAATTGATCACGGTTCGATCACTTATAAACACTAGGTACTTAATTTATATAAAAATAGGTAGGACACTTCCGGCACTGATCGGGTCGTTTCACTACTGCTTATAAATAAAGATGCACGCCGACTGAAATACAATGTAGCGTACGGCACAGATCACAGCTGATGATGATTTCTGTTCTGTTCTTCAGTCTTTTCAGTGTGTTGTGTATGTTGTGTGTAAAAATGTTAGGTTAGCCTCTTTCGTCGAACCGGTCAGGGTTACTAACCACGCTGCTGCTCCTTTGAGCATGCCCCGCAGAATAGAACAGAGCTTCAAGTTCGCGCGGTTCGCCTGAGGATGTACAAGTGTATTTCAAAACAAAATTTGATATACATATAGGAACGACGTAACGCTACAAAGTTTGTACCTAGTGGCAATGAAAATTATCGAAAATCATGCCGTTATCTCTTATTATTGCAAAAGTTACATAATTGCGATGGCTTCGTAGTGTTGCGAGCGATATTATTAATAAAGGCGGAGACGATAAACGCGGGGCCGATTGACCTTGGTGGTTTTCGCTCGCGATATAACGTGCGTTCAAACTAAAACACACGTCGGGTTCCACAGCCCGCTCTTTAGGACGGCATTTCCTAGCATAAAAAATGGCTGAAACAGACTGCGGATTAGCTGCAGAGCGAAAGAGAAACAGATAGATTCTTGTGGCGTGGGTTTCTGCCAAATCTGAGCAGCTAAAAATGTGACCAAAAAATGAGCTATCCAAATTTGAGCTGGCAAGAGAATGAGGGTCGTTTTTCGAAAATTATATAAAAATTTTGAAAAAAAACTTCAAGTTTTTTGAATTTTGAAATTTTAAAATACTTTTATGTGCATTTTCAAACGTGATTTCAGACAACCCTTCTTTTTTTCAATTCTCCTACTCCACTGGTTCTCATGACTCACGTTTAAAGAAAAAACGTGAGTGCGTGACCATAGTCACCCTCGGAAGAAGTGAAACTTCTATAGATATGAATCAATCAGCAAACAACGTTCGAAGAGGTGTTCTTTTCGTACTCCCGCTCCGCTCCCTCACGGTTTGTATCATCTTGTTTTTCTTATTATCAATCTTATTATTATTATTATTAGTCACTCAAAGGGCAGAGTACTTTCGACATGATTTTTTCACGATTAGACTTCTTTTATTTCTTTTCTCGCTGCGCTCGGCGCTTAAACTCCCATTCTCCGTCACATGAAATCTCACTCATACCCCTATAATACAATAAATATCTATTTTCATCAATAATATTCTCCACAAATAATGAGGCGAATGTGACATCGTGGCGGATTTTCTTACTGTACGATTTTCCCGGTTATATTTACAGCACGGTGGAAACTGTGTTCTGGCAGGCACAGCATGGCAATCTAATAATCTCCACAAAGTATGAGAATGTCATTTGGAAAACTCGATCCGGTATTGATTTTAATTGAAAAAATATAAAATACATAGGTATTTACATAGGTATGTAGGTAGGTACCTCGTGAATGTGATTTAAGGTAACTACGTGATTCTAGAGTTCGTACGATATTATCTTCTCCAATCAAAATAAAGCCATAGGTTAAATTGAAATATTGACAGAATTGATATGAGTATTTCCAGTTATGTGCTCGCCACCGTACTTATATTTAGAATGTCACATTTAATTGAGGTGAAATCAAACCATTCAAAAAATTAACAAAGAATAATGTCAAAAATCAATTTCCAAACATGAAAACTTGATTATCAAACCAGTATGATATCATCGCTATACAATCAGCTGACATCTAGATTATTAAGCAACTGTTTCAGCCTCAATTGTCGAAAATTATTTTTCCCCTCTGGGCTTTAATCATCCACCCCTGCTTTTTTGCTTAATAGGTACGTACATAGGTACCTGAAAGTGGTGTCCACATTTGGGTGTGCGGCATTCGATTCTATTTTTGAATTGTAAACGTCCGTTGAAGAATATACCCAGGGCCGGGCCTGGCCTATTTGCCGCCTGCGTGCCACCGACAAATTGCCGCCCCCTCACCGGCAGTGGAGAGCCCCAACAAATGCGGGAATGAAAAGAATCCTTCGAAATTCAACTCAATTATCATATTACCGCCCCTATGACTTGCCGCCTGCCGTACTCGCCTGCGCGCCGCGCCGGAACGCACTGCACGCCTGCTAGGCCCGGTCCTGAATATACCTCCCTATCCCTATAATAAATCACATCCGCTCGAATCTATTTAAGCCAAGTCAAGAGCCATTCTTGTCGGGCCAACAGTACGACAACACGAAGAGTAGTCCAGTGTCGGCGATTAGTAAAAATAGAACCGAACGCGGCGAACGCTGCAACAGCTTATTCTTTCATTTCCTGAGACGACGCTGGTCACCCCAAGGTCAGACAAGACAACGTTACAGCACATCGTTACAGGCGTTCGTTACAACCACTGATGCTATGAAGCAATTTCACTCCCATGTGTGGTTCTGCGTTAGTGGTGTGTTGTGATCTAGGCGCGAGAATAGAAGTTTCACTTCAAAAACATTGGGAAATGCCGTCCTTAAGGTGGATTTATGCTCGCAAAAAAAATAAGAATATAAAAATAAAAAACGATAAGAATAAAAATGAGAAAAATGAGCACAGCAACTGCCCATTTATACAGTATGTTCATTAAAAAATTCAATAATGGGAGGCCGTGGACCGATGATAACCTGTCCGTTTTCGGATCGAATGGTCTGCGTCACAGCCTCCCTTTATTGAAGTTTTTAATGAACATACGGTACCTACTTCGAAAATAAAAATAAGAATAAGAAATAGCTTGAAACATTGCTGCAGGCTGCTCCTAGGTGTCGCTCGAAGCATCAAAATGGTAGAGAGACCTAGATCTGGTCACCCAGAGAGTGACGAAAGCCAAGTCATTGAGCGAGAGGGTATAGAGAGAGAGAAAGCTAGAGCACTAGGGTATTTGCGCGTCAGGGTGTGGTGTCATTGCTTGTTACTAAACCACCCTGCGTCACAGTCAAAATGCATGACATGAGCTGTCAATATTTTTGTTTAGGTTAAGTCGACTGTTTCATCTTTCAACACAGATTTCTCCACTAAATTTAACAGAAACTCTTAAAAACTGTTCTAGTCATGTATATTGTGTTCCATACATAGCAGATGCTTTCGATCACCGTATTTCAAGTACTGCTGGTATTTCGTCGAACGTAGGTTTCATCATCCAACTCATTCCGTCGAACGCAAATTCCGTTGATCGTTGAATGCAGTAACCGTCGACGTGGTGACCCCATCGTGAAGATATATTTGTAATTGCCGTACGCGCAGTAGGTATATTATGTATTTCAGTGGGTACTGGTCCCGAACAGCTGGAAAACCCAAAAAGTACAATAATAGAAGTGCATCAATTTTGCAAGATTCTATACCTGATGGTTTCTTCGGCAAGGAAAACATCACATCTTCCCGACTCTTGTACTGCTTCACGGTGCACCTTTTCCGTTTTGGCACTTTTAGCCCGGATTTCGGCGATTTCGGCAAGCAAAATAATGACAATTCAAATTTGTAAACAAATCGTGGAAATGACAAATGTCAATAGCAACCACGCCCACCCCAGCTAACTATGTTTCAAATTTTGACGAGGCCAGGAAATGCCGAGATACTGACAGAGAATACCGATATATCCCTTTCATAGCTTCGTCTCTCTAGGTACCCTTATTCAGGTCTCTCTACAAAATGGGAGTCGTCAAACTTTTCAGTTACAGTTTTTAGCTTTCTGCTGTTGTTATTGCGGTTCTTTCCCTACTTGTTTTGTTGGACGTTATACAGTATCACTAATCTGTAAATAGTAGGTTTGCTTCATCAGCAGCCCCCGACGATCCGTGGGCGTCAGTGACATGCGTTTGCGTATTACGATTTTGGCGTTCCATCAAAATCTCAGACGATCCGCTGACTGACGATCCGCTGTGCCATCAGCGGCTCAAACTAGTTTCGGGACGGTCAGAAAAGTTTGCGGATTTTACGGAAACTTCTTGTCCGGGCTTGCACAGCGGAATACATTTATTTGGCATTGAGCCTTCTCTAGTCAATGTTTACAAATAATATAGGTTTAGATTGGTGGTTTCATTATTCATTCATTAAATTTATAAAATACGGCTTATTTCCAGCTGCAAACTGTCAAATGATAGAAAATAAAGTATACCTAACCAATAGCCATGATTGACGGTTTGCTGTTCCATCAACGAGCAGCAGCCAGCCAGCCAGTCGGAAACTGGTCCAAAGTAAGGCATGCGTATTGCTTACAGTTTGCGAACTGTCGGTGACTAGTTTGGGATTTTTGATGGAACAAACCTAAATACATCGCATTATTTCAAATAAATGCATAGTGTGATCAAATAAACTGATAATTTAGGCAGGCTGCTCCAGTCAAAAGCAACTTTACACCCCAGAATTTGGCTCTGGCCACAGCCTGCCTGAATTACGAATTTAATAGGTTTGTTCCATCAGAAATCCTAAACTAGTCACCGACAGTTTGCAAACTGTAGTAATGCGCATGGCCCACTTCGGACCAGTTTCCGTCTGGCTGCTGCTCGTTGATGGAACAGCAAACCGTCAATCATGGCTGATGGCTAGGTACCTACTTAATTTTCTATCGATTGGCAGTTTGCAGCTGGAAATAAGCCGTGTATTTCATAAATTAAATGAATGAATAATGAATAAACCACCAATCTAACCCATATTATTTGTAAACATTGACCAGAGAAGGCTCGATGCCAAATATATATATTCCGCTGCGCAAGCCCGGACGATAAGTTTCCGTTAAATCCGCAAACTTTTCTGACCGTCCCGAAACTAGTCTGAGCCGATGGTGGAACAGCGGATCGTCAGTCAGGGGATCGTCCGAGATTTTGATGGAACGCCAAAATCGTAATCGTTGGTTTGTGTCCCGTGGCGATCTTTTTTTTGGTTCGCCAGAAATTTCGAGTTATTGACCAGGGGCGGCGCTGCGATTGGGGGCGGCGACAAAGGAAATCTTTTTATTCAAAAAGAAAAAAAAGTGGAATGTGAGGGGTTGTATCACGTGTTTGAGACATTTTTGATTCGCGACTTATTGATCGCGGGCGACGTACGGGGACGGCGGGGGCGGCGCAAACTGTTTTTCCTGTGATCGATTAGCGGCCAGGAATACCTACGTTGGTTTTTGTCCCGTGTCGATCTCTTATTTGGTTCGCCAGAAATCTCGAATTATTGACCGGGGGCGGCGCTGCGATTGGGGGCGGCGGCAAAGGAAACCTTTTTTCCTTTGAAGTCCGGAAGTCCGAAGGAAGTCCGGGGGAAATCCTTACGAGGGGGAAGTCTGGTGTACAGAATTTGACCAGTGGTTTGCCCCTCGAGTCCCCCCGTCGACGTTGGAGCTCCCTGAAATGATCTACATTGATATCAATAAGGATATTTCCAACAATATACATATGATATTTTAATCAAGCTTTTTTCTTTTTATATATAAGCAGTAGGTATCTATCTATTTTCCTACTTAATGAAGTCTAATGGTGGATTCATGCATGGAAATTTAAAATTTAAGATTTAACATTTAAGTTTTCACCCATTGGTTTCTTATGGAAATAAAATTAAAAGTTAAATTTTAAATCTTAAATTTCTATGCAGGAATCCACCAAAAGTTACTGATACTGTTGAGTTACCTACTGTTAATTTTTGTCCTGTTTATAACTACCGGCTCATTTTATTTTGAATTACTTGAGTAATGGTGATTATCGCCCACATGCCAAATTCAGCCAATCACAATAGCCCAATAACATCCACGTGACTCAGTTGAAGATATCGATTATTGCATACTAGCAAGTGAAAAATACTTACTAGGTTATAGCACCGGATGGGAATATTCTCGAGTCCACGACTAATATGAAATTAAAACGACTGTATTTATACTTGTTCGGATTGAAATTTTAGTATACAATGATACATTGAAACTACCATTATTTCTACTATTTAGTAGCCTATTTGGGCGACAATTAGCAAAATTTAACTTGTGCTTTGTGTTTTATTCGAGTTAAATGTTTTAAATTTCTTAAACAAACCATCAATCACTCGAAAACTAAACTCGATATTATCTTGGACCGAGTCTTGGACAAAATCCCTCGACTTTCAGATAAAATCTGGTCCAGCGTGTCTACACTTTCCTCCTGGTCATTGACAGTTGTTTTCGGGTTGAAACGATTCAACTGAAAAAAATCTAAGCACTTGTTATAGGTATTACTATTGAAAAAATTAGGCCACAACAAAATTTTTCAGCCCCCCCCATTTTTAGAGGAAAAATTGCTTCCTATAGGTAGGTACCTATCTCAAAAATAACTTTCAAGCATTATTTTCGCTGTGGAACTTCCAATTGATTGATCTCAATTTTTCTTATAAGCTTCTTCCTTCTTCTCCATCACTATTATTACTGTAGGTATCAAAATTCATCAACACCATAATGATATAATGATCAATATAGATTCCTGTACAAGTCTAGGTGGTTACTGAATTTGGTACCTATACTGTCACTGTCAAATGTTTGTAAGTAGTTTTTGTTCGCACGCTATTTCATAGAGATAAAAAGCAATGAGACAGTGAGACGGAAACTGATAGGGAATTTTTCTAAAGTTTTTATATGATTTGTAGGCGTTACAACATTTTGTGCAATATTAGATCGTCTTTTTCGATGAAACATCAGAGCGCCGTGCATGACTTCGCAAATTATTGATTTTCTGGGTAGATAATACCGTATGATCAAAAACTTTCCTCCTCTAGGTAGGCTGTGGTCTGGCCATTGGCAGGCGAACGAGGCTGATTTTGGCCAGGCCACAGCCTGCCTAGAGGAGGAAAGTTTTTGATCATACGGCAGATATACAGACTAGGTGGCCCAACGAGAACATAGGTTCTCAGGCACTTGAGCTCATTTTTTCGAAAAAAGCTCAAACAAGTCGGTTTGGCTGGATCGGCGTTTTTCAAGTGCTTTTGAAGCTCTTTTAATTGTCTTTACAGCTGTGCTCTTGCTTCTTAAGCCTCGCCAGACGTAGTGGCGGAGGCTATTTGTGGCCGCTTTTTTTTTTCGTGATTATTTTTATTTTTTTCCTGGTTCCTCGTTTCTTAACACAATTCACCTAAATCTTCCGTATCTTTTGAACGGTTTAATATATCCAGTTCACTCTTTCGCTAATCGAATCTCAACTATTGCAGGTTGATACCGACGACGCTTAAAGATGATCGGTCAAATATAAACAATCTTTAACAACAATAAAGAATGCACAACTCGTGAAACTAATTCAAAATAGAGAAAACGCATGGATGTCACCCTTTCCATCATCATATCTTTGGATCTAATGAAGCTTTGTGCCTAATTTTTTTTTTAATTGAATTACATATCCAGACCTTTGTCACAGTGTGACAGCGATTGAGAAACAATGGTTTATTATTTATTTATAAGGTTTATAAACATTTTCATCGGCTATGAATGCAGCATGATTTTCAATCAGCGAGGGAAATTTTTATTTTCACAGTTTTCTATATACAACCAGCGAAGCGATTGGAGCCAAAGTATCGCAGAATTTTTTAAAACAAAAAATTTTGATCTAGAACTTATAGTTTTTCAGATATGATTTTTTTCTGACGCAACCAACAACTGTAAAGAAGTGGTGCGCGCATGCCACTATGTAAAATGCTCTATATCACTACTGAGGTGGGCATTTTTCGTATAAAGCTGAGCTTTCACAAAAATAATAAGATATTTGCTTTTTACAAAAAAGAAACAGGGCACCCGTTTAGGCTAGCCGAGTTATGGGGCTAAGACTGCCCTCAACGGTACAATGGTATTAACGTAAAATAGGTATGATGGAGATGAAACTATTCACCCCTAATTTTTACATCGAAAAGGTCCTATTCCAAACATTTGCTCTGCTCGTGCCTTTCAAACTTTCAAACTAGTTGAATAATCTCCCATTTTTACCGCAAATCGCAGATGAGAGGTATTCTTACGTGTCACATACAATTTCTCTTTTTATTTCATTGCCTTTTTTTTCGCATTATTGACTACTTATTTCATCTCAGGCCACATTTGGCAAATATGTTTCGATATCACTTCATTGAAGATTTAGAGTAGGTACCATCATTATTAATTTTTTGCCAAACAAGTTTCAAACAGTTTCCAAGCTAATAAAACAATAACGATACTTCTTATTGTATGTACCTATGTGTGTACGTGTTTTATGTGTACTTTTTGTAATAATGTACCAAAATGATTAATTGCTGCGAAGACCTTTTTTTTTTTTTTTGGGCGAGGCTTCCTATTAGACACACCGCAAGGTGGGGAGATGGACTGGTTTTTTGTTTTAACGAACATTCTCGGAAAACATTTCATTTTAGATAGCTTCTACACTGATCAAGGGACATTCCTCACGAATTTGATCTAGAGAATACTAAACGGCGATTGAAATAGTTTGACCTTGGAGTGAAATATTTTGAAAGATTTTATGAACATTCCTGCGATGAAAACTTTTTTTTGTCGAAACATAAATAAAAAACTAGAAATAAACCACCTTTGATAATTATTATCTCGGAAACTATCAGTTCAAAAAGTGTACAAGCGCATATTGCTGAAATCAGAATTTCATAATCTATTTGAATCTGCAAAAAATGAGGAAGATTCAATTTCAAAAAATGACTGATTACGTCACACAGCTTTTACAAAAATTGCGACAAATATAAAAATTCTACATGAAAATGTGCGGAATTGAAAAACAAAATCGACCTGTTCGAGGAATTTCTCGAAAAAAGTAATTCGAACTTTCTAGTGAATCTGTTCCATATAGGTACTTTTTGCCCCTCACTGTAGACGCATATTTCCTTCCCTTCCCTTCAAAAATATAAATGGACTTTCTCCAAAAAAACAACCTGATAAGAAAAAACAAAAATATTACGAATATTAGGAAATTCCAAAAATAATCATTGGCGTAGTTAACGGAGAGTAAAAAAGTCGATCCCCCAGTATCTACGCCACTGTATGAACTTGACAAAAGCCAATATTTCATATGTCATGAGATTGGTTGTTTGTTTGACAGCAGGCTACCTCGATCATCTCGAAGCTCTTACAAATTGGGCCGTTGGGTAGTGTCCAAGCAGGGCCGAGCATTGAATCAATAACAAGGGAAAAAGCCGTGAGATGTAAGTAGTATCTTGATTGTTGTGAGCCACAAAATCACGTTAGCATCGAAAATTTTAGGTTAGGACTGTCAGACGGTGACGTGTCACATTGTTGTACGCAATGTTCGTTTCAAACAGTTTGGCCGTTTCAACTAGACCATCACATCCAAAAGAACCACGCAAATGTCAACTCCACCACACAGTTTCATGCGACAGCAGAACCGCAACAATATCCTTGTGTTAGTTGCGGCTTCAAATCCCACTGTAAACTAGCCCGGTATGAACACTGCAAAACCATACATGACACCATTTTCAATGATCGATCTTACAAAGAACTTGAACGATATCGCTGCGGCAAGTGCGAGTACGAAGGGCATTCGAGTTTATTTCTTCTCAAACACGTTGGTTCGTTGATGTGTGCAATTACAAAAAGTGTGCTTCCATTCGCAATGGAGGTAGTACCTGATACGAAACCACTTGTTTCCCCACCAGCGATGCAACTAAAATGTACGTATTGCCCATATGAAACCAAATTCAAGTCGACCATGAAACGCCACCATTTAATGAAGCATGCCGCGGATGAAGAAGTCGATTGGTTCAACTGTTCCGAATGTTCGTATCGCAGCAAGCAGCCAGGCAATCTCAGAACGCACATGTTGCAACACGCTTCGGCCGATGAAATCGCATGGTTCGCTTGCAACGCCTGCTCTTACCGAGCCAAACGCAAATCGTGCCTGCAAGGGCACATGTTGAAGCACGCCAAGCCGGACGAAATCGTCTGGTTCGATTGTTCCAAATGTTCGTATCGAACCAAAGTGCGGAGAAACTTGAAAACGCACATCAAGTTCAACCACGCACCGGCCGACGAGATGGTCTGGTTTCACTGCGGAAACTGCGCTTACCGCGCCAAGCTGAAGAAGAACTTGAAAAGGCACATGCTGAAGCACGCGACCCCGCCCGGTTTCAGCTGGCTGGTCTGCGCCGAGTGTTCGTTCCGCACCAATCACAAGCGGAACCTGGAATCGCACATGCTGAAGCACGCCGCGCCGGAAGAAATCGACTGGTTCCGGTGCACCGAATGCTTTTACAAATCCAAGCACAAAATCGGTCTGACGCGGCACATGCTGAAGCACGTCAGTCGCGACGAAATCGTCTGGTTCAGCTGCAAGGAGTGTCCGTATCGGAGTGAGGTGAAGGGGAACCTGAAGATTCACATGCTGAAGCACGCCGCGGCCGACGAGATCGCCTGGTTCAGTTGCACGGAGTGTTCGTACCGCGCCAAGCAGAAGACGCGCTTGAAGGACCACATGCTGGGACACGCGACGACCGACGTCGGTAGGTTCGCGTGCGGCGAATGTTCGTATCGGGCGAAGCGGAAGGCGGATTTGAAAAAGCACATGCTGAGGCACAGCGACGACATCGAGTGGTTCTGTTGCGTCCAGTGTTCGTATCGCGCCAGGCACAAGGGGAGCTTGAACAGGCACGTGTTGACTCACGTGAAGGTCGAGAAGGTCGACTGAGGAGGTGGAGGAACGCAGATTCGCATCATTGCACTCAAAGAAGGCCAGGTTGAGGATTGAGCATAACATTATGTAGAGACGAACTGGTGATAGTATATTGGCACGAATTTGCGCTGGGTACTTTTATAATCGAGAGTCAAACTTTTAAACACTGTTTTTTTTAAATTACTTACTGCATACTAAATACACGTCAATTATTATTCGCACTTGGGTATATCGCTTTGGTTAACTTCGTCGATCACTCGCTGTGAATCGAAATCTGTCGTCTGTGCTTATATTTTTACTCCGAGTGTTACCTTCGGGAACATTCCACACGTTCTCCGGCATATTCCAGCATAACCCGCCAGCAGATTCGCCGCGGCTCCTAGAATCGTCCATCATATCCGTGTATACACCGGCATGCTCTGGAAAGATGGCATCTCCGCCAATTGTACAGATGTGCCTGACACGCTTATTGAGATCTCCAATTTAATCAAACATCCAGAAGCACCGCGTGTGCTCTAGAATGTACCTACTGGAATCACACGAGAGTCTCGCAACTCGTAACAATATCATGAAGACGAACTAATTATAGTATATATTGAATATATACGGAGGCGAAAATTGTTCATATCAACTTCGGGCAAAAAGTTTTCTTTGCCCTCAGCGGTAATGGATAATTTTGCCGTCAAGGTATGTAGGTGTAGGTATTATTTTGTTATCATTTTTTCAAGTTTATTTCTGTCTCGCGAAAAAAACAAATTAACCAAAATTCATGATTTAATGCCTGATTCCCATCATGAGTCACCCCCACCAGATCTCCGGAAAGCTGCTGTGGCAGCTTCGACGAACTTACTTCCAGAAAAAGACTCGAAAGCAGCCTGCGGAGAAGACTTTTGACATTGATAGTGATGATGGTTCCTACATAGTTTTTTCGTAGGTTTCAATCTCTTGATAAAAATTTTTTCAAAAAAAGTTACCCTTAGTGGCAGTGTAGCACGCATGGACATAGTTTTCGAGTTATCGTCACCTTTCTTTTGCAGTAAAATGCCGGCAAGACCGATTTTTGACGCGTCGGTGTAAACTTGATGTTCTGCGGTCGGTTCGTATAAGGCTAAAACAGGTTGTTCGGACAAAACTTCTCCAATTTTTCAAAAGAGTTCTCTTGATTTTCTGTTCAATTGAATTCTTCGTCTTTCTTCGTAAGTTGCGTGATGAGTTTCGCGATCGCGGCGTAGTCAGGAACGAATCGCCTGAAAAAATTGCACAGCCCTAGAAATTGTCGGACTTCGTGTACGTTCGTTGGTCGAGGAAAGTTCCTAATCGCGTTCACTTTACGTTTGCCCGGTCGCACACCCTCGCCGTCCATCTCGTTAACAAGGTAGTCCAAACGCGTGTAAAGGAATTTGCACTTCGAAAATTTCTACGTGGGCCCCAGTTCACTCAAAGTCCCGAACACAACTTTCAGTTCCGCGAGTTCCTCGGCAATCGTTCCACTGGGGATCAAAATGTCGTCCATGTACGCTGTCGCCACATTTTTACCGATTTTCTGTGCGACAATGTTCATGAGGAGCATAAAAACACTTGGTGCATTAACGAGTCCAAACGGCATTTTAGTGAACTCGTACTGTCCTGTCGTGGTCACAAATGACGTCAGGTGTCGCGATTCTAGTGCAATCGGCACTTGCATATATCCGCTCGCAAGATCTAAAATCGTGAAGTACTTGTTACCCGCAATTAGGTCCAATTGTTCGTCAATAATTGAAAAACTGTCGCTTTATCAAAAAAATCGATGTGCTAAACTCAAGATTTGACTGGGTAATGTGAGAAACAAGCAAATCTCTACAGCGGTATTTTGACACCCCATCAAGCGCAAGCGCGGGCAAGAGGCGTGGAAATGCGCATTGCGCTGTTGCCACGTCAGGCATATTCGCAACGTTGTCATAGCAGGTGCCAAGGTGACGTTTTGTCAGTGATGTGAGTCAGGTATTTACCGGGTAGGGGGTAGGTAGGTAAGTATAAAGCGGGTATTTACCCGGTATTTTCCCGAGCGATATTTACCCACCCTACCCAGTTTGACAGAGAAGTTGACACTGTTGTCAGTGTTGACGGTTGAATGATTTATTTTTCCAAGTTCCAAGGTTTATAAACATAACCTCCAGAGCACTGATTATTATTTTACTGCTGTGAGCAAGAAGCATTCTTGTTTGTTGTTATTTCGCCAATTGTTCGTCACAATTAATGAAAATAGATACCCTATTAGAGACCCGATTTTGGGTAAATACCGGGTATTCACCTTTAAATATAAAAACCCGGGTATTTTACATCACTGCGTTTTGTTCCAGCGAACTGTAACCAAACGATGTAGGCAGACGTGAGCAGGCAAAACAAGACATATCTGAACGCATGCTAAGATCCAAACGCACCTCGAAAAATCGATTCTTGACATCCAATTGACATTTCTGTAGGTGGTTCATTTTTGACAGTCAGCTGTCAAATCAGTAGAGTGAACAATAGGCTTTCAGATCCGGGCTTTTCGTTGCGGCAGCGTTTGTCCGTTTTGTTGTACGTCTTCATCATCACAAAATGTAAGTTGCTAGCGAATGCCTCGGTTTGTTTTCATCAAGTCCAGTTTCTGGGGCCTTATTCCTACGGGCGAAGCGGATGATTGCTTCGCATGACATACGGCGCAGTTCGTAGAGCGCAGCTTTCGCATGGCTTGGACCATGCAAAGAGGAGGGTCACCATTTGCATCAGCTGCACGGGCTCGGATGCAACTCGAATTCAGAGTTACCAAGGTTTTACAATGAAAAACTCTATAGTGCAAAAACAAATTTTACTAGATATTACTAAATAATTTGAGTAATTTGACATTTGAGCCTCTGACAGCTATGCTGACGGCAGTTCATAACCATTAAATAGCGACAACAACAACAAAGGATTAAATCACGAGTTTACGAAGAAAAATAGTTGAATTGGATAATTTGGACCCGAACAAATTAATCCTCTCTACAAGTTCTAGCAGCAGTGAGAGTAATTGAAGATTTGGAAGAAGCAGAAAATGCCGAAAATATCAACAAACGCTTCTCCAATGGTACTGGAAAGGAGGCTTTTCTGCACTAAACAGATTAACAATGTATTATTATTTGAGCATTTTAGGCTGTCTAAGCAGAGCCAAGTCTAGAAAATTGAGGTCATATTAACATCACGAGCTGTTAGGCGCAGTGTCGGAAACCAAGCCATTCTCCATTCTGTCCATGATTTTCTAGGGTTCCCCCTTCGATTGTGTTCAACTTATGTGCTAGTGTCTTCCAAAGGTCCTCCGCACTGTTGTAGGTAAAGCTACCTACCAGTAAACTTTACCTGCATCAGTGCGGGGCGGGGGCGGGGATGCGATTCAAGAAACTACACTCCTTTCACAGGAGCCACTCGCCTTTTAATTTGCTTATTAGCCTCACCGACTTGTAGTTTTTCTATTTTCTACAAAAAGGTAGCACTTAATATATTTAATAAAACACTAGCAAAATTAATTCAACTAGGTATTGGCCAACACTTCAACTCACCGTACTTAGGTACCTGAAAAATAATAAAGATTGTCGTTCGTAATAGGTATAGATGTTGTACGTACGTTTATCACACAAAAAGTGACCATCAACACGACTAGCGACCAGAGAAGCCAAAAAGCAAGAGAGTCTAGAGACAATTTCGATATAATTCTCCGTATAGCCATGAGTAATATCACAAGTGCTTAGATTTTCACGATAATTTTGGCCTAGTGATTGCGAGTGCTGATTGTAATGTAACGATAAATGCCCGATTCCGTAGGGCGTTGTATGTAATAACTGTACCTAGTAATAACGAAACATTATTTTGAACATATTTCAAATTCAAACATCTTTTTACCACCATTCTATGACAGTGACAGCAGTTACAACTAGAAACTCCCTAGAAACGAACGTATGATAGGAATAGCACATTTTGAAACCATGCGAAGTGATCGGTTGCATGCGGTCGTGTTCGCTTCGCTTCGCCCGTAGGAATAAGGCCCCTGTGCTATTTCAGGGCCGCGATTCTGTACTCTCCTACCGACACTTGTCGGTGTCGGTAGCTAGGCAGGAGCGAATTTGATTGGTTCTCACCCTAGCTACCGATCCGATAGTTGTCGGTAGGCAAGTACAGAATCGCGCTCCAGGTTAGAACCACCCGAAATGGTTGACGCGTACAACTGTTTGCAGTGTTCGCATAGTACTGAATCGGCTTTTCAACTCGACCACCACGTTCAGAAGAATCACAGAAATGTTCATGCTTCCGTACTGTACCATGCTACTAGCGAACCGGAGAAGTTCTCTTGCATCTGCTGCGACTACAAAAGCCATTATCGGTTCAAAATTTATGAACATTACAAACAAGCGCATAATCCAGGGACCGGAAACCATGAAAATGGCACGCTTGCTTGGTGTAAATCTTGAACGATATCTGTGTGGCTACTGCAGATATGAATCGGATTCGAGTTTATCTCTTGTGAAACATCAAGATTTGTGTAAGAAAGAGCCCACGGGGAAGCCACAAGGAACCACAGAGGAGATTGAAGAGATGGAATTGACAGATTTACGTAAGGCTGTTGCAACGACCATCGGCTGCTATGTTGGAGCGATGCAATCGAACATACCGGCGTATACATCAAATGAAAACATCAACTGGTTTCAGTGCAACCATTGTTTGTACCGAGCCAAACGGAAGTCGCATTTGAAACAGCACATGATCAATAAACACGCTACGAATGAAGAAATCAAATGGTTCCATTCGAGGTTCCATTGCAACGATTGTTCGTATCGAGCTAAAGAAAAACCAAATTTGAAAAAACACCTCTTGAAACATGCTGAACGAATGAAGAAGTTGATTGGTTCCATTGCAAAGGAGCATACCGAGCTAAAGGAAAATCTAGCTTGAAAAGGCACATGTTGCAGCATGCTAATAACGACGACATTAAATGGTTTCAGTGCAATCATTGTTCGTACCGAGCTAAGCAAAACTATAATTTAAAAACACATCTGTTGAAACATGCTAGCGATGAAGAAATGAAATGGTTCCAGTGCAAAGATTGCCCGTACCGAACGAAAGGGAAGCCGTCTTTGAAAATACACTTGATGCAACATGCTATGAATGAAGAAATTGAATGGTTTCACTGCAATCATTGTGCGTATCGAGCTAGACGGAAGTCATATTTGAGTAATCACATAAAAAATAAACATGCTATGGATAAAGAAATCAAGTGGTTCCAATGCAACCATTGTTTGTACCGAGCTAAAGTGAAGGCAAGCTTGAAAACGCACAACATATACAAACATGCTACGAATGAAGAAATTGACTGGTTCGAATGCAACCGTTGTTCTTACCGAGCCAAACTTAAGGCAACCTTGAAAATGCACATGTTCAAACATGCTACGAATGAAGAAATCAACAGTTTCCATTGCATCGATGGTTTGTTTCAAACACGAAAACAGTCACATTTGAAAGAGCACATTACCTGGCACACTATCAAAAAACCTGCTAGGAATGAAGAAATTGAATGGTTCCAGTGCAACCATTGTTCGTACCAAGCTAAATCAAAGTCAAGCTTGAAAACGCACAACATATACAAACATGCTACGAATGACGAAATCACCTGGTTCCAATAATGTAACCGTTGTTCATACCGATCTAAACAAAAAACACATTTGAAGAGGCACGTGATAAATAAACATGCCAAGAATGAAGATATAAATACCTACCTAGCTGAACTGAATAAAGTGCCCGTGTTGAAACACGCAACAAACTGAAAAATCAAGGAAGGAAAATCTGAATGTTTCCGCTCAATCACAACTGTCTCGACGGGTCGTCGCTTAAGGGGAGAGGCTGTCTCACTCGGACATGTTCCACAATAATCAGGCAGGCGCCTTTTTCATCGAAGCGCGGCAATAGAAATCAGATGACAGCTGTACTTCACACAGCTGTCATCAAGGTTTCCACCAAACGAACATTTATGATTTTCAATTGTTAGTTTTAATTTTTTTCAGCAGCAATAGACTAAGGGTGGGTTCAGTCAGCTTATTTAGCCGCGGTTTTATATTTAGCCGTAAGCGCTGCATCGCCTATTGGCTGTTCTGAAGAGGCTGATTCATAAGAGATAATGGGCGTCGTTGCGCTTGCGAGTAAAATTAAAACTTGCGGCTAAATAAGCTGACTAAACCCACACTAATACACGTTCAAGAATTGTCGAGTTTATTATGTGAAAAAATCAAAGCAAATCATCGAAGCGAGCGAGTTTTTATCTTTCAAGCATCAACGACGACCCCAGAGGAGTCCGGAACGTCAGCTTCAGCCGTCATCACCACTAAACTGTCAATAGTTGCAACGATACGCAAGTATTTTATTAGGCGTTTTCCTTTTACCACAATATCATTTCGTCCCATCTCAGTTAGAGAGAGAGAGAGAGAGAGAGAGAAAAAGCGACAAATTGCTAAAGAACGAGTGAGACACCACTATCGACTACTGAGGTGAGAAAATTTGAGATTGAGGACAAAATGAAGACAATATGCAGCTATGAATTGACCTTAGATTATCTCAGGTATGTCAGCACAGAATAGCAGGCCAGTAACTGTTTTGTCACTACAAGGAAGTTTTTGTAGTTGAATTTTACTTTCCCGGCCCCACCAACATGGAGGGAAAGTATTGTAATGGTGCAGAAAAAAAGTTTTGAGATTTCACCGGATATATCCATTTTGAGGTCCCCCAAGTCGATTAAGACCATTTCCAGAAGATGTCTGTCTGTGGGTGTGTGTGTATGTGTGTGTGTGATCTTCCACGATAACTGCCGAACCGTTTATCTGATCGATTTAAAATTTGATATGCAGACATGGTTTCGCCCTGGAATGACCGGATTAGTTTTTGGTTGTCATCTGTCAAACAGAAGTGTCACTATCAGCAAATGACAAAAGCTACATCTCACGGAACTTGACTTGCGATATGTCATTTGAAAGCCCTTGAAGAACTGTATTCAGAACAGTTAAAAGTATTTTCCTACCTGTTACCTGTCAAATTATAAAAAATATCAAAGTCTGGAACTTTGCCATTTGATTATTCAAAATCTATGGGACAGATGTAAACCAAACCCGGCAGGAAGCAACACTACTAAAGAATCAAACTAATGCTGAAGTTGGAGTTTCCCACCGTTTTCCGGACAAGCGCTATGAATTTTCAAAGTTTGGCCTGGCCGAATTCAGCCGGGCTTGCCTGTTCCTCGATTTTTGGCCTATTCAATTTTTTTAGCAACATGGCAACCAAACCGGTAGGTAACTACGTTTTTGTTACGAATTGTATCAATGTCAAAGTGACAACATGAACGCTGTTCTCGGCAGGTTCTCGGTGTTTTCTTTACTATCTTCTTGCATCATTTGAGGCAACAGTGCGAACCGATCCTTTGTGTTGTTTGGGGCTCCGTAAACCCCCTTGTGTTTTCTGTAGCTTTAGCAACTTCAGTATGCCCATTCCATTGACGTATATGTACAAACTGTAATGTGTGCAGTTCCCTTATTTGATTCGGTACCAGGGCCCCATCCCCATGGTGTCTGCCGTTCAAGACCCTGATGGGGCCCCCATCTGTGTCCATCAGATTTGGCCGTTTCAGGCCAAAACTGCGGCCTTGTGTCTTCTTGTGTTCGTTGAGGCCTCGGTTGAGGCCCTTTAGGCTCCTGGTGTCTACGGGTGTCTCTTGAAGCCCCACTGAGCCCCCCTCTTTTTTTTTAGTTTTCAGAACTATCGTGCCTTCAGGTGTGGTTCGGACTCAACTTCTTGATGGGCTCGAAGTCTCATTTCACAGGTCACCACTTGGGGGCCCTGAATTGCAATTAATTAGAACTCTGCCCCAGGTTTTCAATACGCGACTGATTTTCACCAGTTATTTTTCAAACAATAATTTAGGTTGCATCATTAAAGGCAACAATGCGCCCCGATTGATTGTGTGTTCAAGTGTTGTTTGGGGCTGCGTAAACCCCCTTGTGTGGAACTAGCATTGCATTCTTGAGATATCACAACAGTTAACTACCTCTAGTTCTACCTTTTGAATTATATCATCACCTTGTACCCACTTCATAATGTGATCGCGCAAATTAAACGGTTCTGCCACGATAACTACAAAATTGTTGATCGGATTAAATCGAAATCAGGTACGAAAGCATAAGTTCAGCCTGGAATGACCTGATTAGACTTTGGGTAGATGATTTAGTTTGGAAGCCCTCAGATGGCACATTGGGTCTGGGCTTGTCTGCCCAAGCTCTAAATTGAAGATATAGAGTTGAAATTCTACACACAGATGCAGAAAGTTCTCAGTCAAGTTTGTGTAATTTCATCATCATGTCTAAAGTAGGAACAAAAATTTTAATAAGGAACTAGCATTGCATTCTTGAGATATCACAACAGTTAGCTTCCTAGTTCTACCTTTCGAAATATTTCATCATCGTGGAAACCTGAACCTGTCACTGGTTCTGTCGGCCCAACAATGGATGCAGGATGCTCGCTAAACGCTCAACTCACTGGAACTTTTCCAATCAACTTCTCCATTATGTCCCACTTTACCGAAGGGACGCTTAGATCAAAATCATTACTGACGTCCCTGGATACCGCCGGGAAAGTTTTGTGTCGCCCCACAACAGATTTTTCTTCTGCGAGTGTGCCAATCTGGAATAATTGTGGACCCTTGTCGTTTCATTTTCTCGTGATAAAGGGCGATTTTCATTTACCGACACAAATGATTATTCCCATTTGGTTTGTGTTGTGTGTCATCGACACAAGCCGACTCGCACGGAGGTGGGAGTCTGGGAGTTGGAGCAATAGGGCGATTGCATGTAGAGGGCGCTTGCGGCGCCGTTTGCCACCTGGGGACTTTGGGTTTATCAATTGGTACTGCAAATCGCCAAATCGTGTGTCATAACTGTCAATCGCGTGATTTTGGATTTGTTGTACCCGAGGTTGTACCTCTTCATTCTATGCTCTTCATCATCTCAAAATGTAAGTTGGCAATAAATATCTTGAATAGGTTCTACAGAAATTTCCGCTTTCGTGTTTTTTTAGGTTAGAACTGCCTGAAATTCTTGACACGTACAACTGTTTGCAATGTTCACATCGGACTGAATTTATCTTTCAACTCGATCACCACGTCCAGAGGAGTCACAAAAATGTGTATACGGCCCAACTGTACCATGCCTTCGTGGAACCGGAACAGTTGCTTTGCATCTGCTGCGACTACAAAAGCTACCTCCAAATCGAATTGTACGAACACTGCAAACAAAGTCATAATCCAGGGACCGGAACTGTTGAAAATGCGACGCTTTGTGGAGACATTGAACGATATCCGTATGGCTGCTGCAGATATGAACCCGATTCGAGTTTAACTCTCGTGAAACGTTACGATTTCTATGGAACGGAGCCGACGGGGAAGCTACACAGAATCACAAAAAAAACTAAAGGCATTGAAGACAGGGCTGTTACAAGTACCTTCATCTCTGTTGAAGTAACTGAATCGAACATGTCGACGCATGATCCAAGTGAAAAAATCTACAGGTTTCAGTGCAGCCATTGTTCGTACCGAGCTAAACGGAAGTCGCATTTAAGAGGTCACATGATAAATAGGCATGCTACGAATGAAGAAATCAGTTGGTTCCACTGCAATCATTGTTCGTACCGAGCTAAACAGGAGAGTTATCTGCGAAATCACGTGAAAAATCTACATGCTACGATTACGAATAGAAAAGTCAACTGGTTCCACTGCAATAATTGTTCGTACCGAGCTAAACGAAAAACATACTTGAAAGGTCACATGATAGATAAGCACGCTACGAATGAAGAGATCAACTGGTTCCAGTGTAATTATTGTTCTTACCGAGCTAAACGGAAGTCGACCTTGAAAAAGCACCACGTAGACAAACATGCTTCAAATGAAGAAATCAACTGGTTCCAGTGCAGCCATTGTTCGTACCAAGCTAAACGAAAGTCGACCTTGAAAATGCACCACATGGCTAGACATGCTACGGATGAAGAGATAAACTGGTCCTATTGCATTCATTGCTCGTACCGTGCTAAAGAAAAGTCATATTTGAAGAAACATAATATGTTACAACATGCCACAAGTGAAGAAATTGAATGGTTTCAGTGCAACCACTGTTCGTACCGAGCTAAACAAAAGCCAAATTTGAAAAAACACCTCTTGAAACATGCTACGTAGGTATGAACAAAATGAGCCGCTGTATCGATAAAGATCAAGCAAATGCTCCATACCTATCTACAGTTCGGTATAGGTACTGAGAAATAGGTACTTACTACTTATGAAACAAATGATTAATGTAAAATTGAGGTTCCGTGTCATTTGATTTGAGCGCGGGAAAACCAAAATAGTGCAATTACAACACTGTGGCTACCTTCTTTAAACTGCTTCTTTTACAATCCACCAGATAAATAGTTTCGAGAATAATTTGTAGTCAGGTTTTCTACTCCTTTTCAGATCTAATAGTTTAGGATGTTGGCTCCTGAACTCAGGTCTCCTCTTCTTAAACCCACCATGATGAACAGATGAGAAGTTGATCTCTGACTCAAGTTTTCTCCTTTATAGACGCCGACGCCATGGACATGGAATAACATTCATATTTTTTTCAAATTCTCCATCCATTCATTTTTTGGCCGTTGGCCTCGCCGCCTCTGGAGCTCGCCCCAGGCGAGTAGGTACTGCAGCGCTATCTTGATGAGGCGTTTGAACACTACTAAGACGAAAAACGGTTAATGGAGTCGTCGTCTAAAGTCTGAACAAGTCGAACTGTTGATTGTGTGTTTTAGGTATTGTTTTAATTATAGATAAGATAAGATAAGATAAATTTTATTGGTTGTCAAGGCGCATAACAACATGTCCAAAACTGTATAACAAAAAACATAAATTCAAAATTCACACAACATTACATTACAGATATATCATATTAAAGTGTTCAAATCAGCCCTTAAGAAGTCGTTGATGCTGTAGAATGAACCCTTCACCAGCAGCTTTCTCGTTTCCCGGCCAAACCGCTCCGGAGGCAGATGTTTTATTGAGGGTGGCAGCTTGTTGTAGAAGTGGATTCCCCAGTAGCTCGGATTCTGTTGTGTTTTTACTGTGCGGTGGAACGCGACCTTGAGTGCATTTCGGCCTCTGGTGTGGTGGTTGTGGTCTTCACCATTTCGTTTAAACGTGTGCCTTTGATTATAAACGAATTTTGTACAGGCGAGAATGTACATTGACGGGATAGTCAAGACACCCTCGGTCTTGAACACCTCTCTGCACGTCTCAGTCCATCCCAAACCGCACAGCGCCCTCATTGCCTTCTTTTGCAGAACAAATACCCGCTCAGCCCCCGGCGACATACCCCAGAACAGTATGCAGTATGAAGCAGCGCCGTGGAAATTGGCATAATAGGCTGTTTTTGCGCACTGGTGAGTGGCTTCGTGCTTCATTCTTCTAACCGTGAAAATTGCTGTTGACAGTTTTCTGCTCAATTCAGTGACGTGAGCTGCCCAGGAAAGGTCGCTGGAGACGTGCAGTCCAAGAACTCGTATAGTTGTCCGAGGTTCACCTGGCTTTGTGATAAATCTGAGGCTCTGTGTTTTTTGTTCATTGATCTTCAATTTATTCGCGTTAAACCAGTGCTTCACAGTCCGCAACTCTCTGGTTTGTCTCTGTTTCAGGTCGTTTTCTGTTTTCCCCTTGATGGTAAGGGTTGTATCATCGGCGTACAGGAAAATGGGACTCTCTGGGTGAGTGCTCAGCGGTAAATCGTTCATATAGACAACGAAAAGTATGGGTCCGAGAATGGAGCCCTGGGGTACCCCACAAGTTATTGAGTCGGTCGCTGACCATGCGTCCCCCCATCTCACTCTCTGCACTCTGCCCGTAAGGTAGGAGCGAATGAGCCGAAGAGGTAGTCCTCTGACACCATAATGGTTCAACTTTCTTAGCAAAATATCGTGCTGCACCGTATCGAATGCTTTGCTGAGATCACACATTGTGATTTCAGTTTTTTCTTTAGCGTCAATCGCTTCTGTGATCTCATTCAGAATTCCTATTATTGTTGTAGTGGTAGAGCGACGAGGTCGATATCCATGTTGGCTTTCATTGAAAAGGTGTTTTTTTTCAAAGTAGTGCATCAATCTATTTTTTATTACAGTTTCAAATATTTTTGAGATTGCGGGCAACACTGATACGGGCCTGTAGTTATTGCACTCATTGATATTGTTTTTTTTATATATAGGTGTGACGGCAGCCAACTTCAATTCGTCGGGGAAAACACCGGCGTCAATGCATTTGTTAATTAGAAAAGCAAGGGGAGCGCTGATTTCGTCTTTTACATCCTTAATCAGTTTAGTCGTAAATTCGTAAACATCTTTAGAGTTTTTGGTCTTAATAGATGAGATTATTTCTTCCACCTCCCTCTTATCAGTGTGTTGAAGAAAAAATGAGCCTGTAGTTTTTTGCGTCTTCATTAGTTCTAACGGATGTGTGTTTGTTGGTTCAATCGTTTCGACAGTTGCTTCTCCAACACCACAGAAGTATTTGTTGAAGTCGTCAGGCAATAGTGTGCATTCATTACGTTTATCAGATGGTCGCTTTTTTTGTCTTCCGCCGTTTATCACCTTCCATATAGCAGCTTGTTTGTTTGTGGCTTCTTCAATGATGTTTTTGTTTTTAATTCTTTTCAGCTCGTCAAGTTTGTGATGGAAATACTTCTTGAAACGATTGTAGTTATTTATGGATTCTTCAGTCTTTGAAACCCTGGAGATGGTCAGTAACGCTTCCAACTTGTTCTTGATTACAAGCAGTTCCGGATCTAAAGTGATGTTTGGAAATTGTTTTGGTGGAATTTTTCGCTCTATTTCAGGAAAAGTCTTGTTAAATATTTCCTGCAGTTTTCCATGGAACAGCGAATATGATACTTTAGCAGGATGAGACTGCAGGATTTGCCAATCTACTAAGCTAAGTAACCTTTTGAAATTGTTTACATTTTCCTCGTTCATGACTCTGCATTTGACAATTCTCTCTTTTGTTTTAGATACTTCTCTGTGGTTCGATTTGATAATTTGAGCACAGTGATCGGAAACGTGCAAGTCAACAGTCTTCGTCTCAATAATTTGTTGTAAATTAACGTTTGTGAATATATTATCAATACAACTTGAGCTACTTTTTGTGATTCTCGAGGGGTCCTCCATTGTCGCGACAAGGCCAAAAGAGCTCATATTGTCCCTAAGTAGGAGCATTTCCTTGGATTCAACTTGACAGTTTATATTAAAATCTCCAGCTATGTATATATTTCGATTTTCTGGTCTCTGTGTTAGTTGGTTTAGGGCTATATTTATTTTTTCAAAGAACTGTTTTGTGCTGACATCCGGAGCTCTATACAATCCAAGCAAAACCGCATTTTCCGATGGAATCTCAACAGCCACCATTTCAGCAATCCTCTCCTCAGACAGAAGAGCAATTTGTTCAATGTTCCTGGTCTCAATACCTTCTCGGGCTGCGATTAGCACACCACCATGGCTCGAATTTTCTCTGCAGTAGCTCGCCACTATGTTATAGTTCTTGATGCGGACTTCACTCACCAGTTCCTTTTTCAGCCAATGTTCAGTGATAACTACCAGATCAATTTCATTTGTTTGTAGTTGAAATTCTATGGCGGTGGTCTTTTTCAATAGAGATTGTACGTTAATGTTCATTATCGTCAGCGTTTCCTTTTTCATCAAGCATTTCCTATAAAAGTGTAATGTACTAATCCAGTTACAAAAGTGAATCATTTTGTGCAGAGGAAAACGTTTCCTTTTAAACAACTGCAGAACATCCCTCTACAACCTCGGTTTTTACAAAGAATGTTTCCAGTTTATCTATACATGTTCTTCGGGAGCCCACTCAGCGGTCCACAGCGAAATCAGTCCACAGCTCAAACATCCTACCGGGAAAAAGTCCACCACGCATGTATCCCCGAATTCTGACACCACGAAGACATCCACTGCTCAAACGGTCCACCGAGAAAGGGTCCACCGCGCATTTATCCCCCAATATTCACACCGATAAATCATCCCACGGCCAAATAAATGTCCCCCCGGATAAAAGTCCACCGCTCATTCAGCCACTGTCATATGCCGCCTACACCCATAGATATTTCAAAACTAGTAGATGGTCTGTTGAATGTACGTTTGGTTGCATAATTATATTAGCAAGAAAAATAGCAGCAGTTCATTTCTTGTCCAAAATATTACTCGACAATTGAGGTCTCCAATTTTCCGTTGTCTCTCTTTACTGTGACGTCATGCGTATAAGAGACGGTTAATCGAGGTCATTGGGCGCTTCCCAATAAGGCGTATAAGGACACAATTCGACACATATGGACACAATTTGACACAGCTAGCGTTCCAATAGCAGTAATAGCACCACATGTCGACACAATCGAAACATTGGCGAGGCTGAGTTTAGAATTGAGCTGGCAAGTGCACTTTGACATTGTGTATCCGTATTGTCGCAGTTATTGGAAAGCGCCCTATGTTTCTTGAGATATGACATTTCGTTTCTGACAATGGGAAATTTTTCGAATCTGACAAGCGCTCTATCGTGTATTTATTTGATTTCAGCATGGATTTCATTATTTCACTTGTTCTTACCCTCGTTCTTACCAATAAGTGTGTTATATATGTAGTGGAAAACTGAGAAGATACTTACAGAAATGGTTCAAGGGTGTTGTGTCGCTCTATGCGAGTCGAGAATAAGACGAATACACCCAGCATAACCATGCACCGGTTCACGAAAGACCCAAACTTGATGGAAGTGTGGCTGCACCAGCACCAGCAGGGATCACGCTCCACCAGACACGTGCATCTTACTACGAAAAAACTCTATTACTTCGTCCATTAAAAACTCCCTTATGGGCTCTAGTGACTTTCCCCACATGATAATGGGAACAGTATAGCTATCCGATTCAAAATTCCCGCAAAAATCAGAAACGAAACGTCCAAACGTCATAAACGTCAAAACGTCAAAGGTGACCTCGAAAAACCATGTATTTTCTATCTCCTCAAATTGGAAAGGTCAATTGCTCGTTTTCTAACAGTGATCAGTGAAAAGTTTTGAGATGCGAAGAGGTAAGTATAGGCTAACTGATTTCAAACATACACCCAACTTCATCTAGTTTTGCAATGTCTATGGGCGAAGTCACCTGACAGTGGATAAATGCGTGGTGGACTTTTTTCCGGTGGATCGTTTAAGCAGTGGATGTTTTCGCGGTGTCAGAACTCGGGGATAAATGCGTTGTGAACCTTTTTTTGGTAGATCGTTTTAGCAGTGGATGTCTTCGCCGTAGTAGAACTCGGGGATAAATGAGTCGTGGACCTTTTTCCGGTGGAACGTTTGAGCTGTGGGCTAATTTCGCCGTGGACTGCTGAATATGAACCCTGGTTGAGATCCGTAGAGCAGGCATGCGCATGCGCATCGTGCGCGTTTTCTGTCAATTTTCAACAGTTGCGAAAGGTTTTCACCACCCACTTCGTTAATCTGCTCTGATTTAGATATTCTGGCTTGCATCTCCATTTTTCTATTATAGGTTCGTGGCGATGGACGATAGGGAAAGTGTGTCTGTAAAATAAAATGCGAGGTCATGAATTCTACTAGGTTGGCTATACTGGTTTGTGCTCATGACAAGCATGCTCGTGACGTATGACGTTACGTGGAAATGGGGGCGAGACCTACCTACTTGTTTTCCGTATGACACTGCATCTGAAATCGCCACAAAATGTAAGCTATCAATAATAGTATATTATATACCAAGGTTGAGAAAGTATTATTATAGCTGAAGCGCCAGTTTAGATCCCGAAGCGCAGCTGAGGGATATAAGGCGCTGAAGCTATAATCATTTTCTCGACCGTGGTTGATATAGTATTTTTTTTACTACTAGAAAATCCTGATTCTAATACAGGAGCAGGTTAATAATGACGCACTTCACGGCTAGTAGTAAAAAAATGCTTTCGCACTTCCTCGTAACGTATTAACATATCGTAATAATAATTATTCAGGCTAGTACCATCTACAACTGTCGAGGTGTTTGATTGTTTGCTATGTCCGCATCAGACTGCATCTGTATTTCAACTGAATCACCACATCCAGAGGAACCACAAAAACGTTTATGAGGCAGAACTGTTCCATGCCATTGTCGAACTGGAGCAGCTGCATTGCAACTGCTGCGACTACAAGAGCTACTATCAGTTCGAGTTATATGAACATTGCAAGCAAGCACACAATTCGAGAACCGAAAGCAATGTTAACGGAAATGCAAGGTATCCAGCACCGCTCAACGGAAGAAATCCATCTAGCACTAACGCTCGATTTCAACAAAATGGACCACGACAGATTAGTACTTCCAACAGGGTAATTAACAATTGTGCACGGTGCGGTTTCAATCATATTGTGAATAAATGTCCAGCCTATCAAAAAACATGTTTAGCTTGTAAGAAGAAGAATCATTTCGCTAAAATGTGTAAAAACGGTCATTTAGTTGAAGTTGACGACCTAGATGTAAGTTAGGAGGACTATTTATTTGTTGGAAATATCGATGCAATCAATGGAGCCAATAAATGGATGAAGAATTGCTTATTGAATAATGATTTAAACGTAGAGTTCCGCCTAGATACGGGAGCCGAATGTAATATTCTACCTCACCAAATATTCAAAAAGTTAAAACTCAAAGAAAACATAAGACTGTCTCAAAATAAGGTGCGTTCTATTTCTGATAAGCCTTCTACCCGTGGTTTCTACCTCTACTACATAGGACCTTTTATATCCATTTCTTTCATTGACCCTATGTAGTAGAGGTAGGAACCACAGGTAGAAGGCTTATCAGAAATAGAACGCACCTTATTAAAATTCCAAACAAGATCGAGCAAAATGAGAATGACGTATCCAGAACAAAAAGAAGTTGCACTAATAACGATACTGTCCGTAACACAGATCGGAACTACTACTTACCTGGTGATCTCTCTCAGAATAATAGTCCTGTTACAAATTCACCCGAAAAGAATATTAATGACAATTCATGTTCTAGTGTTCCATCTCTGAACACTCCAGTAATTAATTGTGCTAGCAACAGTAACAAGGTGCCAAATGTTGTTGAAAATAGTCCCTCTTTGCCCCTTAGATCTATCGTAATTGTTGAGAATTGTACGGAGAATGAAGTGCATTCATCGGTGCCTGATAGCAATAATATTAAACCAAGATCTGGAAGAAATGTTGAACCTGTGAATAGATTATATAGACTAGGTAGGTTACAACTACCACTTTAGTAATAAGTTTAGAGCTAAGTGATTTTTGTACATATTCTATAAAAAAGGAGATGTTGGGATGTGCGCACGCATATCTAAGCATGCTTGCTTGTACGCTACCAACAAACCGGCAGTCGATGCCTGAGCACTACAGCATACACTCGTGTATTCATTATATCCTCACAGACATACAACAAGACTGGTTTGACGTTCCATCAAAAGAACAGTGCTGTCATCATCTTTTTGTGCTCAACAGAAACAAACGGCACAAAAAGTTCCCAGCATACTACTTTTTGAACCATTTAAATTGATTGAAAAATGAACCTGCCGCATTTTTTTTACCAATTTCTGCTTTCTGTTTTACGGTATACCTAATGAATCGCGTCTTGTCGTAGTCGTCTGGCTCTTGCGCAACATTTCACATTCAAACTCAATCGATCTCGCGGATTTTCAGTCAACAATAGAATGCCTGAAAAAACAGATTCAACTACCTACTAACCCATTTAAATTTCACGTAACCTGCGAAAATTATTGCGCAACAGGTACAATTGGGAATCCTACTGCCAAGTTCAAGGTTGAAAAACCACGTGTATCACAGTTCGTTGGTCTGATGCATAACAACAAACTGCAAACTATTCGTTCTATTGATTGTATACGCACACTAGATACATAACCTACTTACATTAGAAGAGATTAAAATAGTAAAATGGTTCTGTTGGACACAATAGGAATTATTTGGCGATTTTCACGTATCATTCACAATATTTAGTGTATTACCTATTATTATGTCACTTATTGAATTGATCATGCGACCTTGACAGATGTAGGAATGAAAGACGTTGAATCTGTACCTACCTACTCGATTTCGAAGTTCAACGATTTTGTTCTTGAAAGATTATATTTCGTAATAACTGATAAAATTAGTTGAGCCTTATATAGGAC
Source organism: Anaspis maculata (assembly GCA_949128115.1). Lineage (NCBI taxonomy): Eukaryota > Metazoa > Arthropoda > Insecta > Coleoptera > Scraptiidae > Anaspis > Anaspis maculata. The sequence goes on along the minus strand of OX421964.1, from coordinate 85,729,491 downwards.
CTCCTTTACCTTTCCTGCTGGGGTATCGATTTTTTTTAATAAAACTCCAACTGTTCCAGTTCCCAGTTCCTAATTTTTTTCAACTTTTTGTTCAATTATTATGGAGCTTCTGCAAATTTATTTCAATCTTTCTTTGAACTCCAAGCTTCCCACCCGCGAAGGAACGTCTCGAACAAAAATTTCCATAGGTTTCTGAATAGGTACCTACTACTCGATCGGGAAAGTATTGTCCACAGAGTATTGTCATATCACAACAGATTTTTTTGACTGTCTGAACGAAGATAATTTGCCACGAGATTTGTAAACTATACACAATATTGGGCAATAATTATTGTTGTTAGGCACCTATAATGAATGTAGGTAGGTGGGTTACTAGTTACTTATTTAATGAAAATTAAGTCCGATTTCATAATCTTTTTTTCAGTTAGGCACATACACTACTACGAATCCTGACAGTACCAGATTCCACGTAAATATTATCTGTTACATCGATTCTGATTGTTATCATTCCGCAAACTTTTTATCTCAATTTTTATTTTGTAGATAGCGCATGATGGTGGACAGCGGAAGTATCAAGAGGAAAACAATCGTTTCTGGCAATAACTTTTCAGTCTTACTCGTTCCCTCGTTAGATGGGGTCGATTCCTCTCTGGCTAAACGAATTGTGCGTGTACCTAACCTACTAGTGACGAGAGTAGTGGTCACTGACTTGGAATAAAAACATCGAGGTTCGTGGGTTAGTTTTTTCAAGTTCAAAGTGATTGAAAGTAAAAGTGAATTTTATTCATAAAGATAGTATCTAAGCATAGTGTCTCATAAAATTGTTTGAAGAACACAGATTATGTTTTGCATTGTTTATTGTATTACATAATATTGCAATATGTAGTAAATATTCATATTTTTATTGCATCATGGTAATGATTTTTGTCAATTCAATTTAATTCAAGATTTACTTGGACACCAGCTCGTACCATGATAAGAAATTATAACCAATTCAATTAGTTAATCATTTGTTTAGTAGGTAATTTTTGCTCATATACGCACATTATATTACATAGGTACCTACGTTCTGTACGATAACTGCTTTTATCCCAAAAACATTTTCAACAGTAGGTGCCTAAGTTGGAATACACTATAAAATTTTGAAAGTTTACGTCCAGCAAACGTTCTGACAAAAACCTATCATGTAAACTTCATTTCATTTGAGATCATGATCATTTGAGAAGTATCCACCTGCAATAACTCCCGATTCCTGGTGAAGATGTCTTCGAGAAATAACAGGTCGATTTTTGTATCGAGGGGGACATCTAAAACATACATTGACGAATTTATATCTTCAGCCACCTCGCCCCCACTTATCCCCACATTGAAATTTCATAAAAACATGCTACATCAAATTAAAAAGAATTAAATTCTCTTTCTGAGAAAATATTACTCAAAATTTCACCCGCCCCCCTACTTCCTAAAGTTCTCGTCTGTCTCGAATGTTCAGTTGATTATTCTTGACCTTTCAATTCTCTTCAATGCAGTCAATGTCATCTTGCACAGCATCAAGGGAGAAAATTTTCTGTGGAAAAAGTGCCACCCAATTTACCCCTTCACTCCCCGCACCCCACCTTCAAAATCTGGAGTGACATTACCTACTTTGAGATACATTTAATTGAAGGGAATTGGATTCTCTCCCTGAACTGAATATTTTCTGAATTCTTAAAACTCCACTTTCCTTCCCAAAATACTCCCAATTTCTAATTTAATGGGAGTGGGGTTGAAAATTTTGACAAAATTGTCCTTAGAAAGCGAATCAAACTCCCTTTCATTGATCTATCACAAAGCAGGTGGTGTCTTGTCAAATTTTGAAGTTGTGGTGGGAGACAGCAAAGGGGTGGGTTTGGGTAGCATTTTTCCCGCCGAAAATTCTCTTCTTTGATGCTATTTAGGATGACGTTGGCTGAATTGCAGAAAATTAAGGGGTCCAGGAGATAGAATGAGACACACTCAGAATTTTAAGGAAAAAGGGGGTAGAGGTTAGAAAATTTAAAAAATATTTTTCATGAACGAAAATTCAAGTCTTGAATTTCAATTCAATTTGATGTATCTCAAGATAGGTGATGTCATTTAAAATTTCAAAGTTGAGGTGAGTGGGGGTGAGAGGGCTGAAGATAGAAACTCCCGATATATGTTTTAGATGTCTCCCTTGATTTAAAAATCGACCTGTTTTTGCGCAAAGAAATATTCACTAGGAATCGGGAGTTATTGCAAGTGGATAGTTTTCAAACGATCACCCGGTATGTGAACACTAAGATTAACCCTTAGCACAATAGTTCGTTTCATTTTCAGATTCAATACAAGTAATTTCAAACCATGGAAGAAAGAGAGCGGATACGTAAGAAGGTCCATCCTCTAGAAAGAGCGAATATTTTTTCTAGAATTTTTTTCACGTAAGTAACGTACATTTCGCACTGGACAGGGTGCCTCAAAAGTATCATGTTCCGAGTTCAGAGCAGTATGGTACTATTACGGACAAAAAAAAAGGACAGGGACGAACATGGAGTGTACTGATTTCGCCCTGGTGTCATTGTGGCACAAGGCCAAATTTGGTACACCCCGTGACAGGCTCAAACATGTAATGATGTACATAGGGTACATCTAGGTAATATAAATAGAGTAAGTCTGAGCGATATAGTACCCGCATTGCTACAAAGGCCCTCCCCTCTTTGATGAGGCTTAAAAGACCGAAAACGTGTCCGAGAGTTCTTTCCTTGCTCAGACGTTCGATTATGCTCAGATTCTGTAACCTGTTCAATTATCTTCACAAAACTCACGGAAAATTCATTGTTCAATCAATTATGGACAACAAATCACTTCCATATAAGTGTAGTCCAGGAATTTTAGCTGTTTAAATCGCAAATAGCGAACAAAAATGATAACTAGCCGGATTTTTGTATATAAGCTCAGTTAAGCATGTAGTTCAATATAGTAAAAGTCCTAAAGAATCCGGTGTGAGCTTCGGCCGTTGTGGCCTCGAGAAGAACTTGAGGGTCAGTTTTTCGCGTATATCTCATGAACAATATCACTTGGGAAAAAAATTCCGGGGAAGAAATTGTTGGAAATTTTATTGTCTACAAGAAAGGTCCTCACATATTTCATCGTCAGTCATCTCCTTCTTTGTCAAAACACAAGAAAATAAAAATAGTCCAGATGCTCGATGCTGAAGACTGGTATGGACCTTGAGTTTTATGATGGCAGAGTGCCACTTTGTAGAGGTGTTGTTTGATCCACTCTCTTTTGGTTGAAACTTGAAGCCATCAAGACGAACTATGCCGACGGCATATACAGGGTGAAATGAAAATAAAAAGTTAAACATTTGTACCTCGAGAACCAAAATAGGTGAAGACATGTAAATCGCCATAAATAATTCTGATTTCATGGTCATGAAGTCGTCATAAACTTGAATTGAATATCTTGAGCCGTTCTTGAAATATCTTCAAAAGACTGAAGTTGTTAAAAAAAAAATATATTTTCGTCTACTTATCAGAAAAAAAGTTGACTGTGTTTTTTCTAAAATTAGTTGGCCTAGAGAGGGCTTTTCACTGTAATTTCATTTTAGATATAATTTATCATTGTTTAGATTCAAAACACCAAGTTTCGATTTAAGATCTGAAGAATTACTGATATACGGAAAACTACTTTTTTTTCGTAACGACTTCAGTCTTCTGAAGTAATTTCAGAAACGGCTCATATTTGAAACCACGAAACATATTTGATTCAAGTTCACGACGACTTCATGGTCATGAAATTAGAAATATTTTAGGCGATTTACATGTCTTCACCTATTTTGGTTCTTGAGGTACATTTGTTCAACTTTTTATTTTTATGTCACCCTGTATATGCCGCCGGCATTGTTGGTATTGATGGCATTAAGTTTCAATCAAAAGAGAATGGATCGAACAACACCTCTACCAAGTGGCACCCTGCCATCATAAAACTCAAGGTCCGTACAGTCTTCGGCATCGAGCATCTGGACTATTTAGCTTTTCTTGTGTTTTGACGAAGAAGAAGTGGACTGATGATGGAATATGTGAGGACCTTTCTTGTAGACAACACAATTTCCAACAATTTTGCTCTAAGTGCTTTTCCTTCAAGTGCCATCGTTTACGAGATGAACACGAAAGACTGATCCTCAAGTTCTTCTCGAGGCCACAATGGCCGAAGCTCACACCGGATTCTTGAGGACTTTTACTATGTTGAACTGCATGCCTTACTGAGCTTATATACAAAAATCCGGCTAGTTATCATTTTTGTTCGCTATTTTTTCTATAATTCCTGGACTAAGTGATAAGCACCCTGAATATTGAATAGAAAAGTAGTGCTCACTTACTGCTGGATAATATTCGCTGATTTGTCCTTTACAAACAGCCACTAGAAATCACTCCGAATGACTTAAGTGGAAAGGAGCAGAGTCTCACTCTTCGGTCTTTTCCCATGTATTCAAAAATAAGCGTCATTAATTTCTTGAATGTATTTCTTGTGCTCTTGAATCAATTTCATATATCACTCTGAAGTCGGAATGCATACTTTTGGAACACCTGTGCATACAGGTTGATTGAAAAATGGCAGCCTGTATAATCAGAACTAACAAAAATTTCAGTTGGGTGTTTCCACTATTCGCTGAAGGCTACAAAAGAGACTTGACTGTGGCAGATCTCTACGAGCCACGGAAAGTGCACGAATCTTCTCGGTTAGCTGATGAATTTGAAGCAGCATGGAATGAAGAGACCAGCAAGAAACATTCCTCACTATGGAAAGTAATCTTCAAAGTATACTGGAAAGATATGATTTTCCAAGGCATTTTTTCCATTTACAATGAACTGATTTATGAGTAAGTTTCCAATACTGCCATTGATTAAGCTTATTTTTATCTATGTTGGTTTCATTTCCAGACTGCTCCAGCCTATGATATTGAAAGTATTATTAGAATATTATGAGCCTAACCAAACTTCAGTGACTAAAGAACAGGCTTACTGGTATGCAGCAGCACTAGTAGGCAGCAATATTATAATGATCATTTCGAGACATACGTACATGTACGAGACTCAGCATTTAGGGTTGAAAGTCAGACTTTCAATATGTTCGCTGATTTACCGCAAATCGCTTCGTTTGAGCAAAGGAGCAATGGGAGAAACCGGCGTGGGTCAAATTGTAAATATCGTATCGAACGATGTCAAACAATTCGATAATCTTTTCCACTTCATGCACGTCTTCTGGACTTCGCCTATACTGGTTGTGGTGATAATGATTTTGATCTACCAGAATTTGGGCCCAGCTGCTTTGAGTGGAATAGTCATGTTGATATTGTGCATACCACTCGAGACTTGTATAGGAAAGAAGTCTGCTCACTATTATAAAAATGCAGCTGAAAAACGGGATGAAAGAGTCGGTTTGATGAATGAAATCATCGCCGGCATTCAAGTCATCAAGATGTACACCTGGGAAAAACCTTTTGCCAAACTGGTTGAACTAACAAGAAAAGCCGAACTGAAAGAAATCAGCGGCCAATCCTATATCAGCGCTTACAACAGTTCAGTGTGGTTCTTCATGAATAGATTTTCTATATTCATTTGCATCGCAATTCGTATCGTCACTGGTAATTCGCTCAGTGCTCAATATGTCTACGTTACGACTTCTTTCTACAACAGACTGAGGCTGTCGATAGATTTCATACCTTGGGGTATTACTATGTTTATGGAAGCACATGAGTCAGTCAAACGAATTGAAACGTTCTTGGCAAGTGAAGAAATCGACGATTCAAAATGTTTGAAGCATAAGCCGAATGATGGCACTGTTGAAAAGAAAACAGTAGGAATTGATTTACATAATGTTGACGCAAAGTGGGATGGAAAACATGCAGAAAACACGCTAAAGAACATCAACTTCAGTGCTCGTCCAAACCAATTGATAGCGATAGTAGGAACTGTTGGTAGCGGCAAATCGACGTTATTCCAAGTTCTGCTAAAAGAGCTAGGAATTTCAGCTGGCACGCTTGAAGTTACCGGTTCAATTTCGTACGCATCCCAAGAGCCGTGGCTATTTTCTGGATCTGTACGACAGAATATACTTTTCGGACAAACGTTTGACGAAGCCAGATACAAGAAAGTCATCCAGGTATGTGCCTTAGAACGGGACTTGAAGCTGTTTTCTCACGGCGATCGAACTATCATAGGTGAAAAAGGTGTAATGCTAAGTGGAGGACAAAAAGCCAGAATTAATCTGGCCAGAGCTGTTTACAGGGAATCGGATATCTATTTGCTTGATGACCCGCTGTCGGCTGTCGATACCCATGTTGGGAAACAACTTTTCGAGCAATGCATTTCCGGATATCTCAAGGACAAGTGTACCGTACTCATTACGCACCAGCTGCAATATTTGAGCTCAGCTGATCAGATGTACTTGATTGAAGGTGGAAAGGTAGTTGCCAGTGGGAGTTATAAAGAAATTCAGAGTCATGCAAACGAGTTCAGCAAGCTGTTCAAATCTGGGGATAATGATGAGGAAGGAGGGAAAGAAAATAAATTGACGAGAGCGATATCGTTGGAAGAGCAAGATGACATTCCCGAAGAAGAAGAAGAAGAAGAAGAAGATTATTCTTCGGGTGAAGTTGCGTCGCGCGTATACGGCAGCTATGTTAAAGCTGGTGGAGGCTGGTTATCAGCTTGGATTGTAGTATTTCTTTTCATTGGCACGCAAGGCTTCAATGCATTTACCGATTACTTCCTTACGTTTTGGGTCAATTTGGAGCAAGACCGTGTCAAAGCCCAGCTCAATTCTACAAATCTTTATGACACCTCGTCAAGTCTTTCGATATTCTATAATTCCTCCAACCAGTGTCTTATTGATACTCCACAAACACTAGTTTATGAAGGAGTTTTCACATCAAAAATCTGCATGATGATTTACTTAGTCTTGATGGCCTTTAGCATGGTGGTTGCTTTGGTACGTTCCGTTAGTTTTTACAGGTTTTGCCTGAAAGCATCGAAAGTATTGCACAATAATATGCTTGGAAGAATCAGCAGCGCCACAATGAGGTTCTTTCATACCAATCCCACTGGTAGGATACTGAATCGATTCTCCACTGACATAGGTTTGATTGACGATACCATACCAGAAATTCTTTTGGACACAATACAAGTAAGAATCAGTTCAAAATTGGAACAAAAATAATTTTTGTTTTTCAGATTGCTCTAATTGTATTGAGTATAGTAACCCTAGTTTGCGTGGTTAACGCTTGGTTCTTGATTCCGACTGTTTGCATCTTCGCAGTATTCTATTGCTACAGAACAGTTTACATAGCTACAAGCAGAGATTTGAAACGAATCGAAGGAACCAGTAAGTCTCTATTTAGCAATTCGCGTTACTCAAAATGCCCACCCTGAAAAATTTATTCCAGCTCGTAGTCCGATGTTTTCACATTTCACTGCCACACTTCAAGGATTAACTACGATTCGAGCTTACGGTGCACAGCATTTGCTACGTAAGGAGTATGACAATCACCAAAACCTTTACAGTTCAGCTTACTATACGCAAAGAGGAATAGCTCATGCCTTCGCCTTTTGGCTTGATATGAACTGTGTTGCATACGTAGCCATAGTCATTGCGAGTTTCTTTATTTTTGAAACGGGTGAGTACGTTTCACGAGTAATAATTTATTGTGGTTTTGTATAATTACCAGTAAAGAAGTGTAAATCTATAAGGTCTTTTATACTATATTCTCATTCTAGAAGAGTACGCTGGTAACGTTGGATTAGCAATAACTCAATCGATGGCGCTGACTGAAATCCTTCAGTATGGCATGCAACAGTGGAGCGAGCTAGAAAACCAAATGACTGCAGTCGAACGCGTGGTCGAATACACCGAGGTGGCTCCAGAACCAGACGCTGGAAAAACCACCCCACCCAGAGGATGGCCAAGCGAAGGCGCTATAGAATTCAAGAACGTTTCATTGCGCTATTCACCAACAGACCCGTACGTCTTGAAAAACTTGCATTTCACCATCAACCCTAAAGAGAAAATCGGCATAGTTGGACGAACTGGAGCCGGCAAAACGTCTCTGATCACCGCCTTGTTCCGTTTGGCTGGAGCTGAAGGAGACATATCGATAGACAAAGTGAACGCCAGTGAAATACCTCTGCAAAACTTGAGACGGACCTTGTTGATAATCCCGCAAGAGCCCGTGCTGTTCTCGGGAACGATTCGAAAGAATCTGGATCCTTTCGACGAGTACGATGACGGAGACGTCTGGGACGCTTTGAACGAAGTGGAACTGAAGGAATCGATATTTGATTTGCCTGATGGTCTTCACAGCAGCGTGTCTGATGGCGGGTCTAACTTCAGCGTGGGCCAGAGACAGCTCTTTTGTCTGGCCAGAGCGGTTTTGCGAAGCAATAAGATTCTGGTGCTGGACGAAGCAACAGCTAATGTAGATCCACAGACTGACGAGCTGGTCCAGAAGACTATCAGGAGGAAGTTCAGTGATTGTACTGTTTTGACCATCGCACACAGGTTGCATACCATCATGGACTCGGACAGAGTCTTGGTGATGGATGAAGGGAGATTGGTCGAGTTTGACCACCCTCATACTCTGATCCGAGAAAAGGGGGTGTTTAACGAGCTTGTCATGCAAACTGGGAAGGCGGTAACGAAGAATTTGGAGGAGATTGCCAAACAGGTGAGTAGATTTTTTCTGATAGTTATCAAGCTACAATTATTTGTATGTTCACAGAGTTACAATGGAAGGATATAATCAATATCTACTCGGATAATCAGCCGGTTACTTCAAGGACCTACTGCTCAAGACTACCAATCAAAACTGTTATTTGTTTATTGTGTATTCGAGAGTTTACGCATTGCAATTTTCGTTTAAGAGTTTGTATATTCAGTTGTCAGTTGTATATTCTTGGAGCCCAAATTCACACCGAAAATGTTATAGTTTGAAGAACAGTTACATTGCGTAAACCCTCTAATTACCCGTTTGGCTGATGCTATTGAAATCGACTGGTAACGCCGTCAAAACTTCGGTCCAACTCTATCCTTGTGAATGCTCCTAATAACTAGGTTAAGAAACTTTATACTTTTGATAACTTCCCACTCAGCATAGCATATCATGTTTCATAAATGAGATGATCTCAATCATGTCACAAAATAACATCACAATGAATGTTACTTCCACATCTATGAGATGTTCATTCGCGATGTTATACGATGTAATGTCTGAGAGATGTTTCTAAATGAACTTGAATTGAACATCACACATGAGACATCTACCGGACGTGACATTGTTACTTCTTTCAACTAATCGAAGTGTAAGATCTCACTGACGTCGATGAGACGTAGTCACTGAGAGATTTTTCAAATTTCGCGGGCTGTCATCGTTGAGCTTTGTGTGTCGGAAAATATTTAATCAATATTTTTGCCCCCTATCATATGTGTGTGATGCCAGAACAGCCTTTATGTCTTCATGTTCAGTTTGAGGCCCTGCGGGCCCCCTTTTGTCTTCATGTGTCGTTTAAAACCATTTTTGCGTTTTCTTGTGCTTGTGGCTTTCGGAACTAGTGTGTCCCGTTTGTGTCTCCTAGTGTTCTTCGAAAGCGTACTGGGCCTTCTTGCATTTTGTCGTGGCTTTCTCACCTCTGGTGAACCCTTGTGTCTGCTCTTGTGTTATTCGGAACCCCGAAATGGGCCCCTTTTGTCTTATTGTGCTTTCGAATACTTTAATGACTCCCGTTCATGTCTTATTGTAACGTCCAGGGCCCCAACGGAGCCCCTTGTGTCTTGCTGTAACGTTTCGAGCCCCAGCGGAGGCTCTTTGGGTTCGGTGTATCGTTTGGAGTCCTAATGAAATATCCCGAGAAATATCCCTGAACATCAAGCGTGCTGTTTAAATATACTGTATTAGACAAGTTGGTAGCTTAGACGAATCGGCAGCAGTGTCTCTAACTATTACCTGTGGGGATCCAGGTTCGAATTCTCCGGAGTACGCCAATAGAAGAAGAACTTTTCTTAGGGAAAAAACGTGCTGTATAGATTGTAAAAATTAGTAAAAATAGGTGCGGAACCTCCTATGACATGAAACTATGTTGGAAAGTAGTGAAAAACTAATTTTTATTTGAAAATACACATCCAAAATGCGACGTTATATGTACGTCAAAAAGTGATATCTACGAGATGTGGAATAGCGATATAGATAGTATGTCACATTTGGACATCTTTGAGATATCTCATTAATGTTCTAATTACCCGGACATAAGAGGTAACAGAGATGTCCACTTAACATCGCATAGACTTGTTTTGTTAACATCGCAGTTGTGACTTGAACATCTAAGTGATGTCACAGAGATGTTTTCTTGCTGAGTGGGTTGTGATATAAGTATGAAATTACACTACCTCACTGCCGATTTCAGAAAAGATGATCAAGATGATCAGTTATTACGGAATGTCTTTTTTCATACCATCTACCCTACACTTCCAGCATATTGAATCGACTTGAAAACGCGAAGTTCTTGTCCTGCCTGGACATACAGAGTGCTCACTGGCAGGTGGAGGTAGACGAACGTTCCCGTCCCATCACTGCGTTTACTGTCACATCACGGGGACTGTTTCAGTTCTGGCGGCTTCCTTTCGGCTTGCATGGAGCCCCGGCCACGTGGCAACGGTTGATTGACCGAATCCTGAGCGCTGACTAGAACCCTCCGTCTTCGTCTACCTCGACAACATCGTCATCATCACAACCGACTTCGACAAGCACGTCGATGATCCTGATGGAGGTGTTCAATAGGTTGTACAAAGCCGGTTTAGTCGTCAGTCGGGACAAGTGCGCCATTTCTGCCGCCTGGAGCCGAAATACTCGGGGTATGTCGTCGACCGCTACGGCCTACACGTCGATCCGGAAAAAGCACAGGCGATCGTTGACATACCGGTGCCGGAGAAAACGAAGGAGGTTCGGCGAATCTTTGGGATGACGGGATGCTACCGGCGCTCCATGCCAAATTCCTCTACGTTACTTGCTCCCATCTCTTAGTTGCTGAAGAAGGCGGTTTCTTTCGTTTGGGATTCGGATTGCCAACGATCCTTCCAGGCGTTGAAACAACTACTGGTTACTGCGCCCATTGTGACCTGCCTAGATTTCACAAGACCTTTCACCGTTCAAACCGACGCCAGCGATTACGGTCTGGGGGCGGTCCTCACTCAAAATGCTCATGGCGGAGACATGTCATTAGCCACGTTTCCTGGTCGCTCAACAAAAACGCGCGAAACTATAGTGCCACCAAGAAGGAGTGCTTGGCGGTGGTCTGGGCCACAGAGGAGTTGAGGCCCTACGTTGAGGGAACCCACTTCTCGGTGATGATCGACCATTTCGCACTCTTCGATAGATCCAAACAGACGTCTAGCGAAGTGGAGCATCCGCCTACAATAGTTCGACAACTGCACCGTTCTTCACCGTAAGGGCCGGGAGAAAGTCGTACCGGATGCCCCAAGTTCCATGAAGTTTCATATGATGGCGGCACTGGCACAACCTGTAGCGCTTTTACCTCATCAGCACAAGGCGCAAAGGTGGTAAGGTATATAAAGTTGAGATGGAGCACATGTGAAGGGTAGGTAATGGCGTGAGGTATATCAATATACATGTTCTAAATTTACTCTACAGAGATCTTTAGAGATTACATGAAGTTGGAGTCAAGTTACATCTGTATAAGTAAATATTGGCCATCGATCTGGTGAAGTTCATTCGATATCCACCACTATAGATTACAATATAGAGCATATATAAAGTTATATCATTATGATCTATGTCAAATATGTATAATTTGGATAAAGGTCAAAAAAATCTATACAGGCTGGTTATACGGGATAAGAAGGTATATATAAAAAGGATGCACAAAGTATTGAAACAGATTAAACTATAGTATACAGGATGTTCCAGAAATTGGGACTCAGCAATCAAAAATATCACGTTTGATATAAGAACAAATTGCAAGAGGTGCCCTTCAAGGAAGTTACGACTCCTCAAAGTACAATTTTTAACAACAATTTTTTCAACTAAAATTTTTCACCGTTCAACAGATCAACTTTTAAACGATTAACGAACAAGAATTCGTTGTACAATATCACATAATGCACAGCAAAGTGACACTCGCTTTTCTCAAGACTGATCCAGTGGCGAAGATAAAATCGAAACTTTAAGGCCCGTATTCATATCCCACTTTAAAGCTAAAAGCGCTTTTAGTGCGATGCGCATTTAGGAGCATTTCTCATATTTTAGTGTTCAAAAATACAAATTAACTCGCAAATTAATTGCAATTGAGTACATACAATCGCTCCCAATCGCAATAATGTATTTTTGAACACTGAAATATGAGAAATGCCCCTAAATGCGCATCGCACTGAAAGCGCTTTTAGCTTAAAAGTGGGATATGAATACGGGCCTAAGGGACCGTAACTTTCTTCGGGAAGACCTAAAAAAGTCGTTCTTACCGCAAACTACATATCTTTAAAAGATGAATCCGATATACAAGCTGCTTATTTTTGAAATACCTGGGTTACTTAATATTAACATAATATCTAATGATACAAATTTATTAAGTAGGTACCTACTATCATTGACAAGATTGATTATAAATAACTTAGAATTCAAACACAACTTAACTATTTCGCGTTTCGCGCTTTTTCCCATACGAGTCAGGGATGGAGTTGGATTGGTAAATAAGACGTTGCAGAATCGACTTCAGCGGGCTTATTCCTCTACAGGAATTTACAGAAATTTACCATCAAGGTCTCTTTCAAAAGCTACAGCGAGGTGCTATGGATTAATCATAAAACATTTTCTAAATTCAAAAATGATTTCTCCAAAATTGGATATTTTCAAGATATTGAATACTACTTTCTTGTAGTTTTCAAAGAAGACCTGAATGATGAATATCTCTCAATGGGAATTGATTCTGCAACGCCTTCTCCCACCAATACAACTTCATCCAATGAGAATAGCTCGAAAATCGAAAGCATAATGAGGCGCCATCAGCGCTGGGGCCCTATCACGATGAGTAGAATTCAGCAGCCTATCAAAGAGGTGGTTGCCATGTAACGTGACGTCACGAACGTAGTAGGAGTTAAATCTACGTAAAGTGATCGGGCCCTAGCACCGCCGGCACCGTCGTACTGGACATGAAAATCGCTAATAGTAGCGTTTATTACAAGTAGGTATGATTTTGAGAGAAGGATCTGTCTTAACGATATGTTAGCCCAGGCGCCAGGGAAAACAATGAGGAAATAATTGTTTCCTGGCTGAAAACAAGCTTAAAACGATCTGTGTAGCTTAGGTTTTGACATACTAATTTCCCCTCCTTTCAGAAATGTCGGCGTCATGTCGCCATCATCAACAAGAAGTGCACCAGCGTGGTTTTTGCCGAATATCTTGATTTTGGGCCATCTGACAGCAAAAGATGTAAGAAGTCATTTTAAAACCAATGAAATTCCCTACGGAACAGTTTTTTAAATGACTTTTCTGCTACCTATGGTTTTTGAGATAGAGCTTCTGGAAGCGAGAGTCATTGTCGTGAAAGCTCCATGGCCACTTGACTCGAAAAACCAAAATGTCGATGTGACAAAAAAAAAATCAAAATGAGATTACTCGAGAATTCTTCTTGCTATAGTTGCGGTGATGGTCTTAAACTCTTCCTCTTGAACCGTAGATTACGAATATTGAAAAGTCAAAAACGTCACATCGTACATATACAGGGTGTACTACGGGAATCAAATCAGAACAGAGAAATTTGACATATTTCTTCGATTTAGCCTATGCGAAACTCTAAGCACTTATCACGAGTCCAATATCAATATGCATTGCTCTGTGAGCTTCACTTGATACACTTAAGAAGTGGTCAGCTCACAGCCTTCCTGTAAAATGTTTTGAAGGCCCTCTGAAATCATCAAAAGTTACAGTAGCAAGAAATGTATGTAACAGTATATTATATACCAAGGAACCAAAGTGAATTTTTGATCCCTTGGGTGAAGTTTGTTGCTTGAGGGCCCTTTGGGTCCAAATCCCCAAATTAAAAATTCACTTTGGTCCCTTGCTATATAATATACTGTTATATACATTTCTTGGTACTGTAAATTTTTATTATTTTGATGATTTCAGAGGGCCTTCAAAACATTTTGCAGTAAAGCTGACCACTTCTTTACTGTATTCAAGTGAAGCTTATAGAGCAAATCCATATTGATATTGGACTCGTGTTAGGTGCTTGGAGTGTCGCATATAGGCTAAATCGAAGAAATATGTGAAATTTCTCTGATCTGATTTGATTCCCTCAGTACACCCTGTATATGTACAATGTGACGTTTTTGACTTTTCTATATTCGTAATCAACGGTTCAAGAGAAAAAGTTTAAGACCATCACCGCAACTATAGCATGAAGGATTCACGAGAAATCTGATTTTTAAATTTTTTTGTCACATCGATATTTCAGTTTTTCGAGTCAAGTGGCCATGGAGCTTTTACGACAATGCCTCTCGCTTCCAGAAGCTCTATCTCAAAAACCATAGGTCGCAGAAAGGTCATTTAAAAACTATTTCGTAGGGAATTTTATTGGTTTCAAAATGTCTTCTCACAACTTTTGCTGTCAGATGGCCCAAAATCAAGATATTCGGCAAAAACCACGCTGGTGCACTTCTTGTTGATGATGGCGACATGACGCCGGCATTTCCGAAAGGGGGGAAATTAGTATGTCAAAACCTAAGCTACACAGATCGTTTTAAGCTAGTTTCCAGCCAGGAAACAATTATTTCCTTATTGAGCTGATTTTTGCTCCCTGGCGCCTGGACTAATGTGATGTCTGGCTGAGGCTATATGGAAGCTGGCTGGGAGCGCCGTAAAAACCGCGACCCAAAACCAACCGTGTCAACGTTCCTCCATCGATTTCTTCACTTTGCAGCATGATTGTCGTGATTTGTGCGTTTTCAAACCAGACTTTTGTTTGGCTCGGAATGAGCAGTGATCGCAGTGGAACCAAACGATTTCTTCTTCCGTGGCATGCTGCAGCATGTGCACTCTCAAATGCGACTTTAGTTTGGCTCGGTACGAACAATTGTTGCACTGGAACCAGTTTATTTCTTCATTTGTGGCATGTTTCAATTTGTGCGTTTTCAAAGAATCCTTCCGCATGGTTTGGTACGAGCACTGGTCGCAGTGGAACCAGTCGATTTCTTCTTTCCTGGCATGCTGCAAAATGTGCCTCTTCAATTGCCTCTTGTGTTTGGCTCGGTATGAACAATTGTTGCAATGGAACCATTTGATTTCTTCACTGGTAGCATGTTGCAATTTGTGTTTTTTCAAAGAAACCTTCAGGTTGGTTCGGTATGAACACTGATCGCAGTGGAACCAGTTGATTTCTTCAGTTGCAACATGCTGCAATTTGTGCGTTTTCAAAGCGGACTTATATTTGGTTTGGTATGAGCAATGATCGCACTTGAACCAGTTGGTTTCTTCTTCCGTGGCATGCCGCAACATGTGGCTTTTCAAATAGGACTTCTGCTTAGCTCGGTACGAACAATTGGTACACTGGAACCAATCGATTTTTTCATTTTTAACGTGTTGCAATTTGTGCCTTCCCAAACAGCTCTTCCGCTTGGTCCGGTATGAGCAGTGATCGCATTGGAACCATTCAATTTCTTTAGGGACATGCCGCCGTAACATGTGGTCTTTCAAACGGCCCTTCGATTTAGCTCGATACGAACAATTGTTGCACTGGAACCACTTGATTTCTTCGTCTGTCCTTGTCTCATGCGTCAAAATATGCCTGTTCAGATTTGATTTTTGTTTACTTTTGAACGAACATTGAGAACAGTGGAACCAATTGATGTCTTCGTCTGCAGTATGTTGCATCATGTGTTTGTACAGATTTGATTTGGTTTTACTTTGGTACGGGCAATGGGTACATTGGACCCAATTGGTCTCTTTAGCATGCTGCATCTTGTTATGCCTTACCAAATCTGACTTCTGCTTGGTTTGGTAATAACAATCGTTGCACTTGAACCAATTGATGTCTTCATCCGCAGCATGTCGCAACATGTGCCTTGTCAGGTCTCCCTTCAATTTACATCGGAACGAACAGTGAGTACACTGGAACCAATTTATTTCTCCATTTGTAGCATGTTTCATACTGTGTGATTTCAGGGAAGACTTGTGTTTGGTTCGAAATGAGCACTGATTGCACTGGAACCAATTGATTTCCTCGTTAATTGCATGTATCAACATGTGCTTTGTCAAATTTGACTTCCATTTGGTATGGTAAGGACACTCGCAGCATGTGAATTTAGTTTTTTGCGAGGTTTTTTGACGTTTACCCTCGCGTTTGCCATGTGTTCGCAACATTGTTTTCAATTTTGTAACGGCTCTGGATGTTCTAGCGTCTCTTTGATTTGAGCCTAGCGGCTCTACACTTCCGGCATTTTCCGCTACGCCCCGTGGCAACGCTTTCTTGCACAAATCATGATGTTTCACAAGAAATAAGCTCGAATCAGATTTGAACCTGCAGTAGTCACAAGATCTGAATTCTTCACAGATCGTTACACTTACATGTTTATCGGCCCCGGGACTGTGTGCTTGTTTGCAATGTTCATACAACTCGAACTGATAGTAACTCTTGCGATCGCAACAGATGCAAGTGAACTGTTGCGGTTCGACAATTGCGTGGAACAATTCTGCCGCATAAACCTTCTTGTGGTTCCTCTGAATGTGGTGGTTAAGTTGGAAGACGGATGCAGTCTGATGCGGACAATGCGAACAGCCGAACATTTCAACAGGTGAGGATGGATTTAACCTGCATATCACGATAGATAAGCAGATATATCAAGCTTGGAAAAAGCACGAAAGAATTTTTATTGATAACTTACATTTTGTGGTGATGTCACGGCTATTCAGATGCAGTGCCAACGGGAAGCAATGGGAGGCATGGACGATTTTGCTCCCGCCAGGACGCGCTGCAGTTGGTTGGGACCTCTAGGGATTTTATCTAGCCTAGACTGCATAAACAAGCGCGCTGTGTCAAATCGTCAAATCAATAAACGTCAAATATTCAGAAATGTCACCGTGAACATAAATTATAATTTTTGAATCGTATCGTTGAATCGTTCATGAGGATGCCGTAGGCTCTTGCGACGAGGGTCAGGATGCGGCCCCAAATTCCGGGTGAGCTCAGTTTGACTGCCGAAGAAAAAAATACATTTTTATTCACTTTTATCGTAGACCCGGGCCCGGTATGGTACTCTGGAGAGGTAAATAGATGCTCTGAATAAGCCCTTCCTGCTCCATTCTACCAGACAGATGGAGACAAGAATCATCGAAAAACATTGACATTCCTGAGGTGCATGAAGGGATCTAGGTTATGTTGGTTCTATGTTGAAGTTTTGAACTTGTTCAGTTAAGTAATTATGTTCACAGCGTTGTGCGTAGTATACGAAAATCAAACACATGAAATACAGTTCCTCAATCAGCCAGGGCATTTCACTTTATTACAATAATTCAAACCATCACTTTACAGAGAGTTTTCCACATTGCTACAAAATTGTGCCTGATGCCTTGCCATGGGTAGGTATATTTTGCTTGCCTACTATCATGCAGCTTACGTCCGGCTTGTAGATAGAAACTGCGAAATGATTTCAAACTCATTGGAACGTATTGATGATAGAATGATGGACTTAACTACCTCGACTTCATTGAGTGGAAGGGCGACTCTTGTATTGGTGATACCGAAATGTCCTGCTGGTTCTCGTATAGTATAGTCTAATTTCTCTGTCCGTTATCCATGTGCTAGGGTGAAGCAGAAGTGGCTTATTCACAGCATCTATTATTTGCCTCTTCAGTAGATACCATACCCTCAGGTCTATAGTAGTAAACAAAAATGAATTTTTGCCTTTGGCAGTCAAACTGAACTTGACCGAAGTTGAACGGAGCCCTGCTTAAACATGATAGCTTGGGACCACTGTGGGTTGCATTTATCGTGTCACCGGCCGGGGATTTTGTCTCGCACGAACCACCAGACGGCCCCGCGCTGCTTCGCTCGCATTTGCCCTGCCTTTCAAACGACAAGCACCCGGTAGGTATCGGTGACACTAACACCATGCGACGACAATAAACAATAAAGATAGGTTAGGTTCAGCTCTGACAAGCAATGACAACTGCAAGCTTGACCTTGGACTTGACGTTGACATTTCCGGACTACCGGGTGTCCCGTAGTCCAGTGAAATGCAGGTATTTATTTTGTGTTCTAAAGTTATATTGTTCATTTCATTTTATTTCCTCTTGTTAACTTTTGATTTTGAATTATTTTTACTTTGAATTTCTATTTGACTTCTATTTGTTTATTTATTGTTTATTGTTATTTTTATTATCGAAAAATCTCTCAAGTTAGTAGATTTAGTATTCAGCGGTTAGTTGAGTAGCCATGCTAGACCTCGCCGCTGGTACACAGTATATTTTTGGTATTGTAGTCTGTATGAATAAAGACATTATTATTATTATTATTATTATTATTATTTGGTCCCAAACCTATGTCGCGCCCTCTGGAATGCGTTTGCGAGAATGCCTCCCATTCCGTCATAAGGCCAAGGTTTCTCGAGTTGTGGGGCCACGACTCGTAGTTTGGAGAACGAAAACTGACGAAGTTGCGGAAAAGAATCACCATTTAGTGCCGGACCCACTACATCCGACGGGTCCACGTAACGGTCACGATTCATGACCATTGTTCACGGAAACGACAAAGACCACTAAAAACCCACCACGGGAAACTTTCAGCTGTCACAACTCCGGTTTGAGGTTAGGTCTGTCCTGAAACTGTCGCTCGAACCCACAACTGCCTCTGGCTCTATGTAAGCGAGGACGACCACCATCTTCACCGGCCATCCAACAGCCCCACCACCAGCACTCGACGCTACGTCACAAGTCAGATCGGCCAGCACTTTCCTTCCCCTCTCCGAGGGAGCCAGTGGGAGTACACCCAAACTGCCATCATCGAGGAAGACAACATGGCGTTGTCGACCACCGAGAAAACGGGGTGAGCCAGCCATCTTTCCATATTTCTTACAGTTTTAATCTTCTTGATCCGGTTATCATTACGCGTGGCATAGTCGACTCCTGTAGAATGAGATCTCATTAAACAAACAAGCGACCTCGTCGAGTTCTGGTCGTACCATATCCAGACTGGGTGATAGTCCGACATCCCTCCTTGAACTGTAGGCCCTCGAAAAGGGCTTGGTTTTTCCACCTTCCACCGGCGTCGCACGCCTCTGGAATTGAGACCTCACGTAGTCAAGAGCGAATAAAAGTCGCTCATTCATTATGTTACCTTGTATTTGCTTGTCCTTGGTGTAACATCACTGTAATTATATTTATATAATCCCGGCGGTGCTGTTTGTTTTGTATTCAATACCCTAGGCTGGAACGATAACAAACCTGTGGCTTGAACTCCATCGAAATTAGCGTGGCTGTCATCTTTGACAGGACAACTGTCACTTTGACAGTCCCTACCGAACGAAGAACACAAAAGACACTAACACCGTGCCGATTTTGGAAATAGGTCTACACGACGCCCAATCCAATCTATTTTCGATCTCGGTTGGATTTTTTCAAAAAAAGTCGATCCCGTAGCAGAAATGAGTTTTTGAGTGGGGTCCTGCATCGAAAGCGAGTCGTCCTGGTCAAAACATGGCAGAGAGGTCTTCTCGGGTGGCGACGGCTGAAGGGAATTTTGGAAGTTCATAACGCCCGACAGCCCCGACTGGAAAATGGTGGAATACTGCAACTGCAGACTTAATTTGACCCTTTTGTTGTGTTGCTTCCTGCCAAATTTGGTTTTAATCCATCGAAGAGATTTTGAATACTTAATTAAATGAGTGAAGTTTTGAACTTTCACAATTTTGAATATTTGACAGATGACAGATGAGAAATGCGAGGAGAAATGCTTCCAACTGTTCCGGCAAATGCCGCAAGAATGTGGTGAATTAAGAATAAGAATAAGAATAAGAATAAGAAGGATTTATTTCCAACAGGCAAAAGTGCCCAGTCATAGGAAAATACAACAATAGATTAATCACAGAAGAAAATCACTAGTCACAATAATTTAAAATACTGGTCTGTATAACATTAAAGGAATCAAAGAAAATATCACAGTCTGTCGAATGTCTATTATAATTGCTGCACACAGTGTATATCGGACTCCTGATTAAAGCATTGCTGTTGGGAGTGTCGCAGTAAAAAGTAGAATGGTGTCTCGCATTTAATCGAGGCACCAAAAATTTGAGTCGCTCAAGAAGCTCTGGGCAGTCGATAGAATTCTGTATTAAATTGTACAAAAATCTGACACTCAACACTGTGTGTCTTTTCTCCAGCGAGATAACCTCGTGCCTGATCAACAACAAATTGTGGTCGAACCCCTGAGGAGGATACACACCATCAAGCGTGAATGACAAACATTTTAAGAATCTTCTCTGGACTGATTCTAGTCTGTTCACGTGAGTGCTGTATATGGGATACCAAATCAATGAAGCATATTCCAGCTTTGATCTTACTAGACTGCAATAAAGTGCTTTGAGACAAGAAGCACTCTTGAACTCTCTGCAGGTGCGATATACGAAACCAAGCATCCTGAGTGAAGACGAAATTACATCATCCACGTGATACCTGAAAGAAAAAGAACTGTCAAAGACGACTCCAAGATCCCTAACAACCTCACCACGCCTTACGACCACCCGGCCTATATTATAGTCATGCGTGACTGGTCTCAGCTTTCTGGTGAATGTGACCACAACGCACTTATCAACGTTCAGAGAGAGGCCGTTTCCACTGCACCACTCACAAACAGCATCCACACATCTCTGCAATGCAGCACAATCAAACATCGTATCTATCGTAGAGTAAATTTTCAGGTCATCAGCGAACATCAGCTTATTACAGCTTATTGCCTCAGCTAAGTCGTTTATATAGATTAGAAACAGCAGTGGTCCCCACTTGGCACCCTGAGCAACTCCAGAAGTTGGAACATATGGACCGGACCTAGTGAAGCGACACGTGACACGATGCTCTCTATCAAAGAGATAGGAGCGAAACAACTGCAACAGTGGTGAGGAAAAGCCAAGTCTATCAAGCTTACGCATCAGCAGGTTCAGATCTATCTGATCAAAAGCCTTAGAAATGTCCGTGTAGATCACGTCGACCTGTCCGTGCGAATCCAAAACCTCAGACACATGCTGCGAAAAGCATGCCAGATTCGTGACGGTGGATCGCTTCTCCATAAAACCATGCTGAGACAATGAAATGTGACCCTTGACCAATGGGTAAATCTGATCATAAAGAATGATATCAAAAAGTTTAGCAAAATTAGAGAGAAGGGAAATGGGTCGGTAATTGTTCAGCATTGTGGAGTCACCTTTCTTCAGCACTGGACAGACGCGCGTTTGCTTCCAGATCTTGGGATAAGTTGAAGTAGATATAATCAAATTGAAGAGGTATTGTAGTGGATCGGCAAAGACGCGGGAGCAGTCCCGAACCAGAAAACCAGGTATCATATCCTCACCCGAGGTCATATTATTTTTCAACTTTCTTGATGCTCTGACTACATCATCCTCAGTCACCGGCACCGTACCAACACAGCCCCGAGTTCCACCCCCGGAGAAAAGTCTAAAGTCTAAATTAACCTCCAAATGTGGTGTTGAGTGACAGAAAAACGTCAAAGTTAAAATCAATTGTATTTTATGGGAAAGACAGCAGAGCTTATGAATAATGAGCAGGCAAGAAAAAGCGGATTGCGCCCACCAGCTTTTCCAAAAAACGACTTGGATCAGCCTGTAGATGAAAAGCTCGCACACCCAACCGTTTCCGGAAACCTCCCTGATAAACTCTTTTTTTTTGAGGATATAAAGGTAGATAAATTCACATAAAAAAAATCGAAATTACCAGAACACTCTGAGGTCACTAGGTACTTTCCATTTTTATGAGCTTTGACAGTGCTTGTTACTTATGTTTGCTGAATGGTTATAGGCAGTGATGTAAAATACTCGGATTTTTATATTTAAGGGTAATACCGGGTATTTACCCTGAGTATTTACCCAAAATTGGGTTGCTAATAGGGCATCTATTTTCATTATTTGTTATCAACAATTAGAGAAACAACAACAAACAATAATGATTTTTGCTCACAGCAGCAAAATAATAATAAGTGCTTTTGGATGTTATGTTTATAAAGCCTTAGAACTTGGAAAAAGAAATCATTTAACCTTCAACCGCCAACATTGTCAACCGCGCTGTCAACAGTGTCAACTTTTCTGTCAAACTGGGTAGGGTGGGTAAATATCGCTCGGGAAAATACCGGGTAAATACCCGACTCACATCACTGGTTATAGGTAAGTAATTATTTTGGAGGCTTTACAACTTCATTGTGATGAAAAAAAAATGAGCCACCAGTTTTCAAGAGTCACTTTTTTTCAATTGCAACTAACTTATACAAAGATGATTAACAACTTGTGAAGTTTCTGAATTTGATTCTATAAAAATATTCAATTTTTTTTTAATCGTTTTTCTCCTTAGCGATAGGTAATAGGTCCCGTGAGTAAATGGAGGAGAGACGGTCGAAGCAGCTTGACATCAAAAGGGCGATCTCAAACCGGACGTCACACTTTTCAGTTATCCATCTTATTCCGTCAAATACCATTTTTTCATATATATTCTCGTATATTCCCAATATTAGGTTATGTTTCATGTCCTCAACAGCCGCTTCCCAGGCAGTAGCCAGAAGCCTGAAGCTACTCTGAAGCGAACTGCTCCTGAACGCTCCATGGTTGGAAGCTGTTTTCGCACGTCTCATAGGCCATCCACAATGATGTTAATGTTAACGTAACGTTATCGGCAATGGTAATGTTAGCATTCAAAGCAACGAGTTTCAATGGTAATGATTACCATTGCCGCTAACATGATTGTGAACGTCACCATTTGAAACTCGTTGCTTTGAATGCTAACATTACCATTGCCGATAACGTTACGTTAACATCATTGTGCCTATCAGACGCATGCAGTTGTAGTTCCTTCATTCGTAGCGTGACGTTGTGACATGTGCTTCTTCAAATGCGCCTTTTGTTTGGCTCGGTACGAGCAGCTGTTGCATTGGAACCAGTTGATTTCATTCCCGGCATGTTGCAACATGTGTTTTTTCAATTGCGACTTTTGTTTACTTTGATACAAACATTGGTTGCACTGGAACCAGTCGATTTCTTCAATCGCGGCATGTTGTAACATGTGCCTTTTCAAGTTCGACTTCAGTTTAGTTCGGTACGAGCAGTTGCTGCATTGGAACCAGTTGATTTCTTCATTCGCAACATGTTGCAACATGTGTCTTTCCAATTGCGACTTACGTTTGCCTCGATACGCGCACTGGTTGCACTGAAACCAGTTGATTTCTTCAGTCGCAGCATGTTGTAACATGTGTCTTACCAAATATGACTTTTGTTTAGCTTGGTACGGACAATGATTGCACTGGAACCAGTTGATTTCTTCATTGGCAGCATGGTACAACACATTGTGTCTTTCCAAATGTGACTTCTTTATGGCTCGATACGAACAACGGTTGCATTGGAACCAGTTGATTTCTTCATCGGCAGCATGATACAAAATGTTGTGTCTTGTCAAATATGACTTTTGTTTGGCTCGGTATGAACAATGTTTGCATTGGAACCAGTTGATTTCTTCATTCACAGCATGTTGCAACATGTGTTTTTTTAAATGCGACTGTAGTTTGGCTCGGTACGAACAATGTTTGCACGGGAGCCAGTTGATTTCTTCATTCGTCACATGTTTGCACAGCATGTGTTTTTTCAAGATCGACTTGTGTTTAGCGCGGTACGAACAATTGTGGCATTGGAACCAGCTGATTTCTTCATTCGCAGCATGTTGCAACATGTGTAGCTTCAATTGCTGCTTGAGTTTACCTCGATACAAACAATGGTTGCATTGGTGCCATTCGATTTCTTCATTCGCAGCATGTTGCAACATGTGTTTTGTCAAATATAGCTTTTGTTTAGCTCGGTACGAGCAATGGTTGCATTGAAACCAGTCTATTTCTTCATTGGCAGCATGACGCAACATATTGTGCCTTCTCAAATGAGACTTGTTTTTAGATCGGTACGAACAATGATTGCATTGGAACCAGCTCGTTTCTTCATTAGCAGCATGTTGCAACATATGTTTTGTCAATAGCGATTTTTGTTTACCTCGGTACGAACAAATTTTGCATTGGAACCAGTTTATTTCATCATTCCTGGTATGTTTAAATAATATGTGTCTTTTCAAGTTTGACTTATTAGCTCGGTACGAACAATGACTGCATTGGAACCAATTCGCTTCATCTGTAGCATGTCTATTATTTACCACGTATCTCAATTCTGATCCTCGCTTGGCTTGATGTGGAGGGTGGCTGCGTTCAAACCCATCCATTCTTTTATTTGCATTATGCATCGTCATGTTCAGTTCAATTACTTCAACACCTCTGATAACAGCCCCTTTCAAATGTGGCGCTTCAACACTTCCAGCTTCTGTCGTTTCTTGTGACTTTCCTATCGGCTTCTTTCCACACATATCCTGATGTATGAATAGAAATAAACTCGAACATGATTCGTATTTGCAATCGCCACACGGATATCTTCCACTTGCTTCGCAAAATGTTCCATTTTCATTGTTCCCAGTCTCCAGATTGTGTACTTTTTTGTAATGTTCGTACAACTCGAACCGATAGTAGCTCTTGTAGTCGCAATAGATGCAAGAGAACTGTTCCGGTTCGGAAATAGCATGGAACAGTTCGGTCGCGGAAACGTTGCTGTGGTTCCTTTGGACATGGTTGATGAGTTGGAAGACTGATCCAGTACGATGTGGACATTGCGAACAGTTGTACTTTTCAACTATTTCGGTCGGTTCTAACCTAAAAATAGCAGGGAAATGGGACTTTATATCGAGATTATTCAAGAACGGCATCCATGCTACCAGCTTACATTTTATGATGACGATTATGATCAATCAAGAAGTGATTACAGTTGCAGCACGCAGGAGGAACAATACTTCAATTGACCGTTAAACGGACGTCACGGAACGCACTTGAAAGTGAGGTTAAACCATTGCGTTCCAGTTTTAACATGTCAGTCGCGAATGTTCATCGGCGGACCTTCCAGGGAAAGAGCGAAAGAACTAATAAATCTTATAGCAAGAAGTCAAGAACCAGCTAAGATGAGGCAGTTTGACTACATATTTACGGGACACTGTTCGCCCATGAAACATCTTAGATGCTACCATAAAGGTAAAAGATGACCACGACTGTAGGCTATGTAGCGAAGAGGAGGAAATTCCGCTCCACATACTATGTCAGTGCCCTGCTGTTGGAGCAGTCAGACACTCGTACTTTGGGGCTATATACTTACCTATATAGAACCAGAGGAGATAACAAGCAAACCCGTAAGTCTCGTACTCAACTTTTTTGAGGCAATGGGGCTTATGGAATAAACATCCAAGGGGCGCAATAAACTGTTGTTTCAGTGCAAGCAGGGGGTACGAACCTATAAACACAAAAGAATAATAAATAAAATGAATAAGTACCTAGGTATTGTAATGGGACAAAGGGGTAGCTTGAAATTATAAGAAAAAAAAAACAAGAGGAAATTATAATTTGGGACAAATTAGTTTTGGGTTGAGGAATGCAAAATATATCGATTTGTTGCCGACTGGCCTCGGGGTGACACGAGACTCCGGCATCGGTTTTGTGAGACGGTGGTGGAAACAGGAAGGGTCCAAGAAGAGAGCCGGGGTGGGTAAGGATCATACGTAAGGATTCGCGTGGTGGCAGTCAAGAAGGGCAGATGTGTGGGAGAAAAGAAAAACTAATATTGTTCAAGAAGAGTAAATAAGAAAAGTGCTAAAAACACTGTGATTAATTGTAGTGTACCAGTTACGAGGGGAGGAGATGTTGAGGCAAGTCTGATTTCCATTTGTAATCAAAGGCTAATTGTTTGATGAGTTCAAAGTAATTGTTAGATATGGGTTATAAATGATGATAGGTTTTGTTTTGATCTTTTGAACAGCCATGATAAGCGTCAAGCCGATTTCAATTCCCTGTAGTTGCTTTGAGCTTTTAAATGCGGCCCCTTGTTTTCAGATAACTACCTTCAAGACACCAGAAAAAGGGTGAAAACCTCAGTAACCCTTCAAGAGATTTAGCTTTCTACAGAGCATGATTTTGTAGACTCTATTAGCTTGAGACAAGCACTAGCAGTATTTATGCAAATCAAATCTGAGCAAAATCTTGATCACGCGTTAGTTTCCCCCACAGAGTAAAATATTTAACCCTTTCGCACGACAAGGAGTTTATGGACATTCAAGATAATAAGCTAGCGTTCCAAACAAAGAGAACCTCTCAAGAACAATGCCAAAAAATTCAGTGTCGTTTCGAAACACTTCAAGATAAGCAAAGAAAGTGATATAAAATTTTGCAGGCTAATTAATTAGAGGCTCATTGCGATGACTTGTACCCATGAGTGTGAATTTGCGTAAAGGTATTGAACCTAGCGTGAAACAGAGTTGTTGGATAAGTCTGTACCTAAGTTATAATAAACCACAGCCCCAGCCTGATATAAACAAATTCATGGAATGTCAACACTCAAAGTTCATGTAAATTATTTGATCAATAATTAAAATAATGGCTATGATTTCGAAATACCAAGACTTACTATGACGCTTAAAGCTCTGTTGAGCCCCCTTATTGCGTCTTCTTCTGGCATTCGAAACTTTGGTGTGTTGTCTTGTATTTTCTTGGTTAAAAAGTCAAGGTTTTAGTGGAAACCCTTTTCTTTATAAAGGTGTTGATGTTTCCTCAAAGTCTTGCTACAGGTTTTGAATATTTTCATGCTCTGTGCTCTTCTATACTTTCTTTGGATGCTCAAGATCCTGGCGGGCTCTCTTATACCTCCATGCGCTGTTAGCACGTAGGCTGTTAGTCATGACTCCTGCAACTCTCTCGACTCTTTTGTGACTTATGGCTTCACGTTGTTTTAGAACTAGATGGTAACTTGGTTTTGGATGAAAAAGCTGTTCAAAGAAAGCCTCTTTTCTTCTCGTAAAATAGTCATGTCGAATACCACTCGAGATAAAATTTTGAAGGCAAAATTTTTCTCTTGTAATATTAAAATTTGTTGCTTTTCGGCAATATCGCTCATGACATTTAATCAAAACTACTCGCATGTCATAACAATCGAAAAATTTTGCCGACAAAATTTTATCTCTAGTGATATTAAATACGACAAGACAACTCGCCGACAGGACAACTCATCGACAAGACAACTCGCCGACAGAACAACCCATCGACAAGACAACTCGCCGACAGAACAGCTCATCGACAAGACAACTACTCTTCGACAGGACAACTCGCCGACAGGACAACTGGCCGACCAGAAAACTCACCGACGAGACAACTCGACGACAGGACAATTAATTAAAGGTGCTAGGACAATTATTCGCGCGTACAATTCTTCACACCGGGGGGCCACATAGGGCTCTGAGAAGCTTAATGAGGCACAAAGGAGCTTTCTGAGATTCCAGAAACTTTGAGAAATCAGAAGGGGGCACCTGGTCTGCCAACGATAATTAAAGACACAAGGGGGCTCAATAGGGCTCCAGACGATACTTGAAGATACAAGGGGACTCAGTAGGACTTGGAACGCTTCAATGTAGACACAAGAGAGGAGAGGCCTCTTAAAATCGGACAAAGGCCTGGCGGGTTCGCTGGGGCTCTGAATGACACTTTAGGACACGAGAGGGCCCCGTAGAACTTTGACCAACACATTAAGACTAACAGGAGCTAACTAGAGCTTGGGAAACTAACACATTGTAAAATGGGGCTCAGCAGGGCTACAAATGAAACATATAGACAAAGGGGGGCCACGTAGGGCTCTGAGAAACCTGAGAAGGTACAAAGGAGGTTTCTAAGATTCCAGAAACATCAAAAAATCAGAAGGGGGGCACTTGGGCCGCAAACGATAATTGAAGACACAAGGGGCTCAATAAGGCTCCAAACGATACTTGAAGATAAAAGGGGGCTCAGCTGGGCTTGAAATACTTTGATGTAGACATAAGGGGGGATAGGGCTCTGAAAATCGCAAGAAGGCCTGACGGGGCTCACTAGAACTCCAAATAATACTTAAAGACAAAAAAGGGGCCCTGAAGGACTTCAACCAACACATAGTGACTCACAGGAGCTAACTAGAGCTTTGAAAACTGAAGCAATGAAAAAGAGGCCAGCAGGGCTACAAATGAAACAAAAAGACACAGGGGGGCACATAGGGCTCCGAGAAACCTAAGAGGGTACAAGGGAGCTTTCGAGAATTCCAGAAACTCCAGAGAAATCAGAAGGGGGTCACCAAGGATGCCAACAATAATGATTGATGACACAAGGGGGCTCATTAGGACTCCAAACGATATTTGAAGATACAAAGGGGGTTTAACAGGGCTTGAAAGGCTTCAATATCGAGTTCAATATAGACTTAAAGCAGGATAGAGCTTTGAAAATCGCAAGAAGGCCTGCCTGGCCCACTAGGGTTCCAAACGACACTTGAAGGCACGAGGGGGGCCAGTAGGATTTCGACCAACACAAGAAGACACAGGAGCTAACTATAGAGCTTTGAAAACTAATGCAAGGTACAAAGGAGCTCAGCAGGGCTACAAATGCGACATGAAAACAACGGGGCCTAATAGGGCTCTGAGGAACCGTCCAAGGCATAAGGGCGAAGCAAATCTCCAGAAAATTTGAAGATACCCAAGATGGTTCATCAAGATCCCAAACGATACTTGTAGAGACAGGGGTCTCAGCAAGGCCTGAAACGCTACGTGAAAACTCAGTGGGGAATAGGGCTTTGAATTTTACACTCACACTGGGCCTGATTACAGTTCCAAATTTTCCGGCGAAGAATTGTCTGGCTAAGAATTGTCGGTGAGTTGGGTGTCGGCAAGTTACCCTGTCGATGAGTTTTCCTGTCGATGAATTGTCCTGTCGGCGAGTTGTCTTGTCGGCGAGATGTCTTGTCGGTGAGTTGCCTTGTAGGTGAGTTTTCCTATCGGTGAGTTGTCCTGTCGGTAAGTTGTCTTGCCGATGAGTTGGGTGTCGGCAAGTTATCCTGTCGATGAGTTGGGTGTCGATAAGTTATACCAAACCCCCTCATTTCCCGAGTGGCCCGACCAATGTTAGTTATGATCCACATAAAAGGAGACGTGATCGAGACCCAGAAAACTACCGCAGAATCGCTCTAACAATATCTTCAAATTATTCACTCAATAATTATACTCCACCCATTCACGTCTCACCAACTGAGACGTACAACTTCTTAATTTCTACACGGACAAACGGACAGATAGATAGACAAACAGACAGACGGACAAACCGGCCATATAAGCGTCATTTTCTTACAAAAATGCGCTAAAAACGAGGGTGCATGCTTGGATAATTATTGATTTGTTTTAAACTCCGTGATCCAACTTCATCTCCGTCTACCCAAAAGGAAAATGTAGGTACCTACCTACGCGTGTTTTGTTGACTTCTAAGCCGCATTTGATTCGGTTGATCTTCTTTGGAGAAAATTGATTTGACGAACCGGTTCAAGAATTATTTATCAATTAATTACCTTTTCAAGTATTTGATTATTCAATTTAGATGTGTAACTATAAAAGTTTTTCAACAGGCATCTGATGCGTCACCCGTGGCATGCAGCCTCAGCATGTGCTTTTTCAAGGATATCGCGTGTTTCACCCGGTAAGGACACTTTTCACAAAACAACCATTTGATTTCTTCGGCCCTGGCGTGCGTCTGCATGTGCCTCTTCAAGTTTCTCTTCTGTTTGCTACGATGCGTGCACCTGTCGCAATGGAACCATTCGACATCTTCGTCGGCGGAATGCTTGTTTACGATGTGGCTCCTCAAGTGGGCAGGCCTTTTGGCGCGGTACGAACACTCGGAGCAATGATGAGTCCACTCATCCTTGTCCGAGGCGTGGGTCTTCATGTGATTTTCCAATTGTTTGCCTTTTCCGACGCGGCAAGAGCACACGCTGCATTCGATTTCGTCGTGCGTCAGCATGTGCCTCTTCAAACACCATTCTTCTTTGCCTCGATACGAACATAAGGCGCACGGGAACCACCTGATCTCGTCGGCTGCGGTGTGCCTCAGCATGTGCCGTTTCAATTCGTACTTTGTTTTGGCTCGGTAAACGCATCGGGCACAACTGAACCAGTCAATGTTTTCAGCGACAGCGTGCTTGAAAAGGACGTGTTGCTTCAAGCTCCCGGCCTGTTTGGTGCGGTAAGAACATTTGGGACAGTAAGTCCACTTAATTTCTTCGGCTGAAGCATGAATCATCACCATGTGACTCATCAGATTTCTCCTGCGTTTGGCTTTATAAGAACATTTGCTGCAGCGCAGCCATTCGATTTCTTCAGCTGTGGCATGCGTTAGGATGTGATTTTTAAGCTCGTATGGCCATTTGACACAGAAAGCACACTTGGGACAACGAATCCGCTTGATTTCATCGGCCCTGGCCTGCTTGAGCAGGTGCTCCTTCAAGTTGGTATGATGAAAACTACTTTCCAATTTTGAATCATTCGAATTTTCTAATTTTATGCTAGGACCAGATTTTGTCGTTACACTCGTTTGAGGCATGTCATCTGACTTCGACGATTTTAGCGGCAGTTTACATGAATCGGTATGTTTGCAGAGAGATAAACTTGAAAGGCTTCTGTAACCGCAATATTCGCAAGTAAACGTTCCAAATACTGCATCAAACTGATCCCTTCTACAATAATAATCTCTTTCTGCGAGATGGCTTACAGAGTGTTCATATTGACTGAGCTTGTAATGACTTTTGGAGCCGCAAGTGATACAAAAATACTGTTCTGGTTCCACAATGGCCTGGAATGGTTCGGCTGCGTGATCGTAACTTTTGTGATGGTTTTGGATGTGATGGTCGAGTTGGAACTGCCAAACTGTTCGATGCGAACATTGCGTACAACAAAGTGTCGCGTTTTCTAGGGTCGATTCCAACCTAAAATTCAAACGGTCACTTAAAAAGAACGAGTCTATGAATCAAACAAATTCATGTATACTTACATTTTACAGCATCCGGTAATACGTGACCGCTGCTATTTATTAGCCATGTTTGTTCAACAAAAACCGACATAAACAAAAGTGAAGTACCTATCACCTGCTTGATCACAGCATGTATTAGGGTTGCTAGATTATCGACAGCTTTGGCTGTACAAGGGTTACGCAATCATCCGTTGCTAAGGGCCGGTGGGAGGGGCTAAAATTCAGCTATGTGTCAAAATTTATCATGAGCGGAGAGAAAAGGGAATTTGCGGGGTCCGGTGCTGTTGCTTGATGTCCGCAACCGAACATACATGAAAATTTCATTCATATAGCGGCATAAAAGACGTGTTTTGAAACTCATCGGGCAAAACATATCCACCCCTCACACGAATTTGTACACCTAAATCCAAAATAAACACGCTCTTGACAGCTAGAGCCCGTTGAGACGGACGCCTATGGCCTTCCGTGATGCCGACAGACGTCAGTCCCTAACTCCGTGAGGCCGATCGGTAAACAAACGCTCGGCCAGAATGCGGTACCCTTACTTCGGCCGACTGGTCGCGTGATAATTAGGTTCCCTAGCATGTATCACAGCACAGCGCCCTCTAACGATTTTACGTTTCACGTAATTTATGTTGAACAAGAAGTGAGATAGATGGTGAGAAGATTCTTTGGTGAGAAGTGAGAATCAAAGAACAGTCGAGCAGTCAAGCCAAGAACCACCAAGCCACGGGTCATAGGGATCAGTGCGTGCTTTCCACCTAGCCCCAAGTTCGGCACACCTGCCATTTACGCATGTGCGGGTTCCAAACGGTGCTTTCCATCTACGTGTTCCTACCAGGGTTGCCAACTTAGTAGAATTTCTACTAGATCTGGTAGATTGGAGTACCTATCTAGTGAGCATATTTTCAATCTAGTAGATAGTAGAAAATCTGGAGGTTTTGAACAAAAATGGTAGAAAATCTAGTAAATTTTGTTCTTTTTTACTCAAGATAATACTTAATTCTTACATTTTTAGTTTGAATTATGATGAATATTATCTTTCCTAAATTGTCACGTTGCGCCACCTATGCTCGCAAGAAACAATTTCCACACCAAATGACGTTTGGTGTCAAACGAGATGCAATGTCAAATAGCCATAGCCAACCAGAAATGTCAGCCCTGCTCTCTTCAAGTTAAACGCGGCAACGGGAACCAACCAAAAAAAACAAAAGTTTTGTGCAGAGCTTTGAATAACTTACCATCTTCATCTCTTGTTGATATTTTGGAGTCTGTCTAAATGTCCACCACTGATTCTGTGGTATTATTGTTATTGTTCTAGTTAATTTGTTCAATTTTTTTCGAAAATGTAATTTATTTTCTGTTTGTACCTGGGGTTCCCAAACAGGTGGGGGAACTAAATGGTATTTTTAGAGTTTTTTTTCTAATTTAGAATTTTTTTTATTTTGTTTTTTTTTAATTATAAAATTTTGATTCGATACAATTGTTCATTTTGAATTATGCTTAAATTACATATCAATTTCATCCCGCTGAACTGATTCAGAAATCCACAGGTAGTAGTAGTATGTATATCAGAAAAGTTAGCTTTAAACTGAAATCGCAAAACGCCTGAATTTTTTTTTCGCTCAAAAACCAAGAGTTCTGTGAGGAAATATGCCTTTTATTATTATCATCATTATGATTATTATTTAAAAAAAAATCGTCTGTGACACTACTCGCTTTACTCGCTTTACTTTACTGGCGAAATTTCTATTTCTAGTAGATTCTGGTAGATTTATATTCAGCTGTTGGTAGATTTATTTTCCCTACTGTTGGCAACCCTGGTTCCTACCATAGACACTCGGTTCTGCGCCGTTCATTGGATCACCTAAAATTTTGTGCCACACTGGGCGCTTTCCATTTAAAACATTTGTGTCGGTTTGTGTCAGCTTGTGTTAGCTTGTGTCGATGAAACAAAGGAACACAGATCAAATGGAACCACGGATAATGGAACGCGTTTGTGTCGGTTTGTGTCGACACAAGTCGACTTGTGTCGCTAAATGGAAAACGCCCACTATGGAACATGTGCCGTCTGGTGGTATTTGTACCGTCTAGGTGGAAAGCACCCAGCGCTTGCCGTGCCGAAAAAAAAAAACGAGAAATCGAAGAATCAGTGGAAATCTCAAAACAAAATGTAAGTGCTCACTGCTCAGTTAGCTGCTAGAGTAAGAATTGTTCATGAATTTGTAATGTATGTCATTAATTGGTACGCCACTGGCTGCCCTGTAATGTCGGTAACTGAATAAATGACAGTCGCTCACGCGGTGTGCATTGACAGCGCGGGATGACGACTACCACTGTCACGATTTGCTAAATGGTGTCTTTTATTAAAACCTCGTACTTAATAAAGTAGCGCCGTTCCTGATCAAGAACCCCGATGTTAAGTGTGGACACAACATTCTGGCGACGAAATGGCTTTGATCGGGAATATTGAGCAGTTCGATGGGCAGGACTTCGAATCGTACTTGGAACGTGTGGAACACCTCTTCGAAGTAAATGTGGTCGAAGACGACAAAAAGGTCTCGTTGTTCATCACGCTGGCGGGAGCAGAAGTTTACAAGACGTTGAAGAATCTGGTAGCCCCGCAGAAGCCCAACCAATTAACGTTTGTGGAAGTCACGACTCTGTTAAAAAAACACTACAGCCCAGCAGTTTCGGAAATGTACGAAAGATTTGTTTTTAACCAGTGTATCCAGAAGAAAGATCAGTCGATTGCGCAGTACATAGTGGAGATTCGTAAACTTGCCAGTACCTGCAATTTCGGGCAGTTCTTGGACGATGCCCTGAGAGATCGATTTGTCTGTGGGATTAGGTCTGAAAACATTCAGAAGAAATTGTTGGCTGACGATGCGTTAACGTTTGCAACAGCATGTCAACAAGCACAAGCAGCGGAATTGGCAAATAGACAAGCTAAATCGCTTGCAGAAGGTGGTGCAGCAGAAGAGCAAGATGTGCACTTTGTTCGGAAAGCTAAGAAACAGCAGTTCAAGAACACGAAGCAGTCGAAATATGGAAATGCAAAAACCAGCACAAAAGCAGAAGTCAAGTGTGGACAATGTGGCCGGAGTCACCCAAAGGACCAGTGTCCTGCAGCTAAATGGAAATGCTATGGTTGCTCCAGGTTTGGCCATATACGGAAGCTTTGTCCAGCTAGTGGCGTCGATGCTGTCGAAGAGTCTGCAGAGTCCGAAGAGAAGGCTGCAGCGGCTGAAGTAAATGAAGATTTATTCGGTCTTCATCATGTGAATGTTCCTGTAAGTTTTCCACATCGAGTTTGCCTGAACGTCAATGGCAAATGGTGCGACTTTGAGGTTGACACAGGAGCATGTAAGACAGTAATTTCGGTGAATAAATTTAAGAATTTGTTTAATGTACCTTTGTCAAAAGTTGCTTACAAATTGAATGTAGTATCTGGTCAAAACATCAAAGCAATTGGTGAATGCAAAGTCACGGTGCGACATCAAGGAGAATTGTACCGATTGGTTTTGACGGTGATAGAGTCATCCAAGGATTTTGTGCCTTTGTTGGGTAGGGATTGGCTGAGTCAATTGTATCCAAATTGGAAAAATACCTTCGAGAGTGAAAAGCATGTCAATTTTGTAAAAGAAAACTTGTGTGGTATTGATGAGCTCAAGAAAGAGTTTCCAGATGTTTTTGATGCAAATTTGTGTAAGCCGATCAATGAATTTGAAGTAAAATTTCAAGTAAAAGATGAGGTGGTACCGGTGGTAAAAAGACCTTATGGAATGCCTTTTGCATTGAGGTCAAAAGTAGAGAAAAAACTGAAACAAATGGAAAAAGTGGGGATTATCAAGAAAGTTAACCACTGTGAATGGGCGGCACCCATTGTAATAGTCCCAAAAAAAAATGGCGATGTGAGAATTTGTTCAGATTTTCGATTGACTGTCAATAAAGCATTAAAGATCGATCAGTATCCGATACCAAAACCAGAGGACATTTTTGCGAGTTTAGCAGGTGGAAAGGTATTCACTGTTTTAGACTTGACAGGTGCGTATCAACAATTGAAAGTACATCCTGAGTTCCAGAAGTATTTGACTGTATCGACACACGTTGGTTTGTTTCAATTCACGCGATTAACTTACGGTATAGCAGCAGCGCCTGCTATTTTTCAGTCGGTAATGGATCAGATTCTAAGTGGAATTCCTGGAAAAGTAAGTTGTTATTTGGATGATATCCTGATCGCAGGTGAGACTGTTGAGGAAGCACAGATGACCGTGAGATTGGTTTTGGAAAGGTTGAGTAAGTTCAATGTGAAGATTAACATGGACAAGTCAAAATTTTTCATGGATGAGGTAGAATACCTGGGTCACAGAGTAGACAGGGAAGGTATACATCCAACAGATGAAAAAGTACGTGCAATCAGGGATGCGCCTGAGCCCAAAGACGTGACGCAGCTACGCGCTTATTTGGGGTTGTTGAATTATTACGGTAAATTCGTGCCCATGCTATCGTCACAGTTGAAACCTTTGTACAGGCTATTGGAAAAAGGTGTAAAATTTGAATTTGACGAAAAATGCCGGAAAGCATTTCTTCTGAGTAAAGAATCAATTACCCAAAGTAACGTGTTGGCACACTACGATCCAAACAAGACGTTGGTTATTTCGTGTGACAGTAGTTCGTATGGAGTAGGCGGTGTTTTAAGCCATAGAGAGAACGGAATCGAAAAGCCAATCATGTTTGTGTCCAGTACGTTGTCGAAAGCAGAGCAAAACTACTCACAACTCGAGAAGGAAGCTTTAGCTATCATATTTTGTGTGAAACGGTTTCACAAGTACATTTTTGGTCGAAAATTTATTTTGGTGTCTGACCACCAGCCACTAAAAGTCATTTTCAACCCTGATAAAAACATTTCGGTCATGTCAGCGTCGAGGATCATCCGTTGGAATATCATTTTGTCGGCGTATGATTATAAAATTGAGTACAGGAAGGGAACGCAGTTGTTCGAGGCGGATATGTTGTCGCGTTTACCTTTGGCAGGTGAAACTGGCATCGATAGTTCGATACACTCTTTTAGTTTGAGTGAGGAATTGCCATTGACATACGTTGATATCGCCAACTGTACCAAGAAAGACTCGACACTAGTAAAAGTCATGGATTATGTAAAATCAGGTTGGCCCAGTAAAGTAAATTCTGAGGAATTGAAGCCCTATTTTTTGAAACGGAACGAACTGTCCGTGGAAGAAAATTGTGTGTTGCTTGGAGCAAGAGTGGTAGTTCCAGAGAGTTTACAGAAAGAGGTACTTCAGTTGTTGCATGAGGATCATATGGGGATCGTAAGATCGAAGATTTTGGCAAGATCTGTATTCTGGTGGCCAGGAATGCAAAATGATATCGAGGGAATGATCGCTAATTGTCCTGTGTGTCAAGTTAGTCAAAATAATTCCGAAAAGTATCTTATGTCGTGGCCTAAGACAGAGAATATTTTCCAAAGAGTCCATATCGATTTCTTTCACTATGATGGAAGTACGTTTTTACTGTTGGTGGACAGTAAGTCAAAATGGTTGGATATTCATCGAATGTCAAAGGGATCTGATGTGACACAGACAATTGAAAAACTGAAATGTACATTCTCAGTTATGGGACTGCCCCAAGTCATCGTAAGTGATAATGGCCCCCCTTTTAACTCCAATGCTTTTGTGAAATTCTGTGATGTCAACGGAATCCAAGTTGTAAAATCACCCCCATATCACCCTCAATCCAACGGGGCTGCGGAACGACATGTTCAAGTGGTCAAGCAATCACTGAAGAAATTTTTAATACAGAAAACCACTTTAACATGTGAACAGCAAATTACTAATTTTTTGTTCAGCTACCGTAACAGCCCATGTGCAAGTACAGGACTCAGTCCTAATGAAATGATTTTCAAAATTAAACCAAGAACTCGTTTGGACTTGTTAAAACCAAAGAAAGGTAATGTCATTAAAACCGATTTTGAGCAATATATCAAGCCACCCATGTTTTCTGAGGGAGAGCAGGTATTAGTAGGAAACCTGGGACCCTACTCTAAAGAAAAATGGACCAAAGGTCAGGTTGTAAAACATTGTAGTGCAGTTACTTATTTAGTCAGCGTAAATGACAGAATTGTATACAAACATGGGAATAATTTGCGGAGAGTTGTTAGCGAGGATATTGTAAAATGTCAGTTGGCGACGCCAGTGCCTCAACTGAGCATGCCAATGTACATACCGAAGGTGAACGTAGAAAAGCAAAATTCAGCGAATATCCAGTTGAACACTCCGAATCGCAACAGTGAAAATTGCAGTGAAAATTCTCCTCCAATGGTTTCTGTTGAAACTACACCTAAAGCTGTTACTCCAAAAATGTTGAGTACGGAACCTAATTTACTAAGACGTTCAGATCGTATAAGAAAACCCCCAGTTCGGTTGGATCTGTAATAATTTTGTATTACTGTTGAATTTTTAATTAGTAATCATTGTCGAGTTGCCTTGTACCATGACCTAAAAATAGGCATTATATTCTGTATTGTTTTGAATATTATAACTTTTGTGATGTCGTGTGCTCTTAGTCCTTAATCTTAAGTGGAAGGAGAAATGTAATGTATGTCATTAATTGGTACGCCACTGGCTGCCCTGTAATGTCGGTAACTGAATAAATGACAGTCGCTCACGCGGTGTGCATTGACAGCGCGGGATGACGACTACCACTGTCACGATTTGCTAAATGGTGTCTTTTATTAAAACCTCGTACTTAATAAAGTAGCGCCGTTCCTGATCAAGAACCCCGATGTTAAGTGTGGACACAACAGAATTTTACTCCGAATTCTAGGTTACAATCATTTTACTTTTTATCACAATGTTTTTCTCTATACCTAGGTACAATCGCGAGCGAAAAATTCGAGATGTCAACTTTTTTACTTCTCAACGAATTCGTCGAAAAATGAGAAGGTAATGGGGCCTTGCAATTGAAAAACTCAACGTGAGGTCGCCACTACTGTAGGGGGCGCCTACTTCGATGAAGCGGCCGTAACCACGGGAAAAACATGGGAGTTTGAGTAGTTTGACCAGTAACTGACAGTGACTGGAGACGTCAAGCAAGAAACAGAGGTTATCCAAATTTCAAATCAAGACATAAAATGACGGACGTCGGTCGCTGAAGCGTCAACGCCGTCAAAATTGTCGAATTTACCCCCAACGGTCGTGGCGCCCTCGGTGTGTGAAAGTGGCAGTGCAAGGCCCCATTGCGAAAAAAAATCGTTTTTTGTACCTACTCCCCGACGTCGAGATCTGTGTAAAAGAAAATTCCGTGTCGGTCGGTCTGTGTGTCCGTTAGTTCGTTAGTCCGTTAGTCTGTCAGATTTTTTTTTGACCCCCCCCTCCCTATTTATTTTTAAACCGTCTGAACGATTTCGACCAAATTTGATATGCACGTAAGATTTAGGCGAGGGTTTTATGGTAGAAAAGAGAAAATATGATTTTCAACTAGATCTGCCAACGGAAAATGTCACTGTCAAAGAGTGACAGGAAATTCTGACGCAACGATTTTGATTTCTGATAGTTCACTTTGAAGCCCGAAAACTCTATCGAAAACAAGTAAAAGTTATGACATATCCGTCATTTGTCAAAAGTTTTAAGCTGTCAAAATAAAAACTTTGACATTTAATAACTCGAGAAGTACCGAATGGATTTCAACTAAATTTGTTTCGCAGCAAGAGTACCCGCCAAGGACTCGATGGAACAACTTAAATTAAAAATTACGTAGAATTGAGTTGTCCTCTCCACGCAATGATCAAAGAACCCAAGGATCATTCCGTGGAGAGGACAACTTAAGAATGGCGAAAAACCCATTTGGAAAGTTTAAATAATTTTAAAAAAATCTTCGGAAAATAGGTGAAAATGGGCTGTCTCACGTTTTTCCCGAGGTTTCGGGATCGATTGCAATACAACTTTGTGAACATGCGTGTAGTACTGTGCAGACGTGGAAATAAGCTCTTGAATCCGAAATGTCAGTCAGGTGTACTACAACATAATTGAATATGAACGTCCGTTTTTTTTTTCGCGTCTTTTTCAAATCCTTGAAAAATTCCACCGATTTTGATGAAACTTGGTACCCAGGTAGTATCTGATGGGTGGAACGTTTGGTTGAAATTTTGTTAACATCAGGCAATCGCGGCCGTCAAAACTGGATAGAATGAGTAATTGTCAAAAATACTTACATTTCTATGAATCGACATGAAATAAAATACTAGATTAGAAATAATCGAGGAAATAATGGAATTTTGTGTATACATGTGCGAGAACATAATCGGAAGACTATTTGAAAAAGTGTTTAAAACAAAAATCCCTACAAAAATCAGTTCAGAAGGACGTTTCGTTCTTGAGATATGATTTTTTTGGAAATCAACGGCGAATTTTGTATCGTTAATTTGTCGATTAATTTTTATTTTATTTTATTTCTTCGGAAATGTTTGACCGATGCTGATGTAACTCAGTACAGGGGTGGGAGGGAGCCTTGGGAGAAAATGTTCGCCCCAAAAATAGTTGATGCTAGTTGATCACAGCCGTCACAATTATTGTAAAAATGAATCTGGTAGATAATTAAGTCCATTTGATAATTTGAGTTTTTTTTTGTCCTTTTTTTTTTATTTCTGGACCATCAGACCAATAATTGTGACAAAATTTGATAATTAATGGTGGAAAGGTAGAAATGGAATTCACAGCCGTCACAATTATTGTAAAAATGAATCTGGTAGATAATTAGGTCCATTTGATAATTTGAGTTTTTTTTGTCCCTTTTTTTTTATTTCTGGACCATCAGACCAATAATTGTGACAAAATTTGATAATTAATGGTGGAAAAGTAGAAATGGAATTCTCACTGGGCGCTTTCCATTCAAAACACTTTGTGTCGGTATGATTGTGTCAACACAAATCGGCTTGTGTTAGCTTCTGTCGATGACACACAGCAACATGAATGGGCGCTTTCCATTTAAAACATTTGTGTCGGTTTGTGTCAGCTTGTGTTAGCTTGTGTCGATGAGACAAAGGAAAACAGATCAAATGGAACGCATTTGTGTCGATTTGTGTCAACACAAGTCGACTTGTGTCGGTAAATGGAAAGCACACAATCAAATGGAACGCATTAATTTGTGCCGATGTGCGTCGACACAAGTCGACTTGTGTCGGTAAATGGAGGCGCCCACTGGGTGCTTTCCACCTAGACGGTACAAATACCACCAGACGGCACATGTTCCATGGTGTGGCACAAAATTTCACGTGATCCAATGAACGGCGCAGAACCGAGTAGAAACACGTAGATGGAAAGCACCGTTTGGAACCCGCATATGCGTAAATGGCAGGTGTACCGAACTTGAGGCTAGGTGGAAAGCACGCACTGTGATCTGGAAATGTCACTGAAGTGACAGGAGATTTAGATGTAACGATTTTGACATTTCTCATTTGACAGCTCTGCTATTTTTGAAGCTCTTTGAAAACTCTACACAAGACATGCAGAAATTATGACATACCTGTGATCTGTCAAAGGCTATAATAAGCTGTCAAAGCCTAATTTTACTTTCCCGGCCCACCCACGAACACGGAGGGAAAGTATTGTAATCGTGCAGAAAAAAAGTTTTGAGATTTCACCGGATATATCCGTTTTGAGGTCCCCCAAGACGATTAAGACCATTTTCAGAATGATGTCTGTCTGTGTGTGTGTGTGTATGTGTGTATGTGTGTGTGTGTGTGTGTATGTGTGTGTGTGTGTATGTGTGTCTGTCTGTGATCTTCCACGATAACTGCCGTAACGTTGACTGGATCGACTTGATATTTGGTATACAAACATGGTTGTTTCCTGAAAAGAGCCCATTAGTTTTTGGCTGTCATCTGTCAAACCCAACTGTCACTATCATCAAATGTCAGAAGCTATATCTCACGGAACTCAACTTGCAATATGTCATTTGAAAGCCCTTGGAAAACTGTATTCAGAACAGTTGGAAACATTGCCCTATCTGTCATCTGTCAAATAATAAAAAATGTTAAAGTTCAAAACTTTACCAATTAATTATTCAAAATCTATCTGATGGATTGGAACCAGATTTGGCAGGAAGCAACACAACAAAAGAGTCAAATTGAGGCCGCAGTTGCAGTTTTCCACCATTCTCCAGTTGAGCGTAATGAATTTTCGAAATTTCTCCTGGCCGTTGCCACTCAGGAGGGGCTCTCGCCGGTGTTTCGACCAGCACGACTCGCTTTTGTAGCAGGACTCCACTCAAAAATTTATTCCTGCTCGGGGATCGACTTTTTTTTGGAAATTTCAACTGATATCGAAAGTAGATTGTATTGAGCGTCGTGCAGGTCTATTTTCAGAGTTGACACGGTTTCGGTTTTCCGACTGTAATTTTTTCAAAATGAAATTTGCACATTCCGTGAATTTGAGAAAAACGCAATGCAAACTTCTACATGCGGTAGGCCCCACGAAATATTAATTTTAGGTGCAGACATGCTGTGAATAAAAGTTAGAGAAAAGATTGAGCTAATTTTTGGAGGAAAAATTTTCGAAATCGGATCAACAGTTGCCGAGTTTTCCTCTCTGGAAAAACTGCAAATTTTCCAACTTTTTATTCAGTGAACAGATTTCTCGGAATTGTTTTTTTTAGAGAATAGATAACTGGTTCTTGAACATTTTCCAATAATTTCTCTCCAATTTCCCGGAAATTTTCCTCCTGAAAATATAAAACCACTCATGCGATCGTACAAATTAAGCGGTTCTGTCACGATAATTACCGAATTATTGATCCGATCAAATCGAAATCAGGTACGGAGGCCTAAGTTCAGCCTGGAATGTTCTGATTAGACTTTGGGTGGATGATTTTGATCGGAAGCCCTCAGGTGGCACATTGGGTCTGGGTTTGTCTGCCCAAGCTCTAAATTGAAAATACAGAATTGAAATTTGACACACAGATGCAGTGAAAGTTTTCAATCAAGTTTTTGTAATTTCATCATCATATCTAAAGTAGGAACAAAAATTTCAATAAGGAACCAGCATTGCATTTTTGAGATATCACAGCAGTTAGCTACCTAGTTCTACCTTTTTGATCATTTCATCACCTTGGAAAACTGACCTAACCTGTCATTTTTTCTGTCCGCTCAACAATGGATGCAGGATGCTCGCTAAACGCTCGACTAAATAGAATTTTTTCATCAATTTCCAAATCGAATCGCCCCCTCCCGAAGGGACACTTCGATCAAAATCATTATAGCCCAGGAATTTTAGGTGAAATTTTAGTCAAACCCTGAAATAAATATGTCCCTTCTGAAAATTTGCACAAATGGCTCCCAAGCAATGCTGAACAACATACCAAAAGCTCCCGTCCAGCAAGTGTGCGGAACATAGATGTTTCAAGCAAGAAAGGAATAAGTGCCGCCAAATCTCGTAGCGCCTGACTGAGAGATGATGGAAAACCCTAACTACAGACTTGATTTGACTCTTTTATTCTGTTGCTCTTTGCTGAATTTGGTTCAAATCCATCCAATAGATTTTGAATAATTAAATCGCAAAGTTTCGTATTTGGATATTTTTTAATATTTGACATATGACAGATGAAGAAGTGCTTTTAGCTGTTCTGAAAACGGTTTTTCAAAGGCTTTCGATCGACATATAGCATTTCAAGTTCTGTGAATTGAACATCCTGTCATTTTTTGACAGTGACTTTCATGTCTGACAGATGAGAACCGAAAATTGATGGACTCATTCGACAGCAAAACTATGTTCGCATACCAAATTTCAATTCGATCAAATTGACCGTTTGGTAGTTATCGTGGAATATTCAAGACAGACACACACACACAGCTAAGCACACACAAAGTCAGACACACAGACAGACAAACTTTCATCTGGAAATGGTCCTGATCGTCTCAGGGGGGTTCAAAATGGACATTTCTGGGTTTATCTCAAAAAAATGTTTTTTAGCGCCTTCACAATACTTTCCCTTCTTTTTGGTTGGTAGGTCGGGAGAAGGAAAATCACAGAATTCTGTTTTGAAATGTGGATTAGCTTGATTTAAAGGCATTTAGGGCAACCAGGGTCCTTCAAAATTTGAAGGAAATCAAATTTTACCGAGTTACCACTGTCGCGGCACTTACACCCTTGTTGCTCATCAAAAACTATGACGCTCACATTTCAAGGACTGGAACTTCCAGTACGTGGATCAGCATAGCTTGAGGGACACGTTGTTCAACGTTAAGACTTACAGTACCCTCTTC
Source organism: Anaspis maculata (assembly GCA_949128115.1). Taxonomy (NCBI): domain Eukaryota; kingdom Metazoa; phylum Arthropoda; class Insecta; order Coleoptera; family Scraptiidae; genus Anaspis; species Anaspis maculata. The sequence goes on along the minus strand of OX421964.1, from coordinate 85,686,009 downwards.
TGAGCTACAGCAAGAGTTTATCTAATTTGGTGGCACTTACTCCTTTCTTGCCCCAAAAAACTATGTTCCGCACACTTGTCGGGCCGGAGGTTCTAGTATGTTGTTCAACATTGGTCAAAGGCCGTTTGTGCAAAATTTCAGGAGAGACATATTTATTTCAAGGTCAAACCCTAAAATGCCTGGGCTATTACTGACGTCTCTGGATACCGCCGGGAAAGTTTTGTGTCGCCCCACAACAGATTTTTGATGTCCAATTTGCGATTTCAACTACCGATGGGGGCGCTGTAAACAAGATGGAGGATTTAAGTTTTTCTGTCACTTGTCATCGTGCGTTGTATAACGGTTGAATTTGTAGTATTCAGGTTAATTGATTCTTGAACGTTATTTAACAACAGTTCATTTTCTTGAATAATTCGATCACCTACAGGGTGTCCCGGAACTCTATGCCCGGAATTAGTGTTACAAAACTCACAGAGAGATAGAAAATTAAAAAATAAGGGGACTATTGTTGATAAACATACCCTCCCAAATGTATAATAACGGAGATACAGGCCTTTAAAGTTGTTTTTTGAAAAACAGGTCTTTTTAGCATACTTTTTGAACCGTTCAGCCGATTTCATTCAAATTCGAACCATACTTTATTGAGACAGGTCTTTATTGAACTATAATAACGAATTCCATCAGGCATTTTCAGGGGCGAAGATAATAGGGGGCACCCTCCCCCTTTCCCCCCTATTTTTAGCCCCCCTGTATATTTTTGGAAACGGTTTCAATTTTTTAATTCTACGTTCAATTTAAAGAAAAAAGTTACTTCTGCAAAATTTTGATTAGAGGCTTCATTTTCAAGATATTTGGGTTTGAAACATCAAGGTCGCTCTATGAAATTACGCAACGCAGCCGCAGCCGCAACGCAGGTTTCTGATTGGCTCGCAAGCCTTTCGCGCCGTTGCGATGGCCTTGCGAATACCTTGCGAGCCAATCAGAAACGTTGCGCTCTGCGTTGCGGCTGCGTTGCGAATTTTCGTAGAGCGGGCATTAGAGAACATCACGAAATCGTCACTTTCCAGGGCCCAAATTGTTTTTTTTCTAAAAAACTCCATGTTTCTCAACGAAAATGATGGTTTATCAACCCAAAACACCCAGAAGACTCATTCCAGTTGACGAATCATGGGTTTTCTTGAATTTCAATTTTTATGCCCAAGAAAGTGGCGATTTCGAGATGTTTTGCAATGTTTCGATCCCAAATATCTCGAAAACTAAGCCTATGATAAATTTTTTGCAAGAGTAACTTTTTTCCTTCAATTGAACGTAGAATTCAAAAATTGAAACAATTTTAAAAAACTTTTGGGGAGGTCAAAAATAGGGGGAAAAGGGGGAGGGCACCCCCTATTATCTTTGCCTCCAAAATGTTTGATGAAATGCGTTACTATTTTTCAATAGAGACCTGATTCGCTAAACTGAAGTTCAAAGGACCCCGCACGATTCTTATGGAAAATGGCTCCCGGTTAAATTCTCTGAATTTTTGATATGTTGTAGCTCATGAGATACTTATCAAATACCGTGAAGCCCAAACTCAAATAATGAATAGTTTTTCGCCCACAGGGGGTTGAAGTTGGAGGTTTTGACGGCTCAGAAATGATATTCTGACGTGAATAAAAGCTTTTTATTTGGTTTCTCTTCAAGTTGTGTTTCATGCTAAATGTATTTATTCGACAGAAAAATATCAACCCCCTCATCCACCCTCAACCCCTATCTACCATCATAAAATTCGATATTACTCCCAAAAGCCATGCGGATGGCTTCTGTGATTTAAATTATGAATTTTGACATGAAAATTATTTTCCACCCCCAATGTTGGGGTGCCGATTTTCCAATTTTCCTTGATTAATTTGGCTGAATTTTTGGTATTGTGTACTTCTAATTATGCTGAACAAAAAGTTCTGATGCCAAAACTTATTCCTATAAACGGTTTTTGTTCTACAGGGGACTGAAGTTCAATATTTATGCTCTCAAATATTCAAATTCAGTCCCCTGTAGAACGAAAACTGTTCATAGGAATAAGTTTTGGCATCAAAACTTTTTGTTCAGCAGAATTAGAAGTACACAATACCAAAAATTCAGCCAAATTAACCAAGGAAAATTGGCACCCCAACATTAGGGGTGGAAAATAATTTCCATGTCAAAATTCATCATTTAAATCACAGAAGCCATCCGCAGGGCTTTTGGCAGTAATCTCGAATTTTATGATGGTAGATAGGGGTTGGGGGTGGAGGAGGGGGTTGATATTCTTCTGTCAAATAAATACATTCAGCATGAAACACAACATGAAGAGAAACCAAATAAAAAGACTTTATTAACGTCATAATATCATTTTGAAGCCGTCAAAACCTCCAACTTCAACCCCCTGTGGGTGAAAAACTGTCCATTATTTGAGTTTGGGGTTCACGGCATTTTATTAGTATCTCATGAGCTACAACATATCAAAAATTCGGAGAATTTAACCGGGAGCCATTTTCCACAAGAATCGTGCGGGGTCCTTTGACTGATATCGGTTTAACGGTTCAAAAGTTATGCTAAGAAAACTGTTTAAAAAAAACAACTTTGAAGGCCTGTATCTCCGTTATTATGCGTTTGCTAGGGTATGTTTATCAAAAAAAGTCCCCTCATTTTTCAATTTCCTATTTCCCTGTGAGTTTTGTAACACTAATTCCGGAACACCCTGTATACAAGTATTTAGGCAATTCGCGCGATTGTCAATGGCTATCTGACAGAAGCGACAAAACATAAATGACGTAAAAACTTACAAAGCAGGTTCGCCATTTCAGCCGCCAGGGGGCGTCTGGATTTTTGAAATCGCGAATAGCTCGAGAGGTACCGAACGTATTTCGATCAAATTTGGTATGCACGTAGGGTTTATGGTAGAAAAAAGAAAGTGGGATTCTCACCGTGATCTATCAGCGAGAAATGTCACTTTCAAAGAGTGGCAGGAGATTTAGACCAAATAATTTTGATTTTTGACAGCTCTTGGCTTCTGAAGCCTTTGGAAGACTCTATTCAAAACATGTTGAAATTATGACATATCTTTCATCTGTCAAAAGCTATAAGCTGTCAAACCCAAAACTTTGACGTTCAATAATTCAAGGAAGACCTACTGACTGAACAGATTTCATCCAGTCAGTTATTGCTTATATGGGTAGGTACTTCCAAAGTAATAAATTTTGTTATTACTTACGTCTAATTGAAACAAGTAGTGTAAATTGTCCAAAAATAATTTTGCATTATATCAAAGCAATTTTACAGATAATTGAAATTATCTTCAAATATGTTGTAGAAAGAAGTCCCGTGGCAGACATGACGACGCTTTTTTCTACTCGATTACAGTACTTTCTCTTCCGTTTTGGTGGGGGGTCGAAAAAGTGAAACAAGGGTGCTCATTAGGGCTCCAAATAACACATGAAGATATGAAGATCCCGCATACTTGAACTTCAAACAAGATGAGTAGGTATTCAAAGGTTGGTCTCGAGGTTGGTCTAATTAGACTTCTCAATAAAAGCGTAAGAAAAGACAAAGGGGCTGAGTAGGACTCTAAATAACACAAGTACACACGAGGGTGCCCACTTGGGCCCCGAACTATACTAAGAAGCATGGGGCTCACTAGACTCCAGAAAATACAACAGAAGAAAAAGGGCTCAGTATATATTGCTCCAAATGACAAATATTCTTATGTCACACTCGCCTAACACAATGGAGCTACATTTTCGGAAAATCTCTCTCCCCTCCCCTCGGTATGCGATTAGTGCATTTTCATGTACATTTTATATAGGTACCTGTGAAGTGTATGAACCGCGAACCAGACATGAATATTCAGTTGAGATTTGTTCATACATATCACATATTACTAAGTAACTTTCTGTTCTGAGTACCTATCTAGTTTAATTAATTTTTGGCACTTTTTTTTACAGCGTCATATCATGGAATGGCCTGCCGGGATAAATCTGGAGTTCAGCCAGGATACCTACGTCACTGAAAAGTGAAGTTATATGCCTACCCTACAAAAGTGAAAGTGATTTAATTCTCCCATTCCCAACTATTCTCCACCTTGTTGTCCTTGCAGATAGTAGAGTGCGTTCAAGTGTGAGTCAGTCATCAAGCTGACGTGTTCACCAGTGGCGTATTATTTGTGTCCTGAAATGGGGGCGATGGGAAGCATATTAGACAAAGCATCAACATCAACTTCCCTCAATTTGAACATGCTCGGCTGAACTCGTTTTTTTCTGCAAAATTTCAGTGCTGTCATCTTCTTAAAGTGGACGCAATCTAGGTCTCTACCTTCTTATTGATTATATAGGTATTGATACGTATTAATTAGTACTAACACCTCGACTAACACTCTCCCGGATTCTTTTTTGCTATTTGTTCTCAACAATAGTCTATAAATATGTAGCTCTACCTACAATGTTGCAGCTCTTTCAAGCTTTGAACTCTATACCTACCTGCTGACCTGTACTGTTATTGTCGAGGTTATTGTGCTATTTTTATTTGCACCTACAGTCCTACATACCTACCTACAACGACGTACCCACCTAGATATTTACAAATCCTCAATCAATATCAAATTGGGTTAAAATGACACATCTAAGGCATCCCCGTGCTTATTAAATTAAAACGCAACTAACCGGATTAGCGATTCTCGACATGTGTTGGATCGTTCAGTTGGAAGTTGGCCCGCAGCTTTTATTGTTACCACGGGTCGTCATGCCGCCGAAAAATGATCCGGAATTGGTCGCTCTGCGCAAAGAACTCGAAGATTTGTACAACAACTTGCAGGTGAGTTTTTCCAATTTATCATACTCAAGTGTCGTTACCTTTACATAAACAGAATTCACCGCATGATGATGATGGTATCCATACTTTGGTCAACAATAATTTAAGTGATATTTCTCATAATCATAACCACGATTGAAATTCTTTGATTATTGTAAATCAAGCGTTAAATCTTCATGCGAACCGTTCAAGTCGCCTATGATTCCTGAAAATCTGGCCGAAAAACGTGGCTAGAAAGGAGACCGAGGCCTACTTTGAGGAGACATTTATTCGATCACTCTTCATGAGAGCCGCCACCGGTGACATTTCTGACACTGATGATGGTTTTGACTTCTTCGGTTTTGACAAAGCATTCGCTTGCTGTGACCCCACATGATAAAGTGAGAACTGCGGCTTCACTGAAGAATTTTTTAGAAATGAAGGGCAAACTAACACTAGAACAAGTCCTTCCAGTATTTCACTGAGTATAACTATTTATATTGAGAAATGATCCGCTGCAAAGCTGGTTTCAAAAGTTGCTTGTAGAGTAACGTAGTCTACAGTAGGTACCGGCCCATGATAAAAGGTTGATGTGGCGCTTTTTTCTATATTTTCACTCAACGGTAGGATCGTTAATACCCTGAGATTTTTTCTACCTAGAAATCATAAAAAAAACTTACTTGCAACGTTTGAAGATGTATATAAAAAATTAAAAAGTAGAACATAAATATCTCGATAAATATATAACTTGAATTCTTGAAACAGTTCATCAGTAGGTAATAAAGGGCCGTTGTCCGTGTTTTTCGAAAAGATCATCCCAGAAAGCCATGTCGTCGGCTTGAGGGTACTTGGCGACGACCAAGTCGTTGCCGATGTCCAGGTACGTGTGTTTTTCGTCCGATGTCGGCCAAGTCCGGTTTTGCAAAATCGCGTCGTGGCCATCGGGCGTTGGATTTCCGTATCTTGCGAAATTGGTCCACATGGTGACCATCCTGGCCCTGGTCACCCTGTCCAGCAGCGACGGTTCGTACTTGCTCCTCCACATGTACCATACTTCTTCGCCGTGCGCCACACCTTGAAAAGTCATTGGATAAAAATTGACAGCTTGACAAGAATGACAGGCTCGATGACAGGGTAGCTATTCTTGTAAGTGTGAGAGAAACTCCCTGGGAGTGAAATACAATCCTCAGTACACTGATGTAGCGGAATGTTGCCTAAAATCGTGTTTTTTAGGCAACTTTCGCTACAATAGTGTAGTACAGATTATACTCGAGATTATATAAAACTCCCAGGGAGTTTCTCCCACACTTTCAAGAATAGCTACCCTGGTGTTAGTCCACAAAGTTTTCCGCTGGTTTTTAGTGACGCAGCGGTTCACTAATACGTTAGCAACGGCCTTGCAGTGCGCTTAAAGAATCACAGTTTGGTAACATTACGTTGAAACTACCATAACATTGCCTCTAATATACAGACGGCCTCTAAATATTCTTACAGAATCACACCATAAACCCGAAGTTTGTATCGACATAGGTTACTTGACGTCAGTAGTACTTGAAACCTTGATATTATCGCAAGTTCTTCGAAAATCTGAAGACATCTTACCATCGCCAGGTCTTGGGTTGTCAGGTCCCCATCCAGCCAACCTCCCCAAGTACGAGAACCGATAGAAATAAGTGGGAACGTGCCTGGAGAGCAGCATAGCGTACTGGCGAGTCGGCCTTACAAATTGATCATCGCTCAGGAACTAGAATTCAATTCATAGAATTATTTTTGAAAACTTGTGGAGTTTTTACCAAATATTTGCCATTCAGTTTGATTTTTCTGTCACAAGATGGCTGCCAAATGCGAATTGATGTGACAACCCGACAATCACTTTCAAGTAACAGTACGTAACTTTATAGCCTTGTTTAGCTTGCTTTCAACTGCGGCAGTGTTCTGGTTAATTCGAAGAAGGTCTTGAAATTATCAAAAAAAAAAGAATCAATTAACTTTGCCGCAATTGTCAGCTGTCTCTCGAGCCTTTGGCGGCCATCTTGTGGCGGCAAAACCAGTTTGAATCGCCGCCAACTACCTCCATTAAATTTTGATCTGAAGCAGCGACTGGGATGAGTCCGAAATAGTGCCGTTTTATGGCGATTCCCAGCTTGGAGTTTTCCGGGGCGTTGGTACTCACTGGGACGAGCACTTGCGGCATAGCGTCGTACTTGAGCAAATACGCTCGGAAAATAACTAGAAAGTAAAACGAATGAGGATCCGTTTGCGTTTTTGTCAACTGTCCTTAGTGCCCTTACGAGGAAAATTAAAGGTTCCTTCCAAGGAATTGTAGCCAATGATACAAGGCACCTTGATGAAATCGCCCCTGGCCATCAGCTCGTAACTGCCTTCGGTCTGAAAGGCGCCGTCGTGCTCTGGCTCGATGACCGGGGCAAAGGCGAAGCCCTCTCTTGGATCGTTGACAAGGTACAACTGAAATCATGAAATTTTCAATTTCTGCGAACTAAATCAGAATTACGAGTGATGTCTTATCAATACGAAGGCGATTAGAGAACATGCTGAAAAACACAGTTTTTTCAGTTTGTTCTTGCAATACTTGCATAATAGGCTATTTTGTTTGGGCAAATGCGCATGCGTAATGGCGCCAAATTGAGAAAACTGTACACCTGTCAATTAAAATAGCAACACCGCATACTCTATCCAGCCCCCTGACAAGCTGCTGGTTCCTCTGGCTGCCACTGCCAGGACGCGTTTAACGTTCTTCGCGACTTCCGTTGTTTCGGTGTTTGAGCTGTTTTTTTTTTGTGTGTGTTTTCAATGACATTATTTGTTTTCATTGTTTTAAAGGATCACCCGAGTCACCTGCGACTTCATGGGGTTATTCTTTAGTAAATCTACCCAGAATGGCCGATTCAAACTGACAGGTGACTGTAGGCCTTCCAGTGTTATTATTATTCGACAGTGACACTATTGACAGCAAAAACACAACTCCGACATAAGCGACCTCTGCTTGCGATGACTCTATTACCTGCAACTCTTTGGCGCTGGCCACGGCTTGTAGGTCACTCGCAGGGATCTTTTTCAACCCATCGACCAGTGATCTGGACTCTGTGACGTCGATACTGAAGTTTCGCGCCACCATTTCGGCAACTTTTTTGATGTTTCTGCTGTACGACCATAGGCTGAACGACACTCCGGATTCGATGATGGCCCTTTGGAACAGCCCTGAAATGCACGAAATGCAATAAATGCGGCGTTCCTTGCCGGAAGTTGAAATCCAGATCAATCTTACTCCATACAAAAAAAGCATGATAGTAGTGTTACACAAAAGTTGCCTATCAATTAAAGCCAGCTTCAAGGGAAATGTTGAGTGAAATTTTTGTCGGCGTCATAATTTGAATTTTCTTGGCAACCGAATAGGTTTTGAAAGCCGACTCCATAAACCAGCTCCGAAAACCTAAGCTTTGATGATAGCTGAAAACCGACTTGAACCGACTTTCAAAGCCGGCTTTCGAGGCCGGATTTCCGAGATGGTATTCGGAGCCGGCTTCCAAAACCGGTTTTTGAAGCTGCTTTCAATGTCTTCGAGACAAAAATGGAAGTACTTCGTTTGTAAAAGTCGAAGTTTTTAGTCTTTAGAAGTCGAGGTTTTCCATATTTGAAGCGAAAATTTTGAGATAAAAGTCGGAGTTAGTACTTCGTGTTTGTAAGTTGAAGTTTTTCGTGTTCACAATTCAAAATTTCAAGATTGAGAAATTTTTCGCCTTCAAAAGTCGAAGTTTCTAGTGTTTGAGAGTCGAAATTGCCAGTTGAAGTCGGAGCACTTCTTGTTCGAGAGTCGAAATTTTTTGTCTTGAAAAGTCGAATTGTTTCGTGTTGAAGAGTCTAAATTTCGATTTAAGTCAAAGTGCTTCGTGTCCAAAAGTCGAAATGAACTGTATTCAAAAATGAAAAAAAAATCATGTTCAAAAGTCGAAATTTTGGAATAAAAGTCGTAGTAGGTACTTCTCGTTTCAGAGTCAAAATTTTTCTTCATCAAAAGTCGAGGTTTTCTTTTCCGTGTTCAAAAAGCGAAATTTCTCGTGTTAAAAAAGTAGAAGTTCCGATATTGAAGTCAAATGCTTCGTGTTTCAAAGTCGAAATGTTTCATGTTCGAAAGTCGCGATTTCGAGATAAAAGTCGGAGTATCTATTTCATGTCTAAAGATCGAAGTTTTTGGCTTTGAAAAGTCGAAGTCTTTTGTTCTTGGAAGCCAAATATTCGAGATGAAAATGAATTACTTCGTGTTGGAAAAGCGAAATTTTCCGTCTCAAGAATTGAAAATTTTTCTTCTTGAAATTCGAGATTTTTCTTTTTCAAAAGTCAAAGTTTTTTGTGTTTGAAAGTCGAAATTTCGAGATGAAAGTCAGAGTAGGTTCTTCTAGTAGGTACTTCGTGTTTGAAAGTCAAAATTATTTGTCCTGGAAGAGTCGGAGTTCTTCGTGTTTGAGAGTCGAAATTTTTTGTCTCAAAAAGTCGAATTCTTTTGTGTTCCAGAAAAGTTTAAAGTTTTATATTGAAGTCAAAATGTTTGGTGTTTAAAAGCCGCAATGAATCGTCTTTAAAAATCGATGTTTTTCAAACTACCACTCCAGGGGTCGTGGGTTCGAGTCCCACTGAGGGCGCTCGGATTTTCGTCCCCAAAACAATCTCTTTGATTTAGTTGGAATGCTTGCGTGTACGTTTGTGTGTCGCATAGCACGTGCAATACGAACGATGGTGCCGACCCCATGCGATGTTGGTGCTCGTTAAAAATCCATACCCTGTGTTGGAACACACAGGGGCTCGGCAAAATTTCCAGTATACTGGAGGAAAGCATTCACCGGCGTCGGTGTTAGGCCTCGTTGCGGAAAAAGGCCGACGTTGAAAAACAAATAAAAAAAGTTTTAAAGTCGATATTTTGGAAAAGAAGTCAAATTTTTGGTTTGAAAGTGAAAATTTCGAGATAAAAGTCAGAGTAAGTACTCCAGTAGTACTTGTGTTTCAAAGTCGAAAGTTTTTTCGTTGTTTCAAAAAGACGTTTTTATGTTTGAACGTCAAAATTTCGAGATAAAGTCGAAGTACTTCGTGTGTGAAAGTCAAAATTTCGAGAATAAAGTCGAAATGCTTGATGTTTTTTCAAGTCGAAATGTTTCGTGTTTGAAAGTCGAAATTTCGAAATAGAAGTCGAAATACTTCATGCCTAAATATAAAAGTTTTTGGTTTTTGAAAGTCGAAATTTTGAGATTATAATCGGAGTACTTCGCTTTTGAAAGTCGAAATGTTCTTCTTTGAAATATGAAGTTCTTTATACTTGAAAGTCGAAATTGCGAGACTGAAGCCGAAGTAGTCACTTCGTGTTTGAGAGTCGAAATTTTTAATCTTTAAAAGTCGAAGTTTTTTGTGTTTGAAAGTTGCAATGTCGAGATTGAAGTCGAGGTTCTTCTTGTTTCAAAGTCGGAATATTTCGTGTTTGAATGTCCTGAAAATCGGAGTTTTTCAAGTTTGAAAGTCGAAATTTTGGAATAAAAGTCAAAGTACCGGTTTCTTGTTGAAGAGTCGAAATTTTTCTTCATTAAAAGACGAAGTTTTCTATGTTTAAAAGTCGAAATTGTTCGTCTTTGAAAATCGACGTTTTTCGTGTTTACTAGTCGAAATTTGAAGGATAAAGTCGAAGTTTTTCTTGTTTGAGAGTCGAACTTCTCCTAGTTCAAAAGTGAATAATTTACTTCCACTTTCCTAATTCCATGATAAAAGTCGAATCAGGTAGGTACTTCCTGTTTGAAAGTCGAAATTATTTGTTTCTAAAAATCAAAATTTTTTGTGTTGATTCAAAGTCAAAATTTCTCATTTTCAAAAGTCGGGAGTTCTTCGTGTTTTCAAGTCAAAATTTTTCTCAATCAAAAGGTCAAGCTTTCTGTTAGGAAGTCAACATTTTTCAACTCTTAAAATTCGACGTATTTCGTGTTCAACAGTCAAAATCGCGAGATAAAAGTCAATGTACATTGAGTTTGAAAGTCGACGCTTTTCGTGTTTAAAAGTCGAAATTTCAGGCTTAAAGTCCAAGTACTTCGTGTTTGAAAGTCGAAAGTTTTATTCTTTGAAAGTCAAAGTTTTTCGTGTTTGAACGAAATTTCGAGATTGAAGTCAAAATACTTCATGCCTAAATATAGTAGTCTTTGGAAGTCGAAATTTTGAGATTATAATCGGAGTACTTTGCTTTTGAAAGTCGAAATGTTCTTCTTTGAAATATGAAGTTCTTCATGCTTGAAAGTCGAAATTGCGAGATTGAAGTCGAAGTACTTCGTGTTCGAGAGTCGAATTTTTTCATCTTAAAAATCGAAGTTTTTCGTGTTTGAAAGTTGTTATGTCGAGATTGAAGTCAAGGTGCTTCTTGTTTCAAAGTCGGAATATTTTGTGTTTGAAAGTCCTGAAAATCGGAGTTTTTTAAATTTGAAAGTAGAAATTTCGGAATAAAAGTCAAAGTACCGACTTCTTGATGAAGAGTCAGAATTCTTCTTCATCAAAAGACGAAGTTTTCCATGTTCAAAAGTCGAAATTGTTCGTCTTTGAAAATCAACGTTTTTCGTGTTTACTAGTCGAAATGTGAAGGATAAAGTCGAAGTTTTTCTTGTTTGAGTGTCGAACTTTTTCTAGTTCAAAAGTAAATAATTTACTTCCATTTTACTAAATCTCATGATAAAAGTCGAATTAGGTAAGTACTTCCTGTTTAAAAGTCGAAATTATTCGTTTCCAAAAATCAAAATTTTTCGTGTTTTATAAGTCAAAATTTCTCATTTTCAAAAGCCGGGAGTTTTTCGTGTTTTGAAGTCAAAATTTTTCTCAATCAAAAGATCAAGCTTTCCATGTTTGAAAGTCGAAATTTTTCGTCTTTTAAAATCGATTTTTCTCAGTGTTTCCAAGTCGAAAGGAGATACAAATCGAAGTACTTATTTCGCGTTCAAAAGTCGAAATTTCACGTCTTTGAAAGTCAAGGTTTCTCGTGTTTGAATGTCTAAATTTCGAGATTAAAGTCGAAGTACTCCGTGTTAGGTCAACATTTCTCAACTCTTGAAAGTCGACGTTTTTCGTGTTCAACAGTCGAAATCTCGAGATAAAAGTCGATGTACATTGAGTTAGAAAATCGACGCTTTTCGTGTTTAGTAGTCGACGCTTTTCGTGTTTAAAAGTCGAAATTTCAAGCTAAAAGTCCAAGTCTCGATCCAAGTACTTCGTGTTTGAAAGTCGAAAGTTTTATTCTTTGAAAGTAAAAGTTTTTCGTATCCAAACGAAATTTTGTGATTAAAGTCAAAATACTTCATTATTTCAAAGCGAAATGTTTCGTGTTTGAATGTCGAAACTTCGAGATGAACGTCGAAGTGCTTCATGCGTGAATATCGAAGTTTTTGGTTTCCAAAAGTCGAAATTTCGAGATGAAAATCGAAGTACTTCGTGTTTGAAAGTAAGAATTTTTTCTTCTTTGGAAGATGAATTTCTTGATGCTCAATAGCCGAAACTGCGAGATCGCGATAAGTATCTACTTATTGTTTGAGGACGGCATTTCCTAGCATAAAAATGGCTGAAACAGACTGCGGATTAGGTGCAGAGCGAAAGAGAAACAGATAGATTCTTGTGGCGTGAGTTCCTGCCAAATCTGAGAAGCTAAAAATGTAGCAAAAAAAGGAGTTATTCAAATTTGGGCTGGAAAGAGAATGAGGGACTCTTTTTGAAAAAAATATAAAAATTTTGAAAAATAAAATTTTTGTTTTTCGAATTTTGAAATTTTGAAATACTTATCTATTAATTTTCATTCTAGATTTTAGGAAAAATCACTAGGAAATGCCGTCCTTAAGAGTCGAAATTTTTGTTCTTAAATCGAAATCTCGAAATTGAAGTCGAAATATTTCGTGTTTGAAAGTCGAAATTCCAGAATAAAAGTCGGACTACCCACTTCATGTTTGACATTCGAATTTTTTCTTGTTTGAAAGACGAAGTTTTTTATGCTAAAAAGTCTGAATTTCGAGAATTCGAGATAAAAGTCGAATTGCTTTGTGTTCAAAAGTCGGAATGAATCGTCTTGAAGAACCGAAGTTTCACATCTTTCAAAGTCGAATTTTTTGAATAAAAGTTCTTGTTCTAGGGTTGAAATTTTTCTTCATCAAAAGTCAAAGTTTTCCGTGTTCAAAAATCGAAATTATTAGTCTATAAAAATCGACGTTTTTCGAGTTTTTAAGTAAAAATTTTGGGGATTTAGGCCGAAGTTTTCCAGCATTTCGTTCAAAAATTAATCATTCACTTTCAGTTTACAAAATTTCAGGATAAGTCGAATTACTTCGTGTTTATAAGTCGAAATCATTTGTTTCCAAAAATCGAAGTTTGTCGTGTTTAAAAAAAAATTCGAAATTGTTTTAATCTTTAAAAGTCTGAGTTTTTCATGTTTTGAAGTTGAATTTTTCTTGTATGAAATCTACGGTTTTTGTGTTACAAAGTTGAAAGGAGATTGAAGCCGAAGTTTTTCCTGCTTGAAAGTCGATTTTCTTAGTTCAAAAGTGAATAATTTATTTTCAGTCTACTAAATTTCAAGATAAAAGTCCAATTACTTCACGTTAAAAAGTCGAAGTTACTCGTTTCCAAAAATCAAAGTGTTTCTTGTTTAAAAGTCGAAATTTTCTCTCTTTGAAAGTAGGAGTTTTTCATGTTTGGGAGTCGAAATTTTTCCTTTCTGAAAGACGAAGTTTTCGGCTGGACAATTTGAAGATGAAGATGAACTTTATTTCATAGTCAAGACAAGTGAAATAGTCACGTGGCGAAAGCTTTGGAAAATACGGAAGCTCACACGGAATTCTAGGAGACTTTTGATATGTGACAGCCAAATCCATTCCGAATTTCAACTTCACACTTTACCTTTTCCAGTACCTAATTAAAGAAAGAAGGCAATGCATGCATACCTTTAGAAAGCCGGGAATGCATGTGATACGCCACCGACGCCCCTCCGGAGCTCTGTCCGAAAAGCGTCACCTGCTTGGGGTCACCACCGAAGCGCGAGATGTTGTCCTTGACCCATTTCAGCACCAGCACTTGGTCCTTCAAGCCCATGTTTCCGGGCACGTCCTCGTTTCCGGTGGACAGGAAACCGAAAATTCCCAAGCGGTAGTTTGCGGTGACCATCACGACGTCTCTGTCCAAGAAATAGTCAGGGCCGTACGAGGCGTACTTCGACGAGCCCCCTCTGAATCCACCTCCGAACATATAAACCATGACCGGTAAAAGGCGACGAGGTTTTATCTAAGAGAAAATTCCAAATAAAAAATGATACCGAGTCCTAGAATCGGTAGGAATCGGCTGGAGGGGGTGGAATGCCGGTGGTCACGGAACTAATTTATAGCAATTACTGTCTCAAATAAGCAGAAAGTGGATCTATTTCGACGCCATGAGGTACTTCTAGGGTTATACTTGCCATAACTTCGAGCTGATTTAAATATCTCATAGAACCAATTTTTGTAACCACCCTTCCCTAGCATTTCGAGAAATGACTGAAAAGTCGAATAAAGACCAAAACAAACCGGGAATTTTTTCGAATTTCTGACATGGTATGTTCAAAGTGTTGCTGATCAAGTATTTCTTGGGTACCAACCCCTAAAATCTGGCGTTCACCCTCCAATAAATTATGAACATCTGCTCTGCGCTACTAGAAATAAATTGTTCCTTGATACCTAAGTTAGAATAAATTTCTACTATTTTAGCATATTATATCTAGAAAAGGGTGATACACATCCATCCCTTATGTCTACCCACACCCACCCTCACCCTTATAACCTCTATACCCTGTAAATTTTTCCAGAAATGATTAGTTGGGAAAAACTACTAGGGTATAGGGGCTATAGGGGTAAGGGGTAAACATAAGAGATCAATATGGACCATCCTTTATAACATATAATATGTTACAGTAGTAGAAACTGATTAATTTATCAAGAAACTATTTATTTCCAATAGGGCAGAGCAGAAGTTGATAATTCACTGGAGGATGAACGTCAGATTTTAGGGGTTGGTAGGCAAGAAATAATTGATGAGCACCACTTTGAAGATGCAGTGTCAGAAATTCAAACAAATTCCCTGTTTATTTTTTGGTCGTTATTCGACTTTCAATTTTCAGTCATTTTTCGAAATGCTAGGGGTGGTTCTAAAAATAGGGGTCTATGAGATATTTTGACTCGCTCGAAGTTATGACAAGTATAACCCTAGAAGCATCTCGTGGCGTCGAAATAGATCCACCTTTCGCTCATTGAAGCCTATAATTATTGTAATAAATTAGTTCTGTGACCACGGGCATTCCATCCTCTCTAGAGGGTTAACTGTTGAATTTGAAGGATTTGGGCAATGATAAAGTTTGGTCACCTCAACAAGGGCTACAACATATTGACGTTTGAGCCAAATTCCCCGAGGAGCCAAATCCCACAAGGAATGTGCGGGGCTCTTTAATTTTTGGGACTTACAACCACACCTGTGTATAATGTTGATCAAAATCGGACAGATACCATAATAATTCATAAACAGTTCAACCGATGCGACTGACAATTTCCAGGAACGTTTTTGATCTCGATTGACTTGCTTTTGTTTACCAATAACTCTGCCACAATAATTTCATCAAGATATTTTGAAATAAAAAAAACTAGAATTTGTTGTGTGCTTTCTAGAAGATTCCATATGGAGCAGTACCTGCTGCTGTGCTGTCGAAATGCGATACCTTTGAGACACTCTGTAGATTGGTCATGTACGGCACAGTACAGCGTAAGATTTAGCCTCGCATTTAGCAATTGACTTTCGGGTCAAGGAAGAGTACGGTCAAGAGCACGCTCTGAAACTTACTCTGATCTGCACGGTGCGTTGGCTTGGACAACTAATGAACACCTACCTACCTTTAATTGATAGCATGTAAGTATAAGTACTGTAACGGTACAACCCCTTTCTCCTAACCCGTCAGTTGACATTCCGGCGTGATCGTCTAACAAAAGTGTAAACCATACTTAACTGCTGTCTGGCCTCTTACAGTAGATTCACAAACACTGAGGTGGACTCCGCTAATAGAGCCACCCCTTTTCTTTCACTAACCCTTTCACTGGCTCTGTCAAAGAAAGTGACAGTACGAGAAGCTCCGCTGATAGAGTCCCATTCCACTTTCCCCTACGTTGTCAAATTAATTCATAACCGCTTGTTCTTTCATTGATAAGT
Source organism: Anaspis maculata (assembly GCA_949128115.1). Classification (NCBI taxonomy): domain Eukaryota; kingdom Metazoa; phylum Arthropoda; class Insecta; order Coleoptera; family Scraptiidae; genus Anaspis; species Anaspis maculata. Next base: position 85,669,965 of record OX421964.1, on the reverse strand, counting down.
GACACAAGAGAACAGGTACTAAACAGAGAGACATAACACGAAAGTCAACCACAATCCTGTTTATTACAACAAAGTCATGATAGAGAGAAGACAATTGATACACAGGTCCTTAATCCTACCCTAGTCAGTGGGAGAATTCTTTAAACATCCTATCTTAAATCAAATCACAGTCCTCTAATTAATTAGCGTAATCGGAGTCATACTGACCTCCTCGTGGAAAATGTAACCATGGCATTCGCCTATTGACCTGGTGGGGAAACCACGGAAAACCCACCAGGATGGTCTTGTGCTGTGATTTCAGGGACTTGCTACAGTTGGTACAGCTCTGCCTACCCGCAGATTAAATCCCTATTGTAAACGACCTAACTTATTGAAATAACACGGAGGACGTTGCCATGATACCTGAAAGAAAACCCTATCCAAATTTAACAACAATTCAAATTTGAGCTAAGCCAAAGGGGAAGAAACTCTACCTAAACCGCAACGCCAATTAAACACTTGACTGCTCGAAATACGGAACGTAGCGACGTTTTACAAAACATGACGCCCAGAGTAACAACAATAAACATTGAATTTCATGTCAGTAATCACACTAATGTTATCACACAATTCTGTCGCTTGACGCAGGCTTACAGATCACCTACGCCCTATCAACCACCTGTCCTGGAAACCAATAATTTGCCGTGCTTGACTTGACTTTGATAATCGTCAAATTTTGATTGTAATTTTTCACTCGTTGGCTTTGTACGACAGCTTCGGCTTTGATCGTATGCCTTCAAACAATGAGATATGGGATATTTTCCCATTTCAATAACTTAATCATCTAACGGCATTATGACTGCCGGATTCACACTTCAAATACCATTTTAATGGCTCTCAAAAACAACAGTAAATGTCTCCTACACTACACCTAGCTAACGGCGCCGAAGGAAAGTGCAGGTATGGTTTTTTTACCACAAAACGGCTCGAGTTCACCTGAAACCTCGATACTGCTAAGAGAATCACGGTGGCTTTCTTTGAATAATTTTATCTCGACGTGGCTGAAGTTGCCGGTGGCAGAAAATAACAATCCTTGGACAGAATTTTTCAACAGATATTTGGAGGGAAGTAATTACGACGCTCTCGCTATTGGTCTCTTCGGGCGTCGCGCCTCAGCTCAAGTCTTTGATGACCCAACGGATTCTCGCGACGCGCCCCCACGGAGTTATGTTGAACCCTTTTTGATCACAACCCTTCGTTTATCGAATCTCGCGCGAGACTTTCGCATTTTGGCGGTGTTTATAGGTGATGTCTTTAAAGGTGGGCAATTTGCAGCCGCCCTTTTGGTGGACTTGAACTGTAAATTTTCTTTGCCATTGCGGTCGTCTGCTTGATCGAGAGAAAGAAAAAAGGCTTGAAATTTCATTCGCATGATGAGGCTTGGAGATTCGCCTTGCCGATGGTGTCCGGCCGATTCTTTAGCCTGTGACGGAAGTAATTTTTGTTGTTGTAAGATGGAACAATAATGGCGCTCACCTAGTGGCCAATCAGGGTGCATTTAATTCATTTGATGAACTTTCACGTGTTCGGGGCAGTGAGCCGGCTGAGCCATTGGCGGGAAGGCAATACCAAATTTCTCGGCTGGTACCCTCGAATTACACTTAGCTACAATTTTCTGTGGACTTCTAATCCTTATTTAATTTTTCAGCAGCATTGGTTTCCACGGCCGGTAATTAATAATATTTTAAACCTCAATTAGTGCAGAAAACGAGACCAACCTTTATTTGACGACCGGCGAAGTAGCAGCGATTTTCCTATTCCTTGGTCCCGATGCTCAGAATTTCGACTTGAAGCCTGCTGCCTGTTGTGCTGTCTCCAACACACACACAATATCACCTCTTTCTAATTGAATTTACACCAAACCCACCACGCGAATTAACCCTGATTTAATTTAACAATCTGAACACACGAAATTTTCACTGAAACTCCTTTTTAACTTTTGTGGAAATTTCCGACCACCGAACTGACTTTAATCTGTTTAATTGACTTGGAATTTGAATTCTTTAAATGCAAACAACGATCTGAAATCTGTTATTTAACTCAGTGAGTAAATTAGTAAATTTTAGCTTCACGCTTGTACTTATCAAAACTGCCTTGACAGAACAAAATCTTAAATCCCCAGAGGACTTGGATTCACGTTTTTCAATGCAACTTGTCACGATGAGAGCTCAAGCAAAAAAGCCTCGAGAGCTCGCCCACATCCCCTGAGCTACACTCGGATTTCCACTTCCGAAAGTCCTTCACCTCTACCAATGAGATTTAACCAACCCTAGTCTCGTCCAATCACAAATTTTCCACCCCCTGATATCGATCGCGTATTGGATTCTGTCGACCACGTTCGATCTTGCAAATATCGCCCTTCTGGCCGCACTCCTTATAGCATTCACCGTCAGATGGCGCCAGTCGTCTCATTTTCCACACCAATTTGGATAATTACAATCTTATCGATACCTCCAGACTCCCATCTGACTGCTGACATATCAAGATATTTTAGCTTACGTTTATAACTTCCGGGCTTATGTCTAAACATAAAGAAATTACCCGAATAGTGTAATCCAACCTGGCCGGACTGGGCAGAATCGCTTGAATGAAACCCTTTCTTGTTTGGTGTCTACTTGACTCTTATTTCGCACCCTAATCTGTAAACTTACTCTTTCCACCATACAATCACATCTACGAGTTTTCAATTTGGAAACTGGTAATTAACCGCGTTTAATTTTCTTGTAAGCGAAATTCTCGAGTCGGCAAGGTGCTGGCCACATGGCAACGGCCCTTTTCGGCCCTTTTATGCGGCCTTTCAGTATATCATAAACCAGCAGGCGTTTTATGCCGTCGCATCCGGGCGTTAGCTACACCGTTGCCCGAATTTTCGAAACTTAGATAAACATTTCTTTGTCCACAAGTTAGTTATTACTTCCCACGGCCAAAACGAAGCAATTTCTCTATTATTCAAGGACTCTGCCGGGTTTTCTATAGCTCCCCGTTTTTTAACAGCCTGGCTCACATAACTCGATTCAGCGTTGGGTTTCTTTCAAGCGACTCTCGGCCTTATCTCGCCAAATTGAATTCACATGTGCCCGGAAATTATAACTAACCTACTTAATTATATGAGCAATTGCCACATACACCCCCTGGCTTTGCTGCTACACAGCATGAGTACAGGAAAGTCATCTCGCGTCCCTTGATAGGTGCTGTAGGGATGTACTCGATTCTCAGCACACCAAGTGCTTCCTCACGGGGTGGCGATGACCCCCGGAGCTTCTCGGCGGTAGTAGAGTCTCAGGTTCGTCATGTTGTAGACGCCCTTGCGCTCTTGTGTGGACACGTCAGCAATGGCATACGTGTTGTCATGTGGTATCTCCAGAACGAGACGAGATCACCCATGCCCTTGGCATCGATGGGTGTCATTGGTCCCTGGGCATGACGATTTGGATGTTTCGTCTTCTGGCACAGGTCACAGGACCGTATGACCCGGCGGATAGGGCGTGACATGTCAGGCCAGTAGTACAGATGCTTCATAGCCTGGTGAACTTTGGTCGCCCCAAATGTCCCAGGAGCTGATGATGGTGCCAAGTGAGCCGGTCGGTACATCGCCCCGGTATAGCAAGGCGGGCTCGATCATCATTAGCAGCTCGGTAAACCAAACATCACTATGCACAGAATATCGATTGCTCAATCGCTGGATTGCTGGCTCGCAGGGAGCGTCCGGAGCTGGTCGCGGACGTCGCGGTGCTGGTCGCGGACGTCGCGGTGCTGGTCGCGGACGTCGCGGTGCTGGTCGCGGACGTCGCGGTGCTGGTCGCGGGCGTCGCGGTGCTGGTTAGATGGGCGGAGATCAGCGGCGCTTGTTCTCCGCCCTCGGTCCGTTTCCCGATGTCTGTGTCGCCGGAGCGTCGCGACGCGTATTCGGTTGCTGCCACCGACTCCACCCGGCCTGTGGTTGGTTCTGACGCTGTTGCCACGGACGCGGTCGCGTATCGTTATTCCCGCGACGCTCGAACGGTCGAGCTGGTTCAAATCGCGGCGCTGGTGCTGGCTCTGGCGTGTCGGGGAAAGTAATTTGGGGCACCGAAGGAGGCGCCTCGATAGCTCGGGGGCCCTCTCGCTGCTGATGTCGCACGTAGGGTTGTTGCCCGAATCTGCGGTCGTCTCGGCAATCATCTCGACGATTATCTCTCCGCCGCCACGTATCCGCTCGCCGCTCTTTGGGTCCGGCGTTCCGTTCTTTCTGCAGGCGGGTGCTCGGATTATTTGTGGCTTCATCCTCCATGTCCTCGAGGAAGGCACTCGTCTGCCGAATGTTCTTGCACCCCTTGCTTTTCCAAAACCGCTGGATATCGCAAGGATAGTGCCTGATAATCATCTTCACGAGTTTTCTCTCAATCGGTGGCTCTGTCAGCATCTTTGCTCGACCCAGATGATAGTTGAAATGATCTGACATGGAGAATCGTCCCTCCACGTCAAACCTGCCATCTTGAAGTTGTCGGAGCACTCCTGCCTGTTGGTCCTCCGACCAGAAAAAGTGCAGGAAGCGCCGTCGAAACTCGGCGTAGTCCTGCCACTCAGCCTTGTGGACCGCCGCCCAGCGCTTGGCCTTTCCTCGGAGACACTCCACCACAAATTTCCTCTTCTTCCGGTCGTCGAGCTGTGCCCCTTCCGCATAGCTATCCACCTGCTCCAGGAACATCATCGGGTTATTCGGCCCGTCCGTGCTCTCAAACACTGGTCTGGCTGGCAGCGGTGCGGCCTGCTCGATCAGCGCTTTCAGCTGTCCCCCCAAGTCTTGCGGACTCAGCTCGTTGGGCTCAGCCCCAGCTCCTGGCTCTTCGGTAGTTGACGCCGATGGGGTGCTCCGACTGGCACCCGTCGCCGCGTCGGTAGCCTCGCCGATAGCCAAGGTCGCAGCCACTCTTCCATTCCCAACGGCGGACGCCACCGTCTCCATCGTTCTCAGCATCATATTCGTCAGACGTTCCTCTCGCTCTGCAGCCCTCCGATCCAATTCCTCCTGACGCCGGTCCTGGATTTCCTGGTACTCGAAGAACCATCTCGGAATAATCGGTTCCTCCACGCGATTCTCTTCGGCAGCAGTTCGATTGCGCGCCACCGGACGCACAGTTTCCTGGCGTGCGGTAGCCCGAGTCACTTTTCTACCTCCAGCCATTTTAGGTCGATACCTTTGGATAAAGTAGGACCGACTTTAGAATATGCAGATTCGATCGCGTGGACGTGCATGGCCTCTACAGATACGCATATATCACCTGTGTATTGGCCCTAGAGACTAACTACACTATTGTTATTCTAGTAATTTCATTAATCATAGCGATGTCCGGTAGCTCGCTATAATTTCAGTCACTCTACCACTCGATTAGTAAACACACCCACTAGCTTGTCTAATTCATTCAGAGTCCGCTCGCGCTCACTGAAGTCCGAGTGGCAGTCCATCTTGGCTGGCTGCTAACCTTCAAGCTAAAACGCAATAATTCTACTAACAGGCACTACGTGGCCGACAGCCCTGCTCTCGATTCCGTTACTCCTGGTCCGGTCCAAAGGCTCTCACTCCTTTTGAGTCCAAGTAGCGGCGCTAGAAATTTCCCGCAACTCGTAATCAATTGCAAAGGTCTACGCTACTCCGGCAATTCAACTAACACACTTCATATTGCTCGGTGGCCTATGGTCCGACCGCATGGACGCTGCATTGCCTGTAGATCGTCACCCCCACAATAACCATTCTAATCTTCCGCAGTGTCGGCGAGCTCAGCTCCTCACCTCCTCTTGGTCGCACCAGCTGGAATATTAGCTATCCACTACTTATTACTCATTACACCATACAGGATGGTCCTCATCATACCTCGTACAACTCGCTGCTGCATTCCACCTAGGCGCTGTAATTTTCTACATATTCTTACTCCTCTACTCAACTTTTACACTATCTAATCACACTTCATTAGTCCACTAGCTCAATTAATATTTCTGTTACGGTGGCCTTGGGTTTGCTCGTACACCACCTGTGAATTTCTCACCTCGTGCACCACTCAAGTGGCCACTCACCTCGGCTGGCGTAACCCCTTCTGCGGCCTTCGACAGTTATCACCTTATAGGTACTACTGTCTCCATTGAAGTAAACTCCTCATCTATAAACAATACATCCGCAGGGCTCGTTCGCATGACCTACCCGTCGCGATATCAGCTAACCCTATCTCCTGTTGTTTCAATTTGTCTCTCTCTATCAACTACATACACTCGACCAGTGTTGTGAAAGCTAGAATTACTATTTCAAAAAAATTTGATTGGATAATATTTTCAATTCAATTCAATCACTTAATTAATTGTTCAGCAGAATTACACATCCTCTTAACAAGAGTCAGGTTTAAATGAGATTTAAATAAGCACCATTCACGCGCTTAGCATTATGTAAATAAATAAACCCGAATGTGATCACAACAAAATAAAACGAGAAACGAAACAAAGAAGGTTTTGATCCATAAGTTTGGACGAAATATGGATTGATCCCATCTTCTCACCCCTTTTCCTAAATCACGAACCAGAAATTATTCAAAATAGATGCTACGTTGAGGGTTTGGCTTCTTGGCCACAATAGGTGGCCTGTATAAATTCAACTTTATTGCAGAGCGCAAACAATTGACTCGTCGCACTGTCATTAATTATATTCGTTTTGACCTAATTATCTTTGCATCTAATAGCTCATCACCAGTCATTGTTGACGATTCCGCCTTATACATTTTGGCGCCGTTTCTTTCAATTTTCAAAGTATGCCATTCCTTTGTTTACCTTCTACGCTTCGATTTCGTATGCATTTCCACCAACAATTCTGGCATTGTGTCCAAGTTTTACTTTCACAACACCGTCTTGTCTTATGTATCTTTCGTTCTTCCCATCTAATTTAACCCTTCTACTCTTTACCCTTTCGTATTATCTCTCTCTTGTTCACCCCCCTATCTCTTGCATGCTATTACTTATCAATCCTGCTGTCACGGATCCATTTTATCTGTAACGGTACAACCCCTTTCTCCTAACCCGTCAGTTGACATTCCGGCGTGATCGTCTAACAAAAGTGTAAACCATACTTAACTGCTGTCTGGCCTCTTACAGTAGATTCACAAACACTGAGGTGGACTCCGCTAATAGAGCCACCCCTTTTCTTTCACTAACCCTTTCACTGGCTCTGTCAAAGAAAGTGACAGTACGAGAAGCTCCGCTGATAGAGTCCCATTCCACTTTCCCCTACGTTGTCAAATTAATTCATAACCGCTTGTTCTTTCATTGATAAGTGACACAAGAGAACAGGTACTAAACAGAGAGACATAACACGAAAGTCAACCACAATCCTGTTTATTACAACAAAGTCATGATAGAGAGAAGACAATTGATACACAGGTCCTTAATCCTACCCTAGTCAGTGGGAGAATTCTTTAAACATCCTATCTTAAATCAAATCACAGTCCTCTAATTAATTAGCGTAATCGGAGTCATACTGACCTCCTCGTGGAAAATGTAACCATGGCATTCGCCTATTGACCTGGTGGGGAAACCACGGAAAACCCACCAGGATGGTCTTGTGCTGTGATTTCAGGGACTTGCTACAGTTGGTACAGCTCTGCCTACCCGCAGATTAAATCCCTATTGTAAACGACCTAACTTATTGAAATAACACGGAGGACGTTGCCATGATACCTGAAAGAAAACCCTATCCAAATTTAACAACAATTCAAATTTGAGCTAAGCCAAAGGGGAAGAAACTCTACCTAAACCGCAACGCCAATTAAACACTTGACTGCTCGAAATACGGAACGTAGCGACGTTTTACAAAACATGACGCCCAGAGTAACAACAATAAACATTGAATTTCATGTCAGTAATCACACTAATGTTATCACACAATTCTGTCGCTTGACGCAGGCTTACAGATCACCTACGCCCTATCAACCACCTGTCCTGGAAACCAATAATTTGCCGTGCTTGACTTGACTTTGATAATCGTCAAATTTTGATTGTAATTTTTCACTCGTTGGCTTTGTACGACAGCTTCGGCTTTGATCGTATGCCTTCAAACAATGAGATATGGGATATTTTCCCATTTCAATAACTTAATCATCTAACGGCATTATGACTGCCGGATTCACACTTCAAATACCATTTTAATGGCTCTCAAAAACAACAGTAAATGTCTCCTACACTACACCTAGCTAACGGCGCCGAAGGAAAGTGCAGGTATGGTTTTTTTACCACAAAACGGCTCGAGTTCACCTGAAACCTCGATACTGCTAAGAGAATCACGGTGGCTTTCTTTGAATAATTTTATCTCGACGTGGCTGAAGTTGCCGGTGGCAGAAAATAACAATCCTTGGACAGAATTTTTCAACAGATATTTGGAGGGAAGTAATTACGACGCTCTCGCTATTGGTCTCTTCGGGCGTCGCGCCTCAGCTCAAGTCTTTGATGACCCAACGGATTCTCGCGACGCGCCCCCACGGAGTTATGTTGAACCCTTTTTGATCACAACCCTTCGTTTATCGAATCTCGCGCGAGACTTTCGCATTTTGGCGGTGTTTATAGGTGATGTCTTTAAAGGTGGGCAATTTGCAGCCGCCCTTTTGGTGGACTTGAACTGTAAATTTTCTTTGCCATTGCGGTCGTCTGCTTGATCGAGAGAAAGAAAAAAGGCTTGAAATTTCATTCGCATGATGAGGCTTGGAGATTCGCCTTGCCGATGGTGTCCGGCCGATTCTTTAGCCTGTGACGGAAGTAATTTTTGTTGTTGTAAGATGGAACAATAATGGCGCTCACCTAGTGGCCAATCAGGGTGCATTTAATTCATTTGATGAACTTTCACGTGTTCGGGGCAGTGAGCCGGCTGAGCCATTGGCGGGAAGGCAATACCAAATTTCTCGGCTGGTACCCTCGAATTACACTTAGCTACAATTTTCTGTGGACTTCTAATCCTTATTTAATTTTTCAGCAGCATTGGTTTCCACGGCCGGTAATTAATAATATTTTAAACCTCAATTAGTGCAGAAAACGAGACCAACCTTTATTTGACGACCGGCGAAGTAGCAGCGATTTTCCTATTCCTTGGTCCCGATGCTCAGAATTTCGACTTGAAGCCTGCTGCCTGTTGTGCTGTCTCCAACACACACACAATATCACCTCTTTCTAATTGAATTTACACCAAACCCACCACGCGAATTAACCCTGATTTAATTTAACAATCTGAACACACGAAATTTTCACTGAAACTCCTTTTTAACTTTTGTGGAAATTTCCGACCACCGAACTGACTTTAATCTGTTTAATTGACTTGGAATTTGAATTCTTTAAATGCAAACAACGATCTGAAATCTGTTATTTAACTCAGTGAGTAAATTAGTAAATTTTAGCTTCACGCTTGTACTTATCAAAACTGCCTTGACAGAACAAAATCTTAAATCCCCAGAGGACTTGGATTCACGTTTTTCAATGCAACTTGTCACGATGAGAGCTCAAGCAAAAAAGCCTCGAGAGCTCGCCCACATCCCCTGAGCTACACTCGGATTTCCACTTCCGAAAGTCCTTCACCTCTACCAATGAGATTTAACCAACCCTAGTCTCGTCCAATCACAAATTTTCCACCCCCTGATATCGATCGCGTATTGGATTCTGTCGACCACGTTCGATCTTGCAAATATCGCCCTTCTGGCCGCACTCCTTATAGCATTCACCGTCAGATGGCGCCAGTCGTCTCATTTTCCACACCAATTTGGATAATTACAATCTTATCGATACCTCCAGACTCCCATCTGACTGCTGACATATCAAGATATTTTAGCTTACGTTTATAACTTCCGGGCTTATGTCTAAACATAAAGAAATTACCCGAATAGTGTAATCCAACCTGGCCGGACTGGGCAGAATCGCTTGAATGAAACCCTTTCTTGTTTGGTGTCTACTTGACTCTTATTTCGCACCCTAATCTGTAAACTTACTCTTTCCACCATACAATCACATCTACGAGTTTTCAATTTGGAAACTGGTAATTAACCGCGTTTAATTTTCTTGTAAGCGAAATTCTCGAGTCGGCAAGGTGCTGGCCACATGGCAACGGCCCTTTTCGGCCCTTTTATGCGGCCTTTCAGTATATCATAAACCAGCAGGCGTTTTATGCCGTCGCATCCGGGCGTTAGCTACACCGTTGCCCGAATTTTCGAAACTTAGATAAACATCTCTTTGTCCACAAGTTAGTTATTACTTCCCACGGCCAAAACGAAGCAATTTCTCTATTATTCAAGGACTCTGCCGGGTTTTCTATAGCTCCCCGTTTTTTAACAGCCTGGCTCACATAACTCGATTCAGCGTTGGGTTTCTTTCAAGCGACTCTCGGCCTTATCTCGCCAAATTGAATTCACATGTGCCCGGAAATTATAACTAACCTACTTAATTATATGAGCAATTGCCACAGTACTTACTCGAGGAGAGTAAACATTGAGAAAAAGGCAATTTTCATCACCGCCATCGTCTTGGACGCAATCTTCGCCGTCTTTTGTAGCGTCCAGTACGCCTCGCCATGGTGCTTTTGGAACTGGAGGCTGTTCAAATTTCAAATAATCATACTTTATTGGTACTTGATAGAACCATATAAAACTAAACTGTAACTGATTCAAATAGATAATGATACTGACCTCGAATCTTAATCTTCCAACAGGCGGTTCAGCAAAAGGAATCCCCCTGAAGGAGTAGAACCTTCTGCCTTCTTCCACTGTTGAGTTTATTTGACCGCGTACCGGTCCGCTTGTAGTGGTGACTACGGGATCTGATACAAGCTCTAGAGAATAAGCTTGTTGACATTGGGCAGCTATAATAACAATTAGGAACAAGTGGAAAACTTTGTGAAAAACAAGCTGTATTGTCGCCATCACTTTGGTTTGACTGATGGTTTACCTGTAGACCAACGAGAATATTTATATGATCCGGGGTGGTGGCTTCGTCATCGCTGTGCGCGAATTTTTTCAAGATAAAAAACGCATCGGCCGGGATTATAGCTGGCGCAGCTTTTCTTTGTTGGTGCAACCGCGGTAGGGTCACAGCATTTTTATCTTGCTAGAGGTTATTCACTGAAAATTTTGAATTGAACTGAACGATATCAATCAAGATAGCAATATAATTATGTAGGTGATTGAATTGTCATTTGTAATTATTACTAAGAAAACAAATAATTAGTACATAGGTATTTTACCTGCCCGTCACAGGCAAATGTGTATTGGTTTAGTTTTCTTATTACATACTTGTGTATGTACCTAGATATTCATAGAAAATCGAGTAGAAAGACAAACATTGGGTTAGGTTGTTCCGGATATGACAGATAGGTATTTTAGATAGATATCTCCATCAATACAAACACCTAATCAGGAGTTTTGAATGCGTAATTGAAGTGAGCAACAATTGAAGTGATCCACCCAAAAATTCCGGCTCGCTTCCTTTAAGAGAGTAGGTAGGTACCGCTGAAAAAATGAATCGATTTTCAAAAGAGTGCGGTCATATCAGACAGCACATTTATTTGGCTATTCGCGATTTAAATTAATTTTTCCCGCCACAAAATGGCCGCGAAAGGCGGAATTCAACTGACAGCTCGAGGTGACATGAGATGTCATACTCACTACTCACAACCCCACTTTTATTGTATCAATCACTCACCTCTGTCAGTCTGTCACCCACCACTCAGTGTTTTCTGTTTACTCCAGTTTACTCCTTGCTTGGCTTCCTAGTGTGGTCCCAGTTAGAGATAGTGCGTCTGTTTGCTCTATTCGAGTTTTGCGAGTAAATTTAAAGTGATTGTTGTGTTTAGTAGTATTACTGTATCCCATCGTTAGTCACAGAACGTGAACGAGGAAACTTTGGTGGACAAGAGAAATGGAAAGAAGACTGGGCTCAACAAACTGTACCTACCCGAATGAAACCAGCTCCTAAATGTCCATGAAGCACCTTCTGGATTTGAACTCCCCGGAACTTGAAGAGGGTTCGCACAGGTCCCGGACGATGTGCTGATTCGTTTTACACAACACAACAATCACTTTGAATTTACTCGCAAAACTGGAATACAGCAAACAGACGCACTATCTCTAACTGGGACCACACTAGGAAGCCAAGCAAGGAGTAAACTGGAGTAAACAGAAGACACTGAGTGGTGGGTGATTGATACAAAAAAAGTGGGGTTGTGAGTTGTGCGTGTGACATCTCATGTCACCTCGAGCTGTCAGTTGAATTCCGCCTTTCGCGGCCATTTTGTGGCGGGAAAAATTAATTTAAATCGCGAATAAAGATAAAGAAATTATGTGCCTCTTAAATATGTTCTTGATTTTAATTTGGCGCCACACACAGTAGTGGGGATTGAACTTTGATGTGCCGCTCAAGTGTGTAGGAAGAAGAGTGCGCTCGCAAGAAGTCGCTAATTTTCCACAATTACGTAATAATGAGTAGAACTAAATAATCCTGAACTAAATAAATGAAATGCGTGAATATGGGACCACAAATTAGTTGAGTATACCTACTTGTGATGTACCTTCCGAGGTACCTTCCTAATCGCCATCAAACATATATCCTTCTCCGGATTATTAATTCATGAATGAGGAACGGTGTGCTTTGAGGGAGAAGCAAAATAATATCGTGCTTAGTCAAGTGGCCAAGTAGCGAAGTGGTGCCAGTCGACATCACCCAAAATCCCTAAATAACCATCAAGATGGCGGCGCTCATTATTACAGGTGTCGGACGTCTCTCTTGCGCGGTATAGCTATTCAAGTATGTGGAACAAAGTGGCAATCAAGTCGGTATAAAAGGAAGCCACTTTGCACAGCTGTCGTTCAAGACTTCGAAGCTCTTCAAGTTTCATCATTGGTGTGACATTGCTCCTTTTCGAGGTGGCATGGCGGCTGAAAAATATTTAAACACTGATTGCAGTCATAGTTCTGGAACGATGGGTCGTTTTGGCACAATTTGGACATGAACATCTCGAAAAAGTACCTCGAGTTTTTGTTCAATTCCGCAGCCCGCCAAGTCTTCACTGAAAAGGAAAGAACAGTTCTGCTTTCAACCTCTTCAGACACATTGGTTGCTTTCCACCTAGAGGGTACAAATACCACCAGACGGGACATGTTCCATAGTATGGCACACAATTTTAGGTGGTCCAATGAACGGCACAGAATCGGGTAAGTACACGCAGATGGAAAGCACCGTTTGGCACCCGCACATGCGTAAATAGCAGGTGTACCAAACTTGGAGCTAGGTGAAAAGCACCCATTACGCACACCATTTGGAGAGAAGAACATTCGCGTCATTGTGGACTCCGCAAGTATGGCAAATTTTGTGACTTCAAGATGTTGCAAAATCTTTGACTTACCTGTTATCAAAACAGTTTCCTTAGTTTCAGGCATTGGATCAAGTTCGCGTCCTGTGAAAGGAAAAGTAGATATTGTTGTTGCATCCCGCCACGATCAAAACATTTCGTATGCTGGTGACGCTTCAGTAGTGGCATAGAGTAGGTAGTGGACAAAATTACGGATCAGCTGCCGGCTTCGCAAGTTGATGTGGAATCGCTGGAGTATCTGAACGATTTGAACCTGGCTGATGATACCTTCGCAACTCCTGGAGAAATTGACGGAATTTTGGGTGCCAACATTTTTTCGCAGATTGTAGAAACCGCGAAGTTAGTGGAATCGCCCAATAAACCGACAACAATTCCAACATCTTTGGAATACATTTTGATGGGTAACGCTCCTGTGGTTTCAAGTACTTACTTTCGCACCGCGTACATTTTGCAGCTTTGTAGAACCGCTAGAAGCCACCATGAAGAAATTTTGGGAATTAGAAGAGGTTCCTTCGGCAAATCTCATGATGAGCAAAAATGATGTGGAATGTGAGAAAATCTTCATCACACCCTGTAAACAAGAAAAATCTGGCCGTTACATAACTGCTCTGCCTTTCAAAGAAAATCCCTGTAGTCTTGGTGATTCTTATACACAACCGCTTGTAATCGATTTTACGCTTTGGAAAGAAGATTCGCGTCATCGCCTGAACTCAAGAAATCCTATGGTAACGTTATTCAGGAATATTTGGACCAAAGATATATGTCGTTGGTGCCGGAAAACATGCTCGATGGTCCCGGTTACTCCATTCCGCACCATGGTATCTTCAAGCCCCAAACCAAGACTACGCCGCTGAGAGTTGTCATGGATTGTTCTGCAAAAACCAGCAGCGAGAAAAGCCTGAATGATTGCCTGTTTACCAAACTACAAGCTGATGTTGTGACGATGCTTTTGAATTTCAGACTTTTTGAAATTGCAATGACCGCAGATTTGAGAAAAATGTTCTTGCAAATAATTGTTTGTCTGGAACATCGTTGTTTTCAGCGCATTATTTGGCGATTTTCACCTGATGATTCATTAGCTGTTTACCAGCTTGGTCGCGTAAGTTTTGGATTGAAATCGTCTCCATATTTGGCGTTACGCACTCTAAAACTTGCATCAGATAAAGCTGATTCTTTCCCCCTCGCTTCTCAGGCTATTTTCAGTGATACCTACATGGACGATTATGTAGGTAGTGTTCCAGATTTGTCGCAAGCCAAGATTTTATACAAACAATTGGTTGATTTGTTCACGGCCGGGGGTTTTGAGATAGTCAAGTGGTGTAGGAGTTCGCCTGAATTATTGCATGAAATTCCTACTGCAAAGTCGTTTTTCTGGAACTTTCAGTTTTGAGGACGACACTCCTAAAGTCTTGGGTTTGCAATGATATCCAAGCACTGATTCGTTATCGTTCAAGATTAGCAGTACTAGTCGTCAATGTACGAAACGCAACATTTTGTTTGTTGTGGCAAGGATTTCTGATCTCTTGGTTTGGCTTCCCCTGCAATAATTTTCGCTAAATTATTGACCATAGAGTTGTAGCTTCAGAAGGTTGATTGGGACGAAAGTGCACCTCCTAATATTGAAAAATGGTGGTTGCAATTTATTGATGAACTTGTTGTTTTGGAAACATTGCGAATTCCACGACATGTCTTTGTATTTGAAAGTTCTCCAATCATTATAGTTGGTTTTGCTGACGCATCTGAAAAGGGATTTGGTGCTGTCGTTCACTTGCATAGCTCCCTTTCAAACGAGACTAAAGTTTTGTTGATATGTGCCAAGTCCAAAGTCGCACCGGTCAAAACTCTTCCGATCCCATGACTGGAGTTGTGCGCAGCGCACCTATTGGCCAAATTGTTGGATTTCGTTGTTGATACCTTTTAATCTCGCGTCAAGATTCAAAGAGTTTATGCCTTTTCTGATTCGACCGTCACGTTGAGTTGGATCTGCGCTTCGCCAAATCGATGGTCTACTTTTGTGGCTAATCGAGTTGCAAAAATCCAAGATATGGTTGCACCAAGCAGTTGGTTTCATATTGATGGAATACAGAATCCTGCAGATGTCCTCTCTCGAGGATCGACGCCTTCTCGATTTGTCGAAAATGATCTTTGGTTTCATGGACCGCAATGGCTCAAAAATGAATAAAGGGAATGGCCTATTGAACCGTTTTCGCCGGAGAATTCTATAACGCTAGAAAAAAAATCTTGTTCACTCCACGTACAGATTGAGGAAAATTGCAAAAATCCGCTGTACGGTTTGATTCTTCGAATTTCATCGACTGTGGAATTCGAGCTTGGCTTTCGATCAGATTCATCTTATTTTGCTCCCGAAGAATGGCCATTTCGTGGATGTTCTCGTGGATCATTTTCATCGCACATTTACACACCGGACCACATTTGTTGCTGTCTTTGATTCGTCAAAGGTTTTGAATTTTCACGATGCGTTGTACGCAGACGGGTGCAGATGTGCAATTTTTGTTTCAAGCGACGCCTGAAATCTATCTTTACTTTGATGGCTGATCTCCCAGCTGCCCGTGTTACTGAAGCTAAACCCTTTACCAACACCGGAGTTGATTATTGTGGACCATTATACATAACTCTTAGCAAGAATCGTAGAGTCAAAAGGCAAAAGGCGTATATTGTTTATTTGTTTGTCTCGCTACGTGTGCTATACACTTGGAATTAGCTTCCGATTTAACCACGGAAATGTTTTTGGCGGCTTTCAAGCAATTTTTGTCACGTCGTGGTCCCTGCGCCACCCTTCATTCAGATTGTGGTAGGTACTAATTTTATTGATGCTAAAGCTTCGTTGGATGAATTGGACCTTTCTGCAATCCAAAGCATATCGCTCGTCTTTGTCCTTTGAATTAGTTCAGCGTCGGATTGAATGGAAATTCAATCCTCCAAGGGCATCGCACTTTGGTGGAATCTGGGAAACCAACGTAAAGAGCGTCAAGAGCCATCTTTTCAAGGTCGTCGGTGAACAGCTTTTTTCTCACGAGGAATTTATTACTGCGCTCGCGCAAATTGAGGCTTTGTTAAATTCGAGGCCCCTTACCTGGTGAGGTTCGGACCCGGCGGAGCCGCTTCCTTTGACACCGGCTCATTTTTTAACATTGACGCCCCTGCACTCGTTGCCTGCCTCGTTGTAACCGGCCCCTTGGACGATTGGCCCGCAAAGAACTGGTGGATAGAATGGTACAATCCTTCTGGAAGAGGTGGCATATAGAATACCCGAACTGTCTTCAGATTCGCCTACGCTGGAATACACCCTCACCCTCCTGTCCAGTTGAAGTAGGCACGGTCGTTTTCATTAAAAGCGACAATGTTGTTCCCCTGCATTGGCATTTGGGGGTAATTTCAGAAGCGTTCCCAGGCAGGGACGGCATTACTAGAGTGGTGACTGTCAAGACGGGCAGTTCCACATACAAACGACCCGTTACTGGCGTTTGTCCACTTCTCTCCCAAAAATTATTGGGATCGAATCGAGCCTAGAATTTATAGTTAGTTTCCCTTTTTTTGTGGTAGAAACCTCATTTTCATTTTCTTTGATTAAGCGTACCCGAATAGAATTTCGTGAGAATGCAAAATTAACCATTCACTTTTAGTTTGATTTTTAGTTGAATTTTCATTGAGTTTCCTTAGTGTGAAATTATTTAATTTCAGGCCGGGGGAAATGGTTGCACCACTGGCCAACGTTTTATGCCAGCGGATTTCTTTTTGTAGAAGATGGTTTTTTGTTAATAGACAAGCAAGTAGACCGAATATACACGCACGTGAAGCTAGCGCTGACCGAAAACCGCCCCTCCCGAGTTTTTCCCTGTCCATCCTTTTGTACCCCATGCTCTTGTGCCTTTGGTTTCGTGTTTCGTGCTACTGTAAAAGTCAACGATTTTGTGGTACCATCATATCATCCAAGATTAAGTTTCAGACTCACCGTGGGTTCCACAAGAAAGATAGTACGAGATCAGTTCATTCGCGATTTTTGTTTGTTAGTTTGTAGCTGATTGATCAATGGAAATGCTTCTGGTTTATTCGTCAAAAGTGGAAAAGTGATGGGTCTAGCACAGATTTCAGGCTTTTTTTTGTGGTTAATCGACTAACATTCAGCAGAGAAGAGTTTAGCTAATCTGCAATCAGCCTAATCATCTTTTTTGTGGAACTAACGGTTGGATTCTTTCATTAGCCCTTCAATAAATATCACACGTCGACAAGCGTGGTCTCCGGGTCGATCCTGATAAGGTTCAGGCAATCCTGGACGTACCCTTTACTAAGAGAGTGCGTGAGGTACGGAGAATTCTTGGTATGGCAGGCTGGTACTACCGATTTGACCAGCAGGTCTCACAGTCGGACAGTCGTCATTAGCGATACACCCAGCTTGTTCTTTGATTGATCTACAGCACGTACTTGCCCGTCGAACAAGTTGCCCGTCGAACAAGAACGGGAGATGGAAGATGGAAGAGACTCAACATCTTTCTCCATTTTAGGAAGTCCAGAAGGTATCTGAATCTTTTGACAAAGAGCACCTGCTGAGCTTAAATGAGCACACAAAATTTGCACCGTTCCACCACAAAAATTCTCAATCGTTTGAAAAGGAGATACTCCTCTTGAAAAGAGATCTGCAGGGTTCAACGCTGTTGGAAAGTGATCCCATGTGTGCCGGCTTATAAGAGTTCGTATCTCGGTAACGCGGTGTGCTACGAACGTTTTAAAAGAACAGGTGCTGTTTCAACCCATCCTCAAACAATTATGGATGACACAACCACCATAGGCTGAAGTGCTTGCGTCACAAAACAAATCAATTTCGATAATCTTCAGATTTGCACAGACCACTTGCCTGGGAATTTTCAAGTTGCATAGAAATCATTTAGACCAAGCCGATGCAAACTGCAAATTGCTGAAATGGATGCCGATGCAGTGCCGCGTAGGTTACAGTGTTCAGATCGAATATCTTGATTTATTACATTGGAATCCTTTCTCAAGAGAATTCTTTGTGGCGCTGACCCGAATAAACCAGAAATTGCCTCTATATTTTCTCAATGTTGGCAAAGAACACATGAGTGTGCCATGAAAAATCCAGCAGAGCAGAATGGAAAAGAGATCATTCTGAGGAACAGGTATAATGATTTGCAGATCATTGAGACTGTAGCCCGATCGATAGCAGCTGACCCGTTGAACACCACACATAGCTTAGTGCTCAATTCATCCTCTTTAATGGCACCCTGGTGCGAAAGGAGATAGGCATAACTGTCTCCATCGACTTTTGCAGGACTCGCGTGCTCTGGATCCAAGTATCCACGCTTATGAGAGCTGAATATCGTATTGTTTTGACATTTTACTGAGAAAGAAGCAAGGCCGAGTAAGTATGGCAGTTCAACGAGAGAATATCAATGATGTAGGAAAATATACAAGATATCTCAAGACTGTCAGAGGTGAAGTCTGAATTCTTTTTTTGTCTGATTGTCTGATTTGATCAAATTGTGCACTTTCGAGCAGATGAACCTAACGTTCATTTCGACTTTGAGTTATTTGATCGAGGGTTTGATTGATCTTTGGCGAATTCAAACTGGTTCTCAGGTTGATTTTTTGCTTGAAAGTGCATTTCTCAAAATTTCAGGCAAAAAAATAACCAGGGCTCCAGGGCTCTGCAACACCTTCGGGATTTCATTAATCCTAAGAAATTCCATCAAAAAAAGACTCACTGGTAACGTTAAAACATTTATAACAAGTAGGTATAAATATATGTCTTGAAACAATAAGATTGATCAGTAAGTAATGTAAGGTCGTCGCCCGTTCTTCGCGAAAATATCATCCCAGAAAGCCATGTCGTCAGGCTGGGGGTTGTTGGAGACGACCAAGTCGTTGCCGATGTCCAAGTACGTGTGTTGGGCGTCTGTCGTCGGCCAGGTCTGGTTTTGCAAAATCGTATCTTGCGTCGGCGTTGGGTTTCCGTATTTCACAAAGTTGGTCCACATGGTCAGCATCCTGGCCCTGGTCACCCTGTCCAGCAACGACGGCTCGTACTTGCTCCTCCACATGTACCACACTTCTTCGCCGTGCGCCACACCTTGAAAATTCATTGGATCACAATTGACAGCTTGACAAAAACGACAGGCATCAGCCCCAAAAGTTCTTATCAAGTTGATATCAATGAGATGATTTGTGAAACCACACAATTCAAAAGACTACAAGTACAAAAATAGATGTCTCCGGAGCCGGCTTTTTTGGCTGCTCAAAAATCTGAGAGAATATCTTACCATCGCCAGGTCTTGGGTTGTCAGGTCCCCATCCAGCCAGTCTTCCCAAGTACGAGAAACGATAGAAATAGGTGGGAACATACTTGGAGAGCAGCAGAGCGTACTGACGAATCGGCCGTACGAATTGATCGTCGCTTATGAACTGAAATTCAATTTGTTAGAATTATTCCTGAAAATTAGAGAGTTTATAAGGAAAAACTACCTTCATTAAAGTTTGATTTGAAACAGCGGTTGGGACGAGTCCAAAATAGTGCAACTTTATGAGGGTGCCGATCAGTGGCTCGATGGCATCCACGGCGTTCAAGCTCGCTGGCACGAATTCTTGCGGCAGAGCGTCGTACTTGAGCAGGTACGCTCGTAAAATAACTGGAAAGTCAAATTAATAAAAACTCAATCCTGGCATTCTTATTGAGTGATGCTCTTACGAGGAAATGCGAAGGTTCCTTCCAAGGAATTGTAGCCAATGAGGCAAGGCACCTTGCTGAAATCGCCTCTGGCCATCAGCTCGTAACTGGCCTCGGTCAGGAAGGCGCCGTCGTGTTCCGGCTCGATGACCGGGGCGTAAGCAAAGCCCTGCCTGGGATCGGCTTCGAGGTACGACTGTAATCATGGAAATGTCTTGTGAATCAGGCGATCGCATACAGATGGCGACTGCATCGTTGTCATGGCAGTAATGTCAATAGTGTCAACGCTAAAATGTCAACGTCAAGCGCCACCTTTTCATGCTTAAACTAGGCTAAAATGGGATCTCTTGCAAGACCTGATGTTTGACATTGGCTCTATTGACAGTAGAAAAAACTCCGTTGTGAGCGATCTCTACACTACAACTTGCAATAAGAATTACCGCAAGTTCCTTGGCGCTGGCCGCAGTTTGCAAGTCACTCGCAGGGATCGTTTTCAATCCCTTGACCAGTGCTCTGGAGTCCACGACATTGATGTTGAAGTTTTGCGCCACCAATGCGGCAACTTTTTTGCTGTTTCTGCTGTACGACCATCCGCTGAACGAAACTCCGGATTCCATGATTGCCTTTTGGAACAGCCCTGAAAGACTCGAACGTCAGTCACTGGCATTTGTCTTATTACAGTTATACCTCGAGCTATTCATTCGAGATTCAGTGTTTGAATGTGGCAACGTCGCCAAGGACGGATAATCATCAGAGTGCAAGTGATAACAGGAGGTGGCGCCACCTATTGCTTTGACCACCAAATGAGACGCTGCTCTGGGCCCTTCTCTTTCACCGCAATTTTTCTCCGCCTCAACTCAGTTGAAGAGAGAAAAAGCGGAGAATTGCAAAGGAACAAGTGAGACACCACTACCAACTGTGGTGAGAATATCTGAGATTGAAGGCAAACTGATTCCAGCTTTTATCCAATCTAGTAACCTACAGTCTGACAAACATGAAGCCACGTTGCCACCCACCAGAGAGTGTGGCAACGTATAACAAGGACAAGGACCAAGGTACACACCTCTAAGATGATGCTCCTTTCATAGCGACGTTGCCAAAGAGATGCTTTCAGCACTAAGTATAACTGAACTAATTCGAGTGATGAAAAACCAACTAAGCATGCATAGCTAGGTACCTTGAGATAGCCGGGAGTGGATGTGGTACGCCACCGACGCCGATCCCGAGCTCTGTCCCATAATCGTCACCTGTCCCGGATCACCGCCGAAGCCCGCGATGTTGTCCTTGACCCATTTCATCACCAGCACTTGGTCCTTCAAGCCCATGTTTCCGGGCACGCCGTCCACGGTGCCGGTGGACAGAAAACCGAAAATTCCCAAGCGGTAGTTGGAAGTGACCACCACGACGTCTTTTTCCAGGAGATAGTCGGGGCCGTACGTGGTGTAATTCGACGAGCCCCCTCTGAATCCACCGCCGTAATAATAAACGATGACCGGTAAAGGTTGACTAGGATTTATCTGAAAGAACACGCTGATTAGGCCATGAAATGCAGCCGCACATGATTAATTTTAGCAATTAATAGAAGCCAATAAATTGCACTTCTTAACTTCTCCTTATGGATCATTCTAATGGTAGTCCAGATGTTGAAGGGTTCTCATGCCAGTGGAAAAAATTAGTATAAATCACTTTTAGGACCTGAATTGTGCAAATGAAAGATTCAAATTGGCATGCGACTTCCTATAGTGGCCAAGACTCTTTTGAATTTCTGAATTTGGCAAATTGAGGTACCAAAATTGTAGTGTACCAATTCACTTTTCCAGTGGCATCAAAAACCGCCTAAGACCGCCCTGTACGCTCTGAAGTGGCTTCGCCTAAAAGGCCTCCTTATTGTAGTTTTTTAACTGGCATTTAGAGAAAATATTTCATTTTAACCGGTGGAAAATGAAAAATTCTTGTTGGGAAATAAGGCTGTTGAGCATGGAGACATGGGCGCATTTCATAGCAATCGACCAGCGCGGCGTCCTTTTGAAGACGTCATTTCCTAGTGTTTTTTCTTCTTCCGTGACCCTCGGCTAAACCTGTCTGCCGAAAACAGTAAAAAAATGGAGCCCAACCAAAATGGCTTTGCCAGCAATGTATATTTTGAAATTTGGATTTTCGGAAAATTCGATTTTATTTTTTCGGAAATTTTCTTTTTTGTTCGAAAAAAACCTCCTATTTCTTGCCAGCTTTAACTTTTTTCGTTATTTTCGGCAGGCAGGTTTGGCCGAGGGGCTAGACAGAAAAATCTATCTGTGTCTCTTTCGCACTGCCGGTAGTTTGCAGTCTATCCTTGTGATGGAAATAACAGCCTTAAGGACGGAGTCATATTGGTGAAATAAGCGTTGCGAAATCAATCCGTCTGGGTTTATTCCTTGACGGATTCTTACCATTTTGGTCTCCTTCGAGAGCTACAAGGATGTACTTTGGTTTGAGCCCATTGGTATTTCCGAAATCCAAAAAAATATATTCAATTTTGACATTTGAAAAAATTATTTCTGGATTTTGGAAATTCCAATAGGCTCAAACCAAAGTACATCCTTGCAGCTTTCCAAAGAGACCAAAATGGTAAGAATCCGTCAAGGAATAAACCCAGACGGATTGATCTCGCAACGCTTATTCTACCAATTCAACACCGTCCTTAAATTATAAAATAAAAGGGAATTAAATATTTAGGAATAAATTAGCATTACGGGCGATGTAGGGAAGGAAAATATTGTGCTCGCGCCGGATTCCTGAGTGGTATGTTTGCGGGCCAGGGTTGTTAGACGTGAGACGGGGGTGGTAACAGGAAGGGTCCGAGAATAGGGACGGGGGGTGAAGAGATTGGCGTCAAAGATTATTGGCGTCGTAGGTGTCGAGAGGACTGGTTGCTGTGAGGTGGAGACGAACGGATGTGTTTGGCTAGGCTAGAAGAAAATTTGTTTCTCGTCAAAAATAAGTTATGAGTGTGAAGAAAACCCACTGTGTATAATTGTAGTGCATCAGTGACGAGAAAGGAAAACATTGAGGCAAGTCTGATTTCTATTGCTATCAAAATGCTTATTGTTGGATGGAGTTTAAGGTAATTGTTTTGTTTATAAAATGATAGTAGGTTTTGTTCTTGATATTTCAAATAGCCATAGGAAGCGTCAAACTGATTAAATGCCTTTAAGTTGCGGTAAGGTTTTAAGTGCCTGGTTTTCAGCTACCTTTAAACCACCAGGAAAATGGTGAAAGCTCCAGTAACCCTTTCGAAGAGATCTAGCTTTCTACAGAGCATGATTTTGAAGACTCTATTAGCTTTAAACAAGCACTAGCAGTATTTAAGCAAATCAAATCTGGGCGAACATCTCACGCGTTATTTTTCCTCATAGAATAAAATATTTAACCCTTTTCGCACGACAAGGAGTTTATAAACATTGAGGTTGAGTTCCGAGTTCCTTAGATCTTCCACGGGTTTGAGTTTGAGATCGGGGTTTCAAAAATTTTGAAAAAATTGTATTCAGGGAGAGAATTCAATTTCCTTCAATTTGATATATTACAAAGTGGGTATTGTCATTTTAGATTTTCAAAGTGAGGTGGGGGGAGCGAAGGGGTGAATTTGGGTGGCACTTTTTCCATAGGAAATGTTCTTTTTTGATTCTGTGCAGGAAAACGTTGACTGCATTGAAGAGAATAGAGAGGTCAAGAATATTAAATTGTACACTCAGAGAATTTAAGAGAGAAGGGGGGTTGGGGTTAAAGATTTTAGAAATATTTTTGCAGAAAGAGAATTTAATTCTGTTGAATTTGACGTATCGCAAAAAAGGTGGTGTCATTTGAAATTTCAAAGTTGGGGAGGGTGGGGGCGAGGGGGCTAAATACAGAAACTCGCCAATATATATTTTAGATGTCCCCTTCGATATAGAAATCTACGTGTTTTTGCTCGAAGACATTTTCACTAGGAATCGGAAGTTATTGCAGGTGGATAGTTTTCAAATGATCACCCGGGACATAAATTTCCTAAGTTTTTAGATTAGGACTGCTTTCAGAAAAATTTAATAAGATAATTTCTTACCCCCTACTGACTTTCTTAACATCGGTATTTTCGACCTGAACATCTTTAATGTCCCCCCTGCAGCACTTGAACGCATCTCTGTTACTTCATGATGTCGAAGACCATGAAGCAGGTTCTCCTAAATCATTTCTGCTATAATCTGTTTTCAGGGAGACGTTCAAGATGACCACGAGACCCTCGTAATTTTTGTATTTTTCATTAAAAAAGCGCAACATATTTTGCCTAGGGACCAAACTATTCGTTTGGTGGCTATACATTTTTGTAAACCACCTCACAAACGATGGCCATAAAGAAGATTCCTTGAAACCATTTCCACCATAAACTGTTTGGATTCCACAAACAGGTTTTTCAGAAAGACGTTCAAGGGGACCAGGAGAACCTCGTAATTTTTATATTCTTCATAATAATCTACTTTTATACTTCAAGATCAATTTCGCTTGTCTAGGGCAACAATTGACGTCGGATCCTACTCATTTCGAAATTTATTTTGCGAAAATTACCAAATTGTTTATTTCCTCGATTGAACAGTTGAGGTACCCACCTACAAGAAGGTGGATAATCAGTAATTTTTGTGACATAGGTTACGTTTATTTTCAAATGAATATGAGCATCAATTCTCCTGTGAAAACCTGCAGTCCAATAGTGCAATTCTGTAGAAAATAACTTTCTATAAACGCTCTGTTATTATGTGAAAAATCCTGTCTGCCATTGGCTGTTGCCTAAGTAATAACAGCGTAACAGAGCCTTTGATGCACTTTTTCAGAGAATCGCACCATTAATTCGGTTTTTTGGACGTATATTGAACGAGAAAGTAACGAAATAGCTTATATGCATGTACTTACTTGAGGTGTATAAACGTTGAGGACAAGGCAATCTTCATCACCTTCACCGTCTTGAACGCAGTTTTTGCCGGCTTTCGTGGCGCTGAAAACACCTGTCCAGGGCGTTTTTGGAACTGGGGGCTGATCAAATGATTAGTCAATATAACCAGAAAAAAATCTCAAGAAGTACTCACTTCAAATCTCAAATTTCCAACCGGTGGCTCGGCAAAAGGAATGCCCTGGAAAGAGCAGAACGGTTTGCCCTGCTCCACTGTTGAGTTGTTTTGACCGCGTATCGTTCCACTTGTGGTGGTGACGACGGGATCTGACGCTTGAGCATGGACTTCTTGCCAGTGTTCCGCAATTGTAAACAGCAAGGAAACAATAACAAGAGCTGCTTTGGCCGTCATCCTGATGCTGCTGGTTGACTGCTGCTTTGCTTGTGGCCCTACAGGAATATTTATAGGTATCTTTATGATCTGTGGCTGGTCACGTCACAGACGCGCGAATTCTGAAAGATAAAGATCACAGCTTTGGGATTGGTAAACGCAACTTTTTCTTTGTTGCCACCCAATTAACAACACTTTAATCTTTTGGTATCCAACGTATCAAAATTTCTGAATGCAATTATAATGGTTTATTCAACATTATTTGACATTCATCAGATAGGTAGGTACTTATTTTACCTGTCTTCAGATGGGTTGTATCTAGGAATTCATAGACAACTAAACATTGGATTCAGTTCATCCAGATATGATGGTTTTTTTTGTGGATACTAATCTATCTTCACCAGAGTGCTCATGTTCAAAGTTTCAAGTGCGTAACTATTCAAACTACTTATAAACTATTTTTTCGTTTGTCATTCGCGAGCTGAAATTCCCACGTAGTTGTAGATTATTCTGGAAATAATGCATCGGTTTCTCAGATGGGTAATCCTTGGTGATGCCTGCTTCAATATTTACGCTCGGATCACCGCCATATAGATGTGAGAACAAAACGAAACGTAAAAATTTTAAGCCTGGGATCATCCAAAGTCGAATTGGCGAAAAAACACAAATATTTTTTGTTCATTCTTATAAAGGGTGTCCCTATCCCAGTGAAAAGTTGCATTTTGAAAGGAAAAAGCGGTAAGCAGTTGTCAGCCTTTATGGCGCAGTGCGAAGGTATATTCGAGTTTCAAGCGATGCCCTTTGGTTCATCAAATGCGCCCTTTACTTTTCAGGCTCTTGCGGATCAAGTTGTCGCAGATATGAAATAACGACAAATTTTAATTCATGTGGACGACATAGTCATTTTCTCGAAGACATATGAGGAGCGCATGTTGAAACTTGAGAAGGTGCTGCAACGGTCACAGAAAGCCGGACCCACACTAGACAATCATAAATGTGTGTATGGCAGATATATTGGACTACACGGTGAATGCAAATGGATCACCTCTCAATGCCGACAAGATCAAAGCGATAGTAGACTTTCCAACACCCACAAAATTGGAAGCAGTTGAATAGTTTCTAGGAATTTGTAATTATCACCGCAAGTTTATCTAGAGTACAGGAAATCATGGGGATGAATTATAATGGTAAGAGAAGAAATGAAAAAAAAGCTGAACAAACACCCAAGAACTACCCGAAATATTGACTACACGACGATCAACTTTATCTGGCACTCTCATGTCGGGACGACGAAGAAGAAATCGAATGGGAAAGATGTGTACCGAAGGGTTGGAGAAAAGCATTGATGAAAGAAACGACCCCCACCCTCTAGAGCAGGACACTTATAAGGTGGAGCAAAAACGGGCTCGAGAATGACGCAAAAATATCATTGGCCTAGAATGTTCCAGGTTATTAGGAAGTAGATACGTGAGGACGTGTATGAACTGTCAAAAGAATAAGCTGCTCTAAATGAGAGTAGCGTAGAAAATGCAATTTCCGCAGACCCACCTTATCAGACCATTACCTCGCTCAAATAAAGTCGCTCAAGTGTACAATCAATGTACACCTACTTGTATTCCAAGCTAGGTTTACGAAATGGGTCGAGTGCTATCCGCTTAAAAAAGCAACAACAAACACCGTCTGTGGCATGAATTCAAGGATAAAATCACATTGAGATTGGGATGCTCAACCGCCATCATCACAGACATTGGAGCACAGTTCGATAAAAAATTCCAAAAATAGGGGGAAAAAAATACGGCATCCAAAAGAATCACGTGGCCCCATATACGCTTCTAGTAAATCCAGTTGAAAGAGTGAACAGAGTAATGGAAACGGCCATCGCCCAGTTCTGTTGAGAGGACCAAAAACGGTGGGATAAATTTCTACCGAAACTAATTTTTGCTACGTCAACACTCGGGTCAACCCAAGGATCACTCTTCGTGCGTGGTTCGTGGAAGATGCCATATGGCTGAAATGTCAATGTTTAACAATGACATTTTTCAAGATTTGGCGAATACAACTAGCGACCGATTCCATAATGCCACCCAATTAAAGCTCAAGCTTTTAACTGGGACACCCTTTACTTACTGTAACATCAGATTTTTAATGTTTGCCGTATTTAGGAAAAAAGCTAATGAGATGAGGTTATAAATAAGAATAAACAATTGAAACGTGATGATATGGGTACGTACCTGAAGTCAACATCAGATTAACCCTGCACTTGATATAATAAATCATTAAAACTAAGTACCGACGAAAAGATTGTTCCATTGTTGAAAAAATCGTTGTCATTTCCGCAGCAGCACCCCTTATCCAAAGCATATCCATATACTTCGATACTTCCCCAACCAGGAACAATACTCAGATTGCACAAAGTCGTTGGCACCCCCTGTATTTTATCACTCAATCGTATTAAGCGTCTTATTTTACATATTTTACAAACTCTGCATGTTTTTTTTGATTGTTTTTGGTGTGTCCACTGTCCAGTGTGGTACTGTGGTATGAAAAAACAACGAAGTCTGATGAATTCTGACATATCAACGTCAAAGCATCAGACGCTTTTGTTTTTCAGCTGCTGATGTTACGGCATCGCGTAATTCAAATGGAAGAAGGTTCTCGAACCCTTTATCGACAGACGCTTTGATCAAAAAAATCAAATACATGTGTTTCGCCCACTCATTAGGTATTGGTCGGGGGCTCGTCAGTGCAGAGGCGTCCAGACTAGCGCGTCTGCCGATCAAGTGCGGTTGGGTGATTCGAGTGATATCTGAATTCAAGACTCAAATCTGTTGGGTATACTCTTGAGCTATCAAATGTTGAAGTTCAAGTTTTAACAGCTTGTAGCTCTGACATATGACAGATATGGAAACTTTCAATCATTTTGGGTTCAGTTTTCAAGGACACTTAAACAATAGGCGCTTTCCTTTTACCACAAAATTCACTGATCTGACCTAAGTTAGAGAGAGAAAAAGCGAGAAATCACATGAGCGAAAGTGAGACACCACTGCTAGCAACTTAGGTCAGAATACTTAGTTGAGGTGGTGAAAGAAAAGCACGTGTCAGAAGCCCAAATCGTCATAAAAAATCAAGATAAAAATCATCTGTCATTTTCTGGTAGTGGTACTTCTAACTGACAGTTGACAGATTATAACGAAACTATTATTCTAGTGAGTCTAGTGGCTCACGCCATATTCCTGCCTACTAATTTTGATGTTGATCGTAAATCGCGACTCAGAAATTAATAATTATATAATTATCAGGATAAATCGAGGATAAAGGAAAAACTAGCAGATACGTCCTACACACAAACAAACAGACACCGTTTTTTTTTCAGCACCTCTTTGCGTTTTGCTACACAGTCCGTGGTCTCAAAAAAGCAATGCAAAAATTATATCTTAACTCAATTTGATATCAAAGTACAATACCATCTTCATCGCGATGAGAGGTAAAAGCTAATAAAAGGTAAATAAGCATTAACATTGAACTTGCTGCACGAGGTACGAGGTGCTGCATCTATCTCAAGTCAACTCAAGATTAGTACCTGTCATAGTTGTACCCAAGCACTTGATAATATAATTACAAAAAAAATTAAACACATCATTCATTCATTGTTTAAAAAACAATGCAAAAATTGCTGTTAATGTATCAACAGACTTATAATGAATGATGATATAAGATCGTTGTGATATAATGATCAGAGGCAACAGGCCACTTCGACGGCTCTTTTGGTCTGTCCGCCTGTCTGTCTTCAATTAATGTATCATGAATTCATATCATAATATCCCCTTGTTTTTCGAGTACTCCAGGTGCTTACTAAACAGGTGATCAATTGAACTGGTCCACCTAAAAATTTCACGTTACTTCAAGATCGAAAATCTCATAGAAAAACCAACGGATTTCAAAGAACGTGATGGTCATGCCGGATAGATCATTCTTCTGGCTATAAAATGCCATGTTGACTCACGTGGACGTTGACATTGTCTACTGTGTACAGGGTGACAACAAAAGAAGTGTCAAAATGGACAATTTCGAACAGTGCACAACTTCTCGAAAAAAAAATCGTTGATCATTAAAAGATACCATACAAGTCATAGATCCCATGCTAGTAGAAAACGAAATGCTAGCAACTTCAAATAGTCCTTTGGGACCCCTCAGGAGGAAACCAGGGATTGCTTCAAAATCTTGAACATTTATGATGAATTATAGAATACCTGAAAAATTTCTTATCCAAACAACAACCCATGAACAGCAAGTGAACCACCTCCTCTGGTTCAAGTGGAAATCCAGAATGTCTAACTCAAAAATTGACCAACTCTTTCCTCAAAAAATCAATTTTATAAGCTTCCGAAACCTAACAGCCAATCAGTACATGATTTTTGTGTTTCAGATACTAAAACCCCCTTAACTCTTTCGCTCATTCGCCTGGATGGATAGGCAACCCAATATAATTTAATTCGACATATTTGGATTAAATCACTTTTCCCACTCTTGGGACAGCTTGTCCGGTGATCGTCTAGAATCAGGCCACCATCCTGTTGTGGTTCCTTCTTGTGGTTCGAGGATAGAGATCCTGGGCGTTTCGAATTAACCTCTAGCCTCTAGCCTGAACGCAGTAAGACACAAAAATTAGTATCATTATATTGACTTCTGTTCCCATGTCAAAGTGTTTAAATAAAGGCTCGTTCCCATACCTGACCCTACATCAACGCTGGTAACTAGGATAGCTAAGTTTCTGAAGTGTTCCCTGAAAGATGAGTTTCCCCTAATAATTATTTCAAAGCCATCACACATCAATACTCCGATGACCACCTGGTTCTACACTTTGTACTAACATTTAAACTTTGTTTTGGGTGCGTGGTTCGAAATTCTTATCGTGGATCGATCGGATTCAACATTTAAGTCAGTGTTATAGGCTATGTTAGGGTTAGGCCCAACGTCTAGACACCGAAAAAGGAGTGAGTGAATTTTGCAAGCGAGTGGGAACTTTTCCTCTCTTTTCTGTTGTTTCTCCTGTTCCCTACAATCTAGGTTCGTGGGCCGGTGTGTGTGGGGCTCCTCCTATTATGAATGTCTTTCCAAAGGCTGCGTCTCTTATATCTGGACTATTCTTTTTGCATTGCGCTTTTTAGGCTATGGTAATATTTTGCCCGTTTTTGAAGAGATTGGATATGGCCTGTGCCTTTGTGGAGAACTGGACCTATTTTCACCTTGAATTGCCCTTGAAGCTTACAAGGATATGGCGACCGCGAGTGTCTATAGCCGGAAATGTAAAGCCCAACTTCACCCTTCCAAAAACTTCGGAACCAATGGTGTACGCGAACAATTACTCAAGTTAAGGTACAAACTCTCATGTGAAGACCCTTCTGATTGAACCCCGTTCTGTTTTGTGTGGAGTGAATCCGCATTGTTGCTAAAAACCTACAAAGGTGCTCGCCGACGAACTAACGCGAAAAGGCTTCGAAACAACTATTATTCCCTATAAATAGATATCAGATCGCTAACCAACTATTGAGTCGTAACAATTCATTATAGGTACAAATTTATTGAATTGTCGCGTCGTCGAATATCCAGATAATTATACGATAACAGATAACAGCTTCTAATAAATTTCCCATTTCCCAATTAAACAATCTTCATTAACTTCAGGTTAATACTGCAACAAATTGATTAGTTACGTGATACCAAACCGAACGTCGCTCTAGGTGAAACTCCTCTCCAACCAACATGAAAATCTAAATAACTGCAGTTGCGCGCTAAAACAAAGTCATTAGTTTTAAGGAGGGGCGGGGGTCGTTGTCCTGAACCGATTATTATTGACAATTGCAATTCTGCGGCAGGGTCTGAACCCTGCTTTAAACAAACGCGATTTCAGCTCTTTCCAATTCTTGTTCGTTTCGCGATTCTCCAAATTTAGCAGCACGTATTCAGAAGAGTCGCCCAAAAGGCTCCGTCGAAGTTCCAACTCCAACTCCTGGACCTGCGAGTAGCACCTAATGAGAAGTTGAAGTCTACCCCCGTGTTGATCGTGGCTTTCTAGAACATTGCAAATCTCAATCGTAGGCCGTCTACCTCACCCCACAAGATCGCTCCTTTTCCACCGCGAGGTACCGTTTGTCAATCACAAGCATCCAGCACCGAAGCCTAGCTCAGCTGAAGAAAATCAAGACACGACTCCAAAGCAGATCAGGTCACATCACACCGAAAGATCAAGACACGACTCGGAAGCCGATCAGGACACGTCACACCGGAAGATCAAGACACAACTCTGGAGTCGATCAGGACACGTCGCCGCAGAGCCTGTTATCAGAGATAGATTACGAGTGCTCGATGCAGGTTCCTCTTTCAACAGGCAGCGTTCTGTGTGAAGGGTTCCAACCCCAAGGGCCTTCGACGAGATTGTATAATTTCATATCCTTGCCAAGGATATGAAATTATACAATCTCGTCGAAGGCAAGAGACGCACTCAGGTATTCTTCGGTTACTCGGCGATACCCACACCGTCCATAGGTTCTTTCTCCAGCTTGAGGAGCTCCCTGGCAAGGCCCGCCACCCAACGTACAACGCAAATAATCCCGGAGCCAAAGTAAAGTGCGCACCGGTGCAAAATTGAACTGTTGCGAGCGCGCAGCTCCCTATGATGGAAAGCTTGATGTAGACTGAGCAAATCGCATTTTATAATACACAACACGGATGGAAATTCTTTCGATGGCGGGCTAAGCTGTGCCACGGTGGCGATGAGCATACGAGTGAGCATATTAGTAATCAGACGTCGGAAGGATTGTCGAGCGCATTCAAATTCGAACGCAGACTATGCCAAAATTCCCTTTTGATTAGCACGAGGCCCGGACGACTGCGACATTGAATTTCGACGGTGTGGAGGATACCGCACGCGACAACCATATGCCGGGGCCCGACCCGGCAATGGCGCAACAGAGTATGGCAGCATCTCGAAACGCGGAGGTTTTGCAACACCTCCTGTTGGTAAAATCATGAACTTGGACTTAAGCGTTCAAGCATATTTTGATGCTTCCACCATGCAGGATGAATCACTTCACCCAGAACACGGTTTCGCTTTTGAACCAGATGCTGCCCACGCCCAACCATCAACACCATGGTGAGGACCACGACTTTTGCCTCTGGTTAATATGTATAATGAAAGTGATGTTTGTCCATGAATAGGCTACTGACCACTGGTGCCATTTTGAGATTTTACCGTAATACGCTCAATCAGTGATGACGTCAAAAATTGGGTTTTGTATGAAAACAATCTCTGCTTGGTTGGCAGCACTTACTGTCACTCCTGATTCCCACCCTCTCCCCTTCCCACATTCTCCACTGCAGCTGTCAAACAAAATGTAATATGTAATGGGGCCTTGCACTGCCACTTTCGCACACCGAGGGCGCCACAACCGTTGGGGGCAGATTCGACAATTTTGACGGCGTTGACGCTTCAGCGACCGACGTCCGTCATTTTATGTCTTGATTTGGAATTTGGATAACCTCTGTTTCTTGCTTGACGTCTCCAGTCACTGTCAGTTACTGGTCAAACTACTCAAACTCCCCTGTTTTTCCCGTCGTTACGGCCGCTTCATCGAAGTAGGCGCCCCCTACAGTAGTGGCGACCTCACGTTGAGTTTTTCAATTGCAAGGCCCCATTAACCAGCATTATCCCACCCCACCCTCGAAGGCCTTTTTGGTTACGAAACACCCTACAGGAAGGTCGTTGTATCTATTGATCCGCAAATATTCCATTGGCTGTCACTTTGACAAGAAGTGTTGCCAACTTGCGTGTTCGTTGTTTTCATACAAACCCATGTTTTGACGTCACAGTTGAGCGTATTGGGCTATCAACTACACATCAGTAAACCCATTTTAAGAAGAAAAATTTAACTTTTTCCACGTGTCTATTTGTCACAGCGATTTTAAACATCCGCGTGACGTCTTGGACATATTACCAACTCTGCGCATCATCGAACGTCCGAGCATGGTAGGAACACTCAGACACGTGTTTTGGCCTTTTGAACCTCTTCAGTGAGGGGAGAATCTCCAAGTCGGGACGCTCGCGCTCGATGATACACTCTCCCCTCACTGAAGATGTCCAAAAGTTCGAAACACGTGTCTGAGGGTTCCTACCTTGCTCGGACGTTCGATGATGCGCAGAGTTGATAGGTAATATGTCCAATTATCCTCACAAAAAATCCACGCAAAAATTCATTGTATAATTTATGGACACAAATCACTTTCATTTGATAACAATAACATGTAACAGAGATGATAATGATAGCTAGGAGTATTTATCTGGTATGATTTGCCGCCACTCTTGCGGCTGTTTTCCACATCACTTGCCTCACCTACTGGCCAAATATCGGTTGTGTGCACATGATGTGCCTACATTGCACAGGGTATGTGTGTTTGTTTACCCATCAGGAGCCTCGTTAGGAGCCATTTTGATGAACCCCAGGCGTTTTTTTTCAGATACTTGGATTTCAGATCTGATGATTCTATTTATGCATCTAATTTACTACAAGACTTGTATTCAGGAGAAAAAATACCGATCAGCTTTCTTCAAGACATAGAATAGAAGACAATCGCATAATCCAAATAATTGTTTTAATAGTTCAGTAAAAATAGGAAAACATACAAAACCTAACTTATACATAGCGAACTTGAACACTAAAACGTGTTCAAGAACTAAAGCGAGAACTGAAGTTACCTGAGCAAGCGTTTCCATATCAATATTTTAACTACAAGCCAGTATTTCAAACTTACCGCGCCAGAGCGATCGTTATCATTGGCCCTCATTGACATTACTGACAAAGGCACAGCCAGTTCTCTTAAGCGCGCTAAATTTGAAATTTATACCGATAAGCTAAAAGTCATTGATGTATATCCCATACACTTTCTATTTTCAGTGAAATGATTTTTTGTAACAAAAATAAAGTGACAAGCTGAGGGGTTACGACTACGGCTAATAGCACCTGCAAAGTTTGGGGGCGAAACCATCAGCCCCCATCGGCCGCATTCTCCCAGCGCTCCAGCTTGTCACTTTATTTTTGCTCCAAAAAGTCATTCTACTGAAAATAGAAAGTGCATGGGATATAAATGCTACAATCAATAAGTAATATACGGCGGATTGCCGTACGTTTCGAAAAGCTCATCCCACAATTCCATGTCTTCCTTTTGGGGACTGTCAGCAACGACTAGGTCGTTTCCGATATCGAGATACGTGTGTTGTTCATCAGTCACCGGCCAAATGACGTTCTCCAACATGAAGTCTTTCGAAGGGGTGGGGTTTCCGGTTTTCGCGAAATTCGTCCACATGCTCACCATCCGGATCCTGGTCACCATGTCGCTGACGCCGGCATCGACGTAGGTCCTCCACATGTACGCCAGCTCTTCACCGTGCGCCACACCTTCAAAAGTAACATTTTATCTACTGCCTTTATAGGTATTTTGGAATCATTCTGTCATTGGGTCAACAGCTGGAATGCTGAACTCGATAAAGATCTGAAACACATTCGACGAAATTTGACTTACCATCTCCGGGCCTTTCGTTTCCTGGCCCCCATCCCGCCAGCCTGCCCAGGTAAGAGAACCGGTACAAATAAGTGGGAGCATGTCTGGAAAGCAGCAGTGCATACTCTCGAATCGGCCGTACAAATTCATCGTCGCTGACAAACTGCAAAGAAAAAACCAAAAGTAATTCGACGACTCGGAAAGTTTTCTGGGGATTTTACCGCCATCAGAGTTTGGTTGGAATCATGGATGGGGATTTTTCCGAAATAGTGCTGTTTTATTATGTCAGCAATGCCTCCCAAGTCTGAAATGTTGGCATTCATGCTTGCCGGCGGGATGAAGTAGTCAAAGGTGTCGTATTTCAGCAAGTACGTCCGGAAAATCTCTGCGAAAATGTTTTCGTTATTACTGAACGCACTGCAAAATGTCAAGATTTCGTGCCGTCCCGCTGTCAAGTTGGCTGAACTGAAGAACGACCGCAAAAAGAAACCGAATCAAGGAGGTTGTGCCTATATATTGACTTGTGACATAAAACTGACAGATGGAATCCTATAGGTACGCAAAACTGGCTATTCGTGATGCCATGCCGTGAGCCTCCTCGAATTTGGTTCAGTAACATTTTTGTTTCTAATTTTTTTTTCATAAAAACTGGTACTATTTTAGCTGTCAAGTCAGCAGATCTGCTTCTGAGCAAGTAAAATGAAACCGAATCGAAGGAAGCTGTGAGCTTCTTCCTGAGATGTGACAGAAGCTTGAGAAAAAATGAAAATTTCGCTACTGAGAGTTCCACGCTTTTACGTCATCAAATGTCCAGCCTCCCCTGATTTGGTATACATATTGATCAGACTTAATCGATATAACATACTGATGCTTACCGGGAAAGTTGAAAGTGCCTTCCAGCGAATTGAACCCGATGATGCATGGAACTCGGTTGAAATCGCCTCTGGCCATCAACACGTGACTGTCTTCCGTCAGAAAAGCTCCGGGGTGTTCCGGTTCGATCACTGGGGCGTACGCGAAGCCTTCCCTCGGATCGTCTATGATGTAATTCTAAAAATACACAAAATGCAGTGGAAAGTAAAATGTTGCATTTGAAAGCATGATGTTTTAGAATTTCAGTTCAAATCTGGCGCGTTGAAGACAGCATGCCATTGGTTGTCGTTGACAGTGGCAACTGTCAGGGCGTCTTTGACAGCGGTAGCTGTCATGCTTTTTTCGACGCGCCAAATTCGAAATGCGTTGCCAATGGAAATGCACCAGGCTGATGGAACTAAAGCCTCACCTCGACTTCGTTGGTTACGGCCGCGGATTGGAGCTTTTCAACGGCGATCTGTTTCAGTCCGTCGGCCAGCTGTTGGGAAGTGGTGATGTTGACCCCCACGTTCTGCGCCACCATCATGGCAACCCTGTTGATGTGCCTGCTGTACGCCCATTGGCTGAACGAAACTCCGGATTCCATGATGGCCTTGTGGAATAATCCTGGAAGCGAAAAATCATTGCGTCAAGCTAGGCTTTTGTACAAATCCTATGCCGAAAGGCTCCCGCGATGTGACTTTCTGGTGCTTTCTCGCCGCCAAGTTGGCTCTACGAATCTCATCAACGTGACAGTGTGTCCCAAGGTGTGTCCGAAGTCCAAGCTAACGATTGGAAGAGCTGTGATAACTTGTCAGTGCTTTCAAGGCCACATGCTGGATGTAAATTTATTTGCATAACTGCTTAGTGACATTTCTGATATTTCAAATTTTGGAAGTGAATTTTTTTGACATCTGAAATTTGACAGCTCTTTATGAAACGCTTTCAACTGTCATATTGGTTGTGTCAACCATGTGTCAACCCGATGACGTCCACCGGGGGCTGTCAAATGACTTCCAGCATATTTGAATTGTTAAGAAAAGCAACGATCGCTTTTGACCTTTCGTTGCAGAACCACCCTGTCTTTTGCTTGAAAATCATTCGTAAGAATACAGTGAATAAAGCGAAACTTTCTTACCTGCAGAGAGCTTGGAATGGACGTGGTACGCCACCGAGGCCGACCCCGCGCTCTCCCCGAAAAGCGTCACGTTGCCGGGGTCCCCTCCGAAATTGGCGATGTTCTCCTGGACCCACTTCAGGGCGAGCACTTGGTCCTTCAGGCCCATGTTCCCGGGCACGACCAGATCGCCGGTGCTCAAAAAGCCGAGGATTCCCAGGCGATAATTGAAGGTCACCACCGTGACGTTTTTGTCCAGGAAATAGTCGGGGCCGTACGAGGAGTAGTTCGAGTCGCCCCCTTCGAAGCCGCCTCCGTAGACGAAAACCATGACCGGTAGAATCGGTACATCTTTCTGAAAATCATTTCACTTATCATCGAATCGAACTATGAAATTTACTTTAGCCAAGCCGCTACAGCTCTTTTGCCAAGCAAAAAATAGGAGGGGCTTAAAGCCGTGAGGTCGCTTGGTTCATCAGTAAAGGGCACAGGGGCCTGGAATTGAGGAATTGAGGAACATCTCTTCAAACGTCAGAAGGACGTTTTCAAGGCTTCTTTTGAGATGGTACTTCGTAGATTCAATGTTAGATTCCCGCAGTCGTGTCAGAATTTGAAATAATATTGGAGATGAGTTTGGCCACACAGATTCATCCTCAACAGGTAGGACCGTTGAATCACGAATCAACATCTTTGGAGAAACCCCACGTGAAAGTAGATCAGCGGGATTTTTTTCATTTTCCAATTCTTCTGAGGTGTTTTAAGGATTTTTAGAATTTTCTATGGGATTTTCAGGGATTTCCACGACAATTCTAGGGATTTCGAGGATTTCTAAAGATTGCTCGTAATTTCCAAGGATTCTTTGATATTTCTACGGTTTCTAGGGATTACGAGAAGGCTTCGATGATATACTCAAGGATTTCTGAGAATTTCTAAGCAGTTTTGAAGATCCTGCGTAATATCTAGGGATTTTTATGGAATTTCTAGATATTCGTACGAGATTTCCAAAAACTTCTAGTCATTTTTTAGAATTTCTACGGGCTATCCAGAAGTTTCAACGATTTGTATGGGACACTAAAAATTTTCAGCAATTTCTAAGAATTTCTATGAATTTTTGGAACCTTCGACAGGATTTCCAAAAATTTCCACGAGATTTTGTAGGAGTTTTTGAAGAAATGTTGAGGATTCTCAAAAATTTCCATGAATTTCTCAATTATCTCCACAGAATTTCTAGGAATTCATAAAAATTTGTATTACATTTCTAGGGATCCTAGAGACTCTTACGGGATTTTTGAAGATTTCTACAGGATTACCAAAGATACAAGATTTTTTAGAATTCTTGTGAGAATTCCTAAGGATCTCTGTACATTTCTACGAGATCTCTAGGGATTCCTAAAGAGTCCTTTTGGATTTCTAAAGATTTCTGAATTTCTCTACGTTTGTAGGTATTTCTGAATATTTCTACAAGGCTTCTAGGGATTTCCAAAAACTTCTACAACCCCGCTAGGAATCTGAGATTGAAAGTGTGTATGTAATTTTTCTTTTTATTCGTTTATTTAACGTCGGCCTATTTCCGCAACGAGGCCTAACACCGACGCCGGTGAATGCTTTCCTCCACTATACCGGAAATTTTGCCGAACCCCTGTGTGTTCCAACACAGGGTAGGGATTTTCAACGACCACCAACATCGCATGGGGTCGGCACCATCGTTCGTATTTTACGTGCTATGCGACACACGGCGCGTCTTGCATTTAGCAAGCATTCCAACTAAACCAAGGAGCTTGTTTTTCGAGGCCGAAAATCCGTCCCCGGCGGAGATCGAACCCGCGACCTCTGGAGTGGCAGTCGAACGCGCTAACTAACCACACCACAAGCTCCTCACTATGTAATTTCTATTGTGTTCAAGATTTCGACGGGCAAAATAAAGATTAGTATGAAATTGTTAGGGTTTTCAAGATTTCTATGGATTTTTTTTAATATTTCTAGAAATTCCTACGAGATTTACAAGGATTTCAGGAAGTTTCTGGGAGTTTTGGAAACCACGAAGATTTTCACGGTTTATTACATATTTCTGAATATTGATACAAGATTTAACTTTGTTCTGTCTCTCTATTGAGCTTATTTTCAAAAATTTACGATTTTCTGAAGAGTTCCACGATATTTTTCAAAGATCTCTGGAATATTCCCAGCGATTTTTTAAGATTTTCGCGGGATCTCTAGGCATTTCTGATTATACGTATGAGATTTTTGAAAATTTCTCAGTATTTCTGAAAATCTTTATCAATTTTTGCAGTTTTTTATGAGATTTCCAAGATATTCTTGACAGATTTTTACGGGATTTCTAAGAATGTATGGAGATTTGTATGAAATTTATAGAGATTTCTGAAGAATTCTACGAAATTTTTGACGAATTTCTAGGCATTTCCCAAGATTTCTACATCATTCTCGAAGGTATTTTATTTACGAGATTGGAATTTCCAAAGATTTCCAGAGATTTTTACAAGATTTCCAAGGTTTTCAGGAGATTTTCACGGGGTTTCTAGGGATTTTTAGAGATTTCTGTCGATTTTTGAGATCATTTTTTATTTATGACTATTCACTTTGGGACTTTCTAAAGGATTCTACAAGATTCGTGGGAAATTCCAAAGATTTTTATGGAATAACTGAAAAATTCTAAAGATTCTTCTTGGGATTTCAGATGATTTATAGGGATTTTAAAAAAATTCTATAGGATTGCTTGAAATGTGTTCTGGATTTCTAGGAATTTATAAATAAATTACAAGATTTTTAGGTATTTCTAGAAATTTTAGAAAAATTTGTATTTTCGAAATTCTTCAAGATCTCTCAAGATTTATACGAAAATTCGAGAAATTTCTACAGATTTCAGAATATTTCCACAAGATTTCCAGGGATCCATGAAAATTTATAGAGAGGAATTTCTTAACATCTGTATGGAATATCTAGGAGTTTCTAAATAATTTTACAATTTTTGGATTTTGGAAAACTTCTAGAGATCTAAAGACTCCTCAAATCTACGGAAATTCAAGGAATTCTTCAAGATTTTCACGGAAATTCAAGAGATTTCTTAAGGTCTCTACGGGATTACTTTTGAGATTTCTGGAAGATTTCTGGGGATTTTTAGATATTTCTACAAGATTTCCAAGGATTTTCAAAAAATTTTAGGGTTTTCCACGAGATTTTTGAGAATTTCTGGGGATTCCTACAGGATTTCCAAGGGTTTTCGTAAGAATTTCTAGGGGCTTTGGAAATTTTCACGGGATCCTGAAAATTCAGATGGGATTTCAGGAAATGCTCTGGCAATTTCTATGGATTTTTGGAAGTTTCAACGGAATTTCCGAGGGTTTTTTAAAAGATAAAAAAAAGATTTTGTAGGTAATTCTGAAGATCGTTGGGGATGGCAAAAAAATTGCTAGGCATTTCTCAAGATTTCTGCGGGATATCTGAGAATTTTCGAAAATTTGTATGAGATTTCTAGGAACTTCGGAAGAAATTTTTGAACAATTTCTAGGTATTTTCAAAGATTTCTGTGAGATTACTCAGAATAATCACGAGATTTCTGAAGATTCCTGTGAGATATTCAGATTTCAAGTAATCCATAATTCCGACGTCATGAGCTTCCGAGGCGAAAAATATGTTTATTGGCAAAAGTGTCAGTTTTTTTTTTAAGAAATAATTTCAGATTCAATTGACTTTTTGATTGGCACCAGAATTTCCGCTGGTAATCCACTTCGCGTTTCACTAATAACCTACCCTAAACGAATCTTTTGAAGTGGCGGCCGATCCGATCCTAGCGAACGTTGGTCGAAGGAAATCAAATCCCAGAAGCACGATGCTCCGAGAAAGATTTCGATCTTACCTGGTACCTGGAATGTAGGATCAGCCAAGTGAAGGTTGGCATGTAGTTTCCAATTTGGGAAGAAAAAATGATTTTGATCGAGCTCAAACCGGAATGCTTCGATTTCTCCAGAATCTTGACGGGCTCTTGCTTTTTTACCACTTTATTGGGACTACCGTACGTCGATACAGCCTCGAGTAGGCACAATATTTTTGTTTGACAGGTATGTAACAGGTAACATACTGAGGGTGATACGTCTGTCAAAATAGAGGGTCAATGTGCAGTACTGGTTGCATAGTACCAGGGGCTAGTCGTTTAACCTTCCATTGGAAACGTACAGGTATTGTCAATGGAGTCTCCAATAATAAGGCTGGTCTATTGCGCGTTGAAAATAAAATGAAATCAACTGATAGTTACCTGAGGCGTGTAAACGTTGATGAAAAGACAATCCTCGGAGCCTTCGGTTAGGCCTTGCACGCACATGGAACCGTCACGAGTGGCGTCCAAAGTACCTTCCCACGGTGTTTTCGGAACCGGAGGCTGGAATTTTATGAATTAAAAATATGAATCACACCTTTCCTTATCATTTTTATCATTTGAATACTGAAAACAAAACAAATCTGCAACTCCATTGTTTGTCTCCCATAAA
Organism: Anaspis maculata; assembly: GCA_949128115.1. NCBI lineage: Eukaryota > Metazoa > Arthropoda > Insecta > Coleoptera > Scraptiidae > Anaspis > Anaspis maculata. The sequence continues at coordinate 85,628,561 of OX421964.1, read as the reverse complement.
AGATAAATAATCTGAGATGTAGTAAGAATAAAATAGGCAGGTACTGCCTGTGCTAAGTAGTAAATAAACATCTCCAAAACACTCAAGCTGGAGTGGGTGTATTAGTTGTAGCACTCGACTTTGGAATACAGATCTATGATTTCTGTCATAATGGAAAAGGGATTAATAGAAGGTGTGATTAGATTGAGCTGGTTATTGCGGAAATTTCAGCTTGAGCTGCATCATTTCGTTTCTTCATACTGGATCGAGAGAAAGAACAAAAGCTGAGATGGAAAGGTGAAAATTGTTAGCAAAATTCCTAGGTTTCGTCCGTATTAGAACTCATCAGTGTTACACAATTATTCAGAGTGTCATCATCTATCATGCAAATTGCATTTGTATCATTATATCTTTAGAGCCTTTCATCGTTGGTCGCTATATCTAAATAGCTGCCAACTTTGGAAAAATTGTCATTTGATTCTCAGGCTATATAATTCTGCTTTTACATGCATACTGTACTCAAGTCTAAGTCTGGCAAATTTTTGTTCTGCTTTTCAGACAAGATTTCTTGGTCCCAGACTTACATCCTGCATGTAGAAGCAAGATTATACAACTTGGAAGATCAAATATGACAAGTGTGTGTGAACTTGGCAACAAACTAGCATCGAGTTTTTATTACCTCTAGAATGATAGCTTGTACTGTTGAGTGTTAACGAAGGTGAAACACATCCGCAGGAGTCTTAATATGAAGTGATTATTGTAATATAACCACACTAGTCATTTTTCGAAAATCTATTTTGCCAATACGAAAAAATTCAAAAATCAACAAAAAAAACCAAAAGATAACTTACTTCAAATCTCAAATTTCCCACCGGAGGTTCAGCAAACGGGATCCCTCTGAAGGCGAAATATGGCCTCCCGTCGCCGACTGTCGCGTTCACGGTTCCTCTCACAATCCCGGCTTCAGTTCGAACTTCTGGCCCAGCTTCAGCATTTGGCTGTGGGTAAAAATTAATTAATTTAAATTGAGCTTAAGGGTGGAGAAAAGAAATATTACAGTGGGTCCGCATTGGGCTTTCAGCACAAAAAAGTGCAAGAATGCAAAAATCACTGCGCGTGATGCAAATTTCACCATAATTTTGTTGTTTCAGCACTATAGTTTGGTATTAAATCAGTAGTTGTGCCTTGTGCGGGGAATATTTATAAGGTGGCGATCTCGAAAAACAGCCGTACGTCAATTTTCTTCTCCAAAGATAACACAAACAAAATCTCAGGGCCGGGCTTAGGCGTTTCTATTCTGCGCTAATCTCCAGATTTCTAACGCTGATTAGATCCAGTGAAGCTTCGGGTAAATTTAAACATTTTTACTTTGTGCTAGATCGAAAGGCAGGTAGGCAGAATTTGTACCGCAGGCTCTAGATGATAGCCTTAATCCGGTTCTGGTTTGCATAAATCAAAAATCAATCGAGACAACAAAGTACAGATTGAGGTAGATCGGTAATCAGAACAACGTGATTCTGGTAATTTTCCTTCATGCAACCAATTTTGTTGTGACTCATAAATTTCGATTTTTTTTTCATTAGTTACCAATCACTCATATTTTCAGTCCAGACCTGTGATTGTAACGAATTCTATGTAGAGATGTAATAATACACAATAAAATCATTTTTTTACATAATAATTATTATTGTTTTCCGTACTAACAAAAATATTATTGGAGAGCGCTGTTTACCGGGTCCGCACGTGCTGAAAATGCCATACGCCGATACTCGATAGGAATCTTTACAAAAATTCGAAAAAGCTTTTGGCGAGTTCATGCACCGACAACAAATTGCGCAAAAATTCCTAAGCAAATTCGATCAAAATAATGACTTATTTTATCCACAAATCTCGAGAATTCTTTTATTGTGGACGCTTTCAGAATTAAATGTACCTATCAGTGTGATTGTGAAGTAGACTTTAAGTCGCCTTGTGCGATAAATAAAGCGCTTACTAATCGCGTGCAATGGCCTTAACGGTACAATTCTGAGATTTTTTTAATTAAATTTATAATCATTACTTACTATAAAAATGTAGACGCAAACAAACTCTCGACATTTTTCATAAGACATATAATGTCAGTAAAGTCGCTAAAGATCCAAATATTGATTTTTCTTTCAATTTTTTGAGAACCATGAGAAAAATAGCAATCGCTGGATTTATCTTGAATTTTCATTCACATAAATTTTGGGTACTTTTTTGAAAAATTGGATTGCGAGTCTCTTTGACGACGGAAAATTCCAGTTTACCTACCACTTACTTCCGGAACTTTTCCAAATTCCATTCTGATTTCAAGACTCATCGGTAGGTATGTGTATGTACATACTTCTTGAGATATTAATTGTTTTGGGACTTTCCGACTTTCAAAAAATTACAAGAAAAATTAAATACTTATCAAGGGAATGTTTCGTTTCAAGTTTTACAACACATGAGATGATGCGGAAAGAATTTGAATAAGTACCCTAAACAAACTATTTAGATAACTGTTTGCGCAACACTAGAGAGGTGTTCCTAAAAAATCGCGTAGATACATGTGTTTTTTTGATAACATGCAGGTGTAAACTCACACCTACAATTCATTATTGTTTTGTTCTATTCGAGGTTCTATTGTTCAATCACAAGTTTCGTCTCTATCTCATTTCTTGGAATTTTTTGCAATATTTGAATGGAACATGATGAGTAGCAGAATACATAGGATTTAGACTCGGATTTAGATTTTGGCAGAGGCGGTAAATATTTAAGGCGATTAGTAGTTTGTACCTATGTATTTTGTGCCAAGAAAGGTTTTCTCATAACGAAGTGTTTTTCCTTCAACGTATTGTTTTCCTATATAATCAAATACAGGATGTTTTATTTTTTTATTAATATTTCAAGAGGTGGTAGAACATCGAGGAATAAGTGGACTTTCTCGAAAAGAATTAAACTTATTGGGAACGCATTATAATAAATAAATAAATAATAAATGAATCTTTTTTTCTCCTTATCGGCTTTTTGCCATAGGAGTTTTGTCCGTTTATTCATTTCACCTTTGTTTACATAGAAAAGTGCCATTTTGGACAACACAACATCCAGACTTTCCACCGGGAATCGAACCCGGGGCCTCCCGCACCGCAGGCAGTCACAGAACCGCCTGGGCCACGGGGCCGCCTGGGAACGCATTATAACGGAGATAGATAGAGGCTTTGGAAGTTCAGTTTCAAAAATGAGTATTTTTGTTGAAACTCCAAATTCAATTTATGGATTCTGACGAAATTTGGCACATTATAGTAAGTTGATGCATATCTAAAAGTAATTGATTATTTTTGCTCCTGAAATATTGACAAAAGAAGTGAAACACCCTGTATGGTCCACTTTAAACACGTGCGATTTCAAAGTACGCCTTTGTAACTACCACTACTTTACGAGAATAATAGGCAGGTAATATACAGGTGTTTCAGCGATAATAGCAAAAAATTCGACTGTGAGTAGATCCCGTTAAAATATAATGAATATCTATATACCATTTTGCAAAGTTCGACCTAATGACAAAGATACAGCCCCTCAAAGTTCACTTTTTTCGGATTTCAAAAATTTGTAACCCAGGAACGCTTCGACAAAAGCTGTAAGTCAGCATAAGCTGGTTTGTCGTAACTATCCATCAACTTGTCAAATTTTGAAAGAATTCAATCGGTGGTGTAGAAGTTATGAGGGGTCACCTTAAGTCAACTTTTCTTCGGATGCTTCTGAATTATTGACCTTCATAACTCCTACACCACTGGTTGGATTCTTTCAAAATTTTGCAGGTCGCATGAATGCTGAATTTTGAGTTATTTGGTCAAAACGTCACTGAGCTACAAATTTTTGAAATCCGAAAAAAGTCAACTTTGAAGGGCTGTTATATGTGCATTATTAGGCCGAACTTTGCAAAATGGTATATGGGTTTTCATCATATATTGACATCTACCCACAGTTGAATTTTTTGCTATCATCGCTGAAACACCCTGTATTGTACCGTCAGGAGCACAATGTTTTATACATCAAAAATTTTTGTCATTAGAAAAAAAGCTACAAGGTCTTCCTCCATTGAAATTATGGCCTAGAAGAATAAAAGGCGTGCTTCCCGGCTTCATGATTGTTATATCCGAGGTAATGTGGAAAGGATGCTCTTCGAACAGACGGTTTACAAAGCGTTTATTATTACTTCAAGTTCCATGTACAAGTCGGATTGGGCACAGCACGTCGTGACTCGATGACGGTTAGCAAGAAAAGAAGCAAAAGCAAAAGAAAATTAATATCCATCAAAAATAATAAATTGAGAAAAGTACTAAAACCATTTTTAATAGTTGTAGTGCATCAGTTACGAGAAAGGAAAACATCAAGGCAAGTCTGGCTTCTATTGTGATCAAAAGCTTTTTGTTGGATGGGGTAAGGTAATTGTTTTGTTTATAAAATGATAGTAGGTTTTGTTCTTGATATTTCGAATAGCCATAGGAAGCGTCAAACTGATTTAATGCCTTGAAGTTGCGGTGAGGTTTTGAGTACATTGTTTTTCAGCTACCTTCAAACCACCAGGAAAATGGTGAAAGCTTCAGTAACCCTTTCGAAGAAATTTAGCTTCCTACTGAAACGACCCCAGCTATCGTCTTGTACCCCTGAATGGGTAGACAACCCATTATACTGGCATTTAATTCAACTTATTTGAATTAAATCACTTTTCCCGCTTTTGGAACCGCTTGGCCGATGATCATCTAGTATCAGGACGACATCCCGTTGTGCCTCTCTTCTTGTTGTTCGATTATAGAGTTCTCGAGATTGTTGAGACAGGTCTGACTACGAGTTTGAACGCAATAAGACACAGTTAAAGTTTTAACATAACATCAATCTATTGACTTCTATGTACAATTCAAAATGTTTAAATAATGGCTCGCTCCTATACCTAGTCCTACCTTCACATCGCAGGCTAAATCATCTGAAAGATCTAACCTATTCCCGAAGAGATAACTTTCCCCTAATTATTCCAGACGTCCCAACACCCCAACCCTCCGACGAACCTCTGACTCTACACCTTGACCGACATTTAATTCTGACTGGTTTTCGCGGTTCAAAGTTCTTTTTGTGATTAAATCAGATCCAACATTTATGTTAGTGTTAGAGGTTATGTTAGGGTTAGGCCCGGCTTCTAGACACTGAAAAGAGAAGAGTGACTTCGACCACAAGTGCTATCCAAGATTTGTGGGCCGGTGTGTGTATGGTAGCCCACCTAGTTGTGGCATTCTTTTCAAAGGCTGTTGCTTCTTTTTGGGCCATGGTCTCTTTTGCCCGTTTGGAAAGGATTGGATATGGCTACCTTTGTGGGGGCCTATTCCCTTTTTTCACCGTGAGTCGCCCCCAACGCTTAGAAAGATTCCCGCGGTCGCGCGTGTCTATAACCGGAAATGTTGAACCGAATTTCACCCTTCCAAAAACTTTCGAACCGATGGCGAGCGCGAAACAGTTACTCTAGTCAAGATACAAATTTAATTTGGAGAACGTTTTGAGCACGCCCCGTATACGCGCTAGTTTGTTGTTGTTTAGCAATTTGTGAGAGAAGGCCGCAGCCAGGAGAAACAAAACGCAGAGAAATGACTATACAGGGTGTTCGCCGAAAAGCCGATGCGGAGAGGCGTCGAAATAATCTTTGCCCTAACGCGAAATAATCGCCGTCTACCCTATTCCTGATCGAGCCCTAATAACAATTCATTTTTACAAAGTCCCTATTTGAACGATGGCGTCGTTGGGTACCGTATTAAATTCATCAGTTTCGAATAAGAACGTCTTCATTCCCGTAACAAGCTCTATATGGAAATATCAGGAACGGTCGTGGCGCTAAAACAAAATCATTAGTTTCAAGGAGGGGGGGGGGGGGTGTCCATCAATCCGATCAACAATTACAACTCTACGGCAGGGTCCGAACCCCGATACAAACGCGATTCTATTTTATTTCAATTTCTTGATTTTTCACGTAGTTCTCAAAATTTACATTTTCCGAATAACTAGGAGCTTCAGAAACGCAGAGGAAGCTCACCCGCGAGTTTCCAGATCTAACCCACTAGGTCCGGTACTCTGAGTACCGCAGTCACAAAGCCAAGTCCAGAGGGCCCAAGAGCGCAAATACCTTTCTATGAAGGTATCCAACAAAGGACGAGGCTTGAAAGTGGCTGTACCTGACGGCAGACAGTAACGCAGATACCAGCACGTGCAGGCAGATTCAGAACGCACGCGTGAGCCCCATCATACATTTTCTCGACAAAGCCTAACCGTAAGCAACTATCCCAACTCACCAAGACTAACCTCCCGCCCGTCGAGGTCATCACTCCGCCACACGAGATACCGAAACGAGAGACCTCATTTCTATCGGGCCTGGATCATTTAGGGGTTTCAACTCGACATCCTCGAGGTGGGCTAGAACTCATCGTGGAGGGAACGCGACTCAGCATCCTGGAGGGGGTTCGAAACACTTCGTCAACGGGTCCCAACTCTACGACTTGGAGAAGGGTCGAAACTCAACACCGGAAGGGCCTTGGCACATCGACCTGGAGAAGGGCTGGAACTCGTCGTCGGAGGGCTCTGACTCGACACCTGGAGGCGGATCAAGACTCAAGGTCCAAGGGCTCTGACACGACATCCTAGAGACGGGTTGCAACTCAACGGGGGAAGCAACTCATCTGTCTCTCGGAGGGTCAAAACTCAACCTGGAGGGTTCTCGACTCAGCGTGCCCCCAAGGGGACCAAAACACGACTCCGAAGGGTTCCAACTCGACTTTCTCCAGGGGGCCTTTGAGACACATCAGCCGGGGGAAAGCGACTCGTCATTTTCCAAGTGGGCTGGGGCTCATCATTGAGGCTTCGACGCTTCGGCCTCTAGGAGGGTCGCGACGCAACATAAACGGGTTCTAACTCAGCTTCCTCGAAGGGGACTAAAACTCTTCGCTAACAGGCCCGCAGAAGCACTCGGCAGCGGACGTGACAAGTCGGGAGCGGACGGCAGCCCAGGAGGATTGGTCCAGGTACCACGGTCAATCTCCGGCGATATCCTCCATTCCCAGCAATTCGGAATATTTTATTGCATCCAAAACGACCGCGAACAGCGTATAGACAGCTCAGGTAATCTGAGAAGCCGCTGGAGAATGCGACCGGCGGTGCTAACACGTGCGAATCGGATGGTGGCGGGCAGCGGGCAGAGGCACGGCGTGTCAACACATCAGGAGTACGGCAGCAACTAGCTGCGTCAATGTGCGGGTGGTTTACTTCATATGCACCAATTCACCATTTCGTCGGACGTCAAGCAGGAGCGGTTGTGGAATTCACCATAGACAAGCCTAAATAGATAGGCCACTCTCCATACAGCAGGCGTGTATGAATTAGAGCGCCATCTACCGAAATGGGACAGTATCATTCGCATTGTATTGTAATATCTTGGAAGAAATCTGTAAAAAATTGTGGCGGGGAAATATGAAATCCCTGTATTTTTGTTCTTTTTACTTTTTTCAAGCCAAAGTGCAAAAACCATGCATGAAAGGTATTTCACAGTATTTTTCTCGAATAATATTGTAAAATCATTTGAGAAAATTTACTGTTGTCCTTCACCTTCACACATAATTTTTACAAGTGAGCTTTTCACAAGAACTTTTTAGTTTGTAATTTACTCAGAAAATATCATATGATCAAAAACTTTCTTACTCAAGACAGGCTGTGGCCTGGCCAAAATCAGCCTCGTTTGCCTGTCAATGACCAAGACCACAGCCTGCCTTGAGTAGGAAAGTTTTTGATCATACGGTACTCATATTGTTACTGATGGACTCGAAGGTATGGCAAACAGAAAATTATACAGAAATAAACAATATTTCGAGACGTCACTTCTGGAAAAAATCTTTATTATTTATCTTCTCTTCCAATTCGTTTTAGAATATCTCAGACAGTTAGCTTGTTGTTAGCCGCAATGTTCACTGTTTTGTTCTGTTCGACAACCTCGGGGAAATTAGGTATAAGCACACGAGCACCTCATCAAGATGGTGTTTCCACGCGAAATTCTGTTGTTGAGTCATCTGAAGGAGAGAAGTACATCAATCCAACAAAATACGATGTAGAAGCAGGTAAAGCAATAACTTACCGTGTTTGAGGTTAAATTAAAAGAAATGCTCCAAAATGAAATCAAACTTAATCCAAGCAATTCCTGACACAGACTGGAGTCCGAAACAATCACTTGAAACTTGGATGTTGAAATTTTCCGACGAAAAACACAGAACAGACGCCAAACAGAAATAAGTAAAAAACTTTTCAACGGTTTTTTTTCCTGTCAGTTGAAGGTGTCAGGTGTTGTACTGTCAGTTGTGTCAATTTTGATGTCTGGTGTATGTCAAATTGGGTACTGCTGTCGCCATCTATACCTGTGGGACAGAACCGCAATATAACTGTAAACAATCATATCCCAGTTTCCTACCCCTGGAATTCACGATGAGAAGCAAATAAATTATGTTGTAGAGCTTTGCGGGATTTACACGAACGAATTAAATAACTAGCGACATCTTTTAATGATGCCTTGACTCTGAATATTCACATTCTCATACCTCGATTTCACGGCTTTGAATTATTTTCCTCCGGAATATTTTCGGCCCGCCAAATGCGGGTGGCTTCACTACAGATCATGATTTTGTAGACTCTATTAGCTTTAAACAAGCACTAGCAGTATTTATGCAAATCATATATGGGCCGAACATCTCACGCGAAATTTTCCCTCATAGAATAAAATATTTAACCCTTTCTGTACGACAAGGAGTTTATGAGCAGAAGGTTGAGTTTTCCAAAGAGAACTCCCTGAGCAATGCCAAGAAAATTCAGTGTCGTTTCGAAAAACGTCAAGATAGAAAGGAACATAACATCATTTTTGCAGGCTGCTCAATCAGAGGCTCATCGCAATAAACTGTACACCTAATTGTAGATAGGTTTGGGTGAAGTTATTGGCGAGTTTCAAGATCGAATACGCCATCTGACAGCCAACGTGTAAACGACGTTTGTGCACGGATCAACTGCAGATTTGTGTGGGCTCTTATGAGCGTTGCGGTGTTTGGTGACTTTAATTGATTCCATCTGATTAACGCGGCGTTGATTTTTTCCAACAAAGTACGTGAGCCACGCACGTTTCATCATCTTGAATATACTAGGTGTCGTCGGTTGCAAAAGCATTGCATTTTTAAATAAAAGTGGCACGTGTACGACGACTGGCAAGCAAAAGTGGCATCAGAATGGGAGGTGGTAAGATTTGTGATTTTGTCATAGTGACAAAAAGTGGCGGAGAATTTGTTGCGTTTCCGAGTGCGAGTCGCGCTATGGAAACCGGAAAAAGGAAGAGTTACATTTTCACCGTTTCCCGTCGAAAGCGAAAGACGCAAGTTGGGTAGTCAAAATGACAAACAAACTCAGCACTGTGGAAAATATGACTACGAGAAAAGCCTGGGAAGTGTCGCTGAAAATGGGAACTTTATATGGCTGCATCGAAGAAGCACAGCTGCGATATTTTTGCATGTCCCGGACTGGCCTGCTTTGCAAGTGCATTTGAACGTTCCAATTTCACAGGAGCTGCTACCAGTGCGCTTGTTTGTAAACACAATTCAAATATGTCTTGTTTAAATTGATGCTTGATTCGATTCGCTTTCAACCACACAACACAAGAAATTGTGACTTCAGATTTCTTCTTCGATCGTCCTCCATCATCGTGAGAAGGATAGGTTCCTAGTCTTACTGTTTTTTGCCATTTTTTTTTTGCTTGAATAACTTGCCCTTGCTAATAACCCTTAGCGGTTGATGCAGGATATTAAAATAAAAAAAAAATAAAAAAAAAGATTTTTTCTCCCATCACGATACATCGAGAATCCGTTGAGTCCATCAAGTGATTCAAAACCTCCATAACACTCAATTGCGCTTTTGCCATTGAGTTCCACCACAATACTAATTAACCGCACGTTCCACGTCTGGAGGACATTAAAAACCGCTTACTACCTACTGATGAGATTTTTGAACGCGCGGGCAACAATCCGTGCTCTATCCGACATGTTTGTTTACATGCGAAGCGCATCAGCAGCGCCACCATCGGTAATGTTACTCGCCAATATAATTCAACGTGAAGAAGGGCTGCTGTATCAGTCTGTAAGTTATAAACTACAGCCCCAGCCGGATATAAAGTTCATGGAATGTAAACACTCAATTCTATGTGAATTATTTGATCGATAATTAAAATAATGGCTATAAATTGGAAATACCAAGACAAAACTCAGTGAACAACAATTTCCCTCTAAGTACAATTGAACAATCGAAGTTACTCTTCGTACAAAATGAAAAATGGGCAAGAAGGAAGAAAGGGTTGAAATTAAAATTCGACAAAGTATCAATTATTTATGCTGGGAATTAGACTCAAGTGCGTTAGGAAAAGGGTTCAACAATAATTCTGAAAATAAGGAAGAATGCGAAACGGAATTAAATTGGAAGAGTTGAACTATTTAGTCGCAGGGTTTTTTCGCAAGTAATTAGGGTGTACTTTCTTTCAGAAACCGAATGTGAACCTTACTAACTTCTAACGCTAGCTGATGTCAGCACATCTGGAAATTATGTAGTGGATAATCAAGATGAACTTAATTAAATTGGCGATGATTGATTAATCCATAATAAAGATAAGATGTGGTGTTAAATGACTTTGTTTATTTCTCAATATTCATTCAATTCATCCTCTTTCATGGAACTGAGGTTACTCACATGACAGGGGTATTAGGGCATGACTGGGAAATCGAGGTAGGTGTAATTGATTTGAATGACTTAGGTAAAGGTAATAAAATCACGGCACAACAAAACATAACGTAGGGTCACTAAACGTATCACGTAATTAAATAATTAATTTAATTATAGGTAAAGGGGCGAGTAAAGGGGGTTTCTTACAATATACATTATATCACAATGATGAATGTACTACGCAAGGGCTTTCATGGCTATGCCACTTTTTTTTGAGTTTTAAAAAATTTGATAGGTATATGTTATATATATTTATTGAAAAAATTCAACATCCTACCACCAATTGTGGTCTGTATAACAAGGAATAGTTAACAATAATAATATTAAAGACTTAAAAAGTATAAGTAACGAAGGTAAATATTTGAATACTCGGGGTATAGTAGGGTGTAGACCTTGATAGTTTTATCTTGTATAGTTCGTGTTATATATATGTTATATATGTTCAATATATTGAATGCAGAAATAATAACAGCTCTTCATGATGTACCGGGTGTTTACGATGAAATTCACCCCCCTCCAGTAGATTTCCCTTCAAGATATTTCGAAGAACCTAAAACTTTTTCCGCACGATTTTTCCCAGGGACCTTAAATCGATCCTCTTAAAGTTTCTAATTGGTACCGTATACAGGGTGTGATATGTTAACTTTTTTATTTTGAATGCAACACCCTATATTTTATTCAGTTATTTGGTGGAGCCTTTTTTTCTGATTACAAATATATATGACACTTATGATTAATTTTGACAAGTAAGTTGTCGGAAAAATAATAAAATAGGTAGTCAAATAATTTTGTTTCGCGGCAAAATGGTTTTGGTTTCTACAGTTCACTTGAAAAAAGTTATTCTCGCAGCATTTTGCCAGCAGAATTCAACTCCGCATGGATAAATGGTCTAATTCGTTCCTTATACGGGGTGTCGCGTAATTTTTAAATCATTTGACTACCTATTTTATTATTTTTTTGACAGCTTACATGTCATAATAAATCATAAATGTTATATATTTTTGTAATCAGAAAGAAAGGCTCCATCAGATGACGTAATGAAATATAGGCTGTTGCGTTTGAAATAAAATAGTTACATGTCACACCCTGTATACGGTACCAATTGAAAACTTCTAGACGATCGAAGTTTTCAGTTTTTCAAAATATCCCAAAAGGGAATCTCCTAGAGGAGGAGGAGGGGTGAATTTTATCGTGAACACCCTGTACCTAAGTGTTTGAAATGACTGATTATTGCCACTTAAAGGTGGGTTCAGTCAGCTTGGTTTTAGTTTTAGTCGTAGTCGTTGTCGTAAATTTGAAAGTAGAAAGCACGCGTCATATGCGCGGCGTTCATACAGAGTTTTAGTTTTAATTTTAGTCGTAAGAATTCCGAACTTTGTCGTATGATGCCGACTTGCAGGTTGCGTAATTACCGGTATAAGGTATGAGCATGGATGGTGATGGTAATGGGTTGTATGTATCAATAAAAAAATAGCATAAGCATTTGCTTCGATTTCAGAGGAGTTGTACTCCTCATAAATGTAAGCAAATACTTATTTATGCTTATTTTTTTACGAGTTTTTATATTAATACTACCCATTATGAACACGGACCGTATGAAGATGAAGGTTCGCGCAGTATCATTCGAGCTCCTATTGGTCAATTCTTACGACTAAATCTTGCTGTATGAACGCTCTTCTCTGTTACGACAACGACTAAAACTAAAACAGCGACTAAATAAGCTGACTGAACGCACCTTTACTGAAAATAAGACACTTTAACATAAATATCATACAATAGGTATAGTAGGTTCACTCGTACCGTGATTCTAGTGGGCTATGAGATTTTGTTCCTAAGTTTCCAAATCTGAAATTTGCAAACTCTCTAGAACTTGACAGTTGGTTGCACTGAAATTTGAAAACCCAAGCTTGCGTTGTCATAATTTGATAAAGTCGTCAAATTATAGTTATGGTTCGAGTTATGGTTCCAATATCCAAACCTGTGAAAGCACATTATTGCGTCCAAATTATCTTATTAGGTCTAAGTATACAGTCGAGTCTTTCACACGTAAAGATTTTCCTAGACTTCAGTTTAGCTGGATCGTTGTTTTGTCTCGAATGGGTTACGGCTACTTTTTTTTTCAATTCCTTATTCAAGTCTTGTCAGATCTGGAGGTAGGTAATACCTTGGACACACTAGAAAGCTTAATGATCATTAACGGATCGTCATTTACGAAACGTAATTACGTTTCCCTTGCTGTCATCAATAAGACAGCGGAAGTTAAATGACGATTCATCGTTAATGATCATCAAGCTTTCTAGTGTGTCCAGGGTATGTATAAGCCATCCGCCAGCACAGATAACCCACCGAGAGTAGAAATTCACCACACTGTTACACTGCGTCGTATCCTGCATGAAGCATTCTGCATTCCTTCAATCGGAAATTGGTAAATCTACAGCAAAGGTACTTGTAGGTACTTATAACGAATTGATAACAAGAAAATTACCTAAATGCCAGCTCTTACCCGGGATTTCTTGAAAAGGCGACGCAACAGAAACTGATTTCCATTAATTTCAGTTCTCAAACACGTTGCAATACTTGAAATGTTTATTTTCATTTTGACAGCAACACCTCAACATAACCTATCTTTCGAGGCCAGACGCATACTAGGTAAATGGACGTCAAGTCTACAATGCCAAACTGTAAAATTTGCCCAGCCGACTAGAATCGCGGTACAAGTGAACCTATTATATACTGTATCTACAATGGTTTTTGAAGTTGCAACTGTCAGAAAAACGACTTATTTTGATCAATATTGAGGCTATCTTAAGTTATTTCATGACCAGTTTGCCCCCAACATGTTTTTGCGAAATTATTTTGCGCCAAGGCAATAATTTTCCAGAAATATGTAGCTGAAACAGGTCGAGTTTTTCTTTCTGAAAAATACAGCTTTTTGTGTATCGCGATAACCACCATGGATTCGCCGATGGTTCACTTATTTCAGGTCGACCTCTAAGAGGGGGTCACTAACCCCCTCACAGCTTTTTGAGTAACATAGGTCGAGCGGCTTATCATTAAGAAGGTTTTTCAATGCTCTTTCCAACGGTGCTGTTGTAAAACCTGGGGGTGTTGGAGAAAAATATTTATCTCTAATTAGGCATTTCCATTGACGTCACAGCAGTGTTGCCAACTGTCCAGAATTGCCCGCCAAATTTGAACCAAATAATGTTCGGGAACAACCGAACTACAGGGCGCTTATGGAGTTCCAGTTTCTGCATTTTTTCCTCGGCTACCTTTTTGAGTTTGAGTTTGAAACTTTTGTATCAAGTTCAAAGCAATGTCCTTAATGCGCCTGCAAAATAAGTTCTCATGGAAAAGTGTTTTTTTTGTGAAAAAGCAAGCCAAACATGTTAGGTTACCTGCACAGGGTAATGGTGAAAATCCATATTTTCCGACGAAATTGGGCATAAACTTTGCCACCAAACTTTACCTGAATGTTGGGGGTTTACATTCCCGGCATTGCTGGACTGATATGCCTTGTGTGGGGCTAGGTATGCACCTCTTCGGTTTGTGCTTCCCAATCACCCAAATACTTGAGGCCCAGCTTTTACTGCTGCTGCTGGAGTAAAGAAACAAACAATAGTTTTTGTTCATATTTTATATTTTAAAAGTGCAGGAATGTCTTCACTTGGGTTGTAGAATATGGACAGAGGCAAAACATGGAAGTTTAACTCGAACAGCTGTTCGGCCACCGAAGATGTATTCGGTCACCGGAGCCCTACTTGACAGAAATTTTACACCTGATTTAACGATATGTATTGAATTTTCAACTACAACTTGATTGTGTCAAGATACATTCCTTAAAAATACAAATATTTATTGTTCTATTGAGGATTCTAGGCTCCAAATTGTGGTCGACGTAGCAATTCCTCAGTCCGTAGATTTTCCCATTTTTAGATTGCCGAAGGCCACAATTCTTGACACAGGTACTTCCTGAAACTAGATACGCTTAGCAACAGATAATTTTGTGCAAACATCATAACTGTATTAGGTACCTACAGCAATTTAGTTACCCATCCTAATCGTTATCGGTACAACCTCCGTATATTTTTTCAAGTGTATTCCTTCCTTCTTCCTTTCCATTTCTTGGCGCTTTGGGATACATTCTGTGATGCCTCGTACTTCCACGAGCCCAGCATTTCAAGAAAACCATGAATTTCTCATTTTTTCCTCAAAAAAAAGATTCAACCCCTCCAAACTCCAACCCAACTTTCAAGTTCATTGAGCCCTCTCCATTGCTTTCACAAGCCTAGATGTTTGAATTGACAATAGTTTCCATTTTCTACTTCACTATAGTTGTAATATTCGCTGTGATATAAGCACATATGTGAACCAGATGGATCGGCTCCGAGTATCTTCATCTTCTGAAGACCAAATCGTACACCTGACTTGACAATATTGAATTTTCAGTTGATGGCTTCATCGCCTCAAGACTCATTGCTCAATGAATCCTGAAATTTCTTCTTATAAGCAGGATTTGAGGTAAAATTGTGGTCAACTCTGAAATTCCTTGGTCACTTGATTTTTCCATTTCGAGATCGCCACAAGTCACAGTTTTTGCCACAGCCATACTTTCTGAAATCAGAAGGGCGCTTAGTAATGGATAATTTGTGAAATCATCTCACATATTTATTCTGTATTCCAACAATTTAGTCAGCTTTTTACCTTATCGGCAAGAGAATAAACTGGCATCTTTTCTCCTTCCCAGATGTCTTTGAGTCGCATTTCTTGGCACTTTGAGATACTTCCTGAGATGCTCTTTCCTTCCAAGAGTTCAGTTTTCCGAAAAAGCCACGGATTTCTTTTTTTTTCGACAAAAAAGATTTAAGCACTTCACAAACTTTTTTGTTTATTGAGCTATTTAGGTCAATACACTTCCAACTGTCGGTATCGATCGAAACTCCGAACTTTTGTGAATAATTATCACGCACAAACTTGCTTCCTAAGTTATCCAAAATCTCAAAAAAGTACTTTTTTTCCAATCATAACAACGCGGGTTGTTCCCGAACACTTTTTTTGAGGTTATAAATTCAACTAGGTTGGCAATACTGACGAGCTCGTGACGTCATGTGGAAATGCCTAATTGGCTTAGTGGCCACAGAAAACACAAGTTTCACGAAAGATTATGGAAAAATGTTTAGACTACAACAGCTTGTGTGCATTTTCCGTGATCATTCAACCAGCACTGACCTAGAATCCATCAGAGAAAATGTCTCAATTAGCTAACAATAAATTAATTCGCTGGTGGAACTGGATGTATAGTAAGTTGATGCACACCTAAAAGGTCAGTGATAATTTCTGAAAATTTGGAATATTTTTTTTATAACTTCTTTGTTTTCGAGAAAGTCCATTAATTTTTGATTGCTCTACCACCTCCTGAAATATTGAAAAAAAGTGAAACACCTGTATAGTTCATTTTTGACACGTGTTCAGGTACCACTACTTGCACGAGAATAGTAGGCAGGTAATTATATCCTACAACAGAAAGTTCAATAGGTATATTGAATGCAGGAATAATAGTCCGGGCGCTTGTGTATGAAAAACTAGCTCCCGTGGTGGTATTCGTGATAGTTGGATGAAAAGGGTTTTGTTCCATCGGGGATAGCCCTTGGAACAATTTTTTTTGTGGCAATCGATATTCCTCGTCGTTGATTTTTGATGGCTTCTTCAAAATAAAGACATAAAAACAAAAGATACCTTTTAGAGCTCCGGTTCTACTGGACAGATTTTCAAGTGTGTCGGTTTATTTTAAAGCCAATGTCGGACTCTACAATATGAATGTAGTAGTTTCTGTCAAAACCGATTTTGACAGAAAATGTCGAAGGAAAAGTAATTGCATAGAATTTGTACTCTGATTACTCAACATTCCTTGATATCATTATTTATTAATGGATTTTTGTATTCTTTCTTAAATGACGGTAAAAATGTGAAAGAGAAGCTCTAATAATGTTAATCTGTCATTTCTGATAGTTTTAAAGATGGCGGAGATGGACTTGGAGATGGGAAAAAAGAGCATGTCGAGAATTAATATTATCCAGAGATCATAGTGGGCGATTATTTGGAGTGAAATGTCAAGCTGTCGTCATTTTAAGACGAAACAAACCATTCTAAGATGATCTGATTTGAAATTGTGCAAATCCCATAGTTCAATCTGAAATTACGGTCAATTGTGTATGTAGAAGCATGTTTTTCCATTCTTTTTGCGAAGAAATTTTATTTTTTATCATTTTATCAATAATTTCTCCATAGAACTTGATAAAAATGGGCCACAGTATAAAAACATAGCTCGTCAAGAATTTTCTGGCGGCATCATATGTCTAACCACCAAGTTTTTTCCATAATTCTGGAAAGTCAGGTTTTTTTGTGGAATTGCGAGGTTATTTACAATTCTACATTTTATGCGGATATCAAAGAACAAAAATTTGAAACCACTTATTGGATATTTAGATGGAACATCAAGTAATCGATCACCTTCGGGTGGAACTCATGGAGAATTATGAGTTCACAAGTAAGAAACATGTTAATAAGTTGGGCAGTAAGTTATCGGCAGCCAGTGGCTCCCGCCAGTCCGCCATCTTCTGTTAGCACAGCCCTCCCCCCGCTCATTCCCACTCTTTTCCCGTCCTCGTACTTATTGGCATGCCAACAATGTATAGTAAAGTATAGGCAATGCGTAGTCTATATCTTTTAGTAGTCGTCGGCAATTTTCGTGGCACTTATGTAAAGAGGAAGGGGTGTGTCCTTCGATTGACCGGGAAGGCCTTGAAACTAATTTCGATAGCGTTATCGTTATCGCTGCCACCACCGCGACTTCATTTTACTCCTGGCCACAGTGAAAGGCGGAGCTTCCAGGCTTTGGCGGAAACGCGCTTTCGATGGTGGTGGTTAGATCTGAGGTCTCGCTAGGGGACGTTATCCGCTCGGCGGATGGTTCGGAGAAGTGACCCCAAGAGGGGCCAATGCTTTGGCCCTGAAAAGAGCCAATGGTTTGGTACAAGTGACTGTTGATGGGAATCATCAGGGCGAAGGCCGTCTGCGGACGTGCAGTGCGAAGTCGATGCGGCGATGTGTGTCAGCTCAGGACTGCTGAACGAATCATGTAAGCGTCGGTTTATACATATAGGAGCGAAGGAACAAGCGTTGGCTCCGCCTTGTTCCGGCCGAGCCGGTTACAAGACCCTACCTGTTTAGATGGTCATCCCACTAAACGGGTCTTGAAAAAAGAAATAATAACGATTCGCCAGGGTATATTTCCAGCCCTACACGCACTCATTGACACTGTGATTAGAAAATAATTTATGCTGGCTTGGTTGATTCTCTTCAATTCGTACACATGTGCACACGGACGCCTCGCAGTATTTCATCCCACGATCTCCAATCCCACATTTTGGCTTTATGGAGCAGTCCTTTTGGCGCCATAGTCAGTTAGGTTGTCTTTTCCGCTTTTCACTAAAGGAATTCGGAGTTCTTAGCAAAGTTTAATTATTCGTTCGTAACTTTCGACCGGCTAATAACCAACTGTTTGGCGACCCATGACCGACTGTCGCGTTCTCTATTAATTCTCCACTTGAAGCCTCCCGGGCTCTTGGCGTGATTTTTTTCGTAACCAATCCCAGTGGCTGGTTTCTCCCCTGGACCTGTGGGAACGTCCTGTCCTCTTGACGAAACCTAATCCTGTTAAATGCTTTTCGTCTAGACGATAAGAAAAACAGTTGAACTTCCCGCTGAGTTCATGGGTTTTCACCAGCAATTTTGCTTATGGAACAATTCTTGTGAAAAGAATTGTTGAGCGTTATTAGAAGAAAATTAACGGCTGTTCCATCTGTTATCACTCTCTCTTGGTTTCAAGGTTATTATTAATATTAACCATCGAAGCTTTACGTAGGGAATACTCTGAAAATATGAGAGTGAGACATTGCATCACATCTTTTTTGAGTGCCTGATGTACGGCCCGTTACGTGTTGGATTGCCTGACTAAGCACAAGACATTGATCGCTTGTGCACATTGATTTGTAATGTGGATGCTGCGGATGCGAAGAAATTGTTCCGTTTTATGAGGGGCATTTTCAAACTCGGGGCATTCTTGATGAATGAGTGATTTTTATAGGTACATTTATTTTTTATCTTTTCTTTATGTTATTTATACCTACTTATTTTTCTTTTACGGTGGAGGTAACTCTTTGCCACAGATATGTTTTTGTATCTTATAGGCAATCAATTATTGAATTATTTATTTATTTTAAAAATATTACGATTACTAGATGAGCAATTTTTACTAAGGGGAAGGTGGGGCAATTGGATACTCGCATTCTACACTGTGCTTAGCTCTTTTTTTAATTCGAAACAGTTGTCCAGAAAGACGAAAGACAATGAATTTCAAAGTCCCATGTACCTAGTCAATCATTTTCGAAAAAATTGACCGAATTCAGGTTGAAGAATTATTTGTATTTAGTTAGTGTGAGTTAGCTTCAACTTGACATGGTCTATTACTCTACATCTCTTACCGAGTCCAAGAACATCGAAGGGTATTTTACATGGTACATGAAGGTATTTTTTTACTACTCCAGCCAGCAGGCTGTAAGTTTAGCAATCAGCTCCATGAAACTCCAAATAAGCCCGTATAATAAGCACATATTTGTTGCAGGAAGCGCAAAAGAAACAAGCCGACACCGACCTGCAGAGCGTCTGCGAAGGAGTAGCCGATGCCCCGAAGGTCAGACTGACCACTAAGAAAATGATGAAGGGCCACCTGAACAAAGTCAATTCGGTCCACTACAGCGGCGACGGGAGGCACTGCGTCACCGGATCTTTGGACGGGAAGCTGATAATCTGGGACACGTACAGCGGGAACAAGATGCAGGTCATACCGCTGAGGTCGGCGTGGGTCATGAGCGTGGCCTACGCCACTTCGGGAAACTTCGTTGGTAAATTTTGAGTTCGTTTCGTTTTTAGTCGTGCTTTTTGGCTTCATTAACTGAAAAAACTGGGGCTGTCACCACAACAGAGTAATTTTCACACTTGCAAGAAAAATCTCCCAAAAGCCAAATACCGGGTTGCGGTTGAGGTTGATCAGTCAGTATGGTTTCGAGCGGCAATTGTGGATAACACACGATCTTTCTAGACTCTTCCCATTAGGTCGCAGTGTCCAAGTGCGGAGCTCTAGTTCATTCCAGAACTTGCGTGTAGGCTTTGACCCATGGAACTGAATGGAGACTCCAACGGTGGGTCAAGATACATCTGTCCATTTTGGCGGAGGTGTCGCATTCCAGAACATACGGGAAGCACTCGAAAGGTGTGTGATTATTCGAGAGTCGCCTAGAAATCGTATTCCGGGTCACTGTGGAATTAGCTGGAGGACCCGTGGAAGGTTCGAGAACACTGGTCGAAGGCATATTTAAATAAATAAATAAATAAATAAATACTTGATTTCCAAAAGGTGTTACACCCTATGCGAAGGAAAAAATATAAAAACAATACTCATATTTTACAAGAAAAAAAAAAGAGGAGGACAGAAAATAGCAGATTAATTAAAATGAGGTACATTCTGCAAAACATGTCAGCGCATCCATCACTGCCCAACATCAATGCCGTGTGAGTCGTGAATGCTAGAAACAATAAAACGTAAAGAATGAAAATTGATATCGCACTGTCGGGCAATCTTATTGAATTCACAGCATAAGATTGAGACGGGAGAGTTGAAAAGGAGGTTGGTTCTGGAGGCCTGGTTATAAAAAGTGACACACTGCCTGGAGTTGGCACGTGGAACATAAAAATTAATTTTTGACAATAGATATGAACAGTCCATTTTATTGTGCAAGATGTTATGTAATAACTTAATGGCCAAAATAGAGCGGCGAGTTTCCAAGGAAACAAAGCCAAATCTAGACAACAGCAGACTGTATTCAATACCCCTCGCAGGATAGACGCCATCAAACAAGAAGCACAGGAACTTCAAAAACCGTCGCTGGATCCGCTCAATACAATGAATATGGACTTTATAGTAAGGGTACCAAATGATCGAACCGTACTCCAATCGGGATCGAATCAAAGCAAAATACAGTTTCTTCAGAGACTCACTGTTGGTAAATTCCCGGCAATTCCTGTAAATCATTCCATACATTTTGTAAGACTTACTGACAATCTCAGCTCTGTGATTTGAAAAGTCTAGTTTTGGATCAAAAATGATGCCCAAATCCTTCACAGACTCGGCGTGTTCCAAAGTTATACCACTGATGTTATAAGGATAAACGACGTAGGAATGTCTTTTGGTAAATGTCATGACTGTACACCTGTTAACATTGAGAAAAAGACGGTTATTGGAACACCATTCAACCACAGATACAATGTCTCTCTGCAACAGGGCACAGTCAGATACTGAGTCCACTCTACGGAATAACTTTAGATCATCAGCAAAGAGGAGCTTGTCAGAGGAAACACAGTCAACGATGTCATTGATAAATAATAAAAACAGCAAAGGCCCAAGATTGGAGCCTTGAGGAACTCCAGAAGTCGGCGTGAAAATTTTGGAAGTGTGGTTGCGATATCTCACGGATTGCTCTCTTCCCAAAAGATAAGAAGTGAACAACGAAAGCAGTTCTGGAGAAAAACTCCAAGATCGAAGTTTGTTGAGAAGGATATAGTGGTCTATTTGGTCAAAAGCTTTCTGAAAGTCTGTATAGACAACATCAACCTGACCCCCATCATCAACCACCTCTGCAACATACTGTTTGAAAGCGGCTAGGTTAGAGGTGGTAGATCTCTTCTCCGTGAAACCGTGTTGGTGCGGTGAAATGTGGTGTTTGACGGAGGAATATATTTGACTGTATAGCATTGATTCAAACACCTTGGAAAAGTTGCATAATAGCGAGATCGGTCTATAGTTTCCAACATCTGTGTTGTCGCCTTTCTTGAAAATAGGTGTGACAAACGACCTCTTCCAC
Source organism: Anaspis maculata (assembly GCA_949128115.1). Taxonomy (NCBI): domain Eukaryota; kingdom Metazoa; phylum Arthropoda; class Insecta; order Coleoptera; family Scraptiidae; genus Anaspis; species Anaspis maculata. The sequence continues at coordinate 85,606,767 of OX421964.1, read as the reverse complement.
ACAGAAGGGAATATGGAATGCTGCAATATTAAATTGTAAATTCTTTCCAAAGGCTTGCTAAGCACATATGCGCAGTCCCTCAACAGAAAACTAGGAATCCCGTCGACTCCGGCCGTTAGAGTATTCTTCGAACGCTTCAAAGTTCGGTGGATCTCGTCGCTAGATAAGTAATGAATAGAGACAGTCGAACAGAATGAAAAGTTATCAGTGGGAGTTTGTGTACCGGATGAGTCGGAATCAGTATAAACGGAAGAAAAATAGTCTGCAAACGAGTCTACTATGGCTTGAGGTGAGGAAAGTTCAACATCGTTGAACATCATAAGTCCAGGTATACGAGTGTTATTTCTCTTCCTATGTATGAAAGACCAGAATCTTGAAGGATCAGAAATTATACCATCCTCAATGTCAACGATGTAGTCATTGTAAGCACGTGACGTAAGTCTTTTCACAAGAGACCGCTGTTGTTTGTACAATTCGTGGTGGTGATGAGTTTTCTGTTTTTTATATTTTCTGAATAGCGATTTTTTCTTGCGGATCGCGTTAATTAATTCAGAATTAAACCAAGGTGGAAAATAGTGGCTGGATCTGATTTTTAATTTGGGAACGGTTAAATCAAAAATGTCGTACAAAACTTTGTAAAATAGTGAACAGGCGCTGTCAACATCGGCGACCGAGTCCAGGACAGACCAGTCTTGACTCCCGAGCATCTCGTACATCAAGGGAAAGTTAGCTCTTTTGAAATTGTACAGATCAGTCCGATTATTGATAGCAAAATTTTGTGATTTTTTCTTTATCTCAAGATCAACGCACAGAGCCGGATGATGGACATCTTCCTCAACTAGAGGATCCAGAGCTCTGGCAACAGCACAAAACGAATCACAAAGAACCAAATCCAGCTGACGTCCATGACCATTGAGAATACTATTGCACTGTGCCAAACCCTGTAGATCAACAAAATTCCGCAGAACGCCTGAAAAAATATTCTTCGGATCAAAACCAAAACTGGGAGTATTGAAATCACCAAGAAACACTACCCTGCCATCAAACACATCCGCATCAGCGAGGAGATCGAAGAACCTTTCAAAGTCTGCAATGCGTATATGGGGTGGAATATAAGTAACAAACACGCGCAGAGTGTCACCGTTGGGGAACATAAGCCTAGCGCCCACAACATCAACCAATGGAAGGACGTCAGTAATTGATGATAAGTCAATCCTTGCGGACGCAATATTACTTCTCACAGCCAACAGAACTCCACCACCTCTCGACACACCCAGAGCTCCGAAATTACGGTCATTGCGAAATACTGCAAAGTTGTCATCGAACAGCTCAGCATCCCCGATGTCATCCGATAACCAGGTCTCAGCAAGCGCGACAATGTCATACTCACACGCTGAAACAGAATTATAAAAATTGGTTACTTTGGTTCTTAATCCTCTGACATTTTGATAGGAGCACCGCAAAAAATTGGCGCATCGCGGCGGTTGTGATTTAGGGTCAGGTGAATTATTCAAAGAATACCGGACACAAGTATCAGACGAAATCAACTGTGATTGCTACTTAGCTCCAAGTAAATCCTCTTTCAGAGAGGCAAGTTTTTTCTTGTAAACACTGCAGTTATAATCCCATGCAGCATGACATACATCAATGTCAGGTATTGCCTTGCTGATATTATCGCAGTTACAACACTTTAGAGTTTCCGATTTGCAATCCTTCAACGCATGATTCTCAGCACATCGGGGGCAAACAATTTTGTTCTTGCATTTATTGGCTACATGGTGGTAGCCGCAACAATTGAAACAACGAATCACTTCAATACCATCATACACAGAGCAGACGTCGAAACCGACAAAGACTCGCTGGCTACGCATGGCCCTGCTATATGTTTCAGCATTAACTTGTAAAACTATTTGGAAACTGCTTTTTTTATTCTTAAGAGGATCAATAGAGACAATGCTAAAATCAGAATCGCCGAAAGTCTCCGAATTTTGAGCTCTCAAGAAAGAAGTAATTTTATCTCTATCATGAAGTTCAGTCATACCCACTATTCTGATCCTTGGATGAAGTTTGGGAACGTCTTTGACAACATAATCGTTTGACAGTGTGGAAGCCGCTAATTCTTTTAGTCTATCTGCACCCTTATCAGAGGAGCAGCTTACAACAACACCACCACCAGAAATCGGCTTGACACCGACCAGTTCTAAGTCCGAAGCAGTCGGATCAATAGATCGCAAAAGATCGGCCTTGGTGCGAGAATTACTTTGCTGGGATTTAGGTCTTATTGCGACAGCGGACTTTTTTGTGGCGGCTTGGCTGTACAATGGTTGCTTCGGGACGACGTTGTGACCAGGAACACTTACATAATTCTGATTACGCAAACTATTGCTGTCATCACGCAACGACCTCAATTCTTCAGCCTGTGCCCCAATATTTCAGCAGGACGGATCGGCCTAGGCAGTAGTATTGAATGGGAAGTGATCGAGTGCGATAGAAGCGAAATAGTTACAGCGATATTCCCAAGTAAATAATTGTTGGCTTGTATTTATTGTAGTACGCAGTAATAAACACTGTGTGTTTTAAAACGATCGTCTCAATTATAAACGAACCCGTACGCGAGATACGTAACAGTATGCTTACTTTCCGCGAGGCCAATACTGGCTTATGAATTGAGGTAGAGAGATTTATCAAGAAGCAAAACTTACCCTGCAATAAACTTCGCTTGTTTGGGCTATTTTCACACCGCAATTTATTCCAAATAATCCGAGAATGTTTTGGAAATTTGACTGGTTCGATTTCACATGCCAGGAAGTGTCCACTTGGTTCATAGACGTTTGATCTCGGAAAATGATGACATTAACTGGGTGGCGAGATCGTCAGATCTCACGCCGCCAGATTTATTCTGTGGGGGTTTCTTAAAACCCCAAATTTATGCTAACAAACCTCGTACACTGGAAGATCTCAAAACCCTCGTCAAAACCAGTATTCGAGCCGAGATCACAGCGAAGAGTGCTGGCCATTTCGGAGCGGAATTTTCACTCGAGAATGCAATGATGCATTATTGCCTACGACGCTCATTTGACCGATGCTATTTTTCAGTGTCGAATATATCATTAGAAATGGCATGGAATGAGCTTTTCTCGACTTTTTGAGCCATCTCTCTACCTCAATTCATAGCCAGTATTATTGGTCTCGCGAAAAGTGGACATACCTACTGATTGGTCAACCCTGTACTTCTTACATTTGAAAGAATTCAGTTAACTGTAACATTGCATTCATGCTTCCATAGCATGTGGGGGAATGGACAACATGTGCACCGTTTACGACCTGAACAATCGGGACTCTTCAGGAGTGGCCAAAATGATCCGCGAGCTGGCCGGATACGATGGTTTTCTCAGTTCGTGCCGATTTCTCACCGACAGCACCCTAATCACCGGCTCTGGAGATATGAAAATGTGAGTTTTCTGACTGTTTCTCAAATATCCTCAGCCGATGAACAAGGAGGATTCTAGCATGAAAACCCACATTTTTCTTGTAGAGGTTCATTTCGGTAAAGCACATTTGGAGGCAAACAATTTTTATTGAAAGCGTGGATTTTCAAGTGAACGTGTCCAGTTCTCTTCCCGATGATTTCAAGATTTCCAATCTTTCCAGATGCAAATGGGACTTGGAGACCGGACGAAAAATCTCGGACTTTGTGGCGCACAACGGCGACGTGGTGTCCATCAGCGTCTCGCCCGATGGCAACAGCTTCGTGACCGGAAGCGTGGACAAGACCTGTCGCGTGTGGGACATCCGGGAAGAAAAACCGAAGCAGACCTTTTTCGGGCACGAAGCCGACGTAAATTCTGTCTGTGTACGTTTCGTCTTCCACTTTTTCTTCTCGAAAAGAACAGATTTTGGATTTTTGCTTTATGATGAAAAGAGTTTCTGTTTTTTACAGTTTCATCCCAGCGGATACGCCTTCGCCACGGCATCGGAAGACAAAAGCGCAAGAATGTTCGACATAAGGAGCGACCAGCAGATCGCCCTGTACAAACCGCCCGGCGCCAGCGGGTTCACCTCTTGCGGACTGTCGATCAGCGGACGGATTTTGCTCTGCGGATCCGACGACAACAGCGTCCACATGTGGGATACTCTCAAAAACCAGCATAACGGTAAATATTGTCAAATGTAGAGTTCATGAGGGCTGATAGTCCACCCTTCATGACCGCCTAAAAGGCATTTACTTTTAATGCAAGCGAGGTGGAAGGTTGCAGGGGAACACAGCGATGTTTTAATACGTTTTATTCAACACGCATAATCTACACATCACCCGAGACTCAAAGAGATAACTCCAGCACAGATTCGGATTCAGTTACTCGTACCTTCCAACACAAAGCACCGTTTTTCTCTGTGTTCGTTTATAATACTCGTCCGATCGTCATCCGGTCACATGGATCGTGCATTGATCTCGAAGTCCGCCGATGTCGCACGAAAAATTACAGCGAAGGAGTTGATTAGAAGTTGAACCAAAATGAATACCGAAACATCGTTACACAAGTGCGTCTTAGTTATCTTGGAAATAACGGTCCGAAAAAATCAGTCGAAAAAAATTGAGAGCTGAGCTAGATGATGACTGATAAGTAGGTACCCGTATTATCTTGAGTAAAATTGTTTTTTCTTTTCAGGTGTTCTGGCTGGACACGAAAATCGAGTGACGTCTTTGTCGGTGGCGCCCAACGGTCTGGCAGTGACCACGTGCAGCTGGGACCAGCACGTCCGGGTCTGGGGCTAAACGCCTTTTTTTTCTACTCTCATTTCTGAATCGATTTCTCCAATCGGTTATACACTATGTAGGTACTACTCAATAAAACTTGTACACTTATTGTGTTGCATTACGCTATGTATGTACTAATAATATTAATAAACACACAAAGCTTTTGTGGTATTTGCACTCGTAGGTGACTTATTTATCTCACCGATGGGTGACACACACGCATCTTCGAGTGAGAAAAACAAAACGGGATGCGATAAATATCTTGTGAGGGCTTACAAATTTCAATATTGATATGCTATAATCAAGAATTAAAAGATAGGAATCTTGCATGTAATGCGAGTACCTACGTACCTACTTACCTACCCGAGTACCTACCTAACGAAATCACCAATCGTATTCGTATTGTGCATATCATCATAATAATTTTGAAATTAAATGACTAGACTGCATAGCAGCGGACTTTGGCCAAGTGCAACAAACGATACTTGTACACCTGTAATTTTCAACATAATTTGTTGAACTTCACCCATGTAATGTAATGTGTGTATTGTGCAGGTACCTATAATTATGTACAAAAGGTAACTATCTACCTCTCCACAGTTCCTTATATTGTTGCTAATTTATATTTCAAATTTGGCGAAGCCCTTATCTGTAACTTCAGTCCCCACTGGTCTTAATGCATTTAACTCGAGCATTCTAACCTTCGAAGAACTTAGGGAATTTTCGCCTGCACGCTGTACTCTGTCTTCCACAGTGCTGTAATCTTTCTAGTACAAGCGTACTATCTGCCGGGCAAAATTAGCGTTACACTACACTTTTTAAAAGTTCTGCCAGTAAAAAACCAATCGACAGATTTTCACAAAAAAATATCAAGAAGCAAGTACTAGGGGTATTCGAAGTGTCTTCGAACTTGCAAGTTTTCGGACTGCAACATTACCGGTTGACATAGCTTGCAATGCAGCAATGTACCAAAATCAGCTTTCCAAGATTTTCAATCGGATTTATTAGGTTGCTCTGAGGGGTGGCTCACGTCGGTATTATAGTGTACATACATTTTGCCGGTATAATAATACCAGTGAGGTATTATATCACTGGTATTATCAGTATGCAATAATACACAGTCATTCCTTCCTGCATGTATCTCTTTTTCTTATGAAAATAATATTTTGAATTTTTTCGCTTTTGATTACCTACTGTTACGTATTTCGCGTACGGGTCCGAATATAATCAAGGCGATCGTTTTGAAACACACACTGTTTATTACTGCGAACTGCAATAAATACACGCACTAATAATCATCTAATTGGAATTATCGCTGTGATTACTACTCGCTCTTGATCCGTTCGCTACCACTTAGCATTCCTATTCATAACTACCCGTGAGCTGACGGTTGATGCCTTATATAGGTCCGACCAATTCATCTCGAATGTTGACCCGTCAGTGACCCGGCATACGATTTCTAGACGACTCCCGAATAATCGCACACCTTACGCGTATAATTCTACCGTGGTCCAGAGCCGGCGCCTGATCAAGCGTTGGAATCTCCCCATTCTGTTTCACGTACACGCACGCTCTGGAATGCACAAGAACGCTTCGCACTTGTACACTGCGATCTAACGGGAAGAGTCTAGGAATAGCGCGTGTTATCCAGAATCGCTGCTCGTAGCACTGCCCCCCTCTTGAGCCTGTTCGTCCCGAATAGGCTCATCGTCACTCCCCGAGTAACGTGCAAGGCGATCGAGGTGGACAACTTTCACCTTGGCTCTCGGGGCTCGCTGGATTCTGTACACGACGTCATTGATCCTCTTGACTACCGTGTACGGTCCTTCCCACGACGGATGCAACTTCGGAAACCTTCCCTTTTTGCGTTAAGGATTGTACAACCAGACCAGGTCACCAGCTTGAAATCCCGTGTAGTTCGCCTTCAAGTCGTAACGGGTCTTCATTAGGTCGCGATTCGAATCCGGCTCCGAACCAACTCGTGGATGTCGCACATTTTTTGCCTCAGGTCGTCGACGTATTCGGGGATGTCTTTAAGATCATTCTCCGGCGTGCCAAATTGCAAATCACAGGGGAGACGAAGCTCTCGGCCAAAAAGAACACGTGCTGGTGTTTACCCTGTCGTGTCGTGAATGACAGCGCGATACGCCATCAGGAATATCGGCAGATGACGATCCCAGTCTCGCTGATGCTTGTCGGCGACCTTTGACAGGTGCTGCTCCATCGTCCGGTTGAACAGTTCAACCATTCCGTCGGACCGTGGGTGAAGGGGCGTCGTCCTGGTCTTCTGTATTCCGAGTAGAGTACAGATACCTTGGAACACGTTGGACTCGAAGTTTCGTCCCTGGTCTGAGTGTAGCTCCAGAGGTACTCCAAAGCGGCTTATCAGATTGTCCACCAGCACCGTTGCCACTGTAGAAGCCTCTTGGTTGTGTAAGGCGTACGCCTCCGGCCACTTGCTGAAGTAGTCCATGGCAACCAGGATGTATTTGTTGCCATCTTCCGTTGTCGGAAACGGGCCAGCCACATCGATGGCGATGCGTTCAAAAGGCGCTCCAACATTGTGAGTCTTCAGCTCCAATTGAACCATGTCCTTCTTCCCAAAAGGACTCTCCCAGACTCTCTCCAGCAGCCCATTCTCTATCCTCAGTGAATTCCACTGAGCCCAAAGAGCCTTGAATTCGGGCCCTTTACCAGATATCTCGGCCCATTCCGGTTTGTCCTGGCCAAGTTCCTTCCTTTCAGCAAGCGTACCGATGGCTGGGTCCTCACGCTGCTCCTTCTTGAGCTCAGCCGTAGTCCAATTCCTTGGGGTTTCAACGACAATTGCCTTGACTTCGACGTTCCCATTCTGCTAATCCACCCTCTTGCAGTGCGTACAGTCCATGCTCTCGATGCAGCATGGTCATCGAGAAAGAGTATCCGCGTTGCCATGACTTCTTCCAGGGCGATGTTGGACTTTGAAGTCATATTGTTGCAGTTTCTCGATCCACCGTGCCAACTGTCCCTCGGGATTCTTCAACTGCAGTAGCCATTTTAGGGCAGCGTGGTCAGTCCTCACCAAAAATTTCCGGCCATAGAAGTACTGGTGAAAGTGATCGACAGCTTTCACTATGACCAGTAGCGCCCTACGCGTCACGAAGTAGTTTCTTTCAGGCTTGGACAACACCTTGCTGTAGTACTCCAGTACTCACTCTTGGCCCTGCTAGTGTTGTGACAGCACTGCTCCAATTCCACTGTTGCTGGCATCAGTGTCCAACATGTACTGTCCTTGTGGGGGAGGGCATGCCAGAATAGGACTCGAGCACAATGCAACCTCCAGAGTCTTGAATGAGTTTTCATATTCCTTGGTCCACAGTAATGGCGCACGGTCTCAAGTCAGTTTGTGTAAGGGCTTAGCAATGTCAGCAAACTTCTCCACAAATCGTCTGTAGTATGTGCATAAGCTCAAGGAACTTCTGACTTCATGCTGATTTCTCGGTCGTGGCCATTCTTGGACAGCATCCAATTTCGCTGGATCGGTTTCGATTCCTTCCGACGCGGCGACACTACGTGCCCCAAAAATTTGACTTGCTTCTGGAGAAGTACGCATTTCTTTAGATTGAGCTTGAGATGTGCACCTCAAAGACGTCGAAATACCTCCCGAAGGTTCTTCAGGTGCTCCTCGAATGTTCGGCCAATGACCAGTACGTCGTCGAGGTAAACTAGGCAAGTTTCCCATGTAAGACCTCGCAAGCCGCACTCCATTAGACGTCCAAACGTGGCCGGTGCGTTGCGAAGTCCAAACGGCATCACAGTAAACTGATAAAGGCCGCTCCCGGCGGAAAACGCCGTCTTCTCTTTGTCATCGTTGTGGAGTCCCACTTGCCAGTAATTATTCTTCAGGTCAAGCGTCGAAAACCATCTCGATCCAGACAGCGTGCTTGAAGTGTCGTCAATCCGAGGCAGTGGATAGCTGTCCTTTTCTGTCACATCATTGAGTTTGCGGTAGTCCACGCAGAATCGCGTACTCCCGTCTTTCTTCGTGACCAAAACAACCGGTGAAGACGGTACGGTGGTACGGCGTTCTCAGTGTTGATCCGATTTTGGATCACGCTGGTCCTCCCGGTAAGATTACTTTCCATCGCAAAGGCTGCAGCTTCTTCTTGTATGAATCGCGTCCTTCTCCTTGCCACTCGGATGTTTCCAGTCAGGCAAGAACATCTCCACTAGCTTCTTCTTCAAGAGCTTGAGAGTCGCAGCCGTTGTCGACACGTCTTCACAGCGCGATATTCATTCTACGGGATCACACTTCCCCAAGGTCTCTCCTTCCTTGATTGTTTTGCACGTCTTGTTCGGGTTAATGACTCTGATCGGGATTTTTGTCTTGTCCATGTTGATCAATGTCTTCGCCATGATGCAGCTGGCAGCTGTGTCGGGTTCAGCAATGCCGGCGACATGTCCCTCAGGTTGTCCGCTTAGTGTCGCCCACACGATTTTCTTGGAGTTAGCGGCTACACGAACGGTTTCAGCTGACAATAGGCGGATTTCCTCAGCGGCCTTCATGGATGTTCTAAGCGCCAATTCCTCGTTTCCGATTTTCAACGTCGGCTGTCCAACATCCAGGATGAATCCGTACTTGTCCATCAAATCCAGGCCAAGTATGAAGTCGTCAACAATGTCAGCGACAAAGGAACATTTCTCGCAGCAGAAACCGTCCAAAGCGAATGCTCACTTCAGCTTCTCCGTACAATGTAGCAGACTCTCCGGTAGCTGTAGTCAAACGAGCGCCGTTCCTCAGTGGCACAATGCGTTGCTTTCAAAGTATCCCTCGTCGAACGATTGACTTTGTGGCTCCCGTATCGATTACGAACACGCAATTGTCCTCATCAAGCTTTTCACTGAGAAGAAGGCTATTGGGTGACTTCTGCAGCAGTGAGACGGAGTAACTCCTCGGGCATTGAGGACTACCAGCCAGCGTGCGCTCCTTAGCGCTAGCTGGAATTAGTTTTCCCGATAGCGTCTATCAGGGCTGGGAGTTCTCCGTCCCGGTGTGGAACGGTCACTTGAACTCGACCTTTGCCTGCAATCTCGAAGCAGATGTCCCAGTCTTCTACAACCGAAGCAACGCGGTTTTCCTCCAGTTCTTGGCTCGCCTTGGGGTCTGTTCCAAGACATAGCGCTGAGGAGTTTCTGTTTGAGTTCCTGTTTGAGTTCCTCAAACATCTCCTTCACAGATTTCTCGGAAGTATGTGATGTCCCTAGAGGCCCTCAGCTGCATCTGTTCTGCTCATCCACACGGAGTTCTCATCTTGGACCCACCGCTGGAAGGCTTGCCAGGAAATGACGCCGACGTAGGTACAACGAAAACTTCTTATTTGGGTCTTCTGGATGAATACCGCGACACTGGATAGTAGTGTAGTGGTGGTTCAGTACACCCAGCAACTTAGTTTCGGAGACACGGTCGTTCCACTCTTGAACTCTGCTATGGGAAACGGAAAAAATGACGAAATTATCCGAGTAGCGAGTACTTAGTTACCTACCTACTGCTTCCGCGAGCACATCACTGCAAACTTAATAACTGGTTATCACGCTACCGGTTCAGGTTGAGGAAAAGGGGCCAAAAACGGGCCATTACATAATATATAATTATTTAATACTTAGTTCAAAGCCTGCTAGGCAGCATTAAATATATAAATAACCTTGTCATACGTGAATATTAAATTAATATTTAAAGATTCTTTGGAAGCAGGTAATCCTCAAATTTTGTTAAATAGTTTTATACAATCGAAAAGGCGATCGCTCACTCGGTCACCCATCGCTCAGTTCGGATGAATACGTCTCATGTGCGCCAATAGATTTGACTTCTTGTTGCTTCGATGCGAACACTTCGCACAATAGAACCAAACAATATCTTCAGCGGCAGCATGTTTCGCCTCGATGTGCCTCCTCAAATCCTTCTTGTATTTGGTTTTATATGAACACTCCGCACATCCAAACCAATCGACGCCTTCAGCGGCAGCATGTCTCAACATGTGCGTTTTCAATTGAGGCCTCTGTTTGCCTCGATACGAACACTGCGCACACTGAAACCATTTGATGTCTTCAGCGGCAGCATGTTTCATCAACATGTGCGATTTCAAATTACATTTATGTTTGCATTTGAATGGACACTGTGCGCATTGGAACCAATTGATGTCTCCATCGGCAGAATGTGTCAACATGTGAGTTTTCAAACTAGCCTTGTGTTTGGATTTGAACGAACACTTTGCGCACTGAAACCACTTGATCTTTTCGGGAGCTGCATGTTTCAACATGTGTTTCTTCAAATAACTGTTTTGTTTGGCTTTAAATGAGCACTGTGCACAATGGAACCAATTGATGTCTTCAGGGGCAGCATGTTTCAACATGTGCAAGTTCAATTTAAATTTCGTTTTGCTTTTATATGAACACTTCGCGCATTGGAAACACTTGATCTCTTGTTGGGAAGCACAAGCAAGCACGTGTTCTTCCGAATCTTGCCTCAGCTTGAGTACCTCCAAACATTCAGTGCGCGGAAAGTTTTCAACACGGTCAACTGCACTGGCTTGTGATGGTGTCCTAAGTTCTGATGCCCGTCGGTGAGAATCCGTGTGGATCACGAGAAGCAATAAAGAATCGGTCTTGAATTGGCAGTAATCGCAAGAAAATTTATCAAAATCTTCATTACAAAACGAGGTTGGTTCAATGTCGTCGTGGGTCCTGCCGATGTCGTGATGTTTATATTTGTAGTGTTCGTACAAGTCTCGCTTGAAATAACCTTTGAATTCGCAGCAAATGCACGGAAACTGATCGGGTTCCACGATGGCATGGAACAGTTCAGCTGCGTAGACATTTTCGTGGGCTCTTTGATTGTGATGTTCCAGTTGAAACTTCAGTTCAGTTGCATATGAACATTGTTGGCACTTATGCGTCTCCTCCATGACTAACAATCTGGAAATGACATCATTGGTGAATAACCCAGTGCACTCACGACTGCTGCGTTTTTTTTTTCAATTTCATCTGAGTAACTACGTACGTATAGTCTCGTTATGACTAGCAGACTACCTACTGTGAATACTAATGCAATGCACGATAAAATGCTGCCATTTTGTGAGAAATATTGTGCAGTTGTGTTCACGACATTATAGCTGCGCGCGCAGCGAATAACATACTGTCTATTTACACCGTCAAGCCGCTGTCACTTTGACATTTCCACTGACGTTTCATTGACTCGGAGCCCATCAGGTGGCTCTCAAACCTCAAACCATTGTATAACTACTCCTAGTAGGCCAGCCTCCGTTCAAATTGTGCAATTTGCGGAAAGCACGGGCAGGTGGCGTGCTCAGCATTTGTCGTTTGGTCGCTCAAATTAGTTATAAATCTCGCTGTCTTCAAATTTCAACGTGGCGCCCAACTTACTGATAGATGTTGATGGTTTGGTACAGAAATTTTGATTTTTCTCATATGCGCTGATGATTTCTTGCGAGCTAATTGCTCTAGGCGACATCTAGCGACAAAATCCCAAACTCGAGGTTGACCTACTAGCAGAGATGTTAAAAAACGGTTTTTTTTTTATTTGGCGTTTTTAAAGAAATAAAAACCGGTTTTTTTTGTTTTTAATATTTTTTTTGTTTTTTTCTCATTAAATGGTGATCTACGTACCCAAATCGTATTGAACTATTTTTCTGATATTATTTCATGTATTTATAACATACCTAGCATAAAACAGATAGTAATAAATCGCAACTTTGCTTTTGAACCGCGAATGACATATCACTCACATGACATAACTGACATACGCATGGCATAATTGACAGCTCGGCTGTTTTTGTTTGTGCTGTTTGAGCGTTGCAATCGTGGCATGGAAATGTTGTTGTTAGAGGAGGAAGCTGGAAATTGTTGGAATATTACACAAAACAAAAGGAAAAAAAAAACAATTGAAACAAAAAAAACGAGGGGCTTTGTTTTAATACAAAAAAAACGTAATAAGAAACAAAAAAAACTAACATGTTTTTTTTAACCCACATCTCTGCCTACTAGTAATAGTTATACAATGCTCAAACCATCGAAATCGACGACCCACTTTATGCTGAATTTATGCAACGAAAATTAACAACTCAACTCAACTAACAATTAAACTGAACTGAACTACAACTCCAACTAACAAATGTTCGCATTTCATGCAAGCTCTTTAATTGTTAATTACGCCGCTGCGCAGCGTCATGGTGGAGGAGTGTGCATTTTTGTTTTTGTTGCTCGCTAGTGCAGCTTTCGCGTTTAGAGACCTGTCAACAGAGCCCAGAGGAGGAAAAGGCATGTTTGCTAATCTCATGACAAGATAAAAGTCACGAAACATGCGTTGCAATTTGAAGGGATATTTGAATTGTGCGCAGAAAAGTGCGCCCAACTCCCAAAAACTCCCACATCCACTAACGCCAACTACCGATTTGGGATTTGGCCAAATCGTAGTTGGCGTTAGTTGGCTTAGTTGTCGGCTTAGTTGATAATTTGTCTGCATGAAAGCCTGCCATGCAAAACGAACATTCAATTCGTCGGAGTTCAGTTCAGTTTAATTGTTAGTTGAGTTGAGTTGTTAATTTTCGTTGCATAATTTCAGCATTAGTGATAATTTGCAGCCATTGTAAAATTACATTAGGTTTGATGTTTGATGAGCATGTAATAAAGCTGTAAAATGTAAGTGAATCAGCTTGATTTATTCGTAATTGATTCTTTTCAAGTGACCGTTTAAATTTTAAGGTTAGAATCGTCCCAAGAAAACACGACATTTTGTTGTACGCAATGTTCGCATCGAACAGTTTGGCAGTTTCAACTCGACCATCACATCCAAAAGAACCACAAAAATAACGAGTACGCGGCCAAACCATTCCAAGCCATTGCGGAACCAGAACAATATTTTTGCATTGACTGTGGTTCTAGAAGTTATTACAAGCTGAGTCAATACGAACACTCCGTAAGCCAGCATGCAAAAAGCGTTGATGATGGTGTTTGTAACAGGGATCAGTTTTATCAAGTGCTTGAAATGTTCTCTTGTGAACACTGCGCGTACAGAAGTCATTCAAGTTTATTATCTTGCAAACATCGAAGTTCATGCAAAATGATTCCACAATTTCCAAAAAAAGATGACATGCCTCTAGCCACCGTAACGATGAAATCTGAATTTGGCTTAGAATCAGAGAATTCAGTTTACTCAAAATCGACTGGGAGTTTTCATTGCATCCATTGTTCGTACAAAAACAAATCCAAACAAAGCTTGAAGCGACACATGCTAACTCATGCCACAGCCGATGAAATCAAGTGGATTCGTTGTCCAAAGTGTCCTCACTGCGTCAAACGAGCATACGAGTTGAAAAGTCACATCCTAACGCATGCTGCAGATGAAGAAATCGAATGGTTGCGTTGCACCAAATGTTCTTATCGAGGCAAACGTAAGACCAACTTGAGGAACCACATGCTGATACACGCTCCAGCCGAAGAAGTCAAGTGGACGCACTGTCCTAAATGTTCGTATCGCACCAGACAAGCGAAAAACTTGAAAATTCACGTGCTGCACAAGCACGCCACGGCCGAAAAAATCAACTGGTTCTATTGCATCGAATGTCCTTACCGAGCCAAAGTGAAATACAACTTGAAAAGGCACATGCTGAAGCACGCCACAGCCGACGAAATCAAGTGGTTCTCGTGCACCGTATGTTCGTATCGAGGCAAAGAAAAATGGAATTTGAAAAGCCACATGCTGACGCACGCCACCACCGAAGAAATCGAATGGTTCCAGTGCACCGTGTGTTCCCATCGCGCCAAGGAAAAAGCACACTTGAAAATTCACATGAGGACGCACGCTCCGGCCGAGGAAATCAAGTGGACTCACTGTCCGAAGTGTTCGTACCGCACCAAACGGCCGACCCACTTGAAGAATCACATCGTGAACAAGCACGCGACCGATGAAGAAATCGAATGGTTCCATTGCGACAAGTGCACTTATCGGGGTAAAGAGAAGAAGAATTTGAAGAGCCACATGCTGACGCACGCCGCGGCCGGGGAGATCGATTGGGTCGGTTGCACCGAATGTTCGTATCGGTCGAAACAGAAGAGGAATTTGAAAAGGCACATGCTGACGCACGTTGCAGCCGAAGATATCGAATGGTCGCGTTGCGAAGCGTGTTCTTACCGGACGAAACAGGCGAGGTACTTGAAGAGGCACATGCTGACGCGGCATGCCATGGCTAGAGACGCATTAGATGCTTGCTGAAAAACTTGTACCTGAGTACCTTGCCTAGCTTTCTGGTATAATTTTATTGTGAAATAATATAATGTGAATTAATAAATATAAGAATAGTGTAACGTTGAAGACATGTTTAGGGTAGACCGGTGTTGGATGTTACAGAGAACGGATGTTACATTGCAATTTAAAAGCACGCCTTTGGGGCAAGTGCAGCACCTACGTAAAGTAGGTACCTAGGTGATACTACGAGCCACGATCATTCTGACTGAAGACTGATGTGTAGGTATCCGCTTATTATTTAACCATTATAACGCTTCCTGGTCCAATTTAACAATTCAAATCGCTCTCAGTTTGTTATTGTGATGATAGCAATTGTGCCAACCATTTTTCTCAGTGATTGTTTCATCATTTTTCAAGTTTCCCGCCTTCGAGGAACGTGACACCTGTCAATCAAATGTCATATGTAACAATCAGGGCTGCCAACCTCCAAAACATGCGCAGGATCTACGATGTCAATCTCGTCCGACGAAAAATAGGCGATTGACCTTATTGGGGAAAATGGCCGTTCCGTGGAGGAGGTTTTAGGGAATATAATCCACGTTTACCATCACGTACATCACTTCAGCGCGTACATGAGGACGCATACCTGCAGAGCGCGGTAATTTCAATTTTGACGCACGAAGTGTCACTGTCAATGGCAACTGTCAATCAATAATCGAAATGTAAACAAACAACAAACATAACCTCCTAACCATTTAACATTTAATATTGTTCAGAATGAAATGTTACATGCCGTATGGCAGAAAGACGCAGAAAGGATTCAGGTGATACGAAACACAACGAGCTGCGAGGCGATCGACGAAACAAGAGCGTTATTTGGTTAGATCTGTCGAAACGTCAAATCGACGTCAAGCGCTGTCAGCTGAAATTTGCGTGACATTACACACGCACACCGTATTACAGTGTTGTCAACTTGTTGTCGTAATATATAGATATGGCAACGTCCTACTTTCACAGGTATGCGCAGAAGCCTTTCGGGAAACGTGGATTGTTAGAAAAGGTGTAAGTTGCCGCAGGCCGCAGGCAATGTCGGCTGTCACGTCAATTGGTGGCACGTCAAAACTGTCACTTTGCTGTCTTGTGCAGTCCACTACAAGCAAACTTTTGTTCCTGTGAACCCTTGGGACCCCGTAGACTCTTCATTGAGCCCCATGTTGATGACCAGCGTCGTCGCAGACCTTTTTCTAAATCATCCATAGCTTCCGCCCAAGGGAGAGCAACAGACTGTCACATCTGCACGGAGGGAAACACACAACAGGCCAGTCTGCCAGCCAAGAAAAAGTCACCTCGGGCTGGCCGTGCAGTCAACCACCACCTACCTATTTTCCTCGCTTTTTTCTCCAAGATTTTCTGCTTGGACTTCAGCTGGAGATCCGCATTTTTCATTCTAATAATAAGCTCGCCGTAGCCATAGATAAGGCGAGCAATTGATAGCCGACTCCCTCATCCATACCCGATTTATATTTACCTACCTACCCGGTAAATACCCGACTCACATCACTGGCTGGGGGCGTAGTCTTTCCGCTGCGCACCTCTGGAGCAAGATCCTAGATCTACTACAAGCCTGCTAAATACGCTAACCATAACATGAAAAAAGAGACACAAATGCAAACCCTTTTTCACATTATTCACTTGTCAAATTTCCATGTCCAATGATGTGGGTATTGCAGGTACCTACCTATCCACTAGTGCCCACCTAGGGCACTAGAAGATACCTCTACTACTCGGCTCCTACTAGACGTCGGAGTATGTGTTCCTCTCAAAAAATTCCTCCACGATCAAGTACCGAGCTCTACACCAGGTGGCGTTTTTTAAATGTAAATCGCCTATACTCGGTTACTCGCCACACGGAAGACTTGGCGTTTTCCATTGGGAAAAAAGTGCGCATTGATTGCCCTGACCTTGCGCATGGACCAATAATAACAGGGCTTCCTGGTGAGTTTCTATGACAACGAGAGCAAAAAGTGCGCACTTTTCTTTACCAGTGGAAAACGTTATTTGTGTCCTGTTGTTGTCCGGCCATTTTCCAATAATATATCGTCAACGTGTTACCTATGGTAGTGTCCAGCCCTTGTAGTCAGGATTGGCAGTGCTGGAGCATACTTCGGTGGCATCAGCTAAGTGTCGCAGGCTATCTGAGCAAAGCTTACGCGACACTTTTTAGTTGTTGATTAGATGGAAAGGCTCAACGGGCCGTATAAATCTGACACCACCCAATGGGTTGTTTTAAAAGGCCATTGGGAGCCTTTATTCGCCCTTACAATAATCTACTTCCACAAAAGGCGGTGTGGATTCGACCTACCTTCCCAGGTAGGGTTTTGTCAACTGGTGGATGTCAATCTATTGTCTAAACACTTTATACTTACTCTGTCAAAATCATGTCTCAAAACACTGTCAATTATTATCTACTTATGCCCTCAAAGATGTGGTAGCGTTAACCCGAACAGAATAGATGGAATGTCCCTTTTAGTCCTAATTTACTTCATGTTAGTCAATAACTTGAAAACGAGCAACATTTAATAAAATTTATTACAAAAATTAACGAATGAAAATATGTACAGAAAATAGAAATGAAGCTTAGTCTAAAATACTACCTAATTAGTAACTAAAAACTGGTTTTTCTAAGTTCATGAAATTTGGATAATTTACATAAAATTTGGACGAATAATAATTGTAATATATTAATAAAGAGTCGATCGTGACAGTTGTGGAAGTAGCATGCGCTCCTCTAAAGTGAACAAATAATCGTGTTTTTAGGACGACTTACCGGCGGAAAACTGTGCAGTCAGGTGATAGATTTCCTCAGTTATCCCTAATTGATACACTTAACCTCCGCACATATGGTTAAAACCCCGAAACTAATAAACTTTGGTCCACAATCCTCGTCCGAAATATAACACAGCGTTATCTATACCTACCTTTTTTCTCTATCCGCAGCTCAGCTGTGCGATAAGAGAAAAACAACAACATAGGTAGGTACCTACCTAATTACAAAATAAAACCATGCTTCGTTCTGGACTCCATAAAATATAGTAACATTTTCGAATCCAGAGGATTTCTGACAACAGGGATCCACAACATTCTGCAAAAATGTCATCATCTCAACAAAACCCATCCAATGGAACTCCAAATTTAAGCTACGCTAACATAACAAAATCCGTATCGCAACCCAAAAGAGATCAAGCAATCGTTATGGATATTTTGGAAAATGAAAACCTGAGATTACCTGATTACATATTCCCAATAGGCAATATCATTGGCCCCAAAAACATTTTAGCAGCGTCCAGAATATCGAAAAATCGCATATGTATTTTTCTCTCAAGCGTCAAACTAGTTGATGAACTTGTAGAAAACCACAAGACAATTCCGATCAATGGCGAACGAATTCCAATAAGACGGTTAAAATCCCAAGCTCGTCGAATCATCTTCTCAAATGTATGTTTCTCACTGCCAAACTCATTATTGGAAGCAGGAATCAAAACAATGGGATTCAAACCCGTTTCTTCGATCACAACTTTGCGAGCTGGATACATGGGTGACGACTACAGTCATGTACTGAGTTTCAGAAGGCAAATGTACGTTCAACCTGATGAAAATATTGAACTTCCGTCATCTATACTAGTTGAACAAGATGAAGAAACCTTCCGCATATTCCTCACATATGATGAACTATCCTGCTTTAATTGTAAGGAAAATGGACATAAAGCAGCGTCTTGCCCTAAAACAAACAGAACCTCAGAAGAAATGGATACTTTGGAGTCCACAACCACAACCGCTAACATCCTCGAAGAGACTGAAGCCCTGGAGGCCTATGACAATAATGATACACCCCTAACCCCCATAGAACCAGGAAACCCTAAAAAAAGAATTGCTGAATCTCCATCACCCACCATTGAACCTCCAGACAACGCAACAGTATTTCCCATGCCAAAACAAGCAATCCAACTAAAGAAAAACCCAAAAAAACCAAAAACGCAAAAAACAGAACAGAAACCAACCCTCAACCAGACCAACGTGGAAAAAGGAGACAAATTAAATAAGACGGCATCACAAGAAAACCTACAGCCCCTGGATGAATTACTGAAACCTGCCAAATCTGTAATTGACAACTCCACCAAAAAGTTTCCCCTCAACTACGACGAAATTGTAACTTTCTTTGAAAATACACAAGGATCAACAGACCCTCTAAGTATCGCCAAAGAATATACAGAAGACATCGAAGGACTGCTCGATATGCTAAAATTTGTACATTCACACCTAACTAATCGAGGAATGAAGTCTAGATGTACCAGACTAAAAAACAAAATATACAGACAGTTTTATGGAGAGAAAGCGGCGTCGGAAAGTGAGTCGGACTGTTCACAGTCCTCCAGCACGTTTTAGATTCAGACTCATGGCTACCTCTTTTATCCTGCAGTGGAACATCAATGGACTCTACAACAATATAACAGATCTAAACATAACCATACGTGAAAATTCACCAGAACTTATATGCGTTCAAGAAACAAATTTCAAGGACAACAAACACCACCAAATAAAAGGCTACACAGCTTTTTACAAAAATCGAATAGAAGTTGCCAGAGCAAGTGGAGGTGTTGCTACATACATCAAAAACAACTATAGCTCAAGAGAAATTCCACTGACGACAAATCTAGAAGCCGTAGCAGTAACGGTGGAATACAATACAAAGACCATCACTGTTTGTAATCTGTATATCCCACCAAACAGAGTATTCGACCTCCAAGAGCTCCGAGACCTCGCTAGACAGCTTCCATCTCCCCGCATCATCCTCGGTGACATTAACTCATACAATATAATTTGGGGATCTGAACACAGCGATCGGAAGGGACTGATTTTTGAAAAATTTATTGACTTGGAGAATCTAGTCGTGATGAATGATGGACGGAAAACAAGATTTAATTCTTATAATGGAAATTATTCAGCAATTGACATCACCCTATGCGATCCAACTTTAGCACCTGACCTGGCTTGGGAAATAGATGAAGATTTACACGGTAGTGACCACTTCGGAATATATCTAAGAGATACGAAAGCAGGCCAACCCACAATAACAAGACGACCAAAATGGAAACTAGAGAAGGCCAACTGGGAGCTATTTGCGGGTATAGTTGACAACAAAATCAATATTATTCCCAAATCACCTCAAAATCCAGTCGAAGCCATTAATAATTTCTCGGACATTCTCACCGAAGCAGCTGAATGGGCAATAGGTAAAACGACACCTAGTATAAAACAACGGAGGGTCCCTTGGTGGAACTCAGAGTGTGAGCAGATAATAAAAGAAAAGAAGAAAGCGTATAATAAATGGAAACACCAAATAAGTCTAGACAATCTGCTTGAATTCAAAAGACTGAGAGCAAAAGCTCGATTTATACTACGGCGAAGCAAAAAAGAGTCCTGGGAAAAATATGTATCATCTATGGATAGCAACACTCCATCATCTGAAGTGTGGAAGAAGATCAAAAGCATCAAAGGTATAAACACCCAATATAACATCCCCGTGATAAATCTGAATGGAAGATCAATAAAAACACCTGAAGACGTCGCAGAAAACCTGGCAACACATTATGAAACACAGTCCAGTAATCTCAACTATGACCACACCTTTCTTACAACTAAAATATCGCAAGAAATCAACCCCATATTGCCCCAAAGAGACACCGAAAACAAGCTGAATCTCACGTTCAAATACATCGAACTCGAAAACGCCTTAGCAGCATCAAAGAATTCTTCACCCGGACCAGACAACATTCCATTCATATTTCTCTGCAGAATTTCCAACGAAGCAAAGCTCTGCCTACTGAACTTACTAAATGATCTATGGATCACACACCAGTTTCCAAAGATATGGTCAACGGCCATAATAATCCCAATCTGCAAGCCCAACAAACCGACTTCTGCGATGGATTCGTACCGTCCGATCTCCCTAACCTGTACGATGAGTAAACTAATGGAAAGAATGACGAATAATCGACTCACCTGGTATTTGGAACGAAATAACCTTCTAACTGCAGAACAATCCGGTTTCAGAAAAGAAAGATCCACCGCAGATAATTTGGTTGTCTTACAATCAGAGATTCTGGAGTCCTTCGCCAGCAAACAGTATGTTCTGTCCGTCTTCTTCGATCTGGAGAAGGCGTACGATATGACGTGGAGATATAACATAGTCAATAAAATTCAAAACTGGGGCATAGAGGGCAATATGCTTCATTTCATTATCAACTTTCTGAGCAACAGGACATTTAGGGTTTTCGCCAACGGCGTCTTCTCTCAAGAAAAATCCCTTGAAAATGGGACACCTCAGGGAGCAGTACTAAGTGTCTCACTTTTCTTGGTTGCCATAAATGACGCCATTAGTAAACTGACACCGCCAATCAAATCCTTGTTATATGCAGATGACCTGGTAATTTACGTCAAGGGAAAAAACTTACAAACTATGAAGAGCTTGATGCAGCGAGCAGTGAACTCATTGGTGAAGCAGACCAGCAGCATAGGCTACAAATTTTCAACCACTAAAACAAAATGTATACTATTCTCAAAGAAGCCATCCCTAAATGCTCCTCAGCTCTACCTTTATGGAAACAAAATCGCAGAGACGGAATCCATCAAATTTCTCGGCATGCTGTTGGATAAAAAACTCACCTGGGCGCAGCACCTCAATCATCTCAAAAAAGACTGCCAACAGGGATTGGGATTACTGAAGACCATAGCAAATCACACCTGGGGTGCCGATAGTACAACACTAATTCGAGTTTATAAAAGCGTGGTACGCTCGAAAATCGACTACGGATCGTTTATCTATAACTCTGCAAGTAAATCACTACTGAAGATGATCAATTCCATCGCCAGCACATCACTTAGAATATGCTGCGGAGCTTTTCGTACCAGCCCTGTGAATAGTCTGCATAGTATAACGGGAGAACCTCCTCTTCCATACAGAAGAAAACTACTAGCCCTCACATATGCTGCACGAGTATCAACCAACATCCAAAACCCAGCGCATAGATGCACCTTCTCTGATCGATTTTCGAAAACATACGAGAAAATGAAAAGTAATGCCAAACCATTTTACGAACAAATTAACACCATCTTACGAGAACAGAATATATCATTCCCAATAAGTACACCCAGGCCCAAATTACATCATCCCCCATGGAACTTCCAACCGCCTGAAACCGTATTAGAATTAACAAAACATCCTAAATCTGAAATAACTCCCTCTGTAATCCAAGGTTCCTTTAGATCAATCAGTGCTAAGTTCGATAACTCCCTCGTAATCTATACGGACGCTTCGAAAAGTGAAAGTGGTGTCGGGTGTGCGGTAATAGTGACAAACCAACCAAAATCTTTCAAACTTCCAAAAGACACTAGTGTGTACAATGCCGAACTATACGCAATACTGCAAGCGTTCATAAGTGCAGCCAACATAACTGGTGTCCCTGAGGCCGAGGGAGATCCCTCGGCCTCTCGAACACCAGCCAACGCCCCTCCATCAACGGTATATCATACAATCATGGTATGCACTGACTCGTTGAGCGCCATCCATGCCATCACACAAATATATCCTGCAAACTATGTAGTCCAGAACATTCAGGAAAAAATTACCAACTTTCGAAACCATGGGAAGCGAGTGGTTCTTTTCTGGGTTCCCTCCCACGTCGGAATCCAGGGGAACGAGATAGCCGATCGCGAGGCCGTGAACGCAGCTACATCCCCAGGTTCCACCCAAGAAAGACAAATGGTACTCGATGACATCAAAAAATACATGAAAACCCTAGTATTGGACGAATGGAAACATCAATGGACGTTGCAGAACAGCAAACTTCGTGAAATCAAGAACACCACAGAAGCCTGGATCCCTACAGCACTACAAAAAAGAGCCCAAGTAGCAGTCACTCGTCTGAGAATAGGCCACACAAACATAACGCACAGTTTCATCATTGCGAAAACGGATCCTCCCATGTGCGAAGTGTGCGGAGTCCAGGTGGATGTAAAGCACCTTCTGTTGGACTGCAAAAAATATGAAATCTTCAGAACCTTCCCAGAGAATGACATTCAGAGCGTTTTGGCAAATGGTGAAGAAAGAGAAGACACACTGGTCACCTATTTGAAAAACACCCAATTACTAGAACTTGTATAGTATAATGTCTACAGTGTGATTTGTATTGTTACTGGTTGCAAATAGTCCAAGTGGCTGAGCAACATAATTTCTTATTAAAAAAAAAAAAAAAAAAATAATTGTAATCTATGGGTTTCATGATAGTTGCGTATAGTGCGCTGGATACATGCATTTTTCTAAGTATGGGGAAAAACTATTACACAAAAATGGAAATTTCAAGCTTACTATGCCTGTCGATTTATAAGTAAAATGATTACAAAAATTGTAGGAAATGATTATTTAGCTTTCGGACTTATTGCTATAGAAAAAGAATTCCTGGACTAGTTTTCCTGGCTTGACGGTGTGAAATTGAATATAACTGGTTTCCGTCGCTTACATGAAATGTGAGCATCGAAAAGAGGCATTTAATTTATTTGGAAAATACGTTTTGATATTTTAGCATAATTTTAATGCCTTAGGGCGTCACAGAAATGTTTGGAAAGTTTTTTCTGAATTTACTGATACGTAATTAGCTATTGTCAAAAATGGTTTCAAAAGCTCGCTTCACTGAATAGTTTATGGTAGTATAAAAAAAAGGATTACTCAATTTTGGACAACTCCTCATCGATTTGTTTTAGGTCTGGTATAGAAAAGACAATTAGAAAATTATGCGTGGTAATTAATACTGGATTTTTGCGAGGAAAAACAATATAGAAGTACGTAATTTTTCTTGAAACGACTGAACTATTATCTCAACCATTGAACGGTGAAAACAGCGTTATTTGTGCCTAGAGGCATAAAAAAAAACCTATTGCATTAATTTTATCTGACGGTAGTCCTCTTTTAGAAAGAAGGTTGAAGCCAACCGTTTGTACGGGTCGAAATCACGCGGAGGAAAAATCCATAAGTGTATTGGGAATTGAGCGTGCGATGCAAGTTCACCACATGGTTTAAAGATGTCGCTAGCCGTGTAATGGACACATAGAAAGTTCGAGACCTGGTATAAAACAATTTAGCTATAATTCTTTTGGCAATCTCAACTCCAAACCGCAGTCGAGCCGATGTCCGTGTGCTCCGCCGTACCTCGAAATTTCGCGGCCTCCTCGTGTGCCATTGCCCGCATATCGGCATTCCCAAATTAAATGCGCGACAATATTTCCGACGTCTGATTACCAATACGTTCATCGCCACACCACACCACACGCGCCACCGAGGAGGCACAGTCCAGCCCGTCATCGAAGAGATTTCCATCCGCACCGTGGTAGGATTAGATGTGATTTGCATTTGCCCGGTGCTCATCATCGGGAGTCACACCACTCGCGCTTGATTGTTCATCCCATATTTCTAAATACCGGAATTGCACATTTGCTCGCGTGTCGTGTGAAAATTCGTATCGAGTTTGTTAGATTTCGCACCGGTGCGCACCTCATTTCTGCTCCGGGATTAATTGCGTTGTACTTTGGGAGACGTCTTTACCAGGGAGTTTTTAAGCTAAAGCCAGAGCCTTTGGACCGTGTGGGTATCGCGAGTAACCGAGGTAGACCTGAGTGCGTCATTTGCCTCCGAAGAGATTGTATAATTTCATATCCATGGGGTTGTAACCCTTCACACAGAACGCTGCCTGTTGGAAGAGGAACCTGCATCGAGCACTTGTAATCTGTCCCTGACAAAAAGCTCCTCCGTGGCGAGCCAGGGCCTCCTTTCGGGGTTGTGTCCAGGCCTTCTACTGGACGGGTCGGGGCTTCCTTTAGTACTGTGTCCTGGCCTTCACTGGCGATGCGTCATGGCCTCGTTGGAGTTGGTACCTAACAGTTCACTGGCTGCGTCTGGGCCTCCTTTCGGGGTTGTGTCCAGGCCTTCTACTGGACGCGTCGGGGCCTCCTTTAGCGTTGCGTCCTGGCCTTCACAGGCGATGCGTCATGGCCTTTATTGGGGGTGGTTCCTGACAGTTCACTGGCTGCGTCTGGGCCTCCTCGCGGGGTGCGTCTTGTCCTGCTTCGGTTCAGCTAGGCTTCAGGAGTGGATGCTTGTAATTGACGAACGGTACCTCGCGGTGGAAAAGGAGCGATCTTGTGGGGTGGGGCAGACGACCTACGATTGAGATTTGCAATGTCCTAGAAAGCCACGATCGACACGGGGTGGACTTCAACTTCTCAGTGGGTGGTACCTGCAGTCCAGGGGTTGGGGCTGGAACTTCGACTGAGCTTTGGGCGACACTTCTGAATACGCGCTGCTGAGTTTAGGGAATCACGAAACGAGGAACTGGAAAGAACTAAAATCGCGTTGGTTGAAACCAGGGTTCGGACCCTGTCCTAGAGTAGCAATTGTTAATAATAATCGGTTTAGGACAACGACCCCCCCCTTCCGTGAAACTAATGACTTTGTTTTAGCGTGCAACTGCAGTTATTTAGATTTCCATTTTGGTTGGGTCATTAAGAACAAGAGAATTATTGAATGACGAATGTTATGGAGAGGAGTTTCACCTAGAGGGACGTCTGGTTTGGGGTCACGTAACACTACTTAATTTGTTGCAGTATTCCCATGAAGTTAATGAAGATTGTTTAATCGTGAGATGGAAAGCGGTTCTGATGATTACCTGGATATTCGACGACGCGACGCTTCGATAGATTTGTACCTATAATGAATTGTTACGGCTCAATAGTTGGTTAGCAATCTGATATTTATTTATAGGGAATAATAGTTGTTTTGAAGCCTTCTCGCGTTGGTTCGTCGGCAAGCACCTTTGTAGGGTTTTAGCAACAATGGGGTTCACTTCACACAAAACACACAAAACAGAACGGGGTTCAATCAAAGGGTCTTCACGTGGGAGAGTTTGTACCTTGACTTGAGTAATTGTTCGCGTACACCATTGGTTCCGAAGTTTTTGGAAGGGTGAAATTTGGTTTTGCATTTCCGGCTATAGACACTCGCGGTCGTGAAATCCTTCTAAGCTTCAAGGGCAATTCAAGGTGAAAATAGGTCCAGTTCTCCACAAAGGCACCGGGCCATATCCAATCCCTTCCAAAACGGGCAAAAGATTACCATAGCCTAAAAAGAGTCATGCAAAAAGAATAGTCCAGAGAATAAGAGACGCAGCCTTTGAAAAGAGATTCATAATAGGAGGAGCCCCGCACACACCGGCCCACGAACTTAGATTGTAGGGAACAGGGGAACAACAGAAAAGAGAGGGGGGAGTTCCCATCGCTCGCAAAAAACACTCAAACCCTTTTTCGGTGTCTAGACGCTGGGCCTAACCCTAACATAACCTATAACACTAACTTAAATGTTGAATCTGATGGATCCACGATAAGAATTTCGAACCACGCCCCCACACAAAGTTTAAATGTTGGTCAAGGTGTAGAATCAGGTGTTCATCGGGGTATTGATGTGTGATGGCTTTGAAATAATTATTAGGGGAAACTCATCTCTTAGGGAACACTTAGAAAACTTAGCTATCTTAGTTACCAGCGTTGAGGTACGGTCAGGATAGGAACGAGCCTTTATTTAAACACTTTGACATGTAAATAGAAGACAATATAACGACTTTATGTTACAACTAATTTTTGTGTCTTACTGCGTTCAAACTAGAGGTTAATTCGATCTCAACACGCCCAGGATCTCTATCCTCGAACCACAAGAGGGATGCACAACAGGATGGTGTCCTGATACTAGACGATCACCGGCCAAAGCAGTCCCAAGAGCGGGAAAAGTGATTTAATTCAAATAAGTTGGATTAAATTGGAGTATGTTGGGTTGCCTATCCATCCAGGCGCAGAAGCTAAAGAGTTAGGGGGGTTTCAAGGTAGAGGTGTTCAACGTTTGCGAATAATTTCCAAAATCACTGACTGGATCTTTTGCGCGATTTTCCGCGATAAAGGTATTACCAAAGAAAACTGAAAAATAATTAGTGTACTCGTATGAACGATTGAATTTCTCAGGCGATGTGAAAACGTGGAAAACATACGTTAGAAAAATTTGTATAATTATTGAACGATTTTTTTAGTAACACGATTAATTATAGAAAAGGAGTTCCTTTCAAGCTGCAAAAATTATGACTGCATATTTTTAAGTATGGAAATTTCACAGGTTTAAACATTGGATGCAATTACAGTCCTTATCTAATTACTGTCTGAAAATAAACTAGTGTAAAATATACAAAGGGAAGATACATGAAGAATTTGGGTTCGAATTGAGGCTTTTACGTATGACTATTGTTTAATAATTCGGGCACAATAGAATGGTCATGCAGATGGGACACGACTGAATAAAAACATACTAAAATTAAAGCACAATTCAAAATCATTTCAAGGTATAAGTATAAGAAAAAGAATCAAAAAGGTTTCACCAGAGAAGAAAGTGGCTGCGTAGCGTTGTGTCACATTTTTGTCGGAAACTGAATTAACACTGTTCACTAATTTAGCTGCTGGTAATATTTTAATTGGCTGGCCACTGCACTGTGCATCTTTATTATGAACTGCATCGCACTGACTGTATGTTGGATCACTACTTGTTCAAAATCGACTGACTAAAACTGAAGTGCACCCATTGGTTTCGTTGTTGCAACTACTTCTTGTCGATACTGCAGGCTAAACTGGACTGACTACACTCTCTTGTCTTCCTTCCGATTTTTTTTCGCTTTTATAATATCTCCCGCGTCAGTAAGATTTACGATTTATTTACCCAATTAGATAGATACTCACGGTACACGCTTGCCCGTGCCTTTATCTGTGCCTGTATTCCTGGCCGCGTCTAAAGCCGATGATTGCAGTCGGCATGGAGTACTAAAGAACCTTTCCCGTGCATTAGGTTCCGCGGTAATTTACGATCTTGTTTTTTCTATTTTTTCTCTGGAACTCTGTTTCATCCTAGACCCGCTTCGTTAGAGATTGAATTTTACGACATAATATCTATTGAATTTTGCTTGTGGAACCTTATCTTCCGTCCGGCTGGGTGTTAGATTTTCTAAGTATTTACTGGGTTTTTAATAGCACCGAAAGATTTATGGTGGTATTTTTCTTGTGAATTCGTAGGTAATGTTTGATTCCGCTGTTGGTAAAATCGCGTAGATTTGTATTTGTATTCTGCAAAATGTCGTAAAGGAAGGTAATTTATGTATTCTTCTTTGCGAAGTAATTAGCTTGTTTTCACTTCGATTTCCCAGTCTTTTATCTGGTTGGCGGAATGCATCGGTAGGTATGTGTAGGTATGTGCTAGTCCCCACCATCAGCTCGGCGCAGACCTAGCACTGCCATGCATTTCTCTCTTCGATGAAAGGTGCATATCATTTGCTCGGACGACTTTGAATATATGGCGTGCTCTAAAGAAATAATAATTTGACGATTTCTTGAGTTACTTCTGCACATAAGTGTGTTAATTAAATGCTTTGCCATTCACGAATGATAGTAATCGAATTAAATTCGCACAATTATTGATTGATTAAAAGTAATTTTGTTAATTATTGAGTAATTGAAATATTATTGAGTAATTAAAATCCACGACACTCCAGATTGCTATTATTTAGTAATTTTAAAATTCACGGCCACCACAGTAGCCTTACATTTAGCATCAAATGCTGCAGCTTTTTCAGCTGCCGAGCTCTCATTGGTCACATATTGGTCATTGACAGCAATGAGAGGCGTCAGGTCCAATCAGAACTCTGCAGCTAAAAAAGCTGGAGCATTTGATGCTCAATGTAAGGCCACCATTATTGCTAATTCAGTGGCTTATAAACGCCTTTTCCCGCGTTTTGCGCTGTTTAAATTGATGTTTCTATATTATTTCATTCCCAACAAATAAAATAACGAAGCAAAAGATTGAACATGCATCGCTCAAATGCGCCAAGGTAGACGGCAGAGGGCAGATGCTGAGCTGTTACCGGTCACTACCTACCTTACCGAGTTACCGACTAGCCGTCGTCAGCTGGAGTTGACCCGATACTGCCCGCCCCCCTCCTTCCTGCTTCTTCCTCGCGGACCACGAACCTGACTACCTGACTACTCGTCATTGTCATATTGTAAGCATCATACCTACTGAAAAAGGAAAACGCACCGGATTGGTTGCAATAAGGAATATTGTCCTGTACCTATAAAACCCACTCGGCACCACTGCTTACTTTCACAATGTGAGTTGTAAATTGATGCTTTCCGATTCTCCATAATGTTAATAATACATGTAATATATAGGTTAGATCCACCAGAATTTAACAAATATAATTGTGCGCAATGTTCGCATCAGACTGCATCAGTGCTTCAGCTAGACCACCACGTACAGAGAAACCACAAAAACACTTACGCGGCCCAACTGTTCCACGCCATTGTCGAACCGGAGCAGTTCTCTTGCATCTCCTGCGACTACAGGAGCTACCATCAGTTCGAAATGTATGAACATTTCAAACATGCACACAATCGGCGGACCGAAGACAAAGAAAATGTGTCTGTCTATGAGAAATTTGTGGGATATCCGTGTGATCACTGCAGATACAGGTCTGATTCAAGCTTGTGTCTTGCACGACATCACAGCTTGGGTACGAAGGCGTTACCATCAACGTTTCCACAGGATGCAACAGAAGAGGTCGGTGGTGTGGAATCGCTAGAGTTGAATTGGGCTGATGCAAAAATATCCAGAAACATTGGAGCAATGGAATCGAATATGCCGACTTGTAATTCAATACGTGAAAGGAGTCATAGATTTAAATGTAGTCATTGTTCGTACCGATCTAAACAAACAGCTCATCTAAAAAGACACATGTTGCAACATGCAACCAATGAACAAAGGGATTTGTTCCAGTGCGACCATTGTTCGTACAGAACCAAGCGAAAATTTTGTTGGAAAAGACACACGTTGCAACATGCCACAACCGGAGAAATCAACTGGTTTCAGTGCAACAAATGTTCTTACCGAGCTAAACAAAAAGGAACTCTGACCAAACACATGTTGCAACATGCAGCTGATGAGGAAATCAATTGGTTCCAGTGCAGTAACTGCTCTTACCGAAGCAAATGGAAAGATCATCTGAAGAGGCACACGTTAAAACATGCAACCAATGAGGGAATCAGTTGTTTCCAGTGCAATGATTGCTCTTACCGAGCTGAAGAGCAAGAAAAATTGAAAAAACACATGTTGCGACACGCAATTACCAATGAAGAAAGCGACTGGTTCCAGTGCGACCATTGTTCGTATCGAACCAAGCGAAGATTTTGTTGCGAAGAAATCAACTGGTTTCAGTGCAACAGTTGTTCTTATCAAGCTAAACAGAAAGGAACTCTGAAAATGCACATGTTGCAACACGCACCCAAAGAAGAGATCAGCTGGTTCCAGTGCAGCAACTGTTCATACCGAAGCAAATGGAAAGGCCATCTGAAGAGCCACATGTTACAACATGCCACCAATGAGGAAATCGATTGGTTCCAGTGCAACGACTGCTCTTACCGAGCTAAAGAAAAAGGAACTCTGAAAAAACACATGCTACAACATGCAACCGATGGGGAAATCAATTGGTTTCAGTGCGATAGTTGTTCTTACCGGACTAAACATAGAGGAAATCTGAATTGTCACATGTTGCAACATGCAACCAACGAAGAGATCAAGTGGTTTCAGTGCAACAATTGTTCATACCGAACTAAGCACAGAGGAAATCTGAAGTGCCACATGTTACAACATGCAAACAATAAAAAATCGATTGGGTCCAGTGGTACGACTGCTTTGGCCGAATCTAAAAACACATGACGAGCTTGAGGACGGTGAAGACGATGTTATGATGACGTGGGAGAACTGGAGGACGTAGCCATGGATGCTGCGGTGATGCATGGGGACCGGAGGAAGAACATCTCGACGGCGGGAACGATGGAGGTAGGTACGGCAGGAACTGGACGGATAGGCTGACTCGACGCCGGAGCGACTCAACGGCGGAGAAGACGGTCCATGGACGGCCGGGGTGGCCAACGGGAACTCTGATGTTACTACTCGGCTCTGTCCTGGTGGATCCATGTTTTGCTGTTTCCTTGTAATGTTCGTATAATTTCAATCGAGGCAGTGAGGTTTCAATGACTATAAATATTAGTCGAACGTAGAAAACATTATCTAACATATGTTTAGTTAATTCACATATCATGAACCTCAAATTTTTTTCAAAAAGAAAATGTATTTTCCGAAATATACCTACTGACGATTAAAATGAATTTTTTTTTAGTTTTGCCATCGACACATCAGACTTACCTACTTGCCATATTGCAAGTACACACACATAGGTATATGTTTCAAGTCCCGAACTTCACAGTTATATAATATGAACTGCAAGATTACAGGGTGATACTGGTTAGAAGAAGATGATAGATATTGTCCTAATATCCATTTCGCAGAATTTACCAGTGCATTGCATGAATATTCATTGAGCTATAAAATGTTGGTCCCCGCTTGATGTGGTCGGAACAGATGGGTTACACCATCCTCAGTCCTTGTGCATGGTTTCCTTTTCGACGGCAATGTTCATTGGAAGATGACCTTCTTGTCTCGGTCGTGTCTCCTCTGACAAGGATTCTATAAACATCTCGGACAACAGTGAAGGATTTTTTTAAACCTTTGCAAGTTATGCAGTTTCATAGCTGGATAACATACCACACCTCCCTTTGTCCCATGTAACTTTTGTTGGTACCTACCTCTACCCCTTGAAAAATGACCTACTTTTTTCCAGCAGAATTTACTTACTTGAGCATGTTTTGTAGCTCAGAAGTTCTCGATGTGCATACACCAGAAAGGTCCTATTCTCATTTCTCAGCGCAAGTTTGTGTGATCTTTGTGAGACAATCCGATACCATTACCTACCACAATTTCCATACTGTGAAGAAACTTCCTTGCACCAAATTTGAAGCTTCTACTTCTGGTATTTCTTGAGCAAATGATTTATAACTTTTTCATTTTGTACTTTCGAAGACCTGTTCAGGTCCCTCAAGGAGCACTTTTGGGAAAAAGTCACTTTCACTTTTCGATTTTTTTTTAGAATCGCCTCGGGAATCGCCTTCCAAAGTTTCATCAAAGGTCACTTGATACAATAATATATCAAGGTACGATGCTCGCTTGGCTATGAAATTTTTTATGCTTTTTCAGAAGAATAAAGCCAAACTTGGGCGCCTCCACCATGTCAAAGCCTGGCACCTGGCCATTCGAGCTTCGTCGAAAGCATCTAATTAGCTATTTCACTCACTCAAAAAAAGCCCAAGTGTTTGTCGTCCATAAATAAAATTAGCAAGGCATTTTAAACGATTTAATAAAATTAGCGATAAAAATATGCAGGTACGATACTCGTATAAGATAAGCTAAACTGAGATTTAAAAATACTTGTAAAGATGATATTGTGGCGGCTCTCATATGGACATGTGGCGGAGGAACTGTTGTCTCCTTGGTAGCTTAGTGGTAGGGTACCCATCCAGCAAATGGAAGACGCGGGTTCGAGTCCCGCTCAGGGCAGACACTTTTTCTCCGTCACATCGCGCCATAATATTTTAGTAGATAGGTTGAATGCGGGACTCCTGAATCACTTTTTCTTGATGTTCTTGTTATTTCTACGGTCGTATCAGATGTAATATATTTCATTCCCAGGGAGTTTCTCCTACACTTTCAAGAATAGCTACCCAGATGATCTATGAGCTGATTCAACGATACTCAGAGGCCTTATTGTTCCATACTATTCTGTAGTGACGGCGTAGTTAGCTGATTCCGCAGCGTGCATTCTCACAACGTGCAGTTTCAAACTTGACTTTTGTTTACATCGGTACGAACAATGGTTGCACTGGAACCAGTTGATTTCTTCAGCCGTAGCATGTTGCAGCAGGTGAGTTTTCAAATGTGACTTTTGCTTAGATCGGTACGAACAATGGCTGCACTGGAACCAGTTGATCAATTCTTCATTCATGCCATGTTTATTCATCATGTGACTCCTCAAATGTGCCTTCCGTTTAGCGCGGTATACACAGTGGTTGCACTGAAACCAGCTGATTTCTTCATTGGTAGCATGTTGCAGCATGTGCCTGGTCAACTCTGTCTTTTGTTTACCTCGGTACGAACACTGTTCGCACTGGAACCAGTCGATTTCTTCATTGCTAGTATGACGACGCAACATGTGTTTCTTCAAATGTGCCTTGAGTTTACCACGGTACGAACAATGGTTGCATTGGAACCACTGGATTTCTTCCTTGGCAGCGTGTTGCAACATGTGTTTGGTCAAAGGGGTATGTTCCAACATAAAGAAACCGTTGAATTTACCTGATATTATTAATTATTGATAGTCAAAATTTAATATAATGCAGTTGGAAAAAAAATTATTATTATTTTTTTTTAATTACGGCCTCCTAAAAGTACGTTCAGTTTTGCAGAAAGTTTTGAACTCCTAGATATCGCGCGCATATTTTAGACCAATGAGGATCAACTTCGAATCACATCGGCAACATCGCAATCCCTCCCACTTATTCTGACAGATTTGATTTGACATATCGTTTTGTTCTTGTTTGCATTTAATGAAAGAGAGGTTATGTCCGAAAACTTTATGCGTTGATTCGATATTTTATCTTCAACATTCTTGATTTCGTGCTACTTGCTTTCGTCAAAAGTGCCTTTAAGTTTGAAGAATGGATGCTGGTTATGTGGAAGCAAATTCCACCAATTTGCCGAAAGTGGATCCAGATATGATGGATTCATATTATCGGCAGAATGCAAACTACATGATAGCTGGAGTACAACATGTAAAAACGCAAAGGTAATAAGGAGCACTTATTTTATTATCATATTTAGATTATTATCAACAACCACATTTAATGATCCATTTTATGATACAGATCTGGTCGGCAAACCTACACAGATGACGCTGTAGGGTATGTTCAGCTAAGAAGGGAACATCCCCGTTGCATGATCAAAGCACGAATTACTCCTGAACACAGGGTTCGTCAAAGAGCTTACTTAGTAAGTGCGACCATTGATGAAAATGCAGAGGAAATAGTAGAATGCCAATGTCATGACTGCGCTGCTAGTGAAGGTTTGTGTTAATTCGTAGAACATTTTTGAATTTCATGATTTGACAAGTGATTTGATTAACTATCTGTGGGTAATGCTTATATATTTGTCTTTTTCTTTTAGGAGGTTGTAAACATGCAATTGCTTTACTCTTTTGGCTGCTGAAAAAGAATTACGAACCAGCTGTAACTTCAACAGTGTGTTACTGGAAGAAGTCAACACTTTCCAGAGTGGGCACACTGGAACCCGTGAAAATTGCAGCGATACCAAACAGAACCGTTGCACCACTACCACCCAAGTCCAACAGCTTCTTGAACGCGGTAGTTGAAGAAGGAATAAAGAAGTCGAGTAAGGGCTGTTTATTCAGTTTCTTCCGGACGACAAATACTTTGGTAGAGGATGTATCACTTCACCATTTAATGTCGAAGTATCTGCACAGTGTAGTTCATGGAAGTGCCAGTGATTTTATTGATTTTTGCAAGACAACCCTTGATCCAGATACTTGTCTTCACCTTTGCACAGCAACTGTGAACCAGTCGGACTGCCCAGAGTGGTTTGCTGCAAGATTTGGAAGAGTCACAGCTTCAAAAATCCATGAAGTTGCACAGTGTCAAACTTTTGATGGAACTCTTGTAGAGACAGTGCTAGGAGCTACAAAATTTATGCAAACGAAAGCTATGAAAAGAGGTATAATTTTAGAGCAGCAAGTAATTAAAGTCGTTTGTAATGAAAGAAAACTTGTTTTCAAAAAATCAGGAATGGTATTGAAAAAAGACTATCCAATATTTGGAGCATCACCCGATGCTGTGACAGATGAGTTTTGCATTGAAGTCAAGTGCCCATCAAAAGCAGCAACAGTGGAAAATTTTGTCAAAAACGGAAAAATCATGCCTAAGCCCTATGCACAAATACAGTTGCAAATGTTTTTGTGCGAAAAATCTAAAGGGCTATTTTGCGTGGCTTCACCAAATTTTGAGGAAAATAAAAAAGTGGAAGTGATTGAGGTAGATTTAGATGTAGATTTTTGTCGAAGTCTCATTGTAAAAGCGGAAGCTTTTTGGAAAAAGGCAATCTTTCATAGACTTGTTTAAGTTTAGTACCTATTCTATCTCCGTAGATTTGTCTTGTTAGTGAAATAAGTTTTGTTGTGAATCACCTCGCATGTACATTGTGAACGAACGTATCTAAGTTCCATCCTCAATGGGCATATTTCATTTGTTTAATTTTTGTTGTTTCTGACCTCTGCTCTGCCGTGTTTTTCATTAAATTGAAAACGCCTACAGATTGCCTTTATGCATTTTCATTCAATATACTATCTGTTTTTTTTAAACATCACCTCGTAGAAATTTCATTATACCTTTCACATCAGACAAACCATATGTTCCACTCTATATTATGATATACAGGGTAAATGTTTTAATACATTAATTTGAGGACGTGATAGGGATTGAAAATGGAAGGGACTTTCCCCAGAAAATAGATTTCTAAAGTGCCTAGTAGCGGAGAAGTCCTTCAAAGTTGGAAATTATTTACTTTTTTTTCGCATAATGTGTTGACCGTTCAACCGATTTGGTTCAAATTTTTCAACCCTATTAAATAATGTACGCATTATCACGCGCATACATGCCTGCATTTTTTCAATAAGACTGGATAAAGCATAGTACTCTACTCGCGGGTAATGCCTATTACTCATGAGGCAATCATTACCGGCTTGTTGAATAATATACTATAACCAACGGTAACTAAAATAAGTCTATCAAATTAACGCGTTGCATAAAAAAAAATCCAAGGGCGTAGATTTTACATGGTTTTCCCTTTTTTTGGCCCCAATGTTTTACCCCTACTTATTTTCGAAAATTGTTCATAGCTTTGAATTCTAGGTTCAGTTTGGAAAAAGTAACTCTTGCAAAATTTTGATCACAGTCTCCGTTTTCGAAATACTATTAGTCTGAATGTTTGAAAAACATGTCAAAAGCACCACTTTCAAGAGAATAAAAATGATAATCCAAGAAAATTTATATTTCTTCAATGAAATGGATATTTCAGGTGTTTTAGATTCATATACCAATACTGAACCTGAGAAGCAAATTTCCAGAAAAATAAATTTTTATTCTCTCTAAATTGGTGTTTTTGAATTTTTGACATGTTTTTCGAACACTCATTCATATTTCTCGAAAACGAAGCCTCTGATAAAAATTTTGCAAGACCAACGTTTTCTTCCAAATCGAACTTGGAATTTATAATTTGAACAATTCTCAAAAATATAACTTTTCTCTTACATCTCTTCCTTTATCTTGAACGGTAAGACCACTACGGGATAATTACGCTAGGATGGACCACCTGTATATGTATAAATTACTTTTATTCAATAATAGGTACCTATTTGTGTAACAAAGGCCCCTGGAGATTTATTATAGAACAAGCTACTATCACAATATAATCTAAGTGACTAAGCATTTTTGTCGGAATACAAGCATGAGGAGCAATCATTTTGAATTCCCTAAGTCGTCTGATCACTCTTTCAATATGAATCCTTACAGAAGCTATTAATTTGCTTTGTCGCACTTGAGCTTTTGTCTGCTTCTCACTACTGCTCACACTCGGAGGCCGCACAAGAGTACAATTTTTCTTCTCTAGTAGAGGAACTATCTGTTTGAATCCCCTGTCGGCTAAAACTTGACAGTTTTGAGGAAGGACATCCAAATAACCAGACTTGGTTACAATCTCCAGATCTGATGTCCTACCACCAAATCCAGAGGACACAAAGTTCACTAAGCCATTTGGTGTGGACGAGATGAGATATTTTGCTGTGTTGCATGATTTGTATTGGCTCCACGTCAAGGCTTGATGGACTGCTCCGGAGGGCTTTTGGATTTCAATCTCAAAGCAGTCGATGATTGTCTGCACATTTTTGTAATTGGCCCAAAACTGTTGAGGCAGTAATGATCTAATTTTAGATGCAGACGGCCACACTATTAGTTCTTGAAGTAGACTCGCCATTTTTGGCAAGGTTTTATTGAAGACTTTTGACGGATAGTTTGACTGATAGCCAAAATCTATGGCGAGCCTCTCAAAACTATCATTTGTCCTTATTTTTTTCAATGTTAGGAGAACATCCATCTTGTTCAACCCTTCGTTACACAACTTTTCTACCAGGAAATAAGCATCTGGTGGCAATCCGGTGTAGAGACGAGGGCTATTCTCTATCTTCCCAAGCTCACCAGTTCCTTTGAAAGGAAATGGAGGTGTGAAACTCGAGCTGCCACAATCTGATGATGGGTAGTATGAACCATTATCAGATTTCACACCTTTTCTAGGTGATGACACATCACTGTCACTATTCTTTTCCACTGATTGTGGCACACACTTTTTGGCAATTCTAATGTTCGTATTTGTGGCTTTATCAACAGAATCCTTTCTGAAGTCGGCTAGAACTGCTACACTCCGAACTTGCCAACTCGTTTGAGTTGCTTTTGTTTTTGTTCTTGAGGTCAGCGGCTTCGGCTTTTGTAGTTCAGCGTTGAATACTTCGAACTTTCCCGAAGGCGATTCTACAGAAAGTGGACGTGTCTCTTTTGTTGGTGTCGTAGTTGTGGCTGATGATGAAGGTCCTGCTTCAGATTCAAACAATTTTCTTCGGGCTCCATGCCCTGGGAGCTTTGCTGCTTCTGAAGGAACAGTTTTTAATCTTTTTGGAAATAGTTCTTCAACTATCTCAGTTTTTCGCTTTTCGGCAGATCTTGTAAGCTGTGATTCCTCGTTGGAACCTGTGACGGGTCCAAGGTCTCGGGGCACGATTCCTTTTTTAATAGTCAGCTTCCCACCAACAGTTTTAAAGTATTGCCAGTTGTCACAATCAGTTTGAAGCTGTTGTGAAAAAAAAACAAATTTTGTTATTCGCTAAAAGAAAACGGCATTTTGAATAAGACTTACGTTGAAGTGATCTTCACAGCAGAAAACTTCTGATGTGCTGGGAATTTTCGAAGTGTTCCTGGCAGCTTGATACCACAACTTTCGCACTTCCATATTTCTAGGCACCCTTATAAATATCTTTCGAGTACAATTTAAGGAGTTGTTTGTACATCCTCGAAAAAAGCAGGATTTTGTGCTAGCCATATTTAAAACAAATCAACTGGAAATACTTGAATCGCCTTAAAAATTCGAAAACGCAAAGGGTAAGACAGCACTGACAGCTGTCAACTTATCTGTCATGGCGAATGGGCGGTGATTACGGGATGCGGTGTTGCCAGATGATCGTGTGACGTCAGTTGCTCGTGACGTAGATTACACTCGGTTTTAAAGGTGGGCGTTGCTCCCGCCACAACTTTATGCGTCTTTTACGGCCGTAATACACAAAATTTATCGAAAAAAACTTACTCACGTAATTAAGGGGTCAAAATAGTCTATGTTTAATAAAGAAAAAAAGTAGAGGAACATACCCCAATGTGCATGCCGTTTAGCCCGATACGGACACTGTTTGCATTGGAACCAGTTGATTTCTTCATTTGCGGCATGACGTTGCAACATGTGCATTTTCAGCATCCACTTTTGGTTAGCTCGGTACGAACAGTGCTCGCATTGGAACCACTCGATTTCTTCGCTCGCAGCGTGTCGCAACAAGTGTCGTTTCAATTGCCAACTTCGTTTGGCTCGGTACGAACAATGTTCGCATTGGAACCAGTTGATTTCTTCATTCGAAGTATGTTGCAACATGTGTTTCTTCAAATGCGCCTTGAGTTTACCACGGTAGGAACAATGGTTGCATTGGAACCACTGGATTTCTTCATTTGCAGCGTGTTGCAACATGTGGATTCTCAATTGCGACTTTAGTTTGGCTCGGTACGAACAACGGTGGCACTGGAACCAGTTGATTTCTTTATTGGCAGGATGATGCAGCATATTGTGTCTTGTGAAATATCGCTTCAGTTTAGCTCGGTACGAGCAATGCTGGCACTGTAACCAGTTAGTAGTGAGAACATGTGTCAACATGTGAGTTTTCAAAGTAGATTTTCGTTTGCTTCGGTACGAACAGTTGTTGCACTGGTGCCAGTTGATTTCTTCATTTGTAGCATGTTTATTTATTATGTGCTCTCTCAAATGTGCCTTCTTTTTAGCTCGGTACAAACAATAGTTGCACCGAAAACAATTATTTTCACTTGAATAATGCGTCGATATGTTCAATTTCTTTTCTCCAGCATCTCTGCTGGTTCTCGCGACATTGGCCTCATTCAAACATGCCAATTCCATGCTTCCAGTCCCTCTCGTTTCTTGTGGCAACCTTGCCGGTTTCTTACCACACATATCGTAATGTTTCAGGAGGCACAAGCTCGAATCCGATCCGTGTTCGCAGTGATCACACGGATATCTTCTACTTTCTGCACTAAACATCCAATTTTCATGATTTCCGGTCCTCATATGGTGTATTTGTTTGCAATGTT
Organism: Anaspis maculata; assembly: GCA_949128115.1. Lineage (NCBI taxonomy): Eukaryota > Metazoa > Arthropoda > Insecta > Coleoptera > Scraptiidae > Anaspis > Anaspis maculata. The sequence continues at coordinate 85,567,153 of OX421964.1, read as the reverse complement.
CATACAACTCGAATTGATAGTAGCTCTTGTACCCGCAGCGGTTGCAGAGAAACTGTCCCGGTTCGACAATGGCATGGAACAGTTCGGCCGCATAAACGTTCTTGTGGTTCCTCTGGAAGTGGCTGTTGAGTTGAAAGACTGATGCAGTACGATGCGAACATTGCGAACAGTTGTACTTGTCAACTGTGGGCGGTTCTAACCTGAAAATAGAATAACAGAAAAATGGGACTTAATCGAAGTCATCAATAAGGCCATTAGATCAACTTACATTTTATTAGGACGATGAATACAATCAATTGAGAAGTGATTTCAGTTGCAGCACGCAGAAGGAACGATGCGTTACGATAGATTTTTATTTCAACTGGAATCACCAATGGCAGACGGCACTGACGGCAGATGTGAAACTGAAGATCAGGAGCGACATCTGTAGTTGTTTCACAGTAGGTATCATAAGAGCGGTTCAAGAAATGTCGCAAGGTGGCAGAACTTAGAACTGGCGGAAGCGCCAATCGTCAAAACAGATGAGTGACAGTTTCCGGCGCTGCATTTCGCATTCATTTTTCCTTGTGTTTCGTCATGTCGTTCATGTACCTAAAGTCGGTTCACTTGTACCGTGATTCTAGTCGGCTGTGAGATTTTGTTTCTAAGTTTCCAAATGTGAAATATAGAAAATCCCCAAAACTTTGCAGTTGGCTGCTCTGGCCGGACCCGAGGCCGGACCAGTTTTGAAACACATTTTTTGCGTATTTCCTTTGCAGATAGCCGGAACATTTTTGCGGTGATGTCTGACGCTTTTTTCCATTTTATTGGAAAATGTAACAATTTTTCGACCTGTTTTTGATTTTTGCCAATGAACAAATACCTAAATCAAGAGAACCTTGACATTTGACAGTTGTGAAAAATATTCCTAACCTCTCGAAGCCGGTTAAACTTTCGATGCCTGATTGATGACTTTCTTATGAACGCAAAATAGAAAAACTTGATTTCAAAACTCAATTCAGCGAGCAATTCAGGTTTCTGATTTTTTCTGACGTTGAATTTTGCTTTCGAAATATACATATTTTATTGATACCTATATTAAATACGCATGGCAGTACTCCAGGAGTTGTAATTATCGTCGTTAAGTTTATATACATTTAATCACTTACGTAGGTACCCATATAATACCGAATTAATATCTCAACTTGGATTTATTTTATTATCGCCAAACGAAAAAGTGCCTATTGTTCAAGAGCAGTTCAAGTCAGAAGTGTGGAAGTTCCGGTGGAACTGACGCAAAAATTATTACCTTTTGATTTTAGCTTTATTGTGACATATAGCATACTTATAGCTTGGAATAAGTGTATAAATTGGGATTTTTTTTTGACAAATACCACTCGATAGCTGCAAGGTTCTACCTCTTCTATTACTAAAATCCATCACCTAACAATAATGATGTTCCGGGTGAGGCTCTTAGTGTGCGCTCTTTTGTTCTGCGCTGTTGTCAACAAATTCACCGAAGGCCACAGCATTAATAATGGTGAGAAACATTTCTTTTCCGAGTTTACAAAGAATCGAGCCCACTCAAAATTAAGTTTATGGAAGGAGTCGCCTGCGGAGTCACCTTTGCAAGCTTGTCAAGGGGGGGGTCACTTATCTATCTACCTACTGCACTGGACCTTCAAGCCTGAGTCGAGGGGGTAACCACTCATGCAATATGTGGGACACCTTGTTTGCAATATGTGTGCAATACGTGTGCAATACGTGTGCAATATATGCAATAAGTATGCAATAAGTATGCAATAGGTTGCAATAGTATGCAATAAGTGTGCAATATCTATGTAATAGGTTGCAATAGTATGCAATAAATGCGCAATAAGTATGCAATAAGTATGCAATAAATATGCAATAAGTATGCAATAAGTGTGCAATAAGCATGCAATGAATACGCAGTAGAGCACATCGCGCATGCTCAGATGTCACCATATCGTAAGTGTGGGTCGTTGAGCCAGGGGACTCGAGTGATTTTCACCTTGGGGACTTGACGTGTCATACCTTTTTGGATTCCCCACAACACCAGCATACAAATAAGCCATCATACGTTTTTGTATCGAGTAGCTTAAGACCGCCATCTTGGAAAAACCGCGCCAAATATGTAGTTGTTGTGGTTTGTATTTTTTTTTTCGCATCAACGGCACCTCTAATTGGAAAAATGCAACTGAATAAAATGAAACAACAGAATTTGCTATAGACACCGTTTAGCACCGTTTTTTGACAGGTCTCGTTAGGTACTCCAAATATCACAGTTCATAGTTCAGCTATGGCAAATTTCTTTATTTAACATTTTCGAGTACACCCGATGATATTCATACAAACCGAACTTCACGTCATTGTCTTTCTAGCGTACTTTACCAGGAATGCTGCTCTTCGCGGCATTTTGATGTCCGTCTGTCCATCGGTCTAACTGTCTGTCTTATCAATTAATTGCCCCTGAACGAGAAGACCTAGCGAAAATCGACTTCTTGTGTGTAACATGTGGTCACCGGAGAATGGAATTAGGAAAAAAAAAATTCTTAAACCGTCGCCATCTTGATCCGCAATGTCAAATTTTCTCGAAAGTGATCCGATTTTCATGAAACCTTTCTTTAATTTCTCCTTGGTACAGCAATCTGCCCATCGGGCAATAAGCATATATTTTTAAACATTATAGGTACATGACATGTAGAAGGTGCTCCAGTGAGTAGCCTCAATAATGAATAATAAATATTATTTCATAACAAAATGACATACAATACATATTAAAATCATATTAAGATGAAAGAATGTACAATGCGACTGTTGACACTTGGGTGATTCTTCGTTATCTGAGTCCATCAACCAGGTCGATTGGCTGAAGACGATTCAGTCTTTGTACTACGTCACTTTGGTTAAGAGTTGGTGGGCAAGCGTGTTCGGATGCGATGACATTTTGTCGCTGTATCTCGTACTTAAGTGATAAATGGTATCCTCCACGGACAGCTGGAGATTAATTTCCATTCGTTTGTATTTTTGTCTTATTGGAATTAATTATAGTTTGGCGAATTTTGAGGGTTTAAGGATGATGAGTAAAAAAATTTGCTTTGTTAACGCACAACGTTTAACAAATTAATTTCCATGTGATACGTCAATATGGCGCAAATCGTGGAACTAGCATAAAAACCATCAGTATCAGTGCATACACAAGACACGACTAGGTTCCAGTTTTCATCAAAATCGGACCACTTTAACCAATTGCAACATGGCGGACAAAATGGCGGCGGATCAAAAAGAAAACATTAAAATCATTCTTTAACATATGAACCATGAGTGTATTCCAAGTTTCATGAAAATCGGATCACTTTTAAGAAAATTTGACATTGCGGATCAAGATGGCGACGGTTTGAGAATTTTTTTTCTAATTACCATTCTCTGGTGACTACATGTTACACACAAGAACACAAGAAGTCGATTTTCGCTAGGTCTTCTCGTTCAGAGGCAATTAATTCATAAGACAGACAGTTGGACCGATGGGCAGACGGACAGACGGACATCAAAATGCCGCTAAGAGCAGCATTTCTAGTAAAGTACGCTAGAAAAACAATGACGTGAAGTTCGGTTTGTATAAATATCATCGGGTGTACTCGAAAATGTTAGATAAAGAAATTTGCCATAGCTTAACTATGAACTGTCATATTTGGAGTAACGAGACCTGTCGAGAAACAGTGCTAAACGATATTTGTAGTGAATTTTGTTGTTTAATTTTATTTAGTTTCATTTTTCTAATTGGAGGTACCGTTGATAAAAAAAATACAAACCACAAGAACCACATATTTAGCGTGGTTTTTCCAAGATAGCGGCCTTAAGCTACTCGATACAAAAACGTATCATGGCTTATTTTCATGCTGGTGTTGTGGGGAATCCTAAAAGGTATGACACGTCAAGTCCCCGGGGCGAAAATCGTGATTTTTGGCTCCTGGCTCATCAACTAACTAATAATAATACCAGTTATCTACCTGTTATCTCGCCTGTTATTATTCTTTGCAGTTTTTTTTATCATTGTTCAATTGTTGTATAATTGCTTCTCTTCTACATTTACCTCGAGATTTACCTATCTTCGTCAAATGAGTGTTGAAGGTATGGGAAATATGAAATGTAGGCTGTTTGTAGGTTACCTCCCTGCAGGTACTTACCTACATGTAGGTATTTAAGTGCCGGTTACCGTGTTATTTTGATGGCAATTAGTAATGCAAAATGTATGCAATATGCATGCAATACATGCAATATCTATGCAATATGGATGCAATACATGCAATAGTTATGCAATATCGATGCAATACATGCAATATTGATGCAATACATGCAATATTCATGCAATACATGGAATATTCATGCAATACATGCAATATTCATGCAATACATGCAATATTCATGCAATACATGCAATATTCATGCAATACATGCAATATATTCATGCAATACATGCAATATTTGTGCAATATTGCATGTGTGGGACGCCTTAAGTCCTAGTGGTTACCCCCTCGGCCTGAGTGTTACGATATTATTTGAGTACTGCATATATTTTCATTAGATTTTTCGTTTTTAGTTATATAGGTAGGTATTTCTAGCATGAAAATAAATAGTTGGTATCGTGACATTCAGGCTTCAGACATGCTCTTAATATGGCGACTATAGTAGAGTGATGAATCAAAAATCGGCAAAAGAGTTTCAAGCCCGTGTCTAGTGCACCTGAAAAAAGCATTTTGCCTTCATCATCGCAGAGCGGACAAACTCTCAAACCTACATACAATTTCTATCTTGGTCAGAATGTTCGTCGACTTGACCTTAGCGCCGAAGAGTTGGAACCACTTTTGATGTAGGCTGATTTATCACCCTCACTATAGTCGTAGGTAATAACGAGAATAACGCTGTAGTAGGTAGGTACCTACGTCCGATTACGAGCCAGCACTGATGGATCCAAAACGATTGTTTCAGATGCTGACTTGGCAAGAAACCGGAGGTCCGCAGACAACATCGAAGATGTCGTAGGGGTAAGGGTCCCAGATATGGCAGATGCTGGTAATGATGCAGTGCTGGAGTGTACCAGCCCGAAAAATTGTAAAGTAAAAGGGTAATCATATTATAATATAGGTGGGTAGGTACGTATCTTAAGTACCTATCTACTTGGAGGGTACAGGAATACAAATTATGAAAAGCTACCGACGTTTATTCAACTTCAAAATTCTGTATGCATATAATATGAACTAATAAAGCATCACATAGCATAATGCTGCCGTCATGTGTCTGTGTTGAAGTTGAAATACCTACATAACAAAACCTTACTATAGCTAGGTCGTTGAAAACTAAAGAATTATATTAAAGCACAAGCAAACACATAGATAGAACATAAGCCAACACAAATTCTGAAAGAATAATCAAACATCTTGCAGTGGTAGAAGTTGGTGATTAGGTACAAGATGGTAAAGTTTGCTACATGCTAGCTGAGCTAGCTTGAAGAGAGCCCCAAGCAAAGACCTAACGACTCCACATGACAGAGTGAAACATCATCTTAGGTCTACGCCTCGCACCTTTTGGGTGAGCTAGTTCGTGAGTTCTGGTGGTCGACAAGTTACATTCGTCTTCGCTCTGAATAGGTTTTTTTTCCCGAGGCCCATTCTGGTCCCGCATACAAGGTACAAAATTTTCAAGGACAAGGTCACGATCAAGCCAGGTTAATGACGTCTTGTTAGGCCAGGTTGATGGTTCTCCGGAAGCAATAAGCTCAATACCATAATATACGTTTTCGTAGGACATGCATGTCATGTACCTATATCCATATAAGTACCTAAAAGATACCTTGATAAAAGGTCTCAGTACCTTAAGAGCATATTTGTACCCAGAGGACCTCTTTGTACCTGGAGAACGTCTTCAGAACACATCTTTGTACCTGGAGGATGTCTTCATAAATCGTCTTTGGACCTGGTGAACGTGTTCTTAGGGCGTGTACCCAGAGGACGCAACGTAAGTATAGGGGTTGAGCAGCACTGGGAAGTATCATTAGACGGCGAGGGCTTAAACATAACGGTGGACTCCAGGAGGCCATCAAGGTCACGCTTGAAGCCAAGGTCATTGGCAATCAAGGTCATGCAAGGTCCAAATCCAAATATAGGGTGCAGGGTCAGTGCTTATTTGCACATTTACACCTCCATATCTTATCTATACTGCACTGTCCAGAAGCTTCGACGAATTTAGAATATCAAGGAAAATCAGACTGACACACCTTACACATTTATAAGGAGTGTTTTTTTGAATCTGGCGTCAAAATGTGCTGTGCTCTAGCCAAATTCGCCTGCATTCGGCCAGAGCAGAGCACACTTCGACGCCAGATTTGACAAAAAAAACTCGTCACAGTTTATTATATCACTCCTGGCAAATTCTGTTAATCAATAACATTTGATGTAGGTACCTACCTAGATATTGAATGTGACTGAATATAATACTACTGATATAAAATCGAGGATGTCCTATACAGTAGTATAGGATATACTACTGAGTAATGGATCGAGGATACAGTATCTTACGACTGATTACTTATTAACCTTCTATTCGTGATTAATTGACTTTTCCCGTCCCAAGATGGCTGCCAAAACCGTAATGCACTGACAATGGATGGTTGCCATTATTATGTTCCTTTGGTGTCATAGGCTACTTCGTTTGGGAAGGTGCGCATGTGTAAAAGTGCCAGATTTTGAAAAGTTTCGTACACCTGTCAGTGTGAATATGAAAACTTGGCAACGCTGCATGCTCGTGTCTAGCCGCCTGACCAACTAGTGGTTCCTGGGTGTCACTTTTACACATACCGTAAATGCATCTCTTCGTAGCTTCTGTGAACTTTCTTCTCGGTACAGCCATTTTCAACAAGTTGTGTTCTTTCGTCAAAACATGAGCAAATGAAATTTAGGTCAGGTAGAAACGAGAAGTCTCATCATAACTGTCACAAGTGACAGTTGGCGCCGATGTCTTGTTGTTTTGAGCGCTGTTGCCATTTTTGTTGTTCCTGAACTTCCACAAATGATCATTGAACTTAATTTCAATGAAGCATTTCCTTTAAATATAAAAAATGGTATCCAACATTCAACCAAATTATTTGTGGGATTTTAGGTGGACTACATTATTTTTTAGTGTTCGTTTACAATATCGGTGTACGAAACTATGAAATTCGCGCCAAACATGCGCACTAAAAAAAAACCGAAACGAAGGGACCTAATGGGTGCTTTCCACCTAGATGGTACAAATACCACCAGACGGAACATGTTCCACGATTGGGTACACCTAGATGGAAAGCACCGGCATCGTTGACCGACGCGACATCTCTGGTCTGGAGGCGAAAGATGACTATGGCATTCAGAAATAAATAAATGGCAGCGTTAATCTTAATCGATCGTACGTTATCCCTGCAGAGAAATAAAATAAAACACGGATGCATGGATGAAACGACACAGAGAGACATATGAGAACGGAGTGCTGGATTACAGCTGACGGTACGTCATTTGTCGCATCCGTTTCCGGTGTGCCTTCCGACGGCACAAAATTTTAGGTGATCCACCGGACGGCACAAAGTCAGGTAAGAACACGTAGATGGAAAGCACCGTTTGGAACCCGCACGTGCGCAAATGGAAGGTGTACCAAACTTGGAGCTAGGTGGAAAGCACCCATTGGCAGTTCAGTTGTCATTTATCATTTCAATCCGCATTTGGCAGCCATTTTGTCGCGGGATAATTGATTCATATAGCAAATATTCAGCTTAAACCTCGACTAAAACCAGCCTCAAAATCAGTAGATATCTATGTGGTTCTTGAGTCATCGACTGACTAAGGTGGGCTGGCGTATTTTCTTTCACAAAATCCCAGAGAAAACAATCAAGTGGCGTTATATCGCACGATCTTGCCGGCCAATTGATGTCAGCATGTTCAGGGATAACATGACCAAGAACTTTGTCCGCAGTAACCGATATTCGATTGTGGGACACTCTCCCAAGCGACGACTTCTTGGCTTGATGCATACTGCACCAAAATTCTGGCGGAGCGGAAACCTGATTTGCTTTCTAGATTTTTCAATTTGCAGCGTGTTTGAACATGTGCACATTCTTCAGTTGACTATTAAATTATTAATCTCTTCCTTCATAGTGTGTTTAAGTAGCATGTGCCTTCTCCAATGCGACTTTGCTTTAGCTCGGAACGAACAATGGTCGCACTGTAACCATTCAATTTCTTCATCCGACGCATGCTTGTTTATCATGTGCTGCTTCAAGTATGCCTTTTTTTTGGCTCGGTACAAACAATGGTCGCAATAGAACCAGTCGATTTCTCCATCCGTAACATGTCGATTTCTTATGTGCTCTCTCAAACCCGACTTCAGTTTAGCTCGGTACGAACAATGGTTGCACTGAAACCATTCAATTTCTTCATTCGTAGCATGCCGTAACATGTGTCGTTTCAAAGTTGGCCTTCGTGCGGCACGGTACGAGCAATGGTCGCACTGGAACATCTCGATTTGATCATCCGCAGCATGTTTCAACAGGTGTGTCTTCAAACTGGACATTAGCTTGGCACGATACGAACAATCGTTGCACTGGAACCAGTCAATTGTTTTGTTTCCAGCATGTTTCAACAAGTGTTGTTCCAAATTTGACTTTTGTTTTGCCTGGTAAGAGCAGTACTTGCACTGAAACCATTTGATTTCTTCATTCGTTGCATGTGTCAAAAGGTGTGTTTTCAAACTTGACTTTCGTTTAGCACGATACGAACAATGAATGCAAGGAAACCAGTTGATTTCCTCATTTTTAGCATGTTTCAGCATGTGTGCTTTCAAACTTGGCTTCAGTTTAGCCCGGTAGGAACAATGGTTACACTGGTACCAGTTGATTTCTTCATTAGTAGCATGTTTATTTATCACGTGCCTTCTTAAATGCGAGTTTTTTTGAGCTCTGTACGAACAAAAATTGCACTGGAACGGGTTGATTTCTTCCTTCGCAGCATGTTTACTTATCATGTGCTGTCTCAAATGTGCCTCTCGTTTAGCTCGGTACGAACAATGATTGCACCCAAGCCACTTCATTTTTTCTCTTGAATCATGCATCGACACGTTCGATTTCATTACTCCAACATATCTGATGGTTATTGCACCTGTGGTTTTTTGTGGCTTCCTGGTCCGGTCCTTTCTGCACAAATCGTGATGTATCAAAATGGATAAACTCGAATTCGATTCGTATCTGCAGTAATCACACGGATATCTTTCGATTTTTCCACAGGACGTGTCATTTTCATCGTTTCCGGTCTCTGGATTATGCGCTTGTTTGTAATGTTCATGTATTTCGAGCCGATGGTGGCTTTTGTAGTTTGAGCAGATGCAAGAGAACTTCTCCGGTTCGATAATGGCATGGTACAGTTTGTCAGCTGCGTGAACATTTGCGTGGTTCCTCTGGACGTGATGGTCGAGTTGAAAAACGAATTCAGTTCGATGAGAACATTGCGAACAGTTGTAAATGGCAATTTCGGGCAGTTCTAACCTGAAATGGCACGGAAACGGAACTTGATAGAAACCTCGGTGGAAACTACCTGGGATGGAAACTACCCGGGGCATTTACAAGCAACTTACATTTTGTGATGATCAGCAGAATAGCCGCCGTGAAGGCGATCAAAAGACAGTGGACTGAACCAGAGGGCGACTGAACGGACGCGAGTAAGGTCACTGACGTCACTGACGCGACGGTAGACGGTATTGTAGAGAGACTGTACCTAGAGAGACGAAGCTATGAAAGGGATATATCGGTATTCTCTGTCAGTATCTCGGCATTTCCTGGCCTCGTCAAAATTTAAAACATAGTTAGCTGGGTGGGCGTGGTTGCTATTGACATTTGTCATTTCCCCGATTTGTTTGCAATCTTGAATTGTCATTATCAGAGACAAGCTTGTCTCTGTCATTATTTTGCATGCCGAAATCGCCGAAATCCGGGCTAAAGATGCCAAAACGAAAAAGGTGCACCGTGAAGCAGTAGGTACAAGAGTCGGGAAGATGTGATGTTTTCCTTGCCGAAGAAACCATCAGGTATAGAATCTTGCAAAATTGATGAACTTCAAAATTGATTGTACTTTTTGGGTTTTCCAGCTGTTCGGGGCCAGTACCTACTGAAATACATAATATAGAGTAGGTTCACTTGTACCGTGATTCTAGTAGGCTGGGCAAATTTCACAGTTTGGCATTGTAGACTTCACGTCCAACTGCCTAGTGTGCGCCTGAGCGTCTGGCTTCGAAAGTTAGGCTATGTTGGTGTGATGGTGTGTTGACTGTTGCTGTCAAAAATGAAAAATTTACCGAAATCAACTTTGCAAATTGCAAATATGGAGTGGATGTAGTTCACCTTTCACAAGTTCCGCAAATTTCTTGTTCCAGTACGATGTCCTGAGCAGTGAAATCAAGTATTAACGCCGATGAATCCTATCCCACAAAAACTAGGAGGGTTCAGCTTCCCATCGTTTCCGGCCTTCCAGTGTGGGTACTTCTTTTAAAAACCAGGAATAGTTCACAATGCTTCCATATTATGTGGTTTTTGAAAATAGATTCACGTCTTCTCCGCAAAGCTGAACGTTATGGGGTACATGCCCAGCACCTATTCCGCCCATTTTTTCTCCCAGAAGCGAGTTCTTGATGGCACTCTCGAGGACTTTAAAATGGGCACTGGACGTTATTGTTCAAGACACAAGCTGAGGCGCAAACACAGTTTTCACAGTAATGGGCATAATTTCACCACAATTTTCTCTCTCGTGAAACTCAAGGACATCAAGAAACTCGTGATTTTCTGTCTATTTGACACTCGATTTGACAAACGGTAAAGTTGTTGATCTTGTCGTCAAGCTTAAACTTTCAAACATCAATGCAACCAACTGCCAAGTTCTAGGGAGTTTTCAAATATCAGATTTGAAAACTTAGAAACAAAATCTCACAGCCAACTAGAATCACGGTACAAGTGAACCTACTATACCTACTGCGCTTACGGCAATTACAAATCTATCTTCACGATGGGGTCACCACGTCGACGGTTACTGCATTCAACGATCAACAGAATTTGTGTTCGAGGGAATGAGTTGGATGATGAAACCTACGTTCGACGAAATGCCAGCAGTACTTGAAATACGGTGTACGAAAGCATCTGCTATGTATGGAATACAATATACATGCCTAAAACAGTTTTTAAGAGTTTCTGTTAAATTTAGTGAAAAAATCTGTGTTGAAAGATGAAACGGTCGACTTAACCTCAACAAAAATATTGACAGCTCATGTCATGCATTTTGACTGTGACGTAGGGTGGTTTAGTAACAAGCAATTGCACCACACTTTGACGTGCAAATAGCCTAGTGCTCTAGCTTTCTCTCTCTCTATACCCTCTCGCTCAATGACTTGGCTTACGTCTCTCTCTGGGTGACCAGATCCCCGGTCTCTCTACGGTATTGCAGCGGGCAGCGCCCTCTACTGCTCTCTGATTGTGACTTGACAGAACAGGGTAGGCTCGAGAATTTCTGTTGACTATCATCATAGTAGCGCCCGTATGACGTCATTCATTGTTCGATCAGCAGTCCATTTTTAATTAAGGAAAGGGAAAAGGACTAGGTATGCTTCTACGACATCACAGCTTCCATGAGTACTGAGTAGGTACAAGTGCCTCGTCACGTTTATAGATTATCGGCGCCAGTTGTTTTCATAGGTATAGTTACCCACCTTAGAATGGTGGGTATCTAATCCAACTTAAATAATCTTATTCTGTTTTTTGTCATCAACGGTCCTGCGCTTCTTCCTTTTTCTGTAAATCCTCGCTAATCAACTAGTCTCAATCTCCTCGCTAATCTCCTCTATTTCAACCTCTTCTCGTCTTATTCTCCCAACAATAATTGCCTTATAGACTTCATTCTGTCCTTTATCAACGACTGCTGACATGATCTCAAGTGCGCCAACGTCTCCTCCTCTCCTCCAAACATCCGACACACTCTATCCTCGGCATTCTTCCAGTAGCTACTCGTAATTTTTATACAGTTCATTGTATCTGGTGTCTTCTATTCTGTTCCTTTGCAGCTGCTTTTGTTTGTCTCTGTCTCTTTTTTCCATCTCTTCTGCTATGTTCTGTCCTCCTTGTCAAGTCGACAAGTCGACTTGTGTCGGTAAATGGAAAACGCCCACTCTATACACTGATAGAAAGGACCACCAGATTCCTCCGCTTGAAAAGTAGTCCCGAGCGTTACCCGCGAAATTTAAAATTCCAGTTAGAAAGAGGTGCCTATTTCCGCTAATCACAGCTAAGTGCTATGGTAATTTCAAATGACACCAGTTCAATACCAATTTCAATGAATGAGAAAATATTTTTTTTTGAATGAAGCTGATTTTATTACACAACTCTCACAACAGCCGAGCGGTCTAAAAATAACAAACATCATAGAGAAATGAAGGTTAGAAAGCGTACGTAAGTGTCAAACTCGCTGAATGTAATGCCATTGCCTTGGCGTAGGAATAATTTGCCTGGGTACCTAAGAGTACCAACCGAACAAAACTAATATTAGTTCCAAACGCGCCTATGTTGTTACAGTCTTTGGTGCTTTTGTTTGCTATAGGTTACATCACTGAAATTCAAAAAAGTCCGTTCCATCGGTGAACAGACTATAGAAACGTCAAGATGGTAACCTTGAGAAATGGCTAGTTTTTGGGAATTCCTTATCTATTGGGAAGAAGACATTTTGTGTCATCTTTACAATCACTTTCCACTTTTGCAACAGCGAGTACCTAGCTGGTATTTCGCTTCACGGTTCCGTCGGAAGGTTTCGATTGTTGTGCGACCACCTATCGTTATCAAGGGACCACAACGTAAGAGCGACGGGAAGCCATTACTCCCTGCCGGACCCACTATACATCCGACGGGTAATTTCTTTCTGAAAAATACATCCGGTTAGACCGGAACTCATCTTTTAGGTCCCGGTACGACCTCAACTTCACCCTGGGCATTACGGTGTCTGATAACGGTTTAAAACTACGAAAAGTTGCCGTAAGCCGTTCGAGCTACTGTCAGCCTTCTCCGCGGGTTGAAAGGTGGTGATGTAATGTGCTGGATTCAGTTTCTTTTGAAGAAAAGCTCTGACGATCTTGATACTAGTTTTCTCCCATTATCGCTCACCAGTGTTTCCGGAATACCAAATCTTGCAAAGCAATCTCGGAGCTTCCCTTCCAGTTCTTCTGCAGTTAATGACGACTTGGTATACCTCTGGCCATTTTGTGTAGGTATTGTCAACGCCCCGGTACTCGGGGACGCGGACCGCTCGGCTAGCTCAGGGTCGGTGAGGGTCGTGCCGACGCACTGCCGGTAACATCGAGAACGGATCAGCTCGTGAACGGAGGGAGAATGAAGATTGATTCGCAAAATTGGTGCAGCTCAGAAGGAACACACGTCACCCCTGACTGACGCGCTTGACATCCTGTCGCCTTCTATTATTAAGACTGTGGGACCGAAGTCAGCCGTGGTTAACGGTAACCATTGGGGAGCTGAAGGCTCCGCAATGACAGTATCAGTTAATATAAGAAACATTTGTCTTCTTATGGGGCCCAAATAGTCAACATGGACTCGCTCAAATGGTTCTTTTGTCAAAGGCCATGGAGTATCGGTAGTTTTTGGCGGGTCTTGTCTGCTCTGGAGGCATGGTAGACATGTCTTGCAAACGTTTTCGATGTCCTTATCCAGACCAGGCCACCACATCCATGAAATTGCTTGTGACTTCATTCTGACGATGCCAAATGTGCAGAGTGCAATTCTTGCAGTAGTCTTTTCCGTAAACTCTGAGGAATGGCGATGCGATACCCCCATGATAGGATTCCTTGATCATGACTGAGTTCTTCTTTTTTATCTTGATATGGTTTAAAATCTTCGCTCACCGCTAACCAGTCGTTTTCCTGTAGACACCTGACTACTCTGTTCAAAGTTGCATCCTTTTTTGTTGCCTTCTGTATCGTTCCAGCATTTATTGGCCATTCTTCCGATGTCGTCGCGAAATTGATGTACTTTCCGTTGTGGTTGTATTCTGAAGAAATAGTCGTTACTTTCCTGGCTACTCTGGATAAGCAATCAGCTACGAGGTTGTTCTTTCCCTTGATATACTGGATCTGGTAGTTGAAGCTTGATAAATACGCCGCCCATCTCTGCAGTCTGCTGGCGTACATAGAAGGAATGCCTTCATGTTTCCCGAGCAGAGCTAATAGAGGCTTGTGGTCAGTCTTCAAGGTCCATTTGTGTCCGTGTAAGTACTGGTGGAACTTTGTTACACCATAGTATATGGCAAGTGCTTCTTTATGTACCACGGGGTAGTTTTTCTCTGATGGCATCAACGTTCTTGATACGCAGCCCACCATTTTCTCCTCTCCGTCGACAACATGGCTCAATACAGCTGATATTCCGTCTGCTGATGCGTCGCTGGTCAGGACAATTGGCAAATTTGGGTTAAAATGCACTAAACAAGCGTCGGAAGCTAATACATTCTTGATCTCTTCGAACGATCTCTGACATTCTCGGCTCCATTTGAATTCTTCTGTCTTCGATAACAAATTGTAGATGGGTTCTAAGATCTGCGCCAAATTGGGTACGAATTCAGAATAATAATTCACCATTCCGCAAAACAATCTAACTTGCGTTATCGTTGTCAATTTTGGGGCGTGAATAATTGCCAGCACCTTATCGTCCGTCTTCCTCAAACACTTCTTCGAGATAATATGACCCATATATTCCACTTCTTCTTGAAAGAATTTGCATTTTTCTTTTTTGTCTGAAGTTCTTTGAGTTGTCTCAGTACTGCTTCTAGTGTTTTCAGACGTTTATCTTGGTTCGCGCCAGTGATCAGGATATCGTCGAGAAAATTAACGACATTATCCATTCCAATGAATAATAGGCTACTGGACACTGGTGCTATTTTGAGATTTTACCATGATCGGCCTATCAAGTACACATCATTTTACCTGTTTTGAGAAGAAAAACTTGGCTTTTACCACGCGTCTATTTGTTACAGCGATTTAAAAAATTTGCGTGACGTCATAACCGCTTCCATAAGCACTGCGCGTGGAACGAACACAGCATGCGAGTGTCGCGGTAAGAAGAGCAGGGATGGAGATAGCTCAGTAGTGACGTCACCAGCGTTCTATTTCAATTTTTTTGAGGCACTTAGAATTGAGATATCGCGCTGCGGTTTTCACCATAAATCATATAAAAAATTGTAGTTTAGTTTGAAAAAATAAAAAAAATTGAGTCCAGTAGCCTATTGTTCCAGGTACTTTTGAAATTTAGCACTAGCTGGAAAAATTCCAAACGGCATCCGGTTCATGGTGAATATTCCTCGATGTGTACTCCAGGTAAGTAGTTTTTTCGCTTCGTCATCCAATTCAAATTGAATGTATGCTTGATTCAGGTCAATTTTTGAAAAATATTCACCTTTATGAAGCATAAAAAATGGGTTTCACGTCCTGCCTCAATTTTAAAGATATCTTCGCATATTTATAACAGCCTAGCTCGCCGCTAAAAACTTGTGGAAACTGTTCAATCACCTTCTCTACGCTCAGACCTGCAGTGATTTTATCTACAGCTTGGAATCCAACTTTGAAAGATTCCAACCAATCTCTGCCCAATAGTGCCTTTTTCTATGACACAAAATTTGATTCTTTTCTCTTTGCCTTTGTAAATCACATCAAGTTCCACGCATCCTTTAGGTTTTATAGGATGCCCTGTATAACTTTTCAAGGTTATCATGTTGTTGACTAGTGGATGCTTACTGAAAACATTCTCGTAGGTAAGTTTCTAGGCTTAGGTCGAGGCTTAGGTATACAGCTTACCCCAGCTCCGCTGTCAATCTCTATGAGTCAATCTCCATCAGGTGGTCTCTTTGATCGAGATTTACAATCACTGTGAACGGGTTGATGATTTCTTTTGCATTGTTCATGCAATACAGGCTAGACTCAACCTCCAAAAAATTATTCGTTCTTGACTTTCTCTGACTGCATATGGCTCCTAGATGTTCCTTAATTTTGCATAGGTACGTTACAAGTATAATTTGCATACTTGTATTCACCTCTGTGGTTCTTTCCACAGTGCTTACATTTGGACTTATTGTTGTTTTGATAACTCTGCTTGGAATCTTGTCTTGGACGATAACTATTCCGTGGTTGTAGCTTGTTGGCACCAGTGATCTTGTTCACCTCTTGCACATGTTGCAAGGTTGCTTCTTTCTTCTGGGCTACGGATACTATAGTTTCTCAAGTTCCATTGTGACATTTTCCTCGCACAGTCGGTCAAATAGTGGACCTTTTCGCAGACCTGTCACGAATTTATCTTTCAAAATCTTGGATAGCTGGTCTTCAAAACTGCAATTTACTGATGCGTTACGTATTCGTGCATGCCACTCCGATATCGTTTCAGCTGGCTGTTGTGTAAGCTCATAGAATTTGGCTCGTTCCCTCCATTCGGATATATGTGGACTATACTTTTTTTTTGAATGTTTTACGACGCATCAACTCGATGTTATTAGCGTCGACGGGACATTCGGTGGGTTTTTGGAACACGTTTGAATCATACTTAAATTGCCTACTTTTAACTATGTGAGCCCTCAGTACTCTGATAGCACTCAACTCTGTGGTCAGAAATCCATTTTTTCTGTAACCGCTGTAGTCGGACAGGTGCAGATATGGCATAGTAAGGTCGGAACAATTTTCAGAACAATCGGACAACACAAAATATCCATGGACGAGGCGGGATTCGAACCCGCGCGGTAGAGCACGACTGGCTTGGCGCGCCAACACCTGAACCACTCGGCCACCGCCGCTCCGTGGACTATACTGTTTCTTCAATAACTCGCATAGCTCCTTATGTTTCTTTTCCTCGGGCTTTATAGGGTAACATCAATCTCGCAAAATCCTGTACGTTGGAGTACCAATTAATGAAATCAAGGTTGCTACCTGTATATCATTTTCTTTGATGTTTTTAGCTGTAAAATGCTGCTCCAGTCTTTCCTGAAAAATAGTCCAATCGTCAATATCGGGACTGAACTCGCAAGGGTTTCCAATTAATTCATTCATTTTCGTCAAGCTTTCGGTTTTCTTCTCAATGACGCTACTGTTTCTCGCCGCTAGAATCGCTTTTTTCCCTTTTTAATTCTTCCTGTGTGCGCGCCCTAGTTTTTCACCTCGTCGCCACTGTTGTGTTTAGCCTTATTTCGCCTCAAGGTTCACTTGGGATTTTCGTCTAGCAGCTTGGAATTAAATCGTCCGTTTTCAACTTGCTTGTACATTTCTAACGTTCTTTTTCGAACATCCGTAAAAATATTGAAGATACACAAATACAACAGTTATTAACGTCAAAATGGTCAAAAACCTGTTGCTCGAGCGTCGGTCGGAGCTGTCAGCTGTCACTCGCTGACGGGACAACTGTCACTACTGTCACTTTGGCAGGCACGGAAGACCCGAGAGAGAAACCGGGAAGAATAAACGTCCTCCCCCTGGGTCTTTTGTTCGTCTTATTATGTATAGTTGAATGATTCAAGTGGCAAGATAACCCTGGTGAAGTGCATCTTGTTTACTTGTGGGTATATGGTGTAATTGGAATAATTTGATGCGTTCAGTGTGCTGAATATCTGTTTATTCTATCACAACCTTACTACAAACATATTTAGTTGTAATCCTATCGCTACTCCCATTCATATACAGTAGATACTTTCACTCTTAGTTCGGAGGTGTCCTAAGAAGTAACTGACATAGCTCAAGGCTAGATGAACTTTTTTGAGGCAAATCAGAATTTGCACTCGGGTTTTTCCTGAGGATATACAAGGTGATTCATATGATTGACCGAAAGCTTGGATTGGTCATCACGCGATTAGATAAAATAGAATAGATGGAAATTTAGAAAAAGGTTTGTCTTACTACTGATGAGGGTCTTTGTAGCGTTTTGGTTAGTTTAATGTACTGTACTTTTCTTATGGATGAACAGGGCGCTACAAAGTGACTTAGTGATAGGAATCACCTGCTAAATTTCTGTCGATTCTATTCATCTATTCGCGGGACACGGCAAATCAAAGTTTTCGGAAAAACACATAAATCGTGATAGGGGAGACCTCCGAAAAATTCCTGATTGGCCCATCTACCCTTAAGCTATGTCGGTTATCTCGTAAGATACCTGTATAACTAAAATTTTATAGTTATCCTCAATAATCATCCGAAATACTCGAAATTTTCAAGACTGCGCAGCCAAAGTAGGGAAACATGAGCCCCCCTGCAGTAGATGTTGCTGTGGTCGACAAGAGACATCGTCTCTGCCATGGTTAGCGGCTCCTCGCTAATGCTGCTAGGTGGACGGTGGTCACTGGAGAAAATGATGTCAAGTGACCAAGCGCGGCAGCACTGAAGAGAATGGAATACAAATCACTGAGTAGTAAGTACTTCCTACTCTAGCTTAGAACTACTGAAACAACAAGCATGTATAAGGAGAGGACCCAGCTAAGGAAGTTTTCTCAACCTCACAAAGACCACTGTCCACTGAGCAATTTACTGCATTCTACATAGTTCTTCAGTGACCGCCGTACCGCAGATCGCTTGGCACTCTTGGTAGCGTCGGCAAGAAGCCACCAATCATGGTACAAACGACCTTCCTTGTCGACCACAGCAACTTCCGCTGCAGGGGGCCTCACGTTTCCTCACTTCCGCTGCGCAGTCTCGAAAATTTCTACTTGCGGGTGCATCGCGTCCAGATGACGGTAACAGCTGTCACATTATACATAGCACATCTATCAAGGCGTCAAAGACAGCCTATACTTAGGTGGATTACTCGGAATACCACAGGGACCTGTGGGCGGAGTCTCACTGCGCGAACTGAGTTCATCTAGTGGTGCACCTAGATTTGCCATAGCATTTAAGGTTCGTCCATGATCTGGTATAATGGTCCACCACTCCAGCGGACGGTGTTGCTTCCCCTTTTTTCAACGCACAGACTCGTCCAAAACGATTTTTGTTTTGCTGTTCAGCCCCGCCCACAGGTCCCTGTGGTGTGCCGTCAACTCTACTTGAATACACACTTACGGGCTCCAAATTCAGAACTTTTCGCTTTTGACTTTTGAGTAGGTCCTGGGAAATTCAGGACGGTTGACGTTGGCGCTGGCGCTGGCCATAGCCCTAATTTCTTCCAAGCCAACGTGCAACAGCACGTGCTGCTTCAAACTTTGGTTGCGTTTGGTCATGTACGGACACATGGTGCAATGGAACCATTCGATTTCTTCCGGCGCAACGTGCGTCCGCATGTGATCCTTCAAGCTTTGCTTGCGCGTGGACCGATACGAACACTGGGTGCAATTGAGCCAGTTGAGTTCTTCTGGCGCGGCGTGCGTCAGCATGTGCTGCTGCAAATTCTGCTTGCGCATGGATCGGTAGACGCATTTGGTGCAGTGGAACCATTCGACTTCTCCTGGCGCGGCGTGCAGCAGTGCGTGCTGCTTCAAGCTCTCATTGCGTTTGGTTTGAAACGTACACTTGGTGCAGTGGAGCCAATCGATGTCTTCGCCTGAGGCGTGCCTCCGCATGTGCCTCTTCACGCTTCCCTTTTCTTTGCCGCGATACTGACACTGGCTGCAATGGTACCATTCGATTTCTTCCGGCGCGGCGTGCGTCAGCATGTGCTTCTTCAAGTTTTGGCTGTATCTGGTTCTGTACGAACACTTGGTGCAATCGTTCCATTCGATTTCTTCGGCCGCAGCGTGCGTCATCATGTGTTTCTTCAAGTAAGATCTTTCTTTGGCTCGATACGAACACTTGTCGCACTGGAAGCTTCTGTCTTCGAGCGAAACGTGCTTATTCCGCATGTGCCTCTTCAAGTTTTGCGATTGTTTCGTACGATACGAACATTTTGTGCAAAGGAACCATTCGATTTCTTCGGCCGCAGCATGCGTCAACATATGTTTCTTCAAGTATTGTTTTCCTTTGGTTTGATGCGAACACTTGGCGCAGTGGAATCTGTCTTTGAGTGTAACATGCTTATTTCGAACGTGCTTCTGCAAGTTTTGTGCGTGTTTGGTTCGATACGAACATTTGGTGCATTGAAACCAGTCGATTTCTTCGGCCGCAGCGTGCCTTATCATATGCCTCTTCAGATATGATTTTTCCTTAGTTCGATACGAACACTTGGTGCAATGGAACCTTCCGACTTTTTGTGTTTGTTTGGTACGGTACGAGCATTCGGGACTATACGTTTCGCTATCTTCTGATAGAGCAGCAGTAAAAAATGTACTAGATTGTTCCGTATACGAACAGTCGACAATTTCAAAACTGATGCTAGTGGCATCCAAACATGGTATTCTGGAAGTGGCTGAAGAGCGTGAATCTGTTGTAGAAGCTACTTTGAGTGAATCATGTTTGCAAAGAAATAAACTTGAATAACTTGTGAATAAGCAGTATTCACATGAAAACACAGTAAACTCTTCATGGAACTGGCATTTTTCAATATCATCTCCAACCTTTTTCTTGTGCTGGTGTAGGTTGTGTTCATAACGGGCAAGCTTGCAGTGGCTTTTGAAACTACAGCTGATGCAAAAATGCTGTTCTGGTTCCAATATGGCATTGAATGGTTTGGCTTCGTCATTTTTGTGATTTCTTTGGATGTGATGGTCGAGTTGAAACTGCCAAACTGTACGGTGCGAACACTGGTTACAACGAAATGTAGCGTTCTCTGCGGACGATTCTAACCTAAAATTTATAGCTGTCAATACAAATTCAATAACGTTAAATAGTTATGATTATTACATCTTTAGTAATTATTAGGTACTTATATTTCACAACTTCACCACTGGACATCGATATTATAGCGCAGAAACTAGGGTAACCACAACCGCAGGCATTTTTACAAGAACGAACTAGGGCCACGACTTTTTAGTGATTTTTGTGTTGCGATTGTCGACACGGACACTGCTAAGTTGCAACCACAAAGCGATGCGTCAACAAACTGTCAATTTTTGTTGTCAACAAGTGATGCCATCTGCAATATTTTCTGTATGTCCCGCGAATGTTCCTTTGTTTACAGTGCAGTTTTACGAAAATAGTGGAATAGTTTCTTATGTTCATTTTTGAGGCCCGTGTGCAATTTGAGGGTAAAACATGAAACCGTCCCCGAATTTGCCCCTTTAAACTATACAACCCAACATACAGCATTCAGCTGAAAACGCCGAAAAGTTTGAAATTTGAAAAAATATTCTTGGATTTTGGAATTTGCCAATGGGCTCAAACCAAAGCACATCCTTGTAGCTTTCGAAAGAGACCTGAATGATGAATTTATGTCAAGAAATAAGCCCACAGCGAGTGATTCGCAACGCCTTATTTCACCAATATAACTGTCCTTCAGCCAATGGAGACTTGAAAAACCGTTAAAAAATATTGAACAGGTTCAGCTTTGTGAAAATTTAATTGTTGAAAAAAAAAACAGTTTTGAAGATGAAATGGTACAGTTTGATATTTTGACAATGGTTAGGGTTCAGTGGTTCTGTAACACCACCGGGTTAGTTACCTAGCCCCTTATTAAAAATATATGAAAATTTAGCACTAGGAAAAATCCCAACGCTGATCGTCATTTTGTAACACCAGGGATGGGGGATGCTGAATAAGATAAAATATAAACGAAAATTGGAAACACAATAAAAATAGTCAAGGACATTTCCAAGGTATTAGATGATATGAAAATGCCACCATTTGTAAAACTGGGGGTGGTTGATGTTCAAAATAACTAACCAATTTAAACACACACAATAAGTATAAATGATGATAAGTATTGCAAGTTCCTGTACCTTATGTATTGCTTGGGGGAACTATAGGAGGTCGATGACCCTGTATGGTCGTTCAGAATAGGGGGTGCTTAAATCTAAAGGGTAGTAACGTGAATTGCTACCACTGACTCAGTTATTTTATATGGAGAGGCAGATCCATAGGGGGAGGGGGACAGACCATCTGGGCGCATGAATTTCAACTTAAGTTGGGGTAGCGTGCATTTTAGCTTATCTATTTCTGGCTTTAACTCTTCGGATTAGGCGTTTAGAGAGTCCGGCAGACGAGGCATTTGAATCGAGTAGAAATGAGGGACAAATCGCTGTCGAAGTCTGGTGTACATGCCGGAGGAAGTCCGGGGGAAATCCGGGGGAAATCCGGGGGAAGTCCGAGGGAAGTCCGGAGGAAGTCCGAAGGAAAGCCGGAGGAAGTCCGAAGGAAAGCCGGAGGAAGTCCGAAGGAAAGCCGAAGGAAGTCCGGAGGAAATCCTTACGAGGGGGAAGTCTAGTGTACAAAATTTGACCAGGGGGCAAACCGCTTGGGAAGTTTGGTGTACATGCCGGAGGAAGTCCGGGAAAGTCCAGGGGAAATCCGGGGGAAGTCCGAGGAAGTCCGGAGGAAATCCTTACGAGGGGGAAGTCTGGTGTACAGAATTTGACCAGCGGTTTGCCTCTCGAGTAGAAACCTCCAGCTTTTTACCTGTCTACGTGAAGGGTGGTCAGGTAAACAAGTGATTTTCAAAATAAATATTATATATTCAAACAAGCAAAATTAAATAAGTACAAACACTGCATACGTTTACTAGCACAAACTAGTATTAAAAATGTTCACAATAGTAGTCACCTCATGGCGAATTAATAATTATTCAAGTGAACAAATACAAAACTCAGCTGTTGCTGTGACGTTATTTTACCTTATACGTTGACATCACACTATAAAGGACTTTATATTTACGTTCCACCCTGCATGGGTACCAACAGGGTAACACTCGCGAGAAACACAGGGATAATATTTTTAGGACGATTGGCTTCTGCGTTGACGAGGAACATCGCGTCTTAGCGCGTCGGTAATTTATTCATTAAAATATATTCGGGCAAGCGTCTGTCGAGTTACGGTGATTCACCACCCACTTCAGGCGGTTCAATTGATTAATCGCGCGCGTCTTACAACGATAATACTGTGAAAATAATTACTCGAAATTCTGGAATTTTACAGCCGCTGGGACGCCAAAGCGGCGTCCCGGCCGGACACCGTCCGAGGTGCCAAAATTAAGTGACTCTTAGTTAATTGGCTGTAAATAGATTATTAATAAAATAACCGCGTCGAGTCGCGGGTCGAGTCACAAGTCAAGTCCTCTTATCTTCTGTTCAGCTTCTACTTATAGCTTCGTCTAATCTCACCATCCCGTGGTCTAATGGACCTTGTCTAATGGATGCCTGGCCACTTATGTTTAGTTCAACGATTTGATAACGCCTCGAATTTTTCAGGATATGACTTTCGCAATTCGGTTGATTCATCCGGCAACTTTGAGGCTTCGCAATATTATGACCAGGGAAGAAAGGCTGTCGTGACTCAGTATCCGAATCTCTCTTATACTCCAAATTAACTATAGAAAAATAGCAGTTGGGCTGCAATAACAAAAATTAAGCTCCAGCAATAGACCTATTCGGTGAAAACGAGAGAGACAGACTTATACAGAAATCTGTGTGAGAAAAGAGACACAAAGTGAGTTGCGCGCGCATCTGAACGACCATCTAGGGAAATTCAGCATGAGGTTTGCGCTCCTGATATTCCCTGTATGTTTCATTTTTGACGGAGCATGTGGATTAAGACTTCAACTGCCGTCATTTTGACGTTTACGCTAGTGAGAATCCACTGATGAATGATGAGGTGACCTCCACTCAACATGGAACAAGATGTGTGCCAGGGCTACCCCTCCAAAGGAAGGAGAGGCAGAGACCGTGTAACCGCAAAACATACAGGTCAGCAGCATTCCCACCTATTACAGAACATGTATCACGGGTCAACCTCATGGAAGAAGCTTTGCATCCTTTGTCACCGACAGCAACTCTTCGAGGGCCTAGAGAACTACGACCATGATCTGTAAGTGCTTCCAGAAGGTGATAGTAGCCGACCACAGGCCGACCTGTAAGATTTTGTCACACTATCGCGGACAGAAACACTCAAGGAACTGGGGAGTCTGGGAGCTACTAGGTACTGTCCGTGTTTTCCGCGATCGGGGACTTCTAATCTAACCACATCTTGTTGCTTTTAACCACTCTTCTTTCAAGGTGATGTTTGCAGGGAGCATACATTGTATGTCCCCGGGATCACGCGTATGTACCGTACACTTATCACCTCAACTGTTTGACACTTTGACTTTGATTTTTCGAAGGATGTCGTTTTTCACCATTTCACCTGCACCGTTATCATGGCACCGAGTCGTGCAGATGCGCGCGCAGACCAGGTAAAACTGAATGGGTGTATTACTCAAAAGAAAATCCCGAGTAGGGGGAAACTAGGCAAATGAGGCTCGGTTTGCCACAGTTCAACATCAGCAACAGCGCAAACAAGAGTGAAATGGAAACAACACCTGCAAGTGCTGCGGATCTCAACACGTCAAGGGGTGTATTGTCCAGCCTTTGGAAAGAAATATAATATTTGCAGTAGACTAAATCATTTCAGTCGTCTTTGTAGAAGTAATATTCATGTAAACTACGTTGAGGGCAAAATTGAAAAAATGTAGGGTGTGGAGAGGAGCGTCACAGATTTGAAGATCTTTTTCTTAGAACTTTGAAATGTTCTGTTGCCAATAACGGTTGGTACATTGATGTCAAAACAAATAATAGTAATAAAAGAGTGTGTAGTAAATTAGACACTGGAGCTCACATCAATGTCATCCCAAATCACATCTATCAAGCGATGCATTTAAACAAAACAATGAATTTGTTAACAATAGATGATGTAACGATTT
Source organism: Anaspis maculata (assembly GCA_949128115.1). Taxonomy (NCBI): domain Eukaryota; kingdom Metazoa; phylum Arthropoda; class Insecta; order Coleoptera; family Scraptiidae; genus Anaspis; species Anaspis maculata. The sequence continues at coordinate 85,542,321 of OX421964.1, read as the reverse complement.
ATAGTGGGTTGAAATCAGAAGTTGAAGTGTAATTTTGAAGTCCAGGGCAAAAACATCAATTTTTTTTTTTTGTTATTAACACAAAACCAGACTTTACCAACATAGAGACTTTCTTATGAGCAAAAGAATGGGGAATAAGTTACAATGGACAGAAATGCAAATTTAGAGTGACAGAGGTGAAACTCCTGTCACATCTAAAAAAAATTGCCGACGATGGGCATCGAACCCACTATCATTTTGAATATTGGATCGTAAAACTTTTGTCCAGTCAATGTAGCCATTCGTCCCATAGTGCTACGGTGCAATAGCAACCCTATCACGGAATACCGTAGTCGTTGGAAGGTCACCATTTGCCATTTTTGTCTCAGATGTTATTGAGCTATAACTTGTGGCCACCCTTTTGTTTTTCGCCAACAGAAACTAACCCAACGGTGCGCACTGGGGTGGTTTGATGGTACTGAAGCGCCACAAGTTTTGTTGCTATGGTAGGATGTCGGTAAAATTTGAAAGGCAAAGTTTAGTGTTTTACAAAAAGGTTATAATGAAGTGTTTTTCCAACATGTGTTTTTTCAATAGCGACTCCTCTTCAACCCGGTGCGAACAACGGTCGCAATAGAACCAGTTGATGTCTTCATTCGCGGAATGTTGCAACATGTGCCTTGGCAAATCTTCCTTTCGTTCAGCTCGGTACGAACAATGTTTGCATTGGAACCAGTTGATTTCTTCACTGGCAGCATGCAGCAACTTGTGCCTTGTCAAATTTGAATTTCGTTTAGCTCGGTACGAACAATGATTGCACTGGAACCGGTCGATTCCTTCATTCGTAGAATGTTGTAACATGTGCTTTTTCAAATATGAGTCATGTTTTGCTCGGTAGGGGCAATGGCTGCATTGGAGCCAGTTGATTTCTTCTTTGGAAGCATGTCGCAGCATGTGCATTGTCAAATATGAGCTTCGTTTAGCTCGGTACGAACAAAGCCTGCATTGGAGCCAGTCGATTTCTTCATTCGTAGAATGTTGCAACATGTGCCTTGTCAAGTATTCCTTTCGTTTAGCTCGGTATAAACAATGTTTACATTGGAACCAGTTGATTTTTTGACTGGCAACATGACGCAACATGTGCTTAGTCAATTGTGAATTTCGTTTACCTCGGTACGCACAGTATTTGCATTGGAACCAGTTGATGTCTTCATTCGCAGAATGTTGCAACATGTGTTTTTTCAACGTCGACTTTTCTTTAGCTCGATGCGAACAATGGCTGCACTGGAACCAGTTGATTTCTTTATTCGCAGCATGTTTATTTATCACGTGCCGTTTCAAATGTGACTTACCTTTAGCTCGATACGAACAATGGTTGCAATGGAACCAGTTTATTTCTTCATTCGCAGCATGTTGCAACATGTGGATTTTTAAATGCGCCTTTTGTTTGCCTCTATACGAACAATGCTTGCATTGGAACCAGTTGATTTCTTCATTCGGAGTATGTTTAGACAATATGTGCGTTTTCAGGTTGGACTTTACATTAGTTTGGTACGAACAATGGTTGCATTGAAAACAATTTTCTTCACCTGTACCACGTCTATTATTTACCACGCAATTCCTCAAGTCTGACTTTCGCTTGGCTTTGTGTGGGTGTGAAAAACGGCTGCGTTTGAGCTCCTCGATTTTCTCACTTGAATCATGCATCGGCATGCTCAATCCAATTGCTTCAACATCTTTGATAACAGCCTCTTTTAAATGTGGCGATTTAACGCCTTCAGCTTTTTCTGTCGTTTCTTCTGGCACTCCTATCGGCTCCTTTCCACACATATCCTGATGTTTCAAGAGGAATAAGCTTGAACCTAATTCGTATTTGCAATCGCCACACGAATATCTTCCACGTGCTTCGCAAAACGTTCCATTTTCCTTGTTTCCGGTCTCCAGATTGTGTACTTGTCTGTAGTGTTCGTACAATTCGAACCGATAGTAGCTCTTGTAGTCGCAGCAGATGCACGAAAACTGTTCCGGTTCGAAAATGGCATTGAATAGTTCGGCCGCATAATCGTTCTTGTGGTTCCTCTGAACGTGGTTCTTGAGTTGAAAGGCTGATCCAGTACTATGCAAACAATGTGAACAGTAGTTGTACTCGTCAACAATTTCGGGCGATTTTAACCTGAAAAAAAAAGCAGGAAAATAGACTTGATCGACATTATCAATGAGGCATCCATGCTACCAACTTACATCGTATGATGACGATGGCTACAATAAATCGAGAATTGATTTCAGTTGCAGCATTCAGGAAGAACGATACGTCCATCGACCGTTAGACATTTATTTCAACTGACTTTTGACACCTCCCGTTTTACCAACTGGCAGACAACGTCCAAAAACAAAACTGGAATTTCACTCCTAGAATTTCACAGATCTTGCATCTTGCGCAATAAGTATTTACGTATACCCTCGCGTATACCCCATACACTTTCTATTTTCAGTAGAATGACTTTTTGAAAATAGTAACTTTTTGCAATGAGAAACTCAGAATTTAATGAAAACGACTCCAAGATCCCAAAACCGACCCAAAAATACTTCATTAGAATTTTTTGGAGCCACGAGTCAAATCGACAGCTTTAGTCGCAAGAACTTCTCTGCAAGAAAATTTGTCCCTACATCAATCTGCAGTATTGATCTGCGTGCTAGCAAGACTGTAACGACTTGGTCTTAGGGGGCATCCTTACCACGCGAATAAGTCATCTTGAATCATCAAATCGGAAGAGCGATAAAAAATGAAAAATTCGACTTTCACACTCAAAGATGGCACTCATGTGAACTATCCATCTATCCCACTTCTGACTTATTATTTATCGAGTCACGAATCGCATCAATAGGTACTTGCAAGAACAGCTGGGAAACATTAAAAGCAGTAGGTGTTAAGCTTGTTGTAAGGGTCTACGTCTAGGTTCCCAAAGGAAATCTTCATGGGAACCTTCCCATCCTGCCTCACAGCAATGATGAAGAAATTCATTTGGAATTCATGATCTGTTGTTTTATTCTTGTTATTATTATATTCTATTTGATCTTCAGGTAAGTGGGTACCCATGCGATACCTCAATAAAATCCAATTTTTCAAGATAAAATTTCATATCTAGGGTTGACGCAGCCATCGATGTGTCAGCATGTGTTTCTTCAAGTCCTTCTTGGTTTCGGCTTTAAAAAAACACCTGGTGCAAAGGAACTCATCGATTTCTTCAGCTGCAAGGTGCGTCAGCATGTGCATTTCCAATCGGCTCTTTGCCTTGGCTCGATACGAACATTTGGCGCAACGGAACCAGGCAATGTCCTCATCCTTGGCGTGCGTCAGCATGTGTCTCTTCAAGTTAGCTTTGAACTTGGCCCGGTGAGAACACTGGTCGCAATGGAACCAAGCGATTTCTTTGGCAGCGCCGGTTTCGTCGTGGGTCTGCGCGACGTGTCTGTTCAGATATTTCTTCTCTTTGGCCCTGAAGGAGCACCTGTCGCAATTGAACCAGACAATTTCCTTGGCCGCGGCGTGCCTCAGCATGTGACTCTTCAAGTACCTCGGCCACTTGCTGCGGTAAGAACATTCGGGACAGTACGTCCATTCGATTTCTTCAGCCGGGGCGTGCGTCCTCATGTGGATCTTCAAGCTCGTGCTTTCTTTGGCTCGATAAGAACACTCGGTGCAGTTGAACCAAGCTATTTCTTCAGCTGCAGCGTGAGTTAGCATGTGCCTCCTGAAGTGCGCTTTGGTTTTGGCCCGGTACGTACATTCCGCGCAGCGTAACCAATTGATTTCTTCAGCTGCAGCGTGCGTCAGCATGTGCATGTCCAACCGGTCCTTTGTCTTGGCTCGATACGAACATTTCGCGCAACAGAACCAGTTAATGTCTTCATCCTTGGCGTGCATCAGCATGTGCCTCCTCAAGTTTGCTTTGAGCTTGGCTTGATGAGAACAATGGTCGCAATGGAACCAAGCGACTTCTTCGATTTCTTTAACGGCAGTGTGAATCCGCACGTGCCTGTTTAGGTTCTTCTTTGCTTTGGCCCGATAAGAACACTGACCGCAATGAAACCAGTCGATTTCTTCGACCGCAGTATGTTTGTGCAGCATGTGGCTTTTCATATATCTCGGTTGTCTAGCCCTGTAAGAACATTTGGAGCAATAAGCCCATTTGACTTTTTCAGCTCGAGTGTGAGTCATCATGTGCCTCCTCATAACTGGCTTAGAATCGCTCTGGTACGGACAATGAGTACAATAGAATTTGCTCAATTTTGAATCGATCGCTTTCAAATTGCCTGGTTCTGTACAAAATTCAGATTCTATCACAGAACTGACTAAATAAATGGCATCTGGTGTTGGAGGTGCCACTTTACATAAATAGTTATGTTTACAGAGAGATAACGATGAGTGACTTTTATATTTGCAGTGTTCACAGGGGAACATTTTGAAGCCTTCGAAGAAGTTACTTTTTTTAACGTTATCCCCAATACTTCTCAAATGTTGGCTTACGAAGTGTTCATATAGGCCGAGATTGTAGTGAGTTTTGAAACCGCAGATGGAGCAAAGGTGCTGTTCTGGTTCCGCGATGGCGTGAAATGGTTCGGTTGCGTACAGGTCATCTTTGTGGTTCCTCTGGATGTGACGGTCGAGTTGAAAGGGCCAGACTACCTGATGCGAACATTGCGCACAACTAACCTCACTTGTTGGCAAGCTGTCGCTTTGTTCTGTCAACGTGCTCATGTCCGGAGGTTTTTGTTTCTTTTTAAGTCCTGAATTATTTGCAGATTCACAAGCAGCTTTCCTTCTGACTACACGAGACGCAGCTCTGTTGTAACCGGCTTCGGCTATCGTACATCTTGAAGAACCTTCTTCTTGATGACTTGCTCGGTCGGTAAGTCGAAGGATTATTACAAAGAGCCCAATCTGGATGCCGTCGTTTCCGAACAGCTTAAGATGATTTACCTGTAAAACATGGAACAATAAATACTTACAGTGTGCCCCAGGTTTACGTGTTTATAACCTCAAACTTTGAAAAGATTATGAATAAATTGATTCACGGACCGTGTGCCCCAGATTAAAAAAAATCTCACCGTGTAAGGGATGTTTATTACAAACTTGTGTCTCTTGTCAGCTTGTTAACCAAACCATAGGGGAAAACCATAGGGCTTACAGGGATAGGGCACGAGCCGCAAGAATACCTATGCAACTCGCTTGCTGGAGGAACTGCTGGCGCTGGCGCCTTCTACCAGCCGACACTTGAAGCTCATGTGATTCGTCGGAAAAGCTGGGATATTTGGTTGTTTCTACTACTTTTCCTCATGTTTTCGTGCTGATAAATATATTGATTGTTTATCATGTATCATCTCTGTGCTTGGTTAATTTGCAGTTTATTGAGCCTCAAGCTGAAATGAGTCGTAAAATGTCAGTAATGCACAGTTAATTCGTCATTTTCTCGTATGGAATGCTATATTTTGACATTTTTAGGTTAGAATCACCGCCTGCAGACGCGACACTTGTTTGTGCGCAGTGTTCGTATCAGACAGTCTGGCCCTATCAACTCGACCGTCACATCCAGAGGAACCACAGAGATGATATGTACGCAGCCGATCTGTTTCACGGCACCGCAGAACCAGAGCAACACCTTTGTTTCGTCTGCGGTTTCAAAACCCATTACAATCTTGCTCGTTATGAACACTTCGTAAGCCAACACTTGAGAAGAATTGAGGATAACGATAAGAAAAGTCACTTCTATGAAGACTTCGAAATGTTCCCTTGTAAAGACTGCGAATATGAAAGTTATTCAAGGTTATCTCTTTGTAAACATAACTCGAGACATAACTATTCATGTAAAATTGTACCAAAACCTCCAACACCAGATGGCATCCATTCAATCAGTAATGCTGGAAGTTCTGTGCTAAAGTCTGAATTTTGTACAGAACCAGAAAATTTGGAAGCAGTCGATTCAAAACTGACTAGGAAATTCCATTGTGCCCATTGTTCATACCGGAGCAATAGTAAGAAAGTTATGAGAAGCCACATGCTGATGCACATTCCAGCCAGTGAAGTCAAGTGGACTTACTGCCACAAATGTTCTTACCGTGCCAGACAAGCAAAATACATGAAGAGCCACATGCTGTTCAAACATACTGCGGTCGAAGAAATTGACTGGTTCCATTGCGGCCAGTGTTCTTATCGAGGCAAAGCAAAGAAAAATCTGACCCGGCACTTGCTGACTCACGCCGCCGTCAATTGGCTGCGCTGCACGGAATGTCCGTATCGAGCCAAAGCCAAAGCGGACTTCAGCAGGCACGTGTTGACTCACGTTGCGGCTGGAAAAATCGTCTGGTTCCATTGCACCGAGTGTTCTTATCGAGCCAAAGAAAGCGCCCACTTCAAGAACCACATGAAGACGCATGCCCCGGCCGAAGAAATCAAATGGACGCACTGTTCCAAATGTTCTTACCGTACCAAATGGGCGAGGTATTTGAAGAGTCACATGCTGAGGCACGCCGCGGCCGAAGAAATTGTCTGGTTCAGTTGCGGCAAGTGCCCGTTCAAGGCCAAAGAGAAGATATATTTGAACAGACACGCAAGGCTGACCCACGACGAATCTGGCGCGGCCAAAGAAATCGCTTGGTTCCATTGCGACCAGTGTTCTTATCGAGCCAAGCTTAAAGCAAACTTGACGAGACACATGCTGACGCACGCCAAAGATGACGACATTGCCTGGTTCCGTTGTGTCAAATGTTCGTATCGAGGCAAGGCGAAGAGCCGATTGGAAATACACATGCTGACGCACACCGCAGCTGAAGAAATCGACAATAAGTTTCATTGCACCAGGTGCTCTTACAAAACCGAAGCTAAGCAGGATTTGAAGAAACACATGCTGACGCATCGATGGCTGCGTCAACCCTTGATATGAATTTTTCCCTAAAAAAATAACCAGTTTCTTTCAGGTAAGTTATTGCATGGGTATCTACGTGAAGCTCGACTTGAAAATAAAATAGAAATATGAAAAAATAAAATAGAAGAACATAACAGAATGTTTGAGAGATTTAAGTGAAAAATGTATCAAGTGAGTATAATAAAAAAGAAAACAAACAGATGATGAATTCCAAGTGATTTTTTTACTTTGCTCAACTCTACTCCTTCACCTATAGTACAAGAAAGATAGATTTCAACCTCGGAATAAATATGGACGTCGTGAAAATTTGATATTCTGTTCAGAATTGAGTGCTCTACAACATATCCAAAATCGCCAAAAATCGCACCCGGGGGTTTTGAGTTATTGGAGGGGGGGGTAAAAAATTGTAACTTAAAATGGAGGGGATGAAGCCCGTCAATCAATTGGAAGCAAATACGTTATGATTCGACGCACCATATCCCGTTGATACCATTTTGGCACAAAAAGTGTCGATTACTGTTGAAGGGGGGTCGTGGGGGGACGAAGCTCTGCTAGGTGGTCCATTTTGTTTTTCTGGCCATGTAAAACCGATCACGACAAGTTTGGTATCTTTTCCAACTGAATTCAATCTCCTGAACTCGAATCCGATGTGTAAATTTGGATGAAAACAAGTTTGAACAAGTTAACTTGAAAAAACTTGTTTTTTCTTTGACAATTTTGGAGAATTTTTTTTCACTGGTAGAGGTGTTCATCTTCGAAAAATTTTCAGGGGTCATTAGATTGAAGTGCATTCTTCACGAAAACCATCCACTTAATGTATAATCTTGTTTCTCGAGTTCAAAAAATCGATTTGAACTCGAGCCGGCTCGGCGCGTCGTCTACTACTGACCAGAACACTGGAGCATGCACCTTTCAATGAAAATAGCTCAAACCTTCGAAGAAATAACAACTCATCTTTGAAAATTTGATCATATGTGCAGAATTGAATTCTCTATAACATAAACAAAATCGCCATTAATCGCACTGCAGGATTTTGAGTTATTCGAGGAGTAGGATAACATTTTCTCAAGATTCGTGCTCTATGAACTGTTACCTCTCCCCTCAAATAATTTAAAACCCTGCAGTGCGATTCATGACGGTTTTGTTTATGTTATAGGGAATTCAATTCTGCACAGATAATCAAATTTTCAAAGATGAGTTGTTATCTCTTCGAAAGTTTGAGCTATTTTCATTTCAAGGTGCATGCTGTAGTGTTCTGGTCAGTAGACAACGCGCCGAGCCGGCTCAAGTTCAAATCGATTTTTTGAGCTCGAGAAACAAAATTATACATTGAGTGGATGATTTTCGTGAAGAATACACTTCAATCTAATGACCCCTGAAAATTTTCCGAAGATGAACACCTCTAACATTAAAAAAGAAATTCGTCAAAATTGTCAAAGAAAAAACAAGTTTTTTCAAGTTAACTTGTTCAAACTTGTTTTCATCCAAATTTACAAATCGGATTCGAGTTCAGGAGATTGAATTTAGTCGGAAAAGATACCAAACTTGTTGTGATCGGTTTTACATTGCCAGAAAAACAAAACGGACCACCTAGCAGAGCTTCGCCCCCCCCACGACCCCCCTTCAACAGTAATTGACACTTTTTGTGTCAAAATGGTATCAACGGGATATGATGCGTCGAATCATAACGTATTTGCTTCCAATGGATTGAACAGTTTTATCCCCTCCATTCCAAGTTGCAATTTTTTACCCCCCCTCCAATAACTTAAAACCCCCGGGTGCGATTTTTGGTGATTTTGGATATGTTGTAGAGCACTCAATTCTGAACAGAATATCAAATTTTCAGGACGTCCATATTTTTTCCGAAGTTTTGCAGATTTTTTTACTATTTTTCCTGTACTACTATTGCATGGTAAAATCTTCGACCGAGCTATACTTTGAAACCGACTATGGAAAAAGCCGAGGAAAAGGCCAATAATGGGGATTTTTTGGGACTTTGGATATGTTATAGAGGATGAAATTCTGCGTCGATATCAGTCATAAAATTTCATGATTCAATTTTTCTGAGGTTTGGGCAATATTTTTGCCAAGTTTGCTGCGCTATCAGCAAAATTTAAATGATTCAGATTCTTCTCATAAAACACCCAACACACAAAACACAACAACAAAATATGTCATACTGTCAGTCAAAGACAATGAGAGAGTAACGGATTCGGAAAAGGGCACTCAGTGGAAGAACTCAGTCGAAGAAACCCCTGAGTTAAGCCCTGGGAAGAAGGCTCTCACATATGTAACAAATTATCGATTATCTCGGAAATTATCAAATTTAGGATAGGGTAAAAATGAAAGGGGAGAAAAAAAGCTGTCGAATGATTGAATGAAATAAGGGGCATTCCATTAAAAAAAAGAAAAATGGCATTTTGAAATTTGCGAAGTTCGAAAAAAAATTCTGAACCCTGTATCACTGATTCTGAAGTTTTTTATCATGAAATTATTCACTTTCTATTCGACTATTGTTGCGAGAAATTCCATTCCTTGATTGCAAAGAACGAGGCTCCTACGATTTTTCAAAACGAACCTTGAAATAACAAAAAATTTCAATTTTTAAATTTTAGTTGGTAACACTGCCACAAATTGAAACAATAAAAATACGCTTGTAATAAAGCTTGAAAAGCTGAACAAGAAAACAAAATCAAAAGTGGGGCATTTCATTTAGAAAAATCTTTGTTTTTGTTATAGCGCAAAAATGGAACACCCTGTGAGTTTAAAATAATTTCACTAGTTAGAACTTTTCAAATCAATAATTTTATGTATTACATCTTTGTCTCTATATCGTAAGGGAAGGGCGCTAGGAAAGCCCGACGCACTGTTATTGCAGGACCCTGTATAATTACCTGGACAGTGGATTAGTTATCTACTTTAGCGGGCTAATATTTATTTATGGGGAACTATAAAATGTTCCGAAGCCTTTTCGCGTTGGTCGACTACGGCGAGCACCTTTGTAGGTTTTTGTTAATGATGAGTTCACTGTTCACTTGCTACAAAACAGTAGGAACGAGGCTCACTCGAGGTCTTTCCATGAAAGTTTTGAAGGTCCTATTAGGGAACAATTTAGAAAACTTATTAGCTATTCTACGGCTCGATACCAAGTTGGGGCTGAGACCGCCGTAAGTGCGGTTACTATAGCAACGGCCAATCAGACCGCTCTATTTGGCAAGTTACGCCGTCCTAACTTTTGCGCCTGCAACTTGGTATCGAGCCCCTAGTTAACAGCGTTGAAGTAAGACTAGGTATAGGATAGAGCGCCTTGATCTAGCCACTTTGATATACAGGGTTGATCAAAAGTCCGGAATAAAATTTATAATTTTCACTATATTTTTTTCGGAAAAAACCGCTCGAACAGGTCGATTTCTAAAAAGGGCAAGCCGTTTTTCCATGACACGTGTCATAATTCACTATCAACCTTTGGCCCCTAATCACCCTTATTTTTTTTAATAGCACCCTATGGCTTGGGGGCTAGTTGAAAAGCTTGTCAAAAACTGTATACAGATCTACCATTGAAAATTAGATCGAACGCTACACCATGAAGTTTTGAGGAACCCCAGGGTTACTCAAAAGTCCGGAGCAAAAACGCTCGAACGGGTCGATTTTTAAAAACGGTTGGTGTTGGTAGGTACCTACTTAAGTCGTTTTTTCATGACACGTGTCATGATCTACGGCCAAGCCAACGCCTTAACCCCTCAGTCATCCTTGGAATTTGTTTAATTTGCACCCTATGGCTTGGGGGGGTTTGTTGGAAAGCGTCCATCCATTTTCAATGGTAGACCTGAATACAATTTTTGACAAGCTTTCCAACAAACCCCCACTAGCGAGCCCACAAGCCATAGGGTGCGATTATAAAAAATACTAAGAATGTCTGTGCCCAGTATCAGAGCTTTGTTGCTTGCAGTTTAAAGGACTGCGAGAATAAGGATTTTCTCCTTTTTTCTTCTCCCATTCAATTTTAGGAGACAAAAAACTCAATCGATGGCATTGCAAGGTCATTGATAGCCTGTCGTTTGGCTGCCTCTGTCATTGAAAAGATGAAAACACTACTTGATACTTGAACCGTCTCTACTTGGTTTTTCACCGCATAAAACAGAGTGTAGTTCAATCAGAAATACGGTGAAACCTACAAAATAGGTTATCAATGGCACTTTTCTCCTTCTTTCGGGTATTGCTGTCATCGATCAGAAATGAAACGTCGTGTGTCAACACATGACCTTGACGATCCATCGTTGTTGCGGATGACGTTACGACAGAAAGGGACAACGAAAGACTTGAAACCTTGGAAAACTGAGGCTGGAAGGGAAAATCCAGCGGCGGTGAGATACCGATACTCGCCCTAGAGAATGACGCTCCCCAAAAACTCCTCCAGATGGTTTCCTGCAAATCTTGCAAGGGTTCTAATAAAGCTTGCAGCTACCGGAAAGCTGAATTGCACTGCTCGACGATCTGTGGCAACTGCCGAGGTGTATCATGCACAAATAGTGCGACAATTGAGGAAGAAACGTACAATTTAGAAACTGCATGAAGAAGTGATCAGTCTAGCAGAATGAAAATACAATGTTTAAAACCGTAAAAAAATCACTTGTATTACTTTGACCAAAAAAATTAGTGGAATAATTATCGAACAAAAGCTCTTTCTTTGGCACCGTAATGCCCACTGTAAGAGGATGGGCACAGATGATGGCAAAACGACGAACACTCATGTGTTGTTTTTTACTGCCCAATTACAAGTTCAGAATTGATAAAAAGCTTTGGTTAGACTACTTTCCAGATCAAATTGCCAAATCGCGGATATGGTTCACCGATACACGGCCCTCAGATCTTCCTGAGTTTATTCTCTTGCTGACATCGTAGTAGAAAATATTCGTTTGGCCTTCATAAATCAATGTGCAAAGTTTTATAAACAATGGTCGAGTTTTAAAGGTGGAAGGAAGTACATTTCTGAGCCAATGTAATCAGACCGGCATATACCTACATCCGGTTTATGTCAAGTAGGCGAGCCGCGCGCGGGTGAGATATAGAACTGTACTAAAACAAATCAGTTTTCTAGACTTCCAAAAGCGTGCCGCGGTTGAGCCAGATATAATATCGTTAGAAAACAGTTTAAGCTTTTCATTCCTTATAAAATTTTTGCGAAGGGTGTTTGGTAAATTTAAAAAAACTTCTGCTGAACAGACTTCTTAGACTTCTTAGCGGGCAAGATCTTCAGAAACGCTGTTATTTAAATTTTGACGCAATAAATAAGTTCAGTGGATACAATTTATCAGAAAACAACAAAATACATGTTGCTCCATTGTTTTCTTGTATCGAAAAACAATGAAATATGCGGAAATATGATTTAACTGACCCTACAAAGACTGTAGGCCGACCTTAACTGACCCTGACCGTACAAAGAATTTTTTTTCAACAGTAAGGCTATAGTCCAGGAATTATAGAAAAAATAGCGAACAAAAATGAAAACTAGCCGGATTTTTGTATACAGGGTGTCCGTTTTTCGAGGCTAAGCATGGGTATCTCGCTTATCTTGAGAGATACAAAGTCGGTTAAATTAGGAAAAAGCTGCGCATTTTCATGACGATCAATGATCCAGAAAGATATTTGACGTATCGATTTTAGTTTTTGAGATATCGTGAAAAAATAGAAATTTGAATTTTTGTTTTAATTTTTTATTCAAAAAACGGTTGGAGGTGGCCTTTTCTAATGAAACATTGTAAAGGCACTTTTCCAAGGGGAATTCAAAGCTGCCAGAATTTTTATTTTAGCTTTCAAAACAACCGAGATACGAAATTCAACTTTTTGCTCTAATGGGCGCCATATTGGATTTTTATATTTTTGAATACGGTATTCTTTTCCGGTTACAACAATGTGACACATGTCACTGTTGAATAAATGTTCAACATTTACATTTTTTTTTATTGTCGGTGCTGATTTTGTTTCCAAGCACTCTTTGAAAAATAAAAAAATAATTTTTTGCTCAAAAGCATGAGTTTAACAGTGGCATGTGACACATCATTGTAACCAGAAAAAAATATTGTATTCAAAAATGTCAAAATCCAATATGGCGCCCATAAGAGAAAAAAAAGTTGAATGTCATATCTCGGTTGTTTTCAAAGCTAGAATAAAGATTTTGGCAACAATGGATTCCCCTTGGAAAAGTGCCTGCACAATGTCTTAATTAGAAAAGGCTAACTTTAACCGTTTTTCAAATAAAAAATAAAAACAAAAATTACAAATTTCTGTTTTTTCTTGATATCTCGAAAACTTAATAGTCCGGACGTTAAGGTCAAAATTTAGGGGGCACCCTTCACTTTTATAACAAGCAATGCCACTTGGCATACCTATTGCCGAGACCATGTTTGACCGATTAAGATCAGGAGCCAAAGTCGTTCATGATGCAGGCGCCGTATACAGGGTGTCGTATAGAAAAAAAGTCAAAAATTCGTATATCATTAACCAAACCAGATGGATTCACGTGAGTAGGCACATATATCCACAATGTATCACTCATCAAGAAAGAGTCAACAGTTTTGGAAAATCTTGAGCGGTTCCTGAAATATTCCGAAAAACTGAATTTTCTTCTGAATATTTTATTTCTCGGTAAATCAGTGAATTTTAAAGATATCGAAGTGCAACTTGGTAAGTTTACGGCGAGTATTGTCATGAATAAAAAACGATCAGGAGCCAAATGCAGGGCCTGCTATTTCCAGAAGTAAGACAGTCAACTTTTTTTTCTTCGTGAGCGCCATCTTGAGTCTCCGTTTTACTCAACAGTTGAAAAGGTGACAGCTGAATGTGAGAATGTTGGCATCCAGTCACCCCATCACGAAAAAGATGGCCTTGAGGCAAGGTGAGGGTGTCTTCATCGAGAAAACATTGTCACTCAAGGTTTTCATGGTGATACGCACTTGCAGCGCCTGTGATGGCTAATGAGAGATTTGAAAGACCAGAGTAAGCTCTTTGTCACAATCCTACATTCATTTTGAGCTGAATTACCAAAATTAATGATGATCGGTCTAAAAGTAAACCTTTGATGGCTTGCTGAACAAAATAGGTGACGATTTTTGGTAAGAAATGCAAAAAAAAATCGGGCTATCATTATCATGTTATCCCTCACGAAGAGAAGGCTGTTGCAAAAACTGAAATAAATCAACGCTGGAATGTTTTGTGAGATTGAAGCCTATATTCTTGAGGCAATAAATGTTGTACACATGCGTTCGGTTACCAGAGAGAAGACATGGAAGGCGTGCATGCAGAAAAAAAATCCAAAATCCTTATTCATATATTTCATTCAGAAACCCACCAAAAGTTGATGACTAACAATATTACATCCATTGAGATTTAGTACCAAAATTCATCATCATCAATCCAGAGACAAAATTTTGGTAGCTTTCTGAAAATATTACGTGGCTCAGAACAGAACAGAAAACTTTCTGCATGCAAGTCTCTCATGTCTTCTCTCTAACAAAGGGACGCATGTGTCCAACATTTTATGGCTCAAGATTATAGGGTTGACTCTCCCAAAACATTCCAGCGTTGATCAGTTTCAGTTTTTGCAATAGCCTTCTCTTAGTGAGGGATGACATGATGATGATTGCTCAATTTTTTTTTGCATTTTCCACCAAAAAGCGCCACATATTTGGTTCAGCAAGCCACCAAAAATTTACCTTTGGACCGATCATCATGAATTTTAGTAATTCAGCTCATAATGAATGTAGGATTGTGACAAAGAGCTCACTCTGCTCTTCTAAATCGCTGATTAGCCATCACAGGCGTTGCAATGCGTATTACCATGAAAACCTTGGGTAACACTGTTTTCTCGATTAAGAGACCTTTATCTTGCTTCAAGGCTATTTTTTTCATAATGATGTAACTGGATGTCAACTATCTCACATTCGTTTGTCACTTTTTCAACTGTTGAGTGAAGCGGAGGTACAAGATGGCGCTCACGAAGAAAAAAAAAGTTGACTGTCTTACTTCTGGAAATAGCTGGCCCTGCATTTGGCTCCTGATCGTTTTTGATTCATGACCATACTGGGCAGAGGACTACCAAGTTGCACTTCGATATCTTGAAAATTCACTGATTTACTGAGAAATACAATATTCAGAAGAAAATTCAGTTTTTCCTTAATATTTTAGGAACCGCTCAAGATTTTTCAAAACCGTTGACTCTTCCTTGATGAGTAATATATTGTGAATATATGTGCCTATTCATGTGAATCTATCTGGTTTGGTTAATGATATACAAATTTTTGACTTTTTTTCTATACGACACCCTGTATACGACGCCTGCATTGCTTGCGACTTTGGCTCCTGATCTTAATCGGTCAAACATGGTCTCGGCAACAGGTATGCCAAGTGGCATTGCTTGTTATAAGAGTGAAGGGTATTATGCCTCAACATCCGGACTATAAACTGACAAGTCAAATATCTTTTTGGATCATTGATCGCCGTGAAAATTCGCAACTTTTTTCTAATTTAACCGACTCTGTATCTCTAAAGATAAGCGAGATACTCATGCTTAGTCTCGAAAAACGGACACCCTGTATAAGCTCAGTTAAGCATGTAGTTCAACATACTAAAAATCCTCAAGAATCCGGTGTGAGCTTCGGCCGTTGTGGCTTCGAAAAGAACTTGAGGATCAGTTTTTTGTGTTCATCTCGTAAACGATGACACTTGGAGGAAAAGCACTTGGATCAAAATTGTTGGAAATTGTGTTGTCTACAAGAAAGGTCCTTACATATTCCATCATCAGTCCACTCCTTCTTCGTCAAAACACAAGAAAAGCTAAATAGTCCAGATGCTCGATGCCGAATACTGTACGGACCTTGAGTTTTATGATGGCAAGGTGCTACTTGGTAGAGGTGTTGTTCGATCTATTCTCTTTTGATTGAAACTTAATGCCATCAATACCAACTATGTCGGCGGCATATACAGGGTGACATAAAAATGAAAAGTTGAACAAATGTACCTCAAGAACCAAAATAGGTGAAGACATGTAAATCGCCAAAAATATTTCTAATTTCATGACCATGAAGTCGTCGTAAACTTGAATCAAATATAATGATCCATTTCCGAAATATCTTCAAAAGACTGAAGTCGTTACGAAAAAAAAAATGGTTTTCCGTATATCTATCAGTAATTCTTCAGATATTAAATCGAAACTTGGTGTTTTGAATCGAAACAATGATAAATTACATTCAAAATGAAGTTACAGTGAAAAGCCTTCTCTAGGTCAACTACTTTTAGAAAAAAAACACAGTCAACTTTTTTTCTGATAAGTAGACGGAAATAATTGTTTTTTGGTAACAACTTCAGTCTTTTGAAGATATTTTGAGAACGGCTCAAGATATTTAATTCAAGTTTACGACGACTTCATGACCATGAAATCAGAATTATTTATGGCGATTTACATGTCTTCACCTATTTTGGTTCTCGAGGTACAAATGTTTAACTTTTTATTTTCATTTCACCCTGTATATGCCGCCAGCATAGTTCGTCTTGATGGCTTCAAGTTTCAATCAAAAGAGAGTGGATCAAACAACACCTCTACGAAGTGACACTCCGCCATCATAAAACTCAAGGTCCATACCAGTCTTCAGCATCGAGCATCTGGACTATTTTTATTTTCTAGTGTTTTGACGAAGAAGGAGATGACTGAGTCCGGTTCGATTATGCTACGGTGCGCCTCGCGTGTTTGAACGTCCTTGCCTTTTGACAAAATTGTGGTGTTTGGCCCGCGAGTTTTTCCTAGTGTTTTTTGGATAACGTCCTGGATGGTCCACTGAAGGGATAGATCGCCTTCCCATCATTCACGGTCTACCGGAAAAACGGCTGAGTCCAATTTATTTTTCAAAACTTGCATGAATTTGATATAAGCAGGCACATTATTATCTTATCGCACCGACAACAAAAAGGCCGCTTCTTCCTATAGTGCTTTTTGCGCTATAGGAATGGACTGTTGTTGTTTATATACACGAAAACTATTTTCTATTCTTGTTGATTGAACAAAAATCTTCAATCAAAACTAAGGCCCTGGTCACAGGAGCCAAAAAACTCAAAATGTCACAACCCCAAAACAGAAATAACTCCCAACAAAACTCAAATTCACCAAATAAAAACCTATCGTACTCTAGCGTAGCTTCAATAAATACAATGTTTCCAAGCAAGGACTTGGCCATAGTCCTTGATGTCGTAGATAAACTAAAGTTAAGAGACTACGTAGTACCAATCAGCAAGCTTGTTGGTCCAAAACAAATCACATTTGCATCGCGAATTTCAAGAAACCGCATCTGCATATTCTTGTCAACCAAACAGAATGTCGATGAAATCGTGAATAACCACGGGAAAATTGAGATTGAGGGAAAAATTGTATCAATTCGAAGGCTTATTTCACCGGCTAAGAGAATCATTCTGTCCAATGTTTGCCCAAACATTCCCCACGAGCTCCTCGAGAACGCTTTGAGAGATGTTATTATTATTATTATTATTATTATTATTATTGTACTGCACCCAACAGGCAAAAAAGCCCAGTTAAAGGGTGAGGGATACCAGAGACAAAACCGAGAGGGGGTACATACTTAGGAAAAAACCTTCGCTCTTATGTCGGACAGAGAACAGTTGAAGAGATCAACCTCGCTCTCATAAGCAGAGTAATTGACAATCATCTGATAGAGAGGAGATGCCACTAGGATGTTGGTTCTAGCTGTGGGAAGGTGGAATAAACTGTGTGATCTAGAGGAAAGCCGAGGAACACTGAGACCCACAGCACCAAGAAAATCAGGGCAATCCAACGTGTTGCTAAATAGACCAAAAAGAAAATGGATTGACTGGAACACTCTTCGAGACTTCAAAGATGACAGATGTTGGCTGCGAACCAATGTCAAACATGACATTTCTCAGAGCCAACATCGAAGATGACGAACTTTCCCACATTTTGAGTTTCAGACGCCAAATTTACATCAAGCCAAATGAAGATCTTGAGCTTCCCCCATTTGTTACCATCACGCAAGACAACACCGACTATAGAATTTTTATTGGCACGGGTGAAATGCTTTGCTTTTTATGCAAAGAGTTGGGCCACAAAGCCGACCAATGTCCAAACTTGAATATGTCCCAAACAGAACCTGAATCTCCTCCACTGCAAAACCGAAGCACAATCGAAACAATAGCTGACGTACACTCAATAATTAATGCTGACGATCAACAGATTACAGAAACAAACCATTCTACGGTAACAATTGTAACTGAAAATTCAAAAACTCCTCTCTTCTCTACCGAAAAACCACCAAACAAAAGACCAGCATCATCTACCCTCAACAGCGGATCTACCGAAAGTTCCCCACAGGGATCCCCACTACCAAACGACGACCATACTGGGGATTTTCAGTTTGCTAAACCGAATTCCAGAAACAACAGACACAAACTCAAATCAAAAAAAATCAAAAAATCTTCTTCCATAGAAAACGTTTCACTAACTTCCAAAGAAAACACAGAAACAATAAAACAAACGATACAGGAAAACCCAAGCAAATACATTCTCACCTCAGATCAATTCGAGTCCTTTATTGAACAATGCACCAATGGTAAAGATCCACTAAAAACAGGTCTTTCCTTCACTGACAATATAGTTGGTCTCATCGATATGATGAATGACATTTACCCCTGCCTAACAAACCGACATGCGAAAAGCAGATTCACAAGAATCTGCAATAAGTTGAGCCAGTCTGCTGACAATGTTGAAATATCAGACCTCTCTCAGTTTTCTATTGATCCCAGCGATTCTGAGCGATCCGAATACTGAAAACCACCACTCAACCTGACAACAAACAAAAATGGCGTCTGTGATTCAGTGGAATTGCAATGGTTTTTACACCAGATTTACTCATATCCAACGCCTGATCAGTGATCACAACCCCTCAGTACTATGTTTACAAGAAACAAACTTCAAAGGCAACCACAGCCCTTCATTAAAAGGGTACAATACTCTCACAAAAAACCGAATCACTCAACAAATTGCCAGCGGTGGTGTCTCAATTTCAATCAAGAAAAATCTACATCATGAGGAAGTTGTTATCTCAACTAATTTGGAGGCAATTGCTGCCTCGGTTTGGTGTCCCAGCAAAATCAACATTTGCAACATATACTTACCTCCAAATACAAATCTCGACTCCAACGAACTGGCCAACCTAATCACCCAAATCCCCCCTCCATTCATCATAGTCGGCGATTTTAATGCCCACAACATTATGTGGGGATCACACTCCAATAGTCTCAGAGGAAGAGAAATTGAAAACCTATATCTCAGAAATCCGTCCTTATTTCTGCTAAACAACGGCCAACCTACTCACTTCAATTCATCATCCGGCAGCTTCTCTAGCATAGACCTAAGTTTCAGCGATCCACGCAGTGGCCCCGCCCTGTGCTGGACAGTTCTGCCAGAACTATATGACAGCGACCACTTTCCCGTTGCAATTTCTTATCAAAAAAACAACTTCAGTGACCCCAATAAACCTTTTGAAAAATGGAAAGATAAAGGAGTTGATTGGCTGGCTTATCAAAACATGGTTGACGAGAAATTGTCTACTTTCTCCCTCCAGGATGACATCAATGATAACGTTCAAAAATTCTCCAAGATCATAACCGAAGCAGCCGAACAATGCATCGGGAAAAAAACTGTTATCACAAACCACAACCCAGTGCCCTGGTGGAATCCTAAATGCAGTCTTGCCGTCAGGGAATCCAAAACTGCCTTTAACAGATTCAAAAAACACCCTGACGTCGAAAATCTGATCGCGTTCAAGAAACATAGAGCAAAAGCCAGGTTCGTACTGAAGGATGCCAAAAAGTCATCTTGGCAAAATTATGTCTCCACTCTCACTAGTTCCACTCCCCTGAGGGAAGCCTGGTCCAAAATTAACAGAATAAAGGGCCTCAATTGCAACCCCTCTTCCATAACAGCGCTAAAAGACGAAAGTAACAATCTGATTACTTCTAACGACGATATTGTGAATCTACTAGCAAATCAATTCTACAAGCACTCCAGCGACAACTTCTACTCGAATGAATTCCTGAAAATAAAGTCAGAAAAAGAGAAGATCCCACTCAATATGAACAACGTCGAAAACCCGGAACTTAATGTTCCACTGCGGAAATCCGAATTGGATGAAGCCCTCAAAAACTGCAAAAATTCAGTCCCAGGCCCCGACTCCATCCCCTTCACTTTCTTAAAAAACCTATCCGACGCTGCAGTCCAAACTCTCCTAGACATCTTCAATTTTATATGGCAGCGACAATGTTTCCCTGACTGCTGGAGAGAATCCACTGTAATTCCCATTCTCAAACCCAATAAACCCAAAATCGAACCATCGAGTTACAGACCGATATCTTTGACCTGCACTATGTGCAAATTACTCGAAAAAATTATCAACAACAGACTAAAATGGTTTCTTGAGGTAAACAATCTACTGTCCAACCGCCAGAGCGGTTTCAGAATAGGTCGATCAACCGTCGATAATATGGTCCTCCTGCAATCTGAAATCTCAGAAGCCTTTGCTACCAATAGGAATCTAGGAGCGGTGTTTTTTGACATTGAAAAAGCATACGACACAACATGGAGACACGGCATACTGTTGAAACTTTTGAAGTGGAAGATCAACGGT
Organism: Anaspis maculata; assembly: GCA_949128115.1. Classification (NCBI taxonomy): domain Eukaryota; kingdom Metazoa; phylum Arthropoda; class Insecta; order Coleoptera; family Scraptiidae; genus Anaspis; species Anaspis maculata. The sequence continues at coordinate 85,521,713 of OX421964.1, read as the reverse complement.
AACATGGTCGCTTTCATAAAAAACTTCCTCTCACACAGAACTTTCAGAGTGAAAAAAAATAATGTTCTATCTAAGCAATTCTTCCAGGAAAATGGCATCGCTCAGGGTTCAATCGTCAGCGTCACTTTATTCCTTGTTGCTATAAATGAAGTCCTATCGAAAATCAAGCTGCCTGTTAGAGGCGCTCTGTACGCCGATGACCTCGTGATCTTTTGTAAAGGCACTAATGGACGAGAAATACAAACTCTGCTACAGGTAGCCATCAATGAGATCGAGGAGTGGGCTGTGCAGTCGGGTTTCAGATTTTCTCCTCTGAAATCTAAGGTAATGATATTTTCCAGAAAGTACAAAATAAGCCCCCTACCTCCCATTAAAATATACAACACGGAGATTGAACAGGTTCAAGAACTGCGATTTCTTGGTCTCATCTGGGATACCAAACTAACCTGGAAACCCTATGTTGAACAACTAAAAGCCGAATGCGCCCAAAGGTTAAACCTGTTGAAGACTATTTCTCACCATCACTGGGGTTCAGAAGAAGCTCTTCTTCTGACTGTTTACAGAGCCCTAATCAGGTCGAAACTTGATTATGGGTCGATTGTATACTCATCTGCGTCGAAATCAACCTTGAGGAAATTAAACTGCATAGCTAACACTGCGATCAGAATGGCTACCGGTGCCTTTAGGACCAGCCCAATAGAATGTTTGCTCCAGCTTGCAAATGAACCCCCTCTTGATATCCGAAGAGAATCTCAAACGTTAACATACTCTGCCAGAGTAGCAGCCTCGAAAAACAATGCAGCGTACCACTCAGTCTTCTCCACAAAATACCACCACATTTTCCAGTCGAAACCAAGACTCACTCCCCCATGTCACTACAAGCTCAAATCCATTCTAAACTCTCTAAGCTTGATCCCAACAGAAGTTTGTTCACCACAATCAAATAAGGGTGCACCATGGACCTTCTCTTTCCCAACTTACCACACCAGCCTATCCAGCTACCCCAAACACTCCACTGCCCCTGTCATCCTTCAGAACTTACACAAAGAAATCATAGCTTCGAATCAAGGTTCCTCAGTTCTATATACAGATGCATCTAAAGGCAACAACGGCGTCGGAGTTGCGATTGTGACCGCAGCCGACTCCTACAACTACCGTCTGCCCAAATCTACCAGCATTTTCTCAGCAGAACTGTACGGAATCCTTCGAGCTTCAAAAATAGTACACGCGAGCCCTCATTCCAAGTTTTTAATCTGCACCGACTCCTTAAGCTCAATCCAAAGCATGCAAATCATATACTCCACAAATCCATTAGTGCAACAAATACAACATACTCTTTCATCGGCAATAAAGCAAAACAAAGAAGTAATTCTGAGCTGGTGTCCGTCACATGTCGGAATCCGGGGAAATGAAAAGGCTGACCAAGCTGCCAGTGAGGCGGTAAATTTACCGGAGCACACTAATTTCAAAATCACTGAGTTTGACTTGAAGAATCATTACAAAACAGCTATTCGTGAAAAATGTATCGGATCCATGTCCAGCTATAGACCACTCACAATCCAGATCAGTCCAGCCATCCTGAGGATCGTAACTAAAACCGTCCCAAACCGAAGGGAAGAAACAACACTAAATCGTGTACTAATCGGACACACGCTCATGACACATTCCTTCATTTTGTCAAAAGAAGAACCCCCAGGATGTCTATACTGCAATGAGGTTCGAGTCACTATTCCTCACCTTTTGTTCAACTGTCAGGGACTTTTGAGACAAAGACAACGGGCAGGGTTTTCAAATGAAGTTTCCCTTACTCGGATGGTCACTCAGAATGGCAATTTTGGTGTGCTGATGGATTTTCTGAAGGACTCTGGCATTTTTGACCTGATCTAAAAACAAGACCATCCTCTAATACCAGTCTAATACTGCAGACTCCCCAAGCATCTTCAAGCCTCCCAACATTTCCACTCATACTTTTTTCTACCAAGTCTTAGCATTCTCTGGGAAATTAGAAATAAAAGTCCAGGACAACCGGAAAACATCTACCTACCGCCCAGTGTTGTTGGACGACTTTGGCGAATAGACCGGTAAAACCCTGATCAGGGAAGAAGCGCAAACAGCTAGCGCTCAAACCAGTTTTGTGCCGGGCCGTCCGACAACACTCCAAAGTTTCCAAACCTGAAAACCAGGAAATCAAGCAAAGACACTGAAACTCAAACCCAACCGTGGGTGCTAATAACCATGCAGTTGATGCACCCTAACAATATCAAAAAAAAAAAAAAAAAAAAAAAAAAAAAAAAAGGAGATGACTGACGATGAAATGTGTGAGGACCTTTCTTGTAGACAATAAAATTTCCAACCATTGCTTTCCAGGAACTTTTTTCCCAAGTGCTATTGTTCACGAGATATACGCGAAAAACTGACCCTCAAGTTCTTCTCGAGGCCACAACGGCCGAAGCTCACACCGGATTCTTGAGGACTTTTAGTATATTGAACTTCATACTTAACTGAGCTTATATACAAAAATCTGGCTAGTTTTCATTTTTGTTCGCTATTTGCGATTTAAACAGCTAACATTCTTGGACTACTAGCACAGAGATAACGACAAATGCTTCCAATATTTGCGTAAGAGTTGTAAGTTTTCATTGAGACAAATATAACGAGAAAGTGAGGGGGTTTAACAGGTCTTTTTACACCTTTAAGCCATCTTTTACCCTTGCACAGATGTGGAGGAATCTGTTCAAAAGTTATGCTGAACAAATGATTTTTAATTTCCAACCTCGTTTCCAACTTTGAAGGGCTACCTTATATCTCCGTTATAATGCATTTTAGATTTTTTTTCCAGGAATAAGTTCCCTTTCATTTTTGATTTTCTAATCTCTATCATATCTTGAAACTATTGCCTCGACTATTGCATCAAAAACTGGACCATCCTGTATAACTGAAACCTCGGTGTTGGTGGGTGCTTTCCGCCTAGCCCCAAGTTTGGTTCACCTGCCATTTATACGCATGTGCAGGTGCCAAAGGGTGCTTTCCATCTACGTGTTCCTACCCGGTTCTGTGCCGTTCATTGGATCACTTAAAATTTTGTGCCAAACTATGAAACCGAGTATGAAACAGTGTTTCGTCTGGTGGTAGGTACGTATTTGTAGGTACCGTCTAGGTGGAAAGCGCTTATTGATGTATCCGCTACCTATGTGCGCTGTGCGCTCGCCAAAAAAGTAGGAGAAGTCGACATCCAGATTGCTCAAGGTGGCGATATACGAAACTGAATAATGCCTATTTGTTTCGTTTACGGCCGCGAGATGTCGCTACTTGACTGAATGCACATAGCGGATAGGTCAGAAAGGAGAATTCGTATACGAAAACTTTTCGAAACGCTCAAGAATCGCTCCCTTGGGGCGCACATAGGGGTATTTGATCAAAAAAGTTGGCCAAAAGTCGAAAAATGAAATAAAATTTTAGGTCAAAATGAACATTTTTTGCATGCAGTATAACATCCTACCATATCATGCCTTGTTATCTTTTACCATTTTATAGATTCTGGTAGCCGTGACATCCTTTGAAATTCAGCCACCGTTAGCTAGTGCGCTTTTTGCTCTTATTGTTACTTTTTGTCACCGGTTTTTCAAATTTGTTTGTAGGTTTATGTAAAGTGAAGCATATCGATTTATATTGGCTTCACAAATAGAAGGTTAGTACTTATGATCCATCGTAGTATATTACCCTTATAATCCAGGCCCTAGCAGTACTTCTGTAGGAAAAACGATGTAATCAAAATTTTTCTTTGGAATCGTTAGAGGATCATCCCAGGCCAAATAATCACTCGGGTGCTTTCGCGATTTCTGGTACATTTTCCAGCAATATCGCATCAAAGTTGGCGGCTGGTCAATTCTTCAGTTCGCTGATATTTCTTGGAGTTTTTGCGATTTTTCTCGAATAAAAGTACTAATCTACCCAAAAAACAATTCCGGATCGAATGGTGCTGTTAGATTTTGAGTACTTACGTTATACCGGGTGAAAAAAAAATAAAACGAGTTTTATAATTTTTTTCCAACTTTTTAGTTTCTTGGCCGATTTTCACAAACTTTATGTCAAAAGCTCGCTGACCAGATCGTCTACTCAAATCAATTATCAATATAGCCAAATTATTAATGATCAAGATGGCGGCGGCGGCGAACCCAAATAAAAATGTGTCGTATTTCGAGAATTTTGTTTTGATTTCTTAACTTCGAAAGAACGACACTGATGGTGGATTCTGGAAGACTCAGCTTTCTTCTGCAATTTGGGACTAGATTTACTTGATTCGCACATTCCACTGTGAAAATATCATGAATTAAAGGAAGGTCCTCTTGTAATTTTTTCCAAATTCACAATAAATCAGCAGTTTAAAAACCTCCCGCGAATCCTTATTTCTGAAAGCAATTTCTACACACTTGGTGGTGATCGTAAGCTGTGTGCATAGGCTACAAATACCGTGTTGGTGCATGGCCGAAGTTTCGAAATTTTAGATGATAGATGACGTAAATGGTGGAGGTGCGCATGTCAAATATCGAATATTCTACTTTTTGTTCTCACATGTTCTGAACGAGATTTCTATAAATGGTTGGCTTAATGGTCAGCTGGATAAACACGCAACGAGAGTCAAATGTTGAAAAAGTCGAAATGTGAAACTTTCAAATAGACGACTTTACATCTTTGGAGGAAATAAAACTGTTCTATCCGTTGGTCCAGGAATTTTGGCTGTTAAAATCGCAAATAGCGAACAAAAATGAAAGCCAGCCGGATTTTTGTATATAAGCTCAGTTAAGCATGTAGCTTAACATAGTCAAAGTTCTCAAGAATCCGGTGTGAGCTTCGGCCGTTGTGGCCTCGAGAAGAACTTGAGGATCAGTTTTTCGCGTATATCTCGTGAACAATGGCACTTGGGAAGAACGTGCTTGGGAAGAAATTGTTGAAAATTATATTGTCTATAAGAAACGTCCTTACACGTTCCATCGTCAGTCCACTCTTTTTTCGTCAAAACACAAGTCTAATGACTTTCTTCGTCATTATGACTTTTTTTACTTTTGTTTCAAGTATTTGAACATGGCTCATCAAATATTCCATCATTAGTTCTTTTTTTTTGGGAAATTGTTGTTTTAGTAACAGTGTCGGAGGGTGTCGCGCAGAAATGAATATGGTTCTTTATAGACCAGCTCATTGGCTATCCAAAACAGTAAAAATATCACCCGCGAACACACGCCATCAAAAAATATATAAGTAATAAAAATAATATATTTTCTTATTTATATGTATAAATACATTAATTTTTAACGGGTGAAATTCATCCAGTTTCAAATTTAGAAATGTTATTAAGTAATCCGTTTTCTTACCAGACACAGAAGAACATATGAAGGAGGTAACCAGAAAGAAAGAAAAGCAAGAGTGTCTCCATCTTCCGGTTACCTCCTTCATACTTATATAAAAATAATAAAATACTAAAAAAATACCATTTTTCTATAACTAGAATTTTTTTTTAATGGCGTGTGTTCGCGGGTGATATTTTTACTGTTTTGGGTAGCCAATGAGCTGGTCTATGAAGGACCATATTCATTTCTGCGCGACACCCCCCGACACTGTTACTAAAGCAACAATTTTCCAAAAAAAGAACTAAAATGGAATACTTGATTACACATGTTCAAATACTTGAAACAAAAGTAAAAAAAGTCATAAGGGTAATATACTACACCGGATCATAAGTACTAAATAACCATCTATACTGACGGACAAAATTAGCGTTACACTTTTTTAAAATATTGGCGAAGACGAACCCGTCAACTGATTTTCTTAAAATTTTTCGAGGAGCAAGCTTGAAGTGTTTTCTTCAAGTCCACAAACGCGCAAAGACGTGGTCCCCAAGATGACTGAGTTGTACGGTCTAAAAGGTAGAAATGACCAGAAACCATTTTCGTAGAATTTTCCAACACATTCAAGAGTTTTTCCTAATGCTGCAGATAAGGCAGTTCTCACTTAAAATCGTGTCAGTAGGTGGTTCATACCCTTTGTAGTCTTCTTGCATGATTTGAACAACGCAAAATGTTCACCCACTCAGTGTTAGTTCTTTGTTCAATGAGATGAAAAAAATTACGTATGATTTTCAAAAATGCTTTGTGTAATTGGAAAATCTGTTTTTCACGTACTCGAGAAGGTAATGCAGCAGCGAATGGTTGAAAACATTTCTTGTCTCCTTCGCAACCTCTTTATGTGGTAAGTCATTTCCTTACCATCAGCTGATAAACCGTTGTCGAAAGAATCAAAACAATCTCGGTGATACCTCAAGGTTCATTGAAACCTCAGAGCGCCATCGGTTTGGTATCCGACCTTCGAGGTCCTCGATTAACCATAATTTAACACCTTGTTGGTACCCTCTACAAGAATGGTAAAGGAAGCAGATTTTTTTAAACTCGCTCGAAAAAATGCTTTTTCATTTGCCACTTATCTGATCTGTTAACTCAAATGCATAAGAAATCCTCATCTTGTGTTTTGAAGTCAATTTTTGTGACTTCCGTACATCAACTTGCACCCAGTGCAACTTTTAGGATTTTTATCGCATTTTATTTATCGTTCGTCAAGAGAAACCTCGATGCCTTCATTCATCAACGTAATCATGAAAATGCATACACAGTTCCTCAGAGTCACGCAATCAGCCTTTATTTTGGATGTTGCAATGGGTTTCCCAGGTGCGAACAGCCGGTCGGGTTGGCGGGTTGCTATGCTAGAGTACGTGGCTCGTACCCAGGAAGTTTTTAAAAGTTTATTTGTCATCCTGTGCAACCAAAGGAGCCTTCCAAGGACTGGTGGTAACTCGTATTTCGGTAACAAAGATCTACCTGAAGATTTTCAATCCTCGCAATCCTGTCGTAGATAATTTTGCGAAATGTGAATCATACCTTTCATTATCGTAAATTAACAACAATAAATAAGGTACTGCTGCCTGATCCTGACATTGACGCTTGTCAGAAAAAAATATTCAAGCGATACAAAATTACCAACGATAGGATTGCAAGGATTGAAAATCCTCGGGTAGACCTTTGTTACCGGAATACGAGTTACCACCAGTCCTTGGGAGGCTCCTTTGGTTGCACAGGATGACAAATAAACTTTTAAAAACTTCCTGGGTACGAGCCACGTACTCTAGCATAGCAACCCGCCAACCCGACCGGCTGTTCGCACCTGGGAAAACCCATTGCAACATCCAAAATAAAGGCTGATTGCGTGACTCAGAGGAACTGTGTATGCATTTTCATGATTACGTTGATGAATGAAGGCATCGACGTTTCTCTTGACGAACGATAAATAAAATGCGATAAAAATCCTAAAAGTTGCACTGGGTGCAAGTTGATGTACGGAAGTCACAAAAATTGACTTCAAAACACAAGATGAGGATTTCTTATGCATTTGAGTTAACAGATCAGATAAATGGCAAATGAAAAAGCATTTTTTCGAGCGAGTTTAAAAAAATCTGCTTCCTTTACCATTCTTATTGTAGAGGGTACCAACAAGGTGTTAAATTATGGTTAATCGAGGACCTCGAAGGTCGGATACCAAACCGATGGCGCTCTGAGGTTTCAATGAACCTTGAGGTATCACCGAGATTGTTTTGATTCTTTCGACAACGGTTTATCAGCTGATGGTAAGGAAATGACTTACCACATAAAGAGGTTGCGAAGGAGACAAGAAATGTTTTCAACCATTCGCTGCTGCATTACCTTCTCGAGTACGTGAAAAACAGATTTTCCAATTACACAAAGCATTTTTGAAAATCATACGTAATTTTTTTCATTTCATTGAACAAAGAACTAACACTGAGTGGGTGAACATTTTGCGTTGTTCAAATCATGCAAGAAGACTACAAAGGGTATGAACCACCTACTGACACGATTTTAAGTGAGAACTACCTTATCTGCAGCATTAGGAAAAACTCTTGAATGTGTTGGAAAATTCTACGAAAATGGTTTCTGGTCATTTCTACCTTTTAGACCGTACAACTCAGTCATCTTGGGGACCACGTCTTTGCGCGTTTGTGGACTTGAAGAAAACACTTCAAGCTTGCTCCTCGAAAAATTTTGAGAAAATCTGTTGACGGGTTCGTCTGTGCCAGTGTTTTGAAAAAGTGTAACGCTAATTTTGTCCGTCAGTATATTTGTGAAGCCAATATAAATCGATATGCTTCACTTTACATAAACCTATAAACAACTTTGAAAAACCGGTGACAAAAAGTAACAATAAGAGCAAAAAGCGCACTAGCTAACGGTGGCTGAATTTCGAAGGATGTCACGGCTACCAGAATCAATAAAATGGTAAAAGATAACAAGGCATGATATGGTAGGATGTTATACTGCATGCAAAAAATGTCCATTTTGACCTAAAATTTTATTTCATTTTTCGACTTTTGGCCAGCTTTTTTGATCAAATACCCCTATGTGGGGCGAGGCGAGCGATTCAGAAATAACCCGTTGCACCCGGCGATCGTCCAACGTCTTCTAGCCTAGCAGCCGGCAGCTACTATTTGAAGAAAAAGAAACACAAGAGCCAATCCTGGAACTTAGGGTTCAAGTAGGTACCTATCCAAAATACTCAGAATCAGAAGTAATAATATAGGTACTTTCCTTTTACAACCTGAACTAAGTATTCTGACCTAAGTTGTTAGTGGTTTCTCACTTTCGCGCATGTGATTTCTCGCTCTTTCTCTCTCTAACTTATAGCCCAGGCGCCATGGAGCAAAAATCAGCTCAATAAGGAAATAATCGAGGAAATAATTGTTTCCTGGCTGGAAACTAGCTTAAAACGATCTGTGTAGCTTAGACTTCGACATACTAATTTCCCCCCTTTCGGAAATGTCGGCGTCATGTCGCCATCATCAACAAGAAGTGCACCAGCGTGGTTTTTGCCGAATATCTTGATTTTGGGCCATCTGACAGCAAAAAATGTAACAAGTCATTTTGAAACCAATGAAATTCCCTACGGAATAGTTTTTAAATGACCTTTCTGCGACCTATGGTTTTTGAGATAGAGCTTCTGGAAGCGAGAGGCATTGTCGTAATAGCTCCATGGCGGAGAACTCCATGGCCACTTGACTCGAAAAACTAAAATGTCGATGTGACAAAAAAATTTCAAAATGAGATTTCTAGAGAATCCTTCATGCTATAGTTGCGGTGATGGTCTTCAACTCTTTCTCTTGGACCGTTGATTACGAATATAGAAAAGTCAAAACGTCACATTGTACATATACAGGGTGTACTTACCCACTAAACATGGAACATTGCATAATATTCGCGCAATATTGATTTAGAATTATTATGTAATATTCCGTATTTAGTTGTCTGTAATATTAGTGGGACATTTCACCTCAAACACTGAACGGTCAAAAGGTTGAGAGAACATCAGAGATCAACATCGCTGCAAAATAATGATTTCAACGTTGCATGGTATTCGCAATTTTGTTTAAAATTCATGTTGAGTTTGGAATAAGCAGGCAACATTGCAGCAATCTAACACATGAATATTTCAAACATAACATTATTTTATAGTTGCAGCAATGTTGCACTGCAATCAAACTGCAATGCATTTGAATTTGCCGCCGCGAATATGGTATATTTTTGTTGATTTTGTTGGTATAAATGCAGAACTAGAGAGTTTCCTGCGTTTTTCTCGACTCCCACTCAACATCAACAAGTCGTTGCTGGCAAGACAAGGACTGTGTTCAGCGTGTGTTTCCTTAATTGTTTTGCTGCAGCTGCCGTGAAGTTGTGAAGTTAAGTTGTCAGTGGAGAACAGCAGTTTGAGAGGCAGATGATGGCTTGGTTTCAACATACAAGGACCCAATACATCAGGAAATAATTGTGAGATGTGGAAGAATTGTGAGAGTGTAGTGAGGAAAGTTAGTTGTCTGTGTTAATTATCACCTATATTATAGTTGAAGCTTTATATTTATGTATATGAAAGTTGAATGAGTTGAGGAATAAAAGTTTGAGTTGACCTCGAATGAGTTCCATTTTCAACCTTCCTTCACATCCGGTAACATTAATAATAAATATTGCTAGCAAAAATCTTGGTCGTCAGATAGGTGTGAGGTGTGTATTTAAAGAAAACAAAAATTTGAAGCTGTGAAAAGAAGGAAATGTGAATTGGCATTTCAACACCATGAACAGGGATCACCATGAACTTGATTTCAGTAACCTTCACTTTTCTGTCAACTTACCAATAAGCTCGCCAATAAGGCTTGTCACATTTCTTTTTGTTTTGTTTTATCACTGACGACTAGAATTTCGAGCTCACCACAGTCAGTATAAAATATAGTGCTTTTCAGTCATTTTTGACAGGTGGTGGAAAGGTATTTGGTGAATAGGTATTTGAAATCTGTTTTACGAAATCATTTTTTCGAATGAAATTCTTGAAAAAGCAATTATAGTGGAATTTCATTGAAATTATACCATACCGAATTCGCAAAATAGATTCCAAATATATCATCAGATGCCTAATCCCTCCACCCGCCAAAATACCTAGCTGAAAAGGACTATACTCACCTCACGTTGCGACAACTAATAATTTCTGGGTTCCTGCAACCTACCAAAGCTATTTTGCTTCAATATTTCTGAGCAATGTTGATGCAACGTTGATCTGGGTCACCAGCTCAATATTGCGTTGCAATGCATTTTGGTGGCCGTTTCGACGTTGCCAGAAGCTTTCAGTAATGTTGCTGGTCCGTAAAGTGCAACATTGCAGATTTCAACGGAATGTTAGTCCAACCTTCTAGCAATCAAACCATGTTTAGTGGGTAGGGAATCAAATCAGATCAGAGAAATTTTACATATTTCTTCGATTTAGCCTATATGCGACACTCTAAGCACCCAACACGAGTTCAATATCAATATGGATTTGCTCTATAAGCTTCACTTGATACACGAAAGAAGTGGTCAGCTCACAGCTTTACTGTAAAATGTTTTGAAGACCCTCTGAAATCATCAAAATATTAAAAATTTACAGTACCAAGGAATGTATATAACAGTATATTATATACCAAGGGACCAAAGTGAATTTTTAATTTGGGGATTTGAACCCAAAGGGCCATCGAGCAACAAACTTCACCCAAAGGATCAAAAATTCACTTTGGTTCCTTGGTATATAATATACTGTTGCATACATTTCTTGCTACTGTAAATTTTGATGATTTCAGAGGGCCTTCAAAACATTTTACAGGGAGGCTGTGAGCTGACCACTTCTTGAGTGTATCAAGTGAAGCTTACAGAGCAATGCATATTGATATTGGACTCGTGATAAGTGCTTAGAGTTTCGCATAGGCTAAATCGAAGAAATATGTCAAATTTCTCTGTTCTGATTTGATTCCCGTAGTACACCCTGTATATGTACAATGTGACGTTTTTGACTTTTCAATATTCGTATCTAATCTACGGTTCAAGAGGAAAAGTTTAAGACTATCACCGCAACTATAGCATGAAGAGTTCTCGAGTAATCTCATTTTGAATTTTTTTTTGTCACAGCGACATTTTAGTTTTTCGAGTCAAGTGGCCATGGAGCTTTCACGACAATGACTCTCGCTTCCAGAAGCTCTATCTCAAAGACCATAGGTCGCAGAAAATTGATTGAAAAACCAAACTGTAGGGAATTTCATAGGCTTCAAAATGACTCCTCACATCTTTTGCTGTCGGATGACCCAAAATTAAGATATTCGGCAAAAGCCACGCTGGTGCACTTCTTGTTGATGATGGCGACATGACGCCGACATTTCCGAAAGGGGGGAAACTAGTATGTCAAAACCTAAACTACACAGATCGTTTTAAGCTAATTTTCAGCCAGGAAACAATTATTTCCTTATTGTTTTCCCTGGCGCCTGGGCTATTAGATCAGATCAGTGAGTTTTGTGGTAAAAGGAAAGCATCTAATAATTAATTTTTCTTTTCTTTGATGCGTTTACGTTACGCTAATAATTTTTTATGATTGCTTGAACCAACTAGTTCAACCAGCAAAAAAAAACGATTTTGCAAAACTGCACGTTCACTGGCTATGAAGATTTCTTCCGGGAAAGTGAAAATTTTCGTCTTCGATCTTTTTTGCGCCCCTATCCTTAGCGCATTCGAATTCAAGCGTACGCCACTGCATTTGACGGATGAACTGTCACTCGCTAGGGCTTCCTAGCTGTCGCTGTCAGCTGGCTCCAGAGTAATATGTCACGTTGACGTTTTGTTTATTTTGAGTTCGAGCAATAAAATGTTCAAATTCACCTCGGTTTTTGAAGATGAGAGCGAAGGGAGCAACGCGTCCGAACCGCCGGACCTCGCCGACGTCCCCAACGACCCCAACCCCTACCTGATATCCGACAAGTCCAAGGCCAAGTACGCCAAAGTTTACGAACGTTTCGAAAAGTGGTTCAAGGAAAACTCGGACGCCGAGTATGTCACGGAAAGCGTTCTGCTGACCTATTTCAGGGAAAAGTCCAAGCAGAACAAGTCTTCGTCGCTGTACGCCGAGTTTTCCATGCTGAAACCGATCATCTTCGACAGGAGCGGCGTCGACATCGGCAGCTTTCTCGAGCTGAGGGGCTTCCTGCGCGAGTACGGCAGCGGCTACAGACCAGAGAAATCGAAAACTTTCACCAGCGAAGAGACGGAAAAGTTCTTGCTGGAAGCTCCCGACGAGGAATATCTGATGATAAAAGTATATAGCAAAACGCTGTAATGTCGCCGGGCAATTTTAACTCGGCAGCTTTCAGGTGGCGTTCATCATGGGCATTGCCGGCGGGTGCCACAGGGCCGAGCTGGCGCGCATGACGATAGACGACATCCAGGATTTTGGATCCACCCTGCTGGTGACGATTCCGGATGCCGAGATGAAAACCTCGCGTACGTTCACCATCATGGACAACAAGGACAATCCGCTGAACATGCTGGAGACGTATAGGAAGTACGCCGGCTTGAGGCCGGCGCACACCACGACGCGCCGGTTCTTTTTGTACTACAAAAGTGGAAAATGTTCGGTTCAGGTGGTCGGTGTGAACACTTTCGGGAGGATTCCCAATCAGGTGGCGACGTACCTGAAGCTGCCGGATCCGGCGTCGTACAAGGGGCACTGTTTTCGGAACTGTTCCGCGTCGATATTGAGCGGCATCGCCGGGCTGAGGGCCAGAAAACGACGGCGGGTCGACATGGGAATGGGAATGGTGGCGTACAGGAATGCGCAGTGGTAAAAAAATATTCTTACCTCAAGTTGCCTTGGTAAATAGGCTTGTAGATGATAATTATTCACAAGTGTGTTGCTGGGCTTCATCCCAAGCAACAAATTAGGGCCAAATTAGGTTAAAATCTACCTCACTATTGGTCAGCGACCAATTTTCAATAGGTCGGATTTACGTTCAATCGACGTCAAATTTAGGTAAGTGGGGAAAAATAAGTGGGTAATTTAAACGTCGAAAATTGGGCACATAGGTCGATTTGACTTATAGGTCAAATACCCTGTTAGTCGGCTGAACCTAAAATAAGTTACATTCTTGGTAATAATAAGTAATTTAAGACCTATTTTTACTAATTTGTGACCTGTGTCTTACAAGACTTGAATAGGTATTATTATCCACTATGGTATTATTTTGGGTTTTCCTGACTTATAGTTGGTCATACGACTTTAAAAGACATTAGTGCACAATAGTGTTGTTGATGTTACCATAGTGACTGAGTTCTGAGTTTCATGGCGGACCTCCGTCCTTCATAGCAAAATATACCTACCTACCTATAGCACAAAACATTTTGCGGACCTCCCTGGTCATAATATTCACACGAAGGAAATATTTTTGACAAATGTGCCTCTTGCACCTCCAAATATTGCAATGCGCCTTGGAAAAATCGATTTTTTGCAGAACTTGCGGAAATAACAACTTGAATTTTTTTTGGTCAATCACAGTTTAGAGCACTAAAATGTTCAGGCAAAAAAACAAGTAATTAAGGGAATACAAAAATCACAGAACAGCTTTTATCGTAATGGCGGACGTGGAACCTGCTGGAGTAAGATGGCGTGTCTGGTGGTATTTCGAGATTTGACTTTCAGGGTAAATTTACTATTGTTTTTTACTTATAGGGAAAATTTCCCTTCGAACAGGGCAAAATTACTTAAAATTCGAACTTTGAAGTCAAAATTGACCTAATTAGGTAAATTTTACCTCATAGTCTACTCATGGTTTTTTTGTTGTTATCGACTTCAGAGTCAACTTTCCCTAAATTACCGATTTGGACCAAATTTCAACTATGAAGACTACAATTTTAAATTACGCGCTCAATAAATCGGAGTCGGAGAGCGATGCTGGTATGTCGATGTCCGCCATTTCTGACGAAAGCGGAGTTGGATTTTGAGCCGCGCCGGTGACACTTTTTTTTAATAGGCGATAGTAACCTGCGGTGTGCCTATACAGCTTAAACTTCTTACTTGGAGGACATTTTCTGCTTTGTACTATTTCACAGCACAGCACAGCAGGTACTGGTAACACTGACAAGAGATGATCTGCATGAAAAACCCCAAACAACAAAGAGCCAGCTCATTTTCTGACCTCAAAAGCCACATAAGACGGATTTCCTTTAAAGTTCACTATAATGGTACTTTTGCCCTCCTTTTGACCAGTGTTCCTTAATAAGTCAATTTTTATAGTAATTCTGACTTCAAAGGCAAATGTTCAAATTGAATAGGTCCGCTTTTTTACTAAAATAACCCTTGTTATTTACCATGACATGACCTGTAAGGCATTGTGTAAAGTTGAAAATTACCAAATTTGGACTAGTATAAAGAGGTTATTCATAACCAGACTTTGAAGTTAAAATTAGGGTAATTTCGAAGTAATTGCGACTACCGTTGATAGCTTTAATCAACCTCAGAGGTAAAATGGACTTTAACGGCGAAAGTCAAGCGAAAATGAACTAATTTTTGCCCTAGATAATGCCTTATGAATTTAAAAGAATTTGAAGGCATTTTTTAGGTGGAATCTAGGTAATTTTTAACTTCCAAAAACTTTTTGAAGTCGATGGTAAATTTAGGGTTTTCGCAAGGTTAAATCTTGGTAATTTTTGATTTAAATAATGACTTTGTGGAGCATTTGTCAGAAGGAAAATTTTATGTCAAATTCATGCATATTTCGCCTTCTTTAGGTCAATTTGACTTTAGCTTGGTAATTTGGCCCTAAATTGCTGCTTGGATGTTTGTTAGGTGTCGGCAAACAGACTTTTCCCCTAAAGTCACTTGACAATCTATAGTAGGTTCACTTCTACTGTGATTCTAGTTGGCTGGGCACATTTTTCAATTGAGCACTGTAGGCTTGCCGCCTTTATACCTGGTGTGAAACTGGCCTCTCTAAAGGTAAAGTCATCTTTCTTATCAAATTGATATTTAAATCTTGGAGAAAACTAACCTTGTCATACGTGGAAATGCGACTAGGGGGGCGCGGGGCTGTGTTACGGTCATTTAGACACCAAAACCGCATGGGGCCGGCTTCAATCTAAGTCATCTTGACGGCGGTCATTCAGGGCTAGCAAAAACTCGCCCCACCAAGCCCCAAAACCAAATCAAATTGCAAATACGTAACTTTGAGCGGCTGGGTTTTTTTGAAATTTGGTATATTTTTACACGAAAACTCTTCTCCGACAGACCGCCGCACAGTGGGCTAGAAATCAACATACGGCGCAAAAATACCATTTCATGAATCTTTTTTGCTACCAATTTTGACATCCCACCTTATAATTGTTACGACATTGTTTTCCAATGTTTTAAGCTATCAGAGGCATCAGAAACATTTTGCGACCAGGTGCGACCTTGGGTTGCAGGATTTTTTTTCGTGAAAAATCGCATGAGGTGTAAATTTGATGGAAAATTGTAAAAATTGCTAAAACCTATACCATTGCCAATATTCACCATTTACCAGTCATCAGTGTTGTACTTTCAATATTTCGACAGCACGAAAAAAGCTGATCCAGAAATATTCATACCAAAATGGGATATTGGAATATACAGGGTGTTCACCTATGAATCATATTCGCCTAGCCCTGAAGACTTCTCCTTGAACATAATTTCAAAAATGAAAAACGATTCTTGTATGATTTTTTCCGTAGGTTTGGAATCTGTCCACAATTTTTTTTGTAGTATATCTCTTACAGGGTGCAAAATCGAAAATTTTCCTAAAATTGGACACCCTGTATTTTGATATAGGAATCGATTCAGATTTTTATCCTGAATATAAATATATATCACACTTGATAAGTTGATAGGTCAGTCAACCAAACTTATATGGAAAAACTGATGAAGTTTGAAAAATATCGAAAAATGATTTTTTGGGGAAAATGAATTCGTTCATAGTTTAAGACTAATACTTAACTCAACCCCACAAACTTGACCTTTCAAAAAAATAATATTTTTTTTCGATACTTCTTGAAACTTCAACAATTTTTTTACATGTGTTTTGTTGCATAACCTATCAAGTGTGATATACAGTGTGATGTCCGTTTTTCGAGGCTAAGCATGGGTATCTCGCTTATCTTGAGAGATACAAAGTCGGTTAAATTAGGAAAAAGTTGCGCATTTTCATGACGATCAATGATCCAAAAAGAAATTTGACGTATCGATTTTCGTTTTTGAGATATCGTAAAAAAACAGGAATTTGAATTTTTGTTATTTTTTATTCAAAAAACGGTTGAAGGTGGCCTTTTCTAATCTAGACATTGTCAGGGCACTTTTTCAAGGAAAATCCAAAGCTGCCAAAATCTTTATTTTAGCTTTCAAAGCAACCGAGATACGACAATTAACTTTTTTCTCTGATGGGCGCCATATTGGATTTTGATATTTTTGAATACGGTATTCTTTTCTGGTTAGAACGATGTGCCACATGTCATTGTTGAATAAACGTTTGACATTTACGTTTTTTTTTATTGTCGGTGCTGATTTTGTTTCCAAAGCACTCTTTGAAAAATAAAAAATTAAATTTGCGCTCTAAAGCATGAATTCAACAGTGGCATGTGACACATCGTTGTAACCAGAAAAAAAAATTGTATTAAAAAATGTCAAAATCCAATATGGCGCCCATGAGAGAAAAAAAGTTGAATGTCATATCTCGGTTGTTTTGAAAGCTAGAATGAAGATTTTGGCAACATTGAATTCCCCTTGAAAAAGTGCCTTCACAATGTCTTAATTAGAAAAGGCTACCTTCAACCGTTTTTCAAATAAAAAATAAAAACAAAAATTGCAGATTTCTGTTTTTTCTCGATATCTCGAAAACTAAAACTGACAAGTCAAATATCTTCTTGGATCATTGATCGTCATGAAAATTCGCAACTTTTTTCTAATTTAACCGACTCTGTATCTCTTAAGATAAGCAAGATACCCATGCTTAGCCTCGAAAAACGGACACCCTGTATATTTATAATCAAGATAAAGATTGAAATCGATTTCTATGTTGAAATACAGAGTGTCCAATTTGAGAAAAATTTTCGGTGTTTCACCCTGTAAGCGATATACCACAAAAAATGTTTGTGGGCAGATTCGACATCTACAAGAAAAAGTATGGAAGAATCGTTTTTAATTTTTGAAATTGTGCTCAAGGGGGAGTCTTCAGCGGTGAAGGGGAGTATAATTTATACGTGAACATCCTGTATCAAGCGATACGGTCCTAGATTAGGTCCAAAACAAGTTTGTAACATACACTCTATGTTTGCCATGCATTTACCCTTACATTTACCATACCAAAAATAGAATTGTGAATTTTTGCGCCTGTTTTTGATTTCTGGCCCACTGTGCGCCGAGGCGATTGTTTTGCCAACAATTCTTCAGAGCCTGGCGTGTTTTTTCGGCTGGAAGAGGCGAAAGGGTTGATCATTCCATAGGGCTCATTTTTTAGACGGAGGACTTGTATATTCTTTAGTTTGAATTGAAGCATCGTAAAGTTGGACTGGTTTCAAGAGGTTAAAAATATTTTTGACAACTGTTGAATGTCAAGGCTGCTTTGATTTTTTTGTCATTGGCGAAAATTAAAAACAGGTCGAAAAATTACTACATTTTCCAATAAAATGGAAAAAAGTGGCAGACATCACGTCCCGCAAAAATGTTCTGTCTATCTGCAGATGAGGAAATGCGCCAAGAATGTGTTTCAAAAGTGGTCCGGACGACTTCAATTTCTCGTTGTAAAATCACAGAAAAAGAATCAGTTAGCTTGACAGAAGCTGAACAAAAGATATATTTGACATAGCAGAGCCCCAGCAGAACAACTGTGATCCAAGCGACCTGGGTAAATCTAGGTAAGCATTGTGGGCTTGCCGCATTCTCACCTGGTGTGAAACTGGCTTCAAGCTATGCTGCCTGTAAATTGACATGACAATGTCGAAATTTTGAAAAAATTGATCAGATCATGCGTGGGAATGCGACTTGGGGGGCAGCAGAAACGTATCACCTCGTTTAGACACCAAAGCCGCATGGGTCCCCTTCGAATTCAGCAGCATTTGGGATTCGTCTTGACCGGCCGGGCAGCGCCGAACAACTCGAATTTGGATTATTAAATTTCTCACATTCAAATCCTGCTGCCCATTGCACACTGCCATGGCGTCCCTTGTGTTGCCAATAATTTCTCAAGCCTTGGCGCGTCTTCTTGGCTCGAGCAAGCCAAAGGGTCGGTGTTCACATTGCGACACTTTTTTTGGAGCGACGGCTTTAATTGAAGCGAGTGAAGCTCTTCTAGCATTCGCTTTGGAAGTGACAACACTGCAATATTTCTACCAATGCTGAGCTACAGTATAATATAAAACTCGCGTCAGTGGTACGAAAGCGGCTATAGACTTGGCTTTGAAGTGTATAGACGGGGAGCTAGCGACGGATTTTTCATATCATTTCAACAAAGCTACAATGTTGATTTAAACATCCCCCTATACCTTCTGATGACCAGAACGAACCTTTCCCGGCTGGCAGCCGGGGCCTTTGGACGTTATTTATAGCTCTTTAAAGAAAAAACAAATTGTATGTGTTCTTTATAACAGGCTATTTTGAGACGTCAAACGATTACCCTGATAGCTCGATTGAAAAAGTGCGAGCGGAATGTCCGCAGCAGCTAGGCTGGGCGCGAGGTCTAACGAGCCATGTCCAAAACGGGCCCTAGTTCGAGACCCACCAAGTCCGGTTTTTTTTCGAAAGAAAATCGTTCCGTTTCATTTTTAAAGCAATCTAAATTCAAAATACTGATTCCATACTGGATTCTTCACTTTTTTCCCATAATTCAGTACAGCGTTCGCTTGTTGAGTACCTAGTCCGTGTGAAAAGTAACAAGAAAAATTCGAAAAGGCGTTACTGAATTATCGGAAAAAGTCAAAAATCCAGTAAGGAATCAATATTTTGAATTTAAATTGCTTAAAAAATAAAAAGGAACGATTTCCTTTAGAAAAAAGATCGAACTCGGAAATCGAGCTATCAGGGTAATCGTTTGACGTCTCAAAATAGCCCATTATAAAGGACACGTACAATTTGCTTTTTTTTAAGAGCTATAACGGCCGAAGGCCCCGGCTACCAGCCGGGAAAAGTTCGTTCTGGTCATCAGGAGATGTAGGGGGATGTTAAAATTAACATAGTAGCTTTGTTGAATTGATATGAAAAATCCGTCGCTAGCTCCTAGACTAGTACTAAAGTACATGAAGTTTTAACAAAAGTGAGTTGTAATTTCGCATCAGTTAGGGTGGGTTTAGTCAGATTATTTAGCCTTATGGTTTAAATTTTACCCGTAAGCGCAGCATTGCTCATTGCCTCTTGTGGTTCAATGAGCGATGCTGCGCTTACGGCTAAAATCAAAACCGATAAGCGATGTAAAAAAATGAGTAAAAAGCATTTTTTCCAGTCTGGTCGAGACGTGGCATGTCATGTCATATCATGAAGTCATGTCAAGCCACGTCATCAAGGCATGTCAAGTCACGTAAAGTCAGGCCATTTCATGTCGTGAAAGAGTGTAGCTGTCAAAATGATATTTTTTATTTCTGCACAATTTTCCTACTGATTGCTGCCGGCCGCAGGACCTCTAATCTCCTCTTGATCGCTCAGAGCACTTCAATTGCGAAACAAAACGCACGATGTCGTGAAAGAGCACACGAATTCTTCTCCATTGCTGTCGGCTTCTTGCTTCACGTTCCGAGACCTGCAGCCACCGTTTCCTATCGTTTTGTTTGCAGCCTGCTACACAGCATTGTCTTCTTTCACCAAATCACGGATAATGAATATGTAATTATCAAGTTCAGTCATAAGTTGACACCGAATGAACATACCGAATTCAAATGGAACGCAAATTACAGCACACAATAATGCGGCAGCGCACAAACACACGACAACCTGTCATTCTGGTTATAAATCTCACAAACCGCGTCACCGCGACGGCATCGGCCCAGAACTGCCATATGGCAGATAGCGGCTCTGAAAGTTTCTACACGGCTTATATTTGCAATGCGTTTTTCGAAGCCAAGCAAACCTGATAGCAGCTTTCGAAGTGAAAAACATGTAGCGTGTTTTGGAATAAAGCGATCACCTTTATAGTGGAGATCCCCTTATAAAAAGATGTAGTGTCAAGTGTCATTATTTATGCTGTTTTTTTTTTAAATTGGAGCTTCGTTACCGACTCAGGAGCCCTTCAAAGTTTTTCAATTGTTTTCAGTTCAATTACTTGACCATTTAGCTCAAATTTTGCACCTATAGTTCTGACACATACCGATAATTCAATAACAATAACTCTTGTCAAGATCATCCAGTGGCGTAGATACAGGGAAGTTGCCTCTTTTCTCCTATCATATTTTCTACGCCACTGGTTATTTTGGATTTTCAAATTTATTTTTAGATTCTACGTTGACATGAAAAGAAAAAGTTACTCTTGCAGAATTTTCATTAGAAGCACGGCTGCGAAGAAATTTGGGTTTGAAACTTTGTAAAACATCTCGCCACATTCAAGGGCCGAGTCAAGGGCGTAAGAATAAGAATCCATGAAAACTCATGATTTCTTTACTGAAATAGATTTTCTAGATGTTTTGCGTTAATGAGCTTGTTTTGTTAGAAAACAAGTTTCCCAGAAATAGATTTTCTAGATGTTTTGCCGTCAGATACCTGAGTGAATTGACGTTTGGCGTGTGTGTTTAAAGTAAGCACAGTAGAATTAAGGGACAAGGAACTAATCGGCTTAATAGCAATACAATGCGATCTGAAAGATGATTATTATTCATTCCTCTCATCAGTACCTGTGGGTACTTAGGGCTCTTCCTTTGCCTATAAAAAGGGCGGTAAAAGGCCGGTGCCTCCACCATGTTGCGCATAGCGTAGCCTTCTTCCTTCTTCACGCACAACACTCACTCCGCTTCACTTGCTTTGTTTTGTGCCGGTGGGAGGGGGCCATCCCCTATTGTAACCATACCTCGAAAAACGTGCTTCTAACCAAAATTTTGCAAGAGTAACTTTTTGTTATAAATTGAACGTAGAATCTGAGAAAAAAACTAAAAAAGTCCAAAATAACCAGTGCCGTAGCAAATAGGGTAGGAAAAAGTAAGCAACCCCCTTCCATCCGCGCCATGGGATGGTTTTGACTAAAATTATTATTCAAGTTATTATTATTCAATTATAGGTATGTAACTATCTGATAACTGCATATGCACAATTTGTGCTAGATACAGACATCTTCGATGCAGCTTGTGAACTTTCCGTTGGCTTTTGAGAACTTCTCGTATTTTACTCACCATCGTAGCACCCGTATGGCGACCAACCTGGTAGCCCTAACAGCAGTCCAGTCAAGCACAGATCCATAATCTACGACGTAGTGTCAAATGTCACGAGGAATCTGGCTTGTAACCAGGGACACGCTCTTCAGTTGCAAGAAACATTTGACGTTTCATGTTGCGTCACGTTGTACACTCGGCTGCAAAAATAGCACTCACTTGAATTATGACGAAGACGACTATTTGCTTTACCTGCTCCACTGTAGTAGGTAGGTATGAATTCTAGATGAATGAAGCAATGCCGCAGTTATAGAGGACTAAGTTAACAAACCGGGTGTTGCGTCGGCGACCTTTTGTGCTCTCCCTACAATTTGATTATTGAGTCCAATATAATGACTCACTTTGTGTTTAGGTTGCAGCTTAATGATTGAAAAATAAAAATGCTTGGCAACAGTTTGAAGTCCAATAATAGTGGTACAAAATGGCGAGTCCGATCCCTGTCGGCACGCACTCGATAACAAGGGCGGCATTGCTTTATTCATCTCGAGTACTACTACCACCTACTACGGTAGAGCAGACCAAGCAAATAATCATCTTCATCATTAATCAAGCGGACGCTATTTTTGCTGTCGAGCGTACATACAAGAAAAACGTATAGTCTCACTACTTCATTCGCCTTATTTTCACGGACACTTGACTCACCGCATTTGATTTATTCTCATTTCAGTGTTACTTCTATGCATGTTATAAACATTAAATCAATTTTTGCGTTTCTTATAAATGGGCCTGTCGTGTTCCAGGAACAACATTGAGCAGCCACCTTACGTTAGATTGGACGAACACAATACTGGGTGAGACACTTTTGACTTTAACATACGATCGTGGGTTGGCTTTGCATGCGACATTTTTATGAATTGGACTGACTCGAGATTTTGACTTGCAGAAGTCAGCTCCTCATATGTTTTGTTGTTGATTGCATGCCCAATATTGGACCTGTTAATCGTTTGACTTTGAAACCCAATAACTCCTGATTACCTGCGACTTTAGCACTGTCTTTAGAATTAGTTAGCTCAATTTTCCTCTACTCTATCATGTCAAATTATATTTTAGAAATTGGAATATTTTACATGGTAGATTGGGGAAGACGGAGGCTAATCAATTTGTCCGTCCCTCATACATTTACGTACGCGACCTATTGGTGAAATTGTGAAACTTTATTTTGTGTTTGTCAGCAGTGGACCTGGACCGTCACGCGTCGGATCTTCCCGCGTCAGCTCCAACAATCGTGATGGAGAATTCGTATGTAAGGTAGAATGCGACGAAGATGAAATGTAAGTGCGAGACCACCCCATACTTAAGGGTGAAGTTGTAAATTTTAATTCATGTGTGAATCCATAGAGTATCTACGCTGTCCCAAAAACAACCAGAGCTGAACACGGTGATGGTGCTTCTGCCAAAGTCCGATGCGTCCGCTTCTCTCTCCCGGTTGCAAGCAGACGACGAAGACGAAGACGACGACGACGATATCACAGAGGACGGAGACGTTCTCGCCATCAAAACCGAACCGTGCGAACCACAAGAAATGCCTTCCTCACCGCCGCCTCCGCCTCCCGTGCAGCCGCCCCCGCAAGCCTTGAAGCTGGAAGGACGGAGGATCGTCGATCTGGATCACGTGCTCAAGGCCGGCATGGACATCCAGTACCACCACGGTCGCATCTGTCCCAACTCGAGGATGACTCTGTGCAAGGAAACGCCCAGCGGCCTCGTCAGCGACTTGTCGTTCAAGTGCTCGATGTGCACGTACCAGGTGGTCGTTTCCACGGAAAATCCGATGAACTACGGGGTGGATCCGCACGCGTGGAAGGCCTGGGTGACGCAGCTGCCGGAATCCACGCGCAAAGAAATACGGAACATGTTCAAGGTGCTGAAAATACCGTTTCGGACTGAATAAATCCAGTGCAATTTTAGCTCAAGTAGGTAACTAAAGGAATATCGCGTGCAAATATATTTTTCTAATACACTATGTGTGTGAGAGAAAGAAAGAGTACGGGAAGCATTTAGACAAAACCCACCATGCCTGAACAGTGGGCTGCAAATACCAGTCTCACATTGGCCGTTGCTAATTGCGGAAATATTCTGACCTGCATTTCTAATCCCGACTAGACTTTCACGGCTATTCTGTATCTCGGCAACGATTCGTTAACGCAGATAGACACAGATGGAGGTATAGGTGATTCATTGATACAGACAAAGATAGCATGCACATAACGAGATCGTTACGAAATACGGAATGCGCACGTTTGTCAGTTACGTACGTCTAGAGCGAAGTTTCTCCTTGAAGTCATGACGTCCCCACAGCTCTATAGAACACGTAAATATTTATCTTTGCGAAAGCAAATTTTTGCTCTCGTATGAACAACAATGTGTAGCCATCAGTTTTACCGCACCGATTAGACCTGACGACGGGCTACCAGCTTCTCAGTCGCACTTTACAAGGAAGAAAGGTCCGGAATAGGCTTTGATCTCGAGCCTGCCGCGTCGGACGCTTCCAGTTTCTGGACGCATTCCATCCCGAGCCCTTGCTGCATGCTGTGGAAACAATGCCAGTTGAACGTCCGCAAATTAGCAGCAGCCAATGGGAGATTAACAGTGGCATTCTATAGGTTCTGCCTAAATCCGTACAGGAATTGTTTTAAATTATATTAGTTCAATATCGTTACACTTTGTACATAATAGGGATTAAGCGTTCACCATTTTTATTTATTCATTTGGAGGACCTTGCTTGGTTTCATAAATTATATTTATTGATAGCTGGGTGGTTTTCTTTCACGCGTAACGCGATTTTCACGGGTACATATAGCGTACGTAGCGTGAGCGAATGGCAGGTCCCTGATGCGTTTGTTTTATTGATTGTCTCGTTTCTCCGGGTGACGGGAAAAAGATCTTAAGGCATCAGGTCTAATCACAAAATATCTAAAACAGATGATTTGAAACTCGAATGATCGAAAATACAAAAGGTTTAAATTACAAAAAAGGTTCAAAGTACAAAAAATCTAATTTCAAAATATCTAAACTACTACAGTAGATTGAAATCACAAGACATGTTGAAATTCTAAAAATCTTGAGTACAAAATGTCAAAAATACAAAAGGTCTCAAGTTTCCTCCTTTTCAGATCCACCAGTTGAGAAGTTAATTAACTTTTGACTCAATAAGTTTCCTCGTTTCCAGACCTACCAGAATGAGTTGGTTTTGACTCAGATTTCCTCCTTATCTTCAGAACGAATAGATTAGAGATTTCTAGTGTCTTAGATGTACAGACAGCCTGATGGGTCTGGAAAAAAAGGAAGGTTGAGTCTAAAAGCAGTTCTTATTTGCTAGGTCTAAAAACAATCGTCGTCATGTCTGCCGCGGGACTTCTCATCATAGCCAGTAATAAAATTTATTAGTTAGGAAGTACCTATAAAGCAATCACTGACTGAATGAAATCTGTTCAGTAAGTACTTCTTGAACGTCAAAGCTCTGGCTTTGACAGTGTGACCTCTCCTTCATTCACTCTGCCTTTCAGCTGAATTTGGAGGAATTGTCACTAATTGCACCGACAGCTAGATTTTTTTAATGGAGAAGCAGGGTCGTGGATTTTATATTTCACTTGACAATATATTTATTTGGGCGCCAATGTGGGTAACAGATGAGTGGCCCACATACCACTCGATGGAAAAATTGAAGCCAACGTTTGAAGTAAAGTTTTTACTGATATAAAAATTTAATGAAAAAGCATATACAGCGTGTTCAACAATGATTGTCCTTGCCGCCTTTTCAAAATAACTTTTGCAACTGGCCTGTGCCACTTCAATAAAATTATTTTGAGATCCGTAGTAATGAAATCGATAGACGTCACGTCAAACTGACTGATATAAAATTTAAGGTTAACAGTGACGGCATTGACGGCTGGTTCATTCCCGTTCCGTCAGGTTGCTTGTTCCCTATTTACCAGCAGTCACAGCCGTCACTGATGACCTCAAATTTTATATCAGTCAGTTTGACGTGACGTCTATCAATTTCGTTACTACGGATCTTAAAATAACTTCATTAGAGCGGCACAGGCCAGTTGCAACCGCGATTTCCAAAAGGCGGCAAGGACAATCATTTTTGAACACGCTGTACAAGTCATAAAATGATATTAAACTGAGTGGGAAAAAAATTGCTGAATAAAAGTTGAAAAGATGAATGATGATAGAACTGACTGACTAATTAAATAACAAAACACAAAACATGCAAACTAAATAGGGTACAGGGTACTGTACGGCTCCCCTCTTTTGGACCCCTGACTTTGATTGTCGTCACCCCCCCCCCCCTTCACCTTGGACCTCTTACTTACATTGTTCGGTTCATCTAGGCTCTATACTCGCGACGAGAACGGAACTTTGGGGATGAGGGTTGTATTGAAAGTTGAACAGAAATACGAATTGACAGCAAACAAAATGAATTTTTATTAAAATCATCAGCAAAATTTATGATTCAGATTTTTTTCTTAAAACACCTAACAGGACTGACAGAGTTGCAAAATGACACACAATAGACAAAATGAACAAAAACAATTAAAAACACAACAACAAAATATGTCATACTGTCAGTCAAAGAAAAAAAGAAGAGTGACGGATTCGGAAAAGGGCACTTAGGGGAAGAACCCAGTCGAACAAACCCCTGAGTTAAGCCCCGAGAAGAAAATTCTCGCATACGTGACAAGTGAATGACAAAAACTCACTGATAAATTCCGGTATTCAGTGTAAGTGAAGTTAGTAAAACAAAATCGCAGAAACATCAGTGAACAAATCTAAAAGACATCAGTAAACAATGCATAATAAATCAACAAATCAACAATGCAGATAAAATCATATCAACAATGCATAAAAACCCAAAACAAGACAAAATATGTATGGTTAGTAGGATCCTGTAAAATACCTACATTGAATATCTGACAAACATAGCAGCGAGCATAAAAACTAAAACATGACATAAAAATATGAAAGTCATAAAAGCGGCGGACAATGACATTTATGAAAATCAAATCATGACACAGACAAAAATAGGACATATAAACATTACAGTCAAGTAAGTATATGACAATCAAATTACACACAAAATTAATTGAAATGGTCATGAAAATATGACATGGAATTCCTAAGTTTACAAAATTGGTTAGACAACAAAAATGACATCAAAAATAAGAACGTAAAACAGACTCATACCAAGCTCGAAGCTGAAGCAAAGAAATCCAAACGCGTTATTTTTAGAATCTAAAATTCTTCGCGCGCGGCGTCGATGTCTTGTGGTTCCTCGAGCAAGAAATGCAAACCAAACACGAGTATGACATCATCCATGGAAAAACGCGTAGGTAGCGTCAACAGGGCCGTTGGCATCCCCAAAAATTAGTGAAATACACGAGACACGTAGGGAGCCTCCATCCTTGCTTCAAACTGAGCTGTAAAAATCGCGAAAACCCCTCTCGGTCCTCGAATTTCCGGAAACAAATTGACGCCCGAAACAGGAAGATGTGATTTTTGGAAACAAAAATTGAATCACCCAAAAAAACTAATGCAGTCACACCAAAAGCGATTTAGAGTATGATTTTAGAAAATAATGTAAAAACGACCCACCTGTAGTAACTTACGGCGCACGTCGTCTCGGAACGTCTGGTCAACAAGAACACACAAAATCAAGTCCCCGCTTCCGACCTTAATTCCCGTTGCGTTTACATTCAGTCAGTTTCTAATTTAGAAATGTTTTCTTGCGTCGAATTATTGAAATAAGTTTGTAAAAATCGCTGAAAATGCGTTCCATCACAGTACAGGGACATTGAAAAGATCTCAAGTACACTGCTATCTGGGCAGCCGTACAATTACTGGCTGAGTAATATACCTACCCAGCTTGGTCCTGAAGGGATTGAACGCGAAGGGCTGAATGGGCAAGGGGGTCCCGGGATCTACCTATAAGCTCATAAACAGTATCACCTGAAGCCGCAGTTACCAAAGGGCTATTCCTTGCCAGAACCGCAGTGTGCAGTCAGCTAATGTTCATAGAAACCTACTATGGGTTTACCGCAAAACAAAATCTAAAAATTTCAACTGTACAATTTCCCTTACAAATGAGGAAAATAAAACCTAATCTAAACATTGAGCACTGTGATGGTTGATGGATTCCGTGTGATAGTACACGGCCACACAAAAATTAAATATCCTGCTCACCTGTACGTTCAGGTAGACAGGCCTCAATCAGTCCTGCGCGGTTTTACCTGGATTCACCTGCACTAGTATCTTTCAGCTAGGACTTGCAGCATGCCACTCGTAATCACTACGACTTTGACGGCCGTTACGGAAGGGCCTAGTTTGAGAAATGCATCTTTAGAGGACGTTTTGAATAAAGCAATGGCTCAAACTCACCAGACTTACTGGCAACACTTCCCAACCATCACATAAATATACTAAGAGCGTCTCTCGGAACCTCTCTATACAGGGTGTTTCCAAAATGGTGTTACAAACTTCTAGGGGAGATTCCTCATCAAAAATGGACAAGGAAAATATATACCTTTGATGTCCTAAAATGCTCAGTTGAAAAGTTACAGGGTGTTCAAGTTGACTTTTTAAAACTGATTTTTTGACATAAGTTTTGAACCGTTTAACCGATTTTGTTCAAGTTCTCACCAAAGTTAACTGAAATAAGTCTCTATCGAATAATAGTAACGTGTTGGAGAAAAAAGTTCAGGGGCGTAGATAATGGGAGCTGTCCTCATATTTCCCCCCCTATTTTTTACACCCCTAGCTATTTTCCCAAATTGTTCTTATTTTTTTATTCTACGTTCAATTTAGAGAAAAAAGTTACTCTTGCAAAATTTTGATTAGAGGCTTCGTTTTTGAGATATCTGAGTTTGAAACTTTGGAAAACATCTCGAAATCGCCACTTTCAATGAGCCCAATTTTTTTTCCCTGAAAAGCTCTCGTTTCTCAGAGGAAATAGTGGTTTATCAACTTAGAAAATTGAAGAGAACCTATTTCTGCTGAAAAATCATGAGTTTTTTTTTATTCTAATTTTTTGGCCTTGGAAAGTGGCAATTTCGAGATGTTTTCCAAAGTTTCAAACTCAGATATCTCAAAAACGAAGCCTCTAATCAAAATTTTGCAAGAGTAACTTTTTTCTCTAAATTGAACGTAGAATAAAAAAATAAGAACAATTTGGGAAAATAGCTAGGGGGGGGGAAATATGAGGACAGCCCCCATTATCTACGCCCCTGAACTTTTTTCTCCAACACGTTACTATTATTCGATAGAGACTTATTTCAGTTAACTTTGGTGAGAACTTGAACAAAATCGGTTAAACGGTTCAAAACTTGAACACCGGTTAAACGGTTCTGTCAAAAAATCAGTTTTAAAAAGTCAACTTGAACACCTTGTAACTTTTCAACTGAGCATTTTAGGACATCAAAGGTATATATTTTCCTTGTCCATTTTTGATGGGGAATCTCCCCTAGAAGTTTGTAACACCATTTTGGGAACACCTTGTATAACTCACCTGATGGCACCAAAAAGAAAGCGTACCCTTCCGTGTTTTCTACAAGAAGCCAGCGCTCTCGGCCGTCTTGCGCGGATCGTCAGATGTCGTGTATGGCTTCGTAAGACACCCTGGTCTATCTGTTACAAGTTCCGATTTTAATGTTTCTATCTTTCATTCAATAAGACAGTATAATAAACAGTACAAAATAAAAGAAAACAATACAACGTTATAGAATAGCCTTCATAGAAGTTAAATCCTTGGGTAGCTTATGCTTAGTAGCCTACTCAAGCTTAGCTCGAGTTCAGCTTTAAACTTGGTTTAGTTGTTATAAAATCAACTGTTACAACATAATTATTTTCGCAATGACCATCAGACTGAGTTCAAAGTGAAAATGAGCAGCTGGACCTCAGTCTACCTACCTACTAACGACTAAAATAAAATTGGTAACAAAGTATGGTACATATTATGAATCGACAGGCGTGGTTCAGAGCAGCCTGGTCGGTGGATAGGGATTTTCCACGCTTATGGACCCGTCCCAGTGATCCCACGTTTGGATTTCTTCGTAAAACTTTCTCCCGGGACTCTCGGTGGGCGAACACTGACAATGGGCTAGCAGCGAGTAGTCCTTGGATATCTGGTTGAGCTCGACGCCCTTCTGGATCAACGCCTTGACCTTTTCCATGGCTATGTCGGTGGGCTTGTGCTGCATGAAGCACCCGATGACGCAAATTCCTATCGAATATTTGTTGTACCTGCAATGAAGTAAGACAATGAAACAAATGATTGTTACAACATACTACGTATCGTACAAAGTATGTTCAGAGTAAACGCGAAGCCACCGAAAAGCGTGAATATACAGGGGCGTAATATAATGAATGATACCAAGTTGGGGCTGAGACCGCCGTAAGTGCGGTTACCATAGCAACGGCGGATACCAACCAATCAGACCGCTGTATTTGGCGAGTTACGCCGTCCCAAACTTGGTACTTGCGCCTGCAACTTGGTATCGAGCCCTAAGAATTCAGGAATTCAGATACAGCTTGGAATAAAGTAGGGATCAAAGAGAAATGGTGGCCGCCTTGTCGAAAGCTCGATAGAAAAACATATGAAAATACCTGTGAGCATGGGCAGCTTGGACGCCCCAGCCTCGCCCCTCGTACACCGTCCCGTCGGCCCCCACCAGAAAGCTGTACGCGATGTCGGCCATCTTCCTGCTCTCGATGTGGAAGCCCTGGATGATCCGCACCAGGTAGGTGTTGTCGGCCTGCGTGAAGGCCTCCTCGCTGGCCGAATGGATGATTATCACGAACTTGACGGGCGTTTCGAGGGGCACGGGCGGTTCGAGGGGCGGCTGGGCCAGCCAGGTTCTTCGCGCGATGATCGGGAAGTCGCTATTAACGCCGGCGATCGTGCCGTTGTTATTGTTGTTGTTGATGGTGATTTGCTGGTTGTTGGCGACGGACGGCAGGATCTGGTTGACGTAGATGGGTCCGTTGATATGGGTCACGTCGCCGATGTGGACCTTGCGCGACTTGTAGATCTGGATCTTGTTGTAGCTGTTCGCCGACTCTTTCTTGAGAATGCTGTTCAAGGTTTCGTTATCGGTCTGCAAAATCATGCTACCATTAGATAATAATGTATTCAAACACGTAGTCGCGTTTGTATTGGTCTGTATGTGAAAAGTATGAACGTGGATAAAGGACTGATGAGGATTTGTATTGGGAAATACTCCCAGTCTCCTACCATTGGTGAAGCAAGAAGAAGTGTCAAAGCCTCGATCGAAGCTTTCGAAAAACATGTTGGATGAAGACGTGATAGGAAATTAGGAAAATCGACAAGCCCATGGTCATCACCGGTTGTTTTGGTTACAAAGAAAGATCGGAGTACGCGATTTTGCGTGGATTGCCGCAAACTCAATGATGTGACGAAGAAAGATAGCTATCTACGGCCTCGGGTTGACGACACTTTGAGCCCGTTGTCTGGATCGAGATGGTTTTCGACGCTTGACCTGAACAGTGGTTACTGGCAAGTGGGACTTGATAACGACGACAGAGAGAAGACGGCGTTTTCTGCCGGAAGCGGCCTTTGTAAGTTAACTGTGATGCCGTTTGGACTTTGTAACGCACCGGCCACGTTTGAACGTCTAATGGAGTGCGTCTTGCGAGGTCTAACATGAGAAACTTGCCAAGTCTACCTCGACGACGTAATGGTGATCGGTCGAACATTCGAAGAACATGTGCGAAAAACCTCCGGGAGGTATTTCGACAAAGAGGACAAGGAAAAAGTAAGGTTCTATGGCCAACTAGAACAAGTGTATGGTAGCCTATCAAGG
Source organism: Anaspis maculata (assembly GCA_949128115.1). Lineage (NCBI taxonomy): Eukaryota > Metazoa > Arthropoda > Insecta > Coleoptera > Scraptiidae > Anaspis > Anaspis maculata. Next base: position 85,490,092 of record OX421964.1, on the reverse strand, counting down.
CACGATATCAAAATCGTGTTAGGAAAACAATGCAACAGGATGTGGCAAAGAACCACAGAGTTTAGAGAAACCATCGGAATAGATAGCTAAACTAACGATAATGGTCTGCGGGTGATAGATTTTGCAGTAGGAGGATCTTAGAGATCTTAGAGATCTTCTTCAAAACGTACGATAATAGAAACGTGATAAGGTGCTTGTGCTGTCGCTCCTCTGTCTTTGGTGATTTTCGTTTGTTTCTCGTTTGTTTTCATCGTGAATTTACTGCTGTCTTATTGGCGATTGACTGGGTCTCTGTTCAGAGAAAAGTGCAGCTAAAGAAGCACTTCCGTTAATTGTAAAACTTGAGCGGCATTATTATTCACAAAGCAATAACTCGATTTCTTGCGGGCACAATCTTTTTTGTTTTATTTTTTTGTCGCGTGCGATAAGACCGATTGTTTTGTTTATTATTGTATAGTTTACACTGATTTCAATTTTCTCAATTATTAACCGATTTTTGTTTTGCCTTGTGAAAAGGATTGTGTCCAAACACATTGCTTTTGTTTTTGCACGAGTGGGTGCCGGGGCCGGCGGTCCCGAGTATCGCTCACCGGGATGTTGGAGTGCAGCAAATGCTCCAGCAAGTGTTCCCGTTATGATGATGTTGTCAAGTGCTGCCAATGTGAGGAATATTTCCACATTAAATGTGTTGAAATGTCTATTGTGACGTTTGAATCGTTGACCAAGAGCAAGGGTTCCTGGACTTGCCGGGACTGCGCAGGGGATGCTGGGGGGGATGCTTCGGGAGTCACCGTCATTGGCGACAGCTTTGCGGTAGTGTCTCCTGGTGTTTCTGGGCGCGTATCTGATGGTGGAGTTGCCATGTTGTCGTTTTTGAACACATTCAAGGCGGATCTAATAACCGAATTCAAATCTCTTAGGGCTGAGATTCATGATTTGAAGTTGCAGATTGGGGCACAGGCTGAAGAATTGAGGTCGTTGCGTGATGACAGCAATAGTTTGCGTAATCAGAATTATGTAAGTGTTCCTGGTCACAACGTCGTCCCGAAGCAACCATTGTACAGCCAAGCCGCCACAAAAAAGTCCGCTGTCGCAATAAGACCTAAATCCCAGCAAAGTAATTCTCGCACCAAGGCCGATCTTTTGCGATCTATTGATCCGACTGCTTCGGACTTAGAACTGGTCGGTGTCAAGCCGATTTCTGGTGGTGGTGTTGTTGTAAGCTGCTCCTCTGATAAGGGTGCAGATAGACTAAAAGAATTAGCGGCTTCCACACTGTCAAACGATTATGTTGTCAAAGACGTTCCCAAACTTCATCCGAGGATCAGAATAGTGGGTATGACTGAACTTCATGATAGAGATAAAATTACTTCTTTCTTGAGAGCTCAAAATTCGGAGACTTTCGGCGATTCTGATTTTAGCATTGTCTCTATTGATCCTCTTAAGAATAAAAAAAGCAGTTTCCAAATAGTTTTACAAGTTAATGCTGAAACATATAGCAGGGCCATGCGTAGCCAGCGAGTCTTTGTCGGTTTCGACGTCTGCTCTGTGTATGATGGTATTGAAGTGATTCGTTGTTTCAATTGTTGCGGCTACCACCATGTAGCCAATAAATGCAAGAACAAAATTGTTTGCCCCCGATGTGCTGAGAATCATGCGTTGAAGGATTGCAAATCGGAAACTCTAAAGTGTTGTAACTGCGATAATATCAGCAAGGCAATACCTGACATTGATGTATGTCATGCTGCATGGGATTATAACTGCAGTGTTTACAAGAAAAAACTTGCCTCTTTGAAAGAGGATTTATTTGGAGCTAAGTAGCAATCACAGTTGATTTCGTCTGATACTTGTGTCCGGTATTCTTTGAATAATTCACCTGACCCTAAATCACAACCGCCGCGATGCGCCAATTTTTTGCGGTGCTCCTATCAAAATGTCAGAGGATTAAGAACCAAAGTAACCAATTTTTATAATTCTGTTTCAGCGTGTGAGTATGACATTGTCGCGCTTGCTGAGACCTGGTTATCGGATGACATCGGGGATGCTGAGCTGTTCGATGACAACTTTGCAGTATTTCGCAATGACCGTAATTTCGGAGCTCTGGGTGTGTCGAGAGGTGGTGGAGTTCTGTTGGCTGTGAGAAGTAATATTGCGTCCGCAAGGATTGACTTATCATCAATTACTGACGTCCTTCCATTGGTTGATGTTGTGGGCGCTAGGCTTATGTTCCCCAACGGTGACACTCTGCGCGTGTTTGTTACTTATATTCCACCCCATATACGCATTGCAGACTTTGAAAGGTTCTTCGATCTCCTCGGTGATGCGGATGTGTTTGATGGCAGGGTAGTGTTTTTTGGTGATTTCAATACTCCCAGTTTTGGTTTTGATCCGAAGAATATTTTTTCAGGCGTTCTGCGGAATTTTGTTGATCTACAGGGTTTGGCACAGTGCAATAGTATTCTCAATGGTCATGGACGTCAGCTGGATTTGGTTCTTTGTGATTCGTTTTGTGCTGTTGCCAGAGCTCTGGATCCTCTAGTTGAGGAAGATGTCCATCATCCGGCTCTGTGCGTTGATCTTGAGATTGCAGTGTATGTATAGTCAATGCGCATGGCGCAGTGATAACGCATGTATATAAGCGAGCGTCGGGAGACGCGCGGCCCTCTTCTGTCCCAGCCACATGTATTGAGCAGTAATCAGCAATAAAGATGTACACCTGAATCTACGTGTATAAAGTACCCAGATCCCGTTACACAGTATATTCCACATGGCGGCGAGAAAAATGGACATCGGTGTTTTCACCTCGGAAGAAGACTTCACCATTTATGAAGAGATTTTCGATCAGTATTGCGCAGCGAAGGCGATTACGGAAGAAAAAGTGAAAGTAGCGGAGCTCATCAGCCATCTTGACGTGGAAGTATACCGGACTCTTCGTGACCTGTGCCACCCCAATCTGCCCAAAACCCGAACATACGACGTGCTCAAGGAAGAATTGAAAAAACATTTTAGTCCCCACATTAACAAGTACCGGGAGAGGATTGAGTTCTACCGAGCAGTACAGACGAGCAGCGAGACTTGCACCGCATGGTACGCAAGAATTAAACGCTTATCAATCAATTGTGAATTTCTAGATCTCCCGAGTATTTTGTCTGACAAGTTCGTGGCAGGATTTCGTAGTGGACCAGTTCTGGACAGGCTAGTTGAGGAAACACCCGGGAAGAGAGTCGATGAGTTGGTAAAAATCGCAGCAGCTAAAGAATTGGCAATAGAAAACTCAAGTAGAGGTAATAATGGTATGTCTTCACAAATGTTAGCTCTTGGCAGGGCAGAAGCAGCAGCTGAAAATCATCGCAACAAAGCAACAGCCGGCGACGGACGGTATGGAAGAAGAAAGCCAGAAAGTACGAAGAATTGGATGCGAAGTGCGAACGGCGCTCTCGTTCATTCCAAAAGATACGGTGGCAATGAAAAGTGTAAATGTTGCGGCAAAAATCATAGTGGAACCTGTAAGTTTGAAAACTACGTATGTAACTCATGTAATATAAAAGGTCACTTGAAAAATGTATGTAGAAAAAACAGAAATAATGGTAGAGTGAACAATGTACAGAGTTATGAATGCATGAGTGACAGAGAAGATGATATGAGTGATGCGAATGGAATTGGTACGGTTTTTAATTTGAATGGTGGTACAGCGCCATTTTTTGCAGACATCCTTATCAGCGGTAGTAAAGAAAAGCATAAAATGTTAATTGATTCAGGTTCAAGTATATCCGCTTTAACAAAAAAATTCTATGATAAGTATTTATTGGACTATGTTTTATATCCCACAGATTTGAAATTAAAAGGTTATACAGGGGAACCTATAATTCCCGAAGGATACGTTGAGGTAAGAGTGTTGTACGAGGGAAGTGCAGTAATTTTGAAATTTTATGTCATCTTAAATGCAACTGTGTGTTTGTTGGGCCGAGACTTTATCGCTAAATTTGATGTTTTCCGTATAGATTCGCAAGTTTGTCATCTCGATGGACAGGAGATGAAGGCACGGCTTCGCTCTGAGTTCCCTGGAGTATGTGACGCGGAGTTGGGAACATTCAGGGGAGTGAAAATTGCGCTCCAGCTGAGGTCGGACGCTGTTCCGGTACATAGTCGCCCGCACTCGCTTCCACTCGCTCTAAAGGACAAGGTTGAAGAGGAATTGAACAGAATGGAACGCAAGGGTTTCATAACACCAACATTAACAGCTCAGTGGTCCTCACCTATAGTACCTGTGGTAAAGGCAAATGGTAGCATTAGAATTTGTGGAAATTATAAGAACCTCAATAAGAATTTAAGCGATATATACTATCCGTTACCAAAAATTGAAATGATTTTAGCAAAGCTTAGCGGCAATTGTAAATTTTCAAAAATAGATCTGTCCGATGCATATATGCAGTTTGAACTAGATGAAGAGTCGCGAAAATTAGTAACAATTTCAACACATAAAGGGTTATACAATGTGAACCGAATGCCATTTGGTATTAAAAGCGCGAGTTTCTATTTTCAAAAATTCATAGAGCAGATATTTCAAGACGTGGAAAATGTGTATATATTTCAAGATGATATACTAATAGGGCATAAAAAAGATGGTGATCATATTGAGGATCTGAAAAAGGTATTGAAAGTTTTGGAGACATCCGGTTTAGTTGTAAATTTGGACAAATGTAAATTCGTGCAAGACAGCGTGTCATATCTCGGTTTTCAATTGACAGAAAAAGGTATATCAAAGAATAGAGATAAAGTAGAAGCTATAGCACGTGCACCGGCACCAACAAATTTGACGCAATTGAGATCTTTTATTGGCATGTCAAATTACTATTCTAGATTTATTCCAGGTATAGCGCAAATTTTAGCTCCTATGTACAATTTATTGAAAAAGGGTATAAAGTACGATTGGTCAGAAGAATGTCAGAAAGCTTTTATCAAAATCAAATCCGAAATTTTGTCTGAAAGAATTTTAGCTTATTTTGATCCAAAATTGCCAATTGTAATCACGTGTGACGCATCAGAAACAGGAATCGCCGCAGTTTTATCCCACACTATGCCTGATAAAACAGAGAGAATCGTAGCATGTTCGTCGCGTACGTATTCAAAGGCCGAGGCAGGTTATTCTACCGTACACAAAGAAAGTTTGGCGTGTTTTTACGGGGTAAGAAAATTTCACGAATACGTATACGGGCAAAAATTCACATTAAAGACTGATCAAAAGGCGTTGGTATCCATTTTCGGGAGTAAAAAGGAAATAAACCAGATGTACGCGAATAGGATCAAGAGATATGCTTTGTTTTTTGCAAGTTACGACTTTGACATCGTTCATATAAAGGGCAAGGACAACGTCATCGCAGACTGTCTATCGCGTTTGCCGATCCGGCAGTCCAGGGAAATTCAATTCGAGCAGCAAGAACTTGACATTTTCTTTTCGCAAGTAGAGTTTCCGCTAGAAAAGCGTACATTGGCTTTGCAGACTGAAAAAGATCCACAATTGTCAGCAGTAAAACGTTATTTGAAAACTTCATGGCCACATAAAATTCCACCAGAATTGAAACCATTTCATGTTAGACAATACGAGCTAGAAATCGTAAATGACTGTCTTTATTACGGATACAGATTAATCATACCAAAATCTTTACAGGAAGTAGTTTTAAAAGAGCTTCACTCAACACACGAGGGTATAGTCCGCACCAAAAACTTTGCTAGATCTCATATATGGTTTCCAAAAATGGATAACGAAATTGAAAGAATTTGTAAGTCTTGTCCACAGTGTCTAACTTTTCAAAGCAATCCACCAAAGGTAATTCAATCATGGCCGAAGGCAGAACAACCCTTCCATACAGTTCACATAGATTTTTTCTCACTTTCAGAAAATCAATTTTTGATTATAATCGACAGCTACACTAAATGGTTAGAAGTATATCCCATGAAAAGAATAACAAGCAAAGAAACAATAGATAAGCTTAGAGATTGTTTCAGTAGATTTGGTTTGGCTAAAACAGTCATAAGCGATAATGGACCATCTCTAGTTTCAGAGGAAATGCAGTTTTTTTTCAAGAAAAATGGCATTAAGCATTTAACCATAGCTCCTTACAATGCGCAATCAAATGGTTTAGCTGAAAATTCTGTAAAACTCGTTAAGAATAGATTGAAGAAAGCAATTATAGATCCGGTGAATAAAGGTATAAATCTGAATACTCTGTTATGTAGATTTCTATTTCTTTACCGAATTACACCACACTCAACCACGAGAAAATCACCTTCAGAATTAATGTTTCAGCGTAGAATGACAACTAGATTTGATTTGTTGCCGAAAAAATCTCAACAATTTTTCGAAACTGAAAGTTTTCCGAAAAATCACAAGAGATTAGAAATAAACGATTTGGTAATGGTAAAGCAGTATAGGGGAAACACATATAAATGGGTTCCAGCTGTTATAACTGGAAAAGTAGGGAAAGTCATGTACCTTTGCAAGTTGGATCAGGGCCAAGTTTGTAGACGACATGAAAATCAGATAAGAAGAAGGACAAAACAGAAAAATCAAGAATCATCCGAAGAGCCCAGTGGGGGAGAGAGCGGTGCGCGGCGACGGATTGGCATTCCGATTTCAAGCTTTGAAGTAAACACGGAGAGCGAAAAACCGATCGGGGTGGAAAACGACACCACACCAGTCGAAGACGCGGTTCAAACCGAAGGTCCCATTCAACAGGACAATAATGGTGCTCCCGAGAACTCAGAGCGGGGCCAGCCAACGCGTGAGAGTGTTGAGTCTCGACCGACAACTACTAGTGAAGCAGTTGTAGTACCTCGCATGGCGCATCTGCCGAAAACCTCAAAACGAGTCATTCAACCGCCAAAGTGGATGAAAGATTATAAATGTGATTGAATGAATGGGACGAGCATCATGATATTATGCTAGTAATTTTAAATTGTACATATTGCATATTTTATTTATACAGCAAATTTTGTGTGTGTGATAGTCATGTATAAATTCAAACCTTTTACTGTGATATTGTAATTGTCTGAAAATTGTAACATGTCTAAAGGAAACGAAATCGTCTATGTAACGCCTCTGTAATGATATATTGTGAAACAATGCAATATTACATGATGTATTATATTCTGTACGATGATATTTTTAATGTGTAATATTAAGTATATGACTATCCTGCGAAAGCAGATTTAATGAATATTGTTTATTCAGGACTAAGAGATTGTAAGAAATTAAGGGGGGAAATATGCAGTGTATGTATAGTCAATGCGCATGGCGCAGTGATAACGCATGTATATAAGCGAGCGTCGGGAGACGCGCGGCCCTCTTCTGTCCCAGCCACATGTATTGAGCAGTAATCAGCAATAAAGATGTACACCTGAATCTACGTGTATAAAGTACCCAGATCCCGTTACACAGTATATTCCAGAGATAAAGAAAAAATCACAAAATTTTGCTATCAATAATCGGACTGATCTGTACAATTTCAAAAGAGCTAACTTTCCCTTGATGTACGAGATGCTCGGGAGTCAAGACTGGTCTGTTCTGGACTCGGTCGCCGATGTTGACAGCGCCTGTTCACTATTTTACAAAGTTTTGTACGACATTTTTGATTTAACCGTTCCCAAATTAAAAATCAGATCCAGCCACTATTTTCCACCTTGGTTTAATTCTGAATTAATCAACGCGATCCGCAAGAAAAAATCGCTATTCAGAAAATATAAAAAACAGAAAACTCATCACCACCACGAATTGTACAAACAACAGCGGTCTCTTGTGAAAAGACTTACGTCACGTGCTTACAATGACTACATCGTTGACATTGAGGATGGTATAATTTCTGATCCTTCAAGATTCTGGTCTTTCATACATAGGAAGAGAAATAACACTCGTATACCTGGACTTATGATGTTCAACGATGTTGAACTTTCCTCACCTCAAGCCATAGTAGACTCGTTTGCAGACTATTTTTCTTCCGTTTATACTGATTCCGACTCATCCGGTACACAAACTCCCACTGATAACTTTTCATTCTGTTCGACTGTCTCTATTCATTACTTATCTAGCGACGAGATCCACCGAACTTTGAAGCGTTCGAAGAATACTCTAACGGCCGGAGTCGACGGGATTCCTAGTTTTCTGTTGAGGGACTGCGCATATGTGCTTAGCAAGCCTTTGGAAAGAATTTACAATTTAATATTGCAGCATTCCATATTCCCTTCTGTGTGGAAGAGGTCGTTTGTCACACCTATTTTCAAGAAAGGCGACAACACAGATGTTGGAAACTATAGACCGATCTCGCTATTATGCAACTTTTCCAAGGTGTTTGAATCAATGCTATACAGTCAAATATATTCCTCCGTCAAACACCACATTTCACCGCACCAACACGGTTTCACGGAGAAGAGATCTACCACCTCTAACCTAGCCGCTTTCAAACAGTATGTTGCAGAGGTGGTTGATGATGGGGGTCAGGTTGATGTTGTTCATACTGACTTTCAGAAAGCTTTTGACCAAATAGACCACTATATCCTTCTCAACAAACTTCGATCTTGGGGTTTTTCTCCAGAACTGCTTTCGTTGTTCACTTCTTATCTTTTGGGAAGAGAGCAATCCGTGAGATATCGCAACCACACTTCCAAAATTTTCACGCCGACTTCTGGAGTTCCTCAAGGCTCCAATCTTGGGCCTTTGCTGTTTTTATTATTTATCAATGACATCGTTGACTGTGTTTCCTCTGACAAGCTCCTCTTTGCTGATGATCTAAAGTTATTCCGTAGAGTGGACTCAGTATCTGACTGTGCCCTGTTGCAGAGAGACATTGTATCTGTGGTTGAATGGTGTTCCAATAACCGTCTTTTTCTCAATGTTAACAAGTGTACAGTCATGACATTTACCAAAAGACATTCCTACGTCGTTTATCCTTATAACATCAGTGGTATAACTTTGGAACACGCCGAGTCTGTGAAGGATTTGGGCATCATTTTTGATCCAAAACTAGACTTTTCAAATCACAGAGCTGAGATTGTCAGTAAGTCTTACAAAATGTATGGAATGATTTACAGGAATTGCCGGGAATTTACCAACAGTGAGTCTCTGAAGAAACTGTATTTTGCTTTGATTCGATCCCGATTGGAGTACGGTTCGATCATTTGGTACCATGGTACCCTTACTATAAAGTCCATATTCATTGTATTGAGCGGGTCCAGCGACGGTTTTTGAAGTTCCTGTGCTTCTTGTTTGATGGCGTCTATCCTGCGAGGGGTATTGAATACAGTCTGCTGTTGTCTAGATTTGGCTTTGTTTCCTTGGAAACTCGCCGCTCTATTTTGGCCATTAAGTTATTACATAACATCTTGCACAATAAAATGGACTGTTCATATCTATTGTCAAAAATTAATTTTTATGTTCCACGTGCCAACTCCAGGCAGTGTGTCACTTTTTATAACCAGGCCTCCAGAACCAACCTCCTTTTCAACTCTCCCGTCTCAATCTTATGCTGTGAATTCAATAAGATTGCCCGACAGTGCGATATCAATTTTCATTCTTTACGTTTTATTGTTTCTAGCATTCACGACTCACACGGCATTGATGTTGGGCAGTGATGGATGCGCTGACATGTTTTGCAGAATGTACCTCATTTTAATTTATCTGCTATTTTCTGTCCTCCTCTTTTTTTTTTCTTGTAAAATATGAGTATTGTTTTTATATTTTTTCCTTCGCATAGGGTGTAACACCTTTTGGAAATAAAGTATTTATTTATTTATTTATTTATTTATTTATTTTATTAGAGTGAAATCGGTAATGTTTCCACGCAAGAACATACATAAAGGAACATGGGTGTGTCTCCGGATGATGGAAAAGTAAATTAAATTGATCACATATTGATAGGGAAGAGACACAGTACCAATATCCTGGATGTAAGAACGATGAGAGGTGCCTCAATAGACAGCGATCACTTCCTAGTTAAGGCTCGTCTCAGAGTAAAAATAGCCAAAGAATCTAGGATCAGAGAAGAGGGAGAGAAAAGATGGAACATAGAAAAGCTGAAAGATGAAAAGACCATAGAAGTATGGCAAAAGCAACTGGAAAAAAGAGTAGAAGATCGAAGGCTGAAGAGTAAAGAGAAAATCGATGACATGTGGGAAGGTATTAAGAAGGTGTTGGAGGACACGGCAAAAAAAACTGCTGGGGGAAAAAGAAAAAGACAGGAGGAAGCAGTGGTTATTGATGACGAATGCAAAGAGAAAATGGAGGAGAAAGCTAAGATCCGAAGAAAATGCGTGCAAGATTCAACAGAAAAGAATCGTATAGAATGGAAGAGAATTAGGGAGGAAACGGATAAACTTTCAAGAAAGAAAAAACGGCAGCAGGAAAATGAAATCCTACAAAGGATGGAAGAAAACAGAACAGTAAACACAAGAAAGTTTTATCAACATGCACGCAGCACCAGAAATGTGAGCATCACACGGGTCGGCCCTTGTCGTGATAAAGAAGGCAACCTATTGAACGGACAAGAAGAAAAATTAGAAAGACGGTCAGAACACTTCAATGAACTCTTGAACGGATACAGACAGGACGAAACAGAGGAAACGAGAAAAGTAACGGTAGCCGGACAAGAGGGAATAGGGGAAAAAGATCACGCGGAACGACAGCCAACAATCGAGGAAATTCAAGAAGCGATAGGAAAATTGAAAATCCGGAAAACGACAGGGATAGAGGTACCAGGATCCTGTCTGGATGGAGACAAGGATGTTAATGCGGAGCTGATAAAAGTTGGAGGTGCTAGCCTGTGGGAAACGATACATGACCTTATCCTGAAAATATGGGCAAACGAAGAGCTACCACAAGAATGGAACACAGGAATAATACTACCCTTTTTTAAGAAAGGGAGGAAGGATGGATGCGCCAACTATAGAGGCATAACACTACTGTGCGTGATAACAAGGCTTTGGCGGTCGTGCTGTATAACAGATTGGTGGGATACATGGAGCAAAATATAGGCGAATATCAAAATGGATTTTGACCGAACAGATCTACGTCGGACCAGATTCATTCCCTAAGACTAATACCAGAAAAAAGCAGAGAGCATGGCATTGGAATCGAAATGATCTTCATCGACTACAAACAGGCGTACGACTCAATCTAAAGACCAGCAATAGAAGAAAGTTTGGCAGAGATGAACATCCCAAGAAAACTGATCAACATGGTGATGCTCACATTGAAGGAAACGCAAAGCAAAGTTAAAGTTGAAGGAAATTTGTCAGAGAGTTTTGAAGTTTCGAGTGGAATGAGGCAGGGAGATCCACTGTCGACGATCCTGTACAATTCTGTCATGGAGTGATGGGTGACTTAGTGCTCATGAGTAGAGATAAAAGGACTATAAAGGAAAGTTTTGAAGCACTGGAACGTTAAGCGAATAGGGTATGACTGAGGGTGAACGAAGGAAAGACCAAATATATGAAATTGAAGATACCAAAGTTCAAGGAAGGAGCAGAAAAGTCAATTAAAATTGGAGAATATAACTTTGAACGGGTCAAACAATTTGTGTATTTGGGAACACTGCTTACAGACAATAACGACATGTCGGAAGAAATTCTCAGAAGAACAGTGCAAGCCAATATGAGTTACTACGTCATGTCGCCATTGTTCAAGTCAGGAACTCGTGAGTGCTAACTCCAAGTTGAAACTCTACGCGACAATAATAAGACCTGCTGTGTTACTATATGGAGCAGAATCATGGACCCTAACAAAAAAAGACACGGACAGAATTCTGGTCTTTGAGAGAAAAGTGCTGAGGAGGATATACGGTCCAGTTAAGGAAGAAAACGGAAGCTACAGAATTCGATACAATAAGGAACTTTTTCAAATTCAAATTCAAATTCAAATGATTTATTGTTTCTTCAGTACGTACATTGTACTTATAAACAAAAGGTTTACGAGCTGCATATACAACCCAACAATATGTGTGAATATAATAAGTAAATATATGTGAATAACAAAAGATGTACTGACATTCTTAAAAAATAGGAAAAAAAAAACAAATGAATAATTCACTCTTACAAATAGAAATGCCTAACTAAACTACCCAAACTAAAAACTTTATTCATTACGAGCGAAGGCCCTGAGCTTCATTGCACCTGCCAAAAATCTATAAATTTTAATCGCTCTTTCCCTTGTGACATTTTTCAAATTTGTTGGCCAGTCTTTGGACAGCAGTACCTGGTACTCTCGTCGAATTGGAGCGTACAGTGGACAATCGTAAACCACGTGGTCAACAGTTTCTGGTCGGTGTAAATTACACACTGAGCAATTCTCCGACTGAGGAAGTCTATACGTTTCGTTGTTCACATACAGGATGAGCGTCAGCTTATTCGAAAGACGAAGTTGGGCAATGACGCGCTTCACTCCAAGTGGCATGCTGAAATCAAGGTATTCGGCATTGATTGACGTCAAAGGATTTTGGTCAATGATATTTTTATACCCGCTACAAAATGTACTAAGAAGAACCCTGTTCCAATCCTCAAACCTGCCACTCTGTAGATACCCCTCGGTGTCGCGCCGAATTTCACTTTCATCCAACTGAAAAATGTCAATGGGCGAGCCAGCCGAATAGAATTCCGCGATCTTTTTCACTTGTGAGACCCAGTTGTGTTGCAGCTCATTATTTGGAGATTTGCTGACACTCTGTAGCCTTCTGAGTGCGATGAAAGTGTACCGACTTCAATAAGGAACTTGGGCAAGCGTATGGAAACGAAGATGTGTTGGCAGTGGTGAGACGAACAATAATGAGATGGGCGGGACACCTAATTAGAATGGAAGAAGGAAGAGCACTGAAGAAAATATTCAAGGCGGAGGCGGCAGGAGCGAGAATGAGAGGGAGACCAAGGATGAGATGGGTGGATATACTGTCGACGATATAGCAAGGAAACTAAATTTACCAAAGTGGAGGAGCCTAGCAATGGATCGAACGACTTGGAAGAGGCAAATAAAGGAAGCCGTAGCCCTTGATGGGCCGTGAGGCCTGGATAATAAATGATATGTGAACCAGTACAAATCTTCACTGTATTCAATCAAACCCCGTTTGTGAAAAAATGCTCTTTTTCAATTTCAACGGGTTTGGTACATTTCACCGACAACCAACTCACCGACTGGACATTTCACCGACAGCCATTTCACCGAACGGACATTTCACCGACTCGCCGACTCACCGACTGGACATTTCACCGACAAGACAATTCGCCGACACGCCATTTCACCGACAGGACAATCCACCGACACGCCGATTCACCGACAGGACATTTCACCGACAAGACACTTCACCGACTCGACAACTCACCAACAGGAAATTTGCTAACTCGCCAATTTTGCTTGAAAATGAGTTCCCGGAAAATACTGCAAAATGGAACCATAGTATCGTGTTTGGTATTGACGAATGCGGAAAACAACTTTTTTGTGTGTAGGTTTCATGTTTCCACATTGACCCTGTACATTGCTAGAAGCTCAAACGTGAAAAATAGATTGTTGTCTATATCTTTTTCCCGGAAAATTCGAGGAAAATGAAATTGGTATGATAAATCTGCCAACCAGTCTGGATTCGGACATACGGTTACCGAGTTACAAGTTTTTCCGTGTCTGGGGTCTCCAAACATCCCGAGTTTCCTTATGGATTGAAGAAAGTTCACAGTTTTTCACCGAAAAACTTTGGGGAATTTACGTTATTGGTTTTTTCCATTAACCGTTATGTTCTACTTACATATTGCTTGGGGTCAATAAGAAAGAAAGTGGAAAATTGTGGAAGATTGAATTTCCACTTTTCCCGCCGAGAATCCAAAAAACGAACGAATGATATGGGATCGTTGAAAATGAAGTTACTGAACTGGTTATTTAATTTTTGTTGGAGTGAATTCCCACTTTTTCATCAGAAGAATGATAGGTACTCAAGTGAAGAGTACCTGAATTCCTTATTTGGTAAATCTGAAGAGAAAAGAGAAAGCTCGGGTCAAAAATTCGAAAATTGACTGTGTATCTGGTAAGTCTAAGAGGATGATACTCGAGTCAAAAATAAACTCCTCGACTGGCGGGTCAAAAAAAAAAGATTGCTTGAGTCAAAAATAGACTTTATCTAGCTAGTGCAGTGAGTTCAAAAAGAAGAATGATACTTGAGTCAAAAATAAACTCTATATCTAGTAGGCCTAAAGGATACTTGATTTAAAAGTAGACCCCTTATACGAGTAGTGGGTCTAAAAAGAAGGATGATACTTGAGTAAAAAATGAACTTCTTATCTGCATGGTGGGTCTGAAAAGGAAGAGGATGTTTGAATCAAAAACTCAAAAATAGGCTCTGCATATGGTGATTGGTGAGTCTAAAAAATAGCATGATACTCGATCAAAGATAAACTCCTGAACTAGCAGGGAGAAAAAGTGTTCTTGTCAAAAATATATGTAGTGAGTTAAAAAAGAATAAGGATGGTACTTGAGTGAAAATCAGTTATTTAATTGGTGGGTCAGGAAAGAAGGATCATACTTGAGTTCGAAATAAACTCCATATCTGGTAGGCCTAAGAACACTTGACTCAAAAATTAAACCGTCACCTGGTGGCGCTAAAAAGAAGGATGATACATGAGCAAATAAGCAAATATTCTTATCTGGTGGGCCTGAGAAGAAAAATGATACCTCGGATGATACTTGAGTCAAAAATCGGTTTCTTATCTAATGGGTGCAAAAAAATTCAAACTTGAGTTGAGAATACACTTCTCATTTTGTGAGTTTGAAAAAGAGAAGGATGCTTGAGTCAAAAATTCAGAAACTGAGTGTGTATCTGGTGGTAGTTACCACCTAATTACTAGGCTCAAGTCAAAAAAGAAGGACGATACTCTAGTCAAAAATGAACTCTTCAACTGGCGGGTCTAGAAAAAGGAAAAGACCTAAGCAAAAAATCATTTCCTCACCAGGTGGGTCTGAAAAGAAGGAAGATACTTGAGTGAAAATTAGGTTCTTATCTGGTTATCGAATTCACTTTTGGAGCTGAACAGCAACCATGATCGGAATCGCACCGGTACGGAATCGAGCATATCAATCTTTCAAATTAATGTAGGTGCCTATGGTCCAAAACTCAAAACGCTACAATCCTGTCGGTGAATCGGCGATTCGGTGAAATGTCCTGTCGGTAAAATGGCGTGTCAGTGAAATGTCCTATCGGCGATTCGGTAATATGTCCTGTCGGTGAAATGCCTTGTCGGTGAATCGGCGTGTCGGTGGAATGTCCAGTCGGTGAATCGGCGATTCGGTGAGTTGGGTGTCCGTGAAATGCCCAATCGGTGAGTCGGTTGTCGGTGAAATGTCCGTATTCCATTTCAACCACGATATTATTGGAGCGTCAAGTTTTACCTTAGGCTTAAGACACTGGAATTTGAAGCGATTGCTTATTAAGGCTCATTTAATGATTCAGAACAAGTTGACTTACAATAACCCACTTCCATTATTTCGAAGGAGGTCAAAACAGAGAGGCTTTTTTCTTCAAAATAACAGCTGGGCCTCGAGTTGGGCTAACAGTTCGAGAAGTGAACATCAACAGAATAGTTGCATGTGTGAGATTCAGTTGTTTTTTTCATAATTTTGACCTCCTGCGTATGATTTCGTTTAATGTCAAAAAGTTTCAAACAAAAACAATGGGTCTGAAGGGCAAAACTCGAAAAAATTCAGGGTAACGAAAACCGCACCAGTTCGAAAGAAAAATCATATTCTCGTTACAGACTTCCGATTCAAAAAAATCCCAAAATTATTTCGAGGTAAGATTTTAAATAAGGATTATAAGCTTCATAATGTCATGGTTGGAATTGGGAAGAAAAACATTTTTTTCTGAAACGGGGTCTGCATGGTTATGAACACATTAAAGATTTGCACTGGTTCACACATCACCCTGTACCACTGACGTCGTACCCTGTACCAATAAGCTTGATTTTTGCGGTCTTGAATTTTGTATCTATGCCAGACGATGGGGCTAACGGACACCCGAGCGGACACTGCAAACCGAATCAAAATATTTGGCGAGAATCAAAAGTTACATCGTTCTGAAAAAGAGTCCAAATTTTCGGCTGCGCGGTGTATTTTGGAGTGTATTTTGCATTTATCATTAGGTACTCCATTAATTTGAATGCGAATTTCAGTAGATAAGTTCCTTGACCTTAATAAAACCGCAAGATTATAGAAGTTCGGGATAATTTCTCCGAATTGCTGGTTGCCTAATTTTTTAAAACTTTTTAATACCCATGTTTTTCGTCGCATTGCTTTATTATTTGTTTGAAAAAATTCCGGAAATAAATACAAATAAACTTATGCATTTCAAGAAAAAGTGAATCCTTCGTCAATAAAAGCTTCTTTTTGTCACCATAATATTTAAATAGCAGGTCTTATTGAGGTAAAGATTACCGCAAATAGTAGAGGTGCACGGAGTTGTGAATAAACAAGATTTGCATAATTTATTGCAAAACCTTTTTTAAACATTTCTAAGAAAGCCTTTGGCGGCATTTATTTATCACCTACTAGTTATCCAAAATATAAAATAAATCAATTTGGAACTCTGAAAAAAACGTTCCAATAAATTGAAAAAACTCACGTTATTAGTGGCTGTGGTGTCGATGGTCAAAGAATCGCAAAGGTTGATTCCGGCGTCCTGGAAAACGAATCCGCTTTCCATTGCCGAATTTTCGGTGGCCGAAGTGATGTCGGAACTGCCATCGTCGCTGAAAGTGTCCGCAATGCTCAGATTTTCGACCCATTGCCTGCACTTGTCCATGACCTCCACGCTATTACGCTTGTACTGCTCGTTGTTCAGCATCGGAACTTCCATCGCCGAGGAACCACCCAACTATTCTGAGTGAATTACCCACGAAATACCCAACCCGTAGCGATAAAAAGCGCTGAAAACGTCGAAGCTCGGCTAGTCTCGAAGCTTGGAAGTGAAGTGAATAAAATAAACAATGCTATCGGCGTGTAGAGGACATATTATAGAGATGTAGAGGCGCAGCAGAGTAAGAGAAGGCCGGAAATCGAAATTTAATAATCACACTTGAGTAAACGAAAGTGAACCCTGATGACTGGGAGAGCGCCTATTCGGCGTGAGATTGATATGAGATTGTAGCGGGAAAACGGAGGCGGTTTTCAACATCAGACCGTTTATTGTTGATAAGAGGAAAAGTTTATACTTTACATGCATTATTTATTGCAAATGAAATAGAGATAAGTTGATTTTATTATTTGTTTTATTGTGATTTGGCTTGAGAACGAAATCATTTTATCAAACAATAAACGCATTTCCTGTCTAGGTTTCGTCTTCCAGATAATATATAACTATCTGACGAAACAGGAAAATTCAATAAGAAAATCATGCAGATATTGGATAACCATACATACCTACCTGTATTTGAACTATGCACTACCTACTTACGTCAATCCAAAGCTTCAATTTTTCTTTGGAAAATACTTGGAATTGCGATGGTGTACCCACAAAAATGTGCACCTCACTTGAGTTCTTATCTTTGAGCTATTGCATCAATCCATAATTATGTATTTACGTATTTTCCTCATGTTCATTATTTAGTTTGTGGCAAGTACATGTAGGTGTTTTAACAATAAAAATGAAAAATGGCACGCGTGAATAAGAAAAGTGCATTTTTATTACCAATGCATGGCTCTGCAATAAAAAAAAGTTATAAAAAACATGAAATATTGTTTACCGCGAAGCTTACGCAATATAGGTATTATTGCTAAATAATATAGGCATCTAGTATCATCCATTCTATTTTTGTAAAGGTGTAAATACA
Source organism: Anaspis maculata (assembly GCA_949128115.1). Lineage (NCBI taxonomy): Eukaryota > Metazoa > Arthropoda > Insecta > Coleoptera > Scraptiidae > Anaspis > Anaspis maculata. The sequence continues at coordinate 85,472,248 of OX421964.1, read as the reverse complement.
GGCAGGGACTTGAAGTTGACAAATATGTCAAAAATTTCTATAAGTAAAAATGAGATACAGATACAGCTCTAGTAAAATTAAAACATGGTAAATATAATAGTAAAAGTAGATACAAATAAAATAAATAAAGATAAAAAATAAGACGCAAAAAATATCACAATGAGATGCGAATTATTGATTAAAATGACGGCAAGAGCTCTATTTTCTTCTATGTAATAATTATTGTTATCATGATAACTGTTAAAAATTCTTCAAGCTGTCAAATTGAGCGGCATGTCGTCCTTATTGTCGTCGCGCTGCATCTCTTCGCTGACGTTCATGCTCAGATCCGTCGCCTCTGAATTGGTCGTCTCGTTCCGCGGGTAGCTCAAGTCCAGCATGCTGTAGTCATTCGCAGAGGTTTTCGGGATTTTCGGCGGTTTTTCCGAGCCGGCGCAGGCCAAATCCATGAGCTTGCTCAGGTTCAGTCCGTAATCGATGGACGAGCTCTTGCTCAGGTCCGATACGGAAAATTCCTGCTTCATGGAGGACTTCGAGACGCTCAGGTCGGACGCCGTCGAATAATCGGTTTTCGGCGAGGTCTTCGCCTCCGGGGCCACGAACTCCATCTTGCTCGTGCCTGGAACGTCACGAAGCTTGTTAGATTCAGGCCGGGAAGAGGGTTTGAGAAAGAAAAAAGTCTCAAGCCTGGAAATGCTAGTGCAATAGGGCGGTGGATTTTTTTTCAAAGTTCACTTTTCGATAAGTGACGCTATAATATGTATAGTTCACAGGATTGTTTCCTAAATTTTCTCGTTGGAAAAATTGAAAAAGTTTTCGACTAGGTACTTTCAAATTTGGCGCGATGACGTCATAATCTTTTATCGGCGGCAGAGAAGCAGGCTTGACAACATTACAAACTTACAAAGAAAAGCAACAGCGTCAACGCGCATAACAGCTGATTATTAAAATGTTAAGTAGTGTGATGGCCAGCTGGAAATCATAAAGGGAATTAATTTTTCGGAATAAATTAGAATTACGGGCGATATTGTGGAAGAAAGAAATGGTACAAGGGAGGATGCATCGATTCCAAAAAAGCGGGGTTGTTGGCCAGGGATTTGTCAGACTTGAGGGGGGTGGAGAGAGAATCGGTCCGGAAAGCGAAGACGGGGGCGAGAGAGGACTGACTAGTGTGCCTAGCTGCGTTTGACGCAAACGGATGTGTGAGCGGAGAAAATTAGTATTCGTCAAGAATAAATTGATAAAAGTGAGAGAGATAGAGAGCAAGAGCAAAGATGCAAGAGACAGGGCCGTACTCCAGACAACGACGGCGGATTCAAATAAAATCGCGGCAATACTTTTGGAGCTTGTGATGGAACGCATTTTCAGCGACTTTTTGAAAAACTTACTCTAATACTTCGACGCGAGAAAACATTTCTATATTAGGAGCTGAATGTAAACGCAACGGGAATTTAGGTCAAAGAAGAGACTCGATTTTGTGTGTTCTCGCTGACCAGACGTTCTGAAGACGACGTGTGCCGTAATTTACTACAAGTGGGTCGTTTTTACATTATTTCCTAAAATCATACTCTAAATCGCTTTTGGTGTGACTGCATTAGTTTTGGCTGATTCAATTTTTGTTTTCATGCATGTAGGGCCGAATTATGAATTTAAAATCGCATCTTCCTGTTCGGGCGTCAATTTTATTTGTTTCCGGGAATTCAGAACAAGAAGAGGACCGAAAGGGGTTTTCGCAATTCTTACAGCCCAGGTTGAAGCAAGGATGGAGGCTCCCTACGCGTCTCGTGTATTTCACTAATTTTTTCGGATACCCAACGGCCCTGTTGACGCTACCTACGCATTTTTCCATGAATGATGTCATACTCCTATTTGGATCGCACTTCTTTCTCTAGGAACTCAATTCTAGTTCTACTGGTTCTAAAAATAACTCGTATGGGGTTTTCTTTGTTTCACGTTCGAGCTAAAGTGCGTATACAGGAATTGTTTTCATAGTTGTGATTTTTTATGTCATTTTTGTTGTCTCACGAATTTTGTAAACTTATGAATTTCATGTCAATATTTTTATGACCATTTCAATTAATTTTGTGTGTGATTTGCTTGTCATGTAATCACTTGTCATGTACTTACTTGACTGTAATTTTTGTCTGTCCTATTTTTGTTTGTGTCATGATTTTACATTTCATTTAAATGTCAATTGCACAATGTCATTTTCTGCTGTTGCTAAAATGGGAAAATAAATTTATTTAATTTATTTATTTAAAATTTAATTGTCCGCCGTCTTTTATGACTCATATTTTTATGTCATGTTTTTGTTTTTATGCTCGCTGCTATGTTTGTCAGATATTCAATGTAGGTATTTTACAGGATCCTACTAGCCACCCCCATTTTGTCTTGTTTTGGGTTTTTATGCATTGTTGATATTATTTTATCTGCATTGTTGATTTGTTGATTTATGATTCATTGTTTACTGATGTTTCTGCGGTTTTGTTTTACTAATTGCACTTACACTGAATACCGAGATTTATCAGTGAGTTTTTGTTATGCATTTGTCACATATGTGAGAGTTTTCTTCTCAGGGCTTAACTCAGGGGTTTCTTTGACTGAGTTCTTCTACTGAGTACCCTTTTCCGAATCCGTTACGCTCCTCTTTGTCTTTGACTGACAGTAGATGACTTGTTGTTGTGTTTTAAATTGTTTTTGTTCATTTTGTCCATTGTGTGGCATTTTGCTAGTCTGTCAGTCCTGCTAGGTGTTTTATGCAAAGAATCTAATTCATTTAAATTTTGCTGATGATTTAAATAAAAATTCATTTTGTTTGCTGTCAATTCGTGTTTCTGTTCATTTTTTTTTTTCAATACAATCCTCATCCCCAAAGTTCCGTTTTCGTCCCGAGTCGAGCCTGAGTGAAACGACAACGTAAGTGAAACGTAGGTAAGAGGTCCAAGGTAGAAGGAGGGAGGGAACGACAATTACAGCCAAGGGTCCGAATGAGGGGAACAGTTCAAGCTGTTGCGTCGAACGGTACACGCAAACAAACCACCAAGTATACCACGGTTCCATGCCGACGTTGGGCAAATACCAATGGTTTTCCTTTCAAAACTGGGATATCATTTCGAGGAACAACGTATAAATGAAAACGAAAGAAAACTGAAAATTTCTCTCGACTCAATGCAGGGAGCAGCAAGACGTTGGGCGAACATCTTTTCCAAAGATTGGAAGAGGTATGGAGATTTCCGTAGCCAGTTTATTTCTCGCTATTGGCCGGAAAACAAGCAACGAGAAACCCGAAAGCAAATTCGAGATGGCGTATATGAGTCAAAAAATGGCAATAATCCGTTGAATTATTTTGCGGAAATGGTGGAGCTAGCCAGTTTCCTGACTACCCCAATTCCGGAAAAGTCGCTCGTACAGGAGTTGAGATATCACTTTCCAGTAAACATTCAACAGCTCTGGATTGTTAGTGGATGTGAATCTATACCGAAAATTGCTGATTTACTTGGGAAGATAGAAGATGCTGTGCAAAATTCGAGAGATGTCGTGACATTGCAAATTGAACCACTGAGAGAGCCAACGAACTTCCAAAGTCCTGAAGAGTCAATTTCTTCAGAATCACCCAGGAAGCGACGTCGACATCGAACTCTAGCGAGGATCTAACTGGGAAAGGCATAAGGATCGAGCTCACCAATCAAGTTCACGTAAAAGTTATGTTATTGAAATTGTGTTATATTTGGAACTTAGCTTCTTTGAATTTCAGATAAATCCTGGAGACCTGCTACATCCGGAACAACTTTGAATCAAAATGGACCAATGAGAAGAACTTCGCCCAGGGGATCGAAGGCTCAGCGCAAATGAAAAGTCAAGAAATACGCGTAGTTTCAAGATTGTGACCGGGAGGTTTCATGTCTGACGAATTTCCTCTCTGCAGAGGCTTCCTATTTAAGTAACTGGGGTTTTACTCTGCAGATCGAAGCAAAAGATTGTTCTCTTTTCGTGAATCTGGTCTGAAATGTTGCATTTTAAGCTGTTCAATTTAATGTAAAGAAAGTAGTCTAGATGAAGAGGCGCGGTTGAACTTTTAGTTAGAGGGTTCTAGACCATAAGTTCGAGGGGGCACTGTGATGGCCAGCTTAAAATCATGAAGGGAGATAATTTTTTTGGAATAAATTAACATTACGGGCGATATTGTGAGAGAAAGAAATGGTACAAGGGAGGATGCAAGAGTCTAACTTTTCCTCAGCATCAAGTGGCATTCCAAAGAATCGGGGTTGTAGGCCAGGGGTTTGTCACACTTGAGGGAGGTGGAGAGAGAATCGGTCCGGAAAGCGAAGACGGGGGTGAAAGAGGACTGGTGTAGCTGCGTTTGACGCGAACGGATGTGTGAGCGGAGAAAATCAGTATTCGTCAAGAATAAATTGATAAGAGTGCTAAAACCATTGTGATTAATTGTAGTGCATCATGTACGAGAGAATACTGCATCAAGGCAAGTCTATCTTCGATGTAAAAATGATAATTGTTCAACGGGGTGAGAGTAATAATTGGGTTGTGTACAAAACTTTCTTGAGCTTGTTCTGGGTATTTCGGATAGCAACAGGAAGTGTCAAAACAATTTGAGGCTTTGCAAATGGCTATGGGCTTTTACATACCGTGTTTTCAGCTACCTTCAAGACACCAGAAAAATGGTGGAGGCTTCAATAACCTTTCTATGAAGTGATACAGTTTCCGACAGGTGTGACTGTAGGTCCTATCTGCTGATAACAAAGCGCTTGAGACATATATTCAGCATATCTGGGCTAATTATGATAACGCGAAATCTTTCCCCATAGAATAAAAGAGATTTAACCCTTCCTCAGCATCAAGTGGCATCCTTTGCGTTCAAGTAGCATTCCTCAACCCGGCGCTAGTGTGGTGGAAAATAGTTACGAGCATGGTGCGCTGGGATGAAAATCACCCACTTTTGTGGGAGTAAAAGAAAAAAAAATTTCTCTTGAAATAGTGACCAAAATGATCTTTGATGTTCTATCAAGTTACCAAACCAGAATCGATTCTACAATTTTAAAAAGTACCGTCATTTTTTTTTATTCGTTTATTCAACGTCGGCCTATTTCCGCAACGAGGCCTAACACCGACGCCGGTGAATACTTTCTTCCACTATACCGGAGATTTTGCCGAACCCCTGTGTGTTCCAACACAGGGTAGGGATTTTCAACGACCACCAACATCGCATGGGGGTCGGCACCATCGTTCGTATTTTACGTGCTATGCGACACACGGCGCGTCTTGCATTTAGCAAGCATTCCAACTAAACCAAGAAGCTTGTTTTCGAGGCCGAAGATCCGTCCCCGGCGGAGATCGAACCCGCGACCTCTGGAGTGGTACTCCAACGCGCTAACTACCACACCACAAGCTCCTCGTGGTACCGTCATATCATGCAAAAAATGAAGAAGTTGATTTTTCGTAGTCCCATGGGTGTTTTCACCCCACCACACAAATTCATGAAATTGAGGCAATAATGGCCTTATTTTTCATGTTTGGTCCAGCAATGCAGCAATGAACATTGTTTTGATGATAGGTTGATGCAAATATGTCTTCCGCAAGGGATCGACATATGAGCAAGAGCAAGCAGAGTTGCTTGCGCTTTGGGGGGACCTTTTTCTAGATGTGCACGTGAACTGTGTGGTGAGGTCAAAATGACCCAAGTTGAACTGTATCGGCTAATTTATGTCGACGTATGCGCTGTGAATGCTGTGATAGCCGACTGACAACTGAAAAGTGAAGAAAAGGTAGCCACTTGAAGGTACTAAGAAGCGGAGTTGTGAAGTTCGTATGCACACCGAAATATAACGACATGAAATTTTGCTTGGGTCCTTTTTACCCCACGACACAAGCGCCGGCTTAAGACATGAGAACCGCTTGAGACAAGTCAAGGGGTCGATTGTTGCTCGGAAAATTAACTACAAGACATCGAAAAGTAATAGAACTTGTTGCGTCGTTTGGGCCAGTCCAGTTCTGTCCTGCCATTTATTTTTTAGTAGTTTGGTGAATTTCGCTATCTTGCGGTGGCCGTTCCGGCAAACGAGTTCCGCGTGCCTTTCTCCAATTGGCTATAGATAACAACTAGCCCAACTGGGCTAGAATCTGATGAAACGAAGCGACGTAGCTACTTCTTCCTTTTTCAATTTGAAACTCGCATCAGAGCTGTCGCTTAGTTGTGTGCTGTACATCCACGTTTTTGCCGTTCAAGTGGCTTCGGAATTGTGTTAGTTCGAAGCCAGAAACCGCCTGTTTTGCGGGTTTATTTGGCGAACGTTCGATCAATAGGGTATTGGACCCGAAGTAGGCATTGTTTCGCCGTCTAAAAAAGTACAACCACACCTGGCGCATCAAACGAAATCGTCTGTCACCTGGAGGTAAAGTAAAGACTGATTTGGTTCCCCTTTTTGTCATATTTTCGAGTTGGAGTCGACACTGAGTTGAGCGAATTGTTGTAGGTTTCTTCTTTTACCCACCACTCAGTTTTTCAGATACATAACGAGTTTTTCTACGATCAAGTTCCCGACATGTCTATTTTCCTGTCAACCCGTTTCAAAGTCTGGAGATTTTGCCAGCAAGCCGTCAACGTCACCGTCATCGACATCGTCGCATTTACGCAACAGGGAATTTCCCAGTGACTCTTTCCTTGGAAAGGAAACGACCCAACAAGGAGCCCGCCTTGGTTTGAGTGCAAAATGTTCCAAACCGCCCGGCGAGTCCTGTCGCACTAGTGTGGACCCCATTTTCTACGACACCGAGTCTAGTCATCACCCGCACTCTGGAAGTCTCAGCGTACGACAAATCGTCGATCGCGGCCGTCAGGAAGCCGTCACAGTGTGTAGAGCTTTGCGTTTTGGTCAAGTAAGCGGCATTCACAAGGTTTCATTTATAAAATTATTATTGTTTTTGTAACATTGTTAACGTGTGAAAAAGAAGCCGATAACACTCTCTGGGGTGGCTTATCAACTTAGGTACCTACCGTGCCGTTTTAATTTCACCTCGACTTGACTTGTTATCTAGTACTGTTGAAAACCGGACGACAGGTACCTACGCTTTGAAACAGATAACGTTCACTTTAATTCCGGCTTATGCTGAAGCCGAGCTTCTTTTCCGAACGTAACATAAACTTCGTTGTGGCATTATTTGACATTATTATTCGACATACCGATCTCTTTTATTTCCTTTATTGTAGAATTAGCCAACCGGCAACCTGTTCATCTTCATTACCTATTGTGAATAAACTGTGTATTTGAAATCAAATGATTGCTCTATCTTCAGTATTGTTTTAGTCATTGCTTGGTGCTAGAGTTTGTTTTTTTGGGAATTCGGTCACAATACTGTGGCGCCCCCGACCATCCAATAAGAACCCCAGCCTATCTCCTCTGATCAGCTGGCTGCCCGTGTTCCTAAATAAGACCAACCAATGGTAAGTCGCACCGAAAAAGAACGAGGCCTTTTTGCCATGTAACAAACTTTCTAGTATAGTTAATTGAGGGCTCACACCTAAATTGCGCACCTAACGTAGTAAATGTACAGCGAGTTGACCTATGGCTGAGTGGTAATTCTGTAAGTTGAGAGTACAGCACCAGCTTAAAGTAAATTGATCCAATTATCACAGTCAACTGCCATGTCAATTATTTTGATTCGTAATTACAAGAATGGATATAATTTCGAAATACGAAGTAAATACTCAGTGAATAATAATCTCTCTCTAAGTGGCGTCTATGTCTCTCTAAGTACAAGTAGGACTTCGTTATGGAACAGTTTATTGAAATTGAAGAGTTATTTGAAATTGAAGAATTAATTATGCAAGGAGTCAAAACTCAAGTGTGTTATGAAACTCATAAACTCAACTCATCTGAGTCTCTCCTTTAAGTGAGTAAGAATACGGAAACGGGAATTTAACGGAGAGTCTGATTAATTCATCAGGCGCGGGTCTTCGCAGGTAATTAGGATGTATTTGAATTTTTCAGCAACCTAATGTAATTGAATTAAGTGATTCCTTATTGTGAGCTGGAGGCAGCACAATATGAGAGTATGTATTGAAGGATTAATTCAAATGAAGTAATAAATGTCAAAGGAATTAAATGAGCGAATATTGATTAATCGGTAAACAAAGAATGAAGTGTGGTCACAGAATGTGTGGTTTTGAAAACTTTGCTTATTTTGCAACATTTGTTCAACCGTCCTCTTTCAAAAGAAAATGGGGAATCACGAGATCTGGGTATTAAAACGGGGTGTTTATTCAAGTGATTCAGGTAAAAAGGGTTACCAATCAACTACGGCACACACAACGTAAGAGTCAATAATTGTATCACATCTGATCAATTAGGGACAAGAGGGTTTTATCACAGTAGAGATCGTGGTTGTCAGTTGTGAAATAGTGTACTTCCACTTCGTATTTCTCTGCTTAGTGTTTTTGTGCTTGAATATGGAGCGATGAAAAATTAGATTATGTTCGCAAATGTCAACACTCAACAGCAAGGTGACAGTGACACACAGCATTTACCTAGGCAACGGGGGTGGAGTCTCCCCACTTCTATCAAAAGATTAAGACATCACATCCCGCTTAAAGCTTGGTAGATTTGAAATCGTTCGTAAAGTGGTCACTTTCAAGGTAGATTTTGAGTCACTTGGAAAATTTTTCCAATTTTCACAAATAGTAATTTTGTTATTAGGGCTCTACATTCGATAAGTACTATTTTTTTAAATTATTTTTCGATGGTGGTCACTACCCTATTATCGCTGTGACAAAGTTCTACGCATGACTGCTTTATACCAAGAGTGGAAAGTGATACTTTGCCGCTCGACTGTAAAAACAACTGTTCAATTAGACCGCAAATGTCCTGTCGTTCTGGTACAAAACCAAAAACTTCAGCCTCAAAAATGTAGTAATCGCTCTAGCAAATTTCTACGCGACTGCTCCATACCAAGAGTAAAAGCATGTGTTGTGAAAACTGAAGACCATACGAACCTTTTAGACCTAAATAATCTGTAGAAAAATCCGTGGGGATCTTGAGCGAGGTGTGCTTGTCGCTCTTCTTGCTGCTGCCGCTGCTGCTCGTCGCCGAAGGTATGGGACTGCTGCTCGACAGCGGCTTCAACAGCTCCTGCATCTTGAACAGGTTCGTCGACAGAAACATGTTGTTGGCGGCCAGCGTGCTGTGCGCCATCGGATCCGGCAGACCCAGCAGGCTGCTGGCGCTGGGGAACTTGCCGGAATTGAAGAGCAAGCTGGAAATGTCCGAGGGCAAAAAGTTCGAACTCAGATTGGAACTGTTCAGGTTGGGTATGATCGGCGTTTTGCTGATCGACGGTATCGACAGCAGGTTTTCGCTCTCGTCGAAGTGGCAGCCGACGGATTCGCGCACGAACCTCCACAGGGTCGTTTCGCTCTCGTCGCGCGGAAATTTCGAGATGAGCGTGCTCTTCAGCTTGTCGACGTAGGTGTTGGTGGTGTTCAGGTAGCGCTCGTTGAAGTTGACGAAGTCCGGTTCTTTTCGGTAGTATTCGGCGCACTTGGACATTTCCTCCTTGGCGTTCTGGGTCAGCAGCGTGTCCTGGATGACGCTGTAGGACATCAGCATCGGACGGCCGTACTCGTTGGGTTTGGTCTCGGGTGGCGGGATCACCCAGTACGCTATGATGCTGGACTCGAGGGAGGTGTTTTCGTAGTTGTACGGTGCTGCGAACAAGATGGGATTATCGTTACGAGAAATTTATTCTGATGAGTGGAAAAGCAAGCAGCACAGACAAGTTGACACGGTAATTTTATTCTCAAAACTGAAAAGGCAATCATCGTCAAATCATCTGGTACAAAAACTTGAATCTGATTCGACTCTGAAGGCGACTTGGCACAGCAGCTCTATCTTGAAGTGTCCAAGAGGACTGCAGAAGGCGACTTGGAACAAGAAAATGTTTCCAAAGAGTCAAAAGGCAATTGCCATGGGTAACTTGGCACAGAAGTAATGAATTCTATTTCAACATATCAAAAAAGCTGGTCGAGAGCGACTTCTGACAAGAATATATCGCTTTCAAGTCGGAAGATAACTGCCACAGAGACGACTTGGCACAAGAACTTCATTTTGATGCGTCACGGGACGACTTGGCACAAATCTGCATGCATTCGGCATGAGGACTCCACTTTGAGAAGGCCAAGACAAACATCCAGGCGACTTGGCACAAAATAAGTGAGGTGTCAGAAGCATTATTTCGGAGGATTAAGTGAGGAGGCGACTCAGCACAAGAACTCCATTTTGTGGAGTAAAGAAAAAAAAGCAATTCAATACAATACAACACAACATTTTATTGCTTCCTTCAATATCTATAAATCAGAAATATTATAAAGCAAAAACACAAAAAAGAAGAAAGACAAAATCGTTATCACAACGGCGAAGAAAATCGACGGAGGCGATTTGACACACGAAGACTTCATTTTGAGGAGGCAAAAGCAATCGCAGGAAACGACCTGGCACCAAACAGGTTATTTTACAGTCGGGAATAATCTTCTTGAGCTACAAGAACTTCACTTTGAGCAGCGAAAAGAGAACAGTTTGTCAGGAAAATGTCATTTCGAGAAGCCAGAAATAATGGCCGCAGGCGACTTGACATGAAATTTTTTTTTATCAGTGAAAAATGACGATTTTATTGGTACTATACTGCCGTGCTAAGCCTAATGCACGTATCTACATTTTCATAAATTTGATACACTGCAGTTTTATGTCAAGTTTTTATGCCGTTATGTTATAGTATAATATGAATAGAGCAGTTATTTGAGAACTCTAATTATTGCGCTATCCATGTATAATCATAACCATATGATCGCAAACATCATAGCCCCTAAAATATGAGCATGAAAATGCAGTGTATCTAATTTATCGAAGTGTAGATACGCGCTTTAGGGTTAGCACGGCAGTATAGTAGGTTCACTTGTACTGTGACTCTAGTTGGCTGGGCAAATTTTCTACTTTAGCATTGTAGGCTTGCCGCCTTTTTCCTCGGTGTGAAACTGACTTCTCTGGAAGTGGAGTTATATTTCTTATCAAATTGATATTAAAATCTTGGAAAACTGACCTGGTCATATGTGGAAGTGCAACTAGGGGGACGCAGAGCTGTATTACCGTCATGTAGACACCAAAAGAGCACGGGGCGGCCGCAGATCTAAGTCATCTTGACGGCGGCCCATTCAGGGTCGACAAAAACTCGTCCCAGAAAGCCCCAAAACGAAAGAAAATTGCAAATTGAAGGTACTAACATCAATTTCGGTCCAATACGCAACTTTGAGCGGCTGGGTTTTTTGAAATTTGGTTTAACTTACTTTTTACACGTAAATTCTTTTGCCAATGACAGACTGCACGGCGATCCTTGTATCGCCTATAATTCTTCAGGGTTTGGCTTGTATTTTTGACTGGAAGAGGCGAAAGGGTTGATGATTGCATGGGGCCCATTTTTTGGACGAAGGGCATTGTATACTCTTTGAATTTGAAGTATCGAAAGTTGAACCGGCTTCGAGAGGTTAGGAATATTTTTCACAACTGTCAAATGTCAAGGCTCTTTTGATTTATTTGTTCATTGGCAAAAATTGAAAAAAAGGTCGAAAAATTGCTACAATTTTCAATAAAATGGAAAAAAGCGTCAGACATCACGTCCCGCAAAAATGTTCCGGCTATCTGCAAAGGGAATACGCAAAAAATGTGTTTCAAAACTGGTCCGGCCAGAGCAGCCAACTGCAAAGTTTTGGGGATTTTCTATATTTCACATTTGAAAACTTAGAAACAAAATCTCACAGCCGACTAGAATCACGGTACAAGTGAACATAGTATATACAGGGTGGCCCAACGAAAACAGAACAGAGGGGTTTTCGGGCATTTCACCTCATTTTTTTGGAAAAAGCTCGAACAGGTCGATTTTTATATTGAGGGGGACATCTGAAACATACATTGGCGGATTTCCATCTTTAGCCTTCTCACCCCCACCCGCCCCAACTTCGAAGTTTCAAATGACACCACCTCCTTTGCGATACATTAAATTGAAGAGAAATAAATTCTCTTTCTGAAAAAATATTTCTATAATTTTCAACCCCACCCCCTTCTTCCTAAAATTGTCAGAGTTTTCAATGTAATATTTTTGATCTCTCAATTCTCTTGAGTACAGTCAACGTCATTCTGCACAGCATCGAGGGAGAAAATTTTCCGTGTAAAAAGTGCCACCCAAATTCATCCCTTCACTCCCCCACCTCAACTTCAAAATCTAAAATGACACTACCTACTTTGTGATACATCAAATCGAAGGGAATTGAATTCTCTTCCTGAATAAAATATTTCCAGAATTTTCGAAAAGCCCCCTTTCCCCATAAAATACTCCGAATGTTCAATTTATCAGGAGAGAGGTTGAAAATTAAAAAAAAATTATTTTCAGAAAGAGAAATCAATTTCCTTTCTGTCGATGTATCACAAAATAGATGGTGTCTGTTGAGTTTTGAAATTGGGGTGGGGGAGAGGAAAGGGGTGAGTTTGGGTAACACCTTTCTCCACCAAAAATTTCCTCCTTAGATGTTATTCAGGATGACGCTGATTAAATTGAAGAGAATTGAGGGGTCAAGGATATAAAATGGGACAGTCAAAGAAATTTAGAAAGATGGGGGGTGGTATTGAAAATTTTGAAAATATTTTTTTCAGAAAAAGAATTTGATTCTCTTTGATTTGATGTATCGCAAAGTAGGTGGTGTCATTTGAAATTCTGAAGTTGAGGTGGGTAGGGTGAGGGGGCTGAAGATAGAAATCTGCCAATGTATGTTTCAGATGTCCCCCTCGATATAAAAATCGACCTGTCTGAGATTTTTTCGAAAAAATGATGTGAAATGCCCGAAAACCCCTCTGTTCTGTTTTCGTTGGGCCACCCTGTATGTTGTACCTACCTCAATTTAATTAGTCACAAACAATCGCCTATCATCATCATGATCACAAAGTTGTCAGTCCTAAGTAGGTTGCGTATCTCCATCCTTTCCTATTCTGCGCAAACCTACACATTTCCCTAAAGGTCAAACATCCTACATCCCTAACTATATAGGAGTAGTAATCTAACTTGGGTCTACCAATGCGTCTCTTTATTACCACCTCCGCCTCGAGTATATCTCGAACTAGTCCTTCGCGTCTCAGAAGGTGCCCTACCATTTCTCCTTTTATTTACTGTTTTCCATAATGATATATTAATTTCTTCCCTTAATCTTTCTAGTACTTCCCTATTGGCTACGTTTACACCGGTGCCGGTGGACTAAAACTGGACTGACCCAAATTCCACCTATAGTAATTTTTCTCTTCCAGCGTTTTCACCGGCAGACTAACGCGGCCGACCTATTTTAAAATATGAACTTAAACTAAATAAATATAAAAACTTAATTTACTTCAGTCCACGGCTAACCGGAGACCTGACCCAAGCTACTTGGTCCCAATTTGGTCCTTGTCTACGATCGTTTACACCACGTAGACTAAATTTATTTGGGTAGAATTTAGTGCTTAGCTCGCAGACCAAAGCCACGGTGTAAACGTAGCCAATTGTTGAGGTGCGTTCAGCCAAGTTATTTAGCCGCAAGTTTTAATTTTAGTCGTAAGCGCTGCATCGCTCATTGGCTGTTCTGAGGAGACTGGTTCATAAAAGCCAATGGGCGTCGCTGGGCTTGCCACTAAAATTAAAACGCGGCTAAATAAGCTGACTAAACCCACCATTATTATGAATCCACAGTTCCCTCTAGCTCATGCTAACTGCCAGAATTGGCAAAAACTCCATTTTGGGATCAAAAATAATCGGCGTAGGCGACTTGGCACCGCACCGACTCCATTTCGGAGAGTGAAAAATGATCGCTGGAACGACTTGGCAAGGAAACTAATTTCGGGGAGCAGGCAATTTGGCAAAACAATTTCAGTTCAAGTAGTCGCCATCGCCAAAGGCGTCATGTCAATTCGTGGAGCCATAAATAATATTTACAGACGATTTGGCGCAACAACTTCATTTTGAGTAGGCAAAAACCACCCCCGAATGCGACTCAACACAGAAATTTCATTTTGAGGAGTCAAAAATGATCATCTAAATAATTAAAGGGCTTTAATTTGAGTTGTTAGCAATCTCCAAAGGCGACTCACCATAAAAATGTAATTTCAAGAAGTCAGAAATAATCGCCGACGGCGACTTGGCACAATAGCTTCGTCTTGAGCTTCGTCGTCATTTTTTTATTCTCAAAAATGAAGGTTTTGTGCCAAGTCGTCAAAAAGGATTGTTTTCGACACCTTAAAATGGAGTTCTTGACAAGTTTTTCTGAACATTCAATAGAAAGTTCTTACGCTAAATTTTCCTTGGTGTTTGTTTCTGAAGCTTCAAAATGCTATTTTTGTGCCAAGTCGCCTTGTGTTCACTTTCTGAAGCTCTTGCGTATACAGGGTGTTTGCAAACTTGGGGTGAAAAATTGAACCGCAAGTAGGAAAATGCTACAAAGTGCCAGAAAAATGTTGAAAAAAATTTACGATTTTTATTTTTGGAAAATATAAAAATGGAACGTATAATCGTAAATTAAATATGGAGGGTCAAAAGAGGGAATCCAGTCTCAAATTAACAGAACAAGCACATCGAATTCGAATTGGGACGCAAAATACCGCATACACATCAACCTGACGGCGCACAAACACACGACAACTGACAATCCGGTTATAAATCTTACAAACCGCGCATTCGCATCGGCTGTAGGCCCAGAACTGCCAACCTGCCGCAGTTAAATTGGCAAATAGCGGCTCTCAAACCATATACACTGTTTGTACTCACAATGCGATTCTCGAAGCCAAACTAGACAACTTCCGATGTAAGAATGATATTGCGAGAATTTTCAATTCATAAACGAGTAGTCGAAGTTATTGATTGACCAAAGGTGACCAGACACAAGAATTTCATTTTGAGTTCAAAAAGACCACAACCAGGCAGGGATCATGACTATCGAATTTGGAGATCTGTATGGATCAGTAACTCACATATGATGATGCCGATGCAGGGCGTGTAGCTGTTGTCCGACGTGCCCTTCATGCGAATCTGGTAGTCCAACTGGGCATCGACGTCGCGCAAAGTCGGCGCCGCCGCCGCATACGGATGCGAATGGTACCACCCGACCAGGATCAGCTTCTCCTTGTCGATGGCCTTAGAAATTTCCGCTTCCACGTTCGGCGCGTTTTCCCTGTCGGCTTTCGTGTTCCGACAAGGAAAAGCGTGCGTTATTTGCAAATCTATGAGACAAAACAGAATTCAAAATCTACAAAACCAAATACAAAGTGTAGGTAGGTAGTGTCTTATTGACGATAGAAATGATACATTTCAAAAAAAAATTACTGTGCGTGTTGATGTCCCAATGACCGGCCAAGTAACCAGACACTTCGGATCTGGTCAAGTGACAGTGAAAGTCCATCAGAAGGGCGGCGTTGGTCGAAAGCGACACGAGAAACGGCTGGATTTTGCCCAAGTTGGAAAACGGGATGCATTCTATCAAAGTGTTGGCGTCACTGTAAAAAAATAGAATTCAAGTCTTCAGTTTTTTTTCCAAGTTGATGAAAAAATTGTAGCCTCAGGCAATTTGGGTGATTGTTGTCACCCATGCGATCGATAAACCTGATAAGACGTCGCTGAAAGAACAGTTGTAGCAAACCGAGCCTCATTTGCTTGGTTTCCCCTACTCGGGATTTTCTTCGAAATAATTGCTGAAGCCTAATTCTTCTTATTGTAGCCTAACTGCTATTTTTCTATAGTTAATTTGAAGTATAAGAGAGAGAGAGAGAGAGAGAGAGAGAGAGAATTAATTTTTGGCTCAAAAGTCGCCTGGTTTTAAATATTCATAAGGACCGGAAAGTTATGAATGATGTTGGGAAATATGCTGGAAAAATGTCACGTACCCATTTGAATCATTTTTGAATCCCAAAATTGGCCCCTAAGTAAACGGCCCAATTGGTCAGGCATCGGTTGCACACTTCCGTGGGAACGGTTTTCCTCCTGAAAACGTCCGCCCTGATTGGTCCATTTGACCACGGGATTGTGATATTAGGCGAGGCTATAAGTAAGAGCTGGACAGAAGATAAGAGGACTTGACTTGCGACCCGCGACTCGACGCGGTCATTTTGATTAATAGTCTATTTACAGTCAATTCACTAACCCCCGGTTGCAAGAAACTCAAATTTGCTCCGTCGCAAATTAGCTTCGGTACCAAACTCGGTATCAAATGGTAGGCTATTTGACGGCGTAAACAGAGACGTGTCTAAGGTGACGACTGACATTATTTGTCAAACGAAAAGTTGAATCTTTGGAAATGGAATGCTAAGCTGGATTGTGCATGGAAAAAGATGCACGGGAAAACATAAAAAAGCAAGCACAAGTGTACGTTTAAGTTTCGATTCATTGATCAGAATTTGAGAATTTTGGGTAGTGGCTGTAGGCAACCAGTTATCCAGGCCAAAACGAATTTTTGGGATTAGATTCTGCGGGATTAGGTTTGAATTAAGACAAGAGAAAAGAGGCAGCTATTTTCACTGTGTGAGATTTATTTTTGTACCAAAGAAAAACTTGACAAATCCAGAATTCAGTTTCCTTCCTTCCTCTCAATTACTTCGCTGTTGCTCATGCAAACGGCTCCTGCAGTATTTCCTACCATCAAAAGCTGTTCTGGAGCTACTGAATCAGCACTGGACATCACCTTCACACATTCTTGATACAGTGTCACTAGCAGCCCAGGATTGTTCAAATTTCGTCACAGGATCACAGTCCCAGTACTCCTGTAACTCATCGTTGTCACCGAAGCACTAATACTTTGACCGAACAATGCTTTGCAATAAGGAGCTCCGCGTTTTTGGTGTAAACAACAGCTTTGTTTCCGCCGAAGGTACAAGGCTCGTGCTCGTGGAGGCATCCAGCAAGTGTTCGCAATTTCAGTCTGTAACTCCCATCGCCTAAACCTGGAATTGTTGATCGACATAATAGCATCTACGGAGCCAGTTTGTCATATTCACCTGATCGAGAACCTGTGCAGGATGGATTTATGCCTTAATTCAGTGCAATGATTTGCATATTATTGTTCAAAACTCGAAGAAATAAATAATACTGTCAACCTCAAAAAATTTTACGCTTCTTTGACTTTGACAGCCCGCAGCCCGCGCAGTACATTTTTTCATCTACGAGGAGGTTTTTTCGATCGGCAATGACCCGACGTCTCGAGGAACTGCTATTTCTTGGTCTTCTCAGGAAAATAAAAATCGGAAACGTTGGAAAATTCAAAATTAGGTGTCGAATCAGACATTTTAGGTACGTACCTACGCATAAAAAGATGCAAGTAGTTCAAATGTGTGACAACCTTAGCCACAGCCTGTTTGCTACCGTGTTTGATACCCTGTTCCTGCAACCCGATTCAATTTGCTACGTAGCAAAATTTGCTACCACGTTCCTGCAACCGGGCATAAGTGTCGCTTAATTTCGACACCTCGGATGGTGTCCGGCAGCCGGGACGCCGCTCTTGGCGTCCCAACGGCCATAAAATTCCCGAATTTCGAGTGATTATTTCTACGGTGTGGTGAATCACCGTAACTCGACAGACGCGTGTCCGAGTATATTTTTAATAAATAATCTACCGACGCGCCAAGACGCGATGTTCCTCATCAACGCAGAAACCAGTCGTCCTAAAAATATTACCCCTGTGTTCTTACGCGAGTGTTACCCTGTTGGTACTCAGGGTGGAACGTAAATATAAAGTTCTTTATTGTGAGATGTCAACGTATAAAGTAGAACCGATCTAATTATTTCACGCTGCGAAGCGCTCTTGCAGATGAAAAATGAGTCATCTGCCAAACGCTCTCTAGCGACTCTCTCTCTCTGACTCTCTGTATCTCTCTCATATCCCCACTTACGTCATGTGCACGAGCCATGATGAGTGAACGCCAAAATGGTGTCGTGACAGTATGTTGCATTACTCTCGTCATCAAACGTCACAGCGACAGCTGAGTTTTGTATTTGTTTCCTAAATCAAATATTATTTTCGCCACGAGGTGGCTACTATTGTGAATATTTTCAATATTCGCTTTTGTTAGTAAACCCATACGCACAAAAGATCTTATAGGTCGCAGTGTAGAAAGGATCCTCCGAGACCAAACGACTAGTAAACCCATGCCCATGTAGTGTTTGTACTTCCCAACTTTGCTTGTTTGAATATACAAGGTGGTCCAAGTTATAGTAGCAATAACTCACCATTTGATGGTCCATCGAAAACTAGGTCGACATGCATAAATTAATTTTTCTCCAAAACGCTTCCTAAGGGAGATAGAGCCCTTCAAAGTTCAGTTTTTAAAATCATCTTTTTGCAAAAACTCTCAAGTCATCAAAGCGATTCTCACCAAATTTGGTACAAATACTTATACATAAATACCCATCACTTGACGTAGACAACTTTTGTCAAAATTGTCCAGTGGCGTAGATACCGGGGGATTGTTCAACTTCTCTCACCCCATTTTCTACGCCACTGAATATTTTTGAAAAATTATACTTTTTTTAATTCCTTGTTCAATTCAGAAAAAAGTTACTCTTGTAAAATTTTGATTAGAGGCTTCAGTTCCGAGATATTTGGGTTTGAAACTTTGCAAAACGCTTCGAAATCGCGACTTTCGAAGGCCTAAAAATTAAAATACAAGAAAACTCATGATTCCTCAACTGGAATAAGTTTTCTAGGTCGTTTAAGTTGATTTACTGCCATTTTTTGCTATGAAACGAGGCGTTTCCAGAAAAAAACAATTTGGGCTCAGGAAAGTAGCAATTTCGAGATGTTTTCCAAAGTTTAAAACCCAAATATCTCAAAAATCAAGCCTCTAATCAAAATTTTACAGGAGTAACTTTTTTTCTAAATTGAACAAGGAATTCGAAAAAAATATACAGTGCTCAACAATTGAAGTGGAACACGTGAAAATTTTGGTCAAATTGAAATGGTCGTATTTTCTCAAGAAAAATCCGAATTGCAAATAGTTTTTTTCCCTGGACAGCTAATGTCTTAGACTACAGCATGATATAATTCTTTCTTGTTACAAGCTTTTCATATTATTTATACAGGGTGTAGTAGTGAGGTACTGCAAAAAATGTGAAGTTTGCACCCCTCCCGATCCGCGAAAACTTTTTTTTGAATTTTTCCAACTTGTTCTGGAGAAACTTTGAACTCATACCTCGAAACGGTTTTTTGGGTTTTTGTTTATCTCTGTTAATTACAGGGTGATCTCAAAAAAGTGATATTTTAGGCTTTCGATGGTAACTTCTTTCATTGTTATCCGATTTCAAACTTCTTTGGTTCATATTGAAGCTGAAACTTTAGGCGAGAACGGTGTGAGGTGAAAACTTATTGAAGAGAACAATTCAATATAAGGGGACGTGTCAAAAGTGACCCGAATGCAAAACAGCTTCCGACTTTCCGTTTGATAACAGATAAGAACAAATTGAAACGTGTCTTCAAAGGATCCGCTAATTCGGACCATTTTGATCTGCTTTTCGCTTAGTTGTCCAAGATAATGTCCGTGGTAGAACCGAAACTTGACTGCGTGTTTCCGCGAAAAAATCGCATTTTTAGCGCACTTCTCCAAACGGGAAGGCGCTTTTGTCCTCGCTTTGTCCGTCCGTCCGTCCGTCCGTCCGTCCGTCCGTCCGTCCGTCCGTCCGTCCGTCCCCGCATCTAGTCCTAGACGAAAAGGTTTTTGCGAAAAATTTTTACTCCATTGGGTAGCTCATGACCTTGTATCCCGAACCAAGAAAAATCTTGACGAAATAATAATAAACAATGACAATAATAACAATTTAGTGTGACGCGGCATCGCCGTTGAATGCTGCATTTCAGAAGCCGGCCTGATCTCGAAAGTTATCACATGCGAGGAAGTACCCGATCTTATCATTTTACCATAATACATATGCGGAGTTATATTTAGAGGATGATTTGAACTTTATTTTAATGAAAATTTCACATCGGTGCGGGGTGCCGATTAGTAGTTATTAATTTTTGAACATGACTCCGAAACTACGGCTCGGCCGCAAATGATTTATTCGTTGCTTGCTGGTGCTTGATATCCTTTCCTCCGAACAAAACGAAATTCAATACAGAAAATATTTCAACTCGAATAGGTAGCTCATGGCCTTGGTACGCGAATCAAGAAAAATTTTGCCGAAATAATCATGAACAATTACAAAAATTACATTTTGGTGTATAGCGGCTTCGCCGATCAAGTGCTGGCATTCGCGGTAAGATGTAGAAAGTTGCGATATGCAGGCAACTACAATTTCTTAATGAAATACATCACTGCATGTACGGCATTATATTTAGAGAACAATTTGAACTTTCTTTTGACAAAAACCCCACTTCGATCCGACCGTTAGGTCAATTGTTATCGATTTTTGAAAACGGCCGCAAAGCCACGGCTCGGCGCATATTACACGACCCTACAAATTTAAAATCAGACGTGCCGAAATAGTAATTGAACATTTTGAAATAGCCAATACTAGGTACCTGAAGGATAATGGCACTCAAATTACGAAACATGTTCGCTCAATAACAAAAAAAAAGTAGGTAGGTATCACTAAAAATCATGTGACAAGGCTACCATTTTTCCGGTTTTTCGATAAAAAAGAAATGTTCCAATTCAAAAGTGAACCCGATATTCGTGTTCAGGAGGTCGAAATCAGTTGGAGCACATTTTTTTATATAAGTAACAGAATGACGCTTATGTGGCCGGTTTGTCTGTCTGTCTGTCTGTCTGTCTGTCTGTCTGTCCGAGTCCGTGCAGAAATTAAGACGCTGTACTCCTTCTCGAGAATTGAAACAAGAGTCTTGGAACTTTTTTCCGATTAATAGCTGATGTCTCCAAGGGTGGCCAATGGGCACTATTTTTGTTATTCATACATCGTTATCATTATTCTCAAAAAACAGAGATCTCCTGTGCACTTCGATGAAGTTGAACTTCTCGGGAACTAAAGCTACAGCCCTTGAAGATTGAACTTCATCCGGTGGATAGCTTAGGTTCTCAAGGACCAAATAGGCAGAATAGCTTTCATAATTCGGCCGCCATCTTGGCTGCCATATTGAAATTTCTTATTAGTGGAACGATTGTCATGAAACTTGAAACTCACCCTTGTCTAGTATGATCATTCTTATTTTCAAGCCAAATTTTATGATTGCCCTACCATCTTGGCCGCCATATTGAAATCTCTTATAAGTGGAAAGATTTTCATTAAACTTGAGAGTTACGCTTGTCTCGTACGATCATTCCTATTTTCAAGCTGAGTTTCATAATTCTGCCGCCATCTTGGCCGCCATATTGAAATCTTTTGTTAGTGGAACGATTTTCATGAAACTTGGAACTTACCCTTGTCTAGTACGATCATTTTGATTTTCAAGCCGAATTTCATGATTCTGTCGATATTTTGGCCGCCATATTGCAATTTTTTGCCCAAGACGGTAGAACCCTAATCACTTAACATCTTGCGTTCACTAATCCTCCAAAAAGGAAGTGCGCTACTGAGCCTCATGCCCATGAGGCATATTCGCTTGTTTATTCACCTGTAGGCGACCGTAACCCAAGTTACAAGATTCAGAACTGGCAGGTATACGTGTTTTATTGTCAAGGAGAATTTTTGGAATTGTTGTAAATTTTGTAACTTGGGTTACGGCCGCCTTCAGGTAAATAAGGGATGCGATTTTTTCGCGAAAACACGCAGTCAAGTTTTGATTCTACCACGGAAATTTGTTGGACAACTAAAGCGAGATGCAGATCGAAATGGTCCAAATTAGCGAATCCTCTGAGGACAAGTTTCTATTTGTTTTTGTCTTTCATCAAACAGATACTCGGAAGCTGTTTAACATTCGGGTTGCTTCTGATACGTCCCCTTATATTGAATTGATGTTTTCAATAAGTTTTGACCTCACAACGTTCTCGCCCTAAGTATCAGCTTCAATATGAGCTGAAGATGTTTGAAATCGGATAACAATGAAAGAAGTTATCATTGAAAGTCTAAAATTTTACTTTTTTGAGATCACCCTGTAATTAACACAGCTAGACAAAAACCCAAAAAACCGTTTCGAGGTATGGACTCAAGGTTTTTCCAGAACAAGTAGAAAAAATTTTAAAAAAATTTTTCGCGGATCGGGAGAGGTGCAAACTTTACATTTTTTGCAGTACCTCACTACTTCACCCTGTATAAATAATATGACAAGCTTGCAACAAGAAAGAATTTCATCATGCTGTAGTCTAAAACATTAGCTGCCCAGGAAAAAAAGCTCATTGCAATTCGGTTTTTTCTTAAGAAAATACGACCATTTTAATTTGACCAAAATTTTCAGGTGTTCCACTTCAATTGTTGAGCACTGTAGTTTCACCCACTGGACAATTTTGACAAAAGTTATCTACGTCAAGTGATGGGTATTTATTTCGTGAGTATTTGAACCAAATTTGGTCAAAATCGCTTCGATGACTTGAGAATTAGTGCAAGAAATTTTTTTAAAAAAGCTGAACTTTGAAGGGCTGTATCTCTCTTAGGAAGCGTTTTAGAAAAAAATTAAATTATGCATGTCGACCTAGATTTTGATGGACTATCGAATGGTGAATTATTGCTACTATAACTTGGACCACCCTGTATAATGTTTGTTTTGAAAATCTCTTGTTTACCTAACCACCCTTTACACTTAAATAGATGAATAGCTGGAGGGTTCGATTCGATTCAAATGCCTCGTCTGCCGGACTCACCTAAACGCCTCCCCGAAGAGTTAAAGCCATAAATACATAAGCTAAAATATACGCTACCAACCTAAGTTAAAATTCTAGATTTGCCCAGATGGTCTGTTACCCTCCCCCTATGGATCTGCCTCTCCATATAAAATAGCTGAGTCAGTGGTGGCAGTCACGTTACTACCCTTAATTTTAAGCACCCCCTATTCTGAACGACCATACAGGGTCATCGACCTGCTATAGTTCCCCGAGCAGTCTGAAGCTGTTGATCAGTTTTGCTAATTAGTTTTGACTTATACTTATATATTTACCAGAACAACCCCTCGGCGTGCTACAATTGGTGGCAGCCTGCGTGTTACAAACCACCCCCGGGTTTTACAAAGGGTGGCATTTTCATATCATCAATACCTTGGAAATGTCCTTGACTATATTGACTACATCTATTGTGTTTTCAGTTGATCATATTATTTTTATGATTACATCCCCCATCCCTGGTGTTACAAAATGGCGGTCAGTGCTGGGCTTTTCCTAGTGTTAAATTTATATACAGGGTGGCCCATTGAAAACGAAACAGACGGGATTGTGGCCAGCAGAATTTTTTTTTCAAAAAATGCAAAGACAAGTCAATTTTGTCATTGAGGGGGACATCTTTTATGACCAATCTCACTCCCGTGTTGTTTCATCCCTTAGGGCTGTGAAGACAACCCCTGAAATGTTAATAGGGATGATAGGCCAAGTGGCACCTCATTTGTAAGGTCTTGCTTGCCTGTATCCAGTGCAATAATTTTTTTGAAGTTTTATCAATTAATCGACAAAATCTTTATTGCAGGAATGAAGTTTTAAAAATATATAAAATGATATAATAAAATTTAAAAGTTAGGTAAGACAAAAAAATTAAACCTTCAGACATGCGAAATAAATCCGATATTTCAAGACAATTAGGAATGAAGAATTGAAAAACGCTTGGACAGGTTAATTTTAATTTCAAGGGGGCTGCTTTTATCGCCATTTGTTGATATTGTCACTTCAACCCTTGAGGTAAAGGGCGAACCACCCTTGGAATTTGGAAATGAAAAGATGGGTCTGATGAAAAGATCAGTTTCATCAAATTAGATGTTCAAATTGTTCACCACCAGCAGAATTGTTTTAATTCCTTATTGCATTCAAGACTGTAAGGGTGGTTCACCCTCCATTTGAAGGGTTGAACTGTCAATGTTTATCGATAGCAATAAAAGTAGCCCCCTTGAAATCAAAATTAACCTGTTCAAGCGTTTCTCAATTTTTCATTCCTGAATTTCTTGAAATATCGGATTTATTTCGCATGTTTGAAGCTATCATTTTTGTTGTTGATTAATTGATAAAACTTCAAAAAAATTATTGCACTGGATTCAGGGAAGCAAGACCTTTCAAATGAGGTGTCACTTGCTCTATCATCCCTATTCACATTTCAGGGGTTGTCATCACAGCGCGAAGGGATGAAACAATACGGGAGTAAGATTGGTCATAAAAGATGTCCCCCTCGATGATGAAATTGACCTGTTTTTGCATTTTTTGGAAAAAAAATTCTGCTGGCCACAATCCCGTCTGTTTCGTTTTCAATGGGCCACCCTGTATATATTTTCAATAAAGGGGCTAACCACCCCTGCACTGTTACACAGTTTCAACTTACTGAGTCAATGTCCGATTGGCTATGGTGTTGTGCTTCACAACTATTCGATGGTGGTAAGGCATTGCGCTGGCCATGGTTTTCTGGACCAGTGTTTCAATATCGAAGTTTCCTGTAACAAAAAGATTGTCATCACTATCTTCATTTGCTCACTTTGAGAAGTTACTAGCAAGTCATTGGCTGTATTCCTTTCACACGAAATCTCAGATAATCTCACCTCAGTTAGAGAGAGAAAAGCGATAATTGCATAAGGGAGAGAGACACAACTAGCAATTGAAGTGATCATCAGTTCAGATGGTAAAAGGAACGCAGCTATCGCCAAAGGTGACCAACCCTAAGGCCGCGTCAATTCGAAGCATTTCTAGGCGTTTTCGATTTACTTGCACTGCCCCAGCTCAGAGCAATTTGCCGACTTTTCAAAGATCTTGACTTTTTCCTGACACAAAATCTGACTTGCTCGGCAGGTCGCTCACAGACGTCACTCGATCCATGGACGTCAAGATCGAAGAAAACAAAGACGTCGAGAAAACCGCAACTGTATCGATCCCTAGGTACAGAAACACAAAAAGGAGAACACTAGTTTCGTTCAGCGATGCAACTCCGGGTGAGTATTACTCAGGTCATATTTAAAATTGGATTTACCTAACTCATGTTCTGCTGGAAACCAGCGAAAAGCGAGTACTTTGACGAGTTGGCACGCTACAACACATGGTCGCCCTGGACGGTTATGTTCATGTTACTGGGAATTACTGCGAACTTTATCGATTCGCTGAATGTAAAACACTCGATGATAATTGCTGTAGGAAATTTTGAAAGACTTTTTTTCTCACTAGGAAGTACCCCTGAGTTACGGCGCCAACGCCGAAGGCATGGACGCCAGTTTAATGAGACACCTCGAGTGGGTAAGTAAGGTTCGCGGTGAGGCCGTCGAAATACAATATGGAGTTTTCCAGTTCGTCCGCTCGGAAGACGATCCTGTGTGATACTGAAAAAGTACGAAGTATGGTCAGTGTTTTGTAGACAAAACATTATTGCGCTTTGTTGTTTTTTGTAGATCGATTGGTCGCGGCAGTGTGAAACATACACATTATTGTACGAGTTCTTGCACATACGAGTGATAAGTGTACCTCTTGGAGCGGTAACCGGGGGAATCATGGCTGATTTGTAAGAATACTCATTCTTTCGATGCGTTTGGCGAGCCAACGAAAGACCTTCCGGTCGTGCAGACCAGACAGTCATGGAGCCTCACGCTGCACTCTTGACAACTTTATGCACATGATTATCTAATCTCGTGTATTTCCGCACGCTCTCTTCGCAAAATCGTAGCATATTCACACTCTCATATACAGGGATATTTCCAGTTTCATAGTCAGAGCACTGATTTTCTCTTACTCAATTTCAGATACGGCCGCAAGTTCGTGATATGGTGGTTGTCGATCGTTTGGTTCGCTTTGGCCTGCATCAAGGTGGTAATACCGTCACTGTTGGCTTTGAAAATCATCTACGGTCTGGAAAGTGCCGTGGGCGGCATTGTGCAAAGGACCACTTTCGTGCTGTGTCTGGAGATCATACACAAGAAACTTCAAATTCCATTCGTCGTCGCGATTTTTCTGGGATATGTCTTGGCGTATTCGTTCGCAGACGTCACAGCCAAAGGCTTCCACAGATGGCACCACTACCAGATCGTATCCGCAACAATGCTTTTGCCCTTCATCTTCTTGGGATGGTAGGTACGAACCTCTTCAATCACATTTAGCCAGTCGAGTCTGGTCGGTCGAATCTAGTCGACGGAGTTAAGTCGGTCAAATCCGGTCGATCCAGTCTGGTCGGTTGGAATAGGCGATCAAGTCTAGTCCGACTAGTCGGTCAAGCCTTAGTCAGTCAAGTCTAGTCAAGTAGAATTTTTTCATCTCATTTTATTTTCAATTTCTCTGTCAAGTGCTCTTACTGCGGGCACCCAATAGCTACTCTGGGCTGAAACGTTGCAGGTACGTTCCGGAATCGCCCAAATGGCTGTGGGCACACCTGCGTAGGGCCACGGCCTTCAAAATTCTGGCGGAAATCAAAGGAGAACGGACCACGTCGACCTTCAACGTGCCGTACCAGGCCAGATGGTGCATACTGAGGACGTGCTTCCGATATCTGTGCGTGGAAAAATTCAGAATATTCGTGATAGTCAACGTTTTGTGCGTCATTTATGGCGCGGGCTTCGGCAGCTCCATGTGGAGCACCAATTTTGTTTTGGACGGCAAAAATACAAAGTACGTCGCGTTGCTTGTGTACCTTTCGAGGTAAGTGTTACCTGTAGGATCGGCTTTGAATTCTGAAGCCTTTAAATAATTTTCTTTGTTTCCATGGCATGCAGCTCTTTGATTTTTTTACCGGTGTACACGACGTTCGGTGTAAAGTACGGATGTTTGAGCTTTCAGGTGGGTTACTGCGTCGTCAATTTGGCTGCGGTGATAGACGGACGTGAGTATACAGTAATCATAGATTACAAGTATAGCCCAAGCGCCAGGGAAAACAATAAGGAAATAATTATTTCCTGGCTGGAAACTAGCTTAAAACGATCTGTGTAGCTCAGGTTTTGACATACTAGTTTCCCCCCTTTCGGAAATGTCGGCGTCATGTCGCCATCATCAACAAGAAGTGCACCAGCGTGGTTTTTGCCGAATATCTTGATTTTGGGCCATCTGACAGCAAAATATGTAAGAAGTCATTTTGAAACCAATGAAATTCGCTACGGAATAGTTTTTAAATGACCTTTCTGCGACCTATGGTTTTTGAGATAGAGCTTCTGGAAGCGAGAGGCATTGTCGTAAAAGCTCCATGGCCACTTGACTCGAAAAACTAAAATGTCGATGTGACAAAAAAAATTTCGAAATGAGATTACTCGAGAATTCTTCATGCTATAGTTGCGGTGATGGTCTTAAACTCTTCCTCTTGAACCGTAGATTACGAATATTGAAAAGTCAAAAACGTCACATTGTACATATACAGGTGTACTACGGGAATCAAATCAGAACAGAGAAATTTGACATATTTCTTCGATTCAGCCTATGCGAAACTCTAAGCACTCATCACGAGTCCAATATCAATATACATTGCTATGTAAGCTTCATTTGATACACCTAAGAAGTAGTCAGCTCACAGCCTTCCTTTAAAATGTTTTGAAGGCCCTCTGAAATCATCAAAATTTACAGTGGCAAGAAATGTATGTAACAGTATATTATATACCAAGGAACCAAAGTGAATTTTTGATCCCTTGGGTGAAGTTTGTTGCTCGAGGGCTCTTTGGGTCCAAATCCCAAAATTAAAGTTCACTTTGGTCCCTTGGTATATGATATACTGTTATATACATTCCTTGGTACTGTAAATTTTTAATATTTTGATGATTTCAGAGGGCTTTCAAAACATCAAACAGGCCCTTCAAACAAGGGCCTATAGTAAAGCTGTGAGCTGACCACTTCTTTAGTGTATTAGTGAAGCTTATAGAGCAAATCGATATTGAACTCGTGTTAGGTGCTTAGAGTGTCGCATATAGGCTAAATCGAAGAAATATGTGAAATTTCTCTGATCTGATTTGATTCCCTCAGTACACCCTGTATATGTACAATGTGACGTTTTTGACTTTTCTATATTCGTAATCAACGGTTCAAGAGAAAGGGTTTAAGACCATCACCGCAACTATAGCATGAAGGATTCTCGAGAAATCTCATTTTGAAATTTTTTTGTCACACCGACATTTTAGTTTTTCGAGTCAAGTGGCCATGGAGCTTTTACGACAATGCCTCTCGCTTCCAGAAGCTCTATCTCAAAAACCATAGGTCGCAGAAAGGTCATTTTAAAACTATTCCGTAGGGAATTTCATTGGTTTCAACATGATTTCTTACATCTTATGCTGTCAGATGGCCCAAAATCAAGATATTCGGCAAAAACCACGCTGGTGCACTTCTTGTTGATGATGGCGACATGACGCCGACATTTCCGAAAGGGGGGAAATTAGTATGTCAAAACCTAAGCCACACAGATCGTTTTAAGCTAGTTTCCAGCCAGGAAACAATTATTTCCTGATTGAGCTGATTTTTGCTCCCTGGCGCCTGGGCTAGTGGTAGACTGGGAGCTAGCGACTGATTTATCGTAGCATTTCAACACGAAAGTGGCACATTTTTCGAGATTCCTCCACACCTGCTGATGACCAAAACGGACCTTGCCCAGCTGGCAGCCGGTAGTCTTGGGCAGGTACAACCCTTTGAAGGGAGAAAGAAATTGTAAGTATAATTTACGTAAAAAAATTACGGCCTGTAGCGGCATCGGCTTGAGGACATAGTGGTTTTCTAAGGAACCAATATTTTATATTTAGATTGCTTTTAGAAAGAGGAAAAAGATGTTCTGAAGAAAAAAGCAAGGAAGTAGCGGTGGTGGGTTTCCAACTTGGGCATGACAATGCACGCGCCACCCCTGCCTTGACGGTTGGGTTGACAGCCGCGTGTCAGCTAGACGAGAGCCGAGATCAACAAATATGCAGGAATAAAAAAAAAGTGCCACTTCCGTGTTGATTTGCTTCGGTCGCTAGCTCCTGGACTATAGTGTTTAGTGTCGTTGCTAATTTTTCTGTTTGATTTTGGATGTACTACCCAGTACATTGTAACGCGGAGCTTTTATTTGTAAATTGAAATATTCATATAACTAAAAAGCGTATCACGCTGTCTTCGGTTCCACTGTCATATAGGTAGAGTTGAACCACAAATGTAACAATACTTATTCTACTACCACTCAACTTGTGCTTTAAACAAAATTTTCGGTACGGTTCTGTATTAATTTCATGAATTAATAGAACCCTACAAAGGCCCTTGCTTTTAGAATATACTTGCAAAATTTCAATCGATTCTATTGATCTATTCCTGAGATATGGCCAATCAAACTTTTCGGCTGGACACATAAATCACCCTGTATATCGGAAACGGAAGACGTCAGAAAAATTTCGAATGCAGAATCTGATTTGCCAATCTCAAGCCATGTCGGTTACTTCGTGGGACACCCTGTATCTATTTGTAGATGGGTTATTGCGGCCTCCACCATGTACCTGGTGTCTTGAGTAGAGCTAAAGACAAGGTATTTAAAGCTCACAGTTATTTGCACACTATTGACTCAGTTTGACACTACCTGTGGCTGTTCAAAATGCAAGAACCAACTTAATAAATTAAATTTATAAACCAACACAATTACTTTCACCCCTTTGAACAATTATCATTTGATTGCATGGAAGGTAACTTGCCTTGTGCAGTCTGCTACTAGTTGATGATACACATTAATTATCAACCGTTGGTTAGGCACTCTTGTCAATTTGTTCTTGACCAATACAAATTTTCTCCAGCCACACAACCGTTCGTGTCGAACGCACATCCACCAATCGCGCTACCTCAGCCCCGTTTTCTCGCCCTCTCTTTTTCCACCCCCTCTCAAGTGTGACGACCCCTGGCCTACAAGCCAGCTACTCTGGAATGCTACTCTGGACTCTAGCATCCTCCACTGTACCATTTCTTTCTTTCCCAATATCGCCCGTGACGCTAATTTATTCAGTAAATATAATTCCCTTTCAAGATTTTAAGCTGGCCATCACAGTATCAATATTTTTTATTATATTTTATGTCAATTTTGAGAAGAAGGCAATAAGGAGAATAATAATAATAGTAATAATAATTTATTATTGTCATCCGTTGCCATAAAAGGGCGGCAACGGGTCGGCGACCTTGAACATGTCGCACATAGCGTAGCCAGCTCCGCTACTAGCAGGGCTATGTCGTGGATAGATAGGCTGTTACTTCTAGCTTCAATTATTCACACACGCCAATTTGTACTCAAGTTTCCGATGAGTCTTATCGGACCTCTACTTCGTTCAACTCTCGACCGAACAGTCTCGAGTGCACTCGTCAAGTCTTTTCTTCCCGCTCACACACTCAGCTTTACTTGTTTTGATCTGTGCCGGTGGAGGAGAGGTCATCTCTTATTTGACAGTATATTTTTGAATTTTTTGAATTCAGTTCAGCAAGACACCTGTTCATAGACCTCGTCAGGTCACCCAAATTTATTTGTAGGCTCAATAAGTCTCCACTTTCTGCCTGGCGAACTGAACGTCAAAAGTTGAGTATTTGAAACATTTTTGACACATTATATCCTTTTTTCCAGAATATTCTCAATTTTCACCTATTCTGCTTTCTTTGCTGATCATTCTTCAAACTTGAAACTCGCACTTATTTTCTTTTCCAGGTCCCAAAAACCAAATTTACTTCGATTCGTTCACGCTCATCACGTCCTACTGTACGATGCAACTGTTCCAGTACTTTGTCGTTACTTTATTTCCGACGTTCGTGCGTGCCATCATGATCGGATTTGTGAATTTCACCTTCTACCTTGCGGCATATTCGCACGTGACGATTCTCAATCTAGTCGTAAGTATCAGACACTCGCGTGCACAGGGTGGTCTGGGTTTCAATAGGTGGGTGTGTACTAAATTTCTATTCATTGTGCAGGGTGAGTCATGAAGTCAAAAAAATTCTATTTCGGTGAAAATTCCGCCCAAAAAAATTCTCGGCAGGAAACCGTGTGACCATCTGCTCTACATCAATTGAGGAGGAACCAACCGAATGGTTTGGAAGCATGTTTAAAGAGAAATAATTTTCGAGGTTTCTGACTCACCCTATAACAGAGAACAGAAGTTGAAAACACATCCGGTGATTGATATTTCTTTCTCATTATTCTATCACCAACAGTTTACTAAAATAAATCCATAATTGCGAAAATGAAAGAGAGATATTTAATCAATTTTTTCATTATTTATTATTATTATTATTATTTTTTATTCGTCGTATACAGGAGTGTCCCGGAGAAGATATTACAAAATTCACAGGAAGATAGAAAATTAAAAAATTAGGGGATATTTCTTAATAAACATAGCCTCGCAAACGTATAATAATAGAGATACACAGGCCTTCAAAATTGTTTTTTTGAAAACAGTTTTTTTTCTATAACTTTTAAACCGTTCAATCGATTTTATTCAAATTCATTTAATTTTCATTTCTCTATAAGTTTTAAACCGTTCAACCGATTTTATTCAAATTCATTCAATTTTCATTTCTCATTTCATCTCATCATTTCATTTATCTCCAAAATAAAGCCTCTAACCTCTAATCATGCAAGAGTAACTTTTCTCTTCGAGTTGAATGTGAAGTTCAAAAACTGGAACCATTTCCAAAAATAGTAAGGGGGTTCAAAATAAGGAAAAAAAGGGGAGGGTACCTTCTGTCATCCTCGCCCCAAAAATGTTTGATGAAATGCATTATCATTAGTCAATAGAGACTTGCTTTAGTGAACTTTGGTTTGAATTTGAATGAAATCTGTTGACCGGTTCAAAAGTTATGCAGAAAAAACTGTTATTATAATTATTTATTATACGTTTGCGAGAGTATATTTGTCAATAAAAGTCCCCTAATTTTTCAATTTTCCATCTGTCTGTGAAATTTGTAACTTTAATTCCGGGACACCTGTATGTTGGCGTGCGTGCGTTCAGCAGACGCGTATTAGTCAGAAACGATGCCCGCACACAAGAATGATTCGCACGGGCGCAGTGCTCGTGCTCTATAGTGCTTATTTTGAACATCTAAAAAAAGGAGCTTGTGGCATAGTGGTTAGCGCGTCCGACTGTCATGCTGTGGGTCGTGGGTTCGATCCCCACTTGTGGCGGGTCGAATTTTCGTCCCGAATCTTGATGGATTCTTTAGTTGGAATGCTTTCTGAATGCACAGCACGTGAAATTTCAACGATGGTGCCCCAACCCCTTGCGATGTTGGTGGTCGTTGAAGAATCTCTACCATGTGTGGGAACACACAGGGGTTTGGCGAAATTTCCGGTACAGTGAAGGAAAGCATTCACCGGCGTCGGTGATTGGCCC
Source organism: Anaspis maculata (assembly GCA_949128115.1). Taxonomy (NCBI): domain Eukaryota; kingdom Metazoa; phylum Arthropoda; class Insecta; order Coleoptera; family Scraptiidae; genus Anaspis; species Anaspis maculata. The sequence goes on along the minus strand of OX421964.1, from coordinate 85,439,841 downwards.
TGACAGCAGAAACAGACCGACGTTGAATAAATGAGAAAAAATCAAAAACCGATTCTAATGAAACCTGGGAGCGACATATTCACACTAACAGAAAACCTCTTTTTCAAGGGCTTCCAAATGTCGTTACGCGTGTTTTACGCCACTCAAATGGTCATAAGCCTGCTCGGTGGGCTGCTGCTGCTGCTGAAAGCCCACAAAACCATACATCTACCGAACCCAACTCTGTAAGCCTTTAAAAACCACTTAAATAAATAGCCCCTCAAAAAACAAAACAGACGATTACCTTCTCTGATTTCTTGATTGAGCAGCGCCTCCTTTTTCTTTTTATACCAGACGTTTTTGTACGCGTCCAATTTCCGTCCCCGGTACTTGACCGAAGCCCATCCGCAGCCGGATTTCTTGTCCGGATTGATGAACCGCTTGCAGGCGATGGCCCAGGCGCTCGGCGAGGCGAACACGATGTCCGTCTCCTGGCTGCGTATCTTCCCGTCTTCCAGCAAATCGCCGACGAATCTCTGACCCTGGAAACGAAGCGGTTTGAATCGTTGCCGGTCGGTTTCGGAAAGAAACGGGTCGTGTACCAAATACTCAATGGTCATAGTGCCTTTACCCGGTTGTAAGATATCGGCGGAGAGGAGCATCTGCAGAGTCACCGTGCGGGTGGTCGAGCTGCTCCCGGAAGAAAGCTTGCCAGTTCGTTGCCCATTACCGTCACCATCTACTTCCTACATTAGACAACAAGATACAGTCATGCTTTTTGGGTACTTGTGTTTGTTTTTGAGAAAAAGAGCTAGAGAAGCCATGCACAGGAAGACTACAAAACAGAATTATTCTAAATTGGTTTGCGAAAACAGCGCGCCAATTTTGATGGAACCTTGCTTATTGTTTAGATGAAAGAATGTAGTTTTGGCTAACTATAGGTCCCATCCAGACGGAGCGAAAAAGGGGAGCGCCAAGACCACACACACGCACAACAACTACAACAAAAGAAAACCTCGTCAATAAAATCTTCGACGTCTTCTCCTTCCTCATCTTGGAAGTTGCTTTCGTCGTCGTTGTCTACAATACTGGTCGATGAGGCATTCACGCTAGAGGCATGGCCCAACAAGGCCGCTTCTAGCTGAGACTGCATCATGCCACTCGAGGTGCTGGCGGAGGAGGAGGAGGAGCAGAAATCAGAAAAGTGCGTATCAATCAACCACCACTAGAAAAGCCAGAAAACCAAAAACGACCAAAACCTAACCTCACTGTTACGGCCCCGCTTTACGTGGGGCCAAAAATTTACCTCTTTTTAGGCAATTTCCACGGGAGCTCACAGCATTTTCCGGTGTGATTAAATGCGGCCGCTGGCGATCTGTGCTGCGGCTCGGCCTACCGGAATCGATAAGTTTACAAACACACCTATCTGACGTGCACGTCAAATCTGACAGTTGATTTATTGAGTTTTTGACGCGTCACCAAAAAAATGAAAGAAAGTCCCTAGAAAGCGGCTGCGACGGATTGACAGATACTTCAGCGTCCAGTGGCGGAGCGAGCGATCGGAGCTCGCGGGTGCCAAAAGCTACGTGGACTTTTTTTATCGGATTTTCTGAAATAAACTGCTGGACAACGAAGTTTTCGGTATCGGAAAAATGGTTCGACTTTGAAGACCAATAACTTCCGATTGCCGAATGCGATTTCCATTTTATTTATTGTGCTAATCCCTATTCGCGATTTAAATTGATTTTTCCCGCCACAAAATGGCCGCGAAAGGCGGAATTCAACTGACAGCTCGGGGTGACATGAGATGTCACACTCACAACTCACAACCTCACTTTTATTGTATCAATCACTCATCAATCAGTGTTTACTGTTTACTCCAGTTTACTCTCTGCTTGGCTTCCTAGTGTGGTCCCAGTTAGAGAGAGATAGTGCGTCTGTTTGCTGTATTCTAGTTTTGCGAGTAAATTTGAAGTGATTGTTGATTGTTGTGTTATTTGTTCTTATTACGAGATTACGACTGTTATGGACAGGGAGCTGGTGCCTCAATACTTACGTCATAATTTAACCCTGTAGGTCTAATGTGCGTTGATAAGGTTGCTAAAAAGTGCTTTGTCTTACATGTCAGACCAGGGGCTCTAGCCTGGTATGAGCCTGTCAATTTTCGAAAAAATTGCAAAAAAATTTACGTCATATGGTACATGAATGAAACCAACTGGATTTCGTGTGGGAACATCTCTTAATCGAAAATCTGGTCGTAAGACAAAATTTTTGGGGACTTTCGGTCCATAAGACAAGTTTGAAATTTTCAAAAAAGGAGCAAAATTCATCAATTTTTTCACAGGCGTTTTGTTGACTAACTCACTAAGTGTGATATATATTTGTAATCAGGATGAAAAACGAAATCGATTTCCATGTTAAAATACAGGGTGTACGATTTGAGAAAAAAACTTCGATGTTGCACCCTGTAAGCGATGTACGATTGCGGCCAAAATAAAGTGGACGACAATGTCAACGAGTTGGCTTGCTGTCACGCGACGTTCAGGCCAGAATCCTGAGAAATCGGTCAACTGTCGTCCACTTTAAAAAGTCCGCAACAGTACCATTGAAAAATTTTGTGGACAGATTCGAAACCTGCGTAAAAAATCATGTGAGAATCGCTTTTCATTCCTGAAATTATGCCAAAGGAGAAGTCTCCAGGAGAAGGTAAATTTTGGCCTTTTTTGAAAATTTCAAACTTGTCTTATGAGAGTCCCCAAAAATTTCATCTTATGACACGATTTTTGACTAAGGGGATGTTCCCACACAAAAGGCCGTTGGTTTCATTCATGTACATTGTACAACCTTGTGACAATGTTATTGCTTAATGTTTCCGTAACCTATTCTGTAAAGGTGGATGTTGGAGAAATTCATGTAACATTTCTACAAGGTGATACGTGAAATGCTGCAAAATTGCACCGACTTCGTCGTACCCCCATTTGTTGTTATCCGGGCCCATGCGCGTACTATTTAGGCGCTTGATATGAAACTTCCAGACAAATAGCGTCTGTTAACACGTAACATGATTAGAAAACATATCAATTATTGTTTGTGTAAGTGAAATTTTCAAATATTGATGCTCACTGTTTGTGAGTTGTGAGTCTGATGTTATTTTAATCTTTTAAAAATTAAAAACAATCATTTTGAAGGTGGAATAGGAAGGTACGCTTTTGGTTCTTACAAGAAAAAATGGAAATAAACACTGCCTCATAACAAGTGTAGAACCGAGAGTCGATACGATGAAGAAAAAGGTTTCATTTTATTCCGTTTCCGCGAACACGTGGCGTGGAAGTTTTGATCAGGGCCCCCTCTGACTCTCCTCTAACTGAAAGCCTCTGGGGCCAAAGGTAGGCGAGCCGCAAGAGCCACTCTCACACGGTACGTTTTAGTTTTGCTACATCAATGTACTGCGGATTGCATAAAACTTTCCGGCCCAGAAGCCAGACAGGAGAACGGCAGAAGCCTTGTTCGGGGTTGCCAAGTGAACAAAAAATATAAATCTCAATTATTTCGATATAGCAATTTTCAAATTTTGAATTTTCATGCAGTATGGTGTCAGATTTCTAAACTAGAAATGCGCAAGGAAACATCTTGATGATCATTTGGGGATCAGTGCAAAGTTTATTAGGTTGATGAAGGGTCTGTATGAGAGTGCTACTATGAGAGTGAGAGTCGGCTCGGAGTTTACGCGAAAGTTTGAGGTTGAGTCGGGAGTTTTGCAGGGAGAATCTCTTAGCCCGTATCTATTTGCGCTGTTTTTATCTGATATCGACGTATATTTTCGCGAGGCTGGTTCGGTGGGACTTAATATTGACAATAAAGTGGATGTCTGCGTGCTCCTGTACGCAGATGACTTGGTTATTCTGGGAGAGTCTCCAATTGACTTGGCGCGGAAGCTATCAGTCCTTGAGAAGTACTGCTTGGTCAATGATTTAGCTGTCAACACGGAAAAATCAAAGATCGTTTGTTTCAGTAAAAGCCCTGCTAGTTCAACAAGTGGGATGAACTTTTTTTACGACAAACAACAGATCTCGGTGGTGAAAAAGTATACGTACCTGGGAATATCTTTCACCTCTTCATCAGTGTTTCTTCAGGCGGCGAGAGAGTCGGTGGCTAGAGCCAAGATTGCGAGCGGGGCGGTATTGTCATTGATGTCTCGAACTGGGTTAATTTGTTGGGAGTCTCGCATGAAACTTTATGATTCCGTTATTGTCAATTCACTGTCCCACTGCATTGCTGTGTATGGAGTCCGATATACCGACCTTCTCGAGCGAGTTCAAGTTTGTTTTTTCAAGCGACTGTATGCTTTGGCAAAAAACACACCAGATTATGCTGTGAGGTTAGAGATGGGGGTTCCGGATTTAGCACTCTTTACTTTCAGGGCATGCTTAAACTGGTTGGGGAAACTCTTTCTGATGGACTCGAGCCGTTTTCCAGCGATATGTTTTAAGCGTTTGGTACAACTTGATTTGGAGGAAGCTAAATACAGTTGGGCTACTCAGATGAAGCTGCTCTTCCGGTCCGTTGGTTTTGGTGATTTGTGGCCGCGTCTAAACTTGCAAAGCTTGATGAGACACAGGGAGGAGATTCTTGCTCGTTATGCGGAACGTCTTCATCACAATGATCTGAATAGGGTGCAATCCTCCAATTTCTCCACATTGTAAGTTCTTTCGCCTTCAGTTCTGGCTGCCCACCATACCTGCGGTTGGATTTGCCTATTCGTGCCACTAAGGTAATAGCCCAGTTGAGGCTAGGAAGTGATCGGTACTTGAAATTTACGTGGAAGGGGTCATGCTATCGAATATTAACCGAAGAACTGTGTTCTGTTTGTAATTTGAACAAAAAAGAAACTTTAGATCACCTTCTTTTTGAGTGTCCAATTTACAGACCTTTGAGATCACATTACATGAGCAATATTGACAATCTGGCGGTGCTTCTACGTTTCATTGAGAATAATGATAAGAGTGATATCATGAAAATTGTTAATTTCATTGTGGGAATGCTCAAGTTAAGAGCATTTAGTAGGAATGAATAATCAATCTTTTTACATCCTTTTTTATTTTTTTTTTCCTCTATGCCATACTGCACTATTGTAATATTTTTAGTTATTTTACCTAATTTTATTGAATTATTCGATTTTTGTTCTACTCCCTTGTTCATAGTGTTACCACTGAAAGAACAATAAACAGTATTATTATATTATTATTAAGGAAACATCTTGCAAAATAAATTGATTTTATAGTGACTATTTGAGGTGACAGTAATCCACGTTTACCATCACGTACATCACTTCAGCGCATACATGAGAACGCATACCTGCAGAGCGCGGTAATTTCAATTTTGACGCACGAAGTGTCACTGTCAATGGCAACTGTCAATCAATAATCGAAATGTAAACAAACAACAAACATAACCTCCTAACCATTCAACGTTTAATATTGTTCAGAATGAAATGTTACGACGTGCCGTATGGCAGAAAGACGCAAGAAAGATTCAGGTGATACGAAACACAACGAGCTGCAAGGCGATCGACGAAACAAGAGCGTTATTTGGCTAGATCTGTCGAAACGTCAAATCGACGTCAAGCGCTGCCAGCTGAAATTTGCGTGACGTTACACACGCACACCGTATTACAGTGTTGTCAACTTGTTGTCGTGATATAGATATGGCAACGTCCTTCTTTCACAGGTATGCGCAGAAACCTTTCGGGAAACGTGGATTGCAATATAAATTATTATTGGTAACGGCGGCCATGCCAAATCTGACAACATCGCGATCAACAGACTTTGGATCATTTGCGAAGTAGGGCGCTTTCCATTTAAAACATTTGTGTCGGTTTGTGTCAGCTTGTGTTAGCTTGTGTCGATGAAACAAAGGAACACAGATCAAATGGAACGCGTTTGTGTCGGTTTGTGTCGACACAAGTCGACTTGTGTCGCTAAATGGAAAACGCCCGTAAGCAACGAACTTCCAATATTTCCATTATTTTGTAAAAAAGAACTATACAAAATAAAAATTTGGCTTGCGACTGGTTCTCCTTCATATTTCTAGTAACTTTTTTGTATCTATCTGGAGGCTTAGTCATGAAATAGCCTGGTGTTCCATAGAAAAATCGATATTTGTCTGGATGTTTCAAATTTGGCACTAAATAGCGACAGTTGCCTAGCCTTGTTGGCGCGCGAGATCAAGTCACTTTTGATGAATGGATGTGTGCTTTCCATTTACCGACACAAGTCGACTTGTGTTGACACAAATCGACACAAATGCGTTCCATTTGATCTGTTTTCCTTTGTCTCATCGACACAAGCTAACACAAGCTGACACAAACCGACACAAATGTTTTAAATGGAAAGCGCCCGATGTTGACATGGAGCACGATTGTTCGTACAACAGTCCAGGACAATTTTACTCTCAACACAACCCGACTATTTGGTGTGGGGCCGAGCAGGGGGCACTTTTTTAAGTGGTTTTCACTGCCTGTTTCTCGTACGTTACGCGTACGACGAATGACAACTTCATTCAGGTGGAGCCATATGTCGCCACCGACGCCATCGACTGGTTCGATTGTACCAAATGTTCGTATTGCGCGAAGGAGAGGTGTATGAAGAAGCACATGATGACGCACGCTACGGACAAAGAATTCAACCATTTCAGCTGTGTGGAATGTCCGTATCGTGTTAAGGAAAAAAAGGGTTCAGACTCGGGTTTAGAAAAAGCACAATAAGTTGTTACATCTCCCGAAGATTTTATAAAATACCTAGCGAGTAAGTAGGTAGGTATCGTTAGGGTCGTCAACTCGTCAATCGCCATTCAATCAACCGGCTCGATTCCTGCCGATGCGCGCGCAGAATTCTGACTTTGAAACTCGGAATTGTGCACGCGCAGAATTCCGAGTTTGAAAGTCAGAATTCTGAGATTAAAGTCGGAATTTTGAGTTTGAAAGTCAGAATCCCGACTTTGAACTCAGAATTCCGACTTTAAACTAAGAATTCTGACTTTAAACTCAGAATTCTGACTTAAATCTCAGAATTCTGACTTTATTCTCATAATTTCGTGTTTTTTTTCGAAATCATAAAAAACTCTGATGTCCGCTCTGCGCCTTCGTACTTAGTATGTGTGATTTGTCATTTGTCAGACAGAAACTCATGGAAATAAATCTTTTGGCCTGATTGATGCTCATAAGATCAGAATGTATGGTTCTTCGAAAGTTACAGATGCAATCTTCATTAATAAGCCTCATTAAAAATTTTGCTAAGGCGCCATAGGTCATAGCTTGGGATGTTTTTTCTAAAATAATCCCTAATTTCAACCTTGGAGTTATTTCGACCATGAAAGTCGGTAACAAAGGATATCAGTTACTCTGACGTCTGACCTAAGACCTAATACCCGTGATTTTCCTTCAAAGTTAATTTATTCTTACCAATTGTGTAGAGGTGCTAACATGTTTTTGATTCCACTTCACCATGTTTTATGCGGTGGAAAACCAAGTAGAGACGGTTCAACTGTGTTTTTATCTTTTCAATAACAATCAGATGACGTCACCCATGCGGTGGTGGCTATAAGCCTACGTATAATAAAATCAACTTCCACCTACAAAATGTTTTGTCTGCAGTGCTGGCTGCAGTGGTTTTTTCCATGTGATAAATGAGCGATTTTAAAAAATGCTGCGCTGCTGTAAGTACTTCTCCATAAAATTCCACTACGGCATGTCGTCAGAACGAAACCTCGAAACGTCAAAAAAGGCACTTTGGGAAAGGTCGGTTGATCCAGAAATAGGGGAAAAAATCATTTTATTTTAGAGTGTTGAGAGGTCCAGTACAGAGTACAGATAACGGCCACATGCGAATCCAAACGGAAAAATAGACAAATTACTCAGAATGGCGTGTGGAATGATAATCTAAAATAAAATTTGCGGATTATTCAGAATTCTTGCAAAAAATAAATAAAGAAGAAACAACGCGTTGAAAGAACAGTTTGAGTTTCTGGATGTTGTTGTATTGTTGGTTGCCTACATCATTTCAGTGGAAAATTGGAGCAGGTACCTACGCCACCGCCACCAGTGACTCATGACTTCCCAACAAAACAATGTTGCGCGTGGGCCTGAAATGGGCACCGCAAAGAAGAGTAGTACGACGTAAAAAATTCAACTGCCAAGAAACTATAAGTGTGATCGTGTTGAGTATTTTGTTTGACATTCTCTTGTCCTTTATTTACGAGCCGCCACTGGATAGGTGACACAAACAACTGTCAATTGAGAGGAGGGGATGGGGAAAGACGGCGTCGGCTATAAAAGCCCCGCCTCCCCTTCCGCGCGGACAATCGACCATCTCTTCTTCTCGTGAGTGAGTGAACGCACGGGCGGAGACTCGATATACGTGAGTACCCACCATTTTATTGCTAATTTGTGCTTTTTTTTTCCAAAGTTACAACCATTGCTTTGGATTTGTAAACAAATGCAGGTCATTTGCATAATTTCCACGGTTCTTGAAGCCATTTTTCTCTTGTTTTCACTGGAAAACACGTGGTGATCCAAATGCCGCCATTTTGAAAGCGTCAAGGATTCCTCGATTTTTTCCACGTTCCAGGCGAAATTAACGTGATGAATGTATCATTTCTTTCGCGGTTTCCACCAGAGAGCTTGCATACGCTCAGTGATGGCCAGAAATTCTGATATTTTCGCCCAGAAAACAAAGCGTCGTTTTCACGACGTAACCTCACTTTGGGGAAGTGCAACGTGGTTTAAATTTCTGCTTACTGAAGAAATTGTACCGGTGTGATTTTTATGATGCTTGTGCAGAATGGCGGATGCAGCTCCAGCCAGTGGACGTGGCGGTTTCAGAGGTGGCTTCGGCGGTTCTCGCGGGGGCGGCAGAGGTGGCCCCCGGGGACGCGGTCGCGGACGTGGAAGAGGTCGCGGTCGCGGCAAGGAAGACGCCAAGGAATGGACGCCGGTCACCAAGCTGGGACGTCTAGTCCGCGACGGCAAGATCAGGTCCCTCGAGGAAATCTACCTTTTCTCGCTTCCCATCAAAGAGTTCGAAATCATCGACTTCTTCATCGGGCCCTCTCTCAAGGATGAGGTGAGTCTATGGTTTTGTTAATGCAATGCATTGTTGCCAATTTACTGGGCTCTTTAATAAGAATTGACAGAAATTTTCATGCCAAAAGTTGGCTTTGGAAACAAAATTTTCGTCAATCAGAGCGACTGGATTGGTTCATTGACTGAACATTTTGCCAGCAGAGCCAACTCTAAATGAAAACTTTGTTATTGAGCTTCTAGCCCTAGCAGATCATGAACTAGTAGGCCCGCAGCTTAACCTACATTTTTCAACTTAACCGGCAAGTTCATTCTAACTTTTTCTGACAAACTTTATCCGAAAGTACATCATGTGAGAACATTCTAGCCAAAAATTCGCCAAAATTCGCTTGGCGGAACATTCTCAAAAGGCCTCCTGAAGACTACCAGAAATCAGATTTATCGTGCGCCGGGACCTTTTTTCCTGTTTTCCCTGTAAACTATGATAGGTAGGAAAAAGTTTTTAGGCACGAAGTTGTAGAGGATAAAATTATCTACTAAAATGTTCCTGGTATCATAGGCCTTCCTTCTTTAGTTTAGCCGTCAGAGTGTCTCAAAGTTATACGACATGAATTGCTATTCCGCTGCCGTGAGGGTTTTGACACAGAGTTACACCACATGAAGCTGACAGGGTGCCCGTTATAAATATAATATGCTTTTTTGCTGTGGTCATAGATAAGGTCAAAACAAAATTTTCTAGGAAAATGGCCACTGAGTCGTGCCTTTTGCCTTTTGGTTTTGCAGTAACAACTTTCTTCGTTGTTGGCCGATTTTGGAAAATGAGGGCTCTTGTTGAAGCTGAAAGTTCAGGCCAGAAGGATAGAGGATCGGAATTAACTTTGCATAGAAATTCTGGGAAAGGGATTGAATCAAAAGTGACTCGAATTACTAACTTCCTAGAGATCCGGTTTAGGGAAGGTATTATACAAAAATCAACTTGTTTTCAAACAAACCAAAAAACTTCAAAATGTTCGGAAAGAATAGTCTGTTTGATGGCAAGTTGATTTTTGTTCAGTTCTTTCCCTGAACTTGATTTCTAGGGTGCTTCATATTCAGGTCACTTTTGATTCAATTCTTTTTCCAGAATTTTCATCCAAAGTCAATTCCGTTCCTCAATCCCTCTGACCTGAGCCTTTAGCTTCAACAAGAATGCTCATTTCCCAAAATCGGTCAACAACGAATAAACTTATTACTGCAAAATCAAAAGGTTAGATTTTTGAGATCACCCTGTAACTGGGGGAGATAGACCCAACATTTCAAAAACCGCCTCGAAGTATGGGAACAAAATCTCCCCTGAAACACTTGGAGAAACTAAAAACCATTTTTTGTGAAATGGGAGCCGTTTAAGTTTTTCAATTTTTGGAGTACCTGATTGGGCGCCATGTATAATTACTACAAAGCACCTGTATAAAAGATGACCCATGACATTTTGAAGCCTAATACTTGAGCTAATCAGAAAACACAAAATTATTCTAAATAGTTCACTCATTCAAGAGCTATGCCACTTTGAATGTGACTGAAATTTTTGGGTGGCCCACTTCAATTAGTGCGCAGTTTATTACTCCCCCATTATTGTGCAGGAAGGAAACAGTACGGTGAAAAAACTTCAGCTTGAAGAACGCTTTCGAGTGAAAAAAGAATTATTGTGATCGAACAACCACAAGCCGATATACAAACGATTCCAAGAGATCGAAAGTGTTCATCTTTGGGACCGCCACCTCGCGTTCCTGCACAAATTTTCAAGTAGCCTTTTTCCTAGAAAACTTTATTGGGACCTTATCTATGACCACAGCAAAAAAGCATATCACACTTATAACGGGCACCGTGTCAGCTTCATATGGTGTAACTCTGTGTCAAAACCCGCACGAAAGCAAAATAGCAATTCATGTCGTTCAACTTTGAGACGCTCTGACGGCTAAACTAGAAAAGGAAGCCCTATGCTGCCGCAGGCATTTTTGTAGATAATTTTATCCTCTAAAACTTTGTGCCTGAAAACTTTCTCTTACCTATCATAGTTTACCCGGAAAACAGAAAAAAGGCCGCGGCGCACGATAAATTTGATTTCTGGTCGTCTTCAAGAGGCCTTTCGAGGATGTTCCGCCAAGCGAATTTTGGCGAACTTTTGGCTGGAATGTTCTCACATTATGTACTTTCGAATAAAATTGGTCAGAAAAACTTGAAATGAACTTGCCGGTTTTTCGGTTTCTAAGCTACTTTTACGGTCTGAGCTGCAAGGCCTATAGTTTCAGTTGGCAACAGTGTTTTAAGCTTTTTTTGAGCCACTACAATGATGAATGCTTTTATTCTTTCGCGGTTTCCACCAGAAGGTTCAATGAACCTAGTGATGGCCAAGAATTCTGATCCAATTTTGATATTTGCCTCAATAAACGTGTGTTGTTCGAGCCGTTGTTTGATGTTTGTGAAAATCTTTTTACAGGTTCTGAAGATCATGCCGGTGCAGAAACAGACACGCGCCGGACAGCGTACTCGTTTCAAGGCATTCGTCGCCATCGGTGACAGCAACGGACACATTGGATTGGGCGTCAAGTGCAGCAAGGAAGTGGCCACGGCCATCCGGGGTGCGATCATCCTGGCCAAGCTTTCCGTCGTGCCCGTCCGCAGAGGATATTGGGGCAACAAGATCGGCAAACCCCACACCGTACCGTGCAAGGTGATTTGAATTTGCCATTTTCCACAACCAGCTAGGCGTTTCAAGTGATTTCATTTCACTTAGGAATATTAACGTAAGGGGCGGCTATGGAAATCAGTACGTCAACACTGTTGCTCGCCAACTTCACCTTTGTCGTTTTAAACTCGAGGCTGTACAGGGTGATTCATTGAGGCATTATGAATTTTCAAAATTTCTCCTAGCCGTTGCTGCCCAAGGCTCTCGGCCGGTTTTGACCAGGACGACTCGCAGGACTCCACTCAAAAATTCATTCCTGCTCAGGGATCTACTTTTTTTGAATAATTGGAACTGATGTCGAAAGTAGATTGGACTGGGCGTCGTGTAGATCCATTTTCTAAATCGACACTGTTTCGGTTTTCCGACGGTAATATTTTCAAAATAAAATTTGCACATTTCATGGATTTGAAAAAACTGCAGTGCAAACTTCCACATGCGGCGAGCCCCACGAAATATAATAATTTTACGTGCAGACATGCTGAAAATGAAAGTTTGAGAAAAGATTGAATTGATTTTTGGAGGAAACATTTTTTGAAATCGGACCCACGGTTTTCGAGTTTTCCTCTCTGGAAAAACGGCACTTCTATCTCGCGAACAGATTTTCACCTTTTTTTTTTAAACAAGAGGTAACTGGTTCTTGGACATTTTTCAATTTTTTCTTCAATTTCCCGGTTGAAAATGTAAAACCGGCCTGGGTTTTCGAAACCGGACTTGAATGATGAACTTGAAGTGAAGCTTTAATTGACTATTCTCACAATAAGATGATTTGGAAAAAAATTTGAGGTTTTCCGGAAAATTCAAATTTTCCAAAACACATTTTTCAATTTCCCCTAAATTATTTTCGATCTTTCTCTCTAATTCGAACTTCCCACCCGAAGGGACGTTTCGAAGAAAACTTTCCATAGGTTTCTGGATACTAGTCGGAAAAGTTTTGGGGTGACACAACCGATTTTTTATATTTTTAACGGTAAGACCGCTATGGGATAATTACGCTAGGATAGGATCGACCATCTGTACAGGGTGGTCCATCCCAACGTAATTATCCCATAGCGGTCCTGCCGTTCAAGATAAAGAAAAAGATGCAAAAGTTATATGGTTTGATGAGATCTACAGGTGTCCCGTTTTTCAACGCTCACTATTGGTATCTCGGAAACGGTAAGAGATACAAAGTCGGTTAAATTATAAAAAAGTTGCGCAATTTTATGACTATCCCAAATATGTCAAGATATGAAAGATATCTTTGGTCATTTCTGAAATATCCTCAAAAAACTTAAAAATGCCGAATTCAAAAATTTCAAATCATTTCTTTATTATGACAGCTATCAATTTGAAAATTTGTATCCTGACTTTTTTGTAGGTCCTTAATTGACTGACGTTGATAATTTTTTCCTGCGCTTACTAGTTTTTGAGATATGCCAGTTGACCTAATTTTTTCTTATGGACACCATATCATTTATTCACCTTATAAAACTTATCTTTTCTTTCTCTTTACAAAGATATAAAACAGTTGTAGCATTTTTGTCAAAATAACCTGAAAAAATTGGAAAAACTGTTTCTGAGGCGAAAAAATCGAGTTACCGCTTCGGTTGCCATGCTCTCGTGGCATATAAACAATGGCATTTGGTTGCTATGGTCTGTTGATTTTGGAAAAAGTTGGGTTACATTCCGTTTTTGTGTATTTCATAATGATAATAAATAACAATAAAACAAAAATACGAGACCAAGTATAACACAAAATAACATAGCAATAGCAATAAACATTCATAGAAAACAATTGCTCGAATTGGAGTCCATTTTTCTCATGCAGAGGTGTGTGCCTTTTAGCCATGTTTACAACGGCTGCGCTGATATCGTGCGGGTTATTTGTCTGAAACGCATCACCAACTCCTTTCTTCCAGCTCTTGGTTGCTTTGGGATGATCTGTCATGAACCATAAATTTGATCTTTGAGCGTTCCCCGCAAAATGGACTCCATTTCGAGTAATTGTAAATTATAAATGTTTATTGCTATTGCGATGTTATTTTGTGCTATACTTGGTTTTGTATTTGTTTTATTCGTATTTATTATTATTATCAAATACATAAAAACGGAATGTAACTCAACTTTTTCCAAAATTAACCGACAATTTACAACCAAATGCCATTGTTATTATGCCACGAGAGCATGGCAACCGAACCGGTAACTAGATTTTTCGTCCCAGAAATGGTTTTTCCAATTTTTTCAGGTTATTTTGACAAAAATGCTACAAGTGTTTTATATCTTTGTGAAGAGAAAGAAAATATGAGTTCTATAGGGTGAATAAATGATATGGTGTCCATAAGAAAAAACCAAGTTAACTGGCATATCTCAAAAACTAGTAAGCGCAGGAAGAAATTATAAACGTCAGTCGATCAAGGACCCTCAAAAATGTCGGGATACAAATTTCCAAATTGATACCTGTCATAATATAGAAATGATTTGAAATTTTCGAATTCGGCATTTTTCAGTTTTTTGAGGATATTTCAGAAATGACCAAAGATATCTTGGATATCTTGACATATTTGAGATAGTCATAAAATTGCGCAACTTTTTTGTAATTTAACCGACTTTGTATCTCTTACCGTTTCCGAGATACCAATAGTGAGCGTTGAAAAACGGGACACTCTCTATAACCTAAAATTATTTTCAGCTATACAGGCTGTCCCATTTTGACGGAAATTACGAAACGTCAATTTTTTTTAAATTGAACACCCTATATATTTTTTGCATTTTCCTGTTCACCTTCTTCAATTGTTTTATGTCTATATTTTTGTTTTTTAATTGTGTGGCAGTGCTACCAACTAAAAATAAAAAACTGGAAAAATCGCATTTTCATAGTTTTCTTGAACAAATCTTGCTTTTCAAAACTAAGAGATGAAACTTGACATGGTGATAGTCAAGTCAAAGACCAATATCTCAATGTCAAAAATTGCGATTTTTTGATACAGGGCGTTCAAAAAAAATCAAACTTTATACTCTCACTCTCAACTTTTCTCTCATAACTCTTTTTTTTTCAAATAGCATGCCCCTAATTTTATAACGTTATCCGATAGCTTTTTTTATCCTCTTTCATTTTTACTAGGGGTACCTCACCCTTGAACTCTATTTTTCCGAAATAATCTGAAATTTTCACAAAATTTGCTCTTCTTTTTTCAAAAATTGAGTTGGCCGTGATGAATGACAAGTTAAGCCAAATGGTACGCAGCTGTCAGTTAGTCAGTCTGAATATTGTCGAACAAAAAAAAATGGCTTGACGCAGAAAGACAGCAAAGTGGAATCCCAGATATCTGGATTAAAATACCAGATTATCATATCAATCATTTCCTCTCGCGTAAAGTCATTTTTCTTTGTTCGACAATATTCAGACTGACTAACTGAGAGCTGCGTACTATTTGGCTAGTCTGTCATTCATCACGGCCAACTCAATTTTTGGAGAAAAAAACAAAAACTAGCAAATTTTGTGAAAATTTCCGGTTATCTCGAAAAAATAGAGTTTAGGGGGGGGGGGTACCTCAGGAAAAAATGAAAGAGGATAAAAAAGCTATCAGATAACGTTATGAAATTAGGGACATGCCATTTGGGAAAAAAAAATAGTCATGATACTTTGAAAATTATAAAGTTTGATTTTTTTTTGTGAACGTCCTGTATCAAAAAATAGCAATTTTTTGACATTGAGATATTGGTCTTTGACTTGACTATCACCATGTCAAGTTTCATCTCTTGATTTCGAAAAGCAAGGCCGCTACGATTTTTTCAAGAAAACTGAAAATGCGATTTTTTTCAGTTTTTTTTTTAGTTGGTAGCACTGCCACACAATTGAAAAACAAACATACAGGCATAAGACAGTTGAAGAAGCTGAATAGGAAAATGCAAAAAAATATAGGGTGTTACATTTAAAAAAATTGAAGCTCACATCCTGTATAGCTGAAAATAATTTTAGGTTATAGGTCTCATCAAACCATATGACTTTTCTCTTACATCTTTTTCTCTATCTTGAACGTCAAGACCGCAATGGGATAATTACGCTAGGATGGACCAGCCTGTATAGCTTGAAGATTACTTGAATGGCAAATAATTCGTCCTGAGAAGTTGGCAACATTTTTGTACATTACTTGAACCACAGGCCACCCAGAGATAACACTTGATTTCCACGGCCGTCTCGAAGTTGAAGCCAACTACGATTTTCCACTCAAAATGATGAACAACTTTATTCTTTCGCGGTTTCCACCAGAGAGCAACAACAGCTCCATGATGGCCAAGAATTCTGACACAAACTTTTATCGAATAACTATGACCAAAAATACAAAATTATATCGTATTTTAAATCAAATTTGGTTTCGTTTCGAAGGTGACCGGCAAGTGCGGCTCCGTGACGGTGCGTCTCATCCCGGCGCCCCGCGGTACCGGCATCGTGTCCGCCCCCGTGCCCAAGAAGCTGCTCCAGATGGCCGGCATCGAGGATTGCTACACGTCCGCCAGGGGCTCCACCGGCACCCTGGGCAACTTCGCCAAGGCCACGTACGCCGCCATCGCCAAGACCTACGCCTACTTGACGCCGGATCTGTGGAAGGAGATGCCGCTGACCAAGACGCCCTACCAGGAGTTCGCCGACTACCTGTTCAAGAACCACCGCCAGGTCGTGACCAGCAAACCAGCCGAGACCATTTGAGTTCCTCGGTTTGTTTGAAGTATGCGGCTTGCACTTTGCCGGGCTGGACATCAGTACAACTGAGTGCTGATGTTTTAACGGCCCGTCATTATGCCTGTCCACACGACTAAAAGATTTATAATAAACACTTGAAAAATGGATTAATAATTTATTGATTTTGTCAGTTTCTCTCGTGAATTTCTCATGGTACAATATGTATCTGCAGTATATACAGGGGGCAGCCGAATAAATTGGATGCAAACAAAATCTGACAGCTGTCATCTCCGACTTCTTTTTTGCAATAATCAGCATAATATCACTCGTGCTTGAAATTCTCTCATCATTTTGAAGCCTGCATTCCCTCCGGCTGGTTGTCCCTAGATAAATGCCCTTCTTCTATGGAGTCGAACATTTCTCGTTACAACCAGTACTCGCGATCGCTTGGTCAAAATTATCGTGAAATCTAAGCACTTGTGATATTAGTTACTGTTGAAAAATTCTACGTCGCTAAATTATTTTCAACTATACAAGAGTCCCATTTGTGCGCTACATAAGTCTAAATAACAAAGATGACCGTGTCATAGAGGGGACTTCGATTTCGATCATTCCAAAAGTAGGAATGGACTACAAACAGTGGCCAAGAAGGTTTTTCAAGGAAAATTTTGCAGAAGATCCATAAAGTTTGGAGAAAAAATCATGAGAGTTTGAGTTAGGAAACTACGCTGTGTATTTTTAGCGCCGGGCAGATATGCAACTCCCGGAACGAAGAGGAAATGTTTCTGATGGAAAGATAGAACATACCAACGAGACCGGGGAGCAAAAAGGGGTGTTGGGTGGGGGAGAAGCTACAAATAACGCGTCATAAAACAATGCAAAATATCGCAAGAAATCGTAAGAAAACCACCAAAGGCCATTGTTTTGTGGCAATACGCTACCAAAAGACACCAACGAGGTTTTTTTTTGCATGCCCAACTTTTGAACCGTTTAACCGATTTCATTCAAATTCAAACCAGAGTTTACTAAGACAGGTCTCTATATGAGGAATCATGAGTTTTCTTGAATTTTAATTTTTAGGCCCTGGAAAATGGCGATTTCGAGATGATTTCCAATATTTCAAACCAAAAAATTTCGAAAATGGAGCCTCTAATCAAAATTTCGCAGGAGTATTTTTTTCTGTAAATTGAACGTACTTTAGAGTTTGAAAACTGAAATCATTTCCAAAAATATTTAGGAGGGTTAAAAATAGCAAGAGGGAAAATGGGGGAGAGTGCCCCCCATTATCTTCGCCCCTTAAAATGTTTGATGAAATGCGTTATTATTGTTCAATAGAGATCTGTCTTAGTAAACTATGGTTTGAATTTGAATGAAATCGGTTGAACGGCTCAAAAAGTTGAACAAAAAAAAAAAGTTTTTAAAAAGAACTTTGAAGGCCTGTATCTCCGTTATTATACGTTTGCGAGGGTATGTTTATTGGGAAATGTCGAAATGTTTTTTATTATTAAAATTATTTTCCAATTTCCTATCTCCCTGTGAGTTTTGTGACACTTATTCCGGGACATCTGGGAATACCTATGGGTCGCGGGAACAAAAATGGCGTCCTAAAGATGGGTAGGTAGATATATGGTATAATGTTATTTTCACTTGTACTGGTTGATACAATTTTCTTTAGTTGTAATAAATTATATAGATAATTTATTGAACAATTGCCGCTTCATCAAAAAAATAATTGTGCTATAAACAAACTCAAGATTTGTCTGAGTTAGTATATTTAAAACAAACGAATCTCTACAACGGTACCTTGGCACCCTGTCATGCCGCTGGCGGGAGTGTTTTATGTCAGTTCAACGTCGAAAATAATGCGCATTGCGCTGTTGCCACGTCAGAATAGTCAGAAATACTCCACACTCCACCGCCCCCTACCGAAGCACTTCTCCAATCCATAAAACAATTAATATACCTACCGAAGTCATTTGGAAGCTGTAAAACTAAAATAATGTAAGTAGTTATACAATATTGTCAATCATTTATTATTATTGTTAGCATCATTCGTTAGTAGATTCGTCTCTTCAATTTGAACGTTCAAAATTTCAGGTTAGATTCAGTGGAAAACATGCCACTTTGTTGTACGCAATGTTCGCATCAGACAGTTTGGCCGTTTCAACTCGACCATCACATCCAAAGTAAACACAAAAATGACGTGAACGCCATCGAACCATTCCACGCTCTTGTTGAGCCACAAAACTACCTATGCGTTGTCGGCGGTTCGAAAACCCACTACAAGCTCGGGCGATATGAACACTGTGTAAACCAGCCCATGTTTAGTATGGAAAATGGTGATGGCAAAAAGGATCAACTGTATGACTCGGCGAGAGTGTTTTTTTGTGAACACTGCAAGTACAGAAGTCATTCAGTTTTATGTCTTTGTCAGCATCAATCACGCAATTCATGTTCATGTAAGGTGGTAGCCACTGGTGTCGTAGCTCCTGCAGTGATTAAACTTGAGAATACGTCGGAACAAAAAAATCCGAATCGGTATTTTCATTGCTTCCATTGTTCGTACAAGAACAAATGCAAACGAAACCTGAAAATACACATGCAGATGCATACTACAGCTGAAGAAATCGACTGGTTCCGTTGCGCTCAATGTTCCTATCGAGCTAAAGCAAAGAAACATTTGGGCCAGCACATGCTAACTCACGCCACACATGAACAAATCAAATGGTTCTATTGCGCCAAATGTCCTTACCGAGCCAAACGGAAAGAACATTTGAAAAAGCACATGCTCACATATGATCCAGTTGGAGGAATCTGCGGCGGAATCCACTCCCGTCAATGCACCAAATGTTCCTATCGAGTCAAGTTCAAAGCCGGTCTTGAGAGACATATGCTGACCCATGACACAGTTGGATGCGCCAAATGCTCATACCGGGCCATAGATGAGAAAAGTTTGAAGCTTCACATGTCAACTCATGTTCCAACCACCAAAGATATCAACTGGATCCATTGCAACAAATGTTCTTACCGAGCCATTCGAAACTTGCACTTGAAAGTCCACATGATGACTCACGCCACGGCTGATGAAGAGATTAAATGGTTCTGTTGCATCAAATGCTCTTACCGAACCAATCAGAACGGACACCTGAAAAGGCACATGATGACTCATTCCAAACAAAATACTGAACTGGACATCCACTTGGCATCGCATGCTACGACCAAAGAAAACTGGTTCAACTGCTCTGAATGTTCTTATCGAGCAAAATGCAAGGAATACTTGAAAAAGCACATGCTCACGCATGCTTCACTTGAAGAAATCGACAGGTTCCATTGCACCAAATGTCCGTATCGCGCCAAACGCAAGCAATACTTGACAAAGCACATGCTTAAGCACGTGACAGTCGAAGAAGTTGACTGGTTCTCTTGTACAGAATGTTCATTTCGAGTCAAACACAAAGGCTCCTTCAAGGCGCACATGCTGACTCATGCTGCCGGCCAAGAAATCGGTGTTCGGTTCAGTTGCACTGAATGTTCTTACAAAACCAATCGGAATAGCCGCATGAAAAGACACATGCTACCGATGAAGAAATTGATTGGTTTCGTTGCCCCGAATGTTCCCATCGAACCAAACGCAAGGAACATTTGGTACTGCACATGCGCATGCATGCCGTTGTCGAAGAAACTGACTGGATTCATTGCGCCAAATGTTCATATCGAACAAAACGCAAGTACTGTTTGAAACAGCACGTCATGCGCACGCATGCCACCGTCGATGAAATCAACTGGTTCCATTGCACCAAATGTTCGTATCGAGCGAAAGACAAGCAGACTTTGAAAATGCACATGCTGACTCGTCATGCCCCAGCCTCGGTTAGCTGAAGGCTTCGGTTTCTGAGCAAATGAGCAAATGTTCAAAATAAAATTATATATTTGAGGTAGATACTTCCGAGAATAGGTAGGTAGGTAGGTAAACAGGGTGTTCGGGTCTGGTTATTACAAACTTTGAGGGATGATTCCCCATCAAAAATAAAGCCGAAAGAACAAAAAACTCATTGTCCTAAAATGCTTCCTTAAAAAGATACAGGGTGTTAACAAAAACTGTATATGAAGAGCCAATATATATACCTACCAGGCTTGTGATTTTAGAACTACCCATCCAGGTATATAATGTATGACTTCTTTTATAACTTCAATAAAATTATAGCGGCAATACACCTATCCCGTCGGCAAATTTTGCGCCCAGTGCGCAATTCAAAATTAGGGTTGGCAAGTCTGACGGGCATCGGTGCATATTATCCCAAGGATGTCTATACTACTGGCTGGATTAGAAACTTCGCTGCCATCTTAAAGCTTGATCCTCGGCTTGATCTGACGCTGTGCCCGTCGGGATTGTCATCGTGACATTCGTGACGGACGCCGCCAGCCTCTAGTGCATCCATGGCGAATATTAGCTATTCTCTGTGGCGAATTATCGTTAATTATGCCGCGCAAGCCCAATAGTGTTCACAACAAGCGGACCCCGTAACATAACACACTTTTTGTTGCAAGTAGTTGACTAATTGCTATCATTTTACAAGACCGGGCGAAGGACCGGGCCTGGCAGCAAACTTCTGAACGACAGTTGCGAGTGTGCTCTGGTGTGCTCCGATTGAACGTCACTATGGTTACGGGTGACACTTTGCCCGTCGGGATTGTCAAATCTCAGCTTCACCTTTCCACGTCAAAACCGGCCAAGCTTCTTGTCCAGATAGTATAGACGTCCTTGTATTATCCACTGTCAGTGTCAATAGACCTCGTGCACGTTTCAAGAATCCAGCTGACAATTTTGCATTTCAGCATTGACTAGGTGAGAGGATCCTTTATAATCATACCGAGCTGTTGTCGAGTCGTAGGATGCAACAAAAACAAAAATGCAGCCAAACATGCAGATATTACGTTTTTTCGGTAAAAATCTTATAAAATGTGAGGATTGTTGTGATAAGGAGTCATTTTTATCCAACAGGGTGCCCTCCGTCAAACCAAGGGGGAAGAAATTTGATTGTCCGCTGGTGATTGAGCAGCGACAAAAGTGGATAATTGCATTGAGGAGACGGGACATCACGGAGAAAAAACTAACGTACGGACCTGTGTGCTCCCTGTAGTTTTATTCTGGTATGAAATCATTCATGTTGAAGTGAAAGTGAAGTTGGAAATAAACTGCTCAACATTTGAAATGTCGGTATCGAAAATTTTGCCCCTTTTCAAAACGGTATACCGTAGAGCGAGGTTACTTTGAACAGTTTTCCAGTTTAAATGCTGATATCTTCGAAAGTGATTGTGTGAGAATTTTGAAAAAAAAAGTATATCACGGGTATCGCTTTGAGCTACAGTTAATCGAAAATTCCAGTTGCAATATGACCAACACGGCCTTTTTTTAAATTAAAATGTGGGTGTTCAAAGTAACCCCTCGGTTGAGGTTACTTTGAACAAAGGTAATCGAAACATACAATTTCAATGAAACCTTTTTAATAGGGTTTCTTTGAACGCTACAAAACTAAAAAAAAATAGTTTGAATTGAAAAAAAAATTCTCCAAATTTTAAAGAGACTATAAGTTATGTTCAGGTATTTTATTAGTTTTACATGCAGGTTCAATAAAAAAAGACTATGTCATAAGAATAAAACCTTGAATTAAACCCATGAATGACATAGTTGAAAATAACACATGATTTTCCAAACAGCCAGTAAACTTACATTCCCTGTGCATTGAAACTGCCCAGGGAGTTGAGATTGAAGCAAAATGGGCGGATTTGAAAAAGAAAATGAAAACCCGCGACATTGATGGTACATTGAAAAATATCATCAAAGTCGGAAAAAACAAATTAATTTTGCAAACTCAAAATGGCGAACAGTCCGACAAAATCAAGAAGATCATTGGAGAAGACAAAACAATTACACTCAATGATCAGAACTTGAGAAGACCTACCTGTCATACAAATTTGCGGCGTTCAATTGCAAATGAGTGAAAACGACTTCTTCGAATCACTGATCTCTGAAAACGAAGACTTTGCCAATAGCTTCAATGAAGAAACAATCCGAGGTGACATGAAGATTGTTCACAAAAAAACCTGCCGTATCCCCACGAAGACCAATTGGATCATTGAGACGACTCCACGAATCGCCAGATACCTTCTCAAGCGAGGCAAGATTGTACTCAACCTAACTAACCTGTACGTCACTGAGAAGGTGGATGCTACGTTATGTTTTCGCTGTTGTACCTTCGGCCACGTGATGAAGTATTGTCAAGAAAAAGAAACATGTCACAGATGTGGAAGACAACATGAGGCCAAAAACTGCACGAAAGAATTGAACTGTGTCAACTGTCAGCGCATGAAAATCATACAGAGGCAACACTCCGCGAGAGACCCAGCATGCCCTTGCTACCAAAAAAAGTTGGAACAACAACGTCTAAGGGTCGATTTTGGACAATAGCAGGACGAATCGCAAGTGGATGAAGACATTGTTCCAGGACTGAAAAAGAATACCCTAAGTCAAGCCCTAAGAATAGTCTTTTGGAATGTACATGGCTTCTCCAATGTTGAATCCTTTTGTGCCTCTTTTACAGAGTTTGAAGTTTTATGCTTAAGTGAGACTTGGCTGACTGAAGACACTCGCGTGGCGCCCCCTTATCTCGAAAATTTTTCAGTAATCTCCTCTCCGGCAATCAGAGACCACTCGCGGGGAAGGGCCAGTGGCGGCCTGCAGGTGTTTTTTCCCAGACACATTTCTGATTCTGTCAAAACAATTGATGTGGCACCGCATTGGATTATTTGTAGATTTACTTCAAATGGCTTCAACTTTATATTGTGCTCAGTATACTTTAAACCGTCTCTGAATATTACAAATCTGCTTGAACTTTTTCAGCTTGGCTTAGATGACATACAACAGATGTACCCCAATGACATGTTAATTGTTGGAGGTGATTTCAACTGCAGACTGGGTGAGCTGGGTGACCTTCCTCTGGAGACTGTGGAGGACTGTAACCTGTATCAACACAGAAAGTCTAAAGACAAAACCTTAAACATGAGGGGTCGTTCCTTACTCGAGTTTATGGGCGAAAATGCATTGATTCTTGTCAATGGCAGATCTAAGAGCGACCAGCAGGGCGACTTTACTTATTGCAGTTCGGTGGGCAGTAGTAGTGTAGATTGCGTGTGGGCTTCAGTCCTGGATCTTTACAGAGTGTCAGATTTTCTTGTGATGAGCGATATTTTTGAATCGGATCACTTCCCTATAAGGCTGGAATTGCACAGCCCATTTTTTCATAACGCGAATCAACCTTCTCATAGGAGCTCCAATACCTCTAGTCCTTTGTGTATAAAATGGAAGAATGAACTTAACACTCAGTACACAATTGCAATGCAGCAATCCCCAAGGGTTGCTATACATGGCTCTGCCCAGGAAATGTATGTTAACTTGTGTGAGACAGTATTTGAGATTGCGAGAAATGTTGGTCTTTGTAATTATGGTTCATGTAGGAGAAGAGCCGTAATCCACTCCAAAAGATGGTTTGACCGAGATTGCATCACTGCCAAAAAAGAACTTAAAGAAAGCCTAAATAACTGTAAAAAGAATAACTTTTCAAAAATCTTTGTCAGCTTTTATTTGCATTCAAAAAAACAATACAAAGAACTACTAAAGTTGAAGAAATTGCAATACAATAGGAGGCATGTGGAACTATTGAGTGAGGTACGGAATTCGGCGCTTTTCTGGAAGACCCTTAAAATATTCCGTGAACGGACCTACACCAGGGACATGCTTTCTGTTGATGCTTGGGATAAGTTTTACAGCGCAATACATCCGGGATGTGCAGGCATTTCTCCTCTTACAGTTTTCTACGACGCCGGCAATCAAATCCTTGATGTTCCAATAACAACTGATGAGCTTATCTCTGCACTCCGCAGATCTAAATGTGAAAAGGCACCTGGTACTGACGGGATTGCTTATGAGTTTTTCAGAAGCTGTCCGCAAAACTGGTTGCTGTACCTTCAAGTAATGTTTAACCGAATTTTGGATGAGGAGAAACTGCCTGTACAGTGGAGTGACGTTGTTTTAACCATGCTTCACAAGAAAGGGCCAGTCGATGATCCCTTAAACTATAGAGAAATAGCTTTGGTCAATTGTTGTGCCAAGCTATTCACTCAGATTTTGTTGCAGCGACTCATTTTTTGGGATGAGGAGACTAAAACCATTCCTGAATGTCAGTCCGGGTTCAGGAGGGGGAGGGGCTGCATGGATAATGTGTTTGTACTGAGTTCGATCATTCAGATACATTTGAGGTTGAAAGGTAGACATGTTTATGCGGCTTTTATTGACTTTAGGCGTGCCTTTGACACTGTGAAACACACTTTGTTGTGGCAGAAACTCTACCACTTGGGTGTTAGTACAAGATTCATTAGGATAGTAAGAGCGTTGTATGAGAATGCTAGTGTAAGAGTGAAGGTTGGTTGTGAATTTACACGAAAGTTTAAGGTTGAATCGGGAGTTTTGCAGGGTGAATCGTTGAGTCCTTGTTTGTTCGCGTTGTTTCTTTCTGATATAGAAGTATATTTTCGCGAGGCTGGTTGTGTGGGATTGAATGTGGATAATGAATTGGATGTTTGCTTGCTGTTGTATGCGGATGATTTGGTGATTCTGGGTGATTCTCCTGTTGATTTGGCAAGAAAATTATCGGTCCTTGAGAGTTATTGCTCGACGAATGGCTTGATTGTTAACACTGAAAAATCAAGAATAGTTTGCTTTGGTAGAGGTCATTCCGGATCGGCTAGTAGGTTGAAGTTTCTTTACAACAGAGAGCAAATATTGGTGGAGAATAAATATACTTACCTTGGAGTTACCTTTACTTCTTCATCGGTTTTCCTGCAAGCGGCGAGAGAGACAGTGGCTAGGGCCAGGGTTGCATCTGGGGCGACTTTATCATTGATGGCACGTGCTGGGTTTAATAGCTGGGAACCGCGAATTAAACTTTACGAGTCGACCATACTAAACTCTATGTCGCATTGCATGGCCGTGTATGCAGTGAGATATGCTGACCTTCTGGAGAGGGTCCAGGTCGGTTTTTTCAAGCGGTTGCTGGCCTTGGCTAAGAATACTCCTGATTATGCTGTAAGACTGGAGGTAGGTGTCACGGCTCTCTCACTTGTGATACTCAAAGCTTGCCTGAGTTGGATGGAAAAATTACTTTGCATGAACTGTAGTCGCTATCCGCTTATATGTTTCAAGCGTTTGATTCAGATAGATTCAAGAGAAACCAAATACAGTTGGGCCAGTCAAATGGAAGTGTTTTTTACGGATGCTGGGTTTGGGCGCCTCTGGCCGTGCTTGGATCTGCAGACTTTAGTCAGGTATAAAGGAGAAATTCTCGATCAATATGAACAACGATTGCGCAACATTGATCTAAACAGGTGTCAGTCCTCCACTTTTTCCTCCTTGTACAGATTTTTTAGCTTTGACATTGACAGCGGATCCTACCTGCAGTTGAGGTTGCCTATTGCCAAGTTGAAAATAGTAGCCCAACTGAAATTAGGCAGTGATCGCTACCTGAAATTCACGTGGAAGGGTTCATGTTACCGAATTATAACTGAGGAGCTTTGTACTATATGTAATTTGCACAGACAGGAGACGTTGGAGCATATACTTTTCGAGTGTCCAATTTATAAGCCTATAAGATTTCACTACATACATGACCTCATCAATCTGAGAGATGTCTTGCATTTTATTGAGGTAAATAATACTTCTGTTATTGTTAGAATTGTCAATTTCATTGTGGGAGCTCTCAGGCTGAGGGCGTTCAGCAGGAACGAGTACTGACTTGTGTGTTAATTTATCTTACCCTGTTTTTTTTTTTTGTTTTTTTTCTTTCTTGTTCATGGTGTAACACCGAAGGAACAATAAATATATTGAATTGAATTGAATTGAAGTTATGTTCAGGTATTTTATTAGTTTTACATGCAGGTTCAATAAAAAAAGACTATGTCATAAGAATAAAACCTTGAATTAAACCCATGAATGACATAGTTGAAAATAACACATGATTTTCCAAAAATTCTATAGCAAAAATGTGATTAGGTAAACGTAAAAATATAAAATAGAAAGATCAATATCTCTGAACAATACATTAAGTCCATAGTTATTCACTGTTAAGTTTTGATGGAACGCTCCAGGTCATTACATCTTTGTCGCAACATTTCAAAGGTTACATAAACGAATTTTGGAGGCTGTAAGGCAAATACTAACTTCTCCAAACGGTAAAGTTTGCGCACCTCATCAACCTCACTTTTTTGACAGTTGTCAACAAAACGTCATTATTACCAACCCAAAATAGTGATCTTCAACCAGTGCTGCCATACAATTCCTAAAAGTATACTAAACCTAATAAAAAAAACTGCATGTATCTAAACCTGATATTATTTTCGCTATTTATTATTATAGCAAAGTTATTTTTTTGTTCAAAGTTACCCCTCGTTTCAAAGTAGCCCCACTCTACGGTACCTAACTTTGTATTGTTTTGACCGATTCCGATTTTGTTTTCACTGTTGTTTAGATACATCTTCCAGCAATCTACTCGATTGGCGAGATTTTTCGACTTTTCCCAATTAAATTCGTTACAGGGTGGAATGTAAAGCATTGCAAAATTGTGCTCAGTTCAATAGATCCCCATTTTTGTGAACAATTTTTTTTTTCAATTTCTAACGATATAATCATAAAGCCTGATGTCCTACCTCAAAAAGGTTTTTGAATTTTCCAAACCAGAAGTCCAATAATGATGACATGATTTTTTTTCTGTAAAAGTTGCATTTTAGTCATTTTGGTTGGCAATAATATCGCATTTTTTATGATAGGAACCTGTAATTTTGCATGCTTGTTGCTTGAACTGTTGAAAACTGCTGCGCCGTCAGAAATCTCCGTTTTACTTTCCCGGTTCGTGTTCTCGAATGGAAAGGAAAATATTGTGAACGCGCAAAAAATTTGTTTCCGGATTTCGAAGAATATAACTCTCTTTTAACGTCCATCTAATCGATTTATTTAGACAATTTTCAGATCAAAGTCGGTCTGTCTGCTTGTCTGTGTGTCTAACTCTGTGTAATCGTCCATGATAACTCCCAAACAGTTCATCAAATTGAGCTGAAATTTGGTATGCGGCCGTGGTATAGGCGTCTAATGAACCTGTGTGATTTTGGTTGGAGAAATTTCATTCAAATTTGCACAACTCATATGATACCACTCGATGGTGGTATACACTATCATCTGCCTTTTGACAAATGTGCAATACAGTGGGGGATTTGATGATTCAGTGCCTTCTGCATTTGAGCTGGTCGACGAATGTTCAGCGGCTTCATCACTCTTCGGCTATTCTCTAGTCAATGAATTCATCCATCTATTTAGACTTGACTTTCATTTCTACATGAATAATTTTATGCCAGAATGAAAGTGCAGGGAGCACACAGGCCTGTTTTTTTCTCTGCGATGTCCCGTCTCTCCAGTGCAATTATCCACTTTTGTCGCCACTCAAATGTAATATCTGCAAGTTTGACTGCATTTTTGTTACATCCTACGACTCGGCAACAGCTCGGCATGATTATGAAGAATCCTCTCACCTAGTCGATGCTGAAATGCAAATTGTCAGCTGGATTACGTTAAAAACATTAATTATCCACTTACCCACGATGTAGCGATTTTTGCGTTGCTATACGGTGTGCAAACTCCGAAAAAAAGTTGAAGCAAAAAACGGTCATTTCCGCAAGAGGCGCTGGGAACGCTAATAATCACTAGATTTAGGGAATTTAAAAACTCAGCGTTGGCTGCCAACTTACCTGCCGGCCACTGCAGGCTACAGGCGAGCGCAATCAGCGCAATGCGCTGCCAGCGGTTACGTTGTTATTGTTGTGAAGATTTTGAGGTTATGTTAATCCATTGTTCAATGATTGTTCTTCAAAACACAAACGGTAAGTACTTGTAAATACTTGAATAGTTACCGTGGGTTCTGTATGCGGCCTGTGGTTTGGATTAAAACGAGCGTGTTTTATTTGAGTTAGAGAATGCTAATGCGTGGTGCGCTCCGCCATGTTTGTTTACTCTCTGATGATCGCCAATCGATAGCGTCACCACTCATGGGCCATACCCGCGCGCCGTCTATACTTATTTTGTCTTTTGCTATACTAGCGCGCCACCCATAACATCTCCCCTTTTTTATTATCAATATAAAGAAACATCTTACAATTAGAATTAAATTTCACATGAACAAATGTTTTAACTAAAAAAAAAAACAATGAGGAAATGTTTTAACCATACAATATCCACACAAACTACAATTATATATGAACTAGTTAGATACAATATAAAAAAAAATACAAAATTCACTGATTTTTATTTTACAAAATCTTGCAAATATCTGGGGCGCTTTACAATTCTCCCCGATCTCGATTTTGTCTGTTTGATAGATTCGTCTGTTTTTGGTAGATCAAATCTTGTTATATTCGGATTTATGTCAATATCGGGTACTATGTCAATATCGGGTACTATATCATTCAATTCCTCTTCTAACATTTTTTCATACATGCTATCATTAATTTCTTTTTCAAAATTAACAGTATTTGCTTTTTTCAAAAACTTTCTATTCCTTACAAAAACCTTCCCATTACCATCCATTTTCACAAAGTAACTCCTTGGTCTACTTTCGTCTAACTTCATAACTTTTCCCGGTTCCCACAATCCCGTTTTCAAATTTTTTACTACTATCTTTTCTCCCTCTTTCAATTTAGGCAATTCTTTGGCAGTACGATCATAATAGCTTTTTTCTTTCATCTTTTTGAACTTAAGGGTTTCTGAAAAGTTTGTGGGCTGGATAGGTTTAAGTGATTCCTTATTGATAGGAACCACTCCTTTCAAACGTCTTCCGAACAGTAAAACTGCTGGGGAAGGTGATGTTTCATCAAGTGGTGTATTCCGATATTCAAGAAGTGCCAAATATACGTCTTTTTTGTCATGTACGGTTTTTTTCAAAAGATTTTTTATCGATTGCACATGTCTCTCAATTAGCCCGTTAGACTGAGGGTTATGAGGAGTGCTTGTTCGATGTATGATTTCCCATTTAGCTAAAAAATTTTGAAAGTTGGCATTAACAAACTGAGGCCCTTGATCTGAACAGAAAATATCCGGTTTTCCATGTCTTGCAAAAATTGCTTTTACCTGTTCCACCACCTTTTTGTTTGTCGTATTGTTTCCGAAATTAATCAGCTCAGGAAATTTAGAATAACCATCTACCAATAATAGATACTGATCTCCCTCAAAAGTAAAGAAATCACCTGCTACTATCTGCCATGGTCTATCCGGAACTTCATTCTCGTTTATCAATGGTTCTTTTTGTAGATTTTTACTGTATGTCAAACAAGTCGCACACCTTTTTACTACATCTTCGATTTCTTTGGTAATCAGAGGCCAATAGACCGTTTCGCGTGCCCTCCAAATTGTTTTCTCTCTCCCTCCATGATTGTAATGAAGTGACTCAATAACTCCTTTTCTCAAACTTTTTGGAACAACAATTTGGTGTCCCTTGTAAATTATCTCCTGATTGATCACAAGTTCATCCCTAACTTTCCAAAATGGTTTCACGCAATCTTTTAGATTCTTTTTTGAATCCGGCCAACCCTCTACTATTACCGTTTTCAACTCCTGCAAACTTTCGTCTTTTTCTGTCTCATTCTTTATTTCTTCAAACCGTTTAGGGGATACATTCTGATAATCTATTAAAGCAACCTGTGCCTCCGCATTGCTCTCGATAATTTCGAATTCCCGATCTTCCTGGCTTGCTCTGCTGAGAGCATCTGATATATACAGAAATTTTCCCGGCTTATACCTCAACTCAAATTCATAGTTTTGCAACGAAATTCTTAACCTCTGTAGCCGTAGTGGACACTTTTCCAACGGCTTTTTGAAGATCGATACCAATGGCCTGTGATCTGTTTCAACAATGAATTTTTTTCCATACAGATACTGGTGAAAACGAGTACACCCAAAAACGATTGCCAACGTTTCCTTTTCTATCTGAGCGTAACGTTTCTGCGTATCGTTCAGTGCCTTTGACGCGT
Organism: Anaspis maculata; assembly: GCA_949128115.1. Lineage (NCBI taxonomy): Eukaryota > Metazoa > Arthropoda > Insecta > Coleoptera > Scraptiidae > Anaspis > Anaspis maculata. Next base: position 85,409,277 of record OX421964.1, on the reverse strand, counting down.
AAGCTACTGGTAGCTTGTCTTGCAACAACACCGCGCCCAATCCATCTTTCGAACTATCTACCGACAATACCATTTCTTTCTTTTCATCAAAAAATTGCAAAACCGGGCTCTTCGTTAACACGTCTTTTAAATTTTTGAATTCTTCCTCATGTGTCGCTGTCCATTCCCATACCACATCTTTCTTCATCAAGTTTCTCAAATTAGCTGTTCTAGCCGACAAATTCGGAATGAATTTGGATACGTACGTAACCATCCCCAAAAACCTACTAAGAGCTTTAGTGTTTTTTGGAGGATCAATCGCGAGTATTGCTTTTATTTTATCCCCATCAACTCGGATTCCGTCTTTACTCAGTATATGCCCGACATACTTGACTTCATTTACCCTCAACTGACACTTCTTTTTATTAAATCTAACACCAAACTCCCTCGCTCTCCCTAAAACCTGCCTCAAAATCTTGTCATGTTCCTCCTTGCTCTCTGCAAAAATTATAAGGTCATCAATATACAACTTGACACCTTTGATCCCTTCCATGATTTTAGCAAAAGTTTTATGGAAAATTTCCGGAGAGATATTTATTCCAAATGGAAGCCTCAAAAATCTGAATCTGCCGAAAGGTGTAGAAAAAGTCGTCAATTTCGAAGCCTCTTCCGTCAAAGTTATCTGCCAAAACCCCTTGTTACAGTCTAGCACTGTGAACCACTGACTCCCTGCTATTTCGCTACTCAATTCTTCAAAGGTCGGGATTTTGTAATGCTCTCTCATTAAAGCTTGATTTAAATTTTGAGGATCGAGACAAATACGGATTTGTCCATTCGGCTTCCGAACTACCACAACTGGGCTCACAAATTCTGTCGGTTCGTCAATCGGTTGTATTATCTCGCAATCCCTCATTCTTTTCAACTCCTCCTCTACTTTCTTCATTTGACCAAAAGGTATCTTCCTACACGGGATTACAATTGGAGTATAACTTTCTTTCAACTTGAAATCGCAACACACCCCTTTAATTTGACCAATTCCTTCAAACAACTCATCAAACTCTTCTTCAACCTTACCATTTGCCAAACTGTCAACATTGAGAGTCAACAATTGCAAATTCTGAATGACATCAATGCCAATGATCGGTGCTGCCTTTTTATCTGTTTCCAAAATCACAAATTCAATTTTGACATCTTTCCCTCTTACAGAACAATTTAAAACAATGTTTCCCTTAACCTCCAGTTGATCCCCACCATAATTGGTAATTTTCATTTTCTTTTTGTGCAATTTCCCACAATCCAAACCAAGTTTTTTGAAAATATACCAAGGAATCACATTTATCTGTGCTCCCGTGTCAATTTTACATTTTAAAGTTTTCTGACACTCCTGTATCCTCACTTCAACATACCAATCTTTTTTCTCATATTCATTGATCACTGTATTCAATACAAAATTTGGTATTTCATCATCATCAACTGTACTACCCTCATTTACAGGATTATTTACTATATTTACATTTTTACAAACTCGAGAAAAATGGTTCATTTTATTGCATGCATTACACTTTTTACCGTACGCACCGCATTTTCCTTTTTGATGCGCGTTTCCACAGAACTGGCAAGTCCGGTCCTGTCCTGACGCTCGGCCTTGAGTACCATGCATCTGTGCTGGTCCTCGCTGCCGCGATCCACTCGAACCGCTTCCTCTACTCTGCTCCCTCGCTCCTTTGCCCCTCTGCTGATACTGCATCGGCTTGGGCCCATGTGATTTCCATGAATTTGACGCTTGTCGCTGTTGGCTTTGTGGCTGCCGCTGGTGCGAACTGCCGCCACTACGAACCGCCGCCACCTCTCCAGATTCTTCGCGTAATTTTTCCACGCGACTTTTGACTTCTTCAGCGGCTCTGCATATCTGCATGGCAGTGTCTAGCGTCAAATTTTTCTTACTGAGCAGCTTCTCCTTTACGAGCTGGTTTTCTATTCCGCAGACAATTCTGTCCTTGAGGAGTTCGTCTCGCATTGTTCCGAAATCGCACCTTGCAGCCATCTTCTTGAGTTCACTTAGAAACGTGTTGAATGTTTCTCCTTTTTGTTGAATTCGCGTGTTGAAGGCTGCCCTTTCCACGCTTGGATTACTCGTCCCAACGAAGTGTTCCTCGTACTTTTTCACAATTTCCGCCAGGACTTTTACTTGATTGGCGTCGAGTTCAAATGTATCCATCAAATCTGCAGCTTCCTCTCCAATGCAATGTAGGAATGCAGCAATTCTTACCTCTTCGGGCCTGCTAGCGCATCCTGTGGCCGTCTCGTACCTGTCGTAGCACCGCTTCCAACTTTTCCATGCCGCCGCTTTATCTCCATCCATCTGCATTTCCTTCGGCTGCTTTAGGAACTCCATGTTTTCAGCTTTTAGCTTTAGCTATTTTCCGACTGCGCCATGTATGCGGCCTGGGTTTGGATTAAAACGAGCGTGTTTTATTTTAGTTGGAGAATGCTAATGCGTGGTGCGCTCCGCCATGTTTGTTTACTCTCTGATGATCGCCAATGCCAATCACGCCAATCGATAGCGTCACCACTCATGGGCCATACCCGCGCGCCGTCTATACTTATTTTGTCTTTTGCTATACTAGCGCGCCACCCATAACAGGTTCCACAAAACAGATAATACGAGATTAGTTGATTTGCGATTTTTGTTTGTCAATTTGTTGCTGACTGAATAATGGAAATGGTGGTTTATCACTCAATAATGGAAAGATGATGGGCCTAGTACAGATTTCGGGCATTTTTTGTGAGTAATCACCCAGCATTCAGCAGAAAAAAGTTCAGTTAATCTGCAATCAGCTTTGATCGCTGATCATCTTTTTTGTGGAACTGACGGTTAGTGTTTTATTTCCCTGGTCGATCTGCTTTGCCATTTACAATATATACCTAAGAAAAATGCTCTATCATTTTTTGCTACGTAAGCAAACAAAGTTGTTGTTGTTGTTGTTGTTGTAAAATGTAAAGTTTTGGTATTAAAAATGTCATTTTGAGCAGGTAATGGACTCCACGGATGGGATGGGAGAACTTCAGTTGGCAATCCCCCCCAAGACACACTGCAGCGACTCTTGAATTCCTGATGCAATCTTTCTCGTACACATCAAGAATCAGGGACACCCAAAGAGCCGCACTTCAAGCGACTGATCCATTCTACATTCAATATTCCGGTATTTTCACTATCTAATCGAACAAGGTATTGCGACAATGAAACAGAGCAGTTTGATTTGCTTTCACAACCAATATTTGCAGGTCTTGCAGTGCCAATACTGCCAATTTATACTTTGGTGGTTCAAAGGAAACGAAGATGATGATAATCCATAAAACCAAATCATTATGTGCAAACAACTCGGCAAACACTGTCTTGAGGTACAGCCAGATATGAAGTATTTAAGAAGAAATGAAGGTGCAACCAGCAGAAACACGGAAATACAAGCAGGAACTGTTGAGGTGGAGGAGACATGTCAAGGAGAGTGAAGGTGTGGGATGCCGAAGCAGCAGGGCATAGACCGAAAAGAAGACCAATAACAACATGGAATGTCCCAGTGGAAATAATGAAAGAGAGACATTGCATGGACAGAAGTGGTTCAGCTGCTCAGCTTTGTTGGTACAGTAAACCGAACAAGACCTGTTGGTACACCAAATCGGTGGAAGAGGAGCCAATTATGTATGTATGTATGTATGTATGAGAGAGACATTGCATGGACAGAAGTGGTTCAGCTGCTCAGCTTTGTTGGTACAGTAAATCGAACAAGACCTGTTGGTACACCAAATCGGTGGAAGAGGAGCCGATTATGTATGTATGTATGTAGGCATACACCTACAAAAAATGCCCAATCATTTTTAGCTACGTAACGCAAGTAGTTTATTTTTTTGACCCGGTAGTGGAAGCCACACCAAAAATGATGAAAAAAGAAACTTAGTCCACAATCTCGGAGAAAACAATAGACTCTTGTTTAGATTCCACAGGCAAAACCAAGCTTTCTCATACAACGTGTCAGGACACATGAAAAGTTTCACTTGGGGACCCTTTTCCTACGGCCTAATTCAACAAGGTATTGTGATTAGAACACAACAGTATAATTTGCTATTACTATCAATATTTTACAGTGAATGGCCATCTTAGTGACAATACTAGCAATTCATGAACTAAAAAGTTGAAACGTAGGATGTTCTTGGCTGTTGAAAGTTGAAACATTGATTGTTATACTTTGGTCATAAGATATTGCAGAATCTCACAATTATTTTTTCACCATCAAGCATCAATAACAAAAATTGGAAACTTTCAATCACCTTCAATTCTATAACAGAATTTCTATTGTCAACCAACCAACCAACCTACCCAAAAATACAAAATAATATAATAAAATAGTAATAATGATAATAATAAAACCCCCTTATTTACATTTAAATGACAGCGGAGTTCAGCTGGCGCCATTTTTCCACTTAACTGCCATACAATGAGCAAAATACAGAAGTTAGCAAGGAATGAGCAAGCATAAGTAATGATATACAGGGTGTTTTGCAATCAGGGTTACGAACTTCTAGGGGAGATTTCCCATCAAAAATGGACCAGGTAAAAATATAACTTCGATGTCCTAAAATGCTCCGTTGAAAAGTTACGGGGTGCTATAGTTGAATTTTTAAAATCGATTTTTTGACATAACTTCTGAATTATACAGGGTGTTTCAGTGACCTTGCCTAAAATTTTGGGAGGTGATTCCAAAAAAAAAGAGTCGCAAAGTAAAAGTAACATTTTTTCCTAAATTGCTTCCTAAGGGAGTTACAGCCCCTGAAAGGTACAATGTGAAACTGAGTTTTTAATTATTTGCTCAAGAACCGTCGAAAGGAACAACTTCAAATTTGGTGTAGGAAAGTTCCTCAACAATGCAAATGTACATGCAAAATTTTAAACAAATCTGGCCAGTGAAGGCGAAGTTGGAGGGGGTTGGGGTAGGTTGAACTGTCAGAAGAAAAAAAAGTCTGCAATCCGTTTGTATTTTTGTTTGCACATTTGGATAGACTTGTTCAAGACTGAACTTTTATGCCCCTTGTATTTTTCCTGTAGGATGCACCATTCACGAGTAAAAGTGGAAAAGCCAGGAACGTGTCGAATAATTTTCTTCTGGTGGTTAACCGACCCCAACCCTCAACTCCACTGATGATGGTTGAATTTGTTTTAAATCTCACACGTGTTTTATTTGCACTGTGAAGAAATCTCCCTGTGCCAAAAAAAAAGAAACAAAAACCAAACAAATCTGACCAGTGGGGTCGAAATAAGGGGTTAGGTTAAATTGCTAAAAAAAGTCTACGTTCCGGTCGTATTTTTGTTTGTAAAATGAAAAAAAGTACAATGAGTCCCTTAAGTGGCATGGACCCAAGATGTGAAATGTTTTGGAAGGCTCAATATATTCAGGTGGCCAATGTTCAAATTAGTCTAGGCTAATTTTTCATAAAAAGCGCTTCCTAACGTTTCAAAAGGCATTTCATATATCAGTTGGGGAACAAGACATTTTGGAGTATACGAATCGCGCTGAATATGAAAACCTCTGTTGGCACCTCAAAATTCCAACTCTAAGGCCCCCAGGGCCCCAATTTTGATTTTTCGTTAGTTTTCAAGTGTTCATAATGTTTTGCATTCAACCTGCTGTAACTCACAAACCACGGGAGTTGAAGCGCAGATTTTTTCAGCTCTGTAATTTCGAATCATTTTCGAACCTTCACGCCAAATTTATTTTCCTCAAGTTTGACAATTACCTCTTCAAACCGCAAAAATCACCAAGAAGTCCAGAATGCAAGAGATACCGACACAAAAACTTTGACCTGTGGGGACCTCTATCAATTATTCAAAATAAGTCCATACATGTATGAGACAATATGTAGAGAATACCCCAAGGAAGTTTTTGCGAAGTGGACGTCGCAAAATATCTTTCGGTTGTCAAGTTATGATTTTTTTAAAACCGACATCGAAAATGACGCGCGGTATCGGGTTCCCGTATAGTGATCGGCCGGCCGCGTCGACAGCGGCAAGGGCTGGTCCTTGCTATACATGAGAGATTGTATTCCTTTAGATCAAATTCTGTAATGCATATTCATTCCTCTTCGATTAATTTGACCAATAGTCGTTTCGTTGCTGTTTTCAGTGGTGAATATACTTATCGATAAAAATTAGAGATTTTCAATGTTTGAAATGTTATAATATGTGAGTAGGTATAAACTCGTATCTAGATCCAAAAATAACTCGATCACACCAATTATTCACACAAAGGAAGCTCTACTAATTTTGAAAAAAGATCTTCAGCACTTAGCTGGTACACTTTCTTCGAAACAGAATAGATATGAAAGGTACAATACAATACATTCATCTAGCCGTGACAGCAGTAATTCTTTTTGCTTCACTTTGCACTGAATGCAAAACCGGGATACGGACATTTCACCGACACCCAACTCACCGAATCGCCAATTTGCCGACAGGACAAAAATCACCGACTGGCCGATTCACCGACAGATTTTTTCAGCGACTTACCAATTCATCGACAGGTCATTTCACCGACCCACGGACTCACCGACAAGATATTTCACCAAGAGTTCTTTTTCGACCCAAGTATTATCCTTCTTTTCAGACTCATCAGACAAAGAGCTGATTTTTGACGCAAGCATGCTCCTTCTTTTCAGACCCGCCAGATAATAAGCTCATTTTTCACTCAAGTATTTCTCTTTTTGGACCCATATCAGATGAGAAACTGATTTTTGACTCAAGTAGGTATCATCCTTCTTTTTAGCGTCACCAAGAAGGAGTTAATTTTTGATTAGGTATCATCCTTCTTACCAGATCCACCAGATGAAGAACCGATTTTTCAGTCAAGTATCGTCCTTCTTCTCAGGCCCACCTTATAATGAAATGATTTTTTGCTTAATAAGTATCATTCTTCTTTTTTACATAGATATAGGCCCGTATTCGTAGTCAGACCTTAGGTAGGTACCTATAAGGTGGTCTTATACCTTCTTATATACTCGAGTGGGCTTTAAGAAAGGTCCAGAGGGTTCGCGTATATTTTCGCAAGCAAGCACGGCACCTCCGCCAATTGTACAGATGCGCATCGAGGTGTCCAGCGAGTTTCGTTCTTCCAGCTTTCATCTTGGCTTTCGGGGCTCACTGAACTCCTATAGACGACGTCATTGATCCATTTGACCACCGTGTAGGGTTCTTCCCACGAAGGATGCAACTTCGCGGACCTTTCTTTCTTGAGCTGAAGGTGCGTTCAGTCAGCTTATTTAGCCGCAAGTTTTGATTTTAGTCCTATAAGCGCTGTCTCGCTTATTGGCTGTTAAGGCTCAAATATATAGTATAGGCTCAAACACAGGCTTGAGCTAAGATGGTTTTATACATTATGGTGATCATCTTGTGGATATTTAGGGTGGATTTAGTCAGCTTATATTCAGCCTCAAGCTTAAATTTTAGTCGCAAGCGCAGCGACGCGCATTGGTTTTTATGAACCAGCCTCCCCAGACTGAACCCACCCTTATAAGTGAGTATGGTAGAAATTGGCTGTTGAAAATTGAATAACGTCGTCTTACACCCACTGTGAGCTATGGTGGATCATTTTCTGAAGATCGTCTCAAGACATAAGATCTGACTAAGTATAAATACGGGCCTAAGTCTCGGCCTAAGTCTGTTTTTGACTTGAGGATTTTCTCCCAGATCCGTCAGTTAAGGAGTTTATTTTTGACTAGACACCAGATATAGATATAGTTGATATAAAGTCTATTTTGAGTCCTTGACTCGAGCATCCTCCTTCTTTTCAGACCCACAAGATAAAAAGTACATTTTCCAGTCAACCATTCTTTCAAGACCCATCAGATGAGTAAATGATTTTCGACTCCAGTATTCTTCTGCTTTTCAGACCCATCAGATAATGTGTCTATTTTTGACTCAAGTATATCATCCCTCTTTTCAGCGCCACCAGACAAGGAGTCATTCTGACCAAGTATCATGCTTCTTTACAGATCCACCAGATGAGGAGTTTATTTTTCACTTAAGTATTCTTAGACCTATCAGATTAGGATTCCATTTTCGACTCAATTATCATCAGATGAAGAACTGATTTTCGATTCCTTCTTTCTAGATCAACTAAACCAGATAAAAAAGTCAATTTTCCACTCAAATATCATACTTTTGAGACCTATCAGATAAGAATCCATTGAAGAAAATTTGTTTAAACCATAAAATGCGACTGCAAGACCCTGTGCAAAGACAAATTATGTCGGTGCAGAAAAACAGGACAACCTTATGTAAAAATGTGCTCTGTAGGGAACAGTGTTGTAATGTTTTGGAAAGAAGCTCAGTTTGGCATGAAATTATCGTTTCATTGACTGATGGAGTCTTTTTGCATCCCTAGGTATAATGTTACATACCTATTAGCATATTACAAGTAAATGTTGAAAATCTCCAATTTAACTGATATTTGCTACTAAAAACTTCAACAAAACGGCCGTTGGTCACATGAAATGAAAAGAGATCAATATGTAATAGCTCATGTAATACAGAATAATCAAAAGAAACTAAATATCTCATGTTTGGCGATGACCAGCCCTTGGCGCTGTCGGCGCGGCCGGCCGATCACTATCCGGGCACCCGATACCGCGCGTAATTTTCAATGTCGGTTTTAAAAAAATCATAACTTGATAACCGAAGATAATTTTGCGACGTCCACTTCGCAAAAGCTTCCTTGGGGTATCCTCTACATATTGTCTCATACATGTATGGACTTATTTTGGATGATTGATATAGGTCCCCACAGGTCAAAGTTTTGGTGTCGATATCTCTTGCATTTCGGGCTTCTTGGTGGTTTTTGCTGTTTGAAGAGGTGGTTATCAAACTTGAGACAAAGAAATTTGGCGTAGAGGTTCGGAAATGATTCTAAATTACAGAGCTGTAAAAATCTGCGCTCTGTCTCCAGTGGTTTTTGAGTTACGACAGGTTGAATGCAAAACATCATGAACTCTTGAAAACCAAAGAAATATCAAAATTGGGGCCCTGGGGGCCTAAGGGTCAAAATTTCGAGGTGCCAACAGAGATTTTCATATTCAGCGCGATTCGTATACCTCAAAATGTCTTGTTTCCCAAATGATATATGAAATGCCCTTTGAATGTCAGTTTTCAGGGATCTAGCCTAGTCTAAATCATGTAGTTGACCCTGAGATAGAAGCTTTTCTTTTAGATAAGGAGGAGTGGAAGTCCGAAGGACTTTATGTATAAAAACCGCATTCTGCAATTTAAGGATGGAGTTGCATTGGTAAAATAAGGAGTAGCGAGTAGCTGAATCAATCGCTGTGGGTTCATTCCTTAACAGAAATTTACCATTCAGGTCTCTTTCGAAAGCTAATCAAAAACATTCAATTTTTGAAAATATATTTATGGATTTTAAAAATTCCAATACGCTCAAACCAAGGTACATCTTTGTAGCTTTCGAAAGAGACCTGAATGGTAATTTTCTGTCAAGGAATAAGCTCACAGCGATCGATTCCGCAACGCCTTATTTCACCAATTCAACTCCACCCTTGGCGCGATTTTAAATGTTTAATCAATTAAGTTCTTTGATTTTTACAGAAGTCCTGTCATATCTGCGCAACCCAAACACGAACCTACAACAAGAGTTCTGAACCCTTTGGAGGCCGAGCCCCATCGACAAAGTCCAAACACGGTGCATAAACGAAATTGCAATATCCCATATGCGAGAGAACCGAATTACATACGTTTTTCGCAGTTGATGATTGAGGAGGTGGGGATTCGCATAAAGCAATTTCCAGCTACTGTATGTCCTTTGTAAAAGCTTGTTTGTGTGAACTGAATTATAAAGATGAATCGAGAACTAACCTGAGATAATTAAAAGACTCTACATTTGGAATAAATTTGTTGTCATGTGAAAAGAGATATCGTTTATCATTGAACAGTTATGTCTGCTACCAAACAATATAATGGCACATTTCTATATGTTAAATTTGAGATTGTGATTTTGTGAGATATCGTGTATCTTATCTATACCATTTTGAATGGTTTCTAATGAGTGGGGGGGTCAATCTCAACGTGAACATCCTGTACATACTCGATGATTTTTCTTGATCAACCTTGTAATTTTTTCTTTAGTGGTCACCACTACCTAACAGCATAAGCGAAGAGCCACCAGGTCCAGTATAATGAAGGGCCACGCGATTTGATTTTTCTTGATCAACCTTGTAATTTTTTCTTTAGTGGTCACCACTACCTAACAGCATAAGCGAAGAGCCACCGGGTCCAGTATAATGAAGAGCCACGCGATTTGATTTTTCTTGATCAACCTTGTAATTTTTTCTTTAGTGGTCACCACTACCTAACAGCATAAGCGAAGAGCCACCGGGTCCAGTATAATGAAGGGCCACGCGATTTGATTTTTCTTGATCAACCTTATAATTTTTTCTTTGGTGGTCACCACTACCTAACAGCATAAGCGAAGAGCCACCGGGTCCAGTATAATGAAGGGTCACGCGATTTGATTTTTTTTTTATCAACCTTATAATTTTTTGTTTAGTGGTCACCACTACCTAACAGCATAAACGAAGAGCCACCGGGTCCAGTATAATGAAAGGCCACGCGATTTTGATAATTCCAAAAGTAGTAATAGACTAAAGAGAGTGTCCAACAAGGTTCCGTGCAAGAAAATTTGCGGATTATCCACTAGTTTTCAAGGAAAAAATTATTAGGTGACCATGTCTTAAAGGGGACCTCGATTTCGATCATTCCAAAAGTAAAAATAGACTACAAACAGTGGCCAAGGAGGTTTTTCAAAGGAAATTTTGCGGAAGATACACAAAGTTTCGAGAAAAAAATTATGAAAGTTAGGAAACTACGCAGTGTATTTTTAGCGCCGGGCGGATATGCAACCCCCCGAACAAAGTGGAAATGATACTAAACAAAAGATAATACACACAAACGGGACCGGAGAGCAAAATAGGGGTATTAGGCGAGAAGCACTTGGAAATAACGCATCATAAAACAAAAAACAGGGCGATTTATCGCAAGAAATCGTAAGAAAACCATTAAGACATTTTTTTGTGGCAATACGCTACCAAAAGACACCAACGGGACCGGGAAGCAAAACAGGGGTGTTGTGCGGGGAGAAGCTAAAAAAATACGTGTCGTAAAACAAAAAACCGGGCTGAAAATCGCTAACAGTCGTTTAAAAACATTGGAAAGGAAGAAATCACACGAAACAGGAAGAAAGTCGCAAAAAAGGCAATCGATGCGTGTAAAGAACAATTAAAATGCAGGAAAAATGGCGAAAAAACGCAAAAAAGGATAACAACGCATGGACAGTATCGCTCAAAAGCATAAAAAAGAGTTGAAGTACGTTAAAAATGAAAGAATAAAACACAGAAAATGGAAGAAAGTCGCGAAAAATAGGTATTTGACGCAAGTAATTTCTCTATTTGCTTTTCAATTCATATCGGTGTTTTTTTAATGGCATAACGTACTGCGCTTTGTGGGGCACATGCATTTTCACATTTTTCGCATAGTTCCTTTAGACAAGTAACAATACAACAAGATCATAGATACATCAAGTTGTATCTCCCGAAATTAATGTAATCTACTACAGGAAGAGAGCCAGTTCATTAGTTTGTAAATAGTAATAATAATAATAATAACAAAATTGGTAATAATAAATGGCTTTATTGGCGATTGGCAGTGAAGAATTAGAGATATATACAAAATAAGAATATAAATATGTCAAAGGGCGGAGGTCGGATTTGCATCCCCGCTTCCACTCAACCCACAAGAATATAATACAAATAGTTATAACAAATAGAAATGTATGTACACAATAAACAACTTAAATAAACACAAGAAAAAGCTTGGCAGTGACAAAATAAAAATGGTTGAAGATGATTCATTGAGAAGAATGGCTTTTAAACCGCGACTGAAACCAACCCCAGTTGAAGCTGTCCGCTCCGGTGGTAATCGATTGTAGAGTCTTGCGATGTTGAAAGAAAAAGAGCCCTGAAACAATTGGGTGCGTAAGCTGGCATCAGAGTAATCATGTTTCAGTGCCTTGTATTCACGTTGTGAATGTCCATTCAAAATGCAATTCTTCTGTACAAGGAAGGCGGAGAGCAGCGGTGTACTTTGTTGTTGTATGTACGAATTTCAGCAGTGGAGAATTTCCCTCTTGTGCACTCTGAGCCATCCCAGCTCAGAAAACTTGGGGGTAATGTTGTCATATTTAGGGAGGCTGCAGATCAGTCGCACATGAGTTCTGAACACGTAGTAGGCGTTGATGAGTGCACTTGCTGAGACACGGGCCGTATACATGAGCATAATTCAAGCAGTGAGAGAGACAAATTTGATCCATCCAAGAAGTTTTGCAGAATTCATTTTCTTGAATTGACAATCAAAAAAAGATCTCATGTTTAGCACGGTTTTTAGAGTCCCACAAAGGTTCAACCATTCAATAAGTCCAGAATCCAGAAATCGTGGATGGGTCCACAGAAGCTGTACACGTATGTGCTTGGTTGGGCCTAGACGAAAAACAAAATACAACATTATTTTGATAAACTACTTCATTGTAAAAACTTCATACCTAATTCGACTTCAACATCCCGGTGTGACTGAAGAGTAGCATTTTTAGATTTCACAGTAATAGGCGAGGTAGCAGTGACTGTAGAACTCCGCCAGTTAAACTTAAACCAAGCATACCCACTCAAACCACTTCCGCAAATCACTTTTTCCTTCAATCGACGGACTGTTTCAATTTATATCCACACGAAAATGAGTAGGGTAGATATTCGGGAATCAATAGTTAATCCATTCCATATTATGTCCCTGTTTCTTCTCAGCCCTCAGAAAATCGCCCAGCTCCGTAAAAGATGAAATAACATCGACAGCGGCGACAGCCTCGAGAAATCATGACAGTCAAGTGTCAAGTCAATTGTCAATTAAATTCAAATGACAATCCACAGCGCACAACGACGCACTTCTAAACGGCCGATCTGCGGTCAACCTATAAAACTGTGAAACACTAATTATGGTGATTTTTAGCGATCGTTCTCCCTCTGTCAGTGAAAAAAGAACTACGAAAAGAAGCTCGATTTTGGCTTCACGAATTTGACATTTAAAGGGGGAAGATTGCACACCGTATAGAAACACAAAAATCGCTACATCGTGCACTTACCTCTCAATTTTGCATAGTTTTCCTCACAAACCTGCTGCGCAATTATCTGATTTCTGCAAAACTTCCTCCTTCCTCGATTCCAATGTAAACATGACCCATGTTTTATGTTAACCCATGAACTAAACATGTGCAGTCTAGTCTACTATCATAAGTTAAACAACCTACTACCAGAATAGCCAATTATGTCCAAACCCCAAACAGAATTCCCCATGCGACCAGCGCACGCAGCGGGTTCACGAGTTGATATCGCGATGGGATAGGTGTATTCTAGGCTTCTCTATGCACACGGGCTCGTTTTCATAAGTACTTATTGAAAATTTATACCAATCCAATAACTTCGATCACGATATGCAGGAAAATCTCGTCAATTTCGATACCTCTTATACGATGCTTATAATGTCCATGATATAACTCCAAATCGATTTGGAATTGACCGAATGAAGGATGAGTATGCTGGTAAGTCACTTCAGAATTTTTAGGGACAGGCCCAAAGGTCTGTTGCTAAGACGTTGGACAAAGCGTTTTAAGGAAGTTTAAATGTCGACAGTGGAGCATGGTCCATTGAAGTCCCGTCTTTAATTTTGCAGGATATATCAACATATGCCCAGCCTTAGACATATTTGATGATTATGACGTAGCTCTATCGTATTCAGGAATTTAAATAATTTAGTAATAGGGCGATTGTATGTGGGGGGCGCTTGTGGCGCCGTATTCCACTTGGGGACTTTAGGTCAATCAATTGGTATTGCAAACGGTCATATCGTGTGTCACAACGTCAATCTCGCCATTTTGACACTTGAATAAACTAACATTTATCTCGGCTCACCAATTGCCCTTTGTTATCAGTTCTCTTCTCATCTTTCCATGTTGTCGACGCTGAAAAATGCCCTATAAATGTTATGTACGACACTGCGCTGAAAGTTCAAGAAACAAAAATGTCATAAAATCCCACAAGCTCCCACGGATGAAACCCTGAAGAAGCGATCGGCCGTTGTTTTCATTCCCACTCGACATGCTCGACTTCCATTTGAAATTTGCAAAACATTAACAAACGAAAGCGCGCTGTGAAGCTGAACCAACATCATGCAATTGCCTTACAGGATTAGGAATATTTTGTATCATTCACCTGAGTGTAATCATTATTGTAATATTTCATAGTGTTTTTCTTTTTCTTGCCATACTTTGAAGAAACGTACATCTTTCCCAGGATCTCAATGCGTTATCTTGCTGCGCTAATGCCGAAAGTTCATAACCGTCGCTTAAATCTCTGTATTCTCTGAACTTTTTCTGATTCATCTGATCATGATCAACACCATCAACAGACGCATATTAGTAGGTACTGGTCCCATGGGCATCGGTCCTTTTTCTTCTCCATACATTTTGCATATCCTCTTCCATTTCCGACCAGTCATCAGTTTATCACCAGTATCAACCGTTATCCTATAGGTGATGCTCCAGAAAAAAACTGGATTTTCAGACTTCCTGACCAGACAAAACACGGACGCACATAGAGCCTCTAGGGTCAGCGTACAAAAATTCAGCTCGCTAGGTATATAGTCCAGGAATTTTAGCTGTTAAAATCGCAAATAGCGAACAAAAATGAAAGCGAGCCGGATTTTTGTATATGAGCTCAGTTAAGCATGTAGTTTAACATAGTAAAAGTCCTCAAGAATCCGGTGTGAGCTTCGGCCGTTGTGGCCTCGAGAAGAACTTGAGGATCAGTTTTTCGCGTATATCTCGTGCACGATGGCATTTACGAAGAAAGTGCTCGGGAAGAAATTGTTGAAAATTTTATTGTCTATAAGAAAGGTTCTTACACATTACATCGTCAGTCCACTCCTTCTTCGTCAAAACACAAGAAAATTAAAATAATCCAGATGCTCGATACTGGAGACTGAATGGACCTTGAGTTTTATGATGGCGGAGTGCCACCTCGTAGAGTTGTTGGTTGGTCCACTATTTCTTGATTGAAACTTGAAGCCATCAATACGAACTATGCCGGCGGCATATACAGGGTGAAATAAAAATAAAAAGTTGAACATTTGTACCTCAAGAACCAAAATAGGTGAAGACATGTAAATCGCCATAAATAATTCTGATTTCATGGTCATGAAGTCATCGTAAACTTGAAATAGATATCTTGAGCCGTTCTTGAAATATCTTCAAATTACTGAAGTTGTTACCGAAAAAAATAATGTTTTCGCCTGCTCATCAGAAAAAAAGTTGACTGTGTTTTTCCTAAAAGTAGTTGGCCTAGAGAGTGTTTTCACTATTATTTGATTTTAAATGTTATATATCATTGTTTCGATTCGAAACACCAAGTCTCGATTCAATATCTGAAGAATTACTGATATACGGAAAACTAGTTTTTTTTCGTAACGACTTCAGTCTCTTGAAGATATGTCAGAAACGGCTCAACATATTTGATCCAAATTTACGACGACTTCATGACCATGAAATAAGAAATCTTTTTGTCGATTCATAAGTCTTCACCTATTTTGGTTCTTGAGGTACATTTGTTGAACTTTTTATTTTTATTCCACCCTGTATATGCCGCCGGCATAGTTGGTATTGATGGCAAATAGTTTCAGTCAAAACAGAATAGATCGAACAACACCTCCACCAAGTGGCACCCCGCCAACATAAAACTCAAGGTCCATACAGTCTTCAGCATCGAGCATCTGGATTATTTTAATCTTCTTGTGTTTTGACGAAGAAGAAGTGGACTGACAATGGAATGTGTGAGGACCTTTCTTATAGACAATAAAATTTTCAACAATTTTTCTCAAACACTTTCTTCCTAAGTGCCATTGTTCACGAGATATACGCGAAAAACTGATCCTCAAGTTCTTCTCGAGGCCACAACGGCCGAAGCTCACACCGGATTCTTGAGGACTTTTACTATGTTAAACTACATGCTTAACTGAGCTCAAATACAAAAATCCGGCTCGCTTTCATTTTTGTTCGCTATTTTTTCTAAAATTCCTGGACTAATATAAAAAATGAGGGTGAAAACTTCGGTAAAAACCTTACTTTCTTGCTTTCATGGTCCAACCTATAAACAGATTTTCCAGCGCTGCCAATGTCAGTTTTATTCTGTCACACGTCACAAAACACTTCTCACGCAAGCAAACACTTTGTCAGCAATATCGCCTTGGAATATGGAGAAGAGAGGTTGGACGAAAAGGAGGCGGCACACCAGAGCAGTCAGCGTGTCGTTAGATTGGGACCGGATCGTCAGCACCGGCCGGCCGGTAAGTGAAGTCAAGGAGTTCCTGGAGGAGAAGCTGAGACCGGAGGTAAAGTTTTGCACGAACAGCACGTACGAGGGAACCTGGAACTCTCTGAGCATGTCCGGATACGGGACGTACGTGATGCCGTACGGTGTGATCTACGAAGGCCACATGAAGGACGGAATGTTCCACGGCGACGGCACCATGACGTATCCGATGAACAAGCAGCAAGTGAAAGGCTACTGGAGGGACGGCAAGCTGATTACGTTGCAGTACAATTTCCCCAACGGTCTGGCCTACACGCGCCCCTGGAATTACTGCAAATATCCAGACAGAAGGTCAGTTCAATACGTATTGGGTACCTACGTGTGCAGCCGCGCTTTGCGTTTCCGCTAGCTCTTCAACGCTGAAGCACCCCTTTACATCGGTTATTGCGAGGGTTCTTGCGTCCTGGCGTCACGTATCTTTGCATCACGCTGGTGACAACTTCACGTTCTGCTTTGCAAATAAAAATTCTCCAGTCTTGGACTCACACGTTCTTTAGGTATTTAGAAGCAGTATTTGGCTTGAAGATTGAACTCTATGATAAATGACACCGTGAAGTTGGCAACACTAGCACTGCTTCTCTTGAATGCTTCTTCATGACCTTTGTACATTTCTCGACAGGTTCGAAATAGAATCTGAAGAGCTGAACCCTGCCGGGCGTGAATACTTGACGCAACACCAGCCGACCAGAGAGATCACCGAGGGATGCTACGACGTGGGCGACGGTTTCTACGACCCAGAGAAGAGAACCGTGAATCTGCCAGTGGAGCTGCTAGGGCTTGCAGAAGACCCTGAAAAAGTTGTCGATGATAATGCCGCTTTTGCCTGGATCACCAGGACGACTAACGCCAGAGAGCATGAGTGGATAAAGAAACACTGTCGCAAGGCCTGGGACGAGCCGACCGGTTGCCGGCAACATCTGTACGAGATGTGGTTCAGCGGGAGAAGAACGGAAATCGAAGAGTTCGATAGAGAGAGCGAAGATGATTTCAGCTATACTGTTTCGGATGGCATTAAGGACGACGAAGAACTCTCGACGATAACAGCAGATGTGTAACTTATTTATTTATGTAGGTATATGGTATATTAATGAAATATAAGTCAGTATAATGATGATATATGTGTATGAATCACCAGCAAAGCTTGGCTATCAAATTGAAAGCGGCTCTCCTGCGACCTTTGAATGGAAGCAGCCAGGCTTGGAGCAATAAGCTGTGTCAGGAACAAGCAGTTCGATTTCATATGAGTTGAGAGAGGGAGAGGGAGAGAGAGAGAGAAGAGAGCCTTTTGACCCTCCATATTTCGAAAAATAAAAGTCTTCGATTTTTTTCAACATTTCTCTGATACTTCGAAGTATTTCTTTAACTGTGGTTCAATTTTCTACCCCAAGTTTGCAAACACTCTGTATACAGGTGACGTGAAAATTTCCTGTGTCAGGATAAAAAGAGCAGGACCAAAAATAAAACAATGTATTGTGATGGGCAGCGTAAAATTATAAAAAAGGGATATTATAGTTTGGGATAAATTAGTCTTGGTTTCAGAATGCGAGAATAGCTATAGCCGCCTGGTCTCGGAGACACCGCACACCGGCACATGAGCTTGGTGGTCAGGGGGAGATTTTAGTAGAGAGGGGGAATAAAAGGAATGGCCCAAGGAAAGAATTCGGGTGTGCTCGGTTAGGAAAAGAACTGGTAGGTGTGAGGTCGAGTGGAACGGATGTGTTTGGCGAGAAGAAAAATCGTAACTCGTCAAGAATAAGTCGATAAGAGTGCTAAAAACACTGTTAATAGTTATAGTGCATCAGTTACGAGAAAAAAAAGGCAAGTCTGTTTTTCATTGTAATCAAATAATATTTGTTTAATAAGGTTGAAGAAATTGTTTGGTTTATAAAATGATAGTAGGTTTTGTTCTTGATACAACGAACAGCCATAGGAAGCGTCAAACCGATTGTCTACCCTGCAATCGCTGTGAGCTTTCAAATACCTTGTTTTTCATCTACCTTCAAACCACCAGAAAAATGATGAGAACGTTAGTAACCCTTCTGAAAAGATCTAGCTTCCTACAGAGTATGATTTAGTAAACTCTATTAGCTTTAGACAAAGCACTAGCAGTATACAGGGTAGTCCAGGTTATAGTAGCAATAATTCACCATTCGATGATCCATCGAAAACTAGGTCGACATGCATCATTTAATTTTTTCCAAAACGCTTCCTACGAGAGATACAGCCCTTCAAAGTTCAGTTTTAAAAATCTTATTTTTGCAGTAACTCTCAGGTCATCAAAGCGATTTTGACCAAGTTTGGTACAAATACTCATAAAATAGATACTCATCACTTGACGTAGATAACTTTTGACAAAATTGTCCAGTGGCGTAGATACGGAGGATTGTTAAACTTATCTCGCCCCATTTCTTACGCCACTTGATTTTTTTGAAAAATTACTTTTTTTGAATTCCTTGTTTAATTTAAAAAAAAGTTACTCTTGTGAAATTTTGATTAGAGGCTTCATTCCTGAGATATTTGAGTTTGAAACTTTGGAAAACGCCTCGAAATTGCGACTTTCAAAGGCATAAAAATTAAAATCCAAGAAAACTCATGATTCCTCAACTGGAATGAGTTTTCTAGGTCGTTTAAGTTGATTCGCTGCCATTTTTTGTCACGAAACGAGGCGTTTTCGGAGAAAAACACTTTGGGCTCTGGAAAGTGGCGATTTCGAGATGTTTTCCAAAGTTCAAAACTCAAATATCTCGAAAATCAAGCCTCTAATCAAAATTTCACAGGAGTAACTTTTTTTTCAAAATTGAACAAGGAATTCAAATGAAGTATAATTTTTTGAAAATATCCAGTGGCGTAGAAAATGGGGTGGGAGAAGTTGAACAATCCCCCGTATCTACGTCTCTAGACAATTTTGACAAAAGTTATCTGCGTCAAGTGATGGATATCTATTTTATAAGTATTTGTATTAAATTTGGTCAAAATCGCTTTGATGATCTGAGAGTTATTGCAAAAATAAGATTCTTGAAACTGAACTTTGAGGAGCTGTATCTCTCTTAGGAAGCGTTTTGGAAGAAAAAAATTACCGATGTCGACCTAGTTTTCGATGGACAATCGATTGGTGAATTATTGCTACTATTACCTGGACCACCCTGTATACATATACTAATCAAATCTGGGCGACAATCTCACGTGTTATCTCACCCCCTGAAATGAAAAATTTCACTTTTTTCGCACGACAAGGAGTTTAGGAGCATTAAAAAGCTAGCGTTCTATACCAAAGAGAACCTGATTAAACAATGCCCAGAAAATTCAGTGTCGCTTCGAAAACACTCCGAGACAGAAAGGAACATGACATTATTTTTGCAGGCTGCTTAATTAGAGGCTCACCGTGATGAATTGTACACCCGATTGCAGATTTGCGTGAAGTTATTTAACCCAGCGTGAAATAAGAGCTGCTGGATAAGTCTGTAAGTTCAAAACTACAACACCAGCCGGATATAAATTTATGGAATGTGAACACTTGATTTGTATGTAAATTATTTGATCCATAATTGAAATAATGGCTATAATTTCGAAATTCCAAGACAATACTCAGTGAACATCCATCTTTCTCTCTTAAGTACAATTAAATAATAAAGATTTCTCTTCGTACAAGGAAGATGGACTAGACAGAAGAAGGGGTCAAAATTTAAATATCGACGAGGTCTTAAATTGATTAAGCAGGGAATTGAAACTCAAGTGCGTTAGGAAACGGGCTAACCAATAGTTCTGAGAATTAAGAAGAATGCGGAACGGAATTAAATTTAAAGGGTTGAGGTAATTAGTCGCAGGGTTTCGCACGTAATTAGGGTGTACTTTTCTTTCAGGAACCGAATGTAAACTTAAATCAACTAATTCCTATCGTAAGCTAGATCCAGCACGCCTGGAAATTATTTTATGAATAATCAAGATAAACTTGTAGCGTGGTCTTCCTTTCTACGCCACTGCTGTGCGGTGCGCCACTGTGAAGCGGCCATCTTAGAAGATGTTGCAGATCTCGCGATCTGACACGTTAGCGTGTAACCGTCCGTTCATTAACATTCGTTAATTCTAATTTCAATTTTTATCAATTCGCTCCTTGAGTAAATCCGAATTAATTGATACACGTCGTTTTTATAACCCGTTTGTCCATCATGTTAGACTTCGCGTTATAAACTTGATTAAATTGGCGATGATTGATTAACTCGTAATAAAGATAAGGTGTGGTGTTAAATGACTTCGTTTATTCTTCACCATTTATTTCAATCATCCTCTTTCAAAGAACTGAGGTTACTCGCAACTGGGGTATTAGCACGACGGAAAATTGGGGTAGGTGGAAATTTATTTAAATGACTTAGGTGAAGGTAATCAGAAATCTACGGCACAACACAATTAAAACACAACGTAGGTAATTTAATTCAAGGGAAGGCGGTCTTCCCACAGTATTTTCAAAATAGTGCAAGCTGTTTCAGATTCTCATACACTCTCATTCTCATTCTCAGCTGTCTCATAATTTTTCAAAAAGTTATGGACATTTGAAAGAACCTTCCAAAATGAAATTGTCACTTCATTTTGTGCGCAGTTTATATTGATTTTCGAGCATGAACAAGGTTACCACACGAGATATCTATTCACTACCGAAGATCAACCACATCTTGGACAAGTACCTACGCGATGCTAGGAACCTGACGACATTAGACATAAAATCGCCCTATTAGCAAATACCACTCGCAGAAAATACAGGGTTGACCAGTCAGTATGCCCACTTTTTGCGAGGCCAATACTGGCTTATGAATTGAGATAAAAAGATGAATCAAAAAGCAGAGGAAAGCTCATTTCATGCCATTTCTAATGATATATCAAACTCTGAAAACAAGATCGATCAAATGCACGTCGTGGAAAATAATGCATCGTTGCATTCTCGAGTGAAAATTCTGCTCTAAAATGGACAGCACTATTCGCTGTAATTTCGGCTGGAATACTGGTTTTGGGGTATTTCAGTGTGCAGGGTTTGTTAGCATAGACTTTGGGCTTTCAAGATACCCCACAGAAGTAATCTGGCGGCGTAAGATCGGGTGATCTCGCCACCCAATAATTGTCACCATTTCTCGAGATCAAACGTCTATGAACCAAGTGGACACTTCCTGACATGTGAAATTGAACCTGTCAAATTTCCAAAACATTTATGGATGATTTGGAATAAATTCGGACAAAAATAGCCCAAACAAGCGAAGTTTATTGCAGGATAAGTTGAAAAACGGGATATTTTGGAAGCCGTTATACTGCGTTGCAGTGTGCATTGAAAAAAATAATTTTTCCCAAAACTTACCATAAGGTGAAAAATGGCATGAAATGAGCTTTCTTTTGCTTATTGATCCATCTCTCTACCTCAATTCATAAGCGAGTATTGGCCTTGAGAAAAGTGGGTATTCTGACAGGTCATTGGTCAACCCTGTATAAGAAGATTCACGGATTTTACGGTACACCAGAGGGCTTATCCATTTCAAAGTAGAGTTGACGGCACACCACAGGGACCTTGTGAGCGGGGCTAAACAGAAAAACAAAAATCGTTTTGAACGAGTCCTTGTGTTGAAATAGGGGAAGCAACACCGTCAGCTGGAGTGGTGGACCATTACCTGGTCACAGGCAAACCTAAAATCCCACTGCAAATCTAGGTGCACCACTAGATGAATTAAGTTCGCGCAGTTAGGCTCCGCCCACAGGTCCCTGTGGTGTGCCGTCAACTCTATTAGTTCTATTACCTTTCGGATAACATAATTTGGCCGTCACGTGGCCGAGGTTCATGGACAAAATCATTCCTCCTGATCCAGATCCATAATATGTTTCTGTTTATCTAAAGTGGTCAACAAAATAAGTGTCTATGTCGATATTTGTATAGTTTTTCAATACTTGACAGCTTTGGAATCTTTTGCGCGATTTTGGATCTGTTTGAACTGGTGGGTAGCCGCATTCTTTGGCTATCGGATCCAAGTTTTGCGGATATTGAGAAAAGCCAAGTAAAATTTCTACAGGGTGTCAAATAAAGCAGTGCAAAAGTTTTGAAGGTTTCGCTAACCCCCATTTTGCCATCAATTTTTTTTTTGTGGATACCAACACCAAAAATATGAAAAATGATGTATTCTCTCGAAACGGTTTTCGATTTATCCCTCTATTTCTGTTTAAAAAAAAGTTATGCCATTTTTTCCTCAATCTACACTTTTCGACAATTAACGTTACAACTGGCCATTATTATCGAGGCAAATTTGACAACAATTGATACTTTCCCTTGAAAAACTGCCCCATGAAAAACATTTTCTTTACTCACCCCTAAAATGATTATCTACGGTCAGTGCCTTAAGCCCCTGCGGACCGACTTAGAATGTAGCCTGCTGGAGCGGGCATCAGGATGGGATAGTACTGTGTCACAACAGATTTACCACATCAACCATATCAAACCCCCTTTGATATTGTTTGTTAGGGGTTGTTTTCAAAAAATTGGTAATTGATAACTTGAGAAGAAAAAGACCTAGAGACAAAATTTTTATTTCATGTTCAATCGCATACGGTGACACATTTTGCAACGTAGTGGGGGTGTCCTTCTTAGCAACCCTTACTTAAGGGACGGAAATGTTTTTGTAGGAGTGTGTGGTTTCATTTCTTATGGTTTCGTCTCTTCTGAATTCAATTTTGGTATTAAAAATTGTTTTTATTCAACATTATCTCCTATTCGGGTAAAACTCGTTCGATTGGTTTTTCATTTGTGTATGTGTCTTTTTAGCTGAAGAACTTATCGTTTTACTTATGTTACCTTAAAAACCAAACCTTTTTCTTCCGCTATTGTGAGCAGAGTAATTTGTAAAATGCCGCGTTTAAGTCCGGATGAATTAGCCATCGTGGCACGAATGCGAGAGAGGGGCGACACCATCGACAACATTGCGGCACTTTTTAGGACCTCCTCTAGGTCCATAAGTCGTGCAATTCGACGTCTGGCAGCTGGAGACATTAATTACCGTCGTGGAGGAAGAACTCGGAAAACAACCGCTGCGCAGGATCGCTTTGTTCGAAGGGCGATCCAGAGAAAACCGATCACTACTGCAAGTGCCATCAACAACGTGTTGAGGGCCACGACGGGGATCCAGCTGTCAAACCAAACTGTCAGACGAAGATTGCACGACTCTGGGCTAAGAGCGAGAAGAAGAGCCTCATGCCCTTTAATGAACCGACGTCATCGCGCCGTGCGTCTCCAATGGGCTAGGGACCACCAGAACTGGGGAATAGCTGAATGGGGTAGATGTTTGTTTACGGATGAAAGTAAGTTCAATTTGTTCCATTCGGATGGGCGTGTTTTGGTGTGGAGAAGAAGAAATGAAAGATTTTTGGAAGAGCACATGGAGGCGAGAGTGGCGTTTGGAGGTGGAGGAGTGACTGTTTGGGGTGGAATCACGATGACAGGAAAGAGTGAGTTGGTGGTGTTAAGAGGACAGAGCATGAATGGAGAGAGATATCGAGATTTGTGTATTAGAGATATTGTGGTCCCCTACGCGCAAAACTTCGGTGATGGATTCATTCTGGTTGACGACAACGCGAGACCACATCGTGCACGTATTGTCACCGAATTTTTGAGGGATCACAATATTGAGCGAATGGATTGGCCACCCTTGTCTCCTGATATGAATGTGATTGAGCATGTATGGAGTAGAATGAAGAGAAATATGAAAGAAAGGGAAGGACAAATTGAAAATTTTGATGAATTGGCGGATGCGATTCAGGTTGAATGGGATGCTATTCCTCAGGAGTTTTTGCGAAACCTGGTGGAGAGTATGCCTCGAAGGGTTGCGGCTCTCATTAGAGCTAGAGGAGGTCCCACCAAATACTGATGAAGATGAACTTATGTGAGTGATTCAAGGATATTTTCATATCCCTCGTGTCTAACGGTGTTTCCTTTTTTAGTCGCAGCCGAAGAGTATTTTGCGGAGAGACCCGAAGGCAGTTCCTAGTTACACTTTTACTTGGTTTGAGGTGACTAGTGACGTGGCGCACTAACCGAGGAAGAACGAGTGCTTTACGTGTCCTCCGAGACACGAAGACAAGCGAGTTGGCTATTTTTGCGTGAGACTCTAGGCGCGGGCGTATCTCCAACTTGAAATCAAGTCCATAGTTCCGGCTACGCTTGCTCTATAGGTAAACCGCAGTGGAAGTCTGGTGTACACAATGGTGGCGGTCAATGGAAATCACATGGAAGTCAGTAGAAGTTACGTGGAAATCAGTGGAAGTCTTGTCTACAAAATTTTTGCTGTCTTTGACCGCGCCGAGTTTGAAAGCAACTGAAAGTTAAAACTGGGCTGTACCAATTTTTTTCGCTACTGATAGTATAACTCTATCGATTTTATGGAAACATTGTTTTCAATTGTAAACATTTTGTCACAATAAAGAAAAACTCCATCCGAAGTTATGAACTTGATTCTTTCTTTCAAATGGTAACATTTGTTCAAAATCAATTTTAATTGCCAAAATTGCATTCAGAACAGACGAAACCATAAGAAATGATACCAAACACTTAAACAAAAACATTTCCATCCCTTAAGTAAGGGTAGCTATGAATCACACCCCCACTTTGTTGCAAAATGCGTCACCGTATGCGATTGAACGTCAAATAAGAAAGTAGCCTCTAGGTCTTCTCGTTCTCAAGTTATCAATTTTCAATTTTTTCAAAACAACCCTTAACAAACATTATCAGAGGGTTTCATATGGTTAATGTTGTAAATCTGATGTGATACAGTGCTATTCCATCTCCAGCTCCAGCAGGCTACATTCTTACTCGGTCCGCAGGGGCTTTAGGCACTGACCGTAGATAATCATTTTAGGGGTGAGTAAAGAAAATGTTTTTCATGGGACAGTTTTTCAAGTGAAAGTATCAATTGTTGTCAAATTTGCCTCGATAATATGGCCAGTTGTAACGTTAATTGACGAAAAGTGTAGATTGAGGAAAAAATGGCATAACTTTTTTTTAAACAGAAATAGGGGGATGAATCGAAAACCTTTTCGAGAGAATACATCGTTCTTCATATTTTTGGTGTTGGTATCCACAAAAAAAATTTCTTGGCAAAATGGGGGTTAGCGAAACTTTCAAAACTTTTGCATTGCTTTATTTGACACCCTGTAGAAATTTTATTGGGCTTTCTCAATATCCGCAAAACTTGGATCCGATAGCCAAAGAATGAGGCTATCCACCAGTTCAAACAGATCCAAAATCGCGCGAAAGATTCCAAAGCTGTCAAGTTTTGAAAAACTATACAAATATCGACATAGACACTTATTTTGTTGACCACTTTAGATGATGTGATGATGATTGTCAGTTTCACTTTTGAGAAGCACATGGACATTTTGACAGAAGTACTGAAACGTATTGCGGAGACCGGAGTAACTCCAGTATTTTGCTGGAGCGCTACTTATAGGAAAACCGTTGATTCTGTGATGGCTTGATCGGTCGTGAATTGGAGAGGAGGAGATGCAGAATGTATGGAGAGCCCTAATTGTGGTATCTTCAGTAAGATCCAAGTAAGAAAAACATGTAGGAGTAATTCGACGCTTATTGTCCAGATAATCAAGGATTCTGGAAAAATCGTTTCAAGGATCTTGATGCGTTTTCTTGCTGCGCTAATACTGGGAGCTCGTCAACGAACAGCGCTTTTATGTTTATATTCTCTGAACTTTTCTGATTCATGCATTATGATCAACACCAGCTACATTTCTTTTGCTATCAATCTCAGATATTTTCTCCTCAGTTGGTAGTAGTGTCTCTCTCGCTGCTCAGCAATCCCGGAAGCAGTTCCCGACTTCCAGACGGGACAAAAAAATACGGACGTACACACATCAGATTCTCCAAAAAAAATGCTGTTACTCTCTAGAGCCTTTGGGGTCAGTGTACAAAAATTCAGCTCGCTAAAGAAAAATTAGGGACAAGAACCTTACTTTCCTGCTTTCATTGTCCAACCAAGGGTCTAACGGATTTTCCAGAGCTGCCAATGTCAGTTTCATTCTGTCACGCGTTACAAAACACTTATGTACACAACCGAAACATTTTATCAGCAATATTGGCTTGGAATATGGAGGAAAAAACCCAGACAAAAATGAGAAATTCCAGAGCGTTCCTCGTGTCGTGGGATTGGGACAACGTCATCAGCACCGGCCGGCGGATAAGTATGGTCAAGCTGTTGGTGCAGGAGAAGCCGAGGGCGAAGACGAAGTTCTGCACGAAAAGCACGTACCAGGGAACCTGGAACGCTCTCAACATGAGCGGATACGGGACGTATGTGATGCCGTACGGTGCGATCTACGAAGGCCACATGACGGATGGAATGTTCGACGGCGAAGGCACCATGACGTATCCGATGTACAAACAGCAAGTAAAAGGCATTTGGAAGAATGGCAAACTGATTACGTTGCGGTACAATTTCGCCAACGGCCTGGCCTACACGGACCCATGGAGTTACTGCAAATATCCAGACAGAAGGTCAGTTCATGCATAGGTATTAGGCACCTACGTGTGGAGCCGGCGTAACGCTGTGCGTCTTCGCTATAGTATTTCTTAACGAAGGTCTTCTTCACATAAGTTTTTGCGTCCTTGCATCACACTGGTGCCAACTTCACGTTCTGTTTAGCAATCAAAAAATCTCCAGTCTTGGACGCACAGATTTAAAAACAGTATTTAGCTTGAATATTGAACTTACTGATGATGAATGATAACGTGAAGTTGGCAACACTATAAGTGATTCTTCATGGCCTTTGGTGCAATGGTGCATGTCTCGACAGGTTCTTCATAGAAGCTGAGGAGCTCAAGCCTGCCGGACGCGAATATCTGACGGCACACCAGCCGACCAGGGAGATCAACTACGACGGATGCTACGACGTCGCCGACGGTTTCTACAATCCAGAGAGGAGATACGTGCATCTGCCACTAGACGCAAAATATCCCGGAAAAGATGTCGATGACGATCTCATTTTTCCCTGGATCACCAGGATGGTCACCGGCAAAGAGCATAAGTGGATAGTGGAACACTGCCGCAAGGCCTGGGACGAGCCGACCGGTCTTCGGCGACATCTGTACGAGATGTGGTTCAGCGGGAGAAGAAGGGAAATCGAAGAGTTCGATAAAATCAGCGAAGATAAGGCCAGCACTTATTTCTTTGGGGACACTATGAGCGATGAGGAAACGATCATAGCGAGTACAGATTTTGACTCATTTATGTAGATTATGGTATATTAATAAAATATAAGTCAGTATGATGATGAAATTCAGGGTGTTGATATTCAAAATTCCCACACCAGATTTCTTCAACACGTTTTCCAGAAAAACGCTGGAACAGGTCGGTTTCAAAATCAAGGCGTACATCTAAAAGACCATCGCCAAATTTCTCTGAGTTGATCGTAGCCTCTAGCACCCAAGGGACCGGACGCTTCGAACAAAACATTTCCTATACGTTCCTGGATACCCGCCAGGAAAATATTGTGGTGCCACAGTAGATTTTTTTGCGACCGAATGTTGTACACAATTGCGAGCATGCTAATTATAGCCCAGGCATTTTAGGTTTTGACCTGGAAAAAAATAACGTGTACCATTTTCGAATTTCTCCAGTCAATATTTTTGTTAAGGTGATAATAATATTCAAGTTTGTGTCAAGTCTCTCAATTTTTTTTTTTATTTAGTTTAAATCACTTGCATAATTTACATTGATTCATTCATTCATTCATTCATTCATTCATTCAAATTTCTCATTATTCAATCTTTCAATTCAAACAGTTTTAAAGAAATGTAGGTAAAGTTAATAGGGCGGCAGCATGTGGTGTATGCACGCGCACAATTTAATTCCTCAGCCGCGTTTATCGCTTTGAACAAAAAGTTATCAGGTCTTTCTTTTTCCTCGGATAGTTTGTTTAAAAATTCCGTCTTTTCCGTTTCGAACCGTCAAAGGGTCAGCATGTAAAGAGGATCTGGAAGCTGAAATCCTGATAGCCATTTTTTTAATACAACCTAAGGTTGCTAGAAAGGCTGAAGAATTATTTTGTAAAAATCAGGAAGAAGTACTCTTAGCTGGTGAGTAGGAATTTTCAATCTAGAGAACCGGTAACTTATTCGTTTTCACATTTTTTATAGACCCTTTACCTTTATTTTTGGACGTATCTACGATTCGTTTCACTACGTACCATTTCTTTACGACTTATATCTACGCTCCATCATGTATTTTTCCGGCGTTAATCATCTGCAAAAATCACGAATAACTTCTTCTGCAACCTGAATCATCATCCCTGCTCATCTCTATTCAACTTTAACCAACTTTATTCAACTTTCCTCATCTTTATTTAACTCAAACCAACTTTAGTCAACTTTAAACCAACTTTATTCATCTCTACTATTCTCTACTCATCTTTATCTCAACTTTATGCTGTCATTGCCATGTACAACGGGATCTACCCGTGAAATACCATCCAAGAACTTCATTGCTGATGCCGATCATCTCTACTCACCTTGATGCGAATATTTCTTCAGGACAAATGTACATCCCTTCTTCGATCCTGGTCAACAGGGAGATATGAGTAAGACCTATCAATTAAGCGTGCCCATTTCCTCGTATTATTCGGTTGAACTTCGTGAACCAGAGTCGCTGGTATACAATAAATTCTGCAGAATTTAGGTAGCTCCCCCACGACACGCCGTTTTTCATTTTGTATTTGTTGTATAAAGGGTACCTTGATTATTAGCGTTTGAACGTCGAACTTACCACCAGTATTGAGAAGAGAATTGGTACATTTCAATTTTTGTCTTTCTTGCATATTTTACCTGTACTTTCAAAAACATATCTTTCTCTTTTTTTTGTTAACCACATAACTTGAATATTTAATCACTCTTTTAATTACTATCTTTCCTAAAACATTCACACATTTCATCTGTACATATTCGTTCAGAGAAAATAGACATTTTGTTCGTTTTAAATTAACTTTTTTCTATTCTTTCACTTCAATTTAAAATCTGTAATAACTATAGTCAAAACATCGGAATACCGTTTTTCTGCTGTTTCTTCTTGACTGTGATGTGCTGGAAGCGGTTGGCGCCTGTATAAGTTGAAGTTTGTAAGTATTCCATCTCCGAACCCCCTTTTAAAAATTAGCGCTCACCGACTAAAAGAGTTGCCGGAGCAGGTGAACTCTTTTTGCAAATTATAGGGTACAAACGTAAGTCTGAAAATTGCTAGAACGCTTCCACTTTAACCCCTCAACCACATACTGAAAGTCCTAAAAAATCCTATGTCCGCTTCATCGGTTTTTGGCGGCAAAAAAGTGTAAGTGAGATTATTTTAGAAACTATTTATTAAAATACGCGTTGAAGTTTCAATACAGCTGAAAACTCCCGGAAATGATCTTTTCGGTCAGTTGAATGAAAGTCCTAAGAAATCCTCTCTCCATTTCATTGGTTTTTGGCCGCAAAATGGTTCAAATGACATTTTTTTGGAAACTATTTATTAAAATACGAGTTTGAGTTTCAATACAGCTAAAAATTGCTAAAACTGGTCTTCTTTGTCAGTTGAACAACATACTAGAAGTCCTTAAAAATCCTATGTCCGTTTCATTGCTTTTTGGCGGCAGAAAGGTATAAGTGATTTTTTTTTACTATTTGATAAAATACGGGTTGAAGTTATGATACAGGTGGAAATATCAAGTCTCTTCGGTCAGTTGAGCAGCATACTGAAAGTCCTAAGAAATCCTGTGTCCGCTTCATTGTTTTTTGGCGGCAAAAAGGTGTAAGTGACATTGTTTTGGAAACTGTTCAATCAAACAGGCGGTCAAGTTTCGATACAGCTGAAGATGGCTAAGAATGGTCTCCTTGATTAGTTGAGCAACATATTGGAAGTCCTAAAAAATCTTCTCTCCGCTTCATTAGTTTCTGCCGGCAGAAAGGTATAAGTGAAATTTTCTTTTGTTACTATTTATTAAAATACGGGTTGAAGTTTCAATACAGCTAAAAATTGCTGAAATAGGTCTCCTTGCTCAGTTGAACAACACACTAAAAATACTAGGAAAATCCCTGTTCGCTCCATTGTTTTTGGCGGAAAAAAGGTATAATATTTATTGAAATAGGCGTTGAAGTTCCAATTCATTTGGAAACTGCTGGAACTGGTTTCCTCGATTATGTGAACAACATACTGAAAGTCCCAAGAAATCCTATGTCCGCTTCATAGTCTTTTGGCGGCAAAAAGGTATAAGATCATTTCTTGAAACTATTGTTCAAAATACCTGTGTTGAATCTGCAATACATTTGAAAATTGCTGAAAATAGTCTACTCGGACTAGTACAGTCAACTAACAAAGGAGACCATTTTTAGCAATTTTCAGCTGTACTGAAACTTCAATCCGTATTTCAAAAAAATAGTTGACAATATAATGTCACTTATACATTTATGCCGCCAAAAAACATGAAGCGGGCAGAGGATTTCTCAGGACTTTTGGTATGTTATTCAACTAACAAAGGATACTATTTTCCAGCAACTTTCAGCTGTGCTGAAACTCCAACTCATGTTTTAATAAATAGTTTCCAAAATAATATCACTTGAACCTTTTTGCTGCCAAAAACCGATGAAGTGGACATAGTATTTCTCAGGACTTTCAATATGTTGTTAAACTGACCGAGAAGACCATTTTCGGCAATTTTCAGCTGCATTAAAACTTGACCGCGTGTTTAATTGAATAGTTTTTAAAACAATGTCACTTATACCTTTTTGCCGCTGAAAAAGAAGTATGAAGCGGACATAGGATTTCTTAGGACTTTCAACATGTTGTTCAACTGGCCGAGGAGACCATTTCCAGCAATTTTCAGCTGTATTGAAACTTCAATGCATGATTTAATTATTAGTTTGCAAAGCAATGTCACTTATACCTTTTTACCGCTAAAAAACAATGAAGCGGATATAGGATTTTTTAGGACTTTCAATATGTTGTTCGACTGGTCGAGGAGACCATTTTCAGCAATTTTCAGCTGTATCGAAGCTTCATCGCGTATTCTAATAGATAGTTTCTAAATTATTGTCACTTACACCTTTTTGCCGCCAAAAACCGATGAAGCGGACATAGGATTTTTTAGGACTTTCAGTATGTGCTTGAGGGGTTAAAGTGGAAGTGTTCTACCAATTTTCAGACTTACGTTATTTTTTTCCAGGTTTTGGTCAATTTTGATCTAAAATGCCTGGGCTATTAGGTAGTATAGGTATTTAGAAGTCCGTCGGGTATCAATGTACAGTTGGGAGCGAAATGATTCATACGGCACTGCTAGGAAGTCGGCTGGATTTCAGAAATGTTAGCTTCTTGGATCGTTCTTGAATGCCAGTTACGATTACGACTAATCTCTAATCAAAACTGGCATTCAAGAACAATTCAAGCAGCTAACATTTCTGGCATCCAGCCGACTTCCTAGCGGTGCCGTATGAATCATTTCGCTCCCAACTATACTCTCATTTTTTATTGATCAGCCCTCCAGTTGCTCTGATCCCATAAAACTAATTACTGCACTAAAATGGATGCTTGACGACATTTCGACTGAGTTAAGTACACCTCTTTAACATTACTTATCCTCTTCTGGTCTTAATCGAGGTCCCGATCTTTCAACGACTTTACTCTTCTAGGTTTCCAAATTGATAACATGACTTTCTACGAGAAAAAACTCATGCAAGGTGGAGAAATGAAACTTACGGACTTGACGGAAGTCCAGTATTAATATCTGGTTGGATTTCAACCGGAGGTTGATGAGTGACTGAGCAAATGATACAGGACGATGCGATGCGAATGATGCGAGACCATAGACGCGAGACCTATTTTTTATGGCGGGAGAGTGTAAAAGCGCTCTTCTCCTTTTCACGGCGAGGGTCTTGTTATGACTTTGTAGTGCATTCACTGAGATGCATAAAAGCTGGGCATCCGCACTTCACCGTTTCGGACCAGTGCCATAACAATAAGGGGTGCAGAGGGTGCATGGCGCCTCGGCGCCGAGCAAAAACAGGCGCCGGTTATTTTTGTGGGAAATTGAAAGAATTTCAGGCGCCGATAGGTAGGAGGAGGCAGTTTTGATTTTTCCCTAATAATTTATTGATTGTATTGCATTAGTTTTGATGCCCAGAATAATAATGTTTTCTAATTTTCTCCATTTACATTATTTATTTTTTCTCAATATCCATCAACTGCTATACTGCTAATAGTACTAACTAATGGTAGGTATAGGTATATTTAATCAAGTTTATTGATTTGTCTCATTGTTTCATCTTTATCAGCCGATTTTGGGATATTATTGAAACACGTTAGAAAGCAGTCTTCTACGACAGTTCACACAGTACACAGAAGAAGACTTTTTAGTTTCACTTTTTTTTTTCCTCATCTTTTAAAGGACCCCGCACGATTCTTATGGAAAATGGCTCCCGGTTAAATTCTCTGAATTTTTGATATGTTGTAGCTCATGAGATACTAATCGAATACCGTGAACCCCAAACTCAAATAATGGACAGTTTTTTACCCACAGGGGGTTGAAGTTGGAGGTTTTGACGGCTTCAAAATGATATTATGACGTTAATAAAAGCTTTCTATTTGGTTTCTCTTCAAGTTGTGTTTCATGCTAAATGTATTTATTTGACAGAAAAATATCAACCCCCTCCTTCACCCCCAACCCCTATCTACCATCACAAAATTCGAGATTACTCCCAAAAGCCATGCAGATGGCTTCTGTGATTTAAATTATGGATTTTGACATGAAAATTATTTTCCACCCCTAATGTTGGGGTGCCGATTTTCCAATTTTCCTCGGTTAATTTGGCTGAATTTTTGGTATTGTGTACTTCTAATTCTGCTGAACAAAAAGTTCTCATGCCAAAACTTATTCCTATGGACCGTTTTTGTTCTATAGGGGACTGAAGTTGAAGATTTGAGAGCATAAATATTGAACTTCAGTCCCCTGCAGAACAAAAACTGTTCATAGGAATAAGTTTTGGTATGAAAACTTTTTGTTCAGCAGAATTAGAAGTACACAATACCAAAAATTCAGCCAAATTAACAGAGGAAAATTGGAAAATCGGCACCCCAACATTAGGGGTAGAAAATAATTTTCATGTCAAAATTCATAATTTAAATCACAGAAGCCATCCGCATGGCTTTTGGGAGTAATCTCGAATTTTATGATGGTAGATAGGGGTTGGGGATGGAGGAGGGGGTTGATATTTTTCTGTCAAATAAATACATTTAGCATGAAAAACAACTTGTAGAGAAACCAAATAGATAGCTTTTATTAACGTCATAATATCATTTTGAAGCCGTCAAAACCTCCAACTTCAACCCCCTGTGGGTAAAAAACTGTCCATTATTTGAGTTTGGGGTTCACGGTATTCGATTAGTATCTCATGAGCTACAACATATCAAAAATTCAGAGAATTTAACCGGGAGCCATTTTCCATAAGAATCGTGCGGGGTCCTTTGAAGTTGAATTCCGAATTAAATCTGGTTTTTGTCGACTATCGACGAGAAAATCCTTATCATTATCAGCATTATTATTACAGGTATTCGCAAAATAAAATTCGCCTGCGGTGCGCTCCGGAGTTCAACATGATAGATAGGCACCATCTAACGCACTTCGGCGCCAACTGAAGTGAACTGAAGTGTAGTTACGCCACTGTTTCGGACCGTATAGATCGACAGCCATATCTACACAGAGGTCATACAGAGGTTACTTAGGTACCTACTTCAAAGTTGTAGGTAGCCCAGTGAACACGGACCTCTATAAGAGGTTTTGTGATGTCCATTTTAAGTGAAATTTGTGAAGTCCCTAAATAACTTCGCATAGCTTGCCTGAGGAGGTCTCTCCGGAAACCGAGAATTTTTACGATGTCCATGAAAGGTTAAATTAGTGACTTCTCAAAGCGACTTCCCACAGCTTGCTTCGGGAGGTCCAAGAACTTATGTCCAATTATTGTCAACATTGCAAGCACCCATGGACGTTGCAAAACGATGTTTATTTGGATTTCCCATAAAGGAGTTCATTTAGATGTTATTCGTAATTGCACGCGCATTTAGCAATACCAATTTTTCACCACAATGTGAAGTCTTGGCGATGTACTTCTGTGACAGCCCGGGGGATGCTCAAAAGCCGTAGTGAGAGAATTGGCCGTTGGTGGTGCTTTTCTACTCCGAGTGCCGTGGCATTCTTTCCGTTCTTGGCTTTGGGTGATAACGGATGTTGTTCGCAGTTCAGTTATTGGCAGTGAAATATTATGAATATATCGAAATCGAGCAGTACCTACTAATCATCAGAAGCCCTGAGTGGTGAGTGAATATCCTTCTAGGTGAGTATACACTTTATTAGCTTCTTTTAGTGCAATTTCCTAACGGGAATAGCACTAATTTTTGAATTTGGCTATATTAATGTCACTACTAGTATCGTAAATATCTAAACTGCTTGACAATTGAACTGCAACACCTAAAAATTAGGTGCGTTTTCAAATTGAGATAGCTCGAAAAATATTTGACGGATTCCAGAAATTCAGGCATGTGAGGAAAGGCCATTCCTTAGACTATCGATTACTGGTATTGATGATAAGTTTGATCGCACAATTTGTCATATACAGGGTGCCAACGGAGAGCGTGCAGATATGGGCAATCTTTCACCTTGTACAACTTTTGAAAAAAAAATCCGAGATTTTTTCTATCGCCTGCTTTTGAAAGGTTCAATCATTATGCCGAAACTGTTTTAAAATTTTGACCCTAACTTTTTTTTTCAAAAAATTGTGCTCAATTTTCTGAAATATGCACTTTCTGATTAAGAAAAAGAAATAGAGACATTGTTTGCTTTCAAACGGCGTCCAGATTGAATTTGCTTACGAAGATTTTCATTTGAGCCTCCACATCCCCTAGAAACTACCCCTTTTGGGACATCGTCTTACAACAAGATATGCAATCTTCATTTAAAAGGCATAAGGAAATTACTCATCAATAATTGGATTGAAATAAGGATACTGCGATGACCCCACACGTACAGCTCCTTAAAAACCACCCCTTGACTTCAAGGGACAGGGTTGGTATGATAAGACATGCAATATGTACATGAAAATTCCAAAAAACGTCTTTTTCAACTGTTCAACTAAAAAAGTGATGCTACACGATGACCCTCTGCGTAAGTCATCCCAACAGTAGCTACCCTCTCGGAAAAAAAACTACCCTTTAAAAAACTAGTACTTCCGCAATACCTCATTTGTTGAAATTTTTTCAAAATCTGTCGCAATAGTTTGCCGCTACGATGATTTCATTCATTCTACCCGAAACTACCCCTTCAATATCGCATAGCCTTTATTTTGATGCGTGTAAGGTCATCGCGAAATCATTTTGAACTTATTCAATCGCACCTTCTCTGAGCTTCCAAATGAGGTATTGCATACCTTTTAGTAAAGAGGCGATTTCAAGGGGTAATTTCAGGAAACGTTTTGTACTATCATCGTAGAGAACACCATCATTTCAATGAAACGGTTAGTAGGCAAAAGTTCTTTTAACTCGTTAATAACGCATCAAGGTAGAGGCTATGCGATATTGAAGGGGTAGTTGAAGGGGTAGTTGAAGGGGTAGTTTCAGGTAGATATGTTAATGAAATCATCGTAGCGGCAAACTATTGCGACAGATTTTTAAAAAATCCTAACAAATGAGGTATTGCGGAAGTACTGTTTTTTTAAAGGGTTGTTACCCGAGAACCGAACCGACCGCACTCGAGGAGGCAACCGCGGTGGACGTTATCGCGGTCGCCGATAGAGGGCGCGGAGTGAGCGGAGAATAGCGGCACGTGAAGGGATGCTGGCGCGGGGGTGGGATTCTCGGTGTGACCTGAGGGCGAGAGAGTTTATTTGTTTTTATTATCGAATTAGCATACTCTACAACCGAGCGTGTATGAAGGTGGAATAAACATTCATTTATAGAAATACTTGCGTTTTTCTGTAATAAATTCAGAAGTCGGATAAATCCACGGTGTTTTTGAAACGCAGTGCCGCAGTTAAAGCGCGAAAGCAGAAAATCAACAGGTGGTTGTTGTGTGTTTTTGTGTGCGTGCAAAATGGCGGACGCGGAAACGAATGCAGAACGCGAGGGCGGTGGCCGAGCGTCTTCGCACCATTCTGACACGGAGACGGAGATGGAGACGATGGAAAAAGGGCTATCGGAATTTGCGGTGGTAAAGATGATGGCTCGCATCACAGCTTTGGAGAGAAAGCTGGAAATTGCGAATGCGAATTCCATAATGGCGACGGCGTCCCCGGTGGTCATGGCAACAGTGCCAACGGCGAGTGTGGTGACGTCAGAGGAATTGATAGGTGACAGGGAGGTAAACAAAGGCAAAGATACTGGTGTTTATTCTTTGCAGGTGAGAACCTCTGGCTCTGGCATTCCCGGTGGGTTATGTCAAGGTGTTGACAGCCGTCAGAGGAGCGCTACAGTGTCGGTGCAGGAGGACACCAGTGCTGTGGGCCCCAGCCGAGGAAGCTTTTCAAAGGCTAGCCTGGAGCTCATCACTCTGTTCGACCCAGATGACAGGGATCAAAACGTCGACAGGTGGTTGTCGCGAATTGATCAACTAGGATCGATTCACCAGTGGTCAGAGCATGAGCGGAGTTTGTGCATGCAAGTCAGGCTTGCGGGAGCGGCTAAAGCCTGGTTTAATCGGCTGGAGGACTACAACCTCACCTGGCCGCAGTGGAAGTCTGCGTTGAGGAAGGCGTTCCCAAGGCAGCATGATTTCTATGAAATGCTGCAGGAGCTGGCGGCCCGTAGAAAACGTGAGAGTGAGTCGATGACCAGCTATTACCACAGCATGGTGATGCTGTGTGAGAGGCTGGGAATCAAGGGCGAAGCGGCGGTCTCGTGCATCCTTGGAGGCCTACCACAGGAGGTGAAGGCCAGTGCTCGAGCATTTTCTTGCAAGGAGCCGGAGACGCTCTATGCTGGGTTCCTGTCAGCTCTTGACAGCCATCGCTCATCCAGCACAGCTCCAAGAATGGCGACTTCACAAGGCAATTTGTTCAAACGCCGCTTTGAGTCCACGAAGTCCAAACGTCCACGAGACCGTGGGGGCGACAGAAGGCGGTGCTACAACTGTCAGGAGGTGGGAGATCACCTGGCACCTGACTGCCCCATGCCCAGGCAGACCTGGTGTAGGGCATGCAACAAAACAGGCCATCGGAGCTATGCCTGCCCGGAGACCCGGAAGCCCTCAACTTCTACTCGGGCTGCTTCTGAGGAGTTGGAAGGCGAGCGTCCGAGCGATCAAGGAGAGGTGAACGCGGTGAGTGATTTGAACTCTTGCTACAAAACGCATGCTTTGTTACCTGGTGGCGAATTGGTTTCGGTGTACCTAGATACTGGCAGCCAGTTTAATATACTCACTGCTGCATGTGCTTTGAGACTAAAAATGCGGGTAGAACCTGACGACACGGTACTGAGGGGCTTTGGTGGTAGCTTTTGCGTGTCGAAAGGGCAGGTGGCTCTGACTATTTTTCTCAGACGTGACCTTGAGCTAACGGTGACAGCTTTGGTTTCGGAGATGGGTTTACCGGGCATTGATTTAATTCTAGGCCAGCCTACACTGAACCAAGAGGGATTGGAGCTCCGTGTAGCTGGTAGCAAGGTGGAGCTACGACGTGCTTTTGCATGCGACGATCTCTTACAGGCCATCCAGTGTATTGAGGTGAATGACAAGCATGAAGTGAAGGTAGCTGAAGCGGTTTCATTGGAGCCAAACACTGCAAGGCTAGTTACACTTAAAGTAGAAGGAGGTGTGGTTGGTAAAACCTATTTTTTTAAGCCGAGGTTCTGGGAGCATGATAACAAAGTTGTTGCAATTTCAGGAGGTATTCTGCAAGGAGGGCAGTGTAGTCAACTGGAAGTAACGAGTTTTGGTGGAGATTTGTTGCAGTGGCCAGTAGGACGAATCATAGGTAGAGCTGAGGTTCTCTCTACGTGTGACAGTCAAAATACTGATGTAGAGGTGTCTACAGCAACCGGTGTAAACATTGCGAGTGTGTCAAAGCTTAGCTTGGGAGATGTGAAAACGGGAGAGCTCTCGAAGGAACAGAAAAGGGCTTTGGATGAATTGTTGCTAGCTAATTCTCATTGTTTCTCCACTGGTGACACTGATTTAGGGCTGACTGACTTAGGTTGTATGGAGATTCAACTTACAACTGATAAACCTGTGTTCTATAGGCCCTACAGGTTAGCAGCGTGTGAGAAAGAGATGGTGAGAGCAAAGGTGAATAGCTTATTACGAGGTGGCGTAATACGAGAGAGCAATTCTGAGTATGCTAGTCCAATCATTCTGGTTCCTAAGAAGTCCAATGAAGTCAGACTGTGTGTCGACTACAGGGCTCTCAACTCTATCACGGTGAAAGATAGATATCCTCTTCCACTAATTGAGGATCAACTGGACAAATTGGCGGGAAAGTGTTTTTATACGGTCCTAGACTTGGCTCAGGGGTACCACCAGGTCCCGGTGCACCCAGACTCGGTGCATAAGACTTCTTTTGTCACTCCTGATGGTCAGTATGAGTACTTAAGGGTACCTTTCGGTTTAGCGAACGCTCCAGCTGTTTTTCAGCGGGTAATAAACAAAATGTTGGGTAGCCTACGCGGTGATGTAGTGCTAGCCTATCTTGATGACCTACTAATTCCGTCCGCCACTGTGGAAGCTGGACTTCATTTATTAGCTCAGGTGTTGGAGCTGATCTCGAAAGCCAAGTTGAAGTTGAATCTGGCGAAATGTTCCTTTTTACAACAGGAGATTGAGTATCTAGGACATACGATTCGAGGAGGTGGTGTTCAGCCGGGAAAGAGGAAAATTCAGGCGGCAGTCGATTTTCCTGTGCCTGAGAGTGTGCACAATGTGAGGCAATTCTTGGGGTTGGCTAGTTATTTCAGAAAGTTCGTAAAGAACTTCTCGACGAAAGCTAAGCCATTAACTGTGTTGACAAAAAAGGATACCCCTTGGTGTTGGGGTGAAGAACAGCAGAAGGCTTTTTGCGACCTCAGAGCTGCGCTGGCTGAAAGGCCGGTGTTGGCGCTCTATGATGTCAATGCAGCAACCGAGTTGCACACAGATGCTAGCAAGCATGGGATTGGTGGAATTTTGCTGCAGCAGCAAGGAGATGGTGCATGGAAACCGGTGTGCTATTACAGTAGGGCGACTACTAGGTTGGAGCAGGTGTACCACAGCTATGAGCTGGAAACTCTTGCGGTCGTGGAGTCAATCAAGCGCTTCAGAGTTTACTTGACAGGCAAGCACTTTAAGGTGGTGACCGATTGTGCCTCTGTGAGAGCGACTATGCTAAAACGAGATTTGGTGCCGAGGATAGCCCGGTGGTGGCTAGCCATTCAAGACTTTGACATGGTCGTGGAGCATAGACCTGGGACAAAGATGCAGCATGTAGACGCTCTCAGCAGAAATCCGGTATTGACCGATTCTAACCCAAATGTCTTGGTGTTGACAGGGGCTGACTGGTTTTTAACGGTGCAGTTACAAGATGATAAGGCGCAAAATATCGTAACAGTTTTGGAGAATGGTCTGGCTGACGCTCAGTTGGCATCAGACTACAAGGTGAAGCAAGGGCGGTTGTACAGACGAACCTTGTTGGGCGACAGACTGTATGTACCAGCGATGGCGGCTTTCAGTCTCATGCGGAGATGTCATGATGACATTGGCCACCCTGGTTTTGACAGGTGCTTGGAACTGGTAAAAAGAGAGTACTGGTTCCCCAAAATGAGCCGTTTTGTTAAAAAATACGTGCAGGCGTGCATGCAGTGTGCTTTTAGCAAAGGGAATTATGGCCGCGGGGAAGGTAAATTGCATCCGATAGAGAAAGCAGATGTACCATATGATACCATTCATATAGATCATCTGGGCCCCTTTACAAGGAGTGTGAAAGGCCATAGCTATCTCTTGGTGGTGATCGATGCTTTTACAAAATTTGTGGTGGTGAAACCAACACGCACCTTGACATCGCGCGAGGTGATCGAGCATCTGCGTGACGTATTCAGTACGTTTGGATGCCCAAGGCGTGTCATAAGTGACAGGGGGAAAGCTTTTGCGAGCAGCGCGTTCAAGGCTTTCTTGGAACGTCAAGGTGTAAAACACGTTACCAATGCCATCGCGACCCCAAGGGCTAACGGGCAGGTGGAGCGAACGAACAGAACCCTCATCGAGGCGTTGGGGGCAAGTTCTGAAAGCGAGTCTAGCTGGGATGAGAAGATACCCGAGGTGGTGTGGGGTATTAATAACACGATTAACGCTAGCACTCGACATGTACCAGCAGACCTCATGTTTGCATACTCAGGTGGAGCGGTATTTGGTGATTTGGCCAACAAGGACCCAAGGAGAGGCCAACCTGGTGAGGTGCAGGCTCGGAGGAGCCAAGCGAAGGCAAATCTGAGTGGTGTGGCACGGAGAATGAAAGCCCGATATGATCAGCGGAGAAAAGCTGCAACCGAGTATAAGAAAGGTGAACTTGTACTGTGGAAAAGGGCGGCCACTTGCCTACCGGTGAAAGGTGTAAATAGTAAGCTTACGAGGAGATTCGACGGTCCGTACAAGGTGATACGAGTACTCGACGGTGATAGATACATAATTACTGCAGTAAAAGGTGTAAGGGGTTACAAAAATAATCGATTTACGGTGGCGGTCGATGCTTTACGACGATATAGGAGTGTCGTGCCGGGTCCCGAGGTGGTAAGTGACTCAGGCGTGGGGGAGACAAACCCCGAGGGTGAACAAAGTAGCGAAACTCAAGGTGTGAGTGATAGCCTAGATCTAGTTGATTTGTTCGAAAGTTGAGACGTCAACGGCGAACGAAAGGAGAAATACATTCAAGGTGAAAAATTATGAATTTGCAAGGTGTGTAGAAGTCATACGCGGGGTAGGTGTACCTAACTAAGCACGGGCTGTGTCCTGATGAATAAGTGTGTGAGAGGAGAAAATGCGCTTGGTGGAGTATGACAGAAAGATTGGAGTGAACGCATGGTGGCGTCATCCTCATCAGGTGATTTCCACATACTGTGGATTAATGGGGTCATTAATGTGTTGCAGGATGGCCGAATGTTACCCGAGAACCGAACCGACCGCACTCGAGGAGGCAACCGCGGTGGACGTTATCGCGGTCGCCGATAGAGGGCGCGGAGTGAGCGGAGAATAGCGGCACGTGAAGGGATGCTGGCGCGGGGGTGGGATTCTCGGTGTGACCTGAGGGCGAGAGAGTTTATTTGTTTTTATTATCGAATTAGCATACTCTACAACCGAGCGTGTATGAAGGTGGAATAAACATTCATTTATAGAAATACTTGCGTTTTTCTGTAATAGGGTAGTTCTTTTTTCGAGAGGGTAGCTGCTGTTGGGATGACCTACGTAAAGGGTCATCGTGTAGCATCACTTTTTTAGTGGAACAGTTGAAAAAGACGTTTTTTGGAATTTTCATGTATTGCATGTCTCATCATACCAACCCTGTCCCTTGAAGTCAAGAGGTGGTTTTTAGGGAGCTGTACGTGTGGGGGTCATCGTAGTATACTTATTTCAATCCAATTATTGATGAGTACTTTTCTTAGGCTTTTTAAATGAAGCACTGCATATCTTGTTGTGAGACGGTGTCCCAAAAGGGGTAGTTTCTAGGGGATGTGGAGGCTCAAATGAAAATCTTTGCAAGTAAATTCAATATGGACGCCGTTTGAAAACAAACAATGTCTCTATTCCTTTTTCTCAATCAGAAAGTGCATATTTCAGAAAATTGAGCACAATTTTTTGAAAAAAAAAGTTAGGGTTAAAATTCCAAAACCGTTTTGGCATAATGATTCAACCTTTCAAAAGCATGCAATAGAAAAAATCTCGGACTTTTTTTTCGAAAGTTGCACAAGGTGAAAGATTGCCCATATCTGCACGTTTTCCGTTGGCACCCTGTATATGACAAATTGTGCAATCAAACTTATCATTAATACCAGCACTCGATAGTCATGGAAATGATCTTTCCTCACATGCTTGAATTTCTGGAATCCGTCAGATATTCTTTGAGCTATCTCAATTTGAAAACGCACCTAATTTTTAGGTGTTGCAGTTCAATTGTCAAGCAGTTTATTATGTTGTATTATTTATTTTTTGTTTGTTCAGGTGCAGTTCGAGATACACACTCAATTTCAAAAGAGATTTTGAGATCTTTGTCAAAGAATATAGCTATGAACTGGGCCATAACGAAATGGCCGAGGAAATGACTTAATAAACGGTGGAGTCATTACGGTTAGGTATCCGTATTCATTTTTAATATA
The DNA here is from genome assembly GCA_949128115.1 of Anaspis maculata. Taxonomy (NCBI): domain Eukaryota; kingdom Metazoa; phylum Arthropoda; class Insecta; order Coleoptera; family Scraptiidae; genus Anaspis; species Anaspis maculata. The sequence goes on along the minus strand of OX421964.1, from coordinate 85,366,414 downwards.
CAATTATTTTTCTCTGTATAGATTTCAGTGATCTCTTCAAAAGAGACAGGAAATAAAATTTACATTTCGGTGCCTGTTTTGAATTTTTCTTCACTCTCAAGATAATGACGAGCACGACTCAAATCCGAAAAATCTATAGTTTATATCAGGTACATTCGCAAAAGAATTTTATGAATAGGAAGTATTTCATTGAATTACACCAAGTGCATGCTAAGTTTCAGCGTTGGTACCTCCTACCTACACATATTCTTCAATAATAAGTCGTCCGGCAACTTTGATTGCTACGTTTTGCCAAGGACTTTTATCAGTCCTCCGTCGTACTGCCTCACTCTCGCCCAGGCGTGTCTGTTTTTCTCTCTCTCAAGAACGTCTGCATGACGTCACGTTTTGCCAAGGTCTTTATCAGTCCATAACTTTTTTCATAGACGTCCGCTGGTGGTGCGATGTGAAGCACTATGAAGCACTAAACATGTGCGAAGTTTCAACATTAGTGCTTCAAGTCGTCCGCCAACTTCACGCTTGGCAAAAGGCTTAAATTGGCCATAACTTTTTTCGTAGACGCCCGCTGACCTTGGGATATTAAGCACTATGAAGCACTAAACATATACGAAGTTTCAACATGTATGCTTCAAGTCGTCCGCCAACTTCACGCAGCCGCGTGTTGCAACATGTGCTGTTTCAAATGCGGTTTTTGTTTGGCCTGATACGAACACTTCGCACATTTGAACCAATTGATGTCTTCGGCGGCAGCGTGTTGCAACATGTGCTGTTTCAAATTGCGCTTGCGTTTGGTTTTGAATGAGCACTTCGCACATCGAAACCAATCGATGTCTTCAGCGGCAGCATGTCTCAACATGTGCTCTTTCAGATTTTGTTTGTACTTTGTTTGATACGAACACTTGGCACATTTAAACCAATTGATGTCTTCAGCGGCAGCGTGTTGCAACATGTGCTGTTTCAAAACGCGCTTGTGTTTGGTCTTCAATGGACACTTCGCGCATCGAAACGAATCGATATCTTCAGCGGCAGCATGTTTCACCATATGCCTTTTCAAATACCGTTTCTGTTTAGCTTGATACGAACACTTCGTACATTGAAACCAATCGTTGTCTCCAGCGGCAACATGTTTCAACATAATATGCATCTTCAAATATCCTTTCCGCTTACTTCTATATGAACACTGTGCACATTCAAAACATTTGATTTCTTCATCGAACTCTCCAAGGTCACCTTGAGTTGGCACGTGTTCCTTTGTCTTCTTCTTTCGCTTGGATTTGCTGGAACATTTAGTAGGCGGGAAATTTTCAACGAAATCAACTATACTGGCGCGTGGTGGCGTTGCGAGTGTCGTAGACAATCTACATGAATCCGTGTGTTTCACCAAGAGCAGAGCGGAATCAGACATGAATCGACAACAATCGCAACGAAATTTATAGAATTCTTCAATGCAAAATGGACTTTGTTCATTGTCGTCGTCGATCCTACAGTGATGTTTTTGTTTGTAGTGTTCGTACAAGTCCCAATTGTAATAACCCTTGAAATCGCAGCAAATGCACGAAGACTGCTCGGGTTCTACGATGGCATGAAACAGTTCTGCCGCATAAACATTCTCATGTGCCCTTTGGACGTGGTGTTCTAGTTGAAACTTTCGTTCAAACTCAGATGGACATTGTTGACACCGATATACATTGATCTCCATGACTGAGAGCTGGAATTGCCATTGTTAGATAGTAATAGCTCAGTACAATCTTATTGTAACATATTTTTATTATATTTCAAATAAATAGGTACTTACGGTCCGGAGAATCCCGGTCTGACTGGGAGCACTGGTAGACTACTCTATGCTGGTAGGTAGGTAGGTATATAGCTTATAGTTGTAGGCACTTAGATGATTTAGATTTTATAAACTGCTAATTTTGAATGGATACACGTAACATTATGCACACTATGTTGTAGATGTTGTAGATACTTTGTAAATGTACGACAATCGAAAAAATGGGCGACACCATTTTTGGACCTAGGCTTGTTGCCTTTGAGTGAGTCTGCGTGTGAGGCATTATCACTGCGCACGCATCGTCGCTACGAAGGAAAAGGTAGCGAGCGATCAAAAAGACTTTTTCTCGAACTTGGAAAGGTAAGTGCTGCCGTACTTCGGCAAAGTAATGTATTCGCAAAAATTGCGATAAGTTTTGAACGGAATCTATGAAGAAATACAGTCTTGGCAAGAAATATAACTTCAAACGCTTCTCCTGCAAAATGACATTTTTGCGAATACATTACCTACTTTGCCAAAGTACGGCAGAGTGGGGGTCAACTGATCCATGGGGTTAATCTGTCTTGATAAATTTGGTTTGAGTCAATCGTTTTGACCTTTTTCTTTATATTTTTGACTGATGACAGATGGAGAAACACTTGTAAGTGTTTTGAATACAGTTTTTCACGGGCGGGCTTTCAATAAATGATATATTGCAAGTCAAGTTCCGTAAGATATAGCTTCTGTCATTTTTCAGCAATAACACTTCTCTTTGACAGGTGACAGACATAAAATAATCAGCTCATTCGGCAGTAAAATCATGTCTGCATGCCGCAAATTGAAAGTCGATCGGATCAAAGGTTCGGCAGCTATCGAGTCAGAACGTTTTCCCTGCATCATTGCTCAACTTTCTCTTCCAACTGATGGGAGGGGCCAAGAAAATAAGTAGTATATTGGGTGCTTTCCACCTAGCTCCAAGTTTGGTACCTACACCTGCCATTTACGCATGTGCGGGTGCCAAACGGTGCTTTCCACCTGCGTGTCCTCACCCGGTTCTGTGCCGTTCATTGGACCACCTAAAATTGTGTGCCATAGTATGGAACATGTGCCGTCTGATGGTATTTGTACCGTCTAGGTGGAAAGCAAAGGGGAGTAGCAAATATGTAAATAATGGTTATGTAGCAATTCAAGAGGAGAAGTGTGATGATAAGTTTTTATTTTCGGATTCCTACAGAAAGCTAGATAATAGACCGGAGAAGTGATGACGTCACAACATGGCAACATGGCCGGCGGTTGACATTTTCTGGAGGCCAACGTCATCACATGAACGTGACGTTTCTATGTTTGGTTGTGTTCGGCATGACATTTTCTAGAGGTTCACAACAAAAGTCACAAAAGTCAGTGCAAAATGGCAGTGAGCATTGCTGAAATTGCCAGCCTAAGAGACAGCCAGCGTCATACAGGCGGACTTGGTTGCAAAAAGGCCAGACATAGCCCAACAGAGAGCTGCGCAAAGCTGCACTCAGAATCACCAGTGCCTACAGAACGGTTCCGCATGATGCAGCACGAGTGCTCTCGGGTATCCCACCCTTCGCCCTGATGCTTGCGATTAGAGGAAACAAGCCTAGGAGTGCCCACCAGCAAACCAGAAAGCAGAAACAAGGCCACAGAGCAGTTCGTCGAGCAGTGGCAACGGCAGTGGAACGCCTTGGTTCAAAGTTGGATGAAAGAAATACTGGGGAGCCTCAAAAGCCTCAGCGTCAGGACAACGCGGAACACGCTCGTTTTCATTGTAACGGTCCATCAAAGCAGCGAGAAGACCTCGAAGAAAAACTGGGCAGGAGAATCGCCGTCAACAATCTCGTTCATGAGATGCTCAGAGGCAAAGAGCAATGGATCGCAGTTTATAGTTAGCAGTTTTTAGTTTATAGCAATATAGTTTGATTTCCTCCACCTGATATAGCCAAAAATATGAATTATTTTTTGTTATATCCATTTCCGTTATTTACCTTCGCAAAAAGTTGACAAACACATGACAAACACAAACAGAGAAACGTCAAGTGCATGCCACGTGCCGTGCATTCCACGGTCGTGTCACGTTTGACGTTGGCCTCCAGAAAATGTCAACCGCCGGCCATGTTGCCGTGTTGTGACGTCACACTTCTTCGGTCTATAGAACGAATGTACGTTTAAGTTGTAATAGACGCATACAGCCAGCAGAGTTCCGCATTTTCATTCTCCAGCAATTATTATAAGGCCCGAAACACTGCAATATCATATTTGAAAGCCCTCAAAAAACTCCATTTAAAGTTGTTAAAAACTTTCGTTCATCTGTCGTCTGTCAAATATGAAGAAATGTCAAAGTTTAAAACTTGACCATTTAATTATTCAAAATCTATTCGATGGATTGGAACCAATTTGGCAGGAAGCAACACAACAAAAAAGGCAAATCAAGTGTGCAGCGTAAAACAATGAAGAATCAAGATTTTTCGAATAATCCCGGTTTTCGAGTTTTCCTCTCTGGAGAAACTGCAATTTTCCAAATTTTTATTGCGCAAACATATTTTCACTAATTTTTTTCAACAAAAGGTGACTGATTCTTGAACATTTTCCAAATTCTTTTCCAATTCCCCGGAGATTTTCCGGTTGTAAATGTAAAACCGGACTAGGTTTTCGAGACTGGACTTCGATGTGGAGCTTAAAGTGGAGCCTTAATTGACGATTTTCACAATAAGATGATTGGGAATAGATAAGATTTTATGTTTTACCGGTTAATTGAAATTTTCCGGGCAAAATTTTCAATTTCCTTCAAATTATTAACCTTCCTCTCTAATTCCGGCTTCATAAAAATTGTTCAATTGAGTTAACACGTTTCACGTAATGATCAGCGCTTGTAGGATACAAAATTAGCATCATGGATCTTCTTCAATTAGGTGTAGCCACAGCATGACGATGCAGCATGTGTCTTTTCAAACTCGGCTTGATTTTAGCTCGATAAGAACACTGATCGCAACGGAACCACTCGATTTCTTCATCTGAAACGTGCCTCGTCAGCACGTGCACGTTCAAGCTTCCTTTGTACTTGCTCCGATACGAGCATTCGGCGCAGCTGAACCATTTGTCGTTTCCTGTGCTGTGTCTCAACATGTGCTTTTTCAAATCTGCTCCACGTTTGCCTCGATATGAACATTGGTCGCAAGGAAACCAGTCGACTTCTTCGACCGTAGCATGAATCAGCATGTGACTTTTCAAATGTCCTTTAAACCTGGCTCGATAAGAACATTTCGCACAACAGAACCACTTGATTTGTTCGCCTGCAGCATGCCTCAGCATGTGCGTCCTCAACGCGCATTTTTCCTTAGCTCGATATGAACACTTGGTGCAAGGTAACCAATCGATTTCGTTGGAAGCAGCATGGATTAGCATGTGTCTTTTCAAGTAACTCTTCCCTTTAGTTTGATAAGAACATTTGGGGCAATTGATCCAGTTGATTTCTTTGTCCGCGGCATGCGTCAGCATGTGTCTCTTCAGATTGTATTCATGCCCGGATTTGTATGAACATTTGGCGCAATGCAACCATCTGGTCTCTGCTGCGGCATGCTTCCGCTTGTGTCGCCTGAAGCTGTCCTTGCGTTTGGTGCGGAAAGGACACCTGAGACAATGATTCCAGTTGATTTTTTCGGCTGGAATATGCACTTGCATGTGCCTTTTAAAATTTTTTACAGATTGGCCTTTGTACGAACAATGGAAGCAATTCCAGCTTGTACGACCAGCCGAACTCGAACTTTCGGATTTTATATGAAACTCTTCAATCGCTGAGGCGGTTCGTGAAAAGACATTTCCTGTTGGAATTTTCAGTGACACATTACATGAATGGTGATGCTTACAGAGCGATAAGGTTGAATAGCTTCTGTAGAGGCAGTGTTCACAAGGAAAGCTCTCAAAATCCTTGCAGAACTGACCCGTTTTACTGAAGTCATCTTTAAAACTCTTGACGTTGTGGCTCAAGCAGTGTTCATATCGATCGAGCTTGTAGTGGGTTTTGAAATTACAGGTGATGCAAAAATGCTGTTCTGGTTCCATTATGGCATGGAATGGTTTGGCCGAGTACACGTGGTTCCTTTGGATGTGATTGTCGAGTTGAAACGGCCAATCTGCTCGGTGCGAACATTGTGTGCAACAAAGCGTTGCGTCTTCCTGGGACGACTCTAACCTAAAATTTCCAGAGGTCACTCGAAAAGAAAAGATTTACAGAGCCAAAGCCAACCCAGTTTTTTCGTCGGTACAGATCAAATCTGAAATATCAAATTACTTACATTTTCAGCTGTATCCCAGTTGAAAAAATTAGAATTATATTTTAAAAGATCGCATGAATTAAATAACAGTGCAAGGCCTGACAGCGCCCCCTACACATACGTATACAGGTGTCAATTTGAAAACTTCCCACCCCACCCCACACCTGATTTCTCGCCGCCAAAATTTATTAGGTACAGGAAAACGGGAAAACGCCGAAGCAGAGCGATTTTTGTTTTGAGGACATCTAGAACTAGTGATGGGCTGCTAAATAGCAGTCTGCTATTTTGTAGCAGCTATTTGACTAGTAGCAGTTATAGCAGTTACGCTCTTTGAAAAATAGCTGCTATTAATATAGCAGTTTGGACTACTATAGCTGCTCGAGCGCAAGCACTCCTCGTACGTTACTTTAGCTATTTAGCACTATAAACAGCAGTAGCAGTAGCAGCAGCGAACTGCGACTTGACTATGTATAACAGTTCGTAGGCACCGGTCGCGTCGCCGCGTCTTCCCAGTTATAGAGCGCTTCGAGAAATAACATTTCTCTGCTATTTGTGTAGCAGTAGCAGTTTGGTTGGCCGCCGGCCCGTAAAAACGATTTCAACATTTTCAACAACAATTAGACAATCGAGCGCAAGCACTCTCGTACGTTACCTACTTCAGTGCCTGTTCTCTGACTTCAGTTATTAGCACTATAAGCAGCAGTAGTAAGTAATAGGTACCTACTGTAGCCCAGCACTTCGAACTGCGACTAGGCATGCATATTGCATATCACCATATCAGTCTTGGCACCGATCGCGTCGCAGCGTCTTCCCAGATAGCACTTTGAGAAATAACTGCTATAATAGCAGTTATTTAAGTGCTATTTGTGTTGAAGTAGCAGTTTGGTGGGCCGGGTCGTAAAAACAATTTGCGAATAATATAAGTCTAAGTAAAGGGTGACAAATTAAGAGTGCCGCGTTTTTATTTGTTAATTACAAAAAAGTTACACATCGGATTCTCATTTTCTCTTTATTAAATGAAAGAGTGGAGTTTCATATCAGCTTTATCATGACATAGGTATAAATTTGAAATTTTGCATCAAGCACAAGAAATTTCAATTAACCAATGTGATTTTCAGGTACCTACTGAATTTCCAAAAATATGTCATATGATAAAGGTGAAATTCTACTTTCATTAAAAAAAAATTCAAATCCGAGGTCTAAACTTTTTTCTAATTAACGAATGAAAACGCGGCGACACTAATCTTAATTTGTCACCCTTTACTAAGTAGCAAGCGCAATTTATTTATTAAAATGCAGTAACATAATTTTTTCAAACATGAAACAAAGTTAAGAATATGGAAAATAATAAATTTTTTATAAAATATTTTATGAAAACATAACTAAGTAGGTACCTACATTACCTAATTGCTCGAATTAACCGAACCGAGCGTTATCTACAACGATTCATTTCTTTACTGCTTTCGCTTTTGTATTATGCTAACTGCTAATGCTTAAAATGCTAGACCGCGCACCGCGCTGCTAATGCTACTCCTGTAGCTATTTCGCATTTTTCATGTACACAGGTTCTTATGAAAGTAGCTGCTACAAAAATAGCAGCTATTTTTAGCTGCTATAAAAAAGTAGCATAGCAGTTCGTAGCTGCTACTCAAAAATAGCAGTTTTGCCCATCACTAATCTAGAATCTAGAACACATATTGTCATATTTTCACCTCTATGTGGAACCAGTGGCGCCATCAATCGGTATTCGGTTCATTCGGTAAATTAAATCACGAATCACGTATCTTCTGCAGAAACCCGAAGTAGCCCGGCGCCCACTTAAGAGAATTAAACCCTTTCTCATGTTCATTCTAGATGATAAAGTTGTAAAATGTAAGTATTTACCTGTTTTTGCAAATTATCCGGTCATTAATTTGTAGTTTTCGAGCATAATAGCTTTTGAAATGCCAGTTGAAAATTTTAGGTTAGAATCAACAGAAGAGGACGCGACGCTTTGTTGTACGCAATGTTCGCATCGGACAGTTTGGCGGTTCCAACTCGACCACCACATCCAAAGAAACCACAAAAATCTGTACGCATTCGGACTATTTCATGCCATCGTGAAACCAGAACATTACCTTTGCATCACCTGCGGTTTCAAAAGCTACTGCAAACTTGATCAATATGAACACTGCGTGAACCAGCACGCTGGAGGTGTTGGACAAAACAATGGTGAAAGAGATCATTTCTGCGAAGAATTTGAAAGCAGGTTTCCTTGTGATCGCTGCATGTACAAGAGCTCTTCAAACCTATTTCTCTGTAAACATTACCATTTATGTAATGCTGCACTAGAAACTCCATCAATTCCTCAAACAACTATGATCATCAAGTCCGAGTTTAGCTTAGAACTAGGCAATTTGGATTCATCAGACTCAAAGTTGACTAGTAACTTTCATCCTGTCGACTGTTTATGCCAAAACCAATCTGAATGTGATGGTGGAAGCCACAAGACGATGATGCATGCTGCAGCTGAAGAAAACATCTGGTTTTATTGCCCTGAATGTTCTTACCGCACTAAACAGGCAAGATACTTGAAGCGCCACAAGCTGAAGCATGGTTCAGCCAAAAAAATCAACTGGTTCCAATGCTCCGAATGTTCATATAAATCCAACGAAACAAGCAAAGTGAAAAGACACCAGCTGACGCATGCCTCGGCTGAAGAAATCAACTGGATCCATTGCCCCAAATGTTCTCATCGAACTAAAGGAAAGAGTCATTTGAAAAGACACATGTTGACCCATGCGACATCTGAGGAAATCAACTGGTTTCATTGTACCGAGTGCTCGTATCGAGCCAAGGAAAAATGTTCATTGAAAAGGCACATGGTGACGCATGTCACAGCCGATTGCCCCAAATGTTCTTATCGAGCCAAAGGGGACAGCCTTTTGAAAAGACACATGCTAAGCCATGCTACATTTGACGAAATCGACTGGTTGCATTGTACCAAATGCCCGTATCGAACCAAGGACAGCAGTTTATTGAAAAGGCACATGGTGAAGCATGCGTCAGCCGAAGAAATCGACTGGTTCTCTTGCGCGAACTGCTCCTATCGGGGCAAGCGCAAAAGAGATTTGAAAAGGCACCTGTTGACGCACATCGTAGGCGAACACGGTGACTGGTTTCATTGCACCAGTTGTTCATATCGATCCAGGTCAAACGAAAATTTGAAAAGGCACATACTGACGCACGCCACGGCCGACAAAACCAACTGGTTTCCTTGCGACAAGTGTCCTTACCGAGCCAGACGTAAAACTCGCCTCAAGGATCACATGCTGACGCACGTCACAGCTGACTATTTGCATTGTACCGTGTGTGCTTTCCGCACTAAGCAGGCGAGCAACTTGAAGAATCACTTGCTGAGGCATGCCGCAGCCGAAGTTAAATGGTTCAGCTGCACCGAATGTTCGTATCGGACGAAACACAAAGGAACCTTCAACGTTCATCGCCTGACGCACGTGGCGACTGAAGAAATCGAATGGTTCCATTGCGCCAAATGTTCCTACCGGGTCAAAGTGAAGACTCATTTGAAAAGACACATGCTTACGCATGCGGCAGACGACGAAGTCGACTGGTTTCGTTGCAACCAGTGTTCTTATCGGACTAAGCAGAACGTAACGTTGAAGACGCACATGCTGACTCACGCTGCGGATGAAGAAATAAACTGGTTCAGTTGTACTCAGTGTTCTTATCGAGCCAAAATCAAGAAGAGCTTGAAAAAACACATGCTGACTCATCATGCCACGGCGGAAGAAATCGAATTGAAAGAAGAGAATCCTTGAGTTATACGCTGTGAACTGTAAAATACAATACGTTTCCATGATGAACTGAATTAAGGATTGAGTTTCAATACGTAGGTGAGTGTTCACATGTTGAATGAAGTAGATGGTGAACCCATAACGGGACTCATGTCCCCACTTCTCTCGGGAGCCTTTTAAAAAAACAAATGAGGTTGAATGCCCGGAAACATAATATCTGTGGTATTTTATTCATTGGACCACCTGTATAAAGTTATTAAAGTTACTCTAGTTACTTATGAGTAGGTCACTACAAAGTGAAGTACCTACCCCCAGCGCCCTCTACAAAATCCTACAACACAAGAACCTTCAAAGCCGTATGGAAGCGACAAATCTGATCAAATGTAAGTAAATATACAACATTCAAACCCGTCATTCTTTGATGTTATTATTGTTGCTGTTACCATCATTCGCTAGTAGATTTGCCTTTTCAAAGTGAACGTTCAAAATTTCAGGTTAGAATCTTCGGACGACACGTCACTTTGTTGCACGCAATGTTCGCATCGAACAGTTTGGCCGTTTCAACTGGACCATCACATCCAAAAGAACCACAAAAATGACTGGTACGCATTCGACCTATTCCATGCTGCTATGGAGCCAGAACAGTATTTTTGCACCAGTTGCGGTTCCAAAAGCCACCACAAGCTCGGTCTATATGAACACTGCGCAAGCCAGCACGCCGCACGAAGTGTTGAAGACGGTGATGGTAAAAAGGGTCAGTTCTGTAAAGAGTTTGCAATGTTCTCTTGTGTAAACTGCAAGTACAGAAGTAATTCGATTTTGACCGTTTGTAAACACCATGATTCATGTAAGATGACAACAACTCCTTGTCTCCATTGTTCGTACAAGAACAAGTTCAAACGGAATGTAAAAAGACACATGCTGCTAATGCATCCTACACCTCAAGAAACAGACTGGTTCCATTGCATTCAATGTTCCTATCGAGCCAGAGCAGAGAAGCATTTGAACCAGCACATGCAAATTCACGCAACAGTCGTACAAATCAACTGGTTCTGTTGCACCAAATGTAGTTTTTGCGCAAAACGCAAAGAAAACCTGAAAAGCCACATGCTGATCCACGCTGCACCTGAAGAAATCAATTGGGCCTATTGTTTCCAGTGTTCGTACCGTACCGGACACCGACTTGAAAAGGCACATCTTGTGTCATCACGCCACAGATCAAGAAATCTACTGGTTTCGTTGTTCCAAATGCTCTCACCGATTCATACGCATGGATCAACTGACGAGACACTTGTTGATCCATACTGCAGGCGAAGAAATCAACTGGTCGAATTGCATCGAATGTTCTTTCCGAACCAAACACAAAGCGTCTTTGAAAAAGCACATGCTGAGCGACGCCACAGTCAAGTGCGCTGAGTGTTCTTATCAAGCCAAAGGCAAGGAAAGCTTGAAGCTCCACATGTGGACTCACTCTTCAGCCACCAAAGACATTCATTGCACCAAGTGTACTTATCGAACGAACCGGAACGAACGGTTGAAAAGCCACATGATGACTCACACCACGGCTGAAGAGATTAAGTGGTTCTGTTGCAGTAAATGTTCTTATCGAGCCAAACGGAAGGGCCTATTAGATAGACACATGCTGACGCATGCTACAGCTACGCACGTTGAATGGTTCCAGTGCACCAAATGTCCTCTTCGTACTAAACGCAAAGATTCTTTGAAAAGGCACATACTGACTCACCGTCTTTGCTCTGATTATGGTGATTGAGAAGTGTAGCAATTCAAAAAATTCAAAACAATTCAATTTCTAAAGCCTAAAATAAACAAGGTACAAAAAAATTCGAGTTTAAATTTGGAATTTCGCGGGCGAGATGCAGGGAGCAATTCAGATACCTCCCATAACGGATATAAGGAGATACAAAAATATAGAAACCGGAATTCCGTAAGCGTCCTGTATTTCGGTTACCCCAAACTTTTTTTGATTCAATTTTGGCGGGTAATTCCGGACAGTTGGTGACACTGCTGTGATGCCAATGGAAATGTTTTACAGGAAACTGTATGGCAAGTTCAAAAGTTGGTTGGTTCAGTAGTTAGTTGGTTGGCTCTCCGCTAGGATCGCGCCGGTGGTACTAACGCCAAGAGGTGCTTATTCGTCTTTAAGCTGGGTCAGGTTCCAGATCAGAATCATATTATTTTTGTGTAATAATCGTACGTAGGTATATAGCGTATAAATCCGGTCCAAATACGGCTTGAAACTCTTATACCGATTCGTTACTTTTACTGTAAGGAGATCTCTACAAAATTGCACAAGCAACAATAAATGTTTCGAAGCTGTTAATTTGGAAGCAATAAAACTGTAAAATGTAAGTACAGTGGTTTAGTGAGTTAGTGAGTACCATTATTGTTGTTGTTATTACCATTCGTTAGTAAAATCTTCAATATGAACATTCACAATTTCAGGTTAGAATCTTTGGAAGACGAACCAATTTGTTGTACGCAGTGTTCGCATCGAACAGTTTGGCCGTTTCTACTCAACCATCACATCCAAAGGAACCACAAATATGACGTGTACTCAGCCGAACTATTCCATGCCATTGTGGAACCAGAACAGCATTTTTGCACCGCCTGTGGTTTCAAAACCCACAATAAGGTCGGTCGATATGAACACTGCAAAAACCAGCACGCGCGGAGTGTTGAAGATGAAGATGAAAAAGCTCAGTTCTATAGAAAGTTTGAGTTGTTTTCTTGTCGACGCTGCAAGTACAGAAGTCACTCAATTTTATTCCTTTGTGAACATCACGATTCGTGTAAGGTGACACTAAAAACTTCAATAGAAGCCGTTGCTCTAGTTCCTGTTGAAGTGATAAAATTTGAGAATACGTCAGAACCTGAAAATTCGGAAAGCCGTTTCAATTGTTTCTTTTGTTCGTACAAGAACGAACATGAACGAGACGTGGAAAGGCACATGCTGTCGCATACTACGGCTGAAAAAATCGACTGGTTCCATTGCACTCAATGTTCTTATCGAACCAAAGTGAAGAACTATTTGAACAAGCACATGCTGGTTCACGCCACAGGCAAAATCAACTGGATCCATTGCGCCAAATGTTCATACCGTGCGAAATCAAAAACTACTTTGAGACATCACATGTTGACCCACGCTTCTGCTGACGAAATCAAATGGACTGACTGCCCCAAATGTTCTTATCGATGCAAACTCAAGAAACAGTTGAAAAGACACATGCTGACGCATGCTGCAGTCGAAGAAATCAATTGGTTCCATTGCACCGAATGCTCGTTCCGAACCAAACGCAACCCACAATTGAAGACGCACATGTTGAAGCATGCCACAGATGAAGAAGTGGACTGGTTCCGCTGCGCTAAATGTCCTTATCGAGCCAAAGTCAAAAGAAATTTGAAGCTTCACATGTTGAATCACGCGTCGGACGAAGAAATGAATTGGTTCTATTGCACCAAATGTGATTATCATGCCAAACGTAAGGAGTATTTGAAAAAGCACATGCTAACGCATGCGACAGTTGACGAAGTTGACTGGTTTCCTTGCACCAAATGTTCTTATCGAGCCAAAGTCAAGGAAGAATTGAAAAGGCATCTGTTGCGAAAACATTCCACGGACGAAGAAGTTAAATGGTTCCAGTGCACCAAGTGTTCTTTCCAAACCAAACATAAAGCGCTGTATTTGAAAAAGCACATGCTAATGCATCATTCATGACAGAGCTCAATGTGCGCCAAATGTTCTTATCGAGTCGAAAACCAAGGAAATTCGAAAGCTTTGGAAATTGGATGTTTTACATGATCTGAAGTACTTCCTTCAGACTTCCTCTTATTAAATGTGTTTTGTCCGAGGACTTCTCTGTCAACTGTCAAGGCTGCAGGTGGCGACGGTCAAAAAACCGGCGCATGCTTTCCTCACATGAAGAGGACAGGAACTGCTACCCTATTGGTAGGCCTTTTTTTTTGATTCTCAACTTCTCTTGTAATAAAAAATTAACGACAAGTGAGTCTTATCATGTTGAATAGCTGCGCTTAGCTAGCACCTAGCTCCTCTCGGCACCATCGTTCGTATTCTACGTGCTATGCGACACACGGCGCGTCTTGCATTCAGCAAGCATTCCAACTAAACCAAGAAGCTTGTTTTCGAGGCAAAAATCCGTCCCCGGCGGGGATCGAACCCGCGACCTCTGGAGTAGTAGTCGACCGCGCTACCAGTCGGACGCAATTTGACGGCTTTCTGCATTAGAGCAAGCTATGGAAAAATTGTGCTGTGTTGGTATAGGAATGATACGATGACAAGGGGATGCCAGCCAGTTGTCTACACGTGCAATTTTTAATGTGACACCTTGACACCGTGTCAAGATATCATGTAGGTTACGCGAAAGTGAAGATTCTTGAGCACACGCCAAGAATCGTGAGTTTCTTTGGACTCTTTGGAGTGCTTTGCAGTGTGGACGATAAGGGACATCGTCTTCACTGGTTGGTGGGTCTCCGCCAAGGTTGTCAGGTCTTTGGCGGCTGCTAATGAATGATGTTGAAGATCGGCAGGATACTACTCGGATGGAAAGGCCCACCGCCCAAAAGGCTACACCTTCTGATGCACATCACTGGAGTAATGAGTAGGTACCTAGTACCTATTATACCTACTGCAACAGCAAGCAAGGTATGAAGACACTGCTGGCAGACAACAGTGTACCTACCTACTCACGCCCAAGTTATCTCGCATTCGTACAGTGAACTCCATAAATTATTGTCCCACTATCCATATTGTTCATCTAAAGAATAAGTTCCCTCTTGGGCAGTGGGTTTTTCCGTTTTAAATTCCATTTCTTCACGGCATCCCGGACTTTCGGCATAATGGGGATATATGGCGAAAACTACATGTAGAGGGCGACGTGTACCAATTCACCAAGTTTGACAGTTTTGACTTATACTAAATATAACCTCAAATTAGGACAAGTTCAAATTTAAGCGGTCTTATTGACTCTTGTTTCGTATTATTGTATAGTGCTCCCGTGCTCTCCGTGCTCATAGTGATTAGAGTAAGTAAAGGTGATTATGAGTTGAAATATTCGAATTTTTATTTCACTGTTTATTTACATTGCTTATTGCAGCAGTGAAATCGATCATTATGAATGTCCAATATGGGAAATGGACATTAGGAGAAATTAAAAATGAGTTATGAATACCAGGTGCTATTCTCCGAGGGAAAAAGAAAGAACTATTTAGCTCAGAGGTGAGAACTAAACCGGTTTAAGGGTTCACCTCATAGTTATTTTGTTGATGTTTAAGATTGATTGTCTATGACCGGAACCAAAATTTGGTGGAAGCGGTGTGAAATTTCACCGCTACTAATCAAGAGGTCCATAAAGTACCATTACTGCCACCGAGTATGTTCAAGGATGTGCATGGAGGAATGCGAATGAGTACATCAATATCAAAAATTGAAATTGAAAACTACTTGAAGACATTTAATCACAAGATCATACTAAAGGCGCATCACAGTGGCTTCATACAATATCTGAGATATGCAAGCTGTGACAATATTGGAACTTTTTTCACAAGTTCTTGTAGTGCTGCAATGAAAAAAAGCATTATTATACAACATAGCCGAGGTGTATATTGACAAGGAAAATGTAATAAAACAGTGCCAGTGTGAGTATGCACCGCTGGGGAGGGCCCATTGGCACATTATGCAAGCATATCATAGCAGTGCTATTAGCCATCGCATCATTAGTTGAAACTGGCTTGGTAAACGTCGCCCTCACCTGTACATCAGCACTGCAATCCTTCCATGCTAAAAAAAAAGTTTAACAACAGTCCCGTCAAAACCACAAATTTAAAACCTGGTGGCAAAAAGTCACTAGACTTCGACTTCGAAAATGAAACGAGCCAGTGGCACTACGAAAGATCATTCAGGATTACCTCGACTAGTTTCAAGACTGTGTTCTGCAACCAAGCGATGTAATAAAAAGAAATTACCTATGCCAATCCATCTTGAATAAAAAGAGGTTTTCAACTAAAGCAGCGCAGCATGGACAGAAACATGAACAAACAGCGTTGAAACTATATGAATAGTGCACCGGAGCAAAAACAATAGACCACACTCAAGTCAGTGTGGTCTGGTGGTGATGAAAAATTTCCCTTATCTTGTTGCTAGCTCGAATGCCTTAGTGGACAATGATGGTGTAGTAGAGGTGGAATGTCCATATGTAAGCCGATATAGAGAAATTTCACCAACACTGCCATATTTGACTCTACACAACTCAGAGTTGCATTTGAAAGAAAATCATACATACTACCATCAGGTAATGGGTCAAATGTGGGCCACGAAGAGGCAATATTGCGATTTTGTGATATACACATTCTGTGATTTAAAAATTATACGTACCTATACCCACCCCGTAATCAGAATTTTATTGACGATATGAATATCAGATTGATGGCTTTTTATCACGCTTACTTTCTCACAGCATTGAAAGAAAAAATATATGTACAAGAATTATGAATATATGCAATAAAATAATACACAAAAAAGTACCCCATGTGATTTTTATTATACAGAGGGGTGCACGAAAAATACCCACCGCTGTTGGATCCGAATTCTTATAAAGATCCAGTGGCATGAATAACTAGCAGACCAACAACAATCAAATTCATTAATTTTTTAAACTATTTTGGCAGATGGTTCAAGAAATTGTGTAGTGTAATACATCTTTAACAATAAAAATGTGTTTAGACCAAGTGCAATAACAAAAATTTGCGTCCTCTAATTAACCACATTTCGACAAAAATTACATAACATGCAACAAATATAGAAAATATGTCCACCAAGCACAATGAAGCTCTCATCTAGTGGTTGACACAAGATTTTGTATGTTTTAGTCATGCCAATGATTCTCTCTATATGTATGCGCTTATTCGCGATCTTTCGATCCTTGAGTAACAGCATATGCGGCAACTGATTTCGCCCTTTCGAAAACGTTGGAATATTCACGGTAATATCCCGGTATGCAAACATATTATCTTGCACATTGAATCCTCTGTCGCCTAAAAGTGAATCTCCAGGTTTCATGATTTCGGGTAATTTACTTCGCTCCACGATTTGCCTATCACTTGTCGCACCTCCAAAAGCGTGGGATGTGCATGTTACTAATCCTCCTGGAGAACTCCCTACTGAAACCTTCAATGTGGTTCTATTCTTATATGTTGAAAATGTTGCTTGCTGATCTTTTAGCTCTGAAGGCTTCTCGATAGGAACTTCTGTGTCATCAATAATTATGCGTGTAGTGGGATAAGACTCCTTAAATGCATGCGGCATATAACATTCGATTAAATCTCGACTTGGCCATATCTCTAGATCACTCCACTGACGGGCCATGAAATTAATAAATGTTACAAAAATATTGGTCACAGCCGTTGTGCTTATATCAAATAAGTAAGCAAGTTCAAAATGGGGTGTGTTCCTTCGGAGTTTTATAAGTGTTAATAAAAATTGATTTTCCAAGCTTAGAGCTTTTTCTTGCCCCCAACAGTATTTCAAGTTGAAGCGATGTGGTCCTAAAGTGGTTAACACAAACTGAAATTTTGAATAGCTTTCCAAACCAGTGTAATAGTGTAAGGTTTTATCATCATTCATCATTCGCTCAATGCTTAGAACCGACGGCGACGGTTTGATGCTACATTGAATTCCAACAGTGTTATATGATGGTGCAGTTTCCAAACACTCCTCAAGTTCAGGTTTCTCAGCTTTCACTGTTATTTCCCCTGCAATATTGTCGATGTCATCCATTAGCTGCTTTGCTGTGGAATCGTTACTTTCATCTTCAAATAAAAGACTCAAATTCTTCCTTGATGCCATTTTTTTTCTTACTGATTTCGGAACTTTCCGTCTTCGAGAGGTTTCATCGGCACAGTAAAATATGGTGGGAACGGCACACGACTTCAAGATTTTTCTGCTGTACGTCATATCTACAACAAATTTTTATGAACTAAGCAATTATAATAATACCTCTCTAATCTACCTGTATGTTTGCTGGTTCTGGGGTAATCAGATGCTTGAAAATGTTTATAGCATACGAATGTTCGTTTGGTTAGATTCAGCTTTGGATTCGCTACAGCCGACACCCATAAATGTCGTATTTGCGGATTTTTTGGAAACATATGGCCATTTGTCCCGCTACACCCAGGAACACAACATTTCAAAACCATTGTTGATTTTTCTTCAATAATAAAACACTAAAATAACCTGACGCCGTCTCAGCTGCACCGACCGAATGACACGTGAAAGTTGAGGTTACGTGCTGGTTTTTGACAGAGGATGAGGAGTGAATGGTACACGAGCGCTCGTAGTTCGTCATCGGACCGCTATATATCCCCATTTTCTCAGAGGCCGGCAAAAACCCAATAGCCTTGGCGGAGACCCACCTCAACCAGTGAAGACAATAATGCCTCTTATCGTCCACACTGCAAATCACTTCAACAATTCCTCGCATACCTATTCTCGAAAATTTTCACTTTCGCGTACATGATTCCCCGCGAGACGGTGACAATTTCACATTGAAAATTGCACATGAAGTGACATGAAGACAGGCTAGCTGCCAACAAAGTCATCAACGTGCCATTCGTATCAACGCAATTAATTTTTTCCATAGCTTGCTCTAATGCAGAAAGCCATGAAATTGATTATAATTATGCGTGAACATGTTGCAACAATAAATTGCAAGTATACGAACACTCGAAACAAACGCACTGCCATTGATTTCCAACAATTCAACACTTTTGTACGAATGTGAACAATACGAGAATACAAGTTTTTCGACTAGACAAGACTAGCGGCAAGCCCAGATACTCAAAGAGATACTCATATTATTTTGGAACAACTCAAAGTACCTATCGGTTAGTTTCGACCAACGTTTCGACCAACACACTTACAGGAAACTGCAAGCTTGAGACTGAGAGTCAGATGGTTATCCGCTAGGATCGCGCTGCGCGCTGGTGGTGCTGGTGCTGGTGCTACGTGCTAACGTCAAATGCTTCTTTCGTCGATAGCAGTTGAACTGTAAGATGTAAGTATACCTACCTAGGAAATAATGTTACAAAAGCAGACGTTATTTAATTCTATTATTGTTGTTATAACGTTATTAGATGGCTCTCTTCAATATGAACGTTCAAAATTTCAGGTTAGAATCTTTGGAAGACGACTTGCCACTTTGTTGTACACAATGTTCGCATCGAACAGTTTGGCCGTTTCAACTCGAGCATCACATCCACAGGAACCACAAAAATGACGTATTATATGCAGCCGGACTATTCCATGCCGTTGTGGAACCAGAACAGTATTTTTGTGCCTCCTGCTGTTTCAAAACCCACAATAAGGTCGGTGGATATAAACACTGCGTAAACCAGCACGCGGGAAGTATTGACGGTAGTGAAAAGAGTCAGTCTTGTGAAGAGTTTGAAATGTTCCTTTGTGAACACTGCAAGAACAGGAGCCACTCAATTTTATCCTTCCGTAAACACCACGATTCATGTAAGGTGAAACAAAAAACTCGAAGAACAGGTGCCGTTGCGTTAGCTACTGCAATTATTGAAACTGAGAATAAGATACAATCAGAAGATGGGATCAGGTATTTTTGTTGTTCTTATTGTTCGTACAAAAACAAACGCAAACAGGAATTAAAAAGGCACAATATGGTGAACCATGCCGCAGCTGGAGAAATCGAATGGTTCCATTGCACTCAATGTAGCTATCGAGCCAGAGCTAAAAAATATTTAAACGAACACACGCTTATCCACGCCCCAATCGAAGAAATCGACTGGTTCTATTGCGGCGAGTGTTCGTATCGGGCCAGAAAAAGGTGTACTCTGAAAAATCACTTGTTGACTCACGCCGCTGCCGACGAAATCGTGTGGACCCATTGCTCCGAATGTTCTTACCGATGCAAACTGAAGAAACAGCTGAAAAGACACATGCTGACGCACGCCGCAGTCGAAGAAGTCGATTGGGTTCAATGCACCGAATGTTCTTATCAAACCAAACACAAAAGGTATCTGAAAACGCACATGCTAAAGCATGCGACAGATGAAGAAGCCAACTGGTTCCATTGCACCGAATGTTCATATCGAGCCAAAGACAAGAGGAACCTGAAGCTCCACGTTATCACTCATGTTTCAGCCGACGACATCAACTGGTTTCATTGCACCACATGTTCGTATCGAGCCAAACGTAAAGGGTACTTGAGGAGGCATGTATGTCCTCCTAACCCATGCCGCAGTTGACGAAGTTGACTGGTTTCATTTTAGAATAGAATAGAATAATTGTTCATTACAGAGGTAAAGTTAATTCATTGTAGCTAATTTATACAGTGTAACTATGTAGATAATATATATGGAACCATGCAAAAAATAAATGTTGAAAATCTAGGCTTGGCCTGTATGTGGTTTAAAACAGCAGTCATAATTATACGTACCGCATTGATGAACTGATCAAGAGCGCGCCGAGTTTTTTTTGACAGATAATTTTTCCACGCATGCGCCTTGCGTTGTTCCAAAGTACGCAATGTTCGCATCGAGAGCACTGCAAAGAGAGAGATTAGGTCGCTGTAATCATAATTTAATCAGAACCAAGGTTGAAATCAATTTTAGAACACCGACAAAGGCTGTAATAAACATACTTGGTTTAGATTAGCAATGGGATGCAGCTGTTAGCTGTCACTTCCACATCTCGAGTACCTAATCTAGACCATTCGTTGAATAGTTCGGAGCTCGGATCATCTAGCATCACGTTAGCAGATATCTGTCTGCTAGCTCGGAGATGATTTTCAAACCAACCCGCTAGTTGATAATTTTCACGATTTTCAAAGCAGTAGAGTGACTCATTCCAACCGAAGAATGTAAGTAATTTTGTATGATTCTTCGTAGGTCTTATCGGTGGTCGTTGAAACTTTTTTAGGTTAGAATCGCCTCAGGAAGGAGCAACGCTTTGTTGTACACAATGTTCGCATCAAACAGTGTGGTCGTTTCAACTTGACAATCACATCCAAAGGAACCACAGAGATGAAATGTATGCAGTCAAACTATTTCATGCCATACTGGAACCAGAACAACATATTTGCGGCGGCTGTAATTACAAAAGCTACTACAGTCTAGGTCGATTTGAACACTGTCTTAGTCAGCACCCTAACAAAGTTGAGGATTCTGGTGGAAGGGATCAGTCCTGTGAACGGATTGGGAGTTTTGCTTGTGAGCACTGCACGTTCAAAAGCCATTCAAGCTTATCTTTCTGTAAACACTATCATTCCTGTGAAGTCCTCCCAAAAGCCAACAGCATTCCCCTAATCAGGATTAAATCCGAATTTAGTATTAAACCAGAAACTTTGAATTTGGGCGGTTCAAAGTTGAAGAGCGGTTTTCATTGTGTTCATTGTTCGTACACAACTAAGCGTAAAAACCACTTGAAGAGCCACATGATGGACGTGCATACTCCAAATGAAGAAGTCAACTGGAGTCATTGTCCCAAGTGTTCTTACCGCGCCAAACGGTCTAGCACCTTGAAGTTCCACATGCTATATAGACATGTCCCAGAAAAAGACATCAAGTGGATTCATTGTCCCGAATGTTCATTCCGTACCAAACGAAAAAACACCTTGAACAGGCACATGCTGACGCATGCTGCGGCTGAAGAAATCGACTGGTTCCATTGCACCCAATGTTCATATCGAGCCAAAGAAAAGAAACTTGTAACCAGGCACATGCTGACTCACGCCACCGTTGAACAGATCAACTGGTTGTGTTGCGGGAAATGTTCTTACCGAGCCAAACGCAAGGAAAATCTGAAACAGCACATGCTGACGCATGCTTCAGTTGAAGAAATCAACTGGTTTCATTGCACTCAGTGTTCCTATCGGGCCAAAACAAAGAAGCATGTGAGCGATCACATGCTGATTCACGTTCCAGTTGAACAGATCCACTGGTTCGATTGCGGTAAATGTTCTTATCGAGCCAAACGCAAGGAGCATTTGAAAACGCACATGTTGACACATGCATCGGTTGAAGAAATCGACTGGTTTAATTGCACGAAATGTTCTTATCGAGCCAAATATAAAGCATCTGTGAAAAGACATGCTAACTCTAGCTCATGCCGCAGTTGAATGCACCGAATGTTATTCATATCGGGTCAATGGGAAGAAGACTTGACTCCTTTCCAAGGATCTGTTGACTCGTTAATGCCCCAGTCTCGGCTAACTGAAGAAATTTGCTGTGTCCGTGTTGCAAATGTTCAGAGGAAAAATTTGATCGATTTGAGCCCTACCTGTTTCAGAGCATTTGGTGCCGCAATGAGTGATGAAAAAACTACTGTTATGACAAACTACATACATTTTAATAGAAGTGTATAGGTACTTATATTTATTTTTAAAACTGTTCAAGATAGGGGAACAAGACAAACATTACTGTATCCGATATGAACAATAAAGAAGTAGGTAGGTATGTAGAAGATTATCCTCGAGACTATCTCTGGCAAGAAATCGCTAATTATGACTTTCAAAAAGATGACCGATGAGTTGATGACCTCTCTAAACAGTTACCATCAGTGGCGCCATCACTCGGTATCGGTAAACCAAATAACAGTTAGGTACGCTCTCGGCAAAAACAAACCTCTTGCAGTAGAAGCGTTGTTAGAGGAATAAACTCCTGTAACCCATTTCAGGCGATGAAGCTATAACATGTAAGTACTTGAAAATATCAGCTATTTGTCCATTGATGCATAAGCGTAATAGTTTGTGAAGTGAAATTTGAAAATTTTAGGTTAGAAACATCGGAAGCGGATGCGACGATTTGTTGTACGCAATGTTCGCATCAAACAGTTTGGCCGTTTCAACTCGACGATCACCTCAGAAGGAATCACAAAAATGCATACGCACCTGGACTATTCCATACCATCGTGGAACCAGAACAGTACCTTTGCGTCACCTGCGGTTTCAAAAGCTACTTCAAAGTTGATCTATATGAACACTGCCTTAAGCAGCACGCGATAAGCATTAGCGACAGTAATGGTGAAACAGGCCAGTTCTGCGAAAAGTTTAAAAAGTCCTTTTGTGCTAACTGCATGTACAGAAGCCATTCAAGTTTACATCTCTGCAAACATCACCACTCGTGTGATGTGTCGCCAAAAACTCCAGGAGTAGATGCTATTCATCTTGTCACTATAAGCATCAAGTCTGAGTCTGGTGTAGAAGAAAGCAATTTGAATTCAGCAGACTCAGAGTTGACTGGTGATCATGCTCATGTCAATTTCGAATGTAATGTAAAAAACCAAGAGCTTATGCATCATGCTCCAGCGAAAGAAATAATCCAGTTATATTGCAACGAATGTTCTTACCGCACCAAACGAAAAGGGGACTTGAAGAGGCACATGTTAAGGCATGCCGTGGCTGAAGAAATCAACTGGCACCATTGCATCACATGTTCTTATAAAACTAGAGAGAAGAGTCGTTTGAAAACCCACATGCTGGTACATGCCGCGGCCGAAGAAGTAAACTGGTTCTATTGCACCATTTGTCCACATCGAACCAAACTGAGCTCCAACTTGAAAAGACACATGCTGATGCATGCCGCGCCTGCAGAAATCAACTGGCTCCCCTGCGACCAGTGTCCCTACCGAGCCAAAAGTAAACCGCACCTGAAGAATCACATGCTGACGCACGCCGCAGCCGACGAAATCAACTGGTTCCGTTGCACCGAATGTTCGTACAGGACCAAGCAGAACGGACCGTTGAAGTTGCACATGCTGACGCACGCCGCGGATGAAGACATCGTCTGGATTCAGTGCCCCGAATGTCCCTACCGCACCAAACAGGAGAGGTACTTGAAGAACCACATGCTGAAGCACGCAGCGGCGGAAGAAATTAATTGGTTCCATTGCGCCGAATGTCCGTACAAATCTGCCGACAACGGCAGATTGAAAAGACACATGCTGACGCATGCCGCACCCGAACAGGTCGATTGGTTCTGTTGCACGGAATGTCCTTTCCGGACCAAACGAAAAACGAATCTGAAGAATCACATGGTGACGCACGCTGCGGACGAAGAAATCGAGTGGTTCCCTTGCTTGGTTCCTTGGTGCGCGTACAGAGCTAAAATCAAGCAGAGGCTGGCGAAGCACATGGTGACTCATCACGCGCCGGCTGTATCTGAAAACTTGAATTGAGAACAAATCTGAAAGTCTCCCCGACACGTTAACTTGGTCATTCTTCCCCAAACCTTCCATTGGATTCAAGTCAGAGCTCTACGAAGACCATGGCAGCAAATTGATTTCTTGTTCTTCCATGTATTCACGGACAATTCTTGCTCGATGCACTGGACAGTAAAGTTATCTTGTTGGAAAGTAGAACTATTTCCAAAAAGTGGTCGGACGGAAGGCAATAGAATTTCTCCCAAAATTCTTCGATACACCAGGCCAGTCAGCCTCTCATCTATGATGGTGCATACACCTGGGTCCTTAAAGCTGATTCATGTCCGAGCGTTTTCAGAAAAGTGGCCTGCTTTGTTAGTTTTTCTGGTATATGTCGGGTTGTATCTCTCTCCTGTGGGGCGGTAAACCCTCAAGGTCCCATTAGCGTATGATTGAAAGGTTTTCTCGTCAGAGAAAACCACATTCTCCCAGACGTTGGGGTTTTGTTGTAGGTGCTCTTGGCCGAACAAGAGCCTTCGCTGCTTGTTCGCTTCAGTTGAGAAAATTTCATTTGCGGCACAGCGGCTTGTTGAGTCTGATTGACGAATTCCTTGCCAATCGGTACTGCAAGATCCTGGGAATCCTGTTTCTTCCCTAGCTCTAATTCCTGTCTGGAATGGATTAGCTCGAAGAAAAATCACCAGGTTGTGGCCTTTGTTGATCGGTGGTCACTTTTTTTTGGACCGGTTCCTGCTTGTCTCACATTGATCCCCCATTGCGGATTTTATTTTTGGCAAGTTGCACTGTGCTCTTGTTGATGCCGATTTTGCGGGCAATTGTTCTGATGCTGACACAGTCGTTCAGTCTCGTTTGGATTACAGCTTTTTGGGCTTCGTTCAGCTGTGGCATTTTTGTCGATGCTTGTATTAACGATGTACGCCAGTGTCATCAGAAGTTTGTTTGAATTTGTGGTCTTCATGGAATTTGTTATTAGATTCCAATTCAATCTGCAAAATTGGCTGTATTAGTTTTCTAAGAAGCTGATGGTACTTGCTCTTCCAAGTGTCCACTTATATCCTTGAGTGTATGATGTTCGTGAAAAATGGACTTGTTTACTAGCACGACTCGTTCTCATAACACCCGAAACAATGTAATGATGCCAAGGGCGGAAGAGGCGCGGCCAGGCGGAAGGGCGGGGCTTTCAGGCTCTGGCGGAAGCGCGTTCTTTATGGTGGTGGTGGGACCCGAGGTCCAGCTGGCGGACGTTGTCCGCTCGGCGGATGGTTCGGAAAGGTGGCCCCAAGAGGGGCCGATGCTTTGGCCCTGAAATGGTTTGGCGAAGATAGTCATGGATGGGAAGCATCAGGGCGAAGGCCGTCTGCGGACGTGCAGTGCGAAGTCGATGCGGCGATGTGTGTCGTCTCAGGAGAAGTTCTTAGATGATAATTTTAATATGTAACTTGTGACCGTTTCTATGTTTTACTGTATGCTCTGTTGTGGTTTTTTTACTCATTTTCATTTATTGCCTTTCTATATTTTTTAGTATATACTTATTTATATTTATTGATACGTTCGATGCCTTTGTGTACAATTTATTACGAACAAATAAAGAATCTATCCTATCTATCTATCTATCTATCAAAACAGGATGAAAGATGAATTTTCAATGCGAAGAAAAGAGATGGAATGCTGACATAATTGGAAAGTTTCAACATGATTTCAACGCGCGTCTCTGTCAAGTGCACGGTTCGTTTCTCAATAATTGTCAACGCATTGCGGTCATCGCAAACATCCTGCCAACATCAGGAGCCGAAATTTGGGAGAGTTCACTTCTATCACAAATATAAACTCTTGCTGTCGGTTTTGCCATGAGAAAAATTGAACCACAAAATAGCTACGACGTTTAAATTCTCTCCCAAAAAAAGTTGATGGGTTCCTTTCCTCATAGCCGAAGTGTGAATTAGGAATATTTGAGTCAATTTTATATAAGCCTTCTACTCGAGAATCATCGACTTCAGCACGCCAACGGCGTGCTATACCAATAGAGCGATTGCATGTGGGGGGCGCTTGCGACGCCGTTTGCCACCTGGGGATTTGAGGTTTATAAATTGGTATTGCAAATCGCCAAATCCTGTGTCATAACTGTCAATCGCGTGATTTTGGCACTTGAATAAATTAACATTTATTTCGCCACACCAATTGACCTTTCCAATTTTAGGAGATAGAAAGTACATGGTTTTTCGAGGTCACCTTTGACGTTTTGACGTTTATGACGTTCGGACGTTTCGTTTCTGACTTTTGCGGGAATTTCGAATCGGTTAGCTATACTGTTCCCATTATCATGTGGGGAAAGTCACTAGAGCCCATAAGGGAGTTTTTAATGGACGAAGTAATAGAGTTTTTTCGTAGTAAGATGCACGTGTCTGGTGCAGCGCGATCCCTGGTGGTGCTGGTGCAGCCACACTTCCATCAAGTTTGGGTCTTTCGTGAACCGGTGCATGGTTATGCCAGGTGTATTCGTCTTATTCTCGCACTCGCATAGAGCGACACAACACCCTTGAACCATTTCTGCAAGTATCTTTTCAGTTTTTCACTACATATAACACACTTATTGGTAAGAACGAGGGTAAGAACAAGTGAAATCATGAAATCCATGCTGAAATCAAATAAATACACGACAGAGCGCTTGTCAGATTCGAAAAATTTCCCATTGTCAGAAACGAAATGTCATATCTCAAGAAACATAGGACGCTTTCCAATAACTGCGACAAGACGGATACACAATGTCAAAGTGCACTTGCCAGCTCAATTCTAAACTCAGCCTCGTCAATGTTTCGATTGTGTCGACATGTGGTGCTATTACTGCTATTGGAACGCTAGCTGTGTCAAATTGTGTCGAATTGTGTCCTTATACGCCTTATTGGGAAGCGCCCAATGACCTCGATTAACCGTATCTTATACGCATGACGTCACAGTAAAGAGAGACAACGGAAAATTGGAGACCTCAATTGACCTTTCCAATTTTAGGAGATAGAAAGTACATGGTTTTTCGAGGTCACCTTTGACGTTTTGACGTTTGGACGTTTCGTTTCTGACTTTTGCGGGAATTTTGAATCGGTTAGCTATACTGTTCCCATTATCATGTGGGGAAAGTCACTAGAGCCCATAAGGGAGTTTTTAATGGACGAAGTAATAGAGTTTTTTCGTAGTAAGATCCACGTGTCTGGTGCAGCGTGATCCCCGCTGGTGCTGGTGCAGCCACACTTCCATCAAGTTAGGGTCTTTCGTGAACCGGTGCATGGTTATGCCGGATGTAGGTATTCATCTTATTCTCGCACTCGCATAGAGCGATACAACACCCTTGAACCATTTCTATAAGTATCTTCTCAGTTTCCCACTACATTATAACACACTTATTGGTAAGAACGAGGGTAAGAACAAGTGAAATCATGAAATCCATGTTGAAATCAAATAAATACACGACAGAGCCCTTGTCAGATTCGAAAAGTTTCCCATTTGTCAGAAACGAAATGTCATATCTCAAGAAACATAGGGCGCTTTCCAATAACTGCGACAAGACGGATACACAATGTCAAAGTGCACTTGCCAGCTCAATTCCAAACTCAGCCTCGCCAATGTTTCGATTGTGTCGACATGTGGTGCTATTACTGCTATTGGAACGCTAGCTGTGTCAAATTGTGTTCATATGTGTCGAATTGTGCCCTTATACGCCTTATTGGGAAGCGCTCAATGACCTCGATTAACCGTATCTTATACGCATGACGTCACAGTAAAGAGAGACAACGGAAAATTGGAGACCTCAATTGCCCGCTGTCATTAGTTCTCTTCTCATCTTTCTATATTGTCGACTCTGAAAAATGCTCTATAAATGTTGTGTGCCACACCGCGCTCAAAATTCAACAAAACAGAAATGGCATAAAATTCCACAAGTTCTACACCAATGAAGCTCTGAAGAAGCGATGGGCCGTTGTTCGACTTTTATTTGCAATTTGCAAAACATAAACAAACGAAATTATTGGATAATCTGGATCTGGCGCAAGCGCGTTGTGCCACCGAACCAAAGCCACCAAGTGGCGACAAGCTGAACCAACATCATGCAATTGCCGTCCAAGAACGTCGCTACAACATTCCAAAAAAATGATGACGTCGGAGGTACTTTTTTTTAAACCCTACTTTACATGCTCTTGACGTCTTGACAAAACATTTAAAGGTATTCAGCCTTCTAGTTAGTAGAACAGTAGAACACTTCTAGGCAACCAAGGTCTAGGCGACTTCCAGTGGCGCCGTCAGTCTGTCACTCGATAAACTATTAAATCACGAACACGCCCTCTGCAATCTGCAGAAATCTAGAAGCTAGAAGTAGCCAGGAGCCTGAAGTGGGTTAAACTCCTTTCCATTCATCCCATTCTAGGCGATAAAAGCTACTGTGCAATGTGAGTATTTCTCATAAATCATTTGTTCATTGAGTTCATTATTGATTCGTTCTTTTAAAAAATAATAGCACTTTGAGTGAAAGTTGAAAATTTTAGGTTAGAATCGTCGGAAGTGGACGCGACGATTTGTTGTACGCAATGTTCACATCGAACAGTTTGGGTAAACGCAGACGAACTATTCCATGCTATCGTGGAACCAGGACAGTATTGTTGCATCACCTGCGGTTTCAAAAGCCACCACAAACTCGACAGATATGAACACTGCTTGAACCAGCACGCGAAAAGTGTTGAAGACAATAGTGGTGGAAGAGGTCAGTTCTGCAAAGAGTTTGCAAATTTTCGTTGTGATCACTGCAAGTACAGAAGCTATTCGAGCTTATGTTTCTGTAAACATCACCACATATGTGATGTGACTCTAAAAATGCCAGATACCATTTATCAAACCATTACAAGCGTGAATAGCTGCTTGGCCATAGCTGAAAAAACCGACTGGTTCCATTGCGCCAGTTGTTCATATCAATCTAGGAAAAGCAGCAACTTGAAAAAGCACATGCTAACGCATGCCGTGGCTGAAGAAATC
Source organism: Anaspis maculata (assembly GCA_949128115.1). NCBI lineage: Eukaryota > Metazoa > Arthropoda > Insecta > Coleoptera > Scraptiidae > Anaspis > Anaspis maculata. Next base: position 85,337,347 of record OX421964.1, on the reverse strand, counting down.
AACTGGATCCATTGCGACAAATGTACTTACCGAGCCAAAGAAAAGAGTTGCTTGAAGATGCACATGCTTACCCATGCTACATTCAATGAAATCGATTGGTTACCTTGCACCAAATGTTCGTACCGTGCCAAGAAAAAATGCACACTGAAAAGACACATGCTGACGCATACTGTCGCCGGAGAGGTCGAAATGACTCATTGCACTGAATGTTCCTACCGCACCAAACAGGCACGATACTTGACGAAACACATGCTGAAGCATGCCACAGCTGAAAACACGAATTGGTTCTGTTGTTCTCAATGTTCATATCGATCCAAAATAAGTAGCAATTTGAAAAGGCACAGTGTGCTAATGCATAGTGTGGCCGAAAAAACCAACTGGCTTCCTTGCGGTGAATGTTCTTACCGAGCCAAATGTAAATCAAATTTGAAGAGTCACATGCTGACGCACGCCACAACCGACTATTTGCATTGCTCCAAATGTTCTTTCCGCACCAAACAGCCAAGCGAATTGAAAAGACACATGCTGACGCATGCCGCGGACAAGAAAGTCGTCTGGATACACTGCCTCAAATGTTCTTATCGAACCAAGGAGAACAGTTCAATGAAGAGACACATGCTGACGCATGCTGCTGCCGAACAAATCGACTGGTTGTATTGCGCGAAATGTTCCTATCGGGCCAAGCTCAAGGCACATTTGAAAAGCCACATGCTCAGGATACATACTACGGCTGAAGAAATCGCCTGGTTCTGTTGCGCCTCCTGTTCGTTCAGATGCAAAACAAGTGGAGACTTGAAAAGACACATGTTGATACATGCCACGGCCGAAGAAACCGACTGGTTCTTTTGCGAGAAATGCTGTTACCGAGCCAAAAGTAAACCACGTCTGAAGAAGCACATGCTGACGCATGCTGCAGGCGGCGAAGTCTACCGGTACCGTTGCGCTCAGTGCTCTTTTCGAGCCAAATTCAAGGAGAGTTTAGACAAGCACATGCTGATTTGTTATGCCCCGGCTGTAGCTCGAGCAGTTATTGAAGTGAAAAAAGAAGATCCGTGAGACGTCACAAGCTGCAGCTGCAAACTGTCCAATACACGCATCAGTAACTTTTTTCAAGTGTAGGTAGGTAGGTACCGAGGTAGGTCCCTACTCTTAGATGATAAAATGTTCAATTCATTGAAATTTTGGTGACGATTTTTGAAAGTTGATTATGTTCACTGATTAAACGTTTTGGGCTTTTTGTTGTTGTACCTAGGTACCTACAGCATTTTCATTCACTGACTTACCTCACGACTTATCTGGATCGATGACGAGGAATCCAAGAGAGTTGACTTACCTAATTCAGAGAGAAGGATTAGTGCACGTTATGAGTTTTGCCCAGAAACTATTTTCAATAGCTATTGACTGGACGATTTTTACATTGTTAGACGCTTTCCCCAATCAATCAGTCTAATCAGCTCCCGTTTTTCTTTCCAATTTCTTGCAATTTCCCATCTTCACGTGAGTTTTGTGACCATCAAGGAAACGTGATTGAAGCTAAGGCTATAAAACATGAGAACTACAACTGCTACTTTGCGCCTTTTCTTGCAGAGAGTTTCATCTTGACAGCATAAAACAAAGGAGTACTTCAAGCGGGGTCTCGCAACATTTTTGGCTTGGTCCATTCGCTTCACGCCAATCAGGCCAATACCAATCTTGTGGTAAGCTGCATTGCGGATTTCCTAGCGTGGTCTGCATCGGGATGAATGAGTTGGCCATCTCTTCAATAACCCTTTCAATAATCGAACTTCGAGTTCAAAACACCACACTAATAGATGATAAGGAATTTTTGATTATTACTAATTAAATTCAAGTGGATTTCCACCGGCCAGAGCAAATGTCTTCGCCGTTCAAGCGGCGTTAATTGCAAATTCAACTACTTTGTTTCATCACGCGTAACTCACTCAAACATTCACCTTTCGCGTATAAATACTGGAAAATTAACGGCAGGGCAGAGCTGGACTGGCCCAATCGGTCCAAGTATCAAGAACGAACCGAAGCAGAAAACGACGTAACATGTTGTGTTTTCGTTGGGCCACCCTGTATGACATCTGATGAAACGAACAGAGCGAACAACGTTGGAAAAGACGGAGTCGTCGTAAAAGCCGACGTCGCAACTACGTTGCACAAGCCGACGTCGACATCGCACCAACGTCGGTGACTCGACTTAAGCAGACCTGGCCTGGCTTTATTAGGTCGTGAATCGACGTCGGGCCGACGTTGCCACTCATGACCAAATCAGATTAGGTCGCAGGGCCGACGTTGTACCCACGTCGGTAAGGCGACTTGGGCCGATCATTAGGTCGGCATCCGACGTTGTGCGGTACGACGTCGGTGCACGGAATGGTATAGGCTGTCTGATTTCTACATGATTCTAGTGGGCTGCGATTCAGGCCGCGATCAGCCGATGGCGACCAGAAACACGTACAGCCCACTAGAATCATGTTGAAATCAGACAGCCTATTCACCTTATTCGAAATTCCTCTGCCATCTTTTGACGATATGTTGAAGTGGAGATATCTGGGGGGATTGAGTCCCAAACCAAAATGCACCAGATTTTCTCATGTCAACTTTATTTATAATGTCAACACAACAAAAGCGCGCCCGTCGCCAGTGACATAGAAACAAAATGATATTTATCATCACTATGGTATTATTCAGGTGTTTGTAATTTTTGGTTTCTTCAGTCATTCTGATGTCATTCTCCAGTGGAATGGCTCTCCAGTGCTTGAATCAACTTGGATGGTGCGATGTACCCTTATGAAACGCTGAAGTGGTGCGATGTGCAAGCCAGCAAGACGACGGACCTTGACAGTTTATCGTCGTATCTTTTCTTCCCCGATGTAATGAAGTGTACGCCGCAAATCTTGTGGCATTTTGTAGGCTGGCATGAGTCCTTTTCATAACTCCTTTTTCTACGCGCTTTACCCAGACCTCTCACTTCTTTCGTCTTTGGTGAACGCGTGAATTGAAACATTTCGACTTTCGGCTGTGTCCGACTTGCAGCTAGGTCCTTGAGCCAGGTACACAGCACCTTGTATACCCCTTTGCTAATTGCGACTTCCCACCATTGGTAGGTCGGTATTTATTCACAACATGGATTAACAAATCAAACTCAGTAATTTAGCAGTAGCCAAACGATAACATTAACCGGTTACAACAGCAGCAGCAATAACAAGACAAAATAACGAAGATGAGAGAAAATTCGGAAAGCTGCGTGTACTTGGAACGTAAACGATCCCTGCTCGTAATGACAAATTCAAATACGACACTTGACTGGAAGAAGTCGAACTGACCAACTGACATCTATGCAGTATAGTAGTTATCTACTTTACCTACGCTGTGGGGACCCGTTTCCCATGATGCATTTAATTTACGAATAAGGTGAATAACAATCCAACCAAAATTGCAGCAAATCCGACGTCGCAACTGGTGAAAATTTAGTCGGTGGTTGGCAGCGTGCTACTTGGGTTATATTATATCTGTATATTTATTACAACTTTACAACTGAAGAACATTGTATGAACAAGTGGAGCGCACCGCTTGTACGGGTCGAAAACACGCAGAGTGCGATGCAAATTTATCACATGGTTAAGAGATGTCGCTAGCCGTGTACTTTACACGTAGAAAGTTCGAGAGGTAGTATAAAACGATTGAACTATATTCTTCCGTTGGTCCCGACTCACCACTCCCAAGACCGGGCGATTCACGTGCGTTCCGCGCTTCGAGATGCTGTGATTGTGATACCCTCATGCGCTCGCATATCACCGTTTCGTGCGGCATCCTTCACTCCGTCGGAATCCAATGTCATTCTCGTCCGAGCCCGTGCCGATTAAATGGGAATTTCGCATAGTCTGTGTTCGAATTTAAATGCGCTCGACAATATTGCCGACGTCTGTTCAGGGATGGGACTTTACGCGTAAACAATCATTGTCTACATCCAAGCGTAGACAATGCATAAACTTTGGTTTTGCGACGTAGACAATGTAGACAATGTAGAGAATGCTGCGCGCGCCACTGTCAAGTGTCATTCCTGTGTCTTCTCAGTTCTCACTCCTGTCAGTTTCGGCGCCTGCCTGACCTAAATTGCTGCTGTGAGTGTGCTTTTCTGTGTTTGTCCTTGTACTACACTAAAACCCATGTGCCGCGGCCCTTCCCCACATCAAAGAAATATAAGTGCCATGCCAGTATTGCCAGTGTCAGGCCGCCCACAAAACAGGTGTTTCAAGAAGCTCAAGTTCCTCCTGGTCAAACAACAAAACAAGAAGTATTCCGCATACTGCCTGAACTGCAAAAAGAATCTGGCAAACACAGCGGAAAGCCGTTTGAAAGCTCACAGGTAGGTAGACAAGTACTCAAACGTTTTCCTGCGTTAGCACAGTAATGATGTGCTAGATTATGAGTATTTGCGCCCCGGGCTCCGGGTCCTATAAGTTGAGTCTCAAATTCTCGGATCCAACAATTTTTATACGTGAAGAGAACGATTTTTTGGCAAAGCGGACACTACCTACACGCATAAAAACGCAATTTCAATCCAATAGTATCATATTTACTTGATCCATTGACTTGGCTTGAAGATTCAATACATTTAAATTGAGATAGTTTTTTCAGTTCAATACGAAGCCAGTATTTGTTCGAAAAATGTAATAGTTTTGTCAGATATTCTCGAAATGAGACTATTCTTTTGAACTGATATTATCGATTATCTCAGATGTAATAAACTTTGTTTTTGAAACAAATTTTCAGGTAAACTTGTTCAGAACAAATGAAAATTTCTTCTCAAGCATTTTAAGATCTCCAACTGAGAATATTGAAAACTTCACAGTTCAGAACATATTGTGATTTCAATCTGAAAATGCAATCTTCGAAACAACATTTCAATTTACTGAACTCAAATGCCATAGTGCTTGAACTAAGACGATGATCAGTTCCCCCAAATATTCAATTATTCTTGAAATGATTGTATATTTTTGGTCTGAAAACTGAGACTCTTGGATCAAGAATATATATTATCAATCCGCCCGAAGTTTCATTGTATTGCGTCATCTTCCGGCAACAACACTAGCACGCGCACAAACACGCAATGTGAGCTAGTTCTGATGCTCCTGCAAAAAAATTTATACCTACCGCGTGTGCAACATGGAGCCGTATCTCCAACTTTGGGGTTGCAATCCAGAAATTATCGAAGAATTCAAAGGTGAGTTTCTTTACTTAGGTACTTGTTCAACCGTGCGATCCCCAAAATTCGACATCGGAGGTGGCTTTGAAGTCAAGAAATTCGGCCATTCAGCCAATTCAGTCTATCCATGGCTCCAATCCATCAATATTTTGTTTCCAAAGCCAACCCCAACTCCAAATTTTGTGGATCACATGGTATCATTTGATAAAGGAGCTTAAGATGATCAGCGTTTTCCCCATCATTACTAAATACATAAAATTTTGTGTATGTATACCTAATATTTATGCAAGATTCTCTTTTCGCAAATTTCAGTTGAATTCACGCAAGTTGTCCACATAGTGTTGCAGTGCCGGTTGGGTTTTTGTTTTTGAATAAGAAGAAAGAAGAAGAATAAGAAGAAAGAATACGAAGAATTCGTTTTTGTTTGAAATGTATGCCCATCTGGATTTGGATTTCTATCGATGTTTGTATTTGAACTTCTGCATGCGAAATACATTTTTTTTTATTATACTATACTTAATTGTTGTAATTTCAGCCTTTATCCATAAGCTTCTTCAGGTATGCAGGTGTCCCAGTACTCGTGCCTCAGAGTCAAAGCCAGTTTGGGGAAATGCTACAAATGTGTCAGAAAAATGTTGAAATGAATTGGATTTTTATTTTTGGAGATATGGGGCGTCGAAGGGTGGGACTTTGCCCCCTCTTATTTTATTATTTGATGATATTTCAAAAAAAATTGAACTTTTCAGTGTGTGTGCAACAAATTTATTTACTTACTGTACAGGGCAGCGCCGGCGACTCAAAAATTCTAAAAATACAGATTTCATAAAAATTGCCTGTAAAAGAATTCTATGGAAACGAATTATTTCACTTTCTGTCTTACATCGCTTTGGGGACGTCTGGAACTTTTTGCAGTTGTTTTTAGAAAGACAAAAATTTACTGGAAGTTCTTCAGATAATAAAAATTGGAGGGGGCAAAGTGACCCCTTTGACGCCCCATATTAAAAAAAAAAACACCAATTTTAAACATTTTTCTGACACATTTGAAGCATTGCCCTAAACTGCCTTTGACTCTGGAGCGCGAGTACTGGGACAGTCTGTATTCTCTTGATAAACAGAATCAAGATTCGAATATTTTCGATATAAGATAATCCTATAGTTGAACTGAAACCATGAATTTATTCATATGAAAGCAACGAACTTTTCTTGTAAACATCCAATATATTTGCTTCAACCAGGAGCAGTATTAGTCCAATTTAGTTATAATTTTATCTCAAAAATAATTTTCTTTTACCAAAAAGCTAATATGCGGTAGTCAAGCCGATTGTTCTCATAACAAAATTACTTGCTGTATTGTTGCAAGACTTATATAATCTAATTGCAAGACTATCGTATACTTTCTGTGAAAAGCTGGAAATACTCCGTTTAATAAGTATTATATCTGAATTCAACGTGATACAGCTTTCAGCTGATGGTATGACAGTCTTCTTTTGGAGAAACTTAAACTCTTGGAGTGAGAATATCATCGCTTTGCGTATATACAAACTTAACATATACTTGACATTAAACGCTTTGTCTTAACTCAAGATTACCTTTTTATGCGTGTACACTACCTACCTAATGATTATCTATGATTCTCACTATTCTCAGTGAAGTTGGCCTATTGTCTACATTATCTACATGCTCAAAAGAGATGTAGACTTCGGCCTTTGTCTACGCGTGATCTACGTCGCGTAGATTACGTGCCCATCCCTGCGTCTGTTGTCAAGATGCTCATCGCCACCGTGATACAGTCTAGCCCGCCATCAAAGGGATCTCCGTCCGTGTCGCAGTATTTTGAGTATGCGAATTGCCCGGTCTACATCAAGCTTCGTCATAATGCCCCGCGCGTCCTCGACAGTTAGATTTTGCTCCGGGCCTAATTGCATTATACGTTGGGAGGTGGGCTTCACCAGAGCGTTACTAAGCTAGGGCAAGAACCTGTGGACTGTGGGACCATCGTCGAGAGACAGAAGGGTTTTTCAGGTGCGTCATTTGCTAACGAAGGTTATCGTGAAGCTTTGTCCGGGGTTTGGAAGCCAGCTTATACACACCGCGGTCTGCGCAAAGGAGAGTCCGCCTCGAGGACTCGCAGTTTATGAGTTTATCACCATGAGCGAAGTAGATGTGACTTGACCCCTTCGGGTGCGTTCTGTCCTCTGTCAGATGTGGCTAGACCCCTGCGGGTGCGTTCTGTCCTCTGTCAGATGTAGCTAGACCCCTGCGGGTGCGTTCTGTCCTCTGTTGTGATGAGCCTTTACCCCTTCGGGTGAGTTCTGGCCTCCTTTAGCTGTGGAGCTGAGCTGTACCTTCGGATGAGATGTGGGAAATCGAGAGGTGGTCGCCTTGGAGTGCAGGACCAGTGGTTTGTGGGGTGGGCGGACAGCCTACGATTGAGATTTTGCGATATCTTAGAGAGCCACGATCGACACGAGGTTAGACTTCCATGTTGGTTGGGTCATTAAGTACCAGAGAATTATTAATGACAAATGTGATGGAGAGGAGTTTCACCTAGAGGGACGTTCGGTTTGGTATCGCGTAACTAATTAATTTGTTGCAGTATTTCCCCGAAGCCATAGAGGTTGTTGATTCGTGAAATGGAAAATCTATTAAAAGCTGTTCGTAAATTACCTGGACATTTGACAACGCGGCGATCCCATAAATTTGTACATATAATGAATTGTTACGGCTCAATAGTTGGTTAGCGATCTGATATTTATTTATAGGGAATAATAGTTGTTTCGAAGCCTTCTCGCGTTAGTTCGTCGGCGAGCACCTTGTAGGTTTTTAGCAACAATGGGATGGGTTCACTACACACAAAACAGAAAGGGGTTCAATCTAAAGGTCTTCGCATGAGAGTTTGTACCTTGACTTGAGTAATCCACCTTTCCCATCAGAGAAATCACTTACGCGCATACCTGTGAGCGCAGATTCACGTTAGTACAGACGGCTGCTACGAGTGATTCAAACTCGACGCCCAGGCCATTTTTCTCCAAAATGGAAAGATAAAAATGGGACATTTTTTAAGACCGCCTGTTGTGCCCTGACAGGTGTGCGTGATGTTCTCATGGGAAAGGTGGATTGTTCGCGTACACCATTGGTTCCGAAGTTTTTGGAGGGGTGAAATTGGGTTTTACATTTCCGGCTACAGACACTCGCGGTCGCGATATCCTCCTAAGCTTCAAGGGCAATTCAAGGTGAAAATAGGTCCAGTTCTCCACAAAGGCACCGGTCATATCCAGTTCCTTCCAAAACGGGCAAAAGATTACCATAGCCTAAAAAGAGCCAGCAAACAGAATAGTCCAGATATAAGAGACTCAGCCTTTGAAAAGAGATTCATAATCGGAGGAGCCCCGCACACACCGGCCCACGAACTTGTATTGTAGGGAACAGGAGAAACAACAGAAAAAAGAGGGGAAAGTTCCCATCGCTCGTAAAAGTCACTCATCCCTTTTTTGGTGTCTAGACGCTGGGCCTAACCCCAACATAACCTATAACACTTACTTAAATGTTGAACCTGATGAATCCACGATAAGAATTTCGAACCACGCTCCGCAAACAAAGTTTAAATGTTGGTCAAGGTGTAGAATCAGGTGTTCATCGAAGTATTGATGTGTGACGGCTTTGAAATAATTATAAGGAGAAACTCATCTTTTAGGGAACACTTAAAAAACTCAGCTATCTTAGTTACCAGCGTTGAGGTAGGGTCAGGTATAGGAACGAGCCTTTATTTAAACACTTTGACATGTGAATAGAAGTTAATATAATGATTCTATGTTATAACTAATTTTCGTGTCTTACTGCGTTCAGACTAGAGGTTGATTCGATCTCAATACGCCCAGGAGCTCTATCCTCGAACCACAGGAAGGATGCACAACAGGATGGTGTCCTGATACTAGACGATCACTGGCCAAAACAGGCCCAAGAGCGGGAAAAGTGGTTTAATTCAAATAAGTTGAATTAAATTGGAGTATGCTGGGTTGCCTAACCAGACAGGCGCATCAGCCAAAGAGTTAGGAGCGTTTCACAAGTATAGGCACTGGTGAAAATAACATAATAGGCACTCTGCGGATTTGCTTCAGCGCCAAAAGTTGCGGGTTTTTTGTACTTCTCCTGCAGGAAGTTATCTATCTCCATAACAACAATACCATTTAAATAATCATACCACCTGCAAATGTCAATTTCAACAATTCATAAACTTCAATATTGACAATCTTCCTCACACATATGTTCGCTACTGCCGCATGAGGGTGCTGAAACGGGCGGGATATTCAAAATGTACAGAGCGCCTATACCATATAGGTATAGTAGGTTCACTTGTACTGTGACTCTAGTTGGCTGGGCAAATTTTCTACTTTAGCATTGTAGGCTTGCCGCCTTTTCACCTGGTGTGAAACTGACTTCTCTGGAACTGAAGCTATATTTCTTATCAAATTGATATTAAAATCTTGGAAAACTGACCTGGTCATATGTGGAAGTGCGACTAGGGGAACGCAGAGCTGTGTTACCGTCATGTAGACACCAAAAAAGCACGGGGCGGCCGCAAATCTAAGTCATCTTGACGGCGGCCCATTCAGGGTCGACATAAACTCGTCCCGGAAAGCCCCAAAACGGAAGCAAATTGCAAATCGAAGGTATTAACATCAATTTCGGTTCAATACGCAACTTTGAGCGGCTGGGTTTTTTGAAATTTGGTTTAATTTACTTTTTACACGTATATTCTTTTGCCAATGACAGACTGCAGGGCGATCCTTGTATCGCCCATAATTCTTCAGGGTTTGGCTTGTATTTTTGACTGGAAGAGGCGAAAGGGTTGATGATTGCATGGGGCCCCTTTTTTGGACGAAGGGCATTGTATACTCTTTGATTTGAAGCACCGAAAGTTGAACCGGCTTCAAGAGGTTAGGAATATTTTTCACAACTGTCAAATGTCAAGGCTCTCTTGATTTATTTGTTCATTGGCGAAAATTAAAAACAGGTCGAAAAATTGTTGCATTTTCCAATAAAATGGAAAAAAGCGTCAGACATCACGTCCCGCAAAAATGTTCCGGCTATCTGTGAAGGAAATACGCAAAAAATGTGTTTCAAAACTGGTCCGGCCAGAGCAGCCAACTGTAAAGTTTTGGGGATTTTCTATATTTCACATTTGGAAACTTAGAAACAAAATCTCACAGCCGACTAGAATCACGGTACAAGTGAACCTACTTTACCCATCAACTTTAGGACGCCGTTTTTATTCCGCGATCTAAACAAACAGGATGACTTTTGTAACAGAAACAGTGATGTGAGTCGGGTATTTACCGGGTAGGTGAGTAAATATAAATCGGGTATTTACCCGGTATTTTCCCGAGCGATATTTACCCACCCTACCCAGTTTGACAGAAAAGTTGACACTGTTGACAGCTCGATTGACAGTGTTGACAATTAAAGGTTAAAGGTATGTTCCGACATCCAAATTGGTTAACCAGCCGGTCGACCAATTTTTCAGTGGGTGACTTTTGATATCGGAACGACAGTTGACGTTTGGGTTAACCTTCACTGACCGGCCTCCGAAGCTGATCGTTGTAGTTGACAGCTGGTTAACCTTTTTCAGGAAGCCGGTCGTTCCAATATACAGTTTTTCAGGCGGTTGGTCGACCAGAACAAATATCGGAACGTACCTTGAATGTTTTCTTTTTCCAAGTTCCAAAGCTTTATGAACCAACCTCCAAGCAAAGCACTTATTATTATTTTGCTGCTGTGAGCAAAAATCATTATTGTTTTTTGTTGTTGTTTCTCCAATTGTTCGTCATAATTAATGACAATAGATACCCTATTAGAGACCCGATTTTGGGTGAATACCGGGTATTATTTACCCTTAAATATAAAAACCCGGGTATTTTACTTTTACATCACTGAACAGAAATCTTTTTTGTCTCCCCTTGATACGCCACTGCATAACCATCGTCGTCGAACTGTCAATGTGACAGCAGCCACTTGTCAAACCTGTCATAGTGACAGCTTCAGCTAGACAACCACAACGTAACCTCAAAAACTGCCTGTAAACAAGCGTAATTTCGAACAGAAAAATGGAACACGAATACTTTATAACAACGACGAACAATTTATGTCGCACCTGCTTGACGCCCACGGCCGAATTGACGTCCCTTTTCACCATGATCAGCGTGTCGAACCGCACCGAACCGCTGGCGGCGATCCTGTCGACCTGCACCCAAATCAAAGTGAGAGAGCCCCGCCGTGAAACAACTGGACGACGAATTTTGCAATTCGAATTACCAATTTATAATAATTTGAACTTTCAGGTAACCGAAACCGATGCATTCCCGCAGAGCATCTGCAGCCCTTGCCTGGGACGCCTCACACAAGCCTACTCGTTCCGAGAAATCTGCCACGAGAGCCAGGAAAAGCTCGAGCAGCTGTACGTTTGCGAGGAGTTCCAACAGCACGTCGAAGAAGCCCCACTGGAAAAACCAGAGGACATGGACGAACAAGTGCCCGATATCGAGCCGGAACCCGAACCCGACCAAGCCGGTGGCGATGAATGCAAAACAAAGCACACGTGTCCCGAATGCGGCAAGACTTTCTTCACCAAGTACACGCTGAACAGACACCGGAAGGTGCACGCGGACGCCGGCGGCGATCTGCGGTGCACGGTTTGCTCGAAGCAGTTCACCCGCATGACCGACGTCAAGCGGCACATGCACATTCACACCGGCGAGAAGCCGTACCCGTGCGTCATGTGCGACTCGGCCTTCAACCAGTCGGGCATCCTGGCGCAGCACATGAGACGCACGCACAACGTCAAGCCGGCCGCCAAGAGCAGGGAGAAAAAGAGCCACATGTGCTCCATGTGCGGGAAGTGCCTGAAGGACTCGTCCAGCTTGACGCTGCACATCCGCAGGCACGTCGGACTGAAGCCCTATTCTTGCCAAGTCTGCGGCATGCGGTAAATAAAACCCTTTTCCAGAGTTAGTAGTGTCCGTCTGTTTGTCAATCTGTCAGTTTGTCTGTGGGTCTATTATACAGGATGGTCCATCCTAGCGTAATTATCCCATAGCGGTCTTACCGTTCAAGATAGAGAAAAAGATGTAAGGAAGAAGTTATATGGTTTGATAAGACCTATGACCTAAAACTATTTTCAACTATACAGGGTGTCCCATTTTGACGGGATCAACAAAACGTCAACTTTTTCAAATAGAATACCCTATATTTTTTTGCATTTTCGGATTTAGCTTTTTCAACTGTCTTATGCCTGTATTTTTGTTTTTCAATTGTGTGGCAGTGCTACCAACTAAAAATTAAAAACTGAAAAAAATCGCATTTCCACAGTTATCTTGAAAAAATCGTACTGGCCTTGCTTTTCAAAACTAAGAGATGAAACTTGACGTGGTGATAGTCAAGTCTAAGACCAATATCCCTATGTCAAAAAATTGCAATTTCTTGCAACAGGGCGTTCACAAAGAAAAATCAAACTTTGTAATTTTCAAAGTCCCATGACTCATTTTTTTCAAATAGCATCCCTAATTTTATAACGTTATCTGATAGCTTTTTTTTTATCCTCTTTCATTTTTACCAGGGGTACCCTATCCTTAAACTTCATTTTTTTGAGATAATCGGAGATTTCAACAAAATTTGTAGTTTTTTTGTTTTTTTTCACAAATTGAGTTGGCCGTGATGAATGACAGATAGGTCAAATAGTCCGCAACTCTCAGTTAGTCAGTCTGAATATTGTCGAACAAAGAAAAATGACTTTACGCGAGAGAAAATGATTGATATGATATTCTGGTAATAATCCAGATATCCAGCATCCCACTTTGTTTTATTTTTGCGTTGAAGCCATTTTTTTTTGTTCGACAATATTCAGACTGACTAACTGAGAGTTGCGTACTATTTGGCTTGTCTGTCATTCATCACAGCCAACTCAATTTGTGGAAAAAACAAAAAAAATACAAATTTTGTGAAAATTTCCGATTATCACGAAAAAAATAAAGTTCAAGGGTAGGGTACCCCTAGTGAAAATGAAAGAGGATGAAAAAAAATCAGATAACGTTATAAAATTAGGGGCATGCTATTTGAAAAAAATGAGTTATGAGACTTTGAAAATTATGAAGTTTGATTTTTTTTTGTGAACGCCCTGTATCAAGAAATCGCATATTTTTGACATTGGGATATTAGTCTTAGACTTGACTATCACCATGTCAAATTTCATTTCTCAGTTTTGAAAAGCTAGGCCACTACGATTTTTTCAAGATAACTGTGGAAATGCCGGTTTTTTCAGTTTTCAATTTTCAGTTGGTAGCACTGCCACACAATTGAAAAACAAGAATACAGGCATAAGACAATTGAAAAAGCTGAATCCGAAAATGGAAAAAAATATTCCATTTAAAAAAATTGACGTTTTGTTGATCCCGTCAAAATGGGACACCTGTATAGTTGAAAATAATTTTAGGTTATAGGTCTTATCAAACCATATAACTTCTTTCTTACATCTTTTTCTCTATCTTGAACTGTAAGACCGCTATGGAATAATTACGCTAGGATGGACCACCCTGTACAGGGTGTTCCGTGATTTATGTGACAAACTTCAACACTGAATAGAGGACTTCAAGATGAGTTGAGACCAACAAGAGAAATTTTTTTTGACCATTGGTTACGAAGGTACAGTTACGGCCTCATAAAAGTTTACACCGATGACAATCGTATAGCCATGCTCATTCAAAATTACGTCAAAATTGAATTAGCATGACCACTCGATCGCCGTCGGTGTAAACTTTTATGAGGCCGCAACTTTACAGGGTGTTTTGTACTTTAAGTCATAATTTTCAAAGTGCAATATTTCTGCAACGGTTTCATACAGGGTGTCCCAATATTCCATGGACATAGAGCAACCACAGATTCCTGAGGTCAAAATAAGTCGATCGGACCGAACTTACCTCTATACCAAAATGCTTCGTTTGTCCGTGAGAGGGCTTCAAAGTTTAATAAGAATTTTTGCTTTCTCGAATCAGCTCAAAATCGGCTGATCCGAATTAGATGCAATTTGATATGTCAATTTCTCGTTAAAATTACTAACATGTGATTTGCATGTTAATTTGATTGAAACCCGGGAAGGGGTCAAATTACCCCCACCCTCCAATAAAATCCATCGCAATTATTGGAAGGGTAGTAGCAATACTGTTTTTTTTTTGTCTGAAAGATACATCATTTGCGCACATTTTTGTCCCTTGCAAAAAATCCGTATCTCTTCCAGGTGCTGTGTAAAAAGACTTTTTGTCTTTTTGTGTTTGTTGAAAAATTTGCGTATAAATTGTAATTCCTATGTAATAATACTAATAATTCACTCTTATGGTATCTGATATTTCGCTGATAAGCCAAAAAGGGGGAAAACATTTATTTGTTTATTTTTTTTAATTTTAAAAAATCGGCTGATCCGAATTACATGAAATTTGGTATGTCAGTTTCTCATTAAAAGTCTTTTTACACAGCGCCTCGAAGAGATACGGATTTTTTGCGAGAGACAAAAAATGTGCGCAAATGATGTATGTATCTTTCAGACAAAAGAAAAGGAGCAGTATTGCTACCACCCTTCCAATAATTGCGGTGGATTTTATTGGAGGGTGAGGGTAGTTTGACCCCTTCCCGGGTTTCAATCAAATTAACATGCACATCAGATGTTAGTACTTTTAATGAGAAATTGACATACCAAATTTCATCTAATCCACCTTTCCTATTTACACGCCCCCTCTGACGTCATAGAAAGATGCGTACGCGCACGTTGCACCGTGCCCTGTCTGTGTGTTGTGTTTTGACATATGTTTTTAAGGTTATGCCAAATCAGAAAGAGATTTGCTTAGAAAAGCAATTTGCTCTTTACTCCCACACTGCAGAAGGACCTTGCATGGTAATTTCATGCTCTAATCGTCCTAACAAGCCCGACTGGAAAACAAATTTCCAACACATCTACTGTTCCAAATGTTCGCATCAATATAGCCGCATCAATATCATTTGAGTAGGAGTCAAACAGTAGTCAAAGTTGAAGCTCGTAATTGGCGAGTAACATTACCGATGGTGGCGCTGCTGATGCGCTTCGCATGTAAACAAACATGTCGGATAGGGCACGGATTGTTGCCCGCGCGTTCAAAAATCTTATCAGTAGTAAGCGGTTTTTAATGTCCTCCAGACGTGAAACGTGGTCAATTAGTACCTATTGCGGTGGAACTCGAAAATGGCAGAAGCGAATTGAGTGTTATGAAGGTTTTCAATCACTGGATGGCCTCAAGCCTCAACGGATAGGAAATTCTGAAGTCACAATTTCTTGTGTTGTGTGGTCGAAAGCGAACCGAATCAAGCTTCAGTTCAAACATAGACATATTTGGATTGTGTTTACAAACAAGCGCATTCTATGAATCTCCTCACGAGGCAACTGAGATTGTAATTAAAAGAAATAGTAGTAGCAGTTCTCGCGAGAGTTCCTGTGAAATTGGAACGTTTAAATGCACTTGCAAAGCAGGCCACTCCGGGACATGCAAACATATCGCAGCTGTGCCTCTTCGATGCAGCCATTTAAAGTTCCTATTTTCAGCGACACTTCCCAGGCTTTTCTCGTAGTCATATTTTCCACAGTGCCGAGTTTGTTTGTCATCTTGACTACCCAACTTGCGTCTTTCGCTTTCGACGGGAAACGGTGAAAATGTAACTCTTCCTTTTTCCGGTTTCCACAGCGCGACTCGCACTCGGGAACGCAACAAATTCTCCGCCACTTTTTGTCACTATGACAAAATCACAAATCTTACCACCTTCCATTCTGATGCCACTTTTGCTTGCCAGTCGTCGTACACGTGCCACTCTTATTTAAAAATGCAATGCTTTTGCAACCGACGACACCTAGTATATTCAAGATAATGAAACGTGCGTGGCTCACGTACTTTGTTGGAAAAAATCAACGCCGCGTTAAGTCAGATGGAATCAATTAAAGTCACCAAACACCGCAACGCTCATAAGAGCCCACACAAATCTGCGGTTGATCCGTGCACAAACGTCGTTTACACGTTGGCCGTCAGATGGCGTATTCGATCTTGAAACTCGCCAATAGAAAATATTGTCAAACTTGTCATAGTGACAGCTACTTACAGCTAGACAACGACAACGTAACCTCAAATACTGCCTGTACACAAGCGTAATTTCGAACAGAAAAATGGAACACGAATACTTTATAACAACGACGAACAATTTATGTCGCACTTGCTTGACGCCCACGGCCGAATTGACGTCCCTTTTCACCATGATCAATCAACCACATATACCCAGGGTAGAGCAATCCTTCCATTTTTCAATTCAGAGTGTTGTGAGTGTTCATATCATACCGCAAGGAAGGACTTGCATCATCACCGCCGAATGTGATATATGGACACTTGCAGCAAAGATGTAGCAGCCAGACGACAACATTATGTTATAGCCAGCACAACAGAGGCTACATAATGTTGTAACAACATAATCTTATGACGAAATTACAGAATCACTTCAGCCAGAAGTGAAGTGAAAGTGACATTTTATAAACATAACCTTGAATTTCGTGCATCAGCAGCATGGCAAACTGGTAAAATTGAAACAGAAATGGGTCCTAAAGCACGTTCTTGCCGGAAGAAAACACAAACGGGCCAACAGAATTTCGTCTTTTGTTTGGGTTTTTTGAGAGAAAAAAAACGGAGAGGCGGCTGACGACGGTGTAGTATGCGCGCGCTTGCTGTAGGCATTTCTTTCCATCTCATCGAAAGTGAGCATAAGACTCTTTCACTTTAGCAAATAGAATAGGTGAATTCAATTAGACATTTCCATTGACGTCACAGCAGTGTTGCCAACTGTCCAGAATTGCCCGCCAAATTTGAACCAAATAATGTTTGGGAACAACCGAACTACAGGGCGCTTATGGGGTTCCAGCTTCTGCATTTTTTCCTCGGCTACCTTTTTGAGTTTGAGTTTGAAACTTTTGTATCAAGTTCAAAGCAATGTCCTTGATGCGCCTGCAAAATAAGTTCTCGTGGAAAAGTGTGTTTTTTTGTGAAAAAGCAAGCCAAACATGTTAGGTTAACTGCACAGGGTAGTGGTGAGAATTCATATTTTCCGACAAAATTGGGCATGAACTTTGCCACCAAACCTCACCTGAATGTTGGGGGTTTACGTTCCCGGCTTTGCTGGAGTGATATGCCTATGCCTTGTGTGGGGCTAGGTATGTACCTCTTCGGTTTGTGCTTCCCAATCACCCAAATACTTGAGGCCCAGCTTTTACTGCTGGATTAAAGAAACAAACAATAGTTTTTGTTTATATTTTATATTTTAAAGTGCAGGAATGTCTTCACTTCGGTTGTAGAATATGGACAGAGGCAAAACATGGAAGTTTAACTCGAACAGCTGTTCGGCCACCGAAGATGTAATCGGTCACCGGAGCCCTACTTGACAGAAATTTTACACCTGATTTAACGATATTGAATTTTCAACTACAACTTGATTGTGTCAAGATACATTTCTTAAAAATACAAATATTTATTGTTCTATTGAGGATTCTAGGCACCAAATTGTGGTCGACGTAGCAATTCCTCAGTCCGTAGATTTTCCCATTTTTAGATTGCCGAAGGCCACAATTCTTGACACAGGTACTTCCTGAAACTAGATAGACTTAGCAACAGATAATTTTGTGCAAACATCATAACTGTATTACAGCAATTTAGTTACCCATCCTAATTGTTATCGGTCCAACCTCCGTATATTTTTTCAAGTGTATTCCTTCCTTCCTCCTTTCCATTTCTTGGCGCTTTGGGATACATTCTGTGATGCCTCGTACTTCCACGAGCCCCAGCGTTTCGAGAAAACCATGAATTTCTCATTTTTTCCTCAAAAAAAAGATTCAACCACTCCAAACTCCAACCCAACGTTCACGTTCATTAAGCCCTCTACATCTCTAGTCATGCTTTCTCCATTGCTTTCACAAGCCTAGATGTTTGAATTGACAATAGTTTCCATTTTCTACTTCACTATAGTTGTAACTCGAGTTGTAATATTTGCTGTGATATAAGCACATGTGAACCACATGGGATCGGCTCCGAGTATCTTCATCTTCTGTTGACCAAATCGTACACCTGACTTGACAATCTTGAATTTTCAGTTGATGGCTACATCGCGGCAAGACACATTGTTTAAAAAATCCTGAAATTTCTTCTTGTAAGCAGGATTTGAGGTAACATTGTGGTCAACTTAGAAATTCCTTGGTAGCTGGATTTTCCCCATTTCACGATCGCCACAGGTCACAGTTTTTGCCACAGCCATACTTTCTGAAATCAGAAAGGCACTTAGTAATGGATAATTTGTGAAATCATCTCACATTTATTCTGTATTCTAACAATTTAGTCAGCTTTTTACCTTATCGGCAGGATAATAAACTGGCATATTTTCTCCTTCCCAGATGTCTTTGAGTCGCATTTCTTGGCACTTTGAGATACTTCCTAAGATGCTCTTCTCTTCCAGGAATCTAGTTTTCCGAAAAAGCCACGGATTTCTTTTTTTTCGACGAAAATGATTTAAGCACTCCACCAAACTTTCTTGTTTATTGAGCTATTTTGGGCAGCACATCTCCAACTGTCAGTATTGATCGAAGCGCCAGAGTTTCGTGAACAATTATCATGCACAAACTTGCTTCCTACTGTATCCAAAATCTCAAAAAAGTACTTTTTTTACAATCATAACAACGCGGGTTGTTCCCTAACACTTTTTTGACGTTATAAATTCAACTAGGTTGGCAACACTGACGAGCTCGTGACGTCATGTGGAAATGCCTAATAGGTGAATTGACCTATTCTATTTGCTAAAGTGAAAGGGTCTTATGCTCACTTTCGATGAGATGGAAAGAAATGCCTACAGCAAGCGCGCGCATACTGCACCGTCGTCAGCCGCCTCTCCGCTTTTTTTTTCTCTCAAAAGGCCCAAAACAAAAGACAAAATTCTGTTGGCCCGTCTGTGTTTTCTTACGGCCAGAACGTATGCAACATTTAGGACCCATTTCCGTTTCAATTTTACCAGTTTGCCATGCTGCTGATGCACGAAATTCTAGGTTATGTTTAATAAATGTCACTTTCACTTCACTTCTGGCTGGGGTGATTCTGTAATTTCGTCATAAGATTATGTTGTTACAACATTATGTTGGCTACATAGCTCTGTTGTGCTGGCTATAACATAATGTTGTTGTCTGGCTGCTGCATCTTTGCTGCAAGTGTCCGGCGGTGTCCTGCACATTCGGCGGTGATGATGCAAGTCCTTCCCTGCGGTATGATATGAGCACTCACAACACTCTGAATTGAAAAATGGAAGGATTTCTCTACCTTGGGTATATGTGGTTGCCTCGTAATGGGAACTGCCGATTACCTAGCAAAATGCTAATATGTGCCGCTCCTAAAAAGTACAAAAATATTGCCAATATTTTCTATTACGAGCTTCAACTTTGACTTCTGTTTGACTCCTACTCAAATGATATTGATGCGACTATATACGTTGTTTCAGATTGATTGCTATCTCAGTAGGCATTGGAAGTATATGGTAAAAGTCGCTTTAGCTTTGTCTAGTTCTAAAACGTTTATTGTTTTAGTCCCAAATCAGTGTGACATGTCAATCAAAATCAACCGCGAAGTTTTTTACTGTCGTCCAAACTGTCATGTTTCTGTCCACCTAGATAGCTTTTGGAAAGAAAATCGTAATAAGCACCTATCGACGCAAGTTTTAAGAATCTGTACGTGTTACTTATACAGTTACTGTTGTTCCTGTTACGTTATACCTACTGTTACTGTTGTGTTGTTCCTTCATTGGTTTTGATTACCTGATAATTTTCACGCCATGTGTGGGGATCCAGTTCGTTTATCTGCGAGAGAGCGTGAAATACTTTGACGCTGCTACGAAGAATTCTTCAGAGATTCCAACAATGCAGCTGCCAGCATTCAGCGCGTTGCTTTGATCTTTAGTAACGTACTGCACAGTCAAACGCATATTGGCAAAAAGAAGCCAAGGTTTGTCACTACTTACAACCAAGTGGCCGTGGATCCCTGAACCCAGTCGAGAAAAAAATCAGCCAGGCGCCCGTTCTCAATCAAAAGAGTAGGTACAGTGCAGTCTGTTGTGCCATATCCTACCAGATTTCGTGCTTCTGTCTTCACTAAAAGGCTCAGTTGAAGTAGAACAGCGCAACTCGGCTTTAGAAGCAGATCTTCCTTTATATCTGATCCCTCTCAAGGCCATGGAGCTTGCTGTACTGCTTTACTATCTACCTGTGTGATATGTGCACAATGTTGATTGAGACTGTGGCAAGAACGAAATCTGCTGACTCCCCAGGTGCCTATTTTTCTTAGTCCTGAGATTGGAAACAGAGACGGTTCGACATCAAAACTGCATGTATCTTTCTTCAAGTGCACCTTGAATGGGGTGCCGCACGTGATACTCGATAAAAAACTGGAGAAATACTTCCTGACTGAAAGGAGTGAAAGATCTGACTTATAACCTGAAAATAAATAATGAAGTTTCCATCATATTTACACTTTTGATTTGACGTTTTTTGTAACTAAATCTAAAGCTGCATTTAGATTTTCATGACCTACTGGGATAGCAATATATCTGAAACAACGTATACTGATGCGAACATTTGGAACAGTAGATGTGTGGAAAATTTGTATTCCAGTCGGGCTTGTTAGGACGATTAGAGCATGAAATTGCCATGCAAGGTTCTTCTGCAGTGTAGGATTGAAGAGAAAATCGCTTTTCTAAGCAAATCTCTTTCTGATTTGGCATAACCTTAAAAACATATGTCAAAACACAACACACAAACAGGGCACGGTGCAACGTGCGCGTACGCATCTTTCTATGACGTCAGAGGGGGCGTGTAAATAGGAAAGGTGAATTCGGACCAGCCGATTTTGAGCTGATTCGAAAAAGCAAAAATTTCCATTCAACTTTGAAGCCCTCTCACGGACAAACGAAGCATTTTGGTATGGAGGTAAGTTCGGTCCGATCGACATATTTTGACCTCAGGAATCTGTGGTTGCTCTATGTCCATGGAATATTGGGACACCCTGTATAATCGATTGAAATTTTCATGGGTCATTCCCTCACTGATACTTCATAAAAAGCCACAGCAATTAACGAAAAATTCCAGGACCGGACTAAGACAAATTTTGTTTAGGTTTTCGTGTCCAAAACTAAACTAACTAACTTAACTAAACTTCAATTTCAACGGCACACTTGAGGTTTTTGGTCAAAAAAATTGGAAAACAGCTTATGCACTGGAGGTAAAACTTTTACCGGGCATAAAAATCAAAGTAGTTCGACATGATCCACATTAATGCTCCAGTTCTATCATTTTTGTGGACTGCTGTACGTGTACGTGTAGCTCATATTGAATGACTTAGGAAAAATTTAGAGTTGGAAATAGTGAAATTTTGATTTTCTTGTTTCCCTTTCACTGAAAACAATTATTTATTGAAGTTGGAGGAAAATTATTGGCGGATTAGAAGAATTCAGAAGGAATACTAAAGAATCGTCAGTGTATTCTTTTGCCACCATTTTACTCTTCATAAAAAATCAGAATTGAGCTAGTAGGCCAGTCAAATAAGGAAAGCTGGAGGGAAAAAACTGTTGGAGTTTTGGAAATTTGACAGTAATGTCCGGTAAGGTGTACTGATAAACATACTAAAAGTCCCCAACTCTAGCTATTGAGCTCGAGCCGCCATCTTGGAAAAATGGTCCTTCGATCCAGTTTTCTGCTTATATTGCGCTAATCATCAGAGATATTCAATTAGGTTTCATTAAAAATCAAGACTATGAAATTGTCTACAAAAATTGTTCCATGCCGATATTTCTCTCGTATCTGTTGATGATAATTAAATTAAATTAACAAAAAAAAATAAAAAAAAAGCGATTTTCTGCCTATGGCTAGAGATATTGTCTTCAAAATTTGTGAAGATGTTGGCAGTCCACATCAAAGCTAAACGTGACAATTGAGATAGAAAAAAAAATTGCGAAAATATTTTTCAATTTTTTTTCAATTTTAAGCAAAAATTTGGTTTTCGAGTTTGACATTTCCAACAGGGCGGAGTAAAGGTTTCAATCGAACATCAATCAGTTTTGATATTTACATATTGTAAGACAAGATTTCATCAGTATTGTGCCTTCACGAGCTTCTGGAATGCTCGATATGAATTAAACTAAAAGAATAATCGCTAAGTCCAAAAAGTGTTGTCGATTGGTTCTGAAGGAAACATTTCGAAACAAAAGACATCAGCAAAGGATATAGAGAAGGTCCAAAAGTTATTCAACTGTATATGAGCCCCATATTGATGTGCCTTATCCAAAATAGTACAAAAGAATCAATCAAAATGTTAAAATCCACCCTGTATAACAAAAAGTAACGATACAAAATGGAAGAAGTGGAGCATACCTGGTGCCAAAGATACAGCCTTTACATTGCTGAAAAAAAGAACGAAATTGATCGATTTATTTGAAAGTTATTAGTCCTCAAACTTGACTTTACAAATTTCAGACAGTGAAATATGGAAAAGTAGAGAGAAGTAACTGTCGGAGTTTCAGAAATTTGACAGAGATGCTCGCTAAGGTATACTAATAAACATACTAAAAGTCCCCGCCAGTACCTGTTGCGCTTGAGCCGCCAACTTGAAATAATGGTCCTTCGATCAAAGGACCCCGCACGATTCTTATGGAAAATGGCTCCTGGTTAAATTCTCTGAATTTTTGATATGTTGTAGCTCATGAGATACTTATCAAATACCGTGAACCCCAAACTCAAATAATGGACAGTTTTTTACCCACAGGGGGTTGAAGTTTGAGGTTTTGACGGCTTAAAAATGATATTCTGACGTAAATAAAAGCTTTCTATTTGGTTTCTCTTCAAGTTGTGTTTCATGCTAAATGTATTTATTCGACAGAAAAATATCAACCCCCTTCTTCACCCCCATCCCCTATCTACCATCACTAAATTCGAGATTACTCTCAAAAGCCATGCAGATGGCTTCTGTGATTTAAATTATGAATTTTGACATAAAAATTATTTTCCACCCCTAATGTTGGGGTGCCGATTTTCCAATTTTCCTCGGTTAATTTGGCTGAATTTTTGGTATTGTGTACTTCTAATTCTGCTGAACAAAAAGTTCCCATACCAAAACTTATTCCTATGAACAGTTTTTGTTCTGCAGGGGACTGAAGTTGAAGATTTGAGAGCATAAATATTGAACTTTAGTCCCCTGCAGAACAAAAACTGTTCATAGGAATGAGTTTTGGTTTGAGAACTTTTTGTTCAGCAGAATTAGAAGTACACAATACCAAAAATTCAGCCAAATTAACCGAGGAAAATTGGAAAATCGGCACCCCAACATTAGGGGTGGAAAATAATTTTCATGTCAAAATTCATAATTTAAATCACAGAAGCCATCCGCATGGCTTTTGGGAGTAATCTCGAATTTTATGATGGTAGATAGGGGTTGGGGATGGAGGAGGGGGTTGATATTTTTCTGTCAAATGAATAGATTTAGCATGAAACACAACTTGAAGAGAAACCTAATAGAAAGCTTTTATTAACGTCATAATATCATTTTGAAGCCGTCAAAACCTCCAACTTCAACCCCCTGTGGGTAAAAAACTGTCCATT
The DNA here is from genome assembly GCA_949128115.1 of Anaspis maculata. Taxonomy (NCBI): domain Eukaryota; kingdom Metazoa; phylum Arthropoda; class Insecta; order Coleoptera; family Scraptiidae; genus Anaspis; species Anaspis maculata. The sequence continues at coordinate 85,313,405 of OX421964.1, read as the reverse complement.
ATTTGAGTTTGGGGTTCACGGTATTCGATAAGTATCTCATGAGCTACAACATATCAAAAATTCAGAGAATTTAACCGGGAGCCATTTTCCATAAGAATCGTGCGGGGTCCTTTATTACCATTTTTCCAAGATGGCGGCTCGAGCACAACAGGTAGTGGCGGAGACTTTTAGTATGTTTATTAGTATACCTTAGCGAACATCCCTGTCAAATTTCTGAAACTCCGACAGTTACTTCTCTCTACTTTTCTCTATTTCACTGGCTGAAATTTGTAAAGTCAAGTTTGAGGACTAATAACTTCCAAATAAATCGATCAATTTTGTTCTTTTTTTAGCAATGTGAGGGCTGTATTTTTGGCACCAGTTATGCTTTACTACTTCCATTTTGTATCGTTACTTTTTGTTATACAGGGTGGATTTTAACATTTTGATTGATTATTTTGTACTATTTTGGATAAGGCACATCAATATGGGGCTCATATACAGTTGAATAACCTTCGGACTTCCTGTATATCCTTTGCTGATGTCTTTTGTTTCGAAATGTTTCCTTCATAACCAATCGACAACACTTTTTGGACTTAGCTATTATTCTTTTAGTTTAATTCATATCGAGCATTCCAGAAGCTCGTGAAGGCACAATACTGATGAAATCTTGTCTTACAATATGTAAATATCAGAACTGATTTTTGTTAGATTGAAACCTTTACTCCGCCCTGTTGGAAATGTCAAACTCGAAAATCAATAATTTGTTTAATTTGAAAAAAAAATAAAAAAATATTTTCGCAATTTTTTGTTCTATCTCAACTGTCACGTTTAGCTTTGATGTGGACTGCCAACATCTTCACAAATTTTGAAGACAATATCTTCAGCCATAGGCAGAAAATCGCTAATTTTTTGAGTCTTTTTTGTTAAGTTAATTTTATTAACATCAACATATACGAGAAAAAAATCGGTATGAAACAATTTTCTTAGGCAATTTTATAGCCTTGATTTTTTATGAAACTTAATTGAATATCGCTGATGATTAGCGGAATATGAGCAGAAAATTGAATCGAAGGACCATTTTTCCAAGATGGCGGCTCGAGCTCAATAGGTAGAGTTGGGGACTTTTAGTATGTTCAACAGTACACCTTACCGGACATCACTGTAAAATTTCCAAAACTCCAACAGTTTTTTCCCTCAAACGGAAAAATTTGTTCTAATTTGACTGGCCTATAGTAGGGGTGTTGAAAAATGGACTCAAAAGTTAATGAAATATGATAACATTTTATTAAATTAATAGGACGCTTCACATCAACTATTCTTATGAATGGGCCCATTGGTCACTGCTTATCTCTGTTTGGATTTGGGACCCATCTTGTGGCGGGAAAAATGAATTCAAATAAAGAATAAAACAGTCTGAGTGAAAATTCAAATTGGATAACATGAGAGCGAAAAACGTGTGCAGGTATCTACCTCTTGTTTTATTATCTGCTGGTGGATTGTAATTGATTGAGAAATCGATCTTTCTTTCCAAAAACGCGGAACAAAAAAAAGTGACTAATTGAAAAAAAATAACACTCCATCTTAGTAAAAATTTTGACTACGCCATTGTGCAACAAACTTCAAATGCCTTTTCTCACATGTGGTGTAGAATGGTGGAGGATTCCTCAATAGGACCACTCTTATTTTGAAGCTGACTGATTGGAAAATGTATCTCGATTTCCTCTAGAACGTTAATCAAGTGCAATCTACTCTAAAATTGATGACTTGCATCATGATGGCCACCTCGCTCAGATTTTCCGAACTGACAATCGAAGACTATTATACGCATTGACAGATAATACCCAATCATCATCATGGATTCATCTATTCAACTATGAATAAAATCAAGTTCTTCAAGAATATAAAATTTATTGCTGATTTTTCTTATTTGTTAATTATTACAAACCTCAGAAATTCATGCGCAAATGTTATGAATTAGTTGAAAAGTATCTTACTGACAAAAATTCAGGAGAAATAATACAAAAAATTTGTTGCCAATAGCTTGACTAAGGAGCAAGAACAATTGATCGGAATTTCTATTAGTACAACCCTGTTTCTTCTTAATTATGCTTTTCGCTAGGCGCTATGTTGTCTAAGTAGAAGATTTGATGGAACTGGCGTATTTATGTAGATCATATCAAACTTCTTCAATTTTTATGCCTGGTAAAAGTTTTACCTCTAGTGCATAGGCTGTTTTCAATTTTTTTTGCCCGAAAACCTCAAGTGTGCCGTCAGACCTAAAGAGTCATTTGTGTAGAGTTTTTTCTCAGCTATATGAATATGGTAACTATTTTTTTGAATTTTGGCCAAAAAAGGTACTTTTGGACACGAAAACCTAAATAATTTTTTTTTTAGTCCGGTCTCGGAATTATTTCTACTCGCTATGGCTTTCCATAAAGTATCAGTGAGGGAATGTAACACGGTAATTTTAATCGATTATACGAAACCGTTGCAGTAATATTACACTTTGAAAATTGTGACTAAAAGTACAAAACACCGTATTCGTACATACATACATATTCGTAACCAATGGTCAAAAAAAAAAAATTCTTTTGTTGGTCCCAACTCATCTTGGAGTCCTCAATCCAGTGTTGAAGTTTGTCACATAGATCACGGAACACCCTGTATATGCCTTCGACTAGTGTTCTCGAACCTTCCACGGGTCCTCCAGCAAATTTCACCGTGACTCGGCATACGATTTCCAGACGACTCCCGAATAATCACACACCTTTCGCGTGCTTCCCGTGTGCTCTAGTATGTCGACACCTCCGCCAAAATGGACAGATGTGTTTTGGAAGAGTCTAGAAAGATCGCGTGTTATCCAGAATCGCCGTTCGTAATAATAGTAAAATACAGACATAGGTTCACATTTGCCCCAATCGAAGAACAAATGTGAATTTGAGCGTCGTATCATTTTCATTTTACATATCATTACATCGTTGACATTATAATATGTTAAAGGATGTAAGTTGAAGAAGATAATTATGTTTGAGACCATACGTTCAAAAAATTATGCTCAATATAGTCTGGGGGCATAGGGTCAAAAAAGGCTTGGCCGTGTGCAACTTCGTGAAGATATATAGAGATATGTCCTAAACGACTCCTGGGCGATCATGGACCATGAAAAATTATGGTGGAATATTGACATCTGCTGCAGGCAAATATGGTGGAGGCGCCAAAATGGGCTTATCTGGTAATAATAAACTGGCTGTAGCTCGTTTGTTTTTCAACGGATTTCAACATCTGGAACGTCATTTTGTAGACGAAAAAATTCTCTTCTTTTTTCATACCTGACTTTACAAACGTCATTTCGGGAAACTGTCAAAATTGTCTTTATAAGATATGCTAAATTCCGGCCTTTTTTTAAGGTTGTCTGATATTTTTGAAACTTGGCAGTATTAGAGATCTTGAGGTGCCCTTTCCGAATTTCCACTTTTCCACTTCGTATATTTGCCGTCTTGGCCGCCACATTGGAAAGATGGCGCCCAAAAAACAGTTTTTTGTCACTATCTTCATTTCAGTTAATGTGAGGTGGAAACGTTTGTATGCGAATGGAAGCTTATTCAATTCTCTACAATTTGACACCTTACTCGTGTATGTGCTACTTCCGGTTCTTGGGTTATGGCTTCTAGAAGCGTACATGACAACTTGACGCAGGACAACTTGACGCCAGGAATTTTAAAGCGGCCGACTTGACGCCGGGACAACTTGACGCCAGGACAACTTGACGCGGGACAACTTGACGCCGGGACAACTTGACGCCGGACAACTTGACGCCAGGAATTTTAGAGTAGCCGATAGCCGACTTAGCGTCGGGACAACTTAACACCAGTAGGACCTATAGGACCCCGAGCATTACATAAAGGCTCAAAGGTGCTTATCACTAAAGTTACGAAAGCAAGGGGGCCCGATAGACCTTGCAATACCAAACAAAGACACAAGAGTGCTTACTAAATGTAAATGAAAAAAATGCAAGAAAGCTCAGCAGGGGTTCAAACACCATTCATTATTGAAGACACAATGGGGTCCAGTGGGGCTATGAACAACACATGGAAGCAAAAGGGAGCTTTTCCAGCATATGAGGACACAAGCGGACCAAGTAGAGCTTCGAATACCAGACGAAAATACAAGTGTGCTTTCGACTGCTTGAAAGCTCCCTAAGACACGGAAAATTGCAAGGGGGCTCATCAGGACTTCAAAAGACATTGAAGGCACAAGGGGGCTCAATAGTGCTTGGGATTACACAAGAAGGCAAAGGGGGCTCACGGGAATCCTAAACACGTGAAAAAACATAGGTAGACTCACCAGGGCTCCAAACGGTACTTGAGGTTGAGGACACACGCAGGCGCCAAATGTTACACGAAGGCACAAAGGTATTCACTAAAGCTTCGGAAGCGACGGGAAAATGTAAAGGGACTCAGCAGGGCTTCAATCGACATTTGAGAATCAAGGGGGCCAGTAGGGCTTTAAGAATCAAAGAAGGCACAAGGGGGCTTACTGAAATTCTAGAGGAACGAAAAATCATGAGGGGCTTAAAACAAGAGTGTCCAATTGGGCTCTGAATAAGGGTGCTTACAACGCCATATGGAGACATAAAGGGTAGATACTACGATTCTGAAAGCAATATGAACACTCAAGAGGGCTTATCGGGGCTCAAAACGACATATAAATCCACAAAAGGATCCACTGGAATTTCGAGTTAACACAGCAAGACAAAATGGGAGCTGCTTGAGCTCCAAAACATAGTCAAACATAAGGGGGCTCCTCAGAACTCCGAACCCCTCAAGTAAACACAAGAGGGTTCATCGAGGCTCCGATTGACAAAGAAGAACTCAAGAACTACAAAATCTGAGAAGATAGATTGTGGCTCGATAGAGTTCCAAAAGCAACATGAAGACACAATAAGGGGGCTAGTCAAGGCTTGAAGCGACGCATCAAATTGTCCACGCGTCAGGTTGTCCTGGCGTCAAGTTGTCCCGCGCCAGGATGGCCGGCGTCAAGCTGTCCTGCTCCGACCAACTTGACGCCGGGACAACTTGACGCCGGACGATTTGCGCCAGGAATTTTGTAAGAACAGAGTAAGGAAACATTCGAAGAAAATGACAAAACGGGACTCATCGGTAGTCGAAACGACACATAAAGACACAAGGAGGTTCACTGGGGCTCCAAATTGCTCAGCAGAACACAAATGAGGGTCTCTAGATCTCCAAAACACAAGAAGACATGAGCGGGCTCGCTCAGACTTTCGAAAACCTTAAGAAAACATCAAAGGATTCATTGGGGGCTCGAAACTACACAAAAGGACACAATGGGGGCCAGTAAGAGTCCAAAGTGAGAAAGATCCAAAGGGGCTCGATAGTGTTCCGAAACTGCCAAGAAAATACAAAGGGGTCATCGAGGCACAATACGGTAGGTACCTAAAGACAGAAGGGGGGCTCCGATTGACACAGCAAGACATAATGGGTCGCTAGAACTCCAAAACATGAGAAAAGTGAGCATGAGGGGGCTCGCGTTTTCCGAAAACCACAGAAAACATGAAGGGGCTCATCGTCCAAATGACACATAAAGACACAAAAAGGCTTATTGAAGCTCCGATTGACAAAGCAAGGCATAATGGGGGCGCCCGGGAGGGCGCCATATAGGACTAGAAACATAATAAGATACAAGGGGGTTCATCAGGGCCTCACACAACACCACATGAAGGCACGAGGGAGATTATTAGGTTTCAAAACGACAAATACAGACAAAGGGGGTCCGTTGCGTTTCTGACAAACGTAGCAAGACACAACAAGAGCCGCTAGGATTCCACGATATGAGAAGACAAAATGGAGCTTATTGCGGGGCTGGAAGCGTCCCTATAGACACATGGCCCAGATTGACCCAGCAAGAAGGAATGGGGGCCGGCAGGGTTCCAAAGCACAAGAAGATACAAGAGGGCTCGATAGAACTTGGAGCTTTATATGGAAACACAAGAAGGTCATCGAAGGGGCTTATCAGGGTTCTTAAGAATGCTATGGAGAAACAAAGTGGCTCCAGTAAAGTTCCGAAAACAACACGAAGACACAAGTAGGGGGCTCATCAGGGCTTGAAATGACTCATAAAGTCGCATGGGGGCTGTGACTTCAAGTTATACAAACTGAGGTCCTTGGGACTCAAAAACATAAGACACAAGAAGTAGGCATAAGGGGCTTGCTAGTTCCAAAAAACCACAGAAAAACACAAGAGGGCCAGTTGGGGGACAAAAAGACACAAACTGGCCAACTAGGGTCCCAAAATTATAATAACTCATAGCGTCAAGTTGTTCTGGCGTCAAGTTGTCCCGCGTCAACTTGTCCTGGCGTCAAGTTGTCCCGCGTCAAGTTGTCCTGGCGTCAAGTTGTCCCGCGGCAAGTTGTCCCGCGTCAAGTTGGCCGGCGTCAAGTCGGCGGCGTCAAGTTGTCCTGCTTCGTTCTAGAACTCCCTGAAGCATCAACTTTTGTCATCCAATTAGCATATCAAGTTGATCTTAGCTCCACGTGGCAGTCAAATTGACCATAAATAATGATACGTTGTCAACCACAGACCATTAATATCCAGAAAATCAATCATGGTAACGGTTGTTATGCAACTACAGAGTGAACTCTAAGGGAAAATTGACTTTGAAAGGGTATAGCTTGAGAACCGTAGGTCGCACATGAGTTATTCAGATGTCAAATTTTAGAGAATTTGATAGACTTTCACTTTTGATATGAAGCCTGAAATTTTATGATAAATTTCCCGAAAATTTTCCGAAAATATGTTTTTTGGACGCCATCTTCCCAAAATTATGGCCAGAACAGCAGAGACACGAAGTGGAAAAGTGAATATTCTGAATAATGACCCCAAATTTCATCATAATAGTGAGTTTCGAATGTATCTGATATCCTTCAAATGCCATATTACCTTTATTTCTTTCTAAAGTCAATTTACTTTCACAGTTCACCCTGTAATTACACAAATAACATCACTATGATCGATTTTCTAAATTTTTCATCATCTACGGTTGATGGCCAAAAGCTATTTATGGTTAATTTGCTTACTACATGACGATGGTATCAATTTAACATGCTGATTGAATGTCGAAAGTTGAAGCTTCTGGAAGTACTGAAAGCTCTAACTCAAGAACTATAAATCGCACATGAATGACTGATATGTCAAATTGTAGAGATTTGAATGGGCTTTCCTCCGCACATACACGTTTTAATCTTGAGTCAGTTAAATTCAAGATATTGACAATAAACTGTTTTTTGGGCGCCATCTTTTCAATATGGCGGCCAAAACGGCAAACATACGAAGTGGAAAAGCAAAAATTCGGGGAGAGCACCTCAAGATCTATGATATTGCCAGGTTTCAAAAATATCGGATAACCTTCAAAAAATGGCGGAATTTAGCATATCTTATAAGACAATTTTGACAGTTTCACGAAATGACGTTTGTGAATTAAGGTATGAAGTAAGAAGTGAATTCTTTTGTTTACAAAATGACGTGTCAGATGTTGAAATCCGTTGAAAAACAAACGAGCTACAGCCAGTTTTTTATTACCAGATGGAGCCCATTTTGGCGCCTCCACCATATTTGCCTGCAGTAAATGCCAATATTCCACCAAGATTTTTCATAGTCCTTGATCCCCTAAAAATCGATTAAGACGTAACTCTATATATCTTCACGAAGCTGCACACGGCACGACCTATGCTCCCATACTAATAGTGGAGTCGGCATGTTTGGAAAAAGTCCTGTTCGCTGCATTTTTGAGTAATGCAATGCCCTTTGGCGCACATGTCCTTAGAACCTGTCTGAACAATTCTGTCCATCGCCGCAAGCAAAACTTTAGTTCAGATCCTGTATACAGGGTGAAGAAGAAAAACAATTTTAAAAAATTGCATCTTTTGAACGGACAAAGGTAGAGTATTGCAGGGCATGTCATATAATGCGCAATTTGATGGTTGTTGAGGTAAACCAAACCATTTTGGAACAATAATTAACGTTTTTGAGATATTCTAAAAAAAACTGAGATCTGTCAAAAAAACATCATCCTCATTATATCGCTTATTTATGAAGATATCAGAATGAAATTTGACGTTTGCCTTATAAAAGACGTCATAAATGAATAACAGCTGCAGTTATTTTCTAGGCCTACTAATTTCCTGAATAAGACAGTCAACTTTTTTGAAGGGGGGCCGCCATCTTGTTTTGTGAATATCAAGCTGATGACCGAAAAAATGACTGATAGTCATTAGGCTAGTATCATGCCATTACTCTATTATGTGGAAGATCACCTTGGATGGACCATCATACCATTTTTGCTGAAAGGAAGATGATGCACGGATTTTATCGGATTCCTCAGAACTAGAGGATCTACTGCTAGCCATCGAGCCATTACAAGTAATTGAACACCGCGATTATGACCCTTGATCATTCTTCAGGCTGTCTACCAAGATTCATAGCCATATGTTCAGTGGTTCGGTTTTACCAGCTATTTGAATAAAATAGTGTCGATTTTTCATGAAAAAAAAAACAGAAAAGCACGAGGTCTCTGGGTCATTTCTTAGGTCATTAGGAAAAGATCCTCCATGGAATTTTGATAAATTTATGCTGAATTATTAGAAAAAAGTGCATTCTTCAGTATAGGTTTTGAAAAACTGGCACATGATGTACTCATGTGATGTAGGAAGAGCATGAAAGACTATCTTGCAGTAGGTAGGAAGCGAACAAATTATGCGGTAGGGTAACACTAATAATGGAGAGAACCTTATAAATTTTGATGCCGCAATGTATCTTGGAATATAATCTATTCAGATTCCTCCTTCAACTTTGGGAAATGTTGGCATGATGGCGATCTATGCAGATGGCATCACAGGGTGATAAGAAATTGAAGAATTTCATCCCATCATCTAAATAGGCTATGAAAATCGACAAAAAGATGCATAATTTAACGCTTAACAACACAAAAAAAAACCGTTTCGAACAATTTTCAGCCGTTTCTTCAAACCTTTGCTATAGAATGCACTTTTTTCTAATAATTTAGCATAAATTTATCAACATTCCGTAGAGGATCTATTTCTAATGACCTAAGAATTGACCCAGAGACCTCGTAATTTTCTGTTTTTTTTTTCACGAAAAGGCAACACTTCCTAATTCAAACAGCTGCTAAAACCGAACCGCTGCACTTATGACCATAAATCTTGGTGAGCAACCTGAGAAATGATCAGGGGTCATAATTGAGGCGTTCAATCACTTGCAATGGCTCGATGGCTGGAAGTAGGTCCTCTAGTTCTTAGGAACCCGATTAAATCAGTGCGTCATGTTTCTTTCAGCAAAAATGGTATGATGGTCCATCCAAGGTGATCTTTCACAATATAGAGTAATGGCATGATACTAGCCTAATGACTATCAGTAATTTGTTCGGTCATCAGCTTGATATTCACAAAACAAGATGGCGGCTCCCCCCCAAAAAAGTTGATTGTCTTATTTACCAAAATAGTAGGCCTAGAAAATAATTGCAGCTGTTATTCATTTATGACGTCTTTTATGAAGCAAATACCAAATTTCATTCCGATATTCTCCAAAATAAGCGATATAATGAAGATATTGTTTTTTTTTGACAGATCTCAGTTTTTTTAAATATCTCTTAAACGGTTAATAATGCATCAAAATGGTTTGGTGTACAACCAACAACCATTTGGTCAACAACCATCAAATTCCGCATCATATGACATGCCCTGCAATACTCTACCTTTGTCCGTTCAAAAGATGCAATTTTTTTTATTTGTTTTTCTTCTTCACCCTGTATACAGGATCTGAACTAAAACTTCGCTTGCGGCGATGGACAAAATTGTTCAAACAGGTGCTAAGAACATGTGTGCCAAAAGACATTGCATTACTCAAAAATGCAGCGTATAATACTGTACCGACCCCACTACAAGGGTTGCGCCGTTTATCGACCACAACATCATTTTGTTCACACTTACCCCAGTTTACCTTACTAGGAGAATCCATCATTCAAGTCCGCTCGACTGAAACTGAATCACGCTGTATAGCGGTGCTTGCACTGCCGATGCCGCGGGGTACTACGTTACTTTCTTTAAAACGCCTCAGATAATTAATACTTCTTGTACATTTCTTTTTGCAGTTTCATTTCGGGCAGCCGCCTGACCAGCCACAAGCGGGTGCACACCGGCGAGCGGCCCTTCACCTGCAAGATCTGCGGCAAGAGCTTCGCGCAGTCGTCGGTCATCGGCAAGCACCTCAAGACGCACTCGGGCGTCAGGCCGTACAGCTGCGAGGTGTGCTCGAAAAGCTTCACCACCCTGTACTACCTGAAGATCCACCAGAGGCTGCACACGGGCGAAAAGCCGCACGAGTGCGGCGTGTGCAGGCGGGTGTTTTCCGACCCGAAGAATCTGAAGCGCCATCAGATGATCCACCTGGGTCAGAAGCCGTACCAGTGCCTCGTGTGCGGCAAGACGTTCCGCAGGAACCACCATCTGAAGACGCACATGAACATACATTCCGTCAAATAAATCAATTTAAAAGACTCTTCTTGTCACTTCTTGTCACTTTACCGACCCACCAGCTAACGGGGAAGGGAAGGATTGTGAACGCGCTGAAAAAAAAATCGAGTGGAAGACGGATATATCAATTCTGAGGTTCTCCGAGATGATTCAGACCATTTTCGGAGTGATGTTTTCCTCCCTGGAAAAACTGAAAATTTGTAACTTTTTATCCCGTGACAGATTTGCACCAATTTTTCTAAACAAGAGGTAAGTAGTAAGGTAAGTTTTTTAACATTCTCCAACAATTTTTCGCAAAAGTCTACGAATTTTCCAAAAGCTTCCCACTCGAAAATGCAAAACTGGCTTATCGAGACCGGACTAAAATGATGGAACTTAAAAGGACGCCTTATTGGACGATTTAAGATTATTTGGGATTGAGAACAGTAAACACAGCGAGGCACCAATGCACTACAAGAATAGTCACGCGTTTCTGTCGGACTGACATTTGATTCTAGTCACACGAATCACCGGGTTGCATCTCACGACCCGCGTCTGCAACTCACACGATTCAAGAATAGCGACCCTGGACAGTCGCCCTCCAGATTTTTTTGTTCCCCATTTGTGAGATTTGTGAAAAAAAATGAATAAATAATTAGTATAAATCGACGTGGGAATCTAAGAACATCCTAACTCGAAAATCCCCACTTTTCAGGAGAGCGCGAGGTAGATGTATACTGGACTCGGCTTCTGAAATCAACATAATATTGGAAAAAATGTCGGAAGATTAGGATTGTCAATTAATAATCATTCGTTAACAATCACCGGGGTGAATCAAATGAAAAGTGTTAATAAAAACCTCAGGTGGCGCGAGAAACGTTTATTAAGTGCACTTTTATGAACATTAGAGTCGGAGCTTTTTCAACCTGCGTACTTCTCCTCCGCTGGCGTGCTCCAAGTCCTCCGTCTCGCCTCGCTGTGCGCGCATCCTCTCCACCACCGGAAGGTCAGGACCGTACTAGGTTTACAAAAGTGAAGTCGCGAAAGCAACTACAGTCCGTATAAATTCGAGGACAAGCGAGTTTTAAACTTTGATCAATTGCGTTGTTTCACCTGAAATCACTGAAAACACACCGAGTGTATCGTTAAATTACGATGAGTTTGAGATACCAGACGGGATCATTTTGTCCGACCCAGAATTCAACATTCCAGCCCCAATCGATCTTCTTATTGGAGCACAGCATTCTTATTCATTGCTAAAAAAACAAGCGATTCAAAATTCCAAATCAAAAGGTTTTCTTGATTGATACACATTTTGGGTATACAATTGGAGGCGAGATTAGAACAGAAATTTGATACCTGCCACTTCCAATACAGGTTTCCTCAAAAGAGAGATGGAGAATCCGCGATTCCGCGCAGCTGTTTTCGGCACGTTCTGCGCACAATGTGCCATGAGTGATCGCGCCATTTGTATTTACATTGCTCCGCCGTGTTGAAAGTGCGTTTTATTTTTTAAATTTTGAAGCCAACCATGCTGGGAAAGTCGCTAAAAAATATAACGAACTTCTCAATGAATATTGCAAATGAATATCCCGCAGAAAAGAATTTGCCAGAGACGCATTTGATGCGCGTATACAACTATTTTTGTAATAGATATATCAACGATATATGGACGTGCGCAGAAAGCTCAGGGCCGCTATTCTTGAATCGTGTGAGAAAAGTCCCTGTGAGTTTTATATAATCCGTACTACACTTCTGTAGCTAAAGTTGCCCAAAAACCACGATTTTAGGCAACATTCGCTACATCAGTGTACTGCGGAATGTATTTTACTCCCAGGGACTTTTCTCACAAGATTCAAGAATAGCGGCCCAAGTAAATGCGTGTCCCATGTCCCACTTTTAATATTTTTTATTGTGTATTATGGCCATCACTATAAATTGAAGTGTTTGATGCAAAAATGTGGCCAAGTGTACCCTTGAATTAATGATACTTGATGAACTAAGCAGGAAGCTCCCTGCTGTTATAACGCTGAAGGGCTTGTGATTCTTTTTGCTTCTTCGAGTGTCACGTCATATTTTATGGATCCATGTTTAGGGACACATTCGCTGTATAACTTGTGGAGTTGCATAGTGGCCCACAACATTTATTTTCCATAACTACTTGTGAAAACTGTATAAATACCAATAATAACACCATCAAAACACACGTTCGGTTTATGGAATCGGGGCAATGTTGGCACACTAGGACTGCGACGATTTACTGCGCAATCGAACGTGACGTCACGGGCCAGAAAGAGACGCTCAATTCAGGAAACCTGTATTGTCATATGACTCGCGCCGATCACGAATAGGACATTTTCCTGGCCATGCTGCACATGTGCGAGGTGCAAGTAATGGCGGGATATATAAAACAACCGGACAAACTTATGCATTCACGCAGATTTCTCAAAAACAAAATTTCTGCACAGATGAAATATTATAGCATATTTCATCTCAAAATAGACTAGCCTTGGAAATTTACCGCGTTATATTATATTACAGCTGCATTAGAGTAGGATTCAAAAGCTTTTGTCCAGTTTTTTCAAAAAAGCCCGCCTAAAATTCAGCGCATGTCCCTGACATGATTGCTCAGGACAAGCCCCTATTGAATGAAATAGTAGAAGAATTCTGGAAGCAAGAGGAGATTTTGTCTCGTTTCGGATGAAACGATAGAACATTACCGATTAACCCGAGTAATTTTTGGTCTGACACTATCTAGCTTTTTATCTATTCGCTGTTTAACCTATTAGTGGGCAAAGTTATTTTTTTTAAAAAATATATGTTTTTCTATCATATCTAAGTAAAAGAGTCTTAAAGAAACACAGCAGAGGCAAAATTTTGAAAATCAATTCATAGGTTTTTTGTATTTTGGGCGTCCCTTATAAGGGACGCTGCTCATTGTGGATCAAGTTAGTGGCAAGTGAAAAAAATATACAACTGTAGAATGAAGAAGAATATTTATTGAATAATATCAGTTATAATATATGGGGTAACAGCAATAATCTATTTGGTCCTTTATTATCCTTGAAGCACTGCTTGGGGTGCAACTGCTCAAACCTCCATGTTCTCTGGAATTCTTGTTGAGCTTCTCGATGAGGGGCCTAATTTTGTGAAGCCAATTCTCTCTGAATTGAAATGAATGTATTGAAAAAAAAATCAAATCCTTTTCGCCGCATGCTGTTCTGCACTATTTTCTGGACGTCATTTTCGCTGGACCAAAACAGCCTTCTGTTGGGATATTTCCCATACCCCAATAGAAGAAGAATCCCTAAAAATACATATAACTTATTTAGAGTCACGTCCAAGTTGTCGTTTCTTTGTTGAGCATATCTGTTACTCTCCTTATAATCAAGCTGAGCAGCTTTTCATTGAAAAAAGTTTGAAATATTCGATTGGAGACTAGAGGCATTAGAGCTGGTCCAAAGATGGTAGTTTGGGATCACATTCTATGCATATGTCATTATCTGGGACTTCGGCAGGATTCTGTAGCCATTTTATTTTCACAAGATTCATGTGTTGTTAGTTACAAAGAGAAAAACCAGGGGAGAAGTATAGATAGAAAAATATGTATTTCGATTTTATTGTTAGGCTACCTTCTGGGCGCCCTTGTAGCTCAGATTATGGCAATAAGTCTTCATTGTCATAGTCATCGTCATAATCATCTTTTTCTTCTTCTTTGTTTATCAATTTCACAAGGCTGATTCAAAATACCGCGTGGTAAGTGGTTGATATTTCCAACATGTTCATCGTCGGAATGATCACTATTAATGGGTGGCAGAATAAAAATTTGATCGGGAGGTACCACATCGTCATCATCTATGATGTCCAGCAGTTATGCGAGTGTCAACCTGCGAAAATGTAGACTTCAAATAGTAGTCATAGTGGGCGGCGTCCCTTATAAGGGACATCACATTATTCCTAATATTTTGCGAAAACTGTAATTCTAAATCACCGTCCAATCAACCGAATTTATACACTATAGTTATTTTCAAGTGATTCATATGAAAAAACCGCCAAAAGTAGTATAAGATTACCCTATAAAGCAGGATACTTACTCTCCACGTTGCGAGGAATAAAGTTCAGAATCCATTTTATTGCTGAAACACCAGTTACACTTTTTTACAACAAACAACCGCTGAAAACACTTGCCACAACTCTGGACAATGATATTCGGAGGCGTGCGCTCTGATAAGCCCCCATTTATTGAAGTTATCAAAACAAATGGCGACGTCCCTTTAAAGGGACGTTGTCCACTAATAGGTTAAATCAAATTGCCTACGATAGTAGGGAAACCCAACCATCTGTTTCACAAGCCATCTTAAAAGGGTTTTATGTGGACGAAACTCTTTTTGGGAACAATGACCTAAAAGAACTGCAAAAATTACAAAAGCAATTAACCAGCAGCCTAGCAGGCGGTGGCTTCGAGCTCACAAAATGGGCTTCCAATTCCAAAGAATTAGTACCTGAACAACAAAGTGCCGATAACAGCAAACCTCCTAATGTCAACATAGAGGACACTTGTATAAGGCGAGCTTTGGGTTTGCAGTGAGAATGTTAAATAGTCCGGGAGCCCACTGCAAAATTCTGGGTCGATCGCTTTTATGAAGAATTTCTGTTTCAATCGATAGTGGGCAATACGATGAATCTTCCGATACCCGACAGCCACCTTCCATCCCCTGCTATAAGGGTCGCCACCGGTTTTAAAGATGCCCATTTTGAATCATTTTTTACACCTCTTGCTTATATAAAAAAATGTCACAATGATTGACAGAAGGCAAGATGGTCGAGTGGTCTAGATAAAAGTAAACGAATTCAAAGGTCAGAGGTTCTAATCTCCGCGAATACCTTTTTTTTTATTCTTTTTTTTCGCATTTTAAAAGCTTGACAGACACATATCACTGTTTAATACAAAGATACCATTTTCAGTAGTTAAGGATGTTATTTCCTAGCATAAAAAACGGCTGAAACAGACTGCGGATCAGCTGGAGAGCGGAAGAGAAACAACAGATAGATTCTTTTGGCGTGAGTTACTGCCAAATCTGTGCAGCTAAAAACGTAATAGAAAAATTAGTTATTTAAATCTGAGCTGGCAAGAGAATGAGGGTCTTTTTTCAAAAAATATATAAAAATTTTGAAAAAAAATCGAGTTTTTCGGATTTTGAAAGTTTGAAATACATACTTATACATTTTCACACCTGATTTTAGGAAACCCTAATTTTTTTCAATTCTCCACACTCCACTGGTTTTCATGGCACTCACGTTTGAAGAAAGAGCACTATACTAGGAAATGCCGTATTTTTTGTGTGGAAAAAACGGCAGCATTAATAAATTTAGCAACGAAAGTTACTCCAAATTGAGAAACGTCGTTTAATTCCGCAATTTCAAAAAGTTCAAGTAAGTCAAGCTTTTTAAATGCGAAAAAAAAGAATAAAAAAAAGGTATTCGCGGAGATTAGAACCTCTGACCTTTGAATTCGTTTACTTTTATCTAGACCACTCGACCATCTCGCCTTCTGTCAATCATTGTGACATTTTTTTATATAAGCAAGAGGTGTAAAAAATGATTCAAAATGGGCATCTTTAAATCCGGCGGCGACCCTTATAGCAGGGGATGGAAGGTGGCTGTCGGGTATCGGAAGATTCATCGTATTGCCCACTATCGATTGAAACAGAAATTCTTCATAAAAGCGATCGACCCAGAATTTTGCAGTGGGCTCCCGCACTAAAACCAGTTGAACTGATGTCTTTTTTTTTTATTCAGAAAACATAGTTTCCTAGTTTCCACAAAAAGATCTATTTTGTCGACGCTATCTCGATGCTTTGACCCATTAGGTATCATCAGTCCTTTTGTAATTAAAACAAAACTGCTTATGCAAGAAATATGGGCCCTAAACGTGGGCTGGGATGAAACTAGTACCTGGTACAATAAAGGTATGTACTCTATTCAAACTTTCTTAATGAGCTCTCACAATTTGATACAATAAAAATTCCTCGGCATGTGGTCGGGGCACATCCTGTGAAAATTCGATTGCATGTTTTTGGTGACGCTTCCATGAAAGCATTTGGAGCGGTCGCTTATCTAAGAACCGAAGATGCCGTAGAAAATTACACCATTCATATGTTAACTCCAAAATCTGAGGTTGGGCCTCTCAAAAGGGTAACTCTTCCACAATCCACGTTTACCATCACGTACAGTTGGGAGCGAAATGATTCATACGGCACCACTGGGAACTCGGCTGAATTTCAGGAATGTTAGCTGCTTGGATCGTTCTTGAATGCCCAGTTTGATTACGACCAATCTCTCATCAAAACTGCCATTCAAGAACAATCCAAGCAGCTAACATTTCTGAAATCCAGGCGACTTCCCATCCGTGCCGTATGAATCATTTCGCTCCCAACTGTACATTACTTCAGCGCATACATGAGAACGCATACCTGCAGAGCGCGGCAATTTCAATTTTGACGCACGAAGTGTCACTGTCAATGGCAACTGTCAATCAATAATCGAAATGTAAACAAACAACAAACATAACCTCCTATCCATTCAACATTTAATATTGTTCAGAATGAAATGTTACGTGCCGTATGGCAGAAAGACGCAGAAAAGATTCAGGTGATACGAAACACAACGAGCTGCGAGGCGATCGACGAAACAAGAGCGTTATTTGGTTAGATCTGTCGAAACGTCAAATCGACGTCAAGCGCTGTCAGCTGAAATTTGCGTGACATTACACACGCACACCGTATTACAGTGTTGTCAACTTGTTGTCGTGATATAGATTTGGCAACGTCCTACTTTCACAGGTATGCGCAGAAGCCTACCGGGAAACGTGGATTGGAGCTTAATGCCGCCGTTTTAGCTATTTGTCTGGCAAACAAGATAATCAAAACTTCATCCATTTTCGTCAGCATGAATGAAACCTATTTTTGGACTTATTTAGGAATTACATATTGCTGGATCAGTGCCTCAGCCAGTAACTGGCAGGTTTATGTAGCTAATCGCGTCCATGAAATCCAAAATGCATAAAAAATAGAGCAATAGGCCATTTTCCTACTACAGTGCGCTTGCGCTCGTTTGTCAAATAAGTAAGATTTCCGGCGCGTAATTGAATATTCGACCAGATTGGTACAAATTCGACTAGAAAATACCTACGCGAAAGTGATTGATAGCGATGTTAAGTACAAAACTTTTTTATGTATTTGATAGATCATGGAATATCAAAGTACTCTATATTAAAAAAACCGCTAGCATTACAAAAACACAGTATCTTTTTCATAATTGATAACGACTTGCTGTGAATGCGCATGTCAAAAATGCTCATACGCGCCGGTCCGGATTGTAGTGTAGTGACCGTTGCGTTGGGTGACTTTTGGCGTGATTTTGTAATTTCGTCAAAATTATGTTGTTTCAACATTATCCCCACCACCACCAAAGCTAGTTCCTCGATTTCTTGCTCCATTTATATTCATCCACCATATTTCACTATTCACATTCGATATATAAACCTCAAAACGTATAAACATAGGCAATGATTTAGCAAATGACGAATGACCTTCTCTGCGATATGATATGAACACTTACAACCCTCTGGAGATGTGAATGGAAGGATTGCACTACCCTGGGTATATCTGGTTGTCTCTAGCGATATCTGCCAATTACCTAGCAAAATGCCGATATGTGCCGCTCCTAAAAAGTACAAAAATATTGCCAATATTTTCTATCACGAGCTTCAACTTTGATTACTGTTTGACTTCTACGAAAATATTGATACGAACATTTGGAACAGTAGACGTATTGACAATTTGTTTTCCAGTTGGGCTTGTTAGGACAATTACTCGATTAGAGCATGAAACTATCATGTAAGGTCCTTCTGCAGTGCAGAATTAATAAGAAAGCTGATTTTCCAAGCAAATCGCGTTCTGAAATGGCATAACCTCGAAAACATGTGTCAAAACACAGCTGAAATTTCTGTTGCTTCGCCGTCAACTGTCGTCTGTCAGAATTTGTAATTATACCACCCTGCTGACGCTTGCGCTAAGATGGCCTTAAAACGAAAAGGATGTATGGGGTGTAGTACGTTTTAAATTGAATCCAGCTGACTTGACGACCCGTGGAGTTACACCGAATCAATTGCAGAACAGTTCTCTTTGGTTCCAAGGTCCATATTTTTAATTACAAAATCAATCGGAACGGCCCAGGTATAATTCGAGAATTGACGATAAACAAGATGTCCCTGAGAAAATAAGTTAAATAAGTAAATCTGTGATGATCGCAAACATTCATAACGAATTAACATGCTTCCAAAAGTTTTCAAAATTTTCAAAACTGATACGCGTAATATCCTATTGCTTGAAATTTGCGCACAATACAAAAAATCCGAATAACAAACTCTTGGGACGTCTAGACAAATCTGAACTCAATCTCCCGCACGATGCAATAGTTCTGAGTATTCAAAGAAATAATTTCTCTAATAAGTATGATTCCTTAGTCGAAAACAAACAGATAAGTTTCCAAAGTAAACTTATTTCACTGGATCCTTTTTTGGGTTAAGACAAGCTCATAAGAGTTGGGGGAAGAATCAGAGACACACATCTTGTCACAACTCTCGAAGACACCATAAACTTAATCAAAAAGAATGTAGCAACCGAGTGGAACTCCATCAAAATACCAATCACTACCACAGTTTTATCTAATCGAAGGCATGACGTCATACAAATCCGATTGAGAATAGGTCATACCCGCCTCACACACTCGTTTCTGATGGAAAAAATAGAACCACCAGTCTGCGAACTGTGCAACTGCAACACCAGAACGACCGTACAACAGATTCTAACAAATTGTTTGAAGTATTAACGAGAACGAGAAAAAGCCCACCTACCAGGACCCACAGAAGATATTTTTGCAGACCCTAACAAAATCATAGAATTTGTTAAATTATCTAAATTAGAAACACTCGTTTAACATGTATTATATACAATTATCATAGAATACGAATAGCACAGTACCAAGGTACAATAATCCATGTGATTGATGTATCTTCAAAATTCAATTTAAAAAAAATGTAAAAAAAAAATGAGCTATTCAAATCTGGACTGACAAGAGAATGAAGGTGTTTTTCCAAAAATATACAAAAATTTTGAAAAAAATTCGAGTTTCTCGAATTTTGAAATTTTGAAATACTTGATTCGTTTTCATACTTGATTTTAGATTACGTTTCTTTTTTTCAATTCTCCTACTCCACTGGTTTTCATGAAACTCACGTTTCAAGAAAAAAACAGCAGGAAATGCCGTCCTTGAAGTCAATCCTCGATCAACAGAAAATCCAAAAATTGGAGATCTCCCTTGCGAAAGGTTATCCTCGACTAGAACATTTTCAAACGTGGGTTTGGATTGCGCAGATCCGTTCAATATAAAACAAGATGGTAAACTTAGCACGAAAATGATAAAGTCGTATGTAGCTTTGTTTGTGTGCTTAGCCACAAAGGCATGTCACATAAAACTTTTGACGGATTTGACATCGGAGACCTTCCTGTGGGCATTAAAACGTTTCATTTCAAGAAAATCGGGTCTTTTATAGGGTATATATTTTCATTAATTGTGACGAACAATACACCTATCCCACCGCGATATCAACTTGTGAACCCACTGCGTGCGCCGGTGGCATGGGGAAATTTAGCTTGTGGCCTTAAGGCATAATTGGCTATTCTGGTAGTTGGTTGTTCAACTTATAGTAGACCAAACCGCACATGTTTAATTCATTTTCTGTTGATTGCTTACGAAACCATTTTTAAGGTTAATAGTGGGAGCGGTACGCAAAAGCATACCGCATTTTGGAGTGCAGTAACGAGATTTTGCATGGGCGTACTTTATACCAAGACAAGCGATTTGACCCGCAGCACTCGATATTTCGTCCCTTAGGGGGCCAATGGGGGCCCTCCAAATTTTCAAGATGCAAGAACTTTCACAAAATGATCATTGAGTATCGTCATGTATGTCATAAGTGAAGCTTACGGGTCTATTGAAAATGTTTTCATCAAATGTCGTCGTGTCCGATTCATTCTTCACATTTGAAAAAAAAATTCTTTCGCAGAGGTCAAAAAAACTGTTTTTATTTTTTCTGCTGTGCAAGGAAACGATAAATTCATATGTTTTGTTGCGTTCCCAGCTAAATCGCGTTCCGTGAGCCCAAATATGAAGACAATTTTTTCGCAATATCATTTTCCTACGAAGAGGTGACCTCTTCAGTACACTTTTTTCAACAGCATTTTTTTCAATGTTCCTAGTGGATAAGACTGTCAATTTTCGCTGATATGAGAAGCTTAAACTCTTTTCTTAGTAATTTCCATGCAACATGGCTTCAAAATATACAAGAGAGCCCTAAAACTTTTTTTTCTGCTGGGCCGTCAAATTTTTGGCATGTTAATTTTGTAGTAGGGGAGACGCAATTTTGGAGTTCGATACGGTATCTGGCAGCGTCCACATCACACCTCCGGTACAGATACAAATTTTCGTGTTGTCTACGCCTTTTTCAATTGTTCTGAGTGTGCTTATCCAATAAGTGTTGATGACTAAAGTGACTTCGTCAATATAAACCAGTCTACACGTAGAAAAGTTTTGTTTTCTGAAGCAAAATCCACATAGAAAATTGAGTGCCTAAAATCGACCAACAAGAGCCGTGTTTTTTGCTGATGATAAGATGGCTCCTCCTACATGCCCAATTTGTGGAAATGCCATCGGCTACAACACGGACGAAAGGTGTGCAAATTGTAAATCTCCATTTCACCTAAAGTGCACGAATCTACCACAAGATTACATCAGTGACGGAACATGGACCTGTGATGCATGCCAGGAGAAACCGGGCTCCTCAGGATTAAACCTTACACAATTCGAAGCCATCATGAGAGAATTCTCTTCACTAAATTTGTCTGTAACTCGAATCAACACCCAAATTGCGGAAACCAACAAAATATTAGCTGCTCATACAGAACAAATTACCCTATGTCAACAGGAAGTGAAGAACCTAAAAGAAGCAAACGAAGATCTCGGCGAGAAGTACTCAAGCCTGGCAAAAACGGTGCAAAAAATCGAGGATAAAATGTCATATGCCGAATTCCGTAACCGCCTTGAAAGAGAAAACAATTTGATAATAAGCGGTCTTTCTGAACAAGAAGGGTTCTTAGATGCAGACTTGGCTTTGGACATTTGCACCAGCGTAATGCCTCCTGAAGCACGCGGAATGAAAATTCTACAGGCTGACAGATTGGGAAAGAAGTTGGGCCCTAAACCCCAATTACTACGAATAAAAGTCGAATCCGTGGAGGTCAAGCATACCATTCTGAAAAACAAATCGCGTTTGAAAAGTGACCATTTTCCAAAAGTCCAAATTTTCGCAGACCGAACACCAGCCCAGAGACAGAAATTCCAGCGTCTACAAGAGGAAGTCAGAGCACGAGAGCGCAGCGGCGAGAAAAACCTGACGATTAGATACCGCATGGATGAACCTGTAATAGTCGTACTTGAAGAGGGCGAGAAATCATCAAAACGTCCCCGCGAGGAAGAGAGGTCTCCCTTTCGCCCCTCCAAAACAAAACCGAGAAACGAGCAATAGGGCCGCTATCAACATCACAAGAAAAACAAACAACACAAATGACAATTCAAGTATTTTATTTTGGAATATTCAGGGGTGGAACAATTTTTTTAACTTAGAAAGTTCGCAAGTTAGTAGGTTAAGGCAGAATAATATTATATGTTTGGCAGAAACTTTTCTTATCCGGGATTTGAGCGAAGTTACGCTACCAGAATTTTTGAAAAATTATGTTTTTGTATCCGAAAGGGCAATTAAGGAGAAAGACAAGGGAAGGGGTAGTGGCGGATTGGCTGTTTTCATGAGTGAGGATTGTCTTTATTCAGAATCGGGCATTTCAAGTTACAATGTTCTGGAATCTTGCTCCAACTGGATTTTTGTTCGCTTCAGAAATAAAACAAATTTACTTTTTTATGTTGTAGGTATCGTTTACTTCAAACCTTCATCAAATTTTAAGACAAGCCTGGATATGCTCAATGACACAATTATTGAAATTCAACATATGTATCCCGAGGATGTTTTTGTGATTGGAGGAGACTTCAATTGCAGAGTTGGTGAGCGGAATCAGGCCGAGGAACAGATGACTGCATGCAATCCAAACATTGAACCACATAGAATTACGTTGGATGGGGTCCTGAAATCTGAAGGTTCGCTGTTGGTAGAGACCATGGAGGAAAATGGGTTCTTGGTGCTCAACGGTAGGTCTAGGGGCGATATTCCCGGTCAATTCACTCACATTAGTAGAAGCGGCAGTTCGGTGATAGATCTCGTGTGGATAAATATCAAGGATGTTGTGTTCGTAGAATGTTTTCGAATAGAAAATTTCTTAGTTTCAGATCACCACGCTTGCCAGTTGAACCTAAAAATTACCACTTCCAATTATAATGATAAACCAAAGATAACCAAACAATTCAAATTCACCACTAAAAAAGTTCTTAATTTCCCCGAGAATAAGAGACAGTCCTTTTCTAACATCATGGCTTACTCCTATCGACTGCAATACATAAGTGTCGCGAACACATCCGATTGTTTATATGAAAACTTCTTATCTGCTGTAACGGAATGCTCACAGTTTTTAGGTCTCATTAAAGAAGTGAGAATAGCAGGTAATGATATTCGCCCAAAAAACAATTGGTTTGATAACGAATGTAAACACCAGAAAGAGTTAGTAAGACGCCTGTTCAAATCATGCAAGCGGAAGTGTTTCGATGAGGAGTCCCGGAATTCGTATCTAACGGAAAAAAGGAATTACATGTCTCTAATAAGGTCGAGAAAAAAACAGGAAAAACAGAAAATTCTTCAGGGTTTCTATAATGTAGAAAACAGCCAGCAATTCTGGAAAGCTTATAAGGACTCCACAATGAAACAAAATGTGCATAATGTGGAAAAAATATCACCCGACGAAATACGTACCTTCTACAAGGATTTTTATGCAGCAAACTTCATCACGAACAGAGATTTCATAGATGCAAGGCATCCTTATTTAGACCAAGATGTAACGCGATCTGAGTTGTTCAGAGCCGTCAATCAATCAAAAAATAAAAAAGCGACAGGATCAGATAGCGTTAGCAATGAACAAATTAAAGCTTTACCTTTGGATTGGATGAACTATATACAAAACTTATTTAACACCATTTTGAAAACTGAAAAAACACCTAAGGAATGGGGAAACGTCAAACTTACACATATTTATAAAAAGGGCGACCCCAACCAATTACAAAATTATAGACCGATTGCGCTTATAAACTGTATCGCAAAAATTTTCACGAACATCTTGAACAACCGCATAATGACTTACGCTGAAAGTGCCGGCATACTCCCCGAGAGTCAGAATGGCTTTAGAAAAAATAGGTCCTGCCAAGACAACATATTCACTTTAAACACAATAATAGCCAACAACTTGCGACTGCGTGGTAGAAAGATATACGCTTTCTTTATCGACATTCAAAAAGCTTTTGATTCAGTTAACCACGAGATTCTTTGGTACCGATTGCACAAGAACGGAGTAAGCTCTAAGTTTATAAGAATAATAGAAAACTTATACGAAAATGCGAGAGTACTTCTCCAGAATGACTCTAGAACAAGTACTAACACTGTAAAAGTTACAAAGGGAGTTCTTCAAGGAGACTGCCTGAGTCCTACTCTCTTTTCCTTTTTCTTGAGTGATTTGGAGCAGAATCTATTACGCAAGGGAGCAAGGGGGGTTTCATTTAGTGATGGGCTGCTAAATAGCAGTCTGCTATTTTGTAGCAGCTATTTGACTAGTAGCAGTTATAGCAGTTACGCTCTTTGAAAAATAGCTGCTATTAATATAGCAGTTTGGACTACTATAGCTGCTCGAGCGCAAGCACTCCTCGTACGTTACTTTAGCTATTTAGCACTATAAACAGCAGTAGCAGTAGCAGCAGCGAACTGCGACTTGACTATGTATAACAGTTCGTAGGCACCGGTCGCGTCGCCGCGTCTTCCCAGTTATAGAGCGCTTCGAGAAATAACATTTCTCTGCTATTTGTGTCAGTAGCAGTTTGGTTGGCCGCCGGCCCGTAAAAACGATTTCAACATTTTCAACAACAATTAGACAATCGAGCGCAAGCACTCTCGTACGTTACCTACTTCAGTGCCTGTTCTCTGACTTCAGTTATTAGCACTATTAGTCCAGTCAAATTAAGCAAAAATCGGGCCAAACCGGAAATAAATTCGGAAGTTGACAAAATTTGGTGGATCGATGCAGAATTCAACGTAGAATAACATACTGAAATTCCCGAAAATTTGAAGGC
The DNA here is from genome assembly GCA_949128115.1 of Anaspis maculata. Classification (NCBI taxonomy): domain Eukaryota; kingdom Metazoa; phylum Arthropoda; class Insecta; order Coleoptera; family Scraptiidae; genus Anaspis; species Anaspis maculata. Next base: position 85,288,476 of record OX421964.1, on the reverse strand, counting down.
TTGGATTTTTTTTAGGACCAATAAAAGAGCACCATCCTTGAAAGTTTTCGATTTTTTCTGAATAACTTGTAAACTATTACCTTTAGAACACCAATACTCGCAAGGCAAATGTAGCCCGTTGAATTCCCAAGAGATCAGTACTAAACTCACTACTTTCTGATCAATAGCCTTTGAGATACAGCGTCTGCCGGAACGCAGTAAAAATTGCTCAAAAATTATTTCCTGATTTTATGTAACAATTTGCATAGTGTCAGTTCACGGGTTGTAACGTGGACAGCAAATGTGCGGATTTCAATCTGTTTTACGTGTTTGGAAAGCCAATTCAACATTCGGTGTCACACTTTTGTCTAGAAGTCGCCAACTTCAAAATGGTACTTTTCCTCGACCTTTGAAATCGATACTTGATGTCCCGAAGAATCCCCAAAAATCGATTTTTTTCATACCATGCCATTTGCCTAATTTTCTAAGTAGGGCAAAACCATCCAGGGAATATATAAAGAATTGAATACCAAAAAAACAACATGTAACGGGATCTTTTTCTCAGTGATGGTTCCTGAGTTATATGGATTGAAGACTACAACGATCTATTTGGAAGAAAGATTGGTAGTTCGGACACTAACTGCTAAATACTGTACGGACCTTGCATTTGATGATGCAAAATGCCACTTAGCAGACGTATTGGATATACTCATGTACTTTCCACGTCTGCCAAGTGACATGTTACACCTCAAAGGCAAGGTCCGTACAGTATTCAGCAGTTAATGTCGGACCACCCAGTTTTTTGTCCAAATAGGTCGTTTTAGTCTTTCAACTCATGAAACTCTGGAACCATCACTGGGAAAAAGATTCCGGAACATGTTGTTTTTTTGGTATTCAATTCTTTATATATTCCCTGGATGATTTTGCTCTACTTGAAAAATTGGGCAAATGGCATGCCATGAAAAAAATCGATTTTTGGGGATTCTTCGGGTAATCAAGTATCAATTTCAGAGGTCGAGCAAAAGTACCATTTTGGAGTTGGCGACTTCTAGACAAAAGTGTGATACCAAAGGTTGAATTGGCTTTCCAAAAATGTAAAACACAATAAAATCCGCACATCTGCTGTCCACGTTACAGCCCCTGAACTGACATTATGCAAATTGTTACGTAAAATCCGGAAATAAATTTTGAGTAATTTTCACTGCGTCTTAGCAGACGCTGTATCTCAAAGGCTATTGACCATAGAGTAATAAATTTAGTAGTGATCTCTTGAGAATTCAACTGGCTACATTTGCTTCGCTGGTCTTTTTATTCTAAAGGTGATAGTTTACAAGTTATTTAGAAAAAACCGAAAATTTCCAAGGATGGCGCTCTTTTATTGGCCCTAGAAAAAAAGCCAAGCCTTGGAATTTTCGGGAATTTCAGTATGTTATTCCACGTTAAATTCCGCATCGATCCACCAAATTTTGTCAACTTCCGAATTTATTTCCGGTTAAAACCTATTTTGACTGGACTATATAAGCAGCAGTAGTAAGTAGTAGGTACCTACTGTAGCCCAGCACTTCGAACTGCGACTAGGCATGCATATTGCATATCACCATATCAGTCTTGGCACCGATCGCGTCGCAGCGTCTTCCCAGATAGCACTTTGAGAAATAACTGCTATAAAGTAGCAGTTTGGTGGGCCGGGTCGTAAAAACAATTTGCGAATAATATAAGTTTAAGTAAAGGGTGACAAATTAAGAGTGCCGCGTTTTTATTTGTTAATTACAAAAAAGTTACACATCGGATTCTCATTTTCTCTTTATTAAATGAAAGAGTGGAGTTTCATATCAGCTTTATCATGACATAGGTATAAATTTGAAATTTTGCATCAAGCACAAGAAATTTCAATTAACCAATGTGATTTTCAGGTACCTACTGAATTTCCAAAAATATGTCATATGATAAAGGTGAAATTCTACTTTCATTAAAAAAAAATTCAAATCCGAGGTCTAAACTTTTTTCTAATTAACGAATGAAAACGCGGCGACACTAATCTTAATTTGTCACCCTTTACTAAGTAGCAAGCGCAATTTATTTATTAAAATGCAAGTAACATAATTTTTTCAAACATGAAACAAAGTTAATATGGAAAATAATAAATTTTTTATAAAATATTTTATGAAAACATAACTAAGTAGGTACCTACTTAGGTACCTTAGGAATCAAATGAATTCCTGATTTAGGCAGGCTGTACCGTGGTCCAAATTGCATTTAGCTTAGGAGGGCACAGCTTGCCTAAATTAGGAATTTATTTGATCACACCATAGATTCCGCCCCCGATTCTGCCACTGGTACAAACTAAGTAGGTACAACTTAATTGAGACAATAATTAATTTTTTATTGTTTGATAGGTAGTAGGTACCTACATTACCTAATTGCTCGAATTAACCGAACCGAGCGTTATCTACAACGATTTATTTCTTTACTGCTTTCGCTTTTGTATTATGCTAACTGCTAATGCTTAAAATGCTAGACCGCGCACCGCGCTGCTAATGCTACTCCTGTAGCTATTTCGCATTTTTCATGTACAGGTTCTTATGAAAGTAGCTGCTACAAAAATAGCAGCTATTTTTAGCTGCTATAAAAAAGTAGCATAGCAGTTCGTAGCTGCTACTCAAAAATAGCAGTTTTGCCCATCACTAGACTTTCATTAGACGGAGGGCCAGATGTTCTAACCTTACAGTATGCAGACGATATAGTCATTTTTGCTGACTCACCTGCTTCATTGCAGAAAAGTATTAATATAATTGCAGCATACTGTGAGAAGATGAAACTAAATATAAATGCAGAAAAATCAAAGGTAGTCGTGTTTAGACGGGGGAATAGAACTAAAAATGAGCATTTCTACTTTGTTGACAGCGACATAGAGGTTGTAAATAAATACAAGTACTTGGGACTGACGTTCTCATACAATGGATTTTTTACAGAACACTGCAGGACTGTAGTTAGTAAATGTAACATTGCGAATGGTGTAGTGAGGGGTATAATCTGTAAAAATAAAATCACTAACTGGGACAGCATAATGAAACTGTATCATAGCGTGATTGTACCAATGGGGTCTTACTGTGTCTGTGTGTGGGGTCCGAAATGTGTAGCGGAATTAGAAAAAGTTCAACTCAACTTTCTCAAGAAACTTTTTTATCTGAACAGAAACACAGCCGGATACATTGTTCGTATAGAATTAAACATCAACAAAATGGAATATATGTTAATCAAAGAGACACTATCTTACCTTAAAAACATATGCATCATGTCAACAAACCGGTTACCGAACAGAGCGCTCAATAGACTTTTACAGCTACATAATACCAATACACTTAATCAAAATCACTGCTATAACTGGTATACACTTTTCTCGAATATTCTCCTTTCCTACGGTATACATTTCGATTATGATGAGTTCTCCCTAAACAGTAAGGAGCACACCTCCAAAATCCTAGAGACTGTTGAAAGGGGACACTTTGACTCTGACTGGAACAGAATTCTACTCTCTATTAACAATACAAAATACAAGTTTTTGAATAACATCACCAACACCTATGATTTGCACAACAAAGATATCCCACTGTACCTCAAAAGATTTTTCTTACAGCTTAGAACAACAAACGACCATTTCTTCACATTATATATCAAGGGTATCTCATACAAAATTAATTGCAATAACATCTGCACAATGTGCAACCTCAAATCACGCGAAACTCTCGAACACATCATCTTTGAGTGCCCACTGTACCGAGAATTCAGACACAATCTCAAGGGCCTACCGTTGCACCTGGATGAAATTTTGCTGAGCACTAACAGAACCGTGGTTACAACCCTATACAAATATGTTGTCAACGCCCTAACACTAAGATCGTTTGTGCTTTTTGAATGAATAACAGTCTTACTTTCCTCGCCTATTCCGTCACCAGCAAGATCTCTATTTTTCTATGGGGAATTTGCAATCTGCGCTTGTCTTATCATATAGAAACTGTATTTTACTTGGTATTTAATTTTCCTTTTTCCGTTGTATTTCTGATAACGAGCAAACTTGAGAATATCTGTTCATGTTTTTGATCTACTGTGTATTTTTTTTTTATACTATTATTTTGTACCTACTTTAATAAGATGGACGTATACTTAAGTTCTGTCAACATATTGAACTTCTTGCTAAAAACAACTGTTTGTAGAGCAATAAACTATTCTATTCTATTCTATTCTATTCTAGTAGGGGAGACGCGCAAATAAATAAGATCTAGTCTAGGCGAATAAGTTCTACCGGAAAATATACCTACTTACATCTAACGACTCTGCGTTTTGTTGTACTGCAATAAAACACGTCATGGAAGAATATTTTCTGTTGAAACCAGATCGCCTGTGCCTGCAGCCTGGATTGAATACTGGTCCGCGCCTCTCCTACTATAAAATCAAAATATCGTAAGTTGGATGGCCCAGCAGAATTTTTTTTTTTTGGGCTCCCTTGGGCGTTTTAGAGTCATGTTGCTTCGCAACCACCAGGAAAAGAGTTCGAGGTCTCCATTCCTGCAAAAATTACGAGTGATATCCAGTGGGGACATAGAAAGAAATGCTCTTGGAAAAGAGGTACTGAAGAGGTCACCACTTCTTTGAAAAATACCATTACAAGAAAAATTTCTTTATAATTAGGTTCAGGGAATGCGATTTAGTTGGGGACGCAACAGAACATATGAATTTATCGTCTCCTTGCATAGAAGAAAAAATAAAAACAGTTTTTTTGACCTCTGCCAAAGAAATTTTTTTTCAAGTGTGAAGAATCAATCGGACACAACGACAATTGATGAAAATATTTTCAATAGACCCGTAAGCTTCACTTATGACATACATGACGATACTCAATGATCGTCATGTGAAAGTTCTTGCATCTTGAAAATTTGGAGGGCCCCCATTGGCCCCCTAAGGGACAAAATATCGAGTGCTGCGGGTCAAATCGCTTGTCTTGGTATAAAGTATGCCCATACCAAATCTCGTTACTGCACTCCAAAATGCGGTATCGATGTGTTTTTAGGTGTGTACCGCTTGCACTATAATTTTCTGTTTTATCTAATGAGTGTCATACATTTGATCCTGCCTACTATAACCATAATTACTATTAATTTTAGTTTGGTAGTACCAGTTTTTACTATGGTTTTCAATGCATAAATGTATACTGTTGCAATACAATGTGAAAAATGTGAAACTAGACAATTGACCTTTCCAATTTCAGGAGATAGAAAATACATGAATTTTCGAGGTCACCTTTGACGTTTTGACGTTTATGACGTTTGGACGTTTCGTTTCTGACTTTTGCGGGAATTTTGAATCGGATAGCTATTATACTGTTCCCATTATCATGTGGGGAAAGTCACTAGAGCCCATAAGGGAGTTTTCAATGGACGAAGTAATAGAGTTTTTTCGTAGTAAGATGCACGTGTCTGGTGCAGCGTGATCCCTGCTGCTGCTGGTGCAGCCACACTTCCATCAAGTTTGGGTCTTTCGTGAACCGGTGCATGGTTATGCTGGGTGTATTCGTCTTATTCTCGACTCGCATAGAGCGACACAACACCCTTGAACCATTTCTGTAAGTATCTTCTCAGTTTTCCACTACATATAACACACTTATTGGTAAGAACGAGGGTAAGAACAAGTGAAATAATGAAATCCATGCTGAAATCAAATAAATACACGACAGAGCGCTTGTCAGATTCGAGAAACTTCCCATTGTCAGAAACGAAATGTCGTATCTCAAGAAACATAGGGCGCTTTCCAATAACTGCGACAAGACGGATACACAATGTCAAAGTGCACTTGCCAGCTCAATTCTAAATTCAGCCTCGCCAATGTTTCGATTGTGTTGACATGTGGTGCTATTACTGCTATTGGAACGCTAGCTGTGTCAAATTGTGTCCATATGTGTCGAATTGTGTCCTTATACGCCTTATTGGGAAGCGCCCAATGACCTCGATTAACCGTCTCTTATACGCATGACGTCACAGTGAAGAGAGACAACGGAAAATTGGAGACCTCAATTGGCACTGACAGTAGGTAATATGCGCCGATGCCCGTCAGCATGTCAGACTTGCCAACCCCAATTTTGAATATAGTTATATTGCCTGCGCCGAGGCCTGCGCACTGGGTCCAAAATTTTCCGACGGGATAGGTGTATCGGAGAAACAACAACAACCGAGAATGACTTTTGCTTACAGCAGCAAAATAATAATAAGTGCTTCAGAGGTTATAATTATAAAGCCTTGAAACTTAGAAAAAGAAATCATTCAACCGTCAACACTGTCAACAGAGTCAACTTTTCTGTCAAACTGGATAGGGTGGGTGAATATCGCTCCGGAAAATACCGGGTAGATATACTACCTGATTTATATTTGCCTACCTACCCGGTAAATACCCGACTCACATCACTTAACTGCGCTTTAAGCTTAAAAACGAGATATGAATATGGCCCATCGTGTATTGAATATTCATGCACTTACTAAATAAAGGTGCTTACGAATAAATACGAAAACTCAATCTGTGTCATCCATAGCTGCGTTCGGTAATTACATGTGAGAGGCGATGCAGATGCGTCTGATATGTGTTGGTTGTTAGTCACGTGACCAAAATATGATTTGACAAACCGAACGATGCAGATGATATAATGACAGATGACAGGTAAAACAATAAGTGAAGTTGACAGCAGTTGACAGCTGACGGCGTGCGCTCCCGCTTAGTCGAATTTGTTTACCATGAATCAAATAGTTCAACAAAACAGGGTGATTTGCCACATGCTGGCGTTTGGTTGGGAAATGATGTTTAGTGAAGACGAGGAGGAGGAAATTTGCCTGCTGGAGAAAATTGAAAATTTTGCTAAGGAAACAGTTCCGCGATTCACAGCGCACCAGTTCAAAAGGAACTTTCGAATGACCCCAGACACGTTTGACGATTTTTCACAAAAGCTGCATACCGTAGAGCCTTCAATGGTTCATAAAGGGCACCCTCAACTTGGACACCTATTATGGTATGGTGTCTGGCAAACATAGAAAGTTTCGACTTTCGCTCCTTCTGCCATTTTTACGCCAAATAACCAGCCCCAGCCAGCAGTGTCACACTTGTTGCTCACTCAAATGCGGAAATATGCCTAATCCCTAACCTCAAACGAGCAACGCGGAATGACAAGTTGACATACGTCTAAAAAAGATCTGGGACCTCGGCCAAAAACCTCCGAGCAAACGGATGTACATCTGACACGTCTGGCAGGGAATATCCGAACGCTTCAGATCTGCGTCGATTTGCTTGAGATGCAATAACCGAACGATGTAGATGTAAATCGGGCATCTGACGTAATAACCGAACGCAGCTCATATCACTTTCGTCAACCAATCCAGTCCAGTGCCTACTCCGGTTTGTATTTGAGCCCACTGGATTGGGTGATTTTTTTTGGATCCAGATCACACAGGTTATCAGGGTTCCCGTATGCTATGCACCTTGAGTTTAATGAAACTTTATTACCTACACACAGGGAAAATCGCAAAACGAACACTTCACCCACAAATCTCAGTCAGTGACAGTGAAAATCAGTACTGTCACCCACCTGTCATAATTAAAATTGCCGCCAGAAAAAGCCGTTATGGAATCAAAATGGCCGGCCTACAAATTAGGCATTTCCACATGACGTCACGAGCTCGTCAGTGTTGCCAACCTAGTTGAATTTATAACGTCAAAAAAGTGTTAGGGAACAACCCGCGTTGTTATGATTGTAAAAAAGTACTTTTTTGAGATTTTGGATACAGTAGGAAGCAAGTTTGTGCGTGATAATTGTTCACGAAACTCTGGCGCTTCGATCAATACTGATAGGTAGTTGGAGATGTGCTGCCCCAAATAGCTCAATAAACAAGAAAGTTTGGTGGAGTGCTTAAATCATTTTCGTCGAAAAAAAAAAGAAATCCGTGGCTTTTTCGGAAAACTAGATTCCTGGAAGAAAAGAGCATCCCAGGAAGTATCTCAAAGTGCCAAGAAATGCGACTCAAGGACATCTGGGAAGGAGAAAATATGCCAGTTTATTATCCTGCTGATAAGGTAAAAAGCTGACTAAATTGTTAGAATACAGAATAAATGTGAGATGATTTTACAAATTATCCATTACTAAGCGCCCTTCTAATTTTAGAAAGTATGGCTGTGGCAAAAACTGTGACCTGTGGCGATCTCGAAATAGGAAAATCCAGCGACCAAGGAATTTCTAAGTTGACCACAATTTTACCTCAAATCCTGCTTACAAGAAGAAATTTCAGGATTTTTTAAGCAATGTGTCTTGCCGCGATGAAGCCATCAACTGAAAATTCAAGATTGTCAAGTCAGGTGTACGATTTGGTCAACAGAAGATGAAGATACTATCGGAGCCGATCCCATCTGGTTCACATGTGCTTATATCACAGCAAATATTACAACTACAGTGAAGTAGAAAATGGAAACTATTGTCAATTCAAACATCTAGGCTTGTCAAAAGCAATGGAGAAAGCATGGCTAGAGATGTAGAGGGCTCAATGAACGTGAACGTTGGGTTGGAGTTTGGAGTGGTTGAATCTTTTTTTTTGAGGAAAAAATGAGAAATTCATGGTTTTCTCGAAACGCTGGGGCTCGTGGAAGTACGAGGCATCACAGAATGTATCCTAAAGCGCCAAGAAATGGAGAGGAGGAAGGAAGGAATACACTTGAAAAAATATACGGAGGTTGTACCGATAACAATTAGGATGGGTAACTAAATTGCTGTAATACAGTTATGATGTTTGCACAAAATTATTTGTTGCTAAGCCTATCTAAACTGCTCAACAATTGAAGTGGTCCACTCGAAAATTTCGCCCGATTTCAAATACAAATATCTCAGAAAAAAATCGACCGATTCGCAAAAGTGCAGTGTTTTTGGATAGCTTATTCTTTTCACTATAAGGTGCTACAATAGACCAAACAATTGATAACATAATGCATGATATACAGGGCGACAATGAAAGGAGTTTCAAAATTTTTCATTTTAAAGCACGTCCCACTTTAGCAAAAAAAATCGCCGAGTCTTTCTGATTACATTTTTATGAAGTGCACATCCATGGTTCGAAACGGTTTTTGAAATTTCCGCCTATCTTCTTTGGTTACAGGGTGATGTAAAAAAAACAACTTTTTGTTTTTGTAACGGTAACTTTTTTTGTTTATCAACCGATTTTCACAATTTGGAGCTTATGTCGAAGCGAAGACCTCAGGTAAGAGGAATCCATTAACAGAATTGAACTAACACATAATTTCAAAAAGGGGGGTTGCATCAAATGTGACCTGAGCATGAAATAAGGCCGGACTCCGATTTGGGGGAATTTTTCAAGAAGAATCAACTTGTCGTTAAAGAAACCACTCATTACGAACATTTCAAGATCAGTCTCGCTTATTTGGGACAACAATTAATGACGGAAAACCCAAATTAGGACTGCATGTTTTCACAGGAGGACCGATGCTCTTGCTTACCTGAAAATACACGTAACCTATGTTACGAGAATCACTGATCGAGTTTCCTTCACGATTTGGACAGTCAACAGAGGGTCGACAGAAACAGTCAAAAGTAACAATAAGTACGTATGTTTTCAGGTGAGCAAAGGTATCAGTTCTCGTGTGAAAACATGCAGTCCCAATTTGGGTTTTCCGTCGTTAATTGTGGCCCCATATAAGCGAGACTGATCTTAAAATATTCGCAATGAGTGGTTCTTTCAAGGACAAATTGATTCTTGTTAAAAAATTTCCCCAAATCGGATATCGGCCTTATTTCATGATTAGGTCACATTTGATGCAACCCCCCTTTTTAAAATGATGTGTTAATTTAATTTTGTTAACCAATTCCTCTAAACTGAGGTCTTCGCTTCAACATACGTTCCAAATTGTGAAAATCGGTTAACAAACAAAAAAGTTACCACTGCAAAAACAAAAAGTTGTTTCATTTTACATCACCCTGTAACCAAAGATGATAGGCGGGAATCTTGAAAACCGTTTCGAGCCATGGATGTGCACTTCTCAAAAATGTAATCTGAAAGACTCGGAGATTTTTCTGGCAAAACTGGGACGTGCTTTAAAATGAAACATTTCATCACTCCTTTCGTTGTCGCCCTGTACATCATGCATTATGTATTCAATTATTTGGTCTATTGTTGCACCTTATAGTGAAAAAAATGTGCTATCCAAAAACATTGCACTTATTAGAATCGGTCAATTTTTTCCCGAGATATTCGTATTTGAAATCGGGCAAAATTTTCGAGTGGACCACTTCAATTGTTGAGCAGTTTAGTTTCAGGAAGTACCTGTGTCAAGAATTGTGGCCTTCGGCAATCTAAAAATGGGAAAATCTACGGACTGAGGAATTGCTATGTCGACCACAATTTGGAGCCTAGAATCCTCAATAGAACAATAAATATTTGTATTTTTAAGAAATGTGTCTTGACACAATCAAGTTGTAGTTGAAGATTCAATATCGTTAAATCAGGTGTAAAATTTCTGTCAAGGAGGGCTCCGGTGACCGAATACATCTTCGGTGGCCGAACCCGCCGAACAGCTGTTCGAGTTAAACTTCCATGTTTTGCCTCTGTCCATATTCTACAACCGAAGTGAAGACATTCCTGCACTTTTAAAATATAAAATATAAACAAAAACTATTGTTTGTTTCTTTAATCCCGCAGTAAAAGCTGGGCCTCAAGTATTTGGGTGATTGGGAAGCACAAACCGAAGAGGTACATACCTAGCCCCACACAAGGCATATCACTCCAGCAATGCCGGGAACGTAAACCCCCAACATTCAGGTGAGGTTTGGTGGCAAAGTTCATGCCCAATTTTGTCGGAAAATATGAATTTTCACCACTACCCTGTGCAGTTAACCTAACATGTTTGGCTTGCTTTTTCACAAAAAAAAAACACTTTTTTACGAGAACTTATTTTGCAGGCACATTAAGGACATTGCTTTGAACTTGATACAAAAGTTTCAAACTCAAACTCAAAAAGGTAGCCGAGGGAAAAAATGCAGAAACTGGAACTCCATAAGCGCCCTGTAGTTCGGTTGTTCCCAAACATTATTTGATTCAAATTTGGCGGGCAATTTTGGACAGTTGGCAACACTGCTGTGACGTCAATGGAAATGCCTAATTCGGGTTGGTGCCTAGTTTTTTTTTTTTATTATTTTTTTTGCAATGTTGACGGCTGACTTGCATGTCACTATTTCCCCAGTACGTATAGGTCGCGGGAACAAAAATGGCGCGCCAAAGATGGGTATATGGTATGATGTTATTTTCACTAGTACGTACTTGTTGATATAATTTTCTACAGTTGTGAAGTTGTAATAAATATATAGATAAATTATTGAACAATTATTATCGCTTTATCATAAAAATTAATGTGCTAAACTCAAGATTTAACTGAGTAATGTCAATAACAAGCGAATCTCTACAGCGGTACTTTGGCACCCCCTCAGGCGCAAACGCGGGCAAGAAGCTGGCAAGAGGCGCTTCGTTCTTGACTTCGTTGTGCCGGCGTGTCTGCAACGTTGCCATAGCGGGTGCCAGGGTGACGGTTATGTTCTCGCGACCTATTATTGCATTGCGATTGCGCATTGCGATCGGCGATCTGGCCTCAAACCAGCGATAAGTTTATTTTTGCTTTTTGTGGATAAAGTTCAAAAGAACTGTTTTGTTTGATTGACAAGAATAAATGGACATAAGTAATTTAATTGAAGTATTACTGTTGAGAACATTTTTGAATTTTGGCTATATATTTTTGTCAAGTTGGCGACACCGGCAACACAATTATAAAATCTGGCAACCCTGTCATGGAGATGGATTTTCACTAGAAAAGAAACGACCGACGTTAGCTGATGTTCATTTGGTGCGTTCCATAGTTAGTTGTCGTGTCGAGTTCCATAAATTTCCACCATGTCTGTGCAAGATCTAGTCGAGGTGAGTAAAGACAGATTATAATGACTTAAATAATAATTGATGACTTGATGACTGATAGATTTATATAAGAAATAGGTAGTACCTATGTACGTATCTCGTTTAATTAGGACTATATAAGGGGTTTCCGCGATATAAACTAATTTTTCCACCACAAGATGGCGGCTGGCGAGTGCGACGTGATACCAGCATGACGCCAGGGTCGCCATTTTGAATGCCGCGATCCAGGCCTAAGAACAAAGAAAATTTCAGAAATAATTTCTTTCCAGTCTCACCCAAGGGCGTAACTAAGTACTCGCAGCCCCCGCGATCGCGGGGGCCCCGAACTTTTTGAGATTTCATGGGACCCCAAGTAGTCTGTTTTTGAGAAAGAAGTTCCATCGGATCCACCACAAGATGGCGGCTGGCAAGTGCGACGCGATACCAGCATGACGCCAGGGTCGCCATTTTGAATGCCGCGATCCAGGCCTAAGAACAAAGAGAATTTCAAAAATTGTTTCTTTGCAGCCTCACCCAAGGGCGTAGCTAGATACCCGCAGCCCCCGCGATCGCGGGAGGCCCCGAACTTTTTGAGATTTCATGGAGCCCCCAAGTTAGTCTGTGTTTAAAAAAGAAATTTCATCGGATCGGAATGAAATGTGCGTACAATTTATTTGAGCGGATGGGGGCCTCAAACTCGGTCCCAAATCTGTTTTTTTTTTTCACAAAATGAGTCCTGGCCGGCGATCTGGGATGCGCCGACTGCCGACTGTCAAAAAGAGATTTTATGGTAATATACACCCAGGAGGACTCCTAATATGTGAGTCCTCCAAGCGTCGCCATCTATTATCATCTGCATCTGCGGAATGTCTTTGATAGATCTCTAATTTGTCTCCTTGGATAATGCAGTTGAGAATAAAGACTCCATGACTAATTTCTCATTCGAAACAGACTTCAGAGAGGTGTTTTTCTCTCCTGTCAAAGGAATGCAGGTAGGGTAATAGAATCATTGTCATGTTCAATGGGCTTTGAAGGATTTGTCTTGAGTTGTTTGCCGGCTATCTTTGCATTGTGAGCCATTTCCGGAAGTTTCAACAAAAATTTCTCATTGTTAGCTTGTACTGCTAAGGTTCTCTCCTTATAGTGCATTTTGCACAGATAATTTGAGTGACATGCGCGCATTACTTTTTTACAGTTGCTGGTTGCGTCAGAAAAAAATCATCTGAAAAACTATAAGCTCTAAATCAAATTTTTTTTGTTTCAAAAACGAAAACTGTGAAAACAACAGAGTTTCTCGCTGGCTGAAAATCATGATGCATTCATAGCCGATGAAAATGTTTATAAACTAAATGAATTAATAATAATCCACTTTTTCTCAATCGCTGTCACACTGTCACAGGTCTGGATATGTACTTTAATTTAAAAACAAATCAAGCACATAGCTTTACAAGATCGGAAGATATGATCATTTAAATGTTGGCATATATGCGTTTTCTCTATCTTAGATAAGTGCCCAACTTGTGCATTCTCTATTGTTGTTATAGATTGTTTATATTTGACCGATCATCTTTAAACGTCGTCGGTATCAACCCGCAATAGTTAAGATTCGATTAAAGAAAGAATGAACCATTTAGATATGTTCAACCGTGCGAAAGATACGGAATATTCAGGTGAATTTTGTTAGGAAACTTGGAACAAGAAACGAGGAAAAAAATTATCACGAAAAAAAAGCGGCCACAATTAGCCTCCGCCACTATGTTTGGCGAGGCTTGAAAAATTTCCCATGTCTAGGAAAGAAGAGGACATTCATTTTGATTGAAAAAAAAAGATACCGGACCCGGACAAGAACCTTCAAAAAAAGACATGTTCCGAAAAAAGAGGACGTCTGGTCACCTTAAGCTGGTTACAAAAGGCTAATGTTCAATGCTTGATTAATTAAAACCTGACGGTACCTACCTACTTCGTCAATCTTTATTAAGAGTTTATCACACTACCGGTTTCGAGAGCATCCTCTCATCATCAGGTGTATATCGTCTTAAATAATTACTGAAAATCAAATTTGGAACAAGAAAATTGGAAAAATACATCATGAAACTTCAAGCTCTATTCACTCGGTGACATCAGATTGCAGGTTGCTTCAAGCATTTTTACTTGGGAAGAATCATATGTCGTTGATAAACTGCTCAACAATGAAAGTGCTACAAAGCAAAAATTCACTAAATTTTGAACCGCTGTAACTTTTGATTGGCACAAACGATTTTGATTCTGTTTTAAGTTCTGAATTTCCTAATCTTTTGGCCATCTTTCTTGTCAATATGAAATCCATAGAGCTCCTCATAAACATTCTACAGGGTGATGAACAGAGCAGTGCAAAATTGATGAAAGTTCAACACACCCCTGTTTTCGTTAAATTTTTTTTTCGGGAGTATCAACACCAAATTTATGAAGAATGTTGTGTTCCCTCGAAACAATTTTTCAATTTTCGGGATTCCAGTCGAAACAGCAAAAATGCGATTTTTTATTGTGAATACTGTATGTTGTTCCTATAGCAACGCAAAAACATTAGAACTTCTTGGTAGGCTTGTTCACTGAACAATTCTGAGCAATTTGACTTGCAACACGTCCCTGTTGTCCAGTGTAGGAGTGAAGAAAAGCCCAATAGGCAGCGTCTTTTTGGTAGGTACTACTTCTAAAATTCGGGTTTTTAGCATTGAAAAAGGGTTATTTTTTTACTCTCTTTAGTCAACGTGGGACTACGTCATCAGAATTGGATTGATCACATTTCCGCCATTTTGGAATTTTTTGCCCTCGTTTTTGCCTTTACCTCAAATTTCAAAACATAGTCATGTTTGGTATCATTTCTTGAAATGTTGCCCCCCTCAATGGGATTCTGTCAATAAGATCTGTCTATCTGTTTGTCTATCTCTTTCCGAAAAAGTATTTATAAAATTTTTTACCCTACCCTCTTCTTGCTGAAAATCTTTGAGTGTCTAATTTGATATTCTTGATCTCTCAATTCTTTTCAATGCAGTCAACGTCATCCTGCATAGCATCGGAATAGATAATTTTCTTTGAAAAAAATTTCACCCAAATTTCACCCTTCCGCTTCCCCCGATTCATCACAAAAATCTGAAATGGCAATACCTACTTTGTGATACATCAAATTGAAGGAAATTGAATTCCCTCCATGGATAAATTTTTCTAAAAGTTTTAAAACCCCCCTATTTTCCTCACAAAATACTCCAAATGTCTAATTTATTTGGAAAGGGGTTGAAAATTCCAGAAAAATTGTTTTCGGAAAGATAATTCAACGTTATGGCAACGTTGCAGGCACGCCGGCACAACAAAGCGCCTCTTGCCAGCTTCTTGCCCGCGCTTGCGCCTGATAGGGTGCCAAAGTACCGCTGTAGAGATTCGCTTGTTTTTGACATTACTCAGTTGAATCTTGAGTTTAGCACATTAATGTTTATGATAAAGCGAGAATTGTTCAATTATCTATATATTTATTATATCTTTACAACTGAAGAAAATTGTTTCAACAAATAGGTACTAAGTAGGTACTAGTGAAAATAACATCATACCATATACCCATCTTTAGCACGCCATTTTTGTTCCCGCGACCTATAGGCTCCCAACTTTTTTTTTATCATAATAATTACTATCAAACACCTGTCTTGTATAGGGTTTCACGATAGAGTGTTGTGTTTTCCAGATGGATGACGAAGAAATCGATCTGGCCACAGAGAGTGGGGATGAGAGCGGTGACGATGGTGATCTGACCATGGGCATGGCTGAGACAAAAAACAAGGTAATTATTGAAATCTAACATGCGATGAAAAAATCCAAGTTTCGGATGTCAAAAAAGTCGAGTCGAGTGCAATTAAGAGTCGTTGCACGTAAATTTTTTACGATTTTTTTTTTAAAAGCCGGTATATATCATCATAATCATCTTTTCTACCGTTAGCTGTAAGGTTTTATAACTCATTACCATATCAGTTCAAATTTCTAGCCGAGACTTCAAACACCCTGTATTTTGAAAACGTAGGTACTTCAAAACTGACATTAACTGGATATTAATAATAGATAGTCGTCCTGATTCTATAAGGGACTGGTTATGGTAATTACCGTGCTTTACGTTGAAATTGCTAGGACAACGGGCTTTCCTATTGGCTGTCGCCATAGGTAGCAATTTGATAGTAAGCACGGTGATTACCATGACCATTTCCCTTATAGAATTAGGCCAAATATGATAAGAATTGTGAATTGTGACTCACATTATGAATGGTGAATAAACTTATTTGAACTTCACCTCTGATTTGAAAAGTCTTAGTTGCATTTGCAACGTGAATATGTAATTATTACTAATTATTTATTGCCTCTATTATTCAACGAGCGTCCAATAATTGCTATTGCTCAAGAGGGTGCAGTCTGTTGACACGAGCTGTGGCGAGTATCGTAAAGCATTCGAATGAGTACCATCACACGAGAAAACACAGGGTGATTTTTTGAAAAAAACCCATTCAAGACTGCTCGCCGCAATAATTATTTCCATAAAAATGCCGAAATAGGTCGATTTTTATTTTGAGGGGGACATCTAGGACACACATTGACAAATTTTCATCTTCAACCCTCTCGCCCCCACTCGACCCTACTTTAGAATTTCAAATAGCATTTCTTTTGCTGTGATACATCAGATTGAAGGTAATCAAATTCACTTTCTGTCAAACACAATTTTAATTTTTTTACAAGTCGCCCTCGACCCTTCTCAAAGTTCTCTCATTGTTAATTGAAGGAAAGCTTTTCCCCTATTCACTCCCGATTCTTAGAAAATAGATTTTCCAGCGAAAACAGGTCGAGTCTTATTTCGAAGGAGGCATCTAAGACGTTTGTCGCCAAATTTTTATCTTCAATACCTTCCCCCCCACCCTACCCTACTTTGAAATTTCAGATAGCAACATCTACCTTGTGATACATCAGACCGAAGGTAATAAAATTCTCTTTCTGGAAAGAGATAATTTCTAAGTTTCTAAGTTTTTTAAACCTCCCTCTAACCCTTTTCAAAAGTTTATTTAATTGGGAGGCGAAGGAGTTGAGGATAAAAATTTGGCAATACATGTCTCATTTGAAATGAAAATCGACCTGTTTTTGCTGGAAAATCTATTTCTCAAGGATAAGCAGCTGATAGGAGAAAAACTTCCCTTTAATTTACAATAGAAAATTTTTTAGAAGGATTGGGGGTGGCTCAAAAGGTTTCAAAATATCTTTGATAAAGAGAGAATTCCAATAATTTTAATTTGATATATCACAACATAGATAGTGCTTAATGTAGAATTGGTCCATCTGTGGCTTTGTCAGTATAAATTTAAAGTTGTTCCAGTCACACCACGTATTTGTGTTTTTTTAAAAAAGGTTTAATTGACAATTGTTTCGAGGAAGACCCTCATCATCAGAAACTGTTAAATAAAGAAAATATTAGATACAGAAATAAGAAAGAACAATGGTACAGGCTTACCTATTAAAAAAGTGTATAAATTGCTTGTTTGTAAAAGATTTTTGATAAAAATTGGCAGTAAATTGACAGTAAATAAAAAGATGGCATGAGAACCTGTACTATTGTTGACTATAAAGGTGATTATAAAGGTAAAGAGGTATAAACAATATTAGATAACAATAGGTACTTGTTTTTGTGGGTATTAAAAGAAGCACTTTGAAAGAACAGCTTTGAAAGAACAGGAACAACTATTTTGATGTGTATTTTTGAATTGCTTTTACTAAAATTGAGAATGTATCTTTACCTAAAAGACATTCTGTTTGTTCATTCAAACTGTTTCTTCTAGTGTTACATAAAGATTTAGTTATTTCTAGTGATTCTAAAAGAAGTCTTCTTCTGTATTTATATTCTGTTTGTAAAATTTTGAAATTTCTGTCTAAATTGAAGTTATGGTGTGATATGATTATATGTGAACTGAAATGTGATTTTGCGTCAAAGAAACCAATTCTATTTGCTTTATTAATTTCACTAACATGCTCCTTAATTCTTGTCTCAAACTTTCTACCTGATTGGCCAATATAAACACTTTCACAGTTTTGGCAGTTCAATTCATAGACACCAGATTTGAAAAGATCTGGTAGTCTATCTTTTGTATTAATGAGTTTACTTGGTTTTTGTGTTGAGTAAAAAGAAATAGTGATGTCAGGATTATTTTGTTTGAAAATACGAGAAATTTTGATTGATGTATGTCCAATATATATATAAAATTTCTCGTATTTTCAAACAAAATAATCCTGACATCACTATTTCTTTTTACTCAACACAAAAACTAAGTAAACTCATTAATACAAAAGATAGACTACCAGATCTTTTCAAATCTGGTGTCTATGAATTGAACTGCCAAAACTGTGAAAGTGTTTATATTGGCCAATCAGGTAGAAAGTTTGAGACAAGAATTAAGGAGCATGTTAGTGAAATTAATAAAGCAAATAGAATTGGTTTCTTTGACGCAAAACCACATTTCAGTTCACATATAATCATATCACACCATAACTTCAATTTAGACAGAAATTTCAAAATTTTACAAACAGAATATAAATACAGAAGAAGACTTCTTTTAGAATCACTAGAAATAACTAAATCTTTATGTAACACTAGAAGAAACAGTTTGAATGAACAAACAGAATGTCTTTTAGGTAAAGATACATTCTCAATTTTAGTAAAAGCAATTCAAAAATACACATCAAAATAGTTGTTCCTGTTCTTTCAAAGCTGTTCTTTCAAAGTGCTTCTTTTAATACCCACAAAAACAAGTACCTATTGTTATCTAATATTGTTTATACCTCTTTACCTTTATAATCACCTTTATAGTCAACAATAGTACAGGTTCTCATGCCATCTTTTTATTTACTGTCAATTTACTGCCAATTTTTATCAAAAATCTTTTACAAACAAGCAATTTATACACTTTTTTAATAGGTAAGCCTGTACCATTGTTCTTTCTTATTTCTGTATCTAATATTTTCTTTATTTAACAGTTTCTGATGATGAGGGTCTTCCTCGAAACAATTGTCAATTAAACCTTTTTTAAAAAAACACAAATACGTGGTGTGACTGGAACAACTTTAAATTTATAGATAGTGCTATTTGAAATTCCAAAGTGGGGTAGGGTGGGGGCGAAGGGGTTGAAGATGAAAATTTGACAATGTGTGTCCTAGATATGTCCCCCTCAAAATAAAAATCAACCTGTTTCGGGGTTTTTCTAGGAAAACATTTTGCAACGAGAAATCTGGGGTGGGTCTATTTCAAAAAATCACCCTGTATAGATCACAACGTTCATTGTTGATTCTGGGTCACGTCCATTTTGTTTGGATTTTCCATTATTTTCACGGGACAGTTACCAACTAAAAACAACGTTCATTGTTCTATGTAACTGGTAAAGTATTGCAAAACGGGTGATCCACCGAGAATTCCCTCCTTGTTAGAATTTTCTCCGTTGGAATCAATTGACAGGGAAAAAGATTTTCCGTAACAATTTTCCCCGTAGAATTCAAATTGAGAAAAACACTTCCACATTTTTTTGACACCCTGTATTTAAATATTGGAAATGATGCGTCTGTTTCGGTTGAGTCCGAGTAATATTATTTGATGTGTGGTTATCATTATATACAGGGTAATCATTTTCAAACTTTCCCCCTCAGTCTTTTTGCCATCAAATTTTTTTCCAGGAAAAGGCCGAAACAGTTCGATTTGTATTTCAAGGGAGGCTTCTAGGACACGTATTGCCGAATTTTCATCCTCAAACCTTCCGCCCCCACCCTACCCAACTTCAAAATTCCGAGTAACATTTACCTATCTTGTGATACATCAAATTGAAATTAATAAAATTCCCATTCTGCCAAACATATTTTGAAAAATTTCAAACCCATTCCCTAATACTTTTGAAAAGTTGAGTGAGATGAGGACAAAGGAGTTGGAGATAAAAATGTGGCAATACGTGTTTCATATGTCCTTTTCAAAATAAATAGCGACCCGTTTTTGCTAGAAAATTGATTCTCAAGAATCAGGAATCACTAGGGGAAGAACTTTCCTTCAATTAACAATTAGAGAATTTTGAGGATTCTGGGAATAGACTAAAACAAGTGAGTATGCCTTCACGTGCGTGAGTCTCAGTAGCGCATTTTCTCAAAGAGGCATATTGTGAACGTAAAGAAATTTGGTTGAAGGAGAAACACCATTCCTTGCCCACTTTCTTCATTTGAAACTCATTGTGATATTTTGTTATCAGAATGGAGTACTTGCCAACTAAATAGATTTGAATAAAAATTCTTTCACTCATCAATATTTTCTTGTTTGAGGGCGGGAGCTGGGAGCGGCGACTAATCAAAAGTGGCCTATCTCTTCCCATTTTTAGTCAGCTATCTATATAGCGGAACAATTAGATCGCCATGTCTTCAAGGTTATGTTTTACATTTATCTCTTACTTTGGGGGCGGCGTGTGGGAGCGGCAGAGTTTGGCTAAGAAATTTTTCCACAGTTTGAGTTGGGAGTTTCTGAATGTTTGAGGTAACATTAAAATGTAAATCAGTGGAAATTATTGGAAGTTGCACTTTTTTTCTTTTGGGGGTGGAAGTTGGAGGCGGCGTCATATCAAAAGTAGCCTATTCTTTCCCATTTTTAGTAAGCTATCTATATAGCGAAAGAATTAGATCGTTATGTCTTCGGGTTTATGTTTTTCATTCATCTCTCACTTTGATGGCAGCGTATGGGGGCGGCAGCATTCGGCAAAGTAACTGTTGCACAGTTTGAGTTGGAAGTTACTAAATGTAAGGGAAATATGACAATTAGTGAAAATTGTGAAAGTTGCATTTTTTGCTTGGAGGCGGCAGCTGGAGGCGGCGGCTAATTAAAGTGGCCTATCTTTTTCCAATTTCAGTCAGCTATCAATATAGTGAAAGAATTAGATCGCTATGTCTTCAGGTTCATGTTTTTCATTTATCTCTTACTTTGGGGGCGGCGTGTGAGAGCGGCAGCGTTCGGCTGAGCAAATGTTGCACAATTTGAGTTGGCAGTTCCTAAATGTTGAAGGGAACATCTCAATCAGTAACATTTGTGAAAGTTGCACTTTTTATCGTTTGGGGGCGGAATCTGGGGGCGGCGACTAACCAAAAGTAGCCTATCCTTTCCCATTTTTAGTCAGCTATTTATATACCGAAAGAATCAGATCGCTATGTCTTCGGGTTCATGTTTTTCATTTTAAAGTGCTTGGGGGCGGTTTTTAGCAGTTTTTTCATGTTGGCGGCGCATATTGAAGACGGAATGTTTGTTGGCTTACGTTTATAAGTGGCAACTATGTATTATTCAAAAAATGAGAACACTAGAGCATCAGGTCTGGTAGAAAGTGCAATATTATGTTATTTCAAGTTTATCGGGGGCGGTTTTCTCTATGTTGGCGGCGCAATATGGACATCCAATATAGCCTAGCCCTCCTTTGGGAGTGGCAGCTATGTAACAGCGAAAAAATTAGAAAGCTAGGTCGTCTAGTTTGGGAGGAGTTCGATGAACGGACGGACGGACGGACGGACGGACGGACGGACGGACAAAGCGGTTGCAATAGCGATTTTCATCAAGATGGAAAATGCGCTAAAAATTCAAAATATGCTTGTCAGAATGGAAATTTTGATACCTTCATTTTGATGTATTATGAGAGAGGTGATGCTATTCGACATTTTAAGGTAGGGTAGGATGGGGGCGAAGGGGTGGAAGATAAAAATTTGGCAATAAGTCTAAAGAGGTCCCACTGAAAATAAAAATCGACCTGTTCCGGCATTTTTCCTGGAAAAAATTTGGTGGCAATAAATCTGAGGTGGAAAATGTGAGAATGAACACCGTGTTCATGATCATAATCACTTATCAAATAATAATATTCGGACTCAAACGAGAAAGCCGCATCATTCCCAATATTTGAGTACAGGGTGCTCGACAGGGTGTCAAAAAAAAAATGTGAAAGTTTTTTTCCAAACACTGCATTACACTGTGAGATGTGAAAAATTTTGGTGTCCAAGTTTGAATTCTACGGGAAAAACTGTTACGAAAAATCTTTTTCCCTGGTAGTTTATTCCAACGGGGAAAATTCGGGGGGGGGGGGGTGCGGATCTCGGTGATCACCCTGTACCTACAAGCGAATAACACTTAGGTATTATACAATAGGATATTATTCAGAATCTCATTGAATGAAAATTATTCTAAAAGAACTAACTCTTTTTCATTTCTAAAGGAAAAGCGCAACACATTGGAGCGAGACCGCAGAGCTCGCAATAAGGTGGGCTTCCAGGAGCTTAGGGAGGTCTTACCGAATGATGGGGGCCGCCACCTGAGTAATAATGCTGTCCTCGAGGCAACGGTCGAGATCCTCGTTCGCTTCAACGAAGCGAAAGAGAAGTACAGCTTCAAGTTCACCGTGGCAGATGCTTGCTCGAAAATCGAGGAGGAGAAGGAACGCAGTAAGTTATCAACTTTCTTTTTCCTTGTGTAACCAGACACCTACCTCCCCTGATTATGATCTTTGAAGTCTAACACCACACCAATCAGTTTTTCGCTGAGAAATCGCTATTTCCAGTACCTACTGTTGGAGGGATTTTATTATTGTTCCAACATCCAACATGCTCCCTAGGCTGGATAAGTGGCATGGGCATTGGTCTTCAGAGATGAAAATCAAAGTTATTCGTTGTGTAAACACAAGCCTGTACCTACTAGAACTAGACTCCCTTGATTTTGTTCTATATATCAGTTCTGCCATCGCTGATGCTAACATTGTGTGCGGTTTTGTATGGATGACATTCATAGTTTGAACAAGAAGACTTCCTGCGAAGTGATTTGCACAAAGTATTTACGTCAGATTCCAATTCGAATTATAGAAGACTCAAATTTCCTGTTATTCAATGTGCTTTATGCCCGTATTCATGGTCGTTGTCAAGTGCACCTTGTTCAAGTATCACTTTTAATCAAGCTGTAACTCGAGTGCGATTTCTGTTTTACCGTGAAATGGTATTCCTCGGGGAAAGCCGAAGTTATGTCTATGAAACAGAATTCGTACTTGAGTTACAGCTTGATTCAAAGTGATACTTGAACAAGGTGCACTTGACAACTACTATGAATACGGGCATTAATGTTTAGGCAGGGGTCTAGAAACAGGTTTATGGCACGAACTAGACACAAGTAGGTAGGACCTATACTAACTTCTCATCAGCTAACTAGTGATTATCTGTTGCAGTGCTGAATCTAATAGAAAAGGCCAAAGCCAAGAACATCGACTTGGACGAGGTGCCAGGTTTCGACCACTTTGTCGAGACATACAACTTCGACGAAGGCACCATGAGCTACGTCAAACCGGGACAAGCAGACGTGCCCAAGCAGAGGCTCAAGCTGCGTACCCGTCCTCGTGCGGGGTTGCGCAGAAAGAAACCTTATTCGAAATAATGAACATTTTGTTCCGACTCAGGGCCGTTATTCTTGGAATTGTGGGAGAAACAGCAGTACCTACATCGTGTGAGACTGAAGGTAGACAACATTGGTAGGCAAGAAAGGTCTGCAACACACGCGATCCAAGAATAGCGGCCCTGGACAGTCGTCCTCCAGATGTTTTTGTTACCCATCTGAGATTTACAAAAAAAAGAATAAATAATTAGTATTATTGTATAATGTTTCATTTATAATCCCACAATAATAATAATTAGGTAGGTACATAACTGGTGGTTGACTCTGCACGGCCAGCCCGAGGTGACTTTTTCTTGGCTGGCAGGCTGGCTTGTTGTGTGTTTCCCTCCGTGCTATTCCTTGGGCGGAAGCTATGGATGATGATGATTTGAATAGAAGTCTGCGACGACCTCGGCGACGACGCTGGCAATCAGCATGGGGCACAATAAAGAGCCTACGGGGTCCCAAGGGTTCACAGGAACAAAAGTTTGCTTGTAGTGGACTGCACAAAACAGCAAAGTGACACTTTTGACGTGCCACCAATTGACGTAACAGCCGACGTTGCCTGCGGCAACTTGGACCTCCTCAAATAATTCCCTTAAACTTCCTCCACGAATGGGCCATTTTCCCCAATAAGGTCAATCGCCTGTACTCAGTAGGTACCTAGTAAACCCGATAAGAAACTGCGTTTGAATAGCGCGCCATGATTTTAGATCGAGGCAAGCCATTTTCCATTTACTGGTCATAGAGAGACTGTACTATAGAGTGACGAAGCTATGAAAGGGATATATCGGTATTCTCTGTCAGTGTCTCGGCATTTCCTGGCCTCGTCAAAATTCAAAACAAAGTTAGCTAGGGTGGGCGTGGTTGCTATTGACATTTGTCATTTTCACGATTTGTTTACAAATTTGAATTGTCATTATTTTGCATGCCGAAATCGCCGAAATCCGGGCTAAAAGTGCCAAAACGAAAAAGGTGCACCGTGAAGCAGTACAAGAGTCGGGAAGATGTGATGTTTTCCTTGCCGAAGAAACCATCAGGTATAGAATCTTGCAAAATTGATGAACTTCTATTATTGTGCTTTTTTGGTTTTCCAGCTGTTCGGGGCCAGTACCTACCTACTGAAATACATAATATACCTACTACGCGTACGGCAATTACAAATATATCTTCACGATGGGGTCACCACGTCGACGGTTACTGCATTCAACGATCAATGGAATTTGCGTTCGACGGAATGAGTTGGATGATGAAACCTACGTTCGACGAAATGCCAGCAGTACTTGAAATACGGTGATCGAAAGCATCTGCTATGTATGGAACACAATATACATGCCTAAAACAGTTTTTGAGAGTTTCTGTTAAATTTAGTGAAAAAATCTGTGTTGAAAGATGAAACGGTCGACTTAACCTCAACAAAAATATTGACAGCTCATGTCATGCATTTTGACATTGCTTTAGTAACAAGCAATGGCACCACACCCTGACGTGCAAATACCCTAGTGCTCTAGCTTTCTCTCTCTCTATACCCTCTCGCTCAATGACTGGGCTTGCGTCTCTCTCTGGGTAACCAGATCCCAGGTCTCTCTAACTGGTCAGAGGGCGCGACGACCTCTGTTGTTCAATGACAGTTCCTAGTGCCTGTTCACAGCTGCATTCATTCGTATGCGTGATTCAACCAGGAAGATGAATTGTTCCTCGTGTTGCTGATCACTTCCGATTTCTTGTACCGCTTCATTGACACAAAATGTAAGTTGCTAGTGAATGCCTTAAAAAGTTCATATCAAAGTCAAATTGCTGTGCTATTTTAGGATAGAACTACCCGAAATGGTTGACACGTACAACTGTTCGCAATGTTCACATCGGACTGAATGCGCCTTTCAACTCACCCACCACGTCCAGAGGAATCACAGAAATATTTATGCAGCCGAACTCTACCATGCCATTGTCGAGCCAGAGCAGTTCCCTTGCATCTGCTGCGACTACAAAAGCTACTATCAGTTCGAATTGTACGAACATTGCAAACAAGTACATATTCTTGGGATGTCCGGAAACAATGAAAATGAGACGTTCTGCCAAGAAATTGAAAGATACCGGTGCGACTACTGCAGATACGAGTCGAGTTCGAGTTTATCTCTTGTAAAACATCACGATTTATGTGGGAATGGACCTGCACGGAGACCACAACAAACCACAGGAGCGGCCGAAGACATGGAGTCGCCAGATTTGGGAAGGGCTGCTGCAAGAAGAACCGTCGGAAATATTGGTGTAACAGAATTGAACATGTCGACGCATAATTCTTTTGGAAAAATCGACGAGTACAAATGCAACCACTGTACGTACCGAGCTAAACAGAAACCATATTTGAAAAAGCACATGTTGACACATCATACTGCGAATGAAGAAATCAACTGGTTCCAGTGCAACCATTGTTCGTACCGAGCTAAACAGAAGTCTCATTTGAAAAAGCACATGTTGACACATCATACTGCGGATGAAGAAATCAATTGGTTCCAGTGCAACCATTGTTCGTACCGAGCTAAAAATAAGTCATATTTAAAGAGGCACATGTTGAAACATGCTGCGAATGAAGAAATCAACTGGTTCCAATGCAACCATTGTTCGTACAGAGCAAAACTTAAGCCAAATTTGAAAACGCACATGTTGAGACATGACACGAATGAAGAAATCAACTGGTTTCAGTGTAACCATTGTTCGTACCAAGCGAAACATAAGTGTCACATCAAAACGCACATGTTGACACAACATACTGCGAATGAAGAAATCAACTGGTTCCCGTGCAACCATTGTTCGTACAGAGCAAAAGTCAAGTCAAATTTGAAAACACACATGTTGAGACATGACACGAATGAAGAAATCAACTGGTTTCAATGTAACCATTGCTCGTACCAAGCTAAAAATAAGTCATATTTAAAGAGGCACATGTTGAAACATGCTACGAATGAAGAAATCAACTGGTTCCAATGTAACCATTGTTCGTACAGAGCAAAAGTCAAGTCAAATTTGAAAATACACATGTTGAGACATGACACCAATGAAAAAATCAACTGGTTTCAGTGTAACCATTGTTCGTACCAAGCGAAAAATAAGTCATATTTAAAGAGGCACATGTTGAAACATACTGCGAATGAAGAAATCAACTGGTTCCAATGCAACCATTGTTCGTACAGAGCAAAAGTCAAGTCAAATTTGAAAACGCACATGTTGAGACATGACACGAATGAATAAATCAACTGGTTTCAGTGTAATCATTGTTCGTACCAAGCTAAACATAAGTAGGTACCTTCAAAAGGCACATGTTGAAACATGCTGCGAATGAAGAAATCAACTGATTCCAGTGCAACCATTGTTCGTACAGAGCCAAACCGAATGAAGCAATCAACTAGTTCAAGTGTAATCATTGTTCGAACAGAGCTAAACGGAAGTCACAATTGAAAGCGCACATGTTGCAACATGCTGAGAATGAAGAAATCAACTGGTTCCTGTGCAACCATTGTTCGTACCGAGCCAAACAAAGCTCATGTTTGAAAATGCACCTGTTGACACATGATGCGAATGAAGAAGTCAACTGGTTTCAGTGCACCCATTGTTCGTACCAAGCTAAAAATAAGTCATATTTAAAGAGGCACATGTTGACACATGCTGCGAATTAAGGAATCAAGTGGTTCCAGTGCAGCCGTTGTTCGTACCGAGCTAGGTAGAAGTCAAATTTGATAAGACATTTAATAATAATAATAATAATAATGATTTCGTCTTTATTACGGCGAAGTCTAGCCAATGCCTATTTGTTTTGTTGTAACATGCTGCGAATTATGAATAGAATAATACCTACCTACCTACAACTGGTTAGTGGTTACCTATACCTACAGTGTATAACTAGTGTTTGTACAGAACTACAATTTGCGAGTACAGTACACACGTTAAATAAACATGCGCGAACTGCAAAGTGTGCTTCTTTGATGGCGTACCAGTTATACCGGGTGTCCGCGCGATAGCGGACCAATTCGTTCCACCCCTAGCAACCCAGATTTTTATTTCAAATGTCATTCTACCTTTTGTATTTTTTTCTAAAAAAGAATGTATTTCTTGATACATCTGCAAAAAATTAAAGAAGAAAGTTGACATTTTTTTGACAGATAAATTTTCAATTACTAAAAATTGCAACACATTCAGTTTGGATGTTTCTTGACTTTTTTGTCGAAACGAGAAGCTATTACAATCGAATTGCTTGGAATTTGATGTCAGGGATGTTACTGAACAAATTGTACCTGTCAACAACTCACCCCCATCCCCGTACGTACAAGCCCCGCTATGGTTTTTAGTTTTTTCTTTCAATGTGAGGATGTTATTTTACTTTGTTAAAAGAAAGGTACAATGAGTGCTTTCCACCTAGCCTCAAGTTCGGTACACCTGCTATTTACGCATGTGCGGGTTCCAAACGGTGCTTTCCATCTACGTGTTTTTACTTCGGTTCTGCGCCGTTCATTGGATCACGTAAAATTTTGTGCCATACCATGGAACATGTGCCGTCTGGTGGTATTTGTACCGTCTAGGTGGAAAGCACCCATTAGGTCCCTTCGTTTCGGTTTTTTTGAGTGCGCATGTCTGGCGCGAATTTCATAGTTTCGTACACCGGTATTGAAAATTAACACTAAAAAATATTGTAGTGCACCTAAAATTCCACAAATAATTTGGTTGAATGTTAGATACCATTTTTTATATTCAAAGGAAATGTTTCATTGAAATTAAGTTCAATGATCATTTGTGGAAGTTCAGGAAGAACGAAAATGGCAACAGCGCTCAAAACAACAACACATCGGCGCCAAATATCACTTGTGACAATTATGATCACACTTCTCGTTTCTACCTGACCTACATTTTATTTGCTCATGTTTTGACGAAAGAACACAACTTGTTGGAAATGGCTGTACCGAGAAGGAAGTTCAAAGAAGCTACAAAGAGATGCATTTAGGGTATGTGTAAAAGTGACAGCCAGGAACAAGTAGTTGGTCAGGCGGCTAGACAGGGCTTGCAGCGTTGCCATTCAACTGACAGGTGTACGAAAGTTTTCAAAATTTAGAGCCTTCAAGCGTGCGCACCTGCCCAAACGAAGTAGCCTATTCAGTTTAGTTGATACAACAATTGGTGTAGACAGTTTTCATTTGTCGAACCAAATATTTTATTAATTGACTTCGAAAAATCAAATATCATCACGATCAAGTATGTTGAAGGAAAGCTGATAAATCAATGGACCTATTTCTTTTTCACGCCCCTTTTGCCTCCTATCGCCGCTCATTGGCTAGATTTGCCTCACAATCTCCCGTAGCAACTCTGTCAGTGCCACTGACTTTCTCCTTGTCATTACCCCCGACAACGATATGTTACAATTTGTCATCAGTTGTCAGTAGAACAGAACCAAAAGTCTTGCCACGCTGCAACCTACAACCTACAGACTCGACAACGCTTTACTTCTTTACAAGAGTGTAGTGCAAGCATCAAATGAAGGGGAACCAGCGTGATAAGGGGTTGAAGTATAGTGTGAAAGGATATTTTGAAGACGTACTTGTGAATAACCTGGAGGTGAAAGCGGAGTGCTACAGGAGCCAGAAAAAGTAACAAGCTTCTCAAGAAAATGTCCGGAACAGCATTTGTTTTCAGCGTCATCTTTGTACCTATCACTGGATGAATAGAAATCTTCCACTCTGAAGTGCCGTGAGCACACCAAAACTGAAGCAAAATATTGAGGTTTTGTTGTGAAGTTGTAGTGGGTAATCGCCAAATAGGAAGGTGAGATAGCATTCCCAGCACTTTGAACGGTAATTTGGGTGACCCCGCTTTTGGCTTTGTGCAACTTGTAAAACAGCTGAAATTGTTTCGTTCGCCTTCAAATTCTTTCCGGTGCCGGTGTCTTCCAGTGGCGGCCATCCATTTATTTCGCTTATTTTCGTCGGCAGGAAAACCGTAGAACGAAACATTTGAGGGAAATATTCCCTTGGACTTGTGCGGACAACTTTTCACACAATATACGAGCATTTTTCGTTTTATTCGATCAGTGTAGCGACACGACACAGGTTGCAGTCATAAGTGACAGTGACAATTCTAATTCATTGTGACAGTATCGCCTTCCTCGAATTTCGCGCCTAATAATTGAAGGCCTTTAATTGGCCAGGGGTGTGGCTTAAAATTGTTCATCCTTGTCTGAACGTCTCTGCTCCCCATAAGAAATAGGTCTATTTCAAGTGTAAGTCACGGATTTCTGAATATAGAGCTGGATAGCTAATACAACACATGCGTGTTGTCCGAACCCAGCTGGCCGCCATACTGTGCTAAAATGTTATTGGCTGACGGGCAACAAATCGGATTCAAAATATAAACCGCCGTCTTTTGTGCATTGGTGTTTACATTTGTTTCAAATATTAATTGTGAAATAATAATTACCTGAAACTGGACGAGTCCTACAGGGAGAAAGCTAAGATGCTTGTACTTTTGTTTCGTAGAATGATTCTTGGTTCTTGAATCTTCCTATTCATTTTTTAATTATTGGTTAGTGGTTATGATTTCATTAATGTTGTTCATCACAAATTGCAGCTCATTTTATTTCGGAATAGGTCACTACATACATGTTGGAAACGTAAGGTATTTGATGAATTGTTTCGAAGACAAAACGTAGAAACTCAAGCAAAAAACTAATGGCGTCTTCGACTGGCCAGAACGGAGCCAGTTCAGCTCGGAAATCGCTATCACTGATTGGGCAAGGATTTTCGAGAACCTATCGGATCCCCTGATTTTAGAGCCGAACTGGATCGGTTCTAGTCATTTTAAAACGCTATAAACAACACAAACACGAACCTGATTTATATCACAAAAATAAAATGAAAACAATTATTGAAGTATAACATAATTGTTTATTTGTGCTTAATAATAATTCCGACATAGCTTGGCTTGTTGATGCTTTCGGCATAGCTTGATCTGGTCATGATTCCGGCATAACTTGGCTTGTGGTTGTTGGAGCTTCCTGGATAGCTTGACTGCTTTCTGAAGCTACTGGAATGGGTCTCAGGTATACCGTGGTCTCAGGGTAGGCAAATCAAGTGAAGGAATTACATTGGGTTTCAGTTTCTTGAGCAATCCAATTCGCTCGAAGGCTTCATCCAAGAAATGATCTGAACAGACACGCTATCATTGTTACGCTGCTGAATAAATGTTTGTTGATCCCTACTGATGGCCTGGAGCCACTCCACTTCAATCGTTTTGGAAACCTGAAATAATTCTTTTGTAATAAATGAAAAATCGGATAAAAACATCGAACTTACACATGATAGGTTATGCCGGTTTTGTTTTGTTTGTCGCTATTTTTGCAACTAGGCACAAAACAGGACGACATCAAGTCTTTTTCTTCAACAAATCACTGAAAAACGCCGAGAAAACTTCGCACAAAGAAACGGATAAACAAGAAAAACGTCAAAAAATGACAATAGATTGACATTTGGCAATCAAGTGACACTTAGGGATGACAATTATTCGCAGCTTTGCCAACCCACAAGCATTGAAGTTACTAAAAATTAGCACAGTATGGCGGCCAACACGCGTTTGACAAAAATTGTGGTGGGGGTACATTGTGATTGGCTATCCAGCTCTATATTCAGAAATCCGTGGTGTAAGTATGGAACTGAAATACTTCAATGTCTTGCACATTTATAAAAAATGCTCAAAATTTCTGCCATTCACTTCCATACAGCGATAAAGACGAATCTCAAATTTGGTTTGAACTTCTTTGGATCCGCTGGAATGTGAAGTATTCGATTTTTCGAAGCCAATGGGAGGCATGGACGATTTTGGTCCCGCCAGGAGGCGCTTCAGTTGGTTGGGACCTCTAGGGATTTTATCTCGCCTAGGTTGCATAAACAAGCGCGTTGTGTCAAATCGTCAAATCAATAAACGTCAAATATTTAAAAATGTCACCGTGAACATAAATTGGGATTTTTGAGTCGTATCGTTGAATCGTTCATGAGGATGCCGTAGGCTCTTGCGACAAGGGTCAGGACGCGGCCCCAAACTCCGGGTAAGCTCAGTTTGACTACCGAAGAAAAAAATACATTTTTGTTCACTTTTATCGTAGACCTGGGCCCGGTATGGTACTCTGGAGAGATAAATAGATGCTCCGAATAAGCCCTTCCTGCTCCATTCTACCAGACAGATGGAGACAGGAATCATCGAAAAACATTGATATTGCTGAGCTGCATGAAAGGATCTAGGTTATGTTGGTTCTATGTTGAAGTTTTGAACTTGTTCAGTTAAGTTATTATGTTCACAGCGTTGTGCGCAGTATACGAAAATTATACACATCAAATACAGTTCTTTAATCAGTCAGGGCATTTCACTTTATTACAATAATTCAAACCATCACTTTACAGAGAGTTTTCCACACTGCTACAACATTTTGAAGGAAGGGCGACTCTTGTGTTGGTGATCCCGAAATGTCCTCCTGTTCTCGTATAGTATAGTCTTATTTCTCTCTACGTTATCCATGTGCTAGGATGAAGCAGGAGTGGCTTATTCAGAGCATCCCTTTGCCTCTTCAGTAGATACCATATGGAGCCCCTCGAGTCTATAGTAGTAAACAAAAATGAATTTTTGCCTTGGGCAGTCAAACTGAACTTACCCGAAGTTAAACGGAGCCCTGCTTAAACATGATAGCTTGGGACCACTGTGGGTTGCATTTATCGTCTCACCGGCCGGGATTTTGTCTCGCACGAACCGCCAGACGGCCCCGCGCTGCTTCGCTCGCATATTTGCCCTGCCTTTCAAGCGACAAGCAGCCTGTACCGGTGACACTAACACCAATACACCATGCGAGTCATGCGACGACAATAAACAATAAAGATAGGTTGGGTTACACTCTGACAAGCGATGACAACTGCAAGCTTGACCTTGGATTTGACGTTGACATGACGTTGACATTTGGTCTCAAGCCTATGTCGCGCCCTCTGGAATGCGTTTGCGAGAATGCCTCCCATTGAAAAATTGTTTAGTTTGACAAATAAAAAGTGATTTCTCAAAAAATTGTGAGCTTTTTTCCCAATTTTCACAAATATATCAAGATGAACATTTTTTTTTCAGAAAAAATAGAAAAGGTAGGATGCCATTTGGAAAAAAAATTGGGGTTGCTAGGGGTGAAACGAATCGGTCCGCTCTATTATAACTTGTGCCTACTGATGTCCCCCGTGTTACTTATTGACACTGTGAAACTTGAAATCGGTATCTCGGAAATTGCGGAAAATATTGCAACTGTAAGTTATCGCGCGGACACCCGGTATAGCTTTACATACAGAGTAGATATAAATATATACTTGGTGGCCCGCATAATTTAGATATCTACATGTCATATTACCCCTCTTGATAATTTTAACGCATTTTATAATATAGAATAGGTAGGTACTTCTACAAACATATTGAAATATTCTTCATAGATCCATCGTCAGCACTTTACGTAGGTAGGTACGGGTACCGCAGGAAGTATCTCAAAGTGCCAAGAAATGCGACTCAAAGACATCTGGGAAGGAGAAAATATGCCAGTTTATTATCCTGCCGATAAGGTGAAAAGCTGACTAAATTGTTAGAATACAGAATAAATGTGAGATGATTTTACAAATTATCCATTACTATATCCAATATATCCATTCTAATTTTAGAAAGTATGGCTGTGGCAAAAACTGTGACCTGTGGCGATCTCGAAATAGGAAAATCCAGCGACCAAGGAATTTCTAAGTTGACCACAATTTTACCTCAAATCCTGCTTACAAGAAGAAATTTTAGGATTTTTTAAGCAATGTGTCTTGCCGCGATGAAGCCATCAACTGAAAATTCAAGATTGTCAAGTCAGGTGTACGATTTGGTCAACAGAAGATGAAGATACTATCGGAGCCGATCCCATCTGGTTCACATGTGCTTATATCACAGCAAATATTACAACTACAGTGAAGTAGAAAATGGAAACTATTGTCAATTCAAACATCTAGGCTTGTCAAAAGCAATGGAGAAAGCATGGCTAGAGATGTAGAGGGCTCAATGAACGTGAACGTTGGGTTGGAGTTTGGAGTGGTTGAATCTTTTTTTTGAGGAAAAATGAGAAATTCATGGTTTTCTCGAAACGCTGGGGCTCGTGGAAGTACGAGGCATCACAGAATGTATCCCAAAGCGCCAAGAAATGGAGAGGAGGAAGGAAGGAATACACTTGAAAAAATATACGGAGGTTGTACCGATAACAATTAGGATGGGTAACTAAATTGCTACAGTTATGATGTTTGCACAAAATTATTTGTTGCTATGCCTATCTAGTTTCAGGAAGTACCTGTGTCAAGAATTGTGGCCTTCGGCAATCTAAAAATGGGAAAATCTACGGACTGAGGAATTGCTATGTCGACCACAATTTGGAGCCTAGAATCCTCAATAGAACAATAAATATTTGTATTTTTAAGAAATGTGTCTTGACACAATCAAGTTGTAGTTGAAGATTCAATATCGTTAAATCAGGTGTAAAATTTCTGTCAAGGAGGGCTCCGGTGACCGAATACATCTTCGGTGGCCGAACCCGCCGAACAGCTGTTCGAGTTAAACTTCCATGTTTTGCCTCTGTCCATATTCTACAACCGAAGTGAAGACATTCCTGCACTTTTAAAATATAAAATATAAACAAAAACTATTGTTTGTTTTGAAACGACCCCAGCTATCGTCTTGTACCCCTGAATGGGTAGGCAACCCATTATACTGGCATTTAATTCAACTTATTTGAATTAAATCACTTTTCCCGCTTTTGGAACCGCTTGGCCGATGATCATCTAGTATCAGGACGACATCCCGTTGTGCCTCTCTTCTTGTTGTTCGATTATAGAGTTCTCGAGATTGTTGAGACAGGTCTGACTACAAGTTTGAACGCAATAACATACAATATAAAATTTTAACGTAACATCAATCTATTGACTTCTATGTACAATTCAAAATGTTTAAATAATGGCTCGCTCCTATACCTAGTCCTACCTTCACATCGCAGGCTAAATTATCTAAAAGATCTAACCTATTCCCGAAGAGATAACTTTCCCCTAATTATTTCAGACGTCCCAACACCCCAACCCTCCGACGAACACCTGACTCTACACCTTGACCGACATTTAATTCTGACTGGCTTTCGCGGTTCAAAGTTCCTTTTGTGGTTACATCAGATCCAACATTTATGTTAGTGTTAGAGGTTATGTTAGGGTTAGGCCCGGCTTCTAGACACTGCAAAGAGAAGAGTGACTTCGACCACGAATGCAATCTAAGATTTGTGGGCCGGTGTGTGCGGTGGCCCCCTTTTTGTGGAGCCTCTTTTCAAAGGCTAACGCTCTTTTTGGGCTATGGTTCTCTTTTGCCCGTTTGGAAGGGATTGGATATGGCTGGCCTTTGTGGGGGCTTTGAACCTGTTTTCGCCGTGAATTGCCCCCAACGCTCAGAAAGTTTCCCGTGATCGAAAGTGCCTATAACCGGAAATGTTGAACCAAATTTCGCCCTTCCAAAAACTTTCGAACCGATGGTGTACGCGAAACAATTACTCAAGTCAAGGTACTAATTTAATGTGGAGAACGTTTTGAGCAGGCCCCGTATACGCGCTATTTCGTTGTTGTTTAGCAATTTGTGAGAGAAGGCCGCAGCCAGGAAAAACAAAACGCAGAGAATAGACTATACAGGGTGTTCGTCGAAAAGCCGATGCGGAGAGGCGTCGAAATAACCTTTACCCTAACGCGAAATAATCGCCGTCTACACTATTCCTGATCGAGCCCTAATAACAATTCATTTTTACAAAGTCCCTATCTGAACGATGGCGTCGTTGGGTACCGGATTGAATTCATCCGTTTCGAATAAGAACGTCTTCATTCCCGTAACAAGCTCTATATGGAAATATCCGGAACTGTCGTGGCGCTAAAACAAAATCATTAGTTTCAAGGAGGGGGGGGGGTGTCCATCAATCCGATCAACAATTACGACTCTACGGCAGGGTCCGAACCCCGATACAAACGCGATTCTATTTTTCCAATTACTTAATTTTTCCCGTAGTTCTCAAAATTTACCTTTTCCGAATAACTAGGAACTTCAGAAACGCAGAGGAAGCTCACCCGCGAGTTTCCAGATCTAACCCACTAGGTCCGGTGCTCTGAGTACCGCAGTCACAAAGCCAAGTCCAGAGGGCCCAAGAGCGCGAATACCTTTCTATGAAGGTATCCATCAAAGGACGAGGCTTGCCAGTGGCTGTACCTGACGGCAGACAGTAGCGCAGATACCAGCACGTGCAGGCAGATTCAGAACGCACGCGTGAGCCCCATCATACATTTTTCACGACAAAGCCTAACCGTAAGCAACTATCCCAACTCACCAAGACTAACCTCCCGCTCGTCGAGGTCATCACTCCGCCACACGAGATACCGAAACGAGAGACCTCATTTCTATCGGGCCTGGTTCATTTAGGGGTTTCAACTCGACATCCTCGAGGTGGGCTAGAACTCATCGTGGAGGGAACGCGACTCAGCATCCTGGAGGGGGTTCGAAACTCTTCGTCAACGGGTCCCAACTCTGCGACTTGGAGAAGGGTCGAAACTCAACACCGGAAGGGTCTTGGCACATCGACCTGGAGAAGGGCTGGAACTCGTCGCCGGAGGGCTCTGACTCGACACCTGGAGGCGGATCAAGACTCAACGTCCAAGGGCTCTGACTCGACATCCTAGAGACGGGTTGCAACTCAACGGGGGAAGCAACTCATCAGTCTCTCGGAGGGTCAAAACTCAACCTGGAGGGTTCTCGACTCAGCGTGCCTCCAAGGGGACCAAAACACGACTCCGAAGGGTTCCAACTCGGCTTTCTCCAGGGGGCCTTTGAGACACATCAGCCGGGGGAAATCGACTCGTCATTTTCCAAGTGGGCTGGGACTCATCATTGGGGCTTCGACGCTTCGGCCTCTAGGAGGGTCGTGACGCAACATAAACGGGTTCTAACTCAGCTTCCTCGAAGGGGACTAAAACTCTTCGCTAACAGGCCCGCAGAAGCACTCGGCAGCGGACGTGACAAGTCGGGAGCGGACGGCAGCCCAGGAGGTTTGGTCCAGGTACCACGGTCAATCTCCGGCGATATCCTCCATTCCCAGCAATTCGGAATATTTTATTGCATCCAAAACGACCGCGAACGGCGTATAGACAGCTCAGGTAATCCGAGAAGCCGCTGGAGAATGCGGCTGGCGGTGCTAACACGTGTGAATCGGATGGTGGTGGGCAGCGGGCAGCGGGCGGTGGCACGGCGCGTCAACACAGTGGGAGTACGGCAGCAACTAGCTGAGTCAATGTGCGGGTGCTTTACTTCATATGCACCAATTCACCATTTCGTCGGACATCAAGCAGGAACGGTTGTTGAATGTCGATGATGGGCCAGTAAATTATGTTATAGAGCTTCGCGGGATTTACACGAATGAATTAAATAGCTAGCGACATCTTTTAATGATGCCTTGACTCTGAATATTCACATTCTCATACCTCGATTTCACGGCTTTGGATTATTTTCCTCCGGAATATTTTCGGCCCGCCAAATGCGGGTGGCTTCAGTTTCTGTAATCCCGCAGTAAAAGCTGGGCCTCAAGTATTTGGGTGATTGGGAAGCACAAACCGAAGAGGTACATACCTAGCCCCACACAAGGCATATCACTCCAGCAATGCCGGGAACGTAAACCCCCAACATTCAGGTGAGGTTTGGTGGCAAAGTTCATGCCCAATTTTGTCGGAAAATATGAATTTTCACCACTACCCTGTGCAGTTAACCTAACATGTTTGGCTTGCTTTTTCACAAAAAAAAAACACTTTTTTACGAGAACTTATTTTGCAGGCACATTAAGGACATTGCTTTGAACTTGATACAAAAGTTTCAAACTCAAACTCAAAAAGGTAGCCGAGGGAAAAAATGCAGAAACTGGAACTCCATAAGCGCCCTGTAGTTCGGTTGTTCCCAAACATTATTTGGTTCCGATTTGGCGGGCAATTTTTGACAGTTGGCAACACTACTGTGACGTCAATGGAAATGCCTAATTCGGGTTGGTGCCTAGTTTTTTTTATTATTATTATTTTTGCAATGTTGACGGCTGACTTGCATGTCACTATTTCCCCAGTACGTATAGGTCGCGGGAACAAAAATGGCGCGCCAAAGATGGGTATATGGTATGATGTTATTTTCACTAGTACGTACTTGTTGATATAATTTTCTACAGTTGTGAAGTTGTAATAAATATATAGATAAATTATTGAACAATTATTATCGCTTTATCATAAAAATTAATGTGCTAAACTCAAGATTTAACTGAGTAATGTCAATAACAAGTGAATCTCTACAGCGATACTTTGGCACCCCCTCAGGCGCAAACGCGGGCAAGAAGCTGGCAAGAGGCGCTTTGTTCTTGACTTCGTTGTGCCGGCGTGCCTGCAACGTTGCCATAGCGGGTGCCAGGGTGACGGTTATGTTCCCGCGACCTATTATTGCATTGCGATTGCGCATTGCGATCGGCGATCTGGCCTTAAACCAGCGATAAGTTTATTTTTGCTTTTTGTGGATAAAGTTCAAAAGAACTGTTTTGTTTGATTGACAAGAATAAATGGACATAAGTAATTTAATTGAAGTATTACTGTTGAGAACATTTTTGAATTTTGGCTATATATTTTTGTCAAGTTGGCGACACCGGCAACACAAATATAAAATCTGGCAACCCTGTCATGGAGATGGATTTTCACTAGAAAAGAAACGACCGACGTTAGCTGATGTTCATTTGGTGCGTTCCATAGTTAGTTGTCGTGTCGAGTTCCATAAATTTCCACCATGTCTGTGCAGGATCTAGTCGAGGTGAGTAAAGACAGATTATAATGACTTAAATAATAATTGATGACTTGATGACTGATAAATTTATATAAGAAATAGGTAGTACCTACCTATGTACGTATCTCGTTTAATTAGGACTATATAAGGGGTTTCCGCGATATAAACTAATTTTTCCACCACAAGATGGCGGCTGGCGAGTGCGACGTGATACCAGCATGACGCCAGGGTCGCCATTTTGAATGCCGCGATCCAGGCCTAAGAACAAAGGAAATTTCAGAAATAATTTCTTTCCAGTCTCGCCCAAGGGCGTAACTAAGTACTCGCAGCCCCCGCGACCGCGGGGGCCCCGAACTTTTTGAGATTTCATGGGACCCCAAGTAGTCT
Source organism: Anaspis maculata (assembly GCA_949128115.1). Taxonomy (NCBI): domain Eukaryota; kingdom Metazoa; phylum Arthropoda; class Insecta; order Coleoptera; family Scraptiidae; genus Anaspis; species Anaspis maculata. Next base: position 85,249,767 of record OX421964.1, on the reverse strand, counting down.
GTTTTTAAGAAAGAAATTCCATCGGATCCACCACAAGATGGCGGCTGGCAAGTGCGACGCGATACCAGCATGACGCCAGGGTCGCCATTTTGAATGCCGCGATCCAGGCCTAAGAACAAAGAAAATTTCAAAAATTGTTTCTTTGCAGCCTCACCCAAGGGCGTAACTAGATACCCGCAGCCCCCGCGATCGCGGGAGGCCCCGAACTTTTTGAGATTTCATGGAGCCCCCAAGTAGTCTGTGTTTAAAAAAGAAATTTCATCGGATCGGAATGAAATGTGCGTACAATTTATTTGGGCGGATGGGGGCCTCAAACTCGGTCCCAAATCTGTTTTTTTTACAAAATGAGTCCTGGCCGGCGATCTGGGATGCGCCGACTGCCGACTGTCAAAAAGAGATTTTATGGTAATATACACCCAGGAGGACTCCTAATATGTGAGTCCTCCAAGCGGCGCCATCTATCATCATCTGCATCTGCGGAATGTCTTTGATAGATCTCTAATTTGTCTCCTTGGATAATGCAGTTGAGAATAAAGACTCCATGACTAATTTCTCATTCGAAACTGACTTCAGAGGGGTGTTTTTCTTTCCTGTCAAAGGAATGCAGGTAGGGTAATAGAATCATTGTCATGTTCAATGGGGTTTGAAGGATTTGTCTTGAGTTGTTTGCCGGCTATCTTTGCATTGTGAGCTATTTCCGGAAGTTTCAACAAAAATTTCTCATTGTTAGCTTGTACTGCTAAGGTTCTCTCCTTATAGTGCATTTTGCACAGATAATTTGAGTGACATGCGCGCATTACTTTTTTACAGTTGCTGGTTGCGTCAGAAAAAAATCATATGAAAAACTATAAGCTCTAAATCAAATTTTTTGGTTTCAAAAACGAAAACTGTGAAAACAAAAGAGTTTCTCGCTGGCTGAAAATCATGACGCATTCATAGCCGATGGAAATGTTTATAAACTAAATGAATTAATAATAATCCACTTTTTCTTAATCGCTGTCACACTGTCACAGAGGTCTGGATATGTACTTTAATTTAAAAAACAAATCAAGCACATAGCTTCATAAGATCGAAAGATATGATCATTTAAATGTTGGCATATATGCATTTTCTCTATCTTAGATAAGTGCCCAACTTGTGCATTCTCCATTGTTGTTATAGATTGTTTATATTTGACCGATCATCTTTAAACGTCGTCGGTATCAACCCGCAATAGTTAACCAACCATTTAGAACCATTTAGATATGTTCAACCGTGCGGAAGATACGGAATATTCAGGTGAATTTTGTTGGGAAACTTGGAACAAGAAACGAGGGAAAAAATTATCACGAAAAAAAAAGCGGCCACAATTAGCCTCCGCCACTATGTTTGGCGAGGCTTGAAAAATTTACCTTGTCTAGGAAAAAAGAGGACATTCATTTTGATTGAAAAAAAAAGATACCGGACCCGGACAAGGACCTTCAAAAAAAGGACATGTTCCAAAAAAAGAGGACGTCTGGTCACCTTAAGCTGGTTACAAAAGGCTTATGTTAAATGCTTGATTAATTAAAACCTGACGGTACCTACTTCGTCAATCTTTATTAAGAGTTTATTACACTACCGGTTTCGAGAGCATCCTCTCATCATCAGGTGTATATCGTCATAAATAATTACTGAAAATCAAATTTGGAACAAGAAAATTGGTAAAATACATCGTGAAACTTCAAGTTCTATTCACTCGGTGACATCAGGTTGCAGGTTGAATGGTGGATGACCATAAATTTTGGAGAAAAATTAAAGTTGCGGTGGGCACACGTGTTTCGATCGCCAGGAGGAGGAGAATGAACGAACCGTCAAACTCCGAACAGCTGTCGCACTCCTGAGGAGTTCCATCAACCATTCACCATTCAACCTGCAACCTGATGTCACCGAGTGAATAGAATTTGAAGTTTCACGATGTATTTTTCCAATTTTCTTGTTCCAAATTTGATTTTCAGTAATTATTTATGACGATATACACCTGATGATGAGAGGATGCTCTCGAAACCGATAGTGTAATAAACTCTTAATAAAGATTGACGAAGTATCGTCAGATTTTAATTGATTATAATTTGCGTCAATAGCAGAAAATGAAAACGTTTAAATGCTTGAGTTATTTTCCACCATTTCCCAGTCGGGTGCTACGATTTGTTAATTTTCTCCTCACCACACCCGAGGCGGCCGCTTTCACTCTGGTTTCGACCAGGACGACTTACGTTTGATGCAGGACTCAATTCAGACGTTAATTCTTTCCTGCTCGTGGATCAAATTTTTTCGAAAAATTCCAGCAAAGTGTGAGAGACGTTGACGGAGCACGGAAAAAGTATCAAAAAAATTGGCTGATTTATCCTTCGAGTTATGAAGAGAAGGTGAAGTTGAGAATTAACCTTCTTCAGTTTGCATGATTTTGAAGCAAACCATTTTTACTTGGGAAGAATCATATGTCGTTGATAAACTGCTCAACAATGAAAGTGCTACAAAGCAAAAATTCAATAAATTTTGAACCGCTGTAACTTTTGATTGCCACAAACGATTCTGATTCTGTTTCAAGTTCTGAATTTCCCAATTTTTTGGCCATCTTTCTTGTCAATATGAAATCCATAGAGCTCCTCATAAACATTCTACAGGGTGATCGAACAGAATAGTGCAAAATTGATAAAAGTTCAACACACCCCCGTTTTCGTTAAATTTTTTTTTCAAGAGTATTAACACCAAATTTATGAAGAATGATGTGTTCCCTCGAAATTTTTTTTGAATTTTCGGGATTTCAGTCGAAACATTCAAAATGCGATTTTTTATTGTGAATAATAGGTCTGTTCCATCAGGAGTCCCTGACTGTCCGTGGACGTCAGCAGCATGCGCATTACGATTTTGGCGTTCCATAAATCCTAATGCGCAGGCTGCTGACATCCACGGACAGTCAGGGACTCCAGATGGAACAGACCTACTGTATGTTGTTCCTATAGCAACGCAAAAACATTAGAACTTCTCATATCAAGATGACGCCACTTGGTAGGCTTGTTCACTGAACAATTCTGAGCAATTTGACTGGCAACACGTCCCTATTGTCCAGTGTAGGGGTGAAGAAAAGCCCAATAGGCAGCGTCTTCTTGGTAGGTACTACTCCTAAAATTCGGGTTTTTAGCATTGAAAAAGGGTTATTTTTTTACTCTCTTTAGTCAACGTGAGACTACGTCATCAGAATTGGATTGATCGCATTTCCGCCATTTTGGAATTTTTTGCCTTTACCTCAAATTTCAAAACATAGTCATGTTTGGTATCATTTCTTGAAATGTTGGCCCCCCTCAATGGGATTCTGTCAATAAGATCTATCTATCTGTTTGTCTATCTCTTTCCGAAAAAGTATTTATACAATTTTTTACCCTACCCCTCTTCTTGCTGAAAATCTCTGAGTGTCTAATTTATTATTCTTGATTTCTCAATTCTTTTCAATGCAGTCAACGTCATCCTGCATAGCATCGGAATAGATAATTTTCTTTGAAAAAAATTTCACCCAAATTTCACCCTTCCGCTTCCCCCGATTCATCACAAAAATCTGAAATGGCAATACCTACTTTGTGATACATCAAATTGAAGGAAATTGAATTCCCTCCATGGATACATTTTTCTAAAAGTTTTAAAACCCCCCCATTTTCCTCACAAAATACTTCAAATGTCTAATTTATTTGGAAAGGGGTTGAAAATTCCAGAAAAATTGTTTTCGGAAGGATAATTCAACGTTATGGCAACGTTGCAGGCACGCCGGCACAACAAAGCGCCTCTTGCCAGCTTCTTGCCCGCGCTTGCGCCTGATAGGGTGCCAAAGTACCGCTGTAGAGATTCGCTTGTTTTTGACATTACTCAGTTGAATCTTGAGTTTAGCACATTAATGTTTATGATAAAGCGAGAATTGTTCAATTATCTATATATTTATTATATCTTTACAACTGAAGAAAATTGTTTCAACAAATAGGTACTAAGTAGGTACTAGTGAAAATAACATCATACCATATACCCATCTTTAGCACGCCATTTTTGTTCCCGCGACCTATAGGTTCTCAACTTTTTTTTTATCATATTATTATTCATCAAACACCTGTCTTGTATAGGGTTTCACGATAGAGTGTTGTGTTTTCCAGATGGATGACGAAGAAATCGATCTGGCCACAGAGAGTGGGGATGAGAGCGATGACGATGGTGATCTGACCATGGGCATGACTGAGACAGAAAACAAGGTAATTATTGAAATCTAACATGCGATGAAAAAATCCAAGTTTCGGATGTCAAAAAAGTCGAGTCGAGTGCAATTAAGAGTCGTTGCACGTAAATTTTTTACGATTTTTTTTTTAAAAGCCGGTATATATCATCATAATCATCTTTTCTACCGTTAGCTGTAAGGTTTTATAACTCATTACCATATCAGTTCAAATTTCTAGCCGAGACTTCAAACACCCTGTATTTTGAAAACGTAGGTACTTCAAAACTGACATTAACTGGATATTAATAATAGATAGTCGTCCTGATTCTATAAGGGACTGGTTATGGTAATCACCGTGCTTTACGTTGAAATTGCTAGGACAACGGGCTTTCCTATTGGCTGTCGCCATAGCAATTTGATAGTAAGCACGGTGATTACCATGACCATTCCCTTATAGAATTAGGCCAAATATGATAAGAATTGTGAATTGTGACTCACATTATGAATGGTGAATAAACTTATTTGAACTTCACCTCTGATTTGAAAAGTCTTAGTTGCATTTGCAACGTGAATATGTAATTATTACTAATTATTTATTGCCTATATTATTCAACGAGCGTCCAATAATTGCTATTGCTCAAGAGGGTGCAGTCTGTTGACACAAGCTGTGGCGAGTATCGTAAAGCATTCGAATGAGTACCATCACACGAGAAAACACAGGGTGATTTTTTGAAAAGGACCCATCCAAGACTGCTCGCCGCAATAATTATTTCCATAAAAATGCCGAAATAGGTCGATTTTTATTTTGAGGGGGACATCTAGGACACACATTGACAAATTTTCATCTTCAACCCTCTCGCCCCCACTCGACCCTACTTTAGAATTTCAAATAGCATTCCTTCTGCTGTGATACATCAGATTGAGGGTAATCAAATTCGCTTTCTGTCAAACACAATTTTAATTTTTTTACAAGTCGCCCTCGACCCTTCTCAAAGTTCTCTCATTGTTAATTGAAGGAAAGCTTTTCCCCTATTCACTCCCGATTCTTAGAAAATAGATTTTCCAGCGAAAACAGGTCGAGTCTTATTTCGAAGGAGGCATCTAAGACGAAGACGTGTGTCGCCAAATTTTTATCTTCAATACCTTCCCCCCCACCCTACCCTACTTTGAAATTTCAGATAGCAACATCTACCTTGTGATACATCAGACCGAAGGTAATAAAATTCTCTTTCTGGAAAGAGATAATTTCTAAGTTTCTAAGTTTTCTAAACCTTCCTCTAACCCTTTTCAAAAGTTTATTAATTTGGGAGGCGAAGGAGTTGAAGATAAAAATTTGGCAATACATGTCCCATTTGAAATGAAAATCGACCTGTTTTTGCTGGAAAATCTATTTCTCAAGGATAAGCAGCTGATAGGAGAAAAACTTCCCTTTAATTTACAATAGAAAATTTTTTAGAAGGATTGGGGGTGGCTCAAAAGGTTTCAAAATATCTTTGATAAAGAGAGAATTCCAATAATTTTAATTTGATATATCACAACATAGGTAGTGCTATTTGAAATTCCAAAGTGGGGTAGGGTGGGGGCCAAGGGGTTGAAGATGAAAATTTGACAATGTGTGTCCTAGATATGTCCCCCTCAAAATAAAAATCAACCTGTTTCGGCGTTTTTCTAGGAAAACATTTTGCAACGAGAAATCTGGGGTGGGTCTATTTCAAAAAATCACCCTGTATAGATCACAACGTTCATTGTTGATTCTGCGTCACGTCCATTTTGTTTGGATTTTCCATTATTTTCACGGGACAGTTACCAACTAAAAACAACGTTCATTGTTCTATGTAACTGGTAAAGTATTGCAAAACGGGTGATCCACCGAGAATTCCCTCCTTGTTAGAATTTTCTCCGTTGGAATCAATTGACAGGGAAAAAGATTTTCCGTAACAATTTTCCCCGTAGAATTCAAATTGAGAAACCAAAATTCTCTATCTCTTGCAGGGTATAGAGTGTTTCAAAAACACTTCCACATTTTTTTGACACCCTGTATTTAAATATTGGAAATGATGCGTCTGTTTCGGTTGAGTCCGAGTAATATTATTTGATGTGTGGTTATCATTATATACAGGGTAATCATTTTCAAACTTTCCCCCTCAGTTTTTTTGCCATCAAATTTTTTTCCAGAAAAAGGCCGAAACAGTTCGATTTGTATTTCAAGGGAGGCTTCTAGGACACGTATTGCCGAATTTTCATCCTCAAACCTTCCGCCCCCACCCTACCCAACTTCAAAATTCCGAGTAACATTTATCTATCTTGTGATACACCAAATTGAAATTGATAAAATTTCCATTCTGCCAAACATATTTTGAAAAATTTCAAACCCATTCTCTAATACTTTTAAAAAGTTGGGTGAGATGGGGGCAAAGGAGTTGGAGATAAAAATGTGGCAATAATACGTGTTTCATATGTCCTTTTCAGAATAAATAGCGACCCGTTTTTGCTGGAAAATTGATTCTCAAGAATCGGGAATCACTAGGGGAAGAACTTTCCTTCAATTAACAATTAGAGAATTTTGAGGATTCTGGGAATAGACTAAAAAAATTCAAAATATGCTTGTCAGAATGGAAATTTTGATACCTTCATTTTGATGTATTATGAGAGAGGTGATGCTATTCGAAATTTTAAAGTAGGGTAGGATGGGGGCGAAGGGGTGGAAGATAAAAATTTGGCAATAAGTCTAAAGAGGTCCCACTGAAAATAAAAATCGACCTGTTCCGGCATTTTTCCTGGAAAAAATTTGGTGGCAATAAATCTGAGGTGGAAAATGTGAGAATGAACACCGTGTTCATGATCATAATCACTTATCTCTCTGCGGATCTCGGTGATCACCCTGTACCTACAAGCGAATAACACTTAGGTATTATACAATAGGATATTATTCAGAATCTCATTGAATGAAAATTATTCTAAAAGAACTAACTCTTTTTCATTTCTAAAGGAAAAGCGCAGCACATTGGAGCGAGACCGCAGAGCTCGCAATAAGGTGGGCTTCCAGGAGCTCAGGGAGGTCTTACCGAATGATGGGGGCCGCCACCTGAGTAATAATGCTGTCCTCGAGGCAACGGTCGAGATCCTCGTTCGCTTCAACGAAGCGAAAGAGAAGTACAGCTTCAAGTTCACCGTGGCCGATGCTTGCACGAAAATCGAGGAGGAGAAGGAACGCAGTAAGTTATCAACTTTCTTTTTCCTTGTGTAACCAGACACCTACCTCCCCTGATTGTGATCTTTGAAGTCTAAGACCACACCAATCAGTTTTTCGCTGAGAAATCGCTAGTTCCAGTACTGTTGGAGGGATTTTATTATTGTTCCAACATCCAACATGCTCCCTAGGCTGGATGAGTGGCATGGGCATTGGTCTTCAGAGATGAAAATCAAAGTTATTCGTTGTGTAAACACAAGCCTGTACCTACTAGAACTAGACTCCCTTGATTTTGTTCTATATCAGTTCTGCCATCGCTGATGCTAACATTGTGTGCGGTTTTGTATGGATGACATTCATAGTTTGAACAAGAAGACTTCCTGCGAAGTGATTTGCACAAAGTATTTACGTCAGATTCCAATTCGAATTATAGAAGACTCAAATTTCCTGTTATTCAATGTGCTTTATGCCCGTATTCATGGTCGTTGTCAAGTGCATCTTGTTCAAGTATCACTTTTAATCAAGCTGTAACTCGAGTGCGATTTCTGTTTTACCGTGAAATGGTATTCCTCGGGGAAAGCCGAAGTTATGTCTATGAAACAGAATTCGTACTTGAGTTACAGCTTGATTCAAAGTGATACTTGAACAAGGTGCACTTGACAACTACTATGAATACGGGCATTAATGTTTAGGCAGGGGTCTAGAAACAGGTTTATGGCACGAACTAGACACAAGTAGGTAGGACCTATACTAACTTCTCATCAGCTAACTAGTGATTATCTGTTGCAGTGCTGAATCTAATAGAAAAGGCCAAAGCCAAGAACATCGACTTGGACGAGGTGCCGGGTTTCGACCACTTTGTCGAGACATACAACTTCGACGAAGGCACCATGAGCTACGTCAAACCGGGACAAGCAGACGTGCCCAAGCAGAGGCTCAAGCTGCGTACCCGTCCTCGTGCGGGGTTGCGCAGAAAGAAACCTTATTCGAAATAATGAACATTTTGTTCCGACTCAGGGCCGTTATTCTTGAAATTGTGGGAGAAACAGCAGTACCTACATCGTGTGAGACTGAAGGTAGACAACATTGGTAGGCAAGAAAGGTCTGCAACACACGCGATTCAAGAATAGTGGCCCTGGACAGTCGCCCTCCAGATGTTTTTGTTACCCATCTGAGATTTACAACAACAAAAAAATAGATAAATAATTAGTATAAATGTATAATGTTTCATTTATAATCCCACAATAATAATAATTAGGTAGGTACATAACTGGTGGTTGACTCTGCACGGCCAGCCCGAGGTGACTTTTTCTTGGCTGGCAGGCTGGCTTGTTGTGTGTTTCAATCCGTGCGGATATATGTGACAGTCTGTTAATTGCTATTCCTTGGGCGGAAGCTATGAATGATTTTAATAGATTTCTGCGACGACCTCGGCGACGACGCTGGCAATCAGCATGGGGCACAATAAAAAGCCTACGGGGTCCCAAGGGTTCACAGGAACAAAAGTTTGCTTGTAGTGGACTGCACAAAACAGCAAAGTGACAGTTTTGACGTGCCACAAATTGACGTCACAGCCGACGTTGCCTGCGGCAACTTGTACCTCCTTAAATAATTCCCTAAAACTTCCCCACGAATGGGCCATTTTCCCCAATAAGGTCAATCGCCTGTACTCAGTAGGTAGTAAACCCGAGAAGAAACTACGTTTGAATAGCGCGCCATGATTTTAGATCGAGGCAAGTCATTTACTGGTCAGAGGGCGCGACGACCTCTGTTGTTCAATGACAGTTCCTAGTGCCTGTTCACAGCTGCATTCATTCGTATGCGTGATTCAACCAGGAAGATAAATTGTTCCTCGTGTTGCTGATCACTTCCGATTTCTTGTACCGCTTCATTGACACAAAATGTATGTTGCTAGTGAATGCCTTAAAAAGTTCATATCAAAGTCAAATTGCTGTGCTATTTTAGGATAGAACTACCCGAAATGGTTGACACGTACAACTGTTCGCAATGTTCGCATCGGACTGAATGCGCCTTTCAACTCGCCCACCACGTCCAGAGGAATCACAGAAATATTTATGCAGCCGAACTCTACCATGCCATTGTCGAGCCAGAGCAGTTTCCTTGCATCTGCTGCGACTACAAAAGCTACTATCAGTTCGAATTGTACGAACATTGCAAACAAGTACATATTCTTGGGATGTCCGGAAACAATGAAAATGAGACGTTCTGCCAAGAAATTGAAAGATACCGGTGCGACTACTGCAGATACGAGTCGAGTTCGAGTTTATCTCTTGTGAAACATCACGATTTATGTGGGAATGGACCTGCACGGAGACCACAACAAACCACAGGAGCGGCCGAAGACATGGAGTCGCCAGATTTGGGAAGGGCTGCTGCAAGAAGAACCGTCGGAAATATTGGTGTAACAGAATTGAACATGTCGACGCATAATTCTTTTGGAAAAATCGACGAGTACAAATGCAACCACTGTACGTACCGAGCTAAACAGAAACGATATTTGAAAAAGCACATGTCGACACAACATACTGCGAATGAAGACATCAACTGGTTCCAGTGCAACCATTGTTCGTATCGAGCTAAAGTAAAGTATGGTTTGAAAATGCACATGTTGAAACATGCTGAGAATGAAGCAATCGACGAGTACAAATGTAACCACTGTACGTACCGAGCTAAACAGAAACCATATTTGAAAAAGCACATGTTGACACATCATACTGCAAATGAAGAAATCAACTGGTTTCAGTGCAACCATTGTTCGTACCGAACTAAACAGAAGTTTCATTTGAAAAAGCACATGTTGGCACGTCATACTGCGGATGAAGAAATTAATTGGTTCCAGTGCAACCGATGTTCGTACCGAGCTAAAATTAAGTCTTATTTAAAGAGGCACATGTTGAAACATGCTGAGAATGAAGAAATCAACTGGTTCCAGTGCAACCATTGTTCGTACCGAACTAAACGGAAGTCTCATTTTAACAAGCACATGTTGGCACATCATACTGCGGATGAAGAAATTAATTGGTTCCAGTGCAACCGATGTTCGTACCGAGCTAAAATTAAGTTTCGTTTAAAGAGGCACATGTTGAAACATGCTGCGAATGAAGAAATCAACTGGTTCCAATGCAACCATTGTTCGTACCGAGCCAAACGAAGCTCATGTTTGAAAAGGCACCTGTTGAAACATGATGCGAATGAAGAAATCAACTGGTTTCGGTGTAACCATTGTTCGTACCAAACTAAACATAAGTGTCAGCTCAAAACGCACATGTTGACACAACATACTGCGAATGAAGAAATCAACTGGTTTCAGTGTAACCATTGTTCGTACCAAGCTAAAATTAAGTCATTATTAAAGAACCACATGTTGAAACATGCTGAGAATGAAGAAATCAACTGGTTCCAGTGCAACCATTGTTCGTACCGAGCCAAACGAAGCTCATGTTTGAAAAGGCACCTGTTGAAACATGATGCGAATGAAGAAATCAACTGGTTTCAGTGCACCCATTGTTCGTACCAAGCTAAAATTAAGTCATATTTAAAGAAGCACATGTTGACACATGCTGCGAATTGAGAAATCAAGTGGTTCCAGTGCAGCAGTTGTTCGTATAGGCTGTCTGATTTTTACATGATTCTAGTGGGCTGTGCTTCTGGTCGCCATCGGCCGATCGCGGCCAGAATCGCAGCCCACTAGAGAGTCATGTAGAAATCAGACGGCCTTTACCTCAAGCCTTTACCGAGCTAGGTAGAAGTCAAATTTGATAAGACATTTAATAATAATAATAATAATAATAATAATGATTTCGTATTTGTTACGGCGAAGTCTAGCCAATGGCTACTTATTTTGTTGAAACGTGCTGCGAATTATGAATAGAATAATACCTACCTACCTACAACTGGTTAGTGGTTACCTATACCTACAGTGTATAACTAGTGTTTGTACAGAACTACAATTTGCGAGTACAGTACACACGTTAAATAAACATGCGCGAACTGCAAAGTGTGCTTCTTCGATGGCGCGTCGGGACAGAAGAGGCTGCGTGGAGAGTCTGCGCCTCTGACCGTCATCCTTATACCAGTTATACCGGGTGTCCGCGCGTTAGCGGACCAATTCGTTCCACCCCCAGCAACCCAAATTTTTATTCCAAATGTCACTCTACCTTTTGTATTTTTTTTTTCTGAAAAAGAATGTAGGTATTTCTTGATACATCTGCAAAAAATTAAAGAAGAAAGGTGACATTTTTTTGAGTGATCAATTTTTCAATTACTAAAAATTGCAACACACTCAGTTTGGATGTTTCTTGACTTTTTTGTCGAAACGAGAAGCTATTACAATCGAATTGCTTGGAATTCGATGCCGGGGATGTTACTGAACAAATTATATCTGTCAACAACTCACCTCCACCCCCGTACAAGCCTCGCTATGGTTTTAGTTCTTTCTTTCAATGTGAGAATGTTAGTTTACTTTGTTGAAAGAAAGGTACAATTAAGTTTAGTTGATACAAAAATTGGTGGAGACAGTTTTTATTTGTCAAACCAAATATTTTTTCCATTAGCTTGAAAAACTCAAGCTAACGGAAGTAAGCACTGTAAGTTTTTGCGCGGACACCCGGTATAGCTTTACATACAGAGTAGATATAAATATATACTTGGTGGCCCGCATAATTTAGATATCTACATGGCATATTTCTCCTCTTAATTTTAACATAAGTATATTTTATAATATAGAATACTGTTACAAACATATTGAAATATTCTTCATAGATCCATCATCAGCAATTTCCGTAGGTAGGTACGTATCTACTATCGTGCGGTGATGCCCCAGGAGAAGGGATGAAACGAAAAAGCCATCGAAATAAAACTCCGCTGATTTGTTGATCCAAATTATGTCTTCGTTTTATTATCATCAACACTGTTATCGTTACTGAAAAACCTGCTAACAACCTAGTAGTTGATGGAGGGTAAAAAAAACAAAATATTTGCCCTACCTACTTCTATTCGTCCTGACAACAAATTAGGCCAGCGCACACTGGGCGGAATCGCATTCGTGGCCGGACATAAGTCTGAAAAATGATTTTGAGAATTCAGCGATGATTCTATTCCAGGGGTGTAGCCAATTAGTCCACGATCTCATTCCATTGTAAATATGTTGTTCCAACTCCTCTCTTATTGAGTAATCAGTCTCAAAGTTTGGGTCATTACCACAGCCCGAAACAAAAAAAAACGTTCCAATAATATGGTGTATTTTCAGATCAGGGTAACACAGTCATATAAACTGTTATTTCGACTTCAATGGATAGCTCTTGTAGCCTCGCCAATGTAGAATCAAATTATAAAGATTGTTTTACTACAGGGTGTTTGAAAAAGCTCTAAAATAAATTACATAAAGATAACTGAAAAATGCTGTTTTTCTTATGAATAAGTAATTTTCGTTGGTATGAAAGTAGTGGTTGCCTTCAATTGCCATCAAAGTTTTTGATGACATTGTGTCAGTGGACCATTTATCCTCACAGAAACATTGAAATATCCTGCGACTATGCGCGACTCTGCAGTTGGTCAATTTTTTTTTTCAAGAGTATTTTCAATAATTTTGCTGTAACTTTTTTTAATATAATAGGTGATAAATCAGGTTACACTTGAAAAAATCATGGGCTATGATGAGTATGGTAAATGAATGTGATAATATTCAATGACCACCTCTTCCTAATGGAGAAAAAAAGAAAAAAGAGAACTGGCCTCAAATAGGATTTGAACCCGGGATCTCTCGCATGGGAGTACATGTCCAGCTAGCTGAACTACTTCGCCCACTGTGCAGCGGCGAGTACGAGGATGGAGCCGTGGGGTGGAATCTCCAATGGTAGGAGTGATACCGCGTAAAACTGACTGTTAGCAGCGCCATCTGTAGTTGTCGCACAGTACCTCATGAGTGAGTTCAAGGAAAGTTGGAAGGTGGCAGCACTGCAACTGGTCGAAGCAGAAACGTCTATCGCCATCTTCCGCGCATTGCCATTCATTTCCTTGCGTTCCATGTTTTCATGTGCCTCGCGGTTACGTTCTGCTCTGCAATCCCACGTGTTTACCACATTTTTTCTTGTTTTTGTTGCTGTTACATTTATTGTTGTTGTTGCTGTTACGTTTTTTGTTGTTACTGTTGCTGTTACGTTTTTTGTTGGCGATTATTGTTGTTGGCGGTTCTAAAACTATGGGACGAACCCGGCCGTGCTGTGTCCCAGGGTGCAGGGATAAAGAACTCACCAGATAAGTTTTTTTTCCATCTTAATGTGTAATGTTCAGTTCAGTTTCACTAGATGATGACAATGGATTTTGGATTGATCATAATTATCCATGGATGACCTATAATAAATGATATATATTTGCAGATTCGCTATTCCATGTGATGGCCGTGTGAGAGATATATGGATGTCTCGGATCAACAGCTTGAAATTGACCGAAGGACCTGAACGTGGCCTAAAAAAGTAGATGTTGAATTTCCAATAAATACTTATATCTACTTGATTTTTTCATTTCTTGAAGAGTACTTATTTTTTATGTTATGCAAAAATTCCAACGTTTCAGTAACATACAGAGCATGTTAAAAATATTAATGGTAAAACAGCGAGAAACACCTTTATTTTACATGCTATGTATCTTGTTAGAAAATTGTGAAATTTGCCAATGGAATTTATCTTTGGTTAAGTTGGCCATCACACAACTCAAATTTTGAATTTTGGCGCCCTGGTTTTGGTATCCCGTTCCCTTGGTTACCTACCCCAGCTTGCCACCATTTTCTGCAGCGACCTTTATCTCTGCCAACCTCAGAACTTTGTGCGACAACTACAGATGGCGCTGACTGATGTTTCGCACCAACATTTTTTTATTAAGAGATGGCCATCTATAACTAGCCTATCTAAGGATGGAGCCTCCTGGTGAGCATCGTGTGGCAGCGGTCCTCGGCAGTGGATTACTAGCCGCATAACTTTCGCCTCGAGGGCATTTTACGGTGAGTATTCGTGGGTATTGGGCGGTGATGAACTACCGCGGCAAAGTCACGCTGGAACCAGCGCTGGCGGCCTACAAAAAGGTCGTCAGCTCCCGATCGAGGAAGTCTCCGTGGTAACTCACCTGGGGAGAGGCAGGTCGCCGGTACTTAGGGCAATCAGCCACACATTACGTTATTCATAAGAGCGAAAGAATAAAAGAACAAATTTGCCCGTAGTCGCATTCTCCGCTCATATCGGATTCTCGGCCCGTCAGCTGTCACTCCAAAATCCCTGTCAGATTTCTAGGGAATAGGCGAAATTCAGTGCCATTTCTGCGCTGGCGCAACTATGCTAGGGGATTTGAGAATAGTGCCGTATGCTAACACATGTAAAAAGCGTAATTTCAACATTGTATATTATTGAAACGGCTGGAAATGAAACTTTCAAATAAGCTATGGAAAAGAGAGTGTTTCTTGATCTTTCATTGTGTTTAAGACCAGCAATGATGGATCAGTTTTAGATACACAAGGAGCGAAAATATGGTGACGTGTTTATCAGTTGGTGTGTTTTTGAAAATAGCGCCCTACTTCTAGTATTCTTCTCTGCCTTACCGTTGCCGTCCTGTCTGTCAATGGCATGAAACTGCATGTAAACAAATGGTAACTAAAATTTTATCGGGTTATATGTATAATATATCAGACGTTTTGTGTTTTCTGTTTTTTTTTTCAAAAATGACAGGCAGTTTGTTGAGTGCCTGGCTGCAAAAACCGTACGAAAAGAGCATTACAGTTCCATTTCATGTATGTTCCCAAAAACCATCACCTCCTAGGCAACCAGTTATACACTGAAAACGGCTTTTTCGTTCTTTTCGGAGCACTATACGCGCGGAATTAATTTTTTCGTCAGCAATGCACATGGACAACATCATTCCGCATAATCTAGCATGGAAATCAGGAGTTTCTTGTCATCTATTTTCCTTTGTTAAATCGATGGCTGAAAATCTTCAGGTTTTGACTTTTCCTAGCTCGCGCAGACGCATGAGTTCCATCCCCTAGCTTTGCGAACCTACAGCGCAAGTCGTGCCTTTGAATATCGCATATTGATTTTTCCCTGCGGTAGCGGTACCAACAAGGCTCAGGGCCGGCTCAAGCCCCCGAAATTTCCGACCCGTTACAACCAGTGATGTAAAATACCCGGGTTTTTATATTTAAGGGTAAATACCCAGGGTAAATACCGGGTATTTACCCAAAATCGGGTCTCTATTAGGGTATCTATTTTCATCAATTGTTATTAACAATTAGAGAAACAACAACAAACAATTATGATTTTTTGCTCACAGCAGCAGCAAAATAATAATAAGTGCTTTGGAGGTTGTGTTTATAAAGCCTTAGAACTTGGAAAAAGAAATCATTTAACCTTTAACCGTCAACACTGTCAACCGAGCTGTCAACAGTGTCAACTTTTCTGTCAAACTGGGTAGGGTGGGTAAATATCGCTCGGGAAAATACCAGGTAAATACCCGATTTATATTTACCTACCTACCCGGTAAATACCCGACTCACATCACTGGTTACAACACACTCTCGACAAACAGTTGAACTTTCAGGAAGAATAAACGATAAGTACAGCTCAACTGTAGCTGCTTATAATTCAAAACAAAACGGAACCGTAAGGGCCAAAAGTCAAATCACAAATAAATCTCTTTTATTTCATCTCTTTTTCAACATGAAATAATGTATATGAGTCAGTGTGGGTCAAACAATCAAAATAAAGTTTCACAAATTCCAAAATTTCGTCAGGTGAGATTTTTCCTGATAACAAACTCAACACCCCCCCCCCCCCTTTGTATCGTGTTTGCGTTCGGGCAGAGAGCGACGCGAACATGCAATAAGAGACAAAAGATATCTGGAACAAACTAAATCAGTGTCGTTGGTGTACCTAGAGGGAAACTCACTCAACACACGGCTCTTTCTCTTGGCGTGGACACGAGGGTGGCAAAGGTTTTTTATACACACAGTAGAAGAAATCGTGCACAATTCATTAAATAAATGTGGCCACACGAAACAGTGAATAACCAATAACATAAGCTAACCTAACTTAATCATAAATGTTGGGAAGAGGACCCCAAAATACACCCCTAACGGACAGTTTCTGGGAAAGGTCTTGCAGGGCTAACAAAAGCAGAGAACATGAGGAATGTCCACGACTTGCTGTGAAAGAAGGGAACGAATACATCAACATCCAGCACTAACGCCAGTTGGAGTAGTATATCTAGGGTCCTCACCTTCTGCTAAAATGGCTTACACCCGGAAACAGCCAGCCTAGCATGCCTCGTGGCTACTGGCCGGAGGTAATGTAATTCAACTCTAGACACTCGCAAGCATGCCGCCAAAAAGAGCCCATCTACACTCAATAAATGAATGAAATGAAATCATACCCACACTCCCTGAAAGAAAGAGACTAAAAATAAGGCGAACGACGAGTAGAACACTCTGTTTCACGCAAATTTCGCACACAATGAATGTACTAGGGCATGAACACAGCAACTTGGTCAAGCTTCGAGTATGGATGGCGCGAGGGATGGCGTCTCTACTCCCTTCCCGGAAATCCTCTTTCTCTCCCGTCTCATTCGAGATCTGTTTTCTCCAGATGGCAGTTTTTCTCGCCGCTCTCTCGGCAAGCCGTCGAGCGTCCGTCTAGCGTATATCTTGTTGCATAGCGTATATCTTCATACCGTAATTCTCGACTTGCGAAGGACCGGACTCGCCTCTTTCCCTATTTTTCTTAAGACTGGAATTAATTGACGGCAGGGGTGCCGGGGTGACGGTTTTATTATCTTTTCCGAATAAATTCAATCGGGTTCATACTCAGCAGTCCACGGCGAAACTCGCGGCGAAATCAGCCCACAGCTCAAACGTCTCACCGGACAGAGGTCCACGATTCATTTATCCCCGAGTTCTGACACCGCGAAGATATCCATTACTCAAACGTCCCACCGGGGAAAAAGTCCACGACTTATTTATCCCCGAGTTCTACCACAGCGAAGACATCTACTGCTCAAACGATCCACCGGAAAAAGGTCCACCACACATTCATCTACTGTCAGGTGACTTCGCCCATAGACATAGCAAAACTAAAGAAGTTGGTCGTATGTTTGGCTGCATAATTATTATAGTTAGGTATTGCCATCGCAACAAATCCTCTCAAGCAACTTATTATATGGGAGCCATAGACCTCGGGTTTCACCAAAATTTTAAGAGCAGATTAAATCTATCACGCTGATAGTTGCTATGCGCCAGCCAATAGGATGACCAGTTGCTTGGTTACTATCAGAGTGATAAAGTTATCGCGTTGATAAAAAATTGGTGGAACCCGAGGAGAGCCAACTAGGAACTTGGAAATGCCAACTGCCGGCATTTAGTCGGCGGTAGCCTTCCTCCCCATCCCCTTATGATTTCGTCCCTGGAGAGCAATCCATTCAAAAATGACTTGTGGAGTTGTGGCACTGAAATTTGCAAATTTCACTGTTAGATCGCTGTTAAAAAAAACGAGCAATTGTCGAGTAATGTTATGGACAAGTATAAATAAACTGCTGCTATTTTCCATGATAATATGCTTATGCAACCAAACATGCATTCAACAAACCATCTACCAGTTTTGAAATGTCTATGGGTGTAGGCGGCATATGACAGTGTAGTGTACTTGAAATAGTAAAAAAATATCTCTTGCTTGAAGAAAGTAGTTCTCAAATCGTTTTTGGCTGTATCGTTAGCTCATCCCCACCTGTTCAACATGTTAAAAGCATACATCCCTGTGACGCGTAATACTCAGTATACAGGGTGAAAATTGAAAAATAAATCGTTATAATTTTCATTTTGATGAAACAATTCTCGATAAAAGCAGCCTCTCATTATTTAGCGACCTTATAGTCGCCTATTGAACATTTGAAAAATATACCCCTTCATAGTCGCTGGTATCCTACGTACACGGTGAAATCAATTTTTTTCCAATGTTTTTTATCTTCATCAAATCAATCCAGACAAAAGCCAATTCCAGCTCTGTTACAAGCCTATAATCTCTTATTCAAGATTTAAAAATGGCACATTCTTCAAACTCCCCAAACACAACCTACAGGGTGAAACATACTTTATTGTTTTATTTTTTTTTCTGAATAAAATCAATTAGGATAATAATCTTATCTGGTTGACTGGAAAGCTCAGAGTTTTCCGCAAGCCATATAAAAAATTTGCATTTCTAATATCACTCTGACTTGATATACAGGATGAATTATACGTTGCCTCAACTTTTGTTGTGCAAGGAGTTGCTAAGGAAATTGTCCTTAGCAACTCCTCGCACAAATCAAAATCGCAAAAATGCTTGATGCTACAGTAGCCAGTAGTTGCAGTGATTGCACAGTGATTGCAGAAATGTGAATTTTTGATATGTTTTGCCAAATACTCTGGGCTCTCATTTGAAGTGTGTGAGATTATCATCCGAATTATTGTAACCCAGGCAAAAAATAAAAGAAAAAAAGGGTGTTCCAACCTGTATGTCATGTTTTAGCAGTTCAAGGAATGTGACATTTTATATCTTGAATGAGAGATTATAGACTTCTAACGGAGCCGGAATTGAGGTCTCCAATTTTCTGTTGTCTCTCTTTACTGTGACGTCATGCGTATAAGATATGGTTAATCGAGGTCATTGGGCGCTTCCCAATAAGGCGTATAAGGACACAATTCGACACATTTGGACACAATTTGACACAGCTAGCGTTCCAATAGCAGTAATAGCACCACATGTCGACACAATCGAAACATTGTCGAGGCTGAGTTTAGAATTGAGCTGGCAAGTGCACTTTGACATTGTGTATCCGTTTTGTCGCAGTTATTGGAAAGCGCCCTATGTTTCTTGAGATATGACATTTCGTTTCTGACAATGGGAAATTTTTCGAATCTGACAAGCGCTCTGTCGTGTATTTATTTGATTTCAGCATGGATTTCATTATTTCACTTGTTCTTACCCTCGTTCTTGCCAATAAGTGTGTTATATGTAGTTGAAAACTGAGAAGATACTTACAGAAATGGTTCAAGGGTGTTGTGTCGCTCTATGCGAGTCGAGAATAAGACGAATACACCCAGCTAACCATGCACCGGTTCACGAAAGACCCAAACTTGATGGAAGTGTGGCTGCACCAGCACCAGCACCAGCAGGGATCACGCTGCACCAGACACGTGCATCTTACTACGAAAAAACTCTATTACTTCGTCCATTAAAAACTCCCTTATGGGCTCTAGTGACTTTCCCCCACATGATAATGGGAACAGTATAGCTATCCGATTCAAAATTCCCGCAAAAGTCAGAAACGAAACGTCCAAACGTCATAAACGTCAAAACGTCAAAGGTGACCTCGAAAATCCATGTATTTTCTATCTCCTAAAATTGGAAAGGTCAATTGGTCTTTGTCCGGATTGATTTGATCAAGATAAAATTTATTGAAAAAAAATTGATTTCACCCTGTACATAGGATACCAGCAGCTATCGAGGGGTGAGTTTTTCACACGTTCAGTAGGAGACCATAAGGTTGCTGAATAATGAGAGGCTGTTTTTTTCGAGGATTATTTTACCGGAATAAAAAAGATTAAAGATTTATTTTTCAATTTTCACCCTGTATACTAAGTATTACGCGTCACAGATATGTATGCTTTCAACATGGTCAACAGGTGGGGATGAGCTAACCATATAGCAAAAAACCGTCTGAGGACTACTTTCTTCAAGCAAAAATTCTAATTCAAATATACTAGTGGCTAAATAAGCGGTGAACTTTTTTTCAGAGAGATATTTGAGCCGTGGGATGATTATCGGTGTGAAGGCTTGGGGATGAATGCGTGGTGGACCTTTTTTCCGGTGGACCGTTTGAGCAGTGGGCGAGGCAGTGGGTGTCTTTGCGGAGTCAGAATTAGGGGATAAATGCGTGGTGGACTTTTTTCCGGTGGATCGTTTCAGCAGCGGATGTCTTCGCGGTGGGAGAATTCGGGAATAAATGAGTCGTGGACTTTTTTCCTGTGGGACGTTTGAGCTGTGGACTGATTTCGCTGTGGACCGCTGAGTGGGCTCCCATTTAATCTTCTGAACTTGAATCCGATGTGTATATTTGGATAAAAGCAAGTTCGAACACGTACCTAACTTGAGAGAACTTGTTTTTTCATGGACAATTTTGTCATTTTTTTTTCCAACTGTTGAAGGTGTTTATCTTTGAATATGTTTCAGGGGGCCTTACATTGAAGTGTACCTATTCTTTGCAAAAATCATCCATTCGTTGTGTAGGTAGTTTTATTTTCCGAAATTAAAACATCGATTTGATCGCCATGAATCGCACTGCAGAGTTTTGAGTTATTTGAGGAGGGGGATAACTGTAGTGTTCTGGTCATTAGTGAATGTCGCGCCGGGCCGGCTCAGGTCCAAATCGATTTTTTAATCCCGGAAAACAAAACTAGACATTGTGTATGAATTTCGTAAAGAATACACTTGAATATTGAAGAATCTTGTGAAGCGTCTTTGGTGTGGGGAGTGGTGAGGATCGGCGAATTAAGCACTCATACAATTCGGTTGATATGGGCTAGGTTTATTCATCGAATTGGACATGATGTACACAACTAACCGTACGCTTGCTGCCGATGCTGCGGGCGGAGTGGAGTGTGAGCGTGCTCCAGGCTACGAAGCCTGTCGGCGTAAAAGTGGGGCGCTGACGCATGCCCTTTAATTAAAGCGCGAAACTTGATACATCACACATTCCTCTCTCCAATTTGAAAACAATATTTTTGAAATTGACACTCCATCTTTACAGTAATTTTCGCAATTTTACATTCAATAGCTACATGAAATATTAACATTACACACAGTCAAAAACATATTTACATTTTATACACATAACGAAAGTTTACAAACCTTCCTGTCATTATAATATATTCTAAAACAAAAGTTAACAAACTTTCTTGTTACTATTCTGAACACAAGTTCAATCTCTAAGTCTAGCAGGAAGCACTTTCTTTCGCACAGGACGTGCTGGAGCTGATGGCTCAGGCAATGGAGGAATCGGAAGAATCTTGTGAAGCGTCTTTGGTGTGGGGTGGTGTGAGGATCGGCGAATTAAGCACTCGTACAATTCGGTTGATATGGGCTAGGTTTATTCATCGAATGGACATGATGTACACAACTAACCGTACGCTTGCTGCCGATGCTGCGGGCGGAGTGGAGTGTGAGCGTGCTCCAGGCTACGAAGCCTGTTTTGTAAGAAGAAAGAAAGGTGCGGTGAGTGGCGTAGCAAAGTTCAGCGGGACGGAGGCACGAGAACTCTGAAGTCTGAGAAGGATGGCCGGCATATTGGATGGAAGCATGTTGGGTACGTTCCGGGCGCAAGACGATTTCATCATCTTCGCAGCGAGATTCAAGCATTTTTGTTCGGCAAATGGAATTACGGACGAAGAAAAAAAAATAGCGCAGCTATTGAGTCGCTTATCGGAGGACGTTTTCAAGACGGTAAAAAACTTATCCGACAGTACCAGAAGATAAAACGTTGCAAGAACTAATCGAAACGCTGAAACAACATTATTCACCACAAGTAAATGTATACCGTGAACGAATCGAGTTTTATCGAGCTGTTCAGACCACGAGCGAATCATCATCGGAATGGTATGCAAGACTGAAAGGATTAGCGGTGAACTGCGAGTTCACGAACCTGGTTGCCATACTCAAGGACAGATTCATCTCGGGCATGAAGCAGGGAAGGGTGTTGGACAGATTAGTTGAAGAGGATGTTGCCAAACCCATAACCGACTTGCTCAAGATTGCGAAAAGTAAGGAAACAGCGGAAGAAAATTCGTATTCAAGCATTCAAGCAATAAAGTCGAAGGGCAGCAATGGAACATCAGACTACAATAGAAGACCTATGCAGACGCAGCAGTCGCAACAGCAACAAGTTCGACATTCGCAGAGGGCAGTAATCGGTCCCACATATGGAAGTCAAAGGCAGCGGCGAGACTCCTGCAAGTGTTGCGGCAGGAATCACAAGGGCCAATGCAGATACGCTGCATTCACATGTGGTGGATGTGGACAGGTGGGCCATCTGCGAAGAGTCTGTCGAGCGTTAGGGCACACCCAAATCAATGCTCTCAACCCGATGATTGTTGACGACCTAGAGAAGCCAGAAAGTTCGGAAGAAAATGTGGAACATCAGGTGACAGAACTTCCAATAAATACAGTTAGTTTAAATAGCCGTAATCCAATAACGATTGACGTTACAGTAAACAATCAACAGTGTGAATTCGAATTAGATACAGGCTCAGCCGTTTCCACTTTGAGCGAAAAATTGTATAGCAGTAAGTTCAAAATGTGTGTATTGCAGCCTACTAAAGTAATCTTCAAAGGGTACACAGGTGAAGAAATGATTCCAAATGGTTATGTAGATGTTTCGGTTTGTTTTGAAAATAAGCGTAAAAATTTGAAAATGTATGTCATACCCAAAGCAGATGTATGTCTGCTAGGTAGAGATTTTATAGCAGATTTTGATTTGTGTTTTTCTTCAGGTATAAACAAGATAACTTCCCAAGAAGTCAAGGCGATGTTGGTGGCCGAGCTTCCGGACGTCTGCACCGAGCGTCTCGGGTGTTTCAAGCATGCCGAAATCTCGTTGAAGCTGAAAACCGACGCCATACCGAAATGCCAAAGACCTAGACCAGTACCTTTGGCGTTGAAAGCGAAAGTCGAGTACGAACTCGAAAGATTGCAACAAATGGGTATTATTGTACCAACGGTAACCGCCGAATGGGCATCTCCGATCGTTCCTGTGTTGAGAAAAAACGGTACGGTGAGAATTTGCGGCAGCTACGTATGTTTGAACAAAGGTCTTGCGGACATTTTCTATCCTTTACCCTTGATCCAGCAAATTTATGCCAGCTTAGCAGGCAGCTGTAGGTTCTCTAAGATAGACTTGTCAGATGCATATCTGCAATTTCAACTCGATGCGGATTCTAGAAAGTTAGTCACAATTTCGACACACAAAGGACTTTTTAATGTAGTTAGAATGCCGTTCGGTGTAAAATGTTCTAGTTTTTATTTTCAAAAACATATCGATAATTTGTTATTGGGACAGGATAATGTTTTTACATTCCAAGACGATATTCTTATAGGGCATAGAGAAGGCGAAGATCACGTAGAAAGCATTAGAAAGGTGTTACGCATTTTAGGCGAATTAAGCACTCATACAATTCGGTTGATATGGGCTAGGTTTATTCATCGAATTGGACATGATGTACACAACTAACCGTACGCTTGCTGCCGATGCTGCGGGCGGAGTGGAGTGTGAGCGTGCTCCAGGCTACGAAGCCTGTCGGCGTAAAAGTGGGGCGCTGACGCATGCCCTTTAATTAAAGCGCGAAAGCGCCCCACTTTTACGCCGACAGGCTTCGTAGCCTGGAGCACGCTCACACTCCACTCCGCCCGCAGCATCGGCAGCAAGCGTACGGTTAGTTGTGTACATCATGTCCAATTCGATGAATAAACCTAGCCCATATCAACCGAATTGTATGAGTGCTTAATTCGCCGATCCTCACCACTCCCCACACCAAAGACGCTTCACAAGATTCTTCACATGGCGACGAAGATGGGATGTCAATTTCAAAAATATTGTTTTCAAATTGGAGAGAGGAATGTGTGATGTATCAAGTTTCGCGCTTTAATTAAAGCGCGAAACTTGATACATCACAAATATGATGACCCCTGAAACATTTTTTAAGATGAACCACTTGAACAGTTGGAAAAAATGGTCGAAATCGTCAATAAAAAAACAACTTTTTTCAAGTTTACTTGTTTGAATTTGTTTGCAACCAAATTTACACATCGGATTCGAGTTCAGGAGATTGAATTTATCCGGAAAAGATACCAAATTTGTCGGAATCGGTTCTATACCTATATGGCCAAGAAAACAAAAAGAACCACCTAGCCGAGCTTCGCCCCCTCACGGCTCCCTTTTCAACAATGATCGACACTTTTTGTGCTAAAATGGTATCAGTGGGATATGATGCGTAGAATTTGCGGACTTTTTAAAGTGGACGACAGTTGACAGATTTTTCAGGATTCTGGCCTGAACGTCGCATGACAGCAAGCCAACTCATTGACGTTGTCGTCCACTTTATTTTGGCCGCAACCGTACGACTCAAGGACGGAGTCATATTGGTAAAATAAGCGTTGCGAAATCAATCCCTGTGGGTTTATTCCTTGACCGATTCTTACCATCTAGGTCTCTTTCGAAAGCTACAAGGATGTTCTTTGGTTTGAGCCATTGACATTTCCAAAATCCAAAAATAATATTTCAAATGTCAAAATTTTCAATTTTTTCTTTATTTTGGAAATGCCAATGGGCTCAACCGCTCAACTCAAACCAAAGTACATCCTTGTAGCGTTCGAAACAGACC
Organism: Anaspis maculata; assembly: GCA_949128115.1. Taxonomy (NCBI): domain Eukaryota; kingdom Metazoa; phylum Arthropoda; class Insecta; order Coleoptera; family Scraptiidae; genus Anaspis; species Anaspis maculata. The sequence goes on along the minus strand of OX421964.1, from coordinate 85,224,894 downwards.
AAAATGGTGAAAATCCGTCAAGGAATAAACCCAGACGGATTGATTTCGCAACGCTTATTTTACCAATTCAACTCCGTCCTTGAGGATCAAAAAAATTTTTGTTTGGATTTTGGAAATGCCAATGGGCTCAAACCAAAGTACATCCTTGTAGCTTTCGAAAGAGACCAAAATGGTAAAAATCCGTCAAATTCGCCTGTAGTAGGCCAGAGCAGAGCACACTTCGACGGCAGATTTAAAAAAAACACCCGTTATATGATTGTATAGTGCGGCGGTTAACGACAATTTTTCAGAAAAACCTTGCATTTTGTGATAAAAGCGTGATACTTGGCATTCACGTCCTACAGACTGTTCTTCGATCCACTATATACAAGTGGACCCACGATGGAACCGCCATGCAACTGTCAGAATTACAATTTGCAGGGGCAAAAACTGAAGCCGGTTATCAAGTGATTTCAAAAGTGACGTCTATCATCGCAGTAGACCTTCACAGTGAAACTTCACCACAACAAATGTCAGTTTTACAAAAGAATGGGGAATGGGAGGATAGCTCCAGCTGCGGAACAGATTTTCTTTTTTGGCAATTTCCGAGGTAAAATCGGACGAAATTGACAATAAACTTCATCTTCTTGATTTAAATAAAGTGTTGTGATGACAATTTGGAAAAAATTGATTTTGATTTTGTTCAAGAAATAAAAATATAAGAAAAAAATTCCAGACTTTTTTAATTTTGACATTTATCCTAGTTCAAGACATTTGAAATAGAAATCCTCACTTTGATTCACTTCTTCAAAGCTTCTCACACTTGAAAGCTATGTACGAGACCTGATTGTTATTTTGATAAGATCGTGATAGCCTCATTTGTTCCTAAAGTCGTAAAAGTAATATCCAATAATTTTCATATACGAATGGTGGTATGCGTGCGAACGTATCGGGGCGATTCTGACAGCTGCAGCTGCCGTCGTGGATTAACCTCTTATATCGTAAAGGTAAAGGGCAGTCCATATAGACCATGTTTCCAAGTTTCACGCTTTTATCACAAGCTGCAAGAGGCTTTGCAGTCTTAATTTGCACGCATACCTCAATTCGTACCTACATGACAATAGGCTACTGCTGGACATCAATCGTATTTCAGTATAAAAGTATCATAAACCTGATAAATATCTGATTGACGAATTTGTAGTTGGGAAAGTTTTTCGAAATATGATTTCATCTCGGTGAAAAATCAATTTGAAAGTGGACTTATTCAAATCAGAAATAATATGCTACGTCCTACGTCACAGCTTAAAAGTGGGCTAGGAGGTGGGAGGGAGGTAGGAGAGGGGAACGCATTTGACATTTGACCGAAGCATTAGGGATGTCCAAATGTTGTCCGTGAATCGATTAGTGCTAATCGAATCGAATCGTAATCAATAGTTTGATTCGATTAAAAAATCGTATAAAATGAATCGATGCATCGAAAAGAACCGATCTTAGTGCATTCAGTTCGGCGGGGCAACTTATTTTGGTTTGTGGTGGTTAATAGATGACGCCCCGGCGGAAAAATTTCAGAATAATAATAATGTTGACAATAATAAATGATTTTTCATCAACTGTCGACACAAATGACAAAAAAATTGAACGGCTTTTCGGCATTAACGAGTGTTGTCGCGTGCGTAATAATCGAAACAACAATAACATAAGTTTGAATCGATTCACTAAATAATCGTTTACAGTTGAATTGATTCAACTTTTCAGATGCATCGTTTCCATTGAATCGATTCAAGTATGAATCGAATCGAAGTTGGACATCCCTACGAAGCATTCGTTCTGGATCTATTACGTAGGTAATGGTGTATTTTCACGTGCGAGCACAACTTTATCACAAGGAACTTATTTTTGATGCCATTGCATGAAGTTATAATGTGTTGTGAAGCGAAATTGTATTAAAAAATACTAGATTATTTGACGTGGGGTTGACATATGGGATGCGACACTCGCAGTACTGCCACTCATATGGCACTAATAACACTGTTGTGACAATAATCCGAAGCCTGCACGAGCAAAATTAAGTGAATATCAAGGAAGAATCGACCAAAATGTGAGGTCAAACCATAGCACTCCAGCATTTCATTATATTTTTTTGGTATAAATCAGTTCAAAACGAGAAGGTGTTCTTCAGTCATTGAATGGCCAACTAGAGTTTCTATTGGCTCTTCAAAATGTGCCGCGCCATTCAAACAGACAAATCTTTTTCATGTTTTTTTATATGTAGGTACATAAACTTTTTTAAACAAAATCATTTTGCCAATGCAATAATTTTAGAAGGATCTTTCATAAAAAGAAATAAAAAAACCCATGTCCACTAGCCTATTATTGGATATTACTTTTACGACTTTAAGAACAAATGAGGCTCACGATCTTGTTAAAGTAAAGATGAGGTCTCGTACATGCGTTTTCATGTGCAAGAAGCTTCGAAGAAGTGAGCTCAATTTTTTTCAATGATTGCAATTTTTTTTGAATTGCAATCACAACACTTCATTTGAAATAAGAAGATGAAACTGAGTCGGAAACGACACCAAAATTGTCAATTTTCTCCGAAATTACCAAAAAAGAAAATCTGTGCCGCAGCTGAACTTAATCCCTCCCATTCCCCCTCCTTTTGTAATATTGACCTCTGTTGTTCAATGACAGTTCCTAGTGCCTGTTCACTGCTGCATTCATTCGTATGCGTGATTCAACCAGGAAGATGAATTGTTCTTCGTGTTGCTGATCACTTCCGATTTCTTGTACCGCTTCATTGACACAAAATGTAAGTTGCTAGTGAATGCCTTGAATAGTTCATATCAAAGTCAAATTGCTGTGCTATTTTAGGTTAGAACTACCCGAAATGGTTGATACGTACAACTGTTCGCAATGTTCACATCGGACTGAATGCGCCTTTCAACTCACCCACCACGTCCAGAGGAATCACAGAAATATTTATGCAGCCGAACTCTACCATGCCATTGTCGAGCCAGAGCAGTTCCCTTGCATCTGCTGCGACTACAAAAGCTACTATCAGTTCGAATTGTACGAACATTGCAAACAAGTACATATTCTTGGAATGTCCCGAAACAATGAAAATGAGACGTTCTGCCAAGAAATTGAAAGATACCGGTGCGACTACTGCAGGTACGAGTCGAGTTCTAGTTTATCTCTTGTAAAACATCACGATTTATGTGGTAATGGACCTGCACAGAGACCACAACAAACCATAGGAGCGGCCGAAGACATGGAGTCGCCAGATTTGGGAAGGGCTGCTGCAAGAAGAACCGTCAGAAATATTGGTGTAACAGAATTGAACATGTCGACGCATAATTCTATTGCAAAAATCGACGAGTACAAATGCAACCTCTGTACGTACCGAGCTAAACAGAAACCATATTTGAAAAAGCACATGTTGACACAACATACTGCGAATGAAGACATCAACTGGTTCCAGTGCAACCATTGTTCGTATCGAGCTAAAGTGAAGTATTGTTTGAAAATGCACATGTTGAAACATGCTGAGAATGAAGCAATCAACTGGTTCAAGTGCAATCATTGTTCGTACAAAGCTAAACGTAACTCATGTTTGAAAATGCACCTGTTGACACATGATGCGGATGAAGAAATCAACTGGTTTCAGTGTAACCATTGTTCGTACCAAGCTAAACAGAAGTCACATCTAAAAACGCACATGTTGAAACATGCTGCGAATGAAGTAATAAATTGGTTCCAGTGTAACCATTGTTCGTATCAAGCTAAACAGAAGTCATATCTAAAAACGCACATGTTGAAACATGCTGCGAATGAAGAAATAAATTGGTTCCAGTGCAACCATTGTTCGTACCGAGCTAAACATCAGACTCACTTCAAAAGGCACATGTTGACACATGCTGCGAATGAAGATATCAAGTGGTTCCAATGCAGCAGTTGTTCGTACCGAGCTAAAGTAAAGTTTGGTTTGAAAATGCACATGTTGAAACATGTCGAGAATGAAGCAATCAACTGGTTTAAGTGCAACCATTGTCCGTACAGAGCTAAACGGGAATCATATTTGAAAAAGCACATATTGCAACATGCTGAGAATGAAGAAATCAACTGGTTCCCGTGCAACCATTGTTCGTACCGAGCCAAACGAAACTCATGTTTGAAAATGCACCTGTTGAAACATGTCGAGAATGAAGCAATCAACTGGTTCAAGTGCAACCATTGTTCGTACAGAGCTAAACGGGAATCATATTTGAAAAAGCACATATTGCAACATGCTGAGAATGAAGAATACAACTGGTTTCAGTGCACCCATTGTTCGTACCAAGCTAAAAAGGAATCATCTTTAAAGACGCACATGTTGACACATGCTGCGATTGAAGATATCAAGTGGTTCCAGTGCAGCCGTTGTTCATACCGATCTAAAGTAAAGTTTGGTTTGAAAATGCACATGTTGAAACATGTTGAGAACGAAGCAATCAACTGGTTCAAGTGCAACCATTGTTCGTACAGAGGTAAACGGAAGTCATATTTGAAAAAGCACATGTTGCAACATGCTGAGAATAAAGTAATCAACTGGTTACAGTGCAACCATTGTTCGTACCGAGCCAAACGAAACTCATGTTTGAAAATGCACCTGTTGACACATGATGCGAATGAAGAAATCAAGTGGTTCCAATGCAGCCGTTGTTCCTACCGAGCTAGGTGGAAGTCAAATTTGAAAAAACATTTGTTTAAACATGCTGCGAATTATGAATAGAATAATACCCACCTACAACTGGTTAGTGGTTACGTGGTTACCTACAGTACTACAGTTTATAACTAGTGTTTGTACAGAACTACAATTTGCGAATGCAAATAAACATGCGCGAACTGCAAAGTGTGCTTCTACAGATTGATCTACTACAGATTGATCATTACTGGTGATTTTAATATTAATTTGTTGAATGAGAGAGATAGGCAAGTTAGACACTTTGATGATGTTGTAAAGTCTTACAACTTGATTGTGAAAATCAATGAACCTACAAGAATACACGGTGACAGTAAAACATGTATAGATAATGTGCTTTCTAATATTGACGGTGACCAATTAAGATCATGGGTCTTTGATCCTCATTTCTCAGATCATTTTGGCATCAGGACGGTTTTTGGGCAGGGTAAATTGGACAAATCGATCGTGTTTAAAAGAGTGAGAAGTGTAACATTGGAGAGACTGTGTAATGGGGCCCGGGATGAAACCCCATTTACAATTATACTTGAAACAAGGGAATCATTTGAATTGATCTGGCCTTCAATTGGGCATCGTGGGTTCGCTTGTCAGGAAAACAAATGGAAACAAAATAAAACGCATTGATTTTCCTTTGTTTCCAACAGGCCGATTTCAACTCGGCATGAGCTTGCGTTATTCTGTTCTTTGAAGAACGTCGCTTTCCTAGTCGCTTTCTATTTCTAATCATCATAATTTTTTCGTGGCTTCGTTATAAAAATACAATAAAAAAACTTGCACTGCGTTATTTGATAAAAGTAAGGGGACAGAGTGAGTCGCGTTACACATCGAAAGCTCTCAAACGATTAGTGGAATTAGACGCATGTAGCACTAATTGTGACAAGACTAACTGGTACAGCGTTCTCAAACATTTTCTCCTGAAGAATCTGCACATAGACCTCGTCGACTTTGATCTGAATCGCGACAGCGTGAGGGGCCTTCTTGACGCGTATAATTCTGATAACAACATGCAGGACTGGAATAGGGTCTTGTTGAGCACATACTGTCCGTATTATAAGAATTACCACTCTGCCGATCCTTTTGTTGATTCGAGTGAGTACTACCTGAACATTGACCTACCTTTTAAGATGAAAAGGGTTATCGCGCAGATCAGAACATCGAACAGACTGACTTTGACTATGTATTTGGATGCAGTTTCTTACTCGATAGGAGTGTCGGAATTGTGCTCACTGTGTAATCTGCAGCGCGCGGAGGATGTTAATCATATTTTGTTCGAGTGCCCGCTCTATTCGGCATATCGGGGTGGATTTCAGTGCACAGGTGATGTTTCCGAGAATTTGAATAGTTTAACGTTGAGAGAAGCTAGGGAAATCTCTAGGTATATGGCAGGTGCCATGAAGATGAGATCCTTTGCCAGGAACGAGTAGGTCTTTTAATACGTTGCTCCTCATTCATCAGTGATATCTGGATACCTAATTTTTCACATTAAGATGTTTTACTTGTAAGATTCATTCGTAATTCGTTATTCGTCATTCGTAAGATTTGTACTCGGATTTGTACCTGTGCTTGTTGGAGTTGTTATGATCATTATTTTTGCCTTTTGACGTTCCTCTTTTGTTGCAACTGGCACTGTTGTTATTTTTAAATTGTTTTATTTTGTACTTGTATGTGATGTACCTATTTATATTTATGCCATACTCCTGCCACAAATTTCATTATGTAAATTTTAAAGGCAATAAAGCGAATTTGAATTTGAATTTGAATTGAATGAACCTACAAGAATACACGGTGACAGTAAAACATGTATAGATAATGTGCTTTCTAATATTGACGGTGACCAATTAAGATCATGGGTCTTTGATCCTCATTTCTCAGATCATTTTGGCATCAGGACGGTTTTTGGGCAGGATAAATTGGACAAATCGATCGTGTTTAAAAGAGTGAGAAGTGTAACATTGGAGAGACTGTGTAATGGGGCCCGGGATGAAACCCCATTTACAATTATACTTGAAACAAGGGAATCATTTGAATGGGGCTGTATAGCGGCAAAAGCCTGAATTAATGGCGCATTGTACTATGCACCGCTGTCACCACAATGACATTGGGCGCGTTCAGCAGGTCCTATGGTGGGTGCCATCGGTGGATGCCGCATGCGCCTCTCGAACGGTCACAGCTACCAAATCACCATTTTTTCCACCACAGTTGGTTTATGGTAGCGGTGGATCGACCAAGCCGTCCAGCAGCTTATATTTGGTAACTAGATCTACGGGTTCCACCATGGAACTTGCTGAACTCGCCCATTGCTGTCAATGACTACCGTCAACATCTCATCCCTCGAAAAGTCAAAATGGTTGTCAGATACTGTCCGACACAGCTAGACGATTCATTCGCCTGCCCTCTGATTCGGGCTGAACGTGCGGTGCCAAGCCCTCACAGGTCAACCTCATACACGGCCCAAGGTACTGACTATCCTCTACCAGCTCCCTGTAGCCTGGACGTGCCGGTAACAGCCTACCTACCTCCAAGTGCCCCAGACTTGGCATAACGTTCTGATGCTAAGCCCCCACAGGCTGCCCATTACTTACGCTTCGGTCCAAAGAGTGCTGATGCTAAACCTCATACAATTGTCTCATACTGACTCGCCTTCTCCAACAACTATTGAGCAAACACCGAAATTTGTGATTGTATAGAAGTAGGTAGGTACTTTGGAATCCCTAACTATAGAAAGTTTCATACTATCGTATCCTACCTGCCTCATCATCGTTTCATTTTCTTTACTCTGCTACTCTCTGCTAGAAAATATGGGGCCCCAGATCATTAGGTATCCACCTACCCCGACACAGTCAGGGAGAGAAGTCGCTCACCCCCAAGTAGCAGCGTCACAAGTTATTATTTGTTTCTTCAGGGACCTACCTTTCTGTTCTCTACTTTGGCGCCAATTCTTTCTCCTTTCCTTCGAATCGGAGCGCTTTTTCACCTCAGCAACTTGTTTAATTCAAACCGTCCACTTCAAATGTGACATAATGTGACATTGCCATCATTTTATAGAATGTCAAATAAGGGTGCATAGTACACGTCGCCCTCTACAATTTGTTTTGCCTATACAGCCCCATTGATCTGGCCTTCAATGGACCTATTTCTTTTTCACGCCCATTTTGGGTCCTATCGCCGCTCATTGGCGAGATTTGCCTCACAATCTCCCGTAGCAACTCTGTCAGTGTCATTTATTACCCCTGACAACGATATGTTACAATTTGTCATCAGTTGTCAGTAGAGCAGAACCAAAATGTGGAGCAAAAGTCTTGCCACGATGCAAACCTACAGACTCGACAACGCTCTACTTGTTTATAAGTGTAAGCATCAAATGACGGGGAACCAGCGTGATAAGGGGTTTAAGTATAGTGCGGAAGGATATTTTGAAGACGTACTTGTGAATAACCTGGAGGTAGAAGCGAAGTGCTACAGGAGCCAGAAAAAGTAACAAGCTCCTCAAGAAAATGTTCGGAACAGCATTTGTTTTCAGTGTCTTCTTTGTACCAATCACTGATGAATAGAAATCTTCCGCTCTGAAGTGCCGTAAGCACACCTAAGATTGAAGCAAAATATTGAGGTTTTGTCACAGGTTTTGTTGTGAAATTACAGTAGTAATTGTCAAATAGGAAGCTGAGGTAGCATTCCCAGCACTTTGAACGGTAATTTGGACGCCCCCGCTTTTGGCCTTGCAAGTACAACTTGTAAAACAGCTGAAGTTGTTTCGTTGGCGTTTGATGCCGGCATCGTGTCTTCCAGTGGCGGCCATCCATTTATTTCGCTTATTTTTGTCGGCAGGAAGACCGTGGAATGAAACATTTGGGGGAAATACTCTCTTGGACTTTGTGCGGACAACTTTTCACACAGCAAAAGCGCATTTTTCGAATTGTTCGATCAGTGTAGCGACACGACACATGTTGCAGTCATAGTGACAGTGACAATTCTAATTTATTGTGACAGTATCGTCTTCCTCGAATTTCGCGCCTAATAATTAGAGGCGTTTGATTGGCCAGGGGTGTGGCTTAAAATTATTCATCCTTGTCTGAACGTCTTTGTTCCCCATAAGAAATAGGTCTATTGGGCATCGTGGGTTCGCTTGTCAGGAAAACAAATGGAAACAAAATAAAACGCATTGATTTTCCTTTGTTTCCAACAGGCCGATTTCAACTCGGCATGAGCTTGCGTTATTCTGTTCTTTGAAGAACGTCGCTTTCCTAGTCGCTTTCTATTTCTAATCATCATAATTTTTTCGTGGCTTCGTTATAAAAATACAATGCTTTATTTACTTGACGTCTAGAACCTTAAGGACTATTTGATAAACTTTCTATTGCAACTTAAACAAATTCTAATAGAGGAATTACTAGGATAATTTTTGTGACTACTCATTAGATTATTAAAAACTATTTTCTCTCCCTGGGCACCACAACTGAATGGTTTGTCGAATGATTTGCAAGAGTATGATTGGTCCTTTTTCTATGAGATTGAAGATGTAAATAAGCAGTTTGAAGTAGGGGAGAGCAGGTGAATATCGACCACTTAAGGCAAAAAATTCAAAACCAGTCGCCATGTGCACTGTCAAGGCTGTACGTTTTGTACCATATTCCCCAACCATTTAACTACCCAAAACCTTGAATAGTCACTAACTAAGTAGAAACATTTTTGTGAAAAAAATTAGAAAGCAAAGTGAAAATTTCAGCGGGTAATATCGACCAGTGGGGTAAAATCGACCACCAGGTCGAATAATATCGATCGCACGTTTTCTTAGCCATTTTGTAGTCTGCATGCTTAGCAAAAGCACAAAAATACAAGTCGAAACATCTCTTTTCGAAAAAAATCTAGTTTTTGATTGTGATTTTGCCCCTCTTTTCCTAACATTTACCAAGAACGATTCCCATGATAGGAACCTATAAGATTAACAGATAAAATTAAAAATAATTCTCAGGTAAGTACTCTCAGGAACCTCATCAGGTCATTTTCGCACCACACGAGGCGCGATTCGTTTTTCGCCGATATTTTCCGCGAGGCATCTGAAATGATGTATAAAACTCCATTTGTACAATATCGACCAACCTGGTCGATATTGGCCGACAACAAAAGCAAAAAACAATTCTTTGACGATGAAGAACCAGGTTAGATTATGGAACTAGGCCTACGACACAAAGTTACTATCAATGATCCTTGGTACATTACACCAGGAGACCTAAGTCTAACTACAATGAAAAGTCTGCAATACGTTATCATAAACACTCCTGAACTTAAATCATATTGGCTGGAAACAATAATTCGTTTCTGTCAGTCAAGCGCTTCAAATAAATGGCTGACCGACAGCTGTGCTGGAGTTCACTTGCAAAATGCTAGATGGCAGCCTGTGTCATGATTCCAAAAAACTTACAGGGTGGGCCACAGTGGTGCGGTCGATATTAGACTGCCGGTCGATATTCGCCTCTCTTCCCTATTCATGAAAGTACTACTGATTGAAAGCAGGTTTATATTTTTGTGTGTGTCCCTGAGAGGATTGTTGACGTTGTAAAGAGCGGTAGGAAGATCGAATGGTTTGACAGTGATTTGAGAATAATGTGAAGTTAATTGCATGAGATTTCAGTTTTGAAGGAAGGCGTTAGAGGTACGGAGCTTTTTGCTGAAGTAGATGCTTATTACAAAATAATCAGAAAGAAATACCGACAGGAGATAGAAACTGCAAAACAAAAATCAAATGGGTAGATCTTTTATCGATAAATCAAATAACAAGTCTGAAGTGGTCTGGCAGGTTATAAAAAATTGAATCGGCTCAGAGCGCCATTCCGGAAAAACTTGGATTACAGCAAAAAAATTTAACGATCTTCTCTCAAACATTGCAAGTGTGATAATAATTGATAATATAGGTACCTGATTCCAACGCAGCTTTTAGTGATTATTTAGGTGATAGTAACTTGTCTCCGGCTCAGTCTTTCTATCTGTCTCAGACCGATGAAAGTGAAGTGTTGATGATGATGAAGTGAATAAATAACTTGAAAATATAAAAAACGAAAGATATATGTATATGGCTTCAGTACAGAGATTCTGCGTTACATCAAACAGGATATAGGTATTCAGTTCATATTTTAACTTATTTGATAAATAAATGTATTGATAATGATAAGCAGGTATTTACAGATGTCCTAGAAACGGCAAGAGGAGCTCTTCTCCACAAAAATGAAGATATTGACAACATGAATAACTACAGAATAATTTCAATTTTGCCAGCAATTTCAAAAGTGTTCGAGTCTCTAAAAAGGTCAGAATTGTGGATTTCTCTGAAAAAAAAGCAAATTTTTGTCAAGCAGCAGTTCCGATACGGAAAGTAGTCCAGTCAAAATAGGTTTTAACCGGAAATAAATTCGGAAGTTGACAAAATTTGGTGGATCGATGCGGAATTTAACGTGGGGTAACATACTGAAATTCCCCAAAATTCCAAAGCTTGGCTTTTCTTCTTGGGCCAATAAAAGAGAGCCATCCTTGGAAATTTTCCATTTTTTCTGAATAACTTGTAAACTATCACTTTTAGAACACAAACACCAGCGAAGCAAATGTAGATCGTTAAATTCTCAAGAAATCAGTACTAAATTTACGACTCTATGGTCAATAGCCTCTGAGATGCAGCGTCTGCTAAGACGCAGTGAAAATTACTCAAAATAAAATTTATTTCCGGATTTTACGTAACAATTTGCATAGTGTCAGTTCAGGGGCTGTAACGTGGACAGCAGATGTGCGGATTTCAATGTGTTTTACATTTTTGGAAAGCCAATTCAACCTTCGGTATCACACTTTTGTCTAGAAGTCGCCAACTTCAAAATGGTACTTTTCCTCGACCTCTGAAATTGATACTTGATTTCCCGAAGAATCCCCAAAAATCGATTTTTTCATACCATGCTATTTGTCCAACTTTTCAAGTGAAGTAAAACCATCCAGGGAATATATGAAAAATTGAATACCAAAAAAACAACATGTTCCGGAATCTTTTTCCCAGTAATGGTTCCAAAGTTATACATATGAGTTGAATGACTAAAACGACCTATTTGGAAAAAAAATGGGTGGTCCGGCCACTAACTGCTGAATACTGTACGGACCCTTGCATTTGATGTGTAAGATGTCACTTGGCAGACGTGGAAAGTACGTAAATATATTCAATACGTCTGCTAGGTGCCATTTTGCAGTATTTAGCAGTTAGTGTCCGGACTACCCTCGGGACTACCTATCTTTCTTCCAAATAGATCGTTTTACTTTTTCAATCCATATAATTCATCAGAGGTGCGAAAGCCACGACAAAATGCAAGAAGCCCCAGTAGGCTTTCGAAGAACACAATGAGACACAAACGGGACAACACTAGTTCCGAAAGCCACAAGCACAAGAAGACACAAAAATGGTTCCAAACGACACATGAAGACATAAGGGGGCCCGCAGGGCCTCAAACTAAACATGAAGACATAAAGATTGTTCTGGCATCACACACATGGAATAGGGGGCAAAACTATTAATTAAATATTTTCCGACACACGAAGCTTATCGATGACAGCCCGCGTAATTTGAAGAATCTCTCAGTGACTACGTTGACGTCAGTGAGATGTTACACTTCGATCAGTTGAAAGAAGTAACAATGTTACGTCCGGTAGATGTCTCATGTGTGATATTCAATTCAAGTTCATTTCGAAACATCTCTCAGACATTACATCATATAACATCGCAGATGAACATCTCATAGTAGACGTGGAAGTAACGTTCATTGTGATGTTATTTTGTGATATGATCGAGATCATCCCATTTTTTATGAAACATGACATGCTATGCTGAGTGGATTGCCCATAGGTCGCGGGAACATAACCGTCATCTCGGCACCCGCTATGGCAACGTTGCAGGCACGCCGGCACAACGAAGCGCCTCTTGCCAGCTTCTTGCCTACGCTTACGCCTGATGGGGTGCCAAAATACCGCTGTAGAGATTCGCTTGTTTTTGACATTACCTCTATGACATTACTCAGTTAAATCTTGAGTTTAGCACATTAATTTTTATGATTAAGCGACAATTGTTCAATAAATTATCTATATATTTATTACAAACTTTACAACTGGAGAAAATTGTATCAACAAGTAGGTACTAGTGAAAATAACATCATACATATACCCATCTTTGGCACGCCATTCTTGTTCCTGCGACCTATAAAGAGATCCAGTATATTTTGATCGCCCTATATAATATGCCAAATCGAAATTGACAACTACTGTCACCAAGCGCCAGCGCTGTCATGATGCTGTCAGTCAATCGATATGCCACAACATAACCTCGAAAAAACGCGCCAAATCTCCCACTGGGACGTTTTTTCTCCCGCATGTACGAAATAACATGTCCACTGGCAAACCGAGTGAGTCTCTGAACGAAAACTGCCGCGATCCGGCTTCAATTCTCCCTCAATTCCAGACCCGATCGTCGACGTGCTCTGCGAGTTTTTCGAAGTAACTTTCCACAACATCCTGCACTCCAGGAAGGTGTACCCGGAGACGATTTTCGAAAGGAAACGCAAATTCGGCGTCGCAGTGTACCAGTCCAGGCACCCCGATGTTAACGCTTACATTTCCGAATGCCTGAAAGCCGTCAACTTCCATCTCCGTAAAAAGCAGCTCGAAGCCATCAATTTGTGCATCCATTCCGGCGGGAGGCCCCTGGAAAAATTCACCTTTGAAATACTCAAATTGAACTTGAACAGTACTCTGGAGAGGTGAAAAAATAGTTTATTCCAGCCGTTTTTTGATAATTACAGATATATTTTTAATAATAGCGATCCATTTTTGGTGGGGTTCGAGCAAGAGCTGAGGGATTTTTGCTTGAAACTGAACGCGGCCCACAGCTATTTGGAAGAATTGCCCGAAGACGCCAGTTTCAGCATCCAGTTGAGTATAAGCGAATATTCAAGTGTAGAGTTCAACCAGCAACCGCTATATGAGGTTGGTACTTTTCATTGCTTCCGTGTTTTATTGGGCTTCCGGTTACAGCCTCGAAAGCATAGGGTTTCGCCTTCCGCGCCATGTTCTATAGTAGGTTCACCTGTACCGTGATTCTAGTCGGCTGTGCTGTGAGATTTTGTTTTTAAGTTTCCAAATCTGTTGGCTGTGCTGTGAGATTTTGTTTTCAAGTTTTCAAATCTGAAATATAGAAAATCCCCAAAACTTTGCGGTTGGCTGCTCTGGCTTCATTCAGCGTTGTCGTTCGGACCACTTTTGGAACGTATCTTTCACGCACATCCTCTGCAGATAGACGGAATATTTTTGCGGGACGTGCGTGATGTCTGACGCTTTTTTCCATTATATTGGAAAATTTAAATTTTCGACCTGTTTTTAATTTTCGCCAATGAACAAATGAATCAAAGCAGCTTTGACATTTGACAGGTGTCAAAAATATCTCTAACCTCTTGAAGCCGGTTCAACTTTAGGTTGGTTCAAACCAAAAAAGTACTAGGCCTTTGTCCAAAAAAAGGGGTCCCATGGAATCATCAATCCTTTTACCTCTTGCAGTCGAAAAGACACGACGAATCATGAAGCACTATTTGCAAGACAAGGAACATCCCAGCAGGCCTGCAGTTGCAGCAGGATTTACGTATAAAAAGTTAATTAAACCGAATTTCAAAAAACCCAGCCGCTCAAAGTTGCGTATTGGACCGAAATTCATGTGAGTACCTTCGGTTTGTTACTTCCGTTTTGGAGCTTGGCGGAACGAGTTTTTGTCGGCCTTGAATGGCCGTCATCAAGATGACTTGAATTAAAGGCGGCCCCGTAGGGTTCTGGTGTCTAAATGACGGTAATACAGCTCTGCGCCCCTCTAGTTGCCTTTCCACTTATGACAAGGTCACTTTTCCAAGATTTTAATATCAATTTGATAAGAAATATATCTTTACTTCCAGAGAAGTCAGTTTCACACCAGGTAAAAAGGCGGCAAGCCTACAATGCTAAAGTAAAAAATTTGCCCAGCCAACTAGAGTCACAGTACAAGTGAACCTTCTATATCAGTAGCCTTGTCACTTGCCAATTTTACTTTTAATACAACTGTCACTGTTCACTGAATGTTTTCTCTCAAAAGCCCATGGAAATTTTATAAATTGCATTGGAAAATGTTGTACAATCGATATTTATGGATACAGGGTTTTCCCAGAAATACGGCATCGAAAGTATTTCAACCAAAAAGTCGTTGGATGATGTTACGATCAGCGACGACAATGTCATAAAGGGGACCTGAAGCTGCACATTTTACAGCAACGATTCCACCACCATTCCCTTATGCAATTTTGAGTCAATGCAGGTACCGAAGAATGCGATTTACTTACGTTAACTATTTCATTTTCGCACTTGAACATCGCCCAGTTTCCTTACTCGTCGCCACTCCATTCTCGCTATTCTCAAGCTGTATTTTTGGTTGCCTATCAACTACCTATTTTTCGCGACTTTCTTCCCCTTTTCTGTCTTTTATTCCTTCTTTCCTGCAATGAGCAATGTCGGAATGTCGCACGTAGCGGTCGGCTAGCTGTCAAATGTTGACAGTTGTGCATGAAACGTCAGTGGGCGATGTTCAAGTGAGAAAATGGAATAGTTAACGTAAGTAAATCGCATTCTTCCGTATCTACATCGACTCAAAATTGCATAAGGAAGAGAATGGTGGTAGAATCGTTACTGTAAAATGTGCGGCTTCGAGTCCCCTCTATGACACGGTCACCCAATCAGCTGTCATCTGTCACATGATTTTTGGAATCGCTGGTGGGATTTTTCTAAAACGTAACCTGAAGGTAGACATCAAGCCAAAATATTTCCCTATCAAATTGGAGCCTAGTGCGTAAAGCCGTTTATGACGTGATCGCGGAAAACATGGAAACAAGTCGAAATTTGAGGTGTCGTATGCCTGGCATACTCCTCCTAATTTTGAAGAAAAGGATTGCACAATAACATCAACAAAGGAGAGCGAGGTTAAAACACTTTTTGGTTGTTTTTAGGACATCCTGTATAATACTCGTCCATAAGTAAAATATTTTGTCACGAATATCTTCGAAAAACGCATTGCGGATATAAGTAGTGTAGAAGGTTTGAGAGCCACTGTCTTCCAATTCAGGTCAACCAAGTTGGCAGTGATTCACAGCCATCGTGTTAGGGCGATTTAATAAATTTATAACCAGATTGACTAACCAGTCTTGTCTTCGTGCGCTGTCACGTTGATGTATCAGCAGTATTTTGCGTCCAGCTACAGGTCGGCGTGTTGGTATTTCGTTGAACAATAAAATTTGGTTGATTTATGACTGAATTTGATGAATATTCATTATCCGTGATTTGGTGAAAGAAAGCAACGCTTAAATAATATTATTTTGTTGATTCATGACTGAATTCAATAAATACTCAATATCCGTGATTTGGTGAAAGAAAACACCGCAATGTCGTAGCAGGTGCAGCAGGCAAAAACGACGGAACGGTTGCTGCATGTATGCAGGCCAAGGATTAACGACATTACAGAATGGTCAATATTAAATTCAGAAAATAAAGTCCCTAGTTAGTTACCATATTCGCATTCTGCTGTCACTGTTTTTTCGCGCATTTTTATTGAATTGTTCTTGAGGAAAGAGAAGTAGCATTTTGAAGATATGTGGCAACAAAACGATCCGAGCTTGACAAAAATGTGTCACTTTCAGTGTCACTGTCATCACTGTCATTCAGTGCGTCTTTTATTCAACTCTTTCTGGAAAAAACGAAGTAGCATCAGAATGACATTAACGAAAAAAAATACAATTTGATTTTTTCAAAGTAAATAAAAGAGAAAGACGAACTCAGCTTGTCAATGCCATCGTCACTATCATTTTCCGCGTTTTATTGAACTCTTCTTCGGAAAGAGAAGTAGCATTATGAAGATATTTGGCAAAAAGATCTGATCAGATCAAAATTTGATCTGAGCTTGGCAATAATATTTCAATTTCAGTATCAGTGTCATCAATGTCATTCAGTGCGCATTTTATCCAACTTTTCTTGGAGAAAGGAAGTGGAGTTAAAATGATATTTCAAGACTAAAAAAAAAAGAGTTCTCAATGTTATTAAAGAAGAAAGACGAGTTCAGCTTGATAATGTCATACCTATTATTTAGCGCATATTATTGAACTCTTCTTGAGAAAAGAGAAGTAGCATTATGAAGAAATTTGGCAAAAACGCCGGTATGTGTTAAACAATAATATGTCACTTTCAGTGTTAATGTCATCACTGTCATTATGTGCGCATTTTATCCAACTCTTGGAAAAAGGAGGCTGCATTAGAATGAGATTTTAAGACAAAAAAATTGATTCGAGCTTTTCAATCTCATCAAAGAAGAACGACACACTCAGCTTGCTGTACCATTGCCAATGTCATTTCGCGCATTTTATTGAAATCTTCTTGAGGATTATTGTGATACTCACTCAACAGGTAATACCCATTCAAAGAGTGAGGGCTATCTAAAGAAAACAAATGAAAAGCAAACAGAGAAAAACCAAAATTAAACGAAAACGTTATGGAATTATTATGAACGTATTACAAAAACGTATGAAGAAAAGACTGCGCATTTTATTCAACTCTTCCTGGGAAAAAAGGAGTAGCATTAAAATGTCATTTGAAGACAAAAAAAAACAACAATTTGAGCTTCTCAATATCATCAAAGAAGAAAGACGAGTCCAGCTTGTCAACAATGCCATCGTCACTGTTATTTCGCGCATTTTATCGAACTCTTCTTGAGAAAAGAGAAGTAGCATTATGAAAACGTTTAGAGAAGAGAGAAGAGAATGGGCATTTCATTCAACTCTTCTTGGAAAAAAGAAAGTAGCATTTAAATGTCATTCAAAGTTACAAAAAAAACAATTTGTGACTCTTAATGTCACTAAAGAAGAAATACGATTTTAGCTTGTCGATGCCATCGCCACTGTTACTTTGCGGGTTTCATTGAACTCTACTTGAGAAAAAAAGTAGGTATCATTTTGAAGACATGACATTGAGCTTGACAATGATATCATTTCCAGTATCAATGTCATCACTGTCATTCTGTGCGCATTTCGTTCAACTATTCCTGGGAAAAAGGAAGTAGCATTAGAATGATATTCCAGGACAAAAATTAATTTGAGCTTTCCAATGCAATTAAAAAAGGACGAATTCAGCTTGTCAATGCCATCGTTACTATTATTTCGCGCATTTTATTGGACACTTCTTGAGGAAATAGAAGTAACATTTCAAAGACCTGTGGCAAAAAAAACCTATCTGAGCTTGGCTATAATTTTTTTTTTCAGTGTCAGTGTCGTCAATGTCGTCAATGTCGTCAATGTCGTCACTGTCATTCCATGCGCATTTTATTCAACTCTTCCTGGAAAAGAGGAAGTAGCATTAGAATGACATTTCAAGAAAAAAAAAGCAATTTGAGCTTTTTAATGTCATCCAAAAAGGAAGAGAAAGTCAGCTTGTCAATGTCATCGTTACTGTTATTCGCGTATTTTATTAAACTTTTCTTGGGGAACGACAAGTAGCAATTTGCGGATATTGGGCAGAAAGGACGATCTTAGCTTGGCAATAATATATCACTTCCAGTGTCAATGTCGTCGCTGTCATTCCATGCTCATTTTATTCAACTCTCCCTGAAAAAAAAATGAAATAGCATAAGGATGACATTCCAAGACAGAAAAAAAAAATATTGAGCTTCCTTATGTCATCAAAGAAGAAAGATGGACTCAGTTTGTCAGTGCCATCGTCACAGTTATTCCGCGCATTTTATTGAACTCTTCTTGAGGAAAAAGAAGTAGCATTTTGATGACATCAAAAAGACGATCTGAGCTTGAGCTTCTCAATAATATGTTACTTTCAGTGTCAATGTCAACACTGTCGTTCTGTGCGCATTTGATTCCACTCTTGCTGGGAAAAAGGAAGTAGCATTAGAATGATATTTCAGGACAAAAACTAATTTGAGCCTTATAATGCCATTAAAAAAAAGACGATTTCAGCTTATCAATGCCATCGTCACTTTTATTTCGCGCATTTTATTGAACTCTTCTTGAGAAAAAAAGAAGTAGCATTTTGAAGACATCGAAAAGATGATCTGAGTTTGAGCTTGACATTAAAATGTCACTTTCAGAGTCAATGTCATCACTGTCATTCTGTGCGCATTTTATTAAACTCTTCCTGGGGAAAAAGAAAGTAGCATTAGAATGATATTTTAGGACAAAGAATAATTTGAATCTTGCAGTGTCATTAAAAAAGAAAGACAAACTCAGCTTGTCAATGCCTTCGTCACCATTATTTCGCGCATTTTATTGGACTCTTCTTGAGGGAACAGAAGTATAATTTTTAAGACCTGTGGCAAATAAAAACGATCAGAGCTTGGCTATAATTGATTTTTTTCAGTGTCAATGTCGTCACTGTCATTCCATGCGCATTTAAATTCAACTCTCACTGGAAAAAATGAAGGAGTATTAGAATGACATTTCAAGACAAAAAAAAACAATTGGAGCTTCTTAAGTCATCAAAAAAGAAAGAAAAAGCTTGTCAATGTCATCGTCACTGTCACGCGCATTTCACTGAAGTTTTCTTGGGGAACGACAAGTAGCATTATGCGGATATTTGGAAGAAAGGACGATCTTAGCTTGGCAATAATGCCCCTTTCAGTGTCAATTCCATCACTTCAATGCCATGCGCATTTTATTCAACTCTTCCCGAAAAAAAAGAAGTAATGATGACATTTTAAGAAAAAAAAAAGCTTCTCATTGTCATTCAAGAAGAAAGAAGAACTCAGTATGTCAATGCCATCGTCACTGTTATTTCGCGCATTTTATTCAACTCTTCTCGAGAAAAGAGATGTGTAGCATTATGAAGACATTTGACAAGAAAGGCGATCTGAGCTTGGCAATAATTTATCACTTTCAGTGTCAATGTCGTCACTGTCATTTCATGCGCATTTTATCCAACTCTCCCTGAAAAAAAAACGGAAGTGGCATTAGAATGACATTTTAAGACAGAAAAAAAAACAATTTGAGCTTCTTAATGTCATTAAAGAAGAAAAATGGACTCAGTTTCTCAGTGCCATCGTCACAGTTATTTTGCGCATTTTATTGATTTTTTTTTGAGGAAAGAGAAGTAGCATTTTGAAGACATCAAAAAGACGATCTGAGCTTGAGCTTGACAATAATATGTTACTTTCAGTGTCAATGTCATCACTGTCATTCTGTGCGCATCTGATTCAACTCCTACTGGGAAAAAAGAAGTAGCTTAAGAATGATATTTCAGGACAAAAACTAACTTGAGCCTTATGATGTCATTAAAAAGAAAGACAATTCAGCTCGTCAATGCCATCCGCACCGTTATTTCGCGCATTTTATTGAACTCTCCTTGAGGAAATAGGATTAACATTTTGAAGACCTGTGTCCAAAAAAAAACCATCTGAGCTTGGCAGTAATTTATCACTTCCAGTGCCAATGTCGTCACTGTCATTCCATGCGCATTTTATTCAATTCTTTCTAAAAAAGGGAAGTAGCATTAGAATGACATTTCAAGACCAAATGAAAACAATAAGAGCTTCTCAATCTCAGTGTCAATAAAGGAGAAAGACGAACTCAGCTTGTCGATGCCATCGTCACTGTTATTTAGCGCATTTTATTGAACTTTTCTTGAGGGAAGAGAAGTAGTATTATGCAGACAATTGGCAAAAAAATGATCTGAGCTTGGTAATAATGATCGATCATTTTCAGTGTCAATGTTGTCACTGTTATTCCATGCGCATTTCATTTAACTAATTTTGAAAATAAAAGAAGTAGCATCAGAGTGACGTTTTAAGAAAAAAGAACAAGTTGAGGTTCTCAATATCTATAAAGAAGGAATACAAACTCAGCTTGTTACTTAATGCCATCGCCACTGTTATTTAGCGTTATTTATTGCATTTTATTTAACTCTCCTTGAGGAAGGAGAAGTAGCATTATGAAGACATTTGACAAAAAAGACGATCTGAGCTTGGCAATTTGCCTTTATCCGTATCAACGTTTTCATCACTGTCATTTTGTTGCGCATTTTATTGAACTGTTCTTGGGTAAAGAGAAGTAGCAGCAAAATGACATTTGAAGACAGGACAGTATGAGCTTGTCATTGTCATTGTTACTGATGCCACTATCAGTGTCAATCTCATTATCACTCTCATTTCGTGCGCATTCCATTGAACTTTTACTGGGGGAATGAGCACTAACGACATTTAAAGACAAAAGGAAAATCTGAACCTTGTTAATGCCATTGTCATTGTCATTTTGCGTAGTTTATTGAACTCTTCTTCGAATGAGTAGCAGTAGAAAGACATGGCAAAAGAAACGATTCATGTTTGGCAATATGCTACTGCCAGTGTAAATGTCTTGATCACTGTTATTTTGTGCGCATTTCAATGAACTCTTCCTGGGGAAAAAAGTAGCAATAAAATAAAAATAATTTGAGCTTGCAACTGTTATTGTCACTGTCATTTCGCATTAAACTTGGCCTAAAAAACGAAAAGTAGCGGTAGAATGACATTGAAAGAAATAGACTCTAACCTCGTCAATGTCATTGACACTAAAAGAAAGGTCGAAACGTTGGCAAAAGAAAAAAATATAAAAAAAACACTGTCTGTTGTTCCCGTGGAATTAAAGAAATACTCTGTTGAAGGACCAGACAAGAAGTAGGATCACCTGTCATTGACACTGTCATTTCACGCAATGGGGCCTTGCAATTGAAAAACTCAACGTGAGGTCGCCACTACTGTAGGGGGCGCCTACTTCGATAAAGCGGCCGTAACGACGCGAAAAACAGGGGAGTTTGAGTAGTTTGACCAGTAACTGACAGTGACTGGAGACGTCAAGCAAGAAACAGAGGTTATCCAAATTTCAAATCAAGACATAAAATGACGGACGTCGGTCGCTGAAGCGTCAACGCCGTCAAAACTGTCGAATTTGCCCCCAACAGTCGTGGCGCCCTCGGTGTGTAAAATTGGCAGTGCAAGGCCCCATTTATTGAACTCTTTCTGAGGATTGTTTAAAAAAGGTCTAATTTGACAATATTTCACTGTCAGTGTCAATGTAATTTTCACTGTCAGTGTCAATGTCAATTTCACTGTCAGTGTCAATGTCATTTTCACTGTCATTTCATGCGCATTCAACTTCCTTCGAGGCAAGAGTAGCAGTGATCCCTGGAGTAGCAATAGGAAGATATTGAAAGAAAATGAAGACTGTCTGAACATGTCATTGTCACTGTCATTTTATTTTATTGAACTCTTTTTGACTTAGAAGAAGCGCATTTTAATAACTTTCTTTGCGGCAAAAAGTAGCAGTGGAATGACTTCCAAAGAAGGACCAAATTGGATTAAAATCTTTTTCGATGTCTGATGGGTCTAAAGGAAAAAGGAAACCTGAGAGGAGGTGGCCTTGGTGTTTTCAAAAAGCAGTTTTCTTCAACGCTGTTTGGTCTTTGCGCTGTTTAGTCCTTCGCTTAAATGACAGACATTTTTCGATTTTCTATCGATCGTTCAGTTTTTTCGGCAGTTGAAACTGACTCACTTCTGTATATTTTTGTTTTCTTTTTCAAGGACTTTCCGTGGATCAATTTGACTGAGAGTGAAACGACCATCCGTGCTGCTGAAATCGTACCTTTGCGTACAATAAAATCGGACTTTGCAACCGTGCAAATGTTTATCGAAAAAGCTGGTACTGATTAGAAAACACTTTGAAACGTACCAAAAAAAAAAGCAGCAAAGCTACAAAAAACAACTAGTCAAAAATGGGCGACACTGCCGGTTCAAGAAAAAGAAAACGCCACGGCAGTCCTCTGGAAAACAACAAAACCGTCAAGGCCGTGTTCAAAAAGGACGACCTCGACGATTCCCTGTCCGTTTCCGATTGGGGATTGTTGATCGAAGACAATCCAGTAAGTACGTTTTCATCCAACGGCAGCTGTGTGAATCGCCACTTTTCAGAGGTCAAGAAGCAGAGGTCGTTTGGTTAAATTGGAAGACGAAGAGCTGACCCTGGTCTGCGAATGGGACGCTTGCTGCGACAACTTCACCGACTACGCCAAATTCCGGGAGCACCTCCGCGATCACACCGACGACTACACCGACCCGGAATCGGACGGAAACTACCACTGCCAGTGGCTCAGCTGCACGTTCAAATCGCAAGCGTACGGCATCCTCGTCCAGCACCTCTGCCATCATGGCTACATGGCCAAGCTGAAGAGCATCGGACGCAACGTCGAGGTGAGGCACGATCTGCCGGAATGCACGCAGGAAGAGATCCGTCCCGAAAACTACCCGATCGTTCCGGAGGGTTACGTGTGCGAATGGGAGTTTTGCGAGGAGAAGTTCATGGTCTTCGACGAGTTCGTCCAGCACATGGCGTTTCACGTCTTCCACAACGCGGGCACTTGCAAAGCGGGGCTGGCGCATTGCGAATGGAAGGGCTGCACGAGCGGCGCCTTCAGGAGCCAGTACAAGCTGACGGAGCACATCAGGATCCACACGAGGGAGAAGCTGTTGGCCTGTCCGACGTGCGGGATGATGTTCGCCAACAATACCAAGTTTTGCGATCATAGGCGGCGACAGATTCCCATAAACCGTGAGTACCGTGGATTGATTTGTGCCGAGTCTGCCTCTTGTCCCTGAGTCCTGGGTCATCCAAATTGGGTTCTCGTGAATGTGGTTAATTCTTTGGAGTCTCCAAATTATTTTGTCGAGTCATCTCCAGCGCAAACAGCCGATATACTAAGTCGTCGATTATTGAATATTGGGTTCTTGCACTAAGTCGTCTTCGGAGATTATTTTTAAATTGAGTCGGCGATTCTCTTGTCGATTGTCTTTCTGTCTCCGAAACTGAGTCTTGTACTACGGCGACTGTTTTTGAGCCCGCTAAACTAAGTCCCTGTAGTGAATCGCCTCCGACGATTGTCTTGATGATATTTTCTTCGAGTCTCCGAAACAGTTTTGTACTAAATAATGTTCGGCGATTGTCTTCGAGTCCTTATAACTCAGTTTCTGTACTGATTCACTTTCGGCAATTGTTTTCAAGCCCTCGAAACTGAGTTATTCCACGAAATCGCCAAAGGAGATTGTCTTAGGGTCTCGTAAGTTGAGTTCTTGTACTAAGCCGCCATCGACGATTGTTTTTGAGTCCATAAAACTGGGTCCATGTGCTGAGTGTAGTATCGCTGTAGGCGATTGTCTTGATTGTCTAACCGTCAGAGCCACAAAAAAAAGATAATCAACAATCAGACTGATAGCAGATTAACTGGACTTTTTTCTGCTGGATGCTAGTAGATTAACCACAAAATATGCCTGAAATCTGTACTAAACCCATCATCTTTTCACTATTAACAGATAAACCAGCATTTCTATTGATCAGTCAGCTACAGATTGACGAACAAAAACCGCGAATCAATTGATCTCATATTATCTTTTTTGTTGAACCCATGGTTAGAGTCCCCGAAGCTGCATACGTCTTCGGCGATTGCCTTGAGTTCACAGAACTGAATTCTTCAGTGAATCGTTCTCGGCGATAATCTTTGAGTCCACTGGATTGAGTTCTTGTACTAAAGCGTCTTCGGTCATTATCTATGAGTCCTCTAGATTAAGCTCCTGTACTGAATCGCTTAAAGCGATTGTGTTTGAGCTCCCTACATTGGATTATTGTGCTAAATCGCCCTCGGCGATTGTCTATGACTCCCCTATATTGGGTTCTTGTACTGAATCGCCTTCGGCGACTGTCTTGTCCTCTACATTCGGTTATTGTACTGAATCGCCTTACTTTTGAGTCCATGAAGCCAAATTTCTGTGTTACATCGCCTTCGGCAATTGTCTTGCCGACTGTCTTTGAGTCCCCGAAACTGAGTCTTGTATCAAATCGTCTTCGGCGATTGTCTTTGAGTCTTCTCTAGGTTGATTCTTGTACTGAATCGCCTTTGGCGATTGTCCTTGAGACTTCTCTCGGTTGGTTCTTGTACTAAATCGCCTTCGGCGATTGTCTTTGAGTCCCCCAGATTGGTATCGTATACTAAATCGCCTTCGGCGATTGTCTTCAAGTTTTCTCTAGCTTGGTTCTTGTACTGAATCGCCTTAGGCCGATTGTCTTTGAATCCTTTACATTGGGTTCTTATACTGAATCGCCTTCGGCGATTGTCTTTGAGTCCCCTCGTTTGGGTTCTTATACCGAATTGTCTTTGAGTCTTCTCTAAGTTGGTTCTTGTACTGAATCGCCTTAAGGCGATTGTCTTTGAGTCCGCTAGATTTGGTTCTTATACTGAATCGCCTTCGGCGATTGTCTTTGAGTATTCTCTAGGTTGGTTCTTGTACTAAATCGCCTTCGGCGATTGTCTTCGAGTCCCCCAGATTGGTATCGTATACTAAATCGCCTTTGGCGATTGTCTTTGAGTCTTCTCTAAGTTGGTTCTTGTACTGAATCGCCTTAAGGCGATTGTCTTTGAGTCCCCCAGATTGGTATCGTATACTAAATCGCCTTTGGCGATTGTCTTTGAGACTTCTCTAGGTTGGTTCTTATACTAAATCGCCTTCGGCGATTGTCTTTGAGTCCCCTCGTTTGGGTTCTTATACCGAATTGTCTTTGAGTCTTCTCTAAGTTGGTTCTTATACTGAATCGCCTTAAGGCGATTGTCTTTGAGTCCCCCAGATTGGTATCTTATACTAAATCGCCTTTGGCGATTGTCTTTGAGTCTTCTCTAGGTTGGTTCTTGTACTAAATCCTCTTCGGCGATTGTCGTTGAGTCCCCCAGATTGGTATCGTATACTAAATCGCCTTTGGCCATTGTCTTTGAGTCTTCTCTAAGTTGGTTCTTGTACTGAATCGCCTTAGGGCGATTGTCTTTGAGTCCCCCAGATTTGATTCTTATACTGAATCGCCTTAAGGCGATTGTCTTTGAGTCCCCTAGATTTGGTTCTTATACTGAATCGCCTTTGGCGATTGTCTTTGAGTCTTCTCTAGGTTGTTTCGTGTACTAAATCGCCTTCGGCGATTGTCTTTGAGTCCCCCAGATTGGTATCGTATACTAAATCGCCTTTGGCGATTGCATTTGAGTCTTCTCTGGGTTGGTTCTTGTACTAAATCGCCTTCGGCGATTGTCTTTGAGTCTTCTCTAGGTTGATTCTTGTACCGGAACGCCTTCGGCGATTGTCTTCGAGTCCCCTACCAGGTGGGCCATAAGAAACTGTGCTCGGAATTTTTCCTTCTAAAATTTTAATTTCGCCACCGATTTATAAAACTTTTCAGCATTGGATAGCCAATTGAACAGGCTATCATTTTCGCATTTCAAAATGGCCGACATATCAAAATTCAAGATGGCAGAAACAATTGAAAATAGGCCTTCTTTTGTTCTCGTTGCTTTTTATTGAAAGTTACCAGAAAGTCAAAATCAATAATGTATTATGAAGGAATAGACCTTTCTTGTCAATTCAAGACCACAACCAATAAAATCGCGTCATCTGCTGAGGAGCTATTGCGACTTGAAGCGAAGCCTACTTTCGGTTTTTTCATTTCCGCAGAATTGACTCTTTAGGTGTCCTGCCCGCCAATCTGCCATATGCTTATTTCTCAACCGATTTTCTCAAATTTGGCATCAATGGCTAGGCAGTTGGACAGGCTACCTTTTTCATATGCGAAAATGATCAACTTGTCAAAATCCAAGATGGCGGAAGCAATTGAAAATAGAATTTCTTTTGTCCTAATTGCTTTTTAATAAAAATCAGCAGAAAGTCAAAGCCAATAATTATCATGGAGGAATAGACTTTCCTCGACAATTCAAGACCGCAACCAATCAAATCGAGTCATCTGCTGAGGAGCTACGGCCAGTTCAAGCGAAGCCTACTCTCCGTTTTTCTATTCCAACAAGGACGAATAAGGCCTATTTTCAATAGTTTCCGCCATCTTGACTTTTGACAGGTTGGCCTTTTTTTTCACATGAAAATGGCAGCCTGTCCATTTGGCTAGCCATTTATGTCAAACTTGAAAAAAAAACGGTTAGGAAATAAGGATATAGCGGGCAGGATTCCTAAATTTGGGTCATTTATGCGGGAATAAAAAACCAATTGGTTGGCTTCGCTTCAACTCGCCGTAGCTTCTCAGCAAATGACCTGATTTGATTGGTTGAGGTCTTGAATTGTCAAGGAAGGTCTATTCCTTCATGATAATTATTGGTTTTGACTTTCTGCTAATTTTTATTAAAAAGCAATGAGGACAAAATGAATTCTATTTTCAATTGCTTCCGTCATATTGGATTTTCACATGCACGTCATTTTCTCATATTAAAAAGATAGCCCGTCCAATTGGCTAGCCATTAATACCAAATTTGAGAAAATCTGTTGAGAAATGACAAAATGACGGTTTGGCGGGCAGGATACCTAAATTTGGATCAATTATGCGGAAATGAAAAAAACGGAAAGTAGGCTTTGCTTCAACTCGCAATAGCTTGTCAGCAGATGACCCGATTTCACTGGTTGTGGTCTTGAATTGACAAGAAAGGTCTATTCCTTCATAATAATTATTGGTTTTGACTTTCTGGTAACTTTTAATAAAAAGCAACGAGAACAAAAGAAGGCCTATTTTCAATTGTTTCTGTCATCCTAGATTTTGATATGTCGGCTATTTTTAAATACGGAAATGATAGCCTATTCAATTGGCTAGCCAATGCTGAAAAATTCGATATAATGGGTGGCGAAATAATAATTTCAGAAGAAAAAATTCCGTGCAAGGTTTTTTATGGCCCACCCGGTAGATTGGGTTCTCATACGGAATCGCCTTTGGCAATTGTTCGATTCTTCTCTAGGTTGGTTCTCGTACTGAATCGCCTTGGGAGATTGTCTTTGAGTCCCTTAGGTTGGATTCTTATACTGAATCACCTTCGGCGATTTTCTTGTTCGTGAAGCCGAATTCTTGTGTTACATCGCCTTTGGCGATTGTCTTTCAGTCCCTGAAACTGAGTCTTTTACCAAATCGTTTTTGACGGTTGCTTTTTTCATCCACAAAACTGTGTTCCGGTACTGAATCGTCTTCGGTGATTGTCTTTGTGTCCTTCAAACTAGTTCTGTACTGAATTGGCCTTGGTGATTGTCTTTGCCTCCAGAGAACTCGCTTCCTGTACTGAGTCTTGGCGTATTGTATCTTCCTTGGCGATTGTCTTTTCGTCTTGAAAACCCTGACTGATTTTATTCCAGGACAAAGTTACATGTGCTCTCAATGTTCCAAGTATTTCGCCAGCGAACGCTTGCTGAAGGACCACATGCGTCTGCACATCAACCAATACAAGTGTTCAATGTGCGAAATGACTTGCCCAAAACCTTCGGTGCTGGCTAAACACATCAGATACCGACATCTGACAGCGAAACCGTACAAATGTACCCTGTGCAAATACAAGTAAGTACCTACCTTTTGGTACATCACCAACGATAACGGAACCTGAACAAGCTGCGAACACGTTCAGATAGCCGGGCTTTTGATAGCTTAGAAATGTACACAAGGCTTATTGTAGTGCAAAAAAGTGACCTTGAAAGCGACACTTGAAAAATATCAGTGTTTGTTTTAGGGGTGTATCTAAGCACAACCTCGATGTTCACATGAAAACTCACAAAGCCGAAAAAGAATTCAAATGCGACCAGTGCGATTTCCATTGTCGATCCGCTTTCGGTTTGGACAAGCATATCCAAAAGAGTCACGCGACTGTAAGTTTTTGATGAAAAAAAAAACGGCCAATCATAGTTTTCCTACATGCTTCGTGCTGTTTCAGGGTTTCAATAATATTTACGAATGCCACAGCTGCAAAAAGAAGTTCCCTAGAGGCGGCGTCCTGACCAAACACTTGATGAAAGTCCACAATTACCATTGGCCTTCTGGACATTCCCGGTTCAGGTACCATTTCTCCATTTTCTGCACTATCGAATCGAACCGATCCTTTTGCTTTAACAGATATAAAGAAGACTCGGATGGCTACTTCCGTTTGCAGACGGTGCGTTACGAAACCCTGGACGTGACCGAAGAAATAATCAAAGGCAAAGGCACGAAAGCCGCCGCCAAAAACGGACCGGCGGAGTTCGTAGTCCGCAAGCACATTTCCGACACCAGAGGATCGGTCCAGAAATTCGACGTGGTGCCCGCCAAAGTCGAACAAGAAGGCAAGCAAGTCGTGATAACCATCGCCGATCTGGACACGAAAGGAAACGTGCTCAAGTGCGAAACGATCGAATCGAGCGAGATCATCGAATTCAACAAAGACACCTGAAACTTTTTTTTTTCTTACAATTATTTGTTTTTTATTGTCATTACATTATTATATACAAAGTGTATCACAATACCTCATTACAATAAATACATTGCGTTAAAACTAGGGTTTTATACAAAAAAGAGTTGTCTTTATGAAAAAAGTTGAGCTCATTTAGTCTTATTGTGGAGTTGTGTGTGGCAGTATTCCGAGGAAATAGGTATATCTAGGTACTTGAAGCTTTGTTCCGGAGACATAAGCGTTGCGTCAGGTTTTTTCGGCAGTATTTCATTGCTTATGTCCGAGGAACAAATTGTACTTTTTCTTGGTACGCCTCTTCTGGGTTTCACATCCTGCTGGTGTTGCCCTTCCACGTGACGTTGTTCCTCGGGTGCATGGGCAGCGAATTCCTGCCGCTGGAGGCGTACTCGTCCTCCTCGAAGGCCTTGTTGACGTGGCCGTTTTCGAACACGTCCTTGACGGGTATGCTGCTGGCCACGCTGTTCCGGTGGTTCCTGGGGACTATGTTGTTGTTGCCGTATTCGTTCTTGGCGCCGAGGGTTTGCATGTGGGACTTCTTGCGCTCGGCCATCACGGAATTGATGCGGACTTCGAGGGCCTTCATGGTTTCGCGACGCATGGTGAGGCGACGGCTCAGGACGGGCGTTCCTGCAAAAGATTTTCATGTTTTAGTCGAAATAGAACCGATTTGAGGGTTAGTCAAAAATTAAAGATTGCCTTTGAAAGCTTCTAAAAGTACAGGTAATGGTTTACACGGCTAGTGTTATCACTCTTCAGCACTGATTAGGTCGCCTTCGCTCATGATCTTTGTAACCTTAGGGCTGAATTCCTATGCTGACTTGCTTTTGTCGATATCACATGATTCCTCAGAACTGAGTTGTCTACTTTAGTGATCTGAGTCGTTTTGGCGAATGTATTTGAGTTCTTAAAACTGAGCTCCGGTACTGAGCCCCCAAAACTGAGTTCTTGAGCTAAGGTGTCTTCAGAGATCGTCTTGAGTCTTTTAGAACTGAGATCTTATGCCGAGTCGCCTTTGGCCATTGTATTTGGGACCTCAAAACGGAGTTCCTATACGAAATCGTCATGGGCGACAATTTTTGAGACGTAATGATGTTTTGGAAACAGAGAAGTCAAAGCGTTATGTCAGTTACGGCTTGGCGAAAACTGCTTTCAGGATCACCTTTGGCCTTTTAGGAGGCACCTTTGGAAGTCATTATTGTGTCTTTACAACTGAAGCCGAGCCACCTCGGGCGATTCGATTCGAGTCCTCAAGTGTCTATGTGTTCTGTGAGTCTCTGTGCTCTCAGAGCTTAGTTTTTTCTGCAATAAGTCCCCTTCGGCGGCTATCCTATGAGTCCTTGAAACCTGAGTTCCTGTGCTAATTCGCTTTTGGTGATTTGAGTTCTCAAAGTTGCGTTCCTTTAGGTACTGAGTCTTTCCTGAGACGACGATTTTTGAGTCCTCAAAATTGAATTCTCATGCTGGGTCGTCTACAGCGATTGTATTGGTGCCATCAAAACTGAGTTACTTCATTGAGTTGTCTCAGAGGCGATCGTCTTTGTTTCTGTAAATATTAGTTCCTTAAGCGAGTCTGCTTTGGCGATTGTATTTGAGTTATAAAAACTGCATTTATATAACAAGTCATCCAAGACGATTATCTTCGTGTCTTCAGAACAGAGTTCTAATGTTAAGTCGTCTTTGGCGATTGTATTTGAGTCGTCAAGACTAAGTTTCTGAACTAAGTCTTTTTCGGCGACCACTTTGAGTCCTAAAAACTGAGATCCTATACTGAGTCGCCATCGGTGATTGATTTTTTGTGCTCAAAACTGTGTTTTGGTGCTGGACCGCTTTCGGCGATTCTATTATTGAGTTCTTTGAACTGAGTTTGCCAAAAAAGTGGGAGAAGTCTACATCAGCGCTCAAGGTGACGATTTACGAAACTGAACAATGCCTATTTGTTCTGTTTTCGGTAGCTAGATGTCGCTGCTCGACTGAATACGCATGGTGATTCCGCTATGTGCGCTCGCCGGGAGGAGTCGACATCAGCGCTCAAAGTGGTGATTTACGAAACTGAAGGATGCCTATTTGTGTTATTTTCGGCTGCGAGATGTCGCTACTCGACTGAATGCACATGGCGGATAGCGACCATGTTTGAGCCTTGGTTCTTGGTTCAACTTGGTTCCCTTACCAAGAAGTCTTTGGCGATTGTTTTTGACTCTTCAAAAATGAGTTTCTTAGTGTAAATCCTTTGAAGTGTGTTGAAAGTCGCCTTCACCGATTGTATTCAGTCCCCAGAATCGAGTTTTTACGCTGGGTCGCCTCGCCAAGAGCGACCATCTTGAGTCTTTGAAATTGATTTTCTTTGCTGAGTGACTTTTGACGATTGTATTGAGTTCTCAAGGCTTTGGCGACCATCTTCAAATCCGTAAAACTAAGTTTCTAGTACCGAGTTGCTCTTGGCGAACATCTCTGAGCCTTTAAAACCGAGCTCGTATGGTAAGTGACCTTCGGCGATTGTGTTTGGGTTCTTAAAATAGATCTTATGCTGAGTCTCTTCGGAGATTCTATTTGAATCCTTAGAACTGAATTCCTGTATTAGTTCACTGAGCTACTGTTGCTGTATTAAGTCGCCTTCAGCGACCACGTTTCAGTCTTTTCAACTTGGTTCAAATACGAAATCGCCTTTGGCGATTGTTTTTGAGTACTTGAAAATGAGTTTCTTATTTTAAGTCCTTTACACTGTGTTGAGTGTGGCCTTTGCCGATTGTATTTAGGTTCCCAGAACCAAGTTCTCATGCTGGGTCGCCTTGAGACGATCATCTTCAAGTCCTTGAAACTTCCTAGTACTGAGTCGCTCTTGACGACCATCTCTGAGCCTTTCTGAGTTCGTATGGTAAGTGGCCTTCGGCGATTCTGTTTTAGTTCTCAAAACAGTTCTTGTGCTGAGTCTCCTTGTAGATTGTATTTGAGTCCTTAGAACTAAATTCCTGTGCTGGGTCACTGAGTTGCTGTATCCAATCGTTTCCAGCGACCATGTTTGAGTCTTTTCAACTTGGTCTCCATACGAAGTCGCCTTTGAATAAATTTTTCACTTTGAGTCCTTCGAACTGTGTTCTTATGCAGAGTTGCCCTCGTCAGTTATATTTAGGCCCCCAGAACCGAGTTCTCATGCTGAGTCGTCTTTGATGATTATATCGAAGTCCTAGAAGCTGATCTATTATACTGGGTTACAGGTTTTTTGTGATGAGTCGCCGTTGGCGACCATCTGTGAGTTTTTAAATCTAAACTCCTGTGCTGCGCAGCTTTTGACGATTGGATTGGATGATCAAAACAGTTTCCTGTACTGAGTCGTCCTCGGCCGCCATCTTCAAGTCTTCAAAATTGAGTTGCTGTAACGAACTGCCTTTGGTGGCCGCTATTGTGTTTTTAAAATTGAGTTCGTATGCTGAGTTACCTTCACCTTTACAGCCGAGTTCTTATATGCTGGGTCACCTCCAACGATTTTATTCGAGTCCTCAGGACAGTTCCTGCATTTCCGAGTCGTCTTCGACATTCATAATCATATTCTTAAAACAGTTCATAATATATTCGAGCATTTAAAAGTGAGTTCGTTTGGTCTTGGCCTTTGGCGATCATCTTTCAGTCTTCAGGACTGAGTTTCTGTGCTGAGCCGCTTTTGGCAACTATCTTCGAGTCACCAAAACGAAGTTCTCATGCTGGTTGTGCTTGAGATCTCAAATGTAAGTCCCTGTATTTACTTGCCTTCGGTAATCGTCTCTTATTATTCAAACCCGAGTTGCTATCTCGGTTCCTGTGTTGAATCACCTTCGGCGCTTGTATTTGAGTCCTCAAAACTGAGTTTTTGTACTTATACCTGGGCAATTTTGCTTGAGCATTCAGAACTAAGATCCTGTACTGATGGAATCTTCAAACCTGAGTACCTTTGAGTCATCTCCAATGATCATCGGTGGGTCCTCAAAACTAAGATCTCATGGTAAGTCTCCTTCGGCGACAATCTTTGGGTCTTTGGAACTTGACTACTTATGCTAAGTCGCCTTCGAATATTGCAGTTCTGTCTTCAAACCAGTACCGGTACCAAGTCGCACGTGCGATTGACCATTATTGGGTCTTCACAACTAAGTTTCTGTACTGATTAGTCTTCGGCAAACCTCTTTGGAACTAAGTTCCTCAGCCTAATCGTCTTTGGCGGGTGTATTCAAGTCCTCAAGCCGGAGTTCCTGTACAAAGTCGCCGAGACCATGTCTTTGAAGCTCTATTGAGTCCCCTTGCGTTATTCTGTGAACTTTTACTAGTCCACCGATCTTTGGGAGCACCAGTAGCCCCTTCATGTGATATTTGGCCCCCTATCGGGTCTCTCAATGTCTTCGTTTGTAATTTTAAGCCCAAATGATTCCTCTCATGTTTTTCGTGGCTTTCATACTTCCAGTTGGCCTTCTTTTGCAGTCTTGTGTTATCAAGAACTCCATTGGACCCCCTTGTGTTTTCAATATGTTTGAAGCCCTACTGAGTCCTCTAGCATTTTTCGTGGCTTTCGGATCTCTGTTGGGCTCCCTTGTATCCTCATGTGTCGCTTGGAGCCCTGGTGACCCCTCTTTTGCCTTAATTTGCTACATAAATCGTCATTGGGCCTCTTGTGCCTTCAATTTTGTTTGAAGCCCTGCTGAGTCCTCTTATTTTTTGTGGCTTCCGAAGCTCGATCGGCTCCCTTGTACCTCAGTTTGTTGTTTGATGTCCTGATAAGCCCCCCCTATGGTTTTTCGTGGCTTTCAGAGTTCCAGGTAGTACCCTTGTACCTTCTGGCGTTGTTGGACTTGAAGAGCACATTGGTAAGCCCCTCGTGCCTTCACTTGATATTCGTAGCTCTATCAGACCCCCTTGTATTTGCTTGTGTTTTTTGGAGCCTTTCACTGCGCCCCCTTGTGTGTTTATGTCTTGAATAAGCCTCCTAACGTTCTGAAGCCTTAGTGGCTTCTTTGTATTTTTTTTGTCGTTCCTCTTGCGACATCGCTTGCGACAAATTATCCTAGCACCAGCACGGTGACCGGACTTCAAACAAAACGATAAGATGAAGTGGGCTTCCTGCATTTCTGAAAGGCACAACAAGAGACAAAAAAGATCTTCGGGACTTAGGAAGACACAAGGGAACCCACAGAGTTCCGAGAGCTACCCCAGAAGAACCAAAAAGGCCCATCAGGGCTCCAAATGACACATGCAGGACTTACTAGGGCTTCGAGCGGCAGCGTGACGAAAAAATGGGGGTGGGGGTCAACTGTCCGGGGACAAATTGTGCACCTCATTTAGTGAGAAGACGAATTGTCCCAACACTGTTGAGTCTTTGAGTCTTCCAGATTGAGTTCCTTTACTGAGTCGCCTAAATCAGCAATCTTGAGGTCATTAATTACAAATGTGTACTTCAATCCTCAAATCTGAGCTTCTGTACTGAGCCGCCTTGGGCGACCCTTTCCGAATCTTTAGAATTAAGTTTCTATGTTGAGTCGTCTTGGGCGATTGTGTCTGAGTCCTCAAAACTGGTTTCCGGTACCACTGAGTTCCTGTACTACGAAGTTTTCTTTGTTATCCATACTTGAGTTCTCAAAACTAAGTTTTTCTGCTGACTCGTTTTCGACGATTGCACTAGTAGCCCAGGCATTTTAGGTCAAAAATCGACAAAACCTAGAAATAATTCGCCCAAGGCTGAATTTTTGAACATTGACAGTTTGGACCTAGTACAACAACCTATCAAAATACCCAAACTTTCCCCTGTCCGCGTCTTTGATTTTCAGGTCCTCAGATTCTTGAAGTTGCATCGCTGATCTGCGACTCATGCCGTAGCATTATTCTTGGACCGATCAAACTCAGGCTGGACTTGAATTGAAGAGAAAAGACCAAACAACGATTTTCTGGTGCAAAACGCCTATTTCCGGTACACGGCAAGCCGGCAGACCCGCGAAATTCAAAATGAACGCTGCTATTCGCGACGACTTCTCACAGAATTCTTGCTTTGTATCGTTTGTGACCAATGAACAGTGACAAACCAGGAGTCAATGCATTCAGCAATTCTTCAGCTTTCCAAGTGTGCATCTATGGTGCCTGTGGAAACACCGATTGCAGATATAAACCCCCAGACTAAGCGTGGGTCAGGGTGATGCGATCTCTGTGTTGCGCCATATGAGGCGATTGTTGAAACCCGTCAATCCATTGAATGCAAATACATCGTAATTCGATGTATTGTATATCCCGTTGATATCATTTTGGTACAAAAAGTGTCGATCATTGTTGGAGGGTGCTCGTGGGGAGGCGAAGCTCGGCTAGGCGGTTCTTTTTTTCCCTGGGCCATATTGAACCGATAACAACAAATTTGGTATCTTTTCCGATTGAATTCAATGTCGTGAACTCGAATCCGATGTGTAAATTTGGATAAAATGAGTTTGAACAAGTGAACTTGGAAAAACTGGTTTTTTCTTTGACAATTTTGGCGATTTTTTTTTAGCGATTTTTTTTACTATTAGATGTGTTCATCTTTAAAAATACTTCAAGGGCCATTAAAATGAAGTGTATTCTTCACGAAAGTCATCCACTCGATATATAATTTGGTTTCTCGAGTTTAAAAAATCGATTTGAACTTGAGCCGGCACAGCGCACCGTCTACTAATTACCTGAACACTACAGCATGCACCTGTGAATGAAAATAGCCTCAACTATTGGTTGAATAAGAACTCATCTTTGAGAATGCGGGGATCTGTGCAGAATTGAATTCCCTATAACATTCGCCGTAAATCGCACTGCAGGGTTTTGAGTTATTTGAGGGTAGAGGTAACAGCTCCCATTTGAAATATAGAGTATGAATTTAGCTGGAATGTTATGCTCCTCCTCGAATAACGAATAACTCAAAATACTGTCTTGCAATTCATGGCGATTTGAATTATGTTATAGGGAACTCAGTTCTGCACAGATCCTTGAAGTTTGAAAGATGAGTCATCATTTTTTCAATAGCTTGAGTTATTTTTATTTGGAGGTGCATGCTGTTGTGTTCTGGTCATTAGTAGATGCGGCGCCGGGCCGGCTCAGGTTAAAATCGATATTTTAAACTCGAGAAACAAAATTTTACATCGAGTGAATGATTTTCGTGAAGAATACACTCCAATCTAATGGCCCCTGGAATATTTTCAAAGATAAACACCTCTAACAGTAAGAAAAAAAATTCGTCAAAATTGTCAAAGAAAAAACAAGTTTTTCCTAGTTAACTTGTTCAAACTTGTTTTCATCCAAATTTACACATGAGATTCGAGTTCAGGAGTTTGAATTCAGTCGGAAAAGATACCAAACTTGTCATGATCGGTTCTGCATAGCCAGGGAAACAAAATGAACCACCTAGCAGAGCTGCCCCCCCACGACTCCCCTCCAAGAATAATCGACTTTTCTTGTCCAAAATGGTATCAACCGGATATGATGCGTCGAATTATAATGTATCTGCATCCAACGGATTGACGAGTTTCATCCACTCTATTTTTAGCTGCAATTTTTTACCCCCTCTCCAATAACTCCAAACCCCCCGGGTGCGATTTTTGGCGATTTTGGATATAATTGTATAGAACACTCAATTCTGAGCAGAATATCAAATTTTCAGGACGTCCATATTTTTTCCGAGGTTGAAATCTATCTTTCTTGTACTACATGGCGCAAGACAGAGATCGCGTTATCCTGACCCGCGTTCAGTCTGGGGGCTGTATATTTGCAATCGGTGCCTCCACAGGCACCATAGATACACAACTGGAGAGCTGAAGATTTGCTGAATGCATTGACCTATGGTTTGTCACTGTTTATTCTTGACAAACGATACAAAGCGAGCATTCCGTAACAAGTCGTCGCAAATAGCAGCGTTAATTTTGAATTTCGCGGGTCTGCCGGCTTGCCGCGCATTGAATGTGGGCCACTTGCACCAGAAGATCATTGTTTGATCTTCTATCTTCAATTCAAGCCCAGCCTGAGCTTGATAGGTCCAAGAATAATGCTACGGCGTGAGTCGCAGATCAGCGATGCAACTTCAAGAACCTGAGGACCTGAAAATCAAAGACGCGGACAGGGGAAAGTTTGGGTATTTTGATATGTTGTCGTACTAGGTCCAAACTGTCAATGTGCAGAAATTCAGCCTTGGGCGAATTATTTCTAGGTCAAAACCTAATTTGACTGGGCTATAGGTCTTTTTGGACTGAGTCTCTATATTAACTCGCCTTAGGTGGCTATCTTTGGTTCAGTAAAAAATTAGTTCCTGTACTAAGTCGGCGACCATCTTTGAATCTTTATAACCAAGTCTCTATGCTGAGTCGCTTTCGACGATTCACTTGAGTCCTCACAACTAAGCTCATGTATCGAGTCGCCTTCGGCAATCATCCTTGAGTCCTCTGGGCTGAGTTTCTATGCTGACTCGTTTAAAGCGGCAAAAATTGGTTCATTACGACCGAGATCACATGCTGAGCCGCCTTTCACAATTGTTTTTGAGTCCTCAAAACTGAAGTCTTGTGCTGAGGCGTCTGCCGGCGATTGTATTTGAGCCCCTTGAACTGAGTTTCTGTATCAGGTGACTGAGGGTCTGTACGAGTCTCCTGATGCGAAGATTTTTGAGTCATTTAGACTTAGCTCCCATGCTGAGTCGCTTTCGGCGAATGCATTTCATTCCTCAGAACTCAGTTCCTATACTGGGACGCCATCAAGGCGACCATTTTTGAAGCTGATCTCCGAGTGAACTCCAGCGATTGTATTTCAGTCCTTCAAGCTAATTTCTTGTAGTTAGGTCACCAAGATCCTGTAAAGATCTTTGAGTGATTCAAACTGAGCTTCTAATCCAAGTTACCTTGGGCAATTGTATTGAGTCCTCAGGACTCATCCCTGTATTGAGTCGCCCTGGGCGGCCATCTTAGAGCCTTTCAACTCCTCACATCTTGAGTTGCTTTTGGCGATCGTATTTTGGTCCCTTAAACTGGGTTTCTGTATTAGGCCACTGAGTTTCTGTACGGGTCTCCTGAGGTGTAAATCTTTGAGTCACTTGAAGAGTCACTTTCGGTGATTGTGTTAATGCCCTCAGGACTCAGTTTTCTGTATTGAATTGCCTTTGGCGTCTATCTTTGAGTCTTGTGAGCTGATATCTGAATGATCTACGGCGATTGCATTTCAGTCTTTCGAGCTAGTTTTTTTGTACTGGGTCACTAAGACCCTACACAGATCTTTGAGTCATATAAGCTGAGTTTCTATAATGAGTCGCCTTGGGCAATTGTATCTGAGTCTCCACGACTCAGTTCTTGTATTGAGTCGCCCTGAACGGATAGCTGTTACACAGACGCCTTACTCAGAATGGAGCTTTTGGTTTGTCCATCCTTCAATTATGAATTTGTTTAACTATGTTTGTCTAAGCTTAAGGCTCGGTGTCGTCTAGAAATATCTACCTTTATCTGCAGCGGCTGCATTGGCGTTCAGCTTGGCAAAACGCTTCTTGAAAGCCACATCCAACGTTCCAATCTGCCTCTTTTTCTGCGCAGCCCGCTCCAAATTGTGTATAGTCTTTCTCCGGCCGATCCTGTCCGGACCCGACCCCGAATCGTTGTCGTAGTCCCCGTCGTCGATTCCTTGAAGCTTCTGCAGCTGCTTGACTATCTCCACCGCTTGCTTGTCGAGCAAGGCGTTCGGAGACATTTCCTCTTTCTGCAACAAGCGATTAAGCGTCAATCAAAATCAGCATCAAAGAATATAAAAGAGAAGAATAACTGATACTAAAGAATTACCAAAGGTAAGTCACAATGGAAAGTGAAGAGAAGAAAATATTAGAGTACAAACCTTTTTGTTGCAGCAGAAGTTCAGCTCGGTGGACGCCAAAATGTGGGCTATGGTTCCGAAACGATGGAACAGCATGGCGACGAACTGGATGACCAGGATCAGAGCGAAGAAGAACACGAAGACCAATCCGATCGGCTCCAGTTGCAAGTATTCTTTGGAAATGTGCACCTGCGGATCGCATTCCAAATTTAGGTCAGTACAATTTCTCAAGTAGTGTATTTGCAAAAAAAATGTACAAATTTGATCAGAGAGCAGGCATTTCTAGACGAATCTGATGAGTTGAGAACGTTTTTATGTCTAAATTTGAAAAGTCTCTACAAGTGCCTGTCCTCTGTACTGTAGCTTAGCTCTAGTTATTTACAATACAGTTCAATTTGCAGAGGGATACGGAACCCTTGAGAGGAACACATAAATAAGGAAGAACAAGATTATACACAAACATGTGGGAATAGAGGAACACAACAAAAATAGTGGAGTCGTGTATGAGTCGAGACATAAACAGAACGAGCTTTCCGATTGACGACAATTATTGGATCCGATTTTACAAAACCTGTTGGTAAGCTTTGTTTTCCTTTACACTAACAATTTCTGTGTCGTGTTTTTTGTGTTTTGACTGGAACTAAGTTGTGTCAAGATGTTTGAAATGTATGAGGTGAAACACTAAATGATACTCTACAATGATATACTTTCATTCTAATACACGACCTTCTAGCCGTGCTATCTTGCTCTCAACATCTTCTCTTTCTCATTACACACATTTATTCATTAAAATCAGCATCAAATCGTTCCTAAATATTCTATGAAGGTGAATAAGCTTATCCATTCCGTCAGAAAATCAGCAAGTCGTACATAGCAGATCCAAACTTCAATACTTCTTCATTATTCATTCTTATATTGATTTTGGCTTCTAATTTCTTCTAAAATAATCAGGCACTACTCTAAACATGGACGTTGTTAAATGGACAAATGAAAGGATGGAATATGAGGAATTACAGTATAGTTATTATTATTTAAATTAGTTACAATATTTTTAGTTGCCTTCACATGGTGTACGGTACTATGTATAGTGCACTTTGTGTAGTAAGTGGTAGTAACTATAAAGAAATACCCTTCGAGTCCTCTTTGAAAGGGTGATTGTTTGGAAAGTGTACCTTTTCACCTCTTTTTTCTGTACATGAATATTAAGATCGCATTCCTGATAGTGTGTATGTGTTTTGTGTTACGAAACCATTAGAATTATTGCATGAACAAACAAACAAAAACTTGAAGAAAGTGTTTTTGGTTTCAGTAGAGTGTGTTTGAGATAAAGAGTGAATTCCAGACTGGGAAGGATCGTCTTCTGGTGTAAACTGCGGAATTTTTGGTTCAAACTGGCTGAAATTTGCATTCTAATATACCGAGTTCTGAGTTACATTTGTTTGAATTGATTTGGTTCATTTAGCTCGGCGGAAACAGAAAACCCCTGTAGTCAGGAGTGCTCCTGAAGGTAGGCACCAGTCTAGACAAAAGTGTTCATGTGTATTGAAAAGCATGGCTCTGGGCAGCCTCTGTACTCAGAAGTAGTCACATTTAGCGAGACGCCTTGCACTGGGCGGCCCCCGTAGTCAGACCGCTAAAAGTATGAACTAAGATTTAGACAACATGTGACTATGGATCCAAATAACTCAAGCTTCAACCAGTCATTACTAGAGCCGTTACCTGTAAACTTGGCTTCACTACCAAGTGGAGCGCTGGAAGTGTGAACCAAGCTTTAGATTACACATGACCAGGTAAATCAAGCTTTTACAGGGCGTCACAAGAAAAACGTAGGCGAAGTTGTAGATAACTTCAAATGAACGTGTAAACCGAACTTTACACGTTCGATTTCAAGTTATTCTTGAAAGACGAAGCCCGAAAATGATGAAAGACGTGACATGCCTTGCTTGTAATAGACTCGCACGCTAGAAGTATGAGCCGAGCTTTAGACTACACGTGACCATGTGAACAGACCTTCTACAGAGCGGCGAAAAAAAGAGAAGCGCAAATCAAAGTTTGAGATAACTTAAATCTCAGCCGAGACGTTTAAACCGGGCTATAGACATCACGTGACTGTGGAAATGTAGCTTTAGCCCATACAGCGCCTGCAAAAGCGCAGGCGTAAACCAGTCTTTAGATAACTTTGAAGTAGCACAACATGTGAATCGGGCTTTGGTTATTTTTGAAAGACAATCGTCGAAAGCGCCATGAGACGTCTTTCTCGTAATGAGCTCAAGCGCTAGAAATGTGAACCGAGCTTTAGATATCACACGCGACTGTGAATCGAGCCTTAGTTCTTGCAGGTTGTCGCTAAAGAGACAGCGTGAACCAATATTCAAATGACGTAAATTGCTGCAACGTATAAACCTAGCTTTAGCTAGACTACACGTGACTGTGTAAATATATTTGTTTACAGAGCACTAAAGGAAAGCGCAAACCAAGCCCAATATAACTGTAAATCCTATCCAAATCGTTTAAACAGGGCTTTAGACATCACGTGACGGTGGGAATGTAGCTTTAGCCCATACAGGGTGCTGCAAAAGCGCAGGCGTAAACCAGTCTTTAGATAACTTTGAAGTAGCGCAACGTGTGAATCGGGCTTTGGTTATTTTTGAAAGACAATCGTCGAAAGCGCCACAAGACGTCTTTCTCGTAATGAGTTCAAGCGCTAAAAATGTGAACCGAGCTTTAGATATCACACGCGACTGTGAATCGAGCCTTATTTCTTGCAGGTTGTCGCTAAAGAGACAGCGTGAACCAATATTCAAATGACGTAAATTGCTGCAACGTATAAACCTAGCTTTAGCTATACTACACGTGACTGTGTAAATATATTTGTTTACAGAGCACTAAAGAAAAGCGCAAACCAAGCCCAATATAACTGTAAATCCTATCCAAATCGTTTAAACAGGGCTTTAGACATCACGTGACGGTGGGAATGTAGCTTCAGCCCATACAGGGTGCTGTAAAAGTGCAGGCGTGAACCAGTCTTCAGATAACTTTGAAGTAGCATAACGTGTGAATCGGGCTTTGGTTATTTTTGAAAGACAATCGTCGAAAGCGCCATAAGACGTCTTTCTGGTAATGAGTTCAAGCGCTAGAAATGTGAACCGAGCTTTAGATATCACACGCGACTGTGAATCGAGCCTTATTTCTTGCGGGTTGTCGCTAAAGAGACAGCGTGAACCAATATTGGAATGACGAAAATGGCTGCAACGTGTAAACCGAGCTTTAGCTAGACTACACGTGACTGTGTAAATATATATTTTCTAAAGGA
Organism: Anaspis maculata; assembly: GCA_949128115.1. Lineage (NCBI taxonomy): Eukaryota > Metazoa > Arthropoda > Insecta > Coleoptera > Scraptiidae > Anaspis > Anaspis maculata. Next base: position 85,182,718 of record OX421964.1, on the reverse strand, counting down.
CACTAAAAAGAAGCGCAAGTCGAGCTTAATATAACTTCAAATCCTACCCAGAACGCTCAAACCGGGCTTTTAGACATCACGTGACTGTGGGAATGTAGCTTTAGCCCATACAGGGTGCTGCAAAAGTGCAGGCGTGAAACAGTCTTTAGATATCTTCGAAGTAGCACAACGTGTGAATCGGGCTTTGGTTATTTTTGAAAGACAATCGTCGAAAGCGCTATAAGACGTCTTTCTGGTAATGAGTTCAAGCGCTAGAAATGTGAACCGAGCTTTAGATATCACACGTGACTGTGAATCGAGCCTTATTTCTTGCAGGTTGTCGCTAAAGAGACAGCGTGAACCAATATTCGGATGACGTAAATGGCTGCAACGTGTAAACCGAGCTTTAGCTAGACTACACGTGACTGTGTAAATATATTTTTATACAGGGCACTAAAAAGAAGCGCAAGTCGAGCTTAATATAACTTCAAATCCTATCCAGAACGTTCAAACCGGGCTTCAGACATCACGTGACTGTGGAAATGTAGCTTCAGCCCATACAGGGTCCTGCAAAAGCGCAGGCGTAAACCAGATAACTTTGAAGTAGCACAACATGTGAATCGGGCTTTGGTTATTTTTGAAAGACAATCGTCGAAAGCGCCATAAGACGTCTTTCTTGTAATAAGTTCAAGCGCTTGAAATGTGAACCGAGCTTTAGATATCACACGCGACTGTGAATCGAGCCTTAGTTCTTGCAGGTTGTCGCTAAAGAGACAGCGTGAACCAATATTGGAATGACGTAAATGGCTGCAACGTGTAAACCGAGCTTTAGCTAAACTACACGTGACTGTGTAAATATATTTTTATACAGGGCACTAAAAAGAAGGGCAAGTCGAGCTTAATATAACTTCAAATCCTATCCAGAACGTTCAAACCGGGCTTTAGACATCACGTGACTGTGAAAATGTAGCTTAAGCCCATACAGGGTGCTGCAGAAGCGCAGGCGTAAACCAGTCTTTAGATAACTTTGAAGTAGCACAACGTGTGAATCGGGCTTTGGTTATTTTTGAAAGACAATCGTCGAAAGCGCCATGAGACGTCTTTCTCGTAATGAGTTCAAGCGCTAGAAATGTGAACCGAGCTTGAGATATCACACGCGACTGTGAATCGAGCCTTAGTTCTTGCAGGTTGTCGCTAAAAAGACAGCGTGAACCAATATTGGAATGACGTAAATGGCTGCAACGTGTAAACCGAGCTTTAGCTAGACTACACGTGACTGTGTAAATATATATTTTCTAAAGGACACTAAAAAGAAGCGCAAGTCGAGCTTAATATAACTCAAATCCTACCCAGAACGCTCAACCCGGGCTTTTAGACATCACGTGACTGTGGGAATGTAGCTTTAGCCCATACAGGGTGCTGCAAAAGTGCAGGCGTGAAACAGTCTTCAGATATCTTCGAAGTAGCACAACGTGTTACTCGGGCTTTGGTTATTTTTGAAAGACAATCGTCGAAAGCGCCATAAGACGTCTTTCTTGTAGTGAGTTCAAGCGCTAGAAATGTGAACCAAGCTTTAGATTTAACACGCGACTGTGAATCGAGCTGAGTTCTTGTAGGTTGTCGCTAAAGAGACAGCGTGAACCAATATTCGAATGATGTAAATGGCTGCAACGTGTAAACCGAGCTTTAGCTGGACTACACGTGACTGTGTAAATATATTTTTTTACAGAGCTCTAAAAAAGCGCAAATCAAGCCCAATATAACTGCGAATCCTATCCAGATCGTTTAAACCGGGCTTTAGACATCACGTGACTGTGGAAATGTAGCATTAGCCCATACAGGGTGCTGCAAAAGCGCAGGCGTAAACCAGTCTTTGGATAACTTTGAAGTAGCACAACGTGTGAATCGGGCTTTGGTTATTTTTGAAAGACAATCGTCGAAAGCGCCATAAGACGTCTTTCTCGTGATGAGGTCAAGCGCTAAAAATGTGAACCGAACTTTGGATACCACACGCGACTGTGAATACGAGCTTTAGTTTTTGCAGGTTGTCGCTAAAGAGACAGCGCGAACCAATATTCGAATGACGTAAACGGCTACAACGTGTAAACCGAGCTTTCATAATGTTTAAAAGACAATCATTGACAGCGTCGTAAGATGTGTAGACGTCCTTCTCGTAATAGGCTCAATCGTAGAGAATGTGAACCGAGCTTTAGATATTACACGCTAATGTATTGATCAAGTTTCAGTTCTTGCTACGTGAACCGAGCTTCAGACAACACATGCCTGTGTACACTAAGCTTAATTTCTTATGGGGCGCCAGAATGAGCGAGGGTCTTTCATTTTACATCGCTGCCTAGAACCAGTAAACTGAGCTTTACTTGGAAGGTAATTGCCAAAAGCGATATAATACGTGTGAACCTGCCTTGAGGGAACTCCAGGAGGCTGAAAACTAGACGGGACGTGGGCGAAGCTTTAGGTTTGGAAGACTAAGAATTGAAAGGGCGAAAACCAGGAATCTGAGCGTGAACGTATCTTTAGATGTGTTCGAGAAAGAATCTCCAAAGGCGAGACGGGACGTAAATGAAGCTTTATGCTTGATGGACAATCGCGCAAGACGAGGCAAGACATAAAAGTTACTTTAGATATGGCCGAGAGGAAATCGGAGCAGGATGTGAACATAGCTTTACGCTTGAAAGGTAAGTCGGAGGATGTGAACGTAGCTTTATGCTTGACAGGCAAGTCGCCAAAGGCGAGGTAAAACGTAAACGCAGCTTAAGATACGACCGAGGGGGAATCGACCAGCCGAAAGCGAGGCAGAATGTGAACATAGCTCAACGCCCAATAGGCAAGTCGACAAAGGCGAGGTAGGACGTAAACGCAGCTTTTGACACGCTCGGCAGGGAATCGCCGAGCCGAAGGCTAGGCCAAATGTGAACATAGCTTCACGGTCAATAGGGAAGTCGACGAAGGCGAGGCAGGACGTGAACGCAGCTTCAGACATGCCTGAAAGGGGAATCGTCGAGCTGAAGGAGAGGTAGAATGTGAATACAGCTTCATACTCAAAAAGCAAGTCGCCGAAGGCGAGGCAGAATGTAAACGGAGCTTCAAACGCTTGAGGATGGGATCGCCAAGCCGAAGGCGAGGCATGATGTGAACATAGCCTTACGCTCAATAGGCAAGTCGCCGAAGGTGAGGCAGGACGTAACCGGAGCTTTAAATACGCTCGAGGGGGAATCGCCGAGCCGAAGGCTAGGCCAAATGTGAACATAGCTTCACGGTCAATAGGGAAGTCGACGAAGGCGAGACAGGGCGTAAACGGAGCTTTAAATACGTTCGAGAGGAGATTGCCGAGCCGAAGGTGAGGCTGGATGTGAACATAGCTCTATCCTCAATAAGCAAGTCGCCGAAGGTGATACAGGCCGTAAACGGAGCCTTAAATATGCATGAAAGGGGTTTGCCGAGCCGAAGGCGAGGCAGGATGTGAACACAGCCTTATACGCTCAATAGGAAAGTCGCCAAAGCGGGGTAGGACGTAAACGCAGCTTCAGATATCCCCGAGAAGGAATCGCCGAGCCGAAGGCGAGGTAGAATGTGAACATAGCTTCACGCTCAATAGGCAAGTTGCCGAATGCAAGGTAGGGCCTAAACGGGGCTTTAGATATGTTGGAGATTGCCGAGCCGAAGGCGAGGCTGGATGTGAACATAGCTTTATCCTTAATAAGCAAGTTGCCGAATGCGAGGTAGGGCCTAAACGCAACTTCAGATACTTACGAGAGAGAATCGCCGAGCCGAAGGCAAGGTAGAACGTAAACGCAGCTTTAGATAGTAAGTAGAGGGAATCGCCGAGCCGAAGGCGAAGCAGGACAAAAACGTAGCTTTGGATAGTTACTAGAGGGAATCGCCGAGCCGAAGGCGAGGCTGAATGTGAACATAGCTTCATTCTCAATAAGGAAGTTGCCAAATGCGAGGTAGGGCCTAAACGCAGCTCTAGATACTTCCGAGAGAGAATCGCCGAGCCGAAGGCAAGGTAGGACGTAAACGCAGCTTTACATAAGAAGTAGAGGGAATCGCCGAGCCAAGGGCGAGACAGGATAAAAACGTAGCTTTAGATAGTTACTAGAGGGAATCGCCGAGCCGAAGGCGAGGCAGAATGCGAACATAGCTTTACGCTGAATAGGCAAGTCGCTGAAGCCGAAGCATAACGTAAATGCAGCTCTAGATATTGTGCTTCATTTCTAAAAGACAAATGATGGCTAGGAAGGACGTGAAACTATAATAATAATAATGATAGTAGTACTTCTAACTTTGGAATAATTATTGCGAATGCCGTTAATAACCTTAAGGTTGAATTTCAGCCATTTTGAACCGCGTTAAACTGTACGCAGTCACTCCCATTGGACAAATCCATGCCATTATGCTGCGCCAGTCCCAGAGACCTACCCCCATTAGTAGAACCAGTAAAATCCAGAACACATAGCAGAAGACTTTTTTTCAGTTCTCAACAGAGACCTCTATAGAGAGTAAATACCTCGGCTGTTTCCTCATTGTACGTAATATTAGTTTTCACTCCGAGAGGCCACTTAACGTGGATCTGATCCTTGTTAAGTTGCAACAGGAAGACGACTAACACAAACAGAGCATTGAACATGAAGAACGCGAAAACAGATTTATTTCGGAGTTCGATCAACTCTTTTGCAATCCGGTTCTGTAAACATTTGAAAGAAAAAACAAAAATTAGTAAATGAAATTGTTGGGAGCCACGCCACTTTCAGCTGTATCTGTCAAATGAACGATAAAAACAAAATTTGAACCAAAAGTCGTGTGGGCTCCCTCTATATTTACCTCTTGGGAGCTCTCGTCATAGGTAATGTTGGTTTTTACTCCGAATGGCCATTTTACGTGCAGATAGTCCTTTTTGAGCGTCAGCAGGAAGACTATCAGCACGAACAGGGCGTTCATCATAAAGAAAGCAAACACGGACTGATCACGCAATTCCTTCAGGTCGCTAGCTATACGGTCCTATAATTTAGCAACATCTCTTGAGTACTTTTGGCCAATCAAAATTTAGCAAAAAAGCGGTTGAGGGAGGGACAAGTTGATATTGGACCGAGAAACCTTATGCAATCAAGTATCAGACTTGAGATAACCGATTCAGTATCATGTTGGAGACGCAACCTTGAGACGGCGTAGATTGCCAAATAAGCAGTCTGATTGGTTGATAGACCTTGTTATGAACCGTTACCATGGTGAGATTTACTCAGGCGGTTGTAGCCCGAACTTGGCATCTGGCCGTAAGCGTTTATCTGGTGTGCAGTTTTGATCTGATACTTGATATTTGCATTACAATTTCACGTCTCTTATAAAAACCAGGGAAAAAGCGAAGCGGTTATATTACCTTTTCCTCTTTGTTTTCGTCAATGGGATACAGGTACTTAGCCAGCAGGTCCCTCCAGAAGAGAATCTCGGTGCTGCTGAGGAACTCGACTTCGCCTTTCCTGACGTCAGGGTCCTCGATCCAGTACGGATTGACCAAATCGTCGCGTTTGTTCTGCGGAACCGTCGAAGCCGTTTCCGAATCGGAATCGTTGACCGAATCGTCGCCGCCTTCTTCAGTCACCGCGCCCAGATGGTGGTGGTCGCCACGCGACGACGCCGACATCGACCTCCTCCTCGACATGTGACCGGTCGGATCTACAGTTCTGAAAATACCAGAAACAATTACACTTGAACCTCATACAAATCAAAAACCAACTTTTCGATATGATCCAGTCGTTTGTTGAGCATTTCCAAGGAATCGGCGATGTTGATCAGGTTGGCTTTTTCGTCTCCGGCCTTTTGGTGGGTGCAAAGCATGCACTTGAACAGTCCGGCTAGGGATATTTCAATTGAGCCTTCGTCGTCGTCGCTGACGCCGCCGCTTTGCAGGAAACCTAGCAGGGATGTTTGCTTGGCCTTGCGTTTGGCTTCTTCGGCTTGTTTCTTCTCCTCTTCCAGTTCCTTCTTGGTTTTCTTCACGGCCACTTCACGCGTGCCCCAAGATACGACGTTCAAGTTTATGATAGAATAGAGGATCAGGAGCAAGTACATGGACGGAATGGACAGCAAGTAGATGATGCCGGGGACGATGCACCAGAACTCTTGAGGATGCAAGCACGCGGCTATGAAGAACGACCCGGTCATGGCTATCAAGAATATAGCGGACGGTGATCCGACGCCGTCTTCACGTAACTGGAGTGCCGTACCGACTATCACCGCCATCATGATCAAAGCGTATCCAGTTGATAGAATCTGAGCTACGATTAGTTGAATGTTGGATTTGCAGGTGAAGCAAACCAGCATGAAGAACAGAATGGGAATGATGTTGTAGTAAAAACTGGTCCAGTTGTCGATTTGGAAAGCAGCCACGAAGGCACCCACCAACATGAGGAAGATTGTTCCAGGGCCGAGTATGGTTCCGCCCATCAACAGTATCTGGAATTGTAATTTTATTAGTACGACTCGTAACCTACGTTGAGCTATATTATAGTGTTGGGAGAACCGAGGAAGAAATGTGAAGATAACAATGCAGTCTTACTTGGTAGCCGATGTAAGGCATGGAAATGTTGTCGTTGATTTCGATGGTCTTTTTCGAATCCATGAGCAAATCCATAATGTTGGCAATAGTGGATGGTACCCAGCGTCGCCGTTGGTTGTAGAACTCGTTGAAGCCTTCAGGAGCGTGCGTGTAGGCATCCGAAGCAGCCGAATACTCGACCCTGTAGCCTCTTTGGAGCAGCAGCGTGCACAACCAACGATCTTCGCCTTGGTCGTACTGCACGTAATGCCTTGCTTCCGAGGAACTGTAATGGACAAGCGTTTGAGTATGGATCTTTTCCAAGAAACAACGGATATTTTTCCCAAGAAACATTTGAGAATTTTTTTCAAGAAACATGTGACAAGCTTTTCCAAGAAACATTTGAAATTTTTGGATGAATAATGTGGGGTTGAAAGAAAAGAGAGAACCAGAATCTTACCTAGTGGTGTATTTCTTCATGACGTTGTCGTCCATCAGAGCTTTGCCGCGGAAGAGCGAGAAGCACCCCGGGCTACACAGTACGCAACCGATCACGTGCTCGGTGGCTTTCTGCAGCCAATGGCCGATGGCGTACTCGAACATCTGGTACCAGACCATCGGTCCGGAACCGACGGGGTGGATGCGTCCGCATGCCGCTCCCAAATTGCGGTTCTTCTTCATCAGATCGATTAGCAGCAGCACGGCGGAGGGCTGGAAGTCAATGTCGCCGTCCAGCGTCAACAGGTAGGTATTTTCGGCAATCACTGCTTTCCTGTCGACGGAAATGGGCAGTTCCATCAGCCTGTGCCCCAGCAAGTAGTACATGTACATGACCTGCGACCATCGCTTCCTGTGCCTGATCTTCATCTTGTCTTTTAGATGGGCAATCATCTTTGTTTTGCCCGGCAGCGTCCAGAGGAGGCGACCTCCGTAGGGCGTCGGGATCTTCTTCGGCGGTCTGATGCGCATGTGCGTTTGATGGACGTCCGAAGCCGCTTCGTCGATCGTGCTGACAAGTAGCTTCACGAAACGGTTGACCTGCGTGTCGTCGTCGTTGTGGTCGGAGATTTCGAACGCGTCGTCGAAGAATATGTGAGCTGTAACAGAGTCAGTTTAGTAAAGCATCCCGTTGATCTTTCTTCATTGGCCCCTGTTGGTCTTCATTAACAGTGAAGAGCAACATTGGAGACCAATAGAAGCATTTGCACAGACGCGTTGGCGCGATTCCAGCAAGTTTTTAATAGAATCAGCGGAACATTCACCTGTTCGCCCAGACCCACTTCCAAATCCGCCGTCCAAAACTGTCCGCCTAAGATTGTACTTACTTTCAAACTCGTAATAATCGGGATCGACGACACGCAGGTACTTCTGCGCGACCCTCCTGGCGCTCTGGTCCTCATCCAACCGCAGAATCGACTTCAAAAACTCAATCATTTCCTCTTTGTTTTCGTGCCACATCGTGGCGCAAGCGTAGATCCTGGTGATGTGATCGGAATTCTTGATAGTTTTCGGTGACGACGAATCGGTGTGGTTCGAAATCGTCTCGTAGTATTCGTCGCCTTTTTCTTTCTGGATCTCGTCGAGGTCTTCGGTCTTCACGTCCGCTTCGTCGTCCCTCCGCCTGTTCATCCCCAAGCTCTGATCGATCAGCAGACCCTCGTACATCGGCGTGACGTACAGCTTCTCGGTTCTGGCCAGCCTCTCGCATTTCGGCGTCCAGATGTGAAGCGTTATCCAGGTCTGCGACAGAAGCCACAGGAGCCAGATCCAGGCGTGCTGGTGCGATATAAAGTCGTTCAAGAAGAGGACCGGCGGGCTTTCGAAGAACAAGTACGAAGGAATCGTTTCGTGGAAGAAGCACGGATCGCCGTTGCGCAGCCCGCAAGCTGCTATCAGAAGCGAAATCGATACCGGTATCGTCAGGTTGACTGGAAAAGCGTACGAGAAGCCTTGTATCATGATTTTGCACGCAAACTTGCCGAAGATATACGCCAAGTACGAAGCGAAAATGTTGATGAGCAGTACATAAATCGGAGTCATGTCATTGGCTGGGATTATCGTATCGTCACCGGTCGGTATGATTTCAGCAATGTCGGTCAAAGAAGTCCCGCCGAGTACAGGTTTGATTTCCAACACGGTGATTTGATGCGCACCGAAACCTTCCGAGAACTCCGTGAAGAAAAACCCAATTTCGCCTTCCTTGACCAATAGGATGAACAGCACGCACAAGAAGAAACAGAGACATTTCCATATGGAAACGAACATGTAGGTGAAGTACCGCGACGCTTCGAACTGCTCCTTCATCTTGCCGAGCTTTTTGACCAGCGGAATCGGCGAGTGTTTGGAAATGTAGTTCTCCCACCAGCCGAGCGAGATGAGGACGATGGCCACGGGTATGATCCACAGGTCGAAGCGCTGCTCGATGATCGGCCAGACGACGAAGCCGGTGGCCTGGGCGGCGATCGCCATCAGGTCGATGATGACCTTGACGAAGCGCTGCGACTCTTTGTTGCTGCGCGACAGGAGGCCGAGACAGCCGGGAATGAAGCAGACGCAGTTGGTCAGCATGGCGCCCTTGACCACGTCCAGGTCCGGCAGGATGTAGAACATCAGCAGGGCCAGGCCGACGGTGTGGGCCGTCTCGGCTATGCAGACTATAAGAAAGTGCGAGAACACTGGTTTCTTGGAGGATTTGAAGTAGCACATCCTGGTGGAACGGAAGAGCGAACCGAGCTGCGGCACCCAGAAGGCGAAGATTATGCACCACATCCAGGCCACGCGCTCGGCCGTCGGCAGTTTGACTATGAACTGCTTTTCTCGACCTGAAAGACGCGTCCAAATCAGAGACAAAGTGGTAGAATGATAGAACAGGACTGTATGGGAAAAGATGTGGAAAAAACCAGTGAAGCGGACGGTATGAAGGCAGAGATGCAAGAAGAGGTGCAGGAAGGGATGGTAGAATTACAGAAGATGTAGAAGTACTGATAGAAGAATGCTAGCAGAAAGCATGGAAGACAAGATTTGTTCAAATCAAGGTCAAAGTGGTAGAATAATTAAACAGACGGTATGGAATGAGCGATGAAGGAATGATAGAACCGGTGGCATGGAAGAAGAGATGGAAGAATGGTAGATCAGATGAGGTGAGGGAAGGCTGAAAGAATTGCAGAATACAAAATATGTAAGAACTGATCAAAGTATGACCTAAGTAGAAGGAATGAAAGACGAAACGTGAGTAAATGGAAGAATTATGAAACAGATAGAAGGAAATGTGGAGAAATAATTAAACTGGCGGTATAGACAAATAGATGGGAGAATGATTAAACAGAAGGTGTGGAAGAGCTGATGCAAGTAGAATATGGAAGACAAGACGTGTTAAGATGAGGGACAGGGTGGTGGAGTGATAGAACAGGCGGTATGAAAGGAGGTTGAGGAATTGATAGAGCAGAGGGAGTGGAAGAGGATATGAGTGGTATGGAGGAGGAGATGGGAAGAATGTAGGGGCGGAATGCGTACTGACCCAGGTCCCGGTTGCAGTACGTGGTGACCTTGTCGGCCCTGAGCTGCGACGTCATGAACAGCAGGGTGCCTTTGGATATGACGCCCGATCCGAGGACGATGACGAACGTGAAGAGGTAGGCGAAGACTTTGAGGATCTTGACGGTGAACTCGAGGCATTTCTGGTTCGCCATGGAACCGGACTCCTCTTTCTGCGGCGGGTCCCTGAACACGTCCCATCCTTTCGTTTCGTGTACGGTTCTGACGCTGAAACCAAGTTATTCTCTTTAGTTTTTTTGTTTTAACTCAACACAAATTAGAATAACTTGTATTTGAGCGTATTTGAGGGATCCATCAGCTTTGCAAGTACCACGGTTGAAATCTTATGGTCATTCAGCTAGACGATAAGTGATTGTGGCCTTTTGAAAAATTTTGTGGACAGATTCGAAACCTACGTAAAAAATCATGTAAGAGTCGTTTTTTATTTCTTAAATTATGTCAAGGTGAAGTCTTCAAGGAGAGGTGAGTTTTGGCCCTTTTTGAAAATTTCAAACTTGTCTTATGGACCGAGAGCCCGCAAAAAGTTTGTATTCTGACCCGATTTTTGATTATGTTCCCACACAAAAGCCGGTTGGTTTCATTCATGTGCCTTATGATGTAAATTTTTGCCATTTTCGGAAAAACCAGCCTAAAGCCCCCGGTATAGGTATAGACTTGCCAATTTCCGAAAATGGCAGAAATCTACGTAATTTACATTTATTTATTGACATGTGAGACAGAGAATTTTTAACAACCTTATCAGCGCACATACCTACAGAGTTAAAATCATGTACCTTATGACGTAAGTTTTGAGGCACCAGCTCCCTGTCCATACCTATTCAAAAGTATTTTTAATTTTTTTTATAGGTTCCTCTTCTATTACTGCCAGGTTTCGAGTAAATTTAAGTGTTTATTTGATTTCATTGTACTTTTTTTAACAGATTTCTGAGTCGTTTCTTTTCTAGTAGCATTTGAATCGATTAAAGGTAGCCGAGTGAACATCGCTCGCGCTGCGGGTAATAACAGATTTGAATGGTTTTCATTGATTGATTTCGTTGTGGGGTGTCAGGATTGATGGTGTTTATCTACTCGTTAACAGTTGAGTTATGATCGTCACCTAAGAGGGCATTGGATTATAGCTGTAAATCACTGGTTGTGGCCTATAACAAAAATGAAAGTTGCAAAGTCATGGAAACACTACACTATTTGTCAGATTGAATGCTTTGTGTTCCCAAAATTTCACAATTTGCAGTTCTGTTTCTGCTAGAACCATGAGTGATATCGTACAGCATAGTACTATTCTAGTCGCGAGTAATGGCTGTTACGCATTTGGAAGCTTCACTGAACTTGCCAAGGCTCGTGCAGGCAAACTGCATCCTCGTGAACAATAGCATTCATTACCCGCTCATTGAATAATATACTATTTCTTCCCCAACTGGCCATGGATACAGTACAGTATTCGACTTGCATTTAATGGCTCTTATCCGCTTGGGTGTATAACCCTCGCTGACACTGACACTCGTGTCTTGAACGACACCCCGCCGCGAATAATTAGATCTCATTATATGCTTGTTGGAAATACACTATTTCAAGAGGTTTCTTATTGAAGGCTTTTCGTCAGATTTCAAAGTGAATTCAAGCGATATTTTGTCAGATTTCACCCGTCACTTCGACAGGTCGCAGCTTAATTTTTGACAAGATTGCTTGATTTGACATTTCGTCGAGTTTTAGCGATGTGTTTGAGTTTGAATCGTTTTGCACCAGTGAGATTTATGTTGCCCGATAATTTGAACTAGTGAGAAATCTGGTGTGAAAATTAAATATTCCCAGACCAGTGTGACCTATGAGTTCTCCATGTTGGTTCTCGCGAGGAACTAAAGTTTGCATCTCAGAAAGCTACGCTCGTTTTTTCAACAAAAATCTACTAATCAACACCAGAGGATGTTCATTTTCACTTCCCAGTCCTGATTTAGAGCCGACGAAACTTTTTCAGGAAAACGCCAAAACGAGTCGATTTTTATTTGAAGGGAAACAACTAAGGAACCTATCGCCAAATTTTTATTTTCAGCCCCTTCGCCCCCACCCTACCCTACTTTAAAATTTCAAATAGCTTTCATATCTATCTTATGAGACCTTAAATTAAAGGTAAAGGGATTCTGTTCTCAAATATATTTAAAAAAAAATATAATCAATTCCCAACCCTTGTGAAAATTTTCCATTTTTAATTGAAGGAAATTTTTTTCAAGTTTCAACTCCTGATTCGCGAGGAATAGATTTTTCAGCACAACAAGTCGATTTTTATTTCAAGAGGGACATTTAAGACACGTAAATCTTGACAAATTTGTATCTTTAACCCCTTCGCCCCCACCCTACCCTACTTTAAAATTTCAAATAGCATCACCCATCTTATGACATTTTGAAGTGAAGGTAATGGAATTATGTCTATCAAATATATTTTCAAAAAATCATAACCATTCCTCAACCCGTGTGAAAATCCTTTCATTCTTAATTGAAGGGAAATTTTTTCAGTTTCAACTTCCGATTTGTGAGGAAAAGACTTCTCAGCTACAAGTCGATTTTTACTTCAAAGGCTCTAAGCAATCTAAGACACGTGAGTATTGCCAAATTTTCATCTTCAACCCCTTCGCCTCCACCCTGCCCTACTTCAAAATTTTAAATAGCATTACCTATCTTGTACTCACGTAATATATCTGTCAGAAAGTGAATTTTATTACCTTTAGTTCGACGTATCACAAAATAGGCAATGCTATTTGAAATTTTAAAGTAGGGTAGGGTGGGGGCGAAGGGGTTGGAGATGAAAATTTAGCAATACGTGTCTTGGACGTCCTCCTTAAAATAAATAGATCGACCTCTTCCGGCGTTTTCCTGAAATAAACTATTGTCAGTGAGAAATCTGAAGTGGGAAGTTTGTAAATGTCAATGAACACTCTGTTGTTGGAGTTCAGACCTCCAAAGTAACTTTTTGACAGATATATTCATTCATGCCTATTTGTCAAATTTTGGTAAATTCAAGATTACTTGGGCAGATTTTGATGTCATTTCAACAAATTTGAGTGGTTGTCATAGATATTTTTTTGGATGTCAAGGTAAAATGATGTTTTTATCAACAGATTACATATTTATGACTCCGTCAGATTTTGGCGGATTTACGCAAAGCTGGGCACCAAAGCGTTAATCCGTTAATCGTTGATTAACGAAGTTAACTTTTTGTTAACGATTTAACTTTTTGTTAACGATTTAACTTTTTAGTTAAATTGAAAAATTATTAACGGACTAAGTAACTTCCGTTGCAGTCAACTTTTGTTAACGTTGAATTGTTTAGCTATATTTTATTTTAGAACCCAAAATAGAAGAAGTCTGAAAGAATGGAGTGAAGTTTTTAACTTTACCACCACCTGTAAAAGGTTATCTATGGACCAGCACGAACATTTTCAGAATTGGGCAATTTTTCCTCAAGTCATCCTCATTGAGGTAACCGAGGCAAAATTTTAGGGTGAGCCACTTCAATTTTGGCTCAGTTTAGTTAGGATGCTGGTGTAGGGTGTAGGGTAGGTACCTATTATAGTTTAGTCGCTTCCAAGGTGGTGTTCAGGTGGTCTAAGAGATGATTATTTGGGTTTCCAAAATGAAAAATCAACGTCAACGGTTTAACGTTAACTTCCGTTACATTTTGAATCAGTCAACTGATTAACGATTAACGAAGTAAACTTTTTTGTTAACGATCTAACGTTCAACGAAGTTACCATTTTCGTTAACGGTGCCCACCTTTGGATTTAAGCAATATTTAACAAGTTTCAAATTTCACTTATTACAAATTAGTGGCTTTAAGTGACCTGTTTTAGCACTTTGAAATGTCATTTTGGCCGATTTCAGTCTGCGCTGGTTAGTTAATTTGTCACATTTGTGCTATTTTCATAAATCAACAATAATCTTGATAGACTTCTCATCATAATCACTTGGATCTCTTTTGGACGTTGTACTGGACTTTCTCGCGATTTTATGAGTTCAACTCACGGACCTCTTAATCAAGCTGGACTGTATGGCTTGTCACCTAGTAGTTCTCAGACGGTAACGAAGTACATCAAAGTTAAGTCGAGAGTTAAGTTCAAAGTACATTTTAAAGATTTGCTTCAATGTATAGATACTGTTATCTACGCCACTGGTGAGGTGCCTGCCTGCCATGTGTCAGCCTGTCAAACGGCGCGCCACCTGTAGAGCAACGACGGAGGTGCTCCTCGGCGGATGACACTGGTGACAGTCGGGATGACAGTGGACAGTTGGCAACCCTGATTCGGGATTATTATTATTCATCGGGCGGCTTTTTCCTGTATTACATACAAGTCGGAGAGTAAAGCGTGTTTTCTTAAATTTTGTCGTTATTTTCTCGCGCAACGCCCCTTTGGGGTTATCATCAGAAGTGGGAACCAAATCCAAAGCTTACATTATATTTTTGATTGCAGTTGCGCTGTGCTGCGGTCTGATCGAGCGGCCCCAGAGGCGGAGGCCGATTTGTCTTTGCGACCCTTGGCGTCAAAAATGGCGTCGAGAGATGGTGGTTCAGCTGCATCCGAAAATGCTACGCTGAATAGCATTGAGTCAGCAATGCTCCGTTTAATCGATACACTGGCCCGAGGAGCCCCTGCCGCAAGTAGCGTCCAGCATCAGCCGATGTACACAACACCAACTCCTAGACGTGATATCTCGTTGCCTACTTTTGACCCGGAGCATGACGACTCGGATACCTGGTGCGCCGAGGTAGAAAGAGCTATCGACATGTACCAATGGGATGAATATGAGACGCTCCATATCGTTCCTGCGTTTTTGTCAAAAAGCGCCAAGGTATGGTTTCAGAACTGGAAATGTGAAGACCGGAGGTGGTCAAAATTCAAGGCGGATTTCGTCAGCGTTTTCCCTGTGCAAGTCACGATTGGGGAACGACTCGAGATTGCTGTTAACTGTAAGTCCAGCCAATTTACTTCCTATTCTGAATATGTTCGCACTAAAGTCCAGCTTTTGCAACGAGTAAAATTTGAAATTCCTGAAACGGCGATGATCGATATCATCATAACTGGCATTAGTGATGAAACTTGTAGAATCACGGCTCGTAACTGTCGTTGTTCCAAGGTGAGCGACTTAATTGTGATTTTGTGCAACTTCAAACTCCACACGCCCACCCCATTAAAAGCGGATTCAGTAGGGCCTTCGCGTACGGTGCGACGTGAGCATCATCGGCCGCATCATTCTAAACATCCGTACACTAAAAACCCCGGCAACAGCAACCAAAGGCGCTGTTATCGGTGTAATAGTCCGTCACACATTAGGTCAAACTGTACACGACAGGAGGGTAAGGACTTGAGTGACAATAAGCCAGTTTGCACTTTCTGCCATAAAAGCGGTCACCTTGAAAATTCATGTTTCGCGAAACTTAGGTCCGAACAACATAAGAAATCAGTGAACTTTTGTCATTCTACTGATAACTTTCACTGCACCGCAGTCGTCGTTGACGGCATTCCGACAGATGCATTTATTGACACTGGATCTCAAGTTTCTCTGGTATCACGACGCCTTGTCAATAAGCTGACTGTGCAAACTCATCAAGAACCACTCGTCATGTTGGCATTGGGAGAAACCCCTATTGTTTCTCAAGAACGTGTGACACTAACTGTAGAGTTTCCGTCCCTTACGATCGAGTCCGATTTTTACGTTCTAGACGAAAAACTTCCGGCTGATCTATTGATAGGCACAGACGTGTTGGATCGGGAAGGCATTTGTTATACCCGCACTCCTGAAGGATTCTCACTGTCACGTGCCAGCGCGGCACCCACTGTCTTGACTGTTTCCATTCCTCAGAAAATAAAAGCTCCACGAGATTCCGTCAAGGCCATAACAGATATACTTGCATCGTTTGAAAATCTCATCGCTGATGGAACGTCAACCTCAACTGTCACAACAAGTGAACTTTTTATCCGTGTAACATCCGCTGTTCCAATAAGATACCAACCGTATCGACTGTCTTTAGCCGAAAGAGAAACAGTACAGGGGATTATTGACGATCTATTGCAGAAAAAAATAATTCGGCCTTCGTGTTCACCCTATGCCAGTCCGGTGCTTCTCGTCAAAAAAAAGGATGGTCGAGACCGCTTGTGTGTGGACTTCCGCGCACTGAATAGAGTCACAGTCAAAGACCGGTACCCGTTACCTTGCATTGACGACCAAATAGATCGTCTATGCGGCAAGAACTTTTTTTCATCTTTAGACATGGCGTCCGGGTTCCACCAAATTCCCATTCATTGCGAATCAATCGAGAAAACGGCCTTTGTCACCCCTGATGGCCAGTGGGAGTATCTCAAGATGCCGTTTGGGCTCGCTAATGCTCCGTCCGTGTACCAAAGGGCAATTAATTCGGCGTTGCAGCCCTTGATCCAAGAAAAGAAGGTGTTGGTATATATGGACGACGTCTTGATCGCTTCAAGCACTATCGAAGAAAACCTTCAAACACTGAATGAGGCCTGCCGGTTACTTTCAAATTGCGGTTTTCAGATCAACTTGGACAAATGTCAATTTCTGGCCAGAGAAATTGAATACTTGGGTCGTCGAATTTCAAAACACGGTGTACGTCCGAGCGAAACCAAAGTAATCGCGCTTACAAACTCGCATGCCCCTCGGAATGTTCGCGAGGTCCGCCAATTTTTAGGCCTTGCGGGGTATTTCCGGAAATTTGTTCGTGGGTATTCGTCGAAAGTCAAGCCCATTACCGATTTACTCCGAAGCAACGTGTCGTGGAATTGGACAGAAGAGTGCGAGTCTATCCGCCGGGATATCATTTCCCTTCTGTCAGACTACCCCGTCTTGGCATTGTTCGACCCGAGCCTGGAAACCGAATTACACACCGATGCAAGTAGCCTGGGGTACGGTGCAGTTTTGCAGCAAAAACATGTCGACGCTATGCGAGTAGTGGCATATTTTAGCCGAAGCACACAGGGAGCCGAGAATAAATATCATTCGTATGAACTCGAAACTTTGGCAATCGTAAACGCTCTCAAGCATTTCCGCCACTATCTACTTGGGCTTTCTTTCACAATCATCACCGACTGCAACGCTGTGAAATCGACCATGAACAAGAAGGATCTCAATCCGAGAGTGGCCCGTTGGTGGATTTATTTGCAAGACTTCACATTCGAGATCAAATACCGTAAGGGAACGAACATTCCTCATGCCGATTTTCTGAGTAGAAATCCCCTGATCAATGTGGTAGAGATCCCGCAAACCACATCCGAACCTTGGCTTCGTGTTGCTCAAAAGGTGGACGCCTACACATCAGAATTAATGAAAAGATTGGAAAACGGTGAAGTTGATGGTCGCCTTTACAAAAAGAAGAATGGATTCCTTTATCGTGTCGTCGCAGAAGAGAAGGGTACTACAATTCTGAGGCTGTTTGTGCCGCCGTCTTTGCGATTACCCTTACTGCAGGTATACCACGACGAGTGCTGTCACATAGGTTCGGACAAAATCCTTGAAGGAATGCGCCGGCACTACTGGTTTCCAAAAATGAAACAATTTGTGGCAAAATACTGCAAACGTTGTTTGGTCTGCTTGATGCATAAAAGACCCCGCTTACAGCTTCGAGTTGCCATTAACTCCATACCGAAGGGCGACGTTCCATTTGAAACTATCCATTGTGACCATTTGGGCCCCCTGAAAGCGTCAGGAAAATACAAACATGTTTTCGTGATAGTGGACGGTTTCTCAAAGTACTGTATACTGATTCCTAATGAGTCCACCTCATTTCTGGAGTTTTCGAAGAATATGGAACAGTTTCTTGCATTGTTCGGAACGCCCAAACGCATTGTAAGTGATAATGGGCCTTTTATGGGAGACGCCGCGAAATCACTAATGGCAGACTGGGGAATTGATGTACACGTCATTACACCGGGGGTCCATAGGTCAAACGGTCAGGTAGAACGTTACATGTCTACTATCGCAAACATGTTGAGAGTTGAATGCAGACATGACGCCAGTAGCTGGTCAACCAAACTTTGGAAGATACAGTTGGTTTTGAATTCTACTGTACAGAAAACAACCGGTTGTACCCCTTTACAGCTCATACTGGGTAGTGACGCTTCCGTTCCAGCTGTGACTGCTTTGCTAAATGATTTGGCCATTAACGAAACTCCCCCAAACCGGCGCCTGCTTCGTGAGAAAGCTTCAAAAAGTTTGGAAGCAAATGCTCTTGTGCAAAGTCGCCGTTTCGCAGATGCCAAAAGAGCTCCAGAGTTTAAAGTGGGCGAACTGGTGGTTTTATATAAGCGTAATGTTGCACACAAGTTGGATGCGCCTGGTAAAGGACCGTACGAGATCACCAAGCTGTTACCTTCGGGAAGGTACGAGTTGACTGGTCTAACAAGCAGGAACACAACTTCTGCTGTGGGAGAGCATCTCCGTAGATGGACCTATGAATGGTCTCCAGAGTTGATCACGGATATGCTTGAAGGAGAACAAGAGATACAGGTAATTCAGACTTTGGTCTGGCAGTTCATTTGAATTTTATGAAGTTTTTAGACATTTTTGTCTGGCAGATCTCTTAAGATATCAGACTTTGGTCTGGCAGTTCATTTGAATTTTATGAAGTTTTTAGACATTTTTGTCTGGCAGATCTCTTAAGATATCAGACTTTGGTCTGGCAGTTCATTTGAATTTTATGAAGTTTTTAGACATTTTTGTCTGGCAGATCTCTTAAGATATCAGACTTTGGTCTGGCAGTTCATTTGAATTTTATGAAGTTTTTAGACATTTTTGTCTGGCAGATCTCTCAAGATATCAGACGTTGATGGTCTGGCAGTTCCATTCGACTCTGGAAAGTTTTTATTCAGACTTTGGTCTGGCAGATCTTTGAGATTTCAGACGATTGTCTGGCTGATTGCATTTTTGAATCAAACCAGTGAATGTAATATAGACATACATTTTCAAAATCTAGTGTTTTTATTTTATTATTTTATTGAAAAAAAAAACAAAAGAGGAGTTTTGGCTGAATGCCAAATTCAAAGAATTAATAACTAGCGATAGTTCACAGTGTGCTCTGAAAATTTTTATTTATGATTTGCTGCGAAAATATGGTACTAATTGACCTGACGCAGTCCGCATCTACTTCTCAGTAGACGGACCGCGTCCGGTTTTTCCTTTATTTGTTTCAGTAAATTTCTTAAAATTCTTCGGTTCGAGGACGATCCCTTTTTGTTCAGGAACGGCCGTGTTATCTACGCCACTGGTGAGGTGCCTGCCTGCCATGTGTCAGCCTGTCAAACGGCGCGCCACCTGTAGAGCAACGACGGAGGTGCTCCTCGGCGGATGACACTGGTGACAGTCGGGATGACAGTGGACAGTTGGCAACCCTGATTCGGGATTATTATTATTCATCGGGCGGCTTTTTCCTGTATTACATACAAGTCGGAGAGTAAAGCGTGTTTTCTTAAATTTTGTCGTTATTTTCTCGCGCAACGCCCCTTTGGGGTTATCAATACTGGTAACCTCACATAAGTGATAGTTTCAGTTAGTAGAAACCACAAACTTCTCTTCATAATAGCTTCATTAGCCATGGTATCGACCTACGAACGTTTGAGAATCACTGATCAAGTAGAACTTAGGTTGATTGGCGTTTCTGTCAACGAGATCACGTCAGGTCACTTGAGGCCACTTTTATTTTTTGCAAACTTTATGGGCCTGTTATAAGAAACTTTTGCATTCGATTTATTCACGCCGGTTGTTAAACCTTATCCCAAGCCTCTTACTACCTAGACTATTTTTTGCCTGAGCGTGCCTAAATTTTTGGCTTATCACTTTTTAAATTTAGTTATTCGTGGTAACCTGGACGTATTTGCCCGAGACTTTTATTCCACTTTTCAGATGTACACTTATGTGGTTTTTGACCAGATTTTGTCGGGCTTTCCACTAAATTCCCCAAAATGGGCTTTTCAGCTAAGTAATTGTTTCTAAACTTTTTTCAGATTACCTAATATTTTACCTGTACTCTGAAGCTTTCCGAATTTTGCACTGGACGTTTTACTAGACTCGACTTTCTCGCGTCTTTGTACATGGGTAAGTTCTTTTTTTTCTCTTTTATTTTCCCGGCCCATCACCTAACGAGAATTGAAAGTATTGTGGACGCGCTTCAAACTTTTTAGAGGTGAAGACGAATTCAGGGTGTTCTAGCAATGACAGCAAAATTGTAGATGTGAGTAAATTTCGTCAAAATACGACGAAAACCTATAATACCATTTTTCAAAGTTCGGTCTAATGACGAAGATCTGTAACTTAGGAACGTTTCGACAAAATTAGCTTAAATTCAGCATAAACTGGTTTATCAACATCATTCATCAACCTGCCAAATATTGAAAGAATCCAACCAGTAGCGTAGAAATTATGCGGAGGGGGGGGTCAACTTTTCTTCGGATGCTTCTAAATTATTGACCCTCGTAAGTCCTACGCCACTGGCTGAATCCTCTCAAAATTTGGCAGGTCGGTAGATACTTTCGACAAACCGGTCTATGGTAAATTCAAGTTAATTTCGTCAAAAAATTTAAGTTAATTTCGTCAAAACTGAGTTACAGATTTTTAAAATCCGAAACAAGTGAACTTTGAAGGGCTGTATGATCATCATTGGGCCGAACATTGCAAAATGGTATATAGGTTTTTAGTTTTTGGCTCGGTTTTCGTCATATTTTGACGAGATCTACCCACAGTTTATTTTTTCCTTTCATCGCTGAAACACCCTGTACTTGACCCTGTATATCCATTTGGGAGAAATTTAGCAGAAAGCAGCAAAACAAAAGAATTAATTAAGTCTTTAGTTGGAGCTTTTCACCGTTCCCCTGCCTGGCGCTACAATTTTTAATTTTTTTCTTTCCGTTACTACCCGAGACGAGTTTTGACCAGGACTACCCGCATTTGGTGCAGGACTCTACTCTGACGCTCTTGCCAGCTCGGAGAACGATTTTTTTCGAATAATTCCAACTGATATTAAAAGCAGATTGCATTGGGCGTCGTGTAGGCTGATTTTCAAAGGCGACACTGTCCGGGTTTTCCGGCGGTGATTTCTTTCACCATATAGGTAAGATTTGCACATTCCGTGAATTTCAAGGAAAAAAATGCATTGAAAACTTCGATTTGCGGTAAGCCGCACGAAATATTCATCTTAGGTGAGACTTGCTGTACGAGTCATTGTTGGAGAAGAGATTGAATTAACTCTTGAGAGAAAATTTTTTCAAATCGGATCAACGCATTTCGAGTTTTCCTGTCTGGAAAACTGCAGATTTTTCAATTTTTATTCCTTGAACGGATTTCCACCAATTTTTCTCAAAACAAGAGCTAACTGGTTTCAAAACATTTCAGACCATTCCTTTAAACTATTACGTTCTCATCGAGACCGGACTCAAATAATAGAGGTTGATTTTTACAATGCTAATATGTGGAAAAAGTTTTGAGATTTTTTCGGAAAATTCAAATTCCCCTTCCATTCAAATTGGTTTTAGTCTTTCTGCCAAATTCCAGCTTCCCACCCGACAAGGACATCTTGTGCTACTCGTCGGGAAAGTTTTGGGGCGACACAACCGACGTTTTTTTTTTTGAAGTAAGAAAAGCTGTTTTTTGTGAGCTCGGTCACCATGTTTATCATCTGATCATTAACTATACAGGGTGTCCCAGCTAAAACAATCCACCGCGATATCCTCAGAAAATATCGAGAAAACAAAATGAAAATTCAAATTGGGGGGAAGTCTGACCTTTTAGCTTTCTTTTGAGGGCGCTCCGATGCTTATAGGTGCTCTAGTTTCCAAGAAAATGAAATTTTGATCGGGCGAGTCACAATAATTCAAAAATTCATGACCGACAAAACAAGATACTTCAGATGAAAAAAAACCTCTATTTTTGGACTTTTCATTGATGTGTCGCTGATGTCTGTATCTGGTCCAGTGAGCCAGATATTCTGTCTTACAGTCCAGCAACCACAATAATCGGAGTTCATGACATCACCGGTCACACACTTGTTGACTTAAACATCAACCAGTATTCATTGCCATGGTGGGTCCAGGTATGGTAAATGAAAAAGTCCTAGTAACGGCCAGTGTTGAAATCAACAAGTGTGTGATCGGTGACGTCATGAACTCCGATTATTGTGGTTGCTGGACTGTAAGATAGAATATCTGGCTTACTGGACAAGGTACAGACATCAGCGTCACATCAATGGAAAGCCCAAAGAAAGAGCTTTTTTCATCTGAAGTACTTTGTTTTGTCGGTCATGAATTTTTGGATTCTTGTGACTCGTCCAATTACAATTGCATTTTCTTGGGAACTAGAACACCTACAATCATCGGCGCCCCCTCAAAAGAGAGCTAAAAGGTCAAGCTTGCCCCAATTGAAATAGTTTTTTGTTGCCTTGATATTTTCTCAGCAAATCCTGCTGGATGGTTTTAGCTGGGACACTCTGTACCTACGAACCTCCTTGCTGAGCAAAAGCAAGGTGGATTTTTCACTGGGATTGCTTGATCAATGGACTTAACCTTGATTAAACGTCTAAAAAAAATACACATTTTCCAAATGAACAGCCTAAATCCATTGTTTATTTGCATAGTTGAAACTAAGTAAGTGGATGACTTTTGATGATTCATATATAAAACTCTATTACTACTGGCGACAGAAAACTGATCAATTATATCAGTGATAATTAATCAATATATAGTAATAATTTTCAGAGTAGGTGAAGGCTGGAAAAGTCTTTCATATACCGGAACTCTGTTACCTCTAGAGATAAATTACATAATCGATGACAAGATTGACAATATCGATATGGGAATTGATTACGAAACTGTGGCTTGACTCACTGAAATCTGCAGAATCAGCCCAACATTTCTTTTTTTTTTCTATACTACTTATCTCTACTTCTCATACTAATTTTCAATCTCTTCGCTTTACAAATGCCGGCATCACGAGCGTACCTACGTACCGAACACAATATAATTGTTATTTATTATTATTTCCATTGAGAAACGAGCCGTACGCGGACGCAAGAACCTTCACCGACAATGTTTGGGTTTGACATTTCGTGAGCTTTTATTGTGCCGTGGTGAAGATCGTGCCGCGTGGAATCTTCTTTTGTACCTACCTCTCACCTATACCATAACAGTAGGTTTTCAATTAATTTTTCGAAGCGGTCGGGTGGAGGTTGATTAAAAATGTAAATAGCTCAAGATAATTAGGAAAGCCGAAAATAAGAAAACATAAATTTGGAGGATGCGTGACAAGGGCAATGAGCCGCATGTGGGGACGGTTATGAATATAATTATCTCTGATATGAAATAGGTATAAAGATTTCCGTTTGAAGTAAAAGAAACTCTGGATACCCCACCTAGTTTTCGTTACGTTATGCGTTAGACTCATACGTTGACTAAAGAGCTTTTCTCAGTTTTTGTCTCAATTTAGTAATAATTAAACCCCGCAATCATTATGCAACTACAGTTCAAGTACTTACATAAAACTAACCAGAAATTATCCATTGTACGCTTATAAAACGCTAATTTTCGACAAGACTCGATTCTTATGCAAACCATAATAAATCGTGTGGGTGGCGACTTGTTGTGGAAACAATGGGATAAGTTGACAAATTGGCTTTGGCATCTTCATCAAAGCTCTTGAATCTCTCGAGATTTCTGCCTCTCTGAGTGAATCATTATTGAAAAACGCACCACACTCATCTATTATAAATCTATTATTCAATGCGCTGTTCAGAAAAAATGTCCTTTGAAAATGAAAAGGTCACGACGACGGCGCACCCTTAAAATTGCAAGACTCTGAGATTATATCGCCCGCTTCATAATCCGCCCGTTAGACATTGTGCTCGCGGGGCTTGGAAAAAAAATAATGCAAGGTCACAGATCCAGTTTTAATAATGGCATTTTGTATTATATTAATACGCGTTTAATAAACACAAACAAAGTGAACGGTCGAGAAAGTCGTGTTTCCTACTAAAGTGGGAGTATATCGGTGTGGTATGTGTCGGTATATACCTATGAGTGTGTGGTGAATTTTTCTTTGTCCAGTTCTCCGGCATAGTCCAATTCGTTTGTTCATATCCGTATGGCGAGCCGGCAGTTCTCCTTGGCATTTCACTTTTTTTCGAACAGATATGTTTAATGACGCGCGTTTATTCCCAAATTACCACCTTTTTGGTTTTGTGTGGTTTTATGTCTGATGATGCCTTGCTCTTCGCCTTGGAGTTGATGGTCTTTCACATAGCCATTGAATTGAACTTTCTTGAAACTGATACCCCAAAGAACCTATCAAATACTATGGGAAAAAGCCATGAAGTTGAAGCACTCAAAATACTTGAAAAAAAACACCAATTGAAGTGGTCCACCCAAACATTTGAGTTGCATTCAAAGTGACATAACTCCTGAATTAATGGAGTATTTCGTATTATTTTTGCTTTCTGTTCAACTTAGGTACTTATTAGACTCACAACATGCCATAAGCTATTTTCGGTGCAAGCGTTTTGTGTTTATTATACAGGGCGCTCCCACTCAGTCAGATATACTGCAAAAATGAAAAAAATTGAACAATTTCCATTTCATCAAAAAACTTTGGTCTTCTTGTTTTGTGTCTAAAGGTCATAGATTCGACCTTTAGCAGATATAACTGAAAATTTCTAGACTGAAAATGCACCCTGGAGATCCGATTCAAGAAAAGAATGGGACAAAAATCAAACGTGCAATTCTTTCTGAACAGTTTGAGGTCTCCGCAGCATAGTGAACTTTGGCAAATGTTTGGTGGACGTCTGGTAAATGTGGCAAAATTTCTAGTCGATTTCAGTAAACTGTGGCGAATGTCTGGCAACCGCGAAGAATATCTAGCAAATGTTGGGCAAATGAGTGGCTAAATTGCTGACAAATGTCGGTCAATGCAACTTCTGGTAAATTTTGGCGAATGTTTGGCGGTTGTCTGATGTCTGGCAAGTACGGTGAATGTCTGGCAAATTCTCGCAAACTCTGGCAAATGTAAGGCAAACGTCTGGAAAATAGTGAACTCCCGGCAAATGTGCGAATTATCTGGCAAATGTACGGGAAATTTGACATATATATATATATATATATATATATATATATATATATATATATATATCTTGATGGATGATGTATTTCGGGCTCGCGGCATATTTTGTGACAAACAATGTAAAAAAAAATATTTTCTACACAGATTCACATTGTTGGACGTCTCATGACATTTTAGGACGTAATTTTCAGGTAATCCCATCGCCAATGTTGGTTTTCAAATATATATATATTTCTAAATGTACATGATGTATTTTGAGCTCCCGGCATAATTTGAAAAGAAAATGCATTTGTTCACGTATTTATATTATTTGTCACCTTCCAATGTACTTCCTTTTGAGATTTGTCGTCTGGATTATTCCACTCTACATTTTTTCTCGAAAATGTTTCGAGAGACTGATTTACGTCATACACGGTCATGATCGAAAAGTTCATAATGTATTTCGGACTCACATGGGCTCATCGAGAATGTGAATTGGGCTCTATACAACAATTTGCGAAATTACGCCCATTGTTTATGAATTTATGTTCTCAGATGTCTCTTAACCTCATAGAACGTGATTCCCAAGTTAACTTGTTACGATTTGACTGTTAAAGCACTCGTATCATTTATATTTCGGGTGAACAACTACGAAAATTGTCGAAAAAACGAGTTCCTGTCGTAAAGTGCACAGTAGCTTTTATTTCGAGTTTGGGACGTTTCCATTTTTCTATAGTTGAATAACTTCAAATTTCTGGGTTAATCAGGTCCTACGTCACCATTTCTACAATGTTAGCGTCCGTTCTTGTCCATACTGTCTTTTCAAAAAAATCTCCGGGAGCCCAAACTACGTCATACACGAGCACGACCAAAACGTTCAAGACGTATTTTGGGCTCACATGTTCATCAAAAATGTGAAATGGGCTCGCGACAGCTTTCAATCCAATTCAAATTCCTCTCCTTATTACATTCTTTCTTTTGTACATGAATGTCAATTTGATCAATTCTCATTTTGTTAGATGCCTCCCAACAAATACCACTTTCTTGATGCTGCCATCCGAGTTTTCCTACCTCATTTTCGCCCACAATTTCTTCGGGAGCCCGGTGTACGTCATGCACGGGCATAATCGAAGAATTTATGATGTATTTTGGGCTCACATGGGCTCATCAAGAATGTGAATGAGCTCTCCGCAATATTTTTTAACGCTGAGTTCTCCCTGTAAAGTGCACAATAGGTTCGATTTCGAAGTTTTGATGTTTCCAGTAATCCATTCTTGAATAATTTTGAGTTTCTGGGTCGAACAGGTCTCACGTTGCTATTTCTACAATGTTATGGTCCGTTTTTGTCCACTTTTGACTTTTTTCCACAAAATCCTTCGGGAGCTCAATCCACATTAAGCACGAACATGATTGAAAAGTTCAAGACGTATTTCGGGCTCACATGCTTATCCAAAATGTGGAATGGGCTCTCTACATATTTTGTACATAAATGCCATTTCTTTGATAATTATTTTGTTAGATGGTCCCCAACAAATACTACATTCTTGAAGTTACCATCCAGGTTTTTCCACCTCATTTCTACCGAAGAAAAATTTCGGGAGCCTTAATTACGTCATGCGCGGGATGGATGAAAGAATTCATGATGTATTTCGGGCTCACATGGACTCATCGAGAATGTGAATTGAGCTCTCTGCAATATTTTATGGAAAAATGACATTTATTCACATAATTCGTATCCAAACACCTCTCAATTTTCTTTGACGTGATTTGCAACTTATTTTGTCACATTTTCAAAATTTATCATAGATTCGTTTTGAACGGCTGCAAAAATTTTAGAAAAAATAGGTTCCCGTTGCAAAGTGCAGAATAGGTTTTATTTCAAGTTTTAGATGTTTTCAGAAATCCATTCTTGAATAATTTTGAGTTTTTGGGTCAGAGAGGTCTCACTGTGCCATTTCTGCAATGATATAGTCCGTTTCTGGCCACTTTTGACTTTCTTCCACGAAAACCCTCGAGAGTCCAATCTACATTCTGCACGAACACGATTGAAAAGTTCAAGACGTATTTTGGACTCTCATGCTTATCCAAAATGTGGAATGGGCTCTTGACATATTTTGTACGTGAATGTAATTTTTTGATTTATTATTCTGTCAGATGCTTCTCAACAAATATTACATTTTTGAAGGACCATCCGGGTTTTTCCACCTCATTTCTGCCCAAAAAAATTCGGGAGCCCTGATTACATAATGCGCGAGCTGGATGAAAGAGTTCATGATGTATTTCAGGCTCACATGGACTCATCGAGAATGTGAATTGAGCTCTCTACAATGTTTTGTGGAAAAATGCCATTTGTTTACATAATTTATTTTCAAACACCTCTCAATCTTCTATAACGTGATAAGCAACTTATTTCGTCACAGTCTCAAAATTTATCATAGATGTGTTTTGAACAGCTGCAAAAATTGTAGAAAAAATAGGTTCCCAGTTGTAAAGTGCAGAATAGGGTTTATTTCAAGTTTTGATTGTTTTCAGAAATCCATTTTTAAATAATTTTGAGTTTTGGTGTCAAACAGGTCTCACGGTGCTATTTCTGTAATGATATAGTCGTTTTCTGGCCACTCTTGACTTTTTTTCACAAAAAACCTTCGGGAGCCCAATTTACGTTATACACGAGCACTATTGAAGTGTTCAAGACCTATTTCGGGCTCACATGATCATCCAAAATATGAAATGGGCTCTCGACATATTTTGCACATAACTGTCATTCTGGTAAATTATTATTGTGTTAGACGCCTACCAACAAATACTACTTTCGTGATGTTGTCATTCCGGTTTTTCAACTTATTCTACGCCCAAAAATTTCTCGGGATCCTGAATAACGTCATACACAGGCTCGACAAAAAAATTCATGATGTATTTTGGGCTCACATGGACTCACCGAGAATGTAAATTGGGCTCTCCATGATATTTTGTGAAAAAATGCCATTTGTTTATAACTATTTGTTTTCGAACACCTCTCAATCTTCTAAAACGTTAGTCCCAAGTTAATCCGTCACATTTCAAAAAATTTGTCCTAAATTTGGTTTGAACAGCTGCAAAAATTTTAAAAAAGATAGGTTCTTATTGTAAAGTGCAGAATGGGTTTTATTTCAAGTTTTGGATGTTTTCAGAAATCCATATTCTTGAATAATTTCAAGTTTTTGTGTCAAACAGGTCTCACGGTGCTGTTTTTCCAATGAAATAGTCCGTTTTTATCCCCTCCAGACTTTTGTCATGAAAACTTCCCGCAGTCTAATCTACATTATGCACGAGCACGATTGAAGTGTACAAGATGTATTTCGGGCTCACATCCTCATTCAAAATGTGGAATGGACTCTCGACATATTTTGTACATGAATGTCATTTTTTCAATAACTATTTTGTCAGATGCTTCCCAACAAATATCATATTGTTGAAGTTACCATTCAGGTTTTTCCACGTCATTTCCGCCCAAAAAAAAAAAATTGGGAGCCCTAATCACGTATTGCGCGGGCTGGATGAAAGAATTCATGATGTATTTCGGGCTCACATCGAGAATGTGAATTGAGCTCTGTGGAAAAATGCCATTGGTTTACATAATTTGTTTTCGAACACCTCTCAATCTTCTATAACGTGATAGGCAAGTTATTTCGTCACATTTTCAAAATCTATCATAGATGTGTTTTAAACAGCTGCAAAAATTGTAGAAAAAATAGGTTCCCGTTGTAAAGTGCAGAATAGGGTTTATTTCAAGTTTCGGATGTTTTCAGAAATCCATTTTTGAATAATTTTGAGTTTTTGGGTCAAACAGGTCTCACGGTGCTATTTCTACAATGATATAGTCGGTTTCTGACAGTTTCTGTCCACTTTTGACTTTTTTTCACAGAAACCTTTGGGAGCCCAATCTACGTTATACACGAGCACGATTGAAGTGTTCAAGATGTATTTCATGCTCACATGCTTATCCAAAATATGAAATGGGCTTTCGACATATGCACAAAACAGCCATTCTGGCAAATTATTATTGTGTTAGAGGCCTACCAACAAATACCACTTTCGGGATGTTGTCATTCCGGTTTTGCAACTTGTTCTCCGGCCAACATTTTTTCGGGAGCCTGATTAACGCCATGCACGGGCCCAACAGAAAAATTCATGATGTATTTTGGACTCACTAGGACTCACCGAGAATGTGAATTGGGCTCTCTATAATATTTTGTGGAAAAATGCCATTTGTTCATAAATATTTGGTTTCAAACACCTCTCAATCTTCTAGAACGTGAGTCCCAAGTTATTCTGTCACATTTTTCAAAATTTGTCCTCAATTTGGTTTGAACAACTGCAAAAAATTTGAAAAAGATAGGTTCCCGTTGTAAAGTGCAGAATGGGTTTTATTTCAAGTTTCTGATGTTTTCAGAAATCCATTCTTGAATAATTTTATGTTTTTGATTCAAACAAGTCTCACGGTGCTATTTTTCCAACAAAATAGTCCGTTTTTGTTCTCTTAAGACTTTTTTTCATGAAAACCTTCGGCAGCCGAATCTAAATCATGCACGAGCACGCTTGAAGTGTACAAGACGTATTTCGGGCTCACATGCTCATCCAAAATGAGGAATGGGCGGTCAACATATTTTGCACATACCTGCCATTTTGGTAAATTATGATTGTGTTAGATTTTTCCCAACAAATACCTACTACATTCTTGAAGTTGCCATACAGGCTCTTCCACCTCATTTTCGCCAAAAAAATCTCAGGAGTCTGATTTACGTCACGCATGGGCATGGTGTAAAAATTCATGATGTATTTCGGACTCACATGGACTCATCGAGAATTCAATTTGTGATGTTTACAATATTTTTGTGGGAAATGCCATTTGTTTACCTATGTATGTTCTAAGACGTCTTTCAATCTTAGAGAATAAAGTTCCCAAGATATCCATTTTTGAATGATTTCGAGTTTTTGGGTCGAACAGGTCCCACGGTGCTATTTTTTATAATGATAAAGACCGTTTTTTGTCCACTTCCGACTTTTTTTACAAAAACCTTCGGGAGCCTAATCTACATTATGCACGAGCACGATTGAGATATTCAAGACGTATTTCGGGCTCACATGTTTATGCAAAATGAGGAATGGGCTCTCAACATATTTTGCACATACCTGCCATTTTGTAAATTAATAGTCTGTTAGACACCTACCAATAAAAATACTACTTTCGTGATGTTGTCATTCCAATTTTTTCAACTTATTTTCCGCCCAAATTTTTTTTCGGGAGCCTGATGAACGTCATGCACGGGCTCGACGAAAGAATCCATAATGTATTTCGGGCTCACATGGATTCATCGAGAATGTGAATTTGGCTCTCTACAATATTTTTTAAAAAAATGCTATTTGTTTACAAATATTTGTTTTCAAACACCTCTCAATCTTCTAGAACGTGATTCCCAAGTTATTGAGTCACATTTTCAAAAATGTATCCTAGATTTGGTTTGAACAGCTGCAAAAATTTCAGAAAAGATAGGTTATCGTGTGTAAGTGCAGAATAAGTTTTATTTCAAGTTTTGGATGTTTTCAGAAATCCATTCTTGAATAATTCCAAGTTTTTTAGTTGGACAGGTCCCATGGTGCTATTTTTACAATGATATAGTCCGTTTTTGTCCACTTTTGACTTTTCTCACAAGAACCTTCGGGAGCCCAATCTACATTATGTACGAGTACGATTGAAATATTCAAGACGTATTTGGAGCTCACATGCTTATCCAAAATAAGGAATGGGCTCTCAACATATTTTGCACATACCTGCCATTTTGGTAAATTATTATTGTGTTAGACGCCTACCAACAAATACTACTTTCGTGACGTTGTCATTCTGATAATTTCAACTTATTTTTCGCTCAAAATTTTCTAGGGAGCCTAATTTACGTCATGCACGGGCTCGACGAAAGAATTCATGATGTATTTCGGGCTCGCATGGACTTGAAAAGAATGTGAATTGGGCTGTCTACAATATTTTGTAGAAAAATGCCATTTGGTGTCATATTTTGTTTTCAAAGACCTCTCAATCTTATGAAACGTGATTCCAAAGTTATTTAGTCTCTTTTTTCAAAATTTGTCCTAGATTTGATTTGAACAGCTGCGAAAATTCCAGAAAAGATAGGTTCCCATGGTAATAAACAGTGCAGAATAGGTATTATTTCAAGTTTTGGATGTCTTCAGAAATCCATTCTTGAATAATTTCTAGTTTTTGGGTTGAACCGGTCCCACGGTGCCATTTTTACAAATTTATAGGCCGTTTTTTGTCCACTTCTAATTTTTTCTACGAAAATCTTCGGGAGCCCAATCTACATTATGCACGAGCACGTTTAAAATGTTCAAGACGTATTTCGGGCTCACATGCTTATCCAAAGTGAAGAATGGGCTCTCAACATATCATTTTGTACGAAAATGCCATACGCCTCCCAACAAATACCACTTTTTTCGCCCAAACTTTTTTCAAGGGCTTGATTCACGTCATGATTGACTTTTAGATACATAAGTATCAGATTTCAAAAAAAGTTCCTGTTAAAAGTGCAAAATAATTCAGACGCATGCGCATGTGAGCAAGTTCTTGGACTAGAGTTGACATTGGTTGTGATGTTGGGCGTCTGCGTAGGGCGTGGCTTCCCGCACTAAGCGATTGTATACAGTTTCTCCTTTCTCCCTTCAACTGGTATAATAAGCAGCGACAGCCTAGTGTTTTGACTGAAGATTCAAAATAATCGGAATTCACAATTAACAGTTGAAAAGATCCGCCGTTAAATGGTGCCGTCTCCCTTGCACTCGAAGTGTTTAATTGGGAGCTTTGCGTAAGAGGCAGCAGGAGATGAGCTGTTTGCGGTCACATTGCTATCAGAGTACTATTTACTTAAGGTGCGTTCAGTCAGCTTATTTAGCAGCGACGCCCATTGGCTTTTATGAACCAGTCTCCTCGGAACAGCCAATAAGCGATGCAGCGCTTACGGCTAAAACTAAAATTGCGGCTGAATAAGCTGACTGAACGCACCTTTAGGCCGTACGAAACTATTTCATGCATCAGAGACCCACTACAGGTCCTACTTAACAAATCATACCTATCAAAGTACTTGACAATCATGCACAGTGCAGTGCAGTCACCAATGGTCTTATCTCAAGTGCGCACTTGCGATTAGAGCGTTAGACAGCTATAAGAGCCCGATTCCGGTCAAATATGAGGATGAACAAAAACTCAGGATCAACTAGCCTGATTTCAAAATATCAGACTGTGGTATGTTGTATTTGTGGCAACGGAGCACAATAATTGGTTTTTATTAAAAAGCCAGAGGTGTAACTACTGACGAGCTCAAAATACTATATAAATATGTCCAGTTTTTGGACTCATGAGCCCAATATATAATTTTGAGCTCAAAGTAATATATGGACGTAGAAAAATGAGCCCGAAATACATCATTCATCAAGATATATATATATATATATATATATATATATATATATATATATATATAGTGAAGATGGTGACATTCTGGCAAAATGCTGGCAAATCTGTGACTTATGTCTGGCAACTGCGACTGCGGAGAATATCTGCAAATGTGGTTGATTTCTGGCCAATTTGGGCACCTGTGTGAAATATCTGGCAAATGTAGTAAATGTTCCAAATGTCTGGGAAAACGTGCTGAATTTCTGGTGAATGTGCCAAATATCTGGTGAATGTACGAATGCTCACATACCTATTCGAGAAATCTGCAAGAAATGTTCTTTAAATTTATGGCGAATATGCCGAATGTCTGGCAAATTCAGGCGAATTCGTGCTAATTTCTGGAAAAGGGTCAAATACATAATTATAGTAAATGCCTGATGAATATAGTAAATTTCTAACAAAGGCTGGCAAATCTGTGCTAAATCTGGCAAAGGTGAAAAAGTTTGGAATTTTGAATGTGTTGGCATACTCATCTTGTAATTTCTGGCAAAAGTCTGCCAAATCGAGCGAATGTCTGAGAAAATCGGTAAATTCCCAACTTTTATGGCAAATGTCTGGTAAATGGCTGGGCAAAGGTGGCCTATGTGTAGTCAGTGTCAGACAAAAGTGGAAGGTGGTAAATGTCTGACAATGTTTTGAATGTGTTGCCCCAATGCATGGCAAGTTCTGGTAAATCATCCCTGGCACATGTAGCTGTCTGGCTAATGTTTCAACTGTCCGGCAGATGCGTGATAACTCCTGGCAAATCGCTGTGCAAATCTCAAGTCTAACAAAATAATAGGTGCTTTCCTTTTACAACCTGAACTAAGTATTCTGACCTAAGTTGTTAGTGGTATCTCACTTTCGCGCATGTGATTTTTCGCTCTTTCTCTTTCTAACTTGGATCAGATCAGTGAGTTTTGCTGTAAAAGGAAAGCACCTATTGCTTTAGACAAATATTGCTATTTTTTAAAAATATGTTGATTTATTGGCGAACCTGTGGCATATTCCCAGAAATGTGAGGTCAATAATGTGGAGAATGTCTAACAGCTGTGATAAATGTATAGCGGATGTGCGATAAGCAAATGTAGCCAGTCTTTGGCAAAGGTATCAAATTTCTCGGAAATGTTCTGTATTTGAGCAAATGCGTGGCAAAATTTTGAGATCTGCGGCGAATGTCAAATTGATATTTGGCAAATGTAGAGAGTTTTGGCAAACGGGTGGAAGATTGTTGCAAATGTAGCGATTGTTTGCAAAGGTAGTAAATATCTGGCGAATGTACGGAAAATAGCTGATAAATGTGATCAATCTTTGGCAAAGGCTGGCAAAGGTGATAAATGTACGGGAAATGTTCCAAATATCTGACGAATGCGTATAGCAAATTTTGTCAAATTAACGGCAAATGTGACGAATGTCCGGCAAATGCGGTGAATTCTTGACAAATGCAGCAAACGTCCGGAAAATGTTCGGCAAACGTTCGGAAATTGCGATGAACGTTCGGAAAGTGCTTGGCAAAAATAAAAGGCAAAAAAATATACCTATTTTCCGGGTGGTCAAGCCCTCGGTTTCAAGTTTCACTGGCTAGTAGGAGGTATGTATTTAGTTTGCACGACAGATATAAATGCTTCAGTCGTAAATGAAGAATTATCGCTTGACAGGTTGGGGAACTGATTGGAGATTCTTCTTTTTTCCGCGAGTAACAAAGAGTGAAGCTGATATTTTATTGCGTAATGAGTGTGATGTCATGAGAAATAGAAGTCAGTTTCGCTCGTATAGCAATGCCCACGTTTTAACGTCTCAATATTCATAATAATATCAATGATCGAGCAAATGGGCATATAAAAAAGCAAATGAAAGACTAAGACAAGGCGAACAACTCTGAGAACGTTTACGAGAAGCAGTAGCCCTAACGATGGAACTCACGCAACTGCAAAAAAATTCAACTGACCAGACCTCGATTGCTATCACATACACTGAAATAAAATTAACATCATTTCGCGGCTAAGACTTGATCAACATTTCCCTGGTTCAACATTTTTGCGACGAATCTTTGTTCGTTTTAAAATTGAAATAAATAAAGTTTAGAGTGTTCCGCCTCTTTTCAGCCATTTTCAGCGTGTAAGGAAGGCCTCATGACTCTAATTTTCACAGT
The DNA here is from genome assembly GCA_949128115.1 of Anaspis maculata. NCBI lineage: Eukaryota > Metazoa > Arthropoda > Insecta > Coleoptera > Scraptiidae > Anaspis > Anaspis maculata. The sequence goes on along the minus strand of OX421964.1, from coordinate 85,147,921 downwards.
GAATGTACTTGTTTCAAAATGTTCCACATGTCAAATTATATCGACTATTCGACAAATGTGATAAATCTCTATAGTAAATATGACGATCGTTCGGCCACATTCTCGCATGCTTGGCACATTTCACAGAAATGTGTGGCATGTGGCGAGAGTGCGGCAAATGTGATAGCTTTCAAACAAATACGTGATCAATATCTGGTGGTATATTTTTGGCAAATGTTCCAAATGTTTGGCAGATGCGTGGCAATTTTCATAAATGTCTGTCGAATGTAGCGAACGCCTCACAAACGTGGGACGCTTCTGGCAAACACGTCGATTTTTTTGCAACCATGTTGAATTTCTGGCAAATAAGTGGCATATTCTTAGGAATGTGCGGCAAATGTGGCGAATGTCCGGCAAAATGCGGACAAAAAACAAAGAAAGTGAAACATCCTGTAGAGTAAATTGCAGGCAAAAATTGCCAAATATCTGGAAAATGTATACGGCAAATGTCAGACAAATGTAATTTTTCGGCAAACGCGAAGTATTTTTTTGCGAATGTGTGGCAGATGCTTGGCAAAGATGGTAAATTTCTGACAAATGTGCCACGTATTTGGCAAAATGTACGGCAAATGTCGGGCAAATGTGAATTTCTGGCAAACGCGTAGTGAATTTTGGCGAATGTTTAGCAGACGTCTGTGAAAATAGTGGATTTCCGGCAAAGTTCTGCAAATTGTGGTAAATACCTGGCAACTGCAGAGAATATTTGGCGACTGTGGAAATTTTCTTGCCAATTTTGGCATCTGTACCAATTGTCTGACGAACGCGAAGAATATCTGGCAAATATCTGCCAAATATGTTGAATTTTCGACAAAAGTGCCAAATACATGTCAAACTTGAGGCAAATGTATATTTTTGACAAACGCGTAGTAAATTTTGGGTAATAGCCGGTAAAGATTCGCCGGGTTTCCGCAGCTGTGCCTGACGCTGGATAGAAATTCACCACATTTGCCGCACATTCCTTAGAATATGCCAGTGGAATTTGCCTAAAGTTCAACATATTTTGATACCCAACACATCTGAATTGTTCCACATTTTTTGTAAAATATTAGCAACACTTGACCTGGCGTCTGCATTTGATACTATAGATCATAGGTTTTTAGAACATAAGTTGTACAAATTAGGCATAAGAGGTCAGATTCTGAAATGGATCATGTCATTCCTGCTAAACAGGAAACTAATCGTTAAAGTGGATGGACAGGTCTCTGACGTGTGTGATCTGGATATAGGGGTGGCTCAGGGTGCAATCCTCGGGGCACTCATGTTCTCCCTATACATCAATGACTTACCAGATTTAATCAGATCGGGAAGTGTGGTGCTATACGCGGATGATACGTCGATTGTTGTGTCCGCGAATGCTGTGAATAGCTTGAATGAGTGCATCGAGTCAGTCACGAAGGAGATGACTGCATGGTGTAGTAAGAATAGACTCATTGTAAATGAAAATAAGACGGTAGTGTTACATTTTAAACAGGACACTGTGACTGCTACCAAATTCTTGGGGACGTTTCTTGACTCAAGTCTTAAGTGGGAAATACATGTAGACCACCTGTGTAAAAAAATGAATTCAGCCTATTATGCCATACTGAAACTAAAACCATCACTACCTGTTCTATCCTTGAAAAGTATTTATTACTCAATAGTGCAATCCCAACTGAACTACAATGTTGTAATCTGGGGTGGAACTGTCCACCTTAAGCGCATTTTTTTGCTACAAAAACGTGTAATTAGGCTTATCTTTAATCTTAAGTACAGAGAAACATGTAGAACCACATTTGTTAATGAGGGAATACTTACATTACCCTCCTTGTTTATATTGAGATGCTGTATATATGTTCATACCTATAGAAACTCTTTTATAAATAATAATGCATATCACCATTATGAAACGAGAGCGGGGAGGGAGATCAGGCTCCCAAAGCACAAAACTGCCCTGTACGAGAAAGCTCCCGATTACTGCTGTGGGCAATTATACCGCAAACTTCCCAGTGTCATAAAAAATCTCAACAGCATTGTTGTCTTCAAGAAACAACTAAAGGAACTCCTAATAAAGAAATGTTTTTACAGTATGGATGAATTTCTCAACTGTAGTGCCCTATAATATGATTTTGTTTTTTATATTTGCTTCTGCTTGCTGCCATGATTTTAATGTGTATTGTACAGTCTATCAACTTTTGCTCTTTCATTTCGTGTTGCAGTCTGTTGCACACGATATTATATTTACCGCATAAAATGTGTGTATACTCTTACTGACGAAGCCTGTAGCATAGTGTATGTTTTCTGATGGTGCAATAAATATATTTATTTATTTATTTATTTATTTACTTGACAGACATTATATGCCAGAAACGACCAGGCACATGCCGGTGAGTTGGAACACATGCCAGACATTTGCTACGTTTGACACATTGTTCAGAAATTTACCGCGAATTAGTCAAAATTTGCCATGCATTTGCCAGATTTTTAAAACATTTGCCAAACATTCATTTCTGTTTTCGTTGGACATTGACTTATTTACCACCTGTGGTTAGACATTTCACAAAATGCGTCAAACATGTCAGAATGTCATTTACCAAGCACTCGCGTATTTGCCAGATATCTATCACATTTGACCATTTTGAGATTCATTAATTACTGTAAAAAATTAGAGTTTGGAGGCCTTCCTACAGGCTGACATTTCACAGAACCTGCCACGCATTCGCCCGACATTTGTAGAATTTTCCAGACATTTTCAATCAGAAAATTTGTAGCAGAATCGATACAAGCAGATCGATATTTGTCATATTTGCCGTCTTTTTTAGAATGCACCATGCTCATTTGATAAACATCACCATGCGGGAACATTTGCCTAACTAATCGTATTGGATTATTTTCGGGAAGATCCGAAAACTGTTCCGCACCCAAATTACCACTTTGAACATGTTTCAAGTAGGGAGCGATGTGGCTTGCTGACCCGGAAGGACCAACGGGTTTATGTGCTTTCCAAGGCATGAAGACAGCGTATGTTGTTGACACTGAGAGGTCACTGTCAGTCACATGTCACATGACTTTGCGGAACGTTGCTTGACTTTAATGTATTTTTGCGACTACTTTGAGCCCGCGCTACGTGATTCCATTTGCCTGATATTTGCCACATTTGCCAGAATTTCATCACATTTTTGCCATACGTTTAGAGCATTTCCCAGGAATTCACAATTGTACTGAATATATGGAACATTTACATTAATTGTCACATTATTTTGCTAGATATTCACAGCATTTGCCAAGCATTATTTTGCCAAATTCACTAGAAATTTGCAACATTTGTCAGACACTGTTTCGCCAGAAATTCACCACATTTGCCAGTTTCTCACGCATCTGCTAGATATTCGCAAGATCTGCCAGAAGTGTACCAGCTTTGAAAATATCAACATTTGCCAAACGTTTGCCAGAATTCACCGCATTTGCCGGACATTCGCCGCATTTTCCGCAGATGTGATAAAATTTGCCACGCATTCGGCAGGATCTACTTGGAACATTTCCCGTACATTCATCATCTTTGCCAAAGATTGATCACATTTGGCAGCCATTTTCCGCACATTTGCCAGATAATTATTACATTTGCCAAACAATCGCTACATTTGCCAGAGTTTCCCAGTCGCTTGCCAGCAACTTACCACATTTGCCGGATATTTACCAGACATTCGCAAGATCTTGCCACGCATTTGCTTAAGTTTAGAACATTTGCAAGAATTTTCTACCTTTGCCAGAGGCTGGCCACATTAGCTGGACACCCAGCACAGCTGCCAGACATTATTCATCACATTATTCACCTCACATTTCTGTAAATATGCCACGGATGCCAATAATTCAACATATTTGTTGAAAAATAGCTATATTTGCATAAAATTCTCACAATTGTTAGACATTCGCCACATTTGACGGACATCTGCCAGAAATTACCACGCATTTGCCAAACAGTTGAAACCTCAGCCAGACAATAGCTACATGTGCCAGGGCTGGTTTGCCAGAACTTGCCACGCATTGCGGCCAGACGTTTAGAACATTTTTCAGACATTTATTCATACATTTATTCATACATTCACCACTAATGTTAGAAATTCTCCGCATTTGTCAAACATTCAGCATCTTCGACATCGATAGATATCAATTTGTCAGAAATTACATGATAATATGTCTAAACATTCGCCAGAAATTCAAAACCTCCGACCTTTGCTAGACTTGTCCAAATTTGCCAGGTTTTGCCAAAAATTTGCCACATTTGTTAGAAATTTAATAAATTTGTCGGACAATCACTATTTTTTCAACAGATATTCGCCAGAAATTACCACGAATTTGCCAGATATCCGGTACATTTCCCAGAAATTTTGTTTTATTTCCCGCAGATCTCTCAGATATTTGTCACATTTTTCGCACATTGGTCAGAATATGCCACGAATTTGTCAAACATGTGGAATATTCGCCAGAAATCCACCCCATTTCTGAAGTTACCACATTTTCAGCAGACATTTGAAACATTTCCATACATTCACCAGATATTTGGCACATGTTCCAAAAATTCACCACATTTAGCCAGAATTTTGGAACATTCACTACATTTGCCAGAGATGCCAAAATTGGCCAGGAATCCACCACATTTGCCAGATATTCTCCACAGTTGCCAGTCATTTGCCACAGATTTGCCAAAGATTCAAATGTGCATGGTTGAATGTCTGTCGAATGTAATACTTTTTTTGGTAAGCGTTTGACAGATGTGCCACAAATGGCTGGCAATGGCAAAGCTTCAACACGTATTTGCCAAATTAACCGGCTACCTGGCAAATTGCCGAATGTCCGACAAATGTGGTGAACTCTGGCAAATGTGATTGATTGCTGATAAATGTAGCAAAAAGTTAAAAAAATGTGTTTACAAACGTTTGGAAATTGTGGTGAATGTTTGGGAAATCTCTGGCAAATTTTGTCAAGGTTGTCACCCATCGATGTCTAGTTTTTAGCTGATAGTATGTAGTTTGAACAGTAAATGGTTCAGTCGTGAATAAAAAATAAATTACACCCAAACAGGTAAACGAACTGACGACTGGAGCTTCTCCTTTTTTCCGAGTTCCAAAAGAGTGAAACTGCTATTTTATTGCATAATGGGTGTGATGTCACGAAAAATAAAAAATAAGTTTCGTTTGTATAGCAATACCCACGTTTTAACGTCTCAATATTTATAATAATAATCCGAAGTGTTTCCGGTGAAATCGCGCAAAAGTGAAAAATTAGAATAAGTAAAAGTGATCATCATCACACCTATTATTGTTCGAACAAGTAAACAGATTCAGGCCGTATTTTTCTAGATTTCATAACAGGCACCGATTATTGTTATTTGATTTTCTTGAACCTATCTGCTACTGCTTCAAATTTCTAAGCGATATTAGATTTTCACTAATAAACTGGGATTGAAACACAAAAGCGATTTGTTGTTTTTTGTTTTTGGATTGTCTGACCCAATTCACACCGTCTACAAAGTTTGACGATAGAAAGACTTATCGGATTATTCCCCATTTACACTTTTCAGTTGCCAGTGCACAAAACTATGTAGGTATGGCCGAAAATATGAATTTTATCGAAAATTCAAATCTGCATACGATTCTCGAAATTCGTACTTGGGTAATCATGATGCAGCACCCGGCAGCATTGCATTGTGTGCAAAACAGGATGCGTGATTCGTTTTTCGAACAAATCTCCGGCAGAGGTCAAAACCCTGACTCAAATTTTCATGCCGGCAACGTTACATCTTACGGAAAAAAATATGTGTATATAAAGCCATATAAGTACAAGATTTCAACCATTGTATGCGCTTAGACCGGCTAATTGTTTTTTAGATAAGCATTTTAATGGCGTGTCCAAGGCCTCTTCGGCATATTACGCTGGATATTCACCGCGCATACCGCAGTGAAAGTGAAAATGGGTCTTGTCTGGTTAGACAGGCACAGAGGTACCTTAATGCTTCCAATTAATTTTCTGGACTGCAGATGCGAAGGAGACACAATCAGAAATATCTAACGGAAATTTATCCTTGGATCCTATAGGAAAAATCGAGAGTATCAACTTCTTACATAATATCAGAGTTTTTTTTTTTCATATACCTACATTATTAATCGAAAGGAATGTTGCACGGTTGCAAAACAAATAAATTAAACTGTAAGACTGGTTTTTTAATACATTTTCGAGATAAGATTCACACACTTGTCGCGCAATAATTCAGAAAAACCAAAGAGTCTTCGTTCCGAGAACGAAAAGTCTTGAATCACGATACCCCAGAGGTATGTGTCTCAAACGAAAGTGACTTTGACCAGAATTGCTCAAGCCCGAGGCTATCGTACCTGTTAATTCAGTGAAATGGTTTTAAATGGAGCGAGACTCGAACACTGCAATAGCTTTTGGAAACGTTCTTTTTATTTTATTCAATATCGCAGCCTTGTAATTTCGAAAAGTGCTTTGAATTAAAAAAATAATAATCACAAATAAGGATTATTGAATGGAAAGCACATACAGGGAACAGAAGAAATTGTAAAGACTACATTGTTACAAAACAAAGGTAGGTATTTTGTGCCGACTAAATAATTCCATCTAAAACACTTACATATTTGCTCACATTATAATGTCTTTTAAACTTAATAAAAGCAAAAATTCTTGAGTAACGTTACAGCATTGTAAAAAAAAGAACATTTACTATTTACCTACAATTTGTACGCTCGGTTTAAAAGCAAACAATGTAAGAGAAGTGTTTTAGATCAAGATCGACCGCACACATTTTGGCTAATTAAACTGACAGTTGCGGAATTACGGCGTTACACAATGCGTAAAAGGTACTAAAAGCTTCACCGCGGAAGAGTTTTATGTGTGTGATGATGCTCAAAGAAGAAGATGAGTTTGGCCGACTCATTAGTCTTCTTCTGATATTTACAACTTTGAATAACTTGCATCATCAATCGTACCGCGTGCAGCTCCCTTTCAGCGACATTCCTGAGGATCACGGGGCTACACCCTGGTACACAATCTTCCATAATGATATATTCTTCGTCATTGATTTCTGATGACTTCTTCAAAATGAAGACAAAAGAAAAATTGTTATTCGCTGCAGCTCCGATTCCACTTGGCTCATTTTAATTTTGAGAAAAAAATTTAAGTTGGTACGATTCAAAAGTGAGATGGAACTTGTGTGATTTCCTTCAAATTCTCGGATTTCCGGATTCTCCTGTCGATTTTCGCGATTATTTTTCCAAATTGCAAATATATGGTGATGAAAAAATTCAGTGTGTCAGATTGCCAATTCTAATATTCTTGAGATGACAACTTGAGGTTTCTGAGAAAGTGCGTGTTGAAAATTGAATGTGTTCAGAAACCATAGGGAAGCATTCATTTTGAATGAATTGTGAAACTGGTAATCTCCCAAGGCGAGTACTACCAATATAAGGATATCTCGATGAAGATATTGCAATCAAAATGTTCAGTGAAAAGTTACAGTTAATTATGTAAAGCCATATTTTTCATGCTTTTCAGCGGCAAACTTGCTTGTTTCTTCTTTTCGTTGTAATTTTTCCATGAAAGATTTGAAACGTCACGGAAATGACCTGTAGTTAAAAAAATCACTCATCTACAACTTCATGGTGGCCTCACACGTTTGTCTTCCGAGATGTTGTAAAAATTCTGAAAATAGATTGCTTTAATGGGAAATTTCAAGCTTTTTACAATTCTACATTTTTTCTTCCGTCAGCAGAGTATACGAAACACTCAAAACTTCATTTATTTCAATTTCAAAACGAACAAAGATTTGTCGCAAAATGTTGAACCAGAGAAATGTTAATCAAGTTTGAACCGCGACTGATGTTAATTGTACTTCAGTACATGTGATAGCAATCGAGGTCTGGTGAGTTGAAATTTCTTGCAGTTGCATTAGCTCCCTCGTTTGGGCTACTGCTTCTTGTGAACGTCCTCACAGTCGTTCGCCTTGTCTTTCATTTGCTTTTTCATATGCCCATTTGTTCGATTATTGATATTATTATGAAAACTGAGACGTTAAAAACGTGGGCATTGCTATATGAACAGAACTGACTTTTATTTCTTGTGACATCACACCCATCACGCAATAAAATATCAGCTTCACTCTTTGGAACTCGCGGAAAAAAGAAGAATTTCTTCATTTACGACTTGAGCATTTATATCTGTCGTGCCAACTTAATACATACCTACCTACTAGCTAGTGGAACTTGGAACCGAGGGCTTGACCACCCGGAAAATAGTTATATCTTTTTTGCCTTTTATTTTTACCAGGCACTGTCCGAACGTTCATCGCAATTTCCGAACGTTTGCCGAACATTTTCCGGACGTTTGCTGCATTTGTCAAGAATTCATCACATTTGGTAAAAGTTTGTCAGAATTCACCGCATTTGCCGGACATTAGTCACATTTACCGTTAATTTGACAAAATTTGCTAGGCATTCGTCAGATATTCGGAACATTTCCCGTGCATTTATCACTTTCGCCAAAGATTAATCACATTTATCAGCTATTTTCCGCAGCTGTTTGTGCCTATTTGGCACATTCACCAGAAACTCAGCACGTTTTTCCAGACATTTGGAACATTTGCCACATTTGTCAGACATTTCACACAGGTGAGGTGCCCAAATTGGCCAGAAATCCACCACATTTGCAGATATTCTCCGCAGTTGCCTGACATTAGCCACAGATCTGCCAGCATTTGCCGGAATATCACCATCTCCACTAGATATTTGTCAAATTTTCCGTATATTTGCCAGATATTTCGCACATTTTCCGGGAGTTCATTATTTTCCAGAAGTTTGCCTAACATTTGCCACAGTTTGCGAAAATTTGCCAGACATTCACCATACTCACCAGACATTAGACAACCGCCAAACATTCGCCAAAATTTACTACGCGTTCACCAGAAGTTGCATTTGACCGACATTTGTCAGCAATTTAACATATTTGCCACTCATTTGCCCAACATTTGCCGGATATTCTTCGCGGTTGCCAGACATTCGCCACAGTTTACTGAAATTTGCCACATTTACCAGACGTCCACCAAACATTTGCCAAAATGTACTATGCTTTTGCCAGAAATTCACATTTTCCAAACATCTGGCAGTTATTTGACACATTTCTCGGTAATTTATCATATTTGGCGAAAAGGTGCCTAGCATCATTTGCCACATATTCGCCGCAGTTACCAGATATTTGTCACATTTTGAAAATATTTGCCATTACCTCCACCAGACATCTATCGGACATTTGCAAACATTCACCACGCATTTGCCAGAAGTTCAATTTGCCCAAAAGTTACCATATTCAAAATTTGCCAGGATTTTATCACCTTCGCCAAGAATTTGTCAAACATTCGCAAAAAATCACTACCTGTTTGCCAAAAAATACATTCGCCTGACATTTGCCGTACATTCTTCAGATATTTGGCACATTTCACCAGACATCCGCCAAACGTTTGCCGAAATTTACTGTTCTTTTGCCAGAAATTCACATTCGCCGAACATCTGCCAGATATTTGGCACATTTGCCGGTAATTCACCAAGTTTGCTAGAAATTTGTCAAATATTTGCCAGATCTTCCCCGCAGTTACCAGACATTTGCCACAGTTCACCAGAAATTCACCATCCTTACCAGACATCTGCCAAACATTCACCCAAATTTACCACGTGATTGCCGGAAATTCGATTCGAAATTGTCTCAGAATTGACAGAATTCGCCAAAAGTTCAGTATCTTCCAAACATTCGTGCAAAAATACTAGACGTTTTGCCAAACCATTACATTTGCCCGACAGTTGCCGGAGAGTTTAAAGATGTTTGACATGTTTGCCTGAAATTTGCCGCATCTGCCAGACATTCAGTTCAAGTTTTCACATTTGTCAAAATACACTATGCCTTTACATGGCTTCTCATTTGCCGTAAATTTGCCAAATATTTGGCACATGCACTGGAAATTCGCCATATTTGCCAGAAATTTGCAACAAATGCCACAATTAGCCACAAATTCAGCACATTCGCCAGAAATTATCCACAGTTGTCAGACATTGGCCAGAAATTCACATTTACCGTTCATTTGCCAGATAGGCGTATTTTCTGGAAACTTACCATAATTGACAGACATTTTTCTCAGATTTGGCACAATTTGCCAGAAACTCAATTTTCCTGACATTTGTCCTACATTTACCATATTTGCCAGACATTTTTGTCTTAGATTCGCCAAAATTTTCCAGAAATTCACTATCTCCATCAGACATTTGCCCTCGATTCGCCAAAATTTGCTACGCGTTTGTCAGAAATTCACATTCGCCCGAAATTCGCCGTACGCTTGCCAGATATGTGGCACATTTTCCGGAAATTTACCATTTTTGCCAGACGTGTGTTTTAAGTTTGTCAAAATTTGCCTGGAATTTATACCATCTTCCCAAGCTTCTGTCATTCTCAAGAAATCATTACGCGTTTGGCAAAATGCTACATTTGCCTAAAATTTCCCGTATAGTCTCCAGATGTTGAAGCATTCGCCTGAAATTAATCATATTTGGTGGATATTGGCCAAACATCTTCCACATATTCTACGCATTTGTCAGACTTTGCCACATAGGCCAAAATTGGTTAGAAATCCACCCCATTTCATGATATGTTTTGCAATTGCCAGATATTTGCCAAAATGTCTTATCAATTCACCATCTTTGCCACACATCTGCCATACGTTCACTGAAATAAATATACTACGCGTTTGCCAGAAATTTATATTTGCCTGACATTCGCCAGATATTTGGCTGATTTGCCGAAAATTCACCATATTTGCCAGACAAATGCCAAATACTTGCCACATATTTTCCGCTATTTTCAGACACTCACCATACCTCAGGCGAAGGTAACTAAGTCACACTAGTGAATTTTGGCAAATGTTCCACAGATGTCTGGCGAAGTATGCGAAGACGGTAAATTTATGTCGAATTTTGGAAAATGTCTGCCAAATACAATACCTATGGTAGATTTCAGGTAGATGAGCCAAATATCTGGAAAATGTACAGCAAATGTCTAGCAGTGTAGTTGTTTTGCAACCGCGTAGTAGTTTTTGGCGAATGCTTGGCAAATGTTAGGCAAAGATGTCGAATTGCCGGCAAGTTTTGGCAAATCTGAGATAACTGTCTGGCAAATGTCATATACTTTGGCAAAGCCAGTAAAAGATGGTGAATCTCTGCCGAATGTGTCACATGTCTGTCAAATGTGATGAATGTCTAACAAATGTGAGAATTTCAGGCAAAAACAGCGATTCTTTGGCAAATGTCTATGCATGGTGTTTGCAAACTTGGGGTAGAAAATTAAACCGCAGTTGGGGAAATGCTCCAAAAGTCCCAAAAAAATGTTGAGAAAAATTTATGATTTTTATTTTTGGAAATATGGAATCACAGCTGCTGCTGGTCGTACTGTATCCACTGAATAATAAGCGATGGAAACTGACATGTGTTGAAGACAATGCGGTTGACGAGTCCAGTCGAGTTCAACACCGCCATCATCAAACGTCCACAAATTACGATAAGCTGTGATGTTAAACTCGATTTGACTTTAGCTTACTCTAAGACGAAAAGAAGCGTGAAACTGATTATAGCTGTTATAATGGTCATCATCAGTGATAATGATCGACAGCTCTGGTAACTTGAGCTTGCTTACCCGATTGCATGGGCCATATCGTTTTGGCTCCTCGTATCCGTCCTCGCAAGGTCGTTCGCCTTGTTTTTTCATCTGTTTTTATTTTTCATATGCCCATTTATATATCTCACCTCGGTTTGATACCGGCCATACAAAACCAACAAAAAGTACACAAGAGTATTTATGGGTATAGTAAGTAGCCGGTATGCACAGAAGAGTACGCACATACCGGGGATATTTCGCTTTCATAAATCCGAGATTAGGCTCACATGTGACAGTTGGTACGCCGCCGTGTAGTGCTTTTTGCATCATTAGCGTGGTGGCACGACTTATTCCAACCGAAAAAGGCACTGGGTGCTTGAGTGCTGTCGTACGGTTTTCTTGCATTCCCATACGACATTAATAATACACCTATTATACTCCGCAAAGACAAAAAAAACCGTTTCGATACTTTGAATATAATTATTGTTTGCCAAATCGAGAATGTCATGTGGGCGTGAGCTTTTATAACGAAGCTTGAAACGCAGGTAGAAAACTTCAAAATGCAAGAACGCGTGTAACTGTTAACTGTTATTGTTATTTATTGTGATTATACGGGTTTTTACATGGTCACAATTAAATATTGATTGGATTTTTTTTGTAGAGTTAGTCACCACAATTAGATCTGAATTGTTATGAATTGATATTAAAGGTGAAAAATGTAGAGAAATTGATTACTTATAGAAAAATTGTTCAAGAAAAACTATAGTGAAAGGCGTGTGTTGTATGAAAGTTTCAAAGTTTTTTTTTGAACCAATTTCAGTAGAGCTAAACGGTACAGTTATTTGCAACTTATAGTGTATAGATTTATGACTGATTAAACGCTCAATTAGTTCAGTATCTAATCGCTTCCGTGTTCTGCTGAGGCTAAAATGGCGAAATTTGGTAAAGTTACCGTCTTGATCCAGCGTTGAAGTCTCTGAATGAAAAATTCATTTTTTGTGCTTTCTGGTACAAATTTCCTCTTGGTCCAAAGTAAATAATTTTCAGTAAACTCGTGCTATTAATAATAGTAATAGGATTTAGTTGTGATGTCCGAGATTTCAAAAATAATCTTGTTGGAAAAATTTACATATCGCACTCATTCAAACCAAAAATAGCCCACCACAAATATCTCGGCAATAATATCCCAGTCAATATTATCCCCTCCAATAATGTCCCGGGCAAAAATTAAGATGATATATTATAGAATAAATAGGTATTTAGATGAAAATATAGAATTTCAGACCCACCCGATAACGAGTCTATTGTCGTCCTCAAGTATCGTCCTTCTTTCCATACCCGCCAGAAAAGAAGCTCATTTTCGACTCAAGTATCATCCTTTTTTTCAGACCCAACAGGTAAAGAACTGATTTCTGACTCAAGCCTTCTCCTTCTTTTTAGACCCACTAGATAACTAGTACATTTTCAACTCAAGTATTGTCCTTCTTTCCAGACCCACCGTAAGTAATTGCGAATCCGGAAACGACATCCCTCACAAAACGTCCCCGTTAAAAACATCCCCACAAAACGTCACCAGGAAATAACGTCCTCTGGAAATTACGTCCCCAAGAGCCAAGAGATAACGTCCCTTGGAAATTACATCTCCTGGGAGTTCATCCCCCACATATTACGTCTCCTTGAAAATATGTTCCTTGGAAATTACGTCCCGAGAAAAAAACTATGATTATTAGAGCTCATCAAGGTTACAAATTGAATATAAAAAGAGAGACAAGAAGGCTTATCAAGGGTCAAAACGAGCATAAGTATCCCGAACATTTCTGCTAGTACACCGAACTTCAGGAGCATACTATAGTAAGAGTAAGCCCCTTTTTACCTCCATGTAATATTTGGCCCCTATCGGACCCCTTATTCCTCTAATTCAATTTTTGAGACCTTATGAATCCCTTTATGTTTTTCATAGTTGTCAGACTTCCAGTAAAGCCCCCTTCGCAGTCTTGTGTTAAAACCCTGTTGTGCCCCATTATGTTTTTCATGGCTCTCGTAATAGGTACCAGTAAGTCCAATTTCATTTATTTTGTTACACAGAGCTCCATTCTCCCGTGAAAAGGTAAAACCTAGTAACTGCATTTGGGCAAATTGTGCAGGAGAGTGAAAAGAAGGCTCCCAGTCTTGCCATAAGGATTGCTATGGCAAAATAAAACAGATATTAGCGGTAATGGGGGTTTTCATGGTTGAATTTCTCATATTTCGTACTATCTTCATGATTTGGGTAGTATTTTGGAAAATAATGCACTTACAATGTTTTTTCACTAGAAATGCCAGCATTTTACTTTGGAAAAACCTAGCACAATGACTTGCTATTGAGGAACTTCCGAAAGCTATCGAATCTCAAATGGAAAAACATAGTAAGTACAATAATTATCATCATCTCTGTTATGTTGAAAATTAAATTTCATGTAACTTTCGAAAATACAACCAACAAAAAAACAGAATAGCGCTTCCAAAAAAATATTCCTATCGATATATGTAAATTGATATATTTGACAGGATAGGATTTACATTTGAAATAGCACGCATGGAAAGTTATTGCGATTTGAGTTGCTTGATAAAATCACGAAACAAAATAATCAATTACTTAGGTAACTAACTAACATTACAAACAAATAATGAACAAAAATGCCAAAATTTACTTTCAGGTACCTACTCATGAATTAAATCAAAGTATCTCATCTCTATCAATGGCACTTTTTTCTGATAATGGGTCTAATTACGGTGGCTCTTGTAATGGAAACAATACTAACAATTTTAATTTTTACAATAAACTATTCTTGTAACAATTAATTGTAACGATAGCAAAATCAACAAAATTACAATATTGTTTCAATAACAAGAGCCACCGTGATAAGACCCAATAGCAGACAACAAAAATTATAACTAAAAAAATTCACTTTCCCAACTTTCTTCAAAACAAAAAAAAATAAACAAGATTTGACGTCAAACCAGATGATGCATCAGACGAAGTAATATTTTTCCAGAGACACAATTTTTCTCTTCACAAGTGGCATTTTGGGCACAATGTCTGTCGAAATTTTGTCTTTTTTCAAAGAAATTTATGCTTCGACTATCTTCTTTAATAGTTGGGATAGAAAAGTCGAAATTTTTGCGATGTCGGCGCGTCGGACTTACCTACCCCCTAATTATACTTTGATCAATCGGCGTTCTTGGTTGTCGTATTTTTGTGAACCTAAAATAATGAAAGAGTACTTATACTAAATTATAATTTTGGAAATATCACGGGGATTAGAACTTAAGTGCTTCTGGAACAATGAAATTAACTAACTCACGTTTATTAGTAGCCAAAGCTCCGTGAAGCTTTCCCCTCGAACACATTTTTATGCCAGCAAAACACAATTCCTATCAATAATAATTATTCACTAGTTCATCATACGACCTCTCTATTTGATGTTTTAGCGGGAGAATCGAGCAAAAGCACGTATCGTATAACGGTCCAAACGGCAACAATGGAGCACATGGTGCTAAGAGTGTTTATACTGGGGGTGTGTAAATCTTTTTGTGTTGTTGGTGTTTTTTTTTTGTATAACGCGTGAAAGCGCACTTGATTTATTTGACCTTCAATGGCTTCTTGAAGTGTGACTAGGTATAAATTTAGGGTATTTTTTAAGCAACGTACTGCAAAGTATCAACCATGGAGGGTATCATGGTACCCTCCATGGTATCAACCTAGCATCCTTCAATGAATTAGCAGCTCGACTGGAAAATACGCACACGAAATTGGAGGAATCTAGTAAGAGCCATTGCTGGGTCTATCTAGATCATAACATCCTGAAATAAAACCGGGAGAACCTAGTAAGCCACCCTGCTATCTACAATGCGGCAAAGATGCTAGGTTTTACCTTTGGAAGGGATACTTGCTATGTTTTTCCACTGTAAAGTAAACTAGAATTGCACTTACTAGGAAATTCCATACGTTCTAATTTATTCATTTTTTTTAATATTGACACAAAACCAATATCCGAGCAAAGGAAATACTAAGAAGATTCCGAATATGTGAAAAAATCATTTTATCAAAAAATGTGGGTTACTAGGTTTTACCTTTTCACGGGAGCATTGGCCCCCTTGTGTCTTCAATACTGTTCGAAGCTCTGTTGAACCCCTTTGCATTTTTCCGAGGCTTTCCGAGCACTATAGTAAGCCCCTTGTGCCTTCATGTGATACTCGGCCCCAAATTGAGTCCCCTTGTATTTTCAAAAATAATTTGGAGCCCTGATGAGCCTCAATATGTATTTTTCATGGCTTTCAAAATTCCAGAATTCCCCCTCCCCCTTGCCTTATTTTATTATAAAGCTTCATTGGGCCTCCTTTATAGTTTTTCTATGGCTTTCGGAACTATATCGAACCCCCTTGTGTATTTGATATATCGTTTGAAGCCCTGCTGAGCACACCGTGACCGGACAATTCGTCACGTGGACAATTTGTCGCGGACAATTCGTCGCACGGACAATTCGTCACACAGTTCGTCGCACGGACAATTCGTCGCAATTTTTGTTTTGCCCTTTGCCTTGGTTTGTCTAACCTGTTTTGTATTTTCTCTTGCTTTTAGACTTCTAATGAGCCCCTTATACCTTACTGTATTATTCAAAACCCTTGTGGGCACCTTTGTTTTTTCAGTGTCTTTGAACCTCTAGTGAGTCCTCTTGAATTACTCCGCTCACTTCTAGTAGTGCACCGAGCTTCCGGAACTCTAATTCGGAACTCTATCGAGCCCCTCGTGTCCGCAAGTGTTGTTTAGAGACCTAATTAGCCCTTTAGGTTTTTTCATGACCAGAATCCAAGCAAGCCCTCTGTTGCGTTCTTGTGCTATCCAGACCTCCATTGGGCCTCCTTGTGTCTCAAGTGCAGTTTGAAGCTCTGACGAGCCCCTTGCATTTCTCAGTGACTTTCGTAGCAGTAAGCACCCTTGTGTTTCCATGTCATATTCGGAGCCCTATCCTGGAGTTCCCTTGTATTTTTTCTGAGCTCTGCTGAGCCCCCTTACATTTTTCCGTGACTTTCGGAGCACTAGTAAGCTCCTTGTGCCTTCATGTGGTGTTCGGAACCCTATCGGGCTTCTCACGTCCTTGAGTGTAATTTTGAGCCCTTATGACCCTTCTTATGTTTTTCATAGCTTTCAGAATTCCAGAAACTCCCATTTTGCAAACTTGTGTTATCAAGAGCCTCACTGGACCCCAGTGTGATTTGAAGCCCCGCTATGCCCCCTTGTATTTCCTGTGACTTCCGGAGCAGCATTCATATTCGGAGCCCTACCGAACCCCTTTGTTTCTCAAAATGTAATCAAAGCTCTGATGAGCCCCAGAGCTGACAGGCCTCCAGAGAAAGTACGTACCAATAAGCCTATTTTATTATACAGATCTTTAGTAGGCCCCCTTGTGTCTTTAACATTGATTGAAGCTCTGTTGGGCCCCCTTTTATTTTTCCAAGAATTTCGGAGCATTAGTGAGCCCCTTGTGCCTTCATGTGATTTTCAGCCTCCTGTCGGGCCTTCTTGCGTCCTAAAGTGCCGTTATGCGTTTCATAGCTTTCAGAATTCCATTGAGCCCTCTTTCATCATCTTCTGTTATCCAGAGCTTCATTGGACCCCCTTCTTGTGTCTTCAATGTAATTTGAAGACCTGCTGAGTCTCCTTGTATTTTTCGTTACTTTCGGAGCACTAAGCACCCTTGGGCCGTCATGTCATTCGGAGCCCTATTTGTCGGAGCTTTAGTAAGTCTCTTGTGTCTTCATATAATATTCCAACCCGCGGGCTCCATTGTGTTGTTTATATCATTTGAAATCATGCTGAGTCCCCTAGCATTTCTACGTGGGTCATGGCGCTCCATCAGGCCCCCTTGTGCCCTAATATATCGTTTGGACCCCTGATGAGCCTCCTTATGCTTTTTGTAGCTTCAAGAAGCTCTGCTGAGCCCCACAGCATTTTCCCGTGGCTCGGAGCTCTATCGGACCCCCTTGTGTCCTCATGGATCGTTTGGAGCCCTGATGAGACTCCGTGTTCTTTGCGTAGCTTTCAGAGTTCCAGTGAGCACCCTTGTGCTTTCTTGCGTTGTTAGAGGCCCTAGTGGCCCTCCAAGAGCCCCCTTGTTTCTTTAATGTCTTTTGAAGCCCTGCTGAGCCCTATAGCATTTTTCTGTGGCTTACGGAGCTCCGTGAAGCCCCCTTGTCTCCTTGTGTATCGTTTGGAGCCCTGATGAGCCCTCTTATTCCTTCTGTAGCTTCAGAATCCCAGTGAGCCCCCATGTGCCTTCTTGCGTTGTTAGAGGCCCTCCAGGAGCCCCCTTGTTTCTTTAACGTCTTTTGAAGCCCTGCTGAGCCCCATAGAATTTTTCCATGACTTACGGAGCTCCATCCGGCCCCTTGTTTCCTCATGTATCGTTTGGAGCCCTGATGAGCCCCCTTTATTCCTTCCGTAGCTTTGAGAATATCGGTGAGCCCCCTTGTCACCTTAGTTGCCCTCTAAGGTCCTTCTTGTTTCATCAACATCTTTTGAAGCCATGCTGAGCCCCCTAGCATTTTTCCGTGGCTTACGGAGTTCTATCGGGTTCCCCAGTGCCCTCATGTATCATTTAGAACCCTGATGAGCTTCTTTTTTTGTAGCTTTTAGAATTTCAGTGACCCCCTTGTACCTTTTTGCGCTGTTAGAGGTCCTAGTGATCCTTGGTGGGTCCTCATTGTTTCTTCAACGTCTTTTGAGACCCCGCTGCGCCCCCTCACTTTTTTCTGTGTCTTTTGGAGCTTAGTGAGTTCCTTGTGTTTCCATGTGATATTCGAAGCCCTATCGGTCCCCTTGTGTCTGAAAGGGTAGTTTGGAGCCCCAATTAGCCCTCTTATGTTTTTTTCACAGCCAGCGATCTAGATCTGGATTGCTCCAATCAAGCAAACTTTATTGGAGCCCCTTGTTTCCTCTACGTGTTTTGAAGCCCTGCTGAGCCTCACATTTCCCTTGACTTTTGGTGCATAAATAGGCACCTTGTGTTTTCATGTGATGTTCGGAGCCCTATCAAGCCCCCTTGTGTCCTCAAGTGTGGTTTAGGGCCTTAATTAGCCCACTTATATTTTTTCTGACTCTCAGAGTACTACAGTGAGCCCCCTCTTGCCTTGTTTTGTTATAGAGAGCTCCATTAGGCTCCCTTTTGTCCTCATGTGTAGTTTGGAGCCCTGATGAGCCCATATGTGTCAATTGTCCGGCCACGCATCAAGAAGTGTCGTTCCTTTTGCGACGAATTGTCCGTGCGACGAATTGTCCGCGACGAATTGCCCGCGACAAATTGTTTGTGCGATGAATTTTCCTAAAACCTGAGCACACACATGAAGGACACAAGAGGCAGTCCTCACTGGAGTTCCCGAAGTGATATGACGACACAAAGAAGCTCATCACAGTGAGTATCCAGAGTAATCTAGAAGGGAGACGAATTTTTCCAGGGACGTTTCTTCCCGGGGACTTTTTTCCCGAAGACGTATTTTCCTGGGGATGTATTGTCCCTGGGACGTCTTTTCCCTGGTCTGGGACGTCTTTTCCTTGGGACGTTTTTTCCCGGGGACGTAATTTCCGCGGGACGTATTGTGGGAGACATTTTTCCCGTGGACGTTTTGTGGGGGACGTCTTCTCCTAGATCCTAGATCTGGTGTCCGAAGAGCTGTTACCCTCTTGCAATATTTTCAGATTGAGAAATTTTGTCGTGGGGATATTTTTGGGTGGGGTCTTTTTGGCTGAGATATTATTGGCGAGGGTAATTTTGGCCTGGGATATTTTGTCGCAAGGATATGATTGGCCGGGATATTTTTGACATGGCATATTTTGTCGCCGGGATATTTTTGGCCAGGATATTATTGGCGGGGATATTTGTGACGGGACATTTTTGACTGGGATATTCTGTTACCCGACCAATCAAAAGCGTAGGCATGCGTGAAATATCCAAGTACTAGCTGCTATTAAGCAAACTTTTATTGAAACAATGCATTGATGAAGTTGAGTAATATTGAACCGTAATTATTGCACCTACAATAATCACAATAGCGCCTAGTGATTTACGATTGTAACCGATCAAGACCGCAAGCTCTTAATTGAAAATCAATTTTATCGAACCTGACCTGTCGAGCTTTCATATAATCTAATCTGTAATTTACGATACCGCCGTCTATGTCCATAGAAATAAACCCAATAAACCCATACCTACGACTGAAGATAAGCGTACAATGCAGAGAAACGTGTAACATGGGTGGACTACATCATGGTGTGCGTCGGAAAAAACCGTGGGTGTTCCGTGTGGAGTTTATTGCATTAGGCATGTGATAGCGTGAGCAATGCTAAATCCGGATACCTCTCTCGGTATATAGTGAACAGTGACCTTTGGGTGGGCAGGGCAGGGAACGGACTTGAGTGACCTTGGCTGATTGGGGAATGGAATGGCACAAAAAAGCTCGCTGCGTGACGTGTATGCGTTCGGTAGCTCGTAAGCTCGCTGCATACGGCGGGGCCAACGCACCCTTGGGTGCATAAGAAACCCCGGTCGAGAAGGACGTTTGTTAGCCTTTTCTTGAAATATTGTTTTGGCCGGTGTCGCGGAATGGTTTATCCGCGCGAACCGGTTGATGCGATCACTTTCGTTTTTCTTTGATCGAATCCTTTCTTTAGGCAACCATTGAAATTCAGCAGGCCTTGACAACTGTAAATGTCAATTTTTTGCCTTATCTATTACCGAAGTCTTTTTTATTCGTATCCATCACAAAAGCCAAACAATATAGAAAACTGTCTTCATTCCATTGACAAGCTTTATTCTGAGTGAAAACAGAGATACAGCTACTTATGAATTATCATCGCGATTTTCTAGTTTAATAGACACAAATTGCTTCATTGTTCCAAGGTGGAAATTCGCTCGCCAGTGACACACAATCGAAGTAAATTGGTGTGAAGAACTATGCGAAGAAGAAAGTTGCCTTAGACAAAGGGGAGCTGTTTTCATATTGGTTTGTTTATGTGCTGTCGTCTTTTGTTTTTGTTTTTATTCTTTCACGGCTTTTTACCATTTTAATTGCCTTGGAAACATGATAGGCACCTAGAGCGCGTCCGTTATTTATCTTACCTGCCGCCGTAGATGTTTTCCGTGAGCGGGGAGCTCTCGTCGTCTGAGAAGTTGTCGTCGCTGTAGGTGTCATTTCGAAGCCCGTTTGATGTCATTTTTCTGAAAAAAAATGAAAACCAAATAATTTTTTGCATTTAGAATATCGTGCAGTGTAAGTGAATATTTAGTTGAGAGTAGGCCTACGTATACGTCAAGTGTGCTAGTACTGAATTTTTAACATCAAACAGTTTGACGTTTGACGTTGTCACCAATCGTTTGTCATAACTAAATTCTTGTTTAGAGCAGGCTGTAAAGAAAGATACGTCAAGTTCATATACCTACTGCATCTTTCAGATTTAGCTGTCAAATGCCAGAAAATTATAACATATTGATATTAAAGCCTGTCTGATTTCTATATGATTCTAGTGGGCTGCGATTCAGGCCGCCATCGGCATCGCCATCGCCGAAACTTCGATTCCTAACACGAAAAATTTTGACTTTCACCACAAAAAAAACTTCAACTTTCACTTCAGAATAGTGACTTTGATCACGAAATTCTGATTTCATACACAAAAGACTTCGACTTTTATTCCGGCATTTCGACTTCAACCACGAAATTTCGACTGCACGTGCCAAAGCCTTCAGATCTAACACGAAGCAATACGACTTCTCGGAATTTCGACTTCAAACGCAAAACCTTCACGTCTATCTTGAAATTTTGACTTTGAATACGAATAACTTCGACTTTTACTTTAATATTTTACTTCAAACATAAAAAATTTGAATTAATTCTTAAAATGTCGACTTTGAACCGAGCTTTGAACACACAATTTTGACTCCAAACACGGATGATTCCAACTTTGATCTCGAAATTTGGACTTGAAATACAAAAACTTCGACATAAATCTGAGAACTTTGACTTCAAACACGGAAAATTTAGACTTGGAGCACGAAAAGATCCGACTCACATCTTTCAATTTTGACTCGAAAAACGACTTGATCTCGGCATTTCGATTTTTATTACAGAAAAATTCCAACTTCCAACAAGGATATTTCGATTTTCAACTCGAAATTTCGACTGAAAAATCGACAAGCTTCGACTTTTATTGCGAAAGTTTGACTTGAAACACGAAAAACTCAGACTTGAAACTTGCAATTCCGACTCAACGAACGACAAACAATTTAGACTTTCATTGCGAAAATTTGACCTGAATTACGAAAAACTCTCCAAACATGAAAATTCTACTTCAAACAAGAAACTTTGACTTTAATTTCGAAATTTTTACTGCAGACGTAAAAACCTTTGACTTTGTATCTCGGAATTTTGACTTTCATCACAAAAGAAACTTTCGACTCCAAACAAAGATATTTCGACTTTCAACTCGAAATTTAAATTAACTTAAAACTTAAATTTCCGATTTCAAACAAGAAAAATTTCACATTCAACTAAAATTTCGACTCAAAAACCGACAAACTTCGACTTTAATCACGAAATTTCCACTTTAAACAGGAAAAAAATTACTTGAATCTCGAAAATACGACTTCAAAAGCAAAATTTCGACTTTGGACATGAAAAACTCAACTGTGAACACGGAAGCTCTAACACGAGACTATACGACTCCACGGAATCGCGACTCCAAACGCAAAAACCTTCAAGTTTATCTTGAAACTTTGGCTTGAACACGAGGAACTTGGACTTTTTCTTGCAAATTTTCACTTTGGTACATGGGAACTTTGATTAAAATCTCAAATATTGTCGACTTTGAGCACAAAACTTCGACTTTAAACACGAAAGATTCCAACTTTGATCTCGAAATTTTGACTTGAAATACAAAAATTTGGACTTTAATCTGAAAACTTTGACTTCAAACACGAGAAATTTAGACTTGAAGCACAAAAAACCTGACTTTTATCTGGAAATTTCGACTTGGAACACAAAAAACTTGACTTGAATCTCGAAAGTTTGACTTCAAACATGAGATTTCGACTGTGAACATGGAAATATTTCTTCAGACTCTTTATGTCAAAATACGATTTTCATCATGAAAAACGTTCGACTTCAAACAAGAAAAATTCCACATTCAACTCAAAATTCAGACTCAAAAACCGACAAACTTTGACTTTTATTACGAAATTTCCACTTCAAACACAAAAAACCCAACATGAATCTCAAAAAATACGACTTCAAAGACATTATCTCGTTTTTGTACATGAAAAATTTCACTGTGAACACGAAAGATCTAACACGAAACAATACGACTTTCCGGAATTCCAACTTCAAACGCAAAAACTTCTACTTTTATCTTTAAATATTGACTTTGAATACAAGAAACTTCGGCTTTCACTCGACAATTTCCACTTCAAACATGAAAGCTTTGATTTTGATTTAAAGATGTCGACTCAGAAAACAAAATTAAACTTCGAACATGAAAGATTCCAAATTTGATCTTTTGACTAGAAATACGGAAACTTTGACTTCAAGCACGACAAATATGTCGACTTGAAGCACAAAAACTGTCTATTTTCATCTGGAAATTTTGACTCGGACACGAGAAACTCAGACTTTTGCTCTGCAATTTCGACTAGAAAAACGACCAACAGCTTAGATTAGACGTTTATTGCGAAAATTTGACTTCAAACATAAAAACTCGACTTCAGACGAGAATTTTTGACTCTTATTTCGAAGTTTCTATTCCAGACGCAAAAACCTTCCACATTATATTTCGAAATTTCGATTTTTATTACGAAAAACGTCCGACTTTGAACAAGAAGATTTCGACTTTCAAATCGACCAGCTTCGACTTTTATTGCGAAAGTCCTCCTGGCAAGCCTTCACTACATCCGATAGATGATGTTCTATAAGATTGAATCGTTCAACCATTCCTTTCGAATTAGGATTATATGGCATTGTTTTAGTCTTCTGAATGCCGAGTAAGGAACAGATAGATACCTTAGAAGATGTTAGACTCAAAGTTTCAACCTTGAACAAAATGACCGAAATCGAAAACGGTAGATAAGTTTGTCAACCATACTTTGGCTATAATGGTGGCGCTTGATTTGACAAAGCGTAAGCTTCGGGTCCTCTGGTAAAGTAACCGGTCGCAATCCTTCTAGTGAGCCTCCAGTAATTTCGATAAACAGTAAGACTCAATCGTTCTACCGTTCCTTTCGACTGAGGATTGCATGACGTTGTTTTAGTATTTTGGATGTCGAGTGAAGAACAGATACTTTGGAAGATGGTAGACTCATCAAGTGATCAGCAGCTTTTACGATGGCCAACAGTTCCCTTCTCGAGACGCAGCAGTTTTCCTCTGGCTCGCTGAACACTTCGCACTTGATCGTTCAGTACTTGAGATTTTTGTACGGTCTTCAAAAGCTTTTACCTAGCCACGTCACCTAAACTGACCTACCGAGTCCTCGGAGAACAGATTCTATAGAACGCTCGAAGGTGGCGGGTGCATTCCAGAGTTCAAATGGCGTAACGAAAAACTGGTAAAAGCCAATTGATTTGTCAGCTCCCCATGGACTCTCTTACGTTTTTTGAATACGTCTTTATTACGTCATCGATCGATACCTCATCACCATGTTACTCACACGTAATTTGTACGGCGTTTACATTGTTTGAGGGTGAAGAGAGCGAACAGGAGATGAACAAATACTTTTTCAATTACACCTGGCGATTTACAACGCCACGCCAGTTGGGCAAAAAAATCCCTGTGGCCATTGGATCGCTATACAAACATCACGTAGCTTTGGGTATACACACAAATTATGCGGATGAGGTGCCCAATGTTATGTTAGACGAGACAGGTATATAGGCACCAGTGGTATAGTACAAAAAGTGTAGATTATTATCCTTTATGGTTCGTTACGTTGCGGTTCGAATCCACTGAGCCGTATACCAAAGTGTCAAAAACTGGTAGTCATCGGTACTAAAAATAACGCCTGTTCCTCCGTCTTCTTTTAATATGCCCGAGCAAGACCATTATTCGCGTATAATGCTGTCGTATAATAATAAAAAGATCATCCAAAGAGGTGGCGAGTCGTAAAATTACCGAGAACTGAAGAGGCTAAAAAAAGAACTCCATTCCCAGCTAGGTATTTACGAGGCAGTACTCGAAAATCTCAAGAGGTGCTTCATCAAAACGCAGATAGGTGCCCACAATCGATAACGGAAACGGCGTAATTAGATGTTGAGCCTCGGCTTATTACCACACGGCGTACCGGATTTCCATCCAGGTCTTCAGGTTAAACGTTACCTTCTGCTGCTCACACCGCATCTCTCCTGATCTCGTTACATAGATCTGTATCTTTGTTTTTAATTCGTATTATTTGTTTTTGTTCACAATTCTTCTAGATTTTTTCCGTCTGTTTGAATTGCTGGTAACCTATAAATTCAAGCTTTTTACCAAAGGTGAATGGATATTATTGCCCGTAGCTATTATTTAAATCCTGCAGGCTGTAAATCTCCTAGTTTTAACAAGACATGGTACACGGTATCGCGAGAGTTTCGCAACCTGCTTCGTTGACCACATGTCACGCTATTGGCGTGTACGAGAATTTCATCTCGCGACTAGGTATGCCCAATTAAGTGTTGCTAAATTCGTTTCCAATAATTATAACTGTTATTGCTACCGCGCTGTTGGATATCGCGAAATTATTGTTTCGAGATTGCTCAATCAACCCAAACATGGATCAGTAATGCAGAAATGGCTTAAGTCTTATCTTAAGGAAACTTGTAACGAGCTGTCAAATAAAAAATCGTCAAGTAACGTAAGGCAATGAAAACAGGGCTTAGGTCAAATGTCATGTCTGCCCAAGATGGCGAGTAATCTTAAAATAGATCCATATTTTGCAAAGGCTCATTTCCCTCGAATTATACGGTTATTATAATGGAGCTGGCGTTTAGCGGTCGCTCTGTATTGTTTCGGCTATGAGGAAACGTGGTATTGTGGGTGTCTGGGTTCACTCTCCATTCCAGTCACGACACCACCGCGATAGTCACAACCATACACACGCCGAAAAAATCGCCTCTGCTGGTCCGGAACGGTCAAATTGCCTCGCCTCGGGCTTGTACAACACGAAAATTGTGAAAAGTCACGACTCTGTGGCTTACGTAAAACGCTTTTTTCTCCTCTGTTTGAACTATGCGAGCCTTTGGACTGTGTTATGAGTAGATCCACCATAAAATTGCACTCGCATTGTGGTACGCGGCCGGGTTAGCAACCTTTCGAATAGGTAGGTAGGTATCTGGTATGCCTTATAAGTGTAAGATGAGCTTTCAAAGATCAATTCGTGGGCGCGTTTTACGGTTTTCTACCGTTTTTTTGCGCCCGTTTATTGCGTACCCACACTCTTCAATTGACATTCGGAATGTTTATGGCCATTACAGCGAATGTGTCACATACCGGAACTGCGAACAAGTGATTTTCTTCTTCACCTTGACTTTCAATCGAGCGGCACTTCGAGAAATCCGGTACTTAGCCGGGTGCTAATTACCAAGTGGAAATGGTTTCAGATTAAAAGTGTTTCATCGTATCCCTGTGTTGTGGCGATAAAATATTACTTGTTTGATATCTATACATTTTTAGTAACGAAAAGGTCGTTAGCTACCCATCACCTGAAAGTAGCTCGAAGAATTAAATACCTAGCTTTCAAGAGTTTCTGTTCAAGGTTTAAAAGCGATTGTACAGTACAGAGGAGTTATACAGTTTTACTGAGAAGCTGCAATCAGCTTTTAAGTATTCTAATGTACTTCTTATCAACTGAAGAAGTTGATGATAAGTCCAAAAAGTTTATACTTCCAAGTAGGGTTTCACCTGAACGACAAAAAAAAGCGACTTTTTTCGAAAAGAAGTGGCCTATACCAGTTTTCTCTTGTGCCATTTGGTCTCAGCAATGCACCCGTTACTATCCAGTGTTTGATGAGATGTGATGTTTTCTAAAGACAAACTTGCTTAGTCTATTTGGAATCTGGATGACGTGGTAATCATCGCTCAAACCTTTCAAGAACATCTAAAAGAAAACTGTCCGTTAGGTTTTCACTTATCACAAGAAAGCACTATTCTCGCTGAATTTGCAGAAATGTGTTCTTCATAAAAAACAAAATCAGTTTTTGGACTGAAAATGATCTTCGGCATGAACCTTAACATAAAGATAGTCGTTTAGAACATTTTTTTGTTGCACTCCATGTTTAGAATCGAAATGATGTGTTAGGGCTGCCTGACGTTATAAATCTTGCTATTATTCTTCCTTGGCTTCGAAAATAGTTGATTGAGATCCAATGTGGTTCTCACCGGTCTGTAATTCGCCAGGAACGTGTTCAAGTTTCTTCCAGGCTCCCATTTTCAAATTTTCCATGGCTCTATTGAAATTGTCAACGAACCGTTCAGCCTGCCCATTTGAGTGTGGATGGTATGGTGGTGTGCGAATATGGCATAATATGTCCGCAATATTATTCTGTTCTTGATGCAAAAGGCCTCGAATGTTTTGGCTGTGAACTAAGTTCCATTATTCATGACCAGTGATTCTGGAAGTCCAAACGTAGAAAAAAGCTTCAACTTCTAGACAGTTTGCTCGGCGGTGATGACGCAAGCTGAGAAAACTTCTGGCTATCTGACAAAGCGTTCAGTCTCTTTATCGATGTTTGGCGAATAGACGCTCGATCGTGCTAGAGCCTTCATGCGTTCGATCCCTTTATGCCCTTCATATAGTTCTTGCATCACTCTTATATGAAACTTCTGAGGAACTACCACTCTCTACATGAACATGAGTGCATTCTGTAGTACGAACAATGATCTTATTTTCTGCTAGAAAATTTTCTGAATTAGATTGGAGACCTCTGACGGCCAACCTTCCTGCATGCACCTGATGACCCTCTGAAGGCATACTCGTCACTCGTCGTTTCCCTCTGAACCATGCCGACCGTTACTGTTATCGACGACAGCGCTGATTTCACAACTCCCTCCAAATTCCGTTCCAGCTGTATATACGCGATGACGCATTCCTCATCTGGCTTGGAAAAGTTCTTTATGAGTCGTCAGGAGAAAGTCCGAACTAGTTACTTGGTATATTCGATCTTAAATGATAGGCGAGTAAGGTCAGTGTCCAGTTTTTAAGTCTATTTGCGGTGTGGACAAGTGATCTCTTCTTTGAACCAAATATTGCAAGTGAAGGCTTGTGGTCAGTCTGCAGGGTGAATGAGTGAATGATATCTCTATCACTTTGCAAAATTTGACAGATTTGAAAAATAATTGCCAATGCTCTTCTTAAATTTGGATATAATTTTATTCTGCTGAAGTTAGGGCCATGATGAATGACCTCGAGTTTTCATTCGAAACCGATGCATGATAGACGCTTGTACTCCGTGTTTCGAAGCTTCCGCCGCAAGAATGATCTCGAATTCCGGATTTCAATGCGTCAGAGCCAAGTCGGAATGAAGAATAGTCTTGAACTTCTCAATGGACTGCTGACATTGCTTAGACCAAAGATGATATCTTCTCCAATCAGGTTGTTCAGAGGCTCTCGTAAGCTATTGATCTGAGGTATGAACTTCCCGTAGTACTTTATGGCTCCCAGAAATTATCGAATAGTCGGTAAATCATGTGGAGGAGTTAAGTCGATTATGGATTGGACTTTTTCGGGGTCTGGCCGATGTCCGTTTTGGGCGACATCATTCAAAAACTCGAGAACGAATAAGTCATCTTGCACGCCACCATACCATCCACAGTCAAATGGGCAGGCTGAACGGTTCGTGGGCACTTTCAAGAGAGCCATGAAAACTTGATGTGGGGGAGGTTGGAAGACACTTGAACACGTTTGTGATGAGTTACTGAAGTACACCAAACTGAAGCGCTTCTGACAGCCAATCACCGGCAAAATTATTGCTTGGAAAACCATTGAGAACCACATTGGATGTCATCAAACCATTCCCAAAGCCAAAGAAGAATACTAGCAAGATCGAGCGTATATTGGCCGAACGTCAATAAAGAAATTGGAAGCTTGAGACCTACCAGCAACAGCGACAAGAGCTTTAGTTGAGGTACCACTGGAACCTCGGCAAATGCCTGACAAGCCATGGCAGCGATCACATCGATGCAGGACCGATCAAAGGCGAATATTACTTGATCGTTGTCGACGCATTATTCAAGTGACCAGAAGTTTCCCCAACTCGCGTCATCACTGCCCAGTAAACCTTCAGCTAGCTGGAGGTTTTTTTTTCACGTTCGGACTTCCAGAAGTACTGGTCACGGATAATGGAATACAGTTTACTGTCGAAACATTCAAGACCTCTTGAATCGAGAACGGAATCTGTCATCTCCGTACGCCACCATACCATCCACAGTCAAATGGGCAGGCTGGACGGTTCGTAGACACTTTCACGAAAGTCATAAAAAACATGATATGGGGAATTTGGAAGACACTCACGTTCCTGGTGAGTTACTGAAGTACACCAAACTGAAGCGCTTCTGGAAGCCAATCACCGGTAGAAGTGATCTTTGGAAGACCGGTGAGAACCACATTGAATCTTATCAAACCATTCCCGAAGCCAAAGAAGAACACTGGCAAAATGGAGCGTCTGTTGGCCGAACGTCGATAAGGAAATTGAGAGCTTCAGACCTGCCAGAAATGTATGAGAGTGGTGAAAACTTAAGGTACCACTGGAACCTTGGCAAATGCCTGACAAGCCATGGCGTTGGTTACACATCGATTGTACAAGACTGATCAAGAGCGAGTAATAGTTGATCGTTGCCGACGCACTATCTAAGTGAATAGAAGTTTTCCCCAACTTGCGTCATCACTGCTCAGCAAACCTTCAGCTAGCTGGAGCTTTTTTTCCACATTTGGACTTCCAGAAGTACTGGTCACGGATAATGGAACACAGTTTACAGTCGAAACCTCCAAGAACTTTTGAATCGAGAACGGAATATGTCATCTCCGCACGCCACCAAACCATCCACAGTTGAATGGGCAGGCTGAACGGTTCTTGGACACTTTGGAAGAGCCATGAAAAAACTCGATGTGGGGGAAGTTGGAAGACACTTGAACACGTTCTTGGCGAGTTACTGAAGTACACCAAACTGAAACACCCCTGAAAGCCGATCATCGGCAAAAGTGATGTTTGGAAAATCGGCAGGAACCACATTGGATTTCATCAAACTCTTCCCGAAGCCGAAGGAGAATACTAGCACGATCGAGCGTCTATCGACCGGAACGTCGATAAGGAAATTGAAAGCTGACGACCTGCCAGAGATGTATAACAGCAACAAAAGCTTCAGTTGAGGTACCACTGGAAGCTTGGCTTATATGCCTGTCAAGCCATGGCAGCGGTTACACAGTTATTATGCGGGACCGATCAAAGGTGAATATTACTTGATCGTTGTCGACGCACCATCCAAGTGACCAGAAGTCTTTCCCGTCTAAACCTCCAAGACCTTTTGAATCGAGAACGGAATATGTCATCTCCGCACGCCACCATACCATCCATAGTTGAATGGGCAAGCTGAACGGTTTTTGGACACTTTCAAGAAGGCCATAAAAAACTGATACAGAGGAAGTTGTTACGACAGCTCAAACAATTATTTCGATCGTAAGCATTTAGTTCAACAGAAAGTCTTCATAATGGGAGCTTCAGGTGTGAATCTGGAGTGAGAATGCACTAATTTTCAACACTTTGTTCTTTGCGACTTTATACAAAAACCTAGTTTCGATCATCAACGACAGTCTTAATTCTATTGGAAATCGTTAGCATCACTGCGAATGACTGGTGACATTACGCTGTCACCCTGACCCCTAGTCTTCATAGCACAATTTCTCTATTTTAGTTAAGACACAACTTAACATGAATTTATTATTTTATGGTACATGAAAACCATAAAAATATGTCAAAATGCTCGTAAACCAAATTAGAAATCCATGAAATTGATTCTGGCGCTGCTACCGGTTCCACATGATTAATATTAATATCGAATCGATAACATTCGAATAAATCACCAGCAAGTTTCAGTTTCCACAAAAGTGATTATTTGAATAATCGCCCGAACACAGGTTGTTCTACATAGAAATGTATAATAAAACGTTGTACATAATAAAGGCAGGTATATAACAATTATATAAAAATAAACTATAAAATGTAAAAAATTGGTTGTTCTTGTATATTCTCTTGTGATATCTGAAGCCAAAACCTTAAGTAGCCAGTCTATCGGAAAACTACTTAGTAGAGGAATGTTAAAGTTCGATAGAAGAACCTGTAACGGTGCGGTCGCGATGCCGTCTAATTAAAATTTTATTATGTGAATAATTTGGCGGGTGCAGTAAAAATACTCGGGTATTGGTATACGTCAAAAGCCGAGATCAAAAGTGAATTCGAAAGGTCATTTCGTGTATAGACCTTGAATAAAAGCGAAAATTATATCGCTGTAAGCACATCGGAGGAATAGGCACGGCAAGGACGTAGGACTTCCTTTGTTCACGTCGGCATAGAACTGGACCAGCAGTTCGTTTTTGGATTCAAAAATGTCAAAATATGTCCAAAAACAGCAGCTTTTCAGAGCGTTTTCATCAAACAAAGAAAAGAGTTGTAGGTACATATATAGGTAAAGTAAAATTATGACTCAAATTCAATTGTATCGCTACAGGACTCCCGCAAAAAGCGCATCGCAGTGACAGCTGACAACGGCATTGAAGTGACATCTATAGCTGATTTTGTACTGTCACTTACCGGTCGGGTACCTGTATAAAATATTGCCGATCAAGTGACAGATCTATGTTGACATTGTTTTTGTTCTGTTTTCGTTTCACTTTGTTTTTTGCCAGCTTGTCTGTCATTGTTACTTCAATCCATCTTTGGCATATGTGGCGGAAAATTTGAACTGAATTGCGATAGTGCATCGTTATAATGCAACAATGCAAATGAGATCATTCGATAAAAATGAACCGCGCGATTAAATCTTTCGATACCATTATAAAACCTTTTTTTATTCTTCTTGTATCCACGTCTTGTTTTACATCCTCAAATTTATTATACCCACTATTTCCAAGGACTCCTACCGGCCTTTCTCATTAGCTAAATTATAACATCGTTTATCTTGTAATCGATTGGCTTGACAAACAAAACAGAAAAAAAACTATACCCATACCCACTTATACCGGAGGGCGCAATCTTTGAATTTTTCTTCATTCTTCTTCGTCTCGTTTGTTCTTGTTGTATCCGCCTACCAGGCGGCTCCGCAGAATGCAAATTACCATCCTTAAGGGCTCCTTCATGATCATTATTTATTAAAATTGATCAAGGCGGAATTCGGAATTTATCGCCGTGTATTCAGAAAGCCAAATATAACTTCGATGCGATCGAGGCACGCGAGAAGAATTGCAACGATAATGCTCGGCTTGAAAGGCGGAAGAAAAAAGTTCCAAGTATTCATGTACACGTGAGGTGCGGTCTTTTGCCCAAGAACTTGCCGAGAACTGGTCGTTCTTGATAAAATTGAACGCATTTACTGCACGCATGCTTTTAGTTATTCGGATTATGCATGTGATGTGGCATGGGCATAAAGAGAGAACTTATCATACCATTATTGGGTGGAGCCCATGAGTTAACGAGGCAAGGAAAAATGCAGAGAGTTCACCTTGGACGGAGCGACATTAATTTCTTTTATAATTGGCTGTGATGTATAGGTGGATTGGTTCAAAAAATGAAATGGTGTGCTGTTTTCTTCATTTTTCATCGATTTTTAAGGTGCATACCATGAATAGACGATATTCAGCGCCATGAGATGTACCGTAAGTTCCAAGTTAAGTTCTCAAAAATGTAGGATAGAAGTCGCTGATGGCAAAACTCTGAAACTTGCCAATTTGCACCAGTCTAACCAACGAAAATAGATGTCAAAAAACTGCCAATTTTCATGTTAAATCATAAGAAGTCATGTTCATGTACATTGCTTGCGAAAAAGTGAATTTGCTCAAGTTGCCTAGGGGGTGATGTTACTTGGAAACACACATATGCTATCCTGGGTTCCTTCAAATTTTCTTGTGGTTTCTTTAACTTTTCTGAGTTTTCTTGAAATATTTAGTTCCCTCTGAGGTCCTTCAACTTGCCTAAGAGGTGATTCTTGAGAGTCCCTTGGAGTTCTCCTGCCCAGTTCTTTCAAGATTCTTTCAAGTTCCCCTGCAGCTCCCATGAGCTCCCCCAGAGACTTGATGAGTTTTTCTAGAATTCCTCAAGCTCTTTTAAGAAATTTAATTCCCCAAAGTTAATTAATTAATTAATCATTTAATTAAATAATTTCAATTATTCCCCAAAGTCATCTTACTCTTCCAAGAAATCTGTTTTTGCTATGGTTCACCTGAAATGTATCTGCTCGCTTCCTTCAGGGTTTCTCCAAATCACTTTAGAAGCTCCCTGAGCTCCTGTAAAATTTCTTGAAGTTTCTCAGGAATTCCTCTCACTCCCCTTATAGCACCTGCTTCCCTCTGAGGCCCTTCAACATGCTTAAGAGTATCGAAACTAGAATAAACTATCGCGATTGAGTTTCCCAGAGCTCTACCAGTTTCTTCAAGTGGAAAATTCATTTCTCTAAGGTCAACTCACTTATCTGAATAGTGTTTCCAGCTACTGAGTAACCTGGAGTTTACATACTCCCTACTCTCTGTTTCAAAGATTTCTTCGAGTCCTTTCATAGTTCTCCTGAGTTCCTCCAAATTTATTCGCAGTTTTTCCAGAAATCCTTAAAGTTCTCAGGACATATTTTGTTTTTGCTGGGGAGATCCCTTACTTGTTCAGAAAAAGGTTATTTTCTTCGAGTGAATGCCTCTTAGTTCTACTGGTCAGTTTCCACAGAGTTCCTCTCTAGCTCCCCTGGTCCGTTTCCACTAAGTAACTTTTTAGCTCTTTTGAACTATTCCAGAGTTCTTCTGAGTTTTTCCAGAGTTACTTGATGTTCCCTTAGAGCAGCTTACTACTTGAAGTTTACTTGCTCAACCTTTTTGAAAAAATTTCGGAGTCCCCTGAGTTCCTCCAAAGTTTACCGCAGTTACTTCAGAATTCCTCAGAGTTTCCAGGGAATATTTTTTCTCTTCAAGGATGTCTCCTGAATTGTCCAGAAAAATGTCATTTCTTTCGAATTAATTCCCATAAGGTCCCCGTGTCAGTTTCTACAGAGTTCCTTTCTAGCTCCCTGAGCTCCTTCAGAGTTTCTTTGAGTTTTTGCTGGATTCCTTGATGTGTCTCTAGAATATTCAGCTCCCTGTAACGTCCGTCCACTTCTACTTGACAAGCCATTCTCACGATTGCATTTCTTTGGGTTTCTTTCTGCCCAGCTCCTCTAGAATTCCTCCAAGCTCTTCAGATTTTCAAAGAGCTTCTGCGGACTTTCTTGTAGTTTTTGGTTTAGTTGCCGTAAGTTTTCCTGTTCAGTTTCTCATGAGTTCCTCAAAACCTTTCTGGAGCTTTTCTTGATCTTCCAGACTATTTCGATAGCTCCTTGAAGTGTCCTCTAGAAAATTCAATTTATCTAACTTAACCAAGAAAGTGTTTTTTGGAAATTCCTCGAGTTTTTTTGTTTGGTTCTTTCGAAGTTCCTACAAGTTTTTTTCAAGCTCCGCTGATTTTCATTGGAGTTTCCCTTGAATTTTCACAGAATCTACTGAAACTTCCTATAGAATACATAGTTGACTCTGGAGTACTGCGCTTGATTCATAGAAAGAATTTTTAGCTATTGAGCTCCGCAATGTTCTCGTTGTAAGTCCCTTCATAATTCTTCAAAATTCCATTGTAGTTTTTCCAAGTTTCTACTAAGTTTCTTAGAAATTCACCACAATTTTGCAGTTCTATTTCAAAACATCAAGTTTTTTTGGAAAACTTAGCTTGGTAGCTTGGACAAGACCTCATTTCTGCAATTGAATTCCTTGAATTTTTCCTTCTGAGTCCACAAGCGATTCCTCCAAGTTCCTTTAGAGGTCCCCAAAGTTTCTCCAGATACCTTGGAGTCTTCTCCAAATTCCTTAGGGATACTTCATATTTTTAGCGATCTTCGGGGGTGTCCTCTACCTTGTGAAACAGTGGTAATTTTTTGCGATTGAATTCCAACAAATCTCCGACTTAGATTTTGATCATTTTCTCCACATTTCTCTGGAGCTCTCCTGAGGATCTCTACAGAGTTCCATGGAGTTTCTCAAGAATTTCTTCAAGCTCCCCTCGAACATCAAATTTCCTTGTGGCCCTCTAACTTACTCAAGACATATCTTTGCTATTGAAATCCCCGGAATTCTCTTTTTCAGTTTCTTCAGCATTCCTCAAACTTCCTCTGGAGCTTCCATAAGTATCTCTGAAGCTTCTTGGAGTAATCTAAGGAACCCCTCATTTTTCTTGGAATTGGTTCCCCCTGAAGCCCTCTCTAATTTGTTCTGAAGGTTATTTTTGCGACTGAGTTTCCCGGAATGTCCTGCTCAGTTCCTTTGATGTTCTTTCAAGTTCCCCTGCAGCATCCGTGAGCTCATTTGGAAATTTGCTGAGTTTCTCAAAAAATCTCCAAATTCTCATGGGAAACTTAGTCTCTGAGGTCATCTCACTCGCCTAAATAAGTTATTTTTTCTACAGATTTACCTGGAGTTCACAAGATTACTTCCTTTGGAATTTCTACAAATCACGATCCGAGCTCTCGTGAGTTCCTCTAAAGTTCCTTACAGTTTTGCTACAGTCCCTCAAAGTTCTTAGAAGATTCTATCTTGTCCAGAAAAAGGTCGTTCTAAATGTGCTATTGCTATAGAATTCAAACTGATGATTGTCTAAGTTTGTACTTTTTCAGTGATGGAGCAAGCTCCAACTGGTGTACTTTGAACTGTAGGTATATTTGTGTATTTTTCTGCGTTTTATCAATTTGAAATTCAAGTGTCGTCATAAATTTAAGATAAAGTCGAATTATGGCTTGTTGAAAAATCATCACCCGTCCATTCATTGCAGCTCGACGACGTTGCAGCTGGAAAACATCTCACGTTTATGGGAAAAATATCTTGTAAGTACCCATACCGGCATGTATTATTCAAATTGCAGATAGCTATTCAAATTTTGAAGAGCGAAATCCCGTATGCAAAAAAGTGATGGGGAGGTGATAAAAAGAACGCGACAAGAGCAAAGAATCGAAAGAGTGAAGACTTGTAATTTGCAAACTTTCGATATGCTCAAGCTCTTTTTTTTTGTTCGCTCGCGTATTTTGTTTTCCTTTCAACGGCCCACTGCGAACGTGATTCGGCAATAATTTAGATAAATTAGGCTTTATTGTTGTCTGATATTGGTTTTGTTGAGGTCTGGTTCCACAAAAAGAAAACGCGAGTTTTATTGGCTATGTAAACCCGGGCTGATCCCACGTAGTAAAATTTGCGAAGCAGGTAGATGAAGAGTAAGTATACCTCCCTACAGGTATCCGATAATTTATTTTTTGATTAAAACATCAAGGTTTGAAGCTCAATTTTATATCGCTGATCACTTTTGGATTATCAGCATCAGCCCGAAAAGCTTTCTCACAGTTTTTGTAATAAGTATATTATTTTTAATAAATTCAAGTTCAAGTGTCTGATTTTGATTGAACTGTTAAACCACTCAAATTAGGCCGGTCATATTTTGCGCTTAAGCTTCGACAGGCACGGATAAAATCAGTACTTTTCGTCTCATCGATTTAGCATTGAAATCAACCAACAATAATTTGAGTAGCATTGAACTCCTTTCATTTCCTACTATTATCCCACATTATAATACCTGATAATTCGAAGATCACTTTTTTTTTACCCATATATTTAAGTACTTACTTACTGGAGATAAGTATCAACTTTTTTTATACGTACCCATGCAAGGAATTTATATATGGAATTCCGAAAGGAACTCTAGAACTAACTAATATTAGATGGTAGTTTGAAAGAAGTCACGTAAAGGTGCGGTTTTTCACCAGTTACTTATTCATTCATTGAGATGCAGGCTGGGGCAGATGGGAGCTTCCGTGTAGTGACAGTGCACTTCAAAGCACACTCCGTTAAATTGGAAGCAACAAAAATTCCAAGCGGAAACGAAGTTCAAAACTGTGAAGTATTTGAGGCACTTTTCGAATCAGCTTCCTTGAAGTTGTATCAAGAAAGTTGATCAGATTTGCTAAATTGTTCCATTCCAGCCAATTTTCAATGCCGAAGAACGTTATAGGTGCATTTTTCACAGGCTTGAATCAAAATGGGATGGTTTTGATGGTAGTTAATAATGGTTCTCTATACGACAGCTTCCATTGCAGGAAGTGCTCACGAGTTCAATGGGATTCATGCCCGGCGATAGGGTCGGACATAAAATTTGCGATATTGTTCTTTTCAAAAAAACTTGCTCACTACCGCCCCTCGGTGCATGCATAGTCAAGCATAGAGATTTTAAAAGATTTTTGAGAATTTCGAAGCAGTTCTAAAAATTTTACGAAATTTTTCGAGATTGTTATGGAGTTTCTAGATATTTCTAAGAGATTTCTAATAATTTTGAAGGGTTTTTAGGATTCCTAGGATTTCTTATTCCTACGATTTTTTTCAGAATTTCCAGGATTCCATGACGATTTATATTGTATTATATACCCAGGGATTCTTGAAAATTCCCACGAGATTTTCAAGAATTTCTAGACATTTGTGAAGATTTCTACAGGATTACTAAGAATATTTACAAGATTTCTAAGAATTTGTGTAATAATTCCTAGGGATTTCTATACATTTCTTAAAATTCGTTTTGGATTTCCAAGTATTTCTGAGATTTTCTACGAAATTTGTTAGGATTTCTGAAGATTTCTGCAAGGTTTCTAAGGATCCCCAAGAATTTTTACGGGGTGACTAAAGATTTCTGGAAATGTGTAAGGAGTTCTGAGACTGAAGATGTGTATGTATGTCCTACTGTGTTCAAGATTTCTGACGGTAGAATGAAAATTTGTATGAAAATTCTAGGTTTTTTAATATTCCTATGGAATTTCTATAGATTTCCAGGGATCTCTCAAAATTTCTACAAAATTTTAAAAGATTTCGGAAAATTTCAGGCAGTTCAAAAAGTTCCCACAAGATTTTTGAGAATTTGTAAAGATTTTCACGGTTTATTATAGATTTTTGAATATTTCTACCTTCTACCAGATTTTTGAGAGATTCTAGGGATTTCTACAAGATTTCTGACGACTTTTTTTTCAAGCTTCAAGTTCACTCCCTCTTTTGATCAAGTTTATTATCAAGAATTTAAGAA
Source organism: Anaspis maculata (assembly GCA_949128115.1). Classification (NCBI taxonomy): domain Eukaryota; kingdom Metazoa; phylum Arthropoda; class Insecta; order Coleoptera; family Scraptiidae; genus Anaspis; species Anaspis maculata. Next base: position 85,109,827 of record OX421964.1, on the reverse strand, counting down.
TTTCTGAAGATTTTTATGAAATTCTTTGAAGATGGCTAGAATACTTCTAGGGATTATTGAAGATTTCTGCGGGGTCCCTAGGGATTCCGATGATTCGTTTGAGATTTCTAAAAATTGCTCAGTATTTCTGAAAGTCTTTATTGATTTTTGCAGATTTCTACAAGATTTCTATGGATTTTGAAGATATATTTAAAAAAGTTTGGAGGAATTTCTTGTGATTTCTAAGGGCTCTCAAAAATTTCTATATATTTTTCAAGATTTCTAAGGAATTTCTAGGAATTCATGAAGATTTGTATGAGATTTCTAGGGATTTATGAAGAATTCTACGAGATTTTGGATGAGTTTCTAGGCATTTTGTGAAGATTACTCCATAGTTCCCAAATATATTCACGGGATTTTTTAGCATTCCTATGGGAGTTTTTGAAGATTTCTAGAGATTTATACGGGAAATCTGAAGGATTCCTGGAGATTCATTCAGAAATTCTGGGAATTCCCGAAGATTTTTACGGAAGTTTCAAGGATTTCTAGAGATTTCTACAAATTTTGCAAGTTTTTCTACAGATTTTCACGGGGTTTCTAAAAATTTTCTAGAATTTTTGAGAATTTCCATGTAGTTCTGGGATTGAAAATTTCAATAGATCTATGGGCTAGAATGAAGATTTTCTGCATCTGTAATTGGTGCATTTTTCACAGACTTAAATCAAAATGGGATGGTTTTGATGGTCTTAATGATGGTTCTCTATACGACAGCCTCCATTGCAGGAAGTCCTCACGAGTTCAATGGGATTCATGCCCGGCGATAAGGTCGGACATAACATTCGCGATATTGTTCTTTTCAAAAAACTTGCTCACTACCGCCCTCGGTGCATGCATAGAGATTTTTGAAGATTTTTGAGAATTTCGAAGCAGTTCTAAAAATTCTACGGAATTTTTCAAGATTTTTTTGGAGTTTCTAGATATTTCTAAGAGATTTCTAATAATTTTGAAGGGTTTTTTGGATTCCTAGGTTTTCTTTTTTTTACGATTTGTAAAAATTTCTATGGATTTTTGGAAATTTTTATAACTAGGATTTCCAGGGATTTCCAAACATTTCTATAGATTTCTCAATTTCACAGAATCTCCTGGATTTCATGACGATTCATATTGTATTATATTCCCAGGGATTCCTGAACATTCCCACGAGATTTTCAAGGATTCCTAGACATTTCTCAAGATTTCTACAGGATTACTAAGAATATTTACAAGATTTCTAAGGATTCCTGTGAGAATTCCTAGGGATTTCTATACATTTCTCAAATTTCTTGAGATAAGTTTTGAATTTCCAAGGATTTCTGAGATTTTCTACGAAATTTGTGAGGATTTCTGAAAACTTCTACAAGGTTTCTAGGGGTTTCCAAGGATTTTTACGGGCCTACTAGGGATTTCTAGGAATTTCTGGAAATGTGTAAGAAGTTCTGAGACTGAAGATGTGTATGTATTTCCTACTGTGTTCAAGATTTCTTAGGGTAGAATGAAGATTTCCGAGGATTTGTAAAGATTTTTACGATTTTATTACAGATTTCTGAATATTTCCACCTTCTACCAAACGTTTGAGAGCTTCTAGAGATTTCTACAAGATTTCTGAGAACTTTTTTCCAAGCTTCAACTTCATTCCCTCTCTCGACCAAGTTTATTATCAAGAACTTATGAATTTCTGAGGATTTTTATGAGATTCTTTGAAGATGGCTAGAATACTTCTAGGGATTATTGAAGATTTCTGCGGGGTCCCTAGGGATTTCGATGATTCGTTTGAGATTTCTGAAAATTGCTCAGTATTTCTAAAAGCCTTTATTGATTTTTGCAGATTTCTACGGGATTTCTATGGATTTCGAAGATATATATTTAATAAAAATTGGAGGAATTTCTTGTGATTTTCAAAGGCTTCCAAAAATTTCTATATATTTTTCAAGATTTCTAAGGAATTTCTAGGAACTCATGAAGATTTGTATGAGATTTCTAGGGATTTATGAAGAATTCTACGAGATTTTTCATGAGTTTCTAGGCATTTTGTGAAGATTACTCCATAGCTCCCAAATATATTCACGGAATTTTTTGGCATTCCTGTGGGAGTTTTTGGGGATTCCTAAAGATATATACGGGAAATCTGAAGTATTCCTGAATATTCGTTCAGAAATTCTAGAGATTTCCGAATATTTCTACGTAATTTTCAAGGATTTCTAGAGATTTCTACAAAATTTGCAAGGTTTTCTACAGATTTTCACGGGGTTTCTAAAAATTTCCAAGAATTTTCAAGAACCTCCCATGCAGTTCTGGGATTAAAAATTTCAATAGATCTATGGGCTAGAGTGAAGATTTCGATGAAATTTTCAGTGTTTCCAAGATTGCTACGATGTGATTGAAGATTTCTAGGGATTTCTGAGATTATTAATTTATTTATTACCATTTACATTGGAGATTTCTGCAGAATCCTACAAGATTCGTGGGAATTTTCGAAGATTTTTACGGGATTACAGGGGACTTCTGAAGATATTTCACAGGATTTCTAAGAATTTATAGAATGTTTTGAAAATTTCTAAGGATTGCTGAAAATTTGTTTTGGATTCCCTCAAATTTCTGAGTATTTATACAAGATTTTCAGGGATTTCTAGAAATTTCTGAAAAATTTGTATTGATTTTCATAAGTTTTTAGGGATTTTCCCAGATTTCTATGGATTTTCGAGGAATTTTCAAAGATTTTTGAAGATTTCCACAAGGTTCCAGAGATTTATGAAAATTTAGAGAATAAAAACTTTTTGAGATCCAGGGAGTTCTAAAATCTACGAGAATTCGACAGATTTCTCAAGATTTTACGGAAATCAGAGAATTTTCAGAGATTTCTAAGAATTTTCAAGGATTTTCAGGGATCTTTTTCGAGATTTTTGGAAATTTCTATGGATTTCTACAGGACTTCTGAGGATTTTTGTGAGAATTTCTAGGAATTCAAAAAATTTTTCACGGGATCGTTATAATTTGTATGGGATTTCTAAAAAATTCTGGAGATTCTTGAGGATTTCCAAAAATTTCTATGCATTTCTCAAGATTTATGCAGGAGCATGCGGACTTAATTTGCACCAAAATCACGTGTTGCTATATCGCCCTGTATACAGCCCAAGAAGTAGCCAAGTAAAAAAGTTATGGTTCGGATGCATCAAGAATGGCGTAATTCAACAGTGAAAGAATTTTCAGATTCGGTCATCCAGATCAAAAAGTTTTAGGAATTTCTCCGCCATCTCTCAGTGGGATTGTATAAATATGTAAATTTTTGGTTTTTTGTCTTCCACCAGAGGCCCTCGAAACAGGTCAGTTGGAATAAACATCTTTACAAAAAACTTGTGGGAAGACAAAGTACCAAAAATTCACAGATCAAAAACTGAAAGTTTCACAAAATTGATGATTTTTTTTGCCGTCCCACTTCAATTGACGACTAGTTTAGCAAAATTAGACAAATCAGCTCTTTTTAAAGACGAATTGAGATAAATATTTGATCAAATTTGTAATATTCCACCATTTCGATTTTTTCGAGCAAAAATAAAATTGTCAAAAAATAAACAATGATTTCGCAAAATTTTGTCAAGATTACGAAAATGAAAAAGTTTGAAGCACCACCCTTTGATCCTTCGTTACTCCAAAAAATGTCGAAGAGTTTTTTGGTTTCTACTTTCATAGCTTGCTACAACTCACAGTTTCAAAGAACATCCGGTGTAAGCTAAAGAATCAAATGATAATCTTACAGCTGGTGACATCAGGCGACAGCTAATACTACAAGTACATACCTCTTTACTTTTCGATAAAATCATTTTATTAAAACGTTTAATAAAGTGCTGGAATGATACCTACCTCATCATGGCAACATTTTAATTGCCACCTGAACAGGTGCACCTTAACATTTCCAATCTGTTATTCTCGGTGGTCTCGACTGAGAATTTCCACGCATTTATTCATCGATATCAATTATTGTAGGTACAACTTTCTAGAAGTAATTGAAATTGTTCATGTTAGCAGTAATTGTTTGGAACGAGCAAAAATCAATTTTATTGCTCAAGTAAAATTGAAAAACTTATCGTGAAAAGACAATAAATTTCTCTTCAAAGTCTCATTGGTCTCCTCGTTATCCACGTTTTCCTACAGCCAGATTTTCAGGTATCTTGAGCAAAAGTGACTTGAAATTTTTCGATCATTCGGTATTTTTAGACGAATTGAAACGAACCTACGGAAAGCGCCTCGCAACAGTTCCAATGATGATAATTCGAATCACGTCCGGGACGTGTGACTTTCAGCTTTTATTATAGGTTTATGGAACCAGGATTCGTAGATCAGAGACCAGTTTTCAAATTCCCACGTATTTGTGGCGTGGAACTCGGAATCGACCTTTAACATAAATTTGCAATAAAATTAAGTAATCGATACTGTTATACTTGTCTATTCTTATCTCATACCCAGTTGTTTTGTGTCGTATCGTAAATTTCAGCCCAGGTATAAGCAGCATGGTACCTCTATTATTTGGTTGATTTTATTATATTGTTCCCTGTCCAAATTAGCTCCTAATAGACCAACTTTTCACTTAAAATTCACTTCAGAAATTGAAAAAAAACAATGTATTACTACGAGCGGTGATCCCGTGGATTCTGATAAACACGCGATCTTTCTAGATTCCTCAATCCATCAGGTCGCGGTGTAGATACAAGTGCGGAGCCCTGGACATTCCCAGAAGTATACGCGATGGCTTGGAATTGGGAACCTTCAACGCTCGATCAAGACACATCTACTCATTTTGGCGGAGGCGCCGGTTCTAGAGCACGGCAGAATCATGAGGGTAATGTGCAAGTTGTTTCGGTAGTCGTATGGAAACCGTGTGTCGGGTCACTGTGTAAACTACTGGAGAATGCATGGAACATTCGAGATGAACTAGTCGGACCTGTATGAGGCATCAATCGTTGTGTCACGAGCAGTATTGAATTGGAAGAGACAGCGAGCGGATAAGAAGCGATAGTCTCAGCGATATTTCCAAGCGTAAATAATTGTTGGCGTGTATTTATTGTAGTACGCAGTAATGAGCGGTGTGTGTTTTAAAATGATCGTCTCAATTATATTCGAACCCGTACGCGAAATACGTAACAATATTGTTCCGCGTCCAAATTAGCTTCTAATAGACCAACTTTTTGGTTTAAATTGTAACAATGTATCACAATTTTGTATCTTGAAAGTAATCCTAGTATTTTTCCTAGATGCACTAGAAACTTTTTTTGCCTTCATTCAGCTGAATTAGAAATTTAATAGCCTTTTATACACTTACATAAAAATCTCGCTAATTTGTTTGATCATCAAGATAATAGAAAATGCGGTACGTTATGCAATTAAAATTTAAATAGCGGTGTATTAAACCCAATTAGCGTATACTATTCAGGAGTTTCCAAGTGAACATCTGGGGTACTATTTTTTCTTCTAATAATGTACTCGGTACTCGTTTTATATAAAAGCTCGATCCAATAATTCAAGTCGGTATATGCATCGATAGCATCAAGCTTCATGCTTCTATTAAAACTTAATTATTGTTGAATAATCAATTTATACGTTTATATAATTATATACAAGCGTGCTGATGTTTTGTAATAATATGATAATTTGATAATTACATAGTTTACCGTTGTTGAATTTTCAGCTTGGAAGTATTTGATACCTATACCAACATTACAAGTTTTATTATGCTTATGTATCTACCTACCTCTAAGTCCAAGTACCTAAATATAAATCAACATGATTAACTGACTATAAAAAGTACCTAGGTATCTACATAACAAAAGGCTTTGAAAAATTAATTACTTTTCACACCTAACTTAGAGCACTGATTGTGCCTTCTAATGACTACTTCTAGCCCGTTCTCCAAGATATAAAAAAAATTTCTTGCTGCTTTTTATAAGAGCTCTGTCTAATCGAATGATTTTATACGTTTATAGCCGATATATAACCCACCTTAAGCTTAACCGCTCCACTAAGTTTCTAATCCAATTTCCCAATAAATCGACCTTATAATACCGACACTCAAGCACACACATACACAAACATCCATTTCGATTTCATGCATTTCGCAATCCACTTTGAGCTTATGGATTTATATTATGTCGGTTTGCCATAACCTCGGACAAGGCTGGCGAAACGTACGAGTACATGTCCGTGGATTTATGCCCGCAATTGATCCATGAATTTCCCTTTGATGCCCATAAATCCCACATATTCCCACACATGATGCATAAATACCACCCCTATATCCATTTTCTTGTTATAATACCTGTTTTATTATACCTTCACCTCTAGCCTCCAGACGACTAGAAGAATCATTGCTTTATGAACACACGCCGTTTAAGTACAACATTTCACTTTATAAAGTACTCTTGCTGAGTTATTGACTTATCGGTATTGCCGAGTTTCTCGAGAAAACCGCTTTGTCGCAGATCAGTTTCAATTTCGCATCGTCGTTTGAGGCCTAAGGAAATTTTGCTTCGTGGTATTTTACCGTACCACATAGACTCATACACACGGTAAGTCTTGTTATTGCTTCTCGTTTCAAGAACATGAAAGTGTAGAAAGCTTATCGGAACCCGGGCAGTGTGGATATCGCAACTTGAATTTAAACAACCGCAGACAATAATACGGAGCGTAGGTACCCACGAACGGCCACGGGTCTTTATGTAATAACTCGATAAACTAGTCCGTTATACACGTTTCGCATATCGTAATATCTGTACAGGGCGTTTCGAAAACGACATGAATGAATCAATAAAGCCATCAAACTGTTTCGCATTGAATTGTCATCACAATAGGTATAAATCAAGTGGGTGCACGGAGTTATGCTTAATTTTATCAAGCGAAGCTCTCTTTACCGAAATTTCCACCAAGCACCGTATTTTAGTGCTTTGTGATCAACCCTGTAGAGCTAAAATCTGCGTAACACCTACCTATGTGAACTACTGAAAAATGTCGATGAGTTTTTGAGAAACCACGGCATTGAGGGAATGGATTGACCACCCTTGTCCCCAGGCGTGAATCCGATTGAGCTTGTATGGAGCGGGATGAAATTGGAACTGGGAGAATGAGAGAGGGCAGATGGACAATTTTGATGAATTGATGAATCTTGATCGGCATTTTTCATCTTATGTCAGCAAAAAAATTCTCAGAGTATTCAAAGCTTTGTTCGGAGATAAGTTGATTTTCATTTAATTTTCCCTCCATAACCGATTTCCAGGAAAGATTCAAATTTGAGTCAAATTTGGTGCAATCCTTTGTTTTCAATGTTTGTCTTGAGTCTATTATCACCCCTAAATCCTCTTGCTTGAAGTTTCAGCTTCAGTATGAACCCTAAATTCTAAAAATCAGTCGACGCGACGAAGAAAAAAGTTATCACTACAAGAGTAAACTTTTTTAAATTACCCTGCAAATACAGGAGATGAACCGAAAGCTGGCAAATTCTCTCTGGTTCAATCACTAGTTGAGACTAATCGTATGGCTATGTATTTATCTATATGAACCCTAAATTTTAAAAATCAGTCGACGCGACGAAGAAAAAAGTTATAACTACAAGAGTAAACTTTTTTAAATTACCCTGCAAATACAGGAGATGAACCGAAAGCTGGCAAATTCTCTCTGGTTCAATCACTAGTTGAGACCAATCGTATGGCTATGTATTTATCTATAAGTACTGTAATCCCTTAGACTGAAAAATGAATAGTCACTTTTTGAATTCAAGGAAGTTCAATTGAAAATTCAAATTTAATTCAAGTTATAAATAGAACTGAAGTCTAATATTTTATTATTATTCTCATTCTTATTGCGTCTCAGTATCCGTGACTCTGTCCCATTACCAAATGGATATATAAGGCAGGATTTCCTTATTCAAGTTAAGGATTGGAGCCTGGGATTTTGCTATTAGCTCAACAAATTCAGCTAGAAATCATCATTCATGGATGATAATTGACCGCGGCAGTAAACGGTTTTTTGTTAAAAGAAAGCATAGAAAACAAAGGAAAGGAAAGAAGTCGAAGATCAGAACCAGAGTATGGGTAACAAGGAAAAGAAAACACGTCGAAAACAAGAATCTTAAAAGATTACAACCAGAGTATAGAGAATAAGAAAAAGAAAATACAACCGAGTACATGGAGGGGAGAAGATCAGAGCAAGAGGAATAAAAAATAACCAAGTATATAAAAGAAAGAAGATCAGTACCAGAGTATAGAGTACAAGAGTACAAATTGAATCTGACAATGCTTCTATACCTTTTCTTGATCTTTTGATTACCAGAAAAGAAAGTCTTTTTGAATATGCCATCTATCGTAAACCTACCCATACTGACACAATCATCCCTATTCATTCATGTCATCCAATAAGCCATAAACATTCAACGTTCAATTCACTCTTCCATAGACTTTTCAAAATACCATTGTCAAACGATAATTTCAAAAAAGAATTTGACATTATCAAATATTTAGGTCAAGTTAACGGATATAAATATAAAACAATTTTTGGCATTTTCAACAAATTCCGTTCAAAAGCGCTATCCTTTCATGTTACAAATACTGATGTTTTTAGAAAAAGTTACCATAGCATATCTTATTTTGGCATCCCTTCTAAAATCGTTGGAAACATTTTTAAAACTTTTGGAATCAATATTTCTTTCAGAACAAATTCAAATTTAAACTCCTATCTAGTCAATACAAAAGACATTCTCTCTCCTCAAGACAAATCCGGTGTTTATAAACTTAACTGTAACAATTGTAACTCTTTCTATATCGGACAATCAGGCAGAAAATTTATTGAGCGTCTTAAAGAACACATGAGATATATCAGGCAAGGTCGAGTTACCCTTTCAATTGACACACCTTCATCTTTCGCCAATCATATCATCTCAGAGAATCATGACTTCATTTTAGAAACTAATTTTGAAATTTTACATGTTTGTAAGAAAGGAAGGCTTTTAGATAGTTTAGAGGTTCTTGAAATTTGTAAAGCAACTAGTAATTCTGCTCAAAATTGCCTAAATGATTGTATAGATTTCCCTTTTAAACACTTTTACAACGCCTTTGATTTGAATAACCTTTTTCCTCTCTAATCAACCATCCTTTCATTAATTTTTTACCCACCTTGTACCATTATTATTAGCTCTATTATTTCATACATTTCCATCAAGTTCTTTTGTCCTTCCTTCCATGACAACATCATAACTGTTTTATTGACATCTCAAGAATTTGAAACCTTTTACACAAACTTTATTTATACCATCCTTTTATACATTTTTGGTATGTTATCGTTCTCCTTTTATGTACTTGCTTTATGTATTTTATCTTATAGCTTTATACTCTGACGAAGAAGGGCCAGAGACCTTCGAAACCGGTCAGAATAAAATAAATAACATTTTGAAGGAAGACTGCGTGCAGTTCAATCATTTATGCGTCAATAATACGTCTTTAATACGTTCCCAATACATCTTTCATACATCATTCACATCGCTTGGTGTGGCCGGTGAGTGCATTTTCGCTTGAGTTTTACAGTTGAAGCCTCACTTGAAGCATTGTTCTCAATTGCGTCATTGATACGTCTCTAATACGTTTCCAATTCATATGTGTCACCTACATTGTTTGGAGTAGGTGGTGAGTACATTCTCACTCACTCATGGTTTCACAGGTGAAGCCACGTTGTCAATAATACGTCTCTGATACGTTTCCAGTACATCTTCAATACATCATCTAGATCCCTAAGAGTAGGCGGTGTGTACATTTTCACTCCAGTTTTACAACTAAAGATGTGTTTTCAATAATATTTACGTCATTGATACGTCTTCAATACATTTTTAATACTTATGGTTATATCATATGCATCGTTTGGAGTAGTGCATTTACATTCTATTTTCACAATTGAAGTCATATTTCTGATTGCGTTATTAATACGTCTTTGATACGTTTCCAATAGATCTGTGATACATCGCTCAGATTGCTTGAAGTAGGCGGCAGGTGCATATCCACTCCAGTTTTACAACTAGAACAATGTTCATGTCTGCGTCATTATTACGTCTTCAAGACGTGTCCCATAAATCTGCAACACATTATTTAGATCGCTTAGAGTAAGCGCGGCGAGTGCATTTTCACTCCAGTTTTGCAGTTAAAAGTGCAAGTCTTGAATTAGGTCATCATTACGTCTTAAATACGTTTTCAATACATATGTTGTATTGAAGTCACCCTTTTAAGTAGGTGGAAAGGGAATTTTCACTCCAGTTCCGAAATGGAAGCTGTGCTCTGACTTTTGTCATTATTACGTCTTAAATACGTTTTGAATTCATATGTTATTACGTCATTCACATGTTCAGCTGTCAAATGATTCGTCATGTGTCACGTTTTCTGATGATGTTTGCCCCCGCTCAGTGATGTAAAATACCCGGGTTTTTATATTTAGGGGTAAATACCCCAGTGTAGATACCCGGTGTTTACCCCAAAATCGGGTCCCTGATAGGGTATCTATTTTCATCAATTGTGACGAACAATTGGAGAGAACAACAACAAATAATAATGATTTTTGCTCACAGCAGCAAAATAATAACGAGTGCTTTGGAGGTTATGTTTATAAAGCCTTGGAACTTGGAAAAATAATTGATTCAACCTTCAACCGTCAACACTGTCAACCGAGCTGTCAACAGTGTCAACTTTTCTGTTAAACTTTGTAGGGTGGGTAAATATCGCTCGGGAAAATACCGGGTAAATACCCGATTTATACTTACCTACCTACCCGGTAAATATCCGACTCACATCACTGCCCCCGCTTCTAAACAGCCTTGTACTTCATTTATGTGGAAAAGTTCATTCTTTTTTGAAAAAAATTTTTGTCCAACATTTTCTGAAAAACGGGTCAAAAGCATCGGGGATAACAAATGGGTTGTGCTTAAGCTGACAACGACAGTGATAGTTGACAGTGACAGCTTGACAATGACCGGACAATTTGTGGTGTGAAACAGCATGGCTGCCAAAGCAAGACTGTTGTGACAGCTGACAGTTACGTCAAGTGACATAACCTCACTTTATTTTTAAGATGCTGAAGCCACCCGCATTTGGCGGGCCAAAAATAATCCGGAGGAAAATAATCCAAAGCCGTGAAATCGAGGTATAAGAATGTGAATATTCCGAGTCAAGGCATCATTAAAAGATGTCGCTAGTTATTTAATTCACTCGTGTAAATCCCGCAAAGCTCTACAACATAATTTACTTGCTCCTCATCGTCAATTGAATTACCGTTCCTGCTCGACGTCCGATGAAATGGTGAATTGGTGCATATGGAGTAAAGCACCCGCACTTCAACCAAACCAGTTGTCGCCGTGTCGTACTCCTGCTGCTGAAGCGCTCCGTGCTGCCCGCTCGCCGCCACCATCATCCGATGTTCACGTGTTGTCACCCGGTGTCCCAGCGCAATGGATTAAATTACCCATTGGACTTTCACGTCTATACACCGTTCGCGATCGTTTTGGATGCAATAAAATATTCCGAATTGCTGGGAATCGAGGATATCGCCGGAGATTGACCGTGGTACCTGGACCAATCCTCCTGGGCTGCCGTCCGCTCCCGACTTGTCACGTCCGTTGCCGAGTGCTTCTGCGGGCCTGTTAGCGAAGAGTTTTAGTCCCCTTCGAGGAAGCTAAGTTAGAACCCGTTTATGCTGCGTCGCGACCCTCCTAGAGGCCGAAGCGTCGAAGCCCCAATGATGAGCTCCAGCCCACTTGGAAAATGACTAGTCGATTCCCCCCGGCTGATGTGTCTCAAAGGCCCCCTGGAGAAAGTCGAGTTGGAACCCTTCGGAGTCGTGTTTTGGTCCCCTTGGGGGCACGTTGAGTCGAGAACCCTCCAGGTTGAGTTTTGACCCTCCGAGAGACTGATGAGTTGCTTCCCCCGTTGAGTTGCAACCCGTCTCTAGGATGTCGTGTCAGAGCCCTTGGACGGTGAGTCTTGATCCGCCTCCAGGTGTCGAGTCAGAGCCCTCCGACGACGAGCTCCAGCCCTTTTTCCAGGTCGATGTGCCAAGGCCTTTCCGGTGTTGAGTTTCGACCCTTCTCCAAGTCGTAGAGTTGGGACCCGTTGACGAAGTGTTTCGAACCCCCTCCAGGATGCTGAGTCGCGTTCCCTCGACGGTGAGTTCTAGCCCACCTCGAGGATGTCGAGTTAAAACCCCTAAATGATCCAGGCCCGATAGAAATGAGGTCTCTCGTTTCGGTATCTCGTGTGGCGGAGTGATGACCTCGACGAGCGGGAGGTTAGTCTTGGTGAGTTGGGATAGTTGCTTACGGTTAGGCTTTGTCGGAAAAATGTATGATGGAGCTCACGCGTGCGTTCTGAATCTGCCTGCACGTGCTGGTATCTGCGTTACTGTCTGCCGTCAGGTACAGCCACTTTCAAGCCTCGTCCTTTGTGGGATACCTTCATAGAAAGGTATTCGCGCTCTTGGGCCCTCTGGACTGGGCTTTGTGACTTCGGTACTCAGAGCACCGGACCTAGTGGGTAAGATCTGGAAACTCGCGGGTGAGCTTCTTCTGCGTTTCTGAAGCTCCTAGTTATTCGGAAAATGTAAATTTTGAGAACTACGTGAAAAATCAAGTAATTGGAAAAATAGAATTGCGTTTGTATCGGGGCTCGGACCCTGCCGTAGAGTCGCAATTGTTGATCGGATTGATGGACACCCCCCCCCCCCTCCTTGAAACTAATGATTTTGTTTTAGCGCCACGACAGTTCCGGATATTGCCATCTAGAGCTTGTTACGGGAATGAAGATGTTCTTGTTCGAAACTGATGAATTCATTCCGGTACCCAACGACGTCACCGTTCAGATAGGGACTTTGTAAAAATGAATTGTTATTAGGGCTCGATCAGGAATAGTGTAGACGGCGATTATTTCGCGTTAGGGCAAAGATTATTTCGACGCCTCTCCGCATCGGCTTTTCGGCGAACACCCTGTATAGTCAATTCTCTGCGTTTTGTTTTTCCTGGCTGCGGCCTTCTCCCACAAATTGCTAAACAACAACGAACTAGCGCGTATACGGGGCGTGCTCAAAACGTTCTTTACATTAAATTAGTACCTTGACTTGAGTAATTGTTTCGCGTACACCATCGGTTCGAAAGTTTTTGGAAGGGCGAAATTTGGTTCAACATTTCCGGTTATAGGCACTTTCGATCACGGGAATCTTCCTGAGCGTTGGGGGCAATTCACGGCGAAAACAGGTTCAAAGCCCCCACAAAGGCCAGCCATATCCAATCCCTTCCAAACGGGCAAAAGAGAACCATAGCCCAAAAAGAGCGTTAGCCTTTGAAAAGAGGCTCCACAAAAAGGGGGCCACCGCACACACCGGCCCACAAATCTTAGATTGCATTCGTGGTCGAAGTCACTCTTCTCTTTGCAGTGTCTATGAGCCGGGCCTAACCCTAACATAACCTCTAACACTAACATAAATGTTGGATCTGATTTGATCACAAAAAAAACTTTGAACCGCGAAAACCAGTCAGAATTAAATGTCGGTCAAGGTGTAGAGTCAGGTGTTCGTCGGAGGGTTGGGGTGTTGGGACGTCTGAAATAATTAGGGGAAAGGTATCTCTTCGGGAATAGGTTAGATCTTTTAGATAATTTAGCCTGCGATGTGAAGGTAGGACTAGGTATAGGAGCGAGCCATTATTTAAACATTTTGAATTGTACATAGAAGTCAATAGATTGCTGTTATGTTAAAATTTTATCCTGTGTCTTATTGTGTTCAAACTCATAGTCAGACCTGTCTCAACAATCTCGAGAGCTCTATAATCGAACAACAAGAAGAGAGGCACAACGGGATGTCGTCCTGATACTAGATGATCATCGGCCAAGCGGTCCCAAAAGCGGGAAAAGTGATTTAATTCAAATAAGTTGAATTAAATGTCAGTATAATGGGTTGCCTACCCATTCAGGGGTACAAGACGATAGCTGGGGTCGTTTCAATGCCTAGAAAAATTTGAAACATGTCACTTGATCGTCAGTGTTATGGCGTTTCCCATGCTGCATCCGTTGAACGAAAGTGCACACTTTCTGCTTCCTTTGCCATAGAAACTCGCCACGGAGCTCTGCCATTGGTTTGTGCTGACTTTGAGGGCGGTTCAATGCGCACTTTTGTTCTACCGGTAAAAAAGAGCTCTGCAAAAACCGTCGGCTTTGTTAGGATTCGGTCTAGATGGCACTTGATATGGACGCTATTGACATTTATGTCATAGCGACGTAATAGCCTCCTATACTTGAAAAAGCACCATAAATCACCCTATTGTTACTGCATTTCGCTTTTGGCAGACATTATGGCGGGAACCTTGATTTGAATCGCGTATGGCTGAGTTCACTTGCCGCACTCAGCAAATTTGATTGAAAAATTTGTTCCAAGGCTCCACTGAGTGATTGAAAACTCATATGATGAACTTTGAAAAGGTTATTTCAAACTATTTCGGAAAACGGTGTAAATTTTAAAGATATTGTTCGAAAATCGTAGGAAAAAATATTGGAAATTCGCGCTAGATGCATAGACAATTATATGCATTCAAGAGCCACAATCTTTCACTTTACCACCTTTTTCCTGATTGTTCCTACTTAGTTATAATGCCAGGTCAAAGATCACACGTTTATTTTGCCTTTTATATTATTCACACGCGCTCAGGAAATGAAAGTTAACAGAAAAATATCCCCATACATTCTTGGTGGTACACGGCACGTAGGGGAAGGTTACTTAAAATGGGATACTTAAGGTTTGAACCCTTAGAAATAATAGCTGGATAAAGCAAACCTCATCTAATTATGTCTAATTATTCCTTGCTCTGTTTTATATCATAACCCCAAAGAGTTTTTGGAACGAAAATGTATTTTCCGAAATATAACTACTTTTCCAAGAAATGTGCAAGTATCCCATTTTAGGGAACCCATACGGTAAAACGGGATACCTCATATCCTTAAAATGGGATAGTAATTGAAATTGATAGATTTGACTAGTCTATTAGGAATATGATAACCAGACATCCAAATTCCAAGTTTTTATTATGGAAACTACTAGGTAGGTATAACAGACATATAAAATATGAACATCAACTACCATTTTTAGGTAACAAGACAAAAGCAAAATAAACATTCTTAAATTATGCATAAGACAAGAAGAAAGAAAAAAAAAATCAGACTTCGAGGCAGAAGTCACAAAGAAAATCTTCTCCTTCTTCATCTGCCCTGGCGCAGGCATCATGAACCCACCTTCTGCACCCCACGCATCTGGGATATCCCGTTTTACGGGATGACAAAAATCCCGTTTTACCCGAACACTCATATTTGACATTCGAAATTTTTTTTCACGTAACCCCAAAATAAATCAAAAAAACTTGTTGGTCAAATCAATAGTTCATATCTTGGCTTGAGGTAAATAAATAATGAACATGTTCCCCCTTTCACTTCGCACGCAATTCTTACTAATATGAACCCTTGATATTAGATCAGAAAATCTGAAAACCATAAAACCTACCTGGTACGGCTCGCGCTTCAGCTGTCAACTTGAAAGTACGTTTGACCGTTGCATTAGACTAGAGCTTGAGTTCGGTGAATATTGGGTTAGATGGCGATACTTGGTTTTGTCAGAACCTTTGGTATCCCGTTTTAGCTGAGTATCCCATTTTAAGTAACCTTCCCCTACATAAGTATACTCTTTCGGTACATACCTACCTCTACGTTATAAAAGCGATATAACTGGATCGTTTTGTTTACTATTATTAAAATGTACCCAAGTATTCCAACTTTCACTTGAAAACGAGGAAATTCTCGAGTAGCGCAGTATCGAAGCCATTTTACAGTAGGCACATGCTCATCATCTCGTCGTCAAGTAAAGTAACTTCTTGTGGTGATGCCAATAAGAAGCGATTGTTGCAAAATAGAAACCAATAATAACCTTGAAGATGCGGTGCGGTGGCGTGCACTTCTAGCGCGGTCGTGTTGCAATCGGAAGAACTTTAACCTTCTTCTCGCCGCGAGAGATGCACGAGGAGGAGGAATCTAGAAACTAGATCGTGCTAAATCGCGTCCTAGTCCTACACACACGGCAAGAAGATAATGCGTGAAGGTGCATATGCAAAAAAATTCAAGTAGCTGGATGATGATGGGTTTTGGGCAATTTCCTTTCATTCAAGAGACGCGCACTCGGCACACGGTGACCTTTAAAGATAATCTTCGCATGGAATCTCTGATGCGATGTGATGGTTTAAAGGTGTGCGATAGCAGTCCGCTCGTGTAAACTTGCGAAACGCTAATTAATCCTCAGTTTTGTAAGAATAATCGCGTATGGCATACGACGTAAATTAAGCCGTTACCAATTTCAAATTTGCCGCCTCAAATGGGGTCGAACTTGAAATTTGGCTCTTCACACTCCCTCTGTTTAAGTCGACCGAATTCGCGGCTGAACTCATCCACCAATGAAATGGAAGCAAGACCGCAGTTGACATAAAGCAGCGTTGCCACGTTGTCATTATTTACATGTCTGTCATATCCAACCTCACATTCCTGATTCCTCTTGTTGTGAGAGTTTGTGGTCATATTTGCTGAACGTATTGAGTTGTTTTTTGTGCTAAATTGGAAAAAAAATGGAAGCTGGTCTCGAAGAAGCCAACGACAGAAATCTCCCAGAAGTCGATGCGGACATGGTATAGACAATTTTTACGGAAGAAACGCAGATTTTTTCGCACATGGCGTAAGAAATGTTAAAACTAGCAGGTAAGGCTTTGTGAGTCATGAGCAAGCGGCAAGCGAGCCTCTAGCACCTACCTAATCCCAATCAATAATTCATTCCTTTTTTTGCAGAAGTAGCAAACAAATATATGGAGACGAAGCAATATGGTTTGTACAGGTGAAACGTGATAAAACGTCATGTACTGTCAAAGCCAAAGTAACACCGGAGCACAAAGTCCGAAGTACTCCATAATTCTGTTACAGTCATCATTGAAGAAGATACAGAGGAGGTTGTCTCATGTACCTGTGGAGATTGTGCGGCTAGCTCAGGTAGGGTGCGGTATTATTTTGTTAGCAAACTTCTCACAATTCAAGTTTGACGAAGTGAAGGATATCATTGTTTTGTAGTTTGGTATCAATGAATTTGAATTTAATTGAAATTTATTGTGCAACTTTGTTACAGGAGGCTGTAAGCATAGCGTCGCCCTCCTATATTGGCTACTGAACAAAAGCCAAAATCCATCAGTAACCTCCACAGAGTGCTATTGGAGAAAATCTGCTTTAGCCAAAGTGGGAACTACCCTTAAAGGACAAACACTCCAGGAAATTTTCAAAGTAAAAAGTAGTACCACTAAATCAACAACCTCAGATTTCAAAGATAAAGCCTCGCCACGGAGCTCTGCCATTGGTTTGTGCTGACTTTGAGGGCGGTTCAATGCGCACTTTTGTTCTACCGGTAAAAAAGAGCTCTGCAAAAACCGTCGGCTTTGTTAGGATTCGGTCTAGATGGCACTTGATATGGACGCTATTGACATTTATGTCATAGCGACGTAATAGCCTCCTATACTTGAAAAAGCACCATAAATCACCCTATTGTTACTGCATTTCGCTTTTGGCAGACATTATGGCGGGAACCTTGATTTGAATCGCGTATGGCTGAGTTCACTTGCCGCACTCAGCAAATTTGATTGAAAAATTTGTTCCAAGGCTCCACTGAGTGATTGAAAACTCATATGATGAACTTTGAAAAGGTTATTTCAAACTATTTCGGAAAACGGTGTAAATTTTAAAGATATTGTTCGAAAATCGTAGGAAAAAATATTGGAAATTCGCGCTAGATGCATAGACAATTATATGCATTCAAGAGCCACAATCTTTCACTTTACCACCTTTTTCCTGATTGTTCCTACTTAGTTATAATGCCAGGTCAAAGATCACACGTTTATTTTGCCTTTTATATTATTCACACGCGCTCAGGAAATGAAAGTTAACAGAAAAATATCCCCATACATTCTTCAAATGAAAATGCCCCTTGAAAATGATCCCTTGAAAATGCATGTTTTCGATGACATTATTGTTTATTTGCAGAATGTACCGAACAAATAATCTCGATTTAACTACCATTCTGTCAAAAAAGACAATAAACAAGGTGGCAACAGCGTCGTTCAAATGACGTTTTCTTGTTGCAAAGCTGCCAGATTAATAATGGACTCCCATTTCAAACACCAAAATTGATTGTTCATGCCTCAAAAATGTATTCCATTGTATCCAAAACTATACCACCTAACGTGTTGTTTTGTCGAAGTGATTTTTTTCTAAAGAATATCAAAATATTCATGCAAATCTTGACTGCCTGTCACACAATTTGACAACAAGGCTCCAGCTACGACCATCCCATTGCGCAAACTCAACTTGTCCGCCTACGTCATCAGACGTTGAAATTTAATCGGGGTTATTCCCGCATCGATTTTCAAAAATTTTTTTTTTAAAAGGTGGAGGCTTTTGAGACGAACTATTATCATTCATGTAGCAAACTCACCTTGTAGAACATTTGAAAGCAATAAAAAAAATCGTATAAGACCCTTATTGCCGCCTTTGAATCTGCCGTCAAATTGGCAGCAAATCAGATTTTTTTTATATTTTTGCATTATCACACCTTTTCCAAATCTTACATCAGCATTTGCAGTATTGCTGTTCTTATGTCATGAACAGCAGCATGTTTCGCTTTGATTGAGGCTCATCAGTGTAATGTATTGATTGTAGCGTTATACTTATCAATCGAGGAAAAAGCCATAACTCACAAAAGAGGTTTTTAATAAGTTGTTCAAGCTCTAAAGTTGAATTCCGTCGGTTCATGTAAGTAGGGAATGGCTGCATGATCAACTTTGAAAAATTCCAACCAAGTCCTATCTCTGCCTACTCAATTCAGTTTTGTGCAAAAAATCGAGCTTTGCAATTCAAAGTTCGCTGTATTAGCATATTGCGAGCGCGGAAGCTCTGGAAGAAGTCGTCGAAGACGCGACAGGTTTCTAGTTGGCAGTCATCTGGTGCACGCAGGCATTTGAATGTTTGCTGTTGTGATGTCTGGCGGGACCTATAAGTACCTTGTCTTGACATGTCGTTCTTTTATAAGTAATGAACAGTCGTTGCTGCAAGTTGCACACGTTTTTGCGATGTAAAGCCTGCCGACTACAGCGCTACTTCTTGGGCTCTTGAGCCAGCTGTTGGTGCGCTGGTTAGCGGCGTGACCCACTTTCACTTGTAATACTTCGCTGCGAGACTTGAATGATACAGATCAGCCGCGATAGGTGCCATTTTATCTGCCGAAGGCTTTGTGCAAAATCTAAACTTCCGCCGCCAATACCAAACAAGACCCCTCAAAGCCTTCACCATAAAAAAAAGCCAGCAAAAGCTTTTTTCGAAAAAAAAAACCTATTGCGGTTTGAAGCCGCTGAAAAAGCTTGTTGCATAAGTTTGTTTCTGGTATAGATTTGCTGGAAAAACTATGTAGATATTTGTTTTTCAATAGAGAGTTGAAATAAAAATAAACATAACTTCTCAAAAAGGAGTTGGTGGGCATTGACGGAGTGTTGCATCAGCGGCCATAAACCAGAAATGTCATTGCACACGCATAATGCATACCCAGTCATCATCGTAACATTTTCCCATTCGTTTCTGTTCACCTGCTTCAATAATTATGATTGAGAATGAGAACCCAGAAACGTGACGCCATCCAATACGAATGCCCCAGTTCACATAAAACTGTCATTAATAACATCATCATCGCCGTCATCAGGATTCACATTGAAATTCCTAATTGCCTGCAATAACCAGTTGTTAATTTCCAGCATAGACTGCAGTTTATTAGAAGAACAAAAATGTGCCAATAAATTTCATTGTACCTGCTTCGTTCCTAAAATTCCGAATTTTTTTGTATATAGGTTTCTTCCTGGCTAGCCTTTCTTTCTATTTCAAGAATTATAATAGCCTTCATGGTAACAAAAAGCATCGACACAAAATTGGGTTGATGAGCACTCGTTCTTGACCGGCGCATCCACCATTTGCGATCTTGCTAGAGGTTCGTCGTTTTTCGGCCGTTGAAATCATCAAAGAATTGCACAAAAACAGAACGAGACGGCTCTTGAGCTTCCTCGCAAAATTTTTGTTTCCCGATTATGACAAACTTACAGGATCAATAGATGGCTGAATGAATAGGCTACACATGCAAGATGATGGCTGAAGCAATGTAACGGAAAAGTCTTCTTGTTGGTTTATATTCCGGAATGAAGCTTCTACGATGACAAGGTCAATGACGAATTTCGAAAGATCAGTCTTTTCGTGATATTTTAAGGTAACAACGACTGAAATCGGTCTGTCTGTTATGAAGATACAGAGATTTGAAGAACGGTCAGTATTTCATGATACAGTAACAACAAGGTGACCGCAATATTGGCCAAATAACACGTTATTACTGACAGAGATAGCTTGGAAAGCACAAAATCGATTACTTTTGGTGTAAGCTCGTTGGAAAGCTACAAAAAATTCTAGAAAATCGTGTATTTTTTTGGAAAATTTCAAATTTGACGACGTTGATACCTATAGAACTGTTTTGTAGCTTTTCAACGAGCCTACTTTAAGTTATTCGCTTGTGCGTGCTTTCTCAAGCTATGGCTGTCAGAAATCATGGCTATGGCTGTGCTATTTGACCAATATTATGATCAACGAAGCAGCTGTAGGAAGCACAATATCCGTCCTGTGGATTGGCCAGCACGTTCTTCGGACTGCATTCCTGCCGAACACGTATAGGATAGGCTGCAGCATCAACTTCGTGATAAGAAAAAACAGTCTAATAGCCTGTTCCACCAGCGGATTTAATCACTGTTAGTTAATTGAGATATTTTCTCTGGTGAATATTGGCTTAGTGACCACAGAAAATACAAGTTTCATAAAAGATTATCGAAAAATGTTCAGACCACAAGAGCTTGTATGCATTTTCCGTGGTCATTCAATCAACACTGATCTAGAATCCACCAGAGAAAATGTCTCAATTAGCTAACAATAATCAAATTCGCTGGTGGAACTAAATATTGAACTCTCAATAGTTTTGAAACACATCAAGAGAGGAAAGAGGAATGTCTGGCTCAGCCTCAAATTTTTCAACAAGACGTATTTCACAGCCAGCCAAAGAGGATGAAAGCAATCAGGAAAACTCAAGGTGGATCAAGACGTTATCAAGTTACATTCAAATTTTGGTTGCATTACAATATTCACTTCTGATTTTTTCAACCCTTTTATTGGGTGCTTTTCAAATTGGTTTTCAGTTTATTTAATAGAGAATTGACCAGTTTATCACATGTTAACAAATTTGAAAGCCTCAAATACGCCTTCTTAAAACAAAATTAAAAATATCCATTTCAGTTGGCAGTCAGCACAAACCAATGGCAGAGCTCTGCGGTGAGTTTCCATGGCAACGGAAGCAGAAAGTGTGCACTTTTGTTGAAAGTGTGCAGCAGTATGGGAAACGCCATAACATTGACAATCAAGTGACATGCTCCAAATTTCTCCATAGGAATTTTAATAAAACATCTTTGAAAAATGATTTGAATGCTGCAATTGACAGGCTTAACGAAATGATAAAGTGAGGTTATGTCACTTGACGTAACTGTCAGCTGTCACAACAGTCTCGCTTTGGCAGCCATCTTGTGGCGGGGAAATCAGTCTGAATCGCAAGTACGTCACGCACGTGGCAGAGAGCATCAGTAATATTTGTCCTTGAACTAATGGCAGCCCTGTTGTTTTACAGCACAAATTGTCCTGTCATTGTCAAGCTGTCACTGTCAGCTGTCACTGTCAGCTGTCACTGTCGTTGTCAGCCTAATCACAACTCATTTGTTATTCCCGATGCTTCTGACCAGTTTTCCAGAAAATGGTCAACTAAAAACTTTATCGAGAAAGAATGAACTTTTTCACATACCCCAATGAAGCACAAGGCTATTTAGAAGCGAGAGATAACATAACCAGAAAACGTGACACATGACGTTTCATTTGACGATTTAACATGTGGATGACGTTACAACATGTGTATTAAATACCTATTAAAGACGTAATAATGACAAATTATGGAACATAGCGTCCATTGCGGAACTGGAGTGGAAATTCCCTCATCACCTACTTAAAAGGATGTTAATGACGTATTAACATATAAATTGAAAACGTATTTAAGACGTAATAATGACCCAACCTAGGACACACTTCCAGCTGTAGAATTGGAGTGGAAATGCACTCGTCGCCTACTCTGAGCGATATAAATGATGTGGGTATCAAAGATTTATTAGACACGTATCAAACAAGTATTAATGACGCAAACGTGAACATGACTCCAATTGTTGAACTGGAGACTGGAGTAAATATGCCCTCGCCGCCTATTTCAACCAATCTGAACGATGTATCAGAGATCTGTTGGGAACGTATCAATAAAGACGTATTAATAACGCAATAAGCAATATGACTTCAATTGTGAAAATAGAATGTGAATCCACTACTCCAAACGATGTGAATGTTATTACTATATGTATTAAAAATGTACTGAAGACGTATTCATGACGTAATTATCGAGACCACATCTTCTTTTGTAAAACCGGAGCGGAGTGAGAATGCACTCACCACCTACTCCAAACGATGTGAATCACTCATGGACTTACATATGTATTGAAAAACGTATTGAAGACGTATCAATGACGCAGATCAGAAACATGGCTTCAACTGTGAAACTGGGGTGGAAATACACTCTTCTCCTACTCCAAACAACGTGAATAACATAATAAATACGTACTAAAATCTATTGAAGACGTATAAATGACATATCAAAAACGCAAACGAAACGACAATCATTGTAATGGTACCTACTTTAGTGTCATGATTACAAAAAGTTTGACTAGAATCTCAATCACGTCAGCATTACCACTAATCAACGTCTTTTGAAATCGGGATGGTGGGGAGTTCACGTGCACGCGTACGTGCGAGGTAACGTAACTTTCAACGTGAAAATTGGCGAGTTTGTTATCTGCAATTCATTAGTTACAGGGGAGTTTTCACGTTCTACGTTACGTTACGTCGTACGTTCAATGAAATCGCAAACTCCCTAGTACGTTATCTGTGACGTAAAAATAACGTCGTATGGAGGATGATTGTAAATGACATAAAGTTCATCGACTATATTTTGAACCGTGAATGGTATGTCAAGAAATTTTGTCTTGGTAAATACAAATTCTCAAGTTGTACTAAGATGAGCGAGTAGCAGGCTAGCGACTACTTCTTTGCCAGATAAGAGATGGCATCAACTGTACATGTGACATTTCCCTTTTCCCTAAAACGTCGACCCGGCATTCAGAGAGCTGTCATTCCCCAAAATTTTCAGGGAAATTGACTTATTGAAACATGAAAAAAATATTTGTTTTGGCGGTACAGCTTTCGATACAATCTTGAATTATTGAAGCTCAATTCACAAGCTGTCAATGCTACTTCCCTTTCTCAAGTAATGCATGACTTAGCCAACTCTTGAGTGCAAGCAGGATTTATTACGACTCAATCATCGTGAGCGAAGGCCTTTCGATAACAATTTCTAATCACTAAAGCTCAATCACACGCTCTATTGTGGATCACTAAAGCTCACTTCACACGCTATCATTGCTACTTCTTTCTCTTGAATTGTGCCTGAACCTGGCAACTCTTATAAGTGCAAGCAGGACTTGATACGAGACAATTCATTCCCCTCTCCTTTAAAATTTCGACCCGGCATTCAGAGAGCAGTCATCATCCACAATTTTTCAGGAAAATTGACTTATTGAAACAAAAGAAAATATATTTTATAACGATAAAGCTTTCGATAACAATTTTGAATTACTAAAGCTCCATTCACAAGCTATCAATGCTACTTCCATTTCTCAAGAGTAGTGCCTGACTTAGCAACTCACATGAGTGCAAGCAGGACTTGATACGACTCAATCAATGTGAGCTAAGGCCTTTTGATGCCAATTTCTAATCACTAAAGCTCAATTACACGCTATTATAAATGACAACAGCTCAGTTCACACGCTATCAATGCTACTTTGCTCTCGAGTAGTGCTTGACTCTGGCCAGTCTTATGATTGCAAACAGGACTTTATCCAACTTGTTGCCAGAGAATGCATTTCGATAACGATTTTGATATATCAAAGCTCTGGTCACACTGTCAGTCTTAACCGGCGCATCCACCACTTGTTATACTAGAACAGGTTCGTCGTTTATCGGCTATCGGAGTCTCCAGAATACATTGTTTCCTAGATCATTTTCCAAATCATTCTGAAACATTCTCATAAGATCAAGGCTGAAGGAAAGGAGATTTATTCAGTAAGGATAGAATTTGAATAGAAAATTGGAAATTATCGGAGAGAAGTATGAAATTTCCTCCAGTATGAAAAACCTCAAGAGATCTATAATTTGTTATGCTTGAGTCAAAATTTAGGAGAAAACTAACTGAAGGGGGTATGGCAAAAAAATCGTTTACAATTGATGGGGTCAGCTTGTCCAGTCCACCCTGTACAGAAGGGTTTTTACTTCTATTTGAAGGCCTTTTACACCTTTAAATCTATTTTTATGCAGTCACTGGAGCTTTTGAAGGCTGCCGTGTAGGTTGAAGGCCTGTTGCATCATGACCTCGGTCATTTTCATGATTATACGCCGCAACCACGGGCTTAATTCAAGTGAGCCTCAAGGAACTAATTTCTTTTTTTGAAATCTTGAATGTGTCGCTTGACATTTTTCTAGTCTACACCCCAACCTATGAACTTTAAACCTCTTTGGCCTTTGTCTACACCTTGAAATCAATTCCGCAGCCAAAGCTTCGCTGTTTTCTCTTTTTCTTTACAGATTCTCGAGGCACTCATCATACTGAAATGGAAAAGTACTAAAATATTCGCTCTATAATTAGGTCTTTAACCTACTGATCCCAACCTGACGGAGCTATTGATCTGAATCAGACCTTGACAATGAAAATGCACTCCGATTGAAACCAGAGACTGTGCTTAATCTAAAAATTGGTTTCGCCATCTTTTTGTGTTATTCGAGGTGTTATTATTTTGGAAGAAACAATACGATGGAACAATATAGCTCCGAGCGAGTTGAAAATACAACACCTGAGGTTATTGAAGTAACGGGATATTATTTGTTTTGCCAGAACGCATGCAACTTTATGATAAACAATGTGTGAAGCAGAGCATGTGCTTGAGTAATGTTACAAATTAAAATTTATATGTAAGCATTAGTATCATAGCTGAACCATACTCGCAGTCGACAGCCAATTAGACGAAGTATTGCAAATTTGAATATCGGCGAATAACGCAACAATTATTTCTGTACTGCTGCCTAGTTGGGTCTGGTAGCGGTATGTGCGAGATAATTATTATATGGATATTATTCAACGAGCTATGTCATTAAGTCCTTGAGGTCGTACGTTCTGCAAAAACTCAAGCTGTAATTTTCGTTCTTGTATAATTGACTATAATAAATGAGAAAAGCTGAAAAACACACCTGTTTCAATTGGTACCTCCGACTGATACAGCCAAAAGCTTGAGAAACCAATCCACCTAGTCAAGCTATTATCCATGCAAAAACGCCGGAATGCAACGGTAAAATCAAGTTCCTTTTTGAATTTCCCGCGTAAAAATATATTTTGCCCTAGTTGCAACCCCGATTTATTCCGCAGCTTGTCATGTTTAATCGCGTCCTTGGTGAGTGCTCTTGCTTGTCACCAAATTTGGTTGAAATCCGTCCAATAGCTCTCGAGGGATTCAATGTGAAAGTTCTGACAACTTGTCACTTCTGACAAGCGACAGATTGGCAAGTTAGCCAATAAATGTCAATGGTCATGACCGTCTGGAATGCCACTGAATTTTAAACCGCACACTAGTATAATTTTGAACATTTTTCATGCAATTTCATAAGGGACTTGGACTAGTTGTTATAGTTTCCCGTGAATCATCTGTCATTTTTTTGACATTGACATTTCTGTTTGACAGATCATTGCAAAAATCTGATTTGAAAAAATAATGATTCCTGAACAGCTTGAGCTAATTGCAAAAACTGAACGGATTCTTAAAGTCTATATAAGGACTAATCCAAATACGTCTACAGTATATCGGTATAAATCTACAGGGGTGCCATTTGAGAAAAAATGAGCTGAAGGCTTATTGCAGAAATGAGAAAATGAGAAAATTTTAAAAAAATGGCACTTCGGCCTTGTTTGCAATGATTTTTGGTTCATTTCGGTATCATGACGGCGTAGGTGCATCGAGCTTTCCTGCATCACCCTGTATAGACAACTATAGTACATGCACCTCAAGTGAGATTTTATAGCTACCTGAGAGATTTCGTTTTCAAATTTCCGATTGGGAAATTTTCGCAAAACTCTGCTTTTGGCTGCAATGGCAATCTTTGAGATAGTAGTTCACGACGACTCACAATGTCCACTTTTGAAACACATTTCCTGCTCATTACCGCTACAGATGGACGAAAAAAATACAGGACGTGATGTGTGGCGCTTTTTTCTATTTTATTTGTTGGAAAATGGCTCAGTTTTACGACCTGTTTTTATTTTTTGCTCGATTTTTCATCACTGTACAAATAAAGCAGCTTGTGCCATTGACTTTTTTTTATTTAACTCCATGAAATGTTCACAGTGTGTTACGTAAATTCTTAACTCGAAAAAATTAGCAATAATGAAATTCGAGTGAATCAAGATAAAATCATGGGAAATCAAAAGAATATCAGGGAAAATCGACAAGAATTCCAAGAAAATCGAGATGTGAAAATAAAAAGGAATTCAGGAGAATCAGAAGACCATCAGTGGAAACAAAAAATCAAGCTCGAAATGAAAGATAATCGAGACGAGAGGCAATCAAGGGGAATTGAAAGAAGGTCAATCGAGTTCCAGGGCATCAAGGGGCGAATTAGGGGCAATCAAGAAGAAATCTGGGAAAATCCAGAAGAAGTCAGAAGAAACTCGTGTGAATCAAGGTGAAATCCTGAAAGATCAAGAGGAATTCAGGGGAATCAAAATAAAATCGAGCTCAAAATCAAGGACAATCAAGAAGAAATCTGGGGAGATCTAGATGGAGTCGTAAAAACCTAGAAAAAGTTCGTGTGAATCGAAATCAAATCCGGGGGAATCAGAAGAGAATCAGAGATATTCAAGACAAATTCTGAGGAAACTCAGCGAAAATCAAGGGGAAATCAGAAAATCAACAAAGAAATCGCGCTGGAAATCCAGGGCAATCAAGAAGAAATCCGAGGAAATCTGAAGGAAGGCAGAAGAAATTCAGGTGAATCGAAATGAAATTCGGAAGAATCAAGAGAAAATCAGGGATATTCAAGACAAATTCTGAGGAAACTCGGCGAAAAACAAAATGGAATAAGGAGAAGGAACTCAGCGAGATCATTAGAAAATCATCAAATCAAAAAGATATCGAACTTGGAATTGAGGGAAATCAGTATGAAGTTGGGCGAAATCCGGGGAATCAAAATGAAATCGGGGACAATCAATAAGAAATCTGGTGTAGTCTAGAGAAAGTCAAGACATTGGGGTGAATCAAGATGAAATCAGGAGAAACTAAGAGGATATTAGAGGAAATCTAGGCGGACTCTGGGGTAATCAAGATGGAAAAATAGGAAGGAATCCGGAGAAATCAGAAGGAAATCAGTGGAAACAAGATACCGAGCTTGAAATCAAAGTGAATCAAAAAGCAATTGAGGGAAATCAAAGGGACGTCAGGTCAGGTCAATCAAGATGGAATCAGGGAAAGTCTAGAGAAAGCCAAAGAGAAATTCGTGTTGATCAAGATGAAATCCAGAGAGATCAAGAGAAAAATCAGTAGAATCAAATAGAAATTGAGCTAGAAATCAAGGGCAATCAAGAAATCTAGGGAAATTCAGAGTAAGGCAGAGAACATTCAGGCTAATCAAAATGAAACCCGGAGAAATCGAGAGGAAATCAGGGATATTCAAGATGAATTCTGAGGATTCAGCAAAAATCAAAATGGAAGAGGGGAACACCCAGCGAAATCAATAGAAGATCATAAAATCAAAGAGAGACTCAGCTTGAAATCAAGAGTGATCGAGAAGCAACCAGAGAAAATTAGAAGTCAGGCGAAATTCGGGAAATCAAGATGGAGCCAAAGACAATCAAGAAGAAGTCTGGGGAAATCTAGAGAAAGTCAAAGGAGACTTGGGTAGATCAAGATAATCAGGGGAAATCGAGACGAATTTAGAGGAAATCTAGAAGAACCAAAATTGAAGAACCATAAGGAAATCCAGGAAGGAATCCAGGAAAATCAGAAGAGATCAGTGGAAACAGAAAAATCGATCTTGGAATTGAGGCAAATTAAGAGGCTATCAGGGGAGATCAAAAGGAAGGCAGTGCGAGTTCCGGGGAATCAAGATGAAATCAGAGAAAATCAAGAGGAAATCTGGGGAAGTCTAGTGGGGTTAGAAGAAATTCGTGTGAATCAAAATGAAATTCGTAAATATCAAGAAAACATCAGATGAATCAAATTGTAATTTATTGTAATTGTAATTGTAATTGTAATTTATTTGAATTTAAAAACTTTACATTTAAATTCTGGAGAAGGTTCAGCACAAGCTGTTCTTCCACCTTTCCTGATCAACAAGCGATAACAATAATAAAAGTATTTACACAAAAGACGCAATACAGAAGTCTTTCACAACCACAAATATCACATTTCAGTAAGTCAAATGAACCAAAAACATCATAATAAGTAACGATAAATGGAAAATCTGAAACTCTTCACAAACTATTCCTTTGCTCAAGTAAAGCATTATTCTTCAATTGTTTTTTAAGAATTTGTACTGAAGAGGCCTCCGCAAACAACTTCAAATTTTTATTTACAAAAGTAGGTGCCCAGTATTCAAATGAGCCCTTAACTGCATTAGTTTTATGTTTCGGAATGTGGAAGGCGTCAGCAAAACGGATGTTTACAGAATGTACATCTTGTCGCTGCAGTAACAAACTATGCAGTGTTCCTGGTTCACCCGTTTTTAGCACATTGTATATACTACAGCCATACTGTATCTCAAACCTTGCGTTCATCTTCAGAATACAGTTTGCGTCATAGATAGGTGTAACATGTTCTCTATATCTAACATCAAAGGCGAAACGAAGACATTTATTTTGGAATTTCTGGATTTTGTTTTTATACTCTGCAGTCAGAAAAGTATAATACGCACTACTACAATAATTAAATGGGGACAACAACAAGGCGTCTGCTAGTTTCCACCTCACATCCTGGTCCAAGTATTTTTTAAATTGGTAGACAGATTTTAATTTGAAATTTGCATTACGTAATAAATTATTGACATGTTTGTGAAAACATAAATTTGAATCCAGGACTTCTCCCAGGGACTGGGAAAATAGGAACTGAACTCGAAATCAAGGACAATCAAGAAAAAATCTGGGGAATTTAGGGGAAGGCAGAGGAAATTCAGGTAAATCAGAATGAAATCCGGAGGAATCAAGGGAAAATCAGGGATAGTCGGGACGAACTCTGAGGAAACTCGGCGAAAATGAAGATTAAGATGAAAGAACCCAGCAAAATTGGAAGAAAAACTGGGAATCAAACATGAATTGAGCTTGAGAGATCAAGAGGAAAACAGGCGAGTTCCGGGGAATCAAGATGAAATCAGGGTCAGTCAAGAAGAAATCTGGGGTAGTCTGGTGGAGTCAGAAGAAATTTGTGTGAATCAAAATTGAATCCGGAGAGATCAAGAGGAAACCAGAGGAATAAAAAAGAAATCGATCTTGAAGGGTAGTCTCAAAGATATTTGTGGAAATCTAGAGGAAGGCAGAAGAAATTCGGGTGAATCAAGATGAAATTTGGGGGAATCAAAATGAAATCGGGGATATTCGAGACGAATTCTGAGGAAACTTGGCAAAAATCAAGATGGAATAAAAAGAAAGAATCCAGCGAAATCGAGGGGCAATCAGTAATTCAAAACGAAAACGAAATCGAGGAGATCTCGTTTCGTAAATCAAGATAAAATCAGGGAAAATCGAGAAGATATCAGGTTGAATTGAGAAAAACTCTGAGGAAATCTAGGAGGGATCCAGAGAAATCAGAAGGAAATCACTGAAAAC
The DNA here is from genome assembly GCA_949128115.1 of Anaspis maculata. Classification (NCBI taxonomy): domain Eukaryota; kingdom Metazoa; phylum Arthropoda; class Insecta; order Coleoptera; family Scraptiidae; genus Anaspis; species Anaspis maculata. The sequence goes on along the minus strand of OX421964.1, from coordinate 85,079,599 downwards.
AAAAAATCCAGCTCAAAATCAAGGTATGTCAAGAGGCAACCAGGGGAAAGAAAGTCAGGCAAGTTTAGAGTGATCAAGATGAAATCAAGGGCAATCAAGAAGAAATTTGGGGAAATCTAGATGAGATCAGAAGAAATTCGTGTGAATCGAAATGAAATCCGGAGAGATTAGGAGGAAATCACAGGTATCAAAGAGAAATCGATCTCGAATTCAAGGATAATCTAAAAGATATTTGTGGAAATCTAGAGAAAGGCAGAGGAAATTTGGGTGAATCAAGATGAGGAGATCCAAGATGAGAAAATGTGTTGTATTGTATGAAAGCCGGGGGAATAAAGCGGGAACCAGGGAAAATCGAGAGGAATTCTAAAGAAATCCTGCGAAAATCAAGACGAAACAAGAGGGAGGAATCCAGCGAAATCAAGAGGAAATCAGAATACCAAACAAAAATCAATAAGCTCAAAATCAAGAGAGATCAAGACAAAGTCAGGCGAGATCCGGAAAATTAAGATGGAACCAGGGACAATAGAAAAAAATCTAAGGAAATCTAGGGAGAATCAGAAGAAATTAATGCGGATCAAGATGGAATCCGGAGATATCAAGAGGAATCGTAAAGAAATCTGGAGAAATTCGGCAAAAATCAAGATGAAATGAGAGGAAAGAATCCAGCACAATCAAGAGAAAATCAAATAATCAAAACGAAATCGAGCTCGAAATCATAAGAAATCAAGAAGAAGTTAGGCCCAGATTCGGGGAATCAAGTTGGGATCAGGGGCAATCAGAAAGGAATCTGGGAAAATCTAGAGGAAGTTAGAGGAGATTCGGGTAAATCAAAAAAAATCAAGATAAGGAAGAGGATATCAGCGGAAATCGAGGCCAGTTATGGGAATCCAGGAAAATCAAAAAGGAACCGAGCACGAGAGCACAGGAAATCAAGAGGCAATCAGGGGAAATGAATTGGAGCTCAGACGAGATTTGAGGGATTGAAATATAAACATCGGCAATCAAGAAGAAATCTGGGGAAACAGGAAGTCGGAGAAAATTCTGGTGATCAAGATGAAATCCAGGGAAATCCAGGGAAATCCAGAGGAATCAAGAGGGAATCGAAGAAAATCAAGACGAATTCTGAGGAAAACCGAGGAAACTCAAGACTCAAGATGGTTCAATCCAATTCCGGGTAAAATTAGAGACTGCAAAGAATTTTTTTCACATTTATTGTCCCTGATCGAATCATGCCAAGTAGGCCCAATTTGAAGTCGCTGTAACTCTACCAAAAATGAGCCAAATGAGCTCGTTGTGGTCTTGAGTAGTAGCAAAAGGTTCATTCTTCCCAATCATGTTATTGCTTATGACTTCTTCTACGATTTTTGATGATAAAGAACGGTAACAAAAGTAGGTGCCTTTGGCTGCGTCCACCATCTTTGATTTTGACATTTTGGTCAGTTTACCTCCTGATATTGACGTCTTGTTCAATGTTTCCTGTTGGTACTTGTATCAAAATTGGTCAAAAGCAAAAATTGAGAATTTTAAAGGAAAAAAAGGTGTTTTTTCCGAAGTTTTTCCCTTTTCACTCGGTATTTATTCATTTGAGAAGGTGTCGTCTCGCTGAAGGCACCGAAAGGCACTGAAAGCTGAGCGTCAAACTAAGTTCCATCATATACAGGGTGCATTGAAAACACAGTTCCTGCGTATAGGTACTGGAGAGTACTGAGATTTGAGTGATTGAATACCGCATAGCGAAGGTTACTAAACGGTTTTTCACCGCAACCGATGCGAATAAAAAACAAACAATAAGCCTGACCAATAATTAGTATCAACAATTCATTAACTGTTTTTACAGTTAGTTAAACAGTAGGCTACGTTGCGGCGCCGACGCCGCCTCAGTTTATTTACAAACACGCGATGATGACCGATGAGGATTCATTCAAGTATTGTACGTCGAGTCCTGTTACGTAAAAATACCGTAGCGTAGGCATAGTAATTATCAATACCTGAGCATCAGATGGAATAATAAGCTCCTTTGATTTATACAATATACAAATAACATTATGCTTATTGTGCGATGAGCCCGCGATGATGACTAACAATAAAGAAGCTGTGCGGTCTCGTACAGCGCTATTTTTAGCAATGTTGTCTTGACCCGTAGGCGAAAAAAACAAAAGTTTTTTCAGTTTTTCAGAGTCATGTGTTAAAAATGGAATCATGCTGGGCACTCGTGTGAAATTTGAAAATCCGTGGAGACTTCGATGCTGGATCAGAACACGTCGAGATAGCCTTCAGAGGCTTAAATGTCGCGCGCGATTGTAAATTCTGACCTTTTCCGATTGTTAATAGTTAATCATTTTGATAGGCGGAAAAAATGACTTTTTAATTATCTTATACGCAAGAATATTCCTTTTCAAAAATGCTTGCGCTAATGTGAATTCTTATTACTAGTAATGAATGAGATGACATTTGAAAACATGCGGTGTTAATGGCACGAAGAAAGTTTCGCTATATCTAGGTAAGAAAGTCACAGGTTTAAGTAGGTGCTGCTGGAAACTACAATGTGATGAATTTATAAAAATACTGTGCAAAAACTTACCAGTTTTTCTTTTTTATCCCCAGTCGAATAAATCCAAAAAAATGAATTTCTCCAGCAATGACAGCGTTGGAAATTCTTCGGAACCACACACTGTCATGTAACAAACACCCTCATTTTTTGTGTCTTCGCATTTTCCGTTTCCGATACACAAATTGATTATTCTATCAAATTTTTTGATATCGAATCAAAATATCGGTACCATACGCAAGGCACGTTGTTATTCCTGCTGCGAACCCACGGCTATCGGTCAAGAACTGACAGTTCAAGAAGTCGAGTGCCTCTTACCGGAGCGCGAAAAGCGCATGCGCACCACCAACGTGGGTGAACGTCTTGCGGAAGGCCCTCTCCCATATGCCGAAGACCTCCGCGCGAATTGCAACAGCCGCGGCACAGCTGAGAGCCTCAGGAGATCGCCCAGAGATATATACCGTAAACTCCTGCGCCATCAGCCATGCCATCCATGGCTTTGCGGTGCGCCAAGTATGCAGCTTGAAAAACACGTTTGTTTGTCGAGTAGATGGTGATGGCAAAGAAGAAGAGTGTGTTTTCTTAAGGTTTATTGTCAATGTTTGTTGTTTCAAGAAATCGCAGCAGGGCATCAGCAGGAATTATCCTCTATCCCCTGGCAGAGAGAGCTCTTGTAGTGTGAAGTATACGGTTCACATAAACACAGACGGGTCGTGTCTTGACCGGGCGTTGAAGTCTCCTCGACACCTGATGCTCTGTTTCCATCAGCAGGAATCCATTTTTTGCTTCGGTGATTTTTCTTCCGAGCGCATGCTGTGAATTACGCGAGATCTCAGTTAGGTATTCTAATAGCGGCTATGAAAAAAATAGATTATAAACGAGCGTATCCCTTCTTTAATTAATTGGGTATCTTATTACTATGATTTATAACGGTGTTTGTTGAGATTTTCCATAAGCACGATGCGCTGATAGGGTCGGCGATCCTTGTGTTTTTCTTCTTGGAAACCGAGCAGCAGGAAATGATTTACCTATTGAAACCGGACAGAAGTTGTAGACGTTATGATGATTAATGTTCACGCGTCCTGCCAATCTTATAAATACCTATGGAAATTTCAATGGACGAGAGTTGGCAACCAGTGTCTTGTTGCCACCTTACAATAGCAACTTGATTGAGTTCACTGATCCACTTCTTAAATTATAGACTATAAACTAGAATATATTTTTTTTAATTCATACTCAAGATGAATTTCATGTAACATTTCGGTAACAAGGCATTCTAGGGTGGTATTTGAGCCTCGCTCAATACGAAAATTCCTGTCACCCAGCTCGAAATTTTGACAGGAAAGCTGCAATCGGAAGGGCTGGGGGGAGGTAAAATTAACAATAAATATGCCGGAATTTCTACCTGTTATTCACGGGAGCTCAAATACACCTCATATCGATCCGTCATCGTCATCAGGTTCTTGTAATACCTACCTTATGTACCAAATTGACAAGTCAAATGTCACTGAATCAACGGGAGGGTCTAGCCGGAGGCCTATTGGCCTTTGTTGGTAATCTCCTCATTTTGTTGATTTTCAGTCAATATAGTCTAGGCGCTAGCCCATGGCACGTATGACTTCATATGTCCCCAAAATTTGATTGATGGGCCTTATTCCACACCTACATGACTGTAAATAAAAATTGGTCACATGGTCCAAATCATCGGCATTTGGCCACCATCGGGGCCGCCATCTTGGATTTTCTTTATTTTCGTTAAATGGGCATATCTCCGTAATAGTCCTAGCGGTATAAGCAAAATTCCATAAAAATGGCTCTAATTGTGACAAAAGTGTGAAATTTGGTGTGTGGACTCCTAAAAGCATTTAAAAGGGTTTTAGAAGGGGAGCCAAGAAAAATTTTGATTTTGAATTTTCATTTTTTTGTGACGTCATTTTTTTTATTATTATTTTTATTTTTGAAACTTTTCGAAATTTTTGACTTTTGTTATTATAATATGGTGAGTGACTGCTTAATCCAAAAAACAAAAGGGAAAATTTGAGTAAAACATTTACTGAACTGAAATGATGACGTTTTTTGTAGAAATTAAACTTTTCCATTTTTTTTCGAAAAATATTGTGAATATGTAAAAAAAAAGGAGGCAATTACCTCTCAAAAGAATCCCTACCAGAAGTTCTTCAAGTGTTTCTCCAAATTTCAAGCCGTTTCCAAGATATTTGGAAAAATGTTATTTCTTGCGACTGTTTCTTCGTATTAGATCCTATTACATCAATCACATCACGGGGCTCGGTTTTTTATGAGAATATACTTCGGCGTGATCGGACAGAAGATTCTTTAGTAGTTTATTGTAAGTTGTAATTTTTCCAGTGGCGTAGATCATGGAAATTCGAACCATTTCTACCCTTCCACCGTACATTCTACACCACTCGATTATTTAGAAAATATATGGCATTTTGACATTATGATCATTCAAGATCACTTGGTATGACACTTCTTTTGAAAACTAGATGAGATCGAAGACCAATTTATCAACGGTAAAGTTGGCTGAGCGGCCATCAATGGCGTCGAAGGCATGAATAGGCATGAATGTCATCTCATCCATTTTGTAATTATTGCGATTTGGAACACAAGAGCATACTTACCTATTTATTTGTGAATAGGTTGTAAAATTGTAAATATTTGTATTTTATTTGACAAGATGATCATCTAAAGCCACCTGTTATGACCTTCGGCTTAAAAACTCGGTGAGATCAAAGATCACACGACTTTTTTGCTGCTCAGATCTACTGCCAAACATTGCACATCTTCATCGTTATTATTTCTTATAATGTACATTATACAGGGTGTTTCAGGGATGATAGCGAAAAATTCAACTGTGGGTAGATCTCATAAAACCTATATACCATTTTGCAAAGTTCGGCCTAATGACGAAGATACAGCCCTCCAAAGTTCACTTTTTCCGGATTTCAAAAATTTGTAGCTCAGGAACGTTTCGACAAATTTAGCTTCAACTCAGCAAAAGCTGGTTTGTCACCATTATTCATCAACCTGCCAAATTTGGGAAGAACCTAACCAGTGGTGTAGGAGCTATGAGACTATGAGGGTCAATAATTTAGAAGCACCTGAAGAAAAGTTGACTTAAGGTGACCCCTCATAACTTCTACGGCACTGATTGAATTCTTTGAATTTGGTAGGTTGATGGATAATTATGACAAACCAGCTTATGCTGAATTAAAGCTAAATTTGTCGGAGCGTTCCTAAGTTACAAATTTTTGAAAATCCTAAAAAATGGACTTTGGAGCTCGCTTTGAAGGGCTGTATCTTCGTCATTAGGCCGAACTTTGCAAAATGGTATGTAGGTTTTCGTCATATTTTGACAAGTTCTATCCACAGTCAAATTTTTCGCTTTCATCCCTGAAACTTTTTTACAGTTGATTGCCTCTTTCCACAGACTCATAATAATTGTCCATTTCATCAACAGGGAAGTTGGTTGAGTGACCATCAATAACATCGAAAGAAAGGGTGTTGTCTGAATTTTGCAATCAATGCTGTCCCGAACACAGGTACATACATACCTACTTACTTATTTACTTCTTACTTGTAACAAATGATCGGGAAATACGGGCACATTTCTACTATGCATGGGAATGTGGTTGATTTATTATGGACTTCTGCCTCACAGGTTTATACTCTTTATAGTCGAATTAAGGTCTGTATTTTTATTTCCTGATGTTCTGTTTCACAAATAAGTAGGTAGGTATGTTCGGAATCGCAATAATTACAAAATGGATAAGATGATATTTATGCCTTCGACCCCAATGATGGCCACTCAACACTCAACCAACTTCACTGTTGATGAATAAATAATTATGAGTCTGGGGAGAGGACTATAATGTATCTAAAACAATCATAATGGAGATGATCGAGGAGGTGATGCAAGATGCAATGTTTGGCAGTCGATCTGATCAGCAGAAAAATTGTGGGCTCGAGATCTTCGACCTCATCTTGCTTTTAAAAGAAGTGTCATACCAGGTAATCGTAGATGATCATGATGCCAAAATGTCATATATTTTCTAAATAATCAAGTGGTGTAGAAAGTACGGTGAGAGGGTAGAAATGGTACGAATTTCCGTGATCTACGTCACTGGAAAAATTACACTCTACAATAAACTACCAAGAAATCCTTCGCCTGATCATTCTGAAGTATACTTTCAAGAAAAAAGAACCCTGTGATGTGTTGGATGTGATAGGAGTTGATACGAAGAAACATTCGCAAGAAATAACATTTTCCCAAATATCTCGAAAACGGCTCGGAATTTGGAGAAGCACTTTGGGAACTTCTGATAGAGCTTTTTTTGAGGGATAATTACCCCATATTCACAAAAGTTTTCGAAAAAAATGGAAAAATGTGATTTTTACAAAAACCGTCATCATTTCAATTCAAATAATTTTTTTCGCAAATTCTCTCTTTGGTTTCTAGGATCAGGCAATCACTTACCATAATATAAAAACAAAAGTGAAAATCTCGAAAAGTTGCAAAAATTGAAAAACTAATAAAAAAAATGACGTCACAAAAAATTGAAAAATTAAAATCAAAATTTTTGTTGGCTCTCCTTCTAAAAACCTTTTAAATGCTTTTAGGAGTCCACACACCAAATTTCACACTTTTGTCACAATTAGAGCCATTTTTACGTGTACCGCTAGGACTATAACCCATGGTCCGATTTGATTGTTCTTAGGCTTGTTGCAATCAGTATTGAAAGTACCAACACATTTTGTGATTATATTTATTTTTTATGAAACCAACTGTTTTTGAGACATCTTAATTTTTTTTAACTTATCAGTTTATGGGTGGAGAATTTGATTCCAAGAAAAATGAATAAAATATCGTTTCTTAAGAAGTGAATGTGGTTTGAATTAGAATATTGTGTACTGCACAAAGACTTAATAGAGGAAAAATGGCGTCGCGCGACCACTCATCATGAGCAACTGTCCCTGCGATCACTTTTAGTGAGAGGTATACCCCGCAATAAATATGTTTGTTTAAAAAAAATCATATAATATGAAGGACGGTATTTTCTATCGACTCAATTTTTGTTTCAAAATTTGTTAAAAATATACCTATGTTTATTATAATCCGACTATGTATGATTATGTACAATTACTTCAATAATTGGGATAACGTCGATCTTTGTCGACTTCCCTAGGGGTCTTCAAGCGACCTACACGATTCACCATAGCTACTTGTTGTAGAGCATACTCACTTCAACTAGTTACATGACTTTCGCCGCCAATCTTGGCCGCAGGTCTCCCTTCAGAGCTTTGTAATGTTCACTAAAAACTCAGTTCTTATGCATTTTTTGCCAAAAATGAGCACACTTTGCTTCAACCAATCACCAACAATAAAACATTTGATTCATGATCATAAATTTTGGTGGTTGACTCCACAAACTATCAAGTTTTATGGTACAAAACGTATTGTGCCGCTTCCATCTCCAAATCAGCCGTCATTGGCACTGGACTCGGCAGGAGCCGGAGATAACAAATTGGCAATTTTTTTCGACAAAGAAGTAACTTACCCCCTCTGGGGAGTCATTTTCATATTGAAATGATTTAATGCTACCATACCCACAGTCCCCTGTCGTTTTTGCGACTACTGCCACAAAAGGAAATCCAAGATGGCGGCCAAGCTGGTGGAAACAGTTGACGGTCTTGTTCCCTAAATTTGTAGGCCGAGGGATTTTCGCCAATCACGACTATATTTCTAACATCCCTAATAGTCAAAATGTCAATTTTCATCGTTCCATCTTCAAAATTCTTAGATTTTTCCAACAATAAAATGTCCACAAAAAGAATAATATTTTTGTAAATATCTCTGGAAACAATTTATATTTTTAAAATCGGTTTGCTAAACCTTCTATGGCGTAAAATGGCGAATACGTACGGTAACTTTGATCACTATACCTTTTTTGGTTCATGATTCAACATTTTTTATGTCTTCATCACATTTTACCCCCCCCCCTCCCGCTGCCCAGTCGCGGGTCTCAGATGTTCGCCATCGCGATCCTAGTTCAGCATGATCTAAGGAACAATTTGGCATCAACCACTATAGGCGATTGACCTTATTGGGGAAAATGGCCGTTTCGTCGAGGAAGTTTTAGGGAGTTAATTTTTAGAACTGGTGTAAGTTGCCGTCCGGCAACGGCGGTGGTTACGTCAATTGGTGGCATGTCAAAACTGTCACTTTGCTGTCTTGTGCAGTACGCTACAAGCAAACTTTCGTTCCTGTGAACCCTTGGGACCCCATAGGCTCGTTATTGGGCCCCATGTTGATGACCAGCGTCGTCGCAGACCTTTCTCTAAATCATCCATAGCTTCCGCCCAAGGAAGAGCAACAGACTATGTCACACCCGCACGGAGGGAAACACACAAGCCCGTCGATCAGCCTGCCAGCCAAGAAAAAATCACCTCGGGCTGGCCGTGCAGAGTCAACCACCACCTACTTTTTTCCCTCGCTTTTTTCTAAAGATTTCCTGCTTCGACTTCAGCTGGAGATCCGCATTTTTCATTCTAACAAGCTCGCCGTAGCTACCTCTGTGTTCGCGACGTAAACGTTGTCTTTTTTTATCGCAATAATGTAGTGCATTGCTGGGGGCGTAGTCTTTCAGATGCGCACCTCTGGAGCTAGATCTACAAACCTGTTAAATACGCTAACCATAACATGAAATAAGAGACACAAATGCAAACCTCTTTTTCAGATTATTTCTACTTGTCAAATTTCCATGTCAATATGTGGGTATTACAGGTATCCACTAGTGCCCACCTAGGCTACTAGACGTCGGAGTATGTTTTCTTCGCAAAAACGTCCTCGACGATCAAGTACCGAGCTCTACACCAGGTGGCGTTTTTTAAATGTAAATCGCCTATACTCTAGTCTCAACTTGCACACGGGCCTCAAAAACTGAACATAAGAAAACCCAGTATTATACCGATTTAAAAAACGTCACCGTTCTACGGCGCACCCTGTATACCTAAGCAATGTAGCGTTGTTATGTTTGTGTTTGGTTTCTTATGATACTGACATAATTATTTGGCTGTAAAACAAAATCTTTTGCAAAATTACCCTACTTAATCATAAAATTTACTGTGATTCACTCAAAAAACTCAACTTTTTCAATGTTTCTGAAAAACTCAGCCTTTTCTCGAAGACAGTTTGACTTTACCACAAAAAGTGTGAGGCTAATTTTTGTGCCTTGTTTTATGCATCTTCAATACTGATTAAAACAAGCCTAAGAACAATAAAATCGGACCATGGGTTACGGAGATATGCCTACTCTACGGAAATGAAGAGAATCCATGATGGCGGCTCCGATGGCGGCCAAATGCCGATGATTTGGACCATGTGACCAATTTTTTTTTACATTCATAACTCATATGGGTGTGGAATAAGGCCCAGCAATCAAATTTTGGGGACATATGGAGTCATACGTGCCATGGGCTAGCGCCTAGACTAATATAGGTAATTAGGTACTGCCGGATTTGGTGTCGTTCCTAACTTTTTGTGAATTGTAGAAAGAACATTTATTCTTCCTGAAAAGGCAGAACCATAGCTACTTGGTCTATAGTTCTACCAGAGTAGGTACTAGTTTTACTTCGGAAATTTGAAAATTCCAGGTAGTTCGCATGAGATGAATTGTTTTATTGATTGAACCAGAATTGGCTATCCCACTAATAGCCCAGGCGCCAGGGAGCAAAAATCAGCTCAATAAGGAAATAATTGTTTCCTGGCTGGAAACTTGCTTAAAACGATCTGTGTGGCTTAGGTTTTGACATAATAACTTCCCCTCTTTCGGAAATGTCGGCGTCATGTCGCCATCATCAACAAGAAGTGCACCAGCGTGGTTTTTGCCTAATATCTTGATTTTGGGCCATCTGACAGCAAAAGATGTGAAAAGTAATTTTGAAACCAATGAAATTCCCTACGTAACAGTTTTCAAATGACCTTTCTGCGACCTATGGTTTTTGAGATAGAGCTTCTGGAAGCGGGAGGCATTGTCGTAAAAGCTCCATGGCCACTTGACTAAAAAAACTAAAATGTCGATGTGACAAAAAAATTTCAAAATGAGATTTCTTGAGAATCTTGAATACCATGAATCAACTTCATGCTATAGTTGCGGTGATGGTCTTAAACTCTTCCTCTTGAACCGTTGATTACGAATATAAAAAAGTCAAAAACGTCACATTGTACATATACAGGGTGTACTGAGGGAATCAAATCAGATCAGAGAAATTTTACATATTTCTTCGATTTAGCCTATATGCGACACTCTAAGCACCTAACACGAGTCCAATATCAATATGGATTTGCTCTATAAACTTCACTTAATACACTAAAGAAGTGGTCAGCTCACAGCTTTACTGTGAAATGTCTTAAAGGCTCTCTGAAATCATCAAAATATTGAAAATTCACAGTACCATGGAATGTATATAACAGTATATTATATACCAAAGGACCAAAGTGAATCTTTAATTTGGGGATTTGGACCCAAAGGGCCCTCGAGCAACAAACTTCACCCAAGGGATCAAAAACTCACTTTGGTTCCTTGGTATATAATATATTGTTACATACATTTCTTGCTACTGTAAATTTTGATGATTTCAGAGGGCCTTCTAAACATTTTACACGGAGGCTGTTAGCTGCCCACTTCTTAGGTGTGTCAAGTGAAGCTTACATAGCAAATGCATATTGATATTGGACTCGTGATAAGTGCTCAAAGTTTTGCATAGGCTAAATCGAAGAAATATGTCAAATTTTTCTGTTCTGATTTGATTCCCGTAGTACACCCTGTATATGTACAATGTGACGTTTCTGACTTTTCAATATTTGTAATCTACGGTTCAAGAAGAAGAGTTTAAGACCATCACCGCAACTATAGCATGAAGAATTCTCGAGTAATAGTCCGGATGCTAGTTGCATAAAATGGAATGAACCTTGCATTTTTTGATGAGAAGATGCCACTCGGTGAAAATGTTCTTTGCATCATACTCTTCCGATCCAGAAAGGTAGCCATCAGGGCCATCCATGTCGGCAGCGTATACAGGGTGAAACAGAAAAAAAAAGTTGAAAAAATATATTTGAATAACCGAAGCATGTGGAGACGTCCAATTTACCACATACATCAACTGTTTTATGCTCATGAAGGCACAGTAAACCGTTCTTGATTACCTTGAACCATCTTTGAAATATAGGGGAAATACAGAAAAAAAAACAAAAACACTCTTTTTTCCATAAATAAGTGATTCTTAGAGATATTGACACAATACTTGGCATTTGTACTAAAAGTAATGTGAGAAATGATATGAGTTGGGTAACCAATTCCTAAGCCAACTATTTCCAGAAATACGATTGTCAACTTTTTTTTCCTCTTGAGCACCATCTTGAATCTGCCCTGTGAGGCATCGTTGAAAAAGTGATCGGCTATTATAATAATGGTAGCATGGAATCATTGCATCGCAAAAACAACCTCCTCATCATATTGTGACCTCTTCGGCGGGAAAGAATTGCCATTCACGTATTTTCTGGCTCTTCCAAGCTTTAGTGCTCATGATGGCATTTGCAACATCTGAAATGATGAAATATGTTACGCATTATGAACCGTGATGTACTTTGAGGTAGCCCCCAAGTTTTGCAATCATCAATTGAAAGGTTTGTTCTCAAAAGCTGTTTGAACAAAATTTGTTTAATTTTTTTATGGAAAATTCAAAATATTGTATCTTCCACCCTTATTTGATCCCTCGTTGAGGAAAGCCTGAAACCGAAAGTCTCCAAAATTTTCATGCTAATGGTTCACTGAGAACTGCTCTTCAATGTGTAGTTGTCAAAATCTGCATAGTTGCGTTCAGATTCTAGACAGAGAGCGACAAAGAAGTTCATGCAGTGGAAAAAGACACAGCTTTCAATGCAACGGAAAAATCCTGGAAATGTCCCTTTTAGATAGGCTTCCCGCAATACACAGGTTCTGTGAGACTCTCAAGCGTGGGTAAAAGGCTTGAAACATTACTAACTTAAGGCTCTAACAGTGTACCAAATTGCACATTTATGTTATGAAAAGCAAGGTCTCCAGGCTGCTTTCAGTCTAGCTCTGGACTAGTTTTTTCTCGACTGTAATTTATGTCTTTTTTTACTGCATGAACTTCTTTGTCGCTCTTTGTCTGAAATCTGAACGCCACTATGCAATTTTTGACAACTAAACATTGAAGAGCACTTCCCACTGAACCATTATCATGAAAAATTCGGAGACTTTTGGTTTCAGGCTATCCTCAGTGAGGGATCAAGTGAGGGTGAGAGACCCAATATTTTGTATTTTTCATAAAAAAAACGACACAAATTTTGTTCAAACAGCTTTTAAGAACAAACCTCTCAATTGATGACGGTGAAACTTGGTAGGTTACCTCAAAGTACATCGAGGTTCATAATGCGTAATATATTTTACCATTCCAAGTGTTGCAAATGCCATCATGAGCACTAAAGCTTTGAAGAGCCAAAAAATACGTGAATGACAATTCTTTTTCGCCGAAGAGGTCACTAAATTATGATGAGGAGGTTGTTTTTGCGATGCAATGATTCCATGTTACCATTATTATAATAACCAATCACTTTTTCAACGATGCCTCACAGGGCAGATTCAAGATGGTGCTCAAGAGGAAAAAAAAGTTGACAATCGTATTTCTGGAAATAGTTGGCTTAGAAATTGGCTACCCAGCTCATATTATTTCTAACATTACTGTTGGTAGAAATACCAAGTATTGTGTCAATATCTCGAAGAATCACTTATTTATGGAAAAAAGAGTCGTTTGGTTTTTTTCTCTGGTTTTCCCCTATATTTCAAAGACGGTTCAAGGTAATCAAGAACAGTTTGTTGCGACTTCATAAGCATAAAATAGTTATTGTATGTTGTGAGTGACACGTCTCCACATGTTTGGGTCAATTAAATATAATTTTTCAACTTTTTTTTCTGTATCACCCTGTATACGCCGCCGGCATGGATGGCGCTGATGGCTACCTTTCTGGATCGGAAGCGTACGATGCAAAGAACATTTCCACCGAGTGGCAAATTCTCATCAAAAAATGCAAGGTACTTTCAACTAGCATCCGGACTATAATCTCATTTTGAAGTTTTTTTTGTCACATCGACATTTTAGTTTTTCGAGTCAAGTGGCCATGGAGCTTTCACGAAAATGACTCTCGCTTCCAGAAGTTCTATCTCAAAGACCATAGGTCGCAAAAAATTTATCAAAAAACCAAACTGTAGGGAATTTCATAAGCCTCAAAATGACTCTTACATCTTTTGCTGTCAGATGACCCAAAATTAAGATATTCGGCAAAAACCACGCTGGTGCACTTCTTGTTGATGATGGCGACATGACGCCGACATTTCCGAAAGGGGGGAAACTAGTATGTCAAAACTTAAGCTACACAGATCGTTTTAAGTTAGTTTCCAGCCAGGAAACAATTATTTCCTTATTGTTTTCCCTGGCGCCTGGGCTATAAGGCCAAGGCCACGACAACTTCAGATTTGGTGGAATCTGGCTGGAAAAGATGTCGAAAAAACCACCGCACTCTCCCTCCAGGTCTGCCGGAGAAAATAAAAAACAGCACATTGCATGAGGTCCTCCCATAGCTTGAGCCATAGCTTGACCACTTGACCAAGAAGAAGCTGATGGGATTATTGTTATTGTATATTGTGAAGTGAATGCGGAATGAGCATCAAAATTGTTCATGCGAGGCTCAACGAATGTTATTGCCTTATTAACACATTTTAACGCCGACACGCTGTTAAATGGATTGATTGTGTTCTGACCGATGCTAGTTATTCAGGCTCGTAAAATTTTTGGAGAATAATAGACGAACACGGCGGCCTTAAACCATATCCCTGATGAATTGTGAACTTCCTGGCTTCCTGCTAAAAGCGGGATCATGCTATTTCTGTGCTCTATGGCCCTACTGGGGAGTTTTTTTTCTTTCGATTCTGCCCCTGGAGGTCAAGAGGTAATTTTTTTTTGTAAACCCTTGGGGTCGATTATTTTTTGTATTATTTGCAATCGCAATTTTGCAATAAGTTGCAAGGACAGGATGTACTTACTCAAACACTAAACCTCCTATCACTGTTACAGTGCGTAGGAAGATCTAGTGTGATCAAATGAATTCCTAATTCAAGCAGGCTGTGCTCTATACCAGCCAAATGCAGCTTCGCACCATCATCGCACCCCTGAATTTGTCTAGGCCACAGCCTACCTAAATTAAGAGCTGAGTTGATCACATGTTAAATTATATTGTTACGAGCGGCGATCCCGTGCATTCGGGTGAACACGCGATCTTTCTGGATTCTTCCATCCATCATGTAGCGGTGTAGATACAAGAGCGGTTCTCTGGACGTTTCCAGATATATACGCGATGGCTTGGCATTGGGTACCTTCAACGCTTGATCAAGGTACATCTGTCCATTTTGGCGGAAGTGCAAACATTCCGGAGCACACGCACAGGTGTCCTCAAGTAGAAATGAGTTTTACAAAATTGTCACCAAAAACTGTTGATGGGACCTTGTAATAGAGGTTCTGGGGAGCACAGAAATGTATCTAACAAAATCGTAGCTGATCCCGAACGGCAATTATTCAATTTTTAAGATTATTAGTTGAAAATGTCGTAATAAAAATTTGGCTTCGGGTTTTTTCAAATTTTTAGAATAACTAAGATTGTCTAAACGGTTAATTTTGCATCTCTACCAATATCTAAAAAAATCTCTGTGGATAGATTCATACCCTTCTGTTCTAATAAGAGTCCAAGACCTCCATTGTTGAGGAACTTCAACAAGTTTTTGAGATGACATGAATTTCCAAAGCTTCTGATAACACCCTTGTCCCAAAACACTTTTATAATATATTCATGCCCTCTTCGTAAGGTCCAGCTATAACCTCTTTGCAGTGCTGAAACACTTTTCAACAATTTTGTTCATTGTTTTGAAGCCAGACACAAACGGAATCACGCAAAGTACTCCCACATTTTTTACGGATCATTGCGACTGTCGCTTTCCTTTGAAAGTTTCCGACAGGAGTTCTCTTCAAAAATCTTATGTTGGTAACTTTTGGCGACCAAGTTTAGTTCCTTGGGCCACAGCAAACTTCATCACACCCAAGTATCGGCACAAGACCATTCCAAAATAAATGGTTCACAAACTCTTAATGGAGATGCTTCGAAAAGAGGGGTAATTATGCTGTGACAATCTTTCGCAAAGTTCTTTTTTTTTTCCTGCAGAGCAAAATTTTCAATCAATGCGCCTCAAATCTCCGAAAGTCTTCATACTCGTAACCATCTCTTTCTGTTTATTTTCTTCACAAACCTTATTCAACGTAATTTCATCGAATTTTCCTCGTAAGTCTTTTAGAGTGATGAAGCAGTACAGACATGGAAGTAGCCGTAGTTGTTTGCGGTCATTGATCAAAAGAAGTTGAAATTCCTGAACAAATTTTGAAGTAATTGCATTGATATTGGTCATTTCAAACATCAACTTGATTTTAATTGGTCTAGAAGATGCGGAAATAATTTTAGAGAAAGAGGAAAAAAAATTACACAGGCAGCAAAAAAGTCGTTACATAGATTGACGATCGATTGAAAAAAAGGGAGGAATCATCCAGTTTCAATAGGCTTATGAATGGTTTGCATTGTACCCCAGGTGAAAAAAACCTATATGAAAATATCGAGTTGATGTTTCAAATGACCAACATCAATGGACTTGGGTTTAAATTTGTTTCGGATATTGAACTTATTCTCTTGATCAATGACCAGCGAATGACTACACGGCAACCATCCCCGTACTGCTTTATCACTCTAAAAGACTTACGAGGGAAATTCGATAAAATGACGTTGAAATGAGGTTTGTGAAGAAAACAGAAAAAAAATGGTTACGAGTATGGAGACTTATGAAGATTTGAAAGCGCATTAATGAGAAATTTTGCTCTGAAGAAAGAAAGAAGTTTTCAAAAGAGTGTCACAAGCTCAATCAACCCCCCCTTTTTTCGAAAAAGACTTTGCATCATTCCAGAGTTGCATCTTTTCAAGGGTTAGTGAACCATTTGTTTTGGAATGATCTTGTGCTGATACTTTGGCGTGATGAAGTTTTGCTGTTGGCCCAAGAAGTTGAACTTAGTGGCCAAAAGTTACCACGACGAGATATTCAGAAGGAACACCTGCCGAAAACTTCCAAAGGAGAGCGGTAAAGGTCTTAGGTCTTAACTTCCAAAGGTCTTACTGATCCGGAAAACGTAGAAAATGTGGGAGTACTTTGAGTGATTCCGTTTGTGTCTGGCTTCAAAACGATGAACAAAATTGTTGAAAAGTGTTTCAGCACTGCAAAGGTTGTAGCTGGACCTTATGAAGAGGGCATAAATACATGATAAAAGTGTTTTGGGACAAGGGTGTTATCAGAAGCTTCGGAAATTCATGTCATCTCCAAAACTTGTTGAAGTTCCTCAACAATGGAGGTCGTGGACTCTTTATTAGAACAGAAGGGTATGAATCTATCCACAGAGATTTTTTCAGATATTGGGAGAGATGCAAAATTGACCGTTTAGACAATCTTAGTTATTCTAAAAATTTGAAAAAACCCGAAGCCAAATTTTTATTACGACATTTTCAACTAATAATCTTAAAAATTGAATAATTGCCGTTCGGGATCAGCTACGATTTTGTTAGATACATTTCTGTGCTCCCCAGAACCTCTATTACAAGGTCCCATCAACAGTTTTTGGTGACAATTTTGTAAAACTCATTTCTACTTGAGGACACCTGTGCACGGGTAACACGCGGAAGGTGTGTGATTATTCAAAAGTCGTCTAGAAAATCGTATGCCGGGCCACTATGGAAATTGCTGGAGGATGATGGAAAGTTCGGGGACGCTATTCGGAGGCCTATACAGGGTGATTCAAAAATGGCGCATTCCTTTCGGGCACGTTATAATAGACGTTGACAGAGCATGGGAAAAATAATTAAAAAAATTAATCGGCTCCGATTTGCAAGTTATTAACAAAAACAAATCTGTCCAATCTGGCAGCATCGCATTAGTACCTACCTGGCACCTTTAGATCAGAGAGCATTATTGTATTATTAGGATTGTTACCCTGGAAACTCTTTAGAACCTGCCAGACGCCAGACCATACCAAACATACTTGCCAAATGTATTTTCACGGCACTTTTGAGGTGAAAGACGAATTTTGAAATTTGAAAATACGACTCAAATCTCAGTTGCAAGAGAAATTTTCAATTGGGAACTACTAACGACATGTGACTCTTCGCAAGTAACAATGCTTTGCTTTGAAATCATGCAAATTGAAGAACTTAAATTCTCAACTTCACCTCTTCATAACTTGAAGGATAAATGAGCCAATTTTTTTTTTACTATTTTTCTCCGTGCTCCCCCAACGTCTCCCACAACGTTCACGGGAGGAAATGCGCCATTTTTGAATCATCTTGTATAAGGCATCAACCGTCAGCTCACAGGCAGTATTGAATTGGAATGCGAAGTGGTAGCGAGCGGATAAAAGCGAAGTACCTGCGACATATTTCCAAGTAGATAATTGTTGGCGTGTATTTATTGTAGTACGCAGTAATAAACAGTGTGTGTTTTGGAACGATCGTCTCAATTATTTTCGAACCCGTATGTGAAATATGTAACAATATTGATATAATCATAGAGTACAAGCATAGTATTCTGCTCGCGGGTGACGGCTATTATCTACTCGCATTCGGATGCTTCACGACACTCGCTAAGACTCGTGTCGGCAAACTGCGTCCTCATAAGTAAGAACTGTAAGAAGCAATCATTACCCGCTTGTTGAATAATATACTACTATTAATACCTATCATTAACTTCTTATTCCATGTTGGAGGACTTGCAGGACTTAGAGGCTATGGAGCAGCCCGTATCTTATCTGCCATTGAACATTGATAGATTTGGAGAAAATAGTAAGGACCCTCGTAAGGACCGTATTTCTATCTCGCTATCAAGTTCAAAACCACATTCGCTATCCATTTATATTTGAGAGTTCAAAATTACATATTACTAGCAAATCTAGCCACCCGATTGTGATATGTATTTTTAAAAACTGAATTATGAACGGATAGCCCCTGCATGGAGGGCTTCTAGCTTAAAAGCGAGATATGAATATCCGGCCCTAGGATTAAAAAAAATAATCAGAGCTTTTTACTTGTAATGCTTTATTATAGGCAACCCATTATACACGTCTGCTTGCGCGACAGTCTACGTAGGAACTTCACTTCCTAATTTTACCACTCTTCTCCACTAGTTATTTATTTCTTCGGTTATTTCGAACACTATCTTAATTTATTATCGTTTATCATTGATTGTGTATGGGTAGATTTTTTTTAAAATAATATAATAAGTAATTATTGCAAGCCTTGCGCTCAGTTACACTAATTAAATTAAGTAGGTAAAATTAAGTAGGTAAAGTACTTACATAGGTAGGTCCTATAGAGTTACGGTGGATTTCATCAAAATGAATTATTAGGTACTTACCTCGGTACTTACACGTTGATAAATTGATTTTGCTTTGATCTGACCAATGTGCTAGTTGTTGTGCACAAAAAGAAATCTGTACAATATTGTAAAAATAAATCACTATTTCTTCGATTCATCGATCCTTCGTTCTGTTTTGGTGAAAGTGGGAATTTTGTCGCCAACTTACTGGAACTGGCCAAACTAGGTAGATATTCACCTAAATCTTGTCTATGAGAATTAGGTGTTATCTAAGCTTACACAATGATGGAACCCGAGGAAATAGAGCTAAATTTTATCTCGTGCGGTAATTATGCCTGTTTTCATAAATTATTTTTTTTTTACCTACTCCTCGACCTACTCCTTTCCTTCTTGACATCTTTATTGGCATAGGAGGTTTATGCTCGGGTTTATGCCTGTTCTCTAGGGTGAGTAGGTATAATCCGAGGTATAATCGTAACTTGCAGCCCCACCAAGCTCTTTGAAATTTGGCCATCATAAATTTGAATAAAACTTGAACTGAACCCCAATTCAAATAATAAATAAATTCGACAATTGAATTTAATTAAACTGTGTGAAACTGAGGGTGAAGTATAAGCACAAGACGCCGACAATATTCGACCATATTTCTGTTCCTATTGGTTAAATAAATTTGAGCAAAAACATACCTAATAATCTTAAAGTGGAAACTTACCCCAAAATCAGGTAGGTAATACTACCTATACCTATTAGCGTATCACTTTTGCCAACTTCATGCTCCATATAAACACTGGCGGCTCCACGGGGGGTACGACGGTACGGCCGTACCCCCTGTCGCAAATCAGGGGCGCCAGACGTCAAGCTTATAATTAAAAAAAATCCACAAGTAGTACCGATGGATTACTCTTTGTAAAAAATTATTAATGTGATAAAAACTCACCAATGAAATGGATAATGTTACCTGTGGAAATTCGCTTTGGGCGTCGCGCGATAAAATCTTGGAACTACTCTCATAACATCTGTGGAGGTGGAAAGAACTTCTACTCACGACCACAATAATAATTGTTCATTACTGACTTTTGAAAAAGTTGAAAAATGAACCATTACGAACTATCGGCTCGCGGCGCGCTCTGCAGCTACCTTGGCTCTTGTTTGTAATGAGCCTCTTTCCGTCTCGGTATGTAATGTACTATTACTCACAACCATTATGGTAATTGATTCATTACATACTATGTAGGAGGGCGGGAAATGACTCATTACCTACTTCGCAGGAAAAAGAAGAAGTGGTAGCTTCAGAAGATATATTCCAGAATAATGCATCCAACCAAACAATGAGTTGGTACGGTATGAGCCAAGTTTCAGAAAAATTGATTCGCCGATCTGAAAGTTATGAGAAAAAAAATTCTAATCTGCTAAGGGCTTACAGCCTCCAGCCAGAACCAAAAGTTAGTCTACGATGACTGAAGACTGACTAAATACTCTGTTGGTAATTGCAGAAGAGGCAGATAGGTGTAAATCCATAAAAATCAAAAATTGCATCGTGAAGTTTAGTTTTGTAGAATAGATACGTAGAGAAGAGTTCATTTATACTATTAAAACCAATAGTTGTTGTCATGATCGTTTTCCTTTGAAAACTGCTTCTGAATCAACTATATAATATAGGGAGTTCGAGTGAAGTCATAGAGAGAAGCAGGGGCGTACCCACGGGGGGGATGGAGGGGTTAAATGCCCCCCCCCTAAAGCTTCGACTAATATCCCCTGGCGAAATTTTTGAAGAGCTGGCTGAGCTAAGGCTCCAAGGTGGCTCTATATTATCATTTGATTGATTGACTGATTGATTGCTTGGGGGGGGGGCTATCCATAAGTCGGGGTACGCCACTGGAGAGAAGCATTGGGCTTATTTTGATCGTAGCCCTCATCTTAAGGGCGCCTGGTCGGTGAACCGTACCCCCTGTTCGAAAATGCTGGAGCCGCCAGTGCATATAAAGTCAATATAGTGTTTGATGAAAGTAGGTACGAAAAGGGATCAAAACAAGTGAATATGCCCCCACGGCGTGTGAGCGCAATAGCGCATTTTCTTTCGGGTGGATCCGCATAGTGATACTCGTACTTATAGAAGTTCTCCTGAAATCGGTTGATTCGTGGGGAAGTCGATTAATATGGCGGGCCGAGAGGATATAGCAAATCGTAAAACCAATCTTACAATTATTATTATAACAGATGAATTAGACGAGACACGAGACACGAGACACGAGTAGATATGTCCTAAATTTCTTCAGGATCGCTTCACTAACTAAAAAGTTTGATATGGCGGTTACCCTGCCGGGCATAGATAGCCTATCCATCTAGGCAATAAGGGTCTAACTTCATTCTTCGTGGAGGAACTCACCTTCAAAAATTTGTACACGGGCGTATAGACAGACAGACAAATTGGCAACAATAGAACACATTCTTTGAAAATGCGCTAGAAAGTATAGAGGTGAAGAAAAATCCAAAAAATGTGCTGAAAAAATTGCAGAAAAGCAAATCAAAGGACGGGAAGATTGAAGTGGAGTTAGGGAGCAGAGTTGGATGGGAAGTGTGAGAAAATGTAAAAAATTTCTGGACAGATTTTTTATTTTGCTTATGCATCACAAGGCAAACGGTATAAAATCTACCTAATAATAATAATTTATACATATCACCCACTTACCCTATACTGGGAAAAAATTTGTCAAACAAAAAACAACAAATGAGTAGGTATCTAATATCACAACAAAAAAAAACCAATAATTAATAAGGTACATATGACTTAAAACAAAATGGTAACATTCCCGCTTATTTTACCTAACGCCTTAACCTAAGCCTAGCTCAATTTCTAATGGTGCGTTGACATCAAACTTCAAACTCATTCAAGTCTTTCAGTTCAAATTTATCGCATCGAGCATTCTTATCGATCCACTAATGGACGACGTCTGTCGATTTGCATCACGCAAATCCATGCTCCCAACTTTTGATAATATTTATAAACATGTACATAATCTTTTAACTAGGTAATTCTTCCTCACAAAAAGGGGATCAGGAGACTTAAAATTTGAACTTGCAATATTATACATTTCCATCAAGTGCTTGAAAGAGTGTTGTCTTCTTAGTCTTCTATGCTGCTCAGGGGGCTTTTTCTCGCAGTGAAGTAGTCATTCCTGAAGATCTTGTTGAGATGTCCACCGATGTGCATCCTTATCCATACTGGCGGGATGCTGAAGAAGAAATACTGAAACAAATTTTTTTTCCAGTTATTGGTAACTAGCTTACTATGTTTTTTTTTCTTTTGTCAATCAATTAAAAGTATTCCAAAAAATTGAAGCAGAAGAGAATTGAACCAAGTATAGACAATACAAATAGAGAAGACCATAATTATGTTATCACCACCGTCGTCATGGATATTGGGGCATCAAAAATCAGCCAACCTTTTTTTGAATGATGGACTCGCCTAGTCCTTACGCAACCGTAAAAATCCGTGACGACATATGGTCTTTTCTATTTGTATTGTCTATAGTTATGTCATGTCATGTCATGTCCCAAAAGTCTTCATATCCTTGTTCGCGATTTCAAAATTCTGGACGCCGCGCGCCGCCAAAGTATAGAAGAACGTCAATCACGAAGTGTCACTACTTGTCAAACATTTCTATTCAGCAGCTAGAATTTTCAATTTCTGTGCAATTATTAGGGTAAAGTAGATAAAATAGCATAATATTATCAGGCCGTACCAGACGATCACAAATCTGTTACAAGATTTATTAACAAAATGTATCACAATTTTGGTACCAAATATCTTACATTGTGATGGACCACCTGACCTGCAATCGGCCAGAAACTTTATGTCACATTTTTGACAAGACGTCACTTTGCTGTATGAAACGGTCATAAATATTTTTCCGTAACAGAAAAACGTCTAATACGGCCTTTAATGAAACTCGCACAATAACATAGGTACTAATATGGAACGAACCTGAATTCCATGGGCCCAGTACCCAGTCGAATGGTCCATTTTACCCAGAGTGCTGACGGCATATTTGGCATAAGTGACTGGATCCGGTACAAACGTGCTGGTTTCCCTTATTCTTTTACTGAACTGGTTCATTTTCGTATTGATGAACATCGGAGACAGATGCTGGATCGTAATTCCGTGATGCGAATATTCGTAACGCAGGGCGGCCGTGAAGCTTTTGATGTAAGCCTGGGTAAAAGAAAAGACAGTTATTAAAAATTATTAAGGCGAATCCGATAAGATATAATGGGATAATATATTCATTGAAGAGCGTTTACAGGTGAAAGCCCTGATAATGATAAGCCTCTTTGTGTCTATTCTTTCTTTTCAGTTTTCAGAACTCTGACTAACCCTCTTCAGTCTTCTCAATGGATGGTTTGGAGCCTTTATATCTTCCTGTGGTTTTCGGAACGCTTGTGAGTCCCATTGTGTCTTCTTGTACTGTAGGACCCTTCCTGGCTTCTTTCTGTCTTCCATGTCTTGTTTGGAGCCCTGATTAGCTTCCACGCACCTATCTTCTCGTGGATTTCTGTATTTCACAATACCTCCTTGTGCCTTCTTGAGGTAATCAGAACCCTCCTAGGCCACTGTGCCATGTGCTACGTCGCGTTTTTCTCAGGTTATATTGGTGCGCGTAGCCTTCGCTAGGAATACTTGGGTTTATGTTGGTGTTGTTCTCATGATAATCCCCTCGACAAGACACCTGCACCACGCGGCCGAAATTCAGAAACGCTGAAGAATATTCTGTGACCTTGCTTACGGCCGTCCTGATTGCATATTGTAATGTTTTCTTTGGTAGATGGGCGTCCTATATTTGCCATGGTTTCCACTGATATAGACTCCGATGGGTGTGTCTATGGTACGATTGTACCGGCCAACGGAATTTGCTTGTGGATGATAAGGCGCAGTGAACCAAATCTTGTTGACTTGATACTTATCGCGTAAATCACGGAACTCACAGATCTGTAACATCGACGAGATAGCGGAAGCCTTTTTGAACTTTTTAGCAGTGATCCCATATTGTTAATGGCAATCAATCACTTGCCAGTGGAACCGGACAGTTTATCCATCTCCCATTAGCCCCGCCGCTGCTTGATTTGTGGCCTTTTTTGGGATTAACAGACCTCGCAATTTCTCAGGTGCTGAGCCATGTTACTTCGCATCTTCGGCCAATAGGAAACCGAAGTGCGTGTTAGTGTCTCGTCGTGGGCAGCTCTGAGAACGGATTCCCGCTGTTCCCTCGGCACAAGGCATTCACACTCGGGGACGTCGCCACCGATCGACAGTTTTGTCGGAAAGCGAATCCATTGAATCCATCCATTGGGGAAGTTCTTTGGTTCCTCGAGGACTTTCTCGCGTAGACAAATATAAAACAGATCCTGAACTTCATCCTGAGATTCATCCGGCGGAACTTCAACCTCAACTTCATCCACTACTGGAACACAGCGTGACAGTGCATCCGGCGCAACGTTCAACTTTCCCTTTCTGTGGCTCCAATACCATGTCAAATTGTGACAGACGCACGCCACACCTAGCAAGTCTGCCAGTAGGATCTTTGACTCTGAAGAGTCACAACAGAGAGTGGTGATTCGTTATCTTCGTGAACTAAGTGCCATCCATGAATGGACGAAACTTCTCGACGGCGAAGATGGCGGCCAAGCACTCACATCCAGTTACGCTACAGTTCCTTTCTGGCTTTGACAATGTTCGGCCGTAGGCTATCACATTCTCGTTGTCTCCAATACTTGGATGAGAACCGCTCCTGGACCGGTGTTGGAAGCATCATACTGAGCTAGGTAGCCTTTCGAGAAATCAGGGCTGACCAAAACTGAGACTGCCACCAGTGCTTGAATATTGACAAAGGCTTGCTCTGCTTCATCGCTTCACACAACGCTGTGACTTTTTTTGGTGCCTTCAGTTGGTGAAATCAACGACGAGAAGTGAGAGAGAACCTCCGATACCAGGGGCCCGTTTAATAAAAGTACAAACGACAATTTACAAGTGTGTAGTCTTGGTAACCCATTGTTGCAACAATGGGTTGTCAAGGTTATATATTTGTCGTTTGTAGTTTTATGAAACGGGCTTCAGGACCATAACCCCTGGAACCTTTCGATCTCTGTGTCGCTTTTTGTGGCCTCGGGTGATTGATCATGGCCTGAACTTTTTTGGGGTCCGTTCTTACTCCGTGTGTGTCGATGACAAACCCAAGGTGACTCAAAGAAGGCCGGAGAATGGCATTTGTCCATATCAGCCATGAGGTTAGCATCCTGCCGTCTCCTTGCAACTGCTGTTACTAGGCGGACGTGCTCTTCAAAGATTGACGACGTGATGATAACGTCATTGAGGTACCTACACAAATATTTTGTGCTTCAGCTCAAGAATAGCGTCCATTAACCTTTGTTAAGTTTGCGCCGCGTTGACAAGTCCGAAAGGAAGAACTTCAAAATGAATAGGGTCACGTCCAGGTGGGGCAAAAGCGCATTTTTCTTGAAGTCGGCATCTAACGGGATCTGCCAAAACGCACTGCGCAGGTCTACGGAAGACAAAAAATACGCGTCGCATAACATGCCAAGGATTTTATCCACACTCAGCAGTGGGTACCGTTTGGAGCCGCGTTTTGTGACGGAATTGAGTTTTCGGCCATCAAAATAGAACCTGAACTGTCCATTCTTCTTTTTCACGCCGAGGACAGACGACGTTCATGGGCTATAGCTGGGCTCAATCACATCAAAATAATTCGAGCCCCCTGTTGAGATGTTTCAACACGAAAGGAGACATGAGGTACTGCTTTTATCAGATCGATAGAAAATCGCCGGGGTCGATGTGGTACATGAGTTTGTTAGTTTGCGGAAGTTTTCCTTCGTTTTCTTGAGTTTGTCGGCTACTGGGCCCCCGTTGTGTCTTGTGTGCATTATGGAGTTCTAATGAGTCCTCTTGTTTTTTCTCTTGGTTTTGAAGAACTCTAGTAAGACCCTCGGTAAGACCCTCTCCTCTAAGTAACATGTCCGCAGCCCTGCTGGACCTTCTGTGTCTTCCTGTCTCGCTCAAAGCTTCACCAAGTCCCCTTGCGCTTTACGTGTCTTTCAAAATCTGATTAGTCCCTTCGAGTCTTCTTGATTCGGTCCATGCTTTACTACTGGGCTTTATTGTGTCCTCTTGTGTCGCTTGGAATCCTGCTGAAATTATCGCAGCCCTTCTGTGCATATTTGTGTCGTCGAAGCCCTGATAAGCATCCATCTTCTTGTTTCTCAACTACTCAAAGTTTTAAATTGAATATGTCGTTTGTTTTCCTTTCCATAAACTGGATTACAAACTAAATATTCTCTAAAGAACTTGCTTTTATAGTTAGCCGTGGAAAAACCAAGGAATCGTCTCTTTACAATATGCATACGAACCTTGGTAGCGGCGTAGACGGTCATCAGGGGTAAAGGTTGCAGTTCCGAACCGGAAGAGACGTTGACGATGGCACCGCGGCCTTCCTTCTTCATTTCTTCGACAAAATGCCGCGACAAGAACGTCACGGCGCCAACATTGACGTTGATGATGTCCCAGAGCTCTTGTTCGGGCACTTCGCCCAAATACATCGGGTACTCGTACTGCTTTCCGACGTTGTTCACTAAAGAAAATATTAAAAAAATGCAAAATCAAACATCTGATTTACAATACTAAAGAGTAAAACAACGTAATTAAGTATCCCCAAGTCAATTATTTGACCAAGGCACTCAGTAGCTGCTAGAAATACCTACGTAATAACATTGAAATCTCTAGAGAGTAGTGTAAGGGTTAAGGTCCTCGCGCTAGACTCGTGGGTGACCTTGACGCGAAAGTAAGTCGCGACGTTGGGTGAAAACTGGAATGCATGATATTATGCCGGCGAGAATAAATCAGCAAAAATTTTGCGAAAGAATTGAATTATTGTTAATATTGGATTGAGGTCAGCAATATCACTTTCTTTCAGACATAAGTACAGAGGTGCCGGTCACATAAATCCTCACTTACGTGATTGTATACGCATTATACCCGTTGAGTTATACCATAACAGGACGTAAGGTGACCAATTTATTCTGCACGAGAAATTCGCGTTATTGTTATCCGTAATTGGGCGCTTTTCTCTCTTTTTTCTTCTTTTTGTAGACATTTTCGCTTGGCAAATAAACTCTCGAACGAACCCCTTGCAATATCGCAAAATAAAACCATCAATAAGTACTCAACTAAGTTGCGTAAGAAGGGTCTTGCGGAACTCTCAGGCCCTGTGTTATAACGTCCGGTCGATAGATTGGATTCCAATCGCAAGTGAACGGATATCTGAGCCAATCACAGCACTTGAAGATCTCAATCAGAGGTTGAAATCACTTGTAATAGTGGAGCTCAAAAACTCCAGAATCCTCAAGAACTGTCCTTAAACTTTTGTCCAGATTTACCTATTCACCAGAAATTACCGCATGGCTTGTTTAATCAGGAAGGTAGAATAGGCAGGTAAATACTTGAAAAAGAAAATCTGCTAGAAAAAGTAATTTGCGAAAATGTCTTACCAAGGATTCCAATATGGAGACTTTTCAATTCAGATTTGATGGTTTCCAGTGCCTTAGGTCCTGACGAGAAATCGACGGCTATGGTCTTGGTTTTCACGCCAAACTGAGTCTCTGGAAAATTTTAAAATAAGTACAATTACATTGAATCTTCAATTTTTCTAGATATGGTAAAGAGGCGAAGTAATATTCAGTCATTATTATTTATTCTGACTTCGTTGCTTCAAGGTCGTGTCGTGTTATCGATCCATTTTATACCAATATTTACTTATAAAGATAAACTTACTAAATTTTCTAAGCTCTTTTACGTGAGGAACCACCAAATTTTCGTAGTAAAACTGCAATTTTTCTGTGCCCAATTACTATTCACAAACAACAGGTTTTGGACTTTGACATAATAGTATTCACCGCTAGATAAACAAAGGATTTACATAAAAGATAGGTAGGTACCTATACTTGACTTATTGAGAGTGTGGATCCAAACAAATTGTTGCAAACTGTGTAGCACTTAACATTCTCAAGTGGGTTGGCAAATGCTGGCACGAAGGTATGAAAGAAGGTACTTGTAGAGGCAAGTAGGTACCCAAGATCGTGCTTTGCAATTTACCATCTAAAGCTTTCACTATTGAGAAATGTTAGTAGGATGAATGGTACCTACCTCTGCTCATTGTACCTACCTACCTACAGGGCGTCAGGTACGGATTGTGACCATGTTTCAAACTTTGAGGGATGATTTCTCATCAAAAATTAAGTCAAACAATCAAAAACAACTCACGGTCCTAAAATACTTCATCATAGAGATACAGAAAACAGAGTGTCGGGGTGAACTTTCTAAGAAGTATTTTAACGTAGCTTTTGAACGGTGCAACCAATTTTGATCAAATGTGAACCCTGAGTTTTCTTAGATTTTAATATTTATTAAACTTCCAACTCAAACTGTGCAACAGTTACTCTGCCCAATGCTGCCGCCTCCACACGCTGTCCTCAAAGTAAGAGATAGATAAAAAAACATGAATCCGAAGAAATAACGATCTAATTCTTTCGCTATATGGATAAACGACTAAATGGAAAAGAATAGGCTACTGTTGATCAGTCGCCGCCCCCGGCTGCCGCCCCCCAAACAAAAAAATATTGATGATTGAGAGAATTTTTTTTTGAACCATCTTATTGGTGAGTACCCCATTCTGATAACAAAATATCACAATGAGTTTCGATTGAAGAGAGTGGGCAAAGAATGGCGTTTCTCCTTCAACCAAATTTCTTCACATTCAAAATATGCCTCTTCAAAAAAATGCGCTACTGAGACTCACGCACGTGGAGGCATACTCACTTGTTCTCTTTCATTACTTGGTGGTAGCGTTGCCAATGCTAATGAAATCAAAAGTATGACATTCTATTTAAAAACTCCATTTTTTCTGCATCTTCCATATCAGAACACTCTGTACCGGGTGGGCCATGAAAAACCGTGCTCGGAATTTTTCCTTCTAAAATTCTTATTTCGCCACCGATTTTATCGAACTTTCCAGCATTGGCTAGCCAATTGAATAGGCTATTACCTCCGTATTTCAAAATGGCCGACATATCAAAATTCAAGATGGCAGAAACAATTGAAAATAGGCCTTTTTTTGTTTTCGTCGCTTTTTATTAAAAGTTACCAGAAAGTCAAAACCAATCATGTATTATGAAGTAATAGACCTTTCTTGTCAATTCAAGACCACAACCAGTGAAATCGGGTCATCTGCTGACAAGCTAATGCGAGTTGAAGCAAAGCCTATTTTCCGTTTTTTTTATTTTCGCATAATTGATCCAAATTTAGGTATCCTGTCCGCCAATCCGCCATTTGATCATTTCTCAACTGATTTTCTCAGGTTTGGTATCAATGGCTAGCCAGTTGGACAGGCTATCTTTTTGTTATGAGAAAATGACGTGCATGTCAAAATCCAAGATGGCGGAAGCAATTGAAAATAGAATTTCTTTTGTCCTCATTGCTTTTTAATAAAAATCAGCAGAAAGTCGAAACCAAGAACTATTATAAAGGAATAGACCTTCCTTGACAATTCAAGACCGCAACCAATCAAATCGGTTCATCTGATGAGGAGCTACGGCGAGTAGAAGCGAAGCCAACGTACCGGTTCCTTAGTCCCGCATAAATGACCCAAATTGAGGAATCCTACCCGCCATATCCTTATTTCCTAACCGATTTTTCCAAATTAGACATCAATGGCTAGCCAAATGGACAGACTGCCATTTTCATGTGAAAAAATGGCCAACATGTCAAAATTCAAGATGGCGGAAACTATTGGGAATGGGCCTTATTCGTCCTTGTTGGAATAGAAAAACGGAAAGTAGGCTTCGCTTAAACTGGTCGTAGCTTCTCAGCAGATGACTCGATTTGATTGGTTGCGGTCTTGAATTGTCGAAGAAGGTCTATTTCTTCATAATAATTATTGACTTTGACTTTCTGTTAGTTTTTATTAAAGAGCAATGAGGACAAAAGAAATTTAATTTCAATTGCTTTCGCCATCTTGGATTTTGACAGGTCGATCATTTTCGCAGATGAAAAAGGTAGCCTGTCTAATTTCCTAGCCATTGATACCAAATTTGAGAAAATCGGTTGAGAAATAAGCATATGGCGGATTGGCGGGCGGGACACCTAAATTAGGGTCAATTCTGCGGAAATAAAAAAACGAAAGTAGGCTTCGCTTCAACTCGCAATAGCTCCTTAGCAGATGACGCGATTTTATTGGTTGTGGTCTTGAATTGACAAGAAAGGTCTATTCCTCCATAATACGTTATTGGTTTTGACTTTCTGGTAACTTTTAATAAAAAGCAACGAGAACAAAAGAAGGCCTATTTTCAATTGTTCTGCCACCTTGAATTTTGACATGTCGGTCATTTTGAAATAGGGAAATGATAGCCTATTCAATCGGCTACCCAATACTGAAAAGTTTGATGAAATCGGTGGCGGAATAAAAATTTAAGAAGGAAAAATTCCGAGCACGGTTTTTTATGGCCCAACCGGTATATGTAGTTAGAATGATTTCATGTTGTTGGTGTTTCAAGTAAGAACCAATGACTTTGGATTCTTCTACAGCGTGTTCCAAACTCGTGAAGAAAATCTCGGACAGATCAGGGAGAAGCTATAAAAGACAGATAAATATTCAAAGAAATGCAGGACTTTGATTTTTGGAAAGAGGTATGGGGGAGGGGCTGGAAAGGTGGAAAGTTCAAAACACATTCGACAGTAAATGAATTCTTTCGAGTCTGTTCGAAAGTGTTTTCTTAAATTACTCGAGATTCTGAAGATAAAGATAAGTACTGTGGCGCTTTTCTTGAGGGAACAGTACGAAATTAAACTATTTCTTTATTATAGTCGTATAATTTAGGGCTTCATCAGGCTAAAAATGAACATACAGATTAACAATCACAAACAAGATGTGGAAGGGCTTACCAAAATACAAAATTGCAAAGTCAAAGGCATAATATGGAAATAGAGACGAGACCAATGTACATAATTTGGCCGAGGTGTACTAGCCGTGTGGTCGTTTTTTATTACAAGATAAAGATAAGGCTTGAAGCTCAACCCTATGATCCTCTGTATTTTCAAGAATAAAAGCTTTTGAATTTTCAACAATATTTTTCTGGCCCTCTTGAAGCTTTCCCTAAACTGTCCTGCACTTTTTCCGGCGAGTCCAGAACATCCGATTTGTATGGTCCCGTACGGAACAAGCAAATTCTTGAGATGATCAATGCCTCAAGACTTGACCATGAATGAATAACGGTTCAAAGAGTGATAAGATAAGAATCAAATAACTGATATGAAGATATGGAAACATTACTCACCAATTTCCCGTGCAGTATTTCGTAGCTTTTCTTCGTTTCTGCTCACCAAGACAACATTGATACCTCTTTTGGCTAGCTCGAAGGCATACGCTTTGCCAATGCCATCTGTGCTGCCAGTAATTACTGAAAATAATTAAGAAAGGATTATTATCTATACTCAATTTTACACCCGGCTTCCTTCATTAGAGCAAGCTTTGAAAAAAATGTGTTGTGTTGGCAAGAATGGTGCGATGCTAACTAGATTTTGATGACAGCTGTCACTGTCATCTCGACGCGATGCACCCGCAAGTAGAGATTTCCGAGGCTGCATAGCGAAGGAAAAAATGCATTTTCCTTGAGAAAGTACTTCAAAAATGATTTCTTGCAACAAAACCTCGTGATCTTTTTCTCTACATTGATTAGAGGACCAACCAAAGGACTCAGAGGCGTTTTTGAAGGAAAAATTTTGAGGATTCTGACTCACCCTGTGTCGGGAACAGGAATCAAGTAGAGGAAAAGCGCCTAATATGAGGATAGTCTCTAATATGGGGTACCTACCTAAATTTCTACGCTACCCTTGTGGGTCCATCTATGGTCAATATTTTCAAACAATGCTTCTACGGGATGAAGTTATGTGACGTTTGAATTGCAAAGCTAAATCCACTAGGCGGAGAATTCAGCCTCCACACTTTTGCGCCTTGCGCATAGCTTTTGATAATGAGCCCAAACTGCAAGCTATAAATTTCGTTGTGCCTTTGAATAATTTTGTTAATTGTTTGTTCGTTTTTATTGTTCTTTAGTGTGGTGTAATGTTTAAATTCTACGGAAGAATGTATCTTTTCTGCTGACTTTTTGATCTCCCATCTGACGTGAGTACCCCTGATTAGGAATACATATCTGTTGCCTAATATGGGACTCTGCACCTTTTTACTTTTGAAATTTTGTAACCAGCAAATTGTTAAAGATAAGTATTCCGCTTCCAAAACCTACCTCTAACAATATCACCAAGTATGCAAGTGAGATATTTTCGCAAAAAGTGAAAATCCTCCATTTTTGCAGACTTTTCAAAAAATGTACCTCATATTAGGCGCTTTTCCATTACACATCCAGTGGTTGATACTTATATCTCGTAATCCTATCAGCACCAGTTCAACAAATTCTTTTGGAACAACGAAATTAAATAGAATGGTCAAAATGGTTTGACGCTTTATAACTTCAAAAACTAAACTCGGAGAATTTTATCAATTTGATATTTATGATGAGCTTCATGACAGATCTCATACACTATGGTTTTAGTCCAATACTTTTGAATCACCCTGTATATAAAATATACCCCCACCCCCCTGTAGCAGCCTAATTTTCAGTCACCAGGTGAAAACCATGATCAAGTATTTTGAAGAAAAAAAAATCTTGGTAGAATCCTCGGTGGAATCAATCAAGACGAATACCATTCTCAGCTCTCTTGCAAACCTATGTAGTCTCTTATCTCCTAATTCAACTTTCTCATAAAAAAAGACACATCTCTCAAACTGCTGAGTCATGACATGAAGAGTGAAACATGTTTTTTTTTGTCTCATTTTACTTCCTCGACTCACCACCTAACGAGGAGGGGTAGTATTGTAAACGCGCTAAATTTTTTTCGAGATTTCAACGGATATATCCGTTTTGGGTCCCCTATCCTATTAGTGCAGTAAAGATAGGTTTTGAGGTTGAAATGATTATTTCATGAAATTTCAAAGCTGTTATCGATTCAGAATTTCATCTTCTATTATGTACTTAAAATCCCCGAAAATCCCACTTGAGCATTTTTCTTGCGGCGCTGTCAAAGCATATCATGTTTGCTGCAGCAAGTCCGAAAATTGTATCTTCGCTTTTGTCACATTAGAGCTATATTATTAGCTCAGTGCTGTTGGTATATACTTCAGGGCATGACCAGAACGTCATCTGAACCGTCGATATCCCATTTCCCGCAAAATAAAACACGTAACTTGCTTAATCTGCAATTACCAGTGGTAATTAAGTGTAGTTCGGGGATTAGTGACCAAATTTGATAAAATCTGTTCTTTTAGTGATAAAGGTATGGAATTTGGTATGAGTGGTCTTCGTGGTCCCCTTTTCAAATGTAGGCATGGCTCCTTGCCATATTCAAGTTAGGGGGGCTCAGGGACCCCCTTGAAAATTGAAGTTGCAGAAACTCATACAAACCACCATTGATGATCGTCACGCATCTCAAAAAGTAATCACTTGACTCTACGTTAAATCTCAACAAGAGGCAGACTAGTTGTCGCCATGTACGCACTTTTCTTCATAATGAAAAAAAAATTCTTCAGAATGTCAAAAAAATTAGGTTTTTATATTTTTTTCATGAATTAGAAGAGTAAATTCCAGTGGCGGCTGGTGAGGGAGGGCTCAAGGGCGGCGCCCCCCCAAAGCTAAAGGCGGCAAGAGATTTTTATCGGTAGGAATGCATTTCATTAATTATACTTATTCAAAAGATTTGGTTTAGTGCAAAAACGTTCAGTCATTTGTCAATTAATATTTCAACAAAATAATTCTAAGCGATCGCACGGTCGAAGAAGTTCGTCTTGGGCTCCGCATTCGGCGCCCACCGCCGATGCGGTGATGCCGGGGTGCACCCGCGCAAAACATGTACCGTAACCATGGCAACGCGAGACGCGGCTCCCGCTCTATACTGCAGATATGGGCTCCGTTTCTCGAGCCCCCAGCCGATTGAAATAATCGATATAATTATTTATGTACTCTTCGATTAGTCAACAGTTTGCAAACATGAAGATAGCTGACCTAAAAAAGGTACATTTAGGTCATCAAGCCTACTCAAGCCTACAAGAAGAAATAAATGCAACAAAACAACGGACGTCCGATTACAGCATTGATTTACTGAATATAAAGCAAATCGAACCCGCAAGAATAAATTCGTGGTGCATTAACTCACACGTAATTTTGACAAAACAGTGAATGCTAAAACTCCATATGGTTGTGCTGCGGATACGACAAAAAAGTTTTTGTCTCGAGTTTCGTCATTTCGCGAACTGAGAACTGTTCTATCTGCACTCTTTGTAGAGAATGTTTTTCGAACTTCGAACCAACAAAACATGGACGAAATGTTCCATGATTTGAACAATTAGATCAGAAACGGGAAAGGCATAAAAGCCTCTTTCTCTAGTTTCTGATCTAATTGTTTATATCAGGAAACATTTTGTCCGAGATTTTGTCCATGTTTTGCTGGTTCGAAGTTCGAAAAACATTTTCTACAAGAAGTGCAGATAGAACATTATAGTTCTCAGCTCGCGAATTTGTTATTAACTTGAGCCCTCCTTGCAAAAAACTCACGAGCCGCCACTGGTAAATTCATCTTCCGCATATCATTATCCACTAACTCGTATCTGCCGAAGCCGTTGATGAAGTCAATTTCTTTATATTGACATCTCAGAAGCACTTCCAGATGAATCCAGCCAATTCAAGTGCTCAGTTCAGCGGCGTTTTTTTCAATTTTACTAATTAATATGATGACAATCCATTATAGGGTGGATAGCTTCAACTGTTTTATAATTTTGATGAGTTTGCGCGAAAGCCCCGAAAGGAATTTTTTTAACCGCCACCTGTCACTGTTAGAATTTCACCAAATTTCATGCTACTTTGGCGAAACAACAGCAAATACAGACTAATGAGTATAGACAAACGTCAATACGATCTGCAGTTGTCAAGTAGAAGGCACGAAGAATTCATATTAAGGCGTGAAATACTTCAAAGCTTTGAGTTCGAGTGAATACACGGTATAAAAATATTTTCGACACAACCTAGAGGCACAAATTTTATGATGGTAGGCGACGTAAAAAACATTTTTTCCTAGGCTTTTGTGCTTGGTTCCGCGTGTAGTCAAAAGGTTCCGGTTTTCCGACGGCAATTTTCCCAAAATGAAATTAGCACATTCCGTGAATTTGAAAAAAATGCAATGCAAACTTTGACATGCGGTGAGCCCCACGAAATATCCATTTTAGGTGCAGACATGCTGGGAATGAAAGTTGGAGGAAAGATTTCTCAAGTTTTGAAGGGAGACTTTTCGAAGTCGGACCCACGGTTTTTGAGTTTTCATCTCTGAAAAAACTACAAATTTTCCAACTTTTTATCCCATGAACAGATTTTCACCAATTTTTTTTAACAAGAGGTAACTGGCTTTTGAACATTTTCACTGATTTCTTTTCAATTTCTCTGTTTAAAATGTAAAACAGACCTGGGTTATCGAAACCGAACTTGAATGATGAAGCCCTTATTAGAGAAAATATCTCAATTCTCCGATATTTTTCTCAAATTCCAACTTCCCACCTGAAGGGACGTCTCATGATAAAATTTCCATCTGTTTCTTGCTACTCGTCGGGAAAGTTTGGGGCTGACACAACTGATTTTTTTCATTCACCTACATCAACCACTTGATATTTTCTATATGGGTTTTTTCCGTTACTATAACAACGACGATATAATGTGTAGAGCATTGCGGGATTTCCAAGATTTTTTCATAGCTTTATCCTTTCATCCCTGTTCCCAGGGCATCACCACACGGTGGTAGGTAGATGTACTGAGGAACACGTGAAAAACTCCATCTGGCCCAGTGCGAATTCGAACCCGGGAACTCCACATTTCAAATCAGAGTCAAGCTCACTCTGTGCTACCAACCAAATTTTCATTCATCTTGTTATCCCTTCTATCAACAGGGTGCTATAAAAAAAAATAGATTCTCTGGTTTCTCAGTAATAACATTTTTCATTCTCAACTAACTTTTAAAAGGCTCATTTTGAAGCTAAAGCTTTAGGTGGAAAAACTCTCATCAACAAAACCGGTTCAAGATAAACATACAAAATTGAGTGGCGATGTGCATGGCATCAAAAGTGACGTCGAGATATTATATTGGTTCCGTAATCTGGCCAGAAAGAGGAATAAATGAAAATGAAGAAATGGTTGAAACTTCAGAATTGCTATAACGTAACATACGTAACAGTTCACTCAGAGTTTACTATCGCGTCGAGAGAGGGTGCGCGATTCCATCTCACCGCCTTGGCAAACGCCAGCGTTCATAAACAGCGTTTTTTTGAGTGTCAATTCAGTTACATCGCAAGTCGATCGTGATTCATCGTGATACATCGTGATTCGAATCGTCAAGCTACCTGATCAATCACGGAAAATGCGTCAAATCCAAAAAAACGCCGATCATTTGACGATTAATTGATATTATGAAACCAAAATTTACATTGCTCAGTTGGCCTGATTACACCCGAGAAAATCAGCTGATTATGTTTTCTTATCAATTTTTTTGGCGGGATTCGCGGCTGAATAGCAGACATCACTGCCCTACTAACTTGGTAATTGCTTTGCGCTTCTTGAATTAATTAGGCATGTACTCAAGTACTACTAAGCACTCATTCACCTGCATAAATATAATGTTGCATAATCGAACAATAATTATTGCCAAAGTTGAACAATCATTGTTGTTGCTTTCGAACAACAACAATTATAAGAATCTATAAACTTTAGGCAACCGAGCACCTAGATTCATTGATTTCTCATCCTCATTCATCATGGGAAAGTTACGTCTCCGAGATTCAGTTTCAAAGATACATGCATAGGTAAGTGTTACCTCGTATGACTATGCTGCACATGTTTTAATTGGTTCTGGAATAGCTATACTTTTACTTAGGAGTTTGAAAAATGCCCTAAAAGATAATGGCTAACGGACAATTTTATGCCACATTACGTTCTGAATCGAGCTAGGTATACGACTACTAGTGTAGCCCAATGCAGTAAGCAATAAATCATTAAATAGGAAGTAAAGAACGCTTTTATGGTTCAATTTCTTCACAATTCCATTCACCTTCCACAAGAACACAAGAATAGTGTTGAAAAAATGTAACGTTTATTTGTGAAAATACAAAGGGTGGAACTTCGCCCTCTTTATTTTCAGTATTCCAAGTAGTCTTTGCGGATTGTTTATGATAGACTAATCAGTAAAAATTATCAACCAGTGAGCGTACATTGAATTTTATTACAATACAGGGTGGTTCATAAATCGGAAGATCCTGTTTCCTTCATCTTCAAAAAAGAACGTCAATTTTCCCACAATGATTTTCGAAAACTCTTATAATTAAACTCTGGCAATGTTTGCTTACAAATCTCGTAACAGAATCGTGACCAGGTGATACGACCCTCAGCTTGTGTCATCAAACGGTCACTGTCACTGTCAATGTCAAATGATTTTAGAAACAATCGGATACGTATATCGTCTAACTCGAATAAAGTACTTAAAAGGCTGTATTCGCAGCAGGGTAAAAGTATCTTTAATATTTCTCTCTTAAAAATGAAGATGAGACTTAATTTTTTTACGGTGTACTGAGTAGGTATCTTAGAAAATGTAATACATAGCGTTTTTCAATTGTGACGTTGAAAATATATTTTTGAAACAAGCATTACGGCCGCAATTTTGAGAATTCAGGCAAAAAAGAAAATACGGTTTACACGATTTTCAGCCATACTGTTACGAGCGGCGATCCCGTACATATTGGTAAACACTCGATCTGTCTGGATTCTTCCATCCATTAGATCGCTGTGTAGAAGTATGGAGCGATCTGGTGCATTCCAGAGCGTTCGTGTACGTAAAACTGAATGGAGACTCGAATGCCTGATCAGGGCACATCTGTCCATTTTGGCGGAGGCGCCGTTCCAGAACCCGGCGGAATTATACGGGTAATATGTGTGATTATTCAGGAATGGTCTAGAAACCGCATATGCCGGACCACTATGAAATTTACTGGAAGTAGACAGAAAGTTCGGGAACACTATTCGGAGGCCTTATACATATAAGGCATCAGCCGGCAGCTCAGAGCAGTATTGAATTGGAATGCGAAGTGGTAACGAGTGCGAAACAAGCGAAGTACCTGCGATATAATTCCAAGTAGATAATTGTTGGCGTGTAGTTATTGTGTAGTACGTGGTAATAAACAGTGTGTGTTTAAAACGATTGTCTCAATTATATTCGAACCCATATGCGAGATATCGTAACAATACTATCGGTTAAGCCAATAAACAACAACTGGGCAAGTACCTACCCCATTGCAGTATATTCGTAATAACAGAACTTACAAGCCCATGGTCCATATTTCTTCGCAAGTGAAACTTCCTCGTTCGGCAAGAAATAGGGCGCCAGTAGGGCACGGACTGCTTGCAGAAGACCCCACAAGGGATTGAGGAGGAAGAAGAACAGCACCGCTGAACCCAGGCCGGCCAATGGTAGCGTGTAAAAGTTGCACTCCAACATTTCGCTCCTGTAAATAATCAAATAATCATTAGGTTTACGTAGATCAACGTGTACAGTGGCGGACAAAAGGATGGAAACTATTTTCAAAAAGTGTAAATTTTTCAATTTCCTTCAAATTATTTTCTAGATAACTTCATCTGGAAGAAGTTAAAACAATTGTTTCCACAGTATTTGTCTTCCAGTTTAGGGATAACCGGCAGCTATTTGATATGAAATAACTATTTGATTTCCATAGTACTAGTCTTCAAAGACGTTGCAGGTAGGATGCTACGATGAGAAGTCCCGCGGCAGACATGACGACGATTTTTTTCTTTCGCGATTTTCAAAGGAATGCAACTGTTTCAGTAGGTATATAAAAGTTCGACTGAAATTTGTTACCTGAATATTTTGAAAACCTAGTATCCACCCTTGCTACAAGTTGAACTTCCTTACAGTGCTAAATAAAAATCGTATTATAATGGACTAGTTCACTGCCGATTTCAACATCTTCATTGCCGCTTCCGGAGTATTTCACTGCCGATTTGAGATAAACGTTGCTAAGTGTATGTACGGTATTTATCTCCCAGCTTGGACCCACCTTTGGAGCTGATTTAACCATACGAAGACAAAAAAACTGCCCTCTTGAGCTTCGAGACACAGGTAAGATGAGGCACTTGGTTGAAAACTCAAGGAAAGACACAGATTGAATGCATAATCGAATATGAATATGAAAAAACATATTTTTAAAATGTCCTTAGCGAGGTCCTTAGTAATGTACCTATGTTTTTCTACCGATCTAACGTTATAATTTAAATTCAATTTCAAATACATTAGAATAAAAGCTCGAGTTTATGGGCTGTAATTTCACTCATGATTTTAATGTGTAGTCATACAGCAGCAAATTACATGGTTGGTTGCAACAAAACATATACCTATACCATGAAACAATGACGCATTGTGCGATACCTACACAATATAAGCGCAAGTACTTACTTGTAAACTGATACTTATAATAAACTTAGTAGCTTAATCTAGCGTTTTTCCTGTACATTTCATCAATTTTTTGGATTGTTGCTCGGATTGTTGGCAATACCTTGAAGTATTTCTGATGGAAGCCGGAAAAAATCACCAGAAGATGGCTTTCTTTATCCGAAAACTGTTTTCCTGTCACATCTGAACGATAGTTTATTCAGCCGTGGTTTCAATTTCAGCCGTAAGCTAATTAAGCCGTAATAAGCCGTAAGCCATCGCGCATCATGAATTGTGTCATTAGAGCCAATGAGCGATGCTGCACTTACGGATAAAATCAAAAAAATACGGCTAAATAAGCTGACTAAACCCTCCTTCACGAAACTTGCTGGAGACCACGAATAAGCATAAGAGAATCACCTGCACAATTGGTGGAGGAGCAGTGCATCGAGAGCCTGCTGGAATATCCGCGAAGCCAATAGAGAGACTTTTATGGAGCTCTTGCACATACAGATGGAATAATATGACGAAGTTATAACGACGAAAACGACGAATGGAAGAATTGTCTTCCAAATCTTCGCAGAATCTTCGAAAGAACAGCGTTTAGAAAAAAAAAACCGAAATGTCTTCTAAAAAGACAGCGAAAGGAAATTCGAGAGTCTGCTTTGATAAAAAAGCAAAGTAGGTAGGCGTTTTGAAGGAGAAAAACGAATTATGGGCGATTGTTAAACAACAAATGCGGTAGCAGTTTACCAATGATATGCGGCACATCTCGGGGAAAGACAATGTCATAGCCGATTCCTTATCTCGAGTATCGTCACCGACCATTCCTGATTGTGCCTTTTTTCATGATGCCGGCGACCGTGCAAGACAAAGACGCTAAGCTGGAAGATGTGCGGAATGGTGCACCATCCTCTGCGATGTTTCCACAAAGAAGCCGCGACCATATGTTCTTTCAACATTACGTAAAGCCGTTTCTTCAAAGTTTCATGATCTTGCCCATTCCGGTTCCAAGGTACTTTCGAAATGGTCTGGCAAAGTATGTCTGGTCTTGTATATAGACACATCCATATTATTATGTGGTCCACAGCTTGTGTTACATATTAACGTTCTAAGATAAGTCGACACTTCAAACTCTTGTTGTCTTCCTTGCCATTGCTTGACAACGTACATGTGAACCTCGTCGGGTTCATAATTAAATCCCAAGGAATTTGCTACTGCTTGACTTTCATTGACCGTTCTACTCGTTGGACAGAAACAATATTACTGACGATTGATAAACATTCAAGTGCCTACTATAGCAAAAAAAACCTCTCCCACGAGTGGATCACGATATACGGTGTTCCCGGTACGGTAGATATCGATCAAGAACGACGGTTCGAGTCACACCTTTTCAGGAAATTGATTATACTTCTCGGTTTCCAAAGACATCACACGACCACCTATCATCCCGAGAGCAGCGGCTTTACTGAACGATTCCATCGACACAAAACTTCTCTAGTGGCTGTCAAGCGGTTGTTGGAACGTTGCTTTTTTTTTTGTTGCAAAACGCGTTTGAAAAGGACTTAGGTATAATTGAAATGATTGAGAAGGAATTTCGTATGTTTAACTACGAAAATTTCTTCAAAAGAGTTCACAGGCTTAAGCCGTGTTTTATTGCCGACCAAGTTTCCGGAATGCGTCCGCGCCTCCAATGCTCCGGCCGTCGTTCAGGGGGAATAGTGTGGCGAAAGGGCAAAGCCGTGTTGAATAGAAGAAGTTGACGAATGACTTTTTCGACAAGTACAAAAAAGGAGAACGCTTTTGTATTCATCAAGAAAATCGATGAAACTATCCATACCAGAAGCTCATAAGGCAGCCAAAAATGCTTCGCGGACTCATCAACTCATAAAGACGAATCATGAGCCATCTCGAGTCTCGCACACCTCTAAGAAGTCAGTCGAGGAAATGTTTGAGTAACTCCTTGACACTCTTTGTACAGGAATGATCCCCAAGATAGCACAACAATTGGAGGAAGACCGTGTTGCTTCAACTGTAGATTCAACAGATCGTTTCAGGTTATAACGAGAAAA
The DNA here is from genome assembly GCA_949128115.1 of Anaspis maculata. NCBI lineage: Eukaryota > Metazoa > Arthropoda > Insecta > Coleoptera > Scraptiidae > Anaspis > Anaspis maculata. The sequence continues at coordinate 85,037,782 of OX421964.1, read as the reverse complement.
TACTGATCGAGGAGACGCAACTAAAAAAAAAAAAAAGTTTCCTCCTAATTGTTCCAGAAACGTCAACGTTTAATACACTTCTTAATTACATGAACGTTTCCGTAACTCAAATATGACTCCATCATACGTTTCTAATATTTGACAATGGGGCCTTGCACTGCCACTTTTACACACCGAGGGCGCCACGACCGTTGGGGGCAAATTCGACGATTTTGACGGCGTTGACACTTCAACGACCGACGTCCGTCATTTTATGTCTTGATTTGAAATTTGGATAACCTCTGTTTCTTGTTTGACGTCTCCAGTCACTGTCAGTTACTGGTCAAACTACTCAAAGTCCCCTGTTTTTCGCGTCATTACGGCCGCTTTATCGAAGTAGGCGCCCCCTACAGTAGTGGCGACCTCACGTTGAGTTTTTCAATTGCAAGGCCCCATTGAATATGTATCAGACAATAGAAACAGTCAAAGTTTCAACGGTGAACCACAAGTCATTGTGGATCATATGATGAGTTCACTTAGTGAGTAGAAGCTCAGGCGCCCTCTCTTGGTGTGATGCTAACTTACGGTTCAGCAAGAGCGATTTATTTTTCAAAATATCGAAGAAAATAATGGAGGGTGAAAAGATAGTCCTTTGACCTATTTTTTCGTTATTTCGAAAAATGTTAGTGAACTTTTTCCAACAGACCAACAAGCAATGTTTTTGAACCTCCGAATGTGTTCTGTAATTTTGTACACTATACAGGATGAATCGTAAATCCTGGAAATTCAGTTTACTTCAAAAATGCATGCAGAAAATTTCTTATGGGAACTATTTATGTTGTTTATGTACATCCTGTGGAACTTTTCACGAGCATTTTCTAGGGAAAATTGATTTTTAGGTCACTCTGTAGTCTGTACAGTGAACAAAATTACGAACACATTAAAAGATTCAAAAAATTTGGTCTGATGAAAAGAGTTTACTCAATTCTTCCAAAAGAACGAAAATAATAATAATATATTATTATAGTAGGTTAAAATAATAATAATAATAATAAATTTATTCATTCACAACAATGATATCATATCACATAGAACAAGTCATACAGAAAAAAGACACATAATATACATGTAAGTACATGAAGTAGTAGGTACAGTATACAAATAAATTAATAAGGTGGTTATATCACAATACAATTCAGAAATTCATCTACGGAATAATAACATTTTTCGATTAGGTAAAGTTTAGTTCCAGATTCAAATCTTGTGACGCTTTCAATGTTTTTGATTCTATTGGGGAGCTTGCGAAATATCTGGCCACAACATAGGAGCAGGAGGGGTCGCAGGACCACCTTTTGACCTTCCATATTTCCAAAAATCAAAATCATACACTTTTTAAACATTTTTCTGGCGCTTTTGGAGCATTTCCCTCCCTCCTGTACAATTTTCTATCCCAAGTTTGCAAACACCCTGTACCTATATTTCAAAAACGACCAAAGATATCTTCGACATCTTGACATTATATGAGGTATAGTCATAAAATAACGCTCACTTTTTTTGTCAACTATTATTTTCCATGATAATACCTATGTGTTGTGGGTAAAATCGTATACATACCTCCAGAATGAATCTGTTTCAGATATCATTGCCCTCATCAGTAGAAATAATTTTTTGTGACGCATGTCGATATCTATTGATATTAGAAAAAATGTTATTCTCCTCCTCAACCTTCTTTGGGTCATGGAAGATTATAACACATTATCAGTTCGTTTTGATATTCAGTAGATACTTATTCCGCTGTTACAGTATACAGGGTGTCCCGTTTTTCAACGCTCACTATTGGTATCTCGGAAACGGTAAGAGATACAGAGTCGGTTGAATTACAAAAAAGTTGCGCTATTTTATGACTATCTCAAATACGTCAAGATATCCAAGATATCTTTGATCATTTCTGAAATATCTTGAAAAAACTGAAAAATGCCGAATTCGAAAATTTCAAATCACTTCTTTATTATGACAGCTATCGATTTGAAAATTGGTATTCTGACATTTTTGGAAGTCCTTGATCGACTGCCGTCGTTATTTTTTTCCTGCACTTACTAGTTTTTGAGATATGACAGCTAACTTCATTTTGTCTCATGGACACCATATCATTTGTTCACCCCATAAAACTCATCTGCTTTTTCTTTTCACAAAAATATGAAACACTTGCAGCATTTCTGTCAAAATAACCTGTAAAAATTGGAAAAACTATTTCTGGGGCGAAAAAATCGAGTTACCGCTTCGGTTGCCATGCTCTCGTGGCATATAAACAATGGCATTCGGTTGCCATGGTCTGTTGATTTTGGAGAAAGTTGAGTTACATTCCGTTTTTAAGTATTTTATAATGATGATAAATAACAATAAAACAAATACAAAACCAAGTATAAGACAAAATAACATAGCAATAGCAATAAACATTTATAACTTGCAATTACTCCAAATGGAGTCCATTTTGCGGGGAACGCTCAAAGATCGAATTTATAATGGTTCACGACAGAATATCTCAAAGAAACCAAGAGCTGGAAGCAAGGAGTTGATGATGCGTTCCAGTCAATTAACCCGCACGATATCAGCGCAAACGTTGGAAATATGGCTGAAAGGACACAACTCTGCATACATCAAAATGGAGTCCATTTCGAGCAATTGTAAATTATGAATGTTTATTGCTATTGCTATGCTATTTTGTGTTATTCTTGGTTTTGTATTTGTTTTATTGTTATTTATTATCATTAGCAAATACATAAAAACGGAATGTAACTCAACTTTCTCCAAAATCAACAGACCATGGCAATGACCATTGTTTATATGCCACGAGCGCATGGCAACCGAAGCGGTAACTCGATTTTTTCGCCCCAGAAATAGTTTTTCCAATTTTTACACGTCATTTTGACAGAAATGCTGCAAGTGTTTTATATCTTTGTAAAGAGAAAAAAAAGATAAGTTTTATGGGGTGAACAAATGATATGGTGTCCATAAGAAAAAATGAAGTTAGCTGTCATATCTCAAAAACTAGTAAGTGCAGGAAAAAATTATTGACGTCAGTCGATCAAGGACTTCCAAAAATGTCAGAATACCAATTTTCAAATCGATAGCTGTCATAATAAAGAAATCATGTGAGATTTTCGGATTCGGCATTTTTCAGTTTTTTTGAGATATTTCAAAAATGATCAAAGATATCTTAGATATCTTGACATATTTGAGATAGTCATGAAATAGCGCAACTTTTTTGTGATTTAACCGACTCTGTATCTCTTACCGTTTCCGAGATACCAATAGTGAGCGTTAAAAAACGGGACACCCTGTATTTTTGCTTAGACAAAATGTGTTGCTGCATTTTTCGTATCGATATGTATTATTATTAGAGTGGTAAACAAAAAATTTGTTTGTAATTATTTTCAATAATGAGACTAAATTAGCCGCCTAACTATGACCTAATTAAAATTGAATAAATACATCAGTTCAATATTGGAGACAAAGGTAGAGTTTTTCACTCGCATGCAACATGCAACCATTGCATTTTGCCTTGTTGTGCCTCATTTGAAATTTGATGTTCCAGTTGTTTTTTCATGATCCGACCATTAATAACAAAGTTGATTTTTCTACAGACAAATATTTTCTTCACAACATACATACACACATCAAAAAAATCTAGGGGACAAGCAAATTCAGACGATTTCTAAAATCATCATAACTTTTGATTTCCGTCAGCGATTTCATATCGGTTTTCAGTGTTCGATAGCTCAGTCTTTCTTTCTCATGCCTTGATCACGTCAAATACGACCAATGTTTTATAAGGTTGCTACAGGGTGATCAATGGAACAGTGTGAAATTGTCGAAAGTTCAGTACGAGCGCGATTTTCCAAAAAAGCAAATGCATGCATTTTAATAGCACAGTTATGAAGATCAGTGTTTCGGCTTCAGTAAAGTTTTCGAATTTTAGAAATCGAAGGTGAATTGCCAAAGATATTGATCATTTTATGCCGCCGTGTTGAACTTCCAAGAAAGAAAAAAGTGATCCGTTTTTATTGAAACTTGGACACATTCATGTCTGGTTCAAGTAATTGGAATTTCAAGGTCAAATGTCACTTTCGATCACTTTCGAGCCGCTATATTCAACTTTTTACATAAATGATTCGATTTGAATGAAATTTTGAAACACACTAGAATCGAATCATTCACATGAAACTTCAATGTGGCGGCTTGAAAGTGACCAAAAAAGACATTTGACCTTGAAATTTCAAGTACTCATACCAGACATGAGTCATGAGTGATATCCGAGTTTTAATGAAATCGGATCACTTTCTTGGAAGTTCAACATGTCGGCACAAAATGATCAAAATCTTTGGCAATTTACCTTCGATTTCCAAAATTCAAGAACGTTACTGAAGCTGAAACACCAGTGTTTATAACTGTGCTATTGGAATGCATACAAATTTTTTTAGGGAAATCGCGCTCGTACTGAACTTTTGGCATATTTACACTGTTCCATTGACCACCCTGTAGAAACTTTATGAAACATTGTTTGTAGTTGACGTGATACAGACATGAAAACGAAGGATTGGGCTATCGAACACTGAAAACCGATATGAAATCGCTAACGGGAGTCAAAAGTTATGATGATTTTAGAAATCGTCTGAATTTGCTTGTCCCCTAGATTCTTTTGATGTGTATATAACCATGCACGCTTCTGGTTACGGACCAGGTCGCTGTGAAAAACTTGACGGGATCTTAGGATATCATGCAATGTCCATTTTCTTCTTTTTGTGTTGCAAAGCGCTCAATCCCTATTTTTCCTTATAGTCCCCATTTTTCTCGCTGTAGTTTTCCAGCTTCAGCATTTTCCTTTCTCTCAATTTCTCTACGAGCTCCGTCCCACATCAGTTGGCCCATCAGTAAAAATGCAATTTCTAGAAATTTATTGATGAGAAGTGAAAGTACATATTGTAGAATATTGTTTATCCAATCCTATTGAATAATGCACGCATTATCATGCGCATACATGCCTGCATTTTTCAATAAGACTGGATAAAACATAGTATTCTACTCGCGGGTAATGGAATGGCTATTACTCATTCGGATGCTTTACGACACTCGCCAAGGCTCATGTCGGCAAACTGCATCCTCATGAGTAAGAAGCAATCATTACCCGCTTGTTGGATAATATATTATTTTCTTCATGTTCACTACATGTTAGTACCTTTGAACATATTCCAGGATTGAAACTCCAGAGCCAGTGAAGCAGAGAGGTTGATGATTAAATGAACCCCCCCTCAAATGGTTTACCTAGCTAACTCCGTTTCTAGGGAAAGTAGGTTATGTCAGAAATGTCTCTTTTTGAGTTGAGCAAAATCGGTCGAGCAGTGACAAAGTTATGATAAAAAATCGATTTTCTGAATCAAATTCGAAGGGCTGTATTTCGATATTTTTCTCTTCCGAAATATATATTTTTTTAGGATCAGTCTATTTATTCTTTCATTCTTTGTCGATTGACAAATTTTTGAATTCAACTCCCGGACTTGGTTTGGATGAGAAACCGACCTAAGACCGTTCTGAGGGGTCTTTGTAGTAGAAAGAGTCATACGACTCCAGATGAGTGGCAGCATTGGCTGGTTTACACGAAAAACTTTTTACTCCAGAACAAAGTTCCCTTTTCAGAAAAGAGTCTCTTTACCGAGTCGTCGGAGAAACTCGAACCCCTTTTTGTCGACAAAACACCTGACAACCGACCATATCGAAGTGGTAATATTAGATCAAAAAGTAGTCGGACTACTATATTCTGGCGCTAGCATCTCCGTGATCGGATCAAAAGGTCTGGCGATGCTGGAAAAATGCATCATTCTGAACTTTGAGAAGGGCCGATGGGGAAAGCTCGTGACGAGGCCAACCAGTTGGTTACCATGTTCAGGGGCTTAAATCTGCAAATAAAACATGTTCCATATCTAAAATTCCAAAGAAATTCTGACGAAACCCAACGTAGGAAAAACAGGCCGGGACAACCATTTGAAAAAGTGCCCCCTGCTTGGCCCCGCACCAAATATTCGGGTTGTGTTGAGAGTGAAATTGTCCTGGACTGTTGTACGAACAATCTTGCTCAATGTCAACATCCATTCATCAAAAGTGACTTAATCTCGCGTGCCAACAAGGCAAATATGTAAGATTCAAAATAAAAATGTATATCTTTGATGTTAGACTTCCAATCCGGATAATTTCTAAACCATTTTGGGGTAAGACACCACACTTCATGATTTTTGTATTAGAATACATAAGAAATTTTTTTTTGACATGGGGGTACGATGAAGTCGGTACAATTCTGCAGCATTTTACGTATCACCCTGTAGAAATTTTACATGAAGTTTCTCAACATTCACTCCCACAAGATAGGTCACGGGAGCATTAGGCTAATTAACACAATAAACAAATCGGAAATCGCATCCGGCAATCGGAAGTTATTGGTCTTCAAAGTCGAACCATTTTTCCGATACCGACAACTTTGTTGTCCAGCAGTTTATTTGATCGATAATTAAAATAATGACTATGAATTCGAAATACCAAGACAATACTTTGTGAACAACAATCTCTATCTAAGTACAGTTGAATAATCAAAATTTCTGGTCGCACAAAATGAAAAATGGGCAAGAAGGAAGAAAGGGTTGAAATTAAAACTCGACGAAGTATCAATTAACTATGCCGGGAATTAAACTCAAGTGCGTTAGGAAACGGGTTCACCAATAGTTCTGAAAATAAGAAAAATGCGAAACGGAATAAAATTGACAAGGTTGGGTAATTAGTCGCGGGGCTTCTCGCGTAATCAGGGTGTACTTTTCTTTCAGAAACCGAATGTAACTTGAATTAACTAATTCCTATCGTTAGCTGGATTCAGCACGTCTGGAAATCATATGATGAATAATCAAGCAAACTTGATTAAATTGGCGATGATTGATTATTCCGTAATAAAGATCAGGTGTGGTGTTAAATGACTTTGTTTATTTCTCAATATTTATTCAGTTCATCCTCTTTCGTAGAATTGAGGCTACTCGCATGACAGGGGTATTAGGGCATTACTGGTAAATCGAGGTAGGTGTAATTGATTTAAATGACTCAGGTGAAGGCAATTAAACATTACGGCAACGAAAAACACAACGTAGGGTCGATTATGATATAGCAGCCGATTAATTTAATCATAGGAAAAGCAGTTTTCTTACAGTACGAAACGAACCCGCAATTTCTCGAATTCAATTTCAATATTAGGTTTGCAGCAGTTCTCAAACTTGACGCGTTCTGGATAACTTGTAGCTTCATCGACGTAGATGGGCTTAATCGTAGGTGTCCAGGTCTGTGACGTCTGACCCACCAGGTCTGACTCGCTACTCACTGATATCACAACGCGGTCGTCCAAAGGACCCAAGGACACGAATACCTTGCACGGTCTCGCCTCTGTCTCTGAAGAATCTAAACTCCACACCAGAAATAGGCAAGGAATAAAAAATGCAACGCATCGTCAAAGGGTTTCAACTCAGCTCCCAAGAGGATCGAAACGCATTTTTTTTCGATTTGAAAATTATACCAGTTTCAAGTGACAATTCCAGATTTAATCGCTGTAAGGGTACCTAACCTAACTAGGTAAATCACCTTGAGGAATTTTTGGGACGGCAACCTTTCAAGCTTGAGTACTCTCTTAAAGGTAGCCATGCTTTGGCTATTGATTTGCTTGATTATCGTTACTAATTAAGTCCCGAGTTCAAAAGCATGCCCCGTTATGTTTTTTGTTTATAATTCATTAATTCGAGGATTTCTGTCATACCTAGTAGAAGTAAGTAGCAGTATCGTGAGCAGGTATTATAGTTATTTAGTTATACAAAGTAGGTATGTACGATAGGTACTTATAATGATAATAATAATTCTGTTATTGTCTTCGAAAGGATGGACGTTACATAAGACTCTTAAGAGTTGGCACAGCTTTTTCAGCGTTTCTGTGTACCTACATAAATGATGAAGAGAAGAATCAACACTCCGTTATTATGGGTCATACAATAAAAATAATATAATGAAGTGATATTTATGAATGAACTATCGAATTAAAAAAAAGTAAAAGGTAATTTTGGATGTTTGAAGGATGAAAATTAAGCAACTTAGCACAATAACGGTACTTGTTCTCTGAATGTTGCAGATGTAGAAAGTTTCGCTTTTCGCCTGTAGGCAAAAAGTACACAAAAGTTTCGATGGCCCAATCTAAATTGAACTTTATTGCAGCGGGTACCTATACCCATACATGTAGGTATAGAAACCTGTCGATGATTTGTTAGTTTGTTGGCAGAATGTGATTTCCTTGGCCCAATAAAAATAAAGGCTGCAGTATTGGTGAGATCAGCAACAAACGATTATCTTGAAAACTGATTTTTTGGCATGAACCCTGAAAGAGGAACATTTGCGAAGTCCCACGTACGCTCTTGATATTTCTTGGAATCAGTATTTTTTTAAATGCTCATATGTGAGGGCTATACTTTGAAAATGCATAATTATTGAATCGATTCTTTTTTGCGAAAAACTTATTTCTTGGTGCTTGGTTTCATTTGCGTCAGCTACTTCCATTGTTTACCTTCTCTTTTACTATATCCCTGTGAGTCTATATAGTAATTGCAAAGGTCATGGAAGTGGGTCTTTGACCTGAGCCCCATCTGTCGGAATGTCCTGATGCAATAAATATTCTTCAATTTGTTTTATGACAGTGATAATAGCTATAATGGATACGTCTGTATTGGGCGTCATAAATTAGATAGGTCTTGCTACTATATTCACTACTATTATGTATCTACTGCTGCTAAGTATCACTGTGAAACAAGTGCTAAATCACTTTCACTCATTTCTTGATGATGATGGGACAATAAAAAACCCAATCAAGCTCACCGTTTTCCGCCAAATATTTATGGCGGGTTATGTATTAAGTATGGGCACATTGTAGGTACATCTGCACAAAAAATATGACAATGACACACTTCCTTATTTAGTAGTGCCTCACTGGAACAGGCATGTGGTAAACGAAAGGATTGGCTTTTTGTTATGGTGACCCGTGAGCCGACGGTATTTTCGGTCGTTAATTAAAAATCGGCTTTGGTCAAAAGAACATTTATTTACAACCCAGACAATAGATTTATTGAGCTCTTGTTGAGTAATGGCACTCGGAACCGTTACTGTCAATGTTAAGAACCGAATGAAAAACTGAGCATGGAAAACATGTAAGATTTTGTCGTGAAAAGTAATATAATAAGTACCTGTGAAAACTGGCTAAGTAATAAAAAAAATAAAGAAAAAGTGTTGATCTCAAGCAAGTCCGACCCTGACTTTGACATCGATTACTTAACTGGGATTGAATAATATCCTCTATTTTGCATTCCTACATCTTTTTTATTGCCTGTTTGAGGTAAAGGTCGTTGAATGCTCTCGTTAGCCGACTGGCGTTTCGCTTTCTTTGTTTCCATCTCTCATCCTGATAGCCTCAACCCTCGGCACTCACTCAATAAACGACCTATTGACCCATCTGAAACTTTGTATAGTAGCGCTTGCAACTAAGTATATACGTTCTGCTGGAATGAGTTTTAGCCGGAAGCAAAGGGAATCGGGAAAACAGAGAATTTTATGTATAATTTCCGATAAAGTCTCTCTCGAGATTAGCTACACTTTATACTGATTTCTTTGCTTCCCCCCTTTTCCGTTCCATATATCGATATCAAAAGGAGAAGCAGAGAACCGCAGAACATATGTTTCTTTCTAATGATCGGCTCTGTATTTCAAGCCCGCTACGAGGCCTAGTAGCATCAGAGCATTTATCGGAGAAATATCCTTGACGGCCTCGGTTATAGCAGATATTATCATCATCCCTTTTGTTGTTTACTTCTCTCGTACTTTGCCCGGAAATTTAGGAATTTAGCACATCCCCATGCGAGCGGCTCTGGTGGAAAGAAAAAGGAAATCTATTCGATACCATATCTATATGCGGAAATGCTTGGAAAGTTGAACAATTTGTCGGCGCATTACTTGACCCCTGTTATTGGACAATTTGCTCGCCGTTTATCCGTCATTTAGGTATACCTATCAGCAATTTTTGTTCGGTTCTGCTTCTGGCTTTCCCCTTAATGGCACGCAGTTTTAAAACTCATCATCAAGACATGTATTGTGTCTTTATGGTAAATATTACGGATTGCGTCACAGAAAAAAAACTTCTTGTGCCATACCTCCGTCCGGGTTTGCACATCTCGCCCAGAAAAGTTACGTTTTCGTAACAGACATTTTTTCGTCGTTTTCAAGACTAGCTTTCGGTTCTTGAATCTTGGGAGATTTTTACGCGACAAAATACGTTCATTTGGCACTGAATTAAGCGTATCTCAGTGCAGTTAGCTGGAGCTAAAAATTAATTGAAGATAAATAATTAATGACGCTAATAAATTGAGCGTCAATAAGGTAGAGGTAGCTCAAGTGTTGCTACGAATTTGCTTTGGGTACTTTGTTAATTGAGAAACAAACATTTGAATCACCATTTTTTACTGTGTACGTGTGAAGTACTGATTTACAAGTCATATGAACTGTCGCATTCGAAAATCTCACTCCGCTGGCGCTGGCTGTCTCCCTGCTCTACGATTCTCAATTAAGCTTCCGTTCCAGCATATTTCATACAATGTATTCGCGAGAGCTCCAGAAGAGTGCACTCAATGGCCCAGCGAATACTGTCATGCTTTCCATGCACGGCTCCTCCGCCAAATGTGCAGGTATGTGTCTTATTTACGCATCGTAGTCTTCAGTGAGTTTCCTCAGAGTTAATTTGTACCTATTGTGTTTTGTTTTTCTCAAGTGGGCATGCAGTGGAATCTTCCGATTTTTTCTGTCAAAGGCATAAGGTACAGGAAAAATAGTAAAAAAATCGCTAAAACAATGGATAAATATGGACGCCCTGAAAATTTGATATTCTGTTCAGACTTGAATGCCCTACTACATACTCAAAATCGACAGAAATCCCACCCCGGGGTTTCGAGTTATTGGAGGGGGGGTAATCAATAGCAACTCAAAATGGAGCGGATGAAACCCGTTAATCCACTGGTCAGGAGTGGACGAGAATGCAAGAGCAGGAGTGGCAATACCGAGGGCAATACTAATCAAAGAAGACAAGATGAGACGTGTGCAGAGGGAACGACTAATAAATGGAAGAATACTATCTGTTGATATCTCAGAATACACTTTCATAGTGGCCTATGGCCTGAACAAGGATGCAAAAAGTACGAAAAGGACAACTTCCACAACGAACTACAGCTGGAGATAGATAGAAGCACCCACAAAATAATAATAATGGGAGACCTTAACGGAAGAGTGGGTAGTAAGAATGAAAGAGTGGAGTGGTGCCTAGTAAAGCAGGGAGAAAGTGCAAGAAATACAAACGGACATAGAATAAAAGAACTTAGCCTGGCGAACGAAATAAAAATCGGAAATACGCACTTAATTCACAAAGAAATACATAAAATAACGAAGGAAGTACAAAGTAGGAACAAGAAATTGATAATCGACTATTTTCTGGTTAACAGAGAAATATGGAATGATGTGACAGACATAAGAGTGGGGAGAGGAACCGAGATTGGAAGCGATCATCATTTGGTAGTCATGAAAATCAAGTAATAGGAAAGGAAAACATATATAAAGGGAAGAAAGGTCATGAACAAAAAAAATTGAATGCTATAAGACTGACCTGCCCGAATGTGGAGGATACATTTCAAATGGCACTAAACACCACCTTGGAAAAAACGAGACCAAAAGAAACAGACACGGACATCGAGAAAATATGGAAGAGATTTAAAGAAGGAGTGTTATCGGCGGCAGAAAAGAGCTGTGGGTTGACAAGACTGGTGAACAGAGACACAAAAAGAACAAACTGGTGGACGGAGAGGACCAAGGAAGCAGTCAAAGAGAAAGAACAAAAGTGGAAGAAATAGGAACGAGAAAAGCAAGCCATTACGAAGAATATAAAAAAGCAAGGAAGCAAGCGAAAAGAGTAATTCTAGAGATAAAAGGAAGATCTTGGGATGAATTTGGAGTGAGAATGACAAATGCTTACAGGGGGAACCAGAAGCTTTTCTTCAGTACAATCAGAGGCATGAGACAAAAAAAAAACCACAGTGCTGAAGAACTTGAAAGATAAGGCGGGAAACACTACTGGAGACGAAAAGCAGGTAATGAAAAGATGGAGAGAATACTTCAGAGAACTACTAGAAAGGACAGATGTAACACAAGAAAGAACAAGAGAAAACACACCACAAAGGGAAACAACACGGGAAAGAAACCAAAACGAGGAAATTACAGAACAAGAACTGCTAGCGGCAATAAGGAAAGCTAAGCTAGGAAAAGCACCGGGACACGACAAGATAACGAATGAGATGTTGAAAGCACTGACAGACGAAGCACTCAAAGATATAAGAGGAATCATGAACACGATAGTGGAATAGGGAAAAGCACCCTAAGACTGGCAAATAGGTATCATAACACCGATGTACAAAAGAGGAGATAGTCAAGAATGTCACAACTATAGAGCAATCACGCTGCTCAGCAACCCAGCAAAGATATTTGCCAGAATATTGGAGAAAAGACTGATAGATCAACTGGAGGAGACTCGTAACAGGAACGAATTTCCCCTGAAAGAATTACGCCGGAACCAATTTCCCAGAAATAATTTCCCCTGGAAGGAATTTCGCCAGCAGGAATTCCACCGGAATGAAGTTTCCTCAGAAATAATTTCCCCTAAGAGGAATTTCTCCGGAATTGGTTCCACCGGAATGAACATTCCTCGGAAATAATTTCCTCCGGAAGAAATTTCCCCGGAATCAATTCCACCGCAATGAACTTTCATCGGAAATGCTATCACTTGGACGGAACAGTATCTCAAAACACAATATCCAATTTTCTCCTTCTTCCAGGACGTGACCGGACAATTCATCGCCAAATAATATTTTGCCCCTTGCCTTAGCTTTGATATGTCCCTTTGTGTTTTTTTGTTGCTTTTCGAACATCAGGCCCCTTTTGCAGTCTTCTGTTATCAAGAGCTTCCTTCGGTCTCCACTTTTCTGTCTTCAATGTAATTTGAAGGCCTGCTGAGCCCCCTTACATTTTCCATGACTCCTGGAGCAGCAAGCAACGTTATGCCATCACATTATGTTTTGAGCCCTAACGGGTCCAATTGTGTCTTCAAGTGTAGCTGGAGTCCTGTTGAGCCTCCTCATGTTTTTCCAGGGCTTTCGCAGTAGGTACCTACCAGTATGCCTCATTTTCCGTTATTCTGTTCTACAGAGGTCCATTGGGCCCTTTTGTGTCTTCAATACCGTTTCAAGTTCTGTTGAGCTCATTTGCACTTTTTTGAGGCTTCCGAAGCACTAGTATGCCCCTTGTGCCTGTATGTGGTATTCGGCCTGAAATCGGGCCCCTTTGTGTCTTCAAGGATAATTTCGAGCCCTAAATGACTGATGTGCTTCATGGCTTCCAAAATTCCACACGGTCTTTTTTTTGCCATCTTGTGTTATCCAGGCTCCAGTGGCCCCCTTGGTTTGATTTGATTTAAAGCCCTGCTGAGCCCCCTTGCAGTTTTATTTACTCTCAGAGGCTGGTAATCACTCTTCTGCCATCATATTATTCGGAGTGCTTTGGGGCCCCCTTGGGTCCTCAAATGTAGTTGGAGCACTGATATGTCTCCCCGTATGTGTTTTTGTGGCATTCAGAATTCCAGTGAGTTCTTTTTCGCCTGCTTTTATTCTACAGAGCTGCATTGGACCCCTTTGTGGTTTTTTTTTCCATGTTTTTCGGAGCTCTATCGGACCCCTTGTGCCTTCTCCAAACTAAATGTGTAGTTTTGAGCCCTAATCAGCTCACTTATGATTTATTTGGCTTCCAGAGTACCAGTGAGCCCCGTTTTGCATTCTTTTGTTATATAGAGCCCTTTGGGTGTCCTTGTACCGGGTGGGCCATAAAAAACCGCACTGTTTTATTTTCCTCCAAGAATTTGTGTTTCTTGGCCGATTTTGACAAGTTTGGTATCCATGTGTAGCCAATTAAACAGGCTACCAAAATTGCATAAAAATATTGCTGGAATATCAAGATTCAAAATGGCGGACACAACTGAAAATTGGCCTTCTTTTGCAGTCGTTTCTTTCGACTGAAATTTAACAGAATGACAGAATTAAAAAGTTTTTTCGCAAAAACGAACTGTTTTCTACATTTTGAGACTATGACCAGCTCGATCGGTTGATTCGTTCTGGAAATATAGCAAATTGGAAAAGGACCATTTGCCATTATTTTACTCCATAACGAATAATAGAAAGATATTGTTTCGCTTGTCAAATTTTTGTTTCTCAAGCGATTTGAACAGGTTTGGTATTATTTAATCCAAATAAATAAGATACAAGTGTCATATGAAATATGGTCGAAATGTCAAAATTCAAATTGGCGAACACAACTGAAAATAAGTCTTCTTTTGCAGTCTTTTTTTTTTTCATTGGAATCCGACGACTGACAGAACTGAAAACTGAAGGCGTTTTTGGGAAGAGCGGACTGTTTTTTGCACTTTAAAGTCACAATCAGCTCAATTGGTCCATTGATTGAGGAGATGTAGCAAATTAAAAAAAGTTTTTTTTGCCATTGTTTAAATCTTCAACGACTAATAAAATTTATTGTTTAGAATGCTAAATCTTTGCTTTTTTTCATCGATTTTTACAGAGCAGTTAATATTGTGTCGCCTAATAAATAGGCTACAGAATTATACATGAATCTGGTCAATGGAATCAAAAGAAAATTAGAAACAACCTCGGACACAACTGAAAATCTTTTTCAATTTGTTACATGTCCACAACAAATGAACAAAGTGAGCTGGTCATGGTCTCAAAATACAGAAAACAGTTCGTTCTTCCAAAAAACGTCTTGAATTTCTATCGTTCAGAAAAAGAAGTCGAAAAACTGCAAAAGAAGGGTTATTTTCAGTTGTGTTTACTATTTTGAATTTTGAGATTCTGACCATATTTGTGATGATTATTGTAGCCCAATTATTTGGCTACACAATGGTACCTAATCTGTCAAAATCTAAAAAAAATAAAAAATTTAGCAGTCAAAACAATAAATTTGTTTTACTCGTTAACGATCGAAACAATGGCAAAAAATATTTTTTTCAATTTTCTACATCTCTCTAACGAATAAGCCATTTAACTTGGTTGTGGTCTCAAAATGGGAACAACAGTGCACTCTTTCAAAAAACGTCTTTAGTTCTGTCAGTCAATCAGATCTCAATAAAAAAATACGACTGCAAAAGAAGGCCTATTTCCAGTTGTGTCCGCCATCTTGAATTTTGACATTTCGACCGTATTCACACATGATACTTGTATAATACTTGTAATATGTTCAAAACATGATACAGTTGGCCACACAATAATATCAAACCTGTCAAAATCGTTCAAGAAACAAAAATTTGACAGGCAAAATAATATTTTATTATTATTCGTTACGGATTGAAAAAATGGCAAATAAGCCTATATTCAGTTTGCTACATTTTCAGAACAAATAAACCATTAGAGCTGGTCATGGTCTCAAAATGTAGAGAACAGTTCGTTCTTCTAAAAAATGTCTTTAGTTTTGTCATTCTGTCAAATTTAAATCAAAAGAAACGACTGCAAAAGAAGGCCTATTTTCAATTGTGTCCGTCATTTTGATTTTTGATATTCCAGCAATATCTATATACGACTTTGATAGCCTACTCATTTGGCTACACAAGGATACCAAGCTTGTCAAAATCGACCAAGAAACAAAAATTCGGCGAGGTTAATAAAACAGTGTGGTTTTTTATGGCCCACCCGGTATAACCAATATCCTCTGAAGCCCTACTGAGCCCCCTTGCATTTTGCCGTGGCGTTCGGATTTCTATTGGGCCCCCTTTTGCCGTAATGTGTCATCGTTTGGAGACCTAATGAGCCCCCTCATGGTTTTTTGTAGCTTCCAGAATTCCAGTAAGCCTCCTTTTATCTAATTTTGTTATATCAAACGCCCTGCCCCCCTTGTGTCACCAATATCTTTTGAAGCCTTACTGAGCCACCTTGCATTTTTCCGTGGCTTTCGAATTTCTATTGTGGACCCCCTTGTGCCCTCATGTGTCATTCGGAGCCCTGATGAGCTTACGTTTTTTCGTAACTTTCGGAGCTCCAGTAAGCCACCTTTTGCCTTCTTTTATTCAGGGCTTCATTGGTCCCCCACTTGGTTTTTCCGTGGCTTCCGGAGCTCAATGGGGTTCGGTGGATTTATTTTAAGGGAAATTCAATTAGACGGAATTTATTCTAGGGGGATTCTTTCCGAGAGAAATTCTTTCCGAGGGAATTTCATTTCGGTGGAAATCATTCTGGGGAAACTACTCCCAGGGGAAATCATTTCCGAGGGAAGTTCATTCCGATGAAATCAATTCTGGGAGAATTCCTTCCAGGGGAAATTATTTCTGAGGGAAGTTCATTCCAGTGGAATTACTTCTGGGGAAATTCTTTTTAGGGGAAATTACTTCCAGGAAATTTCTTCCAGGAAATTACTTCCGGGAAATTAATTCCGGGGAAATTCGTTCCTGGATTCCTGAAACCTCCTCCGAACAGAGTAGTACAAGATGACATCTTCATTCCAAGCCAAATAACGGAAAAAGCCATACGAGAAGGAGAGACAGTGCACCTTTGTTCCGTGGATTTTGAAAAGGCTTTCGACAGAATCGACAGAAACGACATATGGAAGACACTACGAAAAATGGGAGTGCAGCAGAGCACAGTGAAGAGCATTCAAAGCCTGTATAGAAAAACGACAAATTACGTAAGATCGAAATATGAAACATCTCAAATTTTTGAGACAACAAAAAAGACTGAGTAAAGAAGTAAAACAACACACAATTGAGCTCAACGACGCAAAAGTGAAACAAGTTGAAAATTTTGAATTCTTAGGCTCAATCGTGTCACAGGACGGAAAGCTGGACGAAGAAATCGTTGAGAGAACCACAGCAGCGGACAGACTATTCAACTCCATGAAGGCAACATTCCTAGAAAACAAAGAAATCCCCAAAGACACCAAAACAGAAATATTCAAGAAAGTCGTCACCCCAATCTCGACATACGGGTCTGAGTCTTGGACTTTGACAGAAAAACGAAGAAGAAAGATTGTTGTGACAGAAATGAGATTCCTAATAAAAATATACGACAAAACTATCGTGAACAAGATAAGGAACACAACATTTAGAGACAAGCCCAACACGAAACCTGTGGATCGAACAATAGAGGAAGGACAATTAAGATGGCTCGGTCATCTCAAGAGAATGGAAGAAAACAGAATAACCGGGAGAGTGTTTGAAGCTAGAACAATAAAGAAAAGACACAGGGGAAGACCTAGAAGAACGTGGTGTGATGAAGTGCGGAAAGCTGTGAAAAGGAAGGGATGAACGATGGAGGGGGCGACTCGGTCGGTACAAGATCGGACAGGATGGAGAGAAATATGGAGAAGGGACCTCACAGAATAGTCGACTCCACAAACCGCCTTACACTCGTAAGGGTAAGATAGGCAAAAGGATTAAGTTAGTAAGTAAGTGGGGCATTCAAGTCTAAACTGATTATCAAATTTTCAGGGCGTCCCTACTGTTTCCAAGGTTTCAGCAATTTTTTTACTATCTTTCCTGTATCATGTGCATTTGACAGAAAAAATCGAGATATTCCAAGAGAACTACAAAAATTTTCATCGTGTTTGGTTCAGAATTGCTCAAAAGTTCAATCTCAACATTTGTAGTCTCCAAATAAATGTGTATAACTACTTGAAATTCCAAAAAAATAGGATTCTTGAAATTGTTTGGACTTCTCGTGCAAATCAATTTTCAGATTTTTTACAGCTCTAAAAAAAGCCTCCGCTGGGATTTTTCTAAAACTCAAAAATTTGGAAAAAGCACAACATTCTGAACAAAATCTGTGATTATCACGACTACAGTTTTTTTTCTTCGAGGTTGAAGTGATTTTTCAGCTAAAATTTCTGTACTATAAACTGAACATGATTCACCTAATTAGTTCCCTTATGATATCTTTGTCTAAACTTTAGATACAGCCTTCGTCAAAAAAAAAAACACATCACTTTTATTGATTTTCTCCTTTGAAATGGTTTGAGGAAAGAGGACAAGTTATGGGATTGTGCCTCATGTACCTAACAAATGAAAAAACAGTCAAGAAGTTCGAAACAGGAAGAGAGAGATGGGCATTTACACATTAATTATGTAGTATCTTCTGTTGCGTTTAGATTGAATAGCATGCATTCTTCAGTCAAGTGGATGAGTTATTTTGGTTAGCCTTGGAGCATCTTCTTGAATATTTTTATATCCGTTTATATAGGAAATTGAGATTTTTGCAGAACTTGTTTGGAATAAATTACGCACCAGACGATTTGTTTTTTTTTTGACATTTGATGAAACCGTTTCAAACTTATGAACAGTTATGTAATCGTCTAAATAAAGATGGGAGCAATCATAAAATGTACAAGGAGCAACCTTAACGTGATGGCGATAAAAAATCTGGAAAACATCTTCCCAAGTTTCAAGGTCCAAGAGTTGTTGGTACTTTTTCGATTTTTGAACATATTGACTGCCTTCCAAAACTCCGTGGTATTCTTTACTTCGGTAACATTGCCTCATACTTCTTTGATGAGTCGCTGTTGAAATTATCAGCTTTACAGGTTTCTAAGCAGATCTTGATTTTGTTTTTAAATATTTCACATTCATTCGAGAATGAAGGTTTTGATGTAGAGTTTAGGTCTGGTCTAGGGTCTGGTAAAGAATGTTATTTGAATAAAGAGAAAATCTCGCCAACGGGGTAGATTGTTGAGAGATGTATCTGAAGACCCATGGAGACAAAATCGAAAGCGGTTGTAACAATCCAAAGCTATATAATTTTGGAAAAAAGGCAAACTTTTAGACACAGAGATTTCAATTGTTGAGCAGTTTATATCAAATTCGTGAAGAAAAAGCTATCTTAGGTTCAAAACATACCTAGCAAATACATTTTCTCATCTTTATACTCAATTAGTACATATAAACGAACACTTTATTTTAATTGTTTATTTTTCAGAATTGATACGTACAGCCTACCTAGATAGTATCGGTTTGTTGAGTAGATAGATAATTAGAAAAGTACCTCTGTGATAATGGGTGTCGTGATTTCACGCGGAAGAATTAAAGATACATCAGTATCATAATTGTTGTCGTTAAATGTTAAGTTTACTAGCAAACCATACCATGCGATCACACGGCTTTTGTATGGAAATTCGGAATCAATAGTATTTGCAACACATTATTGTACGATGGAGAAATTTGCAAGAAAGTCGAACATAAGAGGACAAAATACTGTAGGTACCCAGGTACCTATACCTAACGAGCTGGCAGGTACTAATTGAAGTATCTCGTAATTTGGGAAATTCTCGTATCTAGTGTTTGTCATTGTTAGCACTCTCTGTACCTATACAATAATACTTACTTTGTTACCTAATAATGCGACCTACAAATGAATAACTAGAGAAGCAAACATTTTAACGAGAAGGCAAGAAGAGAATCCGGAAGAATAACTCCGGACGCGAGTCCGGACGTTAAAAACGTTGTCAGAAAAATCGCCGATTAAAATCAAATTTATGAGAGTAGTCGTTTGCGCATCAAGATTTTCAGCTGAGGTCACGGACCTCTTGATCAAGCCGGAATGCTGATCACTGTGTCTTTTGAATCACAAATGACACCCCTATGGAGTCTACCACTTGGTTTGTCACCCGGTAGTTCTCAAACACCTACTTTCTCAATTTCTACCGTAGGTATGTATACAGGGTATGGCATGAGGATTTTTCTGCCAAATAGAACCCCCTGTACTTCACTTGGTTACTCGATGCAGCTTTTTCTGATTTCAGCCATATTTAACGCCTATAAGTTATTTGCACAAATAAGGTGTCATAACATAGATAAAAAGGACTTTACAATGCTAAGTCAAGTGACTTTGGTTCCAGTTCAACTGTCAGCCCGACTGTCAGCTTTGTAATGAGCGTGATAAAGTTAATTCGCTTTTTGGTAAAACTGGCTGCTAGTGGCCTAAAAAAAAATGTTCGTGAACCTTTGGCTACAATACGATGGCGTAGAAGGGCTATGGTAGTCTTTTCTGGGAGAATTGAGAGAAAAAAGTCCGAATTCAAAGAGAAGATTTTGAGTTTAGGAATTCGAAAAAAAATTTGAATGGCAGTTTGAATTCAAAGAAAAAAGTATTAGAACTCGAAAATAGAAGTTCGAATTTAAAGAAAAAAGTTTGAATTTGAGGATTCGAAGAAAAAGTTCCATTTCAAAGGGAAAAGTTTCAATATAAACAAAAAAGTTCAAATTCGAAGAGAGAAGTTTGAATTTAGAATTCGAAGTAAAAAGTTTGAATTATTCGAATAAAACAAAAAAGTCAAAATTGGAACAGAAAAGTTCAAATTTGAAGAGAAAGCTCAAGTTTGAGAAATCGGAGAAAAAATCGAATTCGAAGAGAAAACTTTGAGTGAACCGAGGAGTGAACAAAGAGCTGGAACTCGAAGAGAAAAGTTGGCAGATTGACAAAAATGTTGAAATTTAGAATTCGACGAAAAAACTCCGAATTCAAAGAGAGAAAGTCTGAATTCGGAAAAAACAAAAAAAAATAAATTCGAGCTGAAAAATTTGAATTGGATTAAAAAAAAATTCAAAAAAACCTGGAATTCGAAGGAAAAATTCCAAGCTCGAACAAAAAAAATTGAATTCAAAGAAAAAAGTATTAGAACTCGAAAATAGAAGTTCGAATTTAAAGAAAAAAGTTTGAATTTGAGGATTCGAAGAAAAAGTTCCATTTCAAAGAGAAAAGTTTCAATATTAACAAAAAAGTTCAAATTCGAACAGAAAAGTTCAAATTTGAAGAGAAAGCTCAAGTTTGAGAAATCGGAGAAAAAATCGAATTCGAAGAGAAAACATTGAGTGAACCGAGGAGTAAACAAAGAGCTGGAACTCGAAGAGAAAAGTTGACAGATTGACAGAAATGTTGAAATTTAGAATTCGACGAAAAAACTCCGAATTCAAAGAGAGAAAGTCTGAATTCGGAAAAAACAAAAAAAATAAATTCGAGCTGAAAAATTCGAATTGGATGAAAAAATAATTCAAAAAAACCTGGAATTCGAAGGAAAAATTTCGAGCTCGAACAAAAAAGTTTGAATTCGAAGAAAAAGTTGGAATTCGAGAGAAAAGTTTTAATTATATCTAACAAAAAATCGAGTTTGAGAATTCGAAGAAAGTTCTAATTTGAAATTCGGAGAAAAAATTTGTAGTTCGAATAGAAAAGTTCAAATTCAAAGACAAAAGTTTGATTCAAATAAAACAAGAAAGTTGAAATTTGAAGAGAAAAAGTTCGAATTGAAGAAGAAAAAGTTTCAATTCAAGTATCCGGAGAACTCCAAGAGAAAATTTACAGTCCGAAGAGAAAAGTCTGAATTCGAAGAGAAAAGTCTGAATTCGAAGAAAAAGGTTCGAATTCGAACAAAACAAAGAAGTTGAAATTCATAGAAGAAGGTTCAAGCAGAATTCGAAGGAAAAAATCGAACTTAAAGATTTCAGTTGGAATTCGAGGAAGAAATTCGAATTGAAAAAAGGAGTTATAATTTGAGAATTCGAACAAAACAAGAAAGTTGAAATTCGAAGAGAAAGTTCGAATGAACAAAAAAAGTTCAGATTCAACGAGAAAAATTCGTATAAAAAAAATCGAATTTAGAAATGCGAAAAAAGTTCTGATTTGAGTTCGGGTTAGAAGGGAAAAGTTCAGATTCGAAAAGTTTAAATTTGAATTCAAAGAGAAAGTTTGAATGTGAGAATTCAAATGAAAGAATCAAATTTAAAGAGAGAAGTTCGAATGAAGAAAGAAGTTGAAATTCGAATCGAGAAGTCTGAATTCAAAAAAGAAGTTCTAATTTGAGAATTTTTCGAAGAATTCCAAAAGAAAATTTCGAATTCGAAGAGAAAACTTCGATTTTAAACAAAACAAGAGAGTTGAAATTAGAAGAGAGAGAGTTCAAATTTGGAGAGAAGGTTCAAATTTGAGAATTCGACTATAAAAATCGAATAGAAGAGGAAAGTTTAGATGAACAAAAAAAAGTTGGAATTCGAAGAAAGTTCTAGTTTGAGAATTCGGAAAAAGAAGTTCGATTTCGGAGAAAAAAGTTCGAATTTGAAGATAGAAAGTTCGAATGTGATAATTCGAAGAAAACATCGAATTCGGAGAGGAAAGTTCGAATTTCTTATATCTGAGTTGTGAGGTCTAACAAGAAAAGGAAGATAATCATGATGATTATAACGAACATAAAAGTTTGAATTCGAAGAGATGTGTTCGACTTCGAAGGGAAAAGTCTGAATTCGAACAAAACCAAGAGGTTCAAAATGAACAGAGATGATTAGAATTTTCTAAATACGAAGAATGAAGTTCGAATTCTGGGGAATTCGTATGAAGAAAAAGGTTGGATTTTGAAAAGTTCAAATTCGAAAAGTTAGAATTCAAAGATAAAAGGTCGAGTATGTGATTTTGAAGACAATGTAATGTAATGTAATGTAATGTAATGTAATGTAATGTAATGTAGGTAATGTAATGTTTATTAATGTTTCACATAAAGAAAATGTTTACACAAGTCCACAATTGAGCTATTGACAAATCATTCAATTGAGCTAAACTAAACTAAAACTAAGCATTGCGCCCTTTATTTTAGGGGTCTAACTTTGTTACATTATTCGCTAACGGAATGTCAAAACTTTTTTCAATTTTCAGCACCCCAAAATAGGGGGAGCAATGTTCAATTTCGTAGGAGAAGGAAAGAACAATTATTCTCGTATTCAATTTTTTCTGGACCCTCCATCCGGATCAATCAGCTTTAGGCAGTTCATTCGCTATTTTGCAAGGTGCCGTTCTACAAATTTTCAGCCCCCTGAAATAGGGAGAACGATGTTCAATTTAATGGGAAAGAGATGAGACAATTCTCAAGTGTTTTTTTTTAACCTTCAGGTTCATTTGGCCCGATTCAGATTTTGACATTTCATTCGCGATGTTGAAGGGTACCGTTTTATAAATTTTCAGCCCTCTGAAATAAAGAGAATATTGTTTGATTTGATGGAGAAAGGAGGAACAATTCCCGAGTTTTCATTTATTTTGAGCCCATCAGGACCAATTCGCCCAATTCAGCTTTTGACGTATCATTCGCGATGTAAAAGGATAGGGTCTCCCTATTCTAGGGAGAGCAATGTCTCATTGAATGGGGAAAAGAAGGAACAATTACTCTCAGGAATTTTTTTTTGGCCCTTCAGGATCAGTTTGTCAATTATTCAGCATTTAACTTTTATTCGTGATGTTGAAGGGTGCCGTTGTACAAATTCTCAGCCCCCTGAAATAGGTGAAACATTGTTTGATTTATTGGAGAAAAGAGGGAACAATTTTCAAGTTTTTTTTAGTCCTTTAGGATGAATTCGCCTGATTCAGCATCAATTTGACATTTCATTCGCGATGTTGGTGGGTACCTTTGTTTAAATTTTCAGTCCCTTGGCTCTCGCCATTTTTTTCTCTTTATTTTCAAGTCGTTCAAAAGCTATTGCCAGAGTTATGTAAAAATTTGCATATTATTTCACTTGATTTTCAGTGACAGCAATGTAAATATTCCATGTTATGTTAAAAAAAAAATCCGGAACTTCTTGAGGTAGGTCAACAGGTTTGAAAGCTCAAAAAACAAATTGTAAAAAATGTGAAGAGCCGAAAGGTAATCTTTATTTTATTGTTTAGAAATATCCGCCTTAAAAATAACAATTCCATACAAAATGATATAATGCAGATTTTTTTCACAAATATTCAGTGTGACCTCTATTTAGTATATTGGAAATTCTAGGTTAGAATTAATTCAAACAGAAACTTTTTTTTTACCATGGCAAGCTTTCAGTCCTTTGCTCAACATATCAAAGTCCCGAGGTTTTTTCCGGGAAATTCAAATTTTCTTGGCAAAATTTTCAATTTCCTGCAAATTATTTTCAATCTTCCCCTCTAATTCCAACTTCCCAGCCGAAGGAACGTTTCGAACAAAAATTTCCATAGGTCCTGGATACTAGTCGGGAAAGTTTTGGGATGACACAACCGATTTTACATGGCTATCGCTGTGTTCGTTGCAATTTTCTAAGATAACTTTTGGACGGTTCAGAATGTAAAGAAATGGTGA
Source organism: Anaspis maculata (assembly GCA_949128115.1). Taxonomy (NCBI): domain Eukaryota; kingdom Metazoa; phylum Arthropoda; class Insecta; order Coleoptera; family Scraptiidae; genus Anaspis; species Anaspis maculata. Next base: position 85,013,479 of record OX421964.1, on the reverse strand, counting down.
GAGGCAATAAAACCAGAGAAAAAGTAGCTATGGAACCGCATTAGAAAATGTATACTTAGGCTTCTGGAAAAGAATTTCCCTTTGCGTCTCATCATTTTTGAAAAACAAAATTGCATAGTCTGGGCGTGGAGTTTGGCTCACACAGTATAATATTTGTCAAGCAAAACAGCAAATTTGATAACGCGCCACTTGAACTAAATAATTATATCTTATATTTACTGATACCTTTAACCTAATCTATGCTATATTTATCATCAATTCGAATAAAACAGCTTCCGTTTTTGTTTTTGCCCGCCTCTACATGTTCAAGCTAACTCACATAGAATTATAAATTTTGCCACACTCACCTAAAAATATTACACTTTTGATTACAAATCAAAAATTCAAATTCAGGTCACCACAGCTCGCTCATTCAATCAAAACTCGTGTTGCCTTCCTACATCCACAACAATAGCGCCGCAGCTGACTATACTCGGTTAAATTGTACGAAAATAATTTCAATTGCAAATTATTCCACAGCACACTCATCAAACAACGGAACTGTTACACAGGCACTCACGGCACTCTATATTTTACAAAACCAGCGACAAGAGCGGTGCAAGTGCGCGACCCAAACAAAACAAAGTCGGATCTGATGTGCAAGTGTGATGTCGCCGATACGAGCGTAAATTCAAAAGCGTGACCCTCGAACCCTAAAGAGTCCCGGCCCGGCAATGCCCCTTGCATAGATAACCTCCCCCACTTTCTTTGATTTCATATTCGGTAGGCTGGTACCCATACGCCGGCGAAAACAGCGAGCGCCAAAATGTGGGGGAGCTCCGCGACAATCACGGTGAGCCGTGGAGGACGTTGCAGGCCATGAGGACGACGTGCCTGCCTGCCTACCTCCGTGGTATTCGAACCTTGTCGGGTGTCGTTGAAGAAAACGTGCGAGATCGAAGAGGGCTCCGGCTATGGGTACAGTGAAAGTACCCACTCGGATGTAAATTATGCACATCTTGATGCTTGATTGTATCGATAGGTAGGTACTTGCTTCAATAATCGCATGGGTATTGCGACACAGCAATCATTGGAAAACAATCGATGAATAGTATGTACACCTACTAACCTTATGTACAGTTGGTACATACAAGGAAGAGTAGGTGAGTACCTGATGGTTATAGAAAAATCATACTCGATTAGAATTCTGTATTGCATCCGTACTATCGTACTTATGGATATATTCTGATATACAGGGTGATTTTTCAAAAAGGGTCCTGTATCTACAACGACCTTATTTTTTTAAAGTACGTGAATATGAGAACATATCCTGAAAATTTGGTTGTTCTACCGTGAAAGACTTTCGATTGAAACGTGAAATCCGTGGAGAGTGAATCACCCTGTATCACATAGGTATATCGTGTGTTTTTCGAAGACCGCACCAGCCCATCACCCTTTTTCTATGGGATATATAGATTTGAATTTTTATGGGGTATTTGAAGGCACTTCTGCTATTTTTTTTGTGTCGATCATGAAGCAACTTTCGCACTTCCGGAAGTAACCGGAAGTGACATCGACTTTCGATTTTCAAATGGAACATCTGTATGTTTTTTTTTTATATTGGAATAGAATTTTTCTATTGACATAATGGTGGTCTTAATAATAGGGTGTTTTCACAATTTTTTATTAATCGAAAAATGAAAGTACTTGAAGTTTGTATTCCACTTGTAAATTCAGTTTTGCCAAAAAAATTTCTCACAATTATCTTGAAGGGATACAAATTTGAACAAAATTTTTCCCTGCAAAAACAGCATGTGACTCATCACTCCCCACCCGGGGGCCGGGCCCGCCGTCGTGGTGGCTTTGAAAGTCAGCTCGACGTTAGGTGTTGTCATCAAATTTCTGCACAAACAGATCTCGAAGAAATGGGTGGCATTTTGTGCCTCAGTGTTGAAACACCTCAGAAAGTGCCTCATCAAAAATGTTCCCGAATGTTCCTGAGAGTTGATCAGTTTCGAAACTACAATAGTTCACACCCTTCAACGTGATTTTCCTTTATTAAACACTTATCGTGTTGCGAGGATCACTGGCTGGCTTCAGGATAAATTACTGCGTGGAGGATCTTGAAACGTCAAATATCAAAATCTGACAAATTATGCATTTCGATCGCCAACCTCAAGTGGGTATAGGTTCAAAATTCCAATCAGATCAGTTGAAAGATGCAAAAGTTCAATATGGCGGCCTCTTAACACGTCAAAATTCAAAATTTGACTGATGCATTTTGATCGCCAATCTCAAGTGGCTATGGGCTCAAAATACCAATCAGATCGATTGAGAAATGCGGAAGTTCAATATGGCGGCATGGGCGCCCGGAGGGGGGGGCAAGGGGGGGCATTTGCCCCCCCCTGGCTCCGGAGCAGCTGAATAAATTCTTCCTTACGAAAAAAATCTAACTATTGACCTGGCTATTTTGAAGTAAATTTTTATACATTTTGTACAAAATTACAAATTTTAATGAATTCCTTCAAAGTTGAGTTTAATTTTCAAATATATTTCCTTATTTTTCGCACAATAATTATTACCACCATTATTATTATTATTATTATTCAAAAAAAATTTCGCCTGCGGCGCTAATCTAAAGTACTTCGCAAATTAGGCCAGGTAGGTATGTGACGTTCTCTAACTAAAGCTATTTGCCCCCCCCCTGACAAAAATCCTGCGGGCGCCCATGTATGGCGGCCTCTTGAATCATCAAAAATCAAAATTTGACAGCCGCATTTCGATCGCCAACCTCCAAATGGGTATGAGTTCAAAATCCCAATCAGATCGGTTGAAAAATGCAAAAGTTCAATATGACGGCCTCTTAGAAACGTCAAAAATCAAAATTTGACAGTTGCATTTCAATCGTCAACCTCGGGTGGGTAGAGGTTCAAAATCCCAATCAGATTGGTTCAAAAATGCTCAAGTTCAATATAGCGGCCTCTTGAATCATCAAAAATCAAAATTTGACAGATGCATTTTGATCGCCAATCTCAAGTGGGTGTAGGTTCAGAATGTCAATTAGATCTGTTGGAAAATGCAAAAGTTCAATATGGCGGCCTCTTAGAAACGTCAAAAATCAAAATTTGACAGATGCATTTTGATCGCCAATCTCAAGTGGCTACGGCTTTGAAATACCAATCAGATCGGTTGAAAAATGCACAAGTTCGATATGGCGGCCTTGGAACTATCAAAACGTCAATTTTGATAGATACACCTCGATTGTTCACCTCAAGTGGGTACCTATTATGTTAAAAATCCCAATCGGATCGGTTGAAAATGCAAAAGTTCGATATGGAGGGGGCGGCGGCCTTAGAACTGTCAAGATGACAAATTCGAGAATTTGACAGTTGTATTCAGACTGCTTATTTCAAGTTGTCACAGGTTCAAAATATCAATCGGATCCGGTGAAAAATGCAAAAGTCCAATATGGCGGCCTCTTGAAACGTCAAAAATCAAAATCAGACAGATGCATTTTGATTCTCAACCTCAAGTGGGTATGGGTATGAAATCACTAAAATCCCAATCGCATCGGTTTAAAATTGCAGAAGTTCAATATGGCGACCCTAGAACTGTCAAAATATCACATTTGACAGATGCATTTCGGTTGTCCACCTCAAGTGGGTATAGGTCCAGATCCCAATCGGATAGGTTGAAAAAAGCAAGAGTTCAACATGGCGGCCTTTTGAAACGTCAAAAATCAAAATTTGACAGATGCATTTAGACAGTCTGTTTCAAGTTGGCATAGGTTCAAAATCCCAATCGGATCTTGTGTTAATGATGATAGAAAAATGTCATGTAATGATTTCCGCTTTCATCATTACGTTTACTCGTGAAAAACGTCCATGACTGTCAACATCATTGCAACGTACGTACCTGAAAGCACTCGCGAAATACTACCCAAGGAATCCGCGAAAAATGACCTAAGAAGTGCTGTGACATTTGACATTACATTGACATTTGCAAATGGCACAACACAACAACTGCGACGCTAAGTAATGTTGCCGATGTTTGTAGTGAAATTTTGGAAAAATTGACAAGAAGAACTTCGAAACAAGGACGCAAATCAAAACACGGACCTTCTCTGGAGGTCTGGCCCAGAAGGTCCGATGGAATTATCATGGATTCCGTGGAAAACGCGAGACAAGGAACTCCTGTAACCGACATGAAAAAAGCTCTGGAGGACCGAAACAGCCTTTTTCTCGAAATGGAAAGCCGCTGGGAATTGTGAATAAATTGTGAGTACACCCAGACGTGTTTTGCCGCCCTCAACTTGCCTGTTTTTGTGAAATTACGCCGTCAACGTCTGCCCCGGTCTGGGTAATTTGATCAAAGTGCCGTCGAATTTAGAGGTGACTTTTGTGTTTTGTGTCTGATGGACGCTCAAAAGTCTCCTCGAGACCACAATTCAATTTCGCACGCTGACATGGTCAATTTCATTCCAAAAGCACTGTTGAAATACCCCGAGGTGTTGAGTTTGCCAAAACGGAGAGCGTCAATTGACGTTCCTGTCAGATTAGCCGGGCCGCCGTATTCCAATTTCAATATTTTTCGGCAAATTTTCAAGAAAAATTCCGTCGCATGGCCCGCATTGGACGACACGCGGCCCCCGAAACCCCCCGGTTGGCATCTCATACCAAATTTCTCGAAATTCTCGCCGAAAAGCCAAGTTTTCGCCGCGAAAACGTGATAAGGTATTTGGAACGAATTATTCGAATATTGGTTCCCTTGTAAAATTTTGAATGAATTGTGAAATTTTGAGAGATTTTGACAAATTCAGCAAAAATTTTGAAAACTCTCACCCTCAACTTGGGATGCGGTTCGTTTGCTAAAATTTAAAAAAAAAAAAAAAAAAAAAAAAAAAAAAACGCCAAAATCAGACGTCTGGTTTTCACAAATTCTGACGGCAGGTCGTTAGGTTGCCGTCAGCGGTTTCTATGAGTTTATGATGAAATGGCAAACCTTACTGACAATTTTTGACATTGCCACATGTCACGAATCACAAGTGAGGTGTCAAAAAATTTACACTGAAAAAAACAAACAGAAAAAAAAAATCACCCATTATGTATCAGTACATAATTATGTGTGATTTTGATCTTTGATACAGTGAAAACACCCTATTCTTTATGATGAAAAATGACGATAGCGGATCGAATATAATTAAATCATCATTATCAACGACCTGCGACCATTATTAAAAATCTGAAATAAAAAGTTTGTTTATTGTTCATGTCAAAAAGCGTTGCCGGTTGACATTGCCAAATCCCTATCTACAAACCCTTCAGCCCCACATACCCTACTTCAAATTTTGAATGGCATAACCTATCTTGTTACACATCAAATTGAAGGTGATGAAATTCTCTTTCTGTAAAAAAAAACAAAATTTTCAAAACCATTCCCTAACCCTTTTCAGTAACTCTCTTAATGAGGAAATTGAGAAATAGATTTTTGTTTGTTTGTTTTGTTGCAAAAACAAGTCGATTTTTATTTCGAGGGAAACACGTATTTAGGACACGTATCATTTGCCGTGTTACTTGAGTTTTTTACACTTCGCGCGCTGAAGGCGACTCTCAGTTGTCGGTAAAGTAACAAGTCGTGGGTTCAACGGTCCTTCAGTGAGCGTCTACTGATCCACCAAAAGAAAGAGGACAAAAGTAAATGTTCCGGATAAAATTTAAGCGTCGTCTAAAGTAGACAACTATTTACTATGCAGAAGGCATTATGATGAAAAAAAGGGGAGGAAATTACTCATTGGCCAAGGAACTGCTTCAGGTCCTGGACATGCCAGCGACCAGCCTCTGAGCCGTTCTCATCGTTTAGAGAGTATACCGTGTCCGAAATCTTTTCTCTAACGACGCTGAGGACGTATAGGGATGGGCGCTAACTTCTTCGAAAAGTAGTTTCCGTTACTGACAGGACGACGTTTCTTCGCCAGACTTTCACTCCTGGTTTATACTCCACACCGCGACGATGAAGATTTTACGAATGAGTATAGCGCTCGTGAAAAATTTTGAGTTTGACGCGTACTTTATTAAAAACCAAGGCGAACTTCTTCAAGCCCTCCATCCATTCATGACGATCCTCGACTCCAAAGTTTGGCCCTAGTTGTATAGGTTGTTGCCGTAAAAATCTCCGCAACACGGTATGATGCGACCGAAGTCGAAGAAAGCTGGCGAAAATCCTGTCACCTCACTGACAGCGGTGCGGATGGCATATACCACGTGTGGTAGAAAAGTGTCCCCTTCCGGCGGTTGTCCTTGATATAAGACTTAATGGCAGTTCCGATCGTTCGGCTGTGCCGCTCAACGGGGTTGGCCTGCGGGTGGTATACCATATTTTCTGTACCCTATAGTCATCACACAGCTCACGAAACTCCCCACTAATGTACTGGCAACCATTATCACTAATGATAAACTGAGGAACTCCGTAGACCAGGAAAACTTTACTTTCGAGGAAGTCGACGATGGAGGAGGATAGATAACGCTCTGAGTAGCGGAAATACCACTATGTACATCGTGAAAAGATCTGTCACTACCACCTAGTAACAAAAACCGCGCGAACTTTTTGGCAAGGGACCCACAATATCGATAAATTAATGTAACCTGCCACGGGAATTGGACTTTTCTACCGTCTCCCATGAGTCCAGCAGCACGCTTTTTCATGTTTTCTTGCGCACCACAGACCCTACAACATTGGACTGTTTCCTTACGAAATCGTGCATTCGCGGCCAATAATACGATATTGATGTTCTGGCTAAGGTCTTTAAAAGGACACTTTTGCGCTGCTCTGCCGGAATTGAAGGTTTCCAGTCAGGAACTGTTATTCAACAGTTACTAGGGGATGGAAGCTTTGACAGTGCAAGTCGGCCTGTGGTGTCTTTCATTTGAAACAACCACAGAAGAGAGGCATGGTCGGTGATGACCTCAAACCTGCAATCTTGAATATAAGGCCTGAATTTGTCTACAGCAAACAGGACCCCAAGACATTCTCGCTCGGTTACACTGTATTTACGTTCGCTCTTTGACAAGGTCCTACTGGCGTATTTCAAGACTTTCTTCTCACCATCGACCACCTGAGTGAGTACAGCGCCGAAGCCAGTGGCGGAGGCGTCACACTCCAGCATGAATGGCAAGAGGGAAAAGTCAGGACCGGACAAGATAGATGCTGAAACCAACGCCTTTTTGATCTTGATAAACGCCGCCTCTGCTTTGTCGCTCCAGAGAATCTTCTGAAGTTTCTTGATACCACGCTTCAAGTCATTGATAGTGGAATCGTTCGACCTCGGTTACGTTTCTCGGACGCGGGTAGTCAATCATGGTCTGTATTTTGTCCGGGTCGGTACGCAAACTACTGATATCGACAATGAATCCTAAATAATGTGAAGAAGGGCGGAAATAATTGTATTTTGCGAAATTTACTGTTGAGTTGGCCTGTTGCAGCCTGTTGGCTACCTCCTTGAGCAACTTTACATGTTCAGAAAAAGACGCTGATGTGATGATAATATCATCTAGCTAGACGAAAATCTTTGGCTTCAGCTTTGGATCGAAAATTGACTCCATCAGACGTTGCTGCGCCTGCGCTGCGTCGATGGGACCGAATGGAAGAACACAAAAATGAAAAAGACCTCGACCAGACAAAGCCAAGGCTGTCTCTTCCTTAGATACAGGGTTGAGAGGAATCTGCCAAAAAGCGCTTTGCAGATCAACGGATAAGTACTTGGCATCGCGCAACATGTTGAGAATGCGGTCAACACGCGGTAGGGGATAGGAGTACCGTTTTGTTACCGAATTCAACTTTCTGCTATAAAAAAAGCGGTAGTCGTCAGTTTGTTTTTTGACGCCAAGCACCTAGTGATGGGCAAAAGCAAGAGCATGGTCTTGGTCTTGGTCTTGTTCAGTCGGTCTCGACTCTCGGTGTTGGTTTTGCAAAAATACTATTAGTCTTGGTCTTGTACAGACAAGTCTTGGTCTTGGTCTTGCTGCAAGAGTCTTGCAGTCTTGCTTTTCATCGCCGTGGAAACAGATAAGTAAAACACTTGAGGCTTTATAACTTAATGGTGCGATTCTCTAAAAAATAACATTCTATTAAGGCTCCGTTGTTATTACCCAGGCAACAGCCAATGGCTGACACGAGTTTTTACCTGACAGAGCGTTTATGGAATGTTATTCTCACAAAATAGCACTATAAATTGAGAAAAAATGAGTTTTCTTGGATTTTAATTTGTAGGCTGTTGAAAGTGCGGTGTTTTGGAGATGTTTTTCGAAGTTTCAAACTCAAATATCTCGCAAACCTACATTGTTTTGAACATTTGTATAATGCGTTGTTTGATCGCATTTTCGCGAGTCCCTGTGTTGTTTTCCACCAGGAGGCAGAGGAGGCACCGCCGCCGCCGCCGCAGCCGACTCGACCGCGTCGCGAAAACAAACTTGCGTCGTCGCCGCGGCATACAATATATCAAGGGCCCGTCGGCAATCCATTCGGGCCTCCTCTCTCGCTCCTGCTGGATGTGCTGGAAATTGTCGCAATGCAAAAGCTCAGTCTGGAAAATAATTAGCGCCATTAGTTAATTAAAAGTTGAACTGGGCTAAATGGCTGAAATAGCAGGGGAATTTCGCTAATTTCAGGATTTTCCTAGAGCATCACGGCATATCAGTTTCCATCAGCCGGAGTTGCCTACAATTGCAGAACTTACTGCTTGTGCATTTAGCTATCCGCTCGAATGCATGCTTTTTTTTTTATTCGTTCATTTAACGTCGGCCTATTTCCGCAACGAGGCCTAATACCGATGCCGGTGAATGCTTTCCTCCACTATACCGGAAATTTTGCCGAACCCCTGTGTGTTCCAACACAGGGTAGGAATTTTTAACGACCACCAACATCGCATGGGGTCGGCACTATCGTTCGTTTTTTACGTGCTATGCGACACACGGCGCGTCTTGCATTTAGCAAGCATTTCAACTAAACCAAGGAGCTTGTTTTCGAGGCCGAAAATCCATCGCCGGCGGAGATCGAACCCGCGACCTCTAGAGTGGTAGTCGAACGCGCTAACTAACCACACCACAAGCTCCTGAATGCATGCTTAAGTAGCAAGGGACGGTTCTCTTTGTGCAGAATGGGTCACTCAAAGTTAAGCAGCCGTGTTTTCAGAAATCCAACCGTATTTTTCCGTAGGTCGTAGGTATATTTCAATGCAGCAATTCTTCGGGCATCTGACGAGGTCCATGTGCATACACCTTCGGTGTCGAATGAAACGATTAATCACTTTTCAGAAATTTCCGTTTTGTGATGTGCTTGCTTACTGGCCTGCTCTCGATTTGCTTGTTTTTAGCACATTTTCCGTCTGGATGAAAATCGCTATTGCTTCAGCCGCTTTGTCCGTCCGTCCGTCCGTCCGTCCGTCCGTCCGTTCCTCGAACTCCTCGCAAACTAGACGCTCTAGCTTTCTGATGTTTTCGCTGTTACATAGCTGCCACCCCCAAAGCTGGGCTAGGCTATATTGAATGTCTATATTGTGCCGCCAACATAGAGAAAACCGCCCCCAATCAACTTGAAATAACATGATAACATGAAATTCCTGCCCTTGATGACCTCATCAAGTTCGTCGAAAAGAAAGCTTCTCTTCTTGGAACTGTTTCTGCTTCTTCTGAACATCGAATTGAGAAATCCAATTCAAGTTCAAAGTCATTGCATGCGTCTAATGCGTCCATGCAAGTCACTTGCAATTTTTGCAAGGGCGCTCATTTGGTTTATGATTGTGAGAAGTTCAGGGATCTGAGTGTAACTGAACGCATAGCCGAAGTCAAAGAAATCGGCTTGTGCTTAAACTGTTTGACCAAGAGCCACGGTTTAAAAACATGTAAATCCTCTTACAAATGTAGAACGTGCAATGTAAAGCACAACACTTTGCTACACATCCCCGAAAACAGTTCGAACTCACCTGTGGGCACCAGAGACTTGACTCAAGCTGCTGAAACTTCTGTGTCTTCATTCGTAACGTTCTTTTGTCGACAGCGATTATCAATGTCTCTGATGCTCATGGCAAAATTCAGCGGGCCAGAGTTCTTTTAGATTCCGGGAGCCAAAGCAGTTTTGTAACTGAAAAGTGTGTTGAAAAGTTAGGTTCCAGAAAGAGGATGACATCATCATCATCATCATCATCATCATCATCATCATCATCATCAAGATTAATGCTATTGGGGTTTGGGAAAATCAGTTTCTCAAATCACTTCTCAATGTACCGTACGCTTGAGGGCGATGCATTCAACCTTCCAGGTTGATTTTCCGTGTCTGGTGATTCCGATCATCACTGGCATGACACCAGGGGCCCTATTTTCGGTGCACACGTGAACTGTTCCTATAGAAACTGTTCCCTCAAAAACAGGGGAAGCGGCATTTTCGGGTACATTCACGCGTGATCACGCCCGTTCTCCTAGTAGGCGAGCGGCCGTTCCCTATTTTTTTTGAGCTATAGTGACCACGGGCGTACAACAACGATTTTTGATTTTCAATAGTAAGTACTAGATGGGGGTGTGCCGCCTGTGAATTTTTTTTCGAAATCGCCCCATGGGAACTCTCGTCAGGGCCCCATTTCCATCTTTTTTTCAAAGTCATCTTTTCTTCATTTTTTGCATTCGGCAGCTCATAACTCAGCGACTATTGATGATAAAGCAAAGATTTTCTCACCAATACGATGTCTGGATATTATTAATACCCTCCACATCACTTTTGTGTTGCATTTCGTGATAATAACCTTCCAGGACCATAAAAACATAAGAGGTGCAGAAATACGTCACAAGAACTTTGATATGCGGAAAGCCATATCAATTTCTCAAAATATGTGCACATATATGCGAGAACATATGTAGAGAATACTCCAAAGATGTTTTTGAGAAAAGGACGTTGCAGCAGGATTCTTGGTGTTTGAATTATGATTTTTTCAAAATCCGATACTGATATATGCGAGCGGCCGAGCGGCCAAATTGGCGCAAAACGAGGATTTTCATCAATGTCGTTGAAAAAACATCACAGTATGAGCCACAACAGCGGTCTTTTTTGTGCTTCACCTAGTAGTAGGTAACTCAAGGTTCAACTAGACTTCAACCAAAGGGTCAACCTGAACTACCGTTTCCGTTAAACCGTTCTAATGAGTCGTCTACTCCACTGCAACATTTTGGAACAAAAACTTGTATTGTAGTGATTTTGATGTGGATTTTTTATGTATAAACTTCGATTCCTTTTTGAGACTCAATGTCAGTTACCTTCTACCTCTTCATAATCTTCCATAGGTAGGCACCCCTATCACACTTTGTGTCTTTTTAATGATTATTATTATTACCTACATAAATTACGAGCAGCACAGGACCGCAGACTTCAGAGCATAACATTCCAATTGCCTCGCATGGGCAAAGGGAGATGGTTTTACAAGGTTTCTTCCCATGGAAATTGCAAAGATAATCAATTCTGAAGAAACTCCAACTCTATGCTGGTTTGACCTTTGAAATTTTGATCACCTAACCGCAGTTTTTCACTGGTTAGGAGGGTTCCATACTACTTTCGGGTGACGAAGCTTTTCCTTCATCGAGTCCTTCATGCATGATTGTGCTTGTCATGAAGCTCATATGCCACATTTTGCTTAAATTTAATGCAGGTTCCGAGAGTGGCACTCTGTCAATGTTGTTTCCGCTATTTAGATACAGCCAGTTGTGCCGGGAGATCATTTACGGATCCATGATCGGTGGCATGTTTTCTACTTGCATCTTAGACAAAAACAATAAATTTTCTTGCTTCCAAAACTTTATCGGTCATTGATATAATGTTGGGTGATGATAGGAGTGATAGGACGCTAAGAAGTGAGGTGACAGATCCAACAGATATTTCCATTCACCTTGTCGCTTGAAAGGCTTATTTCTTGCCCACGCCATACATTGCGGACACTGTATTGCACTCTGTTGAAGGATGAAACGACCTGCAATCCTGCAAAGCTTCCCAAAAGTTTTCTCCAAGGTGGCAGAAGTGGAGTGTTTCTACCCACAAACTAGGTCTATTGCACATTGTTTGGCAATACATCAGTAAGAGCACAAGAACGTCGGTGTCGGGCAATTCAACAAAAATCCGATGTGAGGAGCTTGTGGTGTGGTGGTCAGCACGTTCGACTGCTATGCCAGAGGTCGCGGGTTCTCTCTTCGCCGAAGACGGTCGGATTTTTGTCTCGAGAAAAAGCCTCTCGATTTAGTTGAAATGTCTTGCTAAATGCAAATGTGTGTCGCATAGCACGTAAACTACGAACGATGATGCGACCCCATGCGATGTTGGTGGTCGTTGAAAATTTCTACCATGTGTTGGAATACACATTACACAGGGAAGAGTTCAGCAAAATTTCCAGTATAGTGGAGGAAAGCATTCACCGGCGTCGGAACACGATTCCGTTTCATTTGTACCTGAACCAGGAACCTTGATTGTTTTTGTATGAGTTCTTTTGTTGTAACCACCAGCCAAAATAATTGATTCATTTGTTTTCCATGTCTGCCGAGATGTCTGCTAACTGTTTTTGGCGCATTATCCTACTCTATTCATTGAGACAAGAAGTCACACGAATCGCTCTTGTTCTTTCTCACGACAAAAAATAATCTCCAGCTTAATGTTGACTGAATTCTCTGGATTTCATAGACCTGCTTTTCTTTGGTAGCATAGCAGCGTATTTGTTCTAGAAACTTGCGAATTTTATGTCGCGAATCGTCGCCGTCGTACCGATCAAGAATTAAGTGAACTTAGCTGGCATTAAGAAACATTGTTATTTTTCCAAGACAGTGTCGACTTCAGTCGTCAAATGTCTGCAACGCTTTTCAGTAATAATTATTTTGAGGCATTTCAGCCATCCACAAAACACACGGTCGTTGTACGGTCGTTGTATGTACCTATCTCAGACAAAGAGCCTGGTCATGCACGACTTCACTCGCTCCAAAACAATTTGGATTTTGTTGCTGTTATTGGGCGCTTTCCATTTACCGACACAAGTCGACTTGTGTCGACACAAATCGGCACAAATGCGTTCCATTTGATTTGTGTTGCTGTGTGTCATCGACACAAGCTAACACAAGCCGACTTCAGTTGACACAAACCGACACAAAGTGTTGTAAATGGAACGGATGTGGTCGGATAACTTGAGACTTTTTTTAAAACGACATCATTTTGATTTTTGCACAAAGCTAGCGCTTACCGATGAAATAGGACTTCGAGCGACGAGCGAGACAATTTTCTGAACATTTAATCCACCTTGGCGAATGGTAATTAGTAATCTCCTCATCCATCATGTCGGCAAAAACGTCTTCGGGCTTGAGTTTCTTAAAGTATAGGTGCATAGAAGTTTCGATCATTATTTCTCGATTCAAGGCGATCTATTATGAAGCTTTGAAGCTGTTATTGACCTTTGTGTGTAGTGTCTAGCCATTTTATTTGACAAGTACGGTCAGCATTTGGAAGAGAGGTCACCATGTTGAAATAGGTACACAATAGAATAATAATCGAAAGCTGAGGTTTACATAAAATCCATACAGAAATCACTGCAAAACAAGTTTTTGTTCCAAAATGTTGCAGTGGAGTAGACGACTCCTTAGAACGGTTTAACGGAAACGGTAGTTCAGGTTGAACCTTTGGTTGAAGTCTAGTTGAACCTTGAGCTACCCACTACTAGGTGAAGCACAAAAAAGACCGCTGTTGTGGCTCATACTGTGATGTTTTTTCAATGACATTGATGAAAATCCTCGTTTCGCGCCAATTTGGCCGCTCGGCCGCTCGCATATATCAGTGTCGGATTTTGAAAAAGTCATAATTCAAAAACCAAGAATCCTGCTGCAACGTCCTTCTACCAAAAACATCGTTGGAGTATTCTCTACATATGTTCTCGCATATATGTGCACATATTTTGAGAAATTGATATAGCTTCCCGCATATCAAAGTTCTTGTGACGTATTTCTGCACCTCTTATGTTTTCATGGTCCAGGAAGGTTATTATCACAAAATGCAACACAAAAGTAATGTGGAGGGTATAAGTAATATCCAGACATAGTATTGGTGAAAGAATTTTCGCTTTATCATCAATAGTCGCTGAGTTATGAGCTGCCGAATGCAAAAAATGAAGAAACGATGACTTTGAAAAAAAGATGGAAATGGGGCCCTGACGAGAGTTCCCATGGGGCGATTTCAAAAAAAATTCACAGGCGGCACACCCCTATCTAGTACTTACTATTGAAAATCAAAAATTGTTGTTGTACGCCCGTGGTCACTCAACCCCTTAAAATGCACGTTTTTCGCTAACGGCCGCTCGCCTATAGGAGCTACCGAGAGAACAGCTCACTCCCCGCTTATGTCAATCAAAGCAAAAGACTGCCAAGAGTCTAAATTGAAAATCACTAAAAAAAGTAAAAAAAGCTCATTGTTCATAGGTTGGCAACGCTGAATGCACCAAAAATACAACTTAAACAACCGCCAAATGACAGATATAGTTTTGACAAGTACAACGGCGTCCTTTCAAACATTTCAATTTTACGTGCCAATCTCCAATTTATCGAAAGTTTCTTTAAATAATTTGGAAAAAATGGATCCATTGAACGCGGCATTGGCGGTCTATGTAATCGCGGACTTGGAAGCGGCCAAAGAAGATGCGCGCCAACCCGGCAAACGATTTGTGGACATAGAAGTGCAGTTTGTGCAGAACATTCGCGTGACAATTAAAAGACTTCAGTGTGACTTGTGAACTTCAGGCCCGGCACATCACAGAACTAGTCGCGCCATTTATCCCAGTACCCGGGGAAGGAAGCCGGCTGACCGTAGCAAGTTGACAAGGATATATGGGGTTCTTGGCCATGAGTTCGGTCAGTTTTTTTTTTTGAGTTTCGGAAATCGCATCCAATCGTGGCCTCTTGAAGCTTGGGCCGGCAGATTCCATGTTAATAAATAGCAAAAGTAGGTAGGTTTCGAAAAACTACAATTCGATTTCAAATATCACAGCTGACAGCCAAGCTTCGACATTACACGGACATGTACGAGTATAGCCGAAAAAGTGGTCACGAAAATACCACTTTTAGAACCGGGGAACTGATCACTTCACCGGCGTTCCCCGGTGATCGCCGGGGAACAGATCACGTGTACCGAAAATAGAGCCCCAGGAGTCCAAGTGGACGTTTCTCATTTGAACATCCCTTCGAACATTCGTTCAGCCGATCAAAAGTTTGACAAACCAGGTGAAATCGACATTCTTGTCGGCGCTAGCTGTTTTTACAGTTTGCAATGTATAGGGCAGATTTCCCTAGGAAGGAATCAGCCCGTTCTACAAAAAACTCGTTTCGGTTGGGTTGTAAGTGGTCCAGTTAATTCTTCGACTCCCGACGCGAAAGAGGTAAGCTGCAACTTCACCTCTTGTGCTCCGAAAATACACGACTTGACTCGTTTCTGGGAAATTGAAGAGGTTACTTCAACGAAACCCATGTCAGTTGAGGAAAACTCATTTCAAATTTCATTTTCTGCCAACACCACTCGCGACAGCGATGGTAGATTTGTCGTTGAAATACCTTTCAAGGAATCCCCGTCGAGGCTTGGTTCTCCCTATGAACTGGCCAAAAAATGTTTGATGTCTCTTGAGAAACGTTTCAAAAACGATGAGAGCTTGCGAAACCGATATTCAGCTTTCATGCGTAAATACTCGGATTTGGGGCACATGACTCCTGCAAAAGTCGATGAGGACACGTCTTATTTCCTCCCACACCGTTGTGTAATTAGAGAGGATAAATTGACGACTAAACTAAGAGTGGTGTTCAATGGCTCAGCTGCTACCAGCACGGGCTACAGTCTCAATGATTTGCAAATGGTTGGACCTGTTTTTCAGCGTGATCTCTTCTCTATTCTGCTAGATTTTTGATCATACGCTCACGTGTTTTCTGCTGACATTGAGAAAATGTACAGGCAAGTGTTGATTTTCCCAACACAGCGATATCTTCAAAAAATTCTTTGGAGATATGATCCCACGAAAGAAGTCCAAGTGTACAAACTCAATATTGTAAGTTACGGCACCTCTTCTGCATCTTTTCTGGCCATTCGTTGATTGCATCAGCTTGGCCTTGGTTGCAAGGATAGCAATCCTGTTGTGTCAAAAATCATCTTGAATAATTTTTATGCCAATGATGTGCTGGCTGGCTCGAAGCTCGAACTCACTTGAAGAGGCTCAAGAAATTTGCGCAGAGTTGATTCAAGTGTTGATGTTTTCCTCTGAGAAAATGGGTATTAAATGATTTAAACGTTTGAAAGAATGTTAATCCTGAACACATTCATTCTCAAGTGTTGGATCTTGGACCTGACGAGTGTGCCAAGACTCTTGGAATTCCATGGGTTTTTGAATCTGACAATTTGTCTATTCCATTCCAGAGCCTGATTTCGGTGAAGTTACAAAAATAACCATTCTTTCAGAAGCTTCTCTAATTTTTGACCCGCTTGGTTTGCTGGCTGCTTCCACGGTGGTCGCGAAAATTATTTTGCAACAGCTCTGGTTAATACATCTGGAATGGGATGAAAGCCTTCCTTTGGATCTTTACCAGAGGTCGTGGGTTGATTTTCGCTCAAATCTTGTCAAGTTGAATAATTTGAAAATTTCCAGACACGTCGTTTCTATCAACCCCAAAACTATCGAGCTACACGGATTTTGCGACGCAAGTTCTTTGGCCTATGGCAGTTGTGTATATGTGCGCTCAATTTCAGAACAAAACAAAGTTTCTTGTCACCTTTTGTGTGCAAAGTCCAAGGTCGCTCCTTTGAAAACAAGAACAGTTCCTCGTCTTGAACTTTCTGGAGCTCTGATTCTGAGCCCGCGAGCCGCTTGATTGACAGTGTAGTCAAGTCGTTGAACTGCAAAATCGATAGTGTGCAATTGTGGACAGATTTCACAATTGTTTTGGGATGGGTTGAAACAAAACCTGCACTTTTAAAAACGTTTGTAGCACATCGCGTTGCTGAGATACAAAACCTCACATGTCGGTACACATGGGCTCAAGTTCCAACAAAATTGAACCCTGCAGATCTATTTTCAAGGGGTGTTTCTCCTTCTCAAATGATTGAGAACCGTTTGTGGTGGAACGGTCCAAGTTTCTGTGTCTATCTAAAGCTCAGTGGCCTACTCTTTGTCAAGGGATTCAGATTCCTTCTGAACTTCCTGAAATGAAGAAATATGTGATGTCCCTTTCATCTTCCACGGTTGAAGCCTTTCCATTTGAAAGATATTCGAACTTGAGCAAGCTTGGACGCATCATCGCCTATTGTTTGCGCTTCAAGCACAATTCTCTGAAACCTCAAAACAAATCAACTGGGACCCTAACAAGAAAAAAATCAACGAGGCATTGTTGTGCCTGACCAATATTTCTCAAATCGAATCGTTTTTTTCCGGACGCAAACTTTTGCAAGACGGTAAACGCTTCGCTCCGTCAAGCACCGTTTTGAGTTTGTCTCCATTTCTTGACGCGACTGATTTGATTCGTGTTGGAGGCAGGATACAAAACTCTGACTTTGGTTTCGATAAGAAACATCCTCTTCTGATTTCAGGCAACTATCATTTCGCAAAATTATTACTCGAACGTGAACATGGACGTCTATTGCATGCTGGATCTCAGCTATCGCTTTTCAGCCTGAGAGTCTTTTTGGCCGACTAATGGCAGGAACTTAGCCAAAAAATTGGCACACGCCTGTGTCAGGTCTTTTCGGGTTTTTCTCAGAGGGATTAATCCAAAAATGGGTAGCTCACCAACTGACGGAATCACCCAGAATTTCCCTTTATCAATTGTTGGGACTGATTATGCGGGTCCGTTAATCATTAAGGACAGGAAGGGCAGGGGAAGCAAAACTAGTAAATGTTACGTTTGCATATTTGTATGTTTCGTCACGAAGGCCATTCATATCGAGCTTGTGACGGATTCAACAAGCATTTGTTTTATTTCGGCTTTAAAACGTTTTGCATCTCGAAGAGGTAAGCCTTCCAGGGTTTGCTCTGATAACGGTACGACGTATGTTGGAGCCAATTCCAAGATGATTGATGTTCAAAAATTCATCCAAGCAAGTCACAAACGGATAGCTGAATCAGCTATGGATCTTGGAATTGTATGGCACTTCATACCACCCCGTTCTCCACACTTTGGTGGACTTTGGGAATCCTGTTTTAAAAGCGTCAAGCATCACTTGAAGAGAATGGCCGGTAATGCTCCTCTGACTTTCGAGGAGTTGTACACCCTTCTTGCTCAAATCGAGCCTATATTAAATTCGCGACCACTCTCCCCACTGTCTTCTGATGCCAATGATCTAGCTCCCTTGACTCCCGCTCATTTTTTCGTGGGTCGCCCTTTGACGTCAAATTTCTGAACCTGATTTCACGACAACTGCTGACAACCGATTTCAGCGCTTTGAACGAGTTCAACAAATCTTAGAACACTTTTGGAAGCGTTGGCATCGTGAGTACATCGGTGAGCTCCAGAAGCGTGTCAAATGGAAAAACTCCAGTAGCGCTCTGCACTTAAATCAGCTCGTTCTGATCAAGGACGACAATTTACCCCCTCTTCGATGGCGTTGTGGACGTATCGTTGACTTGCATCCCGGCCGCGATGGTCTTAGTCGTGTTGCTACTGTGAAAACTTACACCGGCATCACCCAACGTGTCTTCTTGAAGCTGTGTCCTCTACCTTTTCATCATTTTCATAAATGACATTGGGCTGAGCCTCAGGAGCTCGTTCCTCCTCTATGCTGACGATCTGGAGATCTTTTCGCCTGTGAATTCTTCTGAGGACTGCTCTCGCCTTCAGGAGGACATCGATGCATTGGTGGGATGGTGCGCTGCGAACGGTCTTGACTTGAACGTGACGAAGTGCATGGTCATGTCCTTTTCGAGGTCCTCTGGACCCCTGGAGTTCCCATACAAGATTGGCGATCACATTCTGGCCAGACCCAGTGTCATCAAAGACCTTGGCGTGTACTTCGACCCAAAGCTTTCTTTCTCAGAGCACATTGGTTACGTGCACAGGGCAGCCTACACTACACTGGGTTTCGTGACACGGAACTCCGGGGACTTTTCCAACATCGAGACATTGCAGCGTCTCTTTTCGTCCTTGGTTTTGCCACGGCTGGAGTATGCATCCGTCATCTGGTGCCCCTACCACGAGAAATATGTGTCCTTTCTGGAGGGTGTGCAGCGGCGTTTCCTGAAGCTGCTGGCCCTCAGGGTCGATGGAGTTTACCCTTGTGTTGGTTTCCCGCAGCAGTCGTTGCTGGCCAGATTTGGTCATCGGTCCTTGGAAAGCCGTAGAACGGTTGGCTACCTTCTTTTCCTGCATAGGCTTGTTTCGGGTGCGGTAACCTCCCCCAGTGTTCTTTCAAGGATCTCCCTAAATGTTCCAAGACAGGGCCTAAGGCGGAGTGATGTTTTTTATGTGAGGCCCACACAAAAGCTCTTTTACTTCAATTCTCCAGTGAACCGCCTTGCTCTGACATACAATAGGTTCCAGGAGAAGTTCGACATTTTCAACTGCAGTGCGGCGGATGTCAGGCGAGTTTTTGATTAAGATGCAATCGACGCATTGTTCTTGTCAGTGAGTAGTGTTGCGACGGATTTTCTCTTCTTCGTTCCGCGGTCACGCTATTATTGGACTTGTTAGTCTGTTGCGTGCCCGTATATATAATAATAACAATAATAATAATAATAATAATAATACCTGTTCCGTGGAAGATATTCATAAAATTTTCCATTTATTTCAAGCTATTACATACTTTATCTTGTATCAAATATTCAGTTTTCGTTTTTAAAACGGTATAAAACAGCGTAATTAGATGGTCGCCATGTTGATTATCAGATTTAGTAGTGCCATCTCTGGGTAAAAGCTCTAAGCTCGTGGCTCAAGTCGGTGCTTATGCGCGAAAAAAAGACGAAAAGGAAGAAGACGAGACATGGCCGATACGAGCACATTGTTCTGAAAACCAAAAAGTGTTTGTGTCTACAGTCCACTGAAAGTAAAGGGTGTGAACAGAACGGTAGTCCCGACGATGGTGGTCCTATTGTTAAAATTGCCATACACCCCACTGAAGATTTGTCGGAACTGAACCGAGAACTGAACTTGTAGATTCGTAGTTCAATTTGGGAAAAAGGTTACTTCCGTAAAATTTTGATCAGCTTAGGTTTTCAAGATATTTGAGCCTGAATGTTTCAAAAACATGTCAAAAACACCACTTTTAACGGCCTATAAATTTAATTTTTCAAAAACTTGTTCCTCGGCTGGAATGATGGTTTCTCAAACTAGGCATTGAAACAAAACTCACATAAAGCAAATTGGCAATTACTTTTTTTCTCAAAAAAATTTACGGTCGCATAGATACGGCTATAACAATAACTATTTTATTGTTCACGCTATTATGGTGTGGTTGATAGGTACCTACTCACATTCTATGCTTGCGTAAATTTGTACTTATGATAGGTGCTTAAATGGAAAGAATGCATCAAATTTTGATTGGATGGCACATTCTAATTAACCAGGCTCCATACAATGCAGTTTGTTAAAATAATAATAATAATAATAAAACTTGTGTTCTTGCTCTGATGTAAGGTAGGTAAGTACTGGTTACATTTTCTTTAGCTTCAGCTAGCCTTCACATTCAGGTTAAAGTATTCAATTTTATTAGGCAGTGATTTTTTTGCCTCAGAAGAAGAGCCTGAGAGCTCTAGCGCCTTTCGACTAATTGGCCCACCGCGTGACACTTAGTTTATGCATTCTACTTTGTTGTGTCATGTCGCTGTTGCGGATAACCCATAGAATTTCTATTCAAACCGATATATGTATTTCTTAATCGGGCTTCACGGGCATCTATGGGTTTTATCAGAATCTTTGGCTATAAGCATAGAGTGTGGTCATTTGAAAAAGAATGACCCTCATAACTACATCCAATTCCTTGGACTCAAATACTTGTTGAAGGAGATGGAGGGCACAGTGAGCGATGCTGAAGAATGATTTCTACTTGGCAGTATTAGGTAGTTACCTAAGTATTTTTTCCACTAACATTGGAAACGCAGATGAAATTTTGACTTAAACTTACTGAATGATTCTAGAATCTTGGGAAAATCCGTTCATATAGACAGAGCTATATCTCGTACCTCGTACCTGTAACATTTTTTGCAATTGAAGTTGAAAAAAAAAGTTGGTATTGCTGGTTGCATCCCGAGTTGTATCCTATCCTATTTGCAACCGCAAGCTTATAATAACTGGTACGAATAAGTTGATTTTCCAGTCTTGAGCTTTTTTCCGCTTGCAGGATTCACGGGTCTGCGGCTATTGCGGTGTTCTGTTCAGTTGCCGCCCGCACGAATTTATTCGAGTGCCGGAGGAATTTAAGGGAACAACTACCGCAAGAAGGAGGAGAGGACTGGCGGAGGAATACGAACGGTCGGGTGACATAAATATAATCACGGGCCCTCTGATAATAATTATTGTAGATTGTGTCGGATGCACTTGAACAGAAGGGGCACATGTGAAAAATCGATGTCTGCTCGAGCCCGCCCTTTCTTGATAATCTTCCGACCCATAAATATCCGTAATGCGCTCGCATGGCCGCTGGCTGTGAATGAGATAGGACCGCCAAACACCACGACCCGACTTACCCCCTGGACTAAACAGGATAGGGCCTTTGCCTCCCGCCGGTGGTGCTTCCAAAGCACAGAGGAGTCTGTTATCGTGGCAAATGCCGCTGCATCAACACGGCAGGCTGGTAATAATGGACTCGAAAAGAATTAAGTTCATTAAGTGAGTTTATTCTTCGGTTTGTTCACTCCATCATGAATCCTTACTCTGAAGTAGAGCTGGGTATATTTTTAAGATCCCCCCGAGACCTATCATGCAATGGAGCCCTATGAGTAAACTGGTTGTCAATTGAAGCGGGATAGCAAAAGGATTAACTACTTTGGGAGTATGTAATTTTTCACCTGGATGGCCGGTTACAAAAATAATTCAAGTGTTGGATTACTAGTCCAGGCGGTAGGTCCTTCTGGATAGAAAAAATTCCGACCAAAGCTTTTGTGGTGTCAAACTCTTGTAGGTGTCTACCACTGAGTTATCGCCAAAAGGCGAGTTGTACTGATTCCTCTATATCTGCGCAAAGGTGAAGGATGCCTTAAAGCCAAAAAACGTTAATGTTGTTGTTATTAATGGCGCTATACATTCCGAATACTGATTTTTCTTTTTATTTCATGAGAAATTCCAAAAAACAGGGTATTGTGTTTAACTGGTTGCCGCTCTAGTAGTAGAGACCGTTTACTTCGCTGGTGTGCTTATCACTTCCGCTGCGAATTCAAATCTGGCTTTCCCTGGTTGTGCCCGCTCCTCATATACTCTCGTGCTGTATTCGAAAATATTCGACGCGTCTTCAAGTGAATTTCAGCATTGGCCGCCAGTTCATTCGCCGGGGGCTCTAGGAAAGTCCAACGACTTCGCGTATTTCTGGCACGCTGTCGAAGCACGGCGCCTTCGCCAATTGTACAGATGTGTCTTATTCGCGCGTCGAGATCTCCAGCGAGTTTCTCAACATTTAATAGTACCGTGTGATACAAGCCATTCCAAATTGGGCTAGGCTGTGACATGGTCAAATTCCGGGGATGTAAAGCTGCTTTTCGCCAGGTCACAGCCTACCCCAATCCGGAATGGTTTGGATCACACGGTATAATGTATACCAAGATTGAGAAGGTCACAGCTGAAAGATCTAAGGCGCCAAAGCTATAAAAGTATTCTCAATCATGGTTTACCTATACAGGTGTTTCAAAAGTTAGTACCTTGTTAGTATATCCTCCGATAAGAATGAATTGCAAGAAGTGCTCTTCAAAAAAGTTACGTCACCTCAAGGTTCATTTTCGAAAAAAAAATCAATCTAACTTTTTACCGTTCAACCATCAGCTTCGAGTATGGTATATAGAACGGGTGGTATGCATAAGAAGTAGTAGATGCTACTACTACGGAAAAGAGTACCTACTTCGTAGTATATCCTCTATTATGTAGTTAGCATCTACTTCAGTTCCGAAGCATATGCTACACAAAAGAAGTTTCTACAACAATAAGTGTAGTAAGTACTGTAGCATCGTTATATACAGGGTGAGTCAGATGTAATCGTGCAAACTTTAAGGGTAGTTTTGCAAAAAGAATTATTTTTTCGAACGTATGCTCATTACCGCACGAACTTGTCTACAGTTCTGTCAAAGACCTAGGTTTCAAAATGTTTCTCCTGTCACCATTCTAAGGGCTGGAATCCATTTGGATGAATACAGTCACGTAGAAAGTTTCAAACGCCAAATCTATGTATCCCCAGATGTAGCTCCACTCACAGAACTCCCAACGTCACAAGTCATTGCATATGAAGAAACTCCATACAGCATTTTCTTGAGTTTCGACGAATTAAGATGCTACATAATATGTAAAGGCCAAGGTCATGTCGCGAAAGATTGCCTCAACCCTCCAACAAGCCCAACAACAAACACAGAATCGCAAACCAAACATACACCTCAACTTTTGGTACAAGCAGAAATACATGAAATTCAAAACAGCGAAGAGAATTCAGATGAAGAAGAAGACAAGGAGGAGGAGAAGGAGGAGGAGGAAGAGGAAGAAGTAAACGAAGATCAAGAATAAGACGACGAAGTTGAAATTATCGAGAAACAAAACAAAGGAAGCAACAAAGAAAAACCCAAAGATACCAAAAATTTACAAGTTCAAACAGCACTGGAAAAAAAAACAATCAAAACAAGAGCCATGTCAATCTCAAAAAAGAATACACAGCCCATCAATATCAGCTACTGATGAACTGAACTGATACAAAAAAGGCAAGAAAATCATCCAGAAAAAAACTTAAGAAGTCCGTATCTTTAGAAAGTCTTAGCTCCCTCGAGGACATGTTGATGCCAGTTAGATTAGAACAATCATAGAAGAAAGGGGCCCTTCGTTTATAATCAACTACGATCAACTCACTTACTTTTTTGAAAATATCCACGGATTATCAAACCCATTAAGTCTAACACACGAACTAACAGACAATGTTGAACAACTACTGGACATGATTAGAGAAATATACCCACACTTTACAAACAAAACAATAAAAAGCCGTTGCACCAGAGTAATTAACAAAATTTGCGAACAGTTGACAACAAAAAAGAAATCATCAGAACATACAGGAGAAACATCTATTGGAGAGGAAGAGTTAGACTCTTCTCCAGACAACTTGTATTACTTAGAACAAAAAATTCGTTCAACCATCTCGACCTTAAAACGCAATAATTAAGCATAATAATAATAATAATAATAATAATAATAATAAAATGTCTTTATTCAGAAAAAGAAGTGCACCGGTGGAGCGTAGTTCAGGTGGACAAAGTTTGAATAAACCTTGCCCTCTGTTCTTCCACTCAACTCCACACAGGGACAAAACAAAAAGATAAATAAATAAATAAATCAACAATTATTCCTATCGAATAAACTCACAACAATTCAAAACAGTTTCATATAAAAAATAATAAATAAAATTCATACAACAAGGAAAACAAGACAGTAACTTAGAAATTCTGATGATAATTGGCACGTACATCAAGTTATAGGGATCTGAATAGGTGGGCGCCTGGCAGGAAAAGAAAGGATGTTCAAAATGTGGAACATTGATTTTCGAATAGCACAGTGAACAGGGCAGCACGAAATGATTTAACAGAATGAAAACAAGAATATAGCCGGGAATATCTGTTAAACGTCCGGTGAGCACTGTATGTGAATGAGCCCTCGAACAGTGTCGTATGGTGGATCGGTGCCGTGAGAAGTCCTTTTGACCTAACATTAACATTGTGAACATCGGTTCGAAAGCTGAGCTTTTCAGTCAGGTATCTAGGTTCTGAAGTGTCGAGGATCTTTTTCAAAAAGCAAGCCATCTGCAAAACCATCCTATTTTCCATGTTGAGCCATCCCAAGTTCCTCAGCCTGAACGAGACATGGTCGTACTTGCGCATACCGTAAATAAATCTTATACAAGAGTTTTGAATTTTTTGTACTTTGTAAATGGTCGACTTATCAATTAGAGCGGAATAAATTGGCGAGCAAAAGGTGAATTGTGACAATACTAGGGAGTCGCATAGCAATTTTTTAGTTTGAATGGAAAGCTATTGTCGATGTCGGTAAAGTAATCTAAGGTTGAGGAAAGCTCGTTGAGTGCACTTGGAAATGTGCTGTCTGTAGCGGAAACTGTTATCAAGAATAATGCCTAGGTTCTTGGCTTCCTTGGAGACTTTTAAAGTGCAATTTCCAATTCGGAGATGAATTCTTTCTTCAAGACGATCGCAGCTACGCTTGTTGCCAAAGAGTAAAACAGTTGTTTTTGCAGAGTTTAAAGTTAACTTGTGGTTGATGGAGGCCGTCTGTATTCTTACTAAATCCTCGTTGATCTTATCTAAAGCTACATCCAAGTCTGCTGGATCGAAAGAGTGATAAATTTGTGTATCATCCGCATACTGGTGAAACTGACAATGATGGCAATACGTATTAAGCATTACGGTATACAGTGCAAACAGCAGTGGACCCAAAATTGACCCTTGTGGGACACCGCGATTGACAATAATCGGCCCTGAGCATTCACCATCAATTTTCACAATTTGCACTCGGTCCCTTAGATAACACTCCAGCAACGAGACAGCATCTCCACTTAGACCCATGTAGTGGAGTATCGAAATTAAAATTTTGTGATCGATCGAGTCAAACGCCTTAGAGTAGTC
The DNA here is from genome assembly GCA_949128115.1 of Anaspis maculata. Classification (NCBI taxonomy): domain Eukaryota; kingdom Metazoa; phylum Arthropoda; class Insecta; order Coleoptera; family Scraptiidae; genus Anaspis; species Anaspis maculata. Next base: position 84,987,660 of record OX421964.1, on the reverse strand, counting down.
TAGTAACACAAGGAGGGTTAGCTTACCTTCATCCGTTGCTCGTAAAACATCATCTGTAATTTTCGACAGTGCCGTGGTACAACTGTGATTAGGTCTGAAACCCGATTGATGGGATGGAAACAAGCCGAATGAGTTCAAATAGTGAGAGAGCTGGGAATTCAAGACAGATTCTAGAAGTTTTGACAAAGTGGGAAGAATACTTATAGGGCGCAGATCTTTGAAATCTTGAACTGAGCTTAACTTTGCAATAGGGATGACGTGTGCCGTTTTCCATGCGGAAGGAAAGTAGCTATTTAATATGCATTCGTTCAAGATATGTATTATATAGTCTGCGATAATCGGTAAACTCAGTTGCAGCACGTGAAGGTTTATACCATCATATCCCACAGCGTTCGACTTCAACCTATCAAAAGTTTCCAGGAGCTGTTCCTTAGTTAACAGTTGGAAAGCAAAATTATTGTCATTGTTGTCAATAGTATTTTCATTATAGTATTCAGCGGTTTTGGAAAAATCAATCAGATTAGTGGGAATAGAGTTTTGAAAATAATTGCCTACAGCGTTCGGATCTTTAAGATGATTGGGTAGCTTTGTCAATGCCGGCTTCAAATCTAGTGATCTCAGCTGTTTCCACATGTTTCTTGGTTTGCAATTTGTGAAACTGTGACGAAAGTAGGCAACTTTTTCATTGCGGACAGCTAAGGTTGTATAATTCCGGAGTTGTTTATAATAGTCCCAATCAGCAGACTTTTTTGACTTTTTAAAAGACGTTTTTGCCTTATCTCTCAACTTCATAAGAAACCGAAGATTAGATGTTAGCCAGGGAGCCGGCTTTTTTGTGCATCTGATACGTCTTAACGGAGCGTGGTCGTCGAGTACGTGTAGTATGTTTACCTGCAGTAAATCCACCTTCTCATCAATGGCGCGCGTCCTGTAGATGTTGTGAAGAGGCATTGATGCTAGGTCCGCTCTAAATTGATCTGTGTTTATATTGTTGAAATTCCTACAGTACCGAAACTCGGACGTATTTTTATTGGACTCGATGTCTAGACTGCAGAAAACTAGATCATGGTCTGAGAAGTGACAAGGAGAAACACCCGACGACAAAACCCGGTTCAGGTCCCATACAACTATGAGATCTAGTAACGTGGAGGTGTTGTTAGTTACACGTGTAGGTTCAGTGATTATTTGATGAAGTTGCATCAACATGCATGTTATCTTCTCTGAGATAAGAGAACAAGTGAAAATACTATTTTCCAACTCCTGCAAAAATAAATCGACGTCAGTAGATGGAGACCTATAACATACACCGAAAATTAGCTTTTCAGAACCGATGCTCACACTCAACCATAGCTGTTCAATAGAAGAATTTGTTTTTATAATATCAAACTGAAGTTTATTGGAAATAAAAAATCCCACACCACCTCCCCGACCGACACGACCTGCATTTATGAAAGTAAAACCATCCAAACTCACCGGACAGTCACCATCATAGTCCCGCCCAATCCAAGTTTCACCCACCGCAATTAGGTCGAATTTACCATCCGTAAAAAAAGTTTTGCAATCCTCAATGAGGGCAATTATTGATCGCACGTTCAAGTGTGCCACATTCAACCTGGAATTATCCATGATGTGGATAGGATTTAAGAGGAAAAGTTGTTCAAGATCTAGAAAAGAGTACAAATGAAAAATATCAATTCCCGTAATTTGTGTTATCACGTTGTATTTCCACTTTTCTTATATAGCATGGAGAGTTGGGGTCTCTGGCCGAGTGTTCCCGGTCTCTGATTCTCATTCTTTGGCAGTTGATGCAATTCAACTTTTTGTCACAGGTAGGGCTGCTGTGTTTCTGGCCACAGCGATGACAGATTTCTTCTGCTTCACAATTTTTTTGGACGTGACCGAAGGTAAGGCATCTATAGCAAAGGGCAACATCAACCCTTTCTATGACGAACAAGTTTGTTAAATTGATGGTGACTTTTGAGTTTTTGAGAATTCGTTTGGCTATAGTCGACACAACCGAAATTATCAGATTTTCTTTGGTTTGTATACGGCAAGGTCTTTTGGTAAGTAATCTGATTCCCGACTGTAGCTCCGTTTCACTGATTCCTTGAAATAGATCTTCGTTTTCGATCGTTATCGCTTCAATGATGTCTCGCTCTGTCATCCCAGCTGGTGCACCACAGATTTGAAGAGTTGGGTTTCTTCGGGTGTGTTCTTTGCAGGTAATCCCTGAGCTACTTTGAATGATACTGATAGCCTTCTGTTTTTGTTCGGCATTATGTGTTTTGATTAGGATCTTCTTTTTATCGATGGGAATCACACCCTTGAAGCCTCCTCCGATGTCCTTTGCCTTGATTTTCCTTCGAATCTCCACCCATTTGGTCGTGATGTCTTCATCATCAATAGTTTCTACGTAGAACTGCGGGTCGGAAGTAGTTTTTGCCTTACAGTGCCGTAACTAGGCTTGTTGGCGCCTGTGGCAATGTAGCAATTGTACGCCCCAAGGAAGTAAACATCTCAAGGGGGCCAGGTCCCGCTAGAGCGCCGCAGGCGAAAATTTTCGCAGATAATAATAATAATCTCAAATTTGAGCTGGAGGCTCCCATTTCCTTCCCCTCCGGATTTTTTGTCACAATGGGAACAAAATTATCTATAAAAAAATTTAAAATGGCCAATAAGATGATTATCATATTTTTAAAATCTTCCACTCTTGGAAATTTTTTCAAACTCCCGGCCGTCCATTCTTTCGCAGTTGAGCTTCCCAACTCAGAAATAAAAACATTAAGACAAATTGATAATCTTTCCACACAAGAAAGTCTTTAACAAGAAGTAACAAAATACTAGTGGTACCTATAGGATCACAAAGATAAAAATTGAACAACAAAACAAAACTTGTCAAGTTATTGACAAAATATTCAGAATCCAAATGAAAAAAGATGCACGTTGCTACTCTATTCCAAATACCCAAGTAAGCAACTGAAGATAAATTTGGGAACAAAAAAAAAATGGAAAATGAAAAAAATCTAGGAACTTCAACCACCAAGATGAACTTTTCTAGATTTCGATTAAAAAAATATAATTTCACAAAATTCAAGATTGACGTAGCTGTTTCTTGACCGACAGAAGAGCGCAAATACGACTTGACAAGCTTAAATTTACTGAACAATATATGCAAATTCTGCATTTTGCAAAAAAAACAGGCACCCAGGAGAAGAACTCGTCAAAGAAACCCCTGTGTGTAGTCTGGTGTTTCCTCAACAAAATTACGAAAGATCTTGTGCAGGATCGTCAACATTTTTGCTGAAGCTCATTGGATTCCCCCCTCCGCAATGCAAAGTTCCGCTTCGCTTCGCGTCGCTTGTTTCGCTTCGCTTCGCGTCGCTTTGCTTTGCTTCGCCACGCAATACTAATCTACGCTTTTCCATCCAATTTACGCCACTCCACCACAAACTCACACATACAAAGCTGAAGAACATCAGTAGACAATATACAAAAATACTACAATCAGCCAGCTTGTTCACTACCATCAACTGAAGATATTGCGTCTCCAAGGTACACGAGACGCTGAAACAAAGTCCCTAAACCCAGGAGATGAGTTTGTCTCGCTCAAGTTGCAACCTACTCTACGAACATCAGTCTAGTAAACAAAGATTGAGCAGCTGCCTCTGCTCTACATTCAGTATTCAAGAATACCCACAATTCCAAATAGGACTTGAAATCATGGCAGATACTTTGAGAGTTTCCGAGCAAATGAGGAACATTTGGAATAATGGCAGATGATTGGAGAGTTCCTGAACAATAACGAAGATTGGAAATGATGGCAGATGGTTTGAGAGTTTCTGATCGATGAGGAAGACTTGAAATAATGACAGATAATTTGAGAGTTCTGAACAAATTCAAGAGACGCAAAAGTTTGAAGTTAAGTCGGTCTTTCAGTATTTTGTAGTACATACTTTATTTCAAGAAACAGCAACGGCCTGTCACTTCATTTAATTGATCGAATCACCGTCCTCGCCATTCCTGATTTCCGGTCCCACCCCTCTTTAGCTATTTTCTAGGACCCCACAAAAAAAATCACATTCACGTTGGACGAGAGGGATGATGTCCCTTGGGTTCGACTTTCACATACATATACAAAACCATACAAACTACGAAAATGTTAAATGGTCTTGCCAAATCTATCAAGGCTCTTTTATTCTCTTCAGCGCAATTTCAATGAGCATCATCAAAATGAAATGCGGTCTGCTGTTCCGATTTTTTGATAATGAGGCATAAGAGGCACATAGTGACATGGATATAAATTGATAAATTGAGTGGATCAAAATGATGACTAAATCTCAAGTGAAACAGAGAATCCCAAGTAACAAACATTACAAACAAAACAGTGACGGTACGATAAAGTAATCCGAATTGCGAATGATTATAAACACAATACAAACTATTCCTGGAACTTAAGAGCATCCTCGTCTTGTAAAAACACCGCAAATTCAACAAAATGGTAACTATTTAGAAAACCGTGTACAAAGCTGAGAATATTTTGTAAATGAATAAATGAAGATAACAATAAAGAAAACAGATTTGCTTCATCATTACACAAATCACAGACACGTTGGAACACGTGGAAATCTTGACAAAATATTCGGAATCCAAATGGAAAAAGATGCACGTTGCTACTCTATTTCAAATACCCAAGTAAGCAACTGAAAATAAATTTTAGGACAAAAAAAAATGGAAAATGAAGAAAATCTTGGAACTTCAATCACCAAGATGAACTTTTCTAGATTTCGATTAAAAAAATATAATTTCACAAAATTCAATCTTGACGTAGCTGTTTTGTCGATTGAAAGTATAGATATCTTTGTTGATTTTTCTTGATCGACAGAAGAGCGCAAATACGACTTTACAAGCTTCAGTTTACTGAACAATATAAGAAATTTTTTTGCAGATGATAAAGAGAGGTCCCATCTCAGACTGATTCGGCGCTCTTGTATTTATTTGGTGCAAAGTGCAAGTAAATACATGCGGTAGTAGTCAGGCTGTAACTCGAAACGCACCTATACTAGACCGACCGGTGCCGGCGCTGGCGGAGGGGCGCCGAGCGCCGAGCGCGAGCGCTGTTTCATCCCCATCATGCTACTTCCTGCAGCGCCGTGCTCTTTAATTTCACCCGTTTTATGGCTGTTTTGAATCATGTCATGAAAAGGTGGTGGAAAAAGCCGCTTTTGATTTTTGTATTTATAAAGTTAGTAAAGTTGTAGGTTGAAGGTAGAAGTAGATATAGGTTCAGGTGAAAATTTGTAATAAAAATTGGAAAAAATGAGTAATCAGTATTATCCAAGCTGAATTTTGCGCCCCTGAAACTTTTGCGCCTGTGGCAAATGCCACCTTCGCCACGCCCTAGTTACGGCACTGTTGCCTTAGGTGGTGTCGTCCAAGGTGTGTCAGTGCGCTCAGTTTTTTTCTGCTGGATCGTACCGTAAGTCTTCACCATATCTGAATAAGTGGGCTTTTCTTGATGGGCTGTGGTTCCCATTTGGTGCTGTTGTTGCTGCTGCATTTTGTTTGTCTGCTCTTTCATGGCCAGTTTTATTCTTAGGCGATCCCTTTCAGCACGATGGAGTCTTCTCACGATTCTCATCATGTTGGCGTAGATTGTGGCAGACGCTTCAACGACACTTTTCTGGTCCCCCCTGGTGAAGGCAATTTTTCCTGTGAGCTCCCTTGTTGTCGCCTTTCTGATTTTTTCCAAGGCGTGCAGAACGTTCTCCACTTGTTGATCTTCAATGTCGTCTTCATCGTCGTCGTATTCCATTTCTTCATCATGTACACTATCTGCATTCTCTGTCATAAATTCTTCATCCATCAATTTCACACTTCCAACCTTCTCTTCGTCTCCAGCCAGGTTTTCCTTTGCCTTGATTACGGTAAGATTCTCCAGTTCTATGTTTTGTTCTTTTCTTCTCCTGTTGTCATTATCGATGGTCTCAGGTGGCGTTCTTGATATTACATTTGATCGGTTGAAGGCAGCTTTGTCTGGGTCCACGGACTTATCTCCATTTTCACCGGGAGGACTCACCATCCCCGGTGCCCACTCCGGTAGCGGAATTGCAAAATTTCCAAGTCCGGCTCTGCACGGTGTTTACAATGAGTTCCTTATCAGCACTCTCAGCGATAACGATGGTAGAACATGCGACAGTAAAATCCAATTTCCAAATTTCCACGTTAAGTGGCGCTCTCCGGGTGAGACCTATGGTTGGCGAACCCTAAAGGGCGCCCTTAGAGCAACTTTGAAAAAATAAAACCGTACATAAACCACTTTTTCGATATTGACTGCAAAACCAAGAAATCTTATTCTTCAGTGAAATATCAACGGTTTTTACAACAACCTACCCAACCTTAACCTGTTGATGACAGAAGAAGATCCAGTCATCATCTGCATCCAGAAGAACAATTTCAAAAAGGATCATTGTCATGAACTGAGAGGATACAAACATTTCCATAAAAACAGGACAGAAGTCACGCGAGCAAGTGGAGGAGTAGCCACGTACATTAACAACACCTTCTCAAGTAAAGAAATTTTACTGAACACTAACCTAGAAGCGATAACAACATCGATACAATATTTTTCAAAAAAAATATTCCTGTGTAACTTATACATACCTCCGAACAAGGCCTTCGATATAAAAGAACTAGAAGATCTCATAAGACAAATTCCAAGCCCTTGCATTATTTTCGGGGACCTGAATTCCCACAATATAATCTGGGGATCTGACGAAACTGACAAAAAGGGAAGAATCTTGGAAAGTATAGTCGACGCAGAAAACCTCGTTGTTCTTGATAATGGTGAAAAGACACGTTTCAATGCTTTTCGCGGAAATTTTTCATCGTTAGATGTCACCCTTTGTGATCCAATGCTAGCTACCTTTCTATTGTCAAAGGTCACCGTCGTCTTACGTTTTCATGGCTTCTATCCGGGACATTCTGATATGCCCGAATACCGGACGATCGCTGCCTCTAACTGGGTGGCATAGGATTTCACTCCACTCGCTTGGCTTTTTAGTACATTTCGGTATTCTAATAAGTGGCGCAAATAATCCAGCAAGGGGAACGTTTGAAACGTTTATTAAACATTAGAGATCATCGAAAATAAACGGAGTATAATAGATAATTAAATGACTAGAGTAAATAGTCCAGTCAAATTAAGCAAAAATCGGGCCAAACCGGAAATAAATTTGGAAGTTGACACAATTTGGTGGATCGATGCAGAATTCAACGTAGAATAACATACTGAAATTCCCGAAAATTCGAAGGCTTGGATTTTTTTTTAGGACCAATAAAAGAGCACCATCCTTGAAAGTTTTCGATTTTTTCTGAATAACTTGTAAACTATTACCTTTAGAACACCAATACTCGCGAGGCAAATGTAGACCGTTGAATTTCCAAGAGATCAGTACTAAACTCATTACTTTCTGATCAATAGCCTTTGAGATACAGCGTCTGCCGGAACGCAGTGAAAACTGCTCAAAAATTATTTCCGGATTTTACGTAACAATTTGCATAGTGTCTGTTCACGGGTTGTAACGTGGACAGCAAATGTGCGGATTTCAATCTGTTTTACGTGTTTGGAAAGCCAATTCAACATTCGGTATCACACTTTTGTCTAGAAGTCGCCAACTTCAAAATGGTACTTTTCCTCGACCTTTGAAATCGATACTTGATGTCCCGAAGAATCCCCAAAAATCGATTTTTTTCATACCATGCCATTTGCCTAATTTTCTAAGTAGGGCAAAACCATCCAGGGAATATATGAAGAATTGAATACGAAAAAAATAACATGTAACGGGATCTTTTTCCCAGTGATGGTTCCTGAGTTATATGGATTGAAAGACTACAACGATCTATTTGGAAGAAAGATAGGTAGTTCGGACACTAACTGCTGAATACTGTACGGACCTTGCATTTGATGATGCAAAATGCCACTTAGCAGACGTATTGAATATACTTATGTACTTTCCACGTCTGCCAAGTGACATCTTACACCTCAAATGCAAGGTCCGTACAGTATTCAGCAGTTAGTGTCGGATCACCCAGTTTTTTGTCCAAATAGGTCGTTTTAGTCTTTCAACTCATAAAACTCTGGAACCATCACTGGGAAAAAGATTCCGGAACATATTGTTTTTTTGGTATTCAATTCTTCATATATTCCCTGGATGGTTTTGCCCTACTTAGAAAATTAGGCAAATGGCATGCTATGAAAAAAATCGATTTTTGGGGATTCTTCGGGTAATCAAGTATCAATTTCAGAGGTCGAGGAAAAGTACCATTTTGGAGTTGGTGACTTCTAGACAAAAGTGTGATACCAAAGGTTGAATTGGCTTTCCAAAAATGTGAAACACAATAAAATCCGCACATCTGCTGTCCACGTTACAGCCCCTGAACTGACATTATGCAAATTGTTACGTAAAATCCGGAAATAAATGTTGAGTAATTTTCACTGCGTCTTAGCAGACGCTGTATCTCAGAGGCTATTGACCATAGAGTAATAAATTTAGTACTGATCTCTTGATAATTTAACGGGCTACATTTGCTTTGCTGGTCTTTGTGTTCTAAAAGTGATAGTTTACAAGTTATTCAGAAAAAACCGAAAATTTCCAAGGATGGCGCTCTTTTATTGGCCCTAGAAAAAAAGCCAAGCCTAGGAATTTTTGGGAATTTCAGTATGTTATTCCACGTTAAATTCCGCATCGATCCACCAAATTTTGTCAACTTCCGAGTTTATTTCCGGTTAAAACCTATTTTGACTGGACTATAAAGTACTTACATTGAAAACAACATCACGTCGACCCCGTACATCGCAACGAACCGCAGTTTTCGCACAACCACCACGCGATCAGCCCCGACCAAAAAAGAGACCTTCCTCTTTGTCTTCAAAGGTTTTATCACCTCGGTTCATTCTTCACCCCTTCTTTGGATTTTTCCATGGAGATCGGTGGACGGTGTGGATTGTGCCGGATGTGGTGAATCTGCTAATCTTTGCAAAAATTGCAACTTTGCGTTCCCGGATCATTGCGATGCGAGAGGTACAACGTACTTATATTTACTGTATTGGGTGCGCCGTAAGTCGGTTACACCGAGACATACCGGTCGAATCCCAAGTTCAAATTGTCATTTCCGACACTATCATGGAAAACTAGCGATTATCTACATGGCAGTGATCACTATCAGTGACTTTTCAGCTATCAGAAATGTGGAGTACCCTGTCTGCGGAACTTTTTGCTATACTCCAGGCACTAAAGCACTTGACCAACATCACTGGTGCTCGGGAAGTAGCTAGCGAATCGTCGCTGGCTCCCCGAGTACCAGCCATCGCCCATAACAGCCGCAACGTTATCGTCTGTACGGATTCCCTAAGCTCCATCCATTTAATCAAGAAAATGTACCCCAAAAACCCCATGATCCGGGAAATACAGCATCTCATAACGGTACTGAGAACCACTAGCACCAAAATCACCATTTTATGGGTACCATCTCACGCTGGTGTACATGGAAATGGGCTAGCTGACCTCGAAGCTACAAACGCAACCATCCAACCTCATACTCAGCAAGAAGTGACAACACTCCACCAAGACGTGAAAAGACATCTAAAGAAAGCCACGAACATGCAATGGGAACAAAACTGGCAAAGAAAACAAACCAAACTGGGCAGGATAAAACCAACGACAAAGGCATGGATACTGTTACCGCGGCCCCCAAAAATCCACCCGTTTCCATGGCTAACCGCGATAATATGTTTAGCGAGAGGCCTTTTGCCGTACGCGCGCGGAGCGAAAAGCGTTCAGTCATCGGTCCGCGCGGCCACGCGTACTCTCTCGCTAACGAAGCCTATTGGTCACAGCAGGCGCCAGCGCCTACTATAAAACACGCGTTCCCCGAAATTCACCTTCAGTTCGCAGAATCCCAGCGCATCGAGAGGTCGTTGCATCTCCGGCGTTCCCCCTTCGAACTCGTCTCTCTTCAAGGGACTAACCCCATGTTACATCCCCTTTCCTTTTTGAGACGGCGCAATTAATTCGAAACAGTGGTTTTATTTAATCTGCGCCAACAATCTCAAGTCATTCTGCGAAAGAGTATAACACAAAGAAAGCGTCGACTCCTTGAAGAAGCTGCCACCGGCGTGACAGACCCCACTACTGAGACTGAGCTGCCGGATCGTTGTTGCCGCCCATTCCGGAGAGTCCACCAGCCGACTACGACCCGAGGCGATAACAATACCACACCTACAATCCAGAAGAGACCAAGTGGTGATCACCAGAGTTAGAATAGGACACACGAGATGCACCCACCAATACCTTACGACTCGATCCAATCCACCCTCATGCGAAGACTGTCAAGGACCGTAGACGGTGGTGCACATGTTGGAAGGCTGTGTACCCGAGGAAAGGGTTAATGAACAAAACCTTAAGAGACTTACTTGGAAACTATCCTGAAAGTGAAGAACGGGTGATAAGCTTGCTCAAGGACAAATCTTATTATGAATCAATATAATATTATGTACCTACTCAAATATGTAATTCGCTACTAGTCTTTCAGGCTGATGCTAAATAAATTATACATAAAAAAAACAACTAGTGCACCTATAAATGCAGCCATGTTTTTACGAGAAGTGGGGTCGAGAAACTGCTATAACAGCAACTTCGCTAAAAATGAAGTAAATACTACGAACACCCCAAATTTATAGTAGATACTACAGATGCGGAGTACCTAGATGCTTTGAAGGCGAAGTAGAGACTACTACGTACCATTTATATAAAAGCATTCACTACCTGGGCATAGTAAGTACTACGCTAGAGTAGTACATACTCCTCTTACGGAGTAAATACTTGTAGTAATAATAGTATCCACCACTTTTATTTTGAGGAGTTGATAAAATTAAGTTTTCAAGTTTATTCTCCCACTATTCAAAACAGATAAAATTCCATCAAAAAAGCATATTATAGAACAAAGGTTGAGAAAGTATTATGTACCACCGGGCAAAATTAGCGTTACACTTTTTAAAAGTTCTGCTGGTAAAAGACCAATGGACAGATTTCCACAAAAATAATCATGAAGCAAGTACGAGAGGTATTCTAGATGTCCCCGAACTTACAGGTTTCTGAACTGCAACATAACCGGTTGACATGGCCTGCAATGCAGCAATGTACCAAAATCACCTTCCCATCTTCCCAAGATTTTCAATCGAACATATCAGGTTGCCCTATGACCAGGTTGCCAGAATTAATCCCGAAGCGCGGCTGACTATACGTCAAAACACTCCCATAGATGCTGTCACTGCAGTTTAGAATCTAGCGACGGATTTGGCATATCATTTCAACAAAGAAACGAAGTGATTTTATAAAAGTCTACTACACCTGCTGATGGTATCCGGGACCTTTGGCCTTTGGCCGCTATAGCTCTTTGAAGGGAAAAAAAAAACTGTTCGTGTCATTCATGAGCGACAGTTTTGACAAAATACTGATGAGAGGTGGTGGCCTGATAAGAGGCGCGAGGTCCGAATGCATGACTGCATCCATTCGCCTCATTTTGAAAATACATCCATCTTCCGATCTCCTAACAGGACACAAAATTGCATCAGACGGCAAATTTTCGACTCTCCGAGACCTCGACACCTTTTGCAAGGCGACTCTTTTTAATGTTTTGCTCGAATGTACTATTTTGTGTAGGTCTTGGAATCTTCCGAAACAAATTGTCGAGGGAGAGGAATTCAAATTAAAATTCCAGATGGCAGGAAAGTTTAACTTTTTGCACTCTTTTGAGGCTAGAATCGTTACGTAAGTATGATACGTTCACCTCAAGTGTAATTCTAGTTGAACAAACACGCAAATACAAAATATTGGGCTCTGCGGGCACCTCGCATTTTAATGTGACAAAGCTCTCCGTCCGACTACCACAACACCAGACGATCAGACCGAAACCACACAGACACCTGTTTCGCCCCTGTTGGGGGCTCATCGGTGCGCAGGCATCCAGTCCAACCATCCGATGCCGTGGCAGGAGATCTTGGTAATATACACTCAGGAAGACTCCTAATATGTGAGTCCCCCAAGTGGCGCCATCTACCAAAGGCATTCGATAGATTCGCAAGAGGCGCAATATTTATATTTGCGTGTTTGTTCAACATTGCTCTACTCGGCTTGAGTATACGTGTATATACTGAGAGAAATCCGCTTTCCCTAAATTAAATTAAATAGCTGTGATACCTTTAATTTGACCCTACGTCTTGTTTTGTTGTGCCGTAAATTTTAATTACCTTTACCTAAGTCATGTAAATCAACTCTCCACCTACCCCAATTTTCCGTCGTGCTAATACCTAAGTAATACTATAGTAACCCTGTCATGCGAGTAACCTCAGTTCCATGAAAGAGGATGAATTGAATTAATATTGAGAAATAAACAAAGTCATTCAACACCACACCTAATATTCATTACGGATTAAGCAATCATCGCCAATTTAATTAGATTTAGCTTAGCTAGCGTTGAAAATTATCAAAGTTCACATTCGGCTTCTGAAAGAAAAGTATAACCTAATTACGGGCGAAACCCTGCGACTAATTAGTTCAACCTTTTCAATTGTATTCCGTTTCGCATTCTTTCTAATTTTCAGAACTACTGTTGAACCGTTGCCTCACGCACTTGAGTTTAATTCCCGGCATGATTGATTAATCACCTCGTCAAGATTTAAGTTTTAACCCCTTCTTCTACCTAGGTCATCTTCCATATACGAATAGAGATCTCGATTATTTAATTGTATGTACTTAGAGAGAGCTTCTTGTTCACAAAGTATTGTCTTGGTATTTCGAATTTATAGCCATCATTTTAATTATCGATCAAATAATTTACATAAAAGTTGAGTGTTGACATTCCATGAATTTTATATCCGGATGGTGCTGTAGTTCATAAGTTTATAACTTACAGACTTATACAGCAGCTCTTCTTCACGTTGAGTTATAGAACTTCACGCAAATCCACCTACAATCAGGTGTACAGTTCATTGCGATGAGCCTCCAGTCAAGCAGCTTGCAAAAATGATGTTATGTTCCTTTCTGTCTTGAAGTGTTTTCGAAACGACACTGGATTTTCTTGGCATTGCTCAAGGGGTTCTCTTTGGTCAACTCAACCTCATGCTTATAAACTCCTTGTGGTGCGAAAAGGGTTGAATATCGTATTCTATATTTATTCATTCATTATTTATTTATTCTATGGGGGGAGATTTCGCGTGAGAGATTGTCGTCCAGATTTGATTCAAATATATGTCGAGAGCGCTGGATTTTCAGCAGAACTGACCTGAGGATCCACCTGCAGGAAACGAGATCTTTCCAAACGGTTACTGAAGCTTTCACTATTTTCTGGCGTCTTGAAGGTAGGGAGCTGAAAACAAGGGGCCGCATTTAAAAGCTCAAAGCAACTACAGGGAATTGAAATCGGCTTGACACATACTATGGTTGTTCGAAATATCAATAACAAAACCTACCATCATTTTATAGACCAAACAATTTTTTCAACCTTATTAAACAATTAGCACTTGATTACAATGGGAATCAGATTTGCCTTGATGTTTCTCTTCTCGTAACTAATGCACTCCACCTATTAACAGTGTTTTTTTTCACTCTCATAACTTATTCTTGACGAGTAATGCTTTTCTTCTCCCTCACGCATATCTGCCGTTCTTGACTGCTACGACGCGAACCCTCTCACCCCCGTCGCTACTTTTGGATCGATCCTTGTTTCTTATCCCATTCTTTCTCACGTCTCAACCCCGGGCCTACCAAACCAATGCGCCGGCATACGTTTCCTGACTCTCCATCACCCCGTGTGCAATTTCGTCACTTCCCAATTCCGCTCGTAATTCTAATTTATTCATACATATTCAATTCCCTTTCATTTATATAGTTTTAAGGCGTCCCATTGCAATACTTACCATCGATGTTCCTGGGCGATCGGGTTGGCTTTTTTACGTGGAATTGTTGTGTTTAATTCTCTCGCCTGCCTGATGCGTTTGAAATATAGCATATGCGGAATGCCTATGATAGATGGCGCCGCTTGGGAGACTCACATATTAGGAGTCTTCCTGAGTGTATATTACCAAAATCTCTTGCCACGGCATCGGATGGTTGGACTGCATGCCTGCGCACCCGATGAGCGCCCAACAGGGGCGTAACACGTGTCTGTGCAGTTTCGGTCTGGTCTTCTGGTGAATGGTGTTGTGGTAGCCGGAGAGCTTCGCTTTATTGAATTCTAGTCATACTGAAAAATTCTGTCTCTAGGTTTCCACATGTGGAATGAAAGAAATTCACAAAATTTTGCGGTTGACTGCACTTGCGATATCTGGCAAAATATATAGCTCACGTTGACGCGCGCTGTCGTCTGGGCTACCCTTGAAACAAATTGTACGCGCATTTCCGTCACAGATGGACTGAACATTTTTGCGGGACGTGATGTGTGACGCTTCTCTCCATTCCATTGGAAAAAGGCGTAGGTAATCTTACGACTTGTTTTTTTGAATTTCGCCAATAATGAACAAATAAACCAAAGCGTCATGTGACATTTGACAGTTCAAAAAAACATTTCCAACGTCTGGAGAAAGTTTGATTCTTTCACGTTTCAAAGTGAAGAATTCAACATTAAAAAAAAAATAGCCGCTCAAAATGCGCGTTGGACACGCGTTCAGTTTGCCATTTGCTTTCGTTTTTGGGCTTGCACGGGACGAGTTCAGTCGGTTTTACCTGGACGCCGTCAATGTGACTGAAATCGAAGGAGACCCGTGTCCAACCCAGTCACCTTTTCACCTATAAGAAGGTATACACCTATACTATATGTATAAACAATAAACATCAATTTCTCCCATTTTTCTCATCAGTTGGAATCCGCAAAATAACCCATCAAAACTCAAGTTCCATTCAATGAAAATTACGTATTGGTTCTTTTCAACTGAAATTTCTCAGGATGCTTCATGTCATAGGCCTTGACTTATGAAAGACTTGTGGAAAAAATAGATTCCCCTCTATTGTACTGTGTCCGTCACTGTGTCTCGAACAGCCTTGTACCATCCTAAGGCGAACGCAGTCGAAAGGTACCACCGTACCTTGGAAGTTACGTTACGTGCAGGACAACCATCGAAGTTGAAAAACCACTTGCAAAAAGCAGCAGATAGCGAGATGCGGAGCACAAAGTGGGTGAGAGAACCACCCTTCCCAAATCAGCGACTCACTTGTAGAATCCGTTAGAAAGCCATTTTCTGGAATATTTCCCTCACAGCATTGAACACCGTTTCATTTCGTACGCTTAGATCGGAACCAATCGAACACAGGTCCTAGGGCTGTCTGTATCAAAGACCATTGACGGTCAAGAAAGGGTAATATCGTACGCCAGTCGCATTCTAAGCATACCTGAGTGCAACCACAATATCACCGAGAGCAAATGCCTTGAATTAATGTTCGCGATCAATAAATTTCGGCAATATGTCGAGGGAGAATGATTCAAGTTGATAACCGATCACTACTTACTGTTATGGCTCTTCAAGATACGAAGTCGTCAGTATAGAGACAAATATCAAATGGGTATATCAAACACAAAACCATTCCTTCTCAAACCAGTTTTATTCTCCAATGAACGAGTACATTATACACAGTATACAAAGGGGTGCAGCCCTAAACCGTCCTATTTTCAAAAATGGCACAACAACCTATTGTTTTTTCATTTTATTATTTTATTAATTATCATATTTCATCAAAGTTAGTGATATAAATAGTTTTATCGAGGCATGCTTACATCTGTTTCAAAGGCCACTATCATCTATTGAATAAGTAGAAGTGTGTATGTTTTTAATTTTTCAACCTTTTTCTTGTCTTGTAAGATCATGTAAATATTGACAGCCCCTTGTATAGAGGGTGTGTGTGTGTGTGATTCCTAGATCTAGAGAGCTAATTTAATATCACTAGCCGAACTTTATATGGATCACTTTGTTTATAGTCATAAAAAAGCGAATCCCAAACATGTTTTTAATAAATATTGCAAAAAAATTTCTCGTCTAAACAATCCACCATCACGCGGGGAGCTACGATTTTTTTTATCTAAGAATAGTTTTATGCACCTTTGTATAATTGGCTGATCTCTATTATAGGCCGAATCAAGCAGCTCAATATGTTCCCTGGGTAAAAAGACGGACTAACCCTTTTATTACGTATCATGTTTTCTTTGAAGTATATGAGTAGAGTATAAGAAGGTAGGTACGCAAAAACTGTATAATAATTATCATATAGAATAATATATCATTAGAAAATAACATGCATTAAGTTATAATACTTCTACACGCTTGTATTGAAAATAACTTTTTCACTATTCATTAAGATGTACTTAAGTGAGTATTGTAATATAAATCTAAGAATCAGAGGGTTTAGTTTCATATTTTTATTCAATCAACAAAGTGGTTAGCAGAGATAGCCGTAAGCGGTTAGAGAGGATTGAGGAGAGGATCGACCAGCCCGAAGAGCAACGTCAAAAGACTATAAACTAACAATAAACTTTCCATATATACAAATTTCTTATAGACTAGAAAAAAGTGGAAAAGCATCCAAAGATTGAATTCAACTTGACACATTAGTTGAATTTCATTCTGGCGGGGCGAAAAATGACACCGGACATGTCCAGGGCCCGGCCTTGATCAGAGGCCGGGAGTTTTCACGGGGGACTGGAGCTTCTACAGGTCCTTGGAAGCCAGAGTCCCGGTGAAGGTGACAGCCTGGATACGTGCGATGATGCATTTACCCTGAAAAAAGAACACATATTTTAGCTTTCAGGTGTAAGGTCAAGATTTTTGAGGGGCTGCCAAAACGCGCGTTTTCCCACAAAGATATTTTCGGGAGTACCGCACTCGTAAATTCGTACATTTTGACAATATTTATAGACTCGCAAGCGAAATTCGCCGATGAAACGCAATAATAAACAATTTACGCCTGGGAGCTATGCAGCCAGCTATACACCGTTGCACCGCTAGTAGCGTGTTATAAATTTTCAAGTATTTGCACCCAGCGTATTTTTTGGGTTTTATCACTTATTCAAGGACGGCCTTAACCTAAAAATATGCAAAAAGTGGATCGGCACGTGGTTTTGTGACCGTCCGATGAAGAAAATCGGAAAATGTGGCTAAATGTAGATAAAAATCAGGAGAACTGGTACTTCAATGTGTTAGTAAAACATGATGTTTCCAAAATTTTGGGAAAATCTAGAAACTTCAGTGCTTACTTTAGGCTGTCTGATTTCTATGTGATTTAAGGCAGCAATTCAGGTCGCGATCACATAGAAACACAGACCACTCGAGTCACGTAGAAATCAGACAGTCTATAGGTTAGGTCGCGGGAACAAAAATGGCGTCTAAAGATGGGTAAATGGTATGTTATTTTCACTAGTACCTACTTGTTGATACAATTTTCTTCAGTTGTGAAGTTGTAATAAATATATAGATAATTTATTGAACAATTCTCGCTTTATCATAAAAATTACAAATGTACTAAACTCTAGATTTAACTGAGTAATGTCAAAAACAAGCGAATTTCTACAGCGGTACCTTGGCACCCTGTCTGCGCTTGCGCGAGCGTTTTAGGTCAATTCAACGTCGAAAAGGATACGCATCGCGCAGTTGCCACGTCAGGCATACTTGCAACGTTGCCATAGCGGGTGCCAAGGAGACGGTTATGTTCCCGCGACCTAGACTAAATTCCTCAATTTGTAGAGCCCTCACAAAGAGTTCAGTACATGCACAACTGTACCATTCAGCATTTGTTCACTCAGCGATTCCTCATAATTTACCGATGTCAAGTCGTGGTCACGGAATTCCAGGCACGTTTTAATGTTATCGTTAGGGTTATCGTTAAAAATTATTCATCTTTGTGAATCCTGTTGTTGATTTCTGCTTCCTAACCAGTTATAGCTTATTGTGATACTAGTGAGAACCTGGGGGCTATATTACCTACCGCATCAGAAGTTACAAAATCGGAGTGTGAAATGTTCAGAGAATCAAGTTCAAGAGAAGTAGTACAGACAAGTGCCAGCGCGTCATCTATTGATTAATAGCTGTAATCCAGTTGTAAGACTTCTGTTTTTCAAGACCAGTCTACATGTTGTTTTCGCCTCCCGTCACCAGGCTGCAGCATCTGAGCTATATGACATTCTCTGATATGACGGCCATTGAATAACAGAAGCTGTTTCCAGGTTGAGTAAGAGCACCCTCAAATCTTTTGAAGATTGAAAGGGGAAGGTAGGTATCGAGGCAGGGATATTACGTGCGGAAATATCTTTGCCTAGACGAAAACAGCTCAAGATTAGTCATAACTAGAAATAGATCAACTCATTCAAAATGTGAGACAGATAGGCAGGAAAGGTACATTATATTTATGAAAATATTGAACTGTTTTAATGGATGGCGATGTTTCTTGTTTGAATCTGCAATGTTTACGTGTGTGAGTAATGAAAATATGCGGAGAAGTTGGCTGAAAATCTAAGAGTGAATCAATCATTTCTGAAGTTAATGGGTTTATACCTATCATCTCCGGTGATCGTTTAGAAAACTCGTTCCTTCAAATACACACATAAATTTCGGATAGTTGCTCCTTTTCGAATTGCAGAGGCAGGTACGTGTATTGACCATTCATGATCTATATTCCATTTTGTTTGTCCTCCAAGCTGTCAGTTTTTGTTGGATATTTCAGAATTATGGTTTCTCCCCATTTTCTCGCAGTTGAAAAGCAATTAAGTAGTTTTTGACTTTGGAGTGGCCCTAGGAGTGGCCATGAAAATTTGAGCTAGAGTTCCAGGGAAAATTTTGATAGGTACTTACGACGGTACCTCCTCATTATAAAGTTAGAAAATGAAGATAAAAGTAGGAAATAGGTAAGTAAATCAGAATTACTCACCGCGTGCTCGTCAAATTTACGAATTTCATAAAGTTAACGATCTAAACTATAACTAATTTTACGGCGCTCATGTATTCGTAATTAGTTTGTTGGATAATTAAACTTTCAATAACTTAGTTTAATAGGTGGGTTCCTTGCAGTTATATCCATAAATCCGAGTATAAATTCATGAATCTTATGACCACACAATTTGTTTAGATTTAGAACCCCCCCGTTTTAGGCAAGTGTAACACTATTTCTTCGGCAATAATTCTCTCAATTTCAAGCTAATTTCTAACGAGTACTAGGTAGCCGCTACAAGCAATATGCATCATAAATACCTTTTAATGACACGCAAGGATAACATGAGGATCATTCCAATCGAGGTGGAAAAGTCGACGCATACTGATGTTTAAATTTAGATTGAATTAAAATAGAACGGCGTGTTACGTCAAGTGGTAGGTATACCTACTCTCAATGATGTGTTTTTGGAGTTGACATTGTTGTCCTCTCAAGAATTCGTATCGGTAAATAGGTGCAGGCTCTTGCGAGTGAAAATTGGAAGCAGCGAATCAATAATTTATAGTTGTATGGGTCTATATGGGTTTTTATGAATATTTTGGAAGCGTTGGCATTTCCCCCAGGAGCCCATAAAAATGTTTTGGAATTCACCAGATTTTCTATAAGATTGTATCCGATTCTCCCATACAAATAATTTCGTTCTAGAACCTTATGGAACTCCACAAAAAATCGATGAGAATTTCTCAAAATATTTTGTGAGTATTCTGAAACCAGCGAGTTCACTTGAGATTCCTATTGCAACAGCTTGTTTCCGCTCCTGCGATTGGTTGCCGCCACAGCAATTCCATGTGCATTTATTTCGCCGCTTCCAAAAATACCTGTGAACCTACAAAGAAGTTCTTCGTGATTATTAGAATCACGTAGGTACAACCTATACAGACCGATGAAAAAACTACTTTGAGTTCCTATTGGAATCCATATGTTTTCTTTTGGATATTTTTCAAACGAAAGTTTGCCGTTTTTTGCTGGAACCTTGCCAAAACAGTTGTTCCTTAATTCAAGAAAATTTTGGGTTCGAATTTATTTTAATCGTTTCACAAATTTTTGGATAGCCAAGACAGCTGTTGGAGAAGATATAGAACCCAATAAAAACCAACAAAGAAAGTAATTTGTCAAAACTGTCGCATGCAGCCTCATAGGAACAATGTTTGTTCCAGCCAATCATCAAGTTTCTCATTGAACCAATAAGAGACCAATACCTACAGATCCAGCAGAGTTTTAACTGGTTTAAATATGATTAAGTCGTTTCATAATAATTTGAATAACCAAAACAGCTGTTGAGAAAAGTATAAAACCCCCACAGAAACCTATAGAAACCACTTAGTCAAAATTGTCGCATACAGTCTTTCAAGAACAATGGTTCTTCAAACCAATCATCAGGTTTCTCATTAAATTGATAACAAACCAATACAGATCCAGCAGAGTTTCAATAGGTTCAGATATTATTTTTGAGTCGTTCTACAAATTTTTGTAGAAAGCTGTTGAAAAAAGTATAAAACCTCATAGAAACCTATAAATAGCTAATTTATGAAGACTGCCGCATACAGCCTTATAAGAACGATGTTTCATCAAGCCAATCATCAGACTCCTCATTCAACCAATAATAGACCGATACAGATCCAGCAGTTTCTTGAGGAAAAGCAAGGCCTAGCGTCCTAGCTGACTTCGACACCTTCTATCTCGACGAGATCAATTTTCTCCATCACATCTTCTTGTGAAATGATTGGAGTGCCAAAATTGGTAAAAACTTCTTCCTCCTCACTTCCTAAAAAAAGGGTAGCCTAGCATGCTTCGCACCTCGGTAGAATATTTTTGTGCTTGTCAAGTTTTCTAGCTCACTGAAGATACCGTCTCACAGTTGACAGAAAACTTTGTTTTCATTTTATTTCTTCGGGAAAACCTGAGCTTAGGGCCATAAAAGTCTCCGACGCCTCGCCTTTCTGTTAAATAAATTTTTCATTGTCATATTTAATTTTGAAATGAAACAAGAGTCAAATCAGACGAGAACTATTTCTTCATCTGTTCTTTTTCAAGAAAAAGAGTACCCTAGCATTATGACTGACCTCGACGCTTCGCGTCTCGGTAGAATGCCTCTTCATTTGTCATATGTTCTAGCAAATTATACGTAGTGTCACAGCAGACAAAAAACCTTGTTTCCATTTTACCTCTCAGGAAAAAGCAAGGCCTAGCATCATAACTGACCTCGACGCCTTGCCTCGTTGTGAGATCAATTATTATTCTTTGTCATTTTTCTTGTGGAATGATGGAGCAGGATGTCATATTAGACAGCTTTGCATCTCGGTAAAACGCCTTTTTATTTGTCCTGTCTTCAGCAAATTGAAGATACAGAATGTTGAAGTTGACTATTTTTTTATTTTCACTCCCGAGAAAAAGAGTAGCCTAGCATTGTAACTGACCTCGACAGTTCGCACCTCGTTGGAATACTTTTGTAGTTGCCATGTTCTCAGAAAATGAAAGATGCCGTGTCACAGTTGACAAAAAAAAACTGTTTTCATTTTAATTCTTAGGAAAAACCAAAGCCTAGGGCCATAACTGCCCTCGACGCCTCGCCTCTATGTGAGATAAATTTTTCATTGTCATATTTTATTTGTAATGAAGCAGGGTGTCAAATTAGACAAAAGCTATTTTTTCATCTGTTCTTTTAAAAAAAAGAGTACCCCAGCATTACATCCGAGATTACAACTGACCTTGACGCTTTGCGTCTCGGTAGAATGCCTCTTCATTTGTCATATCTTCCGCAAATTGAAGATACAGAATTTTATACTTGACCATTTTTAAACTTCACCTCCAAGAAAAAGAGCAGCCTAGCATTGTAACCGACCTCGACGCCTCGCGCCTCATTAGAAGGTCATGTAATGTATTTGTCATGTTTTCTAGCAAATTAAAGATGATCTCCCAGAGAAAATTAAGGCCTAGCGGCAACCTCGAAGCCTCGTCTATCTGCGAGATCAATTTTTCTGTCATATTGAACAAAAACCAAGTTTTCTCCTCCGCACTTCTAGGAAAAACCGTGCCTAGCATTCTAGTCGACCTCAGCGACTCGCGCCTTGGTAGAATATCTTAGTATATGTCATATCATCAGCAAATTAAAAATACACAATGTCAGTTGACGAACCAACTTTCACCCTCACTTGAAAAATCTAGACTAGCATTGTAACTGACCTCAACGTTTTGCACCTCGATATAGTATCTTTCATTTGTCACGTTTCCTACCAAATTAAAGGTACAGTGTCACAGTTGACAAAAAACATGTTTTCATTGTATCTCTTGAAGAAAATCAAGGCTCAGCGTCATAAAATTATTAATCAAACTCGACGCCTCGCCTCTTTTGAGATCAATTTTTCATTGTCACATCTTCAGCAAATTGAGAATACAGAATGTTGAAGTAATTGAAGCCTTATAAGAACAAGGTTCCTTCAAGCCAATCATCAGGTTTCTCATAGACCCATTACAGACCATTATAGATCTTACCAATGGTCAACGTTCAAATAATTCATTGAAAGGCAATATAATGATGATAATATTCATCTCGAGTACTACCACTACCTACAATGGTACAGCAGTCCAAGCAAATAGTCGTCTTCGTTATGAATCAAGTGAGCGCTATTTTTGCTGCCGAGTGTAGCTTTAGCATCAAGTTCCTAACGACCCTTGTGCCGTTCATATTCCTTGGTGCCCTCAACTACTTCCATAGCCCGAGGTGTGCGAAACGACAATAGGGTCTTGGATATCGGTTTACACCCTTGACAACACATAAAGTTATTATTGTATGTACCTTGGGCGCAACAGTTCTTCAACGACCCTTGTCATTTAGATCTTTTGTTGCTTCATCGAACATCCTCATAGTCGAAGTGGTAAGCAAAAAAAAACCGCAAATTGTGATACAATTAAGCAACTTTTCACAGTTGTTCTTGAAAGTATTCAGAAGGATTTGGCCCGCAGCGTTGATCGCGCAGTTCTGTCAGATTCAAGATGGCGTCATTTTTTCAAAATGGCGGAAATTCTGCTGAAGATTGATTTTCTTGGCAGAAATTGTTCGAGTGAGGACTCGTTTCTCACAATTCGATGCCGCCTAATGCATTGGTAATAACAAAACTCCAATTAAAATACGCGTTCATGCCGAATGATGCAGGAAAACCGTTCTGACATGAAGGCTGCCGAACCGTTTTTTCGATCGACTTGAAATTTGGTATACAGACAGGGTCTTGCTGTTTGATGTGCTGACTAATTTTTGGATGTCATCTGTCAAACGGAAGTGTCACTATCAGAAAATGATAGAAGCTGTATCTCATGGAATCAAACCGGAGCACCGTGGTTTGCGGAACAACATTTCATACACAAATAATTTCAGTAAGCAGTTACCAAGAGCGCAACAGCTTATTATGGCTCTTCTTGTCCATATCACAATCATAGCCCGAGGTGCACAGCACCGAGGTACACTGAACAAGTAGGGCAATGAACAGCCGCTGACATATTATTTATTATTATTCAACGCATGAATAGCTTGTGAGTTCCTTGAGCGTAAGAGCTTTCCATAGCCTTTGTCGTTTATATTCTTCGGTGCTTTCAACTGCAATCATAGCCCGAGGTGCGAAGCACCGAGGTTTACAGAATAATATTATTTCATACACAAATAACTACAGTGTTCATCAAGAGCTCAACAGCTTATTTAGGCATTTATCGTCCACCTTATAATCATAGCCCGAGGTGCGTAGCACCGAGGTACGCTAAACAAGTAAGAAAATGAGCAGCTCCTCACACATTATTTATTATTCAAAACATGAATAGCTTGTAAGTTTCTTGAGCGTAAGAGCTTTTCATGGCTCTTGTCGTTTATATTCTTCGGTGCTTTCAACTGCATCCATAGCCCGAGGTGCGAAGCACCGAGGCTTACAACCATAATACTATTTGATATACAATTAACTATAGTATCCATCAAGAGTGCTACAGCTTATTAAGGTTGCTGTCGTCTATAATGAAATCATAGCCCGAGGTGCGTAGCACCGAGGTACACTGAACAAAAAGTGCGATGAACAGCTACTTACATATATTTATTATTCAACATATATGAATAGTTTGTAAGTACCTTGAGCGTAAGAGCTTTTTATGACCTTTGTCATTTATATTCTTCGGTGCATTCAACTGCAGCCGATGTGCGAAGCACCGAGATTTACAAATCGATTAGGTTTATAAAACAGGGATTCCTACAGTTGGGTCATACCTTGCAACTTTTCGATAAAGTCAATAGACGACGACTTCTGATGACATCTATTCAAGAGGAGACTGTACTCTTACAGTGACAGATACTTGATGTTATTTTCAGTGAACACTCTATACAGAACAGCTCGCAGGTTTCAGACAAAAAACGCCACGCTGAGATCAAGCCATCACGCTGAATAACACGAGAAGACTGAAAAATGGAAATGAAGCTATGCGATTAATCATTCGTGACTGGTGCATTCTGCCATCCTTCTTCTGATGATGCCCGAATGAAAAGGCATGATTGATGGGTCGTAATATGTCTTTGCACGGGAGTAATCTGTGCTTGGGAATCAACATCTGATATGCAAATGCAGTTACTATTGTGTCTTGCAAGTTCAAGGCAAGATCTTCAACTTGAAAAATTACGAAAAACGCGGTAAAATATTTTAACGAATATCATCATCGAGATGCCAACCATTCACATTCGGCATCATATACAGAGCGAGAACGGAGGGTGTGGCGAAGAGGTCAATTTTCGAACTCCTCTAAATTTCATTGAAAAAAATGTAGATTTCTTCTGGGGCTCTTTTTGGAAAGCCCACATCAATATTTCGATAAAAAATAAATTGTTATGTAGCCCCATTTTTCAAGAACATCTATGAAACTTATTTACTCAACCCCATATTTATCCTATAACTTATCATAATTGTTGGTTTCAAATTTTACAGAAGCGTATAGTTTCACTCGAGAAGCCGTCCCATGAAGAAATCTGTATTTCCTGGTCCCTAAAGCGACTACTACTCCCTGTCAGTGTCTAGGACCCCCTCAGGGTCGGGACGCGAAATGGGTCATGTTGCGGTGGTACAGCAGACATTTTTCAATACAGGGTTTTAAGGGCACCTTGCCATGGCAACTTCTTCAAGTATGAGTAACCTTGCTAGCAAAAAATCTCTGAACAGATAGGAACAATCATCATTTTAGGAATTACCTAAATTCAAAGGTAGGTAGTCACAAGGCAGGTACTTACCTACTATCAGAATATTTTAAGAAGTTGAAGTTGCAAAATATACTGTAGTGTAACCCCCTTTTTCGATGTTATTGCTATAGTGTATCCTGGTCTCACGGCACCATCCTGTAATGTAACGTAGTTTATCCTGCTCTCGACATCATCCTGGTCACGGCACCATTCTGTAATGTAACGTCGTTGCGATGTTCGGCTGTGATCGTCGTTGTTTCTTTCCTTCCCCACGTCGTTTACATTTTACCTACGTTGCGTTAAGTTCTTACTCAAGATGAGAATGTGTCGTGGGGGATGAGGTTTGATTCTTGAATGAAACGCGAATGAAATGCAAGCAAAATGAATGTTTATTGAAAATCAATGGCAAAGTTTTTGAATGAATTTGTTTCTTTTCTCAAAACACCTAACAACCAGGAATTGACAGTGATAAAAATGACAAAACATGAATAAAAACAACAAATGAAACAAGACAAAGCATTACAAATTATTTAGACAATGCAGGAATTTACAACAAAGAAATGAACACAAAATCAGATTAACAAAACAAAACAAGAAATCAGGAAACATGTCAAACTGTCAATTTGATTGCAAAGGAAAAGTGACGTATTCGCTGACAGGCACACCTGGGAAGAACACGTCAAAGAAACCCATGCGCATTGCCTGGTTGGTTGCTGAAAAATCCCTTCCCAAATGATCTGAATAAAAGTCAAGTGTGAATGAGTCATTTCATCATGATCATGATTTTGTGTTCATTTCTTTGTTGTAAATTCCTGCATTCTCTAAATAATTTGTAATGCTTTGTCTTGTTTCATTTGTTGTTTTTATTCATGTTTTGTCATTTTTATCACTGTCAATTCCTGGTTGTTAGGTGTTTTGAGAAAAGAAACAAATTCATTCAAAAACTTTGCCATTGATTTTCAATAAACATTCATTTTGCTTGCATTTCATTCGCGTTTCATTCAAGAATCAAACCTCATCCCCCACGACACATTCTCATCTTGAGTAAGAACTTAACGCAACGTAGGTAAAATGTAAACGACGTGGGGAAGGAAAGAAACAACGACGATCACAGCCGAACATCGCAACGACGTTACATTACAGAATGGTGCCGTGACCAGGATGATGTCGAGAGCAGGATAAACTACGTTACATTACAGGATGGTGCCGTGAGACCAGGATACACTATAGCAATAACATCGAAAAAGGGGGTTACACTACAATACCTACTTGATTCAGCGGATTCTAACTGGTTTTGCCCTTTCGCTTGATGGAGTACATCAGAGAAATTCCAGACCAGATCAATCTCAACATCTACAAAAACGCAAAATGAAAGTTTTAAGGCGCTGAAACAACATTAGGGTTCTTGCTAGATTTTGTTCACTCTCAAATGATACATTGTATAGTTTATTAGCATCACAGACTGGATGGTTTTCCGCTAATTTGCAAAATGTTACTCACTTGAGAGCACGACGCGCAAATAAGACACACCTGCACAATTGGCGGAGGAGCCGTGCATCGAGAGCTTGCCGGAATATTATTCGCGAAGCCAAAAGACACTCCTAGGGCTCTTGCGAATACAGGTGGGATATGCCGGAACGGAAACGGTGAGAACCTTCGAGGCTTTTCATGCAAGAACCCTTGTCTCGCTAATTTATACGTAACGATCATACCTGAAGACCGAGCTGGTAGTTTACCGCAAGGTTTTGACTGAAGTCCACTCTGGAAGGTTTCGATAACAGCTGTATAAGGATGGTCAGAATCTGTCTGTTGGTTTTGTTCATAGGAAGCCATCTGATGGCAGTCATTTTATCTAGGACACTACCCGACTGAAATTATATTTTTTAAGGACAATTTCTTTAGTCTCATGAAATAAATATTTAACAATGGTAACATTTTAAGAACCAAGATTGACGTGGACATCACTCTTAGCCCTGCATCCTACCTCATATATTATCAGCATACATGACAACTTGACGCCAGGACTTTTAAAGCGGCCGACTTGACGCCGGGACAACTTGACGCCAGAACAACTTGACGCCGGATAACTTGACGCCAGGAATTTCAACGAGTTTCACATGAAGGCACAAAGGTACTTACTAAAGTTACGAAAGCCAGGGGAAAATGCAAGGGGGCTCAATAGACCTTCGAATACCAAACGAAGGCACAAGAGTGCTTGGTAAATGTAAATGAAAAAAATGCAAGAGGGCTCAGCAGGGCTTCAAACACCATAATTGTAGACACAATGAGGTCCATTGGGGATATGAACAACGCATGAAAGCAAAAGATGGCTTCTTGGGCATAGGAGGACACAAGCGGACCAAGTAGGCGTCTGGCTTCAATTACCAGACGAAAACACAAGTGTGCTTTCGATTGCTTGAAAACTTTCGAAGACACGAAAAATTGCAGGGGGGCTCATCAGGACTTCAAATGACATTTTAAAGGCACAAGGGGGCTCAATAGTGCTTTGGATTACACAAGAAGGAGAAAGGAGCTCAGGGGAATTCTAAACACGTGAAAAATCATAGGGAGACTCACCAAGGCGGCAAACGGTACTTGAGGCTGAGGACACATGTGGGCGCCCGATAGGGCTCCAAATGTTACACGAAGGCACCAAGGTGTTTACCAAAGCTTCAAAAGCGACGGAAAAATTTGAGGGGACTCAGCAGGGCTTCAATCGACATTAAAGAAATAAGGGGGCCAGTAGGGCTTTTTACAATCAAAGAAGGCACAAGGGGGCTCAGTGAAATTCTGGAGGGGCGAAAAATCATGAGGAGCTTAAAACAAGAATGTCCAATTGGGCTCTGAATAAGGGTGCTTACAACGCCATATGGAGACATGTAGGGTAGATACTACGATTCCGAAAGCAACATCAACACTCAAGGGGGCTCATCAGGGCTGAAAACGACATATAAATACACAGAAGGATCCACCGGAATTCCGAGTTAACACAGCAAAACCAAATGGGAGCCGCTTGAGCTCCAAAACATAGGAAGACATAAGAGGGCTCCTTAGAACTCCGAACACCCCAAGTAAACACACGAGGGTTCATCGGGGCTCGAAACGACACAAAAAGACACGGTAGATCATCGGGGCTGCGATTGACAAAGAAGAACTCTAGATCTACAAAAGACACATAAACGGGGCTCGTCAAAGCTTGAAGCGACACATCAAATTGTCCACGCGTTAGGTTGTTCTGGCGTCAGGATGGCCGGCGTCAAGCTGTCCTCCTTCGACCAACTTGACGCCAGACGATTTGCGCCAGGGATTTTGTGAGAACAGAGTGAAGAAATATTAGGAGAAAATGACAATAAGGGACTCATCGGGAGTCGAAACGACACATAAAGACACAAGGGTTTTCACTGGGGCTCCAAATTACACAGCAGAACACAATGAGGGCCTCTAGAATTCCAAAACACAAGAAAACATGAGCGGGCTCACTTAGATTTCCGAAAACCTCAAGAAAACGTTAAAGGGTTCATTGGAGGCTCGAAAAGACACAAAAGGACACAATAGGGGCCGGTGAGGCTTCAAATTAAAAAAGATACAAAGAGGCTCGATGGTGTTCCGAAACTGCCAAGAAAATAAAAGGAGGTCATCGGGGCACAATACGGTACATAAGGACAAAAGGGGGGCTCCGATTGACACAGCAAGACATAATTGGTCGCTAGAGCTCCAAAACATGAGCAAAGTGAGCATGAGGGGGCTTGTTATTTCCGAAAACCACAGAAAACATGAGGGGGCTCATCGTCGAAATGACACATAGACACAAAAAGGCCTATTGGAGCTCCGATTGACGAAGCAAGGCATGATGGGGACGCCCGAGGGGGCACCATATAGGACTATAAACAAAAGGAGATACAAGGAGATTGATCAAGGCTTCACACAACACCACAACATGAAAACACGAGGGGGATTCTCGGGTTTCCAAACGACAAATACAGACAAAGGAGATCCGTTGGGTTTCTTATAAACATACCAAGACACAACGCAGGCCGCTGGATTCCAAGACATAAAGAAGACAAAATGGAGCTCATTGCGGGGATGGAAGCGTCACCATAGACACACGGCCCAGATTGACCCAGCAAGACAGAATGGGGGCCGGGACGGGTTCCAAAGCACACGAAGATACAAGGGGGCCCGATAGAATTTAGAGCTTCACATGAAAACACAAGAAGGTCATCGGAGGGTTATCGGGGTTCTTAAAAACACTATGGGAAAATAAAGTGGCTCCAGTACAGTTTCGAAAACAACACGAAGACATAAGTAGGGGGCTCATCAGGGCTTGAAATGACACATAAAAACACAGGGGGGCTTTGACTTCGAGTTATACAGCCAGACACTACTGAGGTCATTGGGACTCAAAAACAAAGACACAAGTAGGCATAAGGGGCTTCCCAGTTCCAAAAAAAACAGGAAAACACAAAGGGGTCAGTTGGGGGACAAAAAGACCCAAACTGGTCTAATAGAGTCCCGAAATCAAGATAACTCCCAGCGTTAAGTTGTTCTACGTCAAGTTGTCCCGCGTCAAGTTGTTCTGCTTCGATATTACCATGTGATGAACCGATAATGGACCTTTTCCTTTTCCACCTGTGCAGTTAGGGTTCGACAACGGCTGCCATTCATTCTTGGTTGGCGCAAACAGATGTCAAATCGTCAACATAAACAAACATCAAACAGGTGTTGATTGTTTTCCTCTTCTGAATGCAATGAGTTAATGTTGTTCTGAGTAAAACTGTTGCATTTGCGTATCTTTGCCTTGATGGAAGCTGAAAATTTATCGTAAATGTTCGAAATATCGATCACAGCAGGAGCCCAATCAAGGTGAACTTACTCCCTACTCCGCTAGCGGGGCTATGAGCCCCCGCAGCCTTATTCGGGGTAGAGTGGGCCTGACGTTTGGTATGAAATATACAGCACACAACACTTTCTACATGACTTTCAAATTTGTTGCCACTTTTTTATCACTTTTTTCAACCTATCATCTGACCAAAAATGTCGCGCTGCCATTGCCGAGCCCTAACAGGTGAAATCAGAAAGATCTATCTAACAGATGATAATTCCACAAAAAGATCAAGTACTTCACTCTCGAGCGTCTGTCCAGCGTGAATCAAGCCAGCGAATGTTGTGAACGTTACTGCAGCATAAGAAGTGAACCTTATCAAATTCAGTCTGTTGAATACTTCATTTCCCGTGCTGAACTGAAATCCAATCTCAAGCATCAACAATAAAATGAACATGGAACTTTTACCGTGAACAGCAACATGTTTACCACACTTAAGCCCAACATGACTCCAAAAATTGTGAGAAACGAAAAAAGTGGCCGCACCATTCTCTTTTTCATAGTCAGGGCCCATCTGAATAGTCATAGTTTTAGTTTGGATAATACTTTGTGATATGAAGTGTGGACTAGTCGGACTCACTCTAAAAGTTCAACATGTCTTTTGATGAAAAATATCAACCTTTTCTCCATTTTGACTTGAAAGCGTTGGTCACATAGCAGTTCAATTTCACTGATACAGTTATATTCGGAAGTCATGTAATTTATATGTTCGACTATCATATAAATTTGGTATTTGAGGTGAAAAGCGGCGTACAACAGCAAATAAGGGTGAATGAGCATTAAATAAGCTAACGGCAACAAATTTAATTTCAACAGATTGCAGAAAACATTAGTGTATTTTGGAAACTTGCAACTGACTATGAATGTCAGAAAATAGTAGTTTATGTCAACAGAGGGATTTGGCCATAACATGGTACCCACAGTCCAAATACTCAAAGAAGTATTTAGGACAACGAACAATTTAAGATACCAGATATTTTGCGTTATAGATTTCTTCAGTTTGCATCCCGCATTATCAAGCGACCACAAGTTCAAACCGTCCCAAAAATGCACTACTATCTCTTTTTTGACTATCACTGAAATTCCGACCACCACGCCCTGAAAAGCAAGAATATTATTCAGACCAAGGTTCGCAATGAATGATAGAAGATACTCACATATAACGTGAAAAAAAAGTTTGGCGAGTACTTCATGAAATATCGAAAAGGACAACGAATGAAAAAATAAAGCTGGAGAAGCAACAACAACACATGCAGCAGAATGTTGGACATCAAAAGCAACCTCACGGGTTTGTAGCAATTGAGGTTTATTGCTAGAAAACGCAAGAAAAACAAAACGTCACGTTCCATGGTTTTCTTTTTCGAGTCCCAAATGTCGCTTATGAGGCGTTTGTAGTTGCCTGCATTCAGCAATATCAGTCGCAGGATCATCATTCAACCCACATCCAACTCACACTGAGCGACTGAGCCCTGTAAGTACTGAAATATGAACGTAGATTTCAACGCAATCTGCTTAATTACAAATCAACGAAATACATCTCTACTATCCAATTACCTGCTAGCAGAAAACGTTTCAGGTTATTAACGGAAATAAAGTCGTACCTTTGTATTGATACGGCATTTACCTACTGATGAGCTTGCTGATTAGCTGCTCGCCGATTAGCTATTGAGCGTATCGACAGATGCATGTTATAGTTCATTATGTTCGTATCTATCGTGTGGTCATTCTGTGTTTTTTTGCAATTTTTCAACTTCTTTTGCGATTGGTATGGAATAAGAATGAGTATTTATGGAAACAATAAACACTCACATAGGTACCTACCTATCTCACTGATACTCACGGAAAAACCTATTCCATCAATAAATTCGACTTTCGCAAAAATAGAGTGCCGCCAACCGATATCCAGCAATATCCAATTGATATCGAAGTTCGCAATGTTCGTATCAGTCAACTTTCGCGAACAGGCGGTCATTTCTTCTGTAAAGCGGGAAGATTTTTCCGAGGATTTTTCAATTTTTCGTATGTGCTTATACCTACGTGCGCGCTACGGGCATTATATACCTCCTTGTCTCACGGATACTTACGGAAACCTATCTCCACATCAAAAACTAAGTGCCGCCAATTGATATCGTGCTGTACGTTTGCAATGTTCCTATCATCCAGATTACGCGAATAGATGGTCATTTCTGATGTAAAACGGGGTTTTCATTTTTTCGTACGTGCTTATACGTGCATGCCACGGGTTAATACCCGAGGTAATCCTCATAATTTGGTACAAGAAATGTTGTTGCAAGAGGCAAGACACGAAATCCAGTTCCTCCAGTACGGAAATACGTGTCTGACACTCTGAATGGCGTGCTGAAATGACAAACTTGATGACAGATATCGCGATTCATTGCTTAGAAACGCTGGCCAATGGTATTCAAAAATCACGGCGATGATGCACGACCACCGGCGATTATTCGGCGATTATGGTTACTCCTAGTAATTAATCATTAAGGTCCTGAATGACGTTCTGAATGATCATCAAGTGAATGACGACGTGACACACTACACTATTTCCAACTGTATTTGCGATAATATCAAATGTATTTCAGATTAGCGATATGTATTTGAGAAAACACCAATTGTATTTTAAATATGAGAAATGCAGTTTAGAAATTGCCAAATGTATTTTAGATTTGAGAAATGTAGTTTAGAATATGCCAGATATATAATTGAATATTCAAATGTAGTTGAATATACCAAAGTACCAAAATGAATTTTAGAAGAAGGATATGTAGTTTAGAAAACGTGAATTATAATTGAGAATCCGCCAATTGTAGTTAAGAATTTGGAGGTCGTTTTCCTCAACAACGTTTGCATTTTGTCAGACCAACCAAGCAAACAGCATCGAAATCCAGCAGACAGGTGTTTCGATTCACTATTCAGTACGTTTCAACAAATATGATAATTTAATATTATACATATATCATTATTCAATATACAGGTGTTTTTGTTTTTTTTGAAAGACCCACCCCAGATTTCACGCCAAAAAAAAATTTTTACAGGAAAACACCGACACGATTTCTATTTTGAGGGGGACATCTAGGACTCACATTGTCAAATTTTCATCTTCAACCCCTTCGCCCTCACCCTACCCTACTTTAGAATTCACCAGCATTATAGCAAATAGCACTATAGTAGGTTCACTTGTACTGTGACTCTAGTTGGCTGGGCAAATTTTCTTCTTTAGCATTGTAGGCTTGCCGCCTTTTCACCTGGTGTGAAACTGACTTCTCTGGAAGTGAAGTATTCCACTTCACTCCACTTCATATATTTCTTATAAAATTGATATTAAAATCTTGGAAAACTGACCTGGTCATTATGAGGAAGTGCAACTAGGGGGACGCAGAGCTGTGTTACCGTCATGTAGACACCAAAAGAGCACGGGGCGGCCGCAAATCTAAGTCATCTTGACGGCGGCCCATTCAGGGTCGACAAAAACTCGTCCCGGAAAGCCCCAAAACAAAAGCAAATTGCAAATTGAAGGTACTAACATCAATTTTGGTCCAATACGCAACTTTGAGCGGCTGGGTTTCTTGCAATTTGGTTTAATTTTCTTTTTACACGTAAATTCTTTTGCCAATGACAGACTGCACGACGATCCTTGTATCGCCTATAATTCTTCAAGGTTTGGCTTGTATTTTTGACTGGAAGAGGCAAAAGGGTTGATGATTGCATGGAGCCCCTTTTTTGGACGAAGGGCATTGTATACTCTTCAATTTGAAGCATCGAAAGTTGAACCAGCTTCGAGAGGTTAGGAATATTTTTCACAACTGTCAAATGTCAAGGCTCTCTTGATTTATTTGTTCATTGGCGAAAATTAAAAACAGGTCGAAAAATTGTTACATTTTCCAATTTGATGTAATTTGAGGTAGCCTATCAAGTTTTGCAATCATCAATTGACAGGTTTGTTCTTAAAAGCTGTTTGAACAAAATTTCTTCAATTTTTTTATGGAAAATGCAAAATATTGGATCTTTCACCCTTATTTGATCCCTCATTGAGGAAAGCCTGAAACCGAAAGTCTCCATAATTTTTATGCTAATGGTTCACTGAAAACTGCTCTTCAATGTGTAGTTGTCAAAATCTGCATAGTTGCGTTCAGATTCCAGACAGAGAGCGACAAAGAAGTTCATGCAGTGAAAAAAGACACAACTTTCAATGCAACGGAGAAATCCCGGAAATGTCTTTTTTAGATAGGCTTCCCGCAATACACAGGTTCTGTAAGACTCTCAAGCGTGGATGACAAGCTTGAAACATTACTAACTTGAGGCTCTAAGAGTGTACCAAATTGCACATTTATATTATAAAAAGCAAGGTCTCCAGACAGCTTTCAGTCTAGCTCTGGACTAGTTTCTTCTTGACTGTAATTTATGTCTTTTTTTACTGCATGAACTTCTTTGTCGCTCTCTGTCTGGAATCTGAACGCAACTATGCAAATTTTGACAACTAAACATTGAAGAACACTTCCCACTGGACCATTATTTCAGAAAAAAACCATTACTTCCCACTTCCCCCTTCCCACTGAACCATTATTTTAAAAAATTCGGAGACTGTCGGTTTCAGGCTGTCCTCAGTGAGGAATCAAGTAAGAGTGAGAGAACCAATATTTTGTATTTTTCAATTAAAAACGACACAAATTTTGTTCAAACAGCTTTTAAGAACAAACCTCTCAATTGATGATGGTGAAACTTGGTAGGCTACCTCAAAGTACATCAAGGTTCATAATGCGTAACATATTTCACCATTCCAGATGTTGCAAATGCCATCATGGACACCAAAGCTTTGAAGAGCCAAAAAATACGTGAATGACAATTCTTTCCCGCTGAAGAGGTCACTTAATTATGATGAGGAGGTTGTTTTTGCGATGCAATGATTTCATGTTACCATTATTATAATAACCAGTCACTTTTTCAACGATGCCTCACAGGGCAGATTCAAGATGGTGCTCAAGAGGAAAAAAAAGTTGACAATCGTATTTCTGGGAATAGTTGTCTTAGAAATTGGTTACCTAGCTCATATCATTTCTAACATTACTTTTTGTAGAAATACCAAGTATTGTGTCAATATCTCGGAAAATTTCTTATTTATGAAAAAAAAGTGTTCTTGTTTTTTTTCTGGTTTTCCCCTACATTTCAAAGACGGTTCAAGGTAATCAAGAACAGTTTGCTGTGACTTCATAAGCATAAAATAGTTGATGTATGTGGTGAGTTACACGTCTCCACATGTTTCGGGGTATCAAATATAATTTTTCAACTTTTATTTTTCTGTATCACCCTGTACACGCCGCCGGCCAGCGCTGATGGCTACCTTTCTGGATCGGAAGAGTACGATGCAAAGAACATTTCCATCGAGTGGCATCGTCTCATAAAAAAATGCAAGGTACTTTCAACTAGCATCCGGACTAAATCTGATACCCGACAACAAAACAAGAATTTTTTAGGAACCTGGATGACATACTCGTAGTTTTTGTGTCCAAGAAGTTGATTCGATTTACAGCGTGCTGGATAGAAGCAGCTCCAAGAATCAGAAATCCGTAGTCAGTTGCGCTATGTGCCAAAGTCATTTGAAATCTGATCAAGAAAATCATAAAAAATTGAAATTCAAAAAGGTCTTCTACGATTCAGAACGCTGCTAAAGCTTGATAAACTGAAGTTGTTCTTCAGGTACTGCTGGGAGTTGAACGTAATTAATCAACAGTAATGTCACAAGTGCTTAGATTTTCACGATAATTTTGGCCAGGCGATCGCTAGTGCTGGTTGTAGCGATAAATGCCCGACTCCGTAGGAGGAGGGCATTTATCAAGAAACAACCAGCCCGAGGGAAACGCTTGGCCAAAATTATCTGGAAAAATCTCGAGCACGAGTGATATTTTGATGATTATTGCAGAAAAACAGTCCGTGGTGACAGCTGTCAGATTTTGTTGTTTACATCAGTTTTATTCCGTTGTCATTGACAGCGGGAATTAGATAAGTGAATATCATCCTTGTAGGTCTAAAAATCAACGGCGTTGTATGTAATAATCATACAAAAAAGTGACACGATTAAATTCAGGACATCCATCTGTCAGTCGTATAGCCTCAACATCTTGAGTTTAAAATATGACCGCCAGTTGCGCTGCGACCTCAAACTCACTCAAACTGGAAAGCCAAGTAAGCAGGTACGCTTAATACGCTTTACTTATTGTACAATTTGGAAGCTTATTCCATCATAAACTTTGAAAAGGTCAAGTTTACGATCAATCCGAGAGACGAGTGATATGTGTGTGTGTATTCCCCTCTCTTCGCGTATTTACATCACGCACGATAATTTGGCACGTGGCAAGTTGGCGTGTATGCGTCTGATGCCCGGCCTGCCTGTTATCATCCGCCTGCCAAGGCCCCCTTGATTCCGCTTCCAAGTCGAGAGCTTCCTGGCCACACAACAGAGAAGGCCGCCGCGAGAGTGCCAATGTGCGTGTCCATTGACGGCGGGCTTTACAACTGAGCCACTCGACTTGCCAACCATCATCATCATAAAGGAGTTACAAGGTTCCAGTTGGCACGGGCGGTGTGGGCCGGCCCGGAGCCAACTGGGGTGCACCATGTGCTTTCTCCTGGCTTGTCCCGCGTGCTGTGTGCCACTATACTAACTGCTGTGCTGTGTATATGGCGGCGGCT
This sequence comes from Anaspis maculata, assembly GCA_949128115.1. Classification (NCBI taxonomy): domain Eukaryota; kingdom Metazoa; phylum Arthropoda; class Insecta; order Coleoptera; family Scraptiidae; genus Anaspis; species Anaspis maculata. Next base: position 84,950,852 of record OX421964.1, on the reverse strand, counting down.
CTCTTTGAGAAAGCTTGGCCAGATTGGAAGTCGGCCTATATGCTTGCTTGTGCTGGCTGCTGGCCTGGCCTGGCTGATGGTGAGCTAACTGGTGTGTTTACGTGCTGCGAGCCAACCCCGACCATTGCCAGTGCAGTGGCAGGAAATCGGGAATGCTCTCATAACACGACGGAGCGCTTCCTGCTACCTGCTGATCCAAACACCCAGATCCTGCCAAAAGACGTGTGACGTCATCGATGCGTTTCGGTGTCGAAAAGGGGTGTGCGAGTGTCGTTTTCAAGGTTCTTCAGTCAGGCTGAATTTGTCTGTCATGATGCGAAGGAAGCATAGGGCATACTGGATGAACCATCTTGTTCCTTGTACCAGCCTTAGTCTAGCATTCATCCCATTACTACAATGATGTCTGTATCAGTAGCAAGCAGCTTAGTCCGGCGGGTAAAGACACGAATTGTGCACGTAGAAAAAAAAAAACTTTTTATCGTCCGGTTCCGATAAGCTAGGCCAGTTTTGCATCTCTTAGTAGAAAGGAAGCCCTCGGAAAATTGAGAGAATTTTGACAAAATTGTCGGGAAATGTTCAAGAACCAGTAACGTCTCATTTGAAAAACAATGGTTGAAAATCTGATTACGGTTCGAAAATTTGGAAATTTTAAGGGAGGAAAACTCAGAATCCGTTAGTCCAATTGCAAAAATTTCCCCCTCAAAACTTAATTCAATCGTTTTCTAACTATGACTTGCAGCAAGTCTGCACCTTGAATAAATATTTCGTGTGGCTTACCGCAGTCGAAATTTGCACTGCATTTTTTCTAATTCACGAAATGTGCAAGTTTCATTTTGAACAAATCACCGTCGGAAAACTGGAACCGTGTCGAGTTTAAAAACAGGCCTAAACGACACCCAATGCAATATACTTTTGATATCAGTTGAAAATTTCCGGAAAAAGTTGATGTAAAAGCAGGAAAGAACAAATTGAGTGAAGTCCTGCGCCAAACGCGGGTATTCCTAGTCAAAGCCAGGATGAGCGGCCGTCTCGGGTGGTAACGGCCAGGAACAAAACGTTTTTGTGTAGAGGCATGCAGACAGCGTTTGATGGATATGATTCTACACACGTAACGTAACGAATTTCCCTTGTTTCTTCTTCAAGATTAAAAAAGTAAAAGAATTGTTCAAATGTATTGAAAAATTCAAAAGTTATCTATTTACATCTCAGTACCTACCTACAATGCCATCTAAAATTCCCACAGTAACAATTCTGAAGGACCAAGTGACATAAAGATAGGCAAGCTGTGATCAATTATTGGAATAAGAAGCAAAAATAGAACAATTTTCCTGGAAGCTACGAAGCTTTCTCCAAATAATATTATTGTAAAAATCGTCAGCAGTTGAACTTCATTCAAGTTTTCATTCAAGGACATCGTTTGAGTCCAGTTTCGATAAGCTACGCCAGTTTTGCATTCCCTAGTGGAAAGGAAACCCTCGGAAAATTGAGAGAATTTTGATGAAATTGTCAAGAAATGTTCAAGAACCAGTAATGTCTCGTTCAAAAAATAATTGGTGGAAATCTGATTACGGTTCGAAAATTTGAAAATCCGCAGTTATTCCAGGGAGAAAAACTCGAAATTCGTTAGTCCAATTGCAAAAATTTCCCCCTCAAAACCTAATTCAATCGTTTCTCTAACTATGACTTGCAGCAAGTCTGCACCTAAAATAAATATTTCGTGTGGCTTACCGCAGGTCAAAATTTGCACTGCATTTTTTCTAATTCACGAAATGTGCAAGTTTCATTTTGAACAAATCACCGTCGAAAAACTGGAACCGTGTCGAGTTTAAACATAGGCCTACACGACGCCCAATGCAATATACTTTTGATATCAGTTGGAATTTTCCGAAAAAAAAAAGTAAAATCAGGAAAGAACAAATTGAGTAGAGTCCTGCACCAAACGCGGGTATTCCTAGTCAAAGCCAGGGTGAGCGGCCGTCTCGGGTAGTAACGAGCAGGAAAAAGACGTTTTTGTGTAGAGGCATGCAGACAGCGTTTGATGGATATGATTTTACACACGTAACGTAACGAATTTTCCTTGTTTCTTCTTCAAGATTAAAAAAGAATTGTTCAAATGTATCGAAAAATTCGAAAGTTATCTACATCTCAGTACCTACCTACTCTGCCATCTGAAAATCCTACAGTAACAATTCTGAAGGACCAAGTGACATAAAGATAGGCAAGCTGTGATCGATTATTGGAATTAGAAGCAAAAATAGAACAATTTTCCTGGAAGCCACGAAGCTTTCTCCAAATAATGTTATTGTAAAAACCGTCAGCAGTTGAACTTCATTCAAGTTTTCATTCAAGGACATCATTTGAGTCCGGTTCCGATAAGCTAGGCCAGTTTTGCATTTTCTAGTGGAAAGGAAACCCTCGGAAAATTGAGAGAATTTTGACAAAATTGTCGGAAAATGTTCAAGAACCAGTAAAGTTTCGTTCAAAAGACAATAGGTGAAAATCTGATTACGGGTCGAAAAGTTGAAAATTTGCAGTTATTCCAGGGAGGAAAACTCGAAATCCGTTTTAAGATTTCAAAAATTTCCCCCTCAAAACTTAATTCAATCGTTTCTTCAACTATGACTTGCAGCAAGTCTGCACCTGAAATAGATATTTCGTGTGGCTTACCGCGGGTCGAAATTCGCACTGCATTTTTTCTAATTCACGAAATGTACAAGTTTCATTTTGAACAAATCACCGTCGGAAAACTGAAACCGTGTTGAGTTTGAAAATATAGGCCTACACGATGCCCAATGCAATATACTTTCGATATCAGTTGGAATTTTCCGAAAAAAGTTGATGTAAAACCAGGAAAGAACAAATTGAGTAGAGTCTTGGCCAGGGTGAGACCACCCTGGCCAAGACTCTACTCGGCCAGGCGGCCACCAAACGCGGGTATTCCTAGTCAAAGCCAGGGTGAGCGGCCGTCTCGGGTAGTAACGGCCAGGAAAAAGGCGTTTTTGTGTAGAGGCATGCGGGCAACATTTGATGAATATGATTTTCCACACGTTTCGTAACAAATTTCCCATGTTTCTCCTCTAATATTAAAAAAGAATTATTCAAATATTTTGAAAAAGACAAAAGTTATCGACATTTCAAAACCTACCTACTACCTACCTGATGTGAGTCTAAGCCCAGTCATGATCTTTTTCTCTTCTTGAAATTAATCACTTCGAAAACAACCGAAGAGTGAAAAATCATGCATAAATGTTCAAAATCACTACCTTGGGAACATTTCGATTTAATACAAGCAAATACAGCAGCTATTCGACCACAATTTGAGAAAAACCTATTGCGCCGGGCCCAAAATTCTCCCAAACCAGATAGTGTCCTCGACCCATCATTTTGAGGTACTCGTATTTCCGGATTTTTTCCGAAGTGATGTGGGGAAAGAGAGAAGCACCATTCCTATTTCATCTCAATTTTTGGTCTTTTTAGAACAAATTCCGGGCGGTTGGCAATCGCGAATAATGACTGGTGCTTCGGTACAGTTCAAGTTTGCACTTTATGTCTTGATCAAAAGGAAATATGATTTGATTGAAGTCGGTGACGTAGCGCGATTGTTTTCATTGATACAGGGTGTAACAAGTTGTATAAGGTATGTATTAAATATTCAATATTCATACTCTACCATTGTCAGTTTTATCCCGGAAAGCGTTCACCTACTGTATTTCAGAAAACATTAATGAAATGCCATTGATAAATTCTGAATTACAATTGACGCTTTCTGAAATGAATCTGGGAATGGTTTGGTCATTCATTCTTACGTTTCCATTTCACATTTTCAGATTTCCTGCTAACTTCACATAATGAAGAAAGCAAGGGACCTTTGTTTTCTTTGCCTGTGTCTTCGAGGACACAGGAGAAGATTTGAGGTGTCCCTTCTTAGATAGTAATAATCAAGGCTTAGGATTTACACTACTATGCTCCAATTTAAAAGAGTTTCAGAAAATGGACGCTCTACCAGAATTTTTAAGCCTGAAAAGGATAGATGACGGGAGTCAAGTGGCGTAAACGCTACCTTGATGAAATATGAAGCGGTACTCCACAGATCTTGTAGATTGAAATTCAATTCGACCGAATTAAACCGCCTCCGAAAAAGACAAGATTCACCGGTTGTCAACAAAACTGTAGCAAACATTCAAGCAACAGCTCAACCTCGGGTTCCACCAAACTTTTATCAACGCGATAACTTTATCACTCTCATAGTAGCTAAGTAACTGGCCATCCTATTGGCTGATGCATAGCAACTAGAGCGTGATAGATTCAATCTGCTCGTAAAATTTGGCTGGAACCCAGGGTTAGAGGAGTTAATCAAAATTCATGTTGAGAAAACTCGACAAAGAAATTGCTCCTGTTTTTCGTCTTAGAGAACTGAGCATGTGGTACGAAAGAAGAATAGAACCGGCGGGGACCAATGCCCGGACGCTAGAAGTCATTTCACAAGACTTAAGCACCAAATACTGATGCGACTTTCTCAGCTTAAGGAAGATACAAAAAGCCGCTACATTTTTTTGGCGATATCTTCTCAGGATCGTGCCAAAAAAGAGTCGATCGTTTTGGAACAGGCAGCGGGCATCATAAGGAAAGATCTTTTATCTCAAAAACTTTCACCTTTCAGAGGTTCTTTCACTAACAGATGCCAAGGTGACTCTGTCCCTGAATTTTTTTTGACTCCGGTGCTCATGATCCTGGGCGGCAATTGCAAAGAGCATACTGCTAGTGTAGGCGTTTCTCAAGCCGTACTGTCAATCAGTCAGCTCATCATTTTCCACTGTAATCGAGTACAACGAGTAGAGTAGAGACGACGAGTAGATCCTAGATGTTCTAGGGACAAACATGTCAAGTGGCAAGAGACACCTCTCCCTTTATTCATTGGAATTTATCTGCACTTCAAAACAAGATCGAAGAAACTGATAGAGACCTCTTGTAATCTCGGCATTTCAGTTAGCTACGACAGAGTCTTAGCACTTTCAACCGATCTCCGATCTCGGTAATTCAGCAGTGGTAGTTTCTACGTAAGGAGGTACGAAGTTTCCGGGAAAAAAACAAGTCAATACACCTGATAAAGGTAAATCAGTGATGATAATGTAATGTAACAATCTGTTCACGACATCTGCTGTAGATAGGTAATATTGATCTGAACCCTTCAGCAACAACGGCCAATGGGTCGTTTCATGTAACGGGCATTTCTCTTTTCCAACATTTCAGTGACAATGAAGATCATGCGATGGAAACCTATCCCTTTTCAGAAATCTAGCGGAAAAAGAATAAACGAACTGCCCCATAATTACGCCGTAGTTCTCCCCGTATACAAAGCTTGAAGAAAGCTCCTGCCGTTTCCAAGGCTGCTCCTGATCTACAGCTTCAACGGTCTTGCGCTTTCCAAACAGATGGAAACAAATGGTGCGAAGGTGTGATGAACAGAATGAACTACATTGAAACTTAGTGTTCTGAAGAGCTGGATCAAAACGTACACCTATCGTGGGCGGCTTATCACAGCAATTTTGAATAATACCAAATCAACTTCTGTACTTCTTGAGCTGTTCTCTGAAGATTCCAAATCCGTAGCTATGATGCGTCGTACGATGGATGCCATCAAAACGGCAACAGTTCATGTCAATTCAGGCCAAATTCCAGTCATCGCCTGCGATCAACCCCTTTCCAAGTTGGCAAAGCAAATCCAATGACCTTTTCCTAACCAGTATGGAGAAAAGAGATTCGTAATCATGTTGAGAGATTTACACATTATGATGGTTTTGAAGAAATGTCTGGGAGACCTACTCGCTGGGAGTGGCTGGACTTTGGCACCAGCTCAAGCACAAGTGGCATCCACTGGAAGCGCTGAATCGTTTCTAAAGAGAAGTCACGTGAAACAACTATTCGAGCACACCAAATAACTGCTTGCGCATCATTCTTACTACGCAAGCAAGCGTATAAAGATGATTGCAATGCTTGCATTAATGAAGATCTTGATACAACTGACGAGGAAGTTGAATGGTCTATGTCAAGAGCTGAAGAGAGTCCACAGTTTTTCTTCAGACAACTGGATACTACAGATAGAGCTTGATGTCCTCACGTGGTCTAAGTCACTCCACTGAAGCAATTTTGAACTCGACGTCACATCGTTGGCAAATGTACAATGGCTTTTCCTCGGGAGGATACAAGATGGTGGCAGAGCATCATTTGTCCAAAATCGGATGTTTCTCAATTAAGCTCGCATCGCCTGAAAATTTGACTGAAATCTGACCACATTGGAAAAATTCAAAATGGCGGATCAAAGATGGCGGCCAAGTGACACAAACCCACGGTCAACTTTATATGGTGGACACGTACGCATTCGATTGGCGTTTGCACCACATCGCTATCTATTTTCGTTAAGTCATGATTCTCCTAGCTCTATCACTTCAAAACATGTTAAATATTGATAATATAAGATGGTGGTCCAATCGGATCACTTTTAGAGAAATTCAAAATGGCTGATGAAAGATGGCGGCCGAGTGACAAAACCATTGGTCAACTTTATATGGCGGACATATGTAGGTACTATTGATCAGCGTTCACACCACATCGATATTTTTTTACTAAGGAGTTATCCCGGGTACGGACGGACGGACGGACGGACGGACAAAGTAAAGCTGAGAGCGCTTTTTTCACATTTTTTGAGGGAGTGCGCTAAAAAACGCTGGTCTTTGCCACACCAAACAAAATGGAACTGAGTGTTGAGTTCAGCGATTGTTTTGACAACCCCCGATACCACTAGTTACCTTGAAGTGCGTTACGAAATCTTAACCGATTGATCAGTTTTAACCAATCAAACTTTTGGGGATAAGGTTCTTCCACGAACCTGTAGTATAGCTGGACTGCTAATTCCCCAGATTCCCCCAACAAATTATGACCCCTCCTCTGGAAGTCGCCATCTTATTATGCACCGGTACGTGACCGGTACCCAAAATGTTTGGTAACGGCCTCGAGAGTGGCTTTCAATATTCAACGGAGCAGTTTTATGTATTGATGACTATGACTATACACTCTATTTTATAAATATATAATTTTAGTGTATATTAATGTAATTTTTAGCTGAATTTGTTACCGATCTATGAAGATTTGCAAGAGTTTACCGTTATTACATAGAACGTTTGAGGTTCACTGGGATAATTTTCGCTCGGTGACAGTCGGTGCTTGGCTGTCAGTGCCGCGCTATCTTGATCTGGGATAATATCCTGATTTCTGGTTTTGATTTCTGCGGCTTGTACCTATATCCCGTTCACTTTTTATTTTCAGTAGAATGACTTTTTGTGTCAAAAATTAAGTGATAAGATGGGGGGTTACGGCTACGGCTGATGGCACCTGCAAAGTTTTGGATCGAAACTATCAGCGGCCGTTAGCCGTATCCTCCCAGCGCTCCAGCTTGTCACTTTATTTTTGCTCCAAAAATCATTCTACTGAAAATAAAAAGTGAACAGGATATACCTAGGTAAACTCGTAGAATCAGACCGTTGCCGTGGCAGGTGATGCAAACCCTTGAAAACAAAAACCCAACGTCCACATAATCTCATGGCAGCGCCCGCCTGGCGTCATTTCCCCCTCTGTTATCATCAGTCCAGCTATATTACAGGTTCGTGGGTTCTTCTCATCCTCATAATTCAGAAAAATATAACATACATGCATCTCACTCGCTTCCTAAGAAAGATACAGGCATTTGAAGCATTTCCCTACATAGACATTCAAGACTTCGTAGGCGCAAATTTTGCGACACCTTGTACAACGAATCTATCCAAAGCCTCAAAAGGAGAACGCTTTTTCCAGCAGCGTGCTAAGCGCCGCTAATATTCAAAGGATTTCTCTCTCTCTCTCTCCGCTGAAGCGTCGAGTTTTGCGGACGTCTTTTTTCCAATCCGATATATTATTCTCTTGCGGTAGTTGTAGTACTGGTGGTAGTATTAGTAATAGTGGAAGAAGAACTGTTTTGTACAGGGAGGTCGTAAATTACGCCCGGTGGCGCCATAGAAATCCACGGGAATAAGGGCGGATTATACTGAGCGTAAAGGCTGTAATGCGGGAAACTGGAACCGTCAACCCTTTTATGTGTCCTTATATGCGGGCACACCGCAACATCCAGCATGAACGAAACGAATTCTGGCGAAATGCAGCAGAGTAGCAACGGGAGACAGTCATAAGAGACAGTGCAGGCTATAACTACTATTGTTACGGATTTCGCGTTTGGGTTCTTTTTTAATTGAGACGATCGTTTCAAACACAAACTGTTCAATACTGCGTACTGCTATAAATATACGTCAATTATTATTCGTGCTTGAGTACATCGCCGATTGCTGCTTGCTTTGTCGCTTTGGATTTAAAAACTGATGTGTCAGTCGACCCATCGGTGCTTATATATATATATATATATATATATATCTCCGAATGTTATTCTGGAACTTTCCATCGGTTCTCTAGCAAATTCCACATTAACCGCGGCATGTAGATCGCGACGGGTCTCGAAAAATCCAACACTTTCGAGTGTGTTTACCAGCGTGTGCTAGAGCGGCACCTCCGCCAATGGGGCTGATGTATTTTACTCGATCATTGATATTCCCACGTAATTTTGAATGGTGCAGAGCCTCCGCCTATATACTTTTGAATGGACTAGAATTGCACGAGATCTTCGCAACTCGTAACACTTTGCTCGAACGGTCTAGAAGGGCCACGTGTGCTCCCGAATGCACGAGCGCCTCGCAACACTTTGTAGATGGGTACCTGTAGTGTAAATGCGAGTGAAAATGTTTCGAAGAAGAGAAACAAAAATATATTTTTTTGCCGGGAATTTGACTGAATTTCACTGATTTTTACATAGCCAAGTTGGCTACAATCAACCTCATTCTATGGCAAATTTTGAACATTACTAACATGACGGCATTCGATAGCCATCTTGATAATGCATGTGACCAGCTCGGCGTATCGGTACAAACTGTCTATGACTCTACGCCACTGGTGGCCTCATTTCAAACTAACGGTGTTGGGGAAATTCGTTGAACAGATTCGCGATGAAATTTCAATTTCCCGCCACAAGATTGCTGTCAAAGAGGGGCTTGCGGTGACAAATGACAGTTCGATTCAAAGTGACATTAGGCACGTCCTATTTGTCATGGGCGCTGCCCATTTAATGGCAGCTTTACAGAACTTCGTATGTCGCCGGCCAAAATCTACCAAAATCTTGGCACAAATTTTAATCAAGCAAAACGCTTTTCCAAGGATCATTTACAGACCAAACTTCTGCGAGCAAAAAGGGCATAAGTGTCAATTTCCGAAAGATTCCGTGTTAGACTCCAGAAAATTGTTATCAAAACATCTTTCGACTAGAAGACTTTACCTATCAACCAAAACTTTTACTCCAAGCTTCATTAATTTTTGTGAGCAAAAAAGGTATAAGTTGCATCGGTTGATAGCAATTTTTTAGCCTGGGAAAAACCAAGTTGCAGCTACGAACTGGTCCTGAAGCTTCTCAGCCTGCCCTCAGCACATATTTTCATCTGGGATTGAACTAATTTGCATGCTAAATGGTGCTAGCAAAAAGGGTATAAGCGACAATTTTCAGATGAATATTTGCTTGATTCTAGCAAAATAGATTATACATATGCCTTGACTAGAGAATTCCGCTGAACAACGTACTGAAGCTCTTTCCGCTTCAAGATCAATTTTGAAATGCAAAAAAGGTATAAGTAGCAGCTGTTGAAATAATGTCTTGAAATCCTAGAAAAGAACAATAATGCAGCTGCGTAATGCTTCTAGGGCCTCTAAACTGCTCCCGGCACACATTTTCACCGGACATATGGCGATTTATTGTGCTTGTTCATCGCCCGGGCTCTTGCAAGCAAAAAGGGGATAAGGGTCAATTTTTTGAGAAATTCTTGCTCGACTACACAAAAATGTATCAAATTATTTCTTGACTAGGAGAATGGGGTACTTGCCAATGAACCGGATTTGACTGGAAATACTTTTAATCATCAACAAGAGTAATAAATAGTATTTCCTGAAAATTTCCGGAAAATATTTATATCCATTGGTTAAAAAAAAAAAATCGATTTTTTTTTCAAAGGGTTGGTAACAGTACGGAAACTTCACTGAATTTTTTTTGTCTGTATTTTTCAAATATTGTGATGCCACTTTAACAGTTTTTTGAGCTTTCAACACAAAAGTGCTGTTTGTTTAGTTTTTAGTATATTTGTGACGTCACAAATATATTTTTAAAACAGGCACTGCGGCCGCAACTTTGGGAATTTGAGAAAAAGAAAAAATACGGGTACAATATTTTCACCCATACTATCTATTGAGCCAATAAAAAATTGGCAAGTACCCCATCAACTGGGCAAAGCACTGAAGCACCCAAGGTTTCTTACTTCAAGCTTGAAAAACTTCTGAAAGCGAAAAGGGCATAAGTCACCGTGTTGAAAATACGGATTTTAGAGGCTGGTGGAAAATTCTACGTCTGGAAATTAGCTTACATGACCAAAAGAATTTTTCCAACAGCATATGTACTGGAACTTTGAATACCTGCTGTCGGTTCCATAAATTTTGCTAGGAACAACGGCATAAGTCACAGTATTTAAAAAAAAATCTTGTATTAGTTCAAAAAAAAAAAACGCCTGGAAATAGCCTCAAATGACCATATAAACTTAGCCTAGCACGATACTACAGTTTAATTCCCATAATGTCCACTGACGGTGTTTTGAGTTTTTGCGAGGAATAAGGTCGTAAGTCCCAGTGTTCTGGATGAAAACTCGCTCGAGTTCAATAAAACATGTTCTATTTCTCAAAATTGGCTCTAATGACCATAAGACTTCGCTCAAAAACATGCGTCCACTTGAAATGCTACCACTGCTGGCTTTGTTGCATTTTACAAGGAATAAGGACATAAGTCCCAGTATTTCGGCAGAAAGCTCGCTCGAGTCCAAGACAACAGATTCTACACCTCAAAATTGGCTCTAATGACCGTAAGACTTCACTCAAAAACATATACGTCCAATTTGGTTGCTTTTACTGCTGGCTTTGTTGCATTTTGCAAGGAATAAGGACATAAGTCACAGTATTCCAGAGTAAAGCTCGCTCCGGCCTAGGAAAAATACTCCCTGCCCCAAAATTGGAAGAATTGATCACCCGACTTTGCTCAATAACATGCTCTTATTAAAAGTCCTTTCGCTGCCGGCTTCATCGAATTTTGCGCGGAATAAGGACATAAGTCTCAGTATTCCGGCAGAAAGCCCGCTGGAGTCCAAGACAACAGATTCTACGCCTCAAAATTGGCTCTTATGACCGTAAGACTTCACTCAAAAACATACGTCCACTTGAAATGCTTTTCTTGCTAGCTTTGTTGCGCTTAGCATGGAATAAGGACATAAGTCTCAGTATTCTAGAGTAAGGCTCGCTCTAGCCTAGGAAAATATTCTCTGCCCTAAAATTGGGAAAATTGATCACACGACTTTGCTCAATAACTCATGCTTCAACTAAAAGTCCTTCCGCTGCCGGTTTCATCAAATTTTGCGTGGAATAAGGACATAAGTCCCAGTATTTCGGCAGAAAGTTCGCTCGAGTCCAAGACAACAGATTCTACGCCTCAAAATTGGCTCTAATGACCGCAAGACTCCACTCAAAAACATATGTCCACTTAAAATGCTTCCACTGCCGGCTTTGTTGCATTTTGCAAGGAATAAGGGCATAAGTCACAGTATTTCAGAGTAAAGCTCGTTCCAGCCTAGAAAAAATACTCTCTGCCTGAAAATTGGGGGAGTTGATCACACGACTTTGCTCAATAACATGTTTCAACTTAAAGTCCTTCCGCTGCCGGCTCCATCAAATTTTGCGCGACATAGGGACATAAGTCCCAGTATTTCGGCAGAAAGTTCGCTCGAGTCCAAGACAACAGAGATTACGCCTCAAAATTGGCTCTAATGACCGTAAGACTTCCTCAAAAACATACGTCTACTTAAAACGCTTTCACTGCTGGCTTTATTGAATCTTGCGAGGCATAAGGACATAAGTCTCAGTATTCCACAGTAAAGCTCGCTCGAGCCTAGGGGAAAATATTCTTTGTCTCAAAATTAGAAGAATTGATCAAGAGACTTTGCTCAATAACATGCTTCAGCTCAAAGTGCTTCTACTGCCGGCTTCATTGAATTTTGCGGGGAAAAAGGATGTAAGTCCCAGTGTTCGGAAGAAAACTCGCTCGAGTTCAATAAAACATGTCCTATTCCTCAAAATTGGCCTCAATGCTTATAAGACTTTGGTCAAGATCATACGTCTACTTGAAATGCTACCACTGCTGGCTTTGTTGCATTTTGCAAGGAATAAGGACATAAGTCACAGTATTTCAGAGCCAAGCTCGCTCCAGCCTAGGAAAATACTCTCTGCCTCAAAACTGGAAGAATTGATCACAAGACTTCACTCAATAACATGCTTAAGCTCAAAGTTCTTCCGCTGCCGGTTTCATTGAATTTTGCGCGGAATAAGGACGTAAGTCCAAGTATTTCGGAAGAAAGCTCTCTCGAGTCCAAGACAACATATTCTACTCCTCAAAATTGGTTTTAATGACTGTAATACTTCACTCAAAAACATACGTCCACTTGAAACGCTTCCACTGCTAGCTTTGTTGAATTTTGCGAGGCATAAGGACATAAGTCTCAGTATTCCACAGTAAAGCTCGCTCGAGCCTAGGGGGAAATATTCTTTGTCTCAAAATTGGAAGAATTGATCAAGAGACTTTGCTCAATAACAGGCTCCAACTTAAAATGCTACTGCCAGCTTCAATAAATTTTGCGAGCAATAAGGACGTAAGTCCCAGTGTTTCGGAAGAAAACTCGCTCAAGTTAAACATGTTCTATTCCTCAAAATTGGCTTTTATGATCATAAGACTGAGTTAAAAAAATACGTCCACTTGAAATGCTACCACTGCTGGCATTGTTGCATTTTGCAAGGAATAAGGGCGTAAGTCACAGTATTTAAGAGTGAAGCTCGCTCCAGCCTAGGAAAAATACTCTCTGCCTCAAAATTGGGAGAACTGATCACAAGACTTTGCTCAATAACATGCTTCAACTCAAAGTTCTTCCGCTGCCGGTTTCACTAAATTTTGCGCGGAATAAGGACGTAAGTCCCAGTATTTCGGAAGAGAGCTCGCTCGAGTCCAAGACAACATATTCAACGCCTTAAAATTGGTTCTAATGACCGTGAGACTTTACTCAAAAACATACGTCCACTTGAAACGTTTTCACTGCTGTCTTTGTTGCAGAGGCATAAGGACATAAGTATCAGTATTCCACAGTAGAGCTCGCTCGAGCCTAGGGCGAAATATTCTTTGTCTCAAAATTGGAAGAACTGATCAAGTGACTTTGCTGAATATCATGCTTCGACTTAAAGTGCTTCTACTGTCGGCTTCAATAAATTTTGCGAGGGATAAGGATGTAAGTCCCAGTGTTTCGGGAGAAAACTCGTTCGAGTTCAATAAAACATGTTCTATTCCTCAAAATTGGCTTAAATGATCATAAAAGTGTGCTCAAAAACATACGTCTACTTGAAATGCTACCCCTGCTGGCCTTGTTGCATTTTGCAAGGAATAAGGGCATAAGTCACAGTATTTCAGAGTGAAGCTCGCTTCAGCCTAGGAAAAATACTCTCTGCCTCAAAATTGGAACAATTGATCATAAGACTTTGCTCAATAACATGCTTCAACTTGAAGCCCATTCGCTGCCGGCTTAATTACATTTTGCGCGGAATAAGGACATAAGTCATAGTATTTCAGAGTAAAGCTTGCTCCAGTCTAGAAAAAATAATCTCTGCCTCAAAATTGGCAGAATTGATCACAAGACTTTGTGCTCAATAGCATGCTTCAACTTAAAGTCCTTCCGCTGCCGGTTTCATCAAATTTTCCGCGGAATAAGGACTAAGTCCCAGTGTTTCGGAAGAAAACTCGCTCGAGTTCAATAGAACATGTTCTACACCTCAAGAGTTGGCTCTAATGACCATAAGACTCCGCTTGAAGAACAAAAGTTCACTTGGAATGCTTCCACTGCTGGCTTTATTGAACTGCGAGAAATAAGGGGGTAAGTCTCAGTATTTCGAAAGAATAAAGCTTGCTCAAATTCAAGAAAACATATTCCTACGCCTCAAACTTGACTCTTATGATCATGAAACTTCGCTCGAAAACATACGTCTACTTGAAATACTTTCATTCTACTTCTTTAGAATTTTGCGAGGGATAAGGACATAAGTCTTGGTACTGCAAAGGTTTTTTTAAAAGAGGTTTGTTTTCTTCCTTATTGGCACTTTTTGTGCCATAGGAGTTTGCTGCATTTTATTGATTAAAGTACAATTTGAAAAATTTTGTTTAAACAGCACAAGACCCAGACCTCCTGCCCGGGAATTGAACCCGGGAGCTCCGCTTGCCGAGCGAACACGCAGCCCACTCGACTAGCGGGCCGTCAGTCTGCAAAACAAAGCTCGCTCAAGCATAGAAAAAAATATTTTCTACCTCAAAATTAGAAAAATTGATCATAAGACTCAACAACATGCTTCAACTTGAAGTGGTTTCAGTGCAGGCCTCATCAAATTTTGCAAGGAAAAAGGACGTAAGTCCAATTATTTTGGAATAAAGCTTGCTTGAGTACAAAAAAAACATTCTACGCCTCAAAATTGGCTCTAATGAGCACAAGACTTTGCGCAGGAACATGCAGGAACATTCTTTGCAAGGAATAAGGGCATAAGTCTCGGTATTCAAGAAGAAACATCCTCGAAGACACCTCACTTATTTTGAGACGCCTTGTATCAAGCACTGCTCTTTCCATAAACGGTTTTTGTAAACAAAACATCCATCAGCAGAGGCAGAAATCGGGAAACGACGTCCCTGCTGCTGGCGTAATTGTATATTGTGCACGCTTGTACAGTTTCGCCGACACTATAAAATTACGCAAAGTCGTAAAGCCCCCACGTCACAATAAAGAGAGGAGCCCGACCGCAGGGACATCTGCAAGCAGATAAATAACATTAAACTGCAACCGCGCGGTCTTAATCTCAATGTCACAGCGAGAGCCCTAAATCAAAATCTTAATCCAGAATTAACTTCTCTCTGATGCTGCTGGGATGCTACCACTGTACTCTAGTGTCTACCGAAGCAACAACAAGGAATATGCTCCGCTGGAAGCAGACATAATGAATTTCTACTGTCAAACGGTCATACACCACGCCCGTATATTTAAAGCGCGGAATTTTGAATGCAAAATAGATAAAGTTGATGCGGGGTGTTCATTGCGGGGACTTGATCTGGCAAACACTAGGTTCTTTCACTTATAGATACTGGCGACACTGGCTGTCAACTGTCAACGTATTTTCGGGACAAGACAATCGTTCCGACGTTATAAGTTAATCGTGGGTGGTAAAACTGGCCCTAATTTCGGTCCCAATGAGTCTAGCTAGAAAAAGCTTCGCCCTGCCGAGTTAAGACAGATACAAGCCTTAAAAAAGATTCTCGAAAAGATTGTATAACGAGCACTGCTGCACTCGGAACGAAAACATCTGCTAGCAGGCAATCCACGTGATTTGAGCTGACAGGTGGAAACTAGATGGAATAGAAATTTCGACGGCTTTGATCTTTCCTCCGCATTCAGTTCCACCTTGATGGTTTCAACACCATACGGCCAGTCGTTATTTCAAGAAACGTAACAATTTTTGAAGGCCTTCGGCACACTTGAAGCTGGTCCAGAGACAAAACACACTTTGTCTTGCAACTCTGTCTTCGTCTCACATATTCATAACGCATTAGAGGTAGAGCTTGCTTGTTCATCAAGGTATGTTGTAAATACTTTCTATAAATACACCAGAGAGCCATCGCGACCCATCAGTTTGTATTATTATTATTATTTTTGCGTAGTTGTACTTACTTATTTTTTTCTCTTTGTATTTACGAAAGCAAACAAGTGGAATATTACCAAAAAAAACCGTATGTTTTGTCACATACTGCGGTAGCTTTTTGCCGAGCGATTTTCGTCTAGCGGCTCTATGAGCAAGGAGCATGGGTCTGGATGACACGGGAAAAGACGGGAATAGTTTCAGCTAGGCTAATTTTAGACTTTCAGGAGACTTTCAGCGTCACCGCATATCAAATCTAATTCTCCCGATGCTTTTATGTGCTCTCCGAGATGTATAATTTACTCACGACGACGACGAAATCTATATTTTATATTATACGATTCGGATCTATAGTTTCCTCTTCGCACAAGTTCACGCAAAAATATGAAATTTATTAGAGGCATATTTCAGCTTTCGGGGCTTCGAAAAGAGTTACAGTGTCATTGTCTCGGCAATGTTTGCCAAAAAAAAACTCATCCAAATAGTTGTTGCGCTTCCAAATTATGTAAAGTGGTGCAAAATTTTCCGAGTTTTGCAAACAGATCTTTTTTTTTAAACGAAAATGAAAGCGAAATATAGAAACGAAGTTCGGTTTATAGCATAGATAGGTACCTAGGTACCCACCTACACTTCTACAGTCTACTACACTTTCGTAAACGGCAGGATGTTTGAGATTTGAGACCAGAGCTCTACACACGTGTTTGATGATGAGAGAAAGACAGAGGAATTTATGAGGACGGATATATGGGGACGAAAATTGAAACTAAAATTAGTGCCGGTAGTTATTTTCGAGAATTAGCTTTCGAGCTTTTATACCTACTTAGCAACTTAGCTACCGCAAAGCAAAATATGTGCTTCTGGAAGACCTTCATTATTCGCGATTAAAATCATTTTCCCGCCATTAGATGGCTGCCAAATTACCAAAGGCGGGTTGTAGTGACAGCTGACAATAATTACAGTGACATAGCCCAGACCTCAGACTATTGATGGACCTTTCCGTTAACACTATTATGATGTCGTCATAAACTCATAAACATGCCCGCAGAAAGGAAACAAAACACAAGCCAAATGAACCAAGCGCAATATGGAGGTTTATTTGATGAACGAAGGCTTCTTGAAGGAATTTAATGAGCCTGTACTATATTTGAAAAACATTCAAAGTAAACACTCCGCCCTCTTGTCCTTTTTAAAACCACAAAATTATGAGACCATTTAGACGAAAACGGAAATACCATTCTTTCTTCCAGGTCTGCAGTTCATCAATAGACCCTCCGTTTATTCCAGGTGAAAATGCAACAAGATCGATCTAGTTGTACTTAGTACTTTACCAATAGCCATTGAGGTACGTATTGTGCGAAATATTACGGCGGTTTGCATCTCTTACTGCAGGAGATCAACTACAGACTTATTTTCAAAGAAATGAGGGCCTCGGCACACGCTTTCGCGGAGAGAAGGTACAATGATGGAACTTTCTTCACTGAAGAGGAGCTCAAAACATTTTTTCCTGCGACGAAGGAACAGGCTAGAAAACTGTTTGAATACTGCAATTCTGCAGCTGTTGAAAATGGCTTCCGACAAGTGAAAAATATCTCCCGGCATTTCTGTGCAAGATGAAGCAGGGTCTGTCGGATCAATTTCTTCAGGTGATTTCCAATTATTCGGCCCGACAAAATGCGAGTATGGCTTGATGGAAAGCATCAATGCGACGGTTTGTTCCGGTAAAAATCGGCTTGAACTCTATTACAAGACAACGTTCGTAAAAAATCATGCCACAGATTTTGCTTTGAGATTCTTTCTTCAGGTTGATGAGTTAATAATGAACCAATAATCTTCCTTGGAATCGGGGTCTATTCTACATTCACGAGGGCAACCAAACACTATATTATAGCATATCACAGAGAAGGTGAAGATGAAGTCGAAGCTGAACCAATCCATTGTTACTATTGCACCTGCAAGGCTAGAGCAAGGACTTTATAGACGTGTGAAGATGTAACTGGCTTACTTGAGTACATCGACTTTGCACGCCACCTTGGAAATGTTTGTTTCTCCTACACTAGACTTCTGGATTTAGTAATGGATGCAAAGAATAGACCACTACAAAAAAAAACTCTGATTCGACCTGATCCAGAATGAAACGAGGGGAAGAGCAGAATTGGTTCTTATGTTGATTTTTATTTCATCCTTCCTTCAAATAGTCGCAGGAGCTAAAATAACAGTCTGACATTATATTTTGCCTTGACTGAACTGGAACTCACGGAAATGGATGTGTGAGCGAAGCGCATGTTAAGTTTTTGTCGCACATACGGAGCTAAGATGCTCCGCACTTATTCCGTTTTGGAATCGAACGGTTTCCCCCGTCCTGTATATCTCGGTGCTTCGCATCTCGTTCGTTAACATTTCCTTCTTGCTACACCTCGGCCTCGGTGCTCCATACCTCACTGGTGGCCATTTGCTTCTTGCTGCAACCTTTCCTCACTTAATTCCTCGCTGCTTTGCACCTCGTTCCTATTGTTTTGCTCAATATCTCGGTGCTTCGGACGTTGTTCGTAGCCTCTTTTTGACAAATATCTCGGTGCTTCGCACCTCGCTCCGGCCTATTTCTTGTTGTTCTTTGGTAAAGCGGCTCATGGTTTTATCTATTGACTTACGGAGTACGCAGTGAAGGTGCGAAGCACCAAAGTATAAACAAGAAAAGAGTCTAAGCGAGGTACGAAGCACCAAGGTATTCAGCAAAAAAAAAGGCTACGAACGAGGTGCGAGGTACCAAGGCATTTTGCCAAAGACAAGTACAAACGAGGTGCGGAGACACCGAAGTATCCAAAGAATAGTCTAGAAACTAGGTGCAGAGGTCTACCCTTTTCTTCATATCTTTTGTTAAAGCGAATTCTGGCTTTATTCATTTGCTTATAGAGTACACAGCCGAGGTGCGAAGCACCGAGGGATATAACAAGGAAAAAGTCAGAGCGAGGTGCGAAGCACCGAGATATTTAGAAAGAAAAGGTTATGAACGACGCGACTTGCAAATAATCTTCTTCAAGGGGCAAGTCTTGGGCTAAGTGAGATATGTTGTTAGGCTGATGCGATTTATGGTTTTATTTGTCGGCTTATAAGGTTCTGAGTGAGGTTCGCAGTGGGGAAAAGATACGAACGAAGTGCATCTCGTTCCTTAACTTTTTCATTAAACACCTCGAAGCTTTGGACCTCGATCTGACCCTATCGCTGTTATTGACCTCGGTGCTTCGCACCTCGGCTTCGAACCCTTGAGCCAATAAAAGAAACCACAAACCACTCTAATTAACCTCGAGTAATACCGAATTTTTACAGGTTGTCTTAAAATTCGCGTCCACGGTGTCCAAGTCAGTTCAAGCCAATGCTTGTAAAAGTGCCAGACAAATAGGTAGGTAGTGAAAAAAATTGGACTTGAAGATGAAAGGGGTCAGGGCTGGTCTCCCGAGCTATTAATAATAATAATAAATATTCTAGCTTTGTTGTTCCAAAAACGACAAATAATATTTTGGTGGCAGAATTATGAATAAAAATAGCAACTACTGGGTGCGTTCTAGAATTCCAAATACTATACAGGGTGAGTGTGACCATGATCAACCGAATGGTTTGAAGGCATTTTTGTAGAAAGATAATTCTCAAAATTCCTGAATCACCCTCTATGGAAAACCAATATTCAATACAATATGCAGTGGTCGGTATCCTGCTTGCACTATCCCGCTCCAAACAGTATGCATAAATCTTCTTGAATAACGAAACTGGAACGGTCAAAGGACCTCATTTCGACTCTCCATATTCTTCAAAAATAGAAGACTCATCTTTTTTCAACATTTTTTCAAAAATTTTCAAACTGTAAGCTGTAAAGTGCCCGGACTCCGTGGACACGAATTTTGAGGCACCCTCTATATACACACATCAAAAGAATCTAGAGGACAAACATATTCAGACAATTTCTAAAATCTTCATAACTTTTGAATTTCGTCAGCGATTTCATATCGATTTTCAGAGTTCGATAGCCCAATCTTTTGTTTCCATGCCTTGATCACGTCAAATACGAACAATGTTCCATAAGGTTGCTACAGGGTGATCAATGGAACAGTGTAAAATTGCCGAAGTTCAGTACGAGCGCGATTTCCCAAAAAAAAGTCATGCGTTCCAATAGCACAGTTATAAAGATTGGTGTTTCAGCTTCAGTAACGTTCTTGAATTTTGAAAATCGAAGGTGAATTGCTAAAGATATTGATCATTTTGTACTGCCATGTTGAACTTCCAAGTAGAAGAATGTGATCCGATTTCATTACAACTTAGAAGCTCGGAACACACTCATGTTTGGTTTAGGTAATTGGAATTTCAAGGTCAAATTTCACTTTCAATCACTTTCGAGCCGCTATATTGAACTTTTTATATAAATGATTCGATTTGAATGAAACTTGAAACACACTAGAATCGAATCATTTACATGAAAGTTCAATGTGGCGGCTTGAAAGTGACGGAAAAAGACATCTGACCTTGAAATTCCAATTATTCAAACCAGACATGAGTGTGATCCAAGTTTCAATGAAATCGAATCACTTCCTTGGAAGTTCAACATGGCGGCACAAAATGATCAATATCTTTGGCAATTCACCTCTCCGATTTTCAAAATTCAAGAACGTTACTGGAGCTGAAGCACCAGAGTCTTCATAGCTGTGCTATTGGAATGCATAGAAAATTGTTTTTGGGAAATCGCGCTCGTACTGAAGTTTCGGCAATTTTACACTGTTCACCTGTAGAAATTTTATAAAACATTGTTGGTATTCGACGTGATCAAGGCATAAAAACGAAGGATTGGGCTATCGAACACCGAAAACCAATGTGAAATCGCAGACGGCAATCCAAAGTTGTAGTTGTTGTAAGTTATAAGTTATAATGATTTTAGAAATCGTTTAAATTTGCTTGTCCCCTATATTCTTTTGATGTGTGTAGTACCCCTCCATGGTAGTACCGTATGATCAAAAACTTCTCTCCTCTAAGCAGGCTGTGGCCTGGCCAAAATCAGCCCCGTTTGCCTGCCAATGATCAGATCACAGCCTGCCTAGAGGAGGAAAGGTTTTGATCACACGGTATTTCAAATCACTAAAAATAGTCACAATAGGCTAGTGGACATGGGTTTTTTATTTCTTTTTATGAAAGATCCTCCCAAAATTGTTGCATTGGCAAGATGATTATGTTTAAAAAAGTTTTTGTACATGTAAAAAAACATGAAAAAGATTTGTCTGTTTGAACGGCGCGGCAAGTACGTGACGTCACATTTTGAAGAGCCAATAGAAACTCTAGTTGGCCATTCAATGACTGAAGAACACCTTCTCGTTTTGAACTGATTTATACCAAAAAAATAAAATGCTGGAGTGCTATGGTTTGATCTCACATTTTGTTCGATTCTTCCTTAAAATTCACTTATTTTTGCTCGTGCAGGCTTCGGATTAATGTCACAACAGTGTTATTAGTGCCATATGGGTGGCAGTATTGCGAGTGTCGCATGCCATATGTCAAGCCCACGTAAAATAATCTAGCTTTTTTGAATACAATTTTGCTTCATAATACATGCAATGGCATAAAAAACAAGTTCCTTGTAATAGAGTTGTGCTCGCACGTAAAAATACACCACTACGTAATGGATCCAGAACGAATGCTTAGGTCGAATATCAAATGCGTTCCCCTCTCCTTGCTCCCTCCCACCTCCTAGCCCACTTTAAAGCTGTGACATAGCATATTATTCCTGATTTGAATAAGTCCACTTTCAAATTGATTTTTCACCGAAATGAAATCATATTTCGAAAAACTTTTCCAACTACAAATTCGTCATTCAGATATTTATCAGATTTATGATACTTTTATACTGAGATGCGATTGATGTCCAGTAGCCTATTTCATATAAAATGAAGGATATGTCAATAAGGAGTGGCCGATTTGAATTTCATGCAAAGTTTCATGATGCATTGTGGAATGGCTTCTGTCACTGGCGGATGCTTTACCAGAATATAGTTGATTTTTTGTGGCCCTAATTAGAGTACATGGATCTTAAGAATATATTCTTCCAACAGGACGAGCTACCTGCCATACAGCACAAGCAACAATGGCTTTACTGCAAACGAAGTTTCATGCTCTTATTATTGTCACAACTATGAGTTGACGCCGACCCTGGTACTGGGTACTGCATACTGGTAAACACGCGATCTTTCTGGACTCTTCCACAGCCGCAGTGTACAAATGCGCGGAGCTCTGGACATTTCTAGAGTAAACTCGATGGCATTGAAATACATGTAGACTCCAACGCTCGATCGAGAAACATCCGTCCATTTTGGCGGAGGCGCCGGTTCTAGAGAACGGCAGAATTACAAAGGTAATATGTGTGATTTTTCAGGAGTGGTCTAGAAACCGCATATGCCGGGCCACTATGGAAATTGCTGGAAGATGATAGAAAGCTCGGGAACGCTAATCGGAGGCATATAAAAGAACCGTCCAACAGCACGACAGTCAGTATTGAATCAGAATGCGAAGTGGTAGCGAGCGGATAAAAGCGAGGTACCTGCGATATATTCCCAAGTAGATCATTGTTGGCGTGTATTATTGTAGTATGCAGTGATAAACAGTGTGTGTTTCAAAACGATCGTCTCAATTATATTCGAACCCGTATGCAAAATACGTAGCACTACTAATATACATAGCCTATGTTTAAATCAAACAAAATCACTGTGATAATTAGTTCAACTCGATTTCGTAGGCACTTTCGAAATGTAACATATACAATGTTGATGTTGACTTGCAGATGAGCACTCATTTCTGCTCTTGCGATTCCTTTTTCCACCTCAAGTCATCCCTGAGACTTGAGTATACCAAGTCTCAGGTAGGTATTGATGTAGGTACTTAGGTACGTTAGAGGGTACGTTGCTACCAACGGTGTAAGTTTCAAGTTCGCATGTTGGTACCAACCGTATCAGAGACTAAACTAACCCCCACCCCAGATCCAAGCCGTCAAAAAAATTATTTCCGAAAACTTTACTCCTCCTCGAGAAACTTCAATAATGATAACTGACTAAAGTCTACAACAACACCACCACCACTACCAACTAACTAAACTAGTCTAGCGTTGCGTGTTGGCTCCCATAAACTTCCTCTCTCCTGCAATCCTGCATGCTGTATAGCCAGCCAGCTCTCAAAGCAAAGTTTTTTACGAGCCCGCCGGCATATAGTGTGACAAAATCGAAGTTTCCATTCTCTGACCCATTTCTTGCTCAAGAACTTTACTAGTTTGATGTTCGTCGGGGCGTCAAATTTGGTTTATTTTATGTGAGCTTTAAAGCGCTCCGCGTTTTACAATCGTCATAGCCACGGGAAACAGCGCGAGCACGAATCTACCTACTTATTTACTTATTTTGAAGTAGAGGTGCTATTAGGATCGTTATTATTTAGATTACGTAACATTTACAGAGTTTGATCAAGGTACAAGTACCACTCGAGAACAAGGTAGACTTAAAAGAGGTACCAACGTCTTGCAAAGACAAAATTTTGGCCCTCCTCGTAAACCAGAGCACCTACTGTCCCATCCCCTTGATGATCACCTTCGTACATAAAGATGTTTCGATATTAAAATCCTTGGCCTGGTCGGTTCGTATTCGAGTAGTTTGTTCTTCGCTGCGCAAATATCATAAAAAAATCCAACTAAAATATTTGAAGTTAAACTCTTCCTCGTGTTCTTCTACTATTTTCATCAAAATTTGTATCGTCAGAATAGTTCATCACTCAAAAAATTTTTTTAGCTCCGGTCCTGGAATTTTCTTTGAATAATGCTCTGTATTGATCTTTGCGCAGAATGCGGTTTCTCAAATAGAGCGATCAGAAAATGTACTTTTCCGTCAAGAAAATGCAAACAAGCTTTTTCAAGCCCGGTCTTGGAATTCTTGAAAAAATTATCGTTTCTCAAAATTCTACTTTAAAAATAGAAAACACCTTGTGTTTTTGTAACCAATTGCTGATCTATCTCTCTTTGCCGACCTAGACTCACCTCGGTGTTCTCTATCTGGCATCAAGCTATGATACATACTTCCTGAAACACCCTGTACACCATGTTGAGTCACAAACGGTTAAAACAAACGTTTTTCAACATAAAATGCCGATTATAGACGGCATGTTTCATGTAATGACAGACAGATTAACGTTGAAACTGTGCTTAATTACCCCATGCCAAATCAAAAAACAAAAATTTCACGGGTATCTATAATAATGTTACGAATTTCGCGTACGGCTTCGAATATAAATGAGACGATCGTTTTAAAACACACACTGTTTATTACTGCGTACGACTACAATAAATATACGCCAACAATTATCTTTTTGGAATTATATCGCAGGTACGTACTTCGCTTTTATCCGCTCGCGCATTCCAATTCGATACTGACTGCCGCGTTGAGGACGGTGCTTATATATGCCTTTGATTAGTGTTCCCGAACTTTCCATCATCCTCCAGCAATTTCCATAGTGGCCCGACATATGGCTCTCTAGGCGACTCCCGAATAATCACACACCTTTCGCGTGCTTTCAGTGTGTTCTGGAATCTGCACCCCCGCCAAAATGGACAGATGTGTCTTGATCGAGCGTTGAAGGTTCTTCAGAATCGCCGCTCGTAACAATAAATCCGTTTACGTACCTCCGTCCGTCATTGACGACTTTTTACACCTCGAAATCCGCCAGAGCTAGTTTGCAGGACTAGGCCGGCAAAAACTATAGGATAGAGATTTCAGGTTAACGGTTGGTATAACAAATCTTCGGTTAACATAACAAATTTCAGCATACGAACGGAAATTAGAGATCCTTTGACTAATAAAAATATGTCTAGACCTTAGGCAATGCAAAACAATCGACACAAGTCCACTTATTTTTGTTTTTCGAGATTTTTCGATGTTCAGATGGAAGAATTTGTATTTAATTTTTGTTCACGTGTTGGCAACATCCGCTGTCTACTTCAAGCGCATGTCAAAAGGGACAGACGTCAGGCCAAGCCGGTTTGATGATGATTCCAGTCTTCAAAAAATCGAATATTCGCCATGTAACATGTTTGTGTATCACTCGTCCAGAAACAGTAAATGTGCAGTTTCTGGCCTATGATACAAGTTACTATTTTGTTGAAAAAAAAATGGTTATACAGGGTGTTCGGGTCTGGTTATTACAATCTCCGAGGGATGATTCCCCATCAAAAATAAAACCGAAAGAACAAAAAACTCATGATCCTAAAATGCTTTCTTAAAAAGATACAGGGTGTTGAAGTCAACTTTTTTAAATCGCTTTTTCACAGTAACTTTTGAACCGTTAGACCGATTTTAACCAAATTCAAACCAAAGTTCAGTCAACTGAGTCTCCATCGAATAATAATATCACAATTCATCAAAATTTTTGGGGGCGTAGGTAATAGGAGACTGTCCCCTATTTTCGCCCCTATTTTTATCTCTCCTAACTATTTTTCAAAATTGTTGATACTTTTGGATTTCACGTCCAATTTAGAAGAAAAAGTTACTTCTGCCAAATTTTGATTGAAAATTTGACAACATGAAATCGCCACTTTCCAGGTCTCAAATAGTTTTTTTTCTGAAAAACTTTATGTTTCTCAGCGGAAATGGTGGTTTATCAACTTAAAACACCCAGAAAACTCATTCCAGTTGATGAATCATGACTTTTCTTTAATTTTAATTTTTAGGCCCAGGAAAGTGGCGATTTTGAGATGTTTTCCAATGTTTCAATCCCAAATATCTCAAAAACGAAGTCTCTAATCAAAATTTTGCAAGAGTAACTTTTTCTTCTAAATTGAACGTAGAATTTGAAAATATCAACAATTTTGAAAAATAATTGGGGAAGATGAAAATAGGAGCGAAAATAGGGGATAGTCCCCTATTATCTACTCCCCCAGAAATTTTTGATGAATTGTGGTATTATTATTCGATGGAGACTCATTTGACTAAACTTTGTTCCAAATTTGATTAAAATCGATCAAACGGTTCACAAGTTACAGTGAAAAAACCATTTTAAAAAGTCAACTTCAACACCCTGTATCTTTTTGAGGAAGTATTTTAGGACCATAAGTTTTTCGTTCTTTCGGCCTAATTTTTGATGAGGAATCATCCCTTAAAGTTTGTAATAACCAGATCCGAACACCCTGTATACAGGGTGTCCCGAAATTAATGCAACAAAATTTACAGGGAGGTAGACAATTGAAAAATACGGGGACTTCTTCAATAGAAATACTCTCGCAAACGTAATAACGGAGATACAGGCCTTCAAAGTTGGTTTTTCAAAACAGTTTTTTCTGCATAACTTTGTAACCGTTGGCCTTATTTTATCCAAACTTGAACCAAAGTTTACTACAATAGGTTTCTATCGAACAATGATAACACATTTTATAATACATTTTCAGGGGCGAAGATATTAGGGGGTACCTCTCTCCTTTTTGCCCTATTTTTCACCCCCTTGAATATTTTTAAAAATTGTTGCAATTTTTGAATTCTATTCTATTTGAGTTGAAACTTCGCAGAACATCTCCTCGAAATCGCCACTTTTCAGGGCCCATTTTTTTTTCTGAAAAGCTTCATGTTTCTCAGCAAGAGTGGTACCTAGTTTATCAACTTGAAACACCTAGAAAACTTATTTCTGTTGAGGAATCTTGAGTTTTCTTGAATTTTTATTTTCAAGGGCCTTGGAAGTGGTGTTTTCGAGATGCTCTCCGAAGTTTCAAACCCAAATATTTATCTCGAAAATGAAGCCTTCAATTAAAATTTTTATCTAAATTGAACGTAGAATTCAAAAATTGCAACAGTTTCCAAAAATATTTCAGGGTGTGAAAAATAGGGGTAAAAGGAGGAAGGTACCCCCTATCATCTTCGCCCCTAAATAAAAATGTTTGATGAAATGCGTTATCATTGTTTGATAGAGACCTATTTTAGTAAACTTTGGTTCAAGTTTGAATAAAATCGGCTTAGCGGTTCAAAAGTTATGCGGAAAAAACTGTTTTAAAAAACCAACTTTGAAGGCCTGTATCTCCGTTATTACGTTAGCGAGAGTATTTTCATTGAGGAAGTCCACTTATTTTTCAATTTTCTACCTCCCTGTGAATTTTGATGCATTAATTTCGGGACACTCTGTATGGTTCGGAAAATATTCACGCCATTAAATTGTTTTCAACTATACAAGGTGTTCCATTTTTGCTCTACAGGGTGTCACACTTTTTTTGCAATCATTTCAAGAGACGGTAGGGCATCAAAAAATAAGTAGACTTTTTCGGAATAATTTATATCGGAAACGCATTATAGATTGAGGCTTTCAAAGTTGAGTTTTAAAAAAGTTTTTTTTTACATCCAAATTTAGTTACTTGATTTCAACCAAATTTGGTACACCAAGTGAGTTGATGCATACCCACAAACTGGTCACATCGACTTTCGTCACATTTGTGAAAAATAATAATGTTTCATTCATTTCTAACATTTCTCCATTCTTTGTTTTTTTTTTGACGAAAGTACTTATTTTTTGATAATTTACCTTCCCCTAAAATATAGACAAAAAAGTAAAACACCTGTATAACAGAAACAAGAATTTCTTGAATAAAAGCTTCTCAAGCTCTATTATGGGTGTATTTTTGTTCCTTCAGTTTGTGGCAGTGCTGCCAACGAAAGATTGAAAATTGAAAATTTCAGCATTGTTTTCTGGATTCAAGAAATAAAATTCAAATAACAATAGCCGAATGGTCAACATAGTGATTTATCAGATGGGGTCAATATCGAAAACAAAGAAAAAAACTATTTATAGCGAATTTTGGTAGAGAAAGTTTCACGCGTTATCCCATGTCTCTAATGGTTGTCAACTTTTCCTAGAAAAGTTTCCCCACACCGTATACAGGGTGGTCCAGGTTTAATCTGAAATCCGTTCAATGGTCAATAGAACATGAAAAACTAATAAGAACAAACCCAAAAACCATATATCAAAAATGCATATTAACGTAAATAGATACAGCCCGTCGAAGTTGAAGGTTGAAGAAAACTTTTTTTTTAAATAACTCTCAAGCCAGCAGACCGATTCTGCTCAAATCTTGTGTAGATGAACCTTAAATAAGTGTTCGTCGATCACCTGATGTAAATTTCATACAAAAGTCCCAGTGTTACGACGTTTTTTGCTTCTGTTTGTTTTTGGTACTTGGACCGATTGGGTCAGTCCAGTTCTGTCTGGCCATTTATTTTCTAGTAGTTTGGGGAATTTCGTTATCTTGCGGTGGCCGTTCCGGCAAACGAGTTCCGCGTGCCGTTCTCCAATTGGCTATAGATAAGAACTAACCCAAAACGAAGCGACGTAGCTACTTCTTCCTTTTCAATTTGAAACTCGCATCGGAGCTGTCGCTTAGTTGTGTGCTGTACATACACGTTTTTGCCGTTCGAGTGGTCTTCGAAATTGTGTTAGTTCGAAGCCAGAAACCGGCTATTTTGCAGGTTTATTTGGCGAACGTTAGATCATTAGAGTATTGGCCACGAAGTAGGCATTGTTTCGCCGTCCTAAGAAGTACAACCACACCTGGCGCATCAAACGAAACCGTCTGTCACCTGGAGGTGAAATAAAGACTGATTGGGTTCCCTTTTTTGTCATATATTTCCGAGTTGAAGTCGACACTGAGTTGAGTAAATTGTTGTAGGTTTCTTAGGTCTCCTTCTTTCGCCCATCACTCAGTTTTTCTGCTACATAACGAGTTTTTCTACGATCAAGTTCCCGACATCTCTATTTTCCTGTCATTCCGTTTCAAAATCTGGAGATTTTGCCAGCAAGCCGTCAACGTCACCGTCATCGACATCGTCGCATTTACGCAACAGGGAATTTCCCAAGCGACTCTTTCCTTGGGAAAGGAACGATCCAACAAGGAGCCCGGCTTGGTTTAAGTGCAAGATTTTCCAAACCGCCCGGCGAGTCCTGTCGCACTAGCGTGGACCCTCATCGCTTACGACACCGAGTCTAGCCATCGCCTGCACTCTGGAAGTCTCAGCGTACGACAAATTGTCGATCGCGGCCGTCAGGAAGCCATCACCGTTTGTACCGCTTTGCGTTTTGGTACGCGGCGAAATTGCGCCTATTGTGTTGCTCAATTTTCCCTTTATTACTTGTGTTTCATTAAAAATGCTTGAACGATAATCATTTCTCACGTTGATATTTGGCTGAACACTACTCGAGTAACGTTCTAGAAAAAGACGGACGAAATATAGATCGACAGTTTTCAAGGGACAATAAAGGGTAAAATTTAAAATTCAGTCTGCTCGCAATTAAATTGTTGTGATTTTCGACCATTCGCCAAGAGTGCGCTTTGTTTAAATCAACATAACTGTTTATCGTTTGAAATCCGTACACAAGTTTTGTAGTTTGGCCACCGACAGTCTCGTGGTACCTTGTTATTGGTGGTGTTGGAATTGACGGAGATGTTTTAGGTCGAAGGGTCCTAGTTTGACTTTTGGTTGTGATCAATAATTATTATTTCGAAGAAAAGATCTCAGAATTGAATTCTCCAGGCTTCATGTATGAAATTATTATTGTTTTTGTAACATTGTAAACGTGTGAGAAAGAAGCCGATTACACTCTCTGGAGAGGCTTATCAACTTAGGTACCTACCGCTAGTCGTAGTTTCACCTCGACTTCAATTGTTATCTGGTACTGTTAAAACTGGACGACAGGTACCTACGCTTTGGAACAGATAACGTTCACTATAATTCCGGCTTGTGCTGAAGTCGAGCTTCTTTTCCGAACGTAACATAAACTTTGTTGTGGCATTATTCGACAATATTATTTACATACCGATCTCTTTTATTTCCTCCATTGTAGAATTAGCCAACCGGCACCTGAACATCTCCATTACCTTTTGTAAATAAACTTTGTATTTGAAATCCAATCATTGCTCCATCTTCAGTATTGTTTTAGTCATTGCCTGGTGCTAGAGTTGTTTTTTGGGGGGAATTCGGTCACAAAACTGTGGCGCCCCCGACCATCCAATACCCCCTGGCCCTGGCCCTGGCCTATCTTCTCTGATCAGCTGGCGGGTCGTGTTTCTAAATAAGACAAACCAATGGTAAGTCGCACCGAAAAGGCACGAGGCCTTTTTGGCATGTAACACCAGTGCCGTAGATTTTGGGGAGTCTCCCCTTCTCAACCCTATATTCAGGACGCCAATGAATCTTGATGAAAAATCATCAGATTTTTGATACTTATCTTTGTTGAATTCAGAAGCAGGAACACACTTGTTAAATTTTCATTGGATCGGTGGCTTCGGAGATATTTGAGTTTGGAATTTTGAAAACACTGTACAGGGTGTTCACGATAAGATTCACCCCCCATCTAGGAGATTCCCCTTTGAGACATTTTGAAAATCTGAAATTTTTTTCTTAACGATTCTTCCCAGGGATCTTGAATCGATCGTCTAAAAGTTTTCAATTGGTACCGTATACAGGGTGTGACATGTAACTTTTTTATTTCAAATGCAACACCCTATATTTTATTACGTCATTTGATGAAGCTTTTCTTTCTGATTACAAAGATATATAACATTTATGATTTATTCTGACAGGGAAGCTTTCAAAAAAATAATAAAATAGGTAGCCAAATAAATTAAAAATTAAAAATTACGCGACAACCTGTATTAGGAACGAATTAGACCATTTATCCATGCAGAGTTGAATTCTGCAGACAAATTGCTGCGAGAATAACTTTTTTTAAGTGAACCGTAGAAACCAAAGCCATCTTGCGGTGAAACAAAATTATTTGACTACCTATTTTATTACTTTTTCGACAACTTACTTGTCGAAATAAATCATAAGTGTCATATATATATATATATATATGACAATATATATATATTGAAGCCACCCGCATTTGGCGGGCCGAAAATATTCCGGAGGAAAATAATTCAAAGCCGTGAAATCGAGGTATGAGAATGTGAATATTCAGAGTCAAGGCATCATTAAAAGATGTCGCTAGCTATTTAATTCATTCGTGTAAATCCCGCAAAGCTCTATAACATAATTTACTGGCCCATCATCGAGATTCAACAACCGCTCCTGCTTGACGCCCGACGAAATGGTGAATTGGTGCATATGAAGTAAAGCACCCGCACATCAACCAGTTAGTTGCTGCCGTACTCCTGCCGTGTTGACGTTCCGCCCGCCGCCCGCCCGCTACCATCCGATTCACACGTGTTAGCACCGCCGGTCGCATTCTCCAGCGGCTTCTCGGATTACCTGAGCTGTCTATACACCGTTCGCGATCGTTCTGGATGCAATAAAATATTCCGAATTGCTGGGAATGGAGGATATCGCCGGAGATTGACCGTGGTACCTGGACCAATCCTCCTGGGCTGCCGTCCGCTCCCGACTTGTCACGTCCGCTGCCGAGTGCTTCTGCGGGCCTGTTGGCGAAGAGTTTTAGTCCCCTTCGAGGAAGCTGAGTTAGAACCCGTTTATGTTGCGTCGCGACCCTCCTAGAGGCCGAAGCGTCGAAGCCCCAATGATGAGTCCCAGCCCACTTGGAAAATGACGAGTCGATTTCCCCCGGCTGATGTGTCTCAAAGGCCCCCTGGAGAAAGCCGAGTTGGAACCCTTCGGAGTCGTGTTTTGGTCCCCTTGGGGGCACGCTGAGTCGAGAACCCTCCAGGTTGAGTTTTGACCCTCCGAGAGACTGATGAGTTGCTTCCCCCGTTGAGTTGCAACCCGTCTCTAGGATGTCGAGTCAGAGCCCTTGGACGTTGAGTCTTGATCCGCCTTCAGGTGTCGAGTCAGAGCCCTCCGACGATGAGTTCCAGCCCTTTTTCCAGGTCGATGTGCCAAGACCCTTCCGGTGTTGAGTTTTGACCCTTCTCCAAGTCGCAGAGTTGGGACCCGTTGACGAAGAGTTTCGAACCCCCTCCAGGATGCTGAGTCGCGTTCCCTCCACGATGAGTTCTAGCCCACCTCGAGGATGTCGAGTTGAAACCCCTAAATGAACCAGGCCCGATAGAAATGAGGTCTCTCGTTTCGGTATCTCGTGTGGCGGAGTGATGACCTCGACGAGCGGGAGGTTAGTCTTGGTGAGTTGGGATAGTTGCTTACGGTTAGGCTTTGTCGTGAAAAATGTATGATGGGGCTCACGCGTGCGTTCTGAATCTGCCTGCACGTGCTGGTGTCTGCGCTACTGTCTGCCGTCAGGTACAGCCACTTTAAAGCCTCGTCCTTTGTTGGATACCTTCATAGAAAGATATTCGCGCTCTTGGGCCCTCTGGACTTGGCTTTGTGACTGCGGTACTCAGAGCACCGGACCTAGTGGGTTAGATCTGGAAACTCGCGGGTGAGCTTCCTCTGCGTTTCTGAAGTTCCTAGTTATTCGGAAAATGTAAATTTTGAGAACTACGTGAAAAATCAAGTAATTGAAATAAAATAGAATCGCGTTGAGATCGGGGTTCGGACCCTGCCGTAGAGTCGCAATTGTTGATCGGATTGATGGACACCCCCCCCCCCCTCCTTGAAACTAATAATTTTGTTTTAGCGCCACGACAGTTCCGGATATTTCCATGTAGAGTTGTCCCGGGAATGGAAACGTTCTTATTCAAAACTGATGAATTCATGCCGGTACCCAGCGACGCCACCGTTCAGATAGGGACTTTGTAAAAATGAATTGTTATTAGGGCTCGATCAGGAATAGTGTAGACGGCGATTATTTCGCGTTAGGGCAAAGATTATTTCGACGCCTCTCCGCATCGGCTTTTCGACGAACACCCTGTGTAGTAAATTCTCTGCGTTTTGTTTTTCCTGACTGCGGCCTTCTCTCACAAATTGCGAAACAACAACGAACTAGCGCGTATACGGGGCCTGCTCAAAACGTTCTTCACATTAAATTAGTACCTTGACTTGAGTAATTGGTTCGCGTACACCATCGGTTCGAAAGTTTTTGGAAGGGCGAAATTTGGTTCAATATTTCCGGTTATAGGCACTTTCGATCACGGGAATCTTTCTGAGCGTTGGGGGCAATTCACGGCGAAAACAGGTTCAAAGCCCCCACAAAGGCCAGCCATATCCAATCCCTTCCAAACGGGCAAAAGAGAACCATAGCCCAAAAAAGAGCGTTAGCCTTTGAAAAGAGGCTCCACAAAAAGGGGGCCACCGCACACACCGGCCCACAAATCTTAGATTGCATTCGTGGTCGAAGTCACTCTTCTCTTTGCAGTGCCTTGAAGCCGGGCCTAACCCTAACATAACCTCTAACACTAACATAAATGTTGGATCTGATTTGGCCACAAAAAGAACTTTGAGCCGCGAAAGCCAGCCAGAATTAAATGTCGGTCAAGGTGTAGAGTCAGGTGTTCGTCGGAGGGTTGGGGTGTTGGGACGTCTGAAATAATTAGGGGAAAGTTACCTCTTCGGTAATAGGTTAGATCTTTTAGATAATTTAGCCTGCGATGTGAAGGTAGGACTAGGTATAGGAGCGAGCCATTATTTAAACATTTTGAATTGTACATAGAAGTCAATAGATTGATGTTACGTTAAAATTTTATATTGTGTCTTATTGCGTTCAAACTCGTAGTCAGACCTGTCTCAACAATCTCGAGAACTCTATAATCGAACAACAAGAAGAGAGGCACAACGGGATGTCGTCCTGATACTAGATGATCATCGGCCAAGCGGTTCCAAAAGCGGGAAGAATGATTTAATTCAAATAAGTTGAATCAAATGCCAGTATAATGGGTTGCCTACCCATTCGGGGGTACAAGACGATAGCTGGGGTCGTTTCAATATATATATATATATATATATATATTTGTAATAAAAAAAAAGGCTCCACCAAATAACGGAATAAAATATAGGGTGTTGCATTTAAAATAAAAAAGTTACATATCACACCCTGTATACGGTACCAATTAGAAACTTTTAGAGGATCGATTTGAGGTCCCTGGGAAAAATCGTGAAGAAAAAGTTTATAGTTCTTCGAAATATCTTGAAGGGGAATCTACTGGAGGGGGGTGAATTTTATCGTGAACACCCTGTACACTCCTTACTCTTTATTTAATTTATATTTTATCTGAAGTTTATCAGTAACTTGGTAACACGACATAAACAAACTATTGCAGATTTCCAAAATGCATTTCCTTATCATCCAGACACATTTGACAACTATTTTTCTGTCAAGAATTCCAGTTTTTTACTTTCATCTTCGGCGGGCTATAACTCCGTTGATATGCATTTTTGACATATGGTTTTTGGGTTTGTTCTCATTGTTCCTCAGGCTCCATCGATCATCGAAATTTTCCAGATTAATCCTGGACCACCTTGTACACCTACCGTGTAGAAAAAATAAACAAGCACTCCGATAATAATGAACCGCATTTTGAACCTTCGAAGTAAATAAATCGTTCAAAGTGGCCTGCGTATTTTGAAAAAACACGCAGAGCTTTATAAATCAAATCAAAGCCGTGTACGATTCTAATTTTAAACGCAAAGAAAATGGAACAACTCTATCCAGGGCCTCGGGGACAATTCTCCTTGGTTTATAAATCCGAAAGTATGGAAGAAAATAAAACTACTTAGCATCAAGTGGAGGCGACATGTATCTATCTGCATTCAAAACACGCGCATCTCGGCACTACCTACCACTATAAAGTCCCCGCAGTCTATTTCGGTACACGCACAACATTCTGCGGTGTTATTTTTTTTATATCCTTAAACCTTTGCGAGGACTTCAAAACAATTGCGCAATTAATTCCGGCACAACTTTTTTATACTCTTATTCTTATATTATCATATTTTTTGTTATCGTTTCATTAGAAAGGTCGGTACATAATGTAGAAAGTGAACCAAAAATATAGCTTTTGCGGTTCATGTATCACGCTCGGCATTTTTCAAAAATAGTGGTGAATTTACAAAAAAAAAACAAGTTTTCTGTTATCTAACGAAACGATTACAAAAAACGTTTCGGCTGCGCCTCATGCTTAGCAAACAGAGCTTCAGGCCTGAAACTGCGCTCTCGTAGCCCAGGAAAGAAATGCAAAATTTTGACGAAACCCGGAATAAATTAAGGAGAATCTGAAAATATGAGAATCCCTTCAGAATTTGATAGGGAACAACATACTAAAAGTCCCCATCTGTCCGAGGCTTGACATTTTTTCTGTGGGAGGTCGATGGTACAAGAAGTTACCATTTTCAAAGTTTGTGCTTTTTGGTGATTTTTTCATTGGACTTCATATCTTCAACTGTCTAAAACAAAATCATAGTTGGGAATACATTGAACACTGACAGAACTAGAGCTACAAAACATCAAATTTGAGGGTGAAAAAATCATGTTTTTTTTTCAAAACCGGTTTAAACACGTCTCCATCAAAATTTTATACTTATTTATAGAATCAGAGGGTGCGATTTAGTTGGAAAGGATACCAAACATGTCAAAAAAGGTGTTAATCACGGTTTACCATACGACTTTGTGAAAAATTGCACCTCGGCGCCTTCGCAGTCGTCTGGTACGCCACTGGGAACTTATTGCATTGGGCTCGTCGACTTTGAAAACATAAGGTCCAATGATAAAAGTAGGGGAAAAATAACGATTCCAAAAATCGTCATACCTTCGACCACCCACAGAAAAAATGCCAAGCCTGGGACGAGTGCCTGGGACAGATGGGGACTGCTAGCATGTTGTTCCCCATCAAATTCTGAAGGGATCCTAAAATTTTCCGATTTTCCTTAATTTATTCCGGGTTGATACCTGTTTTGCCTTGGCGATATCGTAAATAACTATTTTTTCATTCCACTATGTACCTACTGACCTTTTTTTCGGATGTTTCTCCACCTCTACGTTGCTTTCCGAGGGTCCATCAAACTCCGGAAAAGGGTTGTCGGTGGTGGTAATAGTAGTAGTAGCAGTAGTAGTAATAGTAGTAGTACATGATGAGCAGCTGGGGGGCCGGGGACGAGGTTGCGGAACGGCAAAAAACTCGAAGCGGTCGATTACATGGCGTTAGCATACGATTTTTCTATTCCGTCTATACTGTCATATTTTTCGAAAATTTGTCGAAAAAAAAAAACAAGTGGCGCTTTTGGCGGCCGAAGCCGGGCCAGACCTGAGCGGTCCTCGTGCCGAACTGTCGTCGTCGCTGCACCGCCGTCTGGACGCGCTCCAAGCGCACTCCCCCTCCCCTTCGCGCGCGGCGTCGACCATTCCCTCCCCTCCCGCCGGTCGCTCCATCGGACGCTGCTTTGCTGCTCTTCCGAAAGCGCCCCGGTGCCTCCTCCTCCTCTTCGGTCCTCCCCCTCCCCGCGCCACACATGATAGCGCGATGCGCTGCAGTCTGGCCGCGTGCGCTCTCCTCCGCACAATATGCATGCATCATTGTTTATGTGCACCACCGGGATATGCTGCCGGGATGGCTCTGCTGCAGCCAGTGGCGTACTAATGGGCGAGGGGGAGGCAGGGCAGGGGGAACAGATGCAATCTGGGTCGATTTTCACCGTACGGCATTTTTGAAGTTCCTTGGAGAAAAAAAAATTGGGGAGTTTTCCGACAATTTTGTCGTGAAATAAAGTTACTTAACGAGTGTCGGAAAATATTAGGTCCATGTGAGGAAGTTAGCTTGGAGCGTTGATTGTGAAGCGATTTGGCTCAATATTCTAGGAGAGCTCCGGCCGTTTGTGGCCTAAAGAAGAACTTGAGGATCAGTTTTTCGTGCTTATCTCGTGAACAATTGCACTCGGACAAAAAGTTACATGAAAGCAATTGTTGAAAATTTTATTGCCTACAAAAAAGGTCGTTACACATTTCATCGTCAGTCCACGCCTTCTCCGTCAAAACACAAGAAAAGTAGAATAGTCCAGATGCTCGATGCTGAAGATTGTATGGATCTTGTCACGGTTGATGTGGTGCCTACTCGTTCTCTATCTGAAATTCGATCAGAACTGCTTAGAGACTCGGAACTTCTGAAAATCATGGACTCCTTCGAAAAGAATCAGGACGACCTGTAGCCCAGGCATTTTGTGCCCAGGCGTCAGGGTTTACTGGCTGGAAACTAGCTTAAAACGATCTGTGTGGCTTAGGTTTTGACATATCAATTTCCCCCCTTTTGGAAATGTCGGCGTCATGTCGCCATCATCAACAAGAAGTGCACCAGCGTGGTTTTTGCCGAATATCTTGATTTTGGGCCATCTGACAGCAAAAGATGTACAAAATAGTTTTTAAATTAACTTTCTGCGACCTATGGTCTTTGAGATAAAGTTTCTGGAAGCGAGAGGTATTGTCGTAAAAGCTCCATGGCCACACTTGACTCGAAAAACAAAAATGTCGATGTGACAAAAAAAGTTCCAAAATGAGATTTTTCGAGAATCCTTCATGCTATAGTTGCGGTGATGGTCTTAAACTCTTCCTCTTGAACCGTAGAATACGAATATAGAAAAGTCAAAAATGTCACATTCTACCTATACAGGGTGTACTAAAGGAATTAAATCAGATCAGAGAAATTTTACATATTTATTCGATTTAGCCTATAGTCCTGTCCCTAGCAGTACTTCTGTAGGAAAAACGATGTAATCAAAAATTTTTTTTTTGAATCGTTAGAGGATCATCCTAGGACAAATAATCACTCGGGTGCTTTCGCGATTTCTGGTACATTTTCCAGCAATATCGCATCAAAGTTGGCGGCTGGTCAATTCTTCAGTTCGCTGATATTTCTTGGAGTTTTCGCGATTTTCTCCAAATAAAAGTACTAATCTACCCAAAAAACAATGGGGTACTTGTCAATGGAATAGATTCAGCTGGAAATACTTTTGATTGCTAATATAAGTGATAAGGGGACTCTACTGAGAATTTCACAACAATCCCGTCGTTTTCTACAGAAAAAAAAACGAATTTGAAAAATGCCTCCTAAAAGCTTCGCGCCAGGACAGGGATTTTAAGTGGGGTTGGTCTGACTGTGTGACAATGGAATAATCAAGAATGTCAGGGATGCCACTGTGACACTGTCATTTTGAACATGCTATCGCAAAACCGGTTTCCTATCTAGATTTCCTATCGAATTCTTTTACCGTGAGCATTTAGACAATAAAGTCGAACAAAGTTTCGCAGAAACTGACTCCAGAAACCTCTTATAACACTGTCTCAGTCGAGATAATTTATTTCCAGGGGAAAATCTGGAGGATCACCAATAGCACAGAAATAAGAGGCTGAAAATGTGTAACGGGGGGTCTTTGGGTTCGCCCGTTATTTATGATGAGCGCTGATGCTCAGATTTTACTCATATCAGGTAGTCAAGGGTTGTCAACTCTCCTTGCATAGGTTCAAGTTTCTCTCAGCTTAGATTGCTCGGGCGCCACCCCACTGACCGCAGGGAAAGTAAATTCGCATGTAGTTTAACAAGTATATTGAACACACAATTAATTTACGTACAAAAGGGTTTCACACAAAATGACAGTGATTGTTACACAAATAATTACAGCCAAGAGATGGGAATAACAAAAACCTATCCCGCAAAAGATTCTACCACAAAGCACGTGACGCGAGGGGAGGGTGTGACGTAGTACAGAGCGCAGTTCAGAGGGGAGTTTGATAACGATGCGGTGCGACGTGTGCAGCGTGCACCTGACTACCTTTCTCTCAAATTTACCCCCTCATTCACACATTCATTCGCACAGACTGTGCTGGCAAGATCCGGCCAGGACACTACCGGAGCTTTGTGTCCACGACCAGCCGATCTCCCAGCAACAATCGTAACTACTCACGCAATAACCCGGCCTGGACACGCCGGATCCACGACCTGCCGGTTACTCGGAGTAGCTCTGCTCATACAGTCATCCACGACTAGACTTGCTCCAGGACACGGGGTATTCACGAACGCCAGTAGCCAGGACAGACCTCATTCACACTCCAACCCCAAATTCACTCAGTCTATCCACGACTAGACTTGCTCCAGGACACTGAGTATCCACGAACGCCAGTAGCCAGGACAGACCTCTCACACAGTCTATCCACGACTAGATTTGCTCCAGGACACGGGGTATCCACGAACGCCAGTAGCCAGGACAGACCTCATTCACACAGTCATCCACGACTGGACTTGCTCCAGGATACGGAGTATCCACGAACGCCAGTAGCCAGGACAGACCTCTCACACAGTCTATCCACGACTAGACTTGCTCCAGGACACGGAGTATCCACGAACGCCAGTAGCCAGGACAGACCTAATTCACACAGTCATCCACGACTAGACTTGCTCCAGGACACGGGGTATCCACGAACGCCAGTAGCCAGGACATACCTCATTCACACAGTCATCCACGACTAGACTTGCTCCAGGACACGGAGTATCCACGAACGCCAGTAGCCAGGACAGACCTCATTCACACAGTCATCCACGACTAGACTTGCTCCAGGACACGGAGTATCCACGAACGCTAGTAGCCAGGACAGACAACACATTCATACTCCCCAGTCAGGTGCACACCAGCGAATCTTGAAGAAAAGACTCAGTGAACACCGTGGACATGGAGTTGGTACCTAGGTACAACGTTTGGAGATGTTAATTGTCGTCTCGCTTCCCCACGACCTTTTGAGAGCGGTTATGCCTAATGAAGGACATGGTTGTTCTGCTTTGGAAGTGTTCGTCCAGTTGATTGCAACAACACTCCAACGAGTCAGTAGAATGACTGGTACTAGGGATGTCCAACTTCGATTCGATTCATACTTGAATCGATTCAATGGAAACAATGCATCTGAAAAGTTGAATCGATTCAACTGTATACGATTATTTAGTGGATCGATTCAAACTAATGTTATTGTTGTTTCGATTATTACGCACGCGACAACACTCGTTAATGGCGAAAAGCCGTTAAATTTTGTGGTCATTTGTGTCGACTATTGATAAAAAATCACTTATTATTGTCAAAATTATTATTATTCTAAATTTTTTTCGCCAGGGGCGCATCATCCATTGCACCACAAACCTAAATAAGTTGCCCCGCCGAACTGAATGCACAAAGATCGGTTCTTTTCGATGCATCGATTCATTCCATACGATTTTTTGATCGAATCAAACTATTGATTACGATTCGATTCGATTAGCACTAATCGATTCAACGACAACATTTGGACATCCCTAACTGGTACCTATTACCGAAATCGGCCGAAGCCATGGAACAAGGAATGGGAAAGGTTATGTGAACAGTATGGATGGGAACTGTTCAAGATGCCACGCATCTAAAATGCTTTTACGCGTAATGGCGAGGCTCGCAATAGTAGGCAACAGCGCCTGCGCCATCTGTTAATGTTTCGTTGAACGGTACTAAAACTTTCTTACGCTGGGCCGCGGGGTCAGCCGTCGTAGGTTGGAGTGCGCGTGCCCATCTCGTGGCGGAGCGCGGAACTAGTCGCGCGCCTGCTCTGTGCTCTCTGTGGCGCGTTTAATCGCCGTTTTGGGGCGGTTTATCACAAATGAACAGTGAGCTTTTATAGATTCATCATTAGCATACAATTCCGGATAGGTAATACTTTAGAGCTACAAGAGATCCATGTGGGGAGGACGCGATGGATCTCCAAATAAAATGTGGGGAGCAGGAACACTGATGTCCGAAATGAAGCCGAGGGTCAGCCAGGTCAGAGCACGGGTGACAAACATGCGAAAGGCTTTTAGGTGGACAGCACTGAAGACTAAAAAAAGAGACTAGTTAGGATGAAGAAGAAATGAACAAAACGAGTTCAAAGCCTCGATCAAAGCAGTCAAAGGCAAAAAAGGGCACAGGAAGAAATTACGGTCGGCGGTTTGACGTTGTCAGTCAGACTCAGATCAGATTTGAGATGATACGATTTCAAAGTTTGAAAACGACACTTTGACGACGTTATATCATTGCCAACCCAACGAGGAAAAAGAGCCCTTCTATGTTCTATATCTAATATATTTGTGACCGCAATTTTGGGAATTTGGGAAAAAGAAAAAATACGGATACATTATTTTCAACCATACTATCGATTAAGCCGATAAAAAAAATTAGGCAAGTGCCCCATTTTGGATCAAATGGTACTGTCAGATGTTGAGTACTTTCGTATACCGGGTGAAAAAAAAAATAAAACGAGTTTTATAATTTTTTTCCAACTTTTTAGTTTCTTGGCCGATTTTCACAACTTTATGTCAAAAGCGATGGCGGCGGCGAACCCAAATAAAAATGTGTCGGATTTCGAGAATTTTTTTTTGATTTCTAAACTTCGTAAAGAATGACACTGATGGTGAATTCAGGAAGATTCAGCTTTTCTTCTGCAATTTGGGACTAGATTTACTTGATTCGCACATTCCACTGTGAAAATATAGTGAATTAAAGGAAGGTCCACTTGTAATTTTTTCCAAATTCACAATAAATCAGCAGTTTAAAAACCTCCCGCGAATCCTTATTTCTGAAGCAATTTCTACACACTTGGTAGTGATCGTAAGCTGTGTGCATAGGCTACAAATACCGTGTTGATGCATGGCCAAAGTTTCGAAATTTTAGATGATAGATGACGTAAATGGTGGAGGTGCGCATGTCAAATATCGAATATTCTACTTTTTGTTCTCACATGTTCTGAACGAAATTTCTATAAGTGGTTGGCTTAATGGTCAGCTGAATAAATACGCAACGAGAGTCAAATGTTAAAAGAGTCGAAATGTAAAATTTTCAAATAGACGGCTTTACTTCTCTGGAGAAAATAAAACGGTTCTATCCGTTAGTCCAGGAATTTTAGCTGTTGAAATCGCAAATAGCGAACAAATATGAAAACCAGTCGGATTTTTGTATATAAGCTCAGTTAAGCATGTAGTTTAACATAGTGAAAGTTCTCAAGAATCCGGTGTGAGCTTCGGTCGTTGTGGCCTCGAGAAGAACTTGTGGATCAGTTTTTCGCGTATATCTCGTGAACAATGGCACTTCGAAAGAACGTGCTTGAGACGAAATTGTTGAAAATTTCATTTTCTATAAGAAAGGTCCTTACACATTCCATCGTCAGTCCACTCCTTCTTCGTCAAAGCACAAGAGAATTAAAATAATCCAGATGCTCGATGCTGAAGACTGTATGGACCTTGAGTTTTATGATGGCGGGGTGCCACTTGGTATAGAGGTGTTGTTCGATCTATTATGTTTTGACTGAAACTATTTGCCATCAATACCAACTATGCCGGCGGCATATACAGGGTGAAATAAAAATAAGAAGTTGAAGAGATGTACCTCAAGAACCAAAATAGGTGAAGACATATAAACCGCCAAAAATATATCTTATTTCATGGCCATGAAGTCGTCGTAAACTTGGATCAAATATGTTGAGCCGTTTCTGACATATCTTCAGAAGACTGAAGTCGTTAGGAAAAAAAACTAGTTTTCCGTATATCAGTAACTCTTTAGATATTGAATCGAGACTTGGTGTTTTGAATCGAAACAGTGATAAATTACATTTAAAATGAAATAATAGTGAAAAAAACTCTCTAGCCACGGGTTCCACCAAAAAATTTAAGAGCGGTTTAAGCTAAACCGAGATTAAACGGATTTTTTTCTGGTCAATGTTGGTAGATTCATTTTGGAAAATACGTTAAATCGCAAGTATACCACCCTTTAGTTAATTACTCAGCGTGAAACCTGAATTTACAATGATCATTTGGCCGGAATCCATCAAAATAAATCTCGAGTTAGCTATCAGCTGGTTAAAGATTTTGGTGGAACCCACGGTGAGCCAACTACTTTTAGAAAAAACACAGTCAAATTTTTTTCTGATGAGTAGACGAAAAAATTATTTTTTTTGGTAACAATTTCAGTCTTTTGAAGATATTTCAAGAACGGCTCAAAATATCTCTTTCAAGTTTACGACGACTCCATGACCATGAAATCAGAATTATTTATGGCGATTTACATGTCTTCACCTATTTTGGTTCTTGAGGAACAAATGTTCAACTTTTTATTTTCATTTCACCCTGTATATGCCGCCGGCATAGTTCGTATTGATGGCTTCAAGTTTCAATCAAGAAATAGTGGACCAACCAACACCTCTATGAGGTGGCACTCCGCCATCATAAAACTCAAGGTCCATACAGTCTTCAGCATCGAGCATCTGGATTATTTTAATTTTCTTGTATTTGACGAAAAAGGAGTGGACTGACGATGGAATGTGTAAGGACCTTTCTTATAGACAATAAAATTTTCAACAATTTCTTCCCAAGCACGTTCTTTACAGAGCTCTGGAGGGAGACCTGCGGCCAAGATTGGCGGCGAAAGTAATGTAACTAGTTGAAGTGAGTATTCTCTACAACAAGTAGCTATAACGAATCGTGTAGGTCGCTTGAAGACTTCTAGGGAAGTCGACAAAGATGTTTTTTCATGGTAATGTTCTCAAGTACAGTCCCCCCCAAAAGTCTGTGAGTTGTGAAAAATCACCACCACAAATCTTTCAGCTCCGTGAACTGCGGTGATTTCGAATAAACCGACCAAATGAATTGTTCGAGTCTTGCAAATGTTCCGTGGTCGAAAGAGTTGGTCCCTAGAGAAGAGAGAAACTTTTGGAAGGGACTGTACTTGAAAATATTATCATAAAAAAACATCTTTGGCGACCTCC
Source organism: Anaspis maculata (assembly GCA_949128115.1). Classification (NCBI taxonomy): domain Eukaryota; kingdom Metazoa; phylum Arthropoda; class Insecta; order Coleoptera; family Scraptiidae; genus Anaspis; species Anaspis maculata. The sequence goes on along the minus strand of OX421964.1, from coordinate 84,907,307 downwards.
CTAGAGATCTTCAAGAAGCCTACACCATTCATGACAGCTACTTGTTATAGAGCATACTCACTTTAACTAGTTACATGACTTTCGCCGCCAATTTTGGCCGCAGGTTTCCTCCAGAGCTTTGTAATGTCCACTAAAAACACAGTTTTTATTCATTTTTTTGCAAAAAATGAGCACACTTTGCTTCAACCAATCACCAACAATGAACCATTTGATTCATGATCATAAATTTTGGTGGTTGACTTCACAAACTATCAAGTTTTATGGTACAAAACGTATTGTGCCACTTCTAGCTTCAAATCAGCCATCATTGGTACCTACTGGATTCGCGCAGGAGCCGGAGATAATAAAATAGCAATTTTCCTCGTCAAAGAAGCAACTAAGCCTCTCTGGGAAGTTACTTTTCGTATTCAAATGAATTAACGCCATCATACTCATATAGACTAGGCTAGATTCCTGAAAAGTGACATTCAAAGGGCATTTAATATATCAGTTGGGAAACAAAACATTTTGGGGTATACAAATCGCGCTGAATATGAAAATCTCTGTTGGCACCTCGAAATTTTGACCCTAAGGCCCCCAGGGCCCCAATTTTGATATTTCTTAGGTTTTCAAGAGTTCATGATGTTTTGCATTCAACCTGTCGTAACTCAAAAACCACCTAAGACAAAGCGCAGATTTTTACATTTCTGTAATTTAGAATCATTTCCAAACCTCCACGCCAAATTTCTTCGTCTCAAGTTTGATAGCTACCCCTTTAAACAGCAAAAACCACCAAGAAGTCCGAAATGCAAGAGATACCGACACCAAAACTTTGACCTGTGGGGACCTATATCAATCATTCAAAATAAGTCCATACATGTATGAGACAATATGTAGAGAATACCCCAAGGAAGCTTTTGCGAAGTGGCCGTCGCAAAATATCTTTCGGTTGTCAAGTTATGATTTTTTTAAAACCGACATCGAAAATTACGCGCGGTATCGGGTGCCCGGACAGTGATCGGCCGGCCGCGCCGATAGCGCCAAGGGCTGGTCCTCGCCATACATGAGATATTTTGTTTCTTTCGATTATTCTGTATTACATGAGCTATTACATATCGATTTTTTCTTCATTTTATCTGACCAACGGCCGTTTTGTTGATGTTTTTAGTAGCAAATATCAGTTAAATTGGAGATTTTCAACATTTACTTGAAATATGCTGATAGGTATGTAATATTATACCTAGGGATGCAAAAAGACTTCATCAGTCAATGAAACGATAATTTCATGCCAAACTGAGCTTTTTTTCAAAACATTACAACACTGTCCCCTACAGAGCACATTTTTATGTAAGGTTGTGCTGTTTTTTTGCACCGACATAATTTGTCTTTGCACAGGGTCTTGCAGCCGCATTTTATGGTTTTTGTGGTTGTGGTAGATTTTATGAGTTCAACAATCCACCAAAAACTGCCATTATCTTCATTTTTTTGAACAATTATCTTCAATCAATAATTCTTATCTGATAGGTCTGAAAAGTATGATATTTGAGTGGCAAATTGATTTTTTTTATCTGGTTTAGTTGATGTAAAAAGAAGGAGTCCAAAATCAGTTCTTCATCTGATGATAATTGAGTCGAAAATGAACTCCTAATCTGGTAGGTCTAAGAATACTTGAGTCAAAAATAGACGCCTCATCTGGTGGACCTGTAAAGAAGCATGATACTTGGTCAAAAATTGAGTCCTTGTCTGGTGGCGCTAAAAAGAGGGATGATATACTTGAGTCAAAAATAGACTCATTATCTGATGGGTCTAAAAAGAAGGAAGATACTTGAGTCGAAAATCAATTACTTATCTGATGGGTCTTGGAAGAATGATTCAGTGAAAAATGAACTTTTTATATGGTGGGTCTGAAAAGAAGAAGGATGTTCGAGTCAATAACTCAAAAATAGACTCTTTATCTATATCTCGTGTCTGGTCAAAAATAAACTCCTTAACTGACGGACCTGAAAAAAAAAATCGTAAAGTCAAAAACAGACTTAGGCCGAGACTTAGGAATCTTCAGAAATTGATCCACCAGAGCTCACAGTGGGTGTAAGACGACGTATTCAATTTTCAACAGCCAATTTTTACCATACTCAAATGTAGAAAGATGTAGCTGTTTTTGATTATAAGGGTGGGTTCAGCCTGAGGAGGCAGGTTCATAAAAACCAATGGGCGTCGCTGCTCTTGCGACTAAAATTAAAACTTGGGGCTGAATATAAGCTGACTAAATCCAGCCTAAATATCCACAAGATGATCACATAATGTATAAAACCATCTTAGCTCAAGCTTGTGTTTGAATAAGCATGGTCTTAAGACCATCTTATAGGTACCTACTCAAGGTCTGACTACGAATACGGGCCATCTATGTAAAAAAGATGAATGATACTTTAGCAAGAAATCATTTCCTTATAAGGTGGGCCTGAGAAGAAGGACGGTACTTGAGTAAAAAATGAATTTCTTCCCTGGAGGGTCTAAAAAGAAGAAGAAGCCTTGAGTAAAAAATCAGTTCTTCATCTGTTGGATCTGTAAAAAAGGACCTAATCAAAAATTAACTTTTTGTTTGGTGACGCTAAAAAAAAGATGATACCTACTTGAGTCAAAAATCAGTTCCTTATCTGATATGGGTCCAAAAAGAGTAATACTCAAGTGAAAAATGAACTTCTTATCTGGCGGGTCTAAAAAGAATGAAGATGCTTGCGTCAAAAATCAGCTCTTTGTCTGATGAGTCTGAAAAGAAGGATGATACTTGGGTCGAAAAAGAACTCTTGATAAAATATCTTGTCGGTGAGTCGGCGGGTCGGTGAAATGACCTGTCGGTGAATTGGTAAGTCGCTGACATATCCTGTCGGTGAATCGGCCAGTCGGTGATTTTTGTCCTGTCGGCGAATTGGCGATTCGGTGAGTTGGGTGTCGGTGGAATGTCTGTATCCCGGTTTTACATTCAGTGCAAAGTTAAGCGAAAAGAATTACTGCTGTCACGGCTAGATAAATGTATTGTATTGTACCTCTCATATCTATTCTGTTTCGAAGAAAGTGTACAAGCTAAGTGCTTAAGCTCTTTTTTCAAAATTAGTAGAGCTTCCTTTGTGTGAATAATTGGTGTGATCGAGTTATTTTTGGATCTAGATACAAGTATGTACCTACTCACATAATAACTATAACATTTCAAACATTGAAAATCTCTAATTTTTATCGATAAGTATTCACTACTGAAACAGCAACGCAGCAACCATTGGTCAAATTAATCGAAGAGGAATGAATATGCATTACAGAATTTAATTCAAAGAAATACAATCTCTCATGTATAGCAAGGACCAGCCGTTGCCGCTGTCGACGCGGCCGGCCGATCACTATACGGGCACCCGATACCGCGCGTCATTTTCGATGTCGGTTTTAAAAAAATCATAACTTGACAACCGAAAGATATTTTGCGACGTCCACTTCGCAAAAGCTTCCTTGGGGTGTTCTCTACATATTGTCTTATACATGTATGGACTTATTTTGAATAATTGATATAGGTCCCCATAGGTCAAAGTTTTTGTGTCGGTATCTCCTACATTTTGGACTTCTTCGTGATTTTTGCTGTTTGAAGAAGTAATTATCAAACTTGAGGAGAAGAAATTTGGCATGAAGATTTGGAACTGATTCTAAATTACAGAGCTGAAAAAATCTGCGCTTCAACTCCCGTGGTTTGTGAGTTACGGCAGGTTGAATGCAAAACATTATGAACACTCGAAAACTAACGAAAAATCAAAATTGGGGCCCTGGGGGCCTTAGAGTCAAAATTTCGAGGTGCCAACAGAGGTTTTCATATTCAGCGCGATTCGTATACTCCAAAATGTCTTGTTCCCCAACCCCAACTGATATATGAAATGCCTTTTGAAACGTTAGGAAGCGCTTTTATGAAAAATTAGCCTAGACTAATAGTCCCCTGTCGTTTTTAAAACTACTGCACCAAAAGAAAATCCAAGATGGCGGCCAAGCTGGTGAAAACAGTTGACGGTTTTGTTTCCCAAAACAGCAGGCCGAGGAATTTTCGCCAATCACGACTATATTTCTAACATCACCAATTGTCAAAATCTAGAGTTTCATCTTTCCATCTTCAAAAATTCTGTTGTGGGGCGACACAAAACTTTCCCGGCGGTATCCAGGGACGTCAGTAATGAGTTTGATTTAAGCGTCCCTTCGGGGAAGTTGGATTTAATTGAAAAGTTGATTGAAAAAGTTCTAGTGAGTTGTGCGTTATGCGATCATTCTGCATCCATTGTTGGGCCTACAAAATAAGTGACAGGTTCTTAGGTTTCCATAGTGATAAAATACTTCGAAAGGTAGAACTAGGAAGACAATTGTTGCGAATTTGGAGAATGCAATGCTGTATCCAGACAAGCCCAGACACAATGTGTCCCTTGAGGACTCCCGATCGAAATTATCTATCCAAAAACTAATCAGGTCATTCCAGGCTGACCTTATGTTTTCGTACCTGATTTCGATTTGATTGGAGCTAGAGGTAGTTAACTGTTGTGATATCTCAAGAATGCAATGCTAGTTCCACACAAAGGGGTTTACGCAGACCCAAACAACACCTGAAGACACAATTAATCGGGGCGCACTGTTGCCTTCAATGATGCAACCTAAATTATTGTTTGAAAAATAACCGGTGAAAATCAGACGCGGATTGAAAACCTGGGGCAGAGTTCTAATTAAGTGCAATTCAGGGCCCCCAAGTGGTGACCTCTGAAATGAGACTTCGAGCCCATCAAGAAGTTAGGTCCGAACCACACCTGAAGGCACGATAGTTCTGAAAACTAAAAAAAAGGGGGGCTCAGTGGGGCTTCAAGAGACACCCGTAGACACCAGGAGCCCAGAGGGCTTCAACGAACCCAAGAAGACACAAGGCCGCAGTTTTGGCCTGAAACGGCAAAATCTGATAGACACAGATGGGGGCGCCATCAGGGCCTTGAACGGCAGACACCATGGGGATGGGGCCCTGGTACCGAATCAAATAAGGGAACTGCACACATTACAGTTTGTACATATACGTCAATGGCCGCATTCATAAGTCACAACAGTTGTGGAACTGTTACCGATTTGTCCTGTGAACGGTGCGCTACTTTTCCGCTCCGCTCGGAGCGGACGGCCATGTATTGTAGCGGCTCGGAAGTTCGCTACATTTTGGTAGCATAGTGAGCGATAGGAGTGGGAGGTGGAAGAATGAGAGAAACGTTAAATTTTGATGTTCGCAAGTGCCATTCTGACATTTTATGCGTTCAAGAGTGTTTTTCGGTGCTGTTTACCTTGCGTGCTGTTTTGAATTTTTGAAGATTATAAGTTTTTTCTCAGCTAATGTGAATCGCTTGTTAAATATAGACCATCGAGCTATAGCACTGGGTGAAATTCTCCAAGACCAGATTATATTTTCGGCTATTCTTGACGCGGCGCTGGATGTGTCACCGCCAGTCACCGCTACTTCCAACAATGCGTTCGTAAGACGCCAACAGTTCCGAAGGAGCGTAGCGGTAGCTGCTCCCGTCTTATGAAAGCGGCCAATGGAATGGGCATACTGAAGTTGCTAAAGCTACAGAAAACACAAGGGGGTTTACGGAGCCCCAAACTACACAAAGGATCGGTTCGCACTGTTGCCCCAAATGATGCAAGAAGATACAAAAGAAAACACCGAGAACCTGCCGAGAACAGCGTTCATGTTGTCACTTTGACATTGATACGATTCCTAACAAAACCGTAGTTACCTACCGGTTTGGTTGCTATGTTGCTAAGAAAATTAAATAGGCCAAAAATCAAGGAACAGGCAAGCGAGGCTGGAATCGGCTAGGAAAATTTTTAAAAATCCATAGCGCTTGTCCGGAAAACGGTGGGAAACTCCAACTTCAGCATTAGTTTGATTCTTTGGTAATGTTGCTTCCTGCCGGGTTTGGTTCACATCTGTCATATAGATTTTGAATAATTAAATGGCAAAGTTCCAGACTTTGATATTTTTTATAATTTGACAGATAACAGGTAGAGAAATATTTTTAACTGTTCTGAATACAGTTCATCAAGGGCTTTCAAATGACATATCGCAAGTCAAGTTCCGTGAGATGTAGCTTCTGTCATTTGCTGATAGTGACACCTCTGTTTGACAGATGACAGCCAAAAACTAATCCGGTCATTCCAGGGCGAAACCATGTCTGCATATCAAATTTCAAATCGATCGGATAAACGGTTCGGCAGTTATCGTGGAAGATCACACACATACACACATACACACACACACACACACACACACACACACACACACACACACACACACACACACACACACACACACACACACACACACACACACACACACACACACACACACACACACACACACACACACACACACACACACACACACACACACACACACACACACACACACACACACACACACACACACACACACACACACACACACACACACACACACACACACACACACACACACACACCCACAGACAGACATCATTCTGGAAATGGTCTTAATCGACTTGGGGGACCTCAAAATGGATATATCCGGTGAAATCTCAAAACTTTTCTGCACGATTACAATACTTTCCCTCCATGTTGGTGGGGCCGGGAAAGTAATTCTTCGATTTTTTTAACAATACATTGTTGACAAAAAAAATTATATTTTTGGAAATATCTCTGGAAATGATTGATATTTTTGAAATCGGTTCGCTGAACCTTCAATAGCGTAAAATGGTGAATACGTATAGCAACTTTCATCACTGTACCTGTTTCGGTTCATTATTTAACATTTTTTATGTCTTCATCATATTTTACCCCCCCCCCCCCCCTCCCGCTGCCCAGTCCCGGGTCTCAGATGTTCGCCATCGCGATCCTAGTTCAGCATGATCTAAGGAACAATTTGGCACCAACCACTATACTCTAGTCTCAACTTGCACACGGGATACCATAAAAAAACCTTCTACAAGTGTATGAAGTATAAGTGCTTAGAGTTTCGCATAGGCTCAATCGAAGAAATATGTCAAATTTCTCTGATCTGATTTGATTCCCGTAGTACACCCTGTATATGTACAATGTCACGTTTTTGACTTTTCAACATTCGTAATCTACGGTTCAGTGGGAAAAGTTCAAGACCATAACCGCAACTATAGCTCGAAGGATTCTCGAGTAATCTTATTTTGAAATTTTTTTGTCACATCGACATTTCAGTTTTTCGAGTCAAGTGGCCATGGAGCTTTCACGACAATGACTCTCGCTTCCAGAAGCTCTATCTCAAAGACCATAGGTCGCAGAAAGTTGATTCTAAAACCAAACTGTGGGGAATTTCATAGGCTTCAAAATGACTCCTCAAATCTTTTGCTGTCAGATGACCCAAAATTAAGATATTAAGATATTCGGCAAAATTCACGCTGGTGCATTTCTTGTTGATGATGGCGACATGACGCCGACATTTCCGAAAGGGGGGAAACTAGTATGTCAAAACCTAAGCTGCACGGATCGTTTTAAGCAAGTTTCCAGTCAGTAAACAATTATTTCCTTATTGTTTTCCTTTTCCCTGGCGTCTAGCCTACTGTCAGAGTGGACGGATCACGATGCACCGACAGCCGGTCATTACGGCGCGGAAAGAACTTTGCGACGAATCAGTAAAAAGCATTGTAACGTAGTAGCTGTGGCACACTCAATAATACAGGGTCATCTGTATACCTCGAGTCCGGCATTTTCCAGAGAGATCGGAGATCCCGTATTTTCTGTATCATTCCTGACCTCTCCTGACTGGCATTAAGGAGTGGGGGGAGGGGCCAACCAATGTAATCGGTGCGGTGTGGAAACCAAACGACGGCTGGTCAAATTTTGTGAAAACCAGACGTCGGATTTTGACGGGGTATTTTTTTAAAAAATTTCGCAAACGATCCGCAGTGCCAGTTGACGATGGGAAATTTCCAAAATTTCTGCTGAATTTGAGGGGATTTTTCGAAAATTCATAATTCGATCCAATTTTTTCCAGGGAATCGACATATTACATAATTCGCTCTAGATTTCTTGATACCTTTTTGCGGCGAAAACTCGGCTTTTTGGGCAGAATTTCGAGAAATTCGGTGTGGAATGCCGACCGGGGGGTTTCGGGGGCCGCGTGTCGTCCGGTGCGGACCATTCGGTGGGGCTTTGCTTGAAATTTTGCAGAAAAATGTTGAAAAATCGAAGCACGGGCCGCCCCATCTGACAGGAACGTCATTGACGACGCACTCGATTTCGAAAAGCAACACACACCACACCTCGGCATTTGAACAGTGTTTTTGGAATAACAATGACCCTGTCAGGGTACGAAATGTGACCGTAGTGGTCCAGTAAACCCTTGGCCGTTTGCCAGGTAACTCAAACACAAGGTCCCCTTCAAATTAAACGAGATATGGATCAAAATTTCCAGGCCGGCTCTGGTATTGGAAGAGTAATTTTATCAACACAAGGGAACTAAGGAAGCGAAATGGATATAAGAGGTACTCACGATAAATTTACACTATGGGGCCAGATTTTGGCAGTTCACATTTGCAAAAAAAAGTGACCTCTTTCGTTGTTCAGGAGCAAATTCCTTGGCGAGTGCACACCTTTTTTGACGCGAGTTGTTTGATGAGAATCCCAGGATGATCTGCCGCAGGCTTTCGGCTGTACCACCACAAACGGTTCACCTATCCGTCTGCAAACTTTTTCAGCGCTTCGATTGCCTGTTTTTACTAATTTTGGACGGAAATACGGCGTCATTTCTGTCGGTTCGATGTAAACAATGCAAATGTCAAATTGTGGCGTTTGGCGTTGGCCGCGTTGGCGCAGGGTCTACGCACTCCCCGTAAAACTGCCGTGGCAACTGGCAACGTTTTCGAGAGGTTGGCGTCTGGGGTTAAGCCTCTCTGCCTGCCTCCCAGGTGGCGCCAGCGTCACTCTTCCCGCCCCTGATTGGTGATCTTTTTCTCGGCTCGACCGATTCATACCTCAAGTCCCGAGACTCGCCGATTCGGCCCTCCAAAATCGGAATTTGCAGCGCGGGTAGGGCAGGGTTTCGTAGTGGCTGTGGGATTGCCAAAGCAACGAATTATAAACAAATTTTTTGTTTGCCTCATTTTCCAGCGTTCTCCCTTTGAACAAAAATATTAGTTATTTATACCTAGCAAGTTTAGTGTTCATGCAAGTTATTCTGTGGATTAGTGTTGGATATTGTATGGTGAGGTGTGGCAGTATTTAAAGTAGGTTTTGTGCAACGTTTTATTCAACAAGTCCTGGATTCCCTGAGGACCCCTCGCCCAGGTGCGCATATCCTCCATCAAGCCCTCAAGTCAAGCTAGGACATCCGGAGCCGGTTTTGAACTCAGCAGTAGGAACCTTCAGAACTTCAGAAGATGACTTTGCTGCTTCCAGTTCCTATTACCTGCGCATCTTCGACCCTGCTTGTGAAAATTGGAGTTCATCTCAAAAGTGTTTGTCTCCGCCTGGACAATTTAGTGAACCTCATTGTTGCGTCAGAATAATTTTATTTGTATACATTTTCTTAATAAATGTTCGATTTTTACTGATATCTGGTCTTCTCAACCGCCGTCCACAAAACGGGAAAAAAGTGTTGTGGAAGCATTTTTGCTCTACTTCGTTTGTGCAAGGAGTTGCTAGGGGAGTTTCCTTAGCAACTCCTAGCACAAACGGAGCAAGAGCAAAATGCTCACGTCAACAATAATTGGAGATCTTCAATTTCAAACGGAAAATCTAGCAGGCACTTCTCTGATTAGTACCCTGCCCTTACGCTAGGGGCGCTGAACACGGAATAAATTCTGAAGCCAAGTTGCCGATCTAAGTAAGCGCAGCGTTTTGACATTCCTTGTCTATGCGTTGGCGTGAAGTTGCCGCCAAGTGGAATGGTTATGAATCGGCAGCCAACTTCATGTTTGGTTGGAAATAGAAGATTCGGAAAATTACAAGTTTCACCATAATATAGAGGAAAGCGTCTACAATCAAGCTTCGGTTTTCTTTCGTCTTCACCTATAATCAAATCTGTTGAAAACTCGTTTGAAAAATGGCCCAGACACGATTCGTTTATAATCGACCTTTCGCGTCAATCGCGTCATGCAAAGCAGATCCAAAGGTGACCCGATACAACTCGTGGGATTTTTAATAATTCGGAGCTGCCAAGAAATGATGCGGAGACCTCGTGATTTTCATATTTTCTCACGAAAACTATTTCTTCACTTTTTTTTCATTTCAGAATGGTCTAAATCATCAACATATGAGGTAATAAAAGAAAAAAACTCTGGTGACAAAAAATATATTTTTGGAGAATTAATCAAATCATTCCTATACAGGGTGTCTGTTTTTTGAGGCTGAGCATGGGTATCTCGCTTATCTTGAGAGATACAACGTCGGTTGAATTAGGAAAAAATTGCGCATTTTCATGACGATCAATGACTCAAAAAGGACGTATCGATATTAGTTTTCGAGATAACGTGAAAAAACAGGAATTTGAATTTTTGTTTCCATTTTTTGATAATAAAAAACCGTTTGAAACGGTTGAAGGTGGCCTTTTCTAATCTAGACGTTGTCAGGGCACTTTTTCAAGGGGAATTCAAAGCTACCAAAATCTTTATTCTAGCTTTCAAAGCAACCGAGATACGACATTCAACTTTTTTCTCTAATGTGCGCTATATTGGATTTTGATATTTTCGAATACGGTATTCTTTTCTGGTTACAACGATGTGCCACATGTCACTGTTGAATAAATGTCAACCATTTACGTTTGTTTTATTGTCGGAGCTGATTTTGTTTCCAAGGCACTCTTTGAAAAATAAAAAATAAATTGATCAAAAGCATGAATTCAAAAGTGACATATAACACATCGTTGTAACCAGAACAAAATATTGTATTCAAAAATGTCAAAATCCAATATGGCGCCCATAAGAGAAAAAAAGTTGAATGTCATATCTCGGTTGTTTTGGAAGCTAGAATGAAGATTTTGGCAACATTAAATTCCCCTTGGAAAAGTGCCTTCACAATGTCTCAATTAGAAAAGGCTACCTTCAACCGTTTTTCAAATAAAATATGAAAACAAAAATTACAAATGTCTGTTTTTTCTCAATATCTCGAAAACTAAAACTGACAAGTCAAATATCTTTTTGGATCATCGATCGTCATGAAAATTCGCAACTTTTTTCAACATTAACCGACTCTGTATCTTTTAAGATAAGCGAGATATCCATGCTTAGCCTCGAAAAACGAACAGCCTGTATACAGAGAACGGGTAGGTACAAAAAACTGGAAGAGCTGTAGTGTTGTTATTAGTGAACCGATTTTGAAAGGGGATACACAAAATTAAATGGTTTCAAGCCTCATATCGTCTGACATAGAACTATCTATTTTCGATGGTGAGGCTTCTGAGTAATAAAAAAATGTTTCATATATTTTTCGTTTTGAAGTATTTGCAGTGGTGGAGGAAAATGCTAAAAAGAAAGGGGGGGCGCAAATATGCGCAGGAAATTTTTTTTTAGTCATGAAATAGAAGCCTCATGCTTCACTTTGGCCAAAAAAACACAGCTTGGAAGCCTTTGGAAGTATAACTTAACCCTTTTAGAAAATCTTACATTTTGCAAGAAATGCACAAATTATTACATAATGTTCAAGGACGAATAACTGCATACAGACTGATCTTAAAAAAATGTAAACATTCATGAAAATGAAGTGCATACCTTGTTCTTGAACTTCCATTAAGAAGCAGCTGACAAAAATCTCCTAGAACTGGAATGAGGCCTATTAAACTTGTGCGCCGTAGCTTACACCAAAAAAAGCCAAATACATATGACGCAATAAACGAACGTCAACTTTGAACAGCTGGTACTTTTGAATGGTTGCACTCACAACAGCTACACTTACATGCATTATAAACTCATTATTCGGCTATAACAGGAAATGAGAATTTTTTGATTTGGGGAATTTTCAAGAAATTGAGTATTGGCCAACTTTATAACCCAAATACCCTACTGTGCGGCGGAACAAATTAGAAAGAATGGCGACAGAGTGGAAGGCAGAAGTAGTGGAATTGACCGCCGCACTGCAAACGAAGGCGACAGCCAACACAGGAACTCAGACGTCCCCCCCCCAACCGTCGCCGATGCCGAGACCCAAACGTCACCGTCCCCAGCTCCCGAGGAAAAGCCGAAGAAACGGCGAAACAATCGAAGGAACCACAACCTCGACCACAACCGCCGGCGCGGTCTCAAACGCCGGCTGCGACACCAACAACAGGCAGCAGAAGCCGCTGCCAAAAATGACGCCGGTGCCAACGAGGAGGCCATGGAGTGCACCATGAGTGCACAAATCAATACACCAGGCACCCCAACCGCTGCACCCGACACGAACCCACGGAGAGGTGCCCAAGATCCGACATTCTCTAACCTCAGCCACGGCGCAATAATGTTTATTGAATAGGTTAAGTTGTTCTGTGTGGGAGAAGTTCCCTGAATAAAGACTTTTTTGAGGGGAGACTTGTTATTTCCAGGATATATTGCAAAAAGTTAATTGTGTTTTGTTGTTGTTCGGCTGCGGCCATGTGCATTTACTATTTGTGTCTTAGGGTTACCGTGACTCGCACGTGGGTAGTTTATAAGTTTGTAAATAGCAGTATCTTTAATCTAAGGAAAAGACCCAATAAAGAATTTGTTGTGGGGCGGGTTGTATTACCTATGGGACGGAAGGTCACTAGAAAAAGGAAACTCTCGCCGGAATTTTCCTTTTTATCCCCAAGCAGGGAGGGGGTGTGATGAAGCGTCTAAGTAGCGCAAGAGAAATAGCATTGTATAACTATTACTAGTAGGTCAGCCTTGAATTGGGGATTTTGTCGCTAGATGTCGCCTAGAGCAATTAACTCGCAGGAAATCATCAGCGCATATGAGAAAAGTTAAAATTTCTGTACCAAACCATCAACATCTATCAGTAAGTTGGGCGCCACGTTGAAATTTGAAGACAGCGTGATTTATAACTAATTTGAGCGACTGAACGACAAATGCTGAACACGCCACCTGCCCGTGGTTTCCGAAAATTGCACAATTTGAACGGCGGCTGGCCTACTATGAGTAGTTATACAATGGAAATAGGTAGCAAGCGCACTCGTCCAGCGGCGAATGGGAGGTTCCAAGGTCGACCAAGAGAGGGCGCCGTGCGGCCAAGCCACCGCACCGCGCCCAACGACCCAACGTGAATAGAGTTGTGGCGTTCGACCACATGATCCAATTCCACTGGATCGCACGTATACCCGTCTTTGTGAAGACGATATACAGAGAACGCATCAGTCATAAATAGACACGCAGTTTGTGCAGTCGCAATCGGCAAGGCCCAAGGCAACATCTAGGAGGGTACACAGACGGTCCTCGACAAGTTAACTGGCCGCAGCCTACCAATTTGTACACCAGTGTATCAAACTAGTTTGTTAGAACCAAGCCGACGATTGCCAACTGACGCGGTGATGCCGGAATCGCACATTTCGCCACTTCGCATTGAGATGCAGTAGTGTCCTGCGGGCCACCTTCGTGGGTGATTAGCGGTGTCGACGCTGTGGGTAACAACCTGAGCATTGTCCAAGCCTCTGACATCGCGACATTGACCTGACGGGGCCGGCTGTGTGGATGTCCCGCCGTGTTAACCTTGCGGGTCGTCTTCGTGGTGCACTCTTCGGTGTCCTGTCTCTATCGTTGTCTTGGACATGAGTCATGAGGTGATCCTTGATGGTAAAGAAGGCTTTCTGTTTTTCCTCACCCCACTTGAACTTCACTTCCTTGTTGAACAGAATTCACAATTGTGCAACTTTCGATGAAAAATCCGGGATAAAATGTCTATAGAACGAGGCTGTTTCCAAGAAGCTTTGGATATCTGTCACTCGTTTCCCCGTCGGAATTTCTAGGATAGCTTTCACCTTATCTGGATCCACAAAACTTTCCCACCATGAATCTCAAATATCGCAGTTCTGATCTGCAGAATGCGTGTTTCTCACGGTTGAGCGTGAACCCTGCTGCTGGCAAACGTTCAAAAATCTTGCCCAATACTCCAGGTGCCTGCCGAAAGTTTGAGCGGCCACGATTATATCGTCCAGGGGCCTTATTTCTAGAAGGGAGCGATCGCGGCGCAGCCAATCACAGATCACATATTTTCTAGAAATAGGCCCCCAGGTAGGAGCAAGCAAGCAGGGGTGATGATCTGATCGATAACCTTCATCCACATTGCCGGAGCGCTGTGCAACCCGAATGGTATCCTTTTAAGATGATATAGCCCACGATTCTGAACGGTGAATGTTGTGAAGTGATTCGAGCCTTCGTCCAATGGTATCTGCTGATATGCGCTGCATATGTCCAGGCTACTCAAATACCTGGCGTCTCTCAACTTGTCCAGGATCGCATCCATATTCGGTATTGCATAGGCATCTGGGATCGTTTGTAGTTGCTTGTAGTCGATGCAAAATCGTCGCGAAGCACCGGCCCATCCCCAAAATTATTCATAATGGAATAAAATTCTCTGCTATTTCAGTTTATAAAAACTACTTTGAAGAAAAAAATGTTGGACTCCATATCTCAAAAAAATCAACTCTTGGAAATTATTTACCTCAAACACTGATGGACATTCCAATTTACGTATACTATTCCGTAAATTCTCAGTTTTGCAGTGGTAAGATTTGGTTTCAAATCTACAAATAAATTTTTTTTTTAATGGCAAATTAGCAGAAGTATTAGCTACTTTACTCTTGCTGCATTTTTCTATGAAAAACACGTTTTCCTATTAGCTAGCTAAATACAGACGCAAAGTTCAAAGTGGTGCGCGCCGGAGGCTTAGAGGTGACGTTCGGGCCGTTATGCATAATTCACTGGGAAATAATTCGTGCTTAGCAGACGAGAGCATATTCCTTGAAATTCCCGACCAGTTCCAGCGCAGCCAACCGACCAACATAATACCTACACTCCCCTAATTCACAGTTAGCATGACGCGACTTGATCCTGCATAATAGCCTGGCGCGCAATTATTCGTTGTCCTTACTAAATGCTCGCTAGACGTGAGCAGCGCTCCTAGGATAACGCCGCGTTTATTGCCCGTGTCGCATGCTTTGCATAACGCAATTTCAGAATTCCACGACTTTTTCTGCGGCGATTGTCTTTGAGCCTCCAAAATCGAGCGCTTGCAGCCGTTGCCGATTGTTCTTGAGTCTCCAGAATTGAATTCTTGTACTAAGTGGCTTTCAGCAAGATAACATGTTGTGTCTTCATTGTACTTAGTCGAGTTTTTGTACCTACTGAGCCGTTTTAAGCAAACAAGAGTTTCCGTCCGTTCCTTGCCACTCATTTGTAAGGGTATAATAACCATTAGAGGAGTATTACATAGCCTGCAGCTATAAAAGTGAACATGACAGTAATGTTTGTCTTCAGATAATGCTCGACTTGAGTATTAGATACTACCGATCTGAACAATTTCCTGATAGCATCCTATTCATTATTTCGGACGAATTGATGGTACTTATGAGTGGGGCCGAAGCCATTTGGGCGCTCTGAGTTCTATTTTTTAACGCCTGTGCTGAACATCAAAATTGAAAAAATGTTGACAACAAAATTTCCAAGCTTTTCCAGCTTCATCGAGGTTTATTTGGAAACGGGGAACGAACTTTACGTATACGCGCTTTGTAACGACTTCTCAAGTGGTTCCTACCCTCGGACACCGGATTGGTAACGTCAGTTTTGTAACGGGAAAAAAGGGGGGATCTGGCGGCTTATTTTAAAACTGTTCCCTGCTCGGTTTCCAGTTTTGTAACGCCTTTTCTCTTTCAGACTGGGGTACTTCTGGCTTTCTACTCGGATAAACTCGCAGGTTCTTACTTTTCCCACATGAATCGATGCGTTTCTCTCTACTGGGTTTGCTCGGGCGCCACCTTGCTCCACCGCAAAGAATTGAACAAGATTTGGGTTCTACTTTAGTATATATTGAACACACAACAATACTTCAAACAATTACCAAAGACAACAATTACATCTACAATTTACAATATTACTAGAGAGAAATGTGACCGCACCTATCCACCCTGTGGGAATCTACCACAAAAACACGACTACCGTCAATTATCCAATCTCAGTGCAATGCGCTACTCGTTTGGTGTCACCGATAGGTTCCGACCTCGCAACAGTCTAGGGTACTCTTCGTGTCCACTCCACCCCGCAACAGTGTAAGGTAGAGATAGCCTACTAGAGCAATCCACACCGCAGTCCTCTCCAGGTCAGTCGACCGGTATCCAAGTCCAAGACAACCGCGTTATCCGTAGACAGGACACCGGAGGGTGCACCACGAAGACGACCCGCAGGGTGCGGTATTAACACGGAGGGACATCCACACAGTCGCTCCCTTCAGGTTAATGTCGCGGTATCAGAGGCTCAGGACAACGGTCAGGTTGTTATCTACAGCTTCGACGCCGCTAATCACCCACGAAGGTGGCCCGCAGGACACTACTGCATCTCAATGCAAAGTGGCGAAATTTGCGATTCCGGCTTCACCTCGCAACAGTGTAAGGTGGAGTATAGCCTACTAGAAAGCGATCCACACAGCGGTCTTCTTCAGGTCAGTCGACCGGTATATGCAAGTCCAAGACAACGATAGACAGGACACCGGAGAGTGCACCACGAAGACGACCCACAAGGTTAACATGGCGGGACATCTACACAGCCGCCCCCTTCAGGTCAATGTCGCGATATCAGAGGCTTGGACAACGCTCAGGTTGTTATCCACAGCGTCGACACCGCTAATCACCCACGAAGGTGGCCCGCAGGACACTACTGCATCTCAATGCAAAGTGGCGAAATGTGCGATTCCGGCATCACCGCGTCAGTTGGCAATCGTCGGCTTGGTTCTAAGAAACTAGTTTGATACACTGATGTACAAATTGGTAGGCCGCAGCCAGTCAACTTGTCAAGCACCGTCTGTGTACCCTTCCTAGATGTTGCCTTGCCGATTGCGACTGCACAAACTGCGTGTCTTTTTATGACTGATGCATTCTCTGTATATCGACTTCACAAAGACGAGTATACATGCGATCCAGTGGAATGGGACCTTGCACTGCCACTTTCAGACACCGAGGGCGCTATAACCGTTGGGGGCAAATTCGACAATTCTAACGGCGTTGACGCTTCAACGACCGGCGTCCGTCATTTTATGTCTTGATTTGTTTGGATAACCTCTGTTTTTTGCTTGACGTTTCCAGTTACTGTCAGTTACTGGTCAAACTACTCAAACTCCCGTCTTTTTCCGTCGTTTAGGGTCACTTCATCGAAGTAGTGGCGACCGGCCGCGTGAAGTAGGCAGGCACACTAGGAGCACTATTCTTGAAATTCACAGGATCGTCAGTGCTTCATTAGTGCTTCAGAGTGCTTCATACCTCACACCAGCAGCAGCGGCCGTTTTAGAGAAAAATTGAGTTCATGGATAGTGCCTGCTAACTTCACGCCAGCAGGTAACTGGCGACAAATTTGAATAAAGTTGGGTCGTTTTGTTAGTGCTTCGTGAGTGCTTCATAGTGCTTCGGTCATTCCTACAATTCATATTTATTTATCGGTCATACAATTCAAGATCGAAAATCGTGGAATCAAAAATTAACAAACCACCATCGCGACGAAAATAATAAACACTCGCGCTAGACGGGTGTGAGCCTACGTGGGCGTCACGAAGGAACCGTCCGATTTTGTATAAATGACCTTTATTTACAAGTGTTAAAAATCTGCGAAATAGCCGGAAGATTACTTCCCGGTGGATAGAAAATCATGAAGTCATTTTTAGTGAGATGATCAGCCAACCAGGTAGGATCTTGTATCCTCATATTGATATGAAAGAGTTATTAGTGAATCGTGAATGATTGGGACGCCCTCTTCATAATGTTATAATGAATAACCTGGCGCTCTCACACGCTCGAACCCCTTCTGTCATATCTCTCTAGAGTAAATACAAAAATATGCCTCTCTGGTCTCAATCATGAAAATATGCCTATAGAAATGACCTTCCAGTATACGAAATAAAGCATTTGCTATAGCATTTCACTGATTAGTTGACGTCACATGATTCACAGTGACGTAACCTATAGATTTGGTGACCACGTGTTAAGGTGGCCGGAATATTGGTCAAATAACACCGTTTTCTGTCAGTTCCAGTAACCTTATTATCTGGAGGAAAATTACCATTCATGTCTCTTTTGAGAGCTATATAAGAATGGTCTTCAACTTGACGAGCTCAAATTTTGAATTTTTGGAAAATAATTCCCAAAAAAAAATTTTCAACTGCAACTGCGACAACAACGTCGACGAGAAAAAGTTGAATCGCAGTCACAACTGCTGCAACAAGAATCCCCCAGAAACACAACCAGAGGAGCAGCATAGAGAGAGTCAAGAGCCTCAGACATACCAAAGGCATTGGTTTTTGTTAGTCAAAAAAATATTTTGTGTTTAAAACGGAGAAGAGAACTGAACATAATTATTCATTTGTTTTATTCCTCTATTTAATTTAATTAAAATAGTACCTTGAAATGTTTGCGGATTTTTACCTATGCAAAAATTGGTTGCTACACCACCACTCTCCTGCGAGAAAAAAAAGCAGTGAGCCATACTATTTTTTTGTCCAACACCTCAGTTAGGCAACTCTCGGGTTTTGCACTTTTATTTTATTTCACTATCTCCAAATCACTCCTTAATGCCAAATTAACCTAATCCTACACTAAATTACCTGAATATCTAAGCTGAACTAAGTAAAAAATTTGTTGGGAATTTACGTTCAGTAACTTCACCTGAACCAACTGAAAAGAACAAAAAAGTATCAGCGCCGTCAAAAGTTGACAATTAAACAGAGAGCAATGCAAGAAAAACGAAAAGAAAATTGCTCACTGGCCAAGAAATGGATCATCATCTTGGACATGCGAGCGACCAGCATCTGAGCCATTCTCGTTGTCCAAAGTCTATACCGTGTCAGAAATTTTCTCTTGTACGATGTCGAGGACATATTCAAGTGCTAGTTATCTGGAAAAATAGATGGCGACATCTGACGAGACGACGTCTCTTTGCCAGAGTTTCTCTCCGGGCTTGTACTCTACACCACGACGTTCGAAGATTGTACGAGTGGGCTAGACGCTCTTGAAAAATCTTGAGCTTAGCACGTACCTTGTCAAAAATCGAGGCGAACTTTTCCAAGCCTTCTGTCTATTTTTGACGATCTTCGACCGTGAAGAGGACGTGGGGTAGGAACGTGTCCCACTTCCGGTGGTTTTCTTTGATATAGGACCATGGACCTGTATTTAAAATGGACTGCTGATCATCCTACCCGACCAAACAACAAATGACGCCACAGGGGCGCTACCATTATCGTTATCATAACAGAAGTTCTCAAAAGATTGTAACGATTTTAAATTCCAAGGTAAACTTTAATAATTCTTTTTACAATATCAAGTATAGGTATAATACATTTCAAATAATCGCGCGATAAACTGTGTGCTGATACAAAAACACAAGGGTGCTCAGAAGCCTCGAGCGCAGCGGCAGAAGTAGAGTTTTCTTCTAGTAGGTTTTTAATTTCGGATAAGAGAAAGAAACGTTCTCGAATCGTTGACGGTAAAATCCTCAGCCAACTTGATCAGGATCCATCCAGGGTTTATGGGGGCCATCCGTGCCATTTTATCCATATATTCCCCTCTGAACGTTGAAGCTGAGGTCTCCTGTCCACGTGAACGTATATCTTCTGAAACATGCAATACACATAATACAAATGTACCTATTGAAACAGTACCACAGCAACTGAAATATTCATCAGTACCTCGATCATTACCGTAACACAGTTATCATCATCGTAATCAGTAGCAGGCCATTATACCACGCACGAGCCCACGAAGTCATCCGGCGCCTCCGCCATTTCTTCACCACAAGTTGAAGGTTGTCGACGTTTCCACGCACGTTTCCACGCATTACCTGGATACGTCCTATTCAAGCTGAAGTTCTCTGGTTCCATCCACAATCCTCGATAGGACCTCGACGCTCACGCGTAATCCAGACCACGCTTGCAGCGAGAATAGGATCGTTTTCTTTGGATTTCCTGGAGCGACACTGCGTGTTACTTTTTGTGAGATGTTCAATTTATTCCCACTAACCTTAAGATTAAGTATATTGAAGAACTAAATTAGCCTTGATACAACGTACCATAGCGCTGACACAGGTAACTTGGGCCCAAGGTATTTTCGTGACAGACGTAGTCACTGTAGGTATTAATTCCGTAAGTTCGGAATTATTTAGGTTCTTTAATTTACGAAGTCCAAGGGGGTGTGTTTGGAATCTCTCTCAAACCTCACGAGGGTATATTGCTGACGTCCAGTTCGAAGCTGAAACCCTACACAAAAACGTAACTCGTGAAGCACCTACCTGCGTTGCTAACTATATTATTTAAATTCAGTTACATCATACTTTGTTTCATTATTGTTACTTACCAGAAATTCTACTTTATTAAATATTCTAAATCTCATTTTCGTTCATCGTACTTTCAATTAAGTCAGTTCATTCATAAAGAAATCCTATAAGGCACGACCATTCCATCTGGTTTATTTACAAAAAAAAGGCAAGCACGTTCTTTTTTTTTGTTGTTGGAATAGACCAGGACATACTCCACCAATTAACATCTTCGCACAGACTCCCCTGGTTGGCGCGGTATAAATTTGTGTCTGTGCGACGTGCAAGTCAAAAACTCACGACTCGCTCTAGCCGAAAAAACTGAGTGCCGTTCGCTTTATGTTGTGAATTTTCTGAATGGAGAGAAAACATCATGGCAAGATTATAGAAAATCCGCAACTTGCATCGGCACATTTTGTACTATAAATATTTATGGATATTATATTATTTTATAATAACTGATTCAATTTACAATAATATGTTTTTTACTTCGAAAGTAGCCATCAGGTTTATTTCGTTTCGAAGAACTCATTGCAAGTTCGCAAGTTGAAACAGTCATGAAGTTTGAGAGTCACTGTCTTTCGAATTTATCGAAGGTTGCTTCAAAAGTTCAAAATCAACGCAGTTGCGATCAGGGATCACGGTTGCGATTTATCAGTTTTGCACCAGAAAGCGTGATCCAAGGAGGGCGTGATCCCTGCACCAGAAACGTCATTTTGACAGTTTCGTTTTTTTCAACGTGGGAAGTTTCCGGATTTGTGGTGTCGAATTCGAATTTGGTGTGCTTTATAACTCCCTAATCCGTTTGATAGGGATATTCTGTGTTCTGTGGATTTCATAACTTACTATCAGTAGTTCTGCGAAAGAAAATGCACGGTATAGAAGGGGCGCAAGCACTATGATTTTGGCAGCACAAACCACAGCTAGGTACTTCCTACTGGACCACACAGCTCGGGCCTTGAGAGTGTTTTCTTTTCACAAGTAAGATTGCCGTCAATCAATTATTGAATGAAATTCTACTATTTCGTTACAGAATACAAAAAACCACAAGCAACGGCCAGCCATTGGGGAACATAAACAAAAAAGCCAAACGGCCTAGTGAGTGCCCAACAGAACACCGTGTATTCAACACACTTCAGTTACAATTTTAGACACGGAACATCGTCCTTTCTATTGAATTACCGGAACCTATGAACACATGTACGTACAAAACGCTGCAAGCGACCGAAAGAAAGCGGCTATGCCTCTCAAGCAAATTTGAAAATGTCATTTTGACACCTAACCTAAACTTTATACTGCGATGTCATGTCGCCATCAGAGAAAAGTCATCGTAGCAGAACGGTCAATATTAATTGTGGAAAATGAAAGTCCCTAGGGATAACGATAATGTCGGCATTCTACTGGAGTCATGGCGATATACGGTATTATAAGTCCAGTTTAAGTACAGGTCCATGTATAGGACCTAACAGCAGTTCCAATTGTTCGATTGTACCTCTCAACAGGGTTTGCCTGCGGATAGTATTCGGCGCTATACTAGATCTTCCGCATTCTGTACTAATTACATAGCTTACGGAATTCTCCAATAATAAGCTGGGAACCATTATCACTAACGATGAACTGAGAGACCACCATAGCCCAAAAAAAACTTCGCGTTCAAGGAAATCAATAATGGAGGAGGACAACGCTCTACATAGTAGGAACATCACAACATATTTTGTGAAAAACTCGGTGACTACTACTAGGTAACAAAAACCTTGCGGACTTTTTGATAGAGGATCTATATTATCATAACTTGCTATGTAAATCACTTTCTCACCGTCTCCCATGAGTCCAGCGGCAGCTAATTGGTGGCCTTTTGAGCACCACAGACCATACAGGATTGGACGTATTTTTTGTCTGAATCGCGCATCCGCAGCCAATAATATGGAATGGAGACTGGCCAGGGTTTTAAGGGAACCAAAATGTGGCCCAGCAGGGTTCATCCAGGACAGATTTGAGGATATTTGCGCGCTGCTCTGTCGGAATCGAAAGTTTCCAGTCAGGAACATCACTTAAAGATAGAAGTTTGGAGAAGATAAATTTGTACACTCGACCAACTCTGACCATCCGCTGCGGATATTCTGTAGAAGATTCAAGAAATTCATCTTCAAGGTCAAGATATGGAGGATCGACGATGCTTGAAGGCTTCTAAAAAGACGAAATCTTTTGCCTCTTCAGAGGTTAAAAAACACCGACATAGAGCGTCAGGGACTACGGTCATTCTCCTATGCTATACTCAGCGTCATATCAAATTGTGACAGTCTGACAATCCACCGCGCGAGCCGGCTTGTGTGGTTTTTCATCTGAAATGACCACAACAGAGAGGCGTGGTCGGTGATGACTTTGAACCAGGTGCCTTCGATCGGGCTTGGTACAACTTATCGACACTCAACTCATCGACAGGATAACTTGCCGACACCCAACTCATTGACAAGACAACTCGCCGACAGGACAACTCACCGCCGACAGGAAAACTCATCGACACGGTAACTTGCCCACACCCAACTCGCCGACAATTCTTCGCGCGGACAATTCTTTGCCGGAAACTTTGGAGCTCTAATGAGGCCCAGTGTGAGTGTGAAATTCAGAGCCCTATTCCCCACTGAGTTTTCACGTAGCGTTTCAAGCCTTGCTGAGCCCCCTGTCTCTACAAGTATCGTTTGGGATCTTAATGAACCCCCTTGGGTATCTTCAAATTTTCTGGAGACTTGCTTCGCCCTTATGCCTTGGACGGTTTCTCAGAGCCCTATTGGGCTCCCTTGTCTTCATGTCGCATTTGTAGCCCTGCTGAGCTCCTTTGTACCTTGCATTAGTTTTCAAAGCTCTATAGTTAGCTCCTGTGTGTCTTCTTGTGTTGGTCGAAATCCTACTGCCCCCTTCCCCTTCTGTCTTCAAGTGTCGTTTGGAACCCTAGTGGGTCAGGCAAGCCTCCTTGCGATTTTCAAAGCTCTATCCTGCATTAAGTCTATATTAAAGCCTTTCAAGCCCTGTTAAGCCCCCTTTGGATCTTCAAATATCGTTTGGAGTCCTAATGAGCCTCCTTGTGTCGTCAATCATTATCGTTGGCATCCTTGGTGACCCCCTTTTGATTTCTCTGAAGTTTGCTCTAGTTAGCTCCTGTTTGTTTTAATGTGTTGATGAAAGTTCTACGGAGCCCCCTTGTGCCCTCAAGTGTCATTTGGAGCCCCAGTAAACTGCGCCAGGCCTTCGTCCGATTTTTAGAGGCCTCTCCTCTCTTGGGTCTACATTGAAGCGTTTCAAGTCCTACTGAGCCCCCTTGTATCTTCAAGTACTGTTTGGAGCCCTATTGAGCCCCCTTGTGTCTTCAATTATCGTTTGCAGACCAGGTGACCCCCTTCTAATTTCTTGAATTTTCTAAAATCTTAGAAAGCTCCTTTGTGCCTTACTAGGCTTCTCAGAGCCCTATGTGGCCCCCATGTGTCTTAATGTTTTATTTGCAACCCTGCTGAGCCCCTCTTTACAATGTGTTAATTTTCAAAGCTCTAGTTAGCTCCTGTTAGTCTTTATGTGTTGGTCAAAGTTCTACGGGACCCCCTCGTGTCCCCAAGTCTCATTTGGAGCTCCAGTGAGCCCCGCCAGGTCTTCGCCCGATTTCAAGATGCCTCTTCTCTCTTGTGTCTACATTGAAGCGTTTCAAGCCCTACTGAGCCCCCTTGTATCTTCAAGTATCGTTTGGAGCCCTATTGAGCCCCTTGTGTCTTCAATTATCGTTGGCAGACCAGGTACCCCCTTTTGATTTCTCAAAGTTTCTGGAATCTTAGAAAGCTCCTTTCTGTCTTATTAGGCTTCTCAGAGCCCCATGTGGCCCTCCGGTGTGAAGAATTGTCCTAGCACCTGTCCTGTCGGTGACGTGTCTTGTTGGTGAGTTTCCTGGTCGGTGAGTTATCCTGTCGGCGAGTTGTTCTGTCGACGAGTTGTCCTGTCGACGAGTTGTCCTGTCGACGAGTTGTCCTGTCGGCGAGTTGTCCTGTCGAAGAGTTGTCTTGTCGATGAGTTGTCCTGTCGGCGAGCTGTCTTGTCGATGAGTTGGGTGTCGGCAAGTTATCCTGTCGATGAGTTGGGTGTCGACGAGTTGTCCGACTCCCCTTCGATCGATATAGGGGTGCAATTTGTCTACAGTAAACAGGACCCCTAGACATTCCCGCTCCGTTACACTATACTTTCTTTCGCTCTTCGACAAAGTCCTACTGGCGTATGCTATGACCTTCAGTAATGTTCCTTTTTTTCGTTATTTTCAAAGAAAGACGTTTCTTGCTGCTACGCGCCCGCGGATTCTCGAATGCCTATCACTCAAGTTATATTCAAATGCCTACCACATAAGTTGAGTTTGGTAGATGAAATCGTCCATTTGTTCTATTCCTCCATTTTTTTTTCAATACTTTGAAAATCTCTGCGTATTTTCTTCACCTGTGAAAAATGAAATAGCTACACTACTCTTCTCCTGCAAAAAAAATAGGACGATGAGCCTTACTTTTTATTTAATTTTTTGTCTAATACCTCTGCTAAGCAACTTTGAGATTAGGATGAGATAAGACTAACATTGAGATTTTCAAATGTGACCTTTCAGACCTTTCACAAGTCAACCACGAGAAAACCAAACTGATGGAACTTGAGGTGGAAAAATTGAAGGATACTATAGAAGATAATGTCCGGTGATTTCACGTTTGAACGATGAGTTGAGGGTTTATACTGAGGACGCTGATCACAGAAGATGACATGAACAGCATCTCAAAGAAACAGTATCATTTTGCAAAAAAATAACTCCTGTGCAGAATAATAACTTTTGTGCAGATACTGCAACTAAAGTTCCTTTATAGCCCAGTTTCAAATTCAGAGACACCCTGTATTTGAATACAAAATAAGAGCAAAATTACCATTTCATAGAACAGACTGGCGTAAAGAGTCGGGGGGCATGGAGCGATGAGAGGTTTTGTTTTGGGTTATTGGGGGTAGGTCGGGAGGAGCATCGGCAGCATCATATCGCCCCCTCCCCCCCGAGTCGTTTTGCTGCCACGGTCGATTTCTCTGTGCTTGTGTTGTTGTCGGTCTATGTTCTTGCTTATCTCTTTTACAAATTGGGGAATTGTTCGGTTCATATTGGATGCCGTTGAATAAATCAAGTTGAGCACTTTGGAAAACTTGCTGACATTGAATATGTTGCGGATGGCGGCGGTCGGCGGCGGCGGCAGCAGCAGCAGCAGCGGCATCGCAGGGGATTTATTTAGCATGGATTTATCAATTTCGAAGGGATTTATACTTGAGGGGACGGGGCAGGCAGGAGAAGGAGGCGAAGAGAACACAAGAAAACGAACAAGACGAGATCGCGAGGGGCGAATGGAGATGATGCCATAAACCCAGCGAAATGTGCAGATCATTAATTTTCTCGTAATATGATCCCTCTGCTTCGGAATGGGTAAACTGGTCTATTTTTTGTTTTTGATAAGATATTGGATTAACATGTCGGCAATATATACATGGAAAACTCTAGCGGAGCTGAACAAAACGGAAAGACGGGACGCTAAATGGTCTCCCGTTGAAAAAGTGCTGCTTGGGTGAACCTAACCTACCAACATTAGTATACATTCTAGGTATGCACACACCGCTTTTGACCTTATTCAACACAACCTCGCACATCCCCCAGCCGCAGTAACAATTACATTTTTGCAATTTATCGCAAGTTTCTGGCTGAAACGGTGGGAAATGAACAGAGGAAATAAAAGAAACGCTCCCTCGTTGACGGGGTTGGAAACGTTGCAAGCAAACAATTCGTATGCAAGAGGGTATGTGTGCAGTTAGGAAGCATTGGATCGTGTCGTGACTATTCCACACACACTAACCGTTCCGCTGCATGTGTGTGACAATTTATACAAGCAGAGAAGATCAACTTTACACCGTGTTAACTTAAATGAAATTCTCATCTTGCTCTCGTGCCATAGACCTTTCCTTCTTCATTCCCTCATTCCTCCATTCCTCCACCCCGTCCTGTCGCTTGCTTACGCCGCATGCATACTCTTGTAAAGTCGTTTTCGTGAGTCACAGTCCATTTTGTATATCATTTTTCGGTTCAGCCTGTTTGTAAACAGAACATAGAGTCAGTTTATAGCAATTTTATTCAGAAACCAGGCACAATTCCACAAAGTTCGATGCAATGATGTTAAGACTGTTAAAAATAGTGAACGCAACAATATTGTTATGATTTGCCAAACGGATCAGTACGGCTCTGTGTTCTAATTGATCAGCCAAGGCCACATTTGTCATGTCAATCGATACGTCACTTCACTTAACAAGACGCAATGTGTACACGTGTTGATCCGTGTATTTTCACTCTAAAATACCCATCAGGTTATGGGCCCAGACCACGTCCGAACAAGTAAACGTGAAAAGTTTTTCGGGACTACCGCGCGCTTTCAGGATATTTCAGGAAACGGAAAAGTTGACCTAAAAGGGCAAAGGCATGGCTCAAGCAGGTGCTCCGTCGATCGCAAAGCTATTAAGCCAAGAGAACTTTAGCAGCTGGAAGTTCGCCATGCAGGCCCTGCTAGAACATATGAGGATTTGTGGGGATGCGTAGATGGTGATGCGGACTGTATAGCTGATGCAAAGAAAGTAACGAAGGCTCGAGCGAAGATAATCCTGCATGTTGATCCGTTGAATCATGTACACATCCAAGAAACAAAAACTGCCAAAGAAGCCTGGGAAAAGTTATGCGGCGCATTTGAAGATTCTGGTTTAACCCGCAAAGTTGGCTTGTTGCGTACATTGATCACCACGCGACTAGAAAATTGCAGTTCTGTGGACGATTACGTGAATACAATCGTAACAACAGCCCATAAGTTGAATGGTCTGAACCTGAAGGTAGAAGACGAATGGGTAAAAACATGGTTGCTGGCTGGCTTACCCGAAGAATACAAACCGATAATCATGGGTTTGAAGAGCTCAGGGGTTCCGATAAAAACAAAGCTGTTCCAGGAGTAAAATCGAACGGCAAAGTCGAAACTGATGAATCGCGTCCGAAGAGAGATAAGTTCAAGGGTTTGTTGCTATAGCTGCAATGAAATCGGGCATTTTGCTAGTGAATGCCAAAACAAAACCGAAAACAAGTATATGGTTCGAAAGCATTTTTCGCCTTGTCTGCTTTACACGAAGAATCCGAAAGCTCAAAGTGGTATTTGGACTCGTGTGCGTCATCCCACACGACAAAAAATTCGAATTGGTTGGAAAATGGTGAATCGTGTGATGGTATTCAAGTCCTAGCAGCCAATAACGAAAAACTGGCGGTCGAGAAGGTTGGAAGCGTTAAAGTTCCAGTTTTGCTAAATGGTGTGCATGATGAAGTCGTGGCAAAGAAAGTCTTATATGTGCCAGCAATTGCTGCAAACTTGCTGTCAGCAAGCAAGATAGTAAGCAATGGTAATTCCGTCCTTTTTGCCCCCCATGGATGTAAAGTTATGGCCAAAAATGGTGAAATTTTGGCTACAGCTACACATTCTAATGGTGTTTTCGAAGTTGATGTCCTGCCGCCGAAGTTGGCAACGGTTTCGGTCGAATGCTCGATGGATGACTTGTGGCATGAAAGGTTGGGTCACTTGAATAGAAAGGACATGACTCGGTTTATGAAGAAAAATTTGGTTCTGGGATACGAGTTGAAAAAATGTAGTACGGGACCGTGCCCATCTTGTGTACCGATACCGTACCAATAATGGAACAGAGTATCTGAACAGACAAGTCTAGTCGTTGTTGCAGAAATCCGGTGTCCGCCATGAAACCACAACACCGTATTCGCCTCAGCAAAATGGTCTAGCTGAGAGGTTTAATTGAACCATTGTTGAAAAAACAAGAACGATTTTGCTTTGTACTATGCTTTTCAATGTACAGGCTCAAACAAAGCGGTCGAGCCTGGAATAAACGTCCACACAAAGCATTGAAGAAGGTGAATTTCAAACAATCCAAGGCTGATCAATGTATCTACACGAAAATTAGCAAGAAGGAAGCCATAATAATCGCGGTATACGTTGATGACTTGTTGGTTCCGAGCAACGATGCGAATATCCTAGAAAAAACTAAGAAGAGCTTGAAGAATGAGTTAAGAATGAAAGACTTGGGAAATGTATCGCATCTATCAGACGTGAAGATTACAAGGGAAAGCGACACTTTGCGAATTTCTCACTTCTCAGTTATCCACGCTCCAAGTGTTTACTTACTCACCTGTGGATGTGAATGAGTCACTCTCAATTATTTTGATCTAATAGTATAAATTGATAACAATGTTTCACCGATACCCTCATCGCATCCTCATTGTTGGAGGTTGTTTATTTGGCAGCACACAGTCTGGCACCGCAGAAAAGAAATCCGGCGAATCAGGCACCTCTCTGTTGTTGACAGTGCAGAAACCAGAATAGGAACATGGAAAAGTTCTGTTTCGCCCTAATTTTGCTGCACTGAGACTGGAATTCCCAAATACCTGTTCCATGAAATTCTCCCTGGCTTGTGGTAGGTACTTGTTGTTTTATGGTCAATATTATCCGGGGCCAACACTCTGAACAGATTTTTACTCAAAACTGAGGGGCAGACAACGCCTTCTTCTCTAGCTCTTTCGAGAGTTATTCTACATAATTGACCAGAAATTTCTATCACCCTGTTGTTAGAGCAAACATTCTTCTGCTATGCATTTGTCGATCCAGCCTCGGTCTCTGTTTCTCCCATAACATAACAAGGTCGTGAGAAGAGACAGCGGGGTTTTAAGATTCTTCTTTATGCTTTACAGCTTTCTCTTTTGGCATGGTGACCTGACCGTCCGCTATTACAATTTTGGCAGATGGTTGAAGCTGGTTAAATTGCTCCACATTTATTGGTCGTAGAGGATCCATAGAGCAGTGTGTTCACAACTGCCATTTCAAGGTTCCCAACTGATTTTTCTTCGCATCCATGAGAAAAGATCACGGTGAGAGACACATTTGAACATTGAAGTTCATATGCACTCCCGAAGGCTCTTGACAAACCGTTGAAAAGCGAAAGCATTGTCGTCTTGATCCTTCAACGACATTTTGTTGAGCAAAGTTGCGTTCTTTGACATGAAAAGCCACTCCTTGGAACTTTTTTGTGCTTTTAAATTTGGCCGTGACGTAGACCGTGTGCTAGTTTTAGCAGCTTCCCGTCTTCTACTCTGCAAGCGTTGTACTTAATCGGATCATCTTTCACTTTCCATATCATGCCTTGATACCACTCATCATCCGGTAGTTGAACATCTGCAGCCTCCAACAAATCGGTTTTCTCTGGGACAGCTCTTAACAACATGTCAGGAACCAAATGTTATTTACCCCTGCGGTGGATTATCTGCTGATCATACTGCTGAAGTCTGTGTCAATGGTGAAGTGTGATCCCTTGAAATAAAGTCGCCGTTTTTCCACTGCCCACAAGAGGCATTCTCGTTTGACTGTGCTATAGTTTCTAGTCTGGAAACTTCTGGCACAGTATTGCTGCGATGTCGCATCGGTGTGGACCTCAAAAGGCAAAGAATCAAAGAAAAGTCCGGTACCGCAAGTATTGGTGCCATCATAAGGTGACACTTGATGGTAAAGAAGGCTTTCTGTTGTTCCTCACCCTACTTGAATTTCACTTCCTTCTTGAACAGAATTAACAATTGTGCAACTTTCTATGAAAAATCCGGGATAAAATGTCTATAGAACGAGGCTGTTCCATTTATAGTAGTGCAAGCGGTACACACCTAAAAACACATCGATACTGCATTTTGGAGTGCAGTAACGAGATTTTGCATGGGCATACTTCATATCAAAACAAGCGATTTGACCCGCAGCACTCCATATTTCGTCCCTTAGGGGGCCCATGGGGGCCCTCCAAATTTTCAAGATGCAAGAACTTTCACATGACGATCATTGAGTATCGTCATGTATGTCATAAGTGAAGCTTACGGGTCTGTTGAAAATATTTTCATCAATTGTCGTTGTGTCCGATTCATTCTTCACACTTGAAAAAAAATTCTGTGGCAGAGGTCAAAAAAACTGTTTTTATTTTTTCTTCTATGCAAGGAGACGACAAATTCATATGTTCTGTTGCGTTCCCAACTAAATCGCATTCCCTGAACCTAATTATAAAGAAATTTTTCTTGTAATGGTATTTTTCAAAGAAGTGGTGACCTCTTCAGTACCTCTTTTCCAAGAGCATTTCTTTCTATGTCCCCACTGGATATCACTCGTAATTTTTGCAGGAATGGAGACCTCGAACTCTTTTCCTGGTGGTTGCGAAGCAACATGACTCTAAAACGCACAAGGGAGCCCAAAAAAATTTTTTTTCTGCTGGGCCGTCCAACTTACGATATTTTGATTTTATAGTAGGAGAGACGCGGACCAGTATTCAATCCAGGCTGCAGGCACAGGTGAATTGGTTTCAACAGAAAATATTCTTCCATGCCGTGTTTTATTGCAGTACAACAAAACGCAGAGTCGTTAGGTGTAAGTAGGTATATTTTCCGGTAGAACTTATTCGCCTAGACTAGATCTTATTTATTTGCGCGTCTCCCCTACTACTAAATCAACATGCCAAAAATTTGACGGCCCAACAGAAAAAAAAAATTTCAGGGCTCTCTTGTATGTTTTGAAGCCATGTTGCATGGAAATTACTAAGAAAAGAGTTCAAGCTTCTCATATCAGCGAAAATTGACAGTCTTATCCACTAGGAACATTGAAAAAAATGCTGTTGGAAAAAGTGTACTGAAGAGGTCACCTCTTCTTGGGAAAATGATATTGCGAAAAAATTGTCTTCATATTTGGGCTTACGGAACGCGATTTAGTTGGGAACGCAACAAAACATATGAATTTATCGATTCCTTGCACAGCAGAAAAAATAAAAACAGTTTTTTTGACCTCTGTGAAAGAATTTTTTTTTTAAATGTGAAGAATGAATCGGACACGACGACATTTGATGAAAACATTTTCAATAGACCCGTAAGCTTCACTTATGACATACATGACGATACTCAATGATCATTTTGTGAAAGTTCTTGCATCTTGAAAATTTGGAGGGCCCCCATTGGCCCCCTAAGGGACGAAATATCGAGTGCTGCGGGTCAAATCGCTTGTCTTGGTATAAAGTACACCCATGCAGAATCTCGTTACTGCACTCCAAAATGCGGTATGCTTTTGCGTACCGCTCCCACTATAGGCCTTTATTGCGGGGTTTACTCATACCCTGTGGTTGAGGCATTTTTGGAGGGGGGGGGATATATTCCTCAAATCAAGATCTACAACATGTAAAATATCCAGAAAAATTCACCGAAACCACTTTTTCGTAGTGAACGTGTCTTGTTTCATTGAACTCACATTGTCTTCTTTTTTGAAAAGTTCCACTCTCAAGTCAGAGCGGTTGCAACGTAGGGTTTAGGCGATCACGAGCAAATCACAAGTGAGATGTGCATCGTTACAGAAGTGGTGCCGTGACCAGGATTGTTCACGCAGGATGGTGCATGTCCTCAAACTGGGTTTTCACAGACATCGTTGTTGTCAAGGTTCAAGTTCCATATACGCCTTCGATGAGAGACTTTGAAGTCGATTCCCCACCAAGCACAAAGTAGCAGCAAGATGTTTCGATGGAACTGCACAGTGCACATGACGGAATAGTACGTATCAAGTCACTTTTTAGATCTATTTTTGGTTTCCAAATATAGATAAGCGGATTGAGGAGTCATGCAAGTCACGTCAATCATGTTTAAAATTTAGAAATCAACCGCCCAAGTCAGTGGTCAAAGCGGACAGAAAACAATAAAACACTTCACATGATACACGTAAATTTTCTCATGTTGAATCAGTTGCAGCTTTTGGCGATTGTCAAAACATACACAAAATGGTATGATGGTAAATGGTATAGGAGGTATGATAAGATAAGATAAGATAAGATAAGATGTTATATGTTGTATGTTATATGTATGTTATGTTATGAAAAATATTGCTCGCTAATGAGGAGACCACATAGCTAATCTCAGGGAATGTTTCGCGAGATTCGACTTACCGTACTGTCTTGTGGGCGATAACGCACCCAATTTGGTTAGTAAAGAGATGGAAGTTTTTTCTTCAACAACGGCATCGAACACGTGACTATAGCACCCTATAATCCACCAAGTGATGGACTAGCTGAGAACATGGCGAAACTCTCCAAATTCAAACTGAAAATAGCTCTAGCAGACCCCAAGAATCAAAATAACCCTATTTCCATCACACTGGCCTGAGGAAGTCTCAAAATGAGGCAAAACGTTTCACGGACACTAAATTTAGGTGGTTTTGATCAAATTCTATGAGCCCCCCTTTTTGTCATTGGGAACAGGATTTCCGCAACAAATCAGTCTAGTTAGGACTATTTTTGCTTTCAATTTAAATTTCCGTATCGATTTCCGGCTACTTTTCAAACAGATTTTTTTTTGTCTCCTGAAAACTTTGTAATCTGAGGGTTACGTTACTTGATCTATGAAGTTTCGATATTGCGTATAGTTCAAATTCTAAACTAGATATAATACCATATAAAGTTGAAGATAGTTTTATGACTCTTCAATTAGAAGAGAGTAGTAAAACACCTTCATCTTGTAGGTACCCTATATATTAGTCTAGTCGCAAGTATCGGTTTTATCCAATTTCGTTGCACTCTGAAAATAATTCCGAGAAAGGAGCATCGGACATTATTCAGGGAATTTGCAGGACAAATTGGAATTTTGATTTAACGCCGCGGCACACTAACTCACACTCCGCCAGCCCCGGGCTTCTGCTGTTTTTCCATCCCCAATCCCGGTGTTTTGCTCTGTTATCATCAACACAAAATCGATCGCTAATTTGGGAGATTTTGTTCATCCACTTGAAAGTAAGCTGAAGTTCAATATAAGGTATATAGCAGAGACATCAGCAATCACGTCAAGTTATTAGGATATTGTTTTCAAGTCAGGTCAAAGCGTGTGAGGCAATGCGCTCAATTAGTGATGACGTCAAAAGTTGGGTTTTGTGTGAAAAGAATTTCTGCTAGGTTGGCAGCGCTTACTGTCACCCCTTATTCCCACCCTCTCCTCTTCCCTCATCCTCCACTGCAGCTGTCAAACAAAATGTAAAATGTGTTTAACCAGCATTATCCCACTCTCGAAGGCCTTTTTGGTTACGAAACACCCTACAGGAAGGTCGTTGTATGTTGTACCTATCTATTGATCCGCAAATATTCCATTGGCTGTCACTTTAACAAGAAGTGTTGCCAACTAACGTGTTCGTTGTTTTCATACAAAACCCACGTTTTGACGTCACACTAATTGAGCGTATTGACATCGATGTCAATAGTGTCAATGTCAAAAATGTCACTATCAACTATCATCGATACCTTATGGCGAGCTCAAATTTGCTTCAAAAACATTCATCGCTCGAATCGATAACCTACTCATTTTTTTGTGAACTCGGAATTGCGACTTGTGAACTCGAATTCCGGAAAAAAAATCTGACAAATTTCGACATTCTAACACATAGAAAGTCCAAAAAAGGTCAAAAAAAATTTGCGATAGCTTTCTCATTTTCTGATGCATTCGGAATTTCGACTTTTGAGCTCGGAATTTCGACATCTAAACTCAGAATTCCAAGGAATTTTTTTTTGACAGATCTGGACGTTTTAGCGAACGGGGACTTTCAAAAAACAATATTCTCAACGTTGTTGTTTTTTTAATTTCAATGCAATGGGGCCTTGCAATTGAAAAACTCAACGTGAGGTCGCCACTACTGCTGGCGCCTACTTCGATAAAGCGGCCCTTTTTTTTTTTTTTTTTATTTGACAGCTGTGGAATATTTCACAATCTATCGGTAAAGATATTTAGTAAAACTTATGTATATATAAAATAAACAATACAACAAAATAAAATAAAACAGTTTACATGACTTGATATGGAGTCCGTCCACTGACGCACCCAACAAAAACCCAGACACAACACAAACGCGAATTTATGTTGATTTGATGACAACACAGCCCCTCAACGTGAAACGGCGAATCACAACTTCTGTTCCCTGAGACCCTCAAGAGATTCCTCGCTAGAGAATTCGGGTGGCCGTCCAGGCGACTGATGTACGATTGGCTCAATCTTGTTATCACTGCGTTGACTTCTTCAATGTCCAAATATTGGTGGATTTCTTTGTTTGTTGTATACCAAGGTGGATTCAAAATTGATCTTAGGGTTTTTGACTGAAATCTCTGCAGTATCTCGATGTTGGAGTTACATGTAGACCCCCACAACTGGATCCCGTAAGTCCAGATGGGTTTTAGCGACACCTTGTACAAGATCAGTTTGTTTTCCATGGATAACTTGGATCTTCTTCCGATCAGCCAATCCATCTGCCTCACTCTTAGACCCAGCTGTTTTCTCTTTGTCCAGACATGTTTTTGCCAGGTCAGCCGTCTATCTAGGTGTAGTCCCAGGTACTTTGCACTGTCTGCCTGTGGTAAAGGACATCCTCCTAGTGTCACCGATGGACAAGCATCATGCCGCAATGTAAAGGTGACATGTGTCGACTTCGTTGCGTTCGCCGTTATGCGCCACTTCAGCATCCACCTCTGCACCTCATCCAGACTACCCTGCAGCCTCCGCGATGCAGCTGCCTGGTTTCTATCCGATGCCAGGATTGCGGTGTCGTCGGCGTAAGTCGCCACGGTGACTCCGGCCATCGAGGGAAGATCAGCTGTGTACAGGGCATACAGAACCGGCCCCAAAATGCTGCCCTGCGGAACCCCCGACCCCACGGGGTATAGGTCTGTGAGGTGCTGCTGGATCCTCACTTGGAAAGTTCTCTCTGATAAGAATGATTCCAGGAATTTGAAGAACTGGTGCGGAAGCCGTCTCTTGATTTTGAAGAGCAGACCATCGTGCCACACCCTGTCGAACGCCTGTGATACGTCGAGAAATGCCGCCGAGCAGCTCCTTCCCGCCTCAAAATCTCGATATATGTGATCTACCACTCTATGTACCTGCTCGACAGCAGAGTGCCCCCGTCGGAAGCCGAACTGATGGTCCGGGATGAGTCCACCACCAGCAATTAAAGGGCGCATCCGGGCCAAAAACAACCCCTCTAACACTTTTGACAGCACCGGTAGTAAACTTATTGGTCTGTAAGAAGCGGCCGCCTCCGGTGTCTTTCCAGGTTTCAGAATGAGGATAATCTGTGCCACCTTCCATTGGAATGGAAAGTGGCCCAGCCTGAGAGCAGCATTGAAGATGTATAGTATCAGTTTCAGGGCTTTGGTAGGCAGTTCTCTCAAGACCCCAGCGGAGATGAGGTCATACCCTGGAGATTTTCTCTGGTCGAGCTTGCGCATCGCGGTTTTGAGTTCATTTATTTTTATTGGTTTGATTGGGAGAAATTCTCGACCAGGCGACCTCAGAAATTGCTGGATTGCCGCTTCCTCATCCGCCGACTGTGTAGGGAAGGGCGCAAAAACTTCTCCAAGGTGTTCGGCAAACCTCTCCGCTTTTTCCGTGTCGCTCCGTGCCCAGGTTCCATCTCTCTTCCTTATTGGTGGGATCGTTTGAGTTGGTTGCTTCAGTTTTTTTGTGGCTTTCCATAGGCTGTAGTTGGAAGCTTCCGTTGGTGATAGCATCTCGAGGTAGTTTTTGATGCATTGGTCTTTATATTCCTGAAGCATGCCGCTCAACTTTTTGGTTGTATTATTGAGCTGAGTTTTAGACCTGGGATCTCGATTTCTTTGCCACTCTCGTCGGATTCTTCTTTTTATGGCTACCAATCTTCTGATGTTCTCGGGGTACTTGTCCGATGATGTTGAAGTTTCGGATTGTTCTGGTGTCGCGTTCCATGCTGCTCGCTGTATGGATCTTGTTAAGTATTCCACTGCCTCCTCCAGGTCCGCTGCCGTCCTCAAAGAAACGTCCAGCGAAATCTCCCGCTCCAGTTCGCCCCTGAATTGATGCCAGTCGGTTAAAGCGGCCCTAACGACGGGAAAACACGGGAGTTTGAGTAGTTTGACCAGTAACTGACAGTGACTTGAAACGTCAGGCAAGAAACAGAGGTTATCCAGTTTTCAAATCAAGACATGAAATGACGGACGCCGGTCGTTGAAGCGTCAACGCCGTCAAAATTGTCGAATTTGCCCTCAACGGTTGTGGCGCCCTCGGTGTGTAAAAGTGGCAGTGCAAGGCCTCATTACCTTCTCATTCTCTTGTAAACTTGGAATTCCGACTTATGAACTCGCCATTCCGACTTGTTAACAACTTGTTAACTTCTTATACTTTATTAGTGTTGTTATTTATTCTCAAATTTTATTTGCATATCACATAGGTACTTTATATCAAGTTATTTCAAGAATATTATTTAAGTTTCCCTCCAATTGTTCATGACTGTTGAGTCTTTATGAACAATAAACCACTTCCTCACTTACTCACTTGCTTTTATGAACTCAAAATTTTCACTTGTGAATTTGGAATTCCAGAAAAAAAAATCGACAGATCGCGACGTTCTAGCAAACGGGAAGTCCAAAAAGTGATTTTTTTGCGATTGCCATCTCATTTTTCTGTGAGCTCGAAATTCCGACTTGTGAACTCGGAATTCCAAGAAAGAAAAGAATTCGTCCCAGATCTTAACGATTAGGCCAGTCAAATAAGGAAAGCTGGAGAGAAAAAACTGTTGGAGTTTTGGAAATTTGACAGTAATGTCCGGTAAGGTGAACTGATAAACATACTAAAAGTCCCCAGCTCTACCTATTGAGCTCGAGCCGCCATCTTGGAAAAATGGTCCTTTGATCCAGTTTTCTGCTTATATTGCGCTAATCATCAGAGATATTCAATTAGGTTTCATTAAAAATCAAGGCTATAAAATTGTCTACAAAAATTGTTCCATACCGATTTTTCTCTCGTATCTACTGATATTAATTAAATTAAATTAACAAAAAAAAATAAAAAAAAGCGATTTTTTGCCTATGGCTAGAGATATTGTCTTCAAAATTTGTGAAGATGTTGGCAGTCTACATCAAAGCTAAATGTGACAGTTGATATAGAAAAAAAAAATTGCGAAAATATTTTTTATATA
Source organism: Anaspis maculata (assembly GCA_949128115.1). NCBI lineage: Eukaryota > Metazoa > Arthropoda > Insecta > Coleoptera > Scraptiidae > Anaspis > Anaspis maculata. Next base: position 84,869,698 of record OX421964.1, on the reverse strand, counting down.
ATTTTTTAAATTAAGCAAAAATTTGGTTTTCGAGTTTGACATTTCCAACGGGGCGGAGTAAAGGTTTCAATCGAACATCAATCAGTTTTGATATTTACATATTGTACGACAAGATTTCATCAATATTGTGCCTTCACGATCTTTTGGAATGCTCGATATGAATTACACTGAAAGAATAATCTCCAAGTCCAAAAAGCGTTGTCGATTGGTTCTGAAGGGAACATTTCGAAACGAAAGACATCAGCGAAGGATATACAGAAGGTCCAAAGGTTATTCAACTGTATATGACCCCCATATTGATGTGCCTTATCCAAAATAGTACAAAAGAATCAATCAAAATGTTAAAATCCACCCTGTATAACAAAAAGTAACGATACAAAATGGGAGTAGTGAAGCATACCTGGTGTCAAAAATACAGCCTTCACATTGCTGAAAAAAGAACAAAATTGATCGATTTATTTGAAAGTTATTAGTCCTCAAACTTGACTTTACAAATTTCAAACAGTGAAATATGGAAAAGTAGAGAGAAGTAACTGTCGGAGTTTCAGAAATTTGACAGAGATGTTCGCTAAGGTATACTGATAAACATACTAAAAGTCCCCGCCAGTACCTGTTGCGCTTGAGCCGCCATCTTGAAATAATGGTCCTTCGATCAAATTTATTACCATTTTTCCAAGATGGCGGCTCGAGCACAACAGGTAGTGGCGGGGACTTTTAGTATGTTTATTAGTATACCTTAGCGAACATCCCTGTCAAATTTCTGAAACTCCGACAGTTACTTCTCTCTATTTTTCCCTATTTTACTGGCTGAAATTTGTAAAGTCAAGTTTGAGGACTAATAACCTTCAAATAAATCGATCAATTTTGTTCTTTTTTTAGCAATGTAAAGGCTGTATTTTTGGCACCAGGTATGCTTTACTACTTCCATTTTGTATCGTTACTTTTTGTTATACAGGGTGGATTTTAACATTTTGATTGATTATTTTGTACTATTTTGGATAAGGCACATCAATATGGGGCTCATATACAGTTGAATAACCTTTGGACCTCCTGTATATCGTTTGCTGATGTCTTTAGTTTCGAAATGTTCCCTTCATAACCAATCGACAACACTTTTTGGACTTAGCTATTATTCTTTTAGTTTAATTCATATCGAGCATTCCAGAAGCTCGTGAAGGCACAATACTGATGAAATCTTGTCTTACAATATGTAAATATCAAAACTGATTTATGTTCGATTGAAACTTTCACTCCGCCCTGTTGGAAATGTCAAACTCGAAAATCAATATTTTGCTTAATTTGGAAAAAAATAAAAAAATATTCTCGCAATTTTTTTTGTATCTCAACTGTCACGTTTAGCTTTGATGTGGACTGCCAACATCTTCACAAATTTTGAAGACAATATCTTCAGCCATAGGCAAAAAATCGCTAAATTTTTGATTTTTTCTTTGTTAAGTTAATTTTATCAATATCAACATATACGAGAAAAAAATCGGTATGAAACAATTTTTGTGGGCGATTTCATAGCCTTGATTTTTTATGAAACCTAATTGAATATCTCTAATGATTAGCGGAATATGAGCAGAAAATTGGATCGAAGGACCATTTTTCCAAGATGGCGGCTCGAGCTCAATAGGTAGAGTTGGGGACTTTTAGTATGTTCAACAATACACCTTACCGGACATTACTGTCAAATTTCCAAAACTCCAACAGTTTTTTCCCTCAAACGGAAAAATTTGTTCTAATTTGACTGGCCTAGATTTAGAAAACGGGCAAACGAAAAGTCCAAAAAAACGATTTTTTCGCGAAAACCTTTTCTTTCCTTTGTGAACTTGGAATGGAACTCTGACTTGTAAACTAGAACTTCGCTTGTGATGTGGTGGTCAGTAACCACGTTTAACATAAACGAATAAAAAAAAACTCGAAATTCCGACTCGTAAACTCGGGAGTCCGAAAAAAATAATCTGACAGATTTCGACGTTCTAGCAAACGGGAAGTCCAAAAAAGTCCTTTTTTTCGATTACCTTCTAGTTTTTCTGTGAACTCGGAATTCCCACTTGTGAACTCGGAATTCCTACATCTAAACTCGGAATTCCGACTACTGAACTCGGAATTCCAAGAAAATTTTTTTCGACAGATCTAGACGTTTTAGCATACGGGGAGTCCAAAAAACGAATGAAATTTCTCTTATATTTTTTGCGATTACCTTCCCATGCTTTTGTGAACTCGGAATTTTGACTTGTGAAATCGGAATTTCGAAAAAAAAAAAAATACGGGGAGTCCAAGAAACGAATGAAATTTTTTTATTTAATTTTTGCTATTACCTTCTCATTCTTTTGTGAATTCGGAATTTTGACTTGTCAACTCGAAATTCAGACTTTGAACTCGGATCTCCAAGAAATTTTTTTCGACAGATCTGCGAGTTTTAGCAAAACTCGGAATTTTGACTTGTGAACTCGGGAATCAGACTTATGAACTCGGAATTCCGAAGAAAAAAAAAAAAAAAAAAAAAAAGTTCGACAGATATCGACGTTTTAGCAAAGGGAGGTCCAAAAAACGAATAAAATTTTGTATTTTTTCGCGATTACCTTCTCATTCTTTTGTAAACTGGGAATTTCGACTTATGAGCTTGGAATTTCGACTTGTGAACTCAAAATTTCGAATTCCTGAAAAAAATAGACAAATCTCGTCGTGTTAGTTAACGGGGAGTCCAAAAAACGAATAAAATCTTCTTATTATTTCTTTCGCGATTACCATCCCATTCTCTTGTGAACTTGGAATTCCGACTTGTTATTTTGACAATTTTATTAATGGGCGACTTTAATGTTCCTGATCTTTTTGCACGCAGTGGCCCAGCCGGAGTGTTAGCTGACTTTCTCACTTTCATGGATTTTAAGCAGTGCAATGACGTTCTCAATAACAATAATAGACTGCTGGACTTGGTTCTTTCTAATTTCGACTGTGTGATTGAGCGAGAAGATCTGCCTTTGGTGCCCGTTGACGCGCACCATCCTGCACTTTCCCTTTCTTTTTCTATGCGGACCGAACCTACTTGTTTTCGTAGTGATTCCTCTCGATTCAGTTACAATTTCCGTAAGGCCAATTTTCACGGTCTTTATGATGGGATCCGGGCGGTTGATTGGTCTTTTATTTCTGAGTTCTCGGACGTGAATGTGGCCTGCACTGAATTCTACAATCTTTTATATAACATTATCGATCTATACGTTCCTAAGGTGAGGTCCCGCAAGAGAGTATATCCCACGTGGTACACTGCAGAAATTATCAATGACGTGAAGCGTAAGTATAGGCTTTTCAGCAGGTTGAAAAAGTCCGGAACAACAAGTCTAAAATTGCAGTATAAAAATGCTCGCAAAAACTTAAGACGTAAGATTTCGACAGCCTATAAAGATTACGTGGGCTCTTTACAGACGAGGATAAAGGAGGATCCTGGTGAATTTTTCAGGTTCGTGGGGAGTAAGAGGAGTAACTCTAGGCTGCCCAATGAGTTTTCAGTTCGTGGTAGACGTCTGTCCGAGCCGCAGGAGATTGTGGATGCCTTCGCTGATTCCTTTGCCGAATCATTTGTCGCGTCTACGCCATTTCAGCGTCAACCTTCTGTGTCGGGCCGTTTTTTATCACTGAATTCTTTCACTCATGATAGTGTGCGAAAAGCACTGAAACGGCTTAAGTCTGGAAGGACGGCTGGACCTGATGGAATCCCTGCCTTCCTTGTCAAGGACTGCGCCTGTGTTCTGGCCGAGCCCCTCGCAGCTCTGTTTAATTTGTCTTTGAGGAGCTCCACTTTTCCTGACGCGTGGAAAAGGAGTCGTGTTACTCCGGTCCATAAAAAGGGTGACAAACATCTTATTGAGAATTATAGACCAATATGTCTTCTATCTAATTTTGCCAAAGTTTTTGAGTTGGCAATACACAGCAGCCTTATGGTCGATATTGGCCATACTATCTCTGATAAACAGCATGGTTTCTTCCCGGGAAGGAGTACAATTACTAACTTGGCATGTTTCACCCAGTACCTTTGCTCTTCCATGGATAGTCGCTTACAGGTCGACGTAATTTTCACTGACTTTTCCAAGGCCTTCGATCGCATGGACCATGGCATTCTCCTCGAGAAGCTATATGCATGTGGCGTTGATGAGGGGTGGCTCTCTCTTCTCACTTCGTACTTGACCAGCCGGAGCCAGTATGTTGAGATTGACGGCCGCCGCTCATCAGACTTTTCGCCAACCAGCGGTGCACCTCAAGGTGCAAACCTTGCGCCGCTGATGTTTGACATATTCATCAATGACATAGTGGATCGGGTGGATGGCAGGATACTGATGTACGCCGATGACGTGAAATTGTTCAGGAGGGTCCGTACTGGGGAGGACTGTGATCTGCTGCAGAAGGACTTGAATGGCGTTTCTGAGTGGTGCCGGGACAACGGACTTCATTTGAACGTCGACAAATGTAAGGTGATGTCCTTTACCAGAAATACCTCGCGTCTTGTGAGCTACGAGTATGTCCTAGATGGTGTTCCGCTGGGGTCCTGCAGCACTTTTCGGGATCTTGGCGTCCTGTTTGACACAGAGTTATCATTTGCACCTCACATCGATCAGGTCTGCAAGTCGGCTCTCAGGATGCTGGGATTTATCGTTAGGAATGGCGGATCTATCGCAAATATCGACTGCCTCAAGTCTCTCTATTTTACCTTCGTTCGGTCGAGGCTAGAATATGCGAGTCTGGTGTGGGCGCCCATCTACAGGAGACAGAGCCTTCAGCTCCAGCGTGTCGAAAGAAAATTTTTGAAATATCTCTATTTCAGACAGCATGGTGTTTTCCCGGACCGAGGCTTTGACTGTGACCTTCTCTTGGGTGAGTTTCGTATGGATTCTCTTGAGTCTCGGAGGTGTCGTGCGTCTCTTGTCTTTCTTTATAAACTCTTTAGCGGAACTGCGGACTGCAGTGAGCTCCTGGGGGAATTTTCCATATTGGTACCGCGATTGAGTACTAGAGGCTGCGGATTTTTCAGGCTCCCTGCTGCCGCCACGAATGCGATCATCAGATCTCCGATTTATGCTATGTCCAGATCCTTCAACGACGTCTGTCACAAGACAGACTTAAGCTCCCCCTCGTTAAGCGTTTTTATGCGAGCCCTCCAGGTTGCCTAGATCTGTCTCAGGACAGTGGGCTTTTCCCTTGTCTTTATTCTTGTGCTGTATTTTATTTTTATTTGTGTGCATTGTTTGTCGCATCACTCATTATGATATGCTAGTATTGCTACTATTTATTTTAATCATTTTTCTTGTCCTTTTTATGACTTCTTTTTTGTTGTTGGACAATAAAGCCTATTAATTAATTAATTTGACATGTGAAAAACGCCATCTAGTGGTAGCTTTTCACTTGAATTATTTGACAATCTTCAAAGGCGAACGTCAACGTCAATGGGTTGCCGAACGTCACTCCACGACCTCTAAATACTGTCCTTTTACTTTTTTTTCAAGTCCATTGTGGTACAAATGACTGACACCTTTGCATTGACGGTGAATGCAAGGGTGTGTGCCATTTGCACCATTCAATTTCAAACAGAATTGCGCACTAGGTATTTCTAGGTATGTGAACATCAGCGTTGCCAACTGTTCAAAATTACCCACCGAATTTGAATCATGAAACAAAAATGTTACGAGCGGCAATTCTGGATAGCACGCGATCTTTCTAGACTCTTCCCGTTAGATCGCAGTGTACAAGTGTATACAAGAGCGTTCTGGTGTGTTCCAGAGCGCGCGTAGGCTTTTTCCCGTACAACTGTAGGCAGACTTCAGCAGTGGGTCAAGCTACATCTGTCCATTTTGGCGGAGGTGCCACATACCAGAACACACGGAGAGCACACGAAAGGTATGTGATTATTCGGGAGTCGTCTACAAATCATATGCCGGGTCACTATAGAAATTGCTGGAGGATGATGGGAATTCGTTCGGGAACACAAATCACTGATCCTTGCTTTGAGAGGTCCAGCGTTGGAGCTGATAGAGATGCTTCCGGAGAGTGAGCAGAAGGACCTCCAGAAGCTTCTCGAAGTTCTGGAACTCCGCTATGGGGATCATCGCGGACGGTTGATTCATCAAGCTAATTTTTCGGCAAGAACGCAGAGAAGCGGAGAAAGCCTACAGGAATTTGAAGCTGATGTCCAGAGGCTGACTCTTCTAGCTTACCCAATGTACCCAACGCACCTCTTGGCAGACATCAAATGACGAGTCAAAAGAGATACCTTTGTCTATGGAATACGAGACCAAGACGTGCGTGAGATGGTGATGATCAAAAACCCAGTCGACATCAGCGACGCACTGACTCAGGCGATCTGCATTAAGGTATCCAAAGATGTGTGCAGTCGTCAAGTCAAGGCGGTGGACGTTGAGGAATCTGTAGTTTCACATACTGCCGAGAAATTGATCAAGGAAATGTATGGGGAAATCCTCAACGCTTTGTCTCTGAACAAATCCCAAGACGAGCCAAGAGCTGGAGGAAGGCCGCGTTGCTTCAGCTGTGGAAGATCGGGACATCTTCGTCGGGAATGCAGGCAATGATCGAGTTCAGCAGACCGTTCCATAGCGGAACGGAGAACTGCTGATCGAGAAGGTCACCAACCGAGAGAAAGTAGTCGTAGAAGAGGAAGACCACGTTGCTTTGAATGTGGAAGGGGCGGACATCTGCAACGCGACTGCAAGCGACGATACGCTTCAGCAGACTGTTTTATGCTGGACCGGGGAGCTGCTGATCGAGGAAGTCAACTTCCTCCGAATGAAGACGCGCTACGATTTGAAGGCTAACTCCACGGGATTCCAAACAGGTGACCTGGTCTGGTTGTATAATCCTCAACGCAAGAAAGGAAGGTCTCCGAAGTTGCATCCATCGTGGGAAGGACCGTACGACTACCTTGAGGTAGTCAAGAGGATTAATAACGTCGTGTACAGAATCCAGCCAGCCCCGAGAGCCAAGATGAAAGTTGTCCACCTTGATCGCTTTGCACGTTACTCGGGAAGTAAGGATGAGCCTATTCGGGACAAACTGAGGTGAGCAGTGTTACAAGTGGCGATTCTGGAGAACACGCGATCTTTCTAGACTCTTCCCATTAGGTCGCAGTGTACAAGTGCGGAGCTCTGGTGCATTCCAGAACATGCGTATAGACAATACAAATAGAGAAGACCATATGTTTATCACCACCGTCGTCACGGATATTGGGGCATCAAAAATTAGCCAACCTTTTTTTGAATGATGGACTCGCCTGGTTCCTACGCAACCGTAAAAATTCGAGACGACATTATGATCTTTTCTATTTGTATTGTCTATATAGGCTTTGGCCCGTGGAACTGAATGGAGACTTCAACAGTGGGCTGAGATACATCTATCCATTTTGGCGGAGGTGCTGGTGACCATGGATCGCCCACAGATTCAGTATTGAATTGAAAGTAATAGCGAGCGGATAGTAAGCAAATAGCCTCAGCGATATTCCCGAGCGTAAATAATTCTTGGCGTGTATTTATTGTAGAACAGAGTAATGAACAGTGTGTGTTCTAAAACGATCGTCTCAATTAGGTATGAACGAACCCGTATGCAAAATACGTAACAGTAGTTGAATTTGAAACAGAATATAGAGCACTACGTATTTTCGGTACGTCGCATCAGCATTGCCAACTGTTCAAAACCACCCACCAAATTTGAATCATGAAATAATAATGTTCGTAGGACAAACTCAACACACCTCAGCAAAAGTTGTCTTGGAGTACCTGAACAGTTCGTGTGATTTTGTCTTCGGGAAGCACCAATAACGCGGCTATAACGCGAAGTTTTCGAATGAAAGTTTTTTCTTGGGAAGTGGCGTTTCAATGCTTTGCTACAAAAACGAAACACATTTGCATATCCCAATCGGACCAAACTGTTCGATAACACGCCACTTGGAAGCTGGTTTAGCACCTGTTAAGTGGGTGCTTTATAGGAGCATCGATGCTGCGTTTGTTTGTTGATTTTGGAACTGCACTTGATGGGGTCTTTAACAACGCTCATAATGAGCGTGTTTAAGCCAGATGGCCGGATTCTAGTGGCATTTATTGGCAGCCGGCGGTGGTTGTCCGTACAGAGCCAGAGAGCTCTGGACCAGTGTAGTGCTCTGGTGCTTTGACGGTAATTGCAGGAACGTACCCAAATGTTTACGCTAACGCCCTCGGAGATACCGCAACATCGGGGGGCTGTCGGGTTAATCCATCCCATTAGTTTCATCTTTATACCGCGTACCACCACCACCACCACCGACATCCTTTGACACACTCTGCGGCGGGTGGTTGGCATCGCCGCAGCACCGCATACCACCCTCATGAACGCCATCATGTGTGCGAACGTATATCTGCAATAAAAGAACGCAAACTTGGCTAGAGAGGCCTTTGTGCCTTTGCGCTTTATTTTCGACGTGTGCACAAGAGGTGTTTGGTTGGGCGCTTCTAGAAGAAAACACCATAAATTTTCAATGTTCGCACACACGTATCACCACACCGCCGTATAATACTTAGTAGCATGGTGTAGTAGAGGTCGTACACAAGGGGGAAATTATACGGATTTTATTGTGCGGGTCGAGAATTCGAGAGATCATCCACAAAGACCGGCTGGAAAAATTTCACATCAGCACAGTCCAGTCCAGGTTTTAATAGAACAAATTTCGCAGTCGCTGAAGCACCGGAATCGGAATCGAAGCATTTTGGCCATTCGTCACACAAAAGTCAGCTAAACCAAAAAATATGACACGTCGAAATTTCGTGAAAATTTCATAGCAAAGAGCACACTATGAAGGCGTCGTAGTGCAACGTAACCCAGGCCTCCTAGCCTAGGCCCAATGGAGAGCAAAGAATGATAGGGTGCATTTCAAGGGCGCTAATGCTGACAGAAAAAAAAACTCCAGAATACAGAGGTTTTATCAATCTACAATGGCGTTAACAAATTCCAACATTATTCAATTGACCGAGAATTTACCATCCAAACAGATCACAGCGCATCAATACATATTGTATTTGGAGAAGAGCGAGGAATCCCACAGATGCACGCAAGTAGAATTCAGAGATGAGCTTTGTTTTTATCCGGATTCAATTACAAAATCTGATTTATTAGAGGAAGGAACAACGTCATAGCGGATGCATTCTCGAGGGTTCCAGCCAAGATAAAATATATTTCACCCGAGATTGAAGACAAGCGTGGCAACTTTGTGAATTTTGCTAGTTCTCTTGGCCGTTGGATAGAAATGAAATTGCGAAAGAAACGGAAAAGGACACCACTCTCATGAAGGTTGACGATGGAAGACCAGCATCAACTATAGTATCTCGATACCTTATCTCTTACACAAATACAATTCACAGAACAGCGAAAGAAACACCAGCAAAGAGGATGTTAGGTGGAGAGATACGCACAACTCTGAGTTTGGTAATAGAAAGAGGTAGTGCGGCGGTTAGTGGACGATTTTGAGACCTACCTTGCATTTTATTCTAGAGCATTCAAACTTGGTAGAGTTGTAGTACATACTCCCAGCTTGTTTTTGAGAAGTGGAAACAAGGTTGCAAACTTGGGAGAGCAGCAGTATAGCGAGTTGTCTACCTAACAGGGGTAGATTTCAAAACCTCAACAAATCGTTCGTTTCGGTGACTTTCAAGGGCCGGGATCGGTTCTTCACTTGACATTTACTAGTTACGGGCATATATCGACCTTGGTGATGAGTTGTGGCAGCGAGTTGCCTATCTTTCAGGGGCACAAACAGAAATCAGCGGAATCACAGTTAGTCCGGACGTTACGGGGCTACAACCTTGCAAAGAATGATCAAGCGATGAGACTTGTCACAAAATGTTCATTAGGCCCCTGAGCAACTTTTAAGAGGTGATGTGACGGTGAGTCTCCTTGCAGACGTCGTATACAGGATGTTCAATAATTCAAAAATTCCAACTCCTGAACCAAAAAGTTGGAGTCATGAAAGTCACAACATAAATTCACAATTTGATGTTTGTAAGGATAAAATGAACCGCGTCTCCATATCTTTAGCCGTTTCTGAGAAATCCTGAAATTAGTGGTCAGTTTCATGGGAGTTTACATTTTTCCACAAATCAGTAAATTCCGAGGTGATTTCCTAAGATATTTCAGTGAAATTCGGTAGTCCTTTAAAGAGTAAAGTCAAGAATGAAATGCCGTTTGTTGCTATTGTCCTTGTCCACTATTTTCGAAAATATGACAGTCAACTCTTTTTCTTCTCATGGCCGCCATCTTGAAGTCACCCATTATTGAATAAGTGAGGAATTGATCTGTACTAATGATAATGGTCATAGGCAATAATCTTAGTGCAAAAATTACCATTCCAAGTGAGTAAATTTTTTTCAATTGACTATGATCCCGGCTATTTGAAAGTATGAAATTTTATAGTGAACTACCCATTTTTTCAGAATATTTTTAAGCTATTTGAGGAAAGACTGAACTTGAATCAAAATGGTTTTGTATCCCACTTCAAAGAAGATAGAGGATAATTTTAAACACCCTCCCTCATCTATCCAATGGTCATTCTGACCATGGTGAGCACCAAAGCTCTGTGAAACTCGTGAAAATGTGTCCAATGGTTCTACAGCTCTTTTTGGTCAATTAAAAACAAGTTGCTCACTGGGTACAGTTATTTTTGCATCTGTATTATTCCTTAAGACCATGATTTGGATTGCCAATTGATTTTCCAGTTATTCAATAATGGGTGGATTCAAGATGGCGGCCATAAGGAGGAAAACAGTTGACTGTCGTATTTTCGGATATAGCAGGCAAGGACGGTTGCAGCACATGGAATTCTCTTTCTGACTTTACTCTCTATGGTTCTACCGAATTTCATCCGAATATCTTGAAAAATAACTGAGTTATTGAAAATGGTGATGGAAACACTATGATTCCGGTATTATTTGTTTGTGCCTCTAGAAGGTAGACAAGCCGCTTTCACGACCTATCGCCAAGGTTGACATATGCCTTAAACTAGTAAAAGCCAAGTGGGGGACCGATCCTCGTCCATAGAAGTAAAGACCGAAAGACCGGTAGAAAATCCTCGAGAGAATCCGAAGATGGCAGAATCTTCAAGGTGGTAGATTTGGTGATGGCGAGAGACTACACAGCAGTCAACAAGAAGAAGTGGATAGAAGCCGAGATTACGTCAAGATTAGGAAACTCCGATTATCTTTGCGGGACAAAAAAATGGTAACATCAAAAGGCATTGTAAACCAGCTTGTCGAGAGAACGGAGCTCAGTGACGGGCGGACAGAGTACACCCAGGGGCCGGAGCAGAAGGTGAAAATCGCACAGTATTCTTTTGACGCGGATAAAGTCAGTAATTTTGGTGGGAATGCTGATGTGTTGGACGTGACTTCTCGGCGATGGCATATTGCTAACGAAATTGATTTAGACATGACACGACGGTACCGGCGCGGTAATGAGAAGATTGCGGTCCCGGGAGGCACACAAGATGAAGAAACCTTGACAGTTCCTCCACCGAATTCACAGGAAACAAAAAGACAACGCAAAGCAAAGACCGAGAAGAATGGCAGCCAATCAAAGACTCAAGTGTGGCACAACACCTTGTGTAGGTATGTATAAGAAGTTAGTGATAAGGTTTCTACCATATTTTATAACATGTAAAAAGTTGTCACTTTACCACCGACTCTTGAGTATAAACGACGTAGGTACATTAAAAGAGCTCGCTTAATTAATTGGGTGTACAGCACTCAGCATCCAGCAGGAAGTGTGGTGGCCTCCATCTTGGCCATGGAACAGCTTTTTTTTCTCGGCTTCCCAATATGCCACCCGAAGACGTTCGACTGGGCGTCATCCGCCTCAAACTTGATGCCGTATCTTCAGTATGGAAGATGCTACAGATAGTCAAGAGGTCCTTTCAGTACAAGACATATTTCTACAAGAATCAATCGCAATCAATCGTATGCAATCAATCGTCGACAGTATTCGAATGCTAGGAGTTTTGCCGTTTTTGCAGCCTTCAGACGACAGCTGGTGCAAAAGAAGAAGGAAGGAACTTGAATCTTGGATTGAATTACATCGGACTCTGTTGGGTGGACTTGAAAGCTCCAAACTGAATTTTAATGCTCTTGTGAAGAATGACCGGGAATATCATAGTTGGGCACAGGGTTGGATGCCTGATGTTGCGTCACGCAGGCAGTAATTTGTAGCTCTTGCACAGTTTTGTATATTTTAATGTCACGAAGTTGTATGCGCCTGGAGTACTGGACCACCAACATTACAAACTAACTGCTCACCACACTGAGATGAAAGTGTCACTATTAGCCTAAGCAAAACAGGTTTAAACTCGGAATAAATCAAGGAAAATCTGGAAATTTGAGGATTCCTTCAGAGTTTGATGGGGAACAACATACTTAAAGTCCCCATCTGTCCGAAGCTTGGCATTTTTTCTGTGGGAGGTCGAAGGTACCAGAAGTTATCATTTTTGAAATCGTTGCTTTCTTCATACCTTTTTCATTGGACCTTATATTTCCAAGGTCGAGGAATACAATGCAATTGACCTTTCCAAAAATAAAGGATAGAGAATGGTTTTGACAGTTGTCCCAACCTACGCAAAACATTTCACGCATTGCGCACATTTCGCGGTTGCATGATGTCATGCTAATGTCAGATTCCAGACGTCGTGAGCAGGTCCTCAAAATCTCTGTTTGTTTTGGTCAAAAAAACGATGAAAAAATAACCAGTGAAGTGCACACTGGAAGAAAATCCTGCCAGATGGAGAAACAAAGTATCAGAAGAAGTCATAGTGAAAGCGAAGACGGGTGGAAATACTAATGCGTATTCATTCCGGCAAAGCTGTATCTTGACAACTTACTGTTTATCTATCTGTAGAATTAGTAGCTGCAAAGAATTCACCACTTCATTATCGCAGTTGAAGGACTTTTAGTGCCCTGATTTATGACAAGTGCTAAGCGGAAAAGACAAATTTGATGGATACTGGTCCATCAAAACTTCAGCAGATCTCAATTTTGAATGATGCCACCAGAAATACTGTGCGTCACTCTTACAGTTCCAGGGGTAGAAAGTTCGACGAGTGGTTCCGTAGGAAGAAGAAGCCAGATGAAAGTTTGAACAGCCCTGGGGTTCTCTTGCACAAAATGGGTCGTGTCTTACCTAGTTAAATTTTGTTTTTCAAACTCTCAAGCCCCATCGTGTATTTCGTAAAATTGTACATGGAAACAAGAGGCTTCTTCAGATTATTTTCGCACAAGGTAACACAGCAATAAATAACCACTTTGGCAAGTCTGTCCTTTCTACGCTCGGTGCTTGCCTATGCCTCTGACACTTCCACTATGAGATGACTGTATACTGACAGTTGTCCCAATGTACGCAAAATCATGACGTCATAATAGAAAAGGACAAGCGGGAATTTGGAAAGGTCTATTAGTTCTCAGAAAGTGTGATGCACCAGTGGCGTACCTCCCAGACGACTGCGAAGGGGCCAAGGTGCAATTTTTCACAAAGTCGTATGGTAAACCGTGACTAACACCTTTTTTGACATGTTTGGTATCATTTCTAACTAAATCGCATTCTCTGATTCCAAAAATAGGTATGAAATCTTGATAGATACGTGTCTAAGCCGGTTATTTTTTAAAAACGTGATTTTTTCTATTTCAATTTGATGTTTTGTAGCTCTAGTTCTAACAGTGTCCAATGTATTCCTCACTAGGATTTTGATTCAGACAGTTGGTTTGGGCTATTTCATGCACAAATATCATTTCCTGATTTCTTTTCCCGTTTAAGAAGAAAAATGATGTCATGACTAAAATAAGTAGAATACGGCTCCAATCTTAGTTTTTTCCATTTTGCTTGGTAGAGAAAACTATTTTCATGCTTTGAAATGAATAAAGTATCAAATAAAAGTTACATTCTGATCGTAGCCTGATTTTTCCTGTGAAATAGCACGTTTCGTCTAATCTAGCTTTGACATGATACATCTCAAGAAACAAGAAAATAAGATCACTCCGTGACTTTTAGAAAACAGGAAAAAAATCAAAAAATGATATGTGTGTGTGAAAAAGCCCAAACCAACTGTCTAAATCAAAATCATAGTCGGATATACATTGGACACTGATGGAACTAGAGCTACAAATACGAACGCTACAAAACATCAAATTTGAGGGTAAAAAAAGATGTTTTTTTCTGATAAAACCGGCCTAAACATGTCTCTATCAGAATTTTACACCTACTTGTGGAATCAGAATGTGCGATTTGATTAGAAATGATACCAAACCTGTCAAGAAAAGTGTTAGTCACGGTTTACCATATACGACTTTATGAATAATCGCACCTCGGCCCCTTCGCAGCCGTCTGGTACGCCACTGGTGCATTAAACTTTCTAGGAACTACTGCATTGGCTTTCTCGACCTTGAAAATATCAGGTCCAATGAAAAAATCACCAAAAAACCACCAACTTTGAAAATGGTAACTTCTTGTACCTTCGACTTCCCACAGAAAAAAATGCCAAGCCTCGGACAGATGAGGACTTAAGGAATGTTGTTCCCCATCTTTGGAGATCTTTTCAAATTCTCAGATTTTTGTTAATTTATTCCGGGTTTCATCGAAATTTTGCATTTCTTTCCTGGGCTAGTTGCCATTGTAGGCCTTATGTTGACTACGCGTGCTGAAAAGCGCGAGCATTGGGAGGAAACTGCGAAATCTGATGAGTCAAATGCAGAACTGCCGGTTAAATCTGAATGTCGTCAAGAATTTGACAACTCACCAAGCCCTAGCACTTTGGCAAGCAGTGATGCAGAGATATATGACAAAAAGCATTCGAGAACTGGAGGGGGTTGGCTTGTCAAAAATTGGCGAAACGTAAAAGGCAGGCTTATTACGGCCAGTCATGTTCAAAAGTTTTATTTGCAAAGGAAGGACGGAAAATGAAGATTGGCCTTCTCAGAAATGGAAGTCTTTAGAAGGAAATCTATATGGTTGACGGGATTAACATTATGCTGAAAAATACTTGTCTGTTTGATTCCTCAACTAAACGTATGCCAACACTGTCCTGTGTTTCCAGCTGTAGTCTTTTTAGCACGGAACAGACACAGGATCCTTTGCAACGTCATTTTACAGAATTTGTTGAAAAATTTATAGAGCCTGGACCAAGCAAAGTACACGAAGACCGAGCAAAAATCATGAATTCATGTGGATTGGCGTTGAAGCATTCGTCTGTTGCTGGCAAAGGGATCATTGATGAAATATCGTAATAAAAATATCCTTTCTACAGTAAGTTGAAAGATTCACAAAGACAATCGAACGGAGGTGCTTCCAATGCAAAAACGAGAAGGCAAAAACTTCATATCATATCGATTTGGATTTTGACGCTCGCCTGGATGTCAAACATGCCGGAACTGAAGTTTTGGAAAAAACCATCTTGAGTCACCTGCTGAGAATCGAGAAAAAATCCTGCAGAAACTGTGGATGTGATATGGACACCACGTCCAAATTTGAAGAGATCCTCATCATAGACACGAGAGAATGCGAAGCTTCCACCCTTTGCCAGATACCATTTTTTGTTTTGAATTTCAAAAAAGGTTGACATTACACCCTAAGGTCTCTCGTACATTTCACGGAGCCAGCTGCGCGCTCTGCCATGGGCATTGTGCCATGGGGCACTATGTATCGTACTGCCGAAGGTTGGACTCCATGTGGCAGTATTTTGACGATATCTTGTCCGACTATACACCAGCAAATTCATTGATTCTGGTCAAACCCCATGTAATTCTCTATAAATACATAGTACCCAAGAGGACTTTTTTATATTGTGATCTACAGGGGGTGTCCCAGCTAAAACAATCCAGCGCGATTTCGCCAGAAAATATCAAGGCAACAAAAAAAAAACTCAAATTGGGGGGAAGCCCGACCTTTTGGCTTTCTTTTAAGGGGGCGCGATGCTTGTAGGTGCTCTGGTTTCCAAGAAAATGCTATTTTAATCGGGCGAGTCACAAGAATTCTCAAATTCATGATCGACAAAACAAAATAAAGTGCTCAACAATGGAAGTGTTACAAAGCAAAAATTTACCTAAATTCGAACCGCTGTAACTTTTGATTGCCACAAACCATTTTGATTCGGTCTCAACTGCTGGATTGCCCAATCCATTGGCTATATTTCTTGTTGATACGAAATTCATGAGCCTTCCGTGAAATTTCTACAGGGTGGTGAACAAACTAGTGCAAAATGGGTGAAAGTTCAACATACCCCCGTTTGAAGACGAATTAAGAATAGTGAGAAGAATGGCAGACCAAGGCTCGAGGTTCGCCAAATCGCCAACGTCCTGCAGACCACACGCATGACCATATATGTAGGTATCGAGCCCTTTGTCGACACCAGGCCGGCAATATCAATTATGGACGAAGGGGAGGAAGTGAGCGCGGGATCACGGCAGCTCAAAATCGCATTTTAAACAGAGCAATTCGGCGAAACCGCACGTCCACCGCCAGCCAGGTGAACAATGTTCTGCGGAATTTGACCGGAGTTCAAATTTCCAGTCAGACTGTGAGAAGACGGCTCCATGAATCTGGACTTCGAGCAAGAAGAAGAACTGCATGCCCTCTTCTGAAGCCCCACCATCGAGCTACTCGACTGCGATGGGCTCAAGACCACCAAAACTGGGAAATAGCAGAGTGGAATAGGTGCTTGTTCTCGGACGAAAGTAAATTCAATTTGTTTAGATCGGATGGACGTGTTCTTGTATGGCGAGGGAGAAATGAAAGATTTCTGGAAGAGCACATGGAGGCAAGGATGGCTTTTGGAGGAGGAGGTGTGACTGTTTGGGGTGGAATAAGCATGACTGGAAGGATTGAATTGGTGACACTGAGAAGAGAGAGCATGAATGGTGAACGATACAGGGATTTGTGTATCAGATATATTGTGGTGCCTCATGCTCAGAATGTCGGTGATGATTTCATATTTGCTGACGACAATGCTCGCCCTCATCGCCCTCGAATCGTCACCGATTTATTGAAGCACCACAATATCGAGAGAATGGATTGGCCACTCTTGTCTCCAGATATGAATCCAATTGAACATGTCTGGAGTAGAATTAAAATGAAATTGAAGGAAAAGGAAGGGCGATTGGAGAATTTGAACGATTTGATGAATGCTGTTCAATCGCAGTTTGGTGAAGAGCATGCCGAGGAGAGTCTTGGCTGTAGTACAAGCGAGAGGAGGGCCGACAAAAATTAAGCCTGATTTTGTCTTCTTTTTCTTGTGATTATTTATTTTTTGAAGCAACAGAATTATTCTTCATAACAATCAGAATTGTAATAAGATGTTCGAAAGTTATCATATCAGAATTGTTCGGGAATCCATCATGATCGCACGCCTACTGGTTGATAAATTAATAATATTGATTGATAATAATATAATGTTCATTGCTTTTAAAACGTACAGTTTTTTAGCAAGGGTTTGGTATCAAAACATAAAAGTAATTCTTAAGTATTAAATAAATTTTGAACTAAATTAGTACAAATTAAATTAGTATGACTCAGCCAGTCAACCTGGCCGTGCTAAAAAGATTTATACATGTAACAAATTTCAGTTCAATTGGATGCATTATTCAAAAGTTATCATTAAAGATTACAGACAAACAGACAGAGAGACAGGCAGACCGTTTTTATTGACGGAATCGCATTTAGCGGACCAACATTTCAAGAAATGATACCAAACATGCCTATGTTCTGAATTTGAGGGCAATTCGAAAAAAAAAATCCAAAATGGCGGTACGTAGTCAATCCAATTCTATGGACGTAATCGCGTGTTAACTGAGGAAAGTGACGTCATCTCGATGTGAAAAGTTCTGATGTTTTTGCGTTGCTACAGAAGTGAAATACAGCATACAGCATTCAGAATAAAAAAATCACATTTTGGCTATTTCAATCGGAATCCCGATAATTCAAAAACCGTTTTGAGGAAACACATCATTCTTCTTCTTGAGTCCAGTATTGACACCCCCAGAAAAAAAATTACGGAAACGGGGGTATGTTGAACTTTCATCCATTTTGCACTAGTCTGTTCACCACCCTGTAGAAATTTCACGGAAAGCTCTATGAATTTCATATCAACAAGAAATATAGCCAATAGATTGGGCAATCCAGCAATTGAAAACGAATCAAAATCGTTTGTGGCAATCAAAAGTTACAGCGGTTCGAATTTAGGTGAATTTTTGATTGTAACACTTTCATTGTTGAGCACTTTACTTCAGATGAAAAAAAATCCTCTTTCTCTAGGCTTTCCATTGATGTGTCGCCGATGTCTGTACCTGGCGGCCCAGTAAGCCAGATATTCTGCCTCACAGTCCAGCAAACACAATAATCAGAATCATGACGTCACCGATCACACACTTGTTGACTTTAACTCTAGTCGTTACTAGTACTTTTTCACTCAGGTACCATACCTGGATTCACCATAGCAATGAATGCTACTGGCTGATGTTAAAATCAACAAGTGTGTGATCAGTGACGTCGTCATGAATTCCGACCATTGTGTTTGCTGGGCTGTAAGGCAGAATACCTATCTGGCTTACTGGGCCAAGTACAGACATCGGCGACACATCAATGGAAGGCCCAGAGAAAGAGGATTTTTCTTCTTCTCAAGTATTTTGTTTTGTCGGTCATGAATTCTCGACTTCTTGTGACCCGCCCGATTGAAACTGCATTTTTTTGGAAACTAGAGCACCTGCAAGCATCGGTGCCCTCTCAAAAGAAAGCTAAAGGGTCGGGCTTCCCCCAATCGAGACATTTTTTTGTGCTGTCTTGATATTTTCAGAGAAAATCGCGCAGGGTTGTTTTAGCTGGTACACCCTGTATGTAGTACGTACCTGTACCTATCTATCATAATATATTCAACAATGATGACTATAATTATTGTTCACCTAATTTGGTCTTTTTTGCCATTGTCAGTCTAGTTCAAGTGCAATATACTACTATCTTGTCATTTTGTCTCAGTAGCACTTCGCTCTTCTCACATGGTATCATAATATCACAGACATTTATATTTATGACTAATAATAATTATGAGTGAGGGCTTACTGAAAGTGGCAAAGTAGTGTTACGAACTGGCGTTGGGTACTTCAATAATTAAAAGAGGGACGTTTAAACACACTATTTATTACTGCGTACTACTAAATACACACGTTCAAAAAAACTACCGTACTTAGATGTCACTTTGCTTAACTTCGCCAACGTGATCTCATTCGCTAAGAATTAAAAAACTACTCGCTCTGGCCGGTGCTGTGTGTATACTGTATATACTGCTGTATACTCGTGTGCTGTATTCGAGAATATTCCACGAGTTTTCAGGCAAAATTTCTCTCCCTCCAGAGAAATCCACCAGGTTCGCGTATGTTCCAGCACGCTCTCGAAGGACGATATTGCCGCCAATAGGGTGATAACATTTAGGGGGCGCTTCTGCATGAGTTGAAAAATACTGTCATTAGAACTGTCAATGACTTGCGTCGAAACTCTGTCACTCTCATCGTTGTAACCTAACCTGAATAAATAACCTCACGAAGTCTTGACCACGACCCACGACCGTCTGGTGTATGTGACCACGACCATCGAAAATGCCGCGAAATTGTTAAGGGGGGACGGGGGATAAATTTGGACCAATTTTTTTGTCCGTGACTTTTTCTGAATTTTGATATGAAAATCGGAAAAATCAGAGTTTTTTTAGAGAAAAAAGATACTCTTGTACCATTTCGATTCGAAGCACCGTTTTCGAAACCCCAAATACAGATATCTGAGCAATAACACCAACCTGTGTTGTATTGAACTAGAAACAGGAAGAAACGTTCAAACAAAGGTGGATTGGAAAATGCATCTCAAGGGACGATTCCTGACGATCGACGCTAATGTCAGGAATTGGCTTGATGACCGTTTCCCTGGCAGTTGGATAAGAAGAGGTGGTCCCATACCGTGGCCATCCCGATCACCCGATCTAAATCCTTTAGATTTTTACTTTTTGGGACGAATAAAAGATATTGTGTGCTCCGTTGAGATTGATTCCCGAGAAGTTTTGCAGCAACGGATAAATCTATCTGTAGGTAAACGAGACTCAACAGCAGCCAGTCGAGATTTAGCGTTCTTCTGGGGCAGTTAGGCATCAATCAGTACTGCGTATTGCTTCGACAGCTATTCAAATAAGAAGATATAATAATTCTGTTACAGACTTGACATTCATTCGAAAAATCGAGAAATTTCTGCAAGCATACTCGCCATAGCAGAAGCTTTTTGCATAGCAAAATCAAAAAATTCGAAAATGATGCGTCATGTCATGCTATGCCAAAGTTGCCTGTCCACTCCACGATTCTTAAGGTTTTGGTCTGTGAACTGATGAAATGAGTGCTGCTGACTTTTTTGAGGAAAACCGTGAAGCACTAACGGAGCACTCACCATCAGGCCCAACCAGAACATTGGCATTGGTACTTCAAAATTGCAGAAGCTGGCTGCTCACTTCACGCTTTTTGAGGTTTTGGTCTGTAAATTGGCTAAGCTTGGTACTGCTGACTTTTTTTGAAGAAAACCGTGAAGTACTAACAAAGCACTAACCATCAAGACTAGTCAGAACATTAGTGCTTCAAAACTGCAGAAGTTGACTGCTCACTTCACGATTTTTGAGGTTTGATCTGTAAATTGGCTGAATTTGGTGCTGCTGATTTTTTTTTTCAAGGAAAGCCATGAAGCAGTAACGAAGCACTAATCATCAGGCCCAACCAGAACATTCGTGCTTCATCAGTGCCTGTTGGGGTTTTCGAGCTGTAGGTACCTCAGTATTTATTCCCGAAACAAAGCAATGACCGAAGCACTTATGATAATGAAGCACGAATGATCCCATACATTACAAAAATAGTGATCCTAGTGTGCCTGCCTACTAGCCCAGGCATTTTAGATCAAAATTGACTAAAACCTGGAAAAAAATAACGTAAGTCTGAAAATTGGTAGAACGCTTCAACTTTAACCCCTTAACCACATACTGAAAGTCCTAAAAAATCCCATGTCCGCTTCATCGATTTTTGGCGGCAAAAAGGTGTAAGTGACAATAATTTAGGAACTATCTATTAGAATACGCGATGAAGCTTCGATACCGCTGAAAATTGCTGAAAATTGTCTCCTTGGCCAGTTGAACAACATATTGAAAGTCCTAAAAAATCCTATATCCGCTTCATCGTTTTTTAGCGGCAAAAAGGTATAAGTGACATTGCTTTGCAAACTAATAATTGAATCATGCGTTGAAGTTTCAATACAGCTGAAAATTGCTGAAAATGCTCTCCTCGACCAGTTGAACAATATGTTGGAAGTCCTAAGAAATCTTACGTCCGCTTCATACTTTTTTCCAGCGGCAAAAAGGTACAAGTGACATTGTTTTAAAAACTATTTAATCAAACACGCGGTCAAGTTTTAATGCAGCTGAAAATGGCCAAAAATGGTCTCCTTGGTCAGCTTAACAACCATGTTAACAACATTGAGAGGCCTAAAAAATACTATGTCCACTTCATCGGTTTTTGGCAGCAAAAAGGTTCAAGTGACATTATTTCGGAAACTATTTATTAAAACATAAGTTGAAGTTTCAGCTCAGCTGAAAGTTGCTGGAAAATAGTATCCTTTGTTAGTTGGACATAAACAGGTCTGTCTCGGCCCCGTTCATTGAACACTGCATTCGTGTGCACTGAGGGTATGCAACCCAAAATATCCCTGTGTCGTCCAAGTCCTCACCCCTCACCCCCTGTTCGGTGTGCCTGGCACTTGGCTGTCAGGCGCAAGCGTAAACGAGCTCCAGCACTTTCTTCGGCCGTCTTCGGCATTCTTCGGCTTTCTTTCCGCTCGTGCCTTTGCCGCGTCGTTCGAAGCGGCGTTGATCTCCGTACGTCGAGCGGGAAGCCACGCCGTCTTTTTTTTTGGTCATCGTTCTCGCGGCCATCTTGTCGTGCCATCGGCGTACATTCGTACTCGACCAGAAGCCCATCCAAGGCCCATCGCGTCCGATAGTGACTCCTGGAGGAGCTCTGCAGCATCTCCAAGTCCAGAAAGCGGCAGTTTTCACCGCTTTCACCGGGGAGCGGCTTGGATCAGCCAGCCGCACACAAAGCTCCAGTTTCGGACGGGATCGAGTCGTTCGTCCGCCATTTTGGTGACGAACACGGGCACTCGTGCATTTCACCAGGAAATCCACCACCAGAACGGCCATCCACCACGACGCCGCCTTCGGACTCCGCCAGGACGACGCCGCCACCGAATAAGATCCCGTAAGTTCCATATTTTCCATTGTTTTTACCATTTACCGTTTATTCCCGTTTGCCGGGGTGTATACCTTCAGTGCAGTTCGTCTCGTTTTCAGGACGCCACTCGGCGCCAGCGAATCTGCCCCCGATCAGAACCACTCGGATTTTTCATTTCATTTAATTCACATTGTTTTTTTTTATTGTTTTGTAATTCTGTCTGTTTGTGTTTTTTTTCTTTGTTTTGCATTAAAGTTTTTGATTGTTGTTGTGAATTTTATTTCTGACTGTCGCTTGCTGCTTTCCTAATCCAAGAGTTATTGTTTTAATGCAGCCTTCATCGGAAGGCTGCCGTCTTTATGTGTACCGCGCTAACATATAAATTGGTCCTTCGTAGCCGGATACAGGCTAAGCATGGTACAGTCAGGAATTTAATTCACCTCACTATTGAAACTTTAAAGTCACGGGTCAAACCCACGTGACACTTGTGCGTTGGTCCAGCGTGTTGATCAATTCGTTTTTCGCCCGTCTCATTCGCACTTTTTCACCTGGGTTGGGTTCGCCATTCAGGTACGCCAACCTAAGGGTCAGTTGCTTTGTTTTCATTTTTCTTTGTGTCGTACACAATGGACGCAACTTTATCGTCCATCGCGATAGCTATTGCGCGCCTTGAGCCCCTTCTGGAACAAGGCGTCACAGCTACCACCGAGCCAAGCCTCCAACCGGCATTTTTAGCCACGTTTGACATTGCGGCGGAAATTTACAACGGTTTCAAGAGCACGGTCAACACTGCCCCTCTCCCCAGTGCCTCCGAGGAGCAGAAGGCTACATTTCTTGAACGTACACTCCGGGCAGACAGCTTGTATGGCAAACTTGCTGCGGTAAAAGCCTCGTTTGCGAATTCAGAGCCGACTTCCTCGCTCTCTCGCCAAGCCTCGCAAACTTGGTTCGAGACAGGCCGGAGCAATGTCCGATTGCCAAAAATCGCGTTGCCGTTGTTCGACGGAAAGTTAAAATCATGGCCACCATACTATGATCTATTCACGGCGTTAATACACAGAAACCAGTCTCTCTCAGATATTGAACGGTTTCAGTATCTGATCTCGTCTTTATCTGGTGAACCTCTCTCAATGGTTAAACACCTGCCATTGACGGGAGATAATTACATAATTGCGTTCGACTCGTTGGTTGAGAGATACCAGAACGACCGCGTGCTAGTCACTTTTTACTGGCAGTCGATGATGAACGCCTCCTCCGTCACATCTGACTCCGCGCAAGCGCTTCGCCATCTTGTGAACACGTTCAACGAAAATTTAGTGGCGCTCGAGCAGTATCCGCATATCGACCTGTGGGATTTCACCCTGTCGAGCATGCTGCTCCAGAAACTCGATGAGTCGACGCGAAAACGTTTCGAGGTGCAGTCAGCTGGCACCCCCTTCCCCAAATACGAAGACGTCAAGTCTTTCGTGCTCGACCAATGCAAGGCTTTCGAGGCAACTGCCTTAAATTCTAAAACGCAATCGAACTCCCGCTCCACACGGGCAAACACCGTTACCGTGAAGCCCGAGGTCAGCCGCAAGTCGTGGGCCTCACATACGTTGGTGTCTCAGACTTCATCTGCCCCAGCGACGTCGCATGAGTCAGCATGTTCTCATTGTGGGGCGAGAAGTCATAGAGTCACCGCGTGCAAGACTTTTCTGTCAATGTCCCCAAATGACAGATATTTGGCGGTCAAACAGAAAAGGCTCTGTCTCAACTGCTTGAGCACCAATCACGGCGCTCCAAAATGTCCATCGTCGTATTCGTGTCGGCAGTGCCACGCAAGGCATCACACCTTGCTGCACTTCCCCAAGCCACATAGAACTGCAGGTCATGAGTCACCCAGTTCTTTATCGAATCCAGTTGAATTACCGCAAATCGTTTCCCCTGGTCTTCCAGAAAATGTCGCGAATTCGGTGACGAATCTCGCCTCAAGCCTCAAGGCAGCTCATGTTTTGTTGGCCACGGCAATCGTTCACGTTCGTGACCGGTGGGGAGGCTACCGCGCTCATAGACCCTGCCAGTCAGGCATCGTTTATTTTGGACTCCTGCGTGCGCAAATTGGGTCTATCCCCATCAAATCACAATGTGCCCGTTTTTGGCTTGGGTCTCACCCCCGCCAATTCGACGTGTGGCACAGTCACTTGCCAGGTCAAGGCTGATGATGAGTCTCTCCCAATCCCTGAATTGGAGTTAATTGTCCTGCGCAGGATTTGTGGTAACCTGCCAGACACCGCTTTGAACCCGGATCAATTCCACTTGAACTTATCGAATCTGGCGGATCCCACATGGTTCAAGCCAGGCCCCATTCAAGTGTTGTTGGGCGCCGACGTTTATCCGTCAGTCGTGAAAGAGGGAATCGTCTCGTCAGGTCCGTCACAGCCTGTTGCCATAAACACCATTTTTGGCTGGGCTCTTCTCGGTCCCTTTCAAACCCCGTCAAAACCTCTGCATTCCTTTTTGGTCTGCACTCCAACTGGAATCGACGAGTCTCTGCACAAATTTTGGGAAGTAGAGGAAATCTCGTCACCATCGTCCAAAACACGTTTGTCCCCAGATGATGAACGTGCAGAAATTTGTTTCCGGGACTCTGTCTACCGTTGTCCGTCAGGTCGTTTTGGGGTTTCGCTTCCCTTCAAAAGGGAGTCCCCCACCTTTGAACATTGCAGGTCTATGGCTGACCGCCGTTGGTTAGCTATCGAACGTCGCCTGGTCCGTCAGGACACACTCCGTGATCTGTACATAGCATTCATGCGCGACTACCTCGACCTAGGTCACATGACCTTGCTGGACGCAGAACCTCCAGATTCTGAGGCGTATTACATCCCTCATCATCCGATCGTCAAGATCGAAGACGACAAGCCGAAAATTCGCGTCGTTTTTGATGCTTCGGCGCAAGCGCCGAATCATTTATCTCTCAACGAGACGCTTCTCGTCGGTCCTAAGTTACAACAGGACATAGCAGCTTTGCTACTGCAGTTTCGGTGTGAGCCGATCGTTTTTACTTGTGACATCCGTCAGATGTATCGGCAGATACTTATCTCGCCCGAACATCGCAAGTATCAACTCATTCGCTTTCGTTTCTCCCCTGATCGACCCATTGAAACGTACCAATTGAACACCATTACATATGGTGTTTCTTCGGCACCGTTTCTAGCGGTTCGCACGTTGCTTCACTTGGCAGAACAAAGCGCCTCGAAGTTTCCATTGGCTTCGCAGGCAATTCGCCGTAATTTGTATGTAGACGATCTACTTTGCGGTGCGAACTCCGTGGAATCAGCACGGGAATTACAAACGCAGCTAATCAACCTGCTCCAATCGGGTTGCTTTGAATTGCGCAAGTGGGCAAGCAATCACCCTGATGTGCTGCAAGACATACCACTTGATCACGTTCGAACTCAGCCGTCCACTTTCAGTGACGTTGCTGACAATACTGTAAAAATTCTTGGCCTCCAGTGGCAAGCGGCAACAGACACCTTTTCATTCACGGTTCATCCAAATGAACTACCGTGCACAAAACGGTCCATCTTGTCGGAGGTGGCTCGGATTTACGATCCGCTCGGCTTTCTGTGCCCTGTTGCATTTTTCGCCAAACATTTAATCCAACGGTTATGGAAACTTGGCCTTGATTGGGACGACACCCCTCCAGACATCGTATGTCAGCAGTGGTTGCGTTTTCAATCCGAGCTATCGCAACTTTCGCGGTTGCAAATTCCACGGCATACTTTTCCGTCGCCTGCAGACAGGTGCCAGTTGCACGCCTTTTGCGACGCATCTGAATCTGTGTACGCGAGCGTGTTGTACGTTCGTTACCTTCGAAATGGTGTTCCCACCATTCGTCTCCTAACCGCCAAATCAAAGGTGGCTCCAGTCAAATTGCTGACCGTACCCCGTCTCGAATTGTGTGCAGCGGTCCTACTTTCCAATCTCGTTGCCTTCACCGTTGCAGCGCTCGCAGGAACCGTACAGTTCGATGCCAGATTTGCGTGGACCGATTCTACGGTTGTTCTCAGCTGGCTGCGTTCCTCTTCGCACCGCTGGAAAACATTTGTTGCTCACCGTGTTGAGCATATTCAACAGCGTGTCCCGCCTCAGTGTTGGAGACATGTCTCAACATCGGACAATCCCGCCGACCCAGCTTCGCGCGGATTGTTTCCCGAAGACATGCTTTCGTGCTCCCTCTGGTGGTCTGGCCCACCTTTTCTGTCATCAGCGGATGACACATGGCCGGATGACAAATTCTCCGTGTCCTCCCCAGACATTGCGTCTGAAGAGCGAAAGCTCGCTTTGGTCGTGCGTGTGCCGCAGCCGCCGCCGATTGACATCGACGACCTCTTTTTGCGCATATCCTCCTTACGGAAGATTCAGGGCGCTGTCGCCTATTTCTATCGGTTCTGCAAATGCAAGTCCGATGAGAAGTTCACAGGACCTCTCTCGGATACAGAACTCCATTTTGCCTTGTTGTACATTGTCAAACATGTACAGCAGAAGGTATTTGCCGTCAAAATCGCGTCGTTACGCAACGGCAAACCCTGTTCAAGACCCTTTCGAAAACTTTCACCCTTTCTCGATCGTGACGATGTTCTCCGCGTCGGCGGACGTTTGAAGCATTGTCATGAGTTGCCATTTGCAACCAGACACCCTGCTCTTCTTCCATCTCGTCACGTCTTGACAGGACTCGTCATTCGACAAGTTCATTCCCGACATTGCCACCCGGGACTCAACAATACCTGCTATCTCCTGCAGCAAAATTTTTGGATATTGTCCACGCGACGCGCGGTACGGCACTATCTTGCATCGTGTTACCGGTGCTTCCGGACTAAGCCGCAAACTTTTTCTCCCACCATGGGCGACCTCCCCTCGGCGCGAATTTCTCAGCTAAAACCTTTTAGCTGCGTCGGGCTCGACTATGGTGGCCCTTTTCCAATCCTCATGTCACGCGCTCGCGGTGTCAGAACTACGAAGGCGTACATCTGTCTTTTCGTGTGCTTCGCCACCAAGGCATTGCACGTCGAGGTTGCCTCCGATCTCTCAACAGATGCTTTCCTCGCTGCCTTGCGCAGATTCATTGCCCGGCGCGGTCGCTGCTCTACCATCTATAGCGACAATGGCACAAACTTTGTCGGAGCTCATAGGCAATTGACGAGGTCAATGCAACTCGCCGCGGAATCCGAAGCCATCACTTGGCGCTTCATTCCTCCCTCCAGTCCCCACTTTGGCGGGCTGTGGGAAGTTGGGTGACCACGTTGGTCACCCAAGTTGAAGCGTTGCTCAACTCACGGCCACTTTCGGAGCTGAGCTCGGATCCAAATGATCTGTGCCCATTGACGCCTGGTCATTTTTTGACGCTCGAGCCGTTAACGGCCCCACCTGACCCAGATTTGTCCCACCTCAAGATCAACAGGTTGTCGCGATGGCAGTTGGTCCAATCCATGCAACAGCGTTTCTGGGCGCGTTGGCGCGACGAATATCTACACACGCTGTACCAACGCGGCAAGTGGCACAAGTCACGTCACCTTGAATCCGCAGATGTGGGGTCTTTAGTCCTCATCAAGGACGAAAACGCTCCCCCTCTGAAGTGGAGGTTAGGCAGAATTTCAAAACTCTTCCCCGGCAAAGATGGCATTTGTCGTGTCGCAGATGTCCGTACTCAACGCGACGTTCTGCGACGCCCAATGGTCAAACTTTGTCCCCTCCCTTCAGGACAGTGAGCATTCTGTGTTTTCACTTCCGTCATTGTTCTCACTATGCTCTTTCTTTTTGTATCATGTTTGATTTCATTAATTTTTGAACTTTGAAAATACCCCGAGTGGTATTTTGGTGGGGAGTATGTCTCGGCCCCGTTCATTGAACACTGCATTCGTGTGCACTGAGGGTATGCAACCCAAAATATCCCTGTGTCGTCCAAGTCCTCACCCCTCACCCCCTGTTCGGTGTGCCTGGCACTTGGCTGTCAGGCGCAAGCGTAAACGAGCTCCAGCACTTTCTTCGGCCGTCTTCGGCATTCTTCGGCTTTCTTTCCGCTCGTGCCTTTGCCGCGTCGTTCGAAGCGGCGTTGATCTCCGTACGTCGAGCGGGAAGCCACGCCGTCTTTTTTTTTGGTCATCGTTCTCGCGGCCATCTTGTCGTGCCATCGGCGTACATTCGTACTCGACCAGAAGCCCATCCAAGGCCCATCGCGTCCGATAGTGACTCCTGGAGGAGCTCTGCAGCATCTCCAAGTCCAGAAAGCGGCAGTTTTCACCGCTTTCACCGGGGAGCGGCTTGGATCAGCCAGCCGCACACAAAGCTCCAGTTTCGGACGGGATCGAGTCGTTCGTCCGCCATTTTGGTGACGAACACGGGCACTCGTGCATTTCACCAGGAAATCCACCACCAGAACGGCCATCCACCACGACGCCGCCTTCGGACTCCGCCAGGACGACGCCGCCACCGAATAAGATCCCGTAAGTTCCATATTTTCCATTGTTTTTACCATTTACCGTTTATTCCCGTTTGCCGGGGTGTATACCTTCAGTGCAGTTCGTCTCGTTTTCAGGACGCCACTCGGCGCCAGCGAATCTGCCCCCGATCAGAACCACTCGGATTTTTCATTTCATTTAATTCACATTGTTTTTTTTTATTGTTTTGTAATTCTGTCTGTTTGTGTTTTTTTTCTTTGTTTTGCATTAAAGTTTTTGATTGTTGTTGTGAATTTTATTTCTGACTGTCGCTTGCTGCTTTCCTAATCCAAGAGTTATTGTTTTAATGCAGCCTTCATCGGAAGGCTGCCGTCTTTATGTGTACCACGCTAACAAGGTCAACACATGAAGTAGTCCACCCCAAAATTTCGCCTCATTTTGTGGGGGCATATCTCGGAAAATACGTCACCGATTATTAAAAGCCTGCTAATGCCTGAAAGAATGTCCTTTTGGCTACAAGGTATCACAGCGTGTTCAGTGTTCACTGACATTGTACTTGATATACAGGGTGACAACGGGAAGTGCCGAAGTGGTCCATTTTTAACACTGGGTAACTTTTGCTAAAAAAACTCCAGACTTTTTCTGGTGCAATTTTTGGAGAGCACTCATCAAAATCTCGAAACGGTTTTGGACTTGTCTCCATATTTTGATTTTTGAAAAAGATGTGTCACTTTATGTGAAATTTGAATTTTCTGATGCTGCTTCTGTCATTGGTCATGCAGTTGGCTGTAATTTGGCACAAATGCATAATTTGCCGTAAGAAACTACCCCATGAAAATGTTTCACCTCACGGACACCTAATGGTGCTACCGCTGTGGTCACCTGGTACCTGCTTAGGGTCGGTCTCAAATAGGGTAGGTTGCGACGATACATTTCATGTTTATCAAACACAGTGTGGCTCAAATATAGATTTAGTAACCATTCGTTGCATTACAAGTCCCATAGTTACCATATCAGTCCTATTTTGATTACTTTTGTACAGAGTGATTTATACGAAAAGTTACAAGGCTCTATCTCGAGAACGGAAGAAGGTAGAATCAAAATTCTTCCGTTTGTTCCAATCTGACACAGCGGTGCACATTTTAGCATAGTGTAGATTTTTTCAAAACAGCCCCTAACTAGGGGGTTGAAGGTGACTATGCCATTTTGGAGAAAAAGTGTTTTTTTTTAATGGATATCTAGATATTTTGAATGGCAATATTAGTGCAAAATGACATTTTCAAATTGATATGCCCAACGCTTAAGTTTCTACCCCAAGTGGAAATTAATAATAAAATGTTCATTACGAAACTGTCTACCTTTAAAAAAAAAGTTATTCTACCTGACATATCCTTCTGATGTGGATCAAATAGACATCAAATTATTGATGTTTGTGGGGAGGGGACTTGATCAAATAAACAAAATAAAACAGCACAATTAGACAACGCCTCCCTTGTGTGGAATAACATCTTTTCAGATTTTTATATTTTTGTACTTATGTTTGCATTTCAATACACATTGTTTAATTGGTGGTGGCCTTATAAAACCTTTTTTTATAGGGTAGACAGTTTCGTAATAAACATTTTTTTATCAATTTCCACTTGCGGTAGAAACTCAAGGGTTGAGCATATCAATTTGAAAATGTCATTCGGCATTTATATTGCTATTCAGATTGACAAGATATCCATTAAAAAAAAACCTTTTCCAAAATTGCATAGTCAATTTCAACCCCTACTCAGGGGCTGTTTTGAAAAAAATCTACACTATGCTGAAATGTGCACCGCTGTGTCAGATTGGAACAAAAGGCAAAATTTTCATTCTACCTTTCTCCGTTCTCGAGATAGAGCCTTGTAACTTTTCGTATAAATCACCCTGTACAAAAGTAACCAAAATAGGGCTGATATGGTATCTATGGGACTTGTAATGCAACGAATGGTTACAAAATCTATATTTGAGCCACACTGTGTTTGATAAACATGGAACGTATCGTCGCAACCTACCCCATTCGAGACCGACCCTAAGCAGGTACCAGGTGACCACAGGGGTAGCACCATTAGGTGTCCTTGAAGTAAAAAATTTTCATGGGGTAGTTTCTTACGGCAAATTATGCATTTGTGCTAAATTACAGCCAACTGCATGACGAATGACGGAAGCAGCATCAGAAAATTCAAATTTCACATGAAGTGACACATCTTTTTAAAAAAACATAATACGGAGACAAATCAAAAACCGTTTCGAGATTTTGATAAGTGCTCTCCAAAAATGGCACCAGAAAAAGTCTGGAATTTTTTTAGCAAAAGTTATCCAGTCTTGAAAATGGACCACTTCGGCACTCCTTCCGTTGTCACCCTGTATATCAAGTACAATGTCAGTGAACACTAGACACGCTGTGATACCTTGTAGCCAAAAGGACCCTCTTTCAGGCATCAGCAGGCTTTTAATAATCGGTAACGTATTTTCCGAGATATGCCCCTTCAAAATAAGGCGAAATTTTGGGGTGGACCACTTCATGTGTTGACCTGTTTACTTAAAGTCTTGAGAAATCCCTGCCCGCTTCATGTCTTTTAGCGGCAAAAATGTATAAGTGACATTATATCGTGAACTATTTTTTTGAAATACGGGTTAAAGTTTCAGTACAGCTGAAAATTGCTAAAAATGGTCTCCTCTGTTAGTTGACTGTACTACTTCGAGTAGACTAGTTTCAGCAATTTTCAACTGTATTGCAGCTTCACCACATATTTTGAACAATAGTTTCAAAAGAAATGATCTTATACCTTTTTACCGCCAAAAGACGATGAAGCGGACATAGGCTTTCTTGGGACTTTCAGTATGTTGTTCACATGATCGAGGAAACCAGTTCCAGCAAAACAATGTCACTTTTTTCCGCCAAAAAACAATGGAGCGAACAGGGATTTTCCTATTATTTTTAGTGTGTTGTTCAACTGACCAAGGAGATCATTTTCAGCAATTTTTAGCTGTACCGAAACTTCAACCTGTATTTTGATAAATAGTAACAAAAGAAAATTCCACTTATACCTTTCTGCCGCCAGAAACTAATGAAGCGGAAAGAAGATTTTTTAGGACTTTCAATATGTTGCTCAACTAATCAAAGAGACCATTTTCAGCAATTTTCAGCTGTATCGAAACTTGACCGCCTGTTTGATACAACAGTTTCCAAAACAATGTCACTTACACCTTTTTGCCGCCAAAAAACAATAAAGCGGACATAGGATTTCTTAGGACTTTTAGTATGCTGCTCAATGGACCGAAGAGACTTAATATTTCCACCTGTATCAAAATTTCAACCCGTATTTCATCAAATAGTAACAAAAAAAAAGTCACTTATACCTTTCTGCCGCCAAAAAACAATGAAACGGACATAGGATTTTTGAGGACTTCTAGTATGTTGTTCAACTGACAAAGGAGATCAGTTTTAGCAATTTTTAGCTGTACTGGAGCTCCAACTCGTATTTTAATAAATAGTTCCCGAAATAATGTCATTTGAACCTTTTTGCCGCCAAAAACCAATGAAGCGGAGAGAGGATTTTTTAGGACTTTCAATATGTTGTTCAACTGACCGAGAAGATCATTTTCGGAAGTTTTTAGCTGTATTGAAACTCCAACGCGTATTTTGATAAATAGTTTCTAGAATAATGTCACTTACACCTTTTTGCCGCCAAAAATCGATGAAGCGGACATAGGATTTTTTAGGACTTTCAGTGTGTGGTTAAGGGATTAAAGTGGAAGCGTTCCACCAATTTTCAGACTTACGTTATTTTTTTCTAGGTCAAAACCTAAAATGCCTGGGCTATACTTCACGCGGCCGAATAAGTTGAAGTCAACATCCATTATGGACGAAGCTTCAGAAGTAAGTAGGTAGATTTGTAGATTAGAGGTGGTCGTTTGGTCTCGGAGGATCCTTTCTGCACTGCGACCTAGTAGGTAGGTAGATAGGTACCTATTTACTAAAACTTAGAGAGTGCGAGTCAATCTTCAAATTCCTCCTCCAGAGAAGACCAAACTGGCGTCTTCACCGAAGCACCCGGTATGCGAGCTTCGAAATTAATTTCGAACAAACCCTGACAAACGAAATCAGCACACATCATGTGCAAAAAGAGCCGCGGCGAGGCGAGCCAAAAACACCAAATCAAATCTTTTATCCGAGATACACTCGTAAAGCCGGCGTGCGAATTTGCATTCGCAGGCCCTCATCCGCTCTCTGCTCTCCAGTTTGAGGCCATCATCCATGCATCCTCCTCCTCGTATAGCCGCGAGGGAGATAATGTAAGCAAGCCAGTTAGATATGTTGTATCCCGCCCATTTGGTCAAGGATTAAAGCGTCATTTTGGCATCGCATCAAGAGCGGTTTTTGCCTAATAACCGTATTCATGCCACATTTATATTTCGAATAACTTTCCGCAATTAGGTTTCGCATGCATTATCTTGTATAGCCGGCTTGAATGGGAGAGGATATCTTTTAATTATTCTTGTTTCCTGCATCTGGAATTCTTTCGCGTCTCTTGAAATTCTGTGCAAGCTCCAGTCTAACCGCGGTGTTGCAAAAAATCGTTTCATTGGCGTAAGTCGATGCCTTGATAATAGTCCAGGAATTGTAGTAAATGAAATTCAGCTTGAAAATAAGTATGATCATACGTGACAAGGGTAAGCTCCAAGTTCCATGGAAATCGTTCCACTAAGAAGAAATTTCAATATGGCGGCCAAGATGGCGGCGCAACCATGTAATACAATCTGCCCACTGGCCACCCTTGAGGACCTAAGCTATCCAATATCCATCGGAACAAGTTCGAAGGCTTCAGCTTCATTCCCCGAGGAGGAGTAGAGCTTCTTAATTTTTACACAGACAGACAGACAGACGGACAGACAGACAGAGAGACAGACAAACCGGCCATATAAGCGTAATTTCCTTACAAAAATACGCTGAAAAGAGGGCAAAAACGAAACCCAGGCGAATGAAATTTAATTTGTATGGTAAACAGGGGGAGAACATCATGACAATGAATTGACGATGAAGAGCTCAAGCTTGAGCATTCCGTCATGCAAAAACATTCCCGAATTGGTTAGGCAAGATATTCCAGATAAGCCAGCTCTTTAGTAAAAAAATGGACGAAAACGTTGGAATTTCCAATAACAATATATACCGCATCTTTTATTCAGATGTACGTGCCTGATGTGCGGTACGATGAACCAAACAGAAGATATAGGTACGCATAATGCATAATGAAATTTTGTGTCCGATCACAATTGCTAATAACGACAACGTGCATCGGGGATTGTTCAAAGTGCATTCCTCAGGACACTTTTTCTTCAAATGGAACGTAACATACCTTTGAGAATAACATAATTTGAACGTTTGAAATGAAAATGGATGCCGACAGGATGAATGCCACACAGCATAATTTGCGATGCGCGTTGGTTTGATGAAATGTCGCAAAATTCCAAAGTTGTGCACAATACAGGTGTCCCGAAATTAGACCGCAATATTTGACCAGCTTATTCTACGTCAAAAAATAGGAAAAAAAGTTCCAATAAAACATGGGTCGAATAATGCCCCCTAAGGAGACTAGATCCCCTTAAACGGGGAAACCTGATGATGTTTTTTTGCAAATTTCTCCAAAACTTGCCAACATAAAATGACGAAATTTGGTTTGACCACTACATGTTATAAGCCTGAGGTAATGCTGTGAGAAAGATTTCCACATTTCACCAGGGACGTCCAACAAAGGGGGAACGGGGGATGAATTTAGCTCCATTTTTTTTGTTCATGACTTTTTCTGGATTCTGATTAGAAAATCTGGAAGATCAAAGTTTTTTATGGAGATAAGGTCCTCTTGTACTATTTCGATTAGACGCACCGTTTCCGAGATAAGTCACTTCAAAGAAAACTTCACCTAAAATTCTCCTCAAATTTCTAAATCCCGATTTAAAAAATCACAGCAATAACACCAACTGTGTTTTCTTGGACCCGAAACAGGAAGAAATTTTCCAATAAAGGTGGATTGAGAATGCTCCTTAGGGAACCCAGAGGCCCAGAGCTCCTTGGAAGGGTAACTTGCCGAGATAAAATCAATCGCGCTCTAGGGGCTCTAGGTCTCCTAGGGAGCATTTCCAACCCATTTTTATTGGAACGTTTCTTCTTGTTTTTGTCCAAGAAAACACAGTTGGTGTTATTGCTTTGATTTCTGTACTCGGGATTTGGAAAATTTTCAGGATAATTTCAGGTGAGTTTTCTTTGAAGTGGTTTATCTCGAAAACGGTGCGTCGAATCGAAATAGGACAAGAGAACCTTTTTTTCATAAAAAAACTCTGATTTTCCAGATTTTCTCATCAAAACTGAGAAAAAATCATGAACAAAAAAAAAATCAAGCTGAATTCATCTTCCCTCCCCCCTATGTTGCACGTCCCTGATGAAATGTGGAAATCATTTCCAAAACATTACTTCAGGCTTATAACATGTACCTAGTGATCAAACCAAATTTCGTCATTTTATCTTGGCAAGTTTTGGAGAAATTTGCAAAAAACCTCGAAAAAAACCATAATCAGGTTTCCCCCTTCAAGGGGCTCTGGCTCCCTTAGGGGGCATTATTCGACCCATGTTTATTGCAACTTTTTTCCTATTTTTTTTACGTAGAATAAGATGGTCAAATAAACAGATCAAAGATTGAAGTGGTCCACCCCAAAAACTCGCTCAGGTTCAAATGAGGATATCGTGACAAAAAGTTGACCGATTTGAAAAAAGATGGTGTTAATGATTCAAGCGTTCTTCTGACTGCAAATTCCATATTTGGATATCGTATTTACTAATATACTGTATGGTATACAGGGTGACAAAAGTAAGAGTAAAAAGTGGTCAATTTTTAAGCGTGTGTAACTTTTTTGAAAAACAATGTTAGATCTTTCCCAATTATATTTTTAAAAACCTTGCATCAATATCTTGAAACGGTTTCTGACAATTTACTGCCTTCTATTTCCTGTACAGGGTGTTCGCGTATGAAGTATACACTCCTCCTTGAAGACATCCCATCAAACATAATTTCAAAAATTGAAAACAATTCTTATACAGTTTTTTTCGTGGGTTTTGAATTCGTTGACAAAAATTTTCTGTGATATATCACTTACAGGGTGCAACATCGAAAATTTTTCTCAAATTGGACACCCTATATTTTGATATGGAAATCGATTCTACTTTCCATCGTGATTATAAATATATATCACACTTGACAGGTTAGTCAACAAAACACGTGTGAAAAAATTGATGAAGTTTTAAAAAATTTCGAAGAAAGATTTTTTTCAAAAGTGACTCAGTGAATTTTTCATCATTTTTCTATTAATTTGAGTGAATGAATTTGTTTCAAGTTTGAAACTTTTACTAAACAAACCTTGAACCGACAAATTTTTGAAAAAAAAAGATTTTTCCATATTTTTTGAAACTTTGACAATTTCTTCAACAGGTGTTTTCTTGGATAACCTATCAAGTGAGATATATATTCATAATCATGTTACGTTAATATATTATTAATTATTATGTTTCAATATAGTGAACAGATTCGAAACCTACGGAAAAAATCGTGAAAGAATCGTTTCAATTTTTGAAATTATGTTCAAGAGGAAGTCTCCAGGGAGGGGGTATACTGTGTACGTGAACACCCTGTACAAGAAACAGAAGGCGGTGAAATGTCAAAAACCGTTTCGAGATATTGCTGCGAGGTTTCCAAAAATGAGGCTAGAAAAAATTTACAATTGTTTTAAAAAAAATTACACACGCTTAAAAATGGACCACTTTGCACTCCTTCTTTTGTCACCCAGTATATCATACAGTATATCAGTAAACACGATATCCAAATATGAAACTTGCAGTCAGAAGAACGCTTGAATCACTAACACCATCTTTTTTCAAATCGGTTCATTTTTCGTCACGATATCCTCATTTGAACCTGAACGAGTTTTTGGGGTGGACCACTTCAATCTTTGACCTGTTTATTACGGTCTAATTTCGCGACACCTGTATAGGTATGTCAACGCCAGATGACAGATTTAAAATTTGGAAATAGTTCCAAAAATGATTTATAGCTAAACCTGAAGTGAAATCCACCTTATCGGTGAGCGAGCAAAGAAGAGAAGACTCTGCCATACAAGCCTTGAAACGAAACGGAAAATTTTGTTTGGCCATATGTTTCAAAGTTCCTTGACGAAAAAACATTGAACTGTGCCATAACTAATTACTAACTTGGCATGTTTCACCCAGTACCTTTGCTCTTCCATGGATAGTCGTTTACAGGTCGACGTAATTTTCACTGACTTCTCCAAGGCCTTCGATCGCATGGACCATGGCATTCTCCTCGAGAAGCTATATGCATGTGGCGTTGATGAGGGGTGGCTCTCTCTTCTCACTTCGTACTTGACCAACCGGAGCCAGTATGTTGAGATTGACGGCCGCCGCTCATCAGACTTTTCGCCAACCAGCGGTGCACCTCAAGGTGCAAACCTTGCGCCGCTGATGTTTGACATATTCATCAATGACATAGTGGATCGGGTGGATGGCAGGATACTGATGTACGCCGATGACGTGAAATTGTTCAGGAGGGTCCGTACTGGGGAGGACTGTGATCTGCTGCAGAAGGACTTGAATGGCGTTTCTGAGTGGTGCCGGGACAACGGGCTTCATTTGAACGTCGACAAATGTAAGGTGATGTCCTTTACCAGAAATACCTCGCGTCTTGTGAGCTACGAGTATGTCCTGGATGGTGTTCCGCTGGGGTCCTGCAGCACTTTTCGGGATCTTGGCGTCCTGTTTGACACAGAGTTATCATTTGCACCTCACATCGATCAGGTCTGCAAGTCGGCTCTCAGGATGCTGGGATTTATCATTAGGAATGGCGGATCTATCGCAAATATCGACTGCCTCAAGTCTCTCTATTTTACCTTCGTTCGGTCGAGGCTAGAATATGCGAGTCTGGTGTGGGCGCCCATCTACAGGAGACAGAGCCTTCAGCTCCAGCGTGTCGAACGAAAATTTTTGAAATATCTCTATTTCAGACAGCATGGTGTTTTCCCGGACCGAGGCTTTGACGGTGACCTTCTCTTGGGTGAGTTTCGTATGGATTCTCTTGAGTCTCGGAGGTGTCGTGCGTCTCTTGTCTTTCTTTATAAACTCTTTAGCGGAACTGCGGACTGCAGTGAGCTCCTGGGGGAATTTTCCATATTGGTACCGCGATTGAGTACTAGAGGCTGCGGATTTTTCAGGCTCCCTGCTGCCGCCACGAATGCGATCATCAGATCTCCGATTTATGCTATGTCCAGATCCTTCAACGACGTCTGTCACAAGACAGACTTAAGCTCCCCCTCGTTAAGCGTTTTTATGCGAGCCCTCCAGGTTGCCTAGATCTGTCTCAGGACAGTGGGCTTTTCCCTTGTCTTTATTCTTGTGCTGTATTTTATTTTTATTTGTGTACATTGTTTGTCGCATCACTCATTATGATATGCTAGTATTGCTACTATTTATTTTAATCATTTTTCTTGTCCTCTTTATGACTTCTTTTTTGTTGTTGGACAATAAAGCCTATTATTATTATTATTATTATTATTATTATAACTGATAATACGCAAAAAACATTAAGCGAGCATTTATTTCCTTTTAAAAGATTTAGGAGGAGAGACTCAATGAAGACTTATCTGTGGTGAAGTCAACTGTCCTCTTTTTCAAAATAAAGCATTTCCTTCAGCTGTTTCGAAATCGAAGTGAAAAAGTGGAGAAGTTTCTTTGAAAATGCCAGTACCAACAAGATGGGCAACAAATTTTGCCAAGTTGCAAAGGCATAAGTGCAATACAACAAAACATGTTTACAATCTTTTGCCACAGAATAATCTTGATTTGTTGTTCTGTTGACACCATAATTTTTTAGAATGATCGATCGAATCTATTTGATGTCTTGTTTTTGAAGTTCAATGAAGAGTTCTGAGTCTTTTGAAACCCTTATTGTGAAGTAATAACACGACTACAGTTTCTGAAGTTAAACCTTATTCAACTGATGTTGTTAC
This sequence comes from Anaspis maculata, assembly GCA_949128115.1. Taxonomy (NCBI): domain Eukaryota; kingdom Metazoa; phylum Arthropoda; class Insecta; order Coleoptera; family Scraptiidae; genus Anaspis; species Anaspis maculata. The sequence continues at coordinate 84,830,865 of OX421964.1, read as the reverse complement.
TTATTCTCTGAAAAAAATACATTTCATAAAAGCTCTGTTACGCTGTTATTGCTTAGGCAACAGCACTTCCACTAATAAGAGATTTCAATATGGCGGCCAAGATGGCGGCTGAAAGTTGGAATTCAGCTGGAAAATAAAGGTATGTTCCGATATTCAAATCGGTTAACCACTTTTTCAGTGGGTGACTTTTAATATCGGAACGACAGTTGACGTTTGGGTTAACCTTCACGGACCGGCCTCCGAAGCTGGTCGTTGTGGTTGACAGCTGGTTAACCTTTTTCAGGCAGCCGGTCGTTCCAATATGTATACAGTTTTTCAGGCGGTTGGTTAACCAGAACGAATATCGGAACGTACCTTAAGAATGATCATATGGAACAAGAGTAAGTTCCAAGCTCCATGAAAATCGTTAATAAAATTTCAATATGACGGCCAAGATGGCGGAAGGGGCAGAGCATCATTGTACAAAATCGGATGAACCTATTTTGATGAACTTCACATTGTCCGCGAACTTCACTCAAATCGGACCACTTTCAGATAAATTCAAAATGGTGGATCAAAGATGGCAGCCAATTAAGTGAGAAAAATCATTGGTCAACTTTATATGGTGAACACGTACGCATTCGTTTGTACCACATTGATATCTTTTTTCGTTGAGGCATAATTCTCCTAGTTCTATGACTTTGAAACATGTTCAATATGGAGAATACGAGATGGCGGCACGGCGGGAGAACCAATTAGAGAAATTCAAAATTGCAGATCCAAGATGGCAGTCAAGTGACAAAAATCATTGGTCAACTTTATATGGTGGACATGTACCTACGCATTCGATTGGCGTTTGCACCACATCGATATCTCTTTCCGTTGAGGCATAATTCTCCTGGTTCTATCACTTTGGAACATGTTCAATATGGAGAATACAAGATGGCGGCGGGGCATCAATTGTCGAAAATTGGATGGATCTTGATGTGGTTTACATTGCCTGTAAATTGCATTCCAATCGGATCACTTTTAGAGAAATTCAAAATGGCAGATCAAAGATAGCGGAAAAGTTACCAAAAAACAAAATTCAACTTGACATCCTGGAAACAATGTATACTATCGATCAGCGTTTTCACCACATCGATATCTTTTTCCTCTGAGGAGTTATTCCGGGTAGAGACGAACGGACGGACGAACGCACGGACGGACGAACGCACGGACGGACGGACGCAGGGACGGAGGGACGGACGCAGGGACGGAGGGACGGACGCAGGGACGGAGGGACGGACGCAGGGACGGAGGGGCGGACGGGCGGACGGACGGGCGGACGGACGGGCAAAGCGAAGCTTAAAGCGCCTTTTTCCCATTTTTCGGGAAAGTGCGCAGTTAGGGTAATTCTTACCCCTAACTCCCCAGATTTAACCCCCCTGATGGAATTTTCAAAACGATTCAGAGACTATTTTATTGGGCATAAAAATATTAGTGAATGTGGTAAATTTCGTTATCTCACGTTAGACAGTTTCGGAGATAATTGGGGAGGTAATGAATAAAAACTTCTTCAGCAAATTTGAGGGGTTATAAACTTAGCGGATAAGCATTTTCAGACCCTTGTTCATATGAACTTTTTTTCTTGAAATAATCTCAGAAATTCCCCCCTCCCCCTCTTTTGAGGCATTCGGCTACGCCTCATATGATGGCAAACAGGCTTCGGGTCTGAAAACGCGCCCTTGTATCGAAAAATACTATTTCATCGTTCTCTCACTTATGCAATTTTTAGTCGATCTAGGTACGGAAGAATGCGATTTACTTGCGTTAACTATTCTATTTTCGCACTTTGAACATCGGCCACTTTCCTTATTCGGCGCCATGGTAACCACTTCATTCTCGCTGTTCTTTTTTTGACAACTGACGTTTCATTCACAGCTGTCAACGTTTGACAGTTAGCCGACATCTGTTGAACGACATTTCCCCTTGCGGGTTATTAGTGCAGTAAAGATAGTCAAAAAAGACCCCAAACCTTGAAAAAATTAATTCATGAAATTATATAGCAGATATCGATTTAGAATTTCATCCTCCACCACATACTCAAAATCCCCGAAAATCCCAGTTGAGCATTTTTCTTGCGGCGCTGTCAAAGTATATCATGTTTGCTGCAACTGGTCCTAAAATTGTTTTCTCGTTTTTGTCTCACTAGAGCTACATTGTTGGCTCAGAGCTGTTGATATACACTGCAGGGCATGACCAGACCTTCGTTCAAACTTCTAACTTGTATTTTCCGAAAAAAAAACACGTAAGTCGCTTTAATTCCCAATTAACAGTGTTGATTAAAGATAATCCGAGGGTTAATGACCAAGTTAATTAAAATCTGTTTGATTTGTGATAGAGGCATGAAATTTGGTATGAGCGGTCTTCATGGTCTTCTTTTCAAATGTAAACACGACGACTCACCATATTTTGGTTAGGGGGGCCCAAGGACCCCCTTAAAAGTTTGAAGTTGCAGGAACTCCCACAAACCATCGGTAAATATCGTCACACATTTCAAAAAGTTATCATTTGACTCTACACTGAATCTTGACAAGAGACACAACAGTTTTCGACATGTACGCATTGTTCTTCGGGTTAAAAAAAAATTTCTTCGGAGTGTCAAAAAAAGCACAGTTTTTAATGATTTTTCCATCTAAGAAAATGTGAATTGATCTGCTGTGTACCATTATTCACTAATTTGTATTTCCCGAAGCTATTCATGAAATCTGTTTTTTGTTACTGTCATTCTAGGAATGACAGCTCCCGAAAAAATAAGCCAATTAAAGTGTGAAGTTCAACAGCGTTTTTTTATTGTTCCCAATCAATATGATTGACAATTCATGAATGGATGGATGGCTGAAACTATTCTGTAACTTAATTCCTTTTGACTACACGCGGAACCAAGCGCAAAAGCCTAGGAAAAAATGTTTTTTACGTCGCCCACCATCATAAAATTTGTGCCCCTAGGGTGTGTTGAAAATATTTTTGTACCGTATATTAACTCGATCTCAAAGCTCTGAAGTATTTCACGCCTTAATCTTGATTCTTTGTGCCTTCTACTTGACAACTGCAGATCGTATTGACGTTTGTCTATACTCATTATGGTCAGTTTATGATGAGCGATACCCGGCGGAGCGGAGCTGAGCTGAGCGATTTTTTTTTGTCTGGACCAATCCCGTCCATTCATGATGTCACGTCCCCGCATCGTAATTGGCCTAGGCAAAAAAATCGCTCCGCTCCGCTCAGCTCAGCTCAAATCGCGGCAAAAAATCGCTCATCATAAACTAAGCTTTAGTCTGTATTTGCTATGCTGTTGTTTTGCCAAAGTAGCATGAAATTTGGTGCAATTTTAACAGTGACAAGTGGCGGTTAAAAAATTTTCTTTTGGGGCTTTCGCGCATCACTTATCATTTAGTTATACTCATTAAAATAACGAAACAGTTGAAGCTATCCACCCAATAATGAGTTATCATCATATTGATTGGTAAAATTGGGAAAAACGCTGCTGAACTGAGCACTTGAATTGGCTGGTTTCATCTGGAATTGTTGCTTCTTAGATGTCAATATCAAGAAATTGACTTCATCAACGGCTTCGGCAGATACGAATTAGTGGATATTAGTATGCGGAAGATGAATTTACTCTTCTATTACATGAAAAAATTATAAAAATCTGATTTTTTTTTGACATTCCGAAGAATTTTTTTTTTCATTATGAAGAACAGTGCGTACATGGCGACAACTGGTCTGCCTCTTATTGAGATTTAACGTAGAGTCAAATGATTACTTTTTGAGATGCGTGACGATTATTAATGGTGGTTTGAATGAGTATCTGCAACTTCAATTTTCAAGGGGGCCCCTGAGCCCCCCTAACCAAAATATGACAAGGCGTCATGCCTACATTTGAAAAGGGGACCATGAAGACCACTCATACGAAATTTTATGCCTTTATCACAAAAAGAACAGATTTTATCAAATTTGGTCACTAATCCCCGAACTACACTTCGTTACCACTGGTAGGTAATTGCAGATTAAAGCAAGTTACGTTTTTTTTTTGCGGGAAATAGGATGTCGACGGTTCAGATGACGTTCTGGTCATGCCCTGGAGTATATACCAACAGCTCTGAGCTAACAATATAGCTCTAATGTGACAAAAGCAAGGATACAATTTTTGGACTTGCTGCAGCAAACATGATATACTTTGACAGCGGCGCAAGAAAAATGCTCGAGTGGGATTTTGGGGGATTTTGAGTACATGGTAGAGGATGAAATTCTGAATCGATAACAGCTTCAAAATTTCATGAAATAATTATTTCAACCTCAAAACCTATCTTTACTGCACTATATTGTGTCTTTCAAGGTGTATGCTGTAAAGAAAGAAACAGAATACGTGGCAGATATCTCAGCTTTTGTGTCATGCACGGCCAATACTAAACTCTCGATGGGCTTCCACGGGCTCGGCGCAGGCAACAGTGGAAAAAACTGTCCTGTTGCTTGCCTTCATCACTTGAGCGGGAAATAAAATCACGCTGCGAAAATTGTAAAGTTGTATTGGTATTGTTACTTGCCTTTAGGAGCTTTATGCGAAAAATGTGAAAATGCATGTGGTTCGCAAAGTGCAGTACGTTATTGCCATTAAAAAAAACACCAATATGAATTGAAAAGTTTGCTTTTCAATTAATAGAGAAGTTACATGCGTCAACTCCCTATTTTCCGCAACTTTCTTCCCGTTTTTTGTGTTTTATTCCTTCTTTTTAAACGTACTTCAACTCTTTTTTATGCTTTTGCGCGATACCCACTCAGCATAGCATGTCACGTTACATGAATGAGATGATCTCAATCATGTAACAAAATAACATCACATTCAACGTTCCTTCCATATCTCTGAGATGTTCATTAGCGATGTTATACGATTTAATGTCTGAGAGATGTTTCAAAATGAACTTGAAATAAACATCACACATGGAACATCTACCGGACATAACATTGTGACTAGCTTTCAACTTGCCAAAATGTAACCTTTCACTGACGTCAGTGAGACGTGTAGCCACTGAGAGATTTTTGAATTTGGCAGGCTCCCACTCAGCACGTCATTTATGAGCATGTCATGTCTCATGAATGAGATGATCTCAATCGTGTCACAAAATAACATATCACAATAAACGTTACTTCCGCATCTATGTGATATTCATCCGCGATATTATACGATGTAATGTCTGAGAGATAATTCGGAATGAACTTGAATTGAACATCACACATGAGACATCTACCGGACATAACTTTGTTACTGCTTTCAACTTGCCGAAATGTAACATTTCACTGACGTCAATGAGACGTGGCCACTGAGAGGTTTTTTAATTTCGCGTTCGCACCTTTGGTGAACCCTTTTGTGTATGCTCTTGTGTTATTCGGAACTCCAAAATGGGCTTTTTTTGTCTTATATTGCTTTCGAATACTTTGATGACTCCCGTTTATGTTTTATTGTAACGTCCGGGGCCCCAACGGAGCACTCTTGTGTCTTGCTGTAACGTTTCGAGCCCCAGCGAGGCCCTCTGGGCTTGGTGTATCGTTTGTACCTAATGAAATATCCCTGACCTCAAGTGCCCTGTTTGAATATACTACCTATATCGGACAAGTTGGTAGCTTAGACGAATCGGCAGCAGTGTCTCTAACTATTACCTGTAGAGATCCAGGTTCGAATCCTGCGGAGGACGCCAATAGAAGAACAACTTTTCTCCGGGAAAAACTTGCTGTATAGATTGTAACAATTAGTAAATATAGGTGCGGAACCTCCTATGACATAAAACCATGTTGAAAAGGGGTTAAAAATTAATTTTTATTCAAAAATACACATCCAAAATGCGACGTACCATGTACGTTAAAAAGTGATATCTACGAGATGTGGAATAGTGATGTAGATAGTATGTCACATTCATACATCTTTGAGAGATCTCATTCATGTTCTAATTACCCGAACATAAGAGGTTACAGAGATGTCCACTTAACATCGCATATACTTTTTTTGTTAACATCGCAGATGTGACTTGAACATCTAATTGATGTCACAGAGATGTTTTCTTGCTGAGTGGGTACTTTCCATGTCATATCTTTTTTTGCGCTCTTTCGCTATTTTTTCCTGCATTCCATTCCTTTTATAAACGCGTCGACTGTCTTTTTTGCAACTTTCTTCCCGTTTCGTGTGATTTATTCCTTCTTTTCAATGGTTTCATTTACGATTATTAGCGATTTTTAGCCGTTCCTTGTTTCACGACGCGTTCTTTTTAGCTTCTCCCCGCCCAACACCCCTATTTTGCTTCCCGGTCCCGTTGGTGTCATTTGGTAGCGTATTGTCACAAAAGCAACGTCTTTTACTGGTTTTCTCACTATTTCTTGCGATTTTCCGCCCTGTTTTTGTTTAATGACGCGTTATTTTCAGCTTCTCTCCGCCCAGCACCCCTATTTTGCTCCCCGGTCCCGTTGGTGTTTTATCTTTCGTTCAGTACTATTTCGACTTCGTTCGAGGAGTTGCATATCCGCCCGGCGCTAGAAATACACTGCTTAGTTTCCTAACTTTCATAAATTTTTTCTCGAAACTTTGTGGATCTTCCGCAAAATTTCCTTTGAAAAACCTTCTTGGCCACTCTGTTGGTAGTACATTCCTACTTTCGAAACGATCAAAATCGAGGTCGCCTTTATGACACGGTCACCGGAATTTTCAAATTCGTGGTGCCTTTTTATGGGTTTATGGCACAATAAGAGTCACGTCACAAGAATCAACTTATAAATCAGCACCAGAAAATTGCATATTCTTAATAGACTTACCATAATTATCTTATCCTTCCCGGTGGAGCTGGTGCTGCGTGGTGCTGTTTTGACTTTTGGCCACCCACAGATCCGGCCGCGCCTCGCGCCGTCGGCCTTGTCCACTTCCTAGCGGGTGAAAAAGGAGAAAAAACATGGAAGTTGGAAAAGTCTCACAGTCAGAGGTCAGTGCCGAGGTCACGACAAATCAACAAAATCGAATCAACGCGCAATGCGCATCAAAGTCCAAGCACTTGGTGCTTGGTGGTGAGGGACACATTAGAATAAAGGAGTAGGAAATCATCAATCATCAAAGAGTTTTTCCGGCATTCACTTCACACAGATTTTGGATTTCTGGCCGGTAGGCGGTACTGAACTACTGAAGCTGAACCTGAACGTGAATTTACTGAAATTTTAGACCATGATGGAAGCCGCCTCGTAAGAAACTACCACTGTCCTCACTGTCAGATCAGAAGAGACAAAAAATATCTGTTGATAACGGTCGGGCAAAAACGCACTGGGCGTTCAGGGCCGGCCTTACATTTCTTTGGCGCCTGAGGCAAATATCCAGTAATGCTCCCTTTTATAAAACGTACCTTCACCTTTGGGTGAGAAGTTGGAGTTGGAATTAGAGAGAAAGATTGAAAATAATTTGCAGGAAATTAAAAAATTTGTCAGGAAAATTTGAATGTTCCGGGAAAACCTCAAATCTTCTTCCAAATAATCTTATAGCCAGTTCCACCAGCGAATTTGATCATTATTAACTAATTGAGGCATTTTCTCTGGTGATTATCGGCTTAGTCACCACAGAAAACACAAGTTTCACGAAAGATTATGGAAAATGTTCTGACCACAAACAGCTTGTATGCATTTTCCGGAGTCATTCAACCAGCACTGATCTAGACTCCATCAGAGAAAATGTCTCAATTAGCTAACAATAATTAAATTCGCTGGTGGAACTGGATGTTAATGTGAAAATCGTCAATTAAGGCTTCACTTAAAGCTCTATCATTGAAGTCCGGTCTCGAAAATCCGGTTTTACATTTTCATCCGGAAAATTCCCGGGAAATTGAGAAAAATTGTTGGGAAATGTTTCAAAACCAGTCACTTCTTGTTTAAAAAAAAATGGTAAAAATCTGTTCACGGGATAAAAAGTTGAAAAATTTTCAGTTTTTCCAAAGAGGAAACTCGAAAACCGTGGGTCCGATTTCAAAAATTTTCCCTCCAGATATTAATTCAATCCTTTCTCCAACTTTCATTTCCAGTATGTCTGCACCTAAAACGGATAATTCGTAGGACTCACCGCATCTCGAAGTTTGCGCAGTTTTTTCACATTCACGGAATGTACCAATTTCATTTTGAAAAAATCACAGCCTGAAAACCGGAACCGTGTCGATTTCGAAAATAGGTCTACACGACGCTCAGTCCAATCTACTTTCGGTATCAGTCGGAATTTCTCGAAAAAAGTCCATCCTCGAGCAGGAATGAATTTTTGAGTGCAGTCCTGCATCAAGAGCGAGTCGTCCTGGTCAAAACATGGGTGAGAGACCCTCTCGGGTGGCAACCGCTAGGAGAAATTTTGGAAATTCATAACGCCCTACTGGAAAATGGTAGAGAACTTCGTTGTGTTGCTTCCTGCCAAATTTGCTACCCATCCGGATATATTTTGAATAATCAAACGGTAAAGTTTTGAACTTTGGCATTATTTATTATTTGACAGATGACAGGGCAATACATACAGTTTTTTAAGGGCTTTCAAATGACATACTGCAAGTCAAATTCCGTGAGATATAGCTTCTGACATTTGTTGATAGTGACATTTTCGTTTGACAGATGATAGCCAAAAACTAATGGGCTCACCACACAAAAACCATGTCCGCATACCAAATTTCAAGTCGATCGGATCAACGGTTCGACAGTTATCGTGGAAGATCACAGACAGACAGAACAGACAGACAGACACACACACACAGACAGACATCATTCTGAAAATGATCTCAATCGTCTTGGGGGACCTCAAAATGGATATATCCGGCGAAATCTCAAAACTTTTACTCTGCACGATTACAATACTTCCCCTTCCATGTTGGTGGGGGGTCGGGAGAGTAATATGAAAATCTGGATGGTATCCTACGATGAACTGTTTAGTTGGTTGCCTACATCGAGGGAGACGTGAATAAATACACACCAACGGGACCGGAGAGGAAGATAGGGGTGTTTGGCGGGGAGAATCTAAGAAGAACGCGTCGTAAAACAAGAAACAGAGGTAAAAATCGCAGCAATCGTAAAAAAAAAACATTGAAAAGAAGGAATAAATCACACGAAAAGGGAAGAAAGTCCCAAAAAAGGCAGTCGACGTGTTTAAAGAAGGAATGAAATGCAGGAAAAATATCGGAAGAGCGCAAAAAGGATAACAACGCATGGAAAGTATCGCGCAAAAGGAGTTGAAGTACCTCTTCAAAGAGAAGGAATAAAACCCAGAAAACGGAAAGAAAGTCGCGAAAAATAGGTGGTTGAGATGTGTAATTTTTCTATTTGCTTTTCAATTCATATTACGTTGAGCCCGTGGAAGCACGTCGATAGTTTCGTATTGGTCGTGCATGACACAAAAGCTGAAGTATCTGGCACGACGTATTCTGTTTTCTTCTTTATACAGCATACACTTTGAAAGGCACAATAACCACAAACAACCTGCAATGAGCAATGTCGCACGCAGCAGTCGGCCAGCTGCCAAACGTTGACAGATTGTGATGTTGTGAAAGTGTGATTAAGGAAAGTGGGCGATGTTCAAGTGCGGAAATGGAATAAGTCAACGTAAGTAAGTGGCATGCTTCCGTACCTACATCGACTCAAAATTGCTAAGAGAATGGTGATAGAATCGTAACTGTAAAATGTACGGCTTCGGGTCCCCTTTATGACACGCGGTCACCTAGTAAAACTTCCAGTGACCATTTTCCGAGCCATTTTCTTCACCAGAATGGACTAGAAGTGGTAAGTAGGGCAGGGCTTTACAATTGGTTGGGTGATCGCTAATAAAACAAAATGTGGCCCACATCGCTACCATGCATGCCGAGGTTGAATCTGGGTCTGGGTGAACCACAAAAAGATAACTTCGAACCACGAAAACCAGTCAGAATTAAATGTTGGTCAAAGTGTGGTACATATCAGGTCTTCGTCGGAGAGTTGGTGTGTTGGGACTTCTGATGAAATAATAAGGGGAAACTAGGGGGGAAACTCATCTCTTCGGGAACAGCTGAGATAATTCAGATATTTGAATTTGCAGTGTGGAGATAGGATAAGCAGGTATAGGATCGAGCCATTATTCAACCACTCCCTGACGGAAATTTCAGATAAAAATTGTATTTGCCGTTATATTTTTCTATATGAAGGTAGTGGATCCTATATAAAATCATATAAGCTATCAGGTAATCATATAGTAAGCCTAATTTGTTTTTATATGAAAACATAATAGTTTGAACGTATTTGGAATTCATCATTGAATTTCTATAAGTTTTTATATGAAAAACCCCGATTATGAAAACCATATAGATTTTCTATTCGCAAATGCCAATAAAATATGTCTTCTGCGTTTCTATTATGAAACACCAATTGCTTTTGAAGATTTTGAATTTCCCGGGAACTGTCTCAGGAATTGCCTCCTGATGAAATCTTTCCCAACCATTATGGAACACTCGTATATTTCAACTAAAACAGTGGAATAACTACATAAAAAACTCTTTTATTGTTGCATTAAAAAAAAAATAACCAACCATTGCATGGTATGAAAACATTGCAATCACATCTCTAAGTACTGTGCTCATGTTTGCTAACGCAGACTTTTTTTTTTGTGGGGGATATAATGAGCCAATTTTTGAAATGAGCTGCCAATTCGGCAATGAAGGGGCGATTACGTCGCGAGCTTCCAGTTTATAACCTGGGCATATTGATTTCAGCATCACACGCGTTGGGCCGAGCGTTCTCATTGGTCTTGACTTGCGACTTGACAAATTGAGCTGGAGCCAAACTGAAAAGTCTGAATGGAAATACCCCTTCACCTTGAAAAGACAAACACAGTACTTGCACCCCTTAAGTACATGATATGTTACAACAAACGGAATGTGTCACATTTATAATAAAGTTGATAAATTAAATAAAAACATTGATAATAATAAAATTACATTCAACAATTCATTAACTCGTATTCTCTTGGCTCCACCTATTGACTAACCTGCCTATATGTACAGTTCTAACACAATTTTACGCACGAGACGGTTTCGAATCAAGGAATTGACGAGAACTTGTATCACAATAAATACATTATTTTTTCTTCTTCCGTGTGTTCTTCTGTTGTGATCCCTCAGAAAACACGATGAGCATGGTTTAGATGGCCCGGACTTTTCTCTGGATCAAATTCGCCGAGCTGAGCCTGTGGTCGTCGTATTCTTGCGCTTTGATGTACAAGAAAACGCCGGCTATCACAATTATCGTGCCGATGGCACTGAGCGCCGTCACCTGGTTGCCAAACATGATCACCGACAGCCATATCAGGAACGCCCTCTTGGCCGTGTTGACGACACTAGAACATTCGATGGAACATTTCAGTCAAAAACAACAAAATTGAGGACGAGACGTCGGTGCAGGATGGCCGAAAATTGAAAAAGCTGCGGAATTGATAAAGCGAAATGATGGAAATGTACCTGTGAGTTACTGGACTGATGTAGTCCATCAGGACGTACGCGGTGATGCTCTGGAAATGGAAAAAGACGCCGTTCAGGACGAAATAGAACAGCATGTTGAGGTCTAGAGTGCTGTGCGGGCCCACGTCGGCCAACAAGAGTGTGGCCGGTATCTGGATCACTATGCTAGCAATGCTGGTGTAGAATTGGAGCTCGGCAGGTCTAGAAAATGAAACGGGCGATCATTACCAGTGGGAAAAGCGGCAGTTTTCCATATTTTTATGTTAAACAGTAGGAAAAGTGAATGTTTATCCATCGGCTATAAAAGTATTTCAGAATAGATGACAGCTCATTTCAAGTTGACATTATGAGTATGAAAAGTGACAGTTTTCCTGTATTTGCATGTCAAGCACCCCAGCTGACACCGTGTCAGTCTAAGAAGAGTGAGAAAAGTGAGTGTTTACTCCACAGCTTTTTTTTACTAACTCTGATCGGGCCTAGTACGTAGCTTAGAAAGTCCATAGCTTAGAATGTCCATAGCTTAGAAAATCCTTAGCTTAGAATGGTCCGTAGCTTAGAAAGTCTATAGCTTAGAATGTTCGTAGCTTAGAAAGTTCTTAGCTTAGAATGGTCCGTAGCTTAGAAAGCTCACAGCTTAGAATGGCTCGTAGCTTAGAATGTTCATAGCTTGGAAAGTTCATAGTTTAGAAAATTCATAGGTAAGAATGTTCTTAGCTTAGAAGGTTCTTAGCTTAGAATGGTTCGTAGCTTAGAATGTCCATAGCGTCCAGACTACTGAAGATGACGTTTCATCTAGACAGATTGGTGTGCAAAATTGTTGAGAAAGTAAACAATCTCATTGCTAGGTATTCCGATTGCGGGTCTACAAAAAAAAAACTACTGAACCTGACGACATCCATGTACACAGCTCGGTGTGTGCCAAATTGCTGAGAACTTTTGAGAATTTCAATTTCTAGTATACCCACTCTGTGCGCGCAAGTTTCCATCGGATTCTAAGCTATGAACTTTTTAGCTACGGATCATCCGAAGATATGATCTTTCTAAACAGACATATCCACGCAGTCAACATTTTAAGCTACGAACTAATCTGAGGTGCGAATTTCCCAAGCTGCGACCCATTCTAAGCTATGGACCATTCTAAGCTAAGAACCTTCTAAGCTAAGAACATTCTAACCTATGCATTTTCTAAGCTATGAACTTTCTAAGCAGTGAACATTCTAAGCTACGAACCATTCTAAGCTGTGAGCTTTCTAAACTATGGACCACTCTAAGCTAAGAACTTTCTAAGCTACGAACATTCTAAGCTATGGACTTTCTAAGCAACGGATCGTCCCCCTCTGATCTCCTAACAGTAGGAAAAGTGAATGTTTTCCCAACGGCTATAGAAAATACTTCAAAATAAATGACACCTTATTTCAAGTTGACATTATGAGTATGAAAAGTGACAGTTTTCTATAGTTGCATGTCAAGCTTGCCAATTTAAACTTATCAGTCTAAGAAGAGTAAAAATATTAGCACTAGAAAATATTTCAGTTTTCAGTGCGCCCAAAATTTCACAAATAATCAAGTTGAATGTTGACAAAAGAAATGTTTTATTGGAATTTAGTTCAATGATAATTTGTGGACGTGCATGAACAACGAAAACGGCAACAGCGCTCGAAACGAGCAGAATTTAGCTGTCAACTGTCACTTGTAACATGACATTTGTTATTTATAACAATAACAAGAGAAAACGGCCGCGACACAGAAACACCGCAAATCGCTAAGGACGTTAAACGGGTAATGAGTCACTGACACTATTGACAGTGACAGCCAGGAACCGATAGCTAGTCAAGGGGCTAGAAAAAGTATGCAGCGTTGCCATTTAAACTGACAAATGAACGGATCTTTTTGAAAATTGGCGCCCCACGCATGCGCACTTGCCCAAACTAAACAGCCTATAAAAGCACCGGCCCTTTGGCTTGCCCCAGCAAAAAATTATTGCAATTCGTCATTCACTCCCGTTTTGGGGCCCCCGTGAGATCAATAGTGTTCCGGAGTCCTGGTTCAATGATTATCCTGGTTCAGAATACAGCTGTTAACTGTCATTTGTAACGTAACATTTGATCTAACAACAGAAACAACAACAAGGAAACGGCCGTGACACCGAAACACCGCAAATCGTAAAGAACGTTGAATGGGCAATGAATCATTGACTCTATTGACAGTGACAGCCAGGAACCAACACATACTTAAATAGCTATACCACTTATGAACCTATTGCGCATTCTGCCGCGCCGCGTAACAGAAGGAGTTAGAGAATGACGCCATTTTGATGGTTAATTTCCAGTGTATCTCAAAATACCGAGTTGTATAGCTACCACAAAATGTCTTAAGGGCCGTGAAACTGATCAAACCTTCTGCAATTTCACGATAGCGATCCAGTTTTCTCAAGTACCATTACGTAAGTGTATTTAGTTTTCTTAAAATTACAAAATAATTACGTCGAGTTGGATGGTTGGGTGCCACTGTACTCTGAGTAAACGAAATGTCAAGTGACAGCTTTTTGACAGTGTAAATAAACATCACGTAGTTAACCGAACTTTTGGACGCTGGAATGATCGCACACCTTTTCATCACCTGTTGATTCCCACCTGATGTTATTAGTGTTGATTCCACGTACTTTGAGGGAGAAGCAAAATAATATCGTGCTTAGTCAAGTGGCCAAGTAGCGGAGTGGTGCCAATCCACACCATCCAAAATCCCTAAATAACCATCAAGATGGCGGCGCCCATTATTACAGGTGTCGGACGTCTCTCTTGCGCGGTATAGCTATTTAAGTATGTGGGAACCAATAGCTAGTCAGGTTGCTAGAAAAAGTATGCAGCGTTGCCATTTAAACTGACAAATGTACGGATCTTTTTGAAATTTGGCGCCCTCACGCATGCGCACTTGCCCAAACGAAACAGCCTATAAAAGCACCGACCCTTTGGCTTGCCCCAGCAAAAAATCATTGCAATTCGTCAGTCACTCTCAACTCTCAGGAACAAAGAAAATGGCAACAGCGCTCGAAATTAACATAATATAGCTGTTAACTGTCATTTGTAACATGACATTTGTTCCAACAATAACAGAAACAACAATAACGAGGAAACGGCCGTGACACCGAAACACCGCAAATCGTAAATAACGTTGAATGGGCAATGAATCATTGACACTATTGACAGTGACAGTCAGGAACCAATAGCTAGTCAGAGGGCTAGAAAAAGTATGCAGCGCTGCCATTTAAACTGACAAATGCGCGGACCTTTTTTAAATTTGGCGCCCCTACGCATGTGCACTTGCCCAAACGAAACAGCCTATAAAAGCACCGACCCTTTGGCTTGCCCCAGCAAAAAATCATTGCAATTCGTCAGTCACTCCTGTTTTGGGGCCCCCGTGAGATCAATAGTGTTCCGAAGCCCTGGTTCAATAATCATTTGTAGAGGTGCATGAACAACGAAAATGGCAACAGCGCTCAAAATGAACAGAATACAGCTGTTAACTGTCATGTGTAACATGACATTTGTTCTAATAACAGAAACAACAACAACAACGAGGAAACGGCCGTGACACGGAAAAACCGCAAATCGTAAAGAACGTTGAATGGGCAATGAATCATTGACACTATTGACACAGTGACTGCCAGGAACCAATAGCTGGCCAGGGGACTAGAAAAAGTATGCAGCGCTGCCATTTGAACTGACAAATGCACGGAACGTTGAATGGGCAATGAATCATTGACACTATTGACAGTGACAGCCAGGAACCAATAGCTAGTCAGGGGGCTAGAAAAAGTATGCAGCGTTGCCATTTAAACTGACAAATGTACGGATCTTTTTGAAATTTGGCGCCCCCACGCAACCAGGAACCAATAGCTAGTCAGGCATGCGCACTTGCCCAAACGAAATAGCCTATGAAAGCACCGACCCTTTGACTTGCCTCAGCAAAAAATTATTGCAATTCGTCATTCACTCCCGTTTTGGGGCCCCCGTGAGATGAATAGTGTTCCAGAGCCCTGGACGTCAAGACGAATACAGAAATTTTTGAAATTATAAGGAGGCCCGTGCGCTTTTGGTGTTCAAACGATGGTAATTTATAACCGAGTTCATAACACGTCTCTGCGGCCCTCGAGTTGCATTTCCGAGCGTGACACGGCCAATTTTTCAAAGATTTCAATATTTCGACGTCACAGACTTTTGGATACTATCAGTGAGTTTTTGTCAACTCCAAATGTGTCTGGCATCAGAACTACCTCTTTCTGAAAAATATTCACGCAAAACGCAAGCCCCGAAAAATAAGGCAGCTCACACGGGATTCCAGGGGACTTTTGGTATGTTACAGCAAAAACCATTTATGCTCGTTTTACATACATTCCGCTCGTCATCAACAATTTATGCAAGCTATAAAACTAAAATACCTCAGCTGTTGACAGTTCTTTTGAAAAGGTTTCAATTTCTCAATAGTGAGAAAAGCAAGCGCTTATCCATGAAGTTTTATTACAAGATACAATAGAAATGTAACAGGAACAATACATCGTCCATTCCAGACATACTCACGTGTATTTGAACTTATCCCCGGATATCAGCATTTTCGAGTAGACATTCTGTATGCACTCAGTCAGGTTGGTGGCCATGGCGGCCATGAATCCATGAATTTCGAAGCTGATTTCGTTTATGGAACACAGCGCCAGGCCGGACATCACAGGCAGTAAACTGAGATTCACGTACAGACCAGTCTGTTCACCTGTAAAAATCAGACATGCAGTGCAGATTTTGCCACTATAACTAAACTAGAGAGTAGGCATTTGTAGAGAGACCACAATGACGTATTTTGAATCCTGACATCTAGAGAGTCTGACAGTGGTGGCGGCCAGAAAGCTGACTTGTTTCTTTCTGAGTGGATCCTCTAGTGGTGCTTACTGTATGGTATTATGTGATTAATTCTGAAAAATTCTTACCCAGTAAACATCTGGAAATGAGAACTGTGAAGAGTGGTGCTGAACTTTTGATGGTCTCAGTGAAGCTTACAGCTACGTAATTCAGTGCTACTAAACCTAGGACCACTGTGAGAAACCTGGAAGGACCAAAAATTTCAATATTCAATCTGGAAGGACCAAAAAAATGCAATATTCATAATCATTTTAGGCGAGGTCAAATACGGTAATCATAATAATTACAGCTTAGAATGGAGTAGATATTAAATGACGTCACCAATTTGGTCTATTAGCAATATCAAATAAGCCATATTTTGTACCTGGCATTTTAATTGAGATTTCAATTGAGACCTTGAGTTTTATTGCTGCTTCATATCAATGTTTAGTGAAGCAAAAATCCGTTGGAATTTAAATGATCAGATTAGAATTTAAATGGTTACCTTGTACACCCGACTAGAATCATATGCCGGTAAAAACCGGGAGGCTTGCTCAAGCGCTGCGAGGGCTTGTACATGCCGCAAGGGAAGTACAGCTGTATGAACCCGCAGGTGGCTGTCATCAGCATCTGGCAGGCCCCTGCGCAACAACAATTTCAATTACAATTAGAGAAACGCGGGGCCACCGGAGCAGTAATATTACCCAAGACTGTCGGGTTGCCCTCCAAGTACGTCAGGATGTATTTGTTGAGGAACAGCGTGCACCCGCTGAAGAAGTACCAAAGCAGGAGGAACACGATGGCTCGGATGTTCGTCAGTCCGCCCCTGCTGTTCTTCGGCAGGTCCCCTTGCGGCGTTTTCGGGAGGGCCTCCGCGGGCCCCGCTGGCGGCGCCAGAATCACCTGCGAACTGCCGTTCTCCATGCCGGGAGCGTGAAACCTCGACGATTACCTCGGCGCCATCCCGGCTGCCGCTGAAAATTGAGTTGTTAGTCGTTTTTTCTATTAAAAACTGGCGAAATTCGAAACACGTCAAAATACTGGGGATATAACCTACAAATCTTGACAGGTACTCTGACAGGAGGTTTAAAACGCGTTGACAGGTGTCACCGAGCCGCCCGACAGAAACGTCAATCGGGAAGTTTTTGGGCGCCGTATCGTAGAATCGAAAGGCATTGCACCGAACGTCGTAGAGCCGAAAATGACATATCCCGCGCATGCGTTTTGCCCTTCTTACAGGAGCTCCAAAACAGTGGCTCTGGGTGGTGGCATCATTACAGAATGCAATAATGCACCATCTTAGCGGAGATATCGATGTGTGGAGATGGAGATATATTCTTAGGGCGGCATTTCCATAATCCATATAGTCTGTGTATGGCACTGTAGGTCTAGTAAATATAGGTATGTACCTACCTATATCTTTGGAGTGTGAGTGTAGGTACAACCTATATTAACCAAACCTAATATTTACTTGTATGACATCAAATCAATAGGAACGGAGGTAATTCACAACGATACTTGTGTTATGTTAATAGTTATTTAAAATGAATCCACACATACCTAAACGAGATCAGGCAAATATATAGGTATATGTTATTGCGTAGGTAGAGGTGACTAGGTTATATAGTTTTTGTCAGAACCAGGAGATCCGGAAGAGTCTGGAGACATTCTAGAACAGATCTCGAAAGAAATCTGCAGTCCAGAAATTTTTGTTTCATCAACTCGGGACGCGATTTTTACCAAATATTCCTGTACGTTTAGGTAAATTCATCAGGGATTCAAAGTATACATTCACCGCATCACCTGCTGGCGTTCGTTCAGCTAATTATCCATACACAATTATCACAATATACCTACCCTATACGAGATACCTACAGTTATTTTTTTGAAAGGTCCATTGTGGTGCAAATGGCTCCATCCACACTTCATCCTTCATCACAAGCTCCGAGTCGAGTTTCGAGCCGACTTGTTGAGCGTAATAGACTATTGAGCGTCACTGCTTCAATATGGCGCGTGTCGATTGTACGACGTTCGGTGCTATGACTTTCGATTCTATGCCTGGCGACCAGTTTTTGAAACGCAGGCAGACTGCAAATTGCAGGCGGGATGCAAGGGCACCCCCAAGGGGGTTGATTTCTTGCACAGAGGTGCTGCTGAAGGCTGCTAGCCCCCTTTCCAAAAATCAACTCCCTACTGCAATCTAAAGGGTACTTCTGAAGAATTTATCCAAATATCGCCTAGTGCAAGAGTGCAGGCAACTAAGAATACACCAAAGAAAAATTTAACCACTGGTATTATATCGATTTATTCAATTTTCATACCTACAGCTTCACCTGAGACCTGCTGTAGGGAGAAACTGACCCAATTGTCACCCCTCGCTTTCCTTCCTTTTAACCTATCCTCCCCTCTCCCATCCCCCTCGCCCCTGTTGAACGGTAACAGTAGGTGGTGGACCTGAAAAAAATCAGCTCCTTAGTCCATCCCAGCCTCAGTCCTCACGTCTCTTGCAGCAGAAGCAGCAGATGAAATTGAATTCACCCTCACTACCTAATTTGCAGACGAGCTAATAATTAATTTTGACAAGAAAGGCACTAGCGGCTCCAAAATTTGCTAAGATGTTCAACAGGTATCTACAGGCCGAGAGAACAGCACTAAAATTACCTATTTCGTTGGCACCACCCCTTCAAAGTGGTGATTTTCAAAAATTATCCGTGAAATCGTCAGGGGTAGTTTTTTTCAATTCTCATTTTGAATTTCATTGGTGCAGCGGCTGGTCAAGATGACTGCCAAAAATCAACCCCGCAGGACACGTAGGTACCTACAGCAGGAGCAGCAGCTGAAAATGTGAATCCACCCTCACTACCAAATTTGCAGACGAGCTCATATTTTTGAAACGAAAAATACAAGGAAAAATACTAGCGCCTCCAAACTTCGCTTATATGTTCAACAGGTAGAGGCCGAGGCCGAGGCCGAGGTAGCAGCTTCAAAATTATTTCGTTGGTACCACCACTACCAAATCACGCATCTAAATAGAAGGAAGATATTAATTTGCTGACTGGGCCAAAAATTTGCTGACTTGGGAGAAGGGGTGCTCTCAGAGGACTGATTTTTTTGTCACATATAAGCAACTTAACTTGGACATTTTGCTACCACCCCTGATATATTTTTCCACCCTCACAAGGGGTTGTTTTACAATTATTCAACCATATTTCTTTGCTGACTGGGCATGAGAAATAGTACTAGAATCTTGAAACTTTGATAGCAGATAGTTGACACAGTAGTGTATGCTACCATAAAAAAATCTCAGCCATTCAGACGTTAGCGCTGTTACCCTGATTTTTTTTCAACAGTTTCGTCAACACCGTCGCAGAAATGAGACGTCGGAATCTTCGCGGAAGTAAGACGTCGTAGCCGATTTCGAGATTAGTAGATAATTTTTGGGCGTGCAACGGTGGTGGGGGGGACAACCTTGACAGGTCATTGACCCCTGACCTTGACCTTGACCTTGACCTCGAATTTGACCTTGACCTTGAATTTGACCTTGACCTTGAATTTGACCTTGACCTTGAATTTGACATTGGCCTTGAATTTGACCTTGACCTTGAATTTGACCTTGACCTTGAATTTGACCTTGACCTTGAATTTGACCTTGACCTTGAATTTAACCTTGACCTTGAAAGGTCATTGACCCCTGACCTTGACCTTGAAAGGTCATTGACCCCTGACCTTGACCTTGAAAGGTCATAGACCCTTGACCTTGACTTCGACCTTGACCTCGGTCCGCGTCCTAACCTTGGTCTGTTCCTTAACCTCACCAGTTATCAACCTTCAACATTAAAAACAAAGTCGTTAAAAGAAAACACGTCTGGCGCGATGTAAATTCCTTTGTGGTGCGACAATATATTATATATATCTTATACAATATATAAGAGCCCGCTCGGTTGGAGAAGACAACATTCATTCGCAACATACCCAAGTGTTAGTTGTTGTTATTGTGCCGTGCATCCTTCAAACGAAAATGTCGCAGTATGGTGAAACGTCTAACGGATACGGAGAAAATAAGGTAAAAATATTAAGTCATTACATTTTTATTCCACCAATCAAAAAATTGAGAAAAGACCTAAACAAGACATGACATTCCAGACCGACCTTACTGACAACACACCAAGACATCGGTGCACTCAATGTCTTAAAACATTCGCACAGAAATCACATTTGAAACGTCATATGCAGCAAAGTTGCAAGAATTTGAAACGCCACATGGAGGAAAGCAGCGGTAATTCTAATAAGCGAGCTCGCATGGCAGGTAAGAAAATAATTGCTACCTTGTGAGTATTATGAAGTGATGTAATTATTATTTTTCCAGAGGCACGTTATTGCGAATCATGCAAGTGTAACGTTGTCGACTTCCACACACACCAAAATTCAACCACGCATAAAAACAATTGCTGCACGCCGTTGGGAGATAATGTGCAACTCATTAAAACTGCTTTCAAATGCCGTATTGTCACATATAGATTGACATCCCCTAATCAACACCTAATTTTACGAGAGTTTATGGATGATGTGTGGACCTCATTTAGGCAGTTGATTCAAGAACAGCTCGAGAAAGTGACATCTGTCAAGGTCAATACCGAGCTGTTCGGTGATTACATCTTACAATCAAAAGATGTCACCGACTTGAAATCCTTTCGAACAAAAAATATCGTAATAACTCAATCAACTGACCTGAAACAGTATTACGAGAGATTGATAGAATGCCTAGATGAAAAATTATCAGAATTTTTGGAGCGGGATAGTGGTAAGTTCACAAAAAAAAAAACAAAACCAAACAATAGGTTACACCTTTTGATTTTGCAGGTTGGAGTTTGCAAAACATTGCATATCTGGAAGTGAACATAAACAAGTTCAGTCCGCTCCGAGGTTCCTCTTTCATCGATTTACCATCGGACATAAAAAAGAAGCAAGCTGTTGTGAATGTGCGAAATGCGGACCAGTATTGCTTCCTTTGGAGCATCATGTCCGCACTAGTCACCCCGAAAGGCAATCCAACAGGTACGAATGCATACCCGCATTTTTCTGCTTTTTTTAACTTGGAGGGATTTGAATTCCCCATGAAACTCCCCAACATTCCGAAATTTGAAACCAAACACAACCTCTCAATCAACGTCTATGGTTTAGAAAAAATTCATATTGATGGTAAAACCAAGTATGAGATTGTGGGTCCTTTGCATTATACTGAATGTAAGCGACTTGTGCATGTGAATCTTTTGCTTATCAATGATGATTGGGGTAATCAGCATTATACATGGATTAAAAACTTTTCGGCGCTTGTATCCACTCAGATATCTAACCATCATGGTACAAAGCATTTCTGTGACGGCTGTATCCAATACTTTGATAACTCTGATAAATTGAGAGCACATGTGACGCATGATTGTGAACATATTTGTGTACAGTTGCCAACGTCTGATCTAAAAACCAATAAATTTGGTGAAAATATTCCTGAGAATATTGTAAAGTATGAAAATTTTGAAAAACAGTTAGTTGTACCTTTTACAATTTATGCCGACTTTGAATCGTATCTCAAGCCGATCCATACTGTCCATCCAAGCACACAAAAGTCTTACTCTGTTGATGTTCAGGAACACGTTCCATATTCCTTCGCATATTATATCAAATGTTCTTTTGATGACACATTGTCAAAATTTGAAATATATCGTGGTCCAAATTGTCCACGAGTATTTATAGAAAAATTGGAAGCGGATGTTACTAGAATTTATCATAATCATTTAAAACATGTCAAACCTATGGTTATTACACCAGTACAGGAGCAAGAATTTCAAAATTCAACAACATGCCACATATGCGGAAAAGTGTTTAGTCAAAACGAGGTTAAAACAAGAGATCACTGCCACCTTAGTGGTAGTTATCGAGGGGCAGCACATATGGTTTGCAATGTAAACTACAAAATTCCTAGGTTCATACCTGTATTCTTTCATAATCTCAGTGGGTATGACAGTCATTTATTCATCAAAACGCTATGTCTCGATGAAGAAAAAGTTGACGTGATCCCTACAAATACTGAAAAGTATATCAGTTTCTCGAAAAATATCTTAGTCGATCATATCGAAAACAAAGACGTTCATATAAAATTACGATTTTTGGATTCTTTTCGGTTCATGTCATCATCACTTGCTGAGCTATCTAAAAATTTAAATTCCGATCAATGTCCAACAGTGAGAAAATTTTTCCGTGACACTGACAAATTTGATTTAATCCGTCAAAAAGGTGTTTTTCCGTATTCATATGTTGATAATTTGGATAAATTGAGTGATACAGCATTACCATGCAAAGATGAATTCACCAATCATCTTACTAAGGAAATAATAAAGGATAAAGATTATGCTAGAGCACTCACTGTTTGGAATTTGTTTGAATGCAACACCTTGGGTGAATATTCAGATTTATATCTAACATCAGATGTTTTACTGTTGACTGATATATTTGAAAATTTCAGGAAAGTTTGTTTAGGGGCATATAAACTAGATCCATGTCAATTTTTTACAAGCCCATCGCTTAGTTGGGCTGCTATGCTTAATCAAACCGGAATTGAACTAGAACTTTTAACAGACCTAGAAATGATCCATTTTTTCAAAAACTCAATCAGAGGAGGGGTTTCTCTTTGTTCTAAAAGAGAAGCCACTGCTAATAATAAATTCTTGAGTGATTATGATGCCTCTAAACCAGAATCACATATCATGTATTTGGACGCAACCAATTTGTATGGGAAAGCTCAATCAGAATTTTTACCTACGGGTGGTTTCAAGTGGTTAAATGGGGAGGAAATTTCCAAATTGGACATTGCGGATATTTCTGATACGTCAGATAAAGGATATGTCCTTGAATGCTGCGTTCGGCTTGGTTTGGAGTGGAACGAGTGGAGTGGGGTTGGAGTTTGGGTCACGTGATTATGGAGTGAACGGGGCAAGAACAAGCCAAACGTTCCCTGTCACCCAGTCGCCTGTCACTGTCAAGTCCATTAAGATTATAAGGCAATTTCTGCCGACGTATGAGCCCCTCTGGTACCTATGAGCTGTGATAGCCGAATGGCAACTGAAAAGTGAAATGAGAGAAGAGGTACCCACGAGGGTACCCACTTGAAGGTAGGTACTGAGAAAGGGGGGAGTGAAATCGGTATACACATCGAAATAAAACGACATGTGTGAGGTGCCGCATGAGAGTGAAAGGCGCCAGGGAACGTGTCCAACACGGTGGCAAGGGCAGTGGGCAGCGCGGGATGGACAAGGAGGCGGAAGTGGGATTTTGACGGGTGTTGACGAGCAGCGCCGAGGGGAGTTCTAGAACATTCATTGAGAGCTCAAGGTGTGGAGTGGAGCTGAATCTTGGAGCTGAATAAAGAATTCTCGGCGTCTAGTGAGTTTTCGTGGTTACCCAAAGCGTCCTACAACACATGAAATTTTGCTTGGGTGATTTTCATCCCACATCCCACCACACAAGCGCCCTTTCCTTTGATTCCTTTGATTTATTACCCATGATGATATGACGGCGACAGCCGACAGCACCAAAAAATGACAAAACGCAGCAAAACGTAACCTCTCAAACAAACAACTCCATCCCAAGCTCCATCCGCCCCGCGTGAAAAGGTGGTGCACGTAGAGTGAGCTCGGTTCACTCCACTCTACGCAACCCGAACGCTACCGAGTTGACTCTCTTCACTCCATTTGGCCGTACCCGAACGATTTAGAGTGTTCGGAGTAAAAAGGAGTCACCCGAACAGCCAAGCCGAACGCACCAGAAATTGACATAGAGTACCCCAAAAAGCTACATGATTTGCATAATTGCCTACCCTTCCTACCACAAACCATGAAACCTGAAAACTCGAATATACCTAAATTAATTCCGAATTTGTATGATAAAACTAAGTATATCGTCCACTATAGAACTTTGAAACAGGCTCTGTTACACGGACTGGTTTTGAAAAAGGTTCATAGAGTTTTGATGTTTGATCAATCGTCATGGCTGAAAACATACGTGGATTTGAACACTAAACTTCGGAATGCAGCTTTGACTGCTTTCGAAAAGAATTTTTTCAAGCTCATGATAAATAGTATTTTTGGAAAATTTCTAGAAAATTTGGATAAAAGAGTTCTAATTCACCTTATTACTCATTGGGAGAACCAACGCAAACGATATGGGGCTGGTAGTTTGATAGCAAAACCTAGTTTTGAAAGTGCGACAATTTTCTCTGAAACGTTGTGCGCCATCAAGATGAAGAAAACAAAAGTTTTTTATAATCGTCCGCTTTATGTAGGATTCTGCATTTTAGAAATCGCAAAATCAATTATATACAGTTTTCTATATGATTTTATAAAACCTTTGTACAAAGACAATGTTGAGCTTTTATATACTGACACCGACAGCTTGATTTTGGAAATTTTCACTCCTGACGTATACCAGGATATCAAAAAATACTGTGATAAATTTGACACAAGCAATTTACGTCCAGATAACCCTCACAGTATTCCAATTTCACCACCGACAATCGGCTTGATGAAAGACGAGTATGCTAATAAGTATATTAAACAGTTCTTAGGTCTTTGTGCAAAGACATATATGATAGTGGTAGATGGAGATTTAAAGTTGAAAGATAAATTCAAGAAAAAAGCAAAAGGGGTTCCTTATGCCGCTGTAAAAAAACAAATCACGCTGCAAGATTATCAAAATGCAGTGTTTGAAGAAATTCCAAAATTTTGTGAAGCTGTTACTTTCAAATCAAAATTACATACTGTGTATACCCAATTACAGTATAAGCTGGCTCTAAGTACTAGTGATAATAAACGTATAAAAAGGTACAATTCCATGAAAACATATGCACTGGGACATTGTGATAGTGTAGTAGATCGAAATTTAGATTTATTGCTACGCATGTGTGAAGAACTACGCTAATTATTTATAAGTCATCCACTGTTTATCAACTGTTTGTACAGTAAGCGAATAAAATGTGTATATTGTGAAAACTTATGTAAATAGGTTGTTTAATGTTACTGATAATTGTTGTTATTGCTAGGTAATAACCTGTTACATATGTTTGATTTACTTTGATATGTGTGAAGATATGATTTTGTAATAAATATTCTAGATCGAAACTGTCTATTAATTACCCATCACAGTGGAGTATAAATTCAAACGGTCATAAGTATCACTCATTAGTTGTTGATACTGTGTTGAACGAGCATTATATCCATCAGAAATCAAAAAAAATGTTAGTTCTGGATGTTCAATGCTTTAAAGGTGATAAAAATAATTTAATTGCTAAAGAGATGGCAGCGTATGATGGAACAAAAATTGCACACTTTGTCTTCAAAGCACCTTTTCCGATGGATCATCTACCATCAGCGCAACAGAAAGAAGCTCGCTGGGTAATGAGCAACCATCACACAATCGACTGGGTTGAAGGTCACACACCTATGCATCGCTTTGGAGAGATAGTGAAAAAACTCACACAGCTTGAAGAAGCAGTGTATGTGAAAGGGCAGGAGAAGGCTGGATATTTGCAAAAGTATACGTCAACCCCAATTGTACAACTACCTGAACAACCAAACATCACAGCTTGTGAACCTGCTTGTTTCTATCACACAAGTGCGCCGTCCGTTTGCGCCTTGGCAAATGTATTTTTTTTACATGATTATTTTAAAATGGAATAAAAGAAATAATATTCATACAGGTTTTTTATTTCTGGTATCAAGAATTATTATCAGGTAATACATTTTGTGGTAAATATTCTACCAAGTCAAGTATACGCATTTGTTCATATAAACAAATCAAACATATCTGATTATCAATATATAATTCACACAATTTTGCTGCTCTTCCGAACGTGAGGGCTTGTTCATAATAATAGTGAGAATTCACTTCATCCATCCTATAAACGGCTTCATGCATATAATTTAGTTCCATATGTACCAATTCTGAATGTACACTTTCAATAAGTTTCAATAGTTCTTCGCAGGTTGATGAGGTTGCGGTTTCTTGCGGTTTAGGAGTCATCTTCTGCTCCTTCCTCTTCTTCTTCTTCTTCTTCTTCTTCTTCTTCTTCTTCTTCTTCTTCTTCTTCTTCTTCCTCGTCGTAGTCTTCAAGTATGAACGGTTCCACTTGCTTCAAAAATGATGATAACTTTATTCCAGACAGCAATCTGTGTAAACGCCGAATAGATATCTCATTTGCAAGATATTGGGTGCAGTACTCTTCTCCTTGTCGATGTCTTATGCATTCATCGAAATATAGTTGCTGGTCATCAACGTCGCAGTATCGAATAAGGGCATCCTCCAGAAATTGTAACCGCAGGTCATACAGCAGGGAACGTGCAGCTTTCACACACTCTCTCACAATCTTCCACTCTACCTCACACATGATGTCTTTTAAACAGCAGAGTACTTGTAGCTTTATATCATCCTATCCCCACTCTAATTCAAAAAAATCCCTACTACCCACTCCAAGGCCAAGAGTGAAGGTAACCGGTTTAATAGAAACATGTTGGAGCATGTATAAAAGTACAACAAAGTCATTTCCATAGAGGCATCACTTTATCTACCATGTGTCTTGAAGACCACACTACTGAGCTGTATTCATACCGCAATCGCCTGAAAACCTTCAACAACTGGCAAGGAGTGCTAACACCTGAATCGTTGGCGTTTGCGGGATTCTTCTACACAAAATGGGGAGATATGGTGGCTTGTCCTTTCTGTCGAATTGAAGTATTCAAGTGGAGGCATGATGACTCACCTCTGAAGGAGCATGAAAAATACTCTAAAGATTGTAAATTTGTTGTGGCTATGAAGAAAAAGTTGCAATAAAGACATGTGCATGGTTTATGTTGGTTTTACTTTCTCACAGGAGATGGTGTTACAGTCATCTCCCGCTCACACATACCACATAACTCTCACATTTCAAAAAAGTATAAAAGGTATCGAACGCGAAAGATTTACCTACAACGCGTTTACGAAACAAATCAAGCAAATTTAAGTTTGCAGAAGAAAATACTGTGTAACCACTGAATAATGTTGAATAAATATACTTTTTTGAAAAATTTTTGTTTTTTATTTCAAATAATACACTTTCTAGAAGTTCAATAATCTCTATTACTTCTGGCGCTCTATGCGTTATTTTAGAGGGTCTACTAGAATCTTCAGCGTCGTTTTTTCATCTCCCTCTTTTTCTTCCTCTTTTTCTTCTTCTTTTTCTTCTCGCTTCGTATCTTTTCCAACCCCATACCCAATTTGCGTTTGGCTTTCATGATGTTGGTGACGAACCATGCAGTTGTTTTCTCACCGAGTGACGCATCTTTCGCTTTTACTCTTTCCCAAGCCCGATTCTCTAGAATCTTATCCGCTATATGACGAGAGCTTAGATTTTTTGATTTCGAGTAGGCTTCATCATGTTCCCTAGCAGCCTGATCCAATTTGTTTATACCGGAATCCCCACGTTGCAACCGTTCATGTAACTTGGTGCCAGGTCCAAGATATTGATATCCTGGGACGTGTAGTTCAAATGGTAAACGGTTTATTATACCGTTCACCAAACCAGCTCCTGCAACGCTCAACATTGCACTGTTCCTAGTTTACAATAATATAAGGATTTATTTACTCATTGCGGGAAACTTTGTGTAAAGAAACAAATAAAGATTTTTTTTCAATTAATTTATTTCAAGTATTGATACAACTTATAAAGTAAAATTAGATTACAAGATAGATATGGTTTCAACTTGTATAAATATTTCCTATAACTATCGCAGTTGAACTGCTCACAAAGATATTCTATTCCTATTCTAGATTTAAGATAAGCTAAACACAAGTTATAAGCTAGAGTATAAACTATTATTTCATTCTGTTTGTTGATGCTGTGAGATGCGTCGAATAACAGATATTCGCATTCTTCGCTTATCTCGATAACAATTCTTTTTACATCATTCAAACTATTGAAATTTAAGGTTTTCATAATCCATACGTACTATAACTGGACAGTGATGTAGCATGAACAACAAACAATTTGCGTTTTCAGAATGAGTCTGCAGCAATGGAGTCAACACGCAGTATACATTTGAAATTAAATCGCCACTTAGCTTTCGCATGCCTCTTAACAAGTCAAAGTAAAAATTTCTAAACTCCCGATGTTTGAGGATGTTCAGACGATTATCGATGATGTCACATAGGGCACGCCATTCTTCAGCAGTTTCTCTCCCCAAAAACACATGTTGATGGTCCTTGATAATTTGTATAACTCGAACTGTTTTGATTTCACTGAAGTGAATACTGCAGTTTTTCAGATGTAGAGGTATCGGTTTATTTGATGTGGTTTGTAGATAATCGATAAGTATATCGAAAATTTCCAAGAATTCAATCCAATCTTCCGGTTCAAAATCGATATGCTGACTGCTGCTGCACAATCTCACTAACGGCACAAATTCATGTTGGATGCTTAAACCAACGCAGATATACTTTTGTTTTGTTTTAGTCAAAAAATGTGTTGTTTCATTCAACAGAGGTAAATAACCCAGAGGTTTGTTATTACCGGACTGTGCCATGATGAGAACTAAACCTATCTAATCCCATTCTCCATTATATCGACTTTCCCCCACCATACCTCCCTATTTGAGAACTTGTTATAGCTCAAGGTCAAGTTTGCTCCCCCCTCCCTCCCACATTTTCAAGGTAATCATACAAGTTTAGTGAACTCTCTTTCCTTATTTCAATTAAAACAGCTTTGTTAAAAAAAAAATATTTATTCAACTATACAAGGTTTTTTTTATCAATCCAGCTGGGTTGTTTGATTCCTAGCCACTTTACAAAAATATTAGGACCTTTGCGATGGAGGATGCGTTCAACTAAATATGCGTCTGGATGTTTCACTAATTGAAGTTCTGATGAGTAAAATCCTCCTAATATTTCTTCATCCTTCTCGTCTTTCAACATATAGTGTCGGGGGTTAGTCTCCTTAATCTTAACAACAGTGAATATTTCATTAGACCAGTTTGGACGATATCCTTTAGAAAAGGCTTCCCTATGCTTGCTTATTCGTACTTTATCTCCAACTCGAAACTTAGGTTTTCTAACATCCACAGTCTTTATGAAACTATATGAATCATTCAAAATTTCCTTCTCGTTGCTTTTATTGACATCCTTTGGTTTGAAGCCAGTTGTTCTATGTTTCGTTTCATTATATTTTTTAACAACTTTCGGTAATAGATCAAGCCACTTGTAATTGCCTTGTAAACTGAACTGTTTCCACATAAGGCTCTTGAGGGTCCTATTCACCCTTTCCACAACGGAAGCTTTCATTGTTGAATAGGTGTTGTAATGATTGATACCGTGTTTTTTTAATAACTCTTTTACACTTTGATTGTAGAATTCT
Organism: Anaspis maculata; assembly: GCA_949128115.1. Lineage (NCBI taxonomy): Eukaryota > Metazoa > Arthropoda > Insecta > Coleoptera > Scraptiidae > Anaspis > Anaspis maculata. Next base: position 84,801,046 of record OX421964.1, on the reverse strand, counting down.
TTCCCCATATCTGTATGTAAATTTTGTGGGATGAATCTCTTAAAAATTGTTTTCAACGCTTCAGAGATATCTTCACCTCTTTTCCGTTTAACAGGTATAGCCCACACATATTTAGAGAACACATTGATTGCAACGAGTATATATCTATAACCCTTGTTGACTCTTGCATACGGTATCATTTCCACGAGATCGCATTGTAGTAAATCACTTAATCCCTTCACTATCACTCGTCTGCGTTTAAAGTTTTTTCGAGCTGGTCTATGCAATTCATCAACAATGTCTTTTTTCACCGACATTATTTTTTACATTTAAATACAAGAGTTGCAACTAACGTTGGTGGACTTTTAACACTATTAGAATAGAATGAAAATTTTAATCGTCTTTCGTACGGAACCTTTTTGATATCTTCGTAAAAAGTTATTGTGTTGGTTATTGGATTGAGCGTTGCAACTCCTACCTTTGCAGTTATGCTTGCGTCAACGAGCTCAACCACTTCAAAAGGAATTTCATAATGGTTGAAACCAGGAATATTGTATAATTTATATAAAAAGTATTTTTTGTTTGGATCTGTAAATCCTAGGGTATTACTGAAAAAATTCAGTGTTACATAAAAATATTGATCTGTAGTAGTTTGGTGATGTGATATCTTTTGTTCTAAGTTTTTCATTGCTTTTTCCGAGTCATCACTCTTTTTCTTATGCACCAGTGATCTGCCAAACTTGTCAATCATGTTAACTGTCTCTGATATGACTGCGTGTTGATTGAGCTTTCACTTCATTTTATAATGCGTGATTGTTTGAGTTCTTGAATTATATGTAATATTTCATTATCCACTGCTGTATTACCAGCATGCTGTGCAGCAATCAGCAATCTCAATCTGTTGACCAATTTATTCGGGTTTTTCCATGGGATGAATTCTACTTCTTTATTATTCAAATGAAGAAATGCTCCTGCACCTGACTTGGTACGTGAGCGTTTGTTTAGAGATGTGGGTGTTGTGAAACGTCGTGGTGTCATGTCTGGTTGAGATAAAATTCGTTTTACTATGGAATACTTTCTTCCACCGTTTCCGGCTAGGCGATGTGTAGGATCATAGTGTTGTCTTGCCGCACTAGAGAGTTCCATAATTGCTTTATAATTTCTTTCGTCTTCGAGTGTATAGTTTCCAGGTTCCTTCTTAAAGAGGAACTCATACAGACCGGGTGTTCCTTTATATGTCACACCATCAATTTTAACATCATCACCAATAAACTGTACTATTTTGTTACCAATAGAGAATTTTTCTGTAGAGCGATCTAGTCGAATTCCATATTGATGATCAAATTGATTTTCAGTATCTCCAATCATATTCCTGATATATTCTTTAGCTAAACCACTATACTGCTCTAAATATTCATTCATTACTTCTTCATGTTTGGATATTTCATGCAATGACACATATTGATCATCTTCCTGAGTTTCCATATCGCTGCCAACAGCATCATCATCATCATTGTTGGTAAAAACATCTTCCGAGAATGAAGGAGCACTTTTGCGACCGGGGAACTTTTCTTTGTAACTAATTTCATTTTTTATTTCATTTTTTATTTCATTTTTTATGGGGGTTGGAGGGGTTTTCACTTCTGATTTAATATTACTCAATAAATCCTTCAACGGTTTTGTGATAGGTGCCAAATTTTTTTCACGTTCAAAACTCATACGGGTTATATCAGAGCGTAAACCTTCAAGTTTCTTTCTGACAGCCGCTCGGCTCTTAATCAACTGTCGTGCTATCCGTTCATTCATTGGTAATGATCTTGCTTCTTAGATGTCTGTTATAAAACAATCAAGTCCTCTGCGGTATCTCCCGTTATTTATAGGTGAATCTTTGTCTATCGTTAAAAAGCCGTGAGGTTCCCGCCAACACTGTGCACAAATATCTCTGAATTGTTCTCTGCTCATGTCCGGTGCGACATGATTGTTTAATATGTGCTCCAAATTCAATGTGTCCTGTTTGAAAAGGATTAGAAAATTTGCATTGTCTCTCACCAATTGCTTTGGTATTGAGGAATATGTTTGTGCTAAATAGAAACAATCAATATTTCTATGTCTGCCAAAACTAAAGTAGTCTCTGATAATATTTTGATTGCATGATATAACATCGTCAAAAATTATAACTGAATTCTCATTTGCTTGATTTGGTGGTATGACGTCTGCTCCATCTTGAAATTCAAAAAATCCGATTTCTTTGATTGGTTTTAGAATTTTTTTCAAGTGTAAATATTTTGGTTGGAGAAGGGTTTTGCAGTATAAATAAATATTTCGAAATCGCAAGCCGTTCGGGTGCTCTAACAAACTTAACATCAAATTTGTTTTGCCGCAACCGCTTCCGCCAACTATCAAACCCCGTTTGCAACCTCCCAATAACGCACCGTGCGTGTAGAAATTTTGCATATCTGAAACAACCTCATCATAGTTTGTAACAGGCAGTGTGTGATTTTGCTTTTCCAGTTTCATATTCTCAACTAAGTGAAATCCTTGGTATTTTTTATATTTATATGTGATTTTCAGGTTGAAATAAGGTGTATATAAAAAGACAGATTCCGAATAGTTATTTTATTTTTTAACAATTCATTCCAATGCTTGACGTATTTTTACTGAAAGCAACTTATCGAGCTCCAGAAATAGACGGTGAAGAGCCATCTGCTCTTCTTGGAAGAGTTTCCTCAGCTTCTGCTTCTTTGCAATCCTGGGAGGAATTTTACGGATTATCCGCAAATTTGGTTGTGGGGTGTAGGTGTCAAAGCTGTCCTCGCCCCAGCATTCTTCATCACCAGATTGTTCTTGGAAAATACAACAATATCAAATTATGCTTCCTTCAAAATTACATTTAGCTTACCTTCCGCATCGGAATCAAAATTCAAATGCTGATGAGTCATTTTTCGCGCAGTTAGCTTTTTTGGTGTTTCATCTATTGTTCCTCCAGAGTGTTGTGGGATAGGATCCGACACTGGAGTAGAAACTTTGTTCGTTTCGATTGACATGTTGTTATTGAATCTATGCTGACGACTAAACCTAACCGGCGACAATCTGTAATATATATGTACAATACCCCCACCAATTTCCATTGCTTTTGGTGGAGATTGATGATGATATTAGAAATCAAGCTTATAACTATACCGCTCCTCCCACTCCTCCACCTGATCCGTTCAGACAAGTCTAGACATGTTTCTTCAAGGTTGCTCCCCCCACTCCATGCGATTGAAGTCAATGATCTTTCAAGGTCAAGGTCAAGGGTCAATGAACTTTCAAGGTCAAGGTCAAATTCAAGGTCAAGGTCAAATTCAAGGTCAAGGTCAAATTCGAGGTCAAGGTCAGGGGTCAACGACCTTTCAAGGTCAAGGTTAAATTCAAGGTCAAGGTCAAATTCAAGGTCAAGGTCAAGGTCAAATTCAAGGTCAAGGTCAAATTCGAGGTCAAGGTCAAGGTCAGGGGTCAATGACCGGTCAAGGTTGTCCCCCCCACCACCGTTGCACGCCCAAAAATTATCTACTGAGATTGGACGTCGAGATCGTCTCGGAAAGCAGACGTCGAAGCAGACTGGATAATAAAAAAAAATCGGTTGTCATCCCAAAACTTTCCCGACTAGGATCCAGGAACCTAAGGAAGTTTTTGTTCGAAACGTCCCTTCGGGTGGGAAGTTGGAATTAGAGAGAAAGATTGAAAATAATTCGCAGGGAATTGAACATTTGAATTTTCCAGGAAAATCCTCTGATCATTTTTCAAATCATTTTATTGAAAAAATCGTCAATTGAGGCTTCACTATGAGCTTCATCATTCAAATCCGGTCTCGATAGCCCAGGCCGATTTTACATTCTCAAAAAGGAAATTCCCGGGAAATTCTAGAAATACTGTGTCTGGTAGGTGTTTAATTTTGAAACGTGTGATGGGATCTATCCACGAACCTACCGATCTATCCCATCACATTGTTTGATGATTGGTTGGAATGTTGGAAAACTGCCATGGCACCTTTCTCCAGTATCCCTCGACCAATAGCGAAAAGCGTGATAGGACTTTTCCCATCACACATTTCAAAATTAGACACCATGGTTTTGCTGTCGGATTAGCAAATTAGTTTTTGGCTGTCATCTGTCAAACGGAAATGTCACTATCAAAAAATGATAGAAATAATAGGTTTAATAATAAATAACTTTCTGCACTTTCTGCACTCAAGCTGCTGTGATTGGTCAGCTGCTGCCAGGGACCCCACGCTATTGGCTAGGGTGCAGAAAGTGCAAAAAGTTCATGCGACGCGAACAAACCTTATATCTCACGGAACTTGACTTGCAATATGTCATCTGAAAGCCCTTGAAAAACTTTGCTAAAAACTGTTGAAATTTTTTGTCTATCTGTCGACGGTCAAATATTAAAAATGTCAAATGTCTGGTCAAAACTTCACCATTCAATTAAGCAAAATCTATCCGATGGATTGAAACCAAGTTTGGCAGAACGCACCACAAAAATGAAATAGTCAAATTAGGTCTGCGGTAGCAGTTTTTCAACATTTTCCACTCAGACGTTTGAATTTTCAGAATTTTTCCTAGCCGTTCTCACCTGCCGAGAGGGCCTCCAACTCGGGCTTTGACCAGGACAACTCGTTTTTGATGCAGAACTCCACTCAAAAATTCATTCATTCTATTTCCAACTGGTATCGAAAGTATAGATTGGATTGGGCGTCGTGTGGACCTATTTTCAAAATCGACATGGCTTCAGTTCTCTGACAGTAATTTTTTCACTATGAAATTTGCACATTCCGTGAATTTGAAAAAACTGCAATGAAAAATTCGACATGCGGTGAACACCACGAAATATTCATTCGCCAAGGAAGGCGAAGGGTGACTCGGTGAAGACTAGGTCAGCAGGCAGCAGGTCTCAGGTGAAGCTGTCGGTATGAAAACTGAATAAATCGATATAGGTAATGGTAATATCAGTGGTCCCATGACGTCCAATTTTTGTCTGGTGTATTCTTGGTTGCCTGCATTAGGCGATATTCAGATAAATTCTTCAAAACTACCCTTCGGCTGGCAGTGAAAGGTTGATTTTTGGGGAGGGGGCGCCGCAACTTTAGCAGCACCTCTGTGCAAAAAATCAACCCCCTCGGAGGAGCTCCTGCCCCCTGCTTGCAATTTGCAGACCGCCTGCATTTTTTAGGTAACCCCCAAAAGAAATGTCAATTGTACCAGTGGCGTAGCTGCATTTTTCAAATTTCTATAATATTCGGTAGCTGTTCTTTCTTGTTATTTATTCCAATTTGAACACCCAGTTAATATAAAAAGCACTTTTCTATGGATTTTAAATCGAGTTTTCAGACGATACAGCCGTTTTGAATAGATATTCCGGATCACGGCGCCAATGACTGACGCACCGTTGCCAAACAAAAATCCATATTTCCAAACGTCAATAGAAACGTCAATATATTGAAAACTGGCTCAATTTTCGTGGAAATCAACTGAAATCGGTACAAGCTTCGATTGATACCGACCCGAATCCGTAAACGGGAGCATTTGCTGCTGCTCCCTTTGAAGCATCGGCCTTTTGATCGGCATTAATTGCTCGGTGACAAAAAAAATTGAGGTTAATTAGTTAAGTGCTACGAGGAGTGCTGCGAAGCCCCCTGTCGAGATCCTCAAAGGGCACGCCTATTGATTTACACGCCATGAGTCTCGAAAGGATGTCATCGAAAGGATCCGCCGAAAACAGGTGCGCGGTCATCAACCCTACCACCAGTAAACATTGATCTTCTTCCCCAGAGGTGATCGCCCTCTCTCTTCTTGATCTTTACTTTTTTTTGTCCTTTCCGGGTCCCGTGCAGCATGTGACACTTCCGGTTCCGCAAAAAGGACAAGATGCAGAAAAAAGAGGAGGCCTTCGAGCAGAAGCGCCTCGAGCTGGAGGCATGGCTGCAGCGGACCGAGTCGCGGCTGGCGCAGATGGCCCCGGTGGGGCACACGGCCGACGTGCTCGAGGTGCAGCTGCGCGAGCAGAAGGGCCTGCACGCCGAGGTGCACCAGTTCAAGGGGCAGATCGAGGCGTTCCAGCAGCTCGTCCAGCGGCTGATCACCGTGCACCAGCATGAAGACACCACGCGATACAAGAAGGTAACAAGCATGTGCTTTCTTGTTCACATCAGTTTAGTTTTTGTTTTTTTCTACTGGCACCTTGTTGATTATGATTTTGATCTTTGTAGGTGCATGAAGAATCGCAACCCTAAAACCTTGATCTTGCCGATACACCTTGCATGCTATCCTTTACTACGAGAATGAGTGTGTGAAGCCTTTGAAATGGAAAGTAGGTACTATTACTAGGTAGGCTTCATTATGCTTAGCTTTTTTTATGCTCTTTGATTCATAATTCTAGTCTAGCCTACTACCTTTATTATCATGAGATCAAATTTCTATTCGGAGTTGGCCATGGCTTCTCTGTCCAAAAATTCAGTCATTGGAATTTTGTTTCCAAAGCCAGCTGTGAATGGAAATGTATCCAATCTCATTGCACTTTCTGTTATATCATTTATATTTTGATGTCATGTCAATAAATAAAATTTCCAAAGTTGGCTCTGGAAACAAAAAATAGTATTTATCAGTGTCAGATACTGCGATACTGGATTCGTTGAATTTACATTTGATAACCAAAGCCAACTTGAAATGGAAATGTTGTTAGTCAACAACAAATGTGTGAGTTGATTGAAAATGAGATTGTACCAAAGATAGTACATTTTGACCATTTTGGGTCTATTTGTTATTCTCTACATGGTTTTGTTGCCACAGCTTTTATTGTTACTACAGTCATTCCTATGGTAACTGAACTAAGTCTACGGTTAAAGTCAAGGTTAAACTTGAACTGAGCAACATTGCTTTAGAGAATAACGTTTTTCGCTTTTTGTACAGTCTCTAGATTGAGCTTATTTGCTGAAAATCTATTTAAACTGCTCAACAATGAAAGTGTTACAAAGCAAAAATTCACCCAATTTTGAACCGCTGTAACTTTTGATTGGCACAAACGATTATGATTTTGTTCAAAGTACTGAATAGTCCAATCTTTTGGCCATCTTTTTTGTCAATATAAAATGCATAGAGCTTTTCATAAAATTTCCACAGGGTGATGAACAGGGCAGTGCAAAATTAATGTAAGTTCAACATACCCCCGTTTTCGTAAGAAACAATTTCCAGGACCATTAACACCAAATTTATGAAAATAATGTGTTCCCTTGAAACGGTTTTTGAATTTTCGGGTTCCAGTCGAAACAGCCAAAATGTGATTTTTTATTGTGAATACTGTACCGGGTGATCATTTGAAAACTATCCACCTGCAATAACTCCCGATTCCTAGTGAATATTTCTTCGAGCAAAAACAGGTCGATTTTAATGTCAAAGGAACATCTAAAACATACATTGGCGAATTTCTATCTTCAGCCCCTTCGCCCCCACTCGCCCCAACTTTGAAATTTCAAATGACAGCACCTACCTTGCGATACATTAAATTGAAGAGAATTAAATTTTCTTTCCGAAAAAAATATTTGCAAAGTTTTTAACCCCACCTTCTTTCTCCCTAAAAATTCTCTGACTGTCCTATTTTCAATTCTAGACCCCTCAATTCAGTCAGTGTTATCATAGAAAACATCAAAGAAAAGAATTTTTGATGGAAAAAGTGCTACCCAAATAGACCCCTTTGCTCTCCCCCACCTCAACTTCAAAATTTAACAATACACCACCTACTTTGTGATACATCAAAATAAAGGAAATTGAATTCTCTTTCCGAAAACAATTTTTCTGAAATTTTCCACCCCTCTCTAAATAAATTAGACATTTGGAGTATTTTGTGAAGAAAATGGGGGGTTTTAAAAATTTTGAAAAAAATTTTATTCATGGAGGGAATTAAATTTCCTTCAATTTGATGTATCACAAAGTAGGTATTGCCATTTTAGATTTTTGAGATGAGATGGGGGGAGCGGAAGGGTGAAATTTGGGTGTTTTTTTTTCACAGAAAATTATCTATTCCGATGCTTTGCAGGATGACGTTGACTGCATTAAAAATAATTGAGAGGTCAAGAATATTAAATTGGACACTCGGAGATTTTCAGGAAGAAGGGGAGTGGGGTTAAAAATGTTATAAATATTTTTTCGGAAAGAGATAGACAAACAGATAGACAGATCTTATTGACAAAATCCCATTCAGGGGACCAACATTTCAAGAAATGATACCAAACATGCCTATGTTTTGAAATTTGAGGTAAAGGCAAAAAATTTCAAAATGGCGGAAATGTGGTCAATCCAATTCTGATGACGTAGTCCCACGTTGACTTAAAGAGAGTAAAAATAACCCTTTTTCAATGATAAAGACCCGAATTTTAGGAGTAGTACCAAAAAGTACGCTGCCAATTGGGCTTTTCTTCACTCATTGCTCAGAATTGTTCAGTGAACAAGCCTACCAAGTGGCGTCATCTTGATATGAGAAGTTCTAATGTTTTTGCGTTCCTACAGGAACAACATACAGTATTCACAATAAAAAATGTTCGACTGGAATCCCGAAAATTCAAAAACTGTTTCGAGCTCGGTTTCGAGGGAACACATCATTCTTCATAAATTTGGTGTTGATACTCCCAAAAAAAAATTTTACGAAAACGGGAGTATGTTGAACTTTCATCAATTTTGCACTGCTTTGTTCATCACCCTGTAGAAATCTTATGAGGGGCTCTATGGATTTCATATTGACAAGAAAGATGGCCAAAAGATTGGGCAATTCAGAACTTGAAACAGAATCAGAATCGTTTGTGCCAATCAAAAGTTACAGCGGTTCAAAATTGGGTGAATTTTTGCTTTGTAACACTTTCATTGTTGAGCAGTTTGGTAAAACTGGAAATAGTAACAAAATAAACTGTCACTCAGTTGTCAAGCTTGAAACGCAAAGTATGAGTAGTTGGCCTGGGTAAAGTGGCATTTTTTTTTAATTTTCTTGTAGGAGCCAAAGCTTCGGTAGTACAAGCCTCGGTACAAGCTTATTTTCAGCTTGAACCGGCGTATATTGTTATATACGGGGTGTCCCGGAAATACGTCAGAGTAAAAAATAACCCATGGTCCTTCCAGTGGAATCGTGATTCGAGTGATCTGGGCATATTTTCTAGTTTAGCATGTAGGCTTTCGCCTTCTTACTTTCTACCTGACTGGCGCGAGACCGCCTTGTCAGTTATGTCGCTTGTCAAACTAACTTCAAAATGCTGAAACTTAGTAAACTGACCGTGTCATGCGTGAAAATGCGACTCGGGGGCCGCAGACACGTGAGACGGAGGCCTCCTTCTAATTCCGCAGCAGCAGCTCCGGCCCAAACTCGTCTCGCGCGGGCCCCAAAACGGGGGCAAGTGACAACTGCGTCGCATTTTTTAGATTGAAGTGTCAAAAAATCGAACTTGAAGCGGCTAGATGTAATTTTCTCAACTATCAAACGTCGCTCAGACATCACGTCACGCAAACATTTCCCGTCCCTCTGTAGCAGGAATGTGTGAAAATTGCGAACTACTTTTGAACTTAGCTGTGTCCTTCGAAATTTGGATTGAATACCGGTTTACACGTGAATGGCTTGGCGCGTTTTTTTTGCCTGAAAAAGCCAAAGGGTCGATGCTTCCATTGCGACACTTTCTTGAAGCGAAGGCATCGGGTTTTTTAGATTGAGCATTTTTTCAATTGAAGCGTTATCGAACCTACTTCGAAAGGTTGGTGTCACGCGTGAAAATGCGACTCGGAGGTCGCAGACACGTGAGACGGAGGCCTCCTTCTAATTCCGGGGGCGAGTGACAACTGCGTCGCATTTTTTACATTGAAGCGTCAAAAAATCGAACTTATTCAAAGAGGCGCTAGATGTAATTTTCTCAACTATCAAATGTCGCTTAGACATCACGTCACGCAAACATTTTCCGTCCATCTGTAGCAGGAATGTGTGAAAATTGCGAACTACTTTTGAACTTGTGTGTTCTTCGAAATTTGGATTGAGTACCAGTTTACACGTGAATGGCTTGGCGCGTTTTTTTCGCCTGAACAAGCCAAAGGGTCGATGATTCCATTGCGAAACTTTCTTTAAGCGACGGCATCGCGTTTTTTAGATTGAGAATTTTTAAAATTGAAGCGTTATCGAACCTACTTCAAGAGGTTGGACATATTTTTCTGATCTGTCAAATGTCACAGGCTACGATTTCTTCGTTTATTGATGTAAATTCAAAACCGGTCGGCAAATCACGCCAGTTTCCAATGAAATAGATAAAAGCGTCGGACATCAAGTCGCGCAAAATTTTTCCCTCAATCTGTAGCTGAAATGTGCGAAAATTGCCTTTTAAAAAGGGACCGGACGACAGGGACACATGGCAAATTACAGGTGATTGCATCAATGTCGGTCCAGTACGCAATCTGTTGACACGGCAATGGCTTGGAGCATTTTTTTCAACTGAAGCAAGCAAAAGGGTCGATGCTTCCATTTCGACACTTTCTTTGAGCAACGGCATTCCATTTTTTAGATATGGGATTTTTTAAATTGAAGCCTCGGAAAATCGAACTTCAAGGGGCTAGAAATATTTTTCTCATCTGTCAAATTAATGTCACAGGTTACTTTGATTCCTTTGTTTATTGATGAAAATTCAAAACCGGTCGGCCAATTACGCTAATTTAGAATCAAATTGAGAAAAGCGTCAGACATCAAATCACGCAAGCATTTTTCTTCTACTGTGGTGGGAATATGCGAAAATTGCGTTTCAAAAGTGGACCGGACGCCAGGAACAAATGGCAAATTATTGGTTATTGCATCAAGTCGATCCGATACGCAACTTTGAACAACTGAGCTCTTTGAATTTGGATTAATTACCTGTTTACACGTGAATGGCTTGGAGCCTTTTTTCGACTGAAGCAAGCCAAAGGGTCGATGCTTCCATTGCGACACTTTTTTCGAGCAACGGCATCGCATTTTTTAGATTGAAGCGTCGAAAAATCGAACTTACTTCAAGAGGCTAGAAATATTTTTCTTACCTGTCAAATATCACAGGCTACATTGATTTTTTTGTTTATTGATAAAAACTCAAAACCGATCGGCAAATTACGCAAATTTTGAATGAAATGGAGGAAAGCTTCAGACATCACGTCACGCAAATTTGTTCCCTCAATCTGTAGCAGAAATGTGCGAAAATTGTGTTTAAAATGGTAGACCGGACGACAGGGGTAAATGGCAAATTGAAGGTAATCGCATCAGTCTCGATCCAATACGCAACTTTGAAGTACTGGGTTCCTTGAATTTGGATCAATTATCTGTTAACACGTGAATGACTGGGAGCCTTTTTTCGGCTGAAGCAGTCAAAGGGTCGATGCTTCCATTGCAATACTTCCTTGAGGCGACGGCAACGCATTTTTTAGATCGAAGCGTCGAAAAATCGAACCCTTTTCAAGAGGTTAGAAGTATTTTTCTCATCTATCAAATATCACAGGCTACTTTGATTTCTTTGTTTATTGATGAAAATTGAAAATCGATGAACAAATTACACCAATTTAGAATAAAATGGATAAAAGCGTCGGACATTAAGGCTAAAGGGGACTGAAATTGAGTACCAAGTGTGCGACAGAGAGAAAATACATCAAAAGTAATAAAATGTTTTTGGGAGAACTATCAGTCCGATTTTAGATCTGAGAAAAGGGTTAAACTCAAATTTCAAATCTATTTGATGCACTAGTCAAAAAAAAATTCCAAAAATTTTTTTCAATTTTTTTTTTCAATTCCACAAATTAATTTTGATTTTTTTGAAAATCGCAGGTAGTCATTTTGAAGTACTAAAAATATCAAACATTAATCCGTTTTTAGAATTTCTCCACCACAAATGGTGCCCTCCGAAACACATTTTGAAAATCTCTTTCGATTTCGAGATGTTTTCCAATGTTTCAATCCCAGATATCTCGAAAACGAAGTCTCTAATCAAAATTTTGCAGGAGTAACTTTTTTGTTTGAATTGAACGTAGAATTCAAAAATTGAAACAATTCCCAAAAATATTTGGGGAAGTCAAAAATAGAGGGAAAAGGAGGTTTACTAAGACAAATGTTTATATGATAACGAATTTCATCAGACATTCTCAGGGGCGAAGATAATAGGGGACATCCGCCCCCTTTCCTTCCTATTTTCAACCCCCGCTGAATATTTTTGACAACGGTTCAAATTTTTGAATTCTGCGTTCAATTTACGAAAAAAGTTATTTATGCAAAATTTTGATTTTATGCTTCATTTTCAAGATATTTGGGTTTGAAACATTGGAAAACATCTCAAAATTGCCACTTTCTAGGGCCCAAATTGTTTTTTTCTGAAGAATTCCATGTTTCTCAACGAAAATGGTGGTTTATCAACTTAAAACACCCAGAAAACTTATTCCAGCTGACGAATCATGAGTTTTTTTTGAATTTCAATTTTTAGGCCTAGGAAAGTTGCGATTTCGAGATGTTTTCCAATGTTTCAATCCCAGATATCTCGAAAACGAAGTCTCTAATCGAAATTTTGCAGGAGTAACTTTTTTGTTTGAATTGAACGTAGAATTCAAAAATTGAAACAATTCCCAAAAATATTTGGGGAAGTCAAAAATAGAGGGAAAAGGGGGAGGGCTATTATAGGGGGAACAACTATTATCTTTGCCCCTAAAAATGTTTTATGAAATGCGTTACTATAGTTCAATAGAGACCTGTTTTAGTGAACTTTCGTTCAAAGTTGAGTAAAACCGGTTGAACGATTCAAAAGTTATGCAAGAAAAACTGTTTCTAAAAAACAATTCCGAAGGCCTGTATCTCCGTTATTATGCGTTTGCGGGGGTATGTTAATCAAGGAAAGTCCCCTTATTTTTCAATTTTCTATCTCCCTGTGAGTTTTGTAACACTTCTTCTGGGACACCCTGTATACATTTTGTGCATAAAACAAAATAAAGCCTCCTACTGCATTATTTTCTTTATGGTAATTTTTCACTTATCTCATTTATTTATTTCTGGAGTATAATCCATTGATATCGAGTGATGAAGCCATTATTAATTGAAATTAGAAAAGTAACCGATTAGGTATTGCCCAGTTGCTTGTTACACTGTTGGGATTTTCTACGGGACTGGAGATACAGTCCAAGCATTAACTCTGCAATTACGACAGAGGTCTTATTTTTTGCGGACTATAAATATTGTATGATGATACCGGACGGGAACCGCTCGGGCTTGCAGGCGGCGGCACGCGGTGAACTTCAAAGGGAAATATTCAACATTGATTTCGGTCAATACTATCCATGATATTTGAATTTTGAAAAAAGGCCAATATACAATATTCACCACAGAATAAAATGACTACCTAAGATTTTCTAAATTTTTTTCGAAAATTTGAGAAAATCGAAAAAAAATTCCGAAAAATACAGAAATTGAAATTTTTGACTACCGCATCAAATAGTTATATATTCTTGAAATAATAACGTTTGAATTTTCAAAATCGGTCTATTGAGTGAATTTTGAGAATGTTAATAGTTTCCGCGCCATCTCGCGTCTCAGAAACACATTATTTTATCGCCCCCTTTAGCCTTAAGTCACGCAAATATTTTCCGTCCACTGTAGCAGGAATATGCGAAAAATGCGTTTCAAAAGTGGCCTCAATTTCGGTCCAATACGCAACTTAGAACTACTGGGTTCTTTGAATTTGGATGAATTACCTGTTTACTCGTGGATGGCTGGGCGCGTTTTCTCTACTGAAGCAAGCCAAAGGGTCGATGCTTTCATTGCGACACTTTCTTCAAGCAACAGCATCGCATTTTTTCAAATTGAAGTGTCGAAAAATCGAACTTACTTCAAGAGGTTAGAAGTATTTTTCTCATCTGTCAAATGTCACAGGCTACTTTGATGTTTTTGTTTATTCATGGAAATTCAAATCCGGTCGGCAAATTACGCCAATTTTGAATGATTTGGGGAAAAGCGTCGGACATCAAGACACTCAGAAGCTGTCATCTTTCTAAAGTATATAGCCGATAGATAAATATTCACTTTTCCTACTGTTGCGAGACTATATTTTTTGAAAAGATGGGCTGTCGAGTAAACACTCACTTTTCTCACTCTCCTTAGAATTGTTCAAAGGATCCTTAGAATTCGCCGAAAATTCTCAAGGGCTTGGTATGGTTGACTGAAGCTGGTCAAAGGGTCGGTGCTTCCATTGCGACACATTTTTTTTAAGCGACAGCGTCGCATTCTTTAGATTGAGCGTCGAAAAATGGAACTTACTTCAAGAGGTTAGAAATCGCTTTCTCGAATGTCTCAGGCCACTTTGATTTCTTTGTTTATTGATAAAAATTTAAAAACCGGCGGCAAATCACGCCAGTTTCCGATGAAATGGAGAAAAGTTTCCGACATCACGTCACGCAGAATTTTCCGTTTATCTGTGCGAAAGTTGTTTCGAAGGTGGCCCAGACAACTGATTATACATTGGGGTACATTGGACTCCCTCAACACTCAAAAATCAGTGAAGTTCTCAACATGTGAACAAACAAATGCGCATTGAGTATCTCTCACTTTTGCTTCTCTTATCGCGCCAGGTCTAGAACACCTACCCGGCGAGTCCGGGATAAGAGATTTTTCTGGTTCCCAAGTCTTCTGTTGACGTGGCGTGCATGCTTATCATTGTTGGCCGGGCATGTTTGAATTTGCACGCGTGTGTCCAGTTCATAATGAATCGTGGTCGGAAAGAGGTTGTTGGAGTTGGTGCTCATCGTCGGTTTCCATCTTCCGATCCACCTGTTGCTCTTGACGATGGGGAGGGCACAGTAGGAGCTGGTGCCGTTGTTGCAATCAACATGCCTGATGTCGTGAGTAATAAGCACTATTATTAATTTTTGTTATTTTTTTGGTTTTGAGCCGATAGTTTACGTATAAAAGGCAATAAAAAACCATACAACATCAACATTTTGATAATGAGTAAGACCGCCTATCGGCCTCCACGACTTCTTGGCATCTTCATGGCATACTTGGTATGACATTACTCATGATGTCAACTGAAATGGCCTCGGAAATGGCCATTCTCCATGCGATTCAAAATTTTCCTCTGCATCAGAGCAGCGCACTACCAACACGTTCAATGGGATTGAGATACGGAGAGCCGACCGGCCAATTCATCTGATGTTTGCTGTTTCGAAAATTCATTGATATTCGCCCGATGCTCAACTTCCCCACATGAAAGACCAGCGGATATAAATTATTCTTCCCAAGAAACCTTTCCAAGATCTTGCTCTATTCTGTAGTCATTGTAGGGACCTTTCTCTAGAACAGGTGAAGTTTTGTACACTTCGCCTAGTTCAAAAAATAAATAAAAAATAAAACATCCCCCAGCCATCATCATTATTTGCCCCGGGAAAATGGTGCGTATACTTTGGCAGCAGCCAATCGCAGCGGGATAGACAGTTGCCATAGTAATCCCATAGCAATTCATCTCGCCGGTCCCAAAAATACGGGTACCTGTTCAGCTCACAACACTTGGACAAGTTGAACAAGGAAATATTTATTGTTAATATCGAATTCTCATAAACTTCACTTGTGGTCTCCATGCGGCGCTCCTCTGTGAGCATTCACCACGTCGAAAAGCGGCTTGCTCGTGACACCGTCGAATCTCCTGTTCGTTTTGATGTCCATTATCATGCCAACTCCGATCAGCGCCGCCCCCAACATGAGAAACGCCGTGATCAGCCCCGTCAAAATTGGTATCGAAGTGTACCCCGTGCAGTACATTGCCGGGCCGAACCTTCCGCTGTGCCTCCCTTGAAAAAAAGGCTGCATTTGCAACCCGGCCAACGTCAAATTCGCTCGGCGATCTCCCAAAAACAACGTTTCGCAGACGTACGAATATCCCACCGGCACATCGTCCATCGCCTCCCGCAGCTTCAGCAAAATCCCGTCAGGGGATTTTTCATCAAAATACTTGACAGATGCCAGTTTCCAGTTGCGGTTGTTACCCCGAAAGTTGAAAGTGAATTTGCTTTGCGTGGCTTTGCTGTTCAGATCGAAAGCGATTGAGTTTTCTTCCAAAGCAGTACTACCGGTCGTCGCGAAATCTTCAAGGTGAAGCGCCGCAGCCTTGTGGCCCATCTTCGCAATGCCTTTGCCGCTCAAGTGCATCAGAACGCGATCGCTGGAATACAAGAACCCGCTTTTTTGTTGCCTCTTCGTTCTTCTGGATGGCGTCGAAGCTTTTTCGAACCTTTTCAGAGCCGTGTAGACGCCCAGACTGTCCGAAAACCGGCGGTAAATCCGGGCGATCTCTTTGTCGTGGCGTTTCAGCATCTCCTTCCTCGTTTCGCCGCCTCTGGCGCCGTCCAAGTGGACGAAACGAACTTTCGCTTCTTGACCCAGCAGGGCTTCCATGGGGCTTTCGACGCGAGGTCGGTAAGCGACGGCTTCTCCCGTGCCGTTTTTGGATGACATTTCCGGAAAGGATTCGGCGCTGAAGTCTTCGGGACGCAGGCTGTCTTCGATAAACGCCACTATTCGGTCGTGCTTTGAAAAAACGCGCTTCATCGAATCCGGAGTGGTCGACGCCAGGGCGGGGCCGTATTCGGAAGTGTTTGTCGGGACGTTCCACATGTACAGCGGCACCGAACTGGATTGTTGCATTGAACGCAAGAACAACAAGGTCAGAAGTAAGAAACTCATTTTGGCTTTCTCAAAATCAAAATCTATCAAAACTGAAGGATGGCTGTCGAATTTTGACGGTTTTAAACGTTGGCCGGTAAGTTAGAAATCGTTTGTGTTTCTGGTGACTCGTCAGAGGTCAGACCTCCTTGGGTCAGACACGTGAAAAAGCATAGAGGCTCACCAGAGTTCCAAACGGCACTTGAGGTTGAGGTCACACAGGCACCCGATAGAGCTCCGAATGTCACATTGTCACATGAAGGCACAAAGCTGTTTTCTGTTTACTAAAGCTGCGAAAGCTACTGAAAAGTGCAAAGGGGTCTCAGCAGGACTTCAAACGGCATTGAAGACACAAAGGGGCCAGTAGGGCTTCCGATAACCCGAGAAGGCATTGTACGGGGGCTATCTATCGGTACGGGGTACGGTACCCTACCCGTACCGAAATTCTGAAAGCCGCAAAAAAACCAATGGGGTTTCAATCTCACATGAGGACAGAAGGGGACCCGTAAATCTCACATGAGGACAGAAGGGGACCCGATAGGACTTCTAATGTGATTCAAACGACATCGGAGAAACAAGGAGGCCAGTGGGGCGTTTAACAATCAAAGAAGGCACTGAAAATTTCTGAAATTTTGGAAGCCGCGAAAATTATGAAGGGCTCATCAGGGCTTAAGACGAGATCGCGAGGACAGAAGAGGGTCCAGCTGGACTTTTAATAAGTCTACTTAACACCATATGAAGACATCAAGGGTAGATATTAGGATTCCGAAAGCAACATGAATACACTAGGGGACTCATCAGGGCTCAAAACGACATTAAAACACACAAGAGGATCCACTGGAATTTAAAATTACACATCAAGACAAAATAAGGGCCGCTTGAGCTCCAAAACATAGGAAGACACAAGGGGACTCGCTAGAGCTCCAAACAACTCGAGAAAACACAAGACGGTTCATCGAGGCTCGAAACCACACTACAACTACAAAATCTGAGAAGATAGAATGTGGCTCGATAGAGTTCTAAAAGCATCATGGAAACACAATAAGGGGGCGCATTGGGGCTTGAATCGACACATAAAGACACATGGGGCAATTGGGACTCCAAAGTACACAGGAATACAAAAATAGACCAACTGGAACCCTCTAAATTATAGCCCCTAGCAACAATTTGTGTCCCGTCAAGCTGTGCCCGCGCCGCGTCAGATCGTCCTGACCACAAAAAGGCCTATTCGAGCTCCGATTAACAAAGCAGGGCATAATGGGGGCGTCATATAGAACTCAAAACATGAGGAGATACAAGGGGGTTCATCAGGGCTCCACACAACATCACATGAACACACAAGGAGGCTTCTCAGGGCGCAAAACGACAAATACAGACAAAGGGGTCTGTTGGGCCTGCGATAAACATAGCAAGACACAATGGGGGTTGCTAGGATTCAAGACAAGAGAAGACAAAATGGGGCTCATTGCGGGGCTGGAAGCGTCACCATAGAACATGGCCCATTTGGGCCCAGATTGACCCATCAAGAAAGAATGGGGGCCGGCAGGGCTCCTAAGCACAAGAAGATACAAGGGAGCTCGATAGAATTCAGAGCTTCACATGAAAACACAAGGAGGTCATCGAGGGGGCTATCAGGGTTCTTAACAACACTATGGAGGAACAAAGTGGCTCCAGTACAGTTCCGAAAACAACGTGAAGACATAAGCAGGGGTCTAATCAGGGCTTGAAATAACACATAAAGACACACATGGGGGCCCACTGTGACTTCGAGTTATACAGCAAGATACAACTGAGGTCATTGGGACTCAAAAACATGAGACACAAGTAGGCATAAGGGGGCTTGGTAGTCCCCATTTTGTTATTTGACAGTCCGCAAGAAAGTTTAAGGTACGTTCCGATATTCGTTCTGGTCGACCAACCGCCTGCCAAACTGTATATTGGAACGACTGGCTGGCTGAAGAAGGTTAACCAGCTGTCAACCGTCATAGCGTCAACTGCCATTTCGGGTTTGTATCCATGGCAACGGGCCTTGACCCACACCAACCTACACTTATTGAAGGTATGTTCCGATATTCAAATCGGTTAACCAGCCGGTCGACCAATTTTTTAGTGGGTGACTTTCGATATCGGAACGACAGTTGACGTTTGGGTTAACCTCCACTGACCGGCCTCCGAAGCTAGTCGTTGTGGTTGACAGCTGGTTAACCTTTTTCAGGTAGCCGGTCGTTCCAATATACAGTTTTTCAGGCGGCTGGTTAACCAGAACGAATACCGGGACATGACTTAAGACACTCTTTTTAAGCAAATGACGCGAATTGAAGCCACAAAATGCACTGGACACGTGTTCATTGGACCTTGTTCCAACTTTGGCTCTTGCATTTTAAATTTAAAATGGAGAAACACGTACATTTCACAGTCCACTGGCACGCTTCCACTATACTCGGTTGGATTATTTTCAACCTGGGGCCTTATTTTTAGAGGGGAGCGATCTCCAGGCGATCACAGTTCAGCCAATCACGGCTCTGGTTGCCTAACAACTTCACATGGGAACGGATCACATCCTCCCTAGGCTCCCTGTGAAAATGAACTCAGAGTGCCAAGAAAGTCTGACAGGAACGTCATATTTTATCAGTTTATTCCCATCGCATGCCACAAGCACTCCAGCACTCTTTCAACAATTTAGGAGCAAATTACGCGAATTCAGGACACGAAATTCACCAGCACGTGCTCAATTGAACCTTTCAGCAACTTTTGGCATGCTTAAGTTTTAGACTTCAAGTCAAAAAAAAATAGATTTCAAAAACCTCTATACATTTTATCACCGAGTGCCGTGGAAGTTTGACAGGGACGTCATAATTTACCTGTCAATTTTTCCTTAATTTTTGCTCACTGTTTTGTACGTCATAATATACGTAGTTTTTATTTTTGAGCAAATGTGGTTTTTAAGTGACATTTGATTAGTGGTTTCATATTCCAATTAATTTGAAATGGGAAATGCCCTGCGACAGATTCTATTTTTTTCTACTGGAAATTCAGTGAGTTTCAATGATTTTGAGATACATTTTGTTAGATTTGAGTGGTTTTAAGTAACATTTTCATAGAATTATGTGATTGCAATTGATATTTTATCAAATTTTAGTGGTTTCAAGTAATATTTGGCACATTTCAGTGGTTGTTGTTGTTTTTGACTAGATGTTTAGTCTCGATCTCAGTTGTTTATTAGTGGCATTTTCACAGGCTTCGTTGGTTTTAAATTCAACTTGAAATTCAGTTAGTCACACTTTTTTTGACAGATTTGATTGATTTATGCCATTCAACCAGAAATCAATTGTTTCTAGTCATTATGTGACCAATTTTTACATAAAGGTGTTTTATTTTGACATATTGCAATCCGTTTCACACGACGTGGCCAAAGCTGGTCGACGTTATTTTTGTACTATGAGCTATCTGCATGACCTTGAGCTGTCAACGCGTAGGACACACACAGCACAGAGCCCATGGTGGTGAAAATAAGAACGTCTTGTGGCGATCTTTGACATCGAACAGCTGGCAGACGACAGCTTTGACGTGGTTGTTGCAACCTGTTTTGACATCAGAGATGACATTATTTACTTCTCGTGTATTTGTTGGTTGTGCATGTTGTGATGGAGCCACCACGTAAAGGAAATTTAAAAAGTTCAATAAAATGTTCTCAATCGACACGAGGCGCCATCTAGTGAGATGTTCGCTAACTAAATTGCTCAACACAAGAGCTTCACATTTCGCGGCGGCGCTGCATGTCATGCACGTAGCCCATAGGTTGCCTCATCCAGTTTATACGTGACGTCACAAGATGACTTGACTTTGACTTGAACAAATGTTGTTTCTTTCGATTGGCGATTCGAGTCTTATTTCGATCAAAATCCACCAAAATTCTGAACTGCACGAGAAATGGTTGATGTTCATTCAACCATTGATGGCTTTTAAAAGAACTTGGCATATTTTTATTTATCAGAACATGATTTGAAACTGCCAGTCTAGAACACAAGCCGCTTACTTAGTGGAAAGAATAAAAAAAATAACCGGGTAGCACAATAGAACGAACATGACTCTCAACCAGAAGGTCGTGGGCTTGAAGTGCAGCCATGCCATATTGCCGAAACATTTGCCCGATTCTGATAATTTTTATGGTGTTCGATAGAGCAATTTTTTGACTAGAAGATATCATCTCCAATCACCTGTTGCTGATTGTTGACCTTGTGTAGGATATACAGGGTGATGATGAAAGAAGTGCAAACGAGGCCTGATTCTAGCAAGATCCCGTTTCAAGAAAACAAGTCGCAGAATCTTGTAGGTCACATTTTTTGGAAAGCATATATCAATATTTCGAAACGGTTTTGCACTTCTGATCGTAATTTGTTTTTTTTTTCACAGAGATATTGTTTGTTTTGTGATTTAAGGAGTGCGAATTGAGCAGTAAAACAAGCACCCATATTGGTACAAACTGGTGACTGTGCCAATCTTAATACAACGAATAATTGCCATTGATGCATTTGGAACCATTCTGGGCCATCTAACATCTAATGTAATTGCATGCACAGCATACTTTTATGTATGTTCCTGTCAAATTTCAAGGATAAGCAACAGCCCTGGCAGAGTCTATACCAAAAAATCCAAAAATCGCAAAAAAATAATAACTTTGAAAAAACAAAATACGATCAAAAGTCCAAAAATATTTCGAGATAATAATGTAGGCTTCTCGAAAACATGACGAAAAAAATTCTTTGACTTGTTTTCTTGAAATGGCTCCTTGCTGAAGTTGGGTCATTTTTGCGCTCGTTTTATTGGCACCAAGTATATTGTACATAATGTTACGCTATTCGGGTTCGCCTATCTCGAAATTGAACGCGCTGATTTACTTGTAAACAAACTGCACTTTATTAGCTACTACCGATACAACTACAGGGTGATTCATGAGTGACCTTACATAGGCTATTGGGAGATAGAGGACTTCGAGGCGAGTCAGGATCCACTGAAGAAATTTTATTTTCTCCGATGGTTACGAAGATACAGGGTGTTTTGTGTGTTTCGTATGAAACTTTGATAAGCGATATTTCGGAAACGGTCAAAGGTATTTTGTTGAAGTTCACTAATAATCTTTCAATGTTGGAACTCATCCCGAAGCCATACCGAGTAAGTCAAAATCCAGGGCCGGGCTAGAAAGAAGGTGCCCCTTTTTTGTTTCATCAAAAAGTACATTTTCTGACCGCTTTTCTAAAAAACTGCAATCGGATTCAAAAAGCTAAGGAAAAATGCTTTGAGAAGCACTCTCCAAGTTAGATGGCACACCTAAACCGTTTCGACAATAAAATTACAAGTAAAATTTGTGGGTGAGTTCCCATTTTCGACCGGACATAATCGACTCATTGTTTGATCGAATTCATTAAAATTCATTTTTTGGCTTGTCTCTGTTGAATAGAAGGGCTTGGTTGAAAAAAAAATTTCAGAGCTGACAATTTTTTTTCATGACAAAATCGAGAGCGAAACCAAAATTAAACTCGATTTGATCGTCAAATTTTTTTTTCCGGCTATGGAATTTTTCTTCCTACCAAACCCTTCTGTTCCACAGAGACAAGCTAAAAAATGAATTTCAATGAATTCAATCAAACAGTGAGTCGATTATGTCCGATCAAAAATTGAAACTTACCCACAAATATTACTTTCAATTTTTTGGCGAAACGGTCTAGGTGTGCCATCTGAATTGAAGAGTGATTCTTGAAGCATTTTTCCTTAGCTTTTCGAATCCGATAACAGTTTTTCAGAAAAGCGGTCAGAAAATGTACTTTTTGATCAAATAAAAAAGGGGCACATTTTTTCAATTCCGGCTCAGGATTTTGACTCACCCGGTATGACTTCTGGACAAGTTTTAACAGAGAAATTTTACTGGTGAATTTCAACTCAATATCTTCAGCCGTTTTATGAATATCGCTGATCAAAGTTTCACACGAAACACACAAAACACCCTGTATCTTCGTAACCAATGGAGAAAACAAAATTTCCTCAGTGGATCCTGACTCGCCTCGAAGTCCTCTATCTCCCATCAGCCTATGTAAGGTCACTCATGAATCACCCTGTATATAACGCACAGAATTATTAATCGCTTAGAAATTCACAATGTCGCTGAGATGTTAACGCCACGATCGCTCGATTCCAACTCTCCCGATGCCAGGTCGAGTTCCTCTCTTATAGTGGCATCGAAGGTTCTGGATACTTTCTGTTGGTGTTTCCAGCACACAAGGATTTTTCTGGTATCTGCGTCGATACTACGCGTACCTTCTACGGCACCTCCACCAGAAGTCTCGACGTGTCGTGACCTACCGCTGAAGACTCCCGATGCTTCCCGAATGCAACGCGTAAATCTAGATTTCTCTAGAAAGAGCCGAGATGGTCGCGAGCTTCGTAACAATAAGGTCGACAATCAAGCGGTCTAAGATGGTGTATTGAAGTCAGAAAACTACTCAGTCGAGCATCACAAAAATTTCCAAAATCGGGCAATTTTTTTCTCCAGATATCCTTATTTCAAACGAGACAAAATTCGAGGTGGTCCACTTCAATTTTGCCCAGAGTATTTTTTCCCATAGGAACTACAAAAAAAAAATTACCCAAAGAAATAACTTTTCCCAAAATGACTGACACTGATTGGCTTCTGAGCCCTCCAATTACTATTATGTATTATCAGTATCGTTGACTAAGCATGCATATGACGCACTAATCGATCGGAGCCCGTGGACTAAAATTTCGAAAACCGTTCTGCTTCCAGGTGGCCGAGTACGTCAACCAGCACTACATGAGACTGGACGCCTGCGTCATAAACCGCGGCAAGATGCTGCACTCCGCCCTCAGCTCCCTGCAGAACCTCGACCGGTCCCTGGACAAGTTCCTGGCATGGCTGAGCGAGGCCGAATCCGTGGTGGAGACGCTCGAGGGCGACATGGAATCCCGCCGGGCCTCCCACCAGCTCAAGGAACTCCAGGCGGACATCGAACGGCAGGCGCCCACCCACTCGGCCCTGCGGTCCTCCAGCCTGGCGCTGCTGGGGTCGCTGGCGCCCGAAGACGCCCTCATGCTCCAGCTGCGCGGCGACGAGATGGAGCGCCGGTGGCAGGCGCTGAGGACGCGCACCTCGGACCTGCGCAACCGCCTGGAGCACAACGCCGACTACTGGAGCGCGCTGCTGCTGTCGCTGCGCGAGCTGACCGAGTGGGTCATCAGGAAGGACACGGAGCTGGGGCTGGCGGCCAGGCAGGACGACCACAGGGCGTTCCGGCAGCAGCTGGAGGACAAGAGGCCGCTGGTGGAGGCGAGCCTGAGGAGCGCCAGGCAGTTCGTGGCGGGCGATCCGTCGGGCGAGCTGGCGAGGAACCTGAGAAGGGAGCTGGTGAAGCTGTCGGACAAGTGGAACGGGCTGATCGACAAGTCGGATCAGATGGCGACGCGGTTCGAACAAAACACTCTTGTAAGTAGTATTTTACGTCGTTGATTAGTTTCAAGACTTTTTTTCTCAGATATTATCAAAACATCATTTTCTTTTTCGATTCTGAATTTTAACTGGGCGAGTCACAGAAAGATATCTCTCCAAGATTTTACTTTCCCGAACCCCACCATCATGGAAGGAGAAGTACCTATTGTAATCGTGCAGAAAAAAGTTTTGAGATTTCGCCGGATAAATCCGTTTTGAGGTCCCCCAAGTCCATCATCATGTGTAGTAGCACAATACAAACTATTCAAGTGATGTTCTGTGGCGTATAAAATGGCGAAAAATAGAGAAAATTGATTTTGGTGGTGATTTTCAGAAACTGAAGCAGTTGACGATAAGTCTGGAAGAAGGTTCCGCGGCCGTGTCCAGGCTGGAGCGGGCCACGCTGAGCTGGAGCGGACCGAGGAGCGCGGCCGAAGCCAGGGAGCTGCTGTGCAGCTTGAGGACGCTCGAGACACAACTGCCTCCGCTGCAGCGCAGCCTGGAGGAGGCCAGGATTCAGGCGGCGTCTCTGGGAAACGCCCTGCCCAACAACCTGGCGTCCCAGCTGGAAGACTGCAGCGCGAGGTGCAGGGCCCTGCAGGCCGCCATCCGGGAGAGGAGGGAGCAGCTCACCAGCACAACTCAGGGTGAGTGGGTCGCGTTTCGAGATTTTAATATAGATTGTAATAAATTCACAAATATATCTGGGGAATCAAAGTTATCTGAGGAATTGGATTTTTTCTGAAAAAGAATTGTACCAAATAATTGTCAGTGGATTTTGGAGCTGTATCTAATTTATACAGAAATTTCAGGACTTTTGGATAGAATCGAAAGAAATTCGGGATAAAGCATCGGGGACCACGTTGAGTTTTCCGGGATGGTGAAGTATACCAAAACTGAAATGTTGTAATTTGACGATCCACCGCGCCAAGCGTCCTGAAGTTTTCTTTAGCTTTAACAGCCACAAGAGAGAAAAGTGGTCAGCTATGACGCAACAGTGTGTACCTCCAATATACGGGTCAAACGTTTCCAAATTATATAAAGCGGATAATGCTTCCCTCTCTGTGGTTGAGAAATTTCTTTCATTTTTCGACAAAGTCCTACTCGCAAAGGAAACTACTATATATTTCTTCTCCATCGATAATTTAAGTGGGAATGCCGTCTAGACCTGTGTCAGAGGCGTCACACTGAATGGTGGATCTTTTGTCAAGGTTAGGACTGCATAGAACTGGAGCGGAACCAAGTGCTTGTTCAATCTTGATAAATGAGGCTTCGGCCTCCTCGGACCATAAGATTTTTTCCTTTCTTTTTTTTCCTCTTAGAAGATCTTTGATCGGCGAAATTAAGGTAAAAGAATCCTTAACGAATTTCTTATACCATGAGCAGAGACCTACAAATCGTTTTATCTCGGTGGTAGTTCATGGACGTGGATAAATTCATCATTATCAGTTGAAAAAAAAAACGGTACGAATATCCTGTAGAATAATCGTATTTATTCTGTTGCTGGCCCTGGGGCTAGAGGAGTCTAAGAATTCTTCCCCCGCCGTCTCGTGCGAGTGGTAAAAGGTCACTAATCGACCCTTTTGTTATAGTAGGTTCACTTGTACTGTGACTAGTTGGCTGGGCAAATTTTCTACTTTAGCATTGTAGGCTTGCCGCCTTTTCACCTGGTGTGAAACTGACTTCTCTCAAAGTGAAGTTATATTTCTTATCAAATTGATATTAAAATCTTGGAAAACTGACCTGGTCATAAGTGGACGTGCGACTAGGGGGACGCAGAGCTGTGTTACCGTCGTGTAGACACCAAAAGAGCACGGGGCGGCCGCAAGTCTAAGTCATCTTGACGGCGGCCCATTCAGGGTCGACAAAAACTCGTCCCGGGAAGCCCCAAAACGAAAGCAAATTGCAAGGTACTTACAGGTAATTGGGGTAATTGAAGGTAATTGGGTAATTGGGTAACAGGTAATTGAAGGTACTTACATCAATTTCAAAAATTGTTACATTTACCAATAAAATGGAAAAAAGCGTCAGACATCACGTCCCGCAAAAATGTTCCGGCTATCTGCAAAGGAAATACGCAAAAAATGTGTTTCAAAACTGGTCCGGCCAGAGCAGCCAACTGCAAAGTTTTGGGGATTTTCTATATTTCACATAGAAACTTGGAAACTTAGAAACAAAATCTCACAGCCGACTAGAATCACGGTACAAGTGGACCTACTTTATTTATCAAGCCTTACATAGGTTACTTGCGATAAAAAATATAGCTTCATTTATTTTTTGGAGGGGGATGGTGTAGCATTTCATTTCAACATTGTTCTTTGCTTTATTCTTCATTTTTCTTCGAGTTATTCTGCTGTCAATTAGAATTGTACAAACTTGAATTCAAAATAATGTAGGTATATTTGGTTGCCTAATTAGCTGATTGTTAATAGAGTTCAGATTCGAAAACTCCCAGGGGCATCTGGCATAACCTTGCGCGCTTAGATTTCATTTTCTTACAAAGAGTTCAGAAACTTGGGATCCATAAAAATTATCTTAGGCGTTCACAACGCCTCTTGAACAATTTTACCTTTTTTCCGAAAACCCTCATGACTAGAGGTGAGTTCCTTTTTCAAATCTGATTGGTTCTAATAGGCTCTCTATTATTTCATCCAGGGTTTTCCGATTTATCCTCTTGATTACCGATACCTCAACGAAATGTTTCTCGTGAATTATTGAAAGCCACCCACCCCACATCCCGTCGAGGTCGTCTGCAGCTAGACCTGTCCAAATGCCAGTTATCAAACGATTGCTGTATTTTTCACCTTCTTTATAACTTTATCCGATGCACGAAGCCCGCGATAATTTAGGACACGCATGAGGCCGGAATATCACCATCGCAACTCGCCCCACGTTGGGCGCCAATCTGTATACCGCAATTTTACCGAATAATACGTTTACTTGATGACCGGCTGCTTTGTCAGTCTGTTGAGCGTTTAAAAGGGTGGAGTTCAACAGTTCAACAAAGATTGATATATCCGAAGAAAGTAGCATCTCATTTTGATATTGTTCTTTGCTTGCGGCTAACTCTCTTCTAACTAACTTCTTTTCACCAAAAGAAATAAGTATATATCCTTATAGACCATTCGAACAGTGTTACGAGTTGCGAAGTTCTAGTGCATCCGAGAGCATACGCGTAGGCTCCGGACCATTTGATTTACATGAAGATATCAACAGGCGGGTAAGGCACATCAGCCCAGTTGGCGGAGGTGCGCGAAAAGTGCTGGACTGTTTGAGAATCGCCGCGAATATAGTAACGGCGGTCAGTCTGGAATTTGTCAGAGAACCGGTGGAAGGTTCAAGAATACAGTCAGAGGTCGATGCAGCAAGAAGCAGCGATGAGTCGACTGCCACACCTGTTTTAAATTCAAAGCCATTTATCTCAGCGAAGATGATAGTTGATGTGTATTTATAGTAGTACGCAGTAATAAACAGAGTGTGTTTCAAACGATCTTCTCGATTATAAAATAAATCAAACGCGAGATACGGAGACATTTTTCTACAAAAGAAATAAGAAAGGGGATTTGAGAACCTTGAAGAACGTTTACTATGAAAAAGTGGTTTCGGTGAATTCGACTTAATTTTTTCTATGTTGTAGACCTTGATTTGGGAAATACATTCCTGAAAAATTGGACCCCTCCTATGAACAGTTTTTCCCCTACACTCCTAATAAGGTCCAAATTAGGAATTGTCTCAAAACTTTTGAAATTCATGAAACGGGCTCACATCGAGGCTGTGATCATGGGAAAAATTATTAAAAAAATCCAAATTATATTTTGGGGTAGTTATCGAAGGGATTGGGGGTCGAAATCGAGAAAATAAAAGAAAAATTCAGAACTTTTGTTTCTCAGAGAAGTTGAGCAAAAGAATAATGAAGAATCAATTTCGAAAAATCCGAGTCAATAAATTAGGGGTGATTCTCAAAGGGGTTGGGGGTCAAAAATCAAGGAACTGGAGCAAAATTCCGAAACTTCTGATTCTCATATAATATTATGATTTCACGAGCAATGGGTAAATAATTCTAAAAACTCTGAACCAATGAATCACTGTTTTCTCAATTTCGGCCCTCCACACCCTCAATAACCCCGAAGTCATTGTTTTAGATTTTTTAGAATTATTTCCCCCATTGCTCGTAAGATCATATATTATGGGAAACAGAGGTTTCGGAATTTTACTACATTTCCTTGATTTTGACCCTCAATCCCCTCGAGACCCACCCCCAGTTAATTGGTCAGGATTTTTCAAAATAAATTCTCCATTATTCTTTTGATTAGCTTTCATGAGAATCAAAAGTTCCAGAATTTTATTTTATTATCCCGATTAGACCCCCAATCCCCAACCCCTCCCCCCTCTCGGGAACTACCCCAATTTATAACTTAGATTTTTTTAGTCATTTTTCCTATGATCACAGCCGGCCTCGATGTGAGCCCATTTTATGAATTTCAAAAGTTTCGAGACAATTCCTAATTTGAACCTTATTAGGAGTGTAGGGGAAAAACTGTTGATAGGAGGGGTCCAATTCTTTAGGAATATATTTCTTAAATCAAGAACTACAACATAATGAAAAATCCAGCCAAATTCACTGAAACCACTTTTTCATAGTAAACGTGCGGTGTCCTTTGATCATCTCAAAACGAATATTTT
This sequence comes from Anaspis maculata, assembly GCA_949128115.1. Taxonomy (NCBI): domain Eukaryota; kingdom Metazoa; phylum Arthropoda; class Insecta; order Coleoptera; family Scraptiidae; genus Anaspis; species Anaspis maculata. Next base: position 84,772,179 of record OX421964.1, on the reverse strand, counting down.
GTCACTTGTACCCTTTGGCTTCCAGGCACCTGAATTTCGATAAAATAAAACATAAATTGTTTTCAGAATCAAGATTGTAATACATGGTACACAATCATTGAAACAGTAGTTTCAATGTAGTTGCTGTACGCTGTACAAAACCTTTCGCATTTCGCCCACACACACATCATCGAGATCCTAATGAATGAGTTGTTGCATAAGCACATTAATAATCTTACGGGCACCAATAAATAATGTCGTAGGATGTGAATGAATAGGTAGATAAATGAGCTACCTAGCTATACTCACAAGAACGGTTACAAATTCCAAAAATCGTGTTTGCATAACCCACATTATGCAAATTGACGACGATGTTGTCACTTCTCTCTCTTTCTCCAGGCTTTCCATAATAACTGGGGAGCAATACCGCTATGCACATTTCACTACTCACTAGTAACTACTACTTCCGAACTCACCAATAATTATTCATATTTCAGTATGAAAATGTAGTAGTGTCGATGCGTATTGCGGTGGTTGATGTAGCGGGAATAATAACGAAAATCTGCCGGTATCAGTTTCGATTGACTCGGCATCGTCTCGCGTTCTAAATCGAAAAGATTTTCCGAAGCCGGAGCTGAAGGAATCATTGTGTTTTGTGCGGGTGTGTTAAAAATAAAACTTGATGTGTGCATATGTACCAATACAATACAAGCCGCTAACTAGTACTAAAATAATGCTAACTATACGTGATGATGAAGAACGTGTTGTGTAAATGTGAGGAATGGGTATAATTAAATTTTGTACAAACACGGGAGACGAGCGACGTGTAGTGGCACAACAGAATGGTGCAAATGTAATAAAAACGTGTCGTAAAAGTTGAGAAGAGTGATTTTTTGCCCGGGAAAAGAGACGTGTTTGGATTTAAATTCAAATGTTCCGGAGGCGGAAACTGAGAACAGGTACCAATATTATAATTTGAATTGAAATCGGCAGTTTTAGTGTTGTGAGCTATTTATAGCTAATCTAGCTCAAGCTAGGTTTTTTGCTGCGCATGGAACTCAGTTTTGTAGAGGCGCAGGTAGCCGGCAACCCTGATAGCCTATTACAAGTAAACAAGCGAATATGCCTCATGGGGATGAGGCTCAGTAGCGCACTTCCAGCCTATTACAAGTAAACAAGCGAATATGCCTCATGGGGATGAGGCTCAGTAGCGCACTTCCTTTTTGAAGGATTAGTGAACGCAAGATGTTAGTTAGGGTTTTTCCGTTATTTGGGCTAAAATTTCAATATGGCGGCCAAAATAGCGGCAGAATCATGAAACTTGGCTTGGAAATCAGAATGATCGTACTAGACAAGGGTAAATTCCAAGTTTCATGAAAATCGTTCCACCAATAAGAGATTTCAATATGGCAGCCGATATGGCGGCAGAGCATCATTTGTCCAAAATCGGATGTATTTTGATGAAGTTCACATCGCCTGCGAATTTCACTCAGTTCGGACCACTTTCAGAGAAATTCAAAATGGCGGATCAAAGATGGCGGCCAAGTGACAAAAATCATTGTTCAACTTTATATAGTGGACACGTACGCATTCGATTGGCGCTTGCACCACATCGATATCTCTTTTCGTTGAGGCATAATTCTCTTGGCTGTATCACTTTGAAACATGTTCAATATGGAGAAAAAAAGATGGCGGCGGGGCATCAGTTGTCGAAAATTGGATAGATCTTGATGTGGTTCACATTGCCCGCGAATTTCATTCCAATCGGATCACTTTTAAAGAAATTCAAAATGGCGGATCAAAGATGGCGACAAAGTAACAAAAAACCCGAGAAAAAACCAAAGGTCAACTTGACATCCTGGACAAATGTACTATGGATCAGCGTTCACACCACATCGATATCTTTTTTCCCTGAGGAGTTATCCCGGGTACGAACGGACAAACAAAGTGAAGCTAAAAGCACCTTTTTCCTACGACCACCCAGGAAAACGTTACTTTCTGTATGGTATAGTGTGCGCGAAAGTGCAAATATCTCGCTAACGCCCGTTTCGCAAGCGTCCCCGCTCACAAAATAATACCTGTCACTTTAAACACTTGTATCGTAAATAGCTATTTAGTAACTAGATAAATTCGAACAATATATCTAAAGTTGTGAAAATCCCTAGCAAACTGTCAATGTCGAGCAGCGTTGCCGGTTGTTGTGAAATTTCTCAAAATTGGAGGAACTTCATCTGGTTTTCGGTAATTTCATTTAATTTACATAAAAATGGAAAAGTGGCACTATAACATTGGAAAATATACATTTAGTTGCAGCGGTACGCTTTTTGATTCTGCATTTTGTGATACTGCAATGAAATTTGGCATATGCAAACTAAATAAAATTTCAAGTGATTTGACCCGCAGCACAATTTGTCCATTAGGAGGCGACTGGGGGCCCCTCAAAATTTCAAGATGTCTGACTTTTTTCCATGCGCCATTCAGTACCGTCCTATCTACCGTACAGGATCTAAACAACTTTGTTCTTGACCATCATAACATTTTTCGTCATGTCAATTTTATTCTTCTTATAGAAAAAAAAAATGTCTTTGCCTGGTCAACAAATTGAAAAATAATTTTTTTTTTGGACCAGCAATAGATTGTTGAGTAGTTTTTGTGCGATCATCGATACATCCGCATCCCCTTGATTCATTTATGAGAAGAAAACTTTTGCAGTGCTATTTTTCAACTAAGGAGTGACTTCAACTTACCATTATTTTCAACATTATCTTTTTCAATGTTTTACCCCGGTAAGTATGATTATTGTTATACTAATATACAGCTTGAAGTTCTCTTTAACGATGTGGATGATGAAACTGCCTCAGATTTCACCCGGAAGCCGTACATAATCATTTTTCTGCAAGGCCGTCAAATTTGGCATTTTTGATTTTCTAGCGGGAGCGGCCAAAATGTCAATACACACCACTCCGCCTAAGAGCACCGGTTTGCTCTAGCGGAAAACAATATTCACGCCTAACCATTTTGCATTTTGTGATACTGAAATGAGAGTTGGTGCGGAAGTACCGCAACCGGTGCTCTTGGGCGGAGTGGTGTGTATTGACATTTTAGCCGCTCCCGGTAGAAAATCAAAAATGCCAAATTTGACGGCCTTGCAGAAAAATTACTATGCACCGCTTCCAGGTGGAATCTGAGGCCGTTTCATCATCCACACCGTTGAAGAAAACTTCAAGCTATATATTAGTACAATAATAATCATATTTTCAGGGATAAAACATTGAAATAGGTAATGTTGAAAATAATGGTAAAAAGAAAAAGGTTTATTTTTGTCTTCGCTATTCCTTGACAGGTAGGTGGTAGATAATTAGACAATTTTCGTTTCGATCGCAAAGTTCGGTACTTCCAGAATCAAGGTGAGTGGTAGATAACTGATTTCGCTCGGACCGCAACGTCAACGTCCTGTTTTCCAGGTAGGTAGTAGCACGTAGTCGAAATTCCGCAAATCCCAAAAGGTAGACCAAAAGAAAAAAACCTAGAACCAATAGTAGCGTCAGCTTGCGCTAAAAGAAATGAAATCGAGCTGTAGGTACCTCAAGGTGGAAGGAGGTTTTTCTTTTATGTGGTGAATCTCCGGAATTGACGAGTATCATTCACCAAAAACGCAGGTAGGTAATGTACAAAAATATAGGTACTTGAAGCCTGAAACGAAATGAAATAATGAAGCAAAGAACAGAAAGAGACGACGACTACAATACCTCAGGTGTAGATGGCTTTTATGCGTAGAAACGTTAATTGCAATAAATCCGACTAGGTCGCTCGAATTAAAACTTGTCGAGAAGCGAGAACCCAAGCCTTTATCCGCAAATCGTGCGATAGTTCCTCTGTCCAAAATTTCGGTAACGAAACACAAATCGAGAAACAGAACAGAACTAAGATGGGCTACGAGCTCTCGGCACAATTTTACGCTTCCAATATAATGATGATTTTTACTCGAAGTCGCCGAACGCTCTCTTTTTCTGATTCCACAAAAAAGTCTTATCTATTCCAAAATAATACTGTAAAACCAAGGCTAGCAACGCGCCGTTATTCATTTTAAGTTTCGATAATACAGGATGGTATAAAATGACACCTTGTGAAAATTATCGTCACAAACTCTCCCCTTCCTTCGTAGGAGAGAAACTTCTCAAAGTTTCTCGACAAATTCGAACCCAAAAAAAAATTATCGAAAGCAAAAACAATCTCAGGTAACAATCAGAAACGAAAAGAGACTAAACACAAAAAGAACACCAAAGCATCGACGAAAGTCAAAAGAAGAACAAATCATTCCACACATATCTTCAAATTTTGGCATGCCACACGCCCTTCGAGTTCCCAAAGTCATCCTCCAACTCGTAGGTCCAAGGATTCAATTTCTTCTTTACGCGATACGGTCCAGTGAATTTAGGTGCCAGTTTATAGGTGAAGTAATTTGCCGCATTTGACAAAGCCACATTCTTCTTCCAAACCTTTTGGCCAACACTAAATTCTTCCGCTCTATGCCGTAGGTCGTAATAGGTCTTGTTCCGCTGATTCGCTTGTAATATACGTTTTCGGACTTCTCTGTATATTACTCGCAATTTCAAGTTTTTAACCTCTGGATCAACCGTTTTCGGAACTTCTCCATCCAGCTCTTCTCGTTTATCTGGGGCTCCAGACAATGTAATTTCTCGTGCGAAATTCAAAAAGTACGGTGTGTGAACCGTGACGTCATGTTTTGAGGTGCGAATCGCACATGTGACAGCCTGAAGATGGTCTTCCCACACACGTTGATCTTCCTTCAGATAACAGGACAACATCGTCTTTAGCACTCGATTGACTTTCTCCACTGGATTCGATTGTGGGTGGTAATTCGGGGTAAATTTGACCTTCACGTCGTACTTCGTGGCGAGATTCATAAATTCTCGACTTTTAAACTGCACTCCGTTATCGCACAATATGGTGCAGGGTGCTCCAAAGAAAAGAATAACGTGGTCCTCCAAATGCTTCACTATCGGAGCCGCAACCGCTCGACGAAGTGGGAACGTAACGACGAATTTCGAGAATATATCAGAAACGACTAAAATGTAACAGAATCCTTTTCGCGACCTGGGTAATGGTCCCACGAGGTCAACGCTAATTGTCTCCCAAGGTCTGGTTGGTGGTGTGTGAGATAGCATAAGACCTGCTGGTTTTCGCTGCTCTACCTTATGACTCTGACAAACTTGACATTTAGAGATGTACCGAGCAACGTCTTGACGCATCTTGGGCCACGTGAATCTTTCCAGTAATCTTGCAACCGTTTTAGCTACGCCTACGTGACCAGCAGTAGGTTCATCATGAAGTTTTCGCATGACCTCGGATCGTTTTTCTTTGGGCAAGACTTCCTTCCAGTTCTCGTGGTCTGCTCGAAGATCAGAATAAGGCAACGCTTGATATTTGTAAAGAATTCCATCCTTGATCCGAAACTGAGGATACTTCTCCGGCTTCGCCTGTACTCTACACAACAAATCTCGATACCAGGTGTCGGTTGAGCTCGACTCAGATTCCTCTTCCACGGCGTCGATTTTCGGTACTGAACGCGAAAGCAAGTCCGGGACTACATGTTCTTTACCTCTCCGATGAGTTATGGTGAAATTGTATGGTTGGAGTCGCAGTGCCCACCGAGCTAAACGACCTTGTGGATCCTTGAGCCGCTGAAGCCATAACAGACTATGATGGTCAGTTATAACCTCAAACTGAGATCCTTCGAGGTAGTGCCGCAACCGTTCTACCGCCCATATTAAAGCGAGACACTCACGTTCGGTTGTTGAGTAGTTCCTTTCTTGACGCGATAACGATCTTGACAGAAAACAGATGACGTGTTCATCGTCACCATTCTTTTGACACAAAACAGCACCAATGCCAAAACCTGAAGCGTCAGTTTGGAGAACAAAGGGCTTCGTAAAGTCTGGGCGACTCAAAAGTGGTGCTGACACAAGTCGTTCTTTGATTCGTCTGAAGGAACTGTCACAATCCGATGTCCAATGAAAGGCTGTATTTTTCCTTGTCAAACTCGTAAGAGGAGCGACGACGGTGGAAAAATCAGGAACGAAACGCCTGTACCACGATACAGTTCCGAGAAAACTTCTGACATCCTTAACATTTGCTGGCGTCGGAATATCCAGCATCGCTTGAACCTTTTCTGGATCCGTTCTGAGACCGCGACGATCGACGACGTATCCAAGAAACTTCAACTGTGGTCTACAGAATTGGCATTTCTCGAGGCTCACAGACAATCCACTCGAACGAAGGCGATCCAGCACCAAGGCTAAAGTCTTCAAATGGTGTTCAAAGTCGGGCGAGACGATTATAATATCGTCTAAATATACCATCACTGAGGGCTGAAGTTCGGGACCCAGGACGTTGTCAATTATACGCTGCCACGTCGCCGGAGCGTTTGTCAATCCAAACGGCATTTTGGTAAATTGGAATAACCCGCGTCCAGGAACAGTGAAACTTGTCAGCTCTCGAGAGGTCATCGATAAGGGCACCTGCCAGTAGGCGCTTTTAATATCGAGAGTGCTCAAGAAACTCGCATCGCGTAGTGAATCCAAAATGGACGAAATGTAAGGAATCGGGTATGCGTCCTTCTTCGTTACCGCATTTAGCTGCCTATAATCCACACAAAAACGTTGGGTACCGTCTTTCTTTGGCACGAGACAGACCGGTGAAGACCAGGGAGATTTAGACTCTTCGACGACGCCAAGTTCCAACATACGGTCTAACTCCTCTTCGATCAATCTCTGTCTGTGCGGTGAAACTCGGTAATACCTCTGCTTGACAGGCTTGGCATCAGGCAACAGCTCAATCTCATGATGGACTTCTAAACGACCCAATGGAGTGGTTGGAAATTTCAGTTTTTCATCTATGAGGGTGTTCAAAGCTATGCGCTGAAATTCGGTCAAGTCAGATCCGTCCTGGATGCTGGAAATTTCGGTAGTAGTCGCTGAGGAAGCAAAATGCCATACGTCCTGGTTCAAGTCTGGTACGATGTTCATGGCTCTCCAAAAATCTACACCAAGGATAAGTTGATGCGACAAACTGGGCACTACTAGTATGTCGATAATCCTGACGGTATCCACTAATCTAACGGGAGCTTCCACTCTACCGATACTCACACAAGACTGTCCATTGGCAACTGCGCAGCTTCCTTCAATCGGGCAAAGTCGTAGTCCAATCCGCTTCAAGACTTCCCATCCAGGTGCTCCAACTACGGTGCACGATGCACCACTATCTAGCAATCCCATCATTTCATAACCCAAAATGGAAATTCTCAAATATGGGCGCTGATCATTCCGCGCATGTGAAATGATATAGTCGATGATAATCTGATTTTGTTCGGTGAACGTTGAGTCGGTGTTTGGTTTTCGAAGTGGGAGGGAAATTAGCCGACGACCTAATTCCTCCGGTTGCCGTTTCCCGCCGCCGAACAATTTGGACAGTTTCGAGTGGTAAAACCATCTCGTCCACACTTGTAGCAAAGTAATCTTCGTGCTTGCTGACACTGACGCATGACATGGCCTTGACCTCTACAGTTCCAACATACTCTATCAGACTTGGAAGTAGGAGATACACTTGAAGAGACCGCAGCGGTGCTTGCTTCAACTTCTTGCACACGAGAGTGACTTCGTGGTGATTCGTAGCTCACGAACGCCAAATCGGGTTCAAGCAGAGCGCGCTGTCTTCTTGGAGGTGGTACGAAATTATCTACCACTTGTCTTCGTGCCTCCAACTTCTTGCACAATTGACGAAGGTGATTCACTGATGTCACGTGCACCAATCCCAACTGGTTCTGATAAAAGGGAGCTATATTGTTTTGAAGGATCTTCAATTTAGCCTCTTCGGAAATATCACAAGTTAGTCGGGAGAACAAACCATCCATATTGGCTAAGTAAACTCCTATTGATTCACTGTCGCCTTGAGTCCGTCTTCTAATCTCATCAAAGAGCTTTTCATTATAATCCGATGGCTGGAATTCGTCACGCAGCTGTTCCACCAAGTCATCCCAAGACATCAAGCTTCGCCGAACAGAACGATACCATGTAAGAGCCCTATCTTCAAATAAATCTAACGCAGATTGGTAAAGCAAATCGTCAGTCGCATGTCTCGCTGTCTTCAGCTCGTCTACTCTAGCCAAGAAAGCGTTGACAGAAATACCAGGTCCTCCAGAATATTTGAGACCCCACTTGCAGACAGGTGTAGGTTTTGGATCGGGTGCTGTTCGCATTGGAGTAGCAAGGCTGCGATTGTTCGGAGTCGAGTGGTGCTGAACTGTTCCCAAGTTCAAAGCCTGATTCAGACTAGTCTCCAACACATCCAAAGCGACTGGCTTGTCAAAATCTTTGCATTTTTTCAGAAATGTGTCATACCACTGCATTGCTGAAGTCAGTAAGGGTCTCCTTCCCTCAAACTGTTCATCTATCCTCTGAATCCGTCCCAAACAATGCCAAAGCTTACTCTCCACTTTTTTACGATCCTTCTTCACAAGATTCTGCATGCGATGTTCCAGCTCCAACAACTTTCCCTTGCAAGCAGTTTCATCATCTTCAGCTGTATATGGATGATCAGGATAGGTTTCAGCGACCTCTGGATCATTTTTCTCCAATTCCAGTTGTTTGGTAAAAACAGGACGCATCTCATCGACAGTTCCTAGAGCTAATCCTCTGATCCTGATTTCGTAAGTAAGTTCATCCTTGCTTAAACAATTCGGAGTAACCTTCAATGCCATTTTCAAAAGAAAATAAACAAACCGTGATCAAAACCGCTAGATAACAAATATCACTCACAAAAGAAAATCACGAGGAAATACTATTCAAAGCACCACGAAATACTCTCAAACACGTTCTAGATATAGTATTGTTATGCAACACCTAATACTATAATATTAACCACAATCACAAAAAAGGCACTTACACTTTTACCAAATAAGTAGAAGCAAAATAAAAAAATACCTACCAAAATTCTACCACGACTATTCTGGGCAAACGTAGAAGTTGACTGCGGTTCAAATTGATTGAAAATCAAATTTAATTTTCACAAGTTATCAAAACTTCGCAAACAGTACATAAAAACAAAGTACAAAATTTTGATTCGCTGGATTGTGCTGTTGCGATACTTAACACTCAAGGTAACTGATGAGTACCAGACTAACTGAATGAACAACCCTTAACTTCAAATACAAACTTCACTGCAGGAAAAAAAAAACAACACACACCAAGCATAAAAATTTTCGACCTCCCGTCAACTAGACAAAGTAAAGAAAACGGACAAAAAGGTAAAGAAGCCCCACGTTGGGCGCCAAATCTGTCACGCCCCAAACGTCACAGACGTTTGTTTTCTCGAACACAAGTGTTAGCACTCTGTTGGGAAGCAACGGCCCTGGCCAGCGTCGACGGTCTAGGCTGGGTTCAAGTTAGAAAAAGGCGCGAGGAATCTGAGTCGAGCTCAACCGACACCTGGTATCGAGATTTGTTGTGTAGAGTACAGGCGAAGCCGGAGAAGTATCCTCAGTTTCGGATCAAGGATGGAATTCTTTACAAATATCAAGCGTTGCCTTATTCTGATCTTCGAGCAGACCACGAGAACTGGAAGGAAGTCTTGCCCAAAGAAAAACGATCCGAGGTCATGCGAAAACTTCATGATGAACCTACTGCTGGTCACGTAGGCGTAGCTAAAACGGTTGCAAGATTACTGGAAAGATTCACGTGGCCCAAGATGCGTCAAGACGTTGCTCGGTACATCTCTAAATGTCAAGTTTGTCAGAGTCATAAGGTAGAGCAGCGAAAACCAGCAGGTCTTATGCTATCTCACACACCACCAACCAGACCTTGGGAGACAATTAGCGTTGACCTCGTGGGACCATTACCCAGGTCGCGAAAAGGATTCTGTTACATTTTAGTCGTTTCTGATATATTCTCGAAATTCGTCGTTACGTTCCCACTTCGTCGAGCGGTTGCAGCTACGATAGTGAAGTATTTGGAGGACCACGTTATTCTTTTCTTTGGAGCACCCTGCACCATACTGTGCGATAACGGAGTGCAGTTTAAAAGTCGAGAATTTATGAATCTCGCCACGAAGTACGACGTGAAGGTCAAATTTACCCCGAATTACCACCCACAATCGAATCCAGTGGAGAGAGTAAATCGAGTGCTAAAGACGATGTTGTCCTGTTATCTGAAGGAAGATCAACGTGTGTGGGAAGACCATCTTCAGGCTGTCACATGTGCGATTCGCACCTCAAAACATGACGTCACGGCTCACACACCGTACTTTTTGAATTTCGCACGAGAAATTACATTGTCTGGAGCCCCAGATAAACGAGAAGAGCTGGATGAAGAAGCTCCGAAAACGGTTGATCCAGAGGTTAAAAACTTGAAATTGCGAGTAATATACAGAGAAGTCCGAAAACGTATATTACAAGCGAATCAGCGGAACAAGACCTATTACGACCTACGGCATAGAGCGGAAGAATTTAGTGTTGGCCAAAAGGTTTGGAAGAAGAATGTGGCTTTGTCAAATGCGGCAAATTACTTCACCTATAAACTGGCACCTAAATTCACTGGACCGTATCGCGTAAAGAAGAAATTGAATCCTTGGACCTACGAGTTGGAGGATGACTTTGGGATCTCGAAGGGCGTGTGGCATGCCAAAAATTTGAAGATATGTGTGGAATGATTTGTTTTTCTTTTGACTTTCGTCGATGCTTTTGTGTTCTTTTTGTGTATAGTCTCTTTTAGTTTCTTATCGTTACATGAGATTGTTTTGCTTTCGATAATTTTTTTTTGGGTTCGAATTTGTCGAGAAACTTTGAGAAGTTTCCCTCCTACGAAGGAAGGGGAGAGTTTGTGACGATTATTTTCGCAAGGTAGCATTTTATACCATCCTGTATTATCGAAACTTTAAATGAATAACGGCGCGTTGCTAGCTTTGGTTTTACTGCATTATTTTGGAATAGATAAGACTTTTTTGTGGAATCAAAGAAAGAGAGCGTTCGGCGACTTCGAGTAAAAATCATCATTATATGGGAAGCGTAAAATTGTGCCGAGAGCTCGTAGCCCATCTTGGTTCTGTTCTGTTTCTCGATTTGTGTTTCGTTACCGAAATTTTGGACAGAGGAACTATCGCACGATTTGCGGATAAAGGCTTGGGTTCTCGCTTCTCGACAAGTTTTAATTCGAGCGACCTAGTCGGATTTATTGCAAAATAATGCAGTAAAACCAAAGCTAGCAACGCGCCGTTATTCATTTAAAGTTTCGATAATACAGGATGGTATAAAATGCTACCTTGCGAAAATAATCGTCACAGGGTCCCATGGAATCATCAATCCTTTCCCTTTTTCCAGTCTAAAAGACAGGCCGAATCATGAAGAGCTATTGGCAAGACAAGGAACATCCCAGCAGGCCTGCTGTTGCAGCAGGATTTGTGTGTAAAAAGTTGATTAAACCGAATTTCAAAAAACCCAGCCGCTCAAAGTTGCGTATTGGACCGAAATTCATGTGAGTACCTTCAGTTTTCAATTTGCTCTCGTTTTGAACCTTGGCACCACGAGCCCCGTAGGGTTCTGGTGTCTAAATGAGGGTAATACAGCTCTGCGCCCCTCTAGTCGCATTTCCACGTATGACCTTGTCAGTTTTCCAATTTTTCAATAGCAATTCGATAAGAAATATAACTTTATTTCAGAAAAGTCAGTTTCACACCAGGTAAAAAGGCGACAAGCCTGCAGTGCTAAAGTAGAAAATTTGCCCAGCCAACTGGAGTCACAGTACAAGTGAACCTACTATACTGTTGTCCCGCTCGTTCCATTGCAGTTTTTTGCCTTATCAGTTTTCTTGCCACTTAATGCTGCGGTCGTGGTCACAATAATGGCTGCGCAGTGAAAAGTAACACGGCCGAAATAATGTATTCAACTAATGTAACAAAAAGTTGTGCTGACGTTTTCCGTACCTAGATCGATAAGCAATCGTCAGTAGAAGGCAATGTCGTTTGTTTTCTCAACGTAAATTGTGTAATAAATGTGGTCACCAAGTCTACAGTTGCCAAGGAGATTCCGTGAATAATATAAGACTGTTTCGTTGGGGCCATTGATAATAATGCGTATGAAATTTTCCAGGCGAAATATCACCGGGTCCGTCTAGCGTCCAGCCGCCATGGGAACGGGCCACGACGCCCAACAAAGTGCCATACTACATAAACCACAGCACCGAAACCACGCACTGGGATCACCCGCACATGCTCGAGCTGGCCGCCTGCCTCTTGTCCCTCAACGAAGTCCGCTTTTCCGCCTACCGCACCGCCCTCAAGCTGCGCGCCATCCAGAAAAAACTCTGCCTCGACCTGGTCGGCATAAACGCCAGCTCGGAAGCCTTCGACCTGCACGGCCTGCGCGGCCAAAACGACAAGCTCCTCGACGTGGCCGACATGGTCCTGGTGCTGCGCGCCATCTTCGCCACCGCCGCGGTCCAGCAACCGACCCTCGTCGACGTCCCCCTCTGCGTCGACCTCGCCCTGAACTGGCTGCTCAACGTCTACGACAGCCAGCGCACCGGCCAGATCCGCGTGCTCAGCTTCAAGGTCGGCCTCACCCTGCTCGGCAAGGGCCACCTCGAGGACAAGTACCGCTACCTGTTCCGCCTCATAGCCGACCCCCAGCAGAAGGCCGACCAGCGCAAGCTCGGCTTGCTTTTGCACGACGTGCTGCAGGTGCCCAGGCAGCTGGGCGAGGTGGCCTCGTTCGGCGGTTCCAACATCGAACCGTCGGTCAGGAGCTGCCTGGGCGACCGCGACGACCTGGAGGCGGCCCATTTCCTCGCCTGGCTGAAACAGGAGCCGCAGTCGCTGGTGTGGCTGCCGGTGCTGCATCGGCTGGCGGCCGCCGAGACCGCCAAGCACCAGGCCAAGTGCAACTCGTGCAAGCAGTACCCGATCGTTGGCCTGCGCTACAGATGCCTGAAATGCTTCAACTTTGACATGTGCCAGACGTGCTTCTTCGCCGGCCGCCTGACGAAAGGGCACAAGCTGACGCATCCGATGCACGAGTACTGCGCCGCCACCACTTCCATCGAAGACATGAGGGACTTCACCAAGGCGCTGAAGAACAAGTTCAAGAGCAAAAGGTTCGTTCTTGTATTTTTCTTGTTTCGCACAAAAATTTCTTGAGGTTCAGTTTGAAATTGACCGAAAACAAAACATTCTTTAAAAAATTTCAAGATGAGAAATCACGCGAACTGTAAGAAAATTTTGATTAGTAGAGGGGTGAAAACAGTGCTTTGCGGGATCCAAAAATAATTTCTAGTATAGGAACTATAAGAAATGATTCCAAACACTCGCTTGCTAACGGCACAAAGACTTCTTCAAATACAGTCATGGAATAAACGAGCGACAAAAAACTTTGAGTTACTGGAAGCAGTTTGACTTAAGAAGTAAAAAACAAAAAATCATATTTTCACAAGTTTCATGTATAAAGATTAGGGAGAAAGAATTATTGGCTTAAAATGGGTCGTAGACCAAAAATACTTGTTCAAAATAGGACTTGAGGCGAACGGCAAAGAAATTTTGATCAGCAGAGGGACAAGAACAGTGCTTTGCGGGATCCCAAAACCATTTCTAGAAAAGAACTATGTAAAATGATGATTTGCAAGACTCGCTTGCCAACGTCACAAAAACTTCTTTAAATACAGTCATTGAATAAACAAAAAGTCTGAGGGGCGGGAAGCATGTAATATGATGAATAAAAGACCAAAAACTATGTTTCAAGAAGTTTTCAGAAAAACAGACCGAAAAATGCTGTAAGGGATTTCAAGATAGGACTTCTCATTGCGAAAAGATTTTGATTAGCAGAGGGACGAAAACAGTGCTCTGCGGGATCTAAAAATAATTTCTAGTATAGGAACTATAAGAAATGATTTCAAACACTCGCTTGCTAACGGCACAAAGACTTCTTCAAATACAGTCATGAAATAAACGAGCGACAAAAAACTTTGAGTTACTGGAAGCAGTTTGACTTGAGAAGTAAAAAACAAAAAATTATATTTTCACAAGTTTCATGTATAAAGATTAGGGAGAAAGAATCATTGGTTGAAAATGGGTCGTAGACCAAAAATACTTGTTCAAAATAGAACTTGAGGCGAACGGCAAAGAAATTTTGATCAGCAGAGGGACAAGAACAGTGCTTCGCGGGATCCCAAAACCATTTCTATAAAAGAACTATGTAAAATGATGATTTGCAAGACTTGCTTGCCAACGTCACAAAAACTTCTTATACAGTCATTGAATAAACAAAAAGTCTGAGGAGCGGGAAGCATGTGATTTGATGAATAAAGGACCAAAAACTATGTTTCAAGAAGTTTTCTGTATCTGTACAAAGATTCACTTGGATTATCAGTACAAAATGAACAGACCGAAAAATTCTGTAAGGGATTTCAAGATAGGACTTCTCATTGCGAAAAGATTTTGATTAGCAGAGGGACGAAAACAGTGCTCTGCGGGATTCCAAGACCTTTTTTTTAGTAGGAACTAAGTAAAATAATGATTTGGAAGACTCGCTTGCTCACATCATTAGGACTTCCTCAAGTACCCATGGAATAAATGAGGCATATGAAATTTTGGCTCTGAGGAATTCCAAGAAAAGATTCAAAGCGAACTGCACGAGGATTTGATTAGCAGAGGACGAGAACAGTTCTTTGCGGGATCCCACTACTAGTTGTAGCAGGAACTATGATAAATTTGGAGCTCTTTGAGGAACGCTTTTGACGAATGCATCTTGAAATACATGCCATGATTCAGGAGGATTATCAGTTTGAAATGTACCATAGGCAAAAACAACTTTGAGGGATTTCAAGAAAAAAATTTAGGTGACCCGCAAGAGAATTTTCATTAAACAAGGGACGAAAACAGTGCTTTGCGGGATCCCAGTACCAGTTGTAGTAAGAATTATGACACTGTGCTAACGTCACAAAGATTTTTTTGAATATAGTAATGGGATGAACCAGAGCCAAAAAAGTGTGAGGCATGTGAAGCAGTTTGACCAAAGGAGTCAAGGACAAAAAATCAAATTTCACAAGTTTCATGTTCCAAGATTTAGGAGGGTTATTAGTTTGAAATGGACCATAGGCACAAAAAATTGTGAGGGATTTCAAGAAAAAAAATTGGAAATTTGATTAGCTGAGGGACAAAAACAGTAGTTTACGGGATCCCAATACCAGTTGTAGTAGGAGCTATTAAAAATTGTAATCTGGAATATTCTGCTAACGTCACAAAGACTTCTTTAAATATAGCAATAGGATAAACCAGAGACAAAAAAGTGTGAGGGATGTAAAGGAGTTGAGGACAAAAATAAAATTTTACACGTATCATGTGTCAAGATTCCGGGAATTATCAGTTTGACTTGGATCATAGGCAAAATAAAACTGTGAGGGATTTCAAGGAAAAAACATAGGCGACCTGCAAGAGAATTTTGATTAGCTGAGGGACGGAAACAGTGCTTTGCGGGATCCCCATATTAGTTGTAGGAACTATGAAAAATGGTAATCTGGAAAATTCTGCTAACGTCCCAAAGACTTCTTTAAATACAGCAATGGGATTAACTGAAGACAAAAATGTGTGAGGGGTGTACTGGGTGTAAAGCAGTTTAACCAAAGGAGTTGAGGACAAAGAATAAAATTTTATACATTCTACAGGGTGTTTCTAAAATGGTGATACAAACTCCTAGGGGAGATTCCCCATCAAAAATGGACCAAGAAAAAATATAACTTCGATGTCCTAAAATGCTCCGTTAAAAAGATACAGGGTGTTCAAGTTGACTCTTTAAAATCGATTTTTTGACATAACTTTTGAACCGTTCAACTGATTTTGTTAAAATTTGAAACAAAGTAAACCAGAATAGATCTCTATCGAATAATGGACACGTGTTTGGAACAAAAAAAAATCAGGGGCGTAGATAATGAGGGGTGTCTTCATATTTCCCCCACTATTTTTTACCCCCTAGCTATTTTCCCAAAGTGTTTCAATTTTTAGATTCTACGTCCAATTTAGAAAAAAAGTTACTGTTGCAAAATTTCAATTAGAGGCTTCGTTTTCGAGATATTTGAGTTTGAAACTTTGGAAAACATCTCGAAATCGCCACTTTTAATGAGCTCAGTTTTTTTTCCCCGAAAACTTCTCGTTTCTCAGAAAAAATAGTTGTTTATCAACTTAGAAATTCTAGAGAGAAAACCTATTTCTGTTGAGAAATTGTGAGTTTTTTTGGGTTCTAATTTTTAGGCCTTTAAAAGTGGCAATTTCGAGATGTTTTCCAAAGTTTCAAACCCAGATATCTCGAAAACGAAGCTTCTAATCAATATTTTGCAAGTTTAACTTTTTTCTCTAAATTGAACGTAGAATCCAAATATAAGAACAATTTGGAAAAATAGCTGGGGGTGTAAAAATGAGGACACCCCCCATTATCTACACCCCTGGACTTTTTTTTCTCAACATGTTACTATTATTCGATAGAGACTTATTCCAGCTAACTTTATTGGAAATTTGAACAAAATCGGTTAAATGGTTCAAAACTTATGTCAAAAAATCAGTTTTAAAAAGTCAACTTGAACACCCTGTAACTTTTCAACGGAGTCTTTAAGGAGATCAGAGGTATATTTTTTCTTGGTCAATTTTTTATGGGGAATCTCCCCTAGAAGTTTGTATCATCATTTTGGAAACACCCTGTATGTGCCAAGATTCAGGAGAGTTATCAGTTTGAAATGGATCGTACAAAAAAAGCTCTGGGGGATTTCGAGATAGGATTTTAGGCGAACTGCGAGAGGATTTTGATTAGCAGAGGGACGAAAACAGTGCTCTGCGAGATCCCAAAACTATGTGAAATGATGATTCAGAAGACGCGCTTGCTAATGTTACAAATTGTACTTCTTTCAATGCAGCATTGGAGCAGAGCTAGACAATAATGGGACGAAGAGTTTCAAAATAAATTAGGATCTTGGGGGCTTCCGTGGACAATTGCGATGCTGATTCAGCTGAAGAGGGTGGTTTATACTATACTGCAAGATTTGTAAAGTAACAGAGAAAAGGAGCATTTATGGTTCAAGGGAATCTTTCAGTTTAGAACTTCTCAAACTGAGACCTTTGAGGGACGGTTGTGGGCGAACGCGTCTTGAGGGACAACAAATGGAGATGAAAATGGTTAGGGAATCTTTGAACGGACAACTCAGTGATTCAGCTTAGATATAACTTGGTCAAGCGGAGATCTTTGAGGGAAGATTTTGATGAGTGCGTTTTCAGGACATTAATAATTGGAGAATCAAATGATCAGCAAACTTTTCATTCAACAACATGATGGTTCTGTTTAGAATAGAACCTGATCAAGCTCAGATCTTTGAGGGACGATTTGGATGAATGCGTTTTGAGGGACAATTATAATATCTTTGAGGGACGATTTTGACGAACTCATGCCCAGCGATAGCAATTGGAGAATTAAGCGGCCGGCATTTCTTCATTCAAACGATTTGCTGCTTCATTTCACCTCTTTAATCGGTGAACTCGCCGGTTTCAGGTACTTCATGAAGCACCCGCGGGTCGGTTACCTGCCGGTCCGTTCCGTCCTCGAAGGCGACGAGCTGGAAAGTCCCGTGGCCTCGCCCCAGCACAACGACATGCACAGCCGTCTCGAGATCTACGCCAGCCGCCTGGCCGAGGTGGAACTGAGGGCCGCGTCGCCCAGCGAAGACGAACACCGCCTGATCGCCGACTACTGCCAGTCGCTCGAGGGCGCCCCCGCCAGTCCCGGCCAGCTGATGCTGGTCATCGACGAGGAACAGAGGGCCGAGCTGCAGGAGATGATCCGCGAGCTGGAAATCGAAAACGCCGCCCTGCGACAGGAATACGAACAGTTACAGAGAGGTAAGAATCGGGCGTCTTCGGCGCTCATTTTTCCTTGCCTTAGAACCGTCCCTCAGAAAAATATACCAACCTCCTTTGTTTCGAGCTGTCTAGAATGTCCCTCAGTGATGTTTAATGTCTTTACAGTAAATAAAGTCATTGTAGCTAATGTTTCTACCCGTTGAAGCGTCCCTCAAAGTGCTGTTACCCTCTTCTAATTAAAGAAAAGTAAAAAAGATCTCCGTGAGTAATGTTCTTGTTTATTAAGGCATCCCCCAGAGTACCCTTCTACTTTCTCCTTCATTCAAATCTGTCCAGAAAGTCCTTCAACGACTCGTTTGGTTCTCTTCTACAATTACAGAAAGGTCTTCTCGCCTATGTTTTTGGCTTTGAAGGCGTCCCTCAAGCTACCCTTTCTGCTACTCGTTCATTCAGAACTGTCCAGAAACGCCCTCAACGTCTTGTTTTCCGTTTTCAATCACAAAAAGGTGTTGAAGCTCTTGAATGCTCATGTTTTCACCTATGCAGACGTCCCTCAATCTTTCCCTTCTACCACTTTTTTCCAACCTGCCCATAAAGTCTCTCAACGACTCGTCAGGTGTCTGCAATTTTACAAGTAGGGTAAAAGGTCTCCGTCGCTTATATTTTTATCTATGAAGGCGTCCCTCAAGCTACCTTTTCTACCACTCTTTTATTCAGAGCTCTCCAGAAACGCCCTCAACGTCTTGTTTTCCCTTTTCAATCACAAAAAGGTGTAAAAGCTCTTCGACGCTCATGTTTTCGCCTATGCAGACGTCCCTCAATCTTTCCTTTCTACCACTTTTCCCCAACCTGCTCATAAAGTCATTCAACGACTCGTCTGGTGTCTGCAATTTTACAAGTAAGGTAAAGGGTCTCGGTCGCTTATATTTTTATCTATGAAGGCGTCCCTCAAGCTACCCTTCCTGCCACTCGTTTATTCAGAGCTCTCCAGAAACGACCTCAATGTCTTGGTTTGACTCTTCAATCACAAAAGGTGAAAAAGCTCTTCGTCGCTTATGCTTTCGCCTATGTAGGCGTCCCTCAATCTTCCCTTTTTGCCTTTTTTTTCGACCTGCTCAGATAGTCCCTCAACGACTCGCCAGGTGTCTGGAATGTTACGTAAAGGTTGGAAGAGTCTCCGTTGCTTATATTTTCATCTATGAAGGTGTCCCTCAAGCTACCCCTTCCTCTATTCGTTTATCCAGAGCTTTCCAGAAACGTCCTTAGTGTCTTGTTCTGCCTTCAACGAGTCGTCACATGTCTGGAATGTTACAAAAAAGTTAGAAAAGTCTCCGTCGCTTATATTTTCATATATGAAGGTGCCCCTCAAGCTACCCTTTCTACCAGTCGTTTATTCAGAGCTCTTCAGAAACGCCCTCAACGTCTTGTTTTAAATTTTCAATCACAAAAGGCTCTCCGTCACTCATGCTTTCGCCTATGCAGGCGTCCCTCAATTTTCCCTTTTTGCCTTTTTTTTCGACCAGCTCAGATAGTCCCTCAACGGTACGTCAAATGTCTGCAATGTTACAAAAAAGTTGGAAAAGTCTCCGTCGCTTATATTTTTACATATGAAGGTGCCCCTCAAGCTACCCTTTCTATCACTCGTTTATTCAGAGCTGTCCGAAACCGCCCTCAAGGTCTCGTTTGGTTCTTCTCTACAGTTACAGACAGGTCGATTTTTCTATGTTCTACCTCGAAGGCCTCCCTCAAAACACCCTTTTCTGTACTTCTGCAATTTTCATATAGATCGCTTTGCATCCCATCAAAGCTTTCTTTTAACACCTCTTTGAGTTTACTAGCTAGAGCTCTTGAAGTCAACCGTTTCCATCAAGCTTTCTTTTTACGGAATGCCGCAGAGCATCCTTTTCGTCCCCCTCCTATTCCAAATTTTTTCGAAGGTCTAAATTTCGTGGATTGCTTTTTTATTCGTGACTCACTACACTATGAAGCCCCTCTGAACATATTCCAAAAGTCTCTAGATTTTCTGGAGTCCCTCAAAGCACTGTTTTAGCCCCCCTTCTTTTCCAAAACTGCCTGTCTTTAAAATACATGTTACTTACTTATAAAATTTTTTGTAGGAGGAACAACACCAGCTCATCCGCCTCAACCGCAGCACGACGTGTTGGCCGAAGCGCGCCTGCTGCGACAGCACAAGGGCCGCTTGGAGGCGAGAATGCAAATACTCGAGGATCACAACCGGCAACTGGAGGCCCAGCTGCAGCGGTTGAGACAGCTGCTCGAAGAGCCGCCCACGTCGCAGACGCTTCAGACGCGCAGCGTCACCGCTTCTCAGCTGAACCAAGATACTCCAGGCAGGGTGAACCAGGGACCCCCGATGCCTCCGAACGATCATCGCTGATCATCATATCATTGAAAAAAATCACACAAAAATTAGAAAAAGAGCTTTCGGGCGTTTCAAGTTTTTTCCTATTCTTCTGTCCTTTGAAAGAGAAAAAGATTATAAAAAGAAAAAAGTATTATTACCACGTAGGTACCACTTACTAACAAACGCACAAATAAGTACTTTTTCACTGCCTGTTACTTACAAAAACAGAGGCACGAAGAACGCTGAACCTGAAACGCTCTTTCTCGGCTATAATCGCTTATATTGCAAGGTGGAGGAAACTTGCAGAGATTTGTGGCGCACAGTTTTTTAGAAAGAAGTATTCGATCGATGTTTAGGATCTATAAAAGGAGTTTTGCTTGAATCCCTTCGCGTGCGCGCGCCCTCTGTTCGGAAGAAACGTAAGCTTGTGCAGCGGTCAACCCCTTAAAGGCCGGATGTTTCGAATGGGACGACGCTGGATTTTTTCGTCTATAAATGTACATAGTTTGTGACAATCGTTTGCGTTCCCTCCACCTGGAATTATATCAAGTATACTAATCATATCATACTATACACATCACAGTGTCCGTTATATGATAACGTGTTCCATATTCGATGGCTATTTATGTTACGCAGCAGGATACTATGGAAGAATTTGAGAAAATGTTGTTATTGATACTGCTAGGTTTTCGTTTGTTCAATAAAGTATTGATTATTGATGAGAATGTTGGAGTTGCTTGCACCTTTTTAGTTTTTTCACTAATAGCCCAGGAATATTAGACAAAAATAGCACCAAACCCGGAACAAAATCGGAACCGATTTTTTTTTGCTTTATATCATTCTGTAACATGTCTTGAACATACCGTAGAAAATCCCGCACTGTAACCCATCTGCGTTACAAGATATTGGCGAAAGAGGGCGCACCACTCCGTTTTTATGGGTTTTTTCAATTATAACCCAGAAAATGCAAAAATCATACAGATTTTTTCAATCAGTGCTACAATGTAACGTGCCGTGGACATATTCTGAAAATTTCATCGAACGACCTCTTGCGGTCTTGGAGATTAGGCCAATTTTTGTTGATATACTCACTTTTTCCTGGTTTTCTCAATAGTATCCCAATAA
This sequence comes from Anaspis maculata, assembly GCA_949128115.1. Classification (NCBI taxonomy): domain Eukaryota; kingdom Metazoa; phylum Arthropoda; class Insecta; order Coleoptera; family Scraptiidae; genus Anaspis; species Anaspis maculata. Next base: position 84,750,809 of record OX421964.1, on the reverse strand, counting down.
ATGCAAAAATTTTGAGGATTTCTTCAACCAATAGCACTGGCACCTCTACTGTCACTACACGAGGCATGTTATTTCATAAATCATAAAAGTCATAGTCATAGTCATAAAAATGGTGGCCAAGAAGAAGCAAAATAGTAATTTTTAAACATGAATGACATCTTTACACTCGTAACTAACCACAAAACCCTTGATCTGCATGATGTATTTCCATATTTTGAAATAATTTAGCTCATTTGTTTCGACTGTCATAATCTCCTCTCCTCATTCATCAATATCTACCATCGCACCTCGAAAAATAAACCATAAATTGGTAGAAACTGAAGTTGTTGTAAGAAGGAAATATTTCAAAGGTAAAAATATGTGGGAGATTTGGGCTCTTGTGTTTTTGCTCTTTTCAATCAAGTCGGGATTTATGAGAAAATAAGACCTGTAAACGACATAAAGAGACAGACCGATTCGCAACATTGGAAAATGGATTATATTATACTTAATTCATTATATGGTGCAATTTCCTCTAGGTGAAAATGACAAAAATGCTAAGCGAGCTCGTATACTTCGGTCTCAAGTAGGTATCTGAATACGAGGCCGAAAGCGACTGTTACATATTATGTGGAGAAGAAGCCGATCCCGATAAGGTGCTCAAACAAGCGAAGAAGTCCAGAAGGCAAAAATATCATTCAGCAAAGATAAAAAACTGGTCAATGTCAACCTCGTCTAACAAGTTGCACTGAAAAAGATAGATGAGTTAGCAGCAGAGTCCTAGTCCGCCTAGGGGATAACTCGGCTTCGCCTGCTACTGATAGACGATGGACGCTATCACAAAGAATGCCTTGACTTTGTTTACCATCAACCATAATTGTTCGTGACAAAGGCAAACCAGCTGATCTGGTGAAGCGGAAAGCTTCCTTCAGGTTTGTAATTTCATGGAAGAGAGGGAGGAATGAAATGAGTAAATCAGGTTTATCGATACTACACTACTGCGACAAAAATACTGTAACGAGCGGCGATTCTGGATAACACGCGATCTTTCTAGACTCTTCCCGTTAGATCTCAGTGTACTAGTGCGAAGCGTTCTGGTGTGTTCCAGAGCGCGCGTGTAGGCTTTTTCCCGTACAACTGTATGGAGACTTCAGCAGTGGGTCAAGCTACATAATGTCCATTTTGGCGGCGGTGCCACATACCAGGACGTTAATGTGCGTATCAAGGCCGGTCATGGAACGTTTTGTAAAACAGCTGATATCAAGGTGTTCGCTTCTGGCAAAATTTGGGGCTCAAGTAACCAAGGGAGTGCCTCGTCTAGAGTCAAGTAGGATTCTGATTGGGATACCATGTTGAAGGCTAAACGTATTCCTTTTCTGCAGTATGAAAAACCACCATTCGACGGCTTGTGTGCAATTACAATTCGGAACGTTCAGGCAACTCTGGATCTAACAGATTTATTTACTAGGAACTTTCGTCCGTTTTGTGTGGATGTGCTGTGAATGAGCAGCTTCTGGTTGAGTAACCCAGCTTCAATGACCATATGGTAAAGTAATATGAAACGCAAAAAAATGAAATTTTGTATAATTTTCGAGTGTAGAAAGTGTAAAAATTTAATAATTGTACATGTTATACTCTCCTTCCTCTGAATACAACTGTGGCACATATTTATGGCAATATGTTCATTGAGTCTGTACTTGAGCTGACAGTTCTGCTAGATAGAAGAATCCTCATAATTTATGCATTTTTTGGATTATGTCAGATAATATGGTGAGAACCAAGAAAAAGTAAGTATGTCGACAAAAAGTAACCTATATCTCCGAGACCACAAGAGGTAGTTGGATGAATTTTTCAGGATATATTCAGGGCATGCCGTATAGTGACACTGAGTAAAAAAATCTTTATTACTCTTGCATTTTTTGGGTTAGAATTGAAAAAAACCATAAAAACGGTGTAGTGCGCCCTCTTTCGTCAATATCTTGTAACGCAGATGGGTTACAGTGCGGGATTTTCCATGGCATGTCCAGGGCATATCATAGAATAATATAAAACAAAAACATTTCGGTTCGGATTTTGTTCCGGGTCAATGTCTATTATTCCTGGGCTATAACCCTGTGGCGTAATAAGGTTCGCGCGGGCTACAAGCCTCCTTCAATTTCAACTGTTCTTATTAGGTCATATTTGAAGGCTTTTTGAAGCACTCAAGGCAGTTTCAATTGTTCAGTTTCACTCAGTCTGATGGGTCAAATCTCTTGAAATCGTCCGAAGAACATTGTTGCCAGATGGCATTGCGTCGCTCAAAAGTGCACGAAACCAGTGGTGGAACCACAAGTACTCGACAGTAGTCGATCTCGACAATTTTCCCTTTTCTAAAAGGTGAAGGGTGCAGAGGAGGAAGGGGAAATTAGGGTGAAGGGTGTACAGCGGAAAAGGGAAATTGTCGAGATCGACAACTGTCGAGTGCTCGTGGTTCCACTACAGAGTACAGATCTGCTTGTTGCGTACCAACTCCGTCTCGACTCCAGTGTCAGCAGTGACTCCACTATTGACCATTACAGTTACAGTACTATTACAATGGTACTACAGTAGTCAGTTGAAACATAATTAAATTTGAATTAATTTAGGTGGGCCGATCCCGACTGTACTGCAATGCCGGGCCAACCCGTGGCAGGGGTGGAGCAAGCCCCTAGCCCCCGCCGAATTCCAAAAATCAGTTTAATATACTGGCCCCGCATGCGGGGCGTATCAGATATTAAGCTGATAAGAACAGATACTACACTTTGATCTTAGCCATGAGGCCGAGAAGCGATACCAAACGTTTCTTCATCAAAATTAACCATAGATGCGTAAAAGCCCAGCTGCATATGGGATGCGACAGTGGCGCCACATCATATCCAATTTTTGAACTATCGAACATATCCAATATTTTATCCAACATATTATCCAACATATTATCCAACATATTATCCAACATATTATCCAACATATTATCCAACATATTATCCAACATATTATCCAACATATTATCCAACATATTATCCAACATATTATCCAACATATCCAACATATTATCCAACATATTATCCAACATATTATCCAACATATTATCCAACATATTATCCAACATATTATCCAACATATTATCCAACATATTATCCAACATATTATCCAACATAATATCCAACATAATATCCAACATATTATCCAACATATTATCCAACATAATATCCAGCATAATATCCAATAAAAGATTCAATATATCATCCTATATATTATCCATCAAGAATTATCTAACAATTGATGGATTATTACTATCAATTGATTAATTGAAACTAGAACTGTTCATTACAAAAAAAAGACGGCAGCTGATGACTATATAGTGACATTTTGTGATATTCCCTAGTTTCTTCATCACCAAAAACGAAATGAAAGACGAAACGACAAAAGAAAATTTGTTTTTTCATCCAAGATCTAATTTTGATTGAATCGAAAAAGTTCCAGAATTGTACGGGTTTGTGACTTATCTCCGAGTCAAGGTCTCCAACGAATCGCCACAATTTTCCATACCGTCCAATAAATGGTTCAACATATCGAGTTTTTTCGCTCATCAAATCTTGTTTATTTCGACTCGACACCTCTATTGCATTCGAGCACAAGCGGTCAACTGTCGTTAACTAATTACTGTGCAATTGTTGCATCAAGTGTCGTATTTGGGAGAAAGCTCCAAATAGAGTCGTCCAGCAGCTTCGCCATGAATCCATCAAGCTGTCGAACGGCTCCTCCGCCAATTGTACGGGTTCGTGGCCTATTTCCGAATTAAAGTTTCCGAGTTTATAGCCTATACCCGAGTGTAGGAACAATCTTGGGACCAGTAGGCCTAAGTAAACATCAATGCATCCGAGGCTATAGCCCGATCTCATGAATCCAGCCATCAACTCCTCCGCCATATTGAGATGTTATTATTTATTTGAACAATTTCCTTGAAACTCCAAATCTACTCCTGTTTTAGTTTTTTCCGAGTGAGGTTCATAAATCTGACGTCCTCGAGAATATTAAAATAATCAACTCTGCATTGAAATTGTCTTGTTAAAAGGATAGGTGATAGGTAAGTAATTATATTCCAGATGAAGATGAACTACTGGGATGAGATTGCCTGTGATTTTTAAAGGTAGCGGGGCTGCAGAATTTTCTTCGCAATGCCTATGGAACATATCTATCATTATAATAAAATCTTGTCCGTTTCGGCTCGACACCACCCATTGAATTTGACCATAATCGGTCATACATGAATAATTTAGAACAACCAATCAATTGTACATCAGTGCATCTCCAAGTTTCGTCTTTTAGGAAGAGAGTTGTATCTGAATGGGGTACAGCGGCTTCGCCATGAATTCGGCAAGCTGTCGAACGGCTCCTCCGCCAATTGTACGGGTTCGTGGCTTATTCTCAAGTTAAAGTCTTCGGGTTTGCGACTTACCTCCAGTCGAAGTCTCCAGCGAATATCTGGGAATAACCAGTTTGGGGACGAAAATGGGAATTTCCGGCCAAAACTCTGGAACCCTGTGAAGTTGTCAAGTTTGAGGTCGTGATTACAAGAAAAATAATGAAAATATCTCATTGATAAATTGGGGTTGTTCAAAGGATGGAAATCTGAATAATCAACAAAAATTCTGAAAATTCAGATTCCTATACAGGGTGTCCCAGCTAAAACAATCCAGCGCGATTTTCTCAGAAAATATCAAGGCAACAAAAAAAAATCCAATTGGGGGGGAAGCCTGATCCTTAAGCTTTTTTTGAGGGGGCGCCGATGCTTGTAGGTGCTCTAGCTTCCAAGAAAATGCAATTTGAATCGGGCGAGTCACAAGAATTCGAAAACTCATGACCGACAAAACAAAATACTTCAGATTAAAAAAATCCTCTTTCTCTGGACTTTCCATTGATGTGTCGCCGATGTCTGTATACCTGGCCCAGTAAGCCAGGAATTCTGCCTCAAAGTCCAGCAAACATAATAATCGGAATCCGTGACGTCACCGATCACATACTTGTTGATTTTAGCCCCAGCCTTTACTAAGACTTTTCACTTAACATGCCTGGATTCTCCATAGCAATGGATACTGGCTCTTCTTTTCTATAGGCTCTATAGGTCTATAGAAAAATTTCTTCGAAGTTGGAATTAGAGTCGATATTTTCATATCAAATAACTGACAGGTATCCCTAAACTGGAAGGCAAATACTGTGGAAACAGTTATTTTCAACAATTGTATCTATAGTATTCATCTTCCATATAAAGTTATCTAAAAAATAATTTGATGGAAATTGAAAATTGTGTTTTGGAGAATTTGATTTTCCGGGAAAAACCTTAGATCTTTTTCCAAACCGTCTTATTGTAAAAATCCGAGTAAAAACCGTCAAATAAGGCTTCACTATAAGTTCCATCATTCAAGTCCGGTCTCAAAAACTCAGGCCGGTTTCACATTGTCTACCTACTGTTACTGTTATTTTTCGTTACTGCGGGGTCACTAAAGCAATCGTCCATTTTGTGGCTTGGTAGTAGGTTAGAAAATCACTTCTTTCCCTATGATCGGCTGAAAAACCTTCTAAATTATTTCAAAGGGGAAACCTCCAATAGAGATGAGGGAGGGAGGAAATTCTAGCGTGATCACCCTGTACATAGTGAGAGCTACAATTATCTTGATCAAGGATGGCCTCGACGCCGTAATATGGAGCCCGTGTGATTGGTTTAGACAGAGTATATAAACTACTCAATAATTGAAGTGGCCCACCCAAAAATTTTAATGAAGTTCAAAGTGCCTTAGCTTTCGTCAAAATAGGACTAATTCAATTTTTTTTCCTACATACCTGCGCTTTTTGTCTATCAGAGGACGAATACAGAATTGGGTTCAAATCTTCCTTGTTGGTTATACAAGGCGTCGCGTAAAACCCTTCAAAAACTAAAAAGTTTGACTAACTCCCAATTCGAGAAAACATGTTTTTGGATATTTTCAACTGGTCCAGGAAGGATGATACACTTATATCTCGAAACGGTTTTTCAATTCTCCGATTATCTTTCTTCACTACAGAGTCATTCGAGAAAAACAACTTCTTGGTTTTTTGGTCATTGCTTTTTTCCTTGTTGACCGATTTTCATAATCTGTAGCTAATGTCAAAGCTAAAGCTTCAGGAAACAAGAATATGTCCTTGAAATTGATGCAGAAGAAAACTTGAAATTCAAACTATCTGCACCAAAAATGACACAGATCTGAATAACCCCCAAAATCAGATCTGGAGAATGGAACATGTCCGAAATCAATTTGCTTCAAAGTTAACCATTCAAAATGATTATTTTAAGATCATTCCTCCTGTATCATTCATTCTGATCATTCATCTCTTCCTGTATATAAGAGGATTTCTTGACGAGGGAATTAAATTAGGTATGGCTGCATGTTTTCAGAAGAAAATCAGCGTCCCTCTCACCTGAAAACTTATATAACCTACGTTACGGACAAAAAAGCTGGTAACTGAATTTAGAAACATTGTTGAATTTTTCTCGATTCAATAATAATCACCAGCTTTGATATTGGGGGGTTTGCGGGAATACGTCCATACGACGTAACGTAACTTTCAAAGTGAAAATAGACGAGTTTGTTATTTGGAATTCCTTAGTTACAGGGGAATTTTTACGTTCTACGTTGCGTTGCGTCGTACGTTGCGTGAAATCGCAAACTCCCTATTAGTAACGTGGGTAACATTAGTTTTCACGTAAGAGGGACACTGATTTTCTCCTGAAAAAAATGCAGCCATAATTTGATTCCCTCGTCAAGAAATCTTCTTTTATACAGAAAGAGGTATATTATCTTAAAATGATCATTTTGAATGGTTCACTTCAAAGCAAATTGATTTTCGACGAGTTCCATCTCCAGATCTGATTTCGGGGGTTATTCAGAGTCTCAATTTCAAGTTTTCTTCTGCATCAATTTCGAAGACATATTCTTGTTCCCTGAAACTTTAGCTTTAGCATGAGCTACAGATTATAAAAATCGGCCAATAAGGGAAACAGCTATGGACCAAAAAAGCAAAAAAAGTTGTTTTTTTCCAAATCACTCTGTAGTGAAGAAAGATAATCGATAATTTGAAAAACCGTTTCGAGATATGGTTGTACCAGTAGCTATATACCAACCTCCTTGGACCAGTTAAAAATATTCAATAACTTGTTTTTTCTAATTAGGAGTTACTCAAACTTTTTAGTTTTTGCAGGGTTTTACGCGATGCCCTGTATAACCAACACGGAAGATTTGAACTTGATTCTGTATCCATCATCCTCTGATAGACAAAGAGCGCAGGTATGTGAGAAGAGAAAAAAATTGGAATTAGTCTTGTTTTTGGGAGCTAGGGCACTTTGAACTTCATAAAAAAATTTGGGTGGGCCACTTCAATTGTTGAGTAGTTTAGTTTAGACGACCAATTTTGCCATTTTCAAGACTACCCTTTCTTGATCAAGATAATTTTTATCTCACAATTGATGAATACCAGGGGCTAGTCTATCTATTTTAATCGAATACGTACGTGTATTATTGCTTAAGCAAATATTAGGGAGAAGCAACGTGAGAAGTGAGCTGAGCCCGACCCAGGTGTGGGCCAAACGAGCCGAGCCGGTTCTGTCTGATCATGGCTATTCTCCTTGGTGGAATTACGTTCAAGGTTGGCAATAGACCGTCGACAAAAATTGCGCATTTCAGTTGTCTATTGAATGAACTAAGAACAATAGCTGGTTTGAATGTCCACAAACCGTCGTAAAACTGCCCCAATCGCGCTTCGTATTGCTCACAATAATCAATCGGCCCGTCCTGGTGACTTTCCTGAAGGTTGGCAGCACTCCCCAGACAAGACGGAACGGAACCACGGCCATCTTGTCCTTTTCGTTACTCTGTCGCGTTGACAGCATCAGTTCGTGTGAAAAGTAAGTTTTTCTCTAAGAAAAATCGCCGGAAAATACCTAATCTTCACGTTTTCCACCCGTTTCCAGATCGCTATGGGTCGTTACGCTCGTGAACCCGATGTGGCCGGAAAATCGTGCAAGGCACGTGGATCTAACCTCCGAGTCCATTTCAAGAACACATGTGAGACCGCCAACGCCATCAAAAAGATGCCCCTGAAGAGGGCCGTGGCCTACCTGAAGAACGTGCTGGACCAGAAGGAGTGCGTGCCCTTCAGGAGGTTCAACGGCGGCGTCGGCCGGTGCGCCCAGGCCAAGCAGTTCGGCACCACCCAGGGCAGGTGGCCCAAGAAGTCCGCCGAGTTCCTGCTGCAGCTGCTGAGGAACGCCGAGAGCAACGCCGACTACACCGGCTTGGACGTCGACAGGCTCGTCGTCGAGCACATCCAGGTATTGTTTGGTGACTAAACTCCACGGGGGGTTTCTCATGGGGTTTCTCTCAAACAAACGAGTACTGAATCGTGCTTTGTAGGTCAACAGGGCTGCGTGTCTGAGGCGTAGGACGTACCGTGCTCACGGTAGGATCAATCCTTACATGTCTTCTCCCTGCCACATCGAACTTTGGTTGGCTGAACGTGCGGAGAGCACCAGCGAACCAACCAAGAAGGCCGGCAAGAAGGGCGAGAAGTCCAAGAAGAGCAAGGTGGCCGCCCCTGCTGCTGCAGCGGCACATTGATTTTCTATTGTAAGTTAAGACGTGGAAAATAAAAGTTTTTTTCATTTAAAAGATTTCTGCTAGTTTTCTTGAAGGTCTAAAATGTGTAGGCATTGTATAACTATTACTAGTAGGTCAGCCTCGAATTTGGGATTTTGTCGCTAGATGTCGCCTAGAGCAATTAGCTCGCAAGAAATTATCAGCGCATATGAGAAAAATTGAAATTTCTGTACCAAACCATCAACATCTATCAGTAAGTTGGGCGCCACGTTGAAATTTGAAGACAGCGTGATTTATAACTAATTTGAGCAACCAAACGACAAATGCTGAACACGCCACCTGCCCGTGCTTTCCGAAAATTGCACAATTTGAACGGCGGCTGGCCTACTAGGAGTAGTTATACAATGGTGTAGGTATCTCTATTGAAGCTCGGTGGAATTTTTGTCTATTCATAGAAGATCTGTGTTGAAGTTTTAAATTGATACACCAATTTGTTCCTGTGACCAACAATTTTAAAAACTCCGTTGTGCCACCCCAAAACTTTCCCGACTAGTACCCAGGAACCAATGGAAATTTTTGTTCAAAACGTCCCTTCGGGCGGGAAGTTGGGATTGGAAAGACTGAAAATAATTTGCCGAAAATATCGAAAATTTTGTCAAAAAAATTTGAATTTTCTGGTAGAACCTCGAATCTTTATCCAAATCATCTTATTGTATAAAAATCGTCAACTAAGGCTTCACTTTAAGATACATCATCCAAGTCCGGTCTCGATAACCCAAGCCGGTTTTACATTTTCAACAGGAAAATTCCCTGGAAATTGGAAAAAAATTATTGAATAATGTTCAAGAGCCAGTTATCTATTCTTTGAAAAAAATGTGTAAAATCTGTTCATGAAATGAATAGTTGGAAAATTTGCTCTGTTTCCAGAGAGAAAAACTCAAAAACCCTGGGTCCGATTTCAAAAGTTTTTCCTTCATAAATTAATTTAATCTTTTCTACAACTTCCATTCCCAGCATGTCTGCACCTAAAATGAATATTTCCTGAGGCTCACCGCATGTCAATGTTTGCACTGCATTTTTTCAAATTCACGGAAAGTGCAAATTTCATTTTGAAAAAATTACTGTCGGAAAGCTGGAATCCTGTCGATTTTGAAAATAGGCCTACACGACGCCCAATCCAATCTACTTTCAATATCAGTTGAAATTTTTCAAAAAAAGTCGATGCCCGAGCAGGAATGCATCAAATATGGTCAAAACACGAGCGAGAGGCCCGAGGAGAGGCCCTCTCGGGTGGCAACGGCCAGGAGAAATTTTCAAAATTCATAACGCCTGACTGGAAAATGATAGAAAACTGCAACTGCAGACTTAATTTGACTCTTTTGCTGTGTTGCTTCTTGCCTTTGGTTCCAATAATCCATCGAATAGATTTTGAATAATTAAATGGTAAAGTTTTGACGATGCTTAACGGCGAAACCGGTTGGGCAAAAAAGTCTAACCGGCCTATTCTCTATTTTCATGTTCGCTAACGATATCGATATGTTACGAAACGATATGTTCCTTAACGATCTCTCCAACAGAAACACGTCCCATGCCTATTCCATAGACAGCCTATTCTGCAACAAATCTGTTGAGAGCCCGACCTTAGCAAATCCGTAACGAAAACTTTGTGTTACTCTTTGGATAGTATAACCATTGTGACCAATCAGCGTTTAGCTAGCCTGTCAGCTGTTTGCTCAAAATTGACAGGGAAACGTGCTTTTTTCCATGAGTTTCGAATCTGTCTAATAAAATTTTCTGTGGTTTATAGCTGACAGACACATCGAAAATTTCTCTCAAATTGGACACCTGTACCTATTTTAATATGGGAAATCGATTCCGTTTCTATCCTGATTATGAAAATGTCACATTTGATAGGTTATTTATTAAGAGCACCTGTGGAAAAATTGTTGAAGTGTTAAAAATATCTTTTTTTTTTCAAAAGTCGAGGTTCGCGGTCCTCACACGCCGCCCCCGACAAAAATAACAGAATCAAAGAAGTTACTGCCACGGGAAAAAACATTGTGTTCCCGGTCCATTCGACATCACAATATTTTGAGTCGCCGCCCCCATACGCTTCCCCACACGGAAAAGAAACAGAACCGAAAAAGTTACAGACATCGGACAAACTATCGTGTTTCCTGTCCATTCGACATCGCGGGAAAAATAGTTTCTGCCGCCACCACCCCTCAAACGCCGCCACCGACGAAAAAACAGAACCTCAGAAGTTACAGACACGTAAAAAAATCATCGTGTTTCGTACCCTTTACCATGACTGAAAAAATAGTTTCAGCCGCCGCCGCCCCCCATACGCCGCCCCAGATGAAAAACAGAACCGTGATTACCGAAATCGAGACCGAAATTAAAATTTTGAGAATGAAGTCGTGTGAAAAAGACGAAATTCCTCTAATTAAGTAGGGATTTTTGAATATTGATGTTTTCAACTTTTAGAAAACTAAAGTCGAAATTTAGGATGTGAATTCGAATTTTCAATGAAAAGGTCAAAACGAGGGTGATTTTTTTTCCTAGTTAAAGGTCAATGCTTTCCCAAGTTCAAAGCAAAATTTCTAGATTCAAGTCGATATTTCGTCAAGTTTGAAGTCGAAATTTCGTGTCGAAAGTCGAACAAAAAAACTCGAGATTCTTCCAAGTTTCATACAGTCGGTATTTCACACAGTCAAAGTCACAATTTTGTGTTGAATGTCAGAATATTTTCAATTTTTCTTGTTTGAAGTGGAAATTTTGTGTAATTTAAGTTATCTCCCAAAATTTCGAGGTGGACATTTTTTGTTTAGAATGGAAATTTTGAGAATGAAGTCGAATTTCATGTTTGAAGTAATGTTTCCAAGCTCAACTTCCAGAAACTATCGGAGTATCTATCTAAGTAAACTCTCTGAAACTTCCAGATAGAAGATTGAAGTCGCGATTTTTTGTCTGAAGTCGAAACTTTTTCAAGCTCAAGAGTCGAAATATCGAGATCAAAATAGAAATTTTTCAAGTCGGAAGTCGAAATTTCGCCTCCAAGCCGAAATATTCCCACATAAGTACTACAAAGTCGCAATTTTGAATTTGAAGTCGAACTTTAAAATTTCGCGTTGGAAGTTGAAATATTTTTTATTAATCGGGTTTATCAGGAATGGGCGAAATAAATAATAGTATATTATATACCAAGGTTGTGAAGAATGCTGTTATAAGGCGCCAAAGCTATAACAGCGTTCACAACCGTGCGTGGTTTATATACCGAGAGTTCATAAATTAAATGGGTCAAGGGTGCCTGTGAATTCAAAAACGTCTGTCGAAACTAGCGTAATCCTTTTGTAATAAATTTGTCAAACTTTGACAAGTTACGTCCCATTTTATTGATATCTGATCTGCCATAAGTGCACGAGAATACACCAAGTTCGAAAATATTCCTCGATCATGTAGGTTTTGTGCCCAGCTGTGAAAACCACATTTAGAATGTTCCGAAAACGAAAACTGCGACTGGTTTGACAAATTACGATAACCAAAAAATTACAGACATCAAATGAACGATGCTAGTTCCGACAGATGTTTTCAAAGTCACAGGCACCCTTGACCCATTTAATTAATGAACGCTCGGTACTATTTTTCTTACTACTAGCAAACATCAAATCTTGATTTGTAACAATTTTTTGAGAATATGGAATGTGGCAGGACTGACAGGAGGTTAAAAATGTGACAAGAGGTTAATAATGTGACAGTCAGCCTACTGGTTGTAAACAGGTATGCCAGACGTCCCGTTTTCTGCGGGACTGTCCCGCAATTGATTATTTTGTCCCGCGTCCCGCATACATCCGAAAATGTCCCGCACGCCAATATTCTGGCTTTTTTTAATAAATTTTTTGATTATTCACCAAATGGAAATTCAAAATTCAACTTCCAACTTTAAAATTCAGTTCAAACTGCTAATAAATTAATAGAGAAAAGAAAGTTACAGCGTGCAAAGGTGTAGATGTAGCTGGACTAGACTCACAGAGATCCCAATCTGACAAAGATTAGCTAGGCATGTATACCATTGTTAAAGAAAAACACATCATTATTAGTTATTGCTATAATAAATAATTCCCAAAAAAATTTCGTCTGCGGCGCTCTTGGAGGGATATACCTCCCCGGAAGTCCTGTTAACTTTGTTATAGGCGATAGAAAATAAGGACTACGCACCCTGGTGTGAGATCTGTGAACCAACTTAAACCCGCTCGGCCCGGCGCCCGGAGCGCACAGTCACGATGGCTGTGGCGCGAAATTGATATTTGACATAAGTAGGTACGTCAAAAGTTGAAAAAAGTTCTGAAGTTTTCCATACGCCGGAACATCGCTTTCCAGTAATTTCCTGAGATGACTACACAGTGAAGAAACTGTCACTGGCACACGGAAATGTAATCAAGAGGATTTTGAAATGGAAGCAAGTGCTAGTGATCCGCCCCAAAATTCGAAATTGTGTTGAGAAATGTGCGGTCACACCTCGGGATACCTACACCCTCTTGAAACATTCATCCGAGAAAGAGAAGCCGTTATAAATTGAAAAGTTTATTATTGTAGTTCACATTTTTGTATTGTAACATTGTAGTAACATCCATGTACCATGTAGATGCTCTAAAGAAGCCCTGATAAATTGGGGCGAAATATATCAGTCGGTTGAGGGAAGGACGTTTTTCATTCCGATGAGAACGAAGGGGGGGAAACCAGAAGGAAACAGGGAAGATTTCGGGGAGCCACTTGGAAACAGGATACGGGTTACAACGCTCTCTGAACCCGGAAATTTTCCCTAAAAACTGAAAGCAAAACAAGATTAAAACATAACCTCACACCTTGGGTTCCTTTTACCATCATCATCGACAAGCACACAGCATTCTTGTGAGTGGCGAAGGCTTTTATTTTCATGCCATTTTCGGGGAGGATGCTGCTTCGATGGACATCCGCCAGCTAAGGACGACGTCCTAGACAAGAAATCCATCAAATCCAAGAGGTATTTTCCAACGTGCCGGTCGTTTCAGTGTCCACATTATTATTGACACCGACACCCTGAGAGTCCTGGGACGTCCGCATCAGCTGTTGGATCCTTTAGACAGAATCTTCTCGAGAACAGGAATTCTTGTTGGTATTTTATTACGATGAAAACGAGGCGCGAGTTTTAAACTTGAAAAGTGTCAGTCGAGGTGACAGTCATTTGAAATATAAATCCGAACTGTCAAGTTCAAGGTCAAATTGTCATCTGTAAAGTTGTTTCGGACAGTTCCGTAATTGGCGTTTTCAGAAATCTGGTAACCCTGATTGTGAAAGATCACTTCACGATCTCTAAGCAGGTCAGTAACGGCCTACTTCACAGCTAGTAGTGAGAAAAAGCCGATATCAGGTAAAGCAGGTATATGGGTAAAGCCTACTATACTATATTCAACCATACTCTGGAACCGACTGCCGTCTCGATTCTTTCTCACAGCACAGCACCCTTCGCCAGACGCTATTAAAATTCTTAAACTAGGGAGTTTGCGATTTCATTGAACGTACGACGTAACGCAACGTAGAACGTGAAAATTACCCTATAATGAATTGCAGATAACAAACTCGCCAATTTTCACGTTGAAAGTTACGTTACGTCTCACGTACGTGTGCACGCAAACTCCCCACTTAGGCCAGTCAAATATAGGGAAAGCTGGAGGGAAAAAACTGTTGGAGTTTTGGAAATTTGACAGTAATGTCCGGTAAGGTGTACTGATAAACATACTAAAAGTCCCCAGCTCTACCTATTGAGCTCGAGCCGCCATCTTGGAAAAATGGTCCTTCGATCCAGTTTTCTGCTTATATTGCGCTAATCATCAGAGATATTCAATTAGGTTTCATTAAAAATCAAGGCTATAAAATTGTCGAGAAAATTGTCTACAAAAATTGCTCTATACCGATTTGTCTCTCGTATCTACTGATATTAATTAAATTAAATTAACAAAAAAAAAATTTAAAAAAAGCGATTTTTTGCCTATGGCTGGAGACATTGTTTTCAAAATTTGTGAAGATGTTGGCAGTCTACATCAAAGCTAAATGTGACAGTTGAAATAGAAAGAAAAATTGCGAAAATATTTTTTATTTTATTTTTTAAATTAAGCAAAAATTTGGTTTTCGAGTTTGACATTTCCAACAGGGCGGAGTAAAGGTTTCAATCAAACATCAATCAGTTTTGATATTTACATATTGTAAGACAAGATTTCATCAATATTGTGCCTTCACGATCTTCTGGAATGCTCGATATGAATTAAACAGAAAGAATAATCGCTAAGTCCAAAAAGTGTTGTCGATTGGTTCTGAAGGAAACATTTCGAAACAAAAGACATCAGCAAAGGATATACAGAAGGTCCAAAGGTTATTCAACTGTATATGACCCCCATATTGAGGTGCCTTATCCAAAATAGTACAAAAGAATCAATCAAAATGTTAAAATCCACCCTGTATAACGAAAAGTAACGATACAAAATGGAAGTAGTAAAGCATACCTGGTGTCAAAAATACAGCCTTTACATTGCTGAAAAAAAGAACAAAATTGATCGATTTATTTGAAAGTTATTAGTCCTCAAACTTGACTTTACAAATTTCAGCCAGTGAAATAGGAAAAAGTAGAGAGAAGTAACTGTCGGAGTTTCAGAAATTTGACAAGAATGTTCGCTAAGGTATACTAATGAACATACTAAAAGTCCCCGCCAGTACCTGTTGCGCTTGAGCCGCCATCTTGAAATAATGGTCCTTCGATCAAATTTATTACCATTTTTCCAAGATGGCGGCTCGAGCACAACAGGTAGTGGCGGGGACTTTTAGTATGTTTATTAGTATACCTTAGCGAACATCCCTGTTAAATTTCTGAAACTCCGACAGTTACTTCTCTCTACTTTTCCCTATTTCACTGGCTGAAATTTGTAAAGTCAAGTTTGAGGACTAATAACTTTCAAATAAATCGATCAATTTTGTTCTTTTTTTCAGCAATGTAAAGGCTGTATTTTTGACACTATGTATGCTTTACTACTTCCATTTTGTATCGTTACTTTTTGTTATACAGGGTGGATTTCAACATTTTGATTGATTCTTTTGTACTATTTTGGATAAGGCACATCAATATGGGGCTCATATACAGTTGAATAACCTTTGGACCTCCTGTATATCCTTTGCTGATGTCTTTAGTTCCGAAATGTTTCCTTCATAACCAATCGACAACACTTTTTGGACCTAGCTATTATTCTTTTAGTTTAATTCACATCGAGCATCCCAGAAGCTCGTGAAGGCACAATACTGATGAAATCTTGTCTTACAATATGTAAATATCAGAACTGATTTATGTTCGATTGAAACCTTCACTCCGCCCTGTTGGAAATGTCAAACTCGAAAATCAATATTTTGCTTAATTTGAAAAAAAAAATTAAAAAATATTTTCGCAATTTTTTTTTCTATCTCAACTGTCACGTTTAGCTTTGATGTAGACTGCCAACATCTTCACAAATTTTGAAGACAATATCTTTAGCCATAGGCAAAAAATCGCTAAATTTTTGATTTTTTTTTTGTTAAGTTAATTTTATTAATATCAACATATACGAGAAAAAAATCGGTATGAAACAATTTTTGTGTTCAATTTTATAGCCTTGATTTTTTATGAAACTTGATTGAATATCTCTGATGATTAGCGGAATATGAGCAGAAAATTGGATCGAAGGACTATTTTTCCAAGATGGCGGCTCGAGCTCAATAGGTAGAGTTGGGGACTTTTAGTATGTTTAACAGTACACCTTACCGGACATAACTGTCAAATTTCCAAAACTCCAACAGTTTTTTCCCTCAAACGGAAAAATTTGTTCTAATTTGACTGGCCTAACTATAATAAAGCTGATTAGCGATTAGCGTAGCGACCACTGGTTTACACCCGAAAAAGTCGAAATTTTTTCAAGTTCAAAGTCGGATATTTCAGAATAAAATTGAAACTTGGTGTTGAGACAACTCGGAATGTTTTTGATTCCTGCTAGTCGCAACTTTAAACTGAAGTCGACATTTTGTGTTTGAAATCAAAATGTTTTTGAATGTGTAATTTTGTCGAAATTTTGTCAAGTTTGAAGCGAAATTTCGAGTTTCAAGTCGAAATTTTGATATTAAATGCGAATCTGGTGTCGAAATATTTTCCAATGTTTTGTGTCAGGTAAAGTCGGAATTATTCGTGTTCAAAATCAAAATTTCGAGATCAAAGTCGAAATTTAGACAATCAAATCGAAATCTCTTCAGGTACGAATTTTTCGGTGAAAAAGTTTACATTTTTCCAAGCTAAAATCGAAAATGTTTGTGAGTTCAAAGTCGAAACTTTAAAAGTGAAGTCGACATTTTTAGTTTGAAATCGCGATGTTTTTGAATGTTGAGTTATGCTGAAATTTTGTCAAGTTTGAAATCGAAATTCTGTGTTTGATAAGGCCGCAACTGGGATTGAAGTCAAAATTTTGTGTTCGAGAGCGAACTAGAGTTTCTTCCAAGTTTAAAGTCGAAATTTAGAGATAGTGAAATCGTAGTCGAAATTTCGTGTTCAAGGTAGAAAGTTTGAAAACTAAGTAAATTTTCGATGAAAAAGTCAAAATCTTTTCCAGTTCAAAGTCGGAATTACAAGAATACCTAAATTCAAGGGTTCCTGTTTACAACCGAAATATTCTCGATTTCAAAGTCTAAACTTTCAAATTTAAGTCAACACTCTGTGTTTGAAATCGAAATGTTCTTGAATGGCGAGCTTTCAAGATCGAAATTTCGAGCTCTGAAATCGAAACATTGAGAAAAGGTCGAGATTTACTCAAGTTTGAAGTCGAAATATTCTCAAATCCGAAGTCGAAATTTCGAGAGTCACGTTGAATTTTTTTGTGTTGTGTCAAAAAATTGGGTTTGGAGCTAAAATTTTGGTAATTGTTCATTGTTTGCAATTGAAATATCTTCTAGTTTGGAGCCGAAATTTTGAAAATGGAGTGGCAATTTTGTGTTTAGGGTTGAGAGAGATTGAAGTCGAATTTCATGTTTAAAATCGAAATGTTTTAGTTTGGTCAAAACCTCAAAGATTGGAGTCGACATTTTGTTTGAAGTCAAAATTTTTCAAGTTGAATGCTGAGATTTCGAGATTGAAGTCGGATTTTTTTCACGTTCAAAGTCGAAATATCGAGGTCAAAGTCGAAATTTTGTGAAGAAGACGACAATTTTTCGAATTTGAAGTCGAAAGTTTCTCCAGTCCGAAGTCGAAAATTCGCGTTCAAGTCGGAATGTTCACAAATTCATAGTCGCAACTTCGAATTTGAAGTCGAACTTTTAAAATCAAGTCAAGATTTCGTGTTTGAAGTTGAAATATTCACTAGTTTGAAATCCAAATGTAGAAATTAAAGTGGAAGTCTTGTCTCAGCAGTCGAAATTTTGAGGATAGAGTCGACTTTTATCAAGTTCAAGTTGGAGTTTCGAGAATCAAGTCAAAATTTCTTCAAGTTTTTCTTTGTGGTTTTTTCTGGCCTTGGTAACTGGTTCTTCCTTCAATTTCTCCAAGTTTGAAGTCGAAATAATGTAAAGTTGAAAGTCTAAATTTCGTGTTTAAAGTCGAAATGTTTAGAAGTTGAAAATGGGAATTTCCAAATAAGTCGACATCTTGTTCAAAGTTCGAAGTTTTTCAGCTGAATGTCGAGATTTCGAGATTGAAGTCGGAATTGTTTCGAGTTCAAAGTCGAAATTCCGAGATCAAACACGGAATTCCCATGAAACGTCGAAATTTTCGTGTTTGAAGTCAAGATTTCAAGTTCGAAGGCGAAGTTTCGAGAGAAAATCAACATTTCATGTATCAAGTCGAAATACTGTCTAGTTTGAATTCGAAAATTTGAAACTGAAACGGAAATTGTCTGACATTTGACATTTTTTCAAGTTCAAAGTCGGAATTTCGTGACTGGAGTCGAAATTCCGTGTTTGAAGTCCATATATTCTCGATAAAGTTGAAATTTTAAGACCGAAGTCAAGATATGCGTTTAAAGCGAACATTTAGAATTTAAATCGAAATTTTGATGAGAGAGTCAAAAGTTTTTTCAAGTTCAGAGTCGAAATTTTGTGCTGAAATCGAAATATTTCCAAATTTTCCACGTTCAAAGTCTAAATTTTGAAATTAAAGTCGAAAATCCCATGCTAGAATTACTAATTCAAAAAAAGAAGTATCATATTATCTCATACAACAATAATTTATTGATATAAAATTGAAACTCGACAATATTCTTACTGAAGAGAATAATTTATTAAAAGAGCGTTTCCATCGAAATTCCGGACCAGCACGCTTCTAGCTCGGCACTATTTCCGCGATCAGCGGGTCGTCTCATCGTCTACTGTTTTTGTTCGGCGTAGACAGGGGCCGCTCTCCCTAGTGCTCCAAATTTGAGCGACCGCAATAAACTCAAAGCACCTGCTGGCCAACCACGACCTTCTCGGGCTTATTGAAGCTCAAATAAAACAGCATCGAAAACAGGCTCAGAACCGACCCGACGGCGATCAGAATGAAAACGTACTGGAACCAAAAGTCACTGTCCAATTCGGCCACGTCCCCGCACCACCACACCAAGCACATGACTAAATTCTCCAGATAAACCAGCCCGAAGAACCCGTAATAGATCGGCTTGGTCTTCTTGAACTTGATCTTGAACTCGATGATGCAGAAAATGTAAATCAGTCCTATGAACAGGAAGAACACGGCCTTGGCGCGCTTCACCTCGTCGGTTTTGGCGTCGTAAATCAGAACGGCTTCGACGATCACGAAATGGACCAGAACCACCCAGAGGACGTGCACCTTGTAGAAGTAGGCGAAAGCAGAGAGCGCTAAAATTCGGACGAGCAAGAAACAAAACCACCAGAAAAACGACACCAGCTTGCCGGCCATGTCGTCTTCGGGCATGCCTTTGATGGGTTTCAGGCGGCGGATGTTGAAGTCCGGCTGCGACGTTCCGGAATTCGAAGAGAATCCGGTCTGGCGGTAGACCTGGCGCTTGGGCCCGTCCACGATGGACGTCTGCCGGTCGACTTCGTCCCTGCCTTCTTGTTCGTGGTACGAAGTGGACGGTTCCATGTAGAAATCGCTGCTACGGCGTTTCTGCGCTATGCTGGACGGTTCCACGTCGTAATTGTCTTCGATGCTAGAAGTGTTCGGTCGCGGTTCCACGACGCTCATCCTGGCGGAAGCGACAGGTTCCAGCATCGGGCGACGCAGGGTGACTTCAGGGTCGTACCGACACTTGTAGGATTTGAACCAGGGATACTGCTTGCCGGCCAGCTTTTGCGTTTTGAAGCGCTGGTAGAAGGCGGTGGTGGCGGCCATTCTGCACAGGTTGAAGAGCAGGCTGAGGACCTGGACGTCGGCCGTTTGTTTTTCGACGTTCGTGGACACGGTCATCAGGACGTGGATCTGGAGGAGCATCTGGGGCAAGGCCTGCACGTAGCCTTGGAAGAAGAAGTAGAGTTCGATGTTCCTGGGGGCCGTGATGTGGGACAGGTGTTTCGCGATTTGTTCCGCGTCGTCCATGGCTCGGTAGGCTTCGATCGACCAGAAGATTTTCTCGGCGAATCTACAACATAACGGATATCACCAGCGCATTCATTCTATTCTTGACAATACGATACAATCGACTTCAAATTATTTCCTACCAAAGCAGCTTCCTGAATTCCTGAATTTTTTCAGGTACCAAGTGAATGTCTGTAAGAAAGATCTTAAAGATTCAAGTCGACATTTTGAAGTCGAGATTTTTACAAATTTAAATTTGAATTTACGAATTTGAAGTCGGACTATTGGAATTAAAGTAAAAATTTGGTTTTTTGAAGTCGAAATATTTAGAATTTCAAAATTGAGATTTCCAAATAGAAGTCAACATTTTGTTCAAAGTCGAACTTCTCCAAGTTGAATGTCGAGATTTTGAGATCGCAGTCGGAATGTTTTCCAGTTCGAAGTCAAAATTCTGAGATCAAAGTCGAAATTTCAATGGAATCACAATTTTAGTTGAAATATAATTTTCGTGTAGAAAGTGGAAATATTTCCAAATTTCGAGTTTCAAATTTATTTTTGAAACTCGAGATTCTTCTGAGTCTAGAATGATGAGAAAATTTTCTGTTGAAGTCAAAATTTTGACCAAAGAGTCGCGAGTTTCAGATGAAAAATGACAACTTTTAAGAAAGATCCTAAAGATTCAAGTCGACATTTTGAAGTCGAAATTTTTACAAAATAAATATGAAATTACGAATTTGGAGTCGAATTTTAAAAACTAAAGTCAAAATTTTGTGTTTTATTCGAAATATTTAGAATTTCAAAATTGAGATTTCAAAATAGAAGTCAACGTTTTGTTCAAAGTCAAACTTTTTCAAGTTGAATGTCAAGATTTTGAGATCACAGTCGGGATGTTTTCCAGTTCGAAGTCAGAATTCTGAGATCAAAGTCGATATTCTCATGAAATGTCGAAATGTTTCAAATTGAAAGTCGAAATTTCGAGAATCAAATACAACATTTTAGTGTTAAAGTAGACTTTTCGTGTAGAAAGTCGAAATTTTTCCAAATTTATTTTTGAAAATTTCGAATTTCAAATTTATTTTTCAAACTCGAGATTCTTCTGAGTTTAAAGTAATGAGAAAATTTTGTGTTGGAGTCAAAATTTTGAGAAAAGAGTCGCGAGTTTCAGATGAAAAATTACAACTTTTAAGAAAGATCCTAAGATTCAAGTCGACATTTTGAAGTCGAAATTTTTACAAATTTAAATTTGAAATTACGAATTTGAAGTGGGATTTTAAAAATTAAAGTCAAAATTTTGTGTTTCAAAGTCGAAATATTTAGAATTTCAAAATTGAGATTTCCAAATAGAAGTCAACATTTTGTTCGAAGTCGAACTTTTCCAAGATGAATGTCGAGATTTTGAGATCGCAGTCGGAATGTTTTCCAGTTCGAAGTCAGAATTTGGTGATCAAAGTCGAAATTCTCATGAAATGTCGAAATGTTTCAAGTTGACAACTTTTTTCCAATTGTGAAGTCGGGAAAAGAACATTTGACATTGAAATTTGGTGGTTGGAGTTGAAATTTCAAAAATTAGGTCGGATTTTCGATGAAAATGTCGAAATTTTCGATGTCGAAATTTTCGATGTCGAAATGATCGAGAAAATCCAAAGTCGAATTTTGTGTTCAAAGTCAAAATAGTTTTGAGATCATACTCGAAAATTTTGTGTTGACGCTCGAAATTTTGAGGATTACGAGAAAAAAATAAAAAATTGTTCCATGTTTCAAGTCGAAATTTTGAGGGCCAAGTCGACATTTTGTCAAGTTTGAAGTCGAAATTATGGAAGTCAAATCAAAATTTCTACTGCTTGAAGTCGCATTTTTGTGTTTATAGTCAAAATTTCGAATTAAAACTCGAAGTATTGAGAGCGAAGTCAAGATTTAGTGTTCAAAGTCGATACATTGTTAGTTTAAAGTGAAATTTTCAAATTGAAGTGGCGATTTATCATCAGAGTCAGATGATTTTCATTTTAGAAAGCAGAATTTCAAAATTCAAGAGAAAATTCAGCGTTTTGAAGTCGCAATTTCAAACTTGAAGTCAAACTTTTGAATTAAAGTCGAAATTTTGTGTTTGAAATCGTAATATTCTCCAGTATAAAATCAACATTCAAATAACTGTAGTGGAAGTTTTCTGTTTACAGTCGAAATTTTGAGGAGGAAATCGAAGAATTTTTTCGAATGCAAAGTTGAAGTTTCGCGAATCAAGTCGAAACTCCTTCAAGTCTTGAGTCGATATAATGTGAAGTTCAGAGTCGAAATCCCATGTTCCAGAGCCGACATATTTAGAATTTTAAAACTGAGACTTCCAAATTGAAGTCAACATTTTGTTCAAAGTCGAACTTTTTCAAGTTGAGTGTCGAGATTTTGAGTCGAAGTCGGAATGTTTTCCAGTTTGAAGTCAAAATTCTGATATCGAAGTCGAAATTCCCATGATTCGTCAAAATATTTGAAGTTGAAAGTTGCAATTTCGAGAATCAAATTGAAAAGTCGTGTGTTCCAAGTCAAATTTTCGTCATTGAAGTCGAAATTTTTCAAAATTTTGTCGAAATTGCGGTATTAAATACGAAATCTTGTACTTATAGTGTCGAAATATTTTTCACTGTTTTGCATCAGGTTGAGTTGTAAATTTTAATTTCAAGAGAATTTTTAAATTTTCTTAAGTTCAAAAGCGGACAATTCGAGGTTTTAGACAAAATTTCTTCAATTTTGAAGTCGAATTTTTTAGTTTTAATTCAAAATTTTGAGATCAAAGTCAAAATTTAGAAAATCAAATCGAAATCTCTCCAGGTTTGAAGTCGAAACGTTGTGTTTGATAAGGCGGAACTTGAAATTGTCATACTTGAAAAGAACCTCAAGATTCGCTCGAGTTGAAAAGTGATTTAAAAATTTTGTGTTCGAAGTCAAAATTTTGAAGTCGCGAGTTTCATAATCAAAGCGAAGAAATTCCTCTAGCTGTAGAATCGGAAAAGGGACTCTGACGTTGGAATTTTGAGCTTGAAGTCGAAATTTTGAAAATGAAGTCAAATTTTCGATCAAAAGGTCAAAAGTTTTTCAAGTTCAAAGTCGGATCTTCGAGAATAACGTCGAATTTAGTGTTCAAAGTCGAAATAGTTTCGAGTTCAAAGTCGAAATTTGAAAATTGAAGTCGGCATGTTCTGTTTGAGATCGAAATTTTTTCAAGTCGAATGAAGAGTTTTCGAGATCGAGTTTTCAAGATCGGAATTTTGAGAATCAAGTCAAATTTTTGTGGAGTCAAAATTTCGAGTTTCACGCTGAAGTTTTGAGAATCAAGTCGCAGTTTCTTGTATACAACATGAAATATTTTTTAGTTTGAAGTCGAAATTTTAAAATTGAAGTGGAAATTTTGTGTTGACAGTCGAAATTTTGCGGATAAAAACGAAATTACGAGGAAAAAGTCGATATTGTTCCATGTTTTAAGTTGAAATTTTCAGAATCAAGTCGACATTTTGCCAAGTTTGAAGTCGAAATTTTTCAAAGTTTGAATTTGAAAGATGTCAAAATTTTTTGTTCGGGAAAATCCTCAATATTCCTCCAGGTTTTCAAAATTATGGAAGGGATTATCGAAACCTAATCGAAAACTCATTGGTGAGTAGGTACCTACTCAATGAAATTCACCAAAGGCGATTCAGTCTTAAAAGTCAATTTCATGAGCTGAAAGATAGGAATTGACGGTGATACGGTCATATGGGCGCTAACAAAGTAGTTGAAACAAACAGAAGTTCTAAAAAGTCAACGGAAAGTTAACAAGCTGCATCTAAAAACTGTGTCTTATCAATATTTGTAGATATATTACTCGTTCATAGATGAAAAAAAATCTGTTAGGAATTATATGTTTTCCACCTCGAAAGTTGGCATCAGGTTTGATTAGCTTCGAACCTGATGCGTGCTGATTAGCACGCTAGCACGCATTAGGACTATATAAGCAGTGTAGATAGCTTGAGGACCGTGAATTTGGTATGTTTCTGCAGTTGATTTATGAATGAATCTGATAATTACTCATTATCGTGATTTGGTGAAAGAAAATACAACGTCCTGATGCGGCAGGCAAAAACGATAAGGAACAGTGTGTGACGTGAAGCGAAGAAACCGATACTAATAAAGCCTACGGCACTAAAGTCGGCCTTATACAGGAGCTATGGCAATGTACAGTATCATCAGTCCAGTTTAGGTAGGTACAGGCCCATGCCATTATGCCAACAAATTAAAATGTCGACACATTTTTGTTATTGTTTCTGACAATAATCCCAGTCGACTCAGCTTTGTTTACAAAAAGGTTGCTATCGTTCAATTTTGTCCGTATGAAGTAGGTACCTATATAAAAAAAAATCTTTTGTTATCAAAATCAGAATACCTAGGCTGTGGATTGTAGAGGTATGAAAAAAACAAAGACGCTTCACAACTCGCTTCACAATAAAGAACATTTCAACCAAATCTAGTCAACTGAATGCAAACAAATTTTTTTACAGGCAATTGATTTTGAGAAAAAACTACATTTTGGGCCTTTTTTTTCAATCGGAAAAACGTAGTTTGAGTAGGTAGGTACATAAGTAGCTATAATTATAAGAATAATAAATTATTTAAAGCACTGGTCTACCAAGACAATATTATGTTATAGACTCTCATCATGTTCTGGACATACATATGACATTTTATTTACCTCCACATGGCCCAGACGGGAAAGAACAAGTGCTCCCCAACTTTGACCAGGAACCACGCCACGTTCTCGCGCCCGTATCCCTCGGGCTTCGGCCACAATTCCCACGAGGACACGATCACGATGAAGCTCCCGAGCACCGGCAGGTACATGAACGAGATGGTCAGCGCGCCCCATATCGGATTTTCGTCCTTGTAGTGGCGAAAAGCGCAAGTGACGTCACTCGCAAACAATAAAATGTACAGAACGCACGCCAAAACCGACGGCACCAAGTAGTTTATGATGACGTCATGGTGCACGCTCAATTCGTACCCCAAAAGTGTCCTTTTTCTGCTCATTTTTCTCCTTATTTCTCGAATCTCTAACCCACGCCACTTTTCATTTTCACCAGTCTGTTGTCTCTCGCTGACTAATTTTAGGCGTGGGCATACCCAGCACCCAGGCGTCCTAATCTAGCTTTTTATCAGAGAATACTAAAAACCTTATCTAATCTACATATACCTACCTAGGTAAAGTAGGTAGGTAATTATTTATAAACAAGAGGCAGTTATTTATCAGGTATCTAAAAACGATTTTATTATCTATCGAGCGGGTTTCAGGGTGCTTAGTAAGTAGGTATGCTTTTCGAGCATGTCCACGACTTTGTCTTTCTTGTTGGATTCGCTGTCGAACTGCGGACCAAGCGCCCACAAACTGTCCAGGTCGTACTTCTCCCTGGCTTCGGGCGAGAAAATGTGCAGCGCTATGTTTCCTGGAATATTTACGTTAAATTTATAGCTTCAAGTACGCCGATGGATTTCAAAACCTAAATCTAAAGCCATCCAATCTTTCGAGTTCTTCCCTTCCAGCATCGGAATGTGATCGCTGGGATTGCATTTCTTCTTGTAGACTTTTCGAACGAACTGAGCCATGGCTTGCATGTGCTTCACCGACTTGCCATTCACGAAGCACATGTAATCGACGTAGCTTTGGTCCTTCGGCAGGGCAACCACGGCTATGTTCTGGCCGTTTTCTCGACGCAGCAGTTCGACCAGGTCTTCTATTTCGTAGACGCCCTTCAATCCACCTGGGAAAAAGGGCGGAATTGCTTGAAATCACTCCCACGGGATCGAGTCAGAGAAAGTACATACGTTGCAAATTTAGCCCTTCGAAAGGATCCTCGACTTTGTGTTCCGCGTCGAGCAGCCCCCTGTACTTGTTCTGCTCCTCGTAAATGTCCAGGATCTCTTCCTGGTCTTCCTCGCGGAAGACCTGGTATTTCGTTCCCGCATATCCCAGAGCGTTGAGGTTAGGTTGATCTTTTTCGGTTTTCGATGCCGTTTTTTGATCGCCGTCACTTTTGCTGCAGTAATTCTTGCTGTTGGCTGTCGATCTCGCACACGGACATCGCTTTAATATGCGAAATTTCGTAAAAAACCGCGTTGACAACATTTTCTAACCTATAAACTTGGCATGTGTCAGTGTCACGTTTGACAGATTCGTGACTTGACAGCCGCCCACTGAGCACGTGCCGACCAAAACACTGGCCAAAATTTAGAAATAAAAGTGGAAAATGGAAAACGTGAAGGGGTTTTTCGACCTGGGCGTGTCGGAAAAATGCATGGAATCCCATTACGAACACACCATCAAGCTGCTGTACAGCTGTAAGTGAATTTTCAAGTTTAAATGCGATAGCTTAACCTCATTTTTCCGTCGTAAACAAGCTCGTTTTCTGGGCTAGAGCTTGAATTAAAACCTTATCCATTTGAATCAAGCTTTGATTTGGGAAAGCTGTACCAAATTCGTTTGTTTTGTGTTTTTATTCCTGAAAATACGAGTGATCTGTGATGATAAAGTAGGAATCTGTAATGACACCTATCTACTATTTTAAACGAATTTCTGATTTATTTCTACTGATCTATGCCTCGAATCAACGTTTTCGAGTGCAAAGTATCGCTCACGAGAGCAGTTGAAGCTAATTTTGGTGTAACTGCTTTTGCTGCTGATTTTGGTCATCAGGAGGTAAAACGGTGACCTGTTTTACCGGCTGGATTTCAAAAATGTTTCCGGGGGAAAAAGAACGTCTCTGAGTATAGTAGGTTCACTTGTACTGTGACTCTAGTTGGCTGGGCAAATTTTCTACTTTAGCATTGTAGGCTTGCCGCCTTTTTATACCTGGTGTGAAACTGACTTCTCTAGAAGTGAAGTTATATTTCTTATCAAATTGATATTGAAATCTTGGAAAACTGACCTTGTCATACGTGGAAATGCGACTAGAGGGGCGCAGAGCTGTATTACCGTCATTTAGACACCAGAACCCTACGGGGCCGCCTTCGATTTAAGTCATCTTGACGGCGGCCATTCAAGACCGACAAAAACTCGTTCCGCCAAGGTTCAATTCGAAAGCAAATTGAAAACTGAAGGTACTCACATGAATTTCGGTCCAATACACAACTTTGAGCGGCTGGGTTTTGTGAAATTCGGTTTAATAAACTTTTTACACGTAAATCCTGCTGCAACAGCAGGCCTGCTGGGATGTTTCTTGTCTTGCCAATAGTTCTTCATAATTCGGCTTGTCTTTTCGACTGAAAGAGGTGGAAGAATTAATGATTCCATGGGACCCCTTTTTTTTTGGACGGAGGACTAGTATTTTTCTAGTTTGAATCACGTAAAGTTGAACAGACTTCGAGAGGTTGGAAATATTTTTGACACCTGTCAAATGTCAAAGCTGCTTTGATTTATTTGTTCATTGACGAACATTAAAAACAGGTCGAAAAGTTACTATATTTTCCAATAAAATGGAAAAAAGCGTCAGATATCACGTCCCGCCAAAATGTTCCGTCTATCTGCAGAGAAGATGTGTTCCAGAAGTGGTCCGAACGACTTCGTGCCTCTTCGTGAATTATTGTGCCAAATGAAGCCAGAGTAGCCAACCGCAAAGTTTTGGGAATTTTCTATATTCCAAATCTGGAAACTTGAAAACAAAATGTCACAGCCGACTAGAATGGCGGTGCAAGTGAACATACTATACTTACCAATGAGTTTTTGATTGGGTTTCGATAATGTCTCCCATAATTTTGGGAACCTGAAGGAATCTTGAGGATTTTCTGGAACACAAAATTTTGACATCGAATTTCAATTCAAACTTTTAAAAATTTCGACTTCAAACTTATTGACTTGATTTAGGCCAGTCAAATTAGAACAAATTTTTCCGTTTGAGGGAAAAAACTGTTGGAGTTTTGGAAATTTGACAGTTATGTCCGGTAAGGTGTACTGTTAAACATACCAAAAGTCCCCAACTCTACCTATTGAGCTCGAGCCGCCATCTTGGAAAAATGGTCCTTCGATCCAATTTTCTGCTCATATTCCGCTAATCATCAGAGATATTCAATCAAGTTTCATAAAAAATCAAGGCTATAAAATTGCCCACAAAAATTGTTTCATACCGATTTTTTTCTCGTATATGTTGATATCAATAAAATTAACTTAACAAAAAAAAAATCAAAAATTTTGCGATTTTTTGCCTATGGCTGAAGATATTGTCTTCAAAATTTGTGAAGATGTTGACAGTCTACATCAATGCTAAACGTGACAGTTGAGATAGAAAAAAAAATTGCGAAAATATTTTTTAATTTTTTTTTTCAAATTAAGCAAAATATTGATTTTCGAGTCTGACATTTCCAACAGGGCGGAGTGAAGGTTTCAATCGAACATGAATCAGTTTTGATATTTACATATTGTAAGACAAGATTTCATCAGTATTGTGCCTTCACGAGCTTCTGGGATGCTCGATATGAATTAAACTAAAAGAATAATAGCTAAGTCCAAAAAGTGTTGTCGATTGGTTATGAAGGAAACATTTCGGAACTAAAGACATCAGCAAAGGATATACAAGAGGTCCAAAGATTATTCAACTGTATATGAGCCCCATATTGATGTGCCTTATCCAAAATAGTACAAAAGAATCAATCAAAATGTTAAAATCCACCCTGTATAACAAAAAGTAACGATACAAAATGGAAGTAGTAAAGCATACATGGTGTCAAAAATACAGCCTTCACATTGCTGAAAAAAAGAACAAAATTGATCGATTCATTTGAAAGTTATTAGTCCTTAAACTTGACTTTACAAATTTCAGCAAGTGAAATAGGGAAAAGTAGAGAGAAGTAACTGTCGGAGTTTCAGAAATTTGACAGGGATGTTCGCTAAGGTATACTAATAAACATACTAAAAGTCCCCGCCACTACCTGTTGTGCACGAGCCGCCATCTTGGAAAAATGGTAATAAATTTGATCGAAGGACCATTATTTCAAGATGGCGGCTCAAGCGCAACAGGTACTGGCGGGGACTTTTAGTATGTTTATTAGTATACTTTAGCGAACATTCCTGTCAAATTTCTGAAACTCCGACAGTTACTTCTCTCTACTTTTCCCTATTTCACTGGCTGAAATTTGTAAAGTCAAGTTTGAGGACTAATAACTTTCAAATAAATCGATCAATTTTGTTATTTTTTTCAGCAATGTAAAGGCTGTATTTTTGACACCAGGTATGCTTTACTACTTCCATTTTGTATCCTTACTTTCCGTTATACAGGGTGGATTTTAACATTTTGATTGATTCTTTTGTACTATTTTGGATAAGGCACATCAATATGGGGGTCATATACAGTTGAATCACCTTTGGACCTTCTGTATATCCTTTGCTGATGTCTTTTGTTTCGAAATGTTTCCTTCAGAACCAATCGACAACACTTTTTGGACTTAGCGATTATTCTTTCTGTTTAATTCATATCGAGCATTCCAGAAGATCGTGAAGGCACAATATTGATGAAATCTTGTCTTACAATATGTAAATATCAAAACTGATTGATGTTCGATTGAAACCTTTACTCCGCCCTGTTGGAAATGTCAAACTCGAAAACCAAATTTTTGCTTAATTTAAAAAATGAAATAAAAAATATTTTCGCATTTTTTTTTCTATTTCAACTGTCACATTTAGCTTTGATGTAGACTGCCAACATCTTCACAAATTTTGAAGACAATATCTCCAGCCATAGGCACAAAATCGCTTTTTTTTTTATTTATTTTTGTTAATTTAATTTAATTATTATCAGTAGATACGAGAGACAAATCGGTATAGAGCAATTTTTGTAGACAATTTTATAGCCTTGATTTTTAATAAAACCTAATTGAATATCTCTGATGATTAGCGCAATATAAGCAGAAAACTGGATCGAAGGACCATTTTTTCAAGATGGCGGCTCGAGCTCAATAGGTAGAGCTGGGGACTTTTAGTATGTTTATCAGTACACCTTACCGGACATTACTGTCAAATTTCCAAAACTCCAACAGTTTTTTCCCTCCAGCTTTCCCTATTTGACTGGCCTAATTCTCGAAATTTCGACTTGAAACATTAAACAATTTAGAGTTTTTCCTCGAAATTTCGTTTTTATCCTCAAAATTTCGACTGTCATACAAAATTTCCACTTCAATTTTAAAATTTCGGCACCACAAAAATCTGACTTGCTCTTGGAATTTCGATCTTGAAAACTCGATCTCGAAACATCGACATTCAACTTGGAAAAAAACTTGAAAAAAATCGATTTCAAACGCAAGATGTTGAATTTTGAAGTTTCGACTTTTAACTCAAAACCATTTCGACTTTAACACAAAATTCGACTTTATTTTCGAAGATCCGACTTTAAACTTGGACAAATTTCGATCTTTTCAACGGAAATTCGACTTCATTCTCGAAATTTCGACTTCAACCACAAAACTTTCAACGTCAGTGTCCCTTTCCCGATTTCACAGTTGAAGAAATCTTGTCGTTTTTCATCTGAAACTCGCGACTTCAAACACAAATTTAAAAAAAAAAATTTTGATACTCGAGAGAATCTCGAGGTTCTTAAATATAAAATGTTGACGACAGTCTCAGGTTTGGTCTTATTAAACACAAAATATCGACCTCAAATCTGGAGAGATTTCGATTTGCTTTTCCAAATATCGACTTCGATCTCAAAAGTTTTGGATTGAAACTAGAAATTTCGACTTCAAACTTGAAGAGATTTCGTCTTGAACCTCGAATGGTCGGCTTTTGAACTTGGAAAGTTTGATTTATCTCAAAACTTTGCCTTTGAACTTGAAAAAATTTCGGAATTTACTCTCGAAATTTAGAATTTGAACTTCGATCACCTGACACAAAACAGTGGACAATATTTCGATACTATAAACACAAGATTTCGTGATATCATCGAGATTTCGACTTTAAACACGAAAATTCGACTTGAAACATTGAATTTCTCAATTTGATTCTCGAAATTTCGACTTTCAACTTGAAACATTTCGACGTCTCATAAGAATTTTGACTTTGATCTCAGAGTGTTGACCTCGAACTGGAGAACATTTCGATTTTGATCTCAAAATCTCGACATTCAACTTGAAAAACTTCGACTTTAAACAATATATTGACTTCTATTTGGAAGTTTCAATTTTAAAATTCTAAATATTTCGACTTTGAAACATGAAATTTTGACTCTGAATTTCACATTATTTCGACTTCAAACTCGAAGAAATTTCGACTTGATTCTCGAAACTTCACAACTTTGCATTCGAAGAAATTTCGACTTTCCCCTCAAAATTTGAACTGCCAACACAAAACTTCCACTCCACTTTCTAAATTTCAATTTTAAGCTAGAAAATATTCCAATTTCAAACACAACATTTCGCCTTCAATCTTGAAAGTTCGACTTCAAATTCGAAATTGCGACTTTAAATTTGGAAATATTTCGACTTGAACGCGGTATTTCGACTTTAACTTGAGAAACTTTTGATTTCAAACGTGAGGGAATCTTGACCTTGTATATAAAATATTTCATTCCAAACTTGACAAAATGTCGGCTTGGTTCTCAAGATTTTGACTTGAAACATGAAACTGTTTCGATTTTCTCCTCGTAATTTCGTTTTCATCCTCAAAATTTCGACTGTTGACACAAAATTTCCACTTCAGTTTCAAAATTTCGACTTCAAACTAGAAAATATTTTCTTGTAAACAAGGAACTTCGACTTGATTCTCATAACTTCAGCTTAAAACTCTAAATTTTGATACCACAAAAATTTGATTTGACTCTCGAAATTCGATTTTGGATAATGTTTCGACTTGAATCCAAGAAACTTTCGACTTCAAACTTGAGTTAATTTCGAACTTTCCTCAAGGTTCTGACTTTGATCTCGAAATTTCGATCTTGAAAACTTGATAAATATTCAACTTGAAAAAAAATCGATTTCACAAAATGTCGACTTCATTTCACACTTTCGACTTCGAACTCGAAACTATTCCGACACGAAATTCGACCTCATTCTCGAAGATCCGACTTTGAACTTGGAAATATTTCGACTTTTTCAACTAAAATTCGACTTTATTTCCAAAATTCCGACTTCAGTCACGAAATTTCATCGACAATGTCTCCCGACTCCGCAATTGGAGAAATTTCGTTGTTCTTCATCTGACACCAGCGACTTCTTGCTCAAAATTTTTACATCGAATACAACATCACTTCCAACTCGGAAGAATCCCGAGGTTCTTCTCAGATACAAAATTTTGACATCGATCTCAATCTCGACTTAAAACACGAAATTTCGAATTCAAACTAGAACATTGTCGAATCTTGAGTAGATTTTCTATCAATAAATTATTGTTGTCTGATTTTGTTTATCTCTTTTAAATATTCAGAATTTTGACTTTGAACACAAAAATGTTAGCTTCAAATACGAAATTCCGACCTTGAACTTGAAAACATTCCTACATACTTCTCAAAATTTCGTTCTAAACATAAAATTTCCTCTCCAGTTTCGAAATATCGACATAGATGACAAAATTTCGATTCCAAAATTGACAAAATTTTGACTGAGACTTGATGAAATTTTGACTTGAACGTAAAATTTTCTTTCTTGAATTTCAAAATTTTGATTTTTAGCTGAGATGGTTTTAGACTCTGTGGATAAAATTTCCTCTTCAATTTCAAAATTTCGTTCTCCAGCTAACAATATTTTGACTTTGAACACAAAATTTCGACTCCAATCTTAAAACTTCGACTTGAAACGTGAAATTTTGACTATAAACACAAAAATGCGACTTCGAACATAAGAATTCTGAATTGATTTTTGAAATTTCAACTTGGTTCTCAAAACTTCAGCTTAAAACTCGAAATTTCAATACCGGAAAAAACTTGATTCACGAAATTGTGAATTTGAAAATATTTCGACTTGAAAACTAAATTTCGACTTGAACCCAAGAAACTTTCGACTTCAACCTTGAGTAAATCTCGAACTTCACTCAAGGTTTTGACTCTGATTTCGAAATTTAGAGCTTGAAACTCGACATTCAACTCGAAAAAAATTCAATTTCGAGCATAAAATGTCGACTTCAATTTTAAAGTTCCGACTTTGGACTCAAAACCATTTGGACTTTGAACACGAAACTCGACTCCATTCTCGAAGATCCGACTTTGAACTTGAAAAAATTTCGACCTTTTCATCGAAAATTCGACCTCATTTTCAAAATTTCGACTCCAAGCACCAAATTTTCAGTCAGTGTTCCTTTCCCGACTTCACGATTAGAGAAATTTCATCGTTTTTTTACCTAAAACTCCAAATTCTTTCTCAGAACTTTGGCTTTGAGCATAAAATTTCCAAATTTTCTGGAAACGTCAAAGTCTGGACTCGTAAAAAACCTCATAGACTGACACCTCATGGAAAAGCTCTTGCATGATGCTTTCCGTCTCTGTTAGCAGTTTCGCAAAATTCCGAATGTGCTCGTCACAATTTCAAAGGAACTGCGTTTTGATAGTTGTATTTTTGACAAGCCTTGTAAATTAGTATTTTATCGGCGGCTAGGATTCAGAACTTTAATGAAGAATAATATCATCACGATTTCTCTAAAACATTGAAATTTTTAATTTAATTCGACTTCAAGCACAAAATTTCAACGAAAATGTCTTTTTCCCAACTTCATAATTGGAGAAATTTCGTCGTTTTTCATCTGACACTAGCGACTTCTTTCTCAAAATGTTGACTTCAGTTCAGACAAAAAAAAATTAAATCACTTCTAATTTAGAAGAATTTTGAGAGGTTCTTTTCAAGTACAAAATTTTGACATCGATCTGAATCTCGACTTATTGTTGTCTGATTTTGTTTTTCTTTCAAAGATTCATTCAGGCATACAGTTCTTTTCCGACAGTAATAACAGAATTTCGACTTTGAACACAAAATGTCAACTTCAAATAGGAAACTCCGACTTTGAACTTCAAAACATTTGAAAATTTCTCAAAATTTTGTTCTAAACATGAAATTTCTCTTCAATTTCGAAATTTCGACATAAATGACAAAATTTCGATTCCACAATTGACAAAATCGACTTAAAAATTGATGAAATTTTGACTTTGAACGTAAAATTTTCTCTTTAAATTTTAAGATTTTGATTTCTAGTTGAAATGGTTCTCGACTGTGGATAAAATTTCCTCCTTGATGTCAAAATTTTGTTTTTCAACTAACAATATTTCGACTTTGAACACAAAATTTTGACTTCAATCTCAAAACTTCGATTTTTTTTTTTTTTTTTTTGGCTTCAGGCCTGGTTTGTCCTATTAGCCATTACACTAATTAAAACTTGAAGAAAATATTGACTATCGACTATAGACAAAATGAAGAAATTTTGACTATAAACACAAAAATACAACTTCGAACATTGAGAATTTTAAATTGATTTTTGAAATTTAGACTTGGTTCTCAAAACTTCAGCTTGAAACTCGAAATTTCAATACCACAAAAAAAGACTTGATTCTCAAAATTTCGACTTGAAAATGAAATGAACGCAAGAAACTTTCGACTTCAAACTTGAGTGAATCTCGAACTTCACTCAAGGTTTTGACTTTGATCTCGAATTTTCGATGTTTGACATTCAGCTTGAAAAAAATACAATTTCAAGCACAAAATGTCGACTAAAATTTTAAAGTTCCGACTTTGAAGTCAAAACCATTTGGACTTTAAACACGAAAGTCGACTTTATTATCGAAGATCCGACTTTGAACTTGAAAAAATGTCGATTTTTTCATCGAAAATTCGACTTCATTTCCGAGATTTTGACTTCAAGCACAAAATTTCAACGACAATGTCTCCCGACTCCACAATTGGAGAAACGTCGCTTTGATTATGAAACTCGCGACTTTAAAATTTTGACTTCAAACCCAAAATTTTCAAATCACTTTTCAACTCGAGCGAACTCGAGGTTCTTCTCAAGTATGACTATCTCAAGTCCGGCCTTATTGAACACAACATTTCGACTTCAAACCTGGAGAGATTTCGATTTGATTTCCTAAATTTCGACTTTGATCTCAAAATTTTGAATTAAAACTAGAAAACTCGACTTCAAAATTGGAGAAATGTTGTCTAAAACCTCGAATTGTTGGCTTTTGAACTTGAAAAATTCGATTTATCTCAAAACTTTGACTTTGAACTTGAAAAAATTTCACAATTTTTTCGAAATTGAAATTTAGAGCTCACAGTGAAAAATATTTCAACTTCAAACATTTTGACGACTCATGGGAATTTCGACTTCGATATCAGAATTTTGACTTCAAACTGGAAAACATTCCGACTTCGACTCAAAATCTCGACATTCAAATTGAAAAAGTTCGACTTTGAACAAAATGTTGACTTCAATTTGGAAGTCTCAATTTTGAAATTCTAAATATGTCGACTTTGGAACATGGAATTTTGACTCTGAATTTCACATTATTTCGATTTCAAACTTGAAGAAACTTCGACTTGATTCGCAAAACTTCAATTTTGCATTCGAAAAAATTCTTCGACTTCCTCCTCAAAATTTCGACTGCAAACAGAGAACTTCCACTTCAGTTATTAAATGTTGATTTTAAACTGGAGAATAGGTAATTACAATTTCAAACACAAAATTTCGACTTTAATTTAAAAGTTTTACTTCAAATTCGAAATTGCGACTTTAAAACGTTGAATTTTCTCTTGAATTTTAAAATTTTGATTTCCAAAATGAAAATATTCTGACTCTGATGATGAATTGCCACTTCAATTCAAAAATTTCACTCTAAACTCACAATCATGTATCGATTTGAACACTAAATCTTGACTTCACTCTCAATACTTCAAGTTTTAATGTGAAATTTTGACTATAAACACAAAAATGCGACTTCAAACAGTGGAAATTTTGATCTGATTTCCTATTATTCGACTTCAAACTTGACAAAATGTCGACTTGGCTCTCAAAATTTCGACTTGAAACATGGAACAATTTTGATTTTTTCTCGTAATCCTCAAAATTTCGACCGTTAACACAAATTTTTGAGTTCGAACTCAGAACCATTTCGACTTTGGACACAAAATTCGACTTTAGATTTTCTTGAACATTCGACTTTGAACTTGGAAAAATTTCGACCTTTTCATCGAAAATCCGACTTAATTTTCAAAGTTTCAACTCCAACCACCAAATTTTAATGTCAAATGTTCCTTTCCCGACTTCACAATCGGAAAAAAGTTGTCTTTTTTCATCTGAAACTTTGAAGATCGACAGTGAACATTTGAACATAACATTTCATCGACTTTGAACACGACATTTTGACTTCAATCTTAAAACTTTGACTTGAAACGTGAAATTTTGACTATAAACATAGTCATAGACATATAAACAAGAAACTTTCGACTTCAAAGCTGAGTAAATCCCGAACTTCAGAAGAGGCTGGTCAGGTTAATTTCTGGGTTGCCGCACCGTGAGTCTAGCCGCGAATATTTCAAAAGCAGAAAAATATTGACTGTGTGTTCACTTTATCTGTATAGAATTCTCACCTATATCTATAACAAAAAGTCTGAATTTTCTGTCGCGGACAGTGGTTATTTAAAAGAAAACAAAGAAAATAGCCAGACGGTTGTCCAGACTTGAGCCCTATTGATTTCAAGGTTGGATAGACCATCAAAAATGCAGCTCACTTGGACTACAAAAACATGCCTCGCGAATGCTGAACAACGAAGATACAGCATTTCAAAGCTTGACTAGAATTCCAATAGAAAACGTCAAATACGTGATATTTTTCAATAAAATTCACTCGTGATCTACGTTAATGGTCAACAACTTCTTTCAGGTCGTACATTTTTCGTTATTCTCAGAGGTTTTAGGTTCTGAATTAAAACTTCCTGTAGTGTAAGACCTAGTGCTTGTAGCAAGGGAATTAACATGGTTGCTTATGGGAATGAAAGTTTGGTAAAATCTGGTAAAACATAACGAGAATTCAATTCAGGTACTTCACAGATTGAGAAACGTGAATCTGAAACTTAACCCAAGCAAATGTATATTTTTGCAGAAAGAAATTTTGTAGGTACATACTTGGAACACGTTATATCGGAAAAATGCATCAGCCCTGACCCTGAAGAAATCGCTGCTATGAAAAATTACCCAGTGCTTAAAGGCGAATTTGAAACGAAACGTTTTGTCGCATTTGTAAATTATTATCGTAAGTTCATCGGCCGTTTCGCGCACACTGCACACTGAGTATAAATGGACCGAAGAATGTCAAAAGCAATTGGGAAGCTAAAATCGGCTCTAATTCAATTTAATTGCTACACCAATTACCACTGCTCTGAAAAGTAACTCTTGGGTTTTGTAATTTTTTCTTGATTCACTCTCTCTCATGGTAATTAGAGAAAAAAATTATTCCAGTTGGATACAGGACTGTAGCAATCAACCAGCTATTGGAGACAGACAATATGGACACCGGACAGTCCAGGAAGAACAAGAAAAAAGGGGAAGCCAGAGAAGAAGCGCCGGATCCTGTACCGCAGCCGTTTAAAATCAGACCAGTCAAGGTAATTGCTTGAAACTTTTTCTTCTACTCTTTTCTTCGGAAGAAGATTGAAATGTAACCCAGAACAAGTGATAGAATTTTTATTTTGTTCCAGGGTTCCGAAGATATGAAAGTCCTTAACCGGCTCACGATAGCATTCTCTAGCCAAGAAGTCTTGCATAAAATCGTAGGTTCTTTTTTCTTTAAATTGTTGCCACTAATACCACCTCCCTGATTTTTGCCGATTGTAGCGTAATATAAATAAGCGAAACGTGTCCACAGACAAAATCACCAAATTACAAGAAATTCCAGTTGATCGCAGCCCAGCCAACGACGACGGCTGCTTTAATGGTAAGTACACCGACTCCAGCTCACTTATCTTGTGCCTAGTTTATTCCTAAAGCCATATAAACTTAGGAGGATACAAGAATATGGAGGCAAGGTGCGCGAATGACCTTGTAGCCACTCAGCTGTCATTTCTGCTCATGAACTACGCCCATTTACTTGATCTAGTTGCATGGTTTTTTGACCATTTTTCTTGCTACTTCAATTGTTTCTTATACACGCCCTCAAAGGCTGATCCGGTCGCCCTTTCTAGGTCTTTCTAGTTTCAGTACCGCCTACAAGCTGGCTTAGCTTCCTTCTATATTCTTTAATCCTCCTAGATATGAACCCTGCAAGCTCAAAGAACCGTAAACTTCTCAGTTCGAACTCTCGCAATGTCCATCGAGTATGCACGGTTAGAAATACGTGGGCTGCCGGGGCGATCTTCAGCGGTGCAAGTTACTGTGAAGTTTTTTTTTTCAGTTCACATCCGGATCCTTTGAAGCGGACATTTTGACCTTCGATTCGGAAAATCGCAGCGAACTGAAGAAGAACCGCAAGCTGTACAACCAGCTGATCGAACGGGGCTACCACTTCGAAATCTGCTATTCGGAAGCCATCGAGGACGCTTCCAGGAGAAAACACATCATCCACCTGTCGCACGTCTACCATTCCCTGTTCAAATCGAAAAACATCATCGTTTCCAGCGGGGCCACCAGACCCATCCTCATCCGGGGCCCGTACGACGTCATCAATTTGGGCTTCATATTCGGACTGACCGAGCAGCAGTGCAAGAGCGCCATCACGCATTGCGCCAGGAAGACTTACATAAACTCCGGTAATTTTCGCATAAAAAAAGTCGGCTTGTTTGGACAAACTGGACTGAAAAAGGGCTTGAGAAGTCAGAGAGGAAGGGTCTTAGCAGAGAAGCAAGAGCCTTTCATACTGGACTTTTTTGCTGACATGAATGGGGTCTTATACCACTTTTTTTTAATTTGTTCAAAACAAAGTACAAACTGAGGTCGCTACAGGCATAAAAATATTCCGTCTCAAAAGTCCAGATTTTTTCAGTTTTTTTTTTGAAAATTTGAGCGGGAACTGGTGGAGTGAGAACTGAAAGACTGATCTAGGTAGGTCATCGTGCCATATGCATTGACCGTTGTTGTCAGGTTGTGTCTGATAGGCAGTCTACAGTCCATGAATAGTTACTAGCTATGATTAAAAATCACAGGAAAACAAAACGACACAATGCAGCATTTCTTGTATATTGTGGAATTTGTATATGAACAAACAGGAAACAAATAAATCGTCTGTTAATAGTGGCAATTCACTATAAATCTGTCAATTATGAATCAGAGAACCGGGAAACGTTGCCAGAGAGTTACCATGTCAAATTTTGTTCATGTCGTGTGGTTATGTTCACATGAAGTCTCCGCCAGACTCTTTCTCTCTTTTCCCCGGTTCTCATGTAAAAATGTCGCTCAAGTGATGTATTTTTAAGGGCTGCCCCAACATCTCCATTTCTACTTCTTAAAAAAAAAAAAATATATATGCGCTGCAACACCTATGAGAAATCAGGTGGCTCGATGAGACTTATCGTCAATAGTTGCGAGACAAAGTGTGCCACTGGTGCTCTTCTTGCAACTGGGGAAAAGTGAATCTTCTTGCCCGCGTCAGATTGACACAAGCAGGAACCTGATACAGGTCTGCAAACAATCGGCATTTCTCCGACGGAAATTATGGATCACGTTCGCACCATGATCTCTGGGACCTCTAGGATTCATCCTGCTCAAACCCGATTATTTGTGCAACCACATCGTTTCGAACACAAAACAGCATCTGGACCATGATGAGCTAAATTTCGATTTCCTTTCTTGGCCCCAAAGATTTTTTTCAATATTTTTTCCAACCGACCTGCGCTAATAAAATCGTATTTTGTAGTGAAACGATACGGAAAAATTTCTCATTGATTTCTTTATTCGAATTTCAGTTGGACGGAGCCACGGAAAAGCAGTAATGTTCGTGGAAAAGAGCAACGGAAGCAAAGACACGTCTGTGATATTATTAGAGAGCGATTCCGATTCTGATGTTGTGGAAGTGGACGAGCCTTCGGCTAAAAAGCACAGAAACATGTGAAACAGAATGGAATTATTTATATCTGTTGTAATGCGAGGTAGGTACCTATCTCCATGATGTATCTTTAATATATCGATTTTTCAATTATTCATTGTTTCATTTACGAGTGCCTACTCTCGGACGTTGGATAGGTATGGACACGTTAAGCGAATTTATTGATTTATAAACGGGACAACGTGGACTCGGTGAAATATTTAATAAGGCGAATTAATTACTGGAAGAAATGAGCAGGCAGAGGCGGTTGGGTTTGAGTTTCGAGACTAATAATTTTCAGTTATTATCGAATATAAAGCTGGACAAAGCGTGCCTGTTCCGGTCTCTGTTTCAAAAGCTATAGGTAAGGTGAAACTTCTCTTGAATTAATTGCTGCGACTTCAGTTGTATTGCTTCTGTGAAGTAATGTCTTCAGGTGATCATTATGCAGTGACAGATATTGGCTGGGATGTGATTTTTTGCGTAGAAGATTATTATTTTCAATCAAGTTCACAGTGATAAATTGACAATATGCCAAGGAGATCGGAAAAAATCACATTCAAGGGCTCTCTTACTTGACCTGAAATTTGCAAAAGGAAAATCACCAATTATTTCGCAACCGTTGAATAGAAAAAATCGGGGAAGGTGGCTATGTGTATATTAAAATCAGGAGATTGGAACTGGTACTTCAGTTTCTTCTAACGCGTTGTTCCTTCTTTATTCTTTTTGCAAAAATTTATGGATAATCCTCAAATTTTATTTTAGAATATCGTTCTGATACACACCGTTCTGAGGGGTTTGCCAATTTTTTGTTTGGATTTGCGTGTGGCCGTTATCCATAACCGTACTCTGTACCCAAAGAATTCATTACTGGTTGAGGACGGAGTTAAATTGGCGAGTCAATTGGTAAAATAAGGCGTTGCGGAATCAATCCGTCTGAGTTCATTCCTTGACAGAAATCTATCATTCAGGTCTCTTTGGAAATATACCGTATGTTCATTAAAAACTTCAATAAAGGGAGGCTGTGACGCAGGCCATTCGATCCGAAAACGGCCAGGTTGTCATCCGTCCACGGCCTCCCATTATTGAATTTTTTAATGAACATACTGTACAAGGATGTACTTTGGTTTGAGCCTATGGAAATTTTCAAAATCCAATAACATTCAAGTTTTGAAAAAATAATTTTCAGATTTCGAAAATGTCTATAGGCTCAAACCAAAGTACATCCTTGTAGCTTTCCCAAAAGACCTGAATGGTAAATTTCTGTCAAGGAATAAACTCAGACGGATTGATTCCGCAACGCCCCATTTTGCCAATTTAAAGGAGACCACAGCACAAAATACAAGTTGGTCTCAGATGAAAGAGTTGAAACAAGTGAGTATGCCTTCACGTGCGTGAGTCTCAGTAGCGCATTTTCTTAAAGAGGCATATTGTGAACGTAAAGAAATTTGGTTGAAGGAGAAACACCATTCTTTGTCCACTTTCTTCAGTCGAAACTCATTGTGATATTTTGTTATCAGAATGGGGCACTTGCCAATGAAATAGATTTGAGTGAAATTTCTCTCACTCATCAATATTTCTTTGTTTGGGGGCGGGAGCTGGGAGCGGCGACTAATCAACAGTAGCCTATTCTTTCCCATTTTTAGTCAGCAATCTATATAGCGGAAGAATTATATCGCTATGTCTTCAGGGTTATGTTTTACATTTATCTCTTACTTTGAGGGCGGCGTGTGGGAGTGGCAGAGTTTGGCAAAGAAATTCTTCCACAGTTTGAGTTGGGAGTTTCTGAATGTTTGAGGTAACATTAACATCCAAATCAGTGAAAATTGTTGAAAATTGCACTTTTTTCTTTTGGGGGCGGAAGCTGGAGGCGGCGCCATATCAAAAGTAGCTTATCCTTTCCCATTTTTAGTTAGCTATCCATATAGCGAAAGAATTAGATCGTTATGTCTTCGGGTTTATGTTTTTCAATCATCTCTCACTTTGAGGGCAGCATGTGGGGGCGGCAGCATTCGGCAAAGTAACTGTTGCACAGTTTGAGTTGGGAGTTTCTAAATGTAAGGGAAATATGACAATCAGTGGAAATTGTTGAAAGTTGCACTTTTTTCTTTTGGGGGCGGAAGCTGGAGGCGACGCCATATCAAAAGTAGCTTATCCTTTCCCATTTTTAGTTAGCTATCCATATAGCGAAAGAATCAGATCGCTTTGTCTTCAGGTTCATGTTTTACATTTTTCTCTTACTTTGGGGGCGGCGTGTGGGAGCGGCAGAGTTTGGCAAAGAAATTCTTCCACAGTTTGAGTTGGGAGTTTCTGAATGTTTGAGGTAACATTAACATCCAAATCAGTGAAAATTGTTGAAAATTGCACTTTTTTTTTTGGGGGGCGGAAGCTGGAGGCGGCGCCATATCAAAAGTAGCTTATCCTTTCCCTTGTCCTTTCCCATTTTTAGTTAGCTATCCATATAGCGAAAGAATTAGATCGTTATGTCTTCGGGTTTATGTTTTTCAATCATTTCTCACTTTGAGGGCAGCGTGTGGGGGCGGCAGCATTCGGCAAAGTAACTGTTGCACAGTTTGAGTTGGGAGTTTCTAAATGTAAGGGAAATATGACAATCAGTAGAAATTGTTGAAAGTTGCACTTTTTTTTCTTTGGGGGCGGAAGCTGGAGGCGGCGCCATATCAAAAGTAGCTTATCCTTTCCCATTTTTAGTTTAGAAAGAATTAGATCGCTTTGTCTTCAGGTTC
Source organism: Anaspis maculata (assembly GCA_949128115.1). NCBI lineage: Eukaryota > Metazoa > Arthropoda > Insecta > Coleoptera > Scraptiidae > Anaspis > Anaspis maculata. Next base: position 84,707,887 of record OX421964.1, on the reverse strand, counting down.
ATGTTTTACATTTATCTCTTACTTTGTGGGCGGCGTGTGGGAGCGGCAGAGTTTGGGAAAGAAATTCTTGCACAGTTTGAGTCAAGAGTTTATAAATGTTTGAGGTAACACTGACATCTAAATCAGTGAAAATTATTGAAAGTCGCACTTTTTTCTTTTGGGGGCGGAAGCTGGAGGCGGCGCCATATCAAAAGTAGCCTATCCTTTTTCACTTTTAGTCAGCTATCCATATAGCGAAAGACTTGGATCGCTATGTCTTCGGGTTCATGTTTTTCATTTATCTCTTACTTTGGGGGCGGCGTGTGGGAGCGGCGGCGTTCGGCTGAGCAAATGTTGCACAATTTGGGTTGGCAGTCCCTAAATATTTGAGGAAACATCTCAATCAGTAACAATTGTGAAAGTTGCACTTTTTGTCGTTTGGGGGCGGAATCTGAGGGCGGCGACTGACCAAAAGTAGCCTATATCCTCTCCCATTTTTAGTCAGCTATTCATATACCGAAAGAATTAGATCGCTATTTCTTCGGGTTCATGTTTTTCATTCTAAAGTGATTGGGGGGCGGTTTTTAGCAGTTTTTTCATGTCGGCGGCGCATATTGAAAACGGAATGTTTCTGGGCTTGCGTTTATAAGTGGAATCTATGTATTATTCATAAAATGTGAACACCAGAGCATTAGGTCGTCTGGTAGAAATTGCAATATTATGTTATTTCAAGTTTATCGAGGGCGGTTTTCTCCATGTTGGCGGCGCAACACAGACATCCAATATAGCCTAGCCTAGCTTTGAAAGTGGGAGCTATGTAACAGCGAAAAAATTGGAAAGCTAGGGCGTCTAGTTTGCGAGGAGTTCGAAGAACGGACGGACGGACAAAGCGGTTGCAATAGCGATTTTAATCAAGATGGAAAATGCGCTTGAAACTAGAACGATTGCATAGGGTCTTGTAATATTACTTAGCTCGTGGCGGGCGCTGCGGTTATAATTAAGAACGACAATGACGTCAGAGGGGCAAATTTTCACGGGCTACTTACCTATAGCTACTCACGGGCATACCTGTACCTACCTGATTCCGTTGCCGATGAGACGACGACGGTTTCAAGCCTGCCATATTTATTATCTACTGATGGTTTGAAGACAATGACGTTTGTCAAAACGACAATAGCAATATCAAGACCATTGGGAACGTGATAGGTGAAAATCGGAGGTGAAAATCTAGGTGAAAACATCTTCCCAAGTGACGTCACGATAATATTTTCAAAACGTTTTATCGGCTGATCGGACTCATCCAGAAAACTTAGATTTGTTCCGTATACCTACTCTTAAGGGTCTCCAGTACAAAGAATTTATTTCCAATTTGCCCCTGTTGAGAAAAATATATGCAACACTGTATACACAAGTTGTTTACCTGCTATCGACTCTTTTCTTGGTTTAACAATGCATGGGCCATAAAGCCACGAAATGTCTATACATTACCAACTATACTCTATACACTCATAGAAAGGACCACCAGATTCCTCCGCTTGAAAAGTAGACCCGAGCGTTACCCGCGAAATTTGATATTCCAGTTAGAAAGAGGTGCTTATTTCCGCTAGTCACAGCTAAATATGCTATGGTGATTTTAAATAACACCAGTTTAATACCAATTTTAATTAATAAGAAAATATTTTTTTTGAATGAGGCTCATTTTATTCAACTCAACACTCACAACAGCCGAGCCGACTAAAAATAACAAACATCATAGAGAAATGGAGGTTAGAAATCGTACATAGGTGTTAAACTCGCTGAATGTAATGCCATTGGCTTGGCGTAGGAATAATTTGCCCGGGTAAGACTACCAACCGAACAAAACTAATATTAGTTCCAGACGCGCCCATGTTGTTACAGTCTTTGGTGCTTTTATTTGCTATAGGTTACATCACTGAAATTCAAAAAAGTCCGTTCTATCGGTGTACAGACTATACCTCACTTTAGGTACTCACCCAACTATCCATTCGCCATTGTACGCGAAGGTGGCCAGAAAAGTGTCTAACTGTCTACCCACCTACCTAAAAATTGAATGTTTTGAATTTGAATCTGTACATTGGAATGTTTCCGAGATGTGATATTTCTGGTGGCAAACACTATAGAACAAAATAGCTTTTTCGTAGAAAGAACATTTTCCAAATAAGCTTTGAAACACTGGAATTTGGGGATTTGAATTTTCAGTCAGGTAAACCTCCTCTGCGATGCGACTTCACAAGCAAAAATTTTTAATAATGTCCCGGGATACTCCCCGGGAAAGTTTTGAGTTTGCATAATCGATTTTTGTTTCTGTGGAGGCTTTTGTTTTCTTCCTAAATTCTGGAAGTGGTGATGGAAAAAGTTGAAAGGGATACGTTGGGTCAAAATAATAACTCTTTGTGGTTCAAAGAAAAATCGTCCAGGTTGGGTTGACTGCAAGCAACTTTGAGCGGGTAAATGTATGTAAAATGGAAAGCACCATCAATGAAAAATGTAGTCAAAAATAGAATATATTAAATCTCTGAAACATAAAAATGCTATTCAATATGAGATTTTGAATGGAGAAAGCGCGATATAAATTTTGAAAGGTCCTATTTGACAGCATCTCCTGATGTGGTTAGTTTTTGCCGAGGATATAATATGAAAAGCAGAACACTTTTCGTGAACCATTTTTTCCGTGAATTTCAAATATAGAAACTATAATATTTCACAAATACAATACAACCTTTGATATACGGAATATAACATATAATTTTGTTTGTTGATGCGATGCGACACCTTGTGTAGTCGAATTGCAATCGGTATAGTTTTTTTATTCTGAATACAAATATACCGGGTGTCTGGTGTTTATTCGCGGAAACTTTGGCATTCGATATAGAGCATAAAAAAAAGGTAGACTTTTCTTCAACCACCCCGTTCAAAAACGAACAATAACGGAGATATAGCCCTTCAAAGTTCAAATTAAAAAAATCGTTTTTTTTTCGTATAACTTTTACACTGTTCAACCGATTTTGTTCACAATTGGGCTAAAGTTTACTAAAATAAGTCTCTGTTGAACAATAATAATGCATTCTCTCAAACATTCTCAAAGATATTGGAAGGTATCTTCCCTCTTTTTCCCCTATTTTTTACTCCCCCCATTATTTTCAGGGTTCGCTCCCAGTGCCGTCTTCAGGCATGGGCCTGAAGGGCCTGTGCCCAGGGCCCCGGGGTTTTTTGGGGCCCACTAATCTCCATAAATTTAGAAAACCAAAGACGATTTTTGTAAAATAGAATTGTTCTCATATCCTATTTATTTATTTAGTTATGTCAATTCTTGAGCTGATCGTGCCCCCTCCCCCCATAGTGGATTTTTGAAAACGCGTGATAAAAGAAATCAAAAACTTCTAGGAACTTAGCGCAAAGCCAAAGGCAATTGGAAATTCAACCTAATAAATAACCAATATCCGCTGTTCTGATGGTGGATTCTTCAGGAATGTGAAAAATTTACAGGAAGGAGTCCCATCACCATCAATATTTGGTTTTTGTGCTCATGATGATTTCCTCAAAGCAAGAACAAAATTGAATCTATCTATTTCTCTTCCGACTTATGTATGCGGGAATGCAGGGCCCTTCGCATAGGCCGAGTTTTGGAGCCCTTTTTGGCTAAAAGGCTTAGTACAATTGCGGCCCAGCGATCCTGACCAGTCCATATTTTTTTCGCATACTTTTATAAGATACCTACCTTGTGCCCGGGGTTCCCGTTCCCATTTTTACAAGATACGGCACTGATCGTTCCTATTTTTCAATTCTACGTTTAATTTAGTAAATAAAGTTACTATCGCAAAGTTTTGATTAGAGGCTTCGTTTTTTAGATATTTGGGTTTGAAACCTCGGGAAACATCTCGAAATCTCCACTTTCAATGAGCCCAAAAAAATTTCCAACTGAAAACTTCCCGTTTCTCAGAAAAAGTGGTGGTTTATCAACTTATAAATTCTAGAAAACCTATTAGTGCAAGCGGTACACCAGGATTATTATAAAAAAGTGGCATTTGATGATACAAGCAAGCCACTTTGCATGATTGTTGTCTAAGCCCATTAGAACAATTTGACCCGCAGTTCCTAAAAATTCATCCCTTAGGACCCGAGATTTGTGGAGGGGGAGGGAATACTATGAAAAAATACCAAACTTTTTCATCCAAACCTGCTGAGGCGTGTTTGGTGTCGAAACTATATAACTTAGACCTCTTCGATACAATGACAATGTCAAAACTCTCGTGCGGTCACCGGAAGTCGAGTTAAGTCGGCATCTTTGGAAATTAGAGCTGAAGGTCAAAATTACAAGATAAGCGTCAATTACCCATATGTTGGGTATCGATTCTTAGGTTTTCGGGGTCGCTGAAAACGTATGAAATGAAACAAAAACGATTGGGTACACCATTCGCCCATATGATCTACCTATGGGCCCAGAAGTCAGGCAAGCGAGGAAAATCCTACAAATTTTCGAAAATAGAAGTGAAATAATAAAGTGAAATAGCTTCAATCTGTACTTGGTGATGATGCTGTACCAGCTGTTCTATGTGAAATTCATGATGTTCACCTGTGAGCTGTCAAAAATCCGAAATGGCGCCCATTTCAAACACTCAGGAGAATAATTTATCGTGATTTTCTTCAGGGAGCTCCTACGTGTCACTAGCTGAGCAGATGTTGTTCATCAGTGAACAACGACTAAGAAAGTTCCTTACACTGTTGGTGGTATCTTGCATCGTCTAAACAATATCCGCCGCGAAACTGTTTCGGAACCGTTTTTGGACAATAGATTGAATACTTGATTAGGAGGAAAAACTTTGCATGTATAATTGAGATAACCGACCTAAAGAGAATTGTTTTGTTTTATGTAGTCATGTTTTATGGTTTAGATTGCGTGATCTGTCATTCCTGGTATATGGAGGGTCACAAATCCAAGATTTCCGCCGCAGTAGGGTTATTCAGAAAATGTCATGCTAACTTTGTCCAAAAGCGGTGGCGGGGGGAGGGGGGGGGGGGCGGAAAAACTCAAACATAGAAGATCTACAAGCGATAGATTTGATGCACTTGATCCAAAGCGCAAAATATCTAGAATACAAAAGATCCAAAACGCAAAATATCTAAATTAAGTACAAAAGATCCAAAGTACAAAAATCGACAGTACATAAAAGCTAAAATTTGAACGATCTATAGCACAAGCCGTACAATGTAGAAAACGTCGAAAATATAAATGGTTTTGAGTTTCCTCCCTTTTCTTCAAATCCACCAGATGAGCAAATTGCTCTGTTTGACTTACCAGTTGAGGAGTTGGCTTTTGACTCAAGTTGCCTCCTTTCCAAACCTACCAGAAGGAGTTGGTTTTTTGACTCAGACTCCTTCTTCCCAGACCCACCAGATGGAAATTACTTGATGATTCAGCTTTCCTTCATCTTTTGAGGCCCTCTAAATAATGTCTAGACTTTAGAGTCGTCGACTAAGTCTTGCTTAGTAAGTTTGAACAAAAAGACTAAACTCGAGTCAAAAAGCAGTAAGCAGCTCCTTATCTGGTGGACTTAACACCAACGGAGGAAACTGAAGTCAAAAGCATTCCCTGATCCAGTGGATCATTCACTATAAATAAATGAAATGGAATGAAATGAAATGAAATAAAATGAAGGAGGAAACTTGTGACCCTTTTGTATGTTTGGTGGTTTGTATTTATATTGTGGACTTTTTGTATATTAGACATACTAGATTTACATCTCAGGTACTGTAACCTTTTGCATTTTAGATATTCCATCAGACTTTTTGTAATTAAATCTTTTTTCCGCCACTCTATTTCCTCCTGTTCTCTGCAACAGTGCAACATTATTGAATAAAACGGTAGCAGAGCGAAAGATTTTTTCATTCGTTTTTATCATGTAGGTGTCATTTTTCAATTGAAATTTCACGTACATCTACTTTAGATAGGTAGTTGGTTATATCTCTCAAATTATTAAAGGAATGAAAATGTGAGGAACTCTTCAGAAATATATAAGTAATGTACAGGTGCGGTAGATATTTATTATTTATCCAAATCCAACAATAAAGTTGGTTGAAATTTTCAAACTTACAGAGGCAGTTGTAAGACTTACATAGACCAGAAATGACAAATCAGGCAAAATACATCATAAGACATGATTGCACGGAACAGACAAAATAAATTTAAGTCGGTTAATTCAATTTTACATGCAAAGGTTTTCCTCCTATTCAAGTATTCAATCTATTGTGTAAAAACGGTTCCGAAACAGTTTCGCGTCGGATATCTTTAGAACGATGCAAGATACCACCAATAGTGTAAGGAACTTTTTTAATCGTTGTTCACTGATGAACAACATGCGCTTAGCTAGTGACACGTAGGAGCTCCTTCAAGAAAATCACAATAAATTATTCCCCTGAGTGTTTGAAATGGGCGCCATTTTGGATTTTTGACAGCTCACAGGTGAACATCATGAATTTCACATAAAACAGCTGGTACAGCATAATCACCAAGTACAGATTGAAGCTATTTCACATTATTATTTCACTTCTATTCTCGAAAATTTGTAGGATTTTTCTCGCTTGCCTGACTTCTGGGCCCATAGGTAGACCATATGGACGAACGGTGTACCCAATCGTTTTTGTTCCATTTCATACGTTTTCAGCGACCCCGAAAACCTAAGAATCGATACCCAACATATGGGTAATTGACGCTTACTTTGTAATTTTGACCTTCAGCTCTAATTTTCAAAGATGACGACTTAACTCGACTTCCGGTGACCGCACAAGAGTTTTGACGTTGTCATTGTATCGAGGAGGTTTGAGTTATATAGTTTTGACACCAAACACGCCTCAGCAGGTTTGGATGAGAAAGTTCGGTATTTTTTCATAGTATTCCCTCCCCCTCCCCAAATCTCGGGTCCTAAGGGATCAATTTTTAGGAACTGCGGGTCAAATTTTTCCAATGGGTTTAGAAAACAAATATGCAAAGTGGCTTGCTTGTATCATCAAATGCCACTTTTTTTTGCGTACCGCTAGCACTATATTCCAGCTGAGAAATCATGAGTTTTTTTTGTATTTTCATTTTTAGACCTTTGAAAGTGGCGTTTTTGAGATATTTTCCAAAGCTTAATATCCAAATATCTTGAAAACGAAGACTCTAATCAAAATTTTGCACAAGTGACTTTCTTTTCTAAATCAAACGTAGAATTAAAAAATTAGAACGATGTACGATGTACGAAACGAAGTATTTTTTATTTCAACTTTGAAGGGCTATATCTCCGTCACTGTTCGTTTTCGAACAAGAAATCGTCAAAAAATTCACAAAAATCCCTTGATTTGATACTGACCTAAGCTCCTAAACTTTCGTTAATTTGACTAGAAAATTTCTCAAATTTGGTTGAAATCACTTCTCAAGCCGCTTTTACAGAACTTCGTGTGTCGCCGGCAACAGTGTCGCTGGCCAATAGGATTCGATCTGCCTGTACTCCCCTACCTCCCTCCATACATTTCCGCGACACGAGTTTCTGTCGTCGTGTCGTTCAAATTATTTACCTACAGTGGAGTGGGGTACTGTCGCCGGCGACAAACGAAGTTACCCTCAAGCATCCAGGCACCACTTTCCGGCTCGGTGAGTTCGGTTGGTGGGGTACAATAAACATAGTTTTAATGCAGGGGCAACCCAACCCACAATAATAATAATATAAAACTTGAATATAAGTCTAGGACTATCAGAAAAAATTATGCGTCAAATTTCAGAACATTTTTAGCCAAATAAACGTAAGTTTAGGTCAGTCTAATTAGATTTTTGTGATTTTTTTTACAGTGTGGTACGTATTGTATTCAGAATAAAAGAACTACATCGATTCCAATTCGAATATACAGGGTAACGCATTAAGAAAGAAAGTTTTTTGTGGCACCCTATACTATACCTACACTTATACAGGTGTTTCATTCTTGAATATCGTCCTTCAAGGAGGTGATAGAGCATTAAAAAATAAATGGACTTTCTCGAAAAAATAATATCAGAAACGCATTATAACGGAGCTAGAGGCTTTCAAAGTTGAGTTTTGAAATTATTTTTTTTGTTACACATAACTCCAGATTTAATCACTGATGGATTTCGACCAAATTTGGTACACTAAGTAAGTTGATGCATACCTACAAGCTGGTCATATGGATTTTTGTCACATTTGTGAAAGTTGTGATTTTTAATTTTTTGTTATTTAAAAAACATACTTTCCGCTTATTTTGGGGAAAGTGCTTATTTATCGATGCTCTCGATCACCTCCTCAAAGACACCCTGTATCGTCAGTGCCCTGTATCATAGGTTATAAAATATTATAGTTTCCAATTTCGAAATATACAGAAAAAAATTGTTCAGAAAAAGTCTTTTTCCTTTCAAATTATCTCAATGGGGAAACCTCAAGCATGGGAGGGAATTCTCGCGTGATCAACCTGTGTACATTCATATCAGATAAATCACAAGAGGATAAATCGAGGAATAAATAGGAGAAGCAAAACAAATGTCTGTGAAAATCATATACCTAGTGTAAATGATCATACATTAGTAGTATCCTCTGACCCCCGTTGGTTCTACCCAGCGTTCTACCTGCTACGGAGCACGGTCGTATACCCATTATAGGTCGCTACAAATGGTGACCCAACAAACAACGTCCGATCTGTAGAAATGTATTGTTGGTTGCCTATTCTAAAATATTTAGCCCCCAAATTGGATTCGTTTTTTTGCTATAAATCCACTAAATTTCAATTCTATCAAAATATACCGCTGTCGCGCCCTTGAGTATTGTCTGTGTGACTAGAATATCATTATAATTTTTCTTTGAGGAAGTTTGGTGAGCTGTTATTCCTTATTCGGATTTTTTGGATAGTTGTGATTTTTTTCAAAAGTAATTGGAATTTTCTTAATGTCTCTCTGTCGCGCCCTTTATTTACTTGGATATAGTTATTTAGCATCGAGACCTCACTTTCAAAACCTATCCTGGCTTCTCAATTCCTGATTCCATCGGCCTTAAAATTCACTTATTTACCCGGTTTTTACCCACATGTACTGGAGACCGTTAAACTACCTTCCCCATGAGTTAAGGTGCGTTCAGTCAGCTCATTTAAGGTGGGTTCAGTCAGCTTGGTTTTAGTTTTAGTCGTAGTCGTTGTCGTAAATTTGAAAGTAGAAAGCACGCGTCATATGCGCGGCGTTCATACAGAGTTTTAGTTTTAATTTTAGTCGTAAGAATTCCGAACTTTGTCGTAAGATGCCGACTTGCAGGTTGCGTAATTACCGGTATAAGGTATGAGCATGGATGGTGATGGTAATGGGTTGTATGTATCAATAAAAAAATAGCATAAGCATTTGCTTCGATTTCAGAGGAGTTGTACTCCTCATAAATGTAAGCAAATACTTATTTATGCTTATTTTTTTACGAGTTTTTATATTAATACTACCCATTATGAACACGGACGGTATGAAGATGAAGGTTCGCGCAGTATCATTCGAGCTCCTATTGGTCAATTCTTACGACTAAATCTTGCTGTATGAACGCTCTTCTCTGTTACGACAACGACTAAAACCGAGACTAAAACTAAAACAGCGACTAAATAAGCTGACTGAACGCACCTTTAGAAATTGACTATGTATATCTATTAGAATCTAAAGGTGGGTTCAGTCAGCTTGGTTTTAGTTTTAGTCGTAGTCGTTGTCGTAAATTTGAAAGTAGAAAGCACGCGTCATATGCTCGTACAGAGTTTTAGTTTTAATTTTAGTCGTAAGAATTCCGAACTTTGTCGTATGATGCCGACTTGCAGGTTGCGTAATTACCGGTATAAGGTATGAGCATGGATGGTGATGGTAATGGGTTGTATGTATCAATAAAAAAATAGCATAAGCATTTGCCTCGATTTTAGAGGAGTTGTACTCCTCATAAATGTAAGTAAATACTTATTTATGCTTATTTTTAAAAATAAAATAGCACAATTGTGGTTCAAAGATTTCATAGTAAGGAGTCAGACTCGGAGTCCGAAGTGAGTCCGTAAAGTTGGGTGTCTATATAGTATACAGGCGTTCGATCCTTGGAAAACTGTATGGTGCTCAAGCCCACAACTTCCAAGTTGGCTTGTAGTTTGCTTGACTTGCCTGAAAAAACGATAACTTGAGATGGTTTCACATAATAAACTGGATAGATGATGAACCGAGCATTATGTCATTGATGTTCGATGCCACCCATAGCTCCCACACAAAAATTTTTGTAAAATTTTCACCTACCTCGTGTGAAACTCTAAGGAAAGAGCTAACGTTGCTTACATTTCAACACTCAGGTCCTTCTTGGGTTTTGCAAAAATCATGGGTAACATTTTGAGGTGGTGTAGACATCACATTGGTCTTTTTCAATGGAATACGTAAAAAGGATGCTTTCGGCCCGTTTTCTTTTTTCGGAATTATCTGCGTAAGATCCTAGAGTATACAAAAATAGTGCCCTTTCGTCCTGACATCGCTCTTCTGGTGAGAAAACGCAAGAAAGGCACTCGCTTGCTATGCTGCACAATGCTAAATTCCATTTGTTGGTCCACCAAACACACTGGTTGCCTATATTTGACAGTTAGCTGCCCGCGCCTAATTACGCAACCTGCAAGTCGGCATCATACGACAAAGTTCGGAATTCTTACGACTAAAATTAAAACTAAAACTCTGTATGAACGCCGCGCATATGAAGCGTGCTTTCTACTTTCAAATTTACGACTACGACTACGACTAAAACTAAAACCAAGCTGACTGAACCCACCTTTAGTCAAATAAAATAGTAAATAGAGACTCGATTTTTGTGTTGTGGTCTCCTTTAACTCCGTCCTTAAGTAAGTGAGTGAGGTCTGGGTCAGTTGAGGTTGATTACAGGATTGGACGAGATTTTTTTTATTTCAGTTTTTCTCATAGGTGAGCGAGTCTGGTTCTGTCTCCGCCAGTCCCCACAAACATTGCAAAACCATGCGCCTAAATTTCGCGCATTCCATCCGATCCCCCTCCCGCCCGCGGGCACAAAAAACGCCGGTGCACCGTCAATTTCCGACGCCGCCGACGCCTCCCCCGGTGATGCCGCCGCGACGCCTGGTCCGACGAGCGCGCGCGCGCACGCTCCTCCCGGATCGATCCCGACCCCCGCTTCGTGCCGTAAGCCGTCGGCCCGGTTCGAACTTCCCGCGCTCCGAGCCCGCGACCGGCCGCAGTGCCGCAGGTGGCAGCACCGTCGATCACAAGCGTAATGATAAAATGGAGTGCTCATTTGCGAGTGCAGTTTATACACAAGCCCAAACCGACTGAAATCCGGCATCCAAACGCGAACAGTTCCGGTCCAATTCGCCGACAAGCCCTAGTGATGTGTGCCCAGTTGTGATTGCCAGCGGCCTCGCCAGGATTTGTTCCCGAAAATCCCCAAGATCGGAGCTCCGACCCAGCAGCTCACGGCTCGGCCAGCGGAGGATCCAAGAGCGCGGCGAGCGGAACAGACCGACGGTGTCCATGGTGAGTTGCTGCCTGGCTTTTGTTTTTGTTGTTTTGACGTGTCGCGGCCGCCGCGATTTTTGGATTTTCTCCGCCTGGAAAAGTCCGGGCGAGTTTGAGTGAGCCGAGTTTCCCCTGCGTCTCGCCCCTCTCCCCACCGCGCGTAGGCTCTCTGGCCATCTCGTCGGCGGAATTCCCCCCCTGGCGGGGGGCATCCATCGCGCGGCGCGGGATCATCCCGCCCGCCATTGCATTTTCGGGATCTCGCGGCCGCGGCCTGCTCGATAGCGCAACGAAGGAAGCCGCCGTGTTTTGGTTTTGGACGTTTCGACGAAATGGACGGAAAGAAAATGGAAGCATCTCGCAATGGTCGGGTTCATTGTTCTCATTGACGCCGGTCGATTGATGTTGTCTATGGTTTGTGTGTGTGTATGTGTGAGTAGTGTAGTGTGTATGTGTGTGTAATGGGTGATGGTGTGGTGATGATGACGGATCTCAGTCGGCTGTGTGTGTGTATGTGTATGTCATGCATGTATGTATGCGAAACAATCGCGAGCTCTGTGGCAGCCTCGAAGAAGGGCGTCCCGACGCTAATCAATCCCGTAATTGCACGTCCTCCCCGGGCGGCGGCGACGGCTTCGGCTTTGTTTACCTTGCCCGAGCTTGAGGAGTGCCAGATTTTAGAACACTGACATGAATTTCGTATCGTTATTTATTGCGACTAGTAGGCTGAACAACGTCAATAAGAGCTTTTGTTTTCTTCGCTTGAAAGCTGTTTGACGTTAGGTATCCAAAATGTCTAGATTTCAAAACTAAAATTACACGGTTTTTGAAAATTTCAGTTTAACGTCAGTGTGTCGTGTCTGTCAGAGCTCAGAATTATGAAAAAGTCAAGCAGTTAGGTAAAGTCTTGTGTTTATAGAAGGTGCTCTTCACAAAGCGAAGTACGAGATGAACACTGGCGAGCAAAATTTTGAAAACACCTGTCAAAACGAGTCATATTATTTGAATTCAATAGTTTCCTCAGATCACTTTCACGAAGTGTGTGCTGTGTGCAATTTTATTGCAAAAATTGACAAGTTTTGACAGGTGCTTCCAAATTTTTGGCTGCCACTGTGCCCAGTGAAACCATGACATTACAAGTTGATTCAGTGTTTGACATCTCAGGCGGCTATGGAAGTTGACGTTTGCGGCAGATTAATGCGTTTTCTAAGTCAAATCGTGTTCATTATTGAAGCTTGTGTCCATGTTTGATGATAATCTACCACATAAAACTCACTCGGACTCCGAAAGCACATCATTTCTAACACAAATTAATGTCAAATTTCACAGCCGCCTGAAATGTCATTTCATTCAAATCGTACTTTCCATAAACAGTTTCACACGGAGTGTACTGATTTGGTCTGCTGTCATTGTGACAAGAAAGTGTAGAATCGGTACACTCGCTGTGAAAATACTGTCTCAATTTTTATTGAAACTCGTTGTACTTGCAGAGTTTCGCAGAATAATGTAGGCACTGGCCAACCATGAACTCTGTCTCAAAATGACAGAAGTATCCAAGACCGGCTTTTTTAGAATCCTGTCATTAAGATACAGCCTTCCAAAAATGACGAAAAAATATCGTTTTATATTAATTTACAATAATTCGAAACAAATTAAGCCATGGTAATGAAATGAAATGAAAATGAATGAAATTTCAAATGTCTAGGTGCTTGACAAAAAGAAAGGCAATGTACAGGGTGATTCATAATTACACCGAATGATTTCAGCCCCATGTCAAGAAGTTTGCATGAATGCCTAGCAAATTTATAATCCTTTGAACCTGGAAAAAAAAATTGATAATTCTGTTTTCTTTTGCCTACTGGGTTATCGAAAAAAAACATCGTGACCTGACGAGGTCCATAGATTCACCGAGGGCTCCCCCTGTTAGAATTTTCCCCGTTGGAATAAAGTGGCAGGGAAAAAAGTTTTTCGTAACAATTTTTCCCGTAGAATTCAAATTTGGACGCCAAAGTTTTTTAATATCTTGCAGTATACAGAGTGTTTCAAAAAAACGTTCAATTTTTTTGGCACCCTGTATATTTCAATATTGGAAATAATGCAGTTTCTTCCTTTGACCGTCAGTTCCAGAAAAAAGATGATCAGCGATCAAGGCTGATTGCAGATTAACTGAACTTTTTTTTTGCTGGATGCTAGGCGACGAGCTAGTAGGCGATTAACCACAAGAGATGCCTGAAATCTGTACTAGACCCATCATCTTTCTGTTGTTGAGGGATAAACCAGCATTTCCATTGATCCGTCAGCTACAAATTGACAAACAAAATCGCGAATCAACTAATCTCGTATTATCTTTTTTGTGGAACCCACGGTGAGTCCGAATAATACCATTAATTTGATATTTGATTATGATCATATACAGGTGTCCATTTTCAAATTTCCCACCTCAGATTTTTCTTCCACCAGGAAACGATGAAACAGGTCGACTTTTATTTTGAAAGAAAAGTCTAGGACACGTATTGCCGAGCGTATTGTCAAATTTTTATTACCTTCAATCCCTTTGCCCCCACCCTACCCTACTCTAGAATTTCAAATAGCATCAACTGTCTTGTTTGTTGTAATACATATAACTGAAGATGATGGAATTCTCTTTCTGCCAAACTTATTTTGAAAAATTTCAAATCCATCCCCTAATGCTTTTCAAGTAGGGTAGAGTGGAGACAAAGAGGTTGAAGATGAAAATGTGGCAATACGTGTTTTAGATGTCCTCGAAATGAAAATCGATTTGTTTTTTGCTGGAAAATCATTCTCAAGAATCGAGAGCTACTAGGGGGAAAACTTTCCTTTAATTACCTCTCTGTAAATCACGATCACCCTGTACACAGCTTGTCGCAATCAACTCGTTATGTGAAAACTTGACCTTATAAAAAAAAATCGTGGCCTGACGAGGTACATGCCGTGTTTCTCGAAAACCGCACCAACCCATAACTTTTTTCCTATGGGATATACAGGTGTTTCGCAATTACGGTTGCAAACTTCAGGGGAGACTCTCCATCAACATCGATGTCCTAAAATGCTCTGTTGAAAAATTACAGTGTGTTGAAGTTGAATCTTTAAAATTGATTTTTTGACATAACTTTTCAATCGTTCAACCAATTGTGTTCAAATTAGAACCCAAGTTCACTGAAATAAGCCCTTATTGAAAACTTTCTGCATACATTTGTGAAGGAAACTGGATTTTGAAAATTTCTGACTCGTCCTGTTTGATAAACAAAAGTTCCAGACAAATTCAACGTTTCAAAAAACAATCCGGTGCCACAAAGTTTTCGAAAATCATCTCAGGTAACAATGAGAGAGGGGCTTGAAGTCTCGCCCTTTGATCCGCTATATTAAAAAAAAAACTTTTTCACAATTGGCAATTGGGCCCTATTTTTTTTTTCATCCAAAACAAAGTACAAACTGCGATCACTGCAGACATAAAAATATTCCGTCTCAAAACTCCCTACTTTTTTCACGGGAAACGTTGCCAGAGAGTTGTCATGTCAAATTCTGTTCATCTTGTGTGGTTATGTTCACATGACATCTCCATCAGAATTTGTGTGTCCCTCCTGTGTTCCCCGGTTATAACGTGAAAGTGTCGTTCAAGTGATGTAATTTTAAGGGCTGCCCCAACATCTCCATTTCTTCAAAAAACAACTGCGCCTTCCCAGATTGCCACTAATGAAAAATTAAGAATTAGGCGGCTCGAAGAGGTTCATGGTCAATAGCTACGCACGAGACAAAGTGTTGCACGCCAATAGAATGACGATGATTCAGACAGCTTGCTGCAGACAAAGATCATTTGAATGTACAGGTGATCCACCGAGATTCCCCCCCTCCCCTGTTGGAATTTTTCCCGTTGAAATAAATTGGTGGGGAAAGAAATCTTTCACAACCATTTCTCCAGTAGAATTCAAATTTGAACACCAAATTTTTTTGCTTCTTATAATATACAGGATGTTTCAAAAAAACTTCCAATTTTTTTCGACACCTTGTATCCAAATATTGGAAGCGGTGTGGCTTTTTCTTCCAAGTCCAGATATGTGATTTGATATCTAAATAAGATCACATACAGGCTGTTCACTTTTACACTTCTCACCCCAGATTTCTCCCCGCCAAATTTTTTTCAAGAAAAACGCTGGAACAGGTCAATTTCTATTTCGAGGGGGACATCTATGACACCTATTGCCGAATTCTCATAAAGATAATCTAAATAAGATCACATACAGGCTGTTCACTTTTACACTTCTCACCCCAGATTTCTCCCCGCCAAATTTTTTTCAAGAAAAACGCCGAAACAGGTCGATTTTTATCGATGAGAATTCGGCAATAGGTGTCATAGATGTCCCCCTCGAAATAGAAATTGACCTGTTCCAGCGTTTTTCTTGAAAACAATTTGGCGGTGACAAATCTGGGGTGGGAAGTGTGAAAATAAACAGCCTGTATATGATCTTATTTCAATATCAAATTATATATCTAGACTCAAAAAAAAGCCGCATCATTTTATTTTCAATATGTATTTAGATACAAGGTGTCGAAAAAATTTGGGAGTTTTTTTCTGAAACACCCTGTATCCTATAAAATATAAGAAAGATTGGTGTCCAAATTTGAGTTCTACGGGAATAATGTTTAGGAAAAATTTCTTTCCTCGCCAACTTATTCCAACGGGAAAAATTCTAACGGGGGAGGGGGGATCTTGGATCACCTGTACAGAGTGTTCACGTATAAATTATACCCCCCTCTGCGAGACTTTCTCTCTTGAAGATAATTTTGAAAATGAAAAACGATCGAGGAAACGATTCGCATATTTATTTTCGTAGGCTTCGAATCCCCACAAAAATTTTCTGTGATTATTGCTTACAGGGTGCAGTATCAAAATGTTTTGTCAAATTGAACCCCCTGGATTTTAATATGGGAACTGATTCAGTTTTTTATCCTGATTATAAATATATATCACACTTGATGGGTTAGTCAACGAAACACTTGTGAAAAAATTATTGAAATTTTAAAAAATATCGAAAAATGATTTTTTCTTCAAAATCAACTCTGAATTTGCTGTGAATTTGGTGAAATGGATTTGATTATAGTTTGAAACTTTCACGTAATGTACCAAGGTAAAATACCTGGTGCTCTTCAACTTGAGCTAAGTGAATCTTCTTGCCCGCGTCAGGTTTGACACAAGCAGGAACCTGACAATTGACACACGTTGGCTATTCCTCGACGTTCATGTGACTACCCCGTACTGTAGTCTTTTTCGAACGAATAACTTTTTGTAACCGGTTGTTTATTAGCGGTTGACATTAGATTGACACATACTGTAATTTTTTTGACATCTGACATTTCCCACTAAAACGTTGCGGCTATAACTTTCGCTATCAGCATTTGGCGGGAATTGAATTTAATTGACGGAGAAAATTCTGCGGTACTTTGATGGTACCGGCAAGGGAATAAAAATTTAATTTCCTGGAAACTTTTAGTTTTTTATCTGAAATATTGGTATCCTAATTTAAAACCCTTAATAAATGTATGTCAATGGAGAAATCATGATTCTCTTTGGATTTTAATTTTTATTCTCTAGAAAATGGTGTTTTCGACATGTTTGTCAAGAATGCAAATGCATATATCTCGAAAACTAAACCTCCAATCAAAATTTTGCAAGAATAACTTTTCGTTCTAAATTGAACGACAAATCCAAAAATATGAAATTATTCAAAAAAAAAATTGAGGAGGTGAAAAGTAAGGGAGAGAAAGTGGTAGCACCTCCTATTATCTACGCCCCTGAAAATTTTTTATGAAACATATGTTACTATTGGTCGATAGGGACTTATTTCAGTAAACTTTGATTCAAATTTGAAGAACGGTTCAAAAGTTACGGCTAAAAAACAATTAAAAAACTCGAACTTCGAAGGGTGATGTCTCGGTAATCAAGCTACAATTTAAAAAACGGCGTAAATGGCACTTTCACGCAAGGGGAATCTCCCCTTGAAGTTTGTGACACCAGCTTGGAAACACCCTGTAGAATCCGTTCAAAACTTGAATCATAGATCATAGAGGTTAACCATAGGCGGCCATCGGACATCTGGATTACCCGATGTTCTTGTGGGTCCAGGAGGAGGTTGAGGAGTCCATGGTCTTCGATTCTTCCCTCGTCGCCAAGCCACGTAAAACTTAATCCTGACAACTTGACGGCAAAAAAAATACTGGAAAACGTAATCATCTACTAGCTGTTCAGAAACGAACAAATCCGTACACCAGTAGATTATCAGCAGTTGTTTATAAATCTCGTAATCCCCTTACCACTTGAAATCAATCACTTGGTCGATGCTCCAGAAATGCGAGCTCTTTTATTAGAACTCGAGTTAGGTATCTTTATTATCGTGAACAAATCACGATATAGAATATTGGCCCGCAAAAAAAACAGCGTAATTTTTAAAATTAACCGAAATGACGGAGATGATGTCACCACCGCGATAAAGTGTAACTCGAGTGGCGTTTAAAATGATTAGGTGAATTTTCGTTGCATAATTAATGAGTTCTGATGATACTACATTCATGATTTTTTTTATTCCAAGTTTGCAAGATACAGGCCGTGTCATTCTTCTGTGACTCTTTCATAGCGATGTTATTTCTTTGTATTAGAAATCACAGGGAACCAGGTGCTCAAAAGATACTAAAAAAAAAGGAAGTCACAACCCGTCCGAATAGTGATGCTGTAACATAAGTCGCAGTGCAAAGTGCAAGTTGAATTATTGTATAAATTCATAAACAGAAATTATTTGCACAATCATAAAATTAATTGTTCGTGCATATAACTCACGCACGCAGTTCTACACATCTTTCGGCTTTGAATGGAACTGCTACTCGCACAACCACAACCTGTTGTTCAACTTCCTTCGTTTCCTACCAACCGGCAGAGAGATTCGGTATTGGCCAGTTTCAAGATCGAATACGCCATCTGACGGCCAACGTGTAAACGACGTTTGTGCACGGATCAACCGCAGATTTGTGTGGGCTCTTATGAGCGTTGCGGTGTTTGGTGACTTTAATTGATTCCATCTGACTTAACGCGGCGTTGATTTTTTCCAACAAAGTACGTGAGCCACGCACGTTTCATTATCTTGAATATACTAGGTGTCGTCGGTTGCAAAAGCATTGCATTTTTAAATAAGAGTGGCACGTGTACGACGACTGGCAAGCAAAAGTGGCATCAGAATGGAAGGTGGTAAGATTTGTGATTTTGTCATAGTGACAAAAAGTGGCGGAGAATTTGTTGCGTTCCCGAGTGCGAGTCGCGCTGTGGAAACCGGAAAAAGGAAGAGTTACATTTTCACCGTTTGCCGTCGAAAGCGAAAGACGCAAGTTGGGTAGTCAAGATGACAAACAAACTCGGCACTGTGGAAAATATGACTACGAGAAAAGCCTGGGAAGTGTCGCTGAAAATAGGAACTTTAAATGGCTGCATCGAAGAGGCACAGCTGCGATATGTTTGCATGTCCCGGAGTGGCCTGCTTTGCAAGTGCATTTAAACGTTCCAATTTCACAGGAACTCTCGCGAGAACTGCTACTACTATTTCTTTTAATTACAATCTCAGTTGACTCGTGAGGAGATTCATAGAATGCGCTTGTTTGTAAACACAATCCAAATATGTCTATGTTTGAACTGAAGCTTGATTCGGTTCGCTTTCGACCACACAACACAAGAAATTGTGACTTCAGAATTTCCTATCCGTTGAGGCTTGAGGCCATCCAGTGATTGAAAACCTTCATAACACTCAATTCGCTTCTGTCATTTTCGAGTTCCACCGCAATAGGTACTAATTAACCACGTTTCACGTCTGGAGGACATTAAAAACCGCTTACTACTGATAAGATTTTTGAACGCGCGGGCAACAATCCGTGCCCTATCCGACATGTTTGTTTACATGCGAAGCGCATCAGCAGCGCCACCATCGGTAATGTTACTCGCCAATAGCATAGTGGTTGTGCTACCAGAAATAGAGGCAGCAGACGAATCCCTGCCGAAACTTTTTTGTATGTGAAATTTTTGATCACAAATCTGGTAACCGGCTGTCAGGTATAAATTACTTTCGGCCATACAAGGCACAGCAAAGCAAGCAAAATTCCCCACTAAATGAATACCCTACTTTTCCTATCAATTTTATCTGGCTCTGCTATATTGGCAGTGTTGCCAACTAAAAATTGAAAGTTGCAGAACTTTGATTGGTTTTGTGGAATTGGCGGATGAAATTTGCCTTGATGATGCTCAAATCAAACGACTGGGCTGCTGCTGTGAAACAGGGAACAATAAACCACCCTGTAATCCACGTTGCCTCCGTTACGTTGGTTGCCGTGCGGTGGGGTACAACCGGAATCAAAGTGGCTCGGGCATCGCCCCGTCAAATTTGACACGCGTCACTAGATCGATGCTCCCTAAATGGCCAGATGCCCATGTACTCTATGCAGAAATTGTGTTTCTCCCTCGTCCGGCGTCAGGGAGGACTCCCCGATAATCCGGGGGCGGCCGAACCGAACCGGCGGCGGCGGCACCAACGGCAATACAATAAACAGGACAATAATTAAAATCGATACGCAACCAGAAAGAGGGCGCGAGAGAGATGACGCGAAAGCGGGAACGAGAAGCGCCGGGCAGATTCACACATGCACAAACCGCCGCCTTTGACTGTCACGTGACCCAAAAACGTCACCCGGCGTCGCTGCCTCCGCCACCGCCACCGCCGCCGCGGGATCAGAGACGGCCGTGTGCGAGGACCGCACGACATCCGAAAAAAAAAATCGGGTTGGCAACGGAAAAAGAGCAATAACCATGGCAACGCCGACGTCAATCCGTCATCCAAGCCGACTTGAATTTCATCCGGAGGTCTTTCTTCGGCACCTGCTCGTGAAAAGCCGTATTATTCAATTTCTGCCATCATTATGGTTTTAAAGACATGCTATTATTGAAGAAAAAAAAACAACTCAGGGTCATGGCATTGGCGTGAACTTGTGTAAAATTCGGTCAGGTCAGCCAATACAAGACAAGATGGATGATATTTGTTCCCAAAGCGCCATTCCAGGGAAATTTTAGTGAAAGAATTATTTTAATTCCTCAATTCCCAAGGAAGATATTATTTTTGTGCGGTGAACCTGTACGGACAGGTAGCCCCCGACAGGTCCTGATCAAAAAGTCGTAACGGTATCGTTTTTTTTTTCAAATGATTGCAAATTTTCTGCGGATGAGAAAAGGCTCAAAAAAATAATATAGATGAATTTTCTCTTTTGAAATATGGTGCGTTTTTTATTTTTCTACTTTCGAATTTTCTTCAAATCACGCAAATTTCAATTTTGAAATATTCCAATACTTTTTTTTCTAAAGAATTGTGTCTCAAGCTCTTTTGCCCCCACCCACCCCAATTTCGAAATTTTAAATGACACTACCTAACTTGCGAAACATTAAAGAAAATTAAATTCTGAAAAAAATATTTTCAATCTTCTGAACCCCACCGCCCCTTTTCCAAAAATTCTCTGATTGTTGAATTTAATATTCTCGACCCCTTAAATCTCTTCAATTCAGTCAGCGTAATCCTAGATAGCATCGGGGGAAAGAATTTGCGGTGGTAATAGTGCTACCTAAATTCACCCCTATGTTCTCCCCCGCCCGTCCCAACCTCAAAACTCAATAAGGCACCACCTACTTTGTATTACATCAAATTCAAGGAAATTGAGTTTTCTTTCTGAGAACAATTTCTCTAAAAATTCTAGCCCTTGGAGAATTTCAGGAGAGGAAGGGGGGTTTTGAAAATTTTGAAAAAAACGTTCCCAGAAAGAATTCAATCCACCTTTCCTATTTACACGCCCCCTCTGACGTCATAGAAAGATGCGTACGCGCACGTTGCACCGTGCCCTGGCTGTGTGTTGTGTTTTGACATATGTTTTTAAGGTTATGCCAAATCAGAAAGAGATTTGCTTAGAAAAGCAATTTGCTCTTTACTCCCACACTGCAGAAGGACCTTGCATGGTAATTTCATGCTCTAATCGTCCTAACAAGCCCGACTGGAAAACAAATCTTCAACACATCTACTGTTCCAAATGTTCGCATCAATATAGTCGCATCAATATCATTTGAGTAGGAGTCAAACAGTAGTCAAAGTTGAAGCTCGTAATAGAAAATATTGGCAATATTTTTGTACTTTTTAGGAGCGGCACATATTAGCATTTTGCTAGGTAATCTGCAGTTCCCATTACGAGGCAACCACATATACCCAGGGTAGAGCAATCCTTCCATTTTTCAATTCAGAGTGTTGTGAGTGTTCATATCATACCGCAAGGAAGGACTTGCATCATCACCGCCGAATGTGATATATGGACACTTGCAGCAAAGATGCAGCAGCCAGACGACAACATTATGTTATAGCCAGCACAACAGAGCTATGTAGCCAACATAATGTTGTAACAACATAATATTATGACGAAATTACAGAATCACCTCAGCCAGAAGTGAAGTGAAAGTGACATTTTATAAACATAACCTTGAATTTCGTGCATCAGTAGCATGGCAAACTGGTAAAATTGAAACAGAAGTGGGTCCTAAATGTTGCATACGTTCTTGCCGTAAGAAAACACAAACGGGCCAACAGAATTTTATCTTTTGTTTGGGCTTTTTGAGAGAAAAAAAGCGGAGAGGCGGCTGACAACGGTGCAGTATGCGCGCGCTTGCTGTAGGCATTTCTTTCCATCTCATTGAAAGTGATCATAAGACCTTTTCACTCTAGCAAATAGAATAGGTGAATTACCTTCAAGTTTTGAAAGTAGCTTTTAGGTTTTGAAAGTTTTGAATTTTTTTTCAAAAGTTCCCAGAAAGAGTTAAATTACCTTCAATTTGATATGTCACAAAGTAGGTGGTGCCACTTTTAATTTGGAAGTTGTCGTGGGGGGGAGGGGGGGCAGTAACGGGAGTGAATTTTTGGTAATTTTTTTTCTTTTTTGATGCTATGCAGGATGATTTTGACTGCATTGAAAAAAATTGAGGGGCCGAGAATATTTAATTGGACACTTGGGAGAATTTTAGGAAAATGGGGGGTGGGGTTGAAAATTTTGAAAATATTTTTCCAGAAGGAGAATTCAATTCTCTTGAATTTGATGTATCGCAAAGTAGATAGTAGCGCCATTTGAAATTTGAAGTTGGGGTGGGTGGGAGCGAAGGGGCCGCTGGAGATGGGAATTTCCCAATGTATGTTTTAGATGTCCCCCTCGATATGAAAATCTACCTGTTTTTGCCCAAAGAAATCTTCAATAGCTATCTAGATGAATCGCATCATCCAAGGGGATGATTTAGAGGGGATGGAAAGTAATAAATAACCGAAAATTCTACAGCCGCGCAAATAAATGTGGAAATTGTTCAAATTGGTGAAAAAATTATCTAAAAGTAAAAAAATTGGCGGAGTGAATTCTAGAGGGTTGAAAGGAAAATCCACCAAAAATTCTGGAACTATTAGGAGATAAGAATACCGGCCCTAAATCGCTTGTTATGATACGTACGACGAGACAAGTGAGCTTACACCAATGTTCTTTTGTTCCGGGTGCAAATTGTTCCCAAGCCACCTTCTACAAGTAGGATGCTTTGAATGTCGGCTTTTACGTCACTTTGGGTTCTTCAGGCACGAAATACTTGACTACTACAGTTACTATTTTGGCACCATGCGGCGTTAACGGGGGTGTGTATGGTCAGGGTTGCTTTTGTCCATAAAATATTTGTAGAGAAAGCGAAACCATCGTAAAGAGCGTTCGCTGAGAGAAGCGTGTCGTTTCTTGCCTTCGATTGTGAATTGTTGTGAGTGAGGTTGCAAAAGTTGCCGCCTTTTTGTGTAGATTAGTAGATTTGCGGCTGGAAATCTGTGTTTTTCTTGCGTTTCGTTCGCCGACAATCCATGTAAGTACTTTATTCTCTCTCATGTTAGCATTCCTTGTCCAATTGAGAGCAAAAAAGCTCATGAAACGGGGTGCCATTCTGATTGAAGTTACGAAGGTAGTGTAGCTTTTAATATTGCTAAGGGGATTTGCGCCTTACCTTGTTTTATCACCTGTTTCAACCAATCTAGTACTTCACTAATTAAGAAACGTGAAGCAGAAGCTGAACTCAAGCAAATATAAATTTTTGCAGAAAGAGATGTCGTACTTGGAACACGTTACATCGGAAAAATGCATCAGCCCTTACTACCCTGAAAAAATTGCTTCTATGAAAAATAATGTTACGAGCGGCGATCCCGTGCATACTGGTGAACACGCGATCTTTCTGGACTCTTCCACAGCCGCAGTGTACAAATGCTCGGAGCTCTGGACATTTCGCGAGTAAACTCGATGGCATTGAAATACATGGAGACTCCAACGCTCGATCGAGACACATCTGTCCATTTTGGCGGAGGCGCCGGTTCTAGAGCACGGCAGAATCATACGGATAATGTGTGTGATTATTCAGGAGTGGTCTAGAAACTGCATATGCCGGGCCACTATGGAAATTGCTGGAAGATGATAGAAAGCTCGACAACGCTGATCGGAGGCATATGAAAGCACCGTCCTCAAATGCGACAGTCAGTATTTAATTGAAAGAGACAGCGAGCGGATAAGCGAGCGATAATCACAGCGATGATTCCAAGTAGATAATTGTTGGCGTGTATTTATTGTAGTACGCAGAAATAAACAGTGTGTGTTTTAAATCGATCGTCTTAATTATATTCGAACCCGTACGCGAAATACGTAACAATAAGCAGTTCCACTTCAATTACCCAGTGCCCAAAGACGCATTCATTCATCGGCCGTTTCGCACACACTGCATCACCCTCAGGTCACCCTTGAGGAAATGGCGTCGAGTATAACGGGACCGAAGAATGTCAAAAAGCATTTGGGAAGCTAAAATCTCCCCTAAATTAATTGAATTGCTACACCACCTCTCTCCTGCTAGAAAATGTAGGACGCTGAGCTGTACTATTTTTCTTGTTCAACACCTCTGTAAAGTAAAAGTAATTTTGTAAACTGTTCACATTTTTCTACATTTTCAATTCTAGATCCAATTTTGAAGAAAAAGTTACTCGTGCAAAATTTTGATTAGAGGCTTCGTTCTCCCGATCTTTGAGGTTGAAACTTCTTAAAACATCGGAAAACACCACTTTCAAAGGCCTAAAACTTGAAATCCGAAAAACTGACGATTCCTTGATTGAAATAGGTTTTTTTTAGGTGTTTTAAGTTGATAAACCACCCGTTTTTCCAAGAAACGAGAAGTTTTCACGAACAAAATTTTTGGGCTCTTGAAAGTGGATATTATGAGATGTTTTCCGAAGCTTAAAACCTAAAAATGTCAAAAACGAAGCCTCCAATCAAAATTTTGCAAGAGTAACTTTTTCTTCCAAATTGAACGTAGCATTCAAAAATATGAATATTTACAAAATTACTTGAGATGGTGGAAAATAGAAGAAGCGGAAGTACCCCCCATTATCCAGGCCTCTGAAAAATTTTAGTGAAACGCATTATCATTGTTAGATACCGACTTATTTCAGTAAGCGTTGGTTCAAATTTGAATAAAATCGGTTGAAAAGTTCCAAAATTATGACGAAAAATCGATTTTTGAAGTACAACTTTGAACGCCTATGTTTCCGTTATAATCCGTTTCTGACATATATTATTGGGAGAAAGTCTACTTCCTTTGAAGTTTCCCATCATTTGCTGGGAAGACGCGATTCAAATTTGAAACACCCTGTATATCAGTTTTCAGGATATGAGAGAAACTTTTTTATTTGTGCAAATTTTTATACAGTGTGTTTCACCACCAAATCAACGTAGCCCAAGGGTAGGTAAGTTTTTTCAGGCAAATCAGGATCCTGGCTTCAAAATTTTTCTAACGCTCTTCGTTTCGGAGTCAACAGGATTCATGTATTTTGTCGAAATTTTATTAGCGATGTTTTTCGAAAAGTTCAATGGATTTGATTGAAATTTGGCAAGTATCTTCTACATACATCGCATTGTCGACCAGTTCAGAAATTCCACGGCCGGACTCAATTTTTTTCAAGTTTTAGTAAAAAATCACTCTGCATGCATAATTTTCAAAATTAAGTTCGAGGCCGGCCAGGCCTCGTTGCAAAAATAGGCCAACGTTAAATAAACGAATAAAAAAAAAAGATATGACTCAACAAAAAATTCGACAAAATATATGAATCCGGTTACCTTCAAAACAAAGAAAAGTTCCAAAGTCAGATCCTGGTCCGCCTGGAAAAACTGGACCTTACCCTTGGGCTATGTCGACTTGGTGGTGAAACACTCTGTATATAGGGTGTCTCAAAAGTATCGCATTCCGAGTCCGGAGCGGTATATCAACAGAGTGCCCCGGAATCAGTGTTACAAAACTCACAGGGAGATAGAAAATTGAAAAATAAGGGGAATTTTATCAATAAACATACCCTCCCGAACGTATAATAACGGGAGATACAGGCCTTCAAAGTTGTTTTTCAAAAACAAATTTTTTTTGCATACTTTTTAAACCGTTTAGCTGATTTTATACAAAGCCAAACCAAAGTTTATTGAGACAGGTTAGGTCTTTATTGAACAATAATAACGAATTTCATCAGACATTTTTAGGGGCGAAGATAATGGGGAGTACCGCCCTCCTACTTTCAACCCTCCTGAATATTTTTGGAAATGGTTCAATTTTTGAATTCTGCGTTCAATTTAAAGAAAAAAGTTACTCCTGCAAAATTTTGATTAGAGGCTTCATTTTCAAGATATTTGGGTTTGAAACATTAGAAAACATCACGAAATCGCCACTTTCCAGGGCCCAAATTGTTTTTTTCTGAATAACCCCATGTTTCTCAGCGAAAATGATGGTTTATCAACTTGAAACACCCAGAAAACTCATTCCAGTCGACGAATCTTGGGTTTTCCTGAATTTCAATTTTTAGGCCCAGGAAAGTGGCGATTTCGAGATGTTTTGCAATGTTTCAATTCCAATATCTCGAAAACTAAGCCTCTAATCAAAATTTTGCAAGAGTACCTTTTTTCTTTAAATTGAACGTAGAATTCAAAAATCCGAACAATTTCCAAAAATATTTGAGGAGGTCAAAAATAGGGGGAGAAGGGAGAGGGCACCCCCTATAATCTTCGCCCATAAGAATGTTTGATGAAATGCGTTATTATTGTTCAATAGAGACCTGTTTCAGTAAACGTTTGTTCAAATTTGACTGAAATCGGTTGAACGGTTAAAGAGTTGTGCAAAAAAAAGTTTTTAAAAAACGACTTTGAAGGCCTGTATCTCCGCTATTATACGTTTGGGAGGGTATGTTTATTGACAAAAGTGTCCTTATTTTTCAATTTTCTATCTCCCTGTCAGTTTTGTAACACTTATTCCGGGACACCCCGTATACAGAGTGTTCGGGTCTGGTTATTACAAACTTGAGGGATGATTCCCCATCAAAAATAAAGCCGAAAAAACAAAAAACTGATGGTCCTAAAATGCTTCCTTAAAAAGATACAGGGTGTTGAAGTTGACTTTTTTAAATGGTTTTTCCATCGTAACTTTTGAACCGTTGAACCGATTTCATTCAAATTTGAACCAACGTTTAGTCAAATAAGTCTCCATCGAATAATATCACCACAATTCATCAAAAATTTCTGGGGGCGTAGATAATAGGGGACTATTCCCTATTTTCGCCCCTATTTTCATCGCCCCTGATTATTTATTATTTAAATTGTTGATATTGTTACGAGCGGTGATCTTGTACATATAGGTAAACACTCGATGTTTCTCGATCTTTCCACCATTAGATCGCAGTGTAGAAGTCTGGAGCGATCTCGTGCATTCCAGAGCGTTCTTGTATGTGAACCCAATGGAGACTTGAACGTTCGATCAAGGCACATCAGTCCACTTTGGCGGAGGCGCAGATACCAGAACGCATGGAAAGCATACGGGTAATGTGTGCGATTATTCAGGAATGATCTAGAAACCGCATATGCCAGACCCTCATGGAATTTGCTGGAAGCAGACAGAAACTTCGGGAACATTATTCGGAGGCCTTATATAAGGCGTCAGCCGGGAGCTCGCGGCAGTAATGAATTAGATAGCGAGTAATAACAAGCGAAGTACCTGCGACATAATTCCAAGCGATAATTGTTGGCATTTATTGTAGTAGTAGTACGCAGAAATAAACAGTGTGTGTTTTAAAAGTTCGTCTCAATTATATTCGAACCCGTACGCGAAATATCGTAACAATATTTTCGGATTCTACGTTTAATTAAGAAGAAAAAGTTACTCTTGCAAAATTTTGACCAAAGGCTTCGTTTTCGAGATATTTGGGATTGAAACATTGAAAAACATATCGAAATCGCCACTTTCCTGGGCCTAAAAATTGAAAAGAAAACCCATGATTCGTCAACTGAAATGAGTTTTATGGGTGTTTTAAGTTGATGAACCACCATTTTCGCTGAGAAACATTAAGTTCCCCAGAAAAAAACAATTTGGCTCCTGGAAAGTGGCGGTTTCGTGCTGTTTTCCAATTCTTCAAACCCAAATATCTTGAAAATGAAGCTTCTAATCAAAAATTTGCAAGAGTGGGTTTTCTTCTAAATTGAACGTAGAATCCGAAAATATCAACAATTTAAAAAAATAATTAGAGGAGATGAAAATAGGGGCGAAAATAGGGGACAGTCTCCTATTATCTACGCCCCCAGATTCTTTTTATAAATTGTGGCATTAATATTCGATGGGAGACTCAGTTGACTTGACTTTTATCACAACAGTTGCTCAAAATCACTTTGCATAACGAAAATGAAGGGCAGCGAAGTCCCCCCCTTCGCCCACCCATACCTTTAAAATAAACGTCATTATTTTTTTTAAATATTTTTCTGGTGTTCTTGAGTGGATTCCGTATATCGCTCTGGATTCAGAATGTGATACTTTTGAGACACCCTGTATCATCTGCGCAGTGAATGAAGCCAAAGCATTGAAGAGTCTTTAAAGAAAGCATAATTGGTTCAGGACTTGAGAATCTTCATCACCCAAAAAAATCCACAAGGATTTCGTTCGTGCTAGCTGAGTTATGGAGTAAAAATAAAAACCGTCCCTAACGGCGACATAATGCTGATTTCTGTTACAATCCTAGATGAAAATAAATTAAACGATTATTCAATGCTTTGGTTTCATGTGCTTCGCAGGTTGTATGCAGAGTTTTTCAGTGATGGTAGCAAAAATTGTTTTTTGTTTTTGTAATATTTTGACGAGATCAATAAAAAATAATACACAAATAAAAAAGTTTTCCTACGACCACCCACGAAAACCTTACTTTCTGTATGGTATATAGTAGGCGCGAAACTTGCCAATTGCAAACACTGTGCGCGAAAGTAAAAATATCGTCACTAGTGCCTTTTGCTTTCGGTTTTCAATGTCAAACATAGTTCCATGGCAAACGATCGTCCATTATCCAGCCTTTAGGGGGCATCCCTGGGCCACATACTTTCCTAGGCATGCCACTGATGCTTCTTCGCCCTCAGCGGTAAGTGGTCGTTGTTAAAAATCGAGAACTTCCAATAATCAATAATAATAGAAATGAAACAAATCGCGTGAGAATGTTGGCTGAATCCGTGACATTGAAATCAAGAGCGATTTAATTAATTTAGTTTCAGTAACGAGGTAAATCTGAACAAAATATCTGAAAATTTCTAGCAACTGTCAGTGTCGAGCAGAGTTGCCGGTTGTTGTGAAATTTCTCAAAATTGGAGGAACTTCATCTGGTTTTCGGTACTTTCATTTAATTTACATGAAAATGGAAAAAAGATAGGTCGGTCGAAGGAAAAATAGTGTACACAACTCGCACGAAAGTGTCTTTTCTTGCATTCGTGTGATTACCGCACTCGCTGGCGCTCGTGCGCAATTTTTCACACTCATGCGAAAAGTATCACTTTCGTAGCTTGTTATGTAATATACTATTTTCGCACACCTTAGAAACAGATACAAACTGAAAAATACTAGTCCTTCGTCA
This sequence comes from Anaspis maculata, assembly GCA_949128115.1. Classification (NCBI taxonomy): domain Eukaryota; kingdom Metazoa; phylum Arthropoda; class Insecta; order Coleoptera; family Scraptiidae; genus Anaspis; species Anaspis maculata. Next base: position 84,678,331 of record OX421964.1, on the reverse strand, counting down.
AAAAAAAAAGTCCCATGGAATCATCAATCCTTTCCCCTCTTCCAGTCGAAACACACGCCGAATCATTAAGAGTCCTCTGTACGCTCGGAGTAGTTCCAACTAAAATACCTCTAAATCGAAGCCGGTGATTTTCTTTGAACTGGCATTTGATGATTTCACTTCATATCTCTATATAAACATGTAAACGTAAAAAAATCCGAGAAAAACCGATCACAGCCGAAGATCCTGAAGATCCTTTTTTCAGGATGGACTCTCAACAGTATTCTGCACAATCGTACCGGGTGGTTTTTCAGTAAAAAATTTTCAGCTAAAGATATGAAGCCCCAAATTTTAGAGCACTTTTTAAATAATTTTCACAGCCAAATAACTTTGGCTCCAGATATTTTATTGAAAAATCACCCGGTACGTTGGTGCAGAATACTGTAGAGTCCTCCTTGGAAAAAAGATTCAAGTCAAATAAAAGCCCTAGGATGGCGCCCGTAAAAATTTACTGTCTTCGGCTGTGATCGGTTTTTCTCGGATTTTTTTCCTTTCGCATGTTTTCATGGAAATATGAAGTGTATTCACCAAATACCAGTTGAAAGAAAATCACCGCCTTCGATTTAGAGGCCTTTTAGTCGGAGCTGCTTCAAGCGTACAGGGGACTCTTAAGAACTATTGGCAAGACAAGGAACATCTCAGCAGGCCTGCTGTTGCAGCAGGATTTACGTGTAAAAAGTTTATGAAACCGAATTTCAAAAAGCCCAGCCGCTCAAAGTTGCGTATTGGACCGAAATTCATGTGAGTACCTTCAGTTTTCAATTTGCTTCCGTTTTGAACCTTGGCGGAACGAGTTTTTGTCGGCCTTGAATGGCCGCCGTCAAGATGACTTGAATTGAAGGCGGCCCCGTAGGGTTCTGGTGTCCAAATGACGGTAATACAGCTCTGCGCCCCTCTAGTCGCATTGCCACGTATGACAAGGTCAGTTTTCCAAGATTTTGATATCAATTTGATAAGAAATATAACTCCACTAGAGAAGTCAGTTTCACACCAGGTAAAAAGGCGGCAAGCCTACAATGCTTGAGTAGAAAATTTGCCCAGCCAACTAGAGTCACAGTACAAGTGAACCTACTATAGCTCTAGCTATAGCTGCATTGTATTTGCTATCTTTCTCAGATATTCCACCTCACTTGATAGGGTGTCTCATTCGTTACTTAGCATTTGTCGCTCTTTATTTTCTCTTTCAACTGTGATGAGGCGAAGTGGTAAATGGTAAAAGGAAAGCGACTGTTGATAAGCGAAGAAACTGGACAGCTATTTTTTTATAGTAATTAGTTGGATGAACGAGCTCAGGCCTCGGGTAACGTAAACTGGAGAGGAGCTAGTAAACCTGCTTGTGAGAACATGGAAACACGTTTCGACACGTGTGTTGTGCGGTGAGGTTCGAAGATTGAAACAACGCGTGATTTGACGAGAAAACAAAAGCCCGACCCGTGCAGACATGTATTATCCAGAGGGAGAGAAATCGGCATGCCAGAAGAGCGACAACGTGATTTAATGGATGTGCAATTAAAGATGGCCGGCTGCGCTCAGGTGCGCTCTCGCCGCCGCATAAAACACCCAGAGAGACGGATTTTCGGACGCCCTCCGACAAGACAGGAAACGCGTAATTTCCTGCACCGCTCCACCTCTCGCTTCCCTCATGCACACACAAAACCCTCTCCAATTATGCACGTTATGCTAATCGCAGGGTCGTTAATTAGCCACCAGCCGGGAGGAGATGAGACGATCCGCCATCATCAAGAGAAACGTCGCGTCGCCGTCGAAAGGACGAACGCGCGAGCGAGAGAGAAAAGGAGAGGACGAGCGCGCGAGCAAAACGAGAGTTCGATTGAGCTCTGCCGGCGCTCCTCTCGCTCCCCTTCTTCACGGCTGTATACGGGTGTGTGTGTGTGTGCGAAAGGGTGGCAGCGGCGGTGGTGGAAGGGCGTATGATTCCCGGCCTGATTGGGTCCCGGGGTGGAAAGTTGTACCGCTCATGGTTTTTATACGTACTCATAAGCGTATAGCTTTTCCCCTTCGGACTCGGTCACTACCATCGGACTAAGAAAAAAAACCACCGCTCGCTCCCCACTTCTGCTCTGCAGCGTCCGCTTCCGCCCCCGTCACGACCCCGCAGGGTAATGAGAACGCCGCTGCTGTTTTTTTTTTCAGCGGACAGTTGGCATTATTGCGTGGGTTACGACACGGCGCGGGGCACGACATCGATATTGAACCGAACTTCTCTCTCGCGCGACACCTCTTCGATGGCCATCACCCTTTCCACGTGAGATTATAAGGGTCTCGCGGCAAGGGTTGGCCCCGGCGCGGCGAGGGGGGGGGGCAAAAGAAAATTCCACCTCAATCACAACCAGAATCCTAGTACTTCCAGTATGAAATATAAATCTCTGCGTGAATGACGTAACTTTGCCACTACTGTCAGTAACTTGGCCACTGCTTTCCAGTTTGTCATTAATAATGTAAGGTAGGTATTGTCTCACACATTCACCGTTGAGCAATAATACAAAAAAACTCAGCTCAATTATCGCCGTATTAAACTGTTTTCAACGAGCTGCGCTTATTAGTATTAATAAGTTTAAATTATGCATTACGACAAATAGAAAATTGTGAGGATCTGGAACTGGAAATGCTTCGCGGTTCGTTTAACATTAGCATGTTGGTAATAACGTATGATTGTCGTAAAGTTAACCTTAATTGATAAAAACACTCACACAGAAACGAGATTCTATGCCTGATTCAGGAATCGGTAACCTCTTTTTTGCGTTATCGTTGTTGTTATTGTTTTCTGTCTTCTTTATCGCTCTCTGCGGTTTTTTATTCTTCAATTGTTGTTGCGTTCGCAATTCAGTTCTCCTCGGTTCGAAAGTCTAAAATGATCGCTATCAAAGATTAATACAGAGATTTTACGAATAAAAATCTTCTAACTACTCAGCAATTGTTATCATCAACATTATCTGCCTCTTCAGTACTATACTGAATATATTGTACTTATAATATACTTACATAACGTTTGGTTCCAATCATAAACCGTGATAGACCGGCTTGGTGATACGTTACCACATTTACGCCTTCATTGTAGAAACTTCATCGAATACTCGTTCCGTATCACTTACAAAGTAATTCACGGAAAAAATCTGTGTTCCGAGTAACATTGACAAAATTGACATTTGACGGATTCAGAAAAAATGCCATAACTTTTTTGTTTGTGAAATTTTTTTCAAAGGGTAAAACTTCATACAAGCAATAAGAATCATTCTTCATGAACAATTTACTCTGTCACATTTTGAGACGTAATGTGCAACTTTTTCCTTCTAAAATTAAATGATAGTTGGCTTTGGCGTCACGAAATCCGAAAAAATCGAGCTTTCCATAAATATACTGGGTGTCCCGTTTTTCAACGCTCACTATTGGTATAACGGGAACGGTAAGAGATACAGAGTCGGTTAAATTACAAAAAAGTTGTGCAATTTTATGACTATCTCAAATATCTCAAGATATTCAAGATATCTTCCGTCATTTCTGAAATATCCCAAAAAAACTGAAAAATGCCGAATTCGAAAATTTCAAATCATTTCTTTATTATGACAGCTATCAATTTGAAAATTGGTATCTTGACATTTTTCAAGGTCAATAATTTTTTCATGCGCTTACTAGTTTTTGAGATATGACAGTCAACTTCATTTTTTCTTATGGACACCATATCATTTATCCACCCCATAAAACTCATATTTTCTTCCTCTTCACAAATACCGTCCGTTTTTTATTTTAGGCCCCAGCCCGTAGCATCTTTATTATGGGTTTCACACCCAATATATTATATATTTTTGAAATCACAAAAACAAGATCTTTCGACTGATGATATGTCAAATTATTTTTGACAGATGTCATTTTTTGACAAATGACAGAATATTACTTGTGATACATCATTTTAAAGCCCATAAAATTCTGAGGAGAACTGTGTTTTTGTTTTTGTAATAGGGTGTCTTTTACAGCTTCTAGAGGTCTTCCAATAGGAAAAAAATGTTGAATTTCAAAAATACATAATAAGTAAATAGGTAAAGCAGGTACCTATTTTTAATGTGAACTAATGATAATAATGATTGATTTATCACAATGAAACAAAAAATGTCCCAAAGAAGTTGCTCGAATGACCGCCTCCTTGTTCCTTGAATGAAAGATTCGACGATCAGTGAATTGGAACTACCACCGGCCCAACGCGATGACATCCGAGCTTGCCAGAAATGACCCCCCTCGAGTTTTTATGAGCCTACCCGAAAGATAAGGTGTTTATAAAGTTTCACAATAATTTGGACAATTTAAAAATTAGATCATCACTATTAGTTAATTTTAAAAATACCTATTACTTATTGAGTGACTATTTCTGAAATTGACATTTTTTCCTATTGAAAGACCCCTAGAAGCTGTAAAAAACACCCTATTTCAAAAATAAAAACACAGTTTTCTTCAGAATTTAATAGGCTTTAAAATGATGTATCACAAGTACTATTCTGTCATTTGTCAAAAAATGACATCTGTCAAAAATAATTTGACATATCATCACTAGAAAGATCTTGTTTTTCTGATTTCAAAAATATATAATATATCGGGTGTGAAATCCATAATAAAGATGCTACGGGCTGGGGCCTAAAATAAAAAACGGACGGTATATAAAACACTTGTAGCATTTTTGTCAAAATAACCTGTAAAAATTGGAAAAACTGTTTCTGAGGCGAAAAAATCGAGTTACCGCTTCGGTTGCCATGCTCTTGTGGCATATAAACAATGGCATTTGGTTGCCATGGTCTGTTGATTTTGGAAAAAGTTTAGTTACATTCCGTTTTTGTGTATTTGATAATGATAATGAATAACAATAAAACAAATACAGAACTAAGCATAACACAAAATGACATAGCAATAAACATTCATAATTTACAATTGTCCGAATTGGAGTCCATTTTGCTCTATGAAGAGTTGTGTGCCTTTCAGCCACATTTTCAACGGCTGCGCTGATATCGTGTGGGTTAATTGACTGAAACGCATCATCAACTCCTTGCTTCCAGCTCTTGGTTGCTTTGTGGGGTGTTCTGTCATGAACCACAAATTCGATCTTTGAGCGTTCCCCGCAAAATGGACCCCATTTCGAGTAATTGTAAATTATAAATGTTTATTGCTATTGCGATGTTATTTTGTGTTATATTTGGTTTTGTATTTGTTTTATCATCATCTATTATTATCATTATCAAATACATAAAAACGGAATGTAACTCAACTTTTTCCAAAATCAACAGACCATGGCAACCGAACGCCATTGTTATTATGCCACGAGAGCATGGCAACCAAACCGGTAACTAGATTTATTCGCCCCAGAAATGGTCTTTTCAATTTTTACAGGGTCTTTTGACAAAAATTCTACGAGTGTTTTATATCTTTGTAAAGGGAAAGAAAAGATGAGTTTGATGGGGTGGATAAATGATATGGTGTCCATAAGAATAAATTAAGTTAACTGTCATCTCAAAAACTAGTAAGTGTAGAAAAAAATTACTGACGTCAGTCGATCAAGGACCCTCAAAAATGTCAGGGTACCAATTTTCAAATTGATAGCTGTCATAATAAAAAAGTTAATTGAATTTTAGGAATTCGTCATTTTTCAGTTTTTTTTGGGATATTTCAAAAATTATCAAAGATATCTTTGATATTTTGACATTTTTGAAATAGTCATAAAATTGCGCAACTTTTTTGTAATTTAACCGACTCTGTATCTCTTCCCGTTTCCGAGATACCAATAGTGAGCGTTGAAAAACGGGACACCCTGTATAGGGTGTTTCGCAATTACGGTTACAAACTTCTAGGGAAGATTCCCTGATTGCGAAACACTCTATCGGTGGTCCAGGTTATAGTAGCAATAAGTCACCATTCGATGGTCCATCGAAAACTAGATCGACGTGTATAATTCAATTATTCCCAAAAACGCTTCCTAAGGGAGATAGAGCCCTTCAAAAATCAGTTTTTGACAATATTTTGCAATAACTTTCAGATCATTGAAGCGATTTTGACCAAATTTGGTACAAATTTTATGAAATAGATATAGTAGGTTCACTTGTACTGTGACTCTAGTTGGCTGGGTGAATTTTCTACTTTAGCAGTGTAGGCTTGCCGCCCTTTTACCTGCTGTGAAACTGACTTCACTAGAAGTGAAGTTATATATCTTATCAAATTGATACTAAAATCTTGGAAAACTGACCTTGTCATACGTGGAAATGCAACTAGAGGGGCGCAGAGCTGCATCACCGTCATTTAGACACCAGAACCCTACGGGGCCGCCTTCAGTTCAAGTCATCTTGACGGCGGCCATTCAAGGCCGACAAAAAATCGTTCCGCCAAGGTTCAAAACGGAAGCAAATTGAAAACTAAAAGTACTCGCATGAATTTCGGTCCAATACGCAACTTTGAGCGGCTGGGTTTCTTGAAATTCGGTTGATCCAACTTTTTACACGTAAATCTTGCTGCAACAGCAGGCCTGAGCTGGAGTGTTCCTTGTCTTGCCAATAGTTTTTCATGATTCGGCGTGTTTTTTCGACTGCAAGAGGTGAAAGGATTGATGATACAATGGGACCCCTTTTTTTGGACGAAGGCTCAGTTTTTTTTTAGTAGTTTGAATCAATCTAAAGTTGAACCGGCTTCGAGAAGTTGGAAATATTTTTGACACCTTTCATATGTCAAAGCTGCTTTGATTTATTTGTTCATTGTCAAAAATTGAAAGCAGGTCGAAAAATCACTACATTTTCCAGTAAAATGGAAAAAAGCGTCAGATATCACGCCCCGCAAAAATATTCCGTCTATCTGCAGAGGAAATGTGTAAAAAATGTGCTTCAAAAGTGATCCGAACGACGAAACGCTAAATGAAGCCAGAGCAGCCAACCGCAAAGTTTCGGGGATTTTCTATATTTCAGATTTGGAAACTTGAAAACAAAATCTCACAGCCGACTAGAATCACGGTACAAAACATACTATACCCATCACTTGACCTCGATAACTTTTGTCAAAATTGTCCAGTGGCGTAGATCCGGGGGGATTGTTCAAGTTTTTTACTTTTTAAGATTTCCTTGTTCCATTTAGAAATGAAAGTTATCGTTGTAAAATTTGGATTCGAGGCTTCGTTTACGAGAATATTGAGTTATTAGGTATGATTACAAAAATAAAATGAGATACGTCGCAAAACCGAACATTGGATACCTCAGGTTATAAAAAAAAGGACTCCCCTAGTAGTTGGTCGATGGAAAAAATAAGTCGACTTGCATGATTTTATTTTTCTCCAAAACGCTCCCTACGCGAGATACAGCCCTTCAAAGTTCAGTTTTAAAATATTTTTCTGCAATAACTCTTATGCCCGTATTCATAGTCGTTGTCAAGTGCACCTTGTTCAAGTATCACTTTTAATCAACCTGTAACTCAAGTACGATTTCTGTTTCATGGACATATTTTTGGCTATTCCCGTGAAATAGTAGTATTCCTCGAGGAAAGCCGAAGTTCTGTCTAGAAAACAGAATTCGAAAAAGGTATAATTTTCCAAAAAATACCCAGTGGCGTATAAAATGGGGCGGGAGAAGTGAAACAACCCCGCCGTATCTACGCCGCTGGAAAATTTTGACAAAAGTTGTCTACGTCAGTGATGCGTATCTACTTCATAAGTACATATAGGGTTTTCCATTAAGAGGTTTCAATTTTCCATTTAAGAAATATCACTTTTGAAAAAAATGCTTATATGTATTTTGGTTTCAATTTCAAGTAAAAACTTCACCATTTATGCATGAAACACAATATCTAACAAATGCCCACCACGACTCCTGCTGCAAGAGGTCAGTCTTTTGAGAAAGTTCCTCATGACATTCTCGCACAAATTAGATCCTATTTCGTTAATAACGGCTTCAATATTGTTCTTTAGGGCTTCAATTGTCACTGGATTATTAGCCTACACTTCAGATTTCACGTAGTCCCACAGAAAAAAATCTATCGGGGTTAAATCACAAGACATGGGCGGCCAATTGATGTCATCATTTCGGGAAATGACGCCCTGGAAATTTTTCACGTAATAGGACTAAGAGGCTTAGTGTTTCGTGGCTTGGGTGACTTATAGTGCCATCCTGCTGGAAGTAGAGTTGTTCTATGTCCATCCCGTTCAATATTGGCCAAAGAAACTCACTCAGCATCCTGCGGTGCCGCTCTGGATTGACTATAACCGTAGCACCTTCATCATTTTCGAAAAAATAGGAAATTATTGCGCCGATGACTCCGAGAACCCAAAAACCGTACCAAACTGTTATCCGCTTTGGATGAAAAGATTTCTCGACAATGCACAGGTGTCCTCAAGTAGAAATGAGTTTAACAAAATTGTCACCAAAAACTGTTGATACGACCTTGTAATAGAGGTTCCGGGGAGCACAGAAATGTATCTAACAAAATCGTAGCTGATCCCGAACGGCAATTATTCAATTTTTAAGATTATCAGTTAAAAATGTCGAGATAAAAATTTCGCTTTGTTTTTCTTTCAAATTTTTAAAATAACTAAGATTGTCTAAACGGGTCATTTTGCATCTCTCTCAATATCTAAAATAATCTCTGTGGATAGATTCATATCCTTCTGTTCTAATGAGAGTCCAAGACCTCCATTGTTGAGGAACTTCAACAAGTTTTGGAGATAACATGAATTTCCAAAGCTTCTGATAACACCCTTGTCCCAAAACACTTGATAATATATTTATGCCCTCTTCGTAAGGTCCAGCTACAACCTTTGCAGTGCTGAAACACTTTTCAACAATTTTGTTAATCGTTTTGAAGCCAGACACAATTGGAATCACGCAAAGTACTCCCACATTTCTCACGGATCATTGAGACTGTTGCTCTCCTTTGAAAGTTTCCGACACGAGTTCTCTTCAAAAATCTTATGTTGGTAACTTTTGGCGACCAATTTCAGCTCCTTGGGCCACAGCAAAACTTCATCACACCCAAGTATCGTCACAAGACCATTCCAAAATAAATGGTTCACAAACCCTTGAAGGAGATGCTTCGAAAAGAGAGGGGTTAATTATGATGTGGCCATCTTTCGCAAAGTTCTTCTTTTTTTCCTGCAGAGGAAAATTTTCAATCAATGCGCCTCAAATCTCCATAAGTCTTCATACTCGTAACCATCTCTTTCTGTTTATTTTATTCACAAACCTTATTCAACGTGATTCATTGAATTTCCCACGGAAGTCTTTTAGAGTGATGAAGCAGTACGGACATGAAAGTAGCCGTAGTTGTTTGCTGGTCATTGATCATAAGAAGTTTTAATTCCTGAACAAATTTTAAAGGAATTGCATTGATATTAGTCATTCCAAACATCAACTTGATTTCAATTGGTCTAGAAAATGCAGAAATAATTTTAGAGAAAGAGGAAAAGAAAAATTACACAGGCAGCAAAAAAGTCGTTACGTAGATTGAGGATCGATTGAGAAAAATGGGGGTATCAACCAGTTTCAATAGGCTTATGAATTGTTTGCATCATACCCCAGGTGAAAAAAACCTATATGAAAATATCGAGTTGATATTTCAAATGACCAACATCAATGGACTTGGATTTAAATTTGTTTCGGATCTTGAACTTATTCTCTTGATCAATGGCCAGCGAATGGCTACACGACAACCATGCCCATACTGCTTCATCACTCCAAAAGACTTACGAGGGAAATTCGATAAAATGACGTTGAAATGGGGTTTGTGAAGAAAATAATAGAAAAAAATGGTTACGAGCATAAAAACTTATGAAGATTTAAAGGCGCATTGATGAGAAATTTTGCTCTGAAGGAAGAAAGAAGTTTTCGAAAGAGTGTCACAAGCTCAATCAACCCCCCTTTTTCTTTAAAAGACAAAGCTTGTATGTTACCGAGAATTGCATCATTCCAGAGTTGCATCTTTTCAAAGGTTTGTGAACCATTTGTTTTGGAATGATCTTATGCTGATACTTTGGCGTGATGAAGTTTTGCTGTGGCCCAAGAAGTTGAACTTAGTGGCCAAAAGTTACCACGACGAGATATTCAAAAGGAACACCTGCCGGAAACTTTTGAAGGAGAGCGCCGGTCTTACTGATCCGGAAAACGTAGAAAATCTGGGAGTACTTTGAGGGATTCCGCTTGTATCTGCCTTCAAAACTATGAACAAAATAGTTGAAAAGTGTTTCAGCACTGCAAAGGTTGTAGCTGGACTTTACGAAGGGGGCATAAATACTCGTATATTATCAAAGTGTTTTGGGACAAGGGTGTTATCAGATGCTTTGGAAATTCATGTAATCTCCAAAACTTGTTGAAGTTTCTCAACAATGGAGGTCTTGGACTCTCATTAGAACATCATCATCTCCATCTCATCATTCACAGAGATTTTTTCGAATATTGGGAGAGATGCAAAATTAACCGTTTAGACAATCTTAGTTATTCTAAAAATTTGAAAAAAAAACAAAGCAAAATTTCTATCACGACATTTTTAACTGAATATCTTAAAAATTGAATAATTGCTGTTCGGGATCAGCTACGATTTCGTTAGATACATTTCTGTGCTACCCAGAACCTCTATTACAAGGTCTCATTAACAGTTTTTGGTGACAATTTTGTTAAACTCATTTCTACTTGAGGACACCTGTGAATGGTTCTAGGATTTTCGGAGGCCCATATGCGACAATTTTATTTATTGACGTACCCGTTCCGATGGAAATGGGCCTCGTCGCTAAGAATAATTTTTCTGAAAAAATCAGGGTCGATTGGCGAAATGTTCACCAAATTTACGGTGAATTTTCACTATTTCTAGCCGTTGTTGAAGCGTATACCTCTCCATTTTCGAAAATGGTGTAGCTTTAGCTTGACATACGTCAAGAAGTCATATCAATCCAGTATATGGTTGAAAAATGTCGCACAATCTAGAATGAAACCTCATATTGGAAAACCCTTTATTTAAACCAAATTTGGTCAACATCGCTTTGATGACCTGAGGTTATTGCTAAAAGAATATTTTAAAAACTGAACTTTGAAGGGCTGTATCTCTCTTCGGAAGCGTTTTGGAAAAAAATAAATTATGCATGTCGACCTAGTTTTCGATGAACCATCAAATGGTGAATTATTGCTACTATAACCTGGACCACCCTGTGTTGAAGTACATATATCACAATACTCCCCGAAACGATTTATAAATATTGCTGTTCAAAATTGATATTTTGTGATATTTGCCTAGGTGACCGTGAAAAATAAGCGATAGAAATTGTCTTAGAAATTTTTTAACAAGTAAATTAAGTTTTAGTGGCCTCTTACAACTATATTTTAATAACGAAAAACAATTAAAACAGCTTATCAATAATTCTATCAAGTTTCCTTGCATTTATGGAGGTCAGTTCGACAGTTTCGCGTTGTTTTATCCAACTTTAAAATAATATGAATAAGTAAAAATCCATTTAGTCTTGTAGTGGTGTTGTATAAAGTAGAACGTATACAGGGTGGTCCAGGTTATAGTAGCAATAATTCACCATTCGATTGTCCATCAAAAACTAGGTCGACATGCATGATTTAATTTTTCTACAAAACGCTTCCTAAGGGAGATATGTATAGCCTTTCAAAGTTCAGTTTTTAAAATCATCTTTTTGTAATAACTTTCAAGTCATCAAAGCGATTTTTACTAAATTTGGTACAAATACTTATGCAATAAATACCCATCACTTGACGTAAATAACTTTTGTCAAAATTGTCTAGTGGCGTAGATACCGGAGGATTGCTCAACTTCTCCCACCCCATTTTTTACGCCACTGAATATTTTTGGAAAATTTTACTTTTTTTGAATTCCTTGTTCAATCTAGAAGAAAAAGTTACTCTTGTAAAATTTTGATTAGAGGCTTCATTTCTGAGATATTTCAAAGGCCTAAAAACTAAAATCCAAGAAAACTCATGATTCCTCAACTGGAATAAGGTTTCTAGGTCGTCAAAGTTGATTTACTGCCATTTTTAGCTAAGAAACGAGGCGTTATCAGAAAAAAGACAATTTGGGCTCTGGAGAGTGGCGATTTCGAGATGTTTTCCAAAGTTTAAAACCCAAATATCTCAAAAATTAAGCCTCTTATCAAAATTTTACAAGAGTAATTTTTTTTTCTAAATTGAACAAGGAATTCAAAAAAAAATATAATTTTTCAAAAATATCCAGTGGCGTAGAGAATGGGGTGGGAGAAGTTGAACAATCCCCCGGTATCTACGCCACTGGACAATTTTGACAAAAGTTATCTACGTCAAGTGATGGGTATTTATTTCATAAGTATTTGTACCAAATTTGGTCAAAATCACTTTGATGACTTGAGAGTTATTGCAAAAAGAAGATTTTAAAAACTGAACTTTGAAGGGCTGTATCTCTATTGGGAAGCGTTTTAGAAAAAAATTAAATTATGCATGTCGACCTACTTTCCGATGGACTATCGAATGGTGAATTATTGCTACTATAACCTGGACCACCCTGTATATTGATTGAATCTTGAAACTACACCACAATTTTTCTATTTTTCTTTCACCAACCGGTTTCGCCTTTCGGCATCGTCAGGGTTTGTATAATATTGGAAATATATTTTTTTTACAAATTTCTCCAAAAAAGAATATATTTTAAATAAACTGCTCAACGAAAAATAAGGATATTGAAAATTGTTGCTCAAGTTCAAATAGAGATAACTCAAGGAAAAATTACCCAATTCAAAAAAAATCAACATTGCCTGATAGGACTATTCTTTGGCTACAAGGTGGTTTCATTAGTTTAATCATCCATCGCACTTTGCAAGATATACAGGGTGCCAATGGAAGAGGCGAAAATCGGTGAATTTTCGAAGTCATCTACCTGCTTCAGAAAAAATGTCAGTTGTTTTGTGAGTCAATTTTTTGAAAGTCTGCGTCAAAATCCTGTCGATTGATAGTAATTTTTTTTTGTTTTCTTTTTTTCAAAAATTTTAGAATTTTTTCATGAAATCGAAAAAATTCGATGTCGATTCTGCAAACGGCTTCTACTGAAATTTGGTAATAAGGTATGATTTCACTTATGTTTGTTTGAGAAATCTATAGCTGAAGAACACATGGGCCTAGAATTGAAATTTGTTTTGAATCACAGGACAGAAGGCGCATACCCATATTCTCATAGCAAGGATGTTTCTCAGAGCAAACCCGACTGAGATGGAGGATGGTTTGGACATTTTCAATCAACAAACATTCTCATGCCTGCTGTCCAAAAGACAAGACAAATATGTCAAAAATTATACTGGTGATGGTTGGGAAGAAATTTATTGCAACAATAAACCTATACAATGAAAGAACATCAAACAATCAATAACTTGCATAATCGACTTCTCAAAATCGTAGCATTCTCGAAGGGATTTATTCGAGCACTGAACGATTGAACGATCTTGCCTTGCAGTGCAGTTGTCTTTTGTCTTTGACTTGAGCCAGGTCTTCTAGCGACTTCAGCAGTGTCCATGTTGTACTTCCATAAAAGTCTAGAACTAGAATCTAGAATCAGGCTTTGTGATGTTTCTCTGACCTAACTATCCTGATCTGATAAATCCAACATGTAACAAAGTATTGACGGATACCTCCTTGGGAAGTCACTTGCATCGGTTGGTTTAATGATTCAATGAGACGGTTTGTGAAGTGAAATCATACTTTACTATCAAATTTCAATAGAAGCCGTTTACAGAATCGACATCAATTTTCATTTGATTTCATGAAAAAAAAATCTAAACTTTTTGAAAAAAAACCTGATTCAAAAAAATTCACTATTTAGTTGACAGATTGATGCAGGCTTTCAAAAAATGAACTGAGAAAAAATCTGACATTTTTTCTAAAACAGGTAGACCACTTCGAAAATTCACTAATTTTCACCTCTTCCCTTGGCACTCTGTATATCTTGCAAAATGCGATGTATGATCAAACTAAGGACAGCACCTTGTAGCCAAAGAATAGTTCTATCAGGTAGTGTTGATTTTTTTCAAATTGGTCAATTTTTCCTTCAGTTATCTTTATTTAAACTTTAGCGACAATTTTCAATATCCTTATTTTTCGTTGAGCAGTTTATTATACAAACCCTGACGATGCCGAAAGGCGAAACCGGTTGGTAAAAGAAAAATAGAAAAATTGTGGTGTAGTTTCTAGATATAATCAATATATACGTTTTAAAATAATATAATAATAATAATAATAAAGGACTTTTATTTCATATCGCTGTTGAGAGGCGAAGTCTAGCAGATTGCTATTCAACTCAACCTTCTCAACACGTTTAGGTACAAGTAAATATAACATAAATCAAATTGAAAACTCCGAACCTAAAATTATCCACAAATATATACATTATAAACTAAGTTTCATGAAGAATGAAAAGCAAACATTAGGTTGTGCTGAAGGTGAACAAGAAGATGAAATGAATGATCCTTCTAAACTGTACCTGATTTCAGAAACTTAAAAAGACTTGTCTTAAACGATGCGATGCGCGTATATATATCAATAATAAAATGAAAATCACAAGGAAGGGTGATGTGGAAGCCCGTAATACAACTGAGCCCAAAATGCGAAAGCCTTCTAGAATTTCTCGTAATTTTCAAACAAAGTTATCTCAGCAGCTTCAGCGAACTTGTTTGAATACGACTCTCAAAAATGCTCGCCAACTCGACGGCAATAAAGATGGGCTATTTCAATTGTTGTTTATAGCAGTAATTAATATTCAGTTGCAAAAGCTGAGTAGGTACAGGCAGTTAAAATTTATTGACTAGCAAATTACAGATTTGACTCAATGTTGGAAGTACCTATCTAGTAAAATAGCACAAAATTTTAATTTTGAACAGAAATATTTATGCATTTTTCCTGGTAACAATGTAATAGGTTTGTTCCATCAGAAGTCTCTTACTAGTCAGAGCCAATGAGAAGCGCCCAAACCAGTTTGCAAACTGATTTTCTCGATTCCTATTGGCTCTGGCTAGTTTGAAACCGCTTGATGGAACAAACTCAATATACCCCACTATGCAGGGTTTAGGAGAACGCGACGTGTAGCAGTTCAACACGCTTGACTTCGACCATAGTGCGGTCTTTGGATGGGTAACCGTCGCAACGGAGCGCTGTGGTGGGGCTCACTCGGAGGCGGTACACCGGCGCCAAATTCCCTCTCGGCAATGTTCTTGGCAAACCTTGTATTTCGGCCCTCGAAAGCTTACTGTGGGATAGTGATGGACTGATGGCCGTTGCTATTTCACCCGTGGTTCCAAATCCACTTTAAACTGTAGGTCCCCTGGCAGAGAAGCGAGCCGAAACCCTTGTTTGGCTGTTCTATGGCTAACAATTCGATTTTGATGCAGAATGTTAGGTACTGGCTGTTGCAAACTTCGATAGATGATTGATTTCTCATAAAAAGTGAAGTTGAAAAATTAAAAAAAACTCATTTTCTTAGAATGTTTCTTTCTCTTGAAAAATATCGAGTGTTGAAGTTGCCTGTTGATTTTTTTTTTACTGTAACTCTTGATCCATTTTATCATTCACTTAAAGCAGCCTCTAACGAACAATAATTACGCGTTTCGTTGAAAAAATCAGGGGCGAAAATAAAAAATTTAGGGGAAGGGGTTTCCCTCCTTCTTTACCTCCTATTTTTACTCCTAGTTATTCTTGAAAATTGTTCTTATTTTCAAGTTCTATGATCTGTGTTCAATTCAGAAGAAAAAAGCTTTGTTTTTGAAATAATCGGGTTTGAAGATATTCGAAAAACATCTCAAAAACACTACTTTTAAGAGCATTCGAATTTTATCATCAGAAAACTTGTTGTTTTCTAGCAAAAACTCTGGTTTATCAACCTAAGACACCCAGGAAACCTGATTCAAGCTGATAAATTACGATTTTCAATGGATTCTACTGTTTGAGCTTTCAAAAATTGTGTTCTCAGGATGTTTCTCGAAGTTTCAGTCTGTAATTAAAATTTTGCAAAAATGATTTTTTTTTACTAAACTGAACGTAAAATTCAAAAATAGAAACAATTTTCAAGGATCATTTGGAGGTGGAAAATATTGAGGATAAGGGGAGGTCAACCCCATTATCTTTGCCCCCAACTTTAAACTTTGGTTGAAATTGGAGCGAAATTGGCTGAGCGGTTGAAAAGTTACAGAAAAAAAATTGAAAAGCTTGTTTTTCGATTTTTTCATGTTCAAACTTGAGAGGATTTACATTTAAAATAATAAAGTGACCTTTATATCTCAAAATACAACAGAGTTCTTTTTATTCTACGTCAAAAAGTGTATGTAGGAAGTTTTTACCGCCTGAAAAAAAAGTATTCACAAACAAAAAACTTATGGCACTTTTTCGCAATCTACAGGGAACACCCTGTATACGATTGTCCAACTTTTTGGTTGTTTTGAGCAGATGGCAGATTTTTCCTTCGCAAGTTGTGCAAACGGAACGCATGTCAGTGGGTAGTGTCTGGTCAGTTGAAGTTTTTCAATAGGCTTAAAAATCGATAGTTTATGGATAGGATGACTTTCGGAGGATCTTTTCTGCACTGCGACCTATAAGATCTTTTGTGCGTATAGGATGACTTTGGGAAATGACGGAAATTTTCGTGATTTTAGAATTTTTGTTTTTATTGTTGGGTGCGAAGTCGGTAACAATATACAGTGTTACTGAACTGAGTTTCATAAATCTCCCCCTCCCCTCCCCTCCCTGAAAAATTGAAATTTGATAATATTGTGGGTGCAAATATTTCCGTTTTTGTTTGAGGTCTTTATGGTCATCTACTTCAGCAGATGTCAAAAACGTGATGAAAATGCGAAATTGACAAAACAAAAATTTGTCACAAGTAGATTGCGGTTGAAACTCCCAATTGTAAAGGTCGAAAATGCAAAAGTTCAAAATGGCAATGTCGAGGAACGTCAAAATTTAAAATCCAGCACATGCATTTTGATTGTCTATCTTGAGTCAGCACAAGTTTGAAATCCCAACTGGATCGACCGACAAAAGCAAAAGTTCAATATTGCGACCTTGGAACTGTCAGAATGTCAAATTCAACTAATGGAAATGAACTGCGGTCAGAGGTAGATATACCGAGTGATCATTTGAAAACGATCCACCTGCAATAACTCCCGATTCCTGGTGAAGATGTCTTCGAGCAAAAACAGGTCGATTTTTATATCGAGGGGACTAAAACATACTTTGGCGAATCTCTATCTTAAGCCCCCTCGCCCCCCCCCCAATAATTACCTACTATAGTGTGTCCAATCCTAGTGTGATTCTAGTTGACTGGCAGTTCCGCCACGCGACGCATTTGAAAGGTAGAAATTCGGGAAATCACAGCTGACTAGAATCACACTAGAGTTGAACCTACTGTACCATTGCTTAGAACAAACTTATAGACAATGCTTATACTGACCACTTGTGTTCACGTGTTTTTGCAGAGATGCTGTGGTGAGATGAGAATCAAAGAGACGCTATGTGCCGCTTAAAGCGATGGACCAATACGACTTGTTCGGGGAAGATGGATCTGGAATGCTGGAAGGCCTGCCCGAACTGGGCTCAGCTGATCACTTCGACCCGACGGTGACGGGAGCACGAAATGCGACATCGGCCTACACGAATCAGCCCACTTACTCGCAAGAGACGCCCCTGCAGAAACTGGCCTCCTTCGGTGGCGGTGTCAGCGGCACCGGCTCCAACGACTTCAACCACATGGACCCGAACTCAGCGCAAAACATGTACGCGGCGGCGGCCGCTGCCCAACAACAACAGCAACAGCAGCAACAACAACAACAACAACAGCAACAACAACAACAGCAGCAACAGCAACAACAACAGGGTTACGGCAGCGGCGGCGCCGGGGGCGCCGACCGACCCATGGGACCGCCCGGGAGCGGCGGAGCCGGCGCCTATCCGCACCACCAGCGGCAGATGGCCAGGCCGCCGGTGCCGCCTCAGGCGGCGCCGACCGCTGCTCAGTACCCCTACCAGACAGACTCGATGTACGCGATGCCCGACCACCAGCTAGGGAACGCCATGGACGCCAGCAACGCCATGCAGAACGCCTGGGGCCAACACGCCGGCTACCCCATGCACAGGTAACAACGCAATGTTTATCTATCTCACATACTAGCACAGACATACTAGCATTCTTCTAGAGGAACCACGTCACGTTATCTCTTTTTCTTCGGAGTGAGTGATTGAGGTCGGGTTTTTCTAACCTAGAACCAGCATCGGCTAGAAAACGCCCGGCAAGTGGCGCGGCATCAAGCAACGAAACGCAAAAACGGTATCTGACGTGATGCATGTGCGGCATTGAAAAAAGCAGGCCCCATTTTTTTTATCTTGACAGGGAAAATTGCGCAACAGTCCGGACGAGGGCGCAGCGTAACTTCAACATTCTCGTCCTCGTCGACTCAAAATGACCTCGCGATTTATTTATCGTAATGACGTATGCTGGAATGACTGGAAATTGTCTGCGTTTCAAAATAAATGGCATAGCTGTTTCCGAAGATGCCAAGTCGATGCGAGGAATGAAGACCGGGTCACCGCGATTGCACTCTGTGATGATCTCGGCAGTTTTCGGCTAAAGCTATTTTTTCGGTATGTAACGTTAAAGGGACAGGAAACACGATGATTTTTGTCACGTGTCTGTAACTTCTGTGATGGTAACAGACGACATATCCGCGGACACAGCAAGCGTTATCTGACAGACAGAAGCCACACTTTTTAATGGCACACAGCTCTGAAAACAAGGTTGAGTTTTAGTCACCAGAAATTGAAATCAAAAGAACTTTCTGAAAACCAATGGTAGCAGCATGTAGCTGAATATTGGTTGTATCTTTTGGTGTGTTTTCGACTTCCCATAAACTTTTCTTATGGAGCTGTGACATATATCTGACAAATTAATTATTATAATTGTTGGCAGTGTCGAGATATAAACTGTACCGGTCGAAAACGGCCGTTAAGAATTTCACTTGTGGCTACACCAAAAATAAACACTAGCAACCTTGCTACGCTTTGCGAGCACTATCCTCCCGGCTAACCAGAGGGTGCTTTGGGGAGGGTTAACGGTAAGATGGACTTTATTGTCACAAGATTTGGAACAGTACCCGCAAGTTAACGAAAGAAATCTTGAAAATAATTACCGAGGGCGAGCTAGGCTTATGGTAACTTTCAGGTAGGTATTTTGAAAACGTGCATGTAATTTTCTTGAAAGTAAAAAATATTGTATTTAAGAAAGAGGAAGGTTTTTATTTATAACATTAACTGCAGATAATAGAAATGACTTAAAATGGACACAATTAATCAAAATAGATTACTAAAAATGCAATGCGACAGTGGAACCGACATGTTATTTGGAAACCGGCGTGATATTCGGAATCACTGGCAGGCAGTCACCGCGTCTCTGTCTACCACACGTCTCGCAGGGGGCCAAACAATTCCCCAACACTGCCCTTCTTTGACACCAAGCCTCAGGTCGTTCACTGCACCCGAATTTCCCACGCAATGGTGTCGTACTAAAACCAGGGGTTGTACAAAGCGCTTTGTTCTAAACCTGGGGGTAAAATGATGCTGACGGTGTACAGGGCAAAGAACTACACTAAGGGGTAAAGAGAGGGAAGGCACAGTGCCAATGAAAAGTCAACGACCTGGTCCACGAGTGTGCAGCATCCAGGATCGGCTGTTTGTCCAGGTGATGTCCTTAGAGGCCCGAAGTGGCTTTTAGTCAGTTCTGGCACATTTCCTCAATTTCAGGAACCCAGGGCGAAGTTGACAGGAGATACAGATGAAAGTAGATTAAGAGAATACTTATAGTTGCAGCAAAAGTCGCCAATAAAGATGGTACAATTATAGCACGAGTGGCAGTACAGATGGCGTAGTTAATAGTAACATTGAGCGAAGAATAGAAAAGGAAGACCCTGAAATAAGTATGGAGAAGTAGAGAAAGAATAGAGGAGAAAAGAAAAGTCCTACCTTTCGTATAGAAAGTGTCCGCGCCACGTTCTTTTGGGAATTCCCTTGCGGAGGCACCCACGCCAGTTAGGTACACGAAACAGCACAAAACTCCACGTGTTGCATTTACCGGCACCAAGATCCTTGCACAAATTCGAGATGGAAGTAAACAATCAAAACTTCCGGCGGTGAACGGTAAATTATGCTCCAAAATACAGAACGTCGTGACTTTTACAAAATGGCGAGCGTGAGTGAAAAGAAACTGAATCCTCTTATCTTGTATTTCTTGTCGTGTTGTTGTTTTCAATATCGACTGCAACCTGTTATAGCCCAGTCATCCTAGCATTCGAGGTCGGAATCTCTCCCATAAAGCTGGATTTTTGCATACATGTCCAGAAAACAGCTCTCTTTCTATTAGTGATAAAAAAAAATTCTGAGACCCGGAGCGTTTTCCGCCATTTTGAAAAAACTGTCAATTTTTTCAGTTTTTCTTGAATAACTCAGTAAATATTCAACTTATTGGCATGAAAATTTTTGCAGTGATTAGAGCTTGAAATTCTCCATCCAATGCTGCCAAAAATATTTTTTTAAGATCCATGGTTTCTGAGAAATGTCAAATGAGTTAAGTTACTTTATTCACTTCCATCATTCCATTTGACCAATTGAAAAAAAATTATCGAGCTTTCAACAGATCTGCACTCTTTTGCATTCGAATAAACATAAAAGAGGCTTCCAAAAAATATTCATATATCGGTCGGTCTGCAGGTCTAACGGTCAGTCTGGTGGTCGGTCTGTTGAATTTTTTGCCCAGATTTATTCCCAAGCTGTTGAACCAATCCCGACCAAATTTGGTAAATTCATAAGTGACAAGTTTTGGACGACAAGATCCAATTGTCAACCTGATCTGTCACTTGGAAATGTCACTACAAAAAAATGACAGAAGGTCTATCTCACCGAATGCAACTTGTGATACATCATTTCAAAGCCCTCAAAAAAATGCATACAAAATAGCCAATGTGAACCTCTAATGTTGCGTCTGTCAAAAAATCACAAGCTGTCAAACTTTAAATTTCAATTTTTCACAACTCTTGAAGTACGGAACGGAATTGAACCAAATTTTGTTCCCTACAATTAATAGTGCCTCACAATGATTTGATGGATCATAAAATGTACCGGCAGCAGACAGGGATGCAACCTGAGAAAAAAATTTTGCCTAGTCATCCGAGCCTGTAGTGTACCTACTTGAAATAGTCAAAAAGTCATCTCTTGCTTGAAGAAAGTAGTTACCAAACGGTTTTCTTGCTATATGGTCAGCTCTTCTCCATCTCTTCAACATGGTGAAAGCAGACATCCCTCTGACGTGTACTATTTAGTATACAGGGTGAAGATTGAAAAAGGAATATTTATAAATGTTTATTCCGTTGAAATAATCCTCGAGAAAAACAGGCTTCCATTATTTAGCAACTTTACAGTTTCCTGTTGAACATGTGAAAAATGTACCACTCTATAGCCGCTGGTATTCTACGTACAGGGTGCAATCGATTTTTCCCAATATTTCTATCTTTATCGAATAAATCAAGACAAAAACCATTTCCAGCTCTGTTACAAGCCATTAGTCTCTAATTCAAGATATAAAAATGTCAGATTCCTCAAACTGCAGAAACACAACATACAGGGTGGAACAAAAAATTGATTTCACATTCACCGTGTACGTATAATACCAGTGGCTGTACCTAGAGGCGTACATTTTTGACATGTTCAATAGGAGACTATTAAGTATAGACTGTATACTATAACTAAGTAAAAGTACCGAGCGTTCATTAATTAAATGGGTCAAGGGTGCCTGTGACTTTGAAAACATCTGTCGGAACTAGCATCGTTCATTTGATGTCTGTAATTTTTTGGTTATCGTAATTTGTCAAACCAGCCACAGTTTTTGTTTTCGGAACATTTTAAATGTGGTTTTCACGGCAGGGCACAAAACCTACATGATCGAGGAATATTTTCGAACTTGAAGTATTGTCGTGCACTTATGATATCATCAGATATCAATAAAATGGGACGTAACTTGTCAAAGTTTGACAAATTTATTATAAAAGAATCACGCTAGTTTCGACAGACGTTTTTGAATTCACAGGCACCCTTGACCCATTTAATTTATGAACTCTCGGTATATCTACTTATACAAAAAAATATAAGACTAGAAGCTTTATCAGTAAATAAGGGAACGTATAAGAAGTACGGCTGAGGATCGACTTCATAATCTGGCTCATTTCTGGCGTAGAAACGGCTTCCAGATAGAAAAAGGCCTTTTTTGCAGTTTTTTGACGGCAAATAATAACCATAAAAAGTTCATATCCAAGGTGACATGCAGAAACAAAAATAAATCATTCAGAACAACCGCCTTGATAGCAAGCGACTTTAACTATTGATGGTGGTTTCATATTTATCATTGATTTTTCAACATCTATTCGATGGGATCTCACTTGTTCAAGCAACGTTCCTACCTGTGTACGTAGATCTCGACGTAGATGTAAGAACTTATCAAAATCAATACATGCGAAAAAGTGGACTTGAATACTCTCTAACCCTTAAACACACAGCATTCTTTTCAAGTGTACCATCAGGTACAAACATGGCGTGATGGACATGATGTGAAGAGTGAAGAACAAGTTTCTGGATTAGGGATGGAAAGCTATACACCCCATGGTATTCAACATATCGCAATGACCGAGGCCCCTGCCTCATGAAGTCTTTTGTCGCAAATCTCCTGAAAACTGTAGGTACGTGGGCAGCATTTTCGATGAAAATGTAACTACAAGCAACTGTGGAAACATGGCTCTTGTCTCGAAGATGGTGTTGTATCCTTCGGGCCCTAGATGTTTATAGTGAGAGAGGATCTTATTCGTTGTAACTGAGTTTTGGTATTTTTTCTCATTTTTTGATCTTACAAATGTGTATCGAAAATGATGAGAAGAATGAAGATAATTAATTTTCAGTCTAGGTTGGCCAGATAATATTATCAGTTGAGCATGGAGAATTTTTTAAAAAGGACATGCAAAAATTATCAAAAATCAGTTACGACACTACGTGTGATGACGGACGATATGTACAGATGTTGAACTCGATCCAAGTGCGATTTAGAAATTTCTGTTTCACAGCAGCTAGGCTTAGATGACTAGTTCAAACGGTTTGTTGCTATTATGGTTAGCTCATACCTACCTGTTTAACATGTCAAAAGCATACATTCCTGTGACGCGTACTACTTAGCAGGTGTACAGGGTGAAATTAATAAAATAAATCTTCGAATTTTTCTATTCAAAGTCGAATAATTCTCGAAAAAGACAGTCTTTCATTATTCAGCAACCTTATGATCCCCTATTGAACATGTGAGAAATGTACCCCTCTTTAGCCGCTGGTATTCTACGTACCAGGGTGAAATCAATTTTTGGTTTCACCCTGTATGTTGTGTTTTCGCAGTTTGAGGAATCTGACATTTTTGTATCTTGAATAAGAAATTATAGGCTTGTAACAGGGCTGGAAATGGTTTTTGTCTTGATTTATTCGATAAAGATAGAAATATTGGAGAAAATCGATTGCACCCTGTACGTAGAATACCAGCGGCTATGGAGTGATACATCTTTCACATGTTCAGCAGGAGACTATAAAGTCTTAATGATGAAAGACGTTTTTCTCGAGAATTATTTCAACGGAAAAAACATTTTTAAATCTTCATTTTTCAATGTTCACCCTGTATACTGAATACTACACGTCACAGAAATGTCTGCTTTTACCATGTTGAAGAGGTGTGGAAGAGCTAACCATATAGCAAAAAAACCGTTTGGGAACTACTTTCTTCAAGCAAGAGATGATTTTTTGACTATTTCAAGTAGGTACACTACAGGCTCGGATGACTAGGCAATTTTTTTCAGGTTGCATCCCTGTCTGCTGCCGGTATATTTTATGATCCATCAAATTATTGCGAGACACTCTTGTTGGGAACAAAATTTGGTTCAATTCCGTTCCGTCTTCAAGAGTTATGAAAAGTTGGAATTCAAAGTTTGACAGCTTGTGATTTTTTGACAGATGCAACATTGGAAGTTCTCACTGACCATTTTGTATGCATTTTTTCGAGGGCTTTAAAATGATGTGTCACAAGTTGCATTCGGTGAGATGGACCATCTGTCATTCTTTTGTAGTGACACTTCCAAGTGACAGATCAAGATGACATTTGGATCTTGTCGTTGAAACCTTGTCACTTACGAATCTACTAAATTTGGTTGGGATTGGTTCAACGGCTTGGGAACAAATCTGGGCACAAAATTCAACAGACCGACCACCAGACTGACCGTTAGACCTGCAGACCGACCGACATATGAATATTTTTTGGGAGCCTTTTTTATGTATACTCGAATGCAAAGGAGGGCAGATCTGTTGAAAGCCCGATAATTTTTTTTCAATTGGTCAAATGAAATGATGAAAGTGAATGAAGTCGTTTAACTTATTTGACATTTCTCAGAAACCGTGAAATCTAGAAAAATATTTTTGGCAACATTGGTTGCAGAATCTCAAGCTCTAATCACAGCAAAAACTTTTATGCCAATAAGTTGAATATTTACAGAGTTATTCAAGAAAAACTGAAAAAATTGACAGATTTTTCAAAATGGCGGAAAACGCTCCGGGTCTCAGAAATTTTTTTCATCACTAATAGAAAGAGGGCTGTTTTCTGGACATGTATGCAAAAATCCAGCTTTATGGGAGAGATTCCGACCTCAAGCCCTGAAATGAGCTAGGATGACTGGGCTATTAGCTCACACCTTCCACCCATTTCAACCGTTACAAACTCCGCCCTTACTACAGAAGATTTAACCTTAAATCTTGAAAATCAACTGAAATGGTGAGCAACGAAAATCAAAGAAAAAAACTGACAAAATTCGAGAAAACTGACAAAAGAATTTCATACTACCACTGTTCCCCGAATTCAGCAACCAATGGCAGATGACAACAAAGTAATGAAAGTGATAGGAAAGACTAAATGATGACAAGACTTTTAGATTTTCCGTGAAGCGGAGAGGTTGCACCGTCAACCACGGAGACAATTCCTTGAAGGATTAGCTGTCACCCCACTAATCAACAAAAATAATCTAAACAAAACAAAAAGAAACGTCTCAACTATCGCGGTAGGTACCGCACTAATTTCGCCCAGCTGAGTCGTGGCTGTTGAACCCTACGGCCACAATGTCACGCCCAAAGTTCTTGGAAGCCTTCTACTTCCGGTCCGGCAAACCTATGACGTATTCTTAACCCCGCCAAGAGGGCAAATGGGATTTAATCCTCAGAAGAAAAAGGTTTGAGGTCTTTCGCGTGCCAGGTTGCAGCTGGTCTCCCTCCAAGATCATGAAGTTGGTAAGCCCATGGTGACAATTTTCGATTAATGACAAAAGGTCCGGCGAACTTGGGTGCGAGTTTGGCCATGAAATTGTCCGCTCCACTGGACAAAACCATGCTCCGCCGCCACACCATGTCACCGACTTCATACACGGTAGGCCTCTTACGAAGATCATATCCGGCTTTTTGCTTCAGGGAGGCCTTTTTAAGGCGGACCCGTACTTCCTCAAAAAGGCTTCTGGACTCCTCCTTTCGGCGTCGCAGTCTATCTTCGATTGTCCGGTCCTGACCGGCAACCACGTCCTGCTGTTCACCGAGAGGCATTTCTTGTCCAAAATTTACCCAGTAGGGAGTGAAACCGGTAGACTCGTGCACCTGAGTTCTAATCGCGCAAGCGATCTTGCATAAGTTCTTGTCCCATGTTTTATGGTTCTCCCCTGCGTAGCAACGAATCATTGTGCCAATGGTCCTATTGACTCGCCCCGTAGGATTGGCTTGCGGATGGTAGTCTGCCGTGTAACTTATTCGGAATTGGTATTCTTTGAACAAATCCACGAAGACGTGGCTCCTGAATTGTACCCCATTATCCACAATCAAACAGTCCGGAACACCAAAAAATAATGAAAGGCTACTTTCTACAGCCTTAACGACAGTCTTAGCTTCAGCGTTACGAAGAGGGATAATTAACGGTTTCTTCGAAAAGCAATCCAGAATAACCAAGATAAATTGATGACCCAAATTCGACCGTGGGAACGGTCCCATCAGATCGCACGATACGATTTTCCATGGAGCATCAGCTCTCTGATTCGGCACCATCAATCCAGTTTTTGGTCGTTGATCCACTTTGTAACGGGCGCAAATAAGACATCTTCGGACGTAAGCTGTGACATCCGCCTTCATCTTTGGCCAAAAGAAATTTCCGGAGACACGATGGTAGGTTTTATGGATGCCTGCATGTCCAGCGCGAGGGTCGTCGTGGAAACGATAAAGGAGTTCCTTTCTTTTTGCTTTCGAAACGACAACTCTCCAATCCTGACCATTCGGCGCACAATTTCCATCACTCCGAGCGCCCTGAACATACTTAAAAAGTTTGCTTTGCCGTTGTCGCTGATACCACAAATCAGGAATCTCCGCCGCCCCGGTCTCCTCCACATCGTCAGCGTCTATGACTTCGAGAGAGCATATCCGGAACGACGTGCTCTTTCCCTTTCCTATGGATTATGTCTTAGTCGAACTGTTGCAGCTTCACTGCCCATCTAGCTAGACGACCGGTTGGTTCTTTGAGGTTGTTCAACCAAACCAAAGAATGGTGATCCGTCACAACTGTAAATTTCGAGCCCTCGATGTACGGACGTAGTTTGAAAATCGACCACAGCACCACTAGACACTCGTGTTCGACTGTACTGTAGTTCTTCTCGGACTTTGATAGTGTACGGCTCAGAACCGGATCGGTCTTTCACCCTCTGGAAACTTTTGAACCAAAACAGCTGCAATCTCATATCCACTAGCATCGGTATGTGTATAAAAGGGTAGTGTAAAATCAGGAACGGCTCAAATTGGAGCTGACACTAGAAAAGATTTCACCTTCTGAAAGGCATTCTCTTGCTGATCGGTCCAGACATATTTTACTCCCTTCCGCAACAGAAGAGTCAGAGGCGCGATCAACGAAGAAAAATCCGGAATAAATCGGCGATAGAAAGAAGCAGTTCCGAGAAAACTTTGCAGTTCCGAAAGCCTCTTTGGGGGTGGAATTTTCACGATAGCAGACACTTTCTCGGGATCCACCCGCAATCAATTCCTGTCTACTACGAACCCCAAATAGGTTAACTGCTCGCGACAAAATTTGCATTTCTGTCGATTGAGCGTTGGGTTAGCTTCCTTCATGCGACTTGAGATATCGCATTTACCGGCACCAAGATCCTCGCACAAATTCGAGATGGAAGTGAACAATCAAAACTTCCGGTGGTGAACGGTAAATTATGCTCCAAAATACAGAACGTCGTGACTTTTACAAAATGGCGAGCGTGAGTGAAAAGAAACGGAATCCTCTTATCTTGTATTTCTTGTCGTGTTGTTGCTTTCAATATCGATTGCTACCTGTTAGCTCACACCTTCCACCCATTTCAACCGTTACAAAATTTTCTCCGACGAGGTCTCTCGATGGCACTATACATAAATGAAATGAAATACAGGGTTACCCCGTCCTTGATAGCGTCAGGTCGTCTCGTATCAAGTTGTCCTGCGGCAGCATGGCTGGCGTCAAGTTGTCCTGCTTCGCGTTTCTAGTAAGCTGTTGGCTCTTACGATTAGTTGGTCATCATCTCGGACCACGGATAACATCATCTCTGACAACGGATAACAGTTCACGTGCTGAGATTGCTTTGAGATGTCTTAGTTTTGAGTGAATAGTCCTGATGACAAACGGGTTCCCAGGTAAAGTTACGTAGCTACGTGGTTCCTCTGAATTATGCCTAATTTACGCCAATAGTTTTGCGGTGTTTGTGAAAGATACTGAAAAATTTGCCATTGCTTACTTTTGAATATATTTATTCCAATCGTGAATGAATTGCATACGTGTTTATCATTCGTACGCAGGTATGGACAGATGGGCGGCTACAGGCAACAGCCGATGGGCGGGTACGGCCACCAGCAGGCCGTGCCCGAGCCCAAGCAGCAGTTTCCGCCGCAGATGATGCAGCAACCGCAGCACGCCGCCGCCTATCAGATGCAGCAGCGCCACACGCCGCACTACCCGCAAGCAGCCGGCTATCCTTCGGCGGCGGCGGCGGCTGCGGCCGCTGCAGCCGCCGCCAGTCAAGGATACGGGTCGTACGTACACCAGCGACTGCCGCACCACCACCAGTACCCGCACCAGCTCGAAATGGAGGTGGCACCGCCGCAATACGCCCAGATGGGCGGCCACGTCGGCCACCCGTCCGCCGGCAGCCACATGAGTCATGCGCCGGCGCAAGGCCATCCCGGTGCCGGACATCCGGTCCCCGGGCATCCCAGCGCAGGCCATCCGGGTGCTGGGCATCCTAGCGCGGGGCATCCGAGCGCGGGTCATCCGAGCGCAGGCCATCCGAGCGCGGGTCATCCGAGCGCGGGCCATCCAAGCGCGGGCCATCCGAGCGCAGGGCATCCGAGCGCCGGTCATCCTCAACAGCTGACCGCCGCCCAGAACCCGATAATGCACCCGAGCGCAATGAGCTACGGGCAAGCGCACCAGTTACAAGCAATGCAGCAGCAACAACAACAGCAACAGCAGCAGCAACCCCCGCAGTTCGCGGCCAAGCACGCGAGCAACGCCAGTCCGCAGTACCGGGCGCCGTTCCCGCAGCTGTCGCCGCAGATGTCTCCGCGGCCGCAGATGTCGCCCAGACCGCCGGCGCCGCAGATGTCCCCGCGACCGGTCATGTCGCCGGCGAAGCCGAACATGTCGCCCCATCCGCAGATGCAGCAGACGACGCTGAGTCCGCGACCGGCCACCAGCCTGACGCCGAAGTCTTCGACCGCATCGCCGGCTCCGATGCCGCCTTACTCGCAGCAGAGCACGCTGCAGGCGCTTGAACAGATGGTGATGCCGCCGTCGAGCGCGAACGCGAGCGATTACTACCAGCAGCAGCGGATGGGGCAGCAGAATCCGCTGTCGCCGGTCATGACGATGCGCAGCCAGATGACGGACCAGTGGCCGCCGCCGCCGCCGCAGCAACAGCAGCAGCAACATCCGCCGAGACAGCCGGTGCAGCCGGTGCCGCAACAGCAGCAACCCCACATGACCTCGATGAACGGCTCCATGATGGAGCAGATACCGACGAGTCAGGGCATTCCGCCGACGCAGCACCTGCAGCCGGTACCGCAGGCGCCGATTCCGCCCTCGTCGACCGACATGGGCTACAAAGACATGCGCGGTGAGATGCGCAGCGACATGCGCGGCGACATGCGCAGCGACATGCGCAGCGACATGCGCGGTGACATGCGCAGTAGTGACATGAACAAACCAATGGAGATGCCGCAACAACAGCAACAACAACAACAGGTAAATACTTTTCAACTTCAATTGTCAATTTCAACTTACCTGACCTCCCTCCTCATCACTTTTTCGCTTAATTCCCATCAACTTGTAGATACTACGTTCTACGGGTCAAAAGATGACATAGTCTCCCTCTATGTGTCAGTTTTTCCAGCATTTTTTTAGCGCAAAACAAAGTTCAATAAAAGCCATCGCCCTAAATAAGCAGTGGTCATTGCTACGCATCTATCTTTCCTGTTGGCTACGTTTCCGGTTTCAAACCCGGAGGCTCAAAGCGTAGTCAGGCCGTATTGTCAAATGTAGGGTTTTGTAGGGCTGAAGGCCCATTCCTCGTGACCGCCTAAAAGGCATTTACTTTTTAACGCAAGCCAGTTGGAAGGTTGAGAAGAACACAGCGAAGTTTTAATGCGTTTATTTAGCACACATAAATATTATGTACACCTTGTCACCTGAGACTGTTGGAGATGAACCCCAACACCATTTGTAGGAATTGCTCACGTGTTCTACACAACAAATAATTTCTCGATCAAACTAACAACGTGTAGCTCGATCATAATTGTGTGAGGCTCCTCATCCTCGTAATCACTTAGAAGATTGACTATGTAGTACGATATTTATGTCGCTTTCCCGCACTATTTTAAAGAGACAAAGTGTTTTTAGTATGTGTGCTGGTAGACCTGCACCCCAGAATTGTCAGTGATTTTAAAGCTCTAAATGGGTGAGCAACAGCCCTTCTAATGGGAAGACAGATAGGGAGAGGTGGGAGCGATTACGAGGATGAGGAGCCTCACACAATTATGATCGAACTACACGTTGTTAGTTTTATCGAGAAATTGTGCTACGGCTCCTCATCCTCGTAATCACTTGAAAGATTGACTATGTAGATGTTTAAAGCAGGCTGTTGCGAACATCTTTAATTATTTGAACAAACATCGAAAGTAGTCTTAAAAATTAATAGAAGGGTATAAACAACCTTGAAAGGTTACATCAGAAAAAAATAATTGAACAACTGGGCGATTATAAAAACTTTGAAGGTTTTCGATTTTCCAGTCCAGCCTGCCTTCTTTTTTATCGATTCTAAGGAGGCACCCTTCCTGTACAAGGCTGAAGTTGAAGCATGCCGAGTCGAATGAGCCTTGAACACAGCTGTGTCAACTCCTGCCAGTTCAAGAATTTCCGCCTTGCCATGAGGTTTTCTACAGGAAAGAAAAAGAAAATCTTCACCGTTCCTCAGAATACTGGATCGTTCCAAATAATGTTTGAGAGTTTTAACCACACAGATAGAGGCAAGTGCATCAGGAAGTGGTTTAAAACTTAAGACTGGGTAGTGGCCAGTTTGAAGACTATTTTTAATTGGGTCAGTAATGGTGATTATTACTTCTTGTTTCTGGAACGTAATCTGAGAAACTCGAATCAAACTAATAGATATACAATGCTAATAGTTTGGGCTCTATGAGCCGAAGACAGAGCAATTAAAGTTACTGACTTCGAAGAGAGTTGCTCTAAGGATAGGTCCGTATTAGGGAAGAAAGATTTTAACAAGTCAAGTACTAGCTCTGGATCCCATATGTGATTGTACCTAGGCTTAGTCGGTCTTAAACGACCCACTCCTTTCAGAAATCTTTTAATATCAGGATTGGTGCCAATATTACCAGGTAAAATGAGGGCTAGAGCTGAACGGTGCGAATTAAAAGTGCCGTAGGCGTGGTTCTTGGAATCCAGCAGGAATTGAAAAAATTTGATTACCTCCAAGGGTGTTGCCTAGAATTTGTTTGTACCAGAATTATCACAGTACGTCCACCCAAGTTTGTAACAAGACTGGTATTGAAGAATCGTGGCAGGAGATATGGAATCCAGCATTGTGTTGATGGCTGCTTCGGGGAAGTTTCTTGCTCTTAGGTCTTCCCGGATACAACTCCTACCATCAATGAAAGGCTTTCTGCTAGCGGATGTATCGATCTGAAAGGGAAAGTCAGAAGTTCTCTATTAGGCTTTAAGTAGATGGGCTCCCTTATCAATAATTTTCTGAATAAGAGATAAAAGGGTTGTGCCAGCCAGTTTGGAACAACCACGATGCAAGTGGCCTGGTCGGACATGATTTTGTTGAGTGTCCTCAGAATAAGAGCGAACGGGGGAAAAGCATAAAAACTTAGAGAGGTCCAGGACAGGGTAAACGCGTCTACAGCAACAGAATGAGGATCTCTCAGCCACGATACATAGATATCACATTTTGCATTTATGGTCGAGGCAAAGTGATCTATTTTGAATTTCTCAAAGCTCTTAACAATTAAATCAAATGCGGTTTGCGATAATTCCCATTCAGTCTCTAGAGAGGATGTACGAGATTCTCTGTCAGCAAAATAATTTCTTTTGTGTTGATGTATGAGGCGTGGATCCACAGACTTCGGGCTTCAGCCCACTGCCAAATTTCTCTAGCTAAGGCTGGGAGCCCCGTAAATTTTATACTACCCATTCTATTAATATATGAGAGGGCAGTTGAATTGTCAACTCGAATCAGGATGTTGGCAGAACTTAAATTTCTGGCATAACACTTCAGACCAAAGAGGATGGGTTTTAGCTCGAGAAAATTGATGTGTTCCAATCTCTCAGAGGTACTCCACCAACCGTGCGTACCTGTGCCCCGGCAATATGCCCCTCATCCACTTCGAGAAGCATCAGTAAAAATTTCTAAAGCATAGTCATCAGTCCTAATTGGATTAAAGGCTGTATCAATTACATACTCCCACCAAAGCAAGTCCGTCAACAAATAGGATGGAAACTTGAAGTGCGCATTATAATTATTGTTGTTTCTTTTTAGCGCTAAATATTTCTCGCGTTCTAGGCGCTTGGTGTAAAGCCAGCCATATCGTACAGCGGGACAGGCCGAAACCAACGTTCCAATTAATTGAGCATATTTTCTGATGGAGCAAGTCGGTTTGTGTTTGAAATATTTAATGATATCTTTTATAGTATCCACCTTTTCTTTACGTAAAGAAATTGTCATTTTTACACTGTCAAAAATAAATCCCAAAAATTTACATTTCTGTGATGGGTTTAAAGTGCTTTTGTCAAAATTAATATAACAAACCCTAGTTTTTGTAGGGTATTCACTGTAAAATCGACATTGGTTCTGCAAAGTTCTTTGGTATCGGCAAAGATTAAAAAATCATCCAAATAATTCACACAAATGATGCCTTGACTTCTTAATAAGAAACTAATGGCCGTGTAAGCTTTGTGAAGGTATAAGGTGCCGTTGATAAACCAAACGGTGAACACGTGAATTCAAGCAGCTGGTTCTTGAATGGGGAACTATCGTGGCAAACGCCTGAAGTAATGGCGCCCGTGTTCCATGCACCCCAGCTGTCATCAGTGTCATTTTAAGCGTACATAACCTCAACTTTGTAATTGTCATTTCATTTTCATTTGTCACTTTTGTCAGCACTCAGCATAGGAACCAGCGGTTTGCGTTACTTCGTGAGTCGAAAAGTAGAAACGCCGATAAGCCAAAAATCGCGTTAAAAAAATTGGTAGTGACGTGTTGTGTATCAGGCTATAACAGTTCCAAAATACCATACCTTTGGAGTTTGCACCAGCTCTTTTTTATTCCCTCTCAGTGGGGCTCCCTCCCGGCCTCAACTCTTCTTTGAGCACTTTCCACTTTCCGTACATTTGTTTGCATTTCTTTGAGGTTATGTACGTTAACTGTCAATATGGGTGCATGGAACACGTCGCCCTCTACAATCCGTTTTGCCTATAGTTCCCCATTGAAAACGTAAGAATTTTCTGTCGGGAGGTCCTATTGGTTGGTACTAGGTAGTATGCATCTTTCAAATCTATCGATGCCATGAAAACATTTTTGTTTAACAATTTTGTTACCGTCCGACTGTCCTCTAATTTAAAATGAGGTGGCTGTAGAAACATATTAAGGTTCTTTAAATCAAGAATGAATCTGTTTTTGCCATTTGGTTTCTTTACAAGAAACAATGGGGATAAGAACTGGCCTGGACATTCCTGACATGGAGCTAATGCGCCAAATCCAATTAGTTCCTGAATTATTTCAGAAAATTCCGCCATCTCTGCCTGGGACAGGATGCGTGGAGTGGGTTCATGTGACTGTAACGGCACTGTTGTAAAGGGAATTGCATAACCTTGGACCCAACTTAGAATTGTAGGGTCTGAAGTTAACTGTGCCCCTGCCCATTCCAAAACAAATCAATTTAGCCTACCAGCTAAAGGTATCTTTACCTGAGTTAGCGACGACTTTTCTGACGGTAGTGATGGCTTGAGGTGCGCCCTGTTGGCCTCACTTCCCTCTGACAGCGGGGCGGGCCATTCCGGTTCAACTGAGCTGCTGGCCTCCGGTACGGAAATGACTGGGCGGTAGAGGCATAGGAGGTCGGCTGTGGCCTTCCCCCCACCGGTCTTTTTCCCTTGAAAGAGGCGTAGGAAATGGAAGGTGCTCTCATGTCACTGCCAAGCTTTTCATGTGATTTTGCTTTATTCAACTCTTCACCGAGGTTGCCAAACAAAAAAGAGCCTGGGGCCTCTTTGGACAGGATCGCTTCAACATCTTCGGAAAAGGCTGAAAATAAAATATGCCTACGAGATTGAGATGTGGCATGTATGGAGTCTTGACCGAGTCGGACGAAATTGTAAAGAATCGTTCTTTCAAACCTGCATCATCAAAGGATGCTACCTCTTTCATTGCACTTGGGGGCCTGAATGGCCATAAGGTAGGAGTCCTTACGGACCACACTGGTGTCCAGCTTCATGGCCACCACCTCGGGGTTCAACTGAGGAACTTGAGGCAAGTTCTCATTTGGCTAGTAGCACTTCAAAAGCTGATTTTTCTGGTCGGCTGGAAGACCATTCTGAAGAAGAGGTAGCCACCGAGAGACAAACCCTGAAGGTATCTCAATACTTCCCGCCCCCGAGGCAGCGGGGTCAACACCGACAAAGTTTAATAACGATTCGGTTAACATATCTGTATGAATGGAAAGCACAGGGGATAAATCCTCCTGCGAGAATGATGCTTCCGCTTACCCACCCTTGCTCAGGAATCCGCTGCAGATCCGCTGATTAGCTAAAAACAAGCAAAAAGCGTAAATTTCCTAAAAAGTTGAAAGTGTTGAATCAATTGACACAATGCGGAAAGCGCCCAAAAATATCAATGACAGTTCTGGGGTGCAGGTCTACCAGCACACATACTAAAAACACTTTGTCTCTTTGAAATAGTGCGGAAAAGCGACATGAATATCGTACTACATAGTCAATCTTCCAAGTGATTACGAGAATGAGGAGCCGTAGCACAATAATAATTACAAGTTTGTCGGGCTGAGTCGACGCCCACAACTACAAATGATTGATTCATTCCGTTCATCTCTGTGTTCTTTTATAATACTCGTTCGATCGTCATCCGGTCACATGGATCGTGCATTGATCTCTCGATCCGCCGATGTCGCACGGAAAATTACAGCGATTCCAAAACCGCCGAGTCGGCGTTGCTTCTCTTCAGGCGCGCTTTGCGCTCCGGCATTGTGTGGCTTTCTTCCTTGGTTCGCTGAGGTTGAAATGCGAACTTGTCTATTCTTTTCTGTCCATTGCTGCGAGCGGCGGTGTCTCTCTCTATATTTGATGGTACGGACCTTTGCAGTGTTGCGTTGTTCTCGTCGGCGCTTTTCTGCCGAATTGTGCTGTCGTTTCCCCTCTACTCTTGCTCCTCCAGTGGTTCGAAGAAGTCAGTTTTTATTTTGTCAACAGGTTCAACAGATGCAACAACAACAACAACAGCAGCAGCAACAACAACGCGAGATGCCGCCTCAACAGCAACCTTTGCAACAGCAACAGCCGCTTCAGCAACCGCCTCAACCACCGCAGCAGCAACAACAACAACGCGAAATGCCGCCTCAACAGCAACCGTTGCAACAACAGCAGCCGCAAAGCGATTTCGTACAGACGCACTCGCCCACGACGAGCATACCCGACAAGTACCCCAGCAGCACGACCAGCGAAATGACTCTGGTGCCTCCGAGCGCGCCGACGATATCGCACCCGCCAACGCCCACGCCCACCAGCACCACCGACGATATGAACTCGCAGGACATGAGTCTTCCACCGACCAATGACAAACCACTGATACAGGACCTTGAAGCTCCGACTCAGAGCCAGAATTCGACGAGCTTCACCTCGCAGAGCCAAAACTCGACAGGCTTCACCTCGCTGAGTCAAAACTCGACCAGTTTTCCGCCGCAAAGCCAAAACTCGTCTAGCTTTACCGATTTCAATTGCGTCTCCAGCATGTCGGGGTATCCGGCTACGCCGCCGAAGAAAATAATGGAAGATTTGGCGCAGCCGCCCAACGTTCCGCTTTTGTTCGGCGAGAACTCGGGCGATTCTTTGCCGGATATGCCGCAACCGAAAGAACCGACGACGCCGGGGCCTCCGGTGCCGCCGTCACAACCGCAGAGCATTATTCCGCCGCAAGGCATGCCTCCTCAGGGTATCGTTGCGGCGCCAGGCATCCCGCCTCAAGGCATTCCGCCTCAGACGAGTTTGCCTCCGCAAGGTCTGACGCAACTACCGCCGCAAGGTATAACTCAACTGCCACCTCAAACTCAACCCATGATTCCTCAACCGCCGCCGCAACCTCCGGCACCGCCCGCTTTGTACGACCAGAATCAGATGCTCGGGCCCAACGGCATGCCGATGGCGCGACCGATGCCGCCGCCGCCGCACTTGATGAACATGGGACATGGTTTTAATTACGGCCCGGAAATGGGTGGTCCAGGTGGATATCAGCCGCCTATAAGCCACCACCAAGAACGCGCTGCGCTCCAACAACAGCTCCAAGAGCTGTACTGCATGATGCCGCCGGCTCCCGAGCACCAAGAGAAGATTGCGCATCTGCAAGAACGCTTGAACATCTTGAGCCAGCACGAAGCGACCGAGCAGTGCAATGGAGGACCGCAGTGCGTACTCCAATCGCCGATTTTCACGTCACCCATGATCGATTCGCCCCAAGTATCGAGCACGACCGGCAGAGGTCGCGGCAAAGGCACACCACGCGCCAAAAAACCACGCCAGAAAAAAGGCGGCGTAGAAAAACCTCCGTCGCCCATCTTGATGATGCCGCAACAGCTTCCGGTTTCCGAAGATTGCGTTACGCCCGGCGCCGGTTTGACCATCCCTTCCAGCGAACTGTCGGACATTAGCGAATTGGAAACGAGCAACGAAACCGAAAAGAAACCCAAAGGACAACGCAAACCGCGCGAGCCAAAGAAACCCAAGGAACCGAAACCGCCAAAGTCGCCGAAAGAAGGCAAAAAAGAACGCAAGAAACGCGAACCGAAAGATCCGAAGGTGAAACGGAAGTACGTGCGGAAGAATAAACTGGACGTTTCGGTTTCGGCTGAAGAAAGCGCAAACGAAGACGTGTCCGCTCAAGGAAACGATTTGACTTCAGAAGTGGCATCGCCCGAACCGCTGGACGATACCGTAACTGATTCGGGCGAAATCGAAGCGACGGACAAAGAACCGTCCGAAACGGCCGAAGAAATCCCGGATTCGTCTCAGACGCCGTCCGAACCGACGGAAGCCGTTGAACCGGAAAAGAAAGACGAGTACGCTTTCGAGGACCAACCGACGAGTCCGCAAGAACTGGGCGAAATACCGAGGAAGCATCGCAAGACGAAGCCGATGCCGCAGAAGAAAGTCATCGCCACCAAGGCGAAAAGTCGCAGCTCTACCGGGAAGTCGAGGAAGCGGAAAGGAATCGTGCCCGAGAGCGACGGCGAAGGCGAAGACATGGCGGCCACGCCGCCGCCTTCTCCGCCCGAAGATCCGGACAATGCGACGCACAAACGCCGCTCCACCAGGAATACCCAGAGGAAGAAATACATCGACGACGTAATGCTCAGGTTTTCAGACGACGAATCGCCGCTGGTGCCCAACAAAACGAAGAAATCATCATCGTCGGCGGCTCCCGCGACGCCGCCCATCGCGACGCCGGTAATCGAAGACGAAAGCGAGAGCGCCAACAAAATGAACTTCGTTTACGTCAAC
Source organism: Anaspis maculata (assembly GCA_949128115.1). Taxonomy (NCBI): domain Eukaryota; kingdom Metazoa; phylum Arthropoda; class Insecta; order Coleoptera; family Scraptiidae; genus Anaspis; species Anaspis maculata. Next base: position 84,640,834 of record OX421964.1, on the reverse strand, counting down.
ACCACGGACGAAGATTCGATGGTTGTCCAGCACATACTCATCTCGCGCATGGGAAAGCGCCCCAAGAAAGCCGAACCGCCACCGCCTCCGCCCGTTGCGGTTCCTCCACCAACGGAAGAGGAGGCCAAAACTGACGGCGTTGTTGCAGAAAGCGACGGTAAAAGCGAAGAAAAGGTCGAAGATGCCGGTGCTGCAACAGCTGATGACAAAGATGAAGATAAAGATGACGCAACACCAGAGTCGGAGCCGAAGGAAGACGAAGCGGAAGCATCCGAAACGGCTGAAGCGAAAGACGAAATTGAAACTGAGACCGAGACTGAAACAGAAACGAAGCCTAAACTTGAAACTGTAGACGAAACAGAAACGCCAGCTGCGCCGCCGCAGCAGCTGGAGAAGAAAATAGAGGATAGCGGTGAAGTCGAAGAAGTTGAAGTGGAAGAATTCTACGTGAAGTACCGCAATTTTTCGTACTTGCATTGCGAGTGGAAAACCGAAGAGGAGCTGTACAAAGGCGACAAGAGGATATCGAACAAGATCAAGCGTTTCAAGCAGAAACAGAGCCAGAACATGAACATTTTCGAGAACCCCGAAGACGAACCGTTCAATCCCGATTACGTGGAAGTCGACCGCGTGCTGGACGTCGCCGAGCACACCGACCCGACGACGCAGGAAACCGTCAAGCATTATTTGGTCAAGTGGCGCGCGTTGCAGTACGAAGACTGCACGTGGGAACTGGAAGAGGACGCGGATCCCATTAAAATCAAGCAGTTCGAAACGTTCAGATTGCTGCCGCCCAAAGACAAGTGCAAGCCGCGCAAACGTCCCAATCCCGATTTGTGGGTGAAACTGGACAAGTCGCCGATTTACAAAGGCGCAAACAGCTTGCGCGAATACCAACTGGAAGGGTTGAACTGGCTGCTTTTCTCTTGGTTCAACGGGCGCAACTGTATTCTAGCCGACGAAATGGGTCTGGGCAAGACGATACAGAGTCTGACGTTCTTGCACGCGGTTTGGGAATTCGGCATCCGCGGTCCGTTTTTGGTCATCGCGCCGCTATCGACCATACCGAATTGGCAGCGCGAGATCGAAAGCTGGACGGACATGAACGTGATCGTCTACCACGGCTCGGCCGCGTCGCGCAACATGATTCAAGAATACGAAATGTTTTACAAAAACGACAAGGGTCAGCCGATCAAAGACCTGACCAAGTTCAACATCCTGATCACGACTTTCGAAATAATCGTCACCGATTTCGCCGACCTCAAGGGTTTCAACTGGCGCATATGCGTCATAGACGAAGCGCACCGCCTCAAGAACCGCAACTGCAAGCTGTTGGAAGGGCTGCGCCAGCTGAATTTGGAACACCGCGTTTTGCTTTCCGGCACGCCGCTGCAGAACAACGTGAACGAGCTGTTTTCGCTGTTGAACTTTTTGGAACCGTCGCAGTTCCCCAGCTCCGAGAACTTCCTGCAAGAATTCGGCGCGCTGAAAACGGAACAGGAAGTGCAAAAACTGCAGGTGATACTCAAACCGATGATGCTGAGGCGTTTGAAAGAGGACGTTGAGAAGTCGCTGGCGCCCAAAGAAGAAACCGTGGTCGAAGTCGAGCTGACCAACATACAGAAGAAATACTACCGCGGCATACTTGAGCGGAACTTTTCGTTTTTGTCTAAAGGCACGACGCATGCGAACATACCGAATTTGATGAACACTATGATGGAGTTGCGGAAGTGTTGTATACATCCCTACTTGTTGAACGGTGCTGAAGATCAGATTCAGTACGATTTCAAAATGGCGCACGGCGAAGACCCCGATTCTTACTACAAATCGCTGATCAATTCCAGCGGTAAAATGGTACTGATTGATAAGCTGCTGCCGAAGCTGAAAGCGAACGGCCACAGAGTTTTGATATTCAGTCAAATGGTACGCTGCTTGGACATCCTGGAGGATTACTTGCTGTTCCGAAAATACCCGTTCGAAAGGATCGACGGTAGAATCCGCGGTAATTTGCGACAAGCGGCCATCGACCGGTTCTCGCGACCCGATTCGGACCGTTTCGTTTTTCTGCTTTGCACCAAAGCCGGCGGTTTGGGCATCAACTTGACCGCTGCAGACACGGTCATCATTTACGACAGCGACTGGAACCCGCAGAACGATCTGCAAGCCCAAGCGCGTTGCCACCGAATCGGTCAACAGAAAATGGTCAAGATCTACCGGCTGCTGTGCCGCAACACGTACGAACGCGAGATGTTCGACAAGGCCTCGCTGAAACTCGGCCTGGACAAGGCCATACTGCAAAGCATGAACACGTCGCAAGGCGGCAAGGACTCCTCGACGCGGCAGCTGAGCAAAAAGGAAATCGAAGACCTGCTCAAAAAAGGCGCGTACGGCGCGCTGCTGGACGAAGAAAACGACGGCGACAAGTTCTGCGAAGAAGACATCGACGTCATCCTGGCCAGACGCACCCAAGTGATCACGATGGAATCGGAAAAAGGGTCCACGTTCTCGAAGGCCAGCTTCGCGTCCAGCGCCAACCGCAGCGACATCAACATCGACGACCCGGACTTCTGGAACAAGTGGGCCAAAAAAGCCGACATCGACACCACCGAAAAGGACGAAACCGAAGACCTGGTCATCTCGGAACCGAGAAGGCGCACCCAGATCAAACGCTACGGCCACGACGAAAGCGCCATCGACATGTCGGAACTGGAAAGCTCTTCCGATTCCGACATGGACCAGGACGGCGTCAGTCTGGGCATGCGTTCCAGACGCAACAAGCTGAAGAAGCGGAGGCTGCGCGGCGAAGACTACTGCCCGTCCAGAGACGGCGAACGGTCCGACATCACGTACGGCAGCTGGGCGCGTCGCGAATGCTTCATGGTCGAACGCGGACTGCTGACGTTCGGCTGGGGCAGGTGGCAAGAGATCCTGCAGCATTCCCAGCTGAGGAAGGGCTGGCGCGATCAAGACGTCGAGGACTGCGCTCGCGTGATCGTAAGTCTTCCGCTCTGCTTTCTTTTCGAATTTTTTAAACCGTGTGCTTTCGTTCCAGTTGCTCTACTGCTTGCGGTTCTACAGAGGCGACGAGAAAATCAGGAGCTTCATATGGGATCTGATAGCGCCGTCCGAGAACGGCGAGCAGAAGATCTCGCGCAACCACCACGGGCTGAAGGATCCGGTGCCGAGGGGCATCCGGAACAAGAACAAGAAGAAGGGAAAGGATAACAGGCACGCCGCGCTGACGGATCCGAATCACTGGAGCAAGAGCGAAAAGTACGACGGCGACATCTTCCTGGAGAGCAACTACAAGAAGCATTTGGGACGCCACGCCAACAAGTAAGTTGTCGTACTGGCGTTGTTTGCCTTGGAAGAGGGATACATCGCTAAATTGTGTACGTGCCAGGTTTTGCAGGTTTTGAGTTCCACCCAGTGCTCCGTTTTGGGACACAATCTATTCAATCATAATGTTACGTATTTCGCTTACGGGTTCGAATAGAATTGAGACGATCGTTTTAAAACACGCACTGTTGATTACTGCGTACTACAATACGCGTACACGCCAACAATCATCTACTTGGAAATATATCGCAGGTACTTCGCTTTTATCCGCTCGCTACCACTTCGCATTCCAATTCAATACTGCCCGTGAGCTGACGGTTGATCCCTTTTATAGGCCTCCGAATAGCGTTCCCGAATTTTCCATCATCCTCCAGCAATTTCCATAGTGGCCCGGCATACGATTTTCCAGGCGACTCCCGTGTTTCCCGTGTGCTCTAGAATGTCTGCACCTCCGCCAAAATGGACAGATGTGCCTTGATCGAGCGTTGAAGGTTCCCAATGCCAAGCCATCGCGTATACTTCTGGAAACGTCCAGAGCACCGCTCTTGTATCTACACCGCTACATGATGGTTGGAAGAATCCAGAAAGATCGCGTGTTTACCCGAATGCACGGGATCGCCGCTCTTAACAATAATATCATAATAATCATTAATCTCGAATGTTCCATAATGATCTGGAATGTTCCAGGATGTTTCCAAACGTTCCAGACTATTCCCGAACGTTCTAGGGCATACCGGAAGATTCTGGAATGTTGTGGAACGATCTCGAACGTACCACAATGGATTGGAATGTTCTTAAATGTTTCCAAAAGTTCCAGACTATTCCCGAATATACCCGAACATTCTGGAATGTTGTGGAATGATCACGAATGCTCCACAATGATGTAGAATGTTCCGGGATGTTTCTGAACGTTCCAGATTATTCCAGAACATACTGGAACGTTCTGGAATGTTGTAGAATGATCGAGTCCCTATGCAACAGCCCACCGAGAAATCAAACCTACCAATAAAACATCCTACCGGAGAAACAGCCACCGCTCATTTTGCCACGAATTCTGCAACCGTGCAAACATGCTACTGTTAAATCAACACACCGGAAACAGTGCCACCACGCATTTAGCCACCGAGATCGGTACCGCGCATTCATCCTACTGCTGAAGCAACACACCCGGAGAAACAGCCACCGCTCATTTTGCCACTAATTCTGCAACCCCGCAGACATGCTACTGCTCAATCAACACACCGGAAAAAGTGCAACCGCTCATTTAGCCACCGAGAGCGCTTCAGCAGTAGGATGAATGCGTGGCAGCGCTCTCGGTGGCTAAATGAAAGATTGCACTTTTTCCGGTGTGTTGATTGAGCAGTAGCATGTCTGCGGGGTTGCAGAATTAGTGGCAAAATGAGCGGTGGTGTTACACAAAAATTGTCACAAGAGCATCGTCATCTGCAACCAACAAATAAAGAGGTTATCTTCCTAGATAAACACAACCGGTTCGCCTACCTTGGCAGCGGTTGGGCCTCGGCTAGTCGATTTCCAACTATCGATCAAATTTTCACAAGTTCTTTTCCATCGTCTGTTTTTCTTTTATTCGCGAAGTCGCTTTTCCAGCACGTAAACAAACAAACCACCTGTCACTGAGAGCTGTCATCACTTGACAGGCTGGCGCTCACGTGTTCTGGAAGGGACGGCGGTTTTTTGGTCATGAATTTGATAATTCATGAACGATTGTTTTTTTGGTATTTGACATCTAAGCGGTGTGGCTATTCTTCGACCGTGCAGCGATTTTAGGGCAGAATAGAGTAGTTGAAATTTTCTTATTCTTGCTCCCAAGCCGCGAGTCTTGCGTAAAGAAGACACGGCCGACGACGAAGCCGGCGAAGAATTCTTCGAAAAACCCCACCCGCTGTTCCTGTTCTGGGAAAAAAACCCTCACCATCTTATAGGGTATGTCGCATTGTGGTTTCTTCTTTTAGCTCGTTGTGCTGAAAGGTAAATCTTCCAGGTTTTTATTGTACCGTCAAGTTTGGCGTTGTATCCATCCACGTACCATTTGTGCTGCTTGTTCCCTCGGTTTGCGGTTAGGAAACCGACAATCACCTGTATCTGGGGGTCCAGCGTTTTCTGGTTACTACGGCGTCTTCGCACTTCACCAGGACCTTCCATCGAACGCCGGGCAGGCGTCCCACTCGCCGTAGTCCACGAGAAACGTTCCACACTACGATCCCGTTGGACCAAAGCAGACACGAGCCGAATCCACGCTTACATCTCCAGGGAAGGGCCCCGTCCCGCTCTCTGGCATTACCGGTGATTTGGGAGGCCACGTGGAAGGAGGCTTGCATCACTTCAACACGTTCGTAAGCCGATCTTGCTATTGCCTTGGTTTTCTGCAGTGAATTAACGAATTTCAGCTCGGGTTATTTATTTATGTCGCGTTTTTCGGTCACCTCGGACAGGAGAGCTCTCAAGTAAGACCCGTGGCCGCGTCGTTATTCAAACCACCGAATTCTTTCGCTGTAGGGACTCTGTAAATAGTACAGATAGGGCCTTTCGCATTACGAACCCAAGCCACTTCTACAGACCACCGACCACCTGGCACTTTCCTGAAAATCTCAGTTAAATTGCAATTTGTATATTGTATATTCTGCCAGCGGACGCACCTTGTAGATACTGAAGTGTCACAATATACGAAATTTAACTGCCGCAGCATCACCGTCACTTTAATTCTGTAGTCTCAAAGCTCTCGAGCTAGCGTGTGTTTTTGTTTACTACCTTTTTTGTGGTTAGAATTGGCCGTGACAGTGACAGCGCTCTGTCGGCTGTCAATTCTAGTAACCAAGCGTACCAACCACCGTTGAGAAACAACCAGGAAGCACGAAGGAGAAAACGACATAACAGTGGCTGTTTCTCCGGGTGTGTTGCTTTAGCAGTAGGATGAATGCGCGGTAGCGGTCTCGGTGGCTAAATGCGTGGTTGCACTTTTTCCGGTGTGTTGATTTAGCAGTAGCATGTTTGCACGGTTGCAGAATTCGTGGCAAAATGAGCGGTGGCTGTTTTTCTGGTAGGATGTTTCAATGGTAGGATGATTCCGCTGTGGGTTGTTTAGTGGGCTCCCGAATGATCTGGAATGTTTCGGGATGTTTCCGAACGTTCCACAATGATCTGGAATGTTCCGGAATGTTTCCGAACATACCCGAACATTTTGGAATGTTATGGAATGATCTCGAATGTTTCACAATGATCTTGAATGTTCCGGGATGTTTCCGAATATTCCGGAACATACCGGAACATTCTGGAAGTTGTGGAACGAACTCGAATGTACCACAATGAATTGGAATGTTCCGGAATGTTTCGTTCCGGAATGTTTCCGAACATTCCAGACTATTTCCGACTATTTTAAATGATACCGGAACATTCTGGAATGTTGTGGAATGATCACGAATGCTCTACAATGATTTGGAATATTCCTGGATGTTTCCGAACATTCCAGACTATTCCCGACCATTCCAGAACATACCGGAACATTCTGGAATGTGTAGAATGATCTCGAATGTTCCACAATGATCTGGAATGTTCCGGGATGTTTCCGAACGTTCCAGATTATACCGACCATTCTAGAACATATAGGAACATTTTGGAATGTTATGGAATGATCTCGAATGTTCCACAATGATCTGGAATGTTCCGGGATGTTTTCGAACGTTCCAGGCTATTCCCGAATATTGTAGAACATACCGAAACATTCTGGAATGTTGTTGATTGATCTCGAATGTTTTCGAATGTTCTGAACTGCTCTGGACATTCTAGAGGGCGAAAGTTCCAGACTTTAAAAAAACACGCCCAAAATACACGCCCTTCAAATAAAACCGGGAACCTTCTTCATGAATGAGGGATAGAGGGCTACCACACCATATAACTCCTTTAATCCTACCGGGGCTCGTTTCTGAGTTTCAGCACGCACACTGTACACTTCCTTCTATTATTCGAACGTTGAAGACTATTCCCTAACATTCCAGAACATACCGAAACATTCTGGAATGTTGTGGATGGATCTCGAATACTCTCGGATGTTCTGGACTGTTCTAGACATTTCTAGAGAGCGAAAAACTTCAAACCCTTATATCTTTAAAAGCACACCCTTTAGGTAAAAACGGAAACCTTCTTCATCGATGGGGGATATAGGGCTACCACACCATACAACTCCCTTGATCGTAGCGGTACTCCTTCCTGAGTTTTAGCGGCACAAAGATTTGGCACTTTTACTTTCCCGGCCCACCCACGAACACGGAGGGAAAGTATTGTAATCGTGCAGAAAAAAAGTTTTGAGATTTCACCGGATATATCCGTTTTGAGGTCCCCCAAGACGATTAAGACCATTTTCAGAATGATGTCTGTCTGTGTGTGTGTGTGTGTATGTGTGTGTATGTGTGTGTGTATGTGTGTGTGTCTGTCTGTGATCTTCCACGATAACTGCCGTAACGTTGACTGGATCGACTTGATATTTGGTATACAAACATGGTTGTTTCCTGAAAAGAGCCCATTAGTTTTTGGCTGTCATCTGTCAAACCCAACTGTCACTATCATCAAATGTCAGAAGCTATATCTCACGGAACTCAACTTGCAATATGTCATTTGAAAGCCCTTGGGAAACTGTATTCAGAACAGTTGGAAACATTGCCCTATCTGTCATCTGTCAAATAATAAAAAATGTTAAAGTTCAAAACTTTACCAATTAATTATTCAAAATCCATCCGATGGATTGGAACCAGATTTGTCAGGAAGCAACACAACAAAAAAATCAAATTGAGGCCGCAGTTGCAGTTTTCCACCATTCTCCAGTTGAGCGTAATGAATTTTCGAAATTTCTCCTGGCCGTTGCCACTCAGGAGGGGCTCTCGCCGGTGTTTCGACCAGCACGACTCGCTTTTGTAGCAGGACTCCACTCAAAAATTTATTTCTGCTCGGGGATCGACTTTTTTTTGGAAATTTCAACTGATATCGAAAGTAGATTGTATTGAGCGTCGTGCAGGTCTATTTTCAGAGTTGACACGGTTTCGGTTTTCCGACTGTAATTTTTTCAAAATGAAATTTGCACATTCCGTGAATTTGAGAAAAACGCAATGCAAACTTCTACATGCGGTAGGCCCCACGAAATATTAATTTTAGGTGCAGACATGCTGTGAATAAAAGTTAGAGAAAAGATTGAGCTAATTTTTGGAGGAAAAATTTTCGAAATCTGATCAACAGTTGCCGAGTTTTCCTCTCTGGAAAAACTGCAAATTTTCCAACTTTTTATTCAGTGAACAGATTTCTTGGAATTGTTTTTTTTAGAGAATAGATAACTGGTTCTTGAACATTTTCCAATAATTTCTCTCCAATTTCCTGAAAATTTTCCTCCTGAAAATATAAAACCACTCATGCGATCGTACAAATTAAGCGGTTCTGTCACGATAATTACCGAATTATTGATCCGATCAAATCGAAATCAGGTACGGAGGCCTAAGTTCAGCCTGGAATGTTCTGATTAGACTTTGGGTGGATGATTTTGATCGGAAGCCCTCAGGTGGCACATTGGGTCTGGGTTTGTCTGCCCAAGCTCTAAATTGAAAATATTAAGTTGAAATTTGACACACAGATGCAGTAAAAGTTTTCAATCAAGTTTTTGTAATTTCATCATCATATCTAAAGTAGGAACAAAAATTTCAATAAGGAACCAGCATTGCATTTTTGAGATATCACAACAGTTAGCTACCTAGTTCTACCTTTTGGATCATTTCATCACCTTGGAAAACTGACCTAACCTATCATTTTTTCTGTCCGCTCAACAATGGATGCAGGATGCTCGCTAAACGCTCGACTAAATAGAATTTTTTCATCAATTTCCAAATCGAATCGCCCCCTCCCGAAGGGACACTTCGATCAAAATCATTACTGACGTCTCTGGATACCGCCGGGAAAGTTTTGTGTCGCCCCACAACAGATTTTTTTCATTATATACGAGTGGGCCAAAAAAAAACCGTGCTCTGAATTTTTCCTTCTAAAATATTTATTCCTCCACCGATTTTATCGAACTTTTTAGCATTGGATAGCCAATTGAATAGGCTATCCTTTCTGTGTTTCAAAATGGCCGACATGCCAAAATTCAAGATGGCAGAAACAATTGAAAATAGGCCTTCTTCTGTTCTCGTTGCTTTTAAATGACAGTTGCCAGAAAGTCAAAACCAATAATGTATTATGAAGGATTAGACCTTCCTTGTCAATCCAAGACCACAATCAATAAAATCGGGTCATCTGCTGATGAGCTATTGGAGTTGAAGCGAAGCCTACTTTCCGTTTTTATTTCCGCATAATTGACCAAAATTTAGGTATCCTGCCCGCCAATCCGCCATATGCTTATTTCTCAACCGATTTTTTCAGATTTGGTATCAATGGCTAGCCAATTGAACAGGCTACCGTTTTCATATAACAAAATGACAGACCTGTCAAAATCCAAGATGGCGAAAGCAATTGAAAATAGAATTTCTTTTGTTCTCACTGCTTCTTAATGAAAATGAGCGGAAAGTCAAAACCAATAATTATTATGGAGGAATAGACCTTCCTCGACAATTCAAGACAGAACCAATTAAATCGGTTCATCTGATGAGGAGCTACGGCCAGTTTAAGCGAAGCCTACTTCCCGTTTTTCTATTCCAACTAGGATTAATAAGGCCCATTTTCAATAGTTTCCGCCACCTTGAATTTTGACATGTTGGCCGTTTGCTTATATGAAAATGGCAGCCTGTCCAATTGGCTAGCCATTGATACCAAATTTGAAAGAATCAGTTGGAAAATAAGGATATGGCGGGCAGGATTCGTAAATTTGGATCATTTATGCGGGAATAAAGGAACCGGTAGGTAGGCTTCGCTTCAACTCGCCGTAGCTCCTCAGCAGATGACCCGATTTGATTGGTTGCGGTCTTGGATTGTCAAGGAAGGTCTATTCCTCCATAATAATTATTAGTTTTAACTTTCCGCTAATTTTTGTCAAAAAGCAATAAGGACAAAAGCAATTATATTTTCAATTGCTTCCGCCATCTTGAATTTTGACATGTACGTCATTTTCAACAGAGTCATTTTCATTTTCTCATTTTCATATGAGAAAGATAGCCTGTCCAATTGGCTAGCCACTGATACCAAATTTGAAAGAAAGAGAAAATCGGTTGAGAAATGAGCAAATGGCGGATTGGCGGACAGGATATTTAAATTTGGATCAATTATGCGAAAATGAAAAAAACGGAAAGTAGGCTTCGCTTCAACTCGCAATAGCTCCTCAGCCGATGACCCGATTTCACTGGTTGTGGTCTTGAATTGACAAGAAAAGTCAATCAGAGTATTCCTTCATAATACATTATTGGTTTTGACTTTCTGGTAACTTTCAATAAAGAGCAACGGGAACAAATGAAGGCCTATTTTCAATTGTTTCTGCCATCTTGAATTTTGAAATACGGAAATGATAGCCTATTCAACTGGCTAGCCATAGCTGGAAAGCTCGATAAAATCGGTGGCGAAATAAAAATTTTGGAAGGAAAAATTCAGAGCACGGTTTTTTATGGCCCACCCGGTATATATTGATAATCAACAGTAATATCACAAGTGCTTAGATTTTCACGATAATTTTGGTCAGGCGATCGCGAGTGCTGATTGTAGCGATAAATGCCCGACTCCGTAGGAGGAGGGCATTTATCCAATGACAATCAGCCCGAGGGAAACGCCTGGTCAAAATTATCTGGGAAAATCTGGAGCACGATCGATATTTTGAAGATTATTGCAAGAAAGAAGTCCGAAGTGACAGCTGTCAGATTTTGTTGTTTACATCAATTTTATTCCTTTGCCATTGACAGTGGGATTTAGATAAGTGAATATTATCCTTGTAGGTCTAATAATCAAGGGCGTTGTATGTAATAATCAGAATAAATACCATTAATACACCTTTGGGCAAAAAGGATTCAGATAAAATATAACTATCAGAATAGAGACGCTTCAGCAGGTCATGAAAGTGAAAAGGCAGTTTCATTTCAGGGCACATGCACGGCAAAACCAGGTATACATCATATTCGAACCCAAGTTGAAGAGAGAAAACGTTCTAGAGTACTTCTTGTCAAACTTCTGTACAAGTTCAAAATGACATATGAAACGATCAAATTTGGTAAATTTCAAGTTTCAAACAAGAATGTTCCCGTTTTCTGCTCCAAAATTTTTAAATTCGTCAAATTCGGAAAAATCGAGTGGAACGGAATTCAAATCACCTTGCCCTGATCTAAGGGAATCAAAATAACTTTGAATCTGATTCGATGGAATTAGAGCCACTTGACCTAACGGATTTCAAGCCACTTGTTCTGACCTGGGGGATTCAAAGTCACCTGATCTGACGGAATTGAAGCGACTGGACCTGGCGAAATCGAAATCACCTCAATTGGCCTTGTTGAGGTCTGGTCAGTTGAAGCACCAACACAAAGCGATGTATCCTTTGACAACACATGATGACTTTACCATGCTAATTTAGAAAATACGTAGGTATTTAATGAAAATACTGGAATCTGACCATCCATCAGCTTAAATTATGAAAAAAAATACAGCCAATATGTACTTGTTAACTTTTCTGTTTTGTTTTGTTTATATAGGGTGTTGCTGCGAGTACGGATGCTGTACTACATCAAGCATGAAATAATCGGCGACCTGGTGCAGCACATTGCGGACGGCGTCCAAGCAAGGTAAGCCTCTCGATCTCCCCCTCCGTCCACACACAAACACTACCGCGCCTTGATACTCGACAAAGGTAAGGTTCTTGTATCTTGGCCTTTTTGATAACCCGCCCTTTTATAAAACAGAAATTATTTTGTTGGGAATCAGAGCATTGATATTTCAGAGCCTCTTGGTTTTGTTTTTACTATACATATATTTTTATATACGCTTATTTTTTAACAACAGATGCATGGTCCCTGCTTGAGGTCATGCTATAGCTCAGCAGCGCTTTTAAACTTTTTTTTTGTCTTTCATCATTGTTTTATTTATTTATTACCATCGTCACGATGAGAGCTTCATATTGCTTATTTTTAACATTCATTCATTTTGTTATTAACACTCGATATTAATTGGTTCCCAACCTGCCAGAAAGAGCGCGTGTAAGTGTGTAGTAGACAAAAAAGAAAAACGGTACGGCACTTTCGTGAACTACCAAATTATATTTTATAACTGATCCAAATACCTATTTAGTAGACGAGAAAAAAGTGCAAAAATAGCGTCTCGGCGGTGAGGAAGGTGAGTACCGAAAAGCGGGCAGCCTTCTCCTCACCCGGAAGATGTAAGACGTTATTTTTGTACTCCACCTTGATGCCTCGAGAGTTTGCTCTTGTTGAATCAAAAATTTGCAAAATTGTGACAATTGGCGACGTGATCCACAGTGCCTTGCCGATAAACCCTCCCGTAACGGAGCAATTGCCTTGCGAGTGGTGGGATACGGAATGTGACAAGTCTCTGCTCGTGGGCACTTGGAAGCACGGCTACGAAAACTATACGGCGATGCGTGCCGACCCCACCCTCTGTTTCCTGTCCCGCTGCGGCCCGCCCTCAGACCGAGAGCTCCAGATGGCAACCTCTAACACGCAACCCAATACGCCTGCACTGTAAGTAGTTTGGTTCGCGATTTTGGACAAAAAGCGAAATCTCCTCCTCTACTTTTTCTTTGTGCTCCCAAAAAAACCAACCCGGCCCCACAAACTCCTCTCTAAGTGGTACTTACAGTAGAACAGAACCCGCGGAACGCGCAAATCCCAACCGTTTTTAACTACTAACAGAGTGGAGGTGCTAAGATGGCCGCCGGAGGGGAGGCTGCTGTTGGTATGGTGCGCCCCCACCCCGCCGGGCGGCGCCATCTTTGTGTTTTACTAACCTGCGCACGTGCGCCATCTTAGTGCCTTTATCCCATTTCCTATCACACATACACACACTACCACTTTCAACTTTTTTTTTCGTGTGGTTTTTATCATTTGCCGTCAGCTTAGCCCTTTATAGTCCTCTACTTTTTTTTTTCTACATTTGTTTTTGTTAATGCATGCCATTTTGCTCTCAATCCAGAAAGGTAAGATTTTATTTTTGTAGTTTTTTGGTACTCTAATCGAGGAACGTTCTGTGTGCTATTCTCGCTGCATTCAAGCCAGGTGTGCTGTAGCAGAACTTTCCTTGGTGATCTTGATGATAATAATATTTTCACTGGTTTTAGGAATGAAACTCTAAAACGCTTTGGTTTTTTACTAAAAAAGGTGGTTTCGCTATTGGGGAAGGTAAACAGTGCTCTGCGCACCGCGCTTCGGCCGCTAGATGGAGAGAAGGTAAGCAATTCTCCGCGGGTTAGCTCAATAAAAGCGTTTTCTTCTCTACATGTCATTTTCAAGATGGCCACTGGAGAGGAACTGGAAAATTGATGAAATTTTTCGGTATTTGAATTTTGCATATTTTGATAATTGGCCATGTGAAGGTAGGTAAATATTCCGGCTAACACTTGCTGTGTTTTTTTAAATTAACAGTGGCTTGCGAGAGGGAAGGAAGGTTTTTTGAAGATGACAACTAGAGGGGAAGTAAGCATTGCCGAATCAGACAACTGAAGGAGAGCAAACATTTCTCCCTTTGTGGCCAGTGGAAAACAAGTTGACGTCCATTATGGACGCTAGAGGGCAAATTAACATCTTTTATCAAATATGGCCGCCGGAAGACAAGTTGACACCCTCTATCAAATATGGCCGCCGGAGGGCAAGTCAACGTTTTTGTCTTGAATATGGCCGCGGGTGGAGGGGAGAGATATTTCCCCTCAAATATAACCGCGAGAAGGAAAAGAAATTGTTTCTTAACATAATACAAATATGGACACGGGAGCGGAGGTTAACATCATTCGAACTGAAATTGGCCGCTAGAGGGGAGGTAAGCGATTCTCTTCTTCATTTGAGGCAAATTTTGTACAGCATGAATTAGGGCCTACTTATAGCTTTGGAAGTGGTATTATATTCAGGTACCTATCTAATTATTGAAAATGGATTGAAATATGTTCGAGAATGTAGAGTGTCGATCGTCAGGATGCCAGGAGAAATTGAAATAGAATTCATTTGAGCTCAGTAATTCAGTTGGAGTTGAACTTCCGTTTAGTAAAACTCGGTTTAGGTGCCGTAGATTCAGTTGTTGCAACAATCGCCAAGTTGTAAGTTACAAATTGTAATGAAGGTTCTACAAGGTGTTTCAAAATTAGCATGTCTGAACGGCGCCAAATTCTTAACGCGGACTATCAATTTTTGAACCAACTTTTGACGCAATCTGTCCGGGGGATATTTTTTCACACCTCTTCAAAAACAGCATCGAAAAATTGGCGTCGGTCTAGAGGATGGATTACTTTTCGAAAACTGTCAAATGTCACAGCGTACTGAATACCTGTTGACGTTAAATACAGGTGTCCCGGAATTAGTGTTACAAAACTCACAGGGAGATGGAAAATTAAAAAATAAGGGGACTCTTGTTGATAAACATACTCTCCCAAACGTATAATAACGAAGATACAGGCCTTCAAAGTTGTTTTTTTGAAAATGGTTTTTTTTTGCATACTTTTTGAACCGTTCAGCCGATTTTATCCAAACTCAAACCAAAGTTTATTGAGACAGGTCTTTATTGAACAATAATGATTAATTTCATCAGACATTTTTAGGGGCGAAGATAATGATACAAAGGGGATGACGATGTAATGACGATGGCGAGGGGGGTACCCTCCCCCTTTTCCCCTATTTTGAACCACCCTGAATATTTTTGGAAATGGTTTCAATTTTTGAATTCTGCGTTCAATTCAAAGAAAAAAGGTCTTGATTAGAGGCTTCATTTTCAAGATATTTGGGTTTGAAACATCAGAAAACATCACGAAATCGTCACTTTCCAGGGCCCAAATTGTTTTTTTTCTGAAAAACTCCATGTTTCTCAGCGAAAATAATGGTTTATCAACTTGAAACTCCCAGAAAACTCATTCCAGTTGATGAATCATGGGTTTTCTTGAATTTTAATTTTTAGGCCCAGGAAAGTGCGATTTCGAGATGTTTTGCAATGTTTCAATCCCAAATATCTCATGAACTAAGCCTCTAATCAAAATTTGGCAAGCGTAACTTTTTTCTTTAAATTGAACGTAAAATTCAAAAATTGAAACAATTTCCAAAAATATTCGGGGAAGTCAAAAATCGGGGGAAAAAGGGGAGGGCACCCCCTATTATCTTCGCCCCTAGAAGTGTTTGATGAAATGCGTTATTATTGTTCAATAGAGACCTGTTTCAGTAAACTTCAATTCAAATTTGACTGAAATCGGTTGAACGGTTCAAGAGTTATGAAAAAAAACTGTTTTTAAAAAACAACTTTGAAGGCTTGAATCTCCGTTGATATGCGTTTGCGAGAGTATGTTTATTTACAAAAGTCCCCTAATTTTTCAATTTTCTATCTCCCAATGAGTTTTCTAACACTATCTCCGGGACACCCTGTATAAATAAAAATCTCAATTTTTCAACAAGACAGAAATGCTTCAGTTTGCACGTTCCGCAGTTATTTTTGGTTAGTGGATAGAGGGAATTTACGAAAAGTGCGATAAAAAATGGCAGTTGAATATTGCCGACTAGGATCAAGCGTCTAAGGGCGTGTTCATACGTTTTCATGTTTTTACGACGCGTCACGGGCGTACATGACATATGAAAAAAATCAAACCTTGATTTGGGCGGCAAACTAAAGTACAGAGAAGAAAGCATGGCAATATCTCGGATCAATGAAAAACGATCTTGACAAGTTTTCTTGAATCTGAACGCGGCTATCCGGCTTGAAGGACCTACTTGTAGCAGAGAATAAAAAGGCCATTGGTGTATGTAATTTCATTTGCTGTGGGAAAATGTGAGTCGTTACTCGTTTTACAGTGTGCCGGACTATAAAACGATCTGGACAAGTTTGCTTGAATCTGAACGCGGTTATCCGGCTTGAAGGACCAATTTGTAGCCAATAAAATGGCCAGTGGTGTATGTATTTCCATTTATTGGGGGAAAATGTGAGTGTGCTGGGGTGTATGTTACCGACCCGGTCTGATCCGCAAAAAGGGACGTAAACTATTATTTTTGACACGAAAAATGGTCGCGAAAGGGAAAATATCGTTGAGTAAGTTGCTCAAATCTTGAGGACGCGGTCATTTTTTTTGACAATTGAACTAACCACAAAAAGGAAGGTAAACACGTCTTTCACTTCTGAGCTTTGACGTGATAAATAACCGCGAAAGGAGAAGTAAATTAGACACTCAAGGAAAGCCTGACAACTCCAAAAAAAACAGATGACCAGAATGGCCGTGAGAGAGTAGGTACGCTTTAGAGCTTTGAAGGTATTCAAGGGCGCCACTTACCGCAGTGAAATCCAAAGCTTGGGAGTTTTATTCTTGAATCCTGCCGTAGAAAAAGCATGCCGATCGCGAGAAGCGTGAATGTCTAACTTTTCGATTTCTGTGCCCCCCCGTCTAGTAACGACGACGATTTAGACGACGAAGACACCAACGAAGAGTCGAGTCTCAAATCGAAGCCGCGCGACGCCTCCGACGCCAACTCGGAAGTGGCCGAGCCGTCTCCGGGTCCTTCCGCCTCGTCCGAAACTCAGCTCCCGCCCGAGGGCGAGGAGCGCGAAGAAGGCGGCGACGACAAGGCCGTCTGGCCGACGATAACCGATCTCAATACTCGCCTCAGACGCGTCATCACGTCGTACCAGAGGAACTACCGCAAAGAAGAGCAGAAATTGGCCGCCGCCAAAACCAAGGTAACCTATACAAAGAACACGTGATCAAGTTAGATGTATACCTATTTCTCTTTTATTACGTTTTTTTTTTAATTCTCTCGATACCTGATCATTGTGCTTTGCGCTTGTAATTCTCGAAAAACGTAGTAGAGATTAAGTATTTCATTTTTATTATTATTATTGTTATTAGCAAGTTGCGACAAAGGTTTTCAATGGAATAGTACAAGAAAGCGTTAGTCGCAGCTTGAGAATTTCTGTGCTGCACACGCATGACGTGCGTGCTGGCTGTGGTATCTGTTTCGTTCGTGTAGTATGTAGTATGCACTGTGCAGCCCTCGATAGAGCCTGCCCTGTCCTCCCCCTTGGCTGCCCTGGCTCAGGTGTCTCAGCAGTTTGACGCAAGGGACGCTGCCGCCCTCGGTTTACAAGGATGGGACCTCCAGCAGCTAGCCCTGTACCTCCTGGTTAGTATAATCCTACAAATTTAGCTAATCTTTAATTTTTATCCCGTCAAATACTATATTTTACTTAAATTCAATAGTTCAATAATTCAACTGTTGAAGGTAAGATTTCTCTTTATCTCTCATATACAAATCTCTAAGTGTTGATCGTTTATCTGTTCACACCCGCAAACTGCGTATTGTTATATTTTGGAGTGGTTGCGAAAAGCAGATGTTTGATTTTTGACGATCCCAGCAGATGGAGAGACAAGGCAAACAGATAGAGCACGCCATGCGGGAGCAGCGCGACCAGCGCCAGACCATCTCGAAGCGGTGGACGAAGCGCGAAGAGGCCGATTTCTTCCGCGTGGCGTCGTCGTACGGCGTCATCTACTATCGCAAGAAGAAGCAGTACGACTGGCTGAAGTTCAAGCAGCTGGCGAAGCTCGAAAAGAAATCCGACGACGAACTGACCGAGTACTACAAGCACTTTGTGATGATGTGCAAGAAACAGACGGGAACCGGCTCGGACGACGGCAGCTACGACGCCACCATCGAGCACATCAGCGAGGAGAAGGCGCGCCGGACGCTGGAACGGCTGGAGCTGCTGTCGAGGATCCGCGAGGAGGTCATAACGCACCCGAAGCTCGACGACAGGCTCAAGGTGTGCGTCACCTCGGCCGACATGCCCGACTGGTGGGTCGCCGGCAAGCACGACAAGGATCTGCTCCTCGGCGTTGCCAAGTAAGTATTTGATTGCTAAAAAAAAATAGAAAAAATACACCTCCTCAAGATCAAATTGTAAATTGGAACTGCGTTGCAATTTGGTTATATCAGAGCGTAAACCTTGAAGTTTCTTTCTGACGGCTGCTTGGCTCTTAATCAACTGTCGTGCTATCCGTTCATTCATCGAGTAACGATCTAGCTTCTTAGATGTAGTCCTCTGCGATATCTCCTGTTATTTATAGGTGAATCTTTGTCTATCGTTGAAAAGCCGTGAGGCAACATTGTGCACAAATATCTCTGAATTGTTCTCTGCTCATGTCCGGTGTGACATGATTGTTTATTATATGATCCAAATTGAATGTGTCTTGTTTGAAAAGGATTAGAAAATTGGAAGTGCCTCCGTAGCCGGCCCCGGCTTCATGTATTGTAGCCGGAGCCGGCTATTTGTAAGGTAGCCGGCACCAAGTGACAGTGCGCCATGCAGAGATATGATATTATACTACTACTACCACCTACTACGGTAAAGTAGGCCGAGCAAATAGTCATCTTTCTCGTGAATCACGTGAGCGCCATTTTTGCTGCCAAGTGTAGCTACGTCACGTTGTAGGAGCCTATAGGGTGTATTTCCACATGCTACATTTTGATGTAAATGGCTGATTTTTTAGATTTTTGATCAAAACTGGTCAGACTTTTGCTAAATTTCCGTCGAAATTTTGGATTTTTGTTTAGAATTGGTGAATTGTTGCTGAATCTTAGCTGAAGACTTCCTGCATTGCAGCTAAAACTCATTAATTAAAGTTCCATCCAAAATTGCTAAACTGTAGCCGAAAATTGTTAATGCTTTGCTAAAACTTGCTACATTGTAGCTGAATACTGCTAAATGTTTGTTCAAAATTGCTAAATTTTACGCTATGCTGAAACTTGCCGAGTCACATCGCTGAAACATGATGAATTTTTGCTTACAACATGATAGCTAAATTTTTGTTGATCGTTGCTGAAACTTGCAGAAGTTTTGGTTGAAAATTGCTCAATTATTGTTGCTTAAAGTCACTTGATTGCTATTATCGAAAATCGCTACATTCCAGTTGAAAACTGCCGCTTTTGGTGAACACGTGAAGCATTTCAGAAAATCGTTTATAATTATTGTTGCTGAAAGTTTCTAAATTTCATGAGTTTGCTAAGTTTTTGCGGCAAGGTGCTGCATTTTAGTTGAAAATTGCTGGATTCTTCTGAAGATTACTGAGATTTGCACAAATTCGCCGACTTTGATTGGAAATTATTGTCGAATTTTGCTAAAAATGGCTCAATTCGCCAAAATTTGCTCAAGTTTGGCTAAAATTTTCTGAAGTTTTCCTAAAACTGGCCACTTTTGTGTTAAAAATCGCTCAATATTTGCTCAAAATCGATAAATTGATGACAAAGTTTGCTAAACTGTGATTAACATAGCTAATTTGTTGCCAATAGCTGGATTGTGCTGAAACTTGGCCAATGTTTGCTTTAAAGTTGCTGAATTTTGCTGAAAATTGTTGAATCTTGCAGAAACTCATGAAAAATTGCTGAACTCATCTGAAAAACTGTTGAAAAATGCTGAAGCTCGCTGAATTCTGGTTGCAAATGATATATTGTGGCTTAGAATTACGTTTTCTTGGAAAATTGCTGAATTGTTGATGAAACTTCTTGAACGTTCATTCAAGATTCCTAAATGGTTGCACAAAATTGTTGATGTTTTGCAACTTGCTGAATCTTTGTTGAAACACGCGCTGAATTTGTGTTGAAAATTGTTACTTTGATGTGATCTTGCTGAGATTTTACTGGAACTTGCTACACTTTTGCCGTAACTCTCTACATTTGTGAGAAAATTAACAAATTTTTGTTTCTTGCTTTTGTTGCACTGCTCAAGTATGCTGAATACTGAAACTGTTTTCTGAAACTTGTTGAACCAAGAGTTGTTACATTTGTGCTGAAAAATTGCTGAATTTATTCTGAAATTAACTGAGATTTGCTCGGATTCGCTCAATTTTCATTGAAAATTTGGAATTGTTGCTGGAAGTTGCTCAGTTTCGCTGAAACTTGTTAGAATAGGGGTAAAACTTGCTATATTTTTGTTAGAAATGGCTAAATATTCACATAAAATTGCTAAATTGATGAAAAAGCTTGCCAGATTTTGACAAACATTGCTACTTTGTTCCAATAGCTGGATTGTGGTGATACCGGCCAACTTTTTGTTTGAATCTGCTGAGTTTTGCTGGAAATTAGTGAAACTTGCTGAATTTTTACTAAAACATACTAAATTTATTAAGAAAATCGCTAAATTGATGCTGAAACTTGCCAAACTTTCGCTAAAACCTGCTGCATTGTTGCTAAAAATTTTACATTCGTGATAAAAGTTGTCAAATTTTTGTTTGTTGCTTCGAGTGCATTGTTCAAGTGTACTGGAAATTGTTAATTGTTTACTGGAACTTGCAAAGCTGAAAATTGCTAGATCTGTGCTAAAAAATTGCGAAATTTTTCTGGAAATTGCTGGGACTTGCTCAGCTTCACTAAACTTTGATTGAGAATGGTTGAATATTTGGTGAAAATTGCTCAATTTTGCTCAAACTTGCGGAAGTATCGCAAGTTTCTAACAAAATATTTATCCAAAATTGCTAAATTGTTGCTGGAAATTGCTAATGTTTCCATGCTGCCTGCTGAATCTTTGCTAGGACATGCTAAATTCAAGTTGAAATATGCCACATTGATGCTGAAAGTTGCTAAACTTGCTACATATGTTTGCAAAAATTCTCCACATGTCTGGTGAAAATTGACAAATCTCTGTTTGCCGCTTCAGGTGTGTTGTTCCTCCAGTGTGCTGGAAATCGTTAATTGTTTGATCAAACTTGCAAAAACTTGAACTTGCTACATTTGAGCTGAAAAATTGCTCGATTCTTCTGGAAACAGCTAAAATTTGCTCAGATCCGCTGAATTTTGATTAAAAATTGTTGGAATGTTGCTGAAAATCGCTCTAGTTCGTTGAAATTTGCTGAAGTATTGCTTAAAATTGCTATATTTTCGTGAGAAATCGCTAAATATCAATTTTAATCTGCCCAATTCATGATAAAGCTTGATTAATTTTGAATAACATTGCTAATTTTTTGCTAATAGCTGAATTGTGCTGAAAAATTGGCCAACTTTTGGTTTGAAACTGCTGAATTTTGCTGAAAATTGTTGAATTGTGCAAAAAGTTGCCGATCCCTCGTCAAAAAATTGCTAAATTCAGCTCAAAACTGTTGAATTATTTTGAAGCTTGCTGAAGTTTGGTTGAGAATGATAGATTTTGTTGGGAATTGATTGACTTGCCAAATTTCTGCTAAAGCTTGCTACATTTTTGCCAAGTTTTTCTCCATTTGTGATACAAATTGAAAAATTTTTGTTTGTTGCTTTGTTGCACTGCTCAAGTGTGCTGGAAATTGTTAATTGTTTGCTGGGAATTGTTTAACTAAAACTTGCCACATTTTCGCTGGATAATTGCTGAATTTACCTGAACAATTTCCATTAAAAATTGCTGAAATCTGCTAACTCATGAGCGGAATTTGATGAATTGTTGCTAGAATCTGATTACTTTTTTTGAATATTGTTGAAACTTGCTGGAGTGTTGGTTAAAAATCGCTAAACTGTTGCTTAAAATTGCCGATAAATGCTGAATTTCACTAAAAGTTGCTGCAAAATGTCGACTGAAAATAAATG
Source organism: Anaspis maculata (assembly GCA_949128115.1). Classification (NCBI taxonomy): domain Eukaryota; kingdom Metazoa; phylum Arthropoda; class Insecta; order Coleoptera; family Scraptiidae; genus Anaspis; species Anaspis maculata. The sequence goes on along the minus strand of OX421964.1, from coordinate 84,618,794 downwards.
GTAAATTGTTTATAATCATTTTTGAATTTTGCCGAAGCTTGCAAAACTTCGATTGAGAATGGCTGAACTGTAGCAAAAAAATTGCTACTTCTGGTTGAAAAGACTGTATCTAGGCATTGCTGAATTTTTGTTCATATCGACTAAATTTTTATTTAGAATTGCTAAATTGTAGCTAAAAATTGCTGAAACGTTTCAAAATCTTCTTGACAATTGGTAAATTGTTATTGCGAATTGCTAAGCTTCAGCTGAAGCTCGCTGAATTTCTGCAAAACATTTTCAAATTTTCATTAGGTTATGCTGAATTGTTGCCAACAAGCATATTTTGCTCAAACTTGTTCGATTTTGGTTGAAAATGGCTAAGTTGTCGACGAAAATTCCTGAAACATTGAAAATATCAGTTGAAATTGTTTGCTAGGAAGTATAAATTGCAAAATTTTGGTAGAACTTCCTGAATTGTGATAGAAAATGGCCAAATTGTGATTGGAAATTGCTGAGTCCGGTCCCTGTCGGCACATATTGTTAAACGTTTGAATGGTTTATTGAAGGGCAATATATGATAACAAGGGCAGCATTGCTTTATCAATCTCCAGCTCTACTACAATCTACTACGGTAGAGCAGGCCAGACAAATAGTCATCTTTGTCATATTTCAAGTGGGCGCTATTTTTGCTGTCGAGTGTACATCCTGTGTCTATTTCGTATTTCAACAGGCGAAATAAAGTGGAAGAGTCACAAAGTTAGGTCAAATTGAAATTACTGTATCTCCTGAAAGAAATCACAAATTTTCTTGAATTTTAGCTTTTGACATGATGATTTCTCACGGCTCAATATCGAACTGGAGGCGCAAAGTTAGGACGGCGTAAGTTATCGAATACAGCGGTTTGATTTCTTGATTGCCATGGATATTGGAATATTTTCAAGACCGACAAGACACTGTTGCAATAGGTGAACAAACAAAGCTTGTCACTGCCGGCTATCAAAGAAATAGGACTGGTACGAAACGAAAATCCGGCAACGTGCATTATGTCACCCACTTGGTGCCGGCTTCGGTTACAATACGTGAAGCCGGGGCCGGCTACGGAGGCACTTCCTAAAAAATTTGCATCGTCTCTCACTAATTGTTTTGGTATTGAGGAATATGTTTGCGCTAAATAGAAACAATCAATATTTCTTTGTCTGCCAAAACTTGAGTAATCTAGGAATAAAGTAATCTAAAGTAATTCAAATGATGATGAGTCACTTTTTGAGCATTTAGCTTTTTCGGTGTTTCATCCATTGTTTCTTCTAAGTGTTGTGGGATAGGATCCGACACTGGAGTACAAACTTCGCTGGTTTCGGTTGATTTGTGATTGAATCTACGCTGACGACTAAATCTGACTGGCAACAATCTGTAATATATGTACAACCCCCCCCCCCTGTCAAAGGTCAAGTCAAGGTCAAAGGTCACTGAACTTTCAAGGTTGCTCCTCTGTAGCCACAAGAATTATCCACTCTGGCGTTCATATGTGTCTAGTCAAATTAGTACAGAGAGTTCATAAATTAAATGGATCAAGGGTGCCTGTGAATTCAAGAACGTCTGTCGAAACTAGGGTAATCCTTACTCCTTTTGCAATAAATTTGTCAAACTTTGACAAGAATGATGCTAGTTCTGACAGATGTTTTCAAACTCACAGGCACCCTTGACCTATTTAATTTATGAACTCTCGGTACTTGCTATGGCTGGCATAATGAGCACTCAATACAGTAACAATCATCAATAAACAATTGATAAATCGGAAAAATTAACAATAATTCCGGGAGACTTTGTATTCTCGAGTTTTGTAATGATTTTTCGCATTGCGCTCATGTTTGTTCTTCTGCTTCCACAGGCACGGTCTTGGACGCACCGATTATTACCTACTCAACGACCCGGACTTGTCCTTCCAGGACGTGTTGAGAAAAAAAGTGATCACGGAAGCCACGACGGGGGCTTCCGAAACCAAAGACGCAATCAAACTGGAAAGCCACGAAGACATTCTCAAGTTCGACAAGGACGAAATCCTGGTGAAGCTGGAAAAGGGCGAGGGCACGCTGAAGATCGAAAAAGTGGCCGTGGTGAAGAAGGAAGACGTCAAACCCGTCGAAGAACAACAGAGCAAAGTCGAACTGACCATCGTCAAAAACGACGTGGCCAAACCGGTCGATGACAAAGAAGACAATCCAGTTGAAAAGATGGACGTTGATGAAGAAATGGACGCCAAAGAAGAGAAAGTCACCGAAGACGTGAAAGACGAGGAGGAAGAAAAGAAAGATGCTGGTGAAGAGAAAGTTGACGAAGAAATTATTGAGGATAAAGATAACAAAGATGACAAAGAAAGTGATAAAGACAAAGACAAAGACACGGAAAAGGAAGACGAAGAAGAGAAAGTTGAAGAGGAGAAGGAGGACGAGCCTGAAGATTTGGGTGTTAAAAAGGACGTCAAGGTTGACGAAACGAAAGAGGACAAGCCTGCTGATAAACCGGCCGATGTCGAGGAAAAGCCGAAGACATCGGCGGCGGAAGAAAAGCTGGACGATGCCGATCTGTGTTCGAAACAAGCGGCCGAACTCAAGGCCATGTTCCCCGATCTGGAAGTCATCCAGCCGCTTTCCCGCCTCTCGCAGGTGGACACTTTCGTGCTGCGCGACAAGCCAAACAGCGGCCTGACCGGCGCCCTGGACTTCAGCGAAACGACGGTGGCGCAGCTCTTTAACAACGCGGTCAAGTGGCCGAAAGAGTACGCCATCCAGGTGCGCCTGCAGCACATAATCTATGCGGTGGAGACGAAAGAGTGGCCGGCCACCAAGAGCTTCTCGGCGTACGCCACCGGAATCGGCAACGAATTCGACATTCCCGTCCACGAGCTGCCCAACGACCCGCCGAAGCGCGAAGTCGCCACGCCTCTCGGCAGCGCCGGTGGCGGAGGAAGCGCGAGCGGCGGCGGCGGCGTCGATTCGGACGTCATATCGATCAACACCGACCGCTCGTCGGCCGCCAACCTGAACAAGAAGCGGAAACGGCACATCGCCATCGACGTGGAGACCGAGCGCGCCAAGCTGCACGCGCTCCTCAACAGCAGCCACATGACCAACCCGAAGCTGGGCGGCGGCGGCTGGGAAGAAGAGTCGGAGGATTCGCGGCGCGGCACGCCCGTCCAGCCGCCCCCGGCCCACCAGCAGGCGTCGCGCATGACCCTCGGCATGCCGTACGAGCACAAGCCGTACCATCCCGACAAATCGTACCATCCAGACAAATCGTACCATCCCGACAAGTCGTACCATCCCGAAAAGTCGTACCATCCCGAAAAGTCGTACCATTCGGACAAGTCCTACCATCCGGACAAATCTTATCATCCCGACAAGTCGTACCATTCCGCCGCCAAGACCATCGGACAGACCACTGTGATACCGGGCACCAGCAGCACACTGACCCCCATCGATTTGAGTTCCAGGTAACAATTTTTGTTCCATTCTAGGTATCGGACCATTTTCAATTTTCAAAGTTCCAAGGGTCAATTTTGTTTGTTTTCTTTCTAAATTTGAAAGGACACGGTTGGAAACGAATTCAAAATGCGAAAGGGGCTGGAGCTTTTCACCGATACCGAGCTCGACACGTTGCGTCAAAATGAAAATTTGTGCAAGTTGTTGCGCAGTGTCCCGGTGCCTTGCACTGGTAGCATTTTCAAATTTCGTCCGTAACTTCTTCAGTAGTGAAGATACAACCGTGGTTCTATTTCTGGATTGTTACCCAACCAACTAGCTAACAGTTGTACGAAACTAATTGAAATCTACCAAGCTATATTTTGCGACGCTGTCTTGTCAACGCCTGTAATCGACAAATAAATTGAAATTTAGGTTTGATTTCAGCATTCCAAAAGCGGACAAGGTCGATATGTCGAACGAGGTGCAGGACTTTTCAATGCCTTCGAAAAAGCAACACCAGGTTTTGCAAAGTGCGTACAAGGCAAGCAGCGGCGGAAGCAGCAGCAGCAGCATGAACAAACTCGATGATACTTTATCAAAGTTGATGAAGAGGAAGAATTGCGTAAGTTTCATAATAAGAGTACAAGTATTTTTTTGGTCAAGATCTTTATGCCAGCTTCAGTTGTATATCAGCACTAGTGTAATTTGAATTGAGAAACAAAAATAACTCCAAATAGTAACTCTCATGTAACGCTGACTTTTCGACGCTCCTATATTTTTTCCCGGTAGAAGGTGAAAAATCCTACTCCAGAGTAGACCTATAGGGGCTCTGGACATTTTCCTCTCAATTCACTGAGCTTTCCTTCTCAACGCCTTATTGGTTAGTCTTCTCAGGTCCCTTCCTCCCCTTAGCCTTATAACCATTGCCAGATCATCGGCGTACGCCACTGTTGTGACCTCCCCAGGCAGGCTGATTCTTAGTACCCAATAGTATGATGCGTCCGTCCTATCAGGTTTTTCACACGTGTATGCTGTGTGCCCTTAGTCACAGCACTTGTAACACTCCCTCAGTGTCACTCTGTATCTTGTCACACCAATCAGTACCCGACCCTTCCTGACAAGGATGTCTGCTTTGCTCCTGGCAATTATCACTCTCGCCATCGGGCATCCATGGTATGCAGATTGCTTACGGTTACAACTTCCGGTGTTACGCCGTCAATATTTAAATGTCAATATCTGTCACGTGGGGAACGCTTATCTCACCTGCTCGTCCTTAAGCGCAGCTTGACTTTTCCGTTGCTTTCTTGGCTTGGATCTTTATGACTTCCGCAAGTTCTTCAATTTCTTTGTGAACAGATTTATTGCCTTTACTGAACACTACCAGTTTTCCTATACTCGGGCGTAACATTTCCATCGCCCCCATCACTTGCGCTTCCTTGTGGTCTTCAAGCTCTTTGTTTTCGGCATCTGTCTCCCCATCCACTTCCGGGCTATCCTTGCACCTTCTCGTCTGGGATGAGTGTCTTCCTGCTGCGATATGCTATTTTCGTCCCGTTTTGTCCCCCTGAGAAGCAAGATTTCTCGTTGCCGCCGGGCTGCCGTGAGAAATTCTACCTGATTGCATTAAATTTCTTTGGGGCCGTCGAGATTTAGTTTGCAAACGACGGTTACACGTCTCTGCGGCTCCCGAGTCGCATTTTCACGCATGACATGAGTCGCCTTTTCACGCATATCAGCTTATTTTTTTCGAATATTCCAACACTCACTTGTCAGTTTGACAAGCAACATGGCTCTTGGACAAGCCAGTTTCACCCCAGAAACTGGGGTTGGCCAGATACATGACTTGCTTTGACCACAAAGTGTTGAGGTTGCCACCTTGATCTACCATGTGATTTACTAATTCGGAATTGGGGTTGGCTTTGATGTCGAAAAATTGGCCAGTCCTGTCGCTCCAGTCATTGAATATTTTGTTTCCAAAGCCAACCCCAAATTCCGAATTGTTGGATCACATGGTATAACCGCTGAGCAAGGAACTTTGCTTTTAGAAAGAAGCATCAGACTGTGCTACTTATCTAATTTGTTCAGAGTCAAATCGGTGTTAATAGCACAAAAATTAGAACTTGATCAACGTTCTTGTAGTTGATCAGGTGTCGGAACTGTGCAAAATCATTTATTGTTTGGTTCAGCTATTTGGTTCGATTGTTTTGTGCATCGAAACTTAGTTGTTCTTTCCAACACTATTTTCTTTTGTTCATATTGAAGCGACCGAGACCCGTGACCCCCCTACGTTGTGATTACTCTAACCCTTTTGTTACCCACTAATTGTTCTAACCCCTTCCTCAATTAACAACCAGGTTCTATTTGCAAGAAGACCAAGTTAACCCATTTTCCACATAGAAACACACAATTCAAACCACAGTGCCCTTTATTTAATTTAATTAAAGATGGACAAACATGAGTGTGTTCTACAGTGAATATTATAGTCTGATTATTCATGTCACCGGTTTTGGTCGGTCAACAATTACATTCAAATGTCGTTAGTTTGCACCACACTATTACTATAGAGAAAGAAAAGAAACGTGGAAAAATCCATGTAACTTAACTTGTGGAATTGGATTAAATCTGACATTAGACTGTAATTGGCTTACGAAATCCAAACATGAATAATAAAGATTGTACCCCATTTAATTGAAGTCGACTTTGATCCAACAGTAACTCGTGCTAATAATTTTCTGCACACTTGTTACTTCAATTATTTGGATTATATCAGTGATTTACTTGCCTTCACTTCAAGAAGAGCTCCACACCAAGTACAACAATCACTAAACCATAAACAATTTGATCAACAAATATAACAAGAATTAAAGGCACTGTAAGTAAGGCGTCGTTCTATACCCGCTACCCTTGGCATTCCATCGCGCGTAGTAGGGGGGAAGAGGGGAAAATAAAAGGTTAAAATTGACCAGTTTCTCATGCTTTTTTCAGCCGGTGGAAGAACCGGTAGTCGGCAAGGAAAAGAAGCGCCGGAAGCTCGACGAGATCGTCCTGGGCCTGTCGGCCGCCAAAGAGCAATCCACCACCCAACCCATCTTCCCGGAAACCTCCAAGAAACCCACCGTAACGCCCAGCGTCACCGTGACCCCCACCTCGGCTCCCGTAAGCACCTCCCACAACCTCTCCCAAAAACCCTTCACCATCACCGTAACCTCGGTTCCTTCCTCAGCCTCCGGCTCTTCCAGCCGCAACAACCAGCTGGCCGCCATGGGCCTGCACGCGGGCCTGGGTTCGGCGGCCGGCGCCGGCTCTTCCAAGGACTCCTTCAGCACGTTCCTGGCCCAGGCCGAGCAGCAGAATCTGCTGCTGAAGAAGCAGCAGCAGCAGCGCAAGAGCTACGAGGCGATGATCGCCGACATCGGCAAGGTGTCGGACTACAGCTCCAAGGTCAACTCGTACTCGCACGAGGCCAAGGTGAACAAGTGGCTGGCAGAGCAGAACGCCGCGCTGGCCGAGCAACCGCTCAGCGCCGATTACCTGTCGCCGAGGAGGCGGAGGCCGAGGGTCGATCCGACGCTGCTGGATTGGAAGAAGCTGACGGGCGACGAGAACGTCTCCGTCATCCACCGGGTGACCGGGAAAAAGCTGACCGGACCCAAGGCGCCGACTCTGAAGCGGCTGGGCCAGTGGCTGGTCGAGAATCCCATGTACGACATCGATCCGAAGTGGGCGGAGCTGGTCAAAGAGCGAGGCAACTTGAGCCACGACTTGCAAAAGAGGGTGCCCGGAGGATCGCAGAAGAAGGTAACATTTTTTTTAACTTTGTTTCTAGAGATAAGCATCTATATGATTTGTTCGCCCCCAATCAGTTTTTATAGCACATAAATTAGAACTTGATCAATGTTTCTTGTAGTTGATCAGGTGTCGGAACTGTGCAAAATCATTTATTGTTTGGTTCAGCTATTTGGTTCGATTGTTTTGTGCATCGAAACTTAGTTGTTCTTCTCAACACTTTTTTTTCACATTGTTTAGATATTTTGAAGCCAACGAACCTAGTCGGAATGGCATGGCAACAGTCATAATTTTATGCTGCACTTGGCCTGGCGCCATTGGCACCAAAACTTTTGAGATCGTGTTTTGAAACTGTGCACCCCAAGGGGGGGTGACCTAAGGCCTAATTCGATAATAGGGATTAATAGTCCGCGGATCTTCAAATCATGATAAGTAGTAAAACTATCCATGGTAAAGTTGCAACCATCGGTATAGGTTGCATCGCCACGTCCGACCCTCAAACGTGACACATGGTGGAGGCCCCAAAGACCCCTCTCTAGCAGCCCTTGTAGCTGAAAAAATTGAAAAAAATTGTCAGCCGTAACAATGCTCGGAAGCTAAGCGAGTCATTGAGTAACAATAAATGCGACTTAGGCTTGAAAATCGCGGTGAAATTTATCGGCACAGCATGTTTCCAGTGGACGCGGTAGAAAGGTGCACATGAGAGAAAGAACGGAAACATATGGAAAAACAAGGGAAGATATAGCGGAATTGAAACAGGATCGACGAGCTGGAGAAGACACGGCGGAATTAGGTAAGGAATTTAGTCCAAACGAGGTCGCGTCATCAACAGGAATAATCAACCAGGAAGATGATGGACGAACGCTAACACAGGAGTTAGTTGAAAACGCGATTTTAACGAGAAGACGGGGCCACGCAAAACACGTGAAAAAATACTATTACGAAAGCCGCGATGCCTAAATTCCCGCATAAGGAACATGGGAGGCCTGTATGCTTCAGATGCGAAAAACCCGATCACTATGCAATGGCATAAAACCGTGCTAAAAACGGTGACGATCGTGTCTCAACGTCGGTGGTGGCGGCACAACTGATGCACTCAGGCGATGGAAGAGGTGAATCAATCTCGAAATTGGTGAGCGCGGCGTTAAGCAAGTGGCGGTCGTGTCTCGGCCTTGGTGTTTGCCGAGCCAAGCCAGTGGCGGCACAAGCGGTGCGCTTAGGCAGTGGAAGAATGACACAAGAGCGCCGTGCCAAGCGGCCTTAAAATTGAAATCTCTCCGCCAATGAAATTGTGGCAGACACGAAAATATGCCAAGACGGCGTTCGTCCTGCATCTGCGTAGCAGGCTGTAATGATACGCACCCAAGCTGCGCATGATCGTCAAGACTCTTCGCCGAGACTGCTTTTGTTCAGGAGTGAAACGACCCGAGGAGGAAGAAGTTGGAGCTCAATAAAACACACTCATTGACACAAAGCTACGTTTATTCAAATTGAAGAAAAAGTGCGAAATGTTTATTTTGATGGTTCTTTTCTTGAAACATCAAACACAATGACGATGACTGACAGAATAGACAAAATGACCAACGACACAAAAACAGTGAAAACAACAAAAATAAGTCATAAAAATCTGTTCAATAATATAAATAAAACCATCTGCAAACAAAATAGAAACGATGTCAAATTGTCAGTCAAAGAAATGGGCGAGTGACTGATTAGAAAAACAGCCACGCAGGGGAAGAACTCGTCAAAGAAACCCCTGAGTATAGTTCAAGGAAGAGGACTTTTGAACATGGTGTGACAAAGTGGGAAAACTTATGATAATTTACCCCTCCCCCCCATCAAATCAGAACAAAAGCACCTTAAGCTCACAGACATTCAAAATAAAAAAAAACTGAAGGAACATCAGTGGACAGGACATTATAAAAACAATACAAAGTAAATGAACTGGGAATGATGTTATTTGGACATCCCTTGAACACGAGGATTTTGCACCTTGCCCAAATAGCTGACATGTTCCTCGCTAGGAGTTGAAAACAACCTCGGTATATCCGTCATGGCAGACCTTGTCCCGACTCTGCAGGTAACATCAAGTCGCCTCATGGCAAATTAAGCAAAAGAAGCAAAATGAATTGACGTAACTCCTCAACTAAAAGTACCGTACAACCTGCTTGAACGGTAGACACCCATGATACGCGTGCAAAAAACAAAACAGCGAGAAACAGTCATCGGGTTGAATGGAAGCGATCGATTCTTCACGGTATTCAAGAAAATATCGAATCATCACATCAAGGCCCTATACTAGCAAGCGTCATGGCAAAATATCAGTGACTATAAAAAAAACATGGAATTATGAAAATATTGAGAGACAGAAGAGAAATAAAACAATGAAAATTGACAGAAAAGTTATGACGAACATCACATCAATATCACAAAAATGAGCACACATGATAAATTGATGAGACAGTGAACATCGCAGGTAATGACGTACACTCGCCAGCAATAATAGGGCCCACTTGATTTATGACGAAGGCGACTATTTGCTTGGCCTGCTTTACCGTAGGTAGTACCTAGGTAGTGTGAGATACCCCCTTCCCTACATTAATTTGATTAGCTGTGATACGTTTGGTCGACCCTACGTTGTGTTTTTCGTTGCCGTAATTTCTTATTACTTTTACCTAAGTCATTTAAATTAATTTTCCACCTACCTCAACTTCACGTCGCACAGTGGTCGGAAAATCAAAAAAACGCGCAGAAATTCATTTTTTGAAGATTTTTTCTGGGCAACTTTGGCATTGGAATACTATAGCAGAATGTTTGGACTACTATTTGCCCGAAAACTGCAATTGTTGAAGGAATATTAATACCCGAAACCCAGCTCTGAACTTGACTCACTTGCAGTATTGGAAAGCCCCTTCGTTAATGAGCGTCAAATGCCGACTTTCTTCCTGGCATAACATAAAAGACGACTCTTTATAAGAATAGCAGCAGTTACCACTGAAATCTGTGAGGTTTTCTCTATAAGAAATCATTAATGAAGTTCAGTATCAACACAGTCAAGATGAACTAGTGATTTTTTTATGAAGGCTGGTAAAAAATCAAAATTAATGTGAAGTTCGTAATTCAAGAAGACTTTTCTTCTAACTCCCACCGAATCCCGCCCAATAATCAACACCATGTTATACCCTAATGTTTCAGCTACAAAATGCAATAAAAAGTTTTTGCTACTTTTTGCTACTTTGGCCTCTGGGTCACTTTTTAGGCAAAATTGCACATTAAAACAACAAAAATACTGTAAATTTTGTATTCAGATGAGGCTTCCTTTTCAACTCCTGCTAAATCCCACCCTATACTATAGTTGAAAGCGAGTCACATTCTAATGTTTCAGGTGCAGAATGCAATGAAAAGTTTTCGCTTTTTTTGATACTTTGGCCTCTGGGTCCCTTTTCAGGCAAAATTGCACATTATAATAACAAAATTATTGTACATTTTTGTATTCAATGAGGCTTTCTTTTCAACTCTCGCCGAATCCCACCCTATAATTTATACCATGTTATAGCCTAATGCTTGAGCTACAAAATGCAGTAAAAAGTTTTTGCTATTTTTTGCTACTTTGGCCTCTAGGTCCCTTTTCAGGCAAAATTTCACACTTAAATAACAAAATTACTGTAAATTTTGTATCACGGAGGATTTCTTTCCAACTTTTCCCATATCCCACCCTATAATTGATATACCATGTTATACCCTAATGTTTTAGCTACAAAATGCATAGAACAGATTTTGCTACTTTCCACTACTTTGGCCGCAAGGTCTCTTTCCAAGCCAAATCGCCCATAATGTGAAAACTAATTGAAAATTCCAGGCAGTCTTCTTCCTGGGTTAAGACTTCACATTACTAATCACCTTATTCATGATTAAAGTGGTAACTGGATGCGAAACTGCCCTCGGGTCTCCCCGCAATAATGCTCATAAAGTATTTTTCAATTAATTATGCTCATATTAATAGAAATTAAGAAAAAGCACCAACACTAACTGGTTAGGTTGGTACTAAGATAGCTAAAATTGGGCCCAAGACTTCACCAACAAGTTAATTCATGGACAGTTTTGGAAATTTTGGTCGGCTTTTTGAAATTTTATCTCCTGTCCTATCCCCAATTTTGATGAAGCATGATTTTAAATATTTCTTCCTAGAATGTCTTTGTCTATAATCACTTATTCTGAGAGTTTCGTGAACTTTTGTTGTTTTTTCTAAATTCCACCCTATATCGCTACCTCTATTATTTTGAAGTGATTTTTCTCTAAAATTCTTTCTAAAAAATGTGGGACCATTGTCCACTGATTTTAATGGATTCAAAAATGTTGATCACTTTTTCGACATTTTCACCTTTGTTTCATCCCCTATTTTGATGTTGGGTTTTTTCCATAATTGTTCTCAAGAATGTCTATCTGTTATCTACTCCTTCTTAAAATTTTTGTAAATTTTCGTCGTTATTTCGGAACTCTATCCCTATCACTACCCCTATTCTGAAGGTAATTTTTTCGTAAGTTTTTTCTTAGAACGTGTACTCTTCTGTCTACTGATTCCAATATTATTAAAAATTTTGGTATTTTTTGTTATTTCACCCTGTTCCATCCCTTATTTTGATGTTGGATTTTGAAAAATAATTTTCCTAACAAGATCTACCCGTTTTCTACTTGTTCTGAGAGTTTAGAAAATTTTAGGCATTTCTTCAACATTTCACCCCCTGTCACAACCCCTAATCTGAATATAAATTTTTTTCAGTATTTTTCCCAAAAGTATCTTTATATTAGTTATTCATTCTGAAAGTTTCAGAATTTCTGCGCGTTTTTTCTATTTTCCGACCACTGTGCGTCGTGCTAATACCTCAATCTAACTGTAGTAAACTCACGTTCTTTGAAATGGGATGAATTTGAATAAATATTGAAAAAGAAACAAAGTCATTTAACCACATCTCAACTTCATTACAAATTAATCAATCATCGCCAATTTCAATAAGTTCACCGTAATTATTTCTTTTTTAATTTCCAGACGTGCTGACATCAGCTAGCGTTAGGAATTAGTCAAGTTTACAGTCGATTTCTGAAAGAAAAACACACCCTAATTACGTGCGAAAATCCTGCGACTTATTACCCAATTCTTTCAATTGAATTCCGTTTCGCATTTTTCTAATTTTCGGAACTATTGGTGAACCCGTTTCCTAATGCGGTAGAGTTTTAATTCCTTGCTTTATTAACTGAGACTTCGTCGAATTTCAATTTCAACCCTTTCTTCTTGCCCATTTTCATTTTGTACGAAGAGAAATTCCGATTATGTAGTTGTACTCAGAAAGAGATGGTTGTTCATTAAGTATTGTTTTGTTATTTCGAAATCATAGCCATTATTTTAATTATTGATCAAATGATTTACATAAAATTTGAGTGTTGACATTCCATAAATTTGTATCCAGCTGGTGCTGTAGTTTGACTTACAGACTTATCCAACAGCTCTATTTCGAGCTGGGTTATATAACTCCACTCAAATCTACACTCCGGTGTACAATCTATGCAGTGAGCTCTATTAAGTAGCCTGCAAAATTGATGTTCTGTTCCTTTCTATCTTGACGTATTTTCGAAACGACACTGAATTTTCTTGGCATTGCTCAAGGGGTTCTCTCTTTGGGAAACACAACCTTATGCCCATAGACTCTTTGTCGTGCGAAAGGGTTAAATATTTTATTCTACGGGGAAAATAACGCGTGATCGAAATTTTGCCCAGATTTGATTTGCATAAATACTGCTAGTGCTTGTCTCAAGCTAATAGAGTCTACAAAATCATGCTCTGTAGGAAGCTAAATCTCTTCGAAAGGGTTACTGAGGTTTGACGCTTATCATGGCTGTTCGAAATATCAAAACAAAACCTACTATTATTTTATAAACCAAACAATTTCTTTAACCCTATTAAACAACCTGCATTTGATTACAATGGAAATCAGACTTGCCTCAATATTTCCGTTTCTCGTCACTTATGCACTCCAACTATTAACAATGTTTTTTTCCACTCTCATAACTTATTCTTGTCGAGTAAGAATTTTCCTTTTCTACACACGTCTGCCGTTGTCGGGTACTCCGACGCCAATCCTCTACCCCCGTCGCTACTTTCGGACCGCTTCTTATTTCCCACCCTCCGTCTCAAGTGTGTAAAACCCTGACACCTAAACCCATGCGCTTCCTGACTCTACCATCATCCCGTGTGCAATTTCGTCACTTTCCAATATCGTCCGTAGTTCTAATTCATTCCTAAATATTCAATTCCCTTTTATTTTATAATTTTAAGGCGTCCCACCACAGTATAATCTATTTCACGGCTATCTGCATTAGAGCAAGCTATGGAAAAAATATTTTTTGTTGGTAGGAATGAGCAGGAATCCATAACCGTCGTCGCAGATAGTTTGTGTAAATGTGGTATGTGAAAAGGTTAGGTATTGTGGCAGATGTCACCCGTCGCGCGGTGTGATGCACATCAAGTCAAAATGTTTAGTTTTATTGGGGAAAACAGATAAACACGTGTTCCTCGGAGTGTAAATTTGCTGGACCCTACTTCACAGGTTGGTGGCTCTTTGCTTGTGCTTTGCTAGTTGCGGCCAGTGAGCCAGTGTATAAAATGACGCCAAAGGAAGTCAGCGGCAGCACTAAAGGGAAGAAAATTTAATGAAAACGCCTGTCCAGTGGCCCCAGTGAGGTTGAGAAAATTCGCTTCCATGGACATTGATTTATGGAGTTGCACTGTACAAGACAAGACAGTCGAGACACGACGCGTGAGTTCACTCCGTGTTGGAAGATCTTCTCAATATGAAATTATTGACCATTAATGTATGTATTCCCTTTTTCATCTTCTGGCTTGTATGCTGTTCTAGTGTTGTAGAGCACGTAGTACTTCCTACTATCAGTCCTACTTCCCTTTAGTACTGCCGCTGACTTCCTTTGGCGTCATTTTATACACTGGCTCACTGGCCGCCACTACCAAAGCACAAGTAAAGAGCCACCAACCCGTGAAGAAGGTGTCCAGATAATTGACACTCCGAGGAACACGTGTTTATCTGTTTTCCCCAAATAAACTGAACATTTTGACTTGACGTGCATCACACCGCGCGACGGGTGACATCTGCCACAAACGCCACAATACCTAACCTTTTCACATACCACATTTACACAAATCTTCTGCGACGTCGGTTATGGATTCCTACTCATTCCTACCAACAAAAAATAATTTTTCCATAGCTTGCTCTAATGCAGATAGCCGTGAAATTGATTATAGGTATACACACGGGATAGGTAGATATACCGCGGGATGAATGAACAAAATGTTGCCCTTGAAGAGGAGTAAGTAAACAAAGCGGGTGTTGGGTCGACGGCCTTTTGTGTTCTCTGTATCACCGTATGTATACCTACCTAGGTACTACCTACGGAACGGAAGTGGAGAGGCAGTAAAAAAGCAAGAGACAAGACAAAGAAGCGACACTTATTTAGAGCGTGTGTTTGAAAATAGCCCACCAGGAAACACTTTCAAATTATCAGGCAAAAATGCAAACAAAGCATTGTCAAATGTAGGGTTCTGTATGCCCACTCTTCACGACTGGCTAAACATGTATTTATTTTTTAATGCAAGCCAAGTGGAAGGTTCAGGAGAACATAGCGATGTTTTAATACGTTTTGCTCCTTTATGTACGTTGAAATCCGAGACTAGCAATAAACTTTCCTACAAACACGTATCAGTTACTCGTACATTCTAGCACACAATAATAACGATCTTATCCCGTCGGGCAGGGCCAAGGGCCGCAATTACAATAATCGATTGATTAACTTTCGTTCATCTCCGGGTTCTTTTAATTATACTAATCGAAACGTCATTCGGTCACATGAAGACGTGCATTGACTTGTAAACCCGCCGACGCCGCATGGAAAAATCCGACGAGCAAAACAGCTGAGTCGACGCTGCTCTTCTCTGCCTGCTGCGAGCTGGAACCGCGCAGCGTAACAGTCGGGCGGTTTATTACATTGAATCTATTCGGGGTGAGGATGAACAATAACAATGAAGGCTGAGACTGTATAAATTCTTTCTATGTACTTCTGATCATGATTCGTAGACTTCCAGGCTATCTATCTTCATTGCAAACTCAGTGATCAGTGATGAGTCAATCTCTGGGTTACCTTTTTTGATTAATCTGGTGCAAGTCTGCTGAGCTGATTAATACAAAGTTGCATTATTTCCAGGTGCCAGGACGGCCGCCTCTTCTGTCGAGCCCTACCGGGTCGACTTCAAGCGTCAGCTCGGCCAACATCAACACCTCCATACCGACCAGCATGTCGTTCCCGACGCTCAGCGCCAGCGGGCTTAGCGGTCTCAATTCCAACCTCCTGTCGGGTCTCTCCGGTCTGGGGCAGTTCGATCCGAAAAACAACCCCTTGCTCATGCCTTTCGCCGGCCTGCCCAACATGAACGCCCTCAGTTCCATGGGCGGCCTCGGCAACTTGACGAACATGAACCTGTTCGCCAACCTAGCGGGCCTAGGCTTGCCGGGCCTGGGCGGAATGGACCTGGGGCAGGCGGCGGCCGCGGCCGCCGCTGCCGAATCCAAACCCTCCAAGAGTTCGTCATCGAAACAGGGCTCGAAAGCGCCCCAGGAAGCGCACAGCAGTTCGAAAAGCTCCAGCCAGGTGCCGACGACCAGCGCGTTTCCGTTCTTCTTCCCGAATCCTTCGCTGTTGTACACCCCGCTGGGTCTGGGCGGGTTGAACCCGTTCACGCTCCAGCCCGGCATGTCCGCCGCGTACGATACTTTGGCCCAACAATGCGGATTGTTGAACGGTAACATGAACCCGGCGCCAGCACCCAAGACTTCCAAGCCGAGCAGCAGGAGTTCGGCGACCGTCACGACGGCTTCGAGTTCGAAACAGCGCGGACGGGACGCGCAGCTCCAGCACCTGTTGCTTCCGCCCGACACGCAGATCATGGAATCGATATCGAAAGTGGCCATGGACATGGGCAAGAGCAGCAAAGAGAAGAAGGAGGACAAGCGCAAGGCTTTGGAGAGCCTGCGCGGAATGCTGCCGACCGATTTCAGCCCGGCCAAAGACAAGAAACAGCAGCACCAGCACCATCAGCAGGCGCCCATGCCGGGCTTTGCCGATTTCACCAAGCTGCTGGAAGCGCAAAAGAAATCGCAAGAGCAGCAAATGAAGGAGGCGATCGAGCAGCTGTCGAGGAACAACGAATTGGTGAGCAGAGCTCTGGAAGAGAAGCGGCCGCGGGAGGAGAGCGCGACGCCGGAACCGCCGGCAAAGAAGCTGAAGGAAAAATCGCCGTCGCCTTCGCCCGAAAAGCTCGTCAAAGCGGCGCCGATGCTCCCGGTGACCGAAGTGGAAGGCGTCGACATCGAAACGCTGCTGCCGCCGAGCAAAGTCGTGCGGACCAACAACAAAGACGAGCTGCCGCCGCCGCCCGCCGAAAAAGCGCCGGCGACAGCGGACGAACCGCCGGCGCAACCGGAAGTGGAGGAAGCGCCGCCGAGAGAACCGACGCCGCCGCCACCGCCCCCGCCGCCGCCCGAAGAAGAAAAACCCGACGACGACGAGAAGCAGCAGCAGCGGCTGCCGACGCCGCCGCCGCCTCCCCCGCCGTCGACGGAAGAACACCACAACGAGAAGCCGGAGCAGCAGCCCGAGGAACCGCCGCCGCCTAAGAAACCGACGAAGCGAACGCGCGGCAAACGGAAGTCGGGCGACATCCCGCCCATCGACCCCGAGTCCGTAGTCGAAAAGAAAAACCTCCGCTCGTCGGCGAGCAGGTCGGCCGCCGCAGCGGCCGCCCGCGCCGCCAAGGCCGAAGCGGAGGCCGCCGCGCTCGCCGCCAAAGACGCCAGTGACAGTGCGTAAAGTGGGTATTTTTTTTTTGTAATGTTATGTTGGTGAACTGTGATACGGAACACGGCGCTTGGATGTATTTAGATTAATTATAGTAGCTTCAATTGTATAATCAAATACACGTGTAAGACTCAGTCGGCTCATTCTTGTTCTTTGCGCCCCCTTCATTTTGTACATAACGCCTTTTGAGTTGCAAAATTGTCCCCCATGCCCCCCCGCCCGTTTCTCACTCGTGTGAAAACATTGTGTACTATGTAAATAAATTGCTAGTGTTTTTATCATTGATAATTATTATTATTAATTTTATGAGATGATTTTTTTAATGACTATTATTATTTAATCATGTATGTTACATAGCGGTATAAGAAGTCTGATCGATCGATATTTATATAGTTTTTATTGAATGTCGAGTCCATTGAATGAGACGACTACTTTTTATTATTTATTTTTTTCGTTTTACGCGAATGCATTTAAAACTGCGGCGCTGCCTGCCTCCCCCCTCCCACCCACTCTGTGAGACATGATGCCCCCTTTACACTCCCTCTGATGAAAAAAAAGGCCGCGGGTTTTTAGATCTGATCATCAAAAATTTACAACGTGTACAAGTATCATAGCATGGTAGCTCTCTCATTTTATTGTTATAATGTTCATAAAATAGACAATTAAATGATATAAATGAACAGAATGCTTTTATTTCTATCTTAAGAACTCAGGCACCCACTAGTGATATCCTATTGCCGGGAATTTGCCAGTCTGGGACTCAGCCATTTTTAGAGTCTTGACGGCGTCTTTGCATTTCTTGGAAGGATTCTTTCGGTCTGTCGGCGATGTCAGCAAACTTCTCCACAAATCGTCTGTAGTAGGTGCATAACCCAAGAAAACTTGTTGCATGCCAAATAGGCCTCGTCCCTTTTTGGTGCGACTTACTATCGGGTCTGTCTTATTCAGGAACACGGCCCGCCAGCTAATCAGTGGAGAAGGCCGGGGTTCTTGAGATGGTCGGGGGCGCCACAGTATTGTGAGCCAAATTCCCAAAAATTATAGTACCAAGCAATGACTAATACAACACTGAAGATGAAGCAAAGTTTGGATTACGAATACATTTTTTTTTACAAAAGGCAAAGAAAATGAACAGGTGCCGGTTGGCTGATTTTACAATTAATGAAATAGGTACACGAAGTTTTCAGTCGCTGATATTGCCACAATAAGCGAAATATTACGTTCTGGAAAAGGGGGTTGGCTTCAACACAATCCGGAATAAATAATTTTGCACCGGTTGCACTGACGTTGAATACGCCCCTGCTTTTCAAAGGAAAGAGTCGCTCGGGAGGCGGGGTGCTTCCGGTAGATCTCGATGTACGTTTCGGGAATCTCCCTGGCACGTAGATGACGATGACGAAAAGTTGCTGGCAAAATCTCCAGACTTTGAAACAGTCTGTTAAAAACGGGACGATAGAAAACTTGATCTCAGAAAACTCGATAGTAGAAAAACTGGACGGTAGAAATAGAAACCTACCTCAACTCAGTGTCGAATACGATCCGAAAAGATGACAAAAAGGAACCAAATCATTCTTCACGCTACCTGTAGATCACGGTCGGTTTCGTTTTTGATGCGCCAGGGGAGGTCGTGCTTCTTTAGTCGGCCAAACAAAGCCTAATTTGGGCTTCCAATACCCTACAGCGTTGCCGAATCAAGTCCGGAAAATAGTCTGTTATGTGGTTTCGATCTACACAAATTCGAAAACCATTTGATAGGCAAAACGTTGACGCACCAAACCTCACACTGACGACAGCGCTCCTGCAAACTTCGAAGCGAAAAAAAAAAACGTGAATCGCTGCGTCGCTTCTTTTTATCAGACACTGCCCGCCGGCGCGCTAGACAATATTTATCTACAGCCAATTGGAGAAAGGCACGCGGAATTCGTTTGCCAGGATAGCCACAGCAAGATAACGAAATTCCAAAATACTAGGAACTAAACAGAGGGGCAGAATTGAACTGGTCAAAGTATAAAAAGACAGAAGCAGAAAACGACGTAACAAACTGATCCCGTGTTGATTCTTGGGTCGTGACCACTCCCTGACAGCATCCAACTTTCCAGAATCAGTTTCGATTCCCGCCGATGACACCAAGTGTCTCAAAAACTTGACCTGCTCTGGAACAGTACCTATTCCTTTCTTCGGGTTGAGCTTGAGTTACGCTCTTCCCTGATAACTATCACGTCGTCGAGGTAAACAAGGCAGGTTTCCCACGTGATGCCTTGGAGAACACACTCCATCAAACGCTCGAACGTAGCATTACACAGCCCAAAAGACATGACACTGAACTGGTACAATCCTCTATGAATCTGCCGCACGTGATTGTCACCATGTCGGAGCTCCACTATCAGCTTATTATATTATAGTCGTCATCGTTTTTCGCGCTTCTAAGCCTACCATTTGTTACAATGTTCAAAATTTCACCCATATGTTTGTCAATGTTTGTCTGTGATTTATTTTTTTGGTAGGTAGGTACGTCTGACTCGGCAAATTGTTCTGCAAATCCAACTGGTAACCTTGATGGGAAATCTGTTGCGTTATTCTCGGATTTTACATATTGAATCTTGCATTGGTAATAATTTGCCAGAATGACTGCTCATCGCCTGATTCTGTTTGCTGGAAGCTGAGGAATGTCCCTTTCTGGGTTGAAAGTTGCCAGCAAAGGCCGGTTATTCATAGCCAAAGTGAACTCCCCGTCAAATAAGTATTGATTGAAATGAATCAATTCAAAAATCACTTCAAAGCCCTCATTTTCAACCCGACTATAATTTTTTTCTGCGTCTGACAGTGTTCGTGAAGGAAATGCTATTAGCATTTCCAATTTCTCTGGTAACATATGAGGAATCACGCAACCGATTCCATGAGAGCTTGAATGTAATTGGGCTTGAAAAATAAGGCCGGGTCATAATGAATTAGAGTTTCAGTTTACATCAACATTTCTTTGGCTGTGTACAAAGCTCGGTTGCATGCAGCTACCCATACCCATCGACTGAAATTGTACTTTTTCTCAATAATGCATACAACGGATTCAGAACCGTGGCCATATTAGGTAACAATTTTCCATAATAGTTGATCATTCCCAAAATTGATTTCAACTCCGCAAATTTTTTTGAATCGGTGCATTTTTTATAGCAAGTTCTTTTTATTAAGTGACGTGAAGTCCTCCTCTGTCTATTTCGTACCCCAAATAATTTACTTTTGACTGGTTGAACTTACATTTTGCCAAACTGACTTCTGATCCTGCTTGCGTTAACTTGAACCTCGACTTGGACGAAACTTTTTCTTGGCGTGAATCGTGTCCAGTTTGATTTTTTCCGCATACCAGAATATCGTCTACAAAACATATAGTACCTACCCTCCATTTTCTGCAACAACGTTCCCATTATTTTAAAATTGAAACAGTCAACAACCTTCATGTCTTGCCCTGTGTTATTTTTTTCCTAATAATTTGCCAGAATGACTGCCCATCGCCTGATTCTGTTTGCTGGAAACTGAGGAACGCCCCCTTTTCTGGGTTGAAAATTGCCAGCAAAGGCCGGTTATCCATAGCCAAAATGAACTCCCCGTCAAATAAGTATTGATTGAAATGAGTCAATTCAAAAATCACTTCAAAGCCCTCCTTTTCAACCCGACTATAATTTTTTTCTGCGGCTGACAGTGTTCGTGGAGATAATGCTATTGGCATTTCCAATTTCTCTGGTAACATATGAGGAATCATGCAACCGATTCCATAAGGGCTTGGATTTCATTTCAAGCCGGGTAATTTAAGCCGGGTCATAATGAATCAGGGTTTTAGTTTACATCAACATTTCTTCGACTGTGTTCAAAGCTCGGTTGCATGCAGCTACCCATACCCATCGACTGAAATTGTACTCTTTTTCTCAATAATGCATATAACGGATTCAGAACAGTGGCCAGATTAGGTAACAATTTTTCATAATAGTTGATCATTCCCAAAATTGACTTCAACTCCGCAACATTTTTTTGAATCGGTGCATTTTTATAGCAAGTACTTTTTATTCAGTGACATGAAGTCTTCCTTTGTCTATTTCGTACCACAAACAAAAATAATTTACTTTTGACTGGTTGAATTTACATTTTGCTAAACTGACTTTTGATCCTGCTTGCGTTAATTTGGACTTCGACTTGGATAAAACTTTTTCTAGGCGTGAATTGTGTTTAGTTTGATTTTTTCCGCATACCAGAATATCATTTACAAAACATAGTAGATACCCTCCATATTCTGCAACAGGTTTCCAATATTTTCTGAAACTTAGAGGGTACACACGCCACTCCATAGGGGAGTCTTCGATATTGAAAAAGTTCTTTGGGCGTCGGAATCGTAGCAAAGCCCTTCCATTTTTCGTCCAAACAAACTTGGGCGTATGCTTGTGACGAATCTATCTTGGAAAAAATGGCTCCCCCTTGCAGCCTACTAAAGGGGTCGTCAATCCGGGGTAGTGGAAAGTGATCCACTTCCAATACCGGATTAGTCGTGACCTTGAAGTGACCGCGAATCGAAAAATCTCTACTCAAGATGGGGGCTAGTAGTGCGATCCACTGTGAGTTATCAACAGGTTTCAAAATTCCCAGGGATATCAGTCGGTCTAGCTCTTTTTCAACTATTCCCTCAAGTCCGTAAAAAAGATGTCTTGCACGAAAAAACTTTGGCGACACGTTACTTCCGGTCAACTTCAAAGAAATCGTCCCAGCGGATCTTCACTTTTCCTTTTGGGATGTCCAGGTCTGCGGTAGAAAAAGCAGAACAGGCTGTGACTTCCACTGTTGATGTCTGATGGCAAGGGCAAGGGCCTCCGCTATCTTGATTTGTTGGAGAGAGTCCAAGTTTGTTTTTTAAATGGCTGTTCAAAACCATCTGGAATAATCGGTATATCACCTTGGTACATTCAAATGTGCAGCAGGGTTGTCCAAATCATCGTCCTTCCATTAGTGTGCAACACTTTGTCTCGTACCTTTTGACCATAAACCCGACCGAGTTACCTAATTTCTTAGCAGTTGCCATCTCTGGGAGGCGGTTATTTTTTGACGAAGTAAGAATGGAGATGTTGGGGCAGCCCTTGAAAATACATCACTTGGAGACACGCCCATTCTGCAATAGGTACTCAATAATTTTGGAATAATTAGGAATTCAGAATTATTTTGAAACTTGTTCGATGACGAGATTGAACTCGCGGCAAACTCGACATGACAAATTTTGAATCCATCAACGATACTGGTGGCCTACGTACGGCTAACTTTCAAACTAATTGTTATGCGCTTGATTTAGAACGAGGTTGGGAATGAGCAATAACTGAAGACAATTTATTTCTTTATTGATTGCATGTTGTGACATATTGTGTCTTTTCCAATTTCCCTTTACTTTGGGATACGAGCAGTGGTTGCACCGGAGCTAATTGATTCAGTCATTAATTGCATGTTGCAACATGACATGTCTGTTTAGTTTTTCCTCTTGATTGGTTTGGTACCAGCAGTTGTTGCATTGGAAATTGGAGTCATGTGATATCTTCGGTCGCAGAATGGTGTAACATGTGCTTTTTTGAAGCTCCTTTTCGTTTAGATCGATGAGGACAGTGGTTACATTGAAACCAAGTGATTTCTTCATTGGTTGCATGTTTTTCTAACATGTGTTTTCTCAAACTAAAATTTCTCTTAGCTCGGTATGAACAGTTGTTGCAACGGAACCAATCGATATCTTCGTTCTTGGCATGTTGCAACATGTGTTTCTTTGAATGTGAATTTCGTTTAGATCGGTGAGAACAGTTGTTGCACTGAAACCACCTGATTCCTTCGTTTGTACCATGACGCAACATGTCCCCTTCCAGATAAATCTTTCGTTCAGCTCGGTACATACAAGAATTACACTTGCACAGACGGATTTTTCCACTTACTGAATTCCTAGTCGACATATTATTCAATTCCGTTGCTCCATCGTTATCGAATATTCTCGCATCAGCATTATTCAGCTCCAACCATTCCACACTTTCCACTACGGAGTCTCGTGAGAAAGTTGGCGATCCATCTGTACACAAATCGTGATGTCTTACCAAACATAAGCTGGAATTGAACTTGTACATGCAGTGATCACACGGATATTCCACAAGTTTCCCACAGAATGACGTATTTTCCTTGTCTTCGGTACTCGGATTATGTGCTTGTTTGCAATGTTCGTACAGTTCGAACTGATGGTAGCTCTTGTAGTCGCAGCAAACGCAAAGGAACTGTTGTGGTTCGACAATGGCATGGAACAATTCGGCCGCGTAAACGTTTTTGTGGTTCCTCTGGACGTGGTGGTCTAGTTGAAAAGAGGATGCGGTCCGATGTGAACATTGCGAACAGTTGTATGGGTGAACAATTTCAAGTGGATCTAACCTGAAAATGCATTAGATATTATTATAACGAGAAATCGAAAGGCAGCGATTTATAACTCACATTTCGTGGTGTTTTGGCGGCCAATGTTCTTTGTTTATTTGTATGCTGTAGACAGAATGTTAATTTAGTGTACTTTACAACAAATCATGTTTTTTCACTTTTATAGTAGTCAAGAAACGTTCAGGCTACTTCGTTTGGGCAGGTGCGCATGTGTAAAAGCGCCAGATTTTGAAAACTTTCGTACACCTGTCAGTCTGAATATGGAAACTTGGCAACGCTGCATGCTCTGTCTAGCCGCCTGACCAACTACTGGTTCCTGGCTGTCACTTTCACAAACACCGTAAATGCATCTCTTCGTAGCTTCTTTGAACTTCCTTCTCGGTACAGCCATTTTCAACAAGTTGTGTTCTTTCGTCAAAACATGAGCAAATGAAATGTAGCTCAGGTAGAAACGAGAAGTGTCATCATAATTGTCACAAGTGACAGTTGGCGCCGATGTCTTGTTGTTTTGAGCGCTGTTGCCATTTTCGTTGTTCCTGAACTTCCACAAATGATCATTGAACTTAATTTCAATGGAACATTTTCTTTGAATAAAAAAAAATGGTATCCAACATTCAATCAAATTATTTGTGGAATTTTAGGTGCACTACAATATTTTTTAGAGTCAATTTTCAATATCGATGTTCGAGACTATGAAATTCGCGCCACACATGCGCACTAAAAAAAACCGAAACGAAGGGACCTGCATTTAAACAGCGAATAACAATTATAATCAATTTCACGGCTTTCTGCATTAAGGCAAGCTATGGAAAAATTGTGTTGTGTTGGTACGAATGATACGATATGACAAGGGGATGCCAGCCAGTAGCCAGTAGTAGCAGTGGGATTCTGTTTGCTTTAGTATATAGAGTCGAGACGAAGCGTCTCACTCGAAGCCGAACCCGCTATCGACTCTTTCTCTAGCGAGGTCTGATTCTGGAACGCTTTCGAGTTCACCATCGAGTCTACCGAAAAGACATTACAAGATATTGAGGGTGTCATAAATTTTTTAGATGACATAATCGTAACAGGGTCAAGTCTCGAAAAACACACTGAAAATTTGAGAAAAGTTTCCCAGAGATTAAGGGACGCAGGATTTAAATTACGCAAGGAGAAATGTGAATTCATAAGAGAAGAAATCAAGTGCTTAGGACACCTGGTAGGGGCAGAAGGATTGCGGAAACACCCGGAAAAAGTAAAAGCGATAAGAGACGCGCCACGACCAGAAAATGTTACTCAATTAAAATCATTTCTGGGGTTAGTTAATTACTATGCAAAATTCATTCCGAAGGTGACAAATGAATTGAATTCGTTGTATATATTACTGGGTAAAGAAATTGAATATGTTTGGGACGAGGAATATCAAGCAGTATTCACAAAAGTAAAAAAAGTCTTACGGTCAGATCAAGTAGTAGTGCATTTTGACCCAGCACTCAAAGTGAGATATTAGCACGTGATGCCAGTCCGAACGGCATTGGAGGAGTACTGTCACACATTTTCAAAAACGGCGAAGAAAAACCGATAGCTTTGTGTCAAGGAGTTTAACATCAGCTAAAAAAAAACTATTCGATACTAGACAAAGAGGCACTGGCAATATTTTATTGCGTCAAGAAATTCGAGCAGTTTTGGCTAGGGAACAGTTTTACCTTGGTGACAGACCACAAGCCTTTGATTTACTTTTTCGGGGAGGAAAAAGGCATTCCAACCATGACCGCCAGCAGGTTACAGCGGTGGGCAGTTTATTCAAGTGTGTTCAATTTCGATATTGAACATACCAGAGGCGAAGACAATTCGAATGCCGATAGTCTTTCGCGATTACCAATACACATTGAATCAAGTGAAGAAGAAGAAAAAGGCTACTCATATTTGAATTTTGTTCAGGACAATGGCACTCTTTTAGCGGAGGAAAACAATATAAAAGAGAACACTCTACTATACTCTATACACTGATAGAAAGGACCACCAGATTGCTCCGCTTGAAAAGTAGTCCCGAGCGTTACCCGCGAAATTTAAAATTCCAGTTAGAAAGAGGTGCTTATTTCCGCTAATCACAGCTAAGTGCTATGGTAATTTTAAATGACACCAGTTTAAACCAATTTTAATGAATGAAAAAATATTTTTTTTGAATGAAGCTGATTTTATCACACAACACTCACAACAGCCGAGCCGACTAAAAATAACAAACATCATGAAATGGAGGTTAGAAATCGTACGTAAGTGTCAAACTCGCTGAATGTAGTGCCATTGGCTTGGCGTAGGAATAATTTGCCCGGGTAAGACTACCAACCAAACAAAACTAATATTAGTTCAAAACGCGCCTATGTTGTTACAGTCTTGGTGCTTTTGTTTGCTATAGATTACCTTACTGAAATTCAAAAAAGTCCGTTCTATCGGTGAACAGACTATAGACCCCATTCTAAAAGTTGTTTTAGATTATATGAATAAAGGTTGGCTCAAGAAGATTGAGGGAGGAGAACTAAAACACTATTTCGACAAAAGGCTGGAATTAACGGTAGAGAAAGGAATCATCATGAGAGGTGACAGAGTAGTGACTCCCGTTTCCGGTAGCTTGATTCGTAATAACCTTTGTCAACTAAATTGATGTCAATCTACTTCCACGGGATATATCAGGTATCATTCACACTTACTATAAATTAGTCTCCGAAGATTTCATTCATCTCAAGACGGCCGATCGCCGCTATACTTGATTTCTACTATATTCAACGAACTTGAATTAAATTGTACATAGCCATCATAGCATCTTTATTAAATTTGTAAATATTAATCTGTGATTGTATTCTTTATCTGTGTGTATGATCGTCCTCTATGCAAAGAGCATTCAACAAGGCAAATTCCGTTATTAATTCTCGTGTAGTGACCTGCGACATCTTAGCGAGTTCACTACAGGCAATTGACTATTGCAGGTGGCGCCCTTAAAAATATTTCGTGTTGTTTGAGCTGTCGAGAATAGCTAAAAGGTTAACCCACCCCAGTCTCCTTCTGAGCTACGGGTCACTTTGGGCCAACGAGTTTCTTTGTGAGATTCGCTGGTAACAATCTAAAGAATAAGTTTCCTTTTGGGCAGTGAGGTTTTCCTTTTTACATTCCATTTCTTCGCGGCATCACGGACTTTCGGCATAATTTTCTCAGTGGCCGACAAAAACCTAATAGCCTTGGCGAAGACTCACCAACCAGTGAAGACAATGTCCCTTATCGTTCACACTGCAAATAACTCAAAGGAAACTAACGATTCCTCGCATATTCTCGAAAATTTTCAATTTCGCGTACGTGACTCCCCGACACGGTGACAATGTCACATTGAAAACTGCACATGAAGACAGCTAGCTGCCAACAAGTCATCAACGTGTCATTCGTACCAACGCAACCCATTTTTCCATAGCTTGCTCTAATGCAAAAAGCCGTGAAATTGATTATTATAGATACCTATATGGATGATCCAATACAATGGCCTTTATCATGTCCCTGACAGATGAACTTATTGTCGATCCTGATCCCAATGACCAATTTGAAGGGGTTGGTAGACTGAACGGCCTGGAATCATAATGCATTGCTAACTTATACAGGTGTTACACTTTTTTGTCAATATTTTAGGAGATGATAGAGCATCAAAAAATAAGTAGACTTTTTCGGAAAAATGTATACCGGAAACGCATTATAACGGAGATAGAGGCTTTCAAAGTTGATTTTTAAAAATGGTTTTTGGGTTACAATTCCAAATTCAATCACTGGATTTTGACCAAATTTGGTACAAAAAGTGAGTTGATGCATACCTACAAGCTGGTCACAATGACTTTTGTCACATTTAATAAAAATAAAAATATAATATAAATAAAAATATATTAATAAAAATATATTTCTTTTCGTTTTTTTTTCGCCTGAAGTAGGTATATATTTTTGATGCTCTACCATCTCCTGAAATATTGACAGAAAAGTGTAACACCCTGTATAATATGAAAAAAAAAAAACTGCAGTAAACTCACATAATATTGGTAGGACTTGGCATAATGGCGTCAGATGAACATCTACAACACATTGAATAACAATATAACAATAATAACAACCAGATAATTTATTACATATTATCATTATTATAAAATATAAAGCTTTTCATTATTATAAGCTATAAAGCTTTGACACACTTCAAACTCGTGTTATACAGGTGTCCCGAAATTAATGCAACAAAAGCTACAGGGAGGTAGAAAATTGAGAAATAAGGGACTTCCTTGATAAAAATACTCTCGCAAACGTAATAACGGAGATACAGGCCTTCAAAGTTGGTTTTTTAAAACAGTTTTTTTGCATAACTTTAGAACCGTTGAGCCGATTTTATTCAAATTTGAAACAAAGTTCACTGAAATAAATCTCTATCGAACAATGATAACGCATTTCATCAAACATTTTCAGGGGTGAAGATAATAGGAAGTACCTTCCCCCCCTTCCCCTATTTTCCACCCCCTGAATATTTTTCAAAATAGTTTCAATATTTGAAATCTACGTTCAATTTGGAGAAAAAAGTTACTCATGCAAAATTTTGATTAAAGGCTTCATTTTCGACATATTTGGGTTTGAAAGTTCGGAAAACGTATCGAAAACACCACTTTCAAAGGCCTTAAAAATCAAAATTCAAGAGAACTCAAGATTCCTCAAGTGAAATAAGAATCTCAGGTGTTTTAGGTTGATAAACATAAAGCTGAAAAAAACATGTTTTTCAGAAAAGAGAAATTTTGGGCCCTGGAAAGTGGCAATTTTGAGATGTATTCCAAAGTTCCAAACACAAATATCTCGAAAACTAAGCGTTTAATCAAAATTTCGCAAAAGTAGCTTTTTTTCTCTAAATTGAACGTAGAATTCAAAAATTAAAACCATTTTGGAAAAAAATTAGGACGGTAAAAAATAGGGGGAAAAGGAAAAGTTCCCATACCAAAACTTATTCCTATGAACAGTTTTTGTTCCGCAGGGGACTGAAGTTCAATATTTATGCTCTCAAATCTTCAACTTCAGTCCCCTGTAGAACAAAAACTGTCCATAGGAATAAGTTTTGGCATGAGATTTTTTTGTTCAGCAGAATTAGAAGTACGCAATACCAAAAATTCAGCCAAATTATCCGAGGAAAATTGGAAAATCGGCACCCCAACATTAGGGGTGGAAAATAATTTTTATGTCGAAATTCCTAATTCAAATCACAGAAGCCATCTGCATGGCTTTTGAGAGTAATCTCGAATTTTGTGATGGTAGATAGGGGATGGGGGTGGAGGAGGGAGTTGATATTTTTTTGTCAAATGAATACATTTAGCATGAAACACAACTTGAAGAGAAACGAAATAGAAAGCTTCCATTTACGTCAGAATATCATTTTGAAGCCGTCAAAACCTCCAACTTCAACCCCATGTGGGTAAAAAACTGTCCATTATTTGAGTTTGGGGCTCACGGTATTTGATTAGTATCTCATGAGCTACAACATATCAAAAATTCAGAGAATTTAACCGGGAGCCAGTTTCCATAAGAATCGTGCGGGGTCCTTTGAATAAAATCGGTTGAACGGTTCAAGAGTTATGCAAAAGAAACTGTTTTCAAAAACCAACTCTGAAGGCCTGTATCTCCGTTATTACGTTTGCGAGGGTATTTTTACTGAGAAAGTCTCCTTATTTTTCAATTTCCTATCTCCCTGTGAATTTTGTTGCATTAATTTCAGTACACCTGTAGGTACGAGTATACAGGGTGTTACACTTTTTTTTGTCAATATTTTAGGAGATGGTAAAGCATAAAAAAATAAGTAGACTTTCTCGAAAAAATTAATATCGGAAACGCATTATAACGCAGATAGAGGCTTTTAAAGTTGAGTTTTAAAAATGGTTTTTGTCGAGGTTTTTGTGTTATAATTCCAAATTTAATTACTGGATTTTGACCAAATTTGGTACCAGAGTAAATTGATGCATACCTACAAGCTGGTCATATTGACTTTTGTCATATTTGTCAAACAAAATTTTTTTCATTTTTTATTATTTTTTTTAAATTTTTCGTTTTTTTTTTGGGAAAAATTCTTATTTTTCGATTTTCTAACATCTTCTAAAATATTGACAAAAAAAGTGTAACACCCTGTATACTTGGTACATTTGGATTTATCTGGATATTCAGACGAATGCGGGAAAGTTTGAAGAAAAACAATAAATTGCTCATTCGGACTAGGCGGATCAAGGCTGATTGCAGATTAAGTGAACTTTTTTTGCTGAATGCTAGGTGATTACTCACAAAAAATGCCTGAAATCTGTACTAGACCCATCATCTTTCCATTATTGAGGGATAAACCAGCATTTCCATTGATCAGCCAGCTACAAATTGACAAACAAAAATCGCAAATCAACTAATCTCGTATTATCTGTTTTGTGGAACCCATGGTAAATGTACTAAATGTCAAAGAATCCGCTTTAGAATAACTTGTTTCTTGAACTTGACTTCTACTTCTATCGTGTGATCATCCATGGTGTGATCAAATGAATTCTGATTTTAGGTAGGCTGTGGCCTGGCCAAACGCAGCTCTCACCCCTGAATATGACCAGGCCATAGCCTACCTAAAATAAGAATTCATTTGATCACACGATACTTCCACCATTTGCTTATTTAAATAATTGGTACTTATTATTTCTCGGAATTCTAAAAGGGACTATATGTCTGCTTTTTGAGGCCCGAAACTGTGCTTATTGTGTACCTTTCAGAAAATCTTGATGATATAAAATCTTACTCAGTTTGTTCATGGTGTTCGGGCTGCGTATCTGCTGGAGGCAGCTTGACCGTGGGTACAGCATGGCTCTTTAACAACTTCCTTGCGCCACCACGCCAGAAATCATCTTTGCAAAAGTGTTCCGAACAAACATGCTGTACGCTACACGCTTCTTCCTCCGCCCTACGAATGGCGGCCAGCCAGTGGTCTCTGTTGTTGCTTATAGGAATCCTGAAAAAATATGGCATACTTCAATGGGGTACACATCCGTGGGGTGTGTGGAATTCTTACCTGTGGAAGGAGACTTCTGGATTTCGATAATAAAAGCTGTTGCGGCAGCCCGGCACAAAGCAATAGGCGCCCCCAGGGTTCTGGTTGCGCCGCGATCGTTTGCTGCCTTTCTCCATGTTATTCCTTAATCACTGGACTAAACCATTGTTTACTAAACATTTGCGTTATTCACGATATGAAACAAAATGTTTTCGAACAAAATAACAACACGAGTCAAAACGGCGCGGCACTGACAGCCAGCTGACACTGACAGCCGGGCCTAACGAATAAACTATTCCAGTGAACCTCAAACTTTCTATGTGATTACTCCACGAACCTGTAATATAGCTGGACAGATGATAACAGAGGGTGAAATGACGCCAAGCGGGCGCCGCCATGAGATTATGTTGACGTTGGGTTTTGGTTTTCAAGGGTTGGCACAATGGTGTAGATGACATAATTTATAAAGTATAGGGCACGGGCCACGAGGGTATGCAACCCGATATCTGGAGGAACTGGTGGCGCTCTCTGCCAGCTAATAGCACAAGCTCATGCGTCAATCTACTCAAAAAGTCAAATTAGAACCGTCAACGCATCAACGTCAATCGAAAAATTCAAAACTCGTTGGAAAAGCCGGAGTATTTGTTTGTTTTCGCTGCTTTTCATCATGCTTCCACTGCAGGTAAATGATATTGATCGTATTTTATTTATTGTGTCTTTGCTTGGTGGAAGATTTTACGAAATCTGAAATTTAGCTTTGCAGTTTGTCCAGCGTGGAGGTGGTGGTGGACGTGGTGACTTTAGAATGCAGGAACTACTACTATTGGGTCAGACCGACGATGGTACCTAAATCTCCGCTTTGCCAAGAACCAGACGATCTAAATCACCGCATCTAGCGCTGCCAGTGCCCACTGCATCAGGCAGGAGTGCATATCACAAATGACAACATCCGCTTTGGCCCGATCGCTCCAGAGCCTAGCAGTCCTAGCACTCTCTTGAAGACCTTGATGACCAGAGACCACCTGGACCTGCTGCAGCTGACCGCTGACTGCCTACTGCTTATAGTAGGACCGATGTGGTCTATTTCCATAAATGCCAGACTGGCTCCTACCTAGAGAAGCGACATCTCCAACTTCCAGATTGGCTTTGGCCTTTCGAGAAGAGAGGACGTTAAACGTTATGTTTATGATAATATCTTGCAGTGGAATAATAAAATATCTGTGTAAGTAACGCGCAGGACGGATTTAAGGTGCCGTCATTATAACAAATGTATATAGTTTCTGAATACTGATATTAGAGAAAGAATTTATTTATTAATAACGTCCTACCACCATCAACAGTGGTCTGTATAATACAAGGAATACTTGAAAATAACAGTTTAAACAATTCAAAGGCAATAAAAGTTCCGTAAATATACATCAGTCCTACTAGGTAGTCAGCGGACAGCTGCAGCAGGTTCATGGATCGGCAACAAATTTAGCTAAAAATTATATCAATACACACTAAAATTATATATTTGTGAAATCGAATATCTAGTCACAGTCATCAATACAAAAAACTTCTGGGTTGCAAATAGACCGAAGAAGTGTGACGTCACAACATGGCAACATGGCCGGCGGTTGACATTTTCTGGAGGCCAACGTCAAACGTGACATGACCGTGGGATGCACGGCACGTGGCATGCACTTGACGTTTCTCTGTTTGTGTTTGTCATGTGTTTGTCAAATTTTTGCGAAGGTAAATAACGGAAATGGATATAACAAAAAAGATTCATATTTTGGGCTATAACAGGTGGAGGAAATCAAACCATATTGCTATAAACTAAAAACTGCTAACTATAAACTGCGATCCATTGCTCTTTGCCTCTGAGCATCTCATGAACGAGATTGTCGACGGCGATTCTACTGCCCAGTTTTTCTTCGAGGTCTTCTCGCTGCTTTGATGGACCGTTACAATGAAAACGAGCGTGTTCCGCGTTGTCCTGACGCTGAGGCTTTTGAGGCTCCCCAGTATTTCTTTCATCCAACTTTGAACCAAGGCGTTCCACTGCCGTTGCCACTGCTCGACGAACTGCTCTCTGGCCTTGTTTCTGCTTTCTGGTTTGCTGGTGGGCACT
The DNA here is from genome assembly GCA_949128115.1 of Anaspis maculata. Taxonomy (NCBI): domain Eukaryota; kingdom Metazoa; phylum Arthropoda; class Insecta; order Coleoptera; family Scraptiidae; genus Anaspis; species Anaspis maculata. The sequence goes on along the minus strand of OX421964.1, from coordinate 84,586,060 downwards.
CCTACCCACTCAGCATAGCATGTCATGTTTCATGAATGAGATGATCTCAATCATGTCACAAAATAACATCACAATGAACGTTACTTCCACATCTCTGTGATGTTCATCCGCGATGTTATACGATGTAATGTCTGAGAGATGTTTCGAAATGAACTTAAATTGAAAATCACACATGAGACATCTACCGGACATCACATTGTTAGGTACTGCTTTCAACTTGCCGAAGTGTAACATCTCACTGACGTCAATGAGATGTAGTCACTGAGAGATTTTTCAAATTTCGCGGGCTGTCATCGTTAAGCTCTGTGTGTCGGAAAATATTTAATAAATAGTTTTGTCCTCTATTCCATGTGTGTGATGCCAGAACAGCCTTATGTCTTCATGTTTAGTGTGAGGCCATGCGGGCCCTCTTATGTCTTCAAGTGTCGTTTGGAACAACTTTTGTGTCTTGTTGTGCTTGTGGCTTTCCGAACTAGTGTGCCCCGTTTGTGTCTCCTTGTGTTCTTCGAAAGCCTACTGGGCCTTCTTGCATTTTGTCGTGACTTTCGCACCTTTAGTGAACCCTTGTGTTTGCTTTTGCGTTATTCGGAACCCCAAAATGGGCCCCTTTTTGTTTTATTGTGCTTTCGAATACTTTGATGACTCCCGTTCATGTCTTATTGTAATGTCCGGGGCCCCAACGGAGTCCCTTGTGCCTTGCTGTAACGTTTCGAGCCCCAGCGAGGCTTTTTGAGCTCGGTGTATCGTTTGGAGTCCTTATGAAATATTCCGAGAAACATCCCTGAACATCAAGTGCGCTGTTTAAATACACTGTAGTAGACAAGTTGGTAGCTTAGACGAATCGGCAGCAGTGCCTCTAACTATCACCTGTGGGGATCCAGGTTCGAATCCTGCGGAGGACGCCATAGAAGAAGAACTTTTCTTAGGGAAAAAACGTGCTGTATAGATTGTGAAAATTAGTAAAAATAGGTGCGGAACCTCCTGTGACATAAAACTATGTTGAAAAGTGGTAAAAAATAATTTTTATTTAAAAATACACATCAAAAATGTGACGTATCATGTACGTCAAAAAGTGATATCTACGAGATGTGTAATAGCGATGTAGATAGTATGTCACATTTGGACATCTTTGAGATATCTCATTCATGTTCTAATTACCCGGACATAAGAAGTAACAGAGATGTCCACTTAACATCGCAGAGACTTTTTTCTTAACATCGCAGTTGTGACTTGAACATCTAAGTGATGTCACAGAGATGTTTTCTTGCTGAGTGGGTAGGCTTGTTTCCTCTAATCGCAAGCATCAGGGCGAAGGGTGGGATACCCGAGAGCACTCGTGCTGCATCATGCGGAACCGTTCTGTAGGCACTGGTGATTCTGAGTGCAGCTTTGCGCAGCTCTCTGTTGGGCTATGTCTGGCCTTTTTGCAACCAAGTTCGCCTGTATGACGCTGGCTGTCTCTTAGGCTGGCAATTTCAGCAATGCTCACTGCCATTTTGCACTGACTTTTGTGACTTTTGTTGTGAACCTCCAGAAAATGTCATGCCAAACACAACCAAACATAGAAACGTCACGTTCATGTGACGTTGGCCTCCAGAAAATGTCAACCGCCGGCCATGTTGCCATGTTGTGACGTCATCACTTCTCCGGTCTATTGTGAGCTACCATCGAGGCCGCCACTAAACGTTTGAGTCCACTGGTGCATAATAAGATGGCGACTTCCAGAGGAGGGGTCATAAAATGTTGGGGGAATCTGGGGTATTAGCAGTCCAGCTATATTACAGGTTCGTGGATTACTCTCTAAAAACCAGGAGCGCGATTCTGTACTTGCCTACCGACAACTATCGGATCGGTAGCTAGGGTGAGAACCAATCAAATTCGCTCCTGCCTAGCTACCGACACCGACAAGTATCGGTAGGAGAGTACAGAATCGCGGCCCTGCAAGTCTTCATGGATCGGCAACAAATTCAGCTTAAAATCAGGGTTATGATTGCACCGCGATTGCTTGCTGCCTTTTTCCATGTTATTCCTGAATCATTACACTAAACCATTGTTTACTTAACATTTGCGTTATTCACGATATGAAACAAAATGTTGGCAAACAAAATAACAACACGAATCAAGACAGCGCGGCATTGACAGCCAGCTGACACTGACAGCCAGGCCTAACCATAGACAACGAATAAACTTTTCCAGTGAACCTCAAACTTTCTATGTGATTACTGTAAATTCTTGCAAATCTTCATGATTCGGCAACAAATTCAGATAAAAATCAGGGTTACGGTTGCGCCGCGATTGCTTGCTGCCTTTTTCGATGTTATTCCTGAATCATTACACTAAACCATTGTTTACTTAACATTTGCGTTATTCACGATATGAAACAAAATGTTGGCAAACGGAATAACAACACGAATCAAGACAGCGCGGCACTGACAGCCAGCTGACGCTGACACTGACAGCCAGGCCTAACGAATAAACTATTCCAGTGAACCTCAAACTTTCTATGTGATAACTGTAAATTCTTGCAGATCTTCATGGTTCAGCAACAAATTCAGATAAAAATCAGGGTTATGGTTGCGCCGCGATTACTTGCTGCTTTTTTCCATGTTATTCCTGAATCATTACACTGAACCATTGTTTACTCAACATTTGCGTTATTCACGATATTAAACAAAATGTTGGCAAACAAAATAACAACACGAATCAAGACACTGACAGCCAGGCCTAATGAATAAACTTTTCCAGTGAACCTCAAACTTTCTAAACTACGCCAAAATGAATAGGAATACTGAATGTTTTTGCCAATTCTCAAATGGCAGTATCTCAGTTAAAAAGTGAGCGGTTTTTATAATGTCGATGATGCCTGATAGATCCGTGGTCTAGCTACAAGAGGTCAATATGAGCTACGTTATCATTGACATTACACATGATATACTGGGGTTGAGTGGAATAGCTCTGGCTAAACTTCGCCCTATGAATAAAGGCCTTTATTATTATTATTATTATTATTATTATATACAAGATGTCAAAGGAAGGAGTGCCAAAAAAGTCAATTTTTAACGTGGCGTAACTTTTTAAGAAATTTTCGCAGATTTTTACTGATTTAATTTTCGGAAAGGCGAACTCAATATCTCGAAACGGGATTTTCATTTTTCTGATATTGTGTTTTTCAAAAAAGTTTTGTATTTTTTTGGGTGTGTCTGAAATCTTCCGCGATAACTGCGAAACCGTTGATCTGATCGACTTGAAATTTGATTTTCTCTAAAATCTCTTAAAAAACTGTATCCAGAACAGTTGGAAGTAGCATTTCTCTGTCTGTCATCTGTCAAAAGTTAAAACATGTCCATGTTCAAAACTTTAACATTAAATTATTCAAAACCTATCCAATGAATTGAAGGAACCAAATTTGACAGGAAGCAACACAAAAAAAGAGTGAATTAAAGTTTGCAGTTGCAGTTTTCCACCATTTTCCAGTTGGGCGTTGTGGATTTTCGAAATTTCTGCTAGCTGTTGCCATCCGAGATGGCCACTCACCCGGATTTTGACCGGACGACTCGCTTTTGATGCAGGACTCCACTAAAAAATTCATTCCTGCTCGGGGATCGACTCTTTTCGGAAAATTCCAACTGACATGGAAAGTAGAATGGATTGGGCGTCGTGTAGACCCATTTTTAAAATCGATACGGCTTCGGTTTTCTGACGGTAATTTTTTCAAAATGAAATTTGCACATTCCGTGAATTTGAAAAAACTGCAATGCGAACTTTGACATGCGATAAGCTCCACGAAGTATTAATTTTAGGTGCAGATATGCTGCAAATGAAAGTTTGAGAAAAGATTTAATCAATTTTTGTAATTCTGTCACGCTTTTCGAGTTTTCCTCTCTCGAAAAACTACAAATTTTCCAAATTTTTATCCCTTTAAACAAGAGGTAATTGAACATTTTTCATTATTTTTTTCTAAGAGTTCCAATACGAACCAAACTTTTTCAAATTTCGACCCCTTCAATTGTACACAGGAATAATTCTTTTACGAAAAAACTGTCTCAGTGGATCCGCCAAAAAAAAAAGTCATTTATTAATAATAATTTATTATCACCCTACTGGCTATTGACATACCACATACCAATAATAAAAACTTCAACACAACCCGCTGAAAAAGTCCGAAGCGTTCTTCACCTGACTCGACGGCAAATTCTTGGCCATCTCCTTCTTCTTCTCGTGCTTCTTGTGCTTGTGACTGACCTTTTCGAAATCCTCGAAATACCTGATGTTCCAGAACTTGATGTCGTTGTCGTAGCTGCACGACGCCACGAAATCGCCGTCCGTGCAGATGTCGACCTTGTCCACGGAGAGGGCGTGCTGTCCCACCACGCCCAGGTGCCTGTGCGGGAAGAGGTGCGTGGCCCTGAGGACGCCGTCCTCGCAGGCCGTCACCACGATGTTCTCGGTGATGGGGACCATGTCGTTTATGGCCGCCTTGTTGCTGGGGAAGGCGTCCGAATGCAGGCCGAACTCGTTCCAGTTGTAGAGCAGCAGCTTGCCTTTGGACGTGCCGGCCAGGAGCTTCGTCTCGCTGCGGAACAGGCCGAGGCAGGTGAGCTCCTCGTCGTACTCTTCGGACTGCATGAAGACCTTGCGGTTGCGCAGGTCGAGCGTGGTCAGCGAACCGTCTCCGCTGGAAATCAGCAGGTATTTCTTGGCTTCGTCGGAGATCATGTCGCTGATGAAGTCTTCGTTCTTTTTCGTTTTGTAAATCGGCTCCGGGGCGTTGCGGCGCAAATCCCACAGCTTGACGGTACCTTCGTCGTCGCCTGCAACGCAAAGTTGTTATTAGAGCTCACTGGATCGCGTCAGCGTTAGGCCTCCACTTTGGTGGAGATTTGTGGATTTTTAATACTCATGTTCGTAATGTTCGTAATCTGGTATTCAATACTCGACAATCAACAAGCTGTTGATGTGAAAGCCCATAATACTTTCAAGCTTAACCAATACCATCTCAACCTAGTTGTGCTATTTGAGCTAGCTTGATATAAACAGTTCAGCTTGATATAAGTTCTATGAAGTTGTGTACTCGACAGTTTTGCTAAATTGAAATTCTGTCACTCGACTTGTAAGTTTCAAATTTTAACGTTACAAACACTACAACTTCGCAACTTCAAGCTCAACATCGCAAAGGTGGAATGAGACATTTGCAGCAAAATAGTGCTACAGACTTCAAAACGAAACATAACAAAGTGTTTTTTTTTAAGTTCAACACTTCTGCTGGCAAGTTTGAGGTTTTCAAGCTTGATTTTTCATCTTCAACATTGCGACACTCAAGTTGTAGGACTCGATAATATTGTATTTGAATTCTCAAAGCTCGGCAACATTACAACTTCGCAACTTCAAGCTCAACATTACAGAGGAGGAATACGACATTTGCTGCAAAATATTGCGACAGAAGCCTTCAAAATGAATTATACCTATTGCAAAATTTGAATTTAAAAAAATCAACACTTCTGCTTGCAAATTGAAAGTTTCAAAACTTGATTTTGTAACTTCGACATTGCGACATTGAAGTTCTGGTACTCAACAATACTGTAAAATTTGAACTCTCAAAATATCGCGACAGAAGGCTTCAGAATGAATCATTTTGCAAATTTAAACTTTCGAAGTCCAACACTTTTGCTTGCGAACTGAAAGTTTTAAGCTTGATTTTTACACTACAACATTGCGACATTGAAGTTTTAGAACTCTACAATATTGTGAAATTTCAATTCTCAAAGCTCGGCAACAATACAACTTCGCAACTTCTAGCTCAATATAACAGAGATGGAATGCGACATTTTCAGCAAAATTATAATATTGAGACAGAAAAGTTCAAAATTAAACATGTTGCAAGTTTGAATTTTCAAAGGTCAACACTTCTGCTTGCGAATTGAAAGTTTGATTCTCAAACTTCAACACTGCGACATGGAAGCTTTAGGTATTCACCATTATGGTAAAATATTGCGCGATATATATTATGGTATAACGCGCGACGAAAGGGCTAATACGCCCTTTCCCTATCGAGACATGGTGCAGGCACCGGGATGATGACAACCCTTTGAATGCCGAGTCGGTATTTTGGGAGAGGGGGGAATGTCACATGTGCCGTGTGTTTGAAGTCACTCTTTCATGCGGCGAAACGGTCGCTAGTAAAATTAACGCACAATGAGTGCGACGGCAACAGATGTACCAAACAGTCAAAAACACAATGTACGTAGAATGACTGAACTCCCTAGTTGAACCACTCTGAGTTATTAAATCTTAACCCGCGATCAAAGGGCCAGTGGCCCTTTCTCTATCTCGACATGGTGCAGGTGCCGGGAGGATGACAACCCTTTGAATGCCGAGTCGGTATTTTGGGAGAGGGGGAAATGTCACATGTGTTGTGTGGTTTGAAGTCAGTCTTCCACGCGGCGAAACGTTCACTAGTAAAATTGATGCGCAATGAGTGCGACGGCAACAGACGTGGTACCCAATAGGCAAAAGCACAATATAAGTAGAATGACTGGACGCGCTAGCTGGACAAGCTCTGAGTTACTAACTCCTAGCCCGCGATCAAAGGGCCAGCGGCTCTTTCCCTATTGCGACATGGTGCAGGTGCCGGGAGGATGACAACCCTTTGAATACCGACTCTATTTTGGGGAAGGGGAGATATGTCATATGCATTGTTTGAGGTCAGCCTTCCCCACGATGAAGCAGTCAGTCGCTAGTAACATCAACATGCGATGAGTGCGACGGCAACTGATGTTGTACCCAATAGGCAAAAGCACAATATAAGTTGGGTGAATGGATTTTTTAGTTGAACCACCTTTTAGTTACAAAACCCTTGACGGACGACCAGAAGACCAACGGCTCTTTCCTTATCGCGACATGGTGCAGGCACCGGGGGGATGACAACCCTTTAAAGGCCGAGTCGTAATTTTGCGAGAGGGGAAAATGTCAACATGTACGGTTTGAGGTCAGTCTTCCCCGCGACGAAACGGTCGCTAGTAAAATCAACGCGCAATGAGTGCGACGGCCACAGACATTGTACCAAATAGGCAAAAGCACAATACAGGGTGTCCGTTTTTTGAGGTCAAGTATGGGTATCTCGCCTATCTTGAGAGATACAATGTCGGTTAAATTAGGAAAAAGGTGCGCATTTTCAAGACGATTGATGATCCAAAAAGAAATTTGACGTATCGATTTTATTTTTTGAGATATCGTGAAAAAAAAAGGAATTTGAATTTTTGTTTTCATTTTTTATTCAAAAAACGGTTGAAGGTGGCCTTTTCTAATCTAGACATTGTCAGGGCACTTTTTCAAGGGGAATTCAAAGCTGTCAAAAGCTTTATTCTAGCTTCCAAAGCAACCAAGATACGAAATTTAACTTTTTTCTCTAATGGGCGCCATATTGGATTTTGATATTTTTGAACACGGTATTCTTTTCTGGTAACAACGATGTGCCACATGTCACTGTTGAATAAATGTTCAACATTTACGTTTTTTTTTATTGTCGGTGCTGATTTTGTTTCCAAAGCACTCTTGAAATATAAAATTTTTTTTGCTCAAAAGCATGAATTCAACAGTGGCATGTGACACATCGTTGTAACCAGAAAAAAAATCGTATTCAAAAATGTCAAAATCCAATATGGCGCCCATAGGAGAAAAAAAATTGAATGTCATATCTCGGTTGTTTTGAAAGCTAGAATGAAGATTTTGGCAACATTGAATTCTCCTTGAAAAAGTGCCTTCACAATGTCTTAATTAGAGGAGGCTACCTTCAACCGTTTTTCAAACAAAAAATAAAAACAAAATTACAAATTTGTTTTTTCTCAATATCTCAAAAACTAAAACTGACAAGTCGATTATCTTTTTGGATCATTGATCGTCATTAAAATTCGCAACTTTTTTCTAATTAACCCGACTCTGTATCTCTAAAGATAAGCGAGATACCCATGCTTAGCTTCGAAAAACGGACAGCTTGTATAAGCAGAATAACTGGACGCGCTAGCTGAACCAGCTCTGAGTTAATTCCTAACCCGCGATCAAAGGGCCAGCGGGTATCGGCCTGCACCTATCGCGACATGGTGCAGGTGCCAGGAGGATGACAACTCTTTGAATGACGAGTCGGTATTTTGGGGGACGGGGAAATGTCACATGCATTGTTTGAAGTCAGCCTTCCCCACCATGAAGCAGGGGCTCAATTTTCGGGATATTCGGGTTTGAAACCTTGGAAAACATCTCGAAAACACCACTTCCAACGGCCAAAATTCAAGATAACTCATGATTCCTCAACTGAAATAAGTTTTCTGGGTGTTTCAACTTGATAAACCACCATTTTTGCTGAGAACCGTGGAGTTTTTCAGGAAAAAAACAATTTGGGCTCTGGAAAAATGGCGATTCTGAGATGTTTTTCAAAGTTTCAAACCCAAATATCTCGAAAATGAAGCCCCTAATCAAATTTTTACAAGGGTAACTTTTTTTACAAATTGAACAAGGAATCTAGAAATATAATTTATTTCTTTAATTGACTTTTTTAACGGGGCGACAATCAGCTATTAGCTGCATGATCACCTATACCACTCGGCAATCAGTATGTAATCAGTTTCAATTAATCAATCAATTGGAAATCAGTTTTGAAAAATCTTCAGGGGCGTAGAAAGTCGGCTACCCCCCACTATCTACGCCACTGGGCATTTTTGATCAAATGCCATCATTATTCAATAGAAACATATTTCTGCACACCCTGGTTGAAATTTGGTCAAAATCGGCCCAGCCGTATAAAAGTATGAATGAAAAACGAATTAAAAAAATGAGCTTTGAAGACCTGTATTTTTTTTCGGAGGCACTATTTTTAAAAAATAAAAAATAACACAATCTTCATATTTTGGAAATCTGAATCTTGGGTGGAAAGGATGGCACTAATTTTTGAAACACCCTGTATTTACAGTTTGACACAAATCTCAAACTGGGCCAACTAGAAAAAGTGTTTTCATTGGCATTCTTTGACTTAGACACAAGCAAAACAAAGGTTGACAGCTCAACTATTGCTCAGTGAAAAAGAATACCACCAGTGGCAGCTCTTTCTATAGAAACAAAATCAAGTGTGCATTTAACTAAAACAAAATTTGCAACTACAGTTGGCTTTGAGCCGTCAAAATCTAGAGTGACAGGACTATATACTTTGTTTCCAGAGCCAGCTTCAGGAATGGAAAGTTGGTCAATGGCATGACATGCTAAAGGAAGCTCAACCCAGCGTACCTACCTGTGGCAAAACAGTTCTCGTCGATGACGTACAGGCAATTCACCGGCGAATCGTGAGCTCGCTCGTAGAACCGGACCAAGCTGCCGGTCTCCACGTCGCTCATCATGACCTGCAGGTCCTTGCCGGCCGAGAACATGACTTTCCCGTCGCGGCCGAACTCGACGTCGCGGCAGGACTTCGTGTGCAGCTCCAGCGTCCGCAGCACGACGTTCTCCTCGTTGGCATACTTGTAAATCGTCACGTCTCCGACGACGCTCGCCACGGCCAGCAGGTTCTGCAGGGGATGGAAGCACAAATCGATGATGGTGTCTTCGCACTGGATCGGAGGCGGGTGGTCCGGCTGCCTGGTGCACTCGGCTCTGATTGCTTTGATCAGTTCGTCTTCTTCCTCCTCTTCGGCGGGCAGGGTTTCGTCTTCGTCGTCGACGATCGCCGAGGACGACCCGGCCATTTCTTCGTCGTCGTCATGGTCGGAGCTGCTTTCGGCCGAGCTGTGGTACGAATCCGAGTCCGAGTCCGGGTCTTCGTCGGAGTGCTCCATAAGGGACGGCTCGCCTTTGGGACACATTTTCAAAACAATCCGTGCAAAACGTGCTGCGAAAAGTGAGGTTAGCTGTCAAAGTGACAGACGCAAATGTATCAAAGTCAAAGCTGCCAACCACAAAATTCGCTAGGGATTTGGTGGGATTAGTATGTGGTAAGGTAATTGAAATTGTAAAATTAATGCTGTGTGAATCATAGATATATGAATTACATCTTGATGAATTATGCAATGAGATTGTACAAAAAGAAACGACTTGTTGCGTGCAAATTCACAGCGATTAGCAAAATATTATTGACTTTTTTGTTGGTGATTACCTGCACCTGCACGCTCACGTTGGCAGCTTTGCGTGTCAATGCTATTGACAGCTGAAGTGACAAATCGGTTGGGTGACAGGCAGTTACCGCGACAGCCCATAAACGCGACAGACCCCAGCCGCGACACGTGGCAACGCTGCACGGCTGTCAAAAAGCAAAATGTCACATCTTGGCGACATAAGAGCGAAATGTGGACCTGCCAATCTGATTCCCCCTGTACCCTTTTGACCATTCGGCAATGCCGCATCAAAGTGTCAAAATGCACGTGCTCCACAACAATAAGTGCAATTTTACGTTAGTGTCTATTGTTATCGAACATCGAACAAAGTAGAGCACTACAAATATCTTGGAACAATAATTGAAGGGAACGGAAGACAGGACAGAGAAGTGAGTGAAAGAATTGCTATAGTGCGAAGAATATACAACTTCATGAGGAAAACATTTTTCGGGAAGAGATAACTTACAAAGGAACTAAAGGTTGAGATGGTGAAGGAAGGTGCATGGTGACTCCAACACTGATTTTATGGGAGCAACTCGTGGACCCTGACAAGAAAGTACGAGAGTCGAGTGCATGCTGCAGAGACGAGATCCCTACGAAAAATGGAGGGGAAAACAAAAAGGGACAGAATCGGGAACAAGATTTTCAAAGAGCAGCAGTTAAAGACGAAGCCTATGAGAGTGTATGAGGCGAGAGCACAGGGAAGAACTCTCGAGGCGAGAGCACAGGGAAGAACTCTCGGAAGAGCTAGAAGAGGCAGACCAAGAAAAACCTGGCGAGAGGAGGTGAGGCAAGCAGCGGAGGAGAAGGACATCAGGTGGGAGGAGATCGATGGTCCAGAACAGGATGCAATGGAGAAACAGAACAAACAGTAGCTGAATTCGGGCCCTTTAGTCTTACACCGAACGGTAGAAAGACTTTTTGGGATTAAGTAAGTGAGTCTATTGTTATTAGGTCTAAACAACTATTCATGAGAGAATTTTTTTTTCATTTTTTTCTTTGCAGCAGTACAATTTACTTGAGGATTTACTACCTAATTGATGTTCCAAATGGAGGATATTGTAAGATCCATGAAACATGAAACAAACATGAAGAGCCAAGGATGTCCGTACATATGGAAGGAATCGGTAGGTAAAGTCATTGTTTGCGTTAGATTCATACCAACTTACGGTCCACAAGGATTGTTTAATGTATCAAGAGTTGAAGTGAATTTCCTCTCATAGTAAGCCTGGTCGCTAGCCATGATTTCTCACTAAATTTCCAAGAATCATGGGCGACTTGAGGTGAAATTCACTTGAAGGCTCTATACTATAGTGTTAGCTTTCCTCACGTCCAAGTCCTAATGACAAGGCTATATCAATCTCGTAAGTTACATCACCTTTTGGAATCAACTTCTCCGCAGTTATGCATCATATATTCCACTTTTTGCTCAATTCTCATGTCTGATGTGATCACTGATATTCACCCAGAATAATAATATAGGTACCATCGTACGTAAAATAAACAAGGACAGTGTTTCGCTCGGAGTGTATATAGGTACTGATTTGATGAATTTGGGACTTCTTGTCACTGACACCAAGCCAAAAGTTATCAAATCAGTAGGTACACTCCGCGGGAATCACTGTCGAGTATAATTATTGTAATTGTAATGCAGTGTGTTCTTTTGTTACAGTAGGAGACCTGGATGAAAACCTGAGCTGGCCATGAGGTAACCATCACACACCTTCACAGAATCCTACAGAACTGTAGACAACATTCTCAAAGCTTGCCTCATCACTCCCAGCAGTGGTAGCCGACAATGGCAGCTCATTTGGATCATTAGATCCACACCCAGAAATCATTGATCTCGCTGTGTTTCGTGCTTCATGAAGAGTTCCACCTCCTCGTCAATATTTTCACGCCGTTTTCACCAGTCTCTTTTATTTACTCTCTTATTCTGTGCTATCACATTTTTAAGGTATATTATTATTCAATATTGTATTTTTTAGAATTTACATTTCTTTGGAAAATATCTGTCAACGAGGTTGAAACGTTGGTTGCTAAATACACGTTTTTTGGAACTGAAACTGTCTATCATTTCCAAGATTTGAAGGAAAATACTGTAAGCAAACAGACGAGAATCAGGATCTTATGATTATTATTTATTATAAGTGTGGGTGTATGTTGGGTGCAGTACAACAATAATAATAATAATAATAATAATAATAAGTGATGGAATGACAAATAGATTTTTTGGGGCCACTTACTGCCAAAAAGAAGTCGTGCTTTAAATTTTAGTGAATTCAATAACAGATTGTGCTATTCAGCAGTTCAGCTGAGACTCTTGTCCGCTCGAGATCCTCATTGATTATATTTTGGGATGCTAGACATTCGTCAGAGTAAAAACTGTAATCGATCTGAGTATAAATCGTGGTACGAATGATCGTTTTTTGAGTCTTTTCTCCTCATATAATTTATTAAAAACTTCGACTAGTTCTGTAGAGATTAAACTGCAACCTTCTTTGACAACCTCCATCATCCTGAAACTCAACTACAAAACATCAAAACTACCTATTCTTGATTAAAATTATAATTACTTACATATGCATGGACATGAGGTAGGTTTATGTACAATGTACAGTGTGATGTATGTATGTGTATGTATCGTCTGCATAAGCCTGTATGCTACAAGATTTGACGGTACCAATAAGGACGTGTCAACATTAGGTTTAAATGATGAATAATAACGGACCAAGAACGGATCCTTGTGGAACGCCAGAAAGCAAGGAAAGGCATCAATGATTGGAAATCCATCTTTTCCATACGAGAAATCACTTACCTGTGAGCGCTGATTCCCGCTAATGCAAACAGCTACTACAGACCGCTAGTTCCACGCTCACATTAGGTGTGATGCGTGAAACTGGTCATGGGAAAGGTAAATTGTCATCGACAATATGCTGATATCTTTGTGAAAAGTAGGATTGCAGAAGAGACAGAGAGATGCTGAATCAAAACCGAAGTATTTCAGATTTGATATGATCAAACCATGATCAAGCGTATCGAGAGCTCGATCGAGAGCTTATGAAAAATCCAACAAAAATGAGAGCAGTTTGGAAATCTTCATATATGCTTTGACAATATCATCAGTAACCTTTGCCAAAGCAATTGCCATACTATGCCCAGCTCTAAATCCAGACCGTGGCAACCTTATTACGAGACTTCTTAAACTTTTAAAGAGATCAAATCTCTTTGCTTCATGAACGCAGTTTTCGATTCGGAGTAATCCAGGGAGCCGGAGGTTTGCTCACCTTGCGTACCTTTGTCGGAGCATGAGCAATTGAACTTCCTGTCAATGTCAGAGGTTCCCTCAATGCTTATTCAAGAGTGCTAGAAAAATGTTGTTTGTGTTTTAGGAACAAATATATGTGGGGGTGTGGGTCAAAGGGTGTTGGATTGGCGTACAAACCAATAAGAGGATGCATTATATTTTGTCAGTGGTTTCTCCTGTCAGTTCTTCACTTGTCTGTGAAGACTAACCAGAGAGACGGAGGGGGCGGTGGAGAACAATAGAAAGATTGTGAAAAACATATAGACAATCAAATTTTATTTATTTGAAAAAAGATAAAAAAAAGATGATAAAATAAAACCGATGAACCCAAGCAGGGGTGGATGGGCCAAGGGGGTAAAAGGGAAAACGCAATACACTCAGCGTCACCTCATGTACCTACTATAACTTTACAACTTATTGTTTTCTCAACCCGAGTCTCAACCTTACAGTGGCCACTCGACAGGGGCATTTTCATTCCGTTCTCTTCACTACTGCTGCACTTGACAGCTTGGTCATCATTCTCTTCAGTGAACACACCGCTTACAATTTTCCCGCAAGAGATTCAGGTATGTATTGAACTACGTTCTTTACATAGACACTGATGTTATTGAGCCTCGCAAAATACTCGGCGTAATCAGACCGTAAGACCACAATTCTGTACACCGACACTGCTTGTCGGTATCGGTAGCTATAGACAGGAACGATGTTGTTTGTTTCTCATCCTAGCTACTTCGGAACCCCATTATTGGATACCAATAGGAAAAAAGCTTTCTGGGGTTCATTATCAATTTGAGGAACATAGTAGAGCTCAACAAAGTTATAAGAAGTGAATAAGGTATGAACTATTCATTTACCAAGCTTTAAAACGTCACAGGACTTTTTGGAAACTTCTTTTTGCGCAGTGAGGAGTAGGAGCGGCTTCAATAACAACCCTTTGCGCAATAATTACTAGCGCCTATTATGCCCGTATATTCATAGTCGTTGTCAAGTGCACCTTGATCAAGTATCACTTTTGATCAAGCTGTAACTCAAGTACGAATTCTGTTTCATACACATAACTTCGGCTTTCCTCAAGAAATACTATTTCACGGTAATAGCCAAAAATGTTTCCATGAAACAGAAATCGTACTTGAGTCACAGCTTGATTAAAAGTGATAGGTACTTGAACAAGGTGCACTTGACAACGACTATGAATACGGGCATTATGCTGGCCTTACATTGAGCAGCAAATGCTGCAGCTTTCTTTGCAGCAGAATTCTGATTGGAACTGACGCCTGTTATTGCTGTCAGTGACCAACATTTGACCAATGAGAGCTCGGCAGCAAAAAAAGCTGCAGCATTTGATGCTCAATGTAATGCTGGCCTCAGTCTGCTAATTCACCACTAAATCTCCACCTCCAATGGGAGCTGCCTAGATGATATGGAAGAGCAGCACTCTATGCTGAATGCCGCCTGAAAATAAAGTCAATTAATTATTATCAGTGTTTATGTAGAGAACGTAGTTCTAGGTATCTTGCGAGAACATTGTAAGCGGTGTTCACTGAAGAGAATGATGACCAATCTGTCAAGCGTGGCAGTACCAAAGAGAATGGAATGAAAATGCCCATACTGTCGAGTGGCCCCTGTGAGGTTGAGAAGACCTACTTAGACGGACAATATGTTATAAAGTTGGAATGCATGAGGTGCTGCTGAATGCACTGCATTGGAAACTTGTTCATTCCCAGATCTTTCTTCTCAAAACTTTCATTGTAGAAGAAAAGTGTTGGTCTTCAGAGATTTATCCGCCATCGCTCACCAGTGGGTGTAAAATTCTAAATAAAGATAACCTTCTCACAAAACGTTTAAAGAAATTCCATACTGCAGTTTCGGGAGCGTAAGGGATAAATTATATGTCAAATATTGACTCCTACTCCTTCACCAGAATATTTCACAAGTTTTCACTATTTTACCTCTAACGACGGGAAACTAAAGGCTCCCGAAACTGCAGTAATAAATTTTTGTAAACGTTTTGTGGGAAGACTCTGCCTTTTATTTATAATTTTCAAAAGTGTTGGTTTTATCCTACCGGCCTTTTCACAAATCTCACCAGCCCAGAGGGAAAAATTGCCCGGGCCCATCCACCCCTGAATCCAAAGTTTCGTTGTTTATACAGGGTGGTCCGACTTTTATGTCATTAAATTCAAGGATCGATAGAGACTGAAAAATGAAGGGGACTTTCTTCAGAAAACATATTTGAGAAATGCCTAATAGCAGAGATACAGCCCTTCAAAGATGGAAATAAAAAATCGTTTTTTCCGCATAACTTTTGAACCGTTCAACCGATTTGATTCAAAATAGAACTAAAGGTTTACTGAAATTATCCCCTGTCAAACAATTATAACATGTTCCATAAAAAAGTTCCAGAAGCGTAGACATTACGGGGTGTCTCTACTTCCCCCCCCCCTATTTCTCACCCCCCTAGTTATTTTTGAAAACTGTTCATAATATTGAATTCTACGTTCAATTTGAAAGAAAAAATCACTGTTGTAAAATTTTGATTAGAGGCTTTGTTTGGGAGATATTTAGGATTGAAGGTTTGGAAAACATCTCAAAAGCACAACTTTTAAAGGTCTAAAAATTAAAATCCAAAAAAAACTCATGATTTCTTAGCTGAAATAGGTTTTCTAGAATTTCTAAGTTGATAAACCACCATTTTTTCCAAAACACGAGAAATTTTCAGGAAAAAACAATTTGGGCTCTGGAAAGTGGCGATTTCGGGATGTTTTCCAAAGTTTGAAACTCAAATATCTCCTAAACGAAGCCTCTAATCAAAATTTTGCAAGGGTGACTTTTTCTTCTAAATTGAACGTAAAATTCAAAATTATGAACAGTTTTCAAAAATAACTTGGGAGGTGAAAAATAGGGGAGGAAAAGTAGGAACACCCCCTAATGTCTACGCCCCTGAAGTTTTTTTATGGAACATGTTATGATTGTTTGACAGGGGATAATTTCAGTAAACATTTGGTTCTATTTTCAATCAAATCGGTTAAACGGTTCAAAAATTATGCGGAAAAAACGATTATTTATTTCTAACTTTGAAGGGCTGTATCTCTGTTATTAGGCGTTTTTCAAATATTTTTTCTGGAGAAAGTCCCCTTCATTTTTCATTCTCTATCGACCCTTGAATTTACTGACATAAAAGTCGGACCACTCTGTATAGACGCACCAGGTGGGATTTCAAAACTTTTTTTTTGTTATCTCTATCTGTGAGAGACAAAGAATTGAAGAAACTGTTCAGAATAGAATGAAAGATTTTTTTCAACTATTGCGACTGTGTTAAAAATTTTATTTGCTATACAGGAAGAATCATAAATTGTGAAAATCCGGAAAAAGCAGGAGACTACGACATTCTTATTGATGAATTTGTGACCCATCTTAATTTAGAAGAGCTGACGAAATAGATAAAGACATGTAAAATTGAAAGCCTCATTGCTTTAGACAAAAATCCTGGAGTTAGACTCCATAGGTATTGGGTGAATGGGAATGCTTGAAAAGAATGATAGCTAAATGTATGCCAGAGGTATCAGGTATGAATGTAATAGGAGTATGTTGTAAAAACAACTATGGTGAAGGACTAAAAGCACAAAAGTCTACAGCATTTGTGAACGTAAATATATGTATTAAAATAATAAAAAATCAGCAATTACAAAAATCGAATGAGTAGGTATCTATAATAATAAATTATTGAACTATTACCACTTAGATAACTTGAAATCAAAAATTGACCTCCGGTTGTACCAGGCCTTCATAATATTATCGATTTACCAACTAAACCATGGGCATTTCACTGTTGTTTGACCAACAGCACTGCGAGTTTATATTTAATTTGATGATCAAATTTATGAGCTTGGTAAATCCATGGGGAAGGGAGGGGGGTGTCCGCCCGCGTAGGTATGATTTTTTTTCAGCAGCTTCAGGTCTGTCCTCTGGGACCAAGAAGTGACCACCTTACTCCGGAAATGACTTAGCTCCTTATTGTCTCCCTTAAAACTTGGAGGCTAGCAGGCATCCATTGCAAAAAGTGTCTCTCCTCAGGGGCTGAAAAATACACCCAAGTAGATAAATCCAAAGCCTTTCAATTATTTGATTTGAGTAATAATTACACTGGTCCAATAATTCGACCCATCACCATTTCGTGACCGCGACTTTGTCGGCCGATATCTTTTGAATGAGTTGATGGATTTGAAAAATCTTACCCACAAAGTAGTGGCCGCAAAATGGTGATAAGATGTGTCAAGTTATTGGAGCAGTGTATTTGGTAGTAATAGCAGCCGGCGAGGCCTTTCTTACAGGTCAAAATTCTTTTGAAAACAACAAAATTATGTAGGTACCTATAAGAAGACAGTGACCATGTCCACAATTAGGTATTTGCCTGTCACCCTACCTGATGGCCATCTTAGCCTGAAGGGACCATCTTCTGTCCTGGTCCTGGATGCAAGTAGGTACGATGTGGTGACGACTTGCTCACCCTTTGATTTGAGCGAGCCTGGGATTATCACAAGGGTCTTTGACAAGGATATCAACCACTTCTGGTGGAAGAAACCCAGCCTCAAGTCCCAAGGCAGGAAATATATCCTCCCTCGAAATGACTATTGTGTCCTCGATTGTGTCTTTCCGGAGTCACTAAAAAATACACCTTTAAATCATCTACCTACATAAATTTAAATCAAATCCAATTACCCTCCAAACTCTATTTGTTTTACCTTTTACCTACCTTTGTTCATAAACTGGCATTATTATATGGGCCACATGGATACATGGACAACAAATCAAACAATAATAAAGCAACAAACGCGACAGTGCGACGTTGCCTAGCGCTTTTGGAGGGTGGGAATGGGAAGGGTGCTTGTAGAGAGGGGATTGCATTTTTTCAAGTTTTTGACATTTCCGTCAAACTAGATGGCCATGTTGCCATGTTTATTCAACCTGTCGCTCTTGTGGCCTGTCGCGCTTGAAATTGTCGCGCTAACTGCCCGTAATCGTTCGGTTGTCTAGGTGACAGCTGTCATCGGTTTTGAGGTTACACGTCAGTTGGTGTTGTTTTTCAAGCATTCCAGCTTCAATTCGAATCGAATTTCGGCGATTCTCTCGCAAAAATGACGGCGAGGCTATCGGACGCGAGCATCGACAATGCCCTGGACGACGCGCAAGTCCAGGACATCCTCAACACCTTCACCGACCTCCGCGAGTACTCGAAAGAAATCGAAAAGGAGCTGCGCGAAACCGAGGACAAGTCCATACAGGACTACATCAAGGAGAGCACCAACATCGCCAGCCTGCACAACCAGATCTCCGCCTGCGACCAGATCCTGGAACGCATGGAGTCGATGCTGATCGGCTTCCAGACGGACCTCGGCAGCATCTCCAGCGAGATCCTGTCGCTGCAGCGCAAGAGCGTCGCCATGAGCCAGGAGCTGAGCAACCGGCAGGCGATACGCGGCCAGCTGAGCCAGTTCATCGACGACATGGCCGTGCCGGAATCGCTGATCATCGGCATCATGGACGCCCCGGTCACCGACAAGGAGTTCCTGACGCAGCTGCAGATCCTCAACCACAAAATCAGCTTCGTCAAGGAGCAGGGCTTCAGGGATTCCAAGTCGTGCTTCGACGTCAAAGACATCCTGGAGAAGCTCAAGATCAAGGCCATGTCCAAGATTCGGACGTACCTCCTGGAACAGGTGTATAAGTTTCGTAAACCGATGACCAATTACCAGGTGCCGCAGAATAATATGTTGAAGTACAAGTTTTTCTTCGAGTTTATTCTGTCGAACGAGAGGAACGTCGCGCAAGAAATTTGCGGCGAGTACGTCGACACGATGAGCAAGATTTACTTTTCGTACTTCAAATCGTATTCTGGACGCATCATGAAGCTACAGTACGAAGAGTGCACAACCAAAGACGATCTGATGGGTATCGAAGACACGGCCACGAGAGGCATATTTAATAAATCTTTGAAGCATAAAGGAACAGTGTTCACCATAGGAAATCGGGGCGACGTATTGGCGCAGCAATTAGAAGCCCCAATCATCATCCCTCATGCTCAGTCTAAGAATAGAGTAAGCTTCGCACCGCCACAACCATTCAGAGATAACATTTAAATTTTTTCTAGTACCCATTCGAAGCGTTGTTCAGAAGTGAACAGTATGCTCTGGTCGACAATGCCTGCAGAGAGTACCTTTTCGTTAGCGAATTTTTCATGGTTCGTGGACAACAAGCCTTAGATTTGTTCAACCAGATCATGGGAAAAACTGTTGGGTTGCTAAAGGTTGCTGCTGCAATAATAATGATTGTATAGTTACCTAATTACATGATTTTTACAGAAAAATTTGGAAACTTTTGTGGCAGATTGTTACGACACCATAGCGCTGTTCCTGTGCTTCCATTTGATTTTACGCTACAAAATCATGTGTCACAAGCGCTGCGTTCCGGCCCTGGACGAGTACTGGGATGGTCTGGAACGGGTCATACTTACCAGATTCGAATTCGTTTTCCGGCTAAACATCGCTAGTATCCGAGACTGTGACCCTACCAAATTCAACTTGGAAATGGGCCCACATTACGTAAGTCTTTCTATAAGCTTCTGGCATTTCAACAGTCTTCCTTGGAATATTTTCAAAATATTCTCCAAGTTGCCTCAAAACTTCATTTTCAAAAACATAATATTGAACTATCTCATCACTGAGCCAGCTAAAAAGTCTTTCCAATAATTTTTTTCTCCAAACTATGCCACTTTTCGTTATTTTAAGCTTTTTCTTAAAGGACCCCGCACGATTCTTATGGAAAATGGGTCTCGGTCAAATTCCCTAATTTTTTTATATGTTGTAGCCCAATTTGACACGATCCAAAAACCATCGTTCGTTACCCAAAAAAATGGACAGTTTTTTTTCTATAAGGGGTTGAAGATGGGTTATTTCATGGTAAAAAAATATGTTCCAACGTAAGTGAGAACATTTCAACGTCCTTTTTAACACATGGCTCATGACAATCCCCTTTTTCTTTTGTGAAAAAATCAACCCCCTCCCTCACCCCCAACCCCTACTTGTGAGTATCAAATTCGAAATTACGTTTGAAAGTCATGCAGACGGTTCTATTTTGTCGAATTACTAATGTTGGCACAATTTTTTTTTCCAACCTCCAAATAGGGGGTGGGGTTGAAAAAAAAACCATCGGTCAATTCGGCTGAATTTCTGATATTGTGCTTTACCAGTTACGCTAAACAAGATTACCAAGGGAAAACTCATTCGTATGACCAGTTTCCACCCCACAGAGGGTTGAAGTTGACTATAATGAATCATGAAACATTCTTCCATGTCATAAACAAAATAAATGAAAATGGTGGACTTCCATATCATCTTGTTTTGTAAAAATGCTTATCCTTCAAAAATAATTTCAACCCCGTCTCTCATCCCCTATCCTTGTTTCTGAACATCATATTCGAAATAAATCTTGAAAATGAAGGAGAAGGTCTATGGTCGGATTCTCTGCATCTGATTGTGAATTTCCTCTCAAAATTCACTTTTACTATTATGCTTATGTTAGCACCCTTACAGCAGGGTGGGACATACATTTGATTGAATGATTTTTTGCCTGGATTATTATTAAAAATATTGGTGTTCCTATCAAGTCTCAACTTTACAGCAGGTTAATTATGTTTACCTGTACCTACATAGTTCCCAACTTTTTTCTTTTGTACGGATACACCTCTACTTATAGTTTAGATTGAAGAATTTTATGTCATTTGGAGCGAAAGCTGCTCAATCAAAGCAAAATATTATGTCACACTCTTATTCTAGCTACTGCGACTATTTGAAGGATGAAATAAAAATTGATATAATTTCCAAGATTTGTTTCGAATATGATGTTCAGAAACAGGGATAGGGGATGAAGGACGGGATTGGAAGTATTTTTGGAGAATAGACATTTTTACGAAACAAGATGATATGAAAGTCCACTATTTCCATTCATTTGGTTTATGACATGGAAGAATGTTTTATGCGTCATTATAGTCAACTTCAACCCTCTGTGGGGTGGAAACTGGTCATACGAATGAGTTTTCCCTTGGTAATCTTGTTTAGCGTAACTGGTAAAGCACAATATCAGAAATTCAGTCGAATTGACCGATGGTTTTTTTTTCAACCCCACCTCCTATTTGGGGGTTGGGAAAAAAATTTGTGCCAAAATTGAGAATTTGACAAAATAGAACCATTTGCATGACTTTCAAATGTAATTTCGAATTTGATACTCACAAGTAGGGGTTGGAGGTGAGGGAGGGGGCTGATTTTTTCACAAAAGAAAAAGGGAATTGTCATGAACTATATGTGTCAGAAAGGACGTTGAAATGTTCTCACTTACGTTGGAACATATTTTTTTACCGTGAAATAACCCATCTTCAACCTCTTATAGAAAAAAAAACTATCCATTTTTTTGGGTAACGGACGATGGTTTTTGGCTCATGTCAAATTGGGCTACAACATATAAGAAAATTAGGGAATTTGACCGAGACCCATTTTCCATAAGAATCGTGCGGGGTCCTTTATTATCCACAGTATCTTTGTTTATGAACGATCTCCAAACTGCCTGTTCTCCAAACCATTTTTTTCTTCAAATTGTTCTACCTCGTGTTTTTTTTAAACTATCCTCATGGGCATCTTTCATTCGAACTGTGTCTAAACTGTCTGTTCTCCAAACCATTTTATTATCCAAAGTGTCCTACTCCAAATCAGTTTCTTTCTCCAAACTGTCTTGCCCTTTGGAGTTCTTCTTCAATTGAAAAACTGTATATTCTTTAAAGCATCTTTATTTTCAAACTGTTTCCAAACTATCTTCTCTCCTAAATGTAGAAGTATCTCATCTACAAACTATCTTTTCTCCAAATCAACTATTCTCCAAACTGCCCCTACCCTTTAAAAGTATTCTTCTATTTCGAAAACTGTCTATTCTCCATAGCATCTTTGTTCCGGACTGTCTCCAAACTCCCTATTCTCCTAAATGTACAATTATCCCGTCTCCAAGCTGCCTGTCTTCCCACTCCAATAGAATGTTCTTGAGTCACTTAATAATATGTTATATCTTAATTCTGTGGGTGCTGTTAAAAGGGATATAAGTCGACTTATGACGAAAATGGTTTTATTACATTTTCAAGTAGGTTACGGTGTAAGGGTATAAGTGGCAAAAAATTATGGTTCTATCACTCCACAGTCGAAATTTATTGAACGGAAACTTAATGCTATAAGTAGACTTATACTGAAATTTGTTGAGGTATCAAAAGTTTCTATGTTTTTCCAATAAGCATATAAAAGATTAAGTGTACTTATACCTAAATATTCCAGAAATGGGATGAATTTATAACGCCAAATAAGTATATGTTGACTTATCTTCTTTTAACAAAATCGCTTTGATCAGAATTTCTTGTACTCTAGAAATGTATGTCTACTTATATCTTTGTAGTTCTTCTACTTCAGATTAATCAGAAAGTTTTACCGGCAACATTATTCGTTTATGTGTTTTTGAAACTTCAATAAAGTGCTGTTAAACAATGGATCGAAATTCACGATCATTCAAGATTCTTGGAAAATGTGTCGCTTTATCAAGTGAGTATATAATTTCATCAAGTCTTGTATTGGTACCGGTTTTTATCACTGCAACTTTGAATCTAACCTCAAAATGTACTTTTTTTGCGGGATTTCAATGCAATTTCAGATTCTGTAACACATTCTTTTATATTTTCAAGACGTAATCGATGGCAGCAATTGCAAAAGCTCTCTCACATCTAGTGCAGCGCCTCAGGATGAGTCTTATAGTTTGGATAAAGAAAACCTAAAGTCATTAGGTAAGTTCCTCAGTACTAGGTATTGAAATTATTTTGTCTACTTTGGTATCGTAACTGGGCTACTTTTCCACATACACAATAGTGTCGTACTTAGGTACTGAACTCCAATTGTTATAACACTACATTTCGGCCAATGGCAAGGTAAGTAGTATTCAGCCAAAAACGTTAATTCTGATATGACTTAGCTATCAAGCAATATTTTCAACAACCGAAATTTTTTAAATTTCTTCAAGATTAATACTAGCCCAGGCTTTTTAGCATTTAACATGAAACAAATTAATCCACGTGCAATCTCCACGGTATCGTACCCACTTAACCTTACTAAACAACATACTAAAAGTCCCCAACTTTCCTCTGTGTGCGTCATAATTTTTGAGGGGGGGGGGGGTCAAAATTTTCATTAAAAAAATTTTAGGTAAAAAGTAATCTAGCCAGTGGCTTCAAATTTATTATATTTGGATACATTGGGTTATGAGTGAAACTTATTGACAAACTAGATGTCTATGGTCCCCGTGAGGGGAGCTCGGGAGGGGGGCAATTGGTGACCTATGCAAGAAACTTGGTTGTCATTATTATTGAGACAATACTGGCATGTTGGGTATCGTTTCCCACTAAATCTGACCTTGCAAATCCGATTATGATATTTAAATTCTGTTTAAAAAATCTTTTGAGCAATTTTCGGCAGAAAAACGTGATTTTGGGACTAAAATAAAGCCGGTTTTTCAGTTTGGGTTATTTTTGCGTTTGATGCATTAATCATTTGGATTTAAAATTGGATGAATTATATGGACTTTTCTGCGTAAGACTATCATATCATTAACGCGACGTAAGTGGTTACAAGGTAAAAAAAAATTATTTATTGAAAAAAATGTCGAAGTCCTAAATGTCACTCAAAAATATCTCCGCGTAGTTGAGAAAAAATGTATTGTAGCTGTAATATGGCTTTTATTTCATCTTTCAAGGTTTCTTCTTGTAGCCAAAACAATTCTCTAGCTTCCGAAAAAAGAACACATCACATTAAAATAATAATAATATAACAACAGCAACTTTCCCGCGGGTATAGCCACATTTTTCAGTTTCAAGCTGGCTTACACCGAACATCAAACAGACTCGATTTTATAGTATGCAAGAAATGATAATTATGTCGAATGCCTGATGTAAATGCGTGAAATAGTTGCAGTTATCAATCCTATTCAAAATTTCGAACATTGATGTATTCAACGTGGAAGTATCGTAAATTGAAAATCCACAATTTTCAAGAGCAAATTATCATTTGTTTTCAATAAAAAATGCTCACAATCTTTTCAAATCAGAGCTTCAACATTGTATTTACATATTAATAATGCATTGGAAGTCTAGCACAGCACAGAAAGACTTTTATAGCCATTCTCTGCAAAAAATATCAAATTATTATTATAATTTCAAGTTCACTAGTAGTCAAAAATAAATCGCATCTAGCTTACCATCCGTACTCTAAGTTTATTTTGTCCAATATTTGTTTCGTTAAAAACTCGTCTACTGATTTCCAAACAATAAATCGATAGTTATCCCGAATACCTACCGATAGGACCTATACCCATCTAAAATAATAGCAAAGTTATCTAGCACCTAAAGGGACTAAATACATAAGTTTATAAAAATTACAGATCGTCCTCAGGGTCATACTCAACAAGGTGGGGTAGAATCTCACATGTTTTCCCCCTACAGAACTTACACATCTGCGAACAAGACAAGGAAGATCGCCTGCATCTACATTTTAGACCGCAGTTCTTCTTGCAGTTGCAAGACACTATCTTCAAAATAGTCTCCGGAGCTGGAGGAAGATGCGTCTTGACGGGGACCAACTACACGTGGGTGCTCTCGCGTAGCCCACCGTGTTGTTTGTTTACACCTAGAGTACCTTAGCTATTATTATCTAGCGAAAACCCGAGGTTAATCCGAGGTCTAGGAGCCGCGATATTGCGTGGAATGACAGACACACAGACGGACGGACGAACGAATAATGAAATAAAATATCTTTGTTGTTTGTACATCTAGAGTAGGTACCTAAGCTATCATCTGGCAAAAACCCAAGCGCAATCCGAAATTTAGTAGCTGAGATATTGCCGGACACTGCAGACGGCAATAGCAAGAACAAACTATAAGACTACAAGTAGTAGCGCTAAAACCATAGAGGAAAATTGCGAAACTGTACCTAGTACCTACTCATACGAGTATTCCCGGACAAGATTTAGTCAGTACGATGCTGTGCATACTGAAGGTAGGATCAATTATTACAGATCAAATTCTAGGTTAATAATGTTGGAGTGATTTTCCCCATATAATGCGTTTGACGTAACTTCATAGAATCCTTATTGGAATTGCTGGACAATTCACAATGGAGCTAAAAGATACGTCATTTTGAAGCTAAAACTGTAGGGAATCGACTGCATATAATAATACAAAGTGATATTCAGTGGTCGATGCAAAAGTAAGATGTTAACTGAAGCATAAGAAAAAAAACACGAAAAAAGTGTCATTATCAAGAAATTTAGTCTGTTAGTGTCAAATTTTGGACAAAATTCATCCCATATCATCCACTTTGATTTATTATCTTTCATTCAAGATCAAGATAAGAGAAATCGATTGGGTGGTTGAGAACTAGGAGCATTTTTTAGCGGAAAGTGCATTATGAGGTGTCTTCATCTTTGCCTGTCAAAAAAACAATGACGCACACGGGGGAAAGTTGGGGACTTTTTGTATGTTATACAACAAAGTCTAGTGAACTCAAAACTGAAGAGATTGACCGTGTTTCAATTTGTTTCATGTTTTGCCGTTTTTTCGACTAAAAAGCCTGGGCTATACGCAAAGTAGAAAAAAAAAACTTAAGTATATCACATTTTGATTCATAAGACATGTTATCTCACTAGTTTCTTTGGGGCACTCCTTTGTGGCATTACCTGTCAGTCGTTGTACCCCCAACCACTCAAGTGACAAAACGATGTCATTTGAAACATGTGTTATAATAATTAGGTATACAGATTTAAAGACTATATTATTGTAACACATTCTTCTGTATTCAAGACGGTATCAGTGGCAGAAGTAACAACAGCCCTCGCAACAGCCCATCACCCTCTGATGCAGCAGCACAGGAGTTTTATTGCCTGTATGAGGAAGTCATTCCGCCATCAGGTAAAATATTCTCATGATACCTGATTTTTCACATGCTCATGCAGTTCAGTTTTCTTTTAGAAAATGGTAGCTCTGGCAATCTGACAGGTGATGGCTTATTGCAAATCCAGCCATCTTCTGCAATGCAAAGAACTGAAGCATGGGTAGGAAATAATGTACCCATCTTCACCGAAGATGGAGTGAATTTGATGGAACTCTTAGAAAAAGACGACGACGACGATGCGATGGTGCACGAGTCTTTTGAAGAAAATCCTGATGTGACGACTGAGGCTGCTGAAGACGGCGAACTCGACGGCGAAAGTTCAGAAAATGAGTCGAATTCTTCAGAAAGTGAAGAAGTTTGGGCGAGAAATAAATGCAAGAAAAGGCAAGCTGATAGGAACTCAGGTAAACAATACAAAACAGTTAAGGGAAAAATCAGGCTTGGCAGAGCCCTAAAACCACTCAAAAGTTTCCGCAATAAATGCAAAGAGAACATAAGTGAGAAAGACAGGCGTGTAATTTTTAATGAATATTGGGCTCTTGGAAGTTACGATAAAAGAACGGAATATGTTGCAAAATGCATCACAGCGAAAAACAAGAAAATAACAAGAACAAAGGAAGAAGGGAAACACCACAAAAACAGACAGATCACGTTTCAGTACCATTTGGCATGTGGACTTAGTAGAGTTTCGGTTTGCAAATCTTGTTTATTGTGTACCTTGGATGAAACTGCAAGATTTTTGACCTCTGTCAGCAAGAACAAAAGGCGGTCGGAGCTTGGCATCACTCGAGGTGACCAAAGAGGGAAACACGACAAACACAAAAAAATATCGGAAGATGCATTGAAGACAGTCAAAGATCACATATTGTCATTTCCTGCCTATGTGTCACACTACACCAGGAGGCATACCGAGAAGAAATATTTAGCAGGACATTTAAATTTAAATATCATGTATAATCTCTACAAAGAAACAGTCGACAATCCTGTTTCAAAAACAATTTACAGACGAGAGTTTCACAAAACTAATTTAAAATTCAAGAAGCCAGCGCTGGATACCTGCGGATTGTGTGATAAGTTGAAAATGTCTTCGAAGTCTGAAGATAAGGCTGTGAAACAAAATGCCGAGGAAAAGTTAGCACTACATCACACCGACGCCGATTTAGCGTATGACACAAAAAAGTCAGACAAGGAAAAGTCAAAACTAGAGCCAAGAATGCGGGTGTTGACTTTCGACTTGGAACAAGTTTTGCAAACGCCTTTGTTAACTTGTGGAGAAGTGTTCTACAAAAGGCAATTGTCAGTATATAACCTGACAGTTCATGACTGCACCACTGGAAAAAGCAAACATTTCATGTGGCATGAGTCAGTGGCAAAAAGAGGGTCTAATGAAATTGCTTCATGCCTTTATAAAGCACTCGTTGATCTTCCAAGTGAAGTGGAGCATGTTATTTTATGGTCGGATACATGCGGAGGCCAGAATAAAAATTCGAATGTGATTGCCATGTTCATGTATCTCCTTCAGCATCATCCGACAATCAGAACACTCGAGCACAAATTCTTCATTGCAGGACATACTCATATGGAATGCGACACGGACCATTCCATTATCGAGAAGAAGAGTAAACGCAGTCCGTTTCCGATATACCACCCTCGTGATTGGTACCAACTAGTCAGAATTGCCGGAAAAGATAAATTTACTGTCGTTGTAATGGAGCAAAAAGACATTTACGATTTTGGAGCTTCATTTAAAAAATATCTGCAGAAGAAGAAAGTCGATTTATTGAAGAATGACTTTGATTTCAGACATTTGAGGTGGCTGAAGTTTTCAAAAGAAGACTTGTTTGGAAAATTTCTCTATAAAAATGATTTGAAGGCGGATCATTTTTTTGAAATGTCTTTTCTCAAAAAAAAGAATACTTCGTTGGATGCGTCATTCACTCTTCCACAAGCATACAAAGCACCGCTTCCTATTTCTGTGAAAAAAAAAAGAGAATCTTCTCTCTTTGTTAGCACATGTGGATGCGGATGTAAGAAGTTTCTATGAAACTTTGCCTACAGAAGAAGTTGCGGACGATGAAGATCCTGATTTAGACAGAATTGAAGAGTCGGCTATGGAGGAAAATTGAAATGATTGTTGTGCTAGATGTACCTGAAAGAATTATATTTTTTAATTTTTATTGATTTTTCGTCGAAAAAAACTGCATTGAGTTTATATGTTTTGTTGTTTTTTGTAGTAGATATTTATTGAATTTAAATAAATCTATATTTTTGTGTAGTACCTGGTTTAATTTTTGTTATTCTTAACTTTTCAGCGGATAAAAATATTAGGTACCTCGAGAGCAGCCGAGTTAGGTACCTACGAATTCGTAAGTAGGTATAGACTGAATAATAAATAAAGTACTAAATGTACTTTGTAAAGGCGAATAAGTCCACATAATACAGACTTCTAATAAATAAATTGAGTTGATATGTTTTGCAAAAAAGGTATAAGTACACTTGAATCTGTTTAAATTTATACGACTTTAAGAATACCAAAGTGAAGAGACATATATCACATTATTTCACAAATATTGCAGTTTATACAGTATTTTACACTGAAACACATCAATCATCAATTAAAGTTTTAGCCAGAATATATTTAAATAACAAAATTGTAAAAAAAAGTCGACCACTTCTTTGATGGCATAGAAAAATGTGTCTCCTGAAAAATGACTGTTTTTGACTTATATCCCTTTTGTCAGCACCCACAGAATTGTGGTATACCTTTGTATTTTTGTTGAAATTTTCAATTAAAGTTTGAAAAAATTGAGTGTAGGCAACATCCTTACATTTTTTACAAATGCATAAGTTTACGCCCTCCTCTACACCGGTTCAAAGAAGTTTAGAAGCTTCAATTTAATTGACAATTCTCAATGTGTAAAATGTGTGAAAATGCCGTTTTACCTCATTATGAAAATATTATAATAGAACAGGGTTTGACTATTTGTTCTGAAGATCCTTCAAATTCATTGATACGACTTGAAATTAAGTGAAACGCACACCTCTTCAACCTAAATGCGCAGCCCGCAGCATGACAGCAGCCGCCAAACGAAACGTCAAGCCGCAAAATTTGAAAGCCGTAATCGCTGTGTTGTGTTTTGTGGAAAATGGGATGACGATGGAGAAAGGTTTTGTTCAGGCGGAATCCGACCATTTGCCGATGGTTAACTTCGTGATGGAGGAAGAGTTCTTCGCGAAGAACGAAAAATTTAAAGCAGCAGAAGAGTCAAAGCTCACAGGTAGATGTTCGATTTTTTCGATATCATTAGCCGCTTTTCAGATGAGCAGAATGAGATACCCCTAACAAGATTTGATCGGGTGACCTCAACGGAGTCATGATTAGTAGTTGTGAAACCAGTTGCCTGGAAGGCGCCTTAGTGAAAACGATTTAGATCTATTCTGTATTTTTTTGTATTTCTAGAGCTGGTAGAGACAACTATGCGAACTCCGCCATTGGATATGTACCTACAGCTTGATTTTGATGATCCTCACAAAGGCAAAAGTTGAGGCAAAAGTGGTATAAGGCGACAGATCTTGGCGTTTTAGCACTTCGAGCCAACGTTTTCTTCGTGGTGAATCGTGGGGCATTTGAATTAAACCCTTATCAGGTGTGGAAGTTGAATCGTTTGGCCACCAACTCATCAAGCAACACTCATTGAGGTCAACAACTCTGGAAAGCATGTTGAAAATATAGCTGCGCGAAGGAGCTCAAAAGTGACAATCACTTTCAGCTGACAGTGACAAAAAAAAGTGCCAAGCATAGAAGTGTCATGTCAGTCTGGTGCAGAAACAACACAGCTGCGCTGTCGTTCTAAATATCCCCAGAATATCCCCAGCATGTCTGACGTCATGGCTGTTTTTAGGCGCGAAAATAAACTTGAATTATTGGAAACTTCACTTTTTTAATAAAAAGCTTCAAAAATTTTTTACAGTTTTTTCCTTGAACTATATGACTATGTACAACATGGCGCATGTTCCTACATAGAAATTTCTGATTTTGAAAACTTGTGCAAGGACCCTATTATTTTCTCCAAACTGTCTTGCCCTTTGACTTTTTTTTTACTTCAAAAACTGTTTTTTCTTCAAAAAATCTTTGTTTTCGAACTGCACCTTCAAAATGTCTCCTCAATGTACAATTATAGTCTCCAAACTACCTGTTCTCCAAATCACTTGTCTGCGCCATCGCCATTGGGCCTCATTAAAATTGGTAGGTACTGTGAGTTACCCGCTTTTCCTATAATTAAATTAATTAGCTGTGATATGTCTAGTGACCCTAAGTCATGTTTTGTTGTGCCGTAGATTTTTATTACCGTCACCTAAGTCATTTAAATTAATCTTCCACCTACCTCAACTTCACGTCGTGCTAATACCTACATCAATCTAACTGTAGTAACCTCACGTTCTTTGAAAGAGGATGAATTGAATAAATATTAACCCATATGGTCCGGAATTAAATTTTTTTCCGTAAGCGAAAATTTTTCTTGAAATTCTGGTCTTTTAAGCAGAGTAGAATTACACAAAAATAAGAAAAAAATTCTTTGAGTGTTGTATTTAGTTGACAATTCACCTCACTCCTTAAAATAGTAGGCCGTTCAAGTGTATTACCACCAAGGTCATTGCTGAAAACACCCCTCCAGAATGGCCAACCTTAAACATTCGAGTAGTTTTCACTTTTTTTAGAAGATTTTCAGGGTTGTTCGGTTAATTGTCTCAACAAATACACCTCCAGGTTCGATATATTATCGCTTACATCTCGATTTACACTCGGATCCCCTCGTGAAAATCCTCGATGTAGCGATAATACACCTCACCTATCGGTGTATTACATACGAAAAGTGCTGTCCTTTTAAAAGGACGGTAGGGCTATGCACTACTATGAAATATAAATTTTTTGATAACATCAAACGACTGAAAAATGTTCCCTTGCACTTCAAAAAACATGAAATTATCAATATAAAACAAAAAAACACATCAGAGAACAAAAGAAAAAATCATTGAAGGAAAACCTAAGCAAACAAACACAAGACACACAATTTGCAAACAAACATAAATTTTGAGTGTGGTGAAAAATGAAACAATTCTTGAGATGCAAGCCGACATAATAATTTTTGCACATAAAATTGGTCTTTTTTATGGCATACCGCGCATCGCCGGTGATTTTCTCATGCTCATGAAAAAACTCACGCAAATTTCCGGGTGGTTTCGAAGGTCTTTTTCTTTGCCATTTTTTTGCTAGTTTCCAGCAGCTCTGTACTCACAGATCTTTGGAACTTAAGTTGGTTGAGGTTTCCGCCATTATTTTTATTTAGTCGCCAAGATTTTTGCATAGTCATATCTATGCAGTGAGCAAATGGTGGAGAATACCATTTTCCCCTCTGACTGAAACTCTGTATTAGCCTTGATTTTGATCATCACGATCTACGCCCATATTCTCGTAGTATGATATCAGTAGCGGTTGATCTACGTGCTACGATGTGCTTTTTTCTCTGATTACGAGAACCTCGTCATTTCTCAAAATAGACAATAATGCCTAGCCGCAAAGCCCCAATCCAAAACTTGTAGCCCAAATTCGGCTCTGAGTTTCGCTTCTGGCAAATTGTTTGGTTCAATAGAATTTTCTTCAGCTGAATCTTCATCCGTATCGCACTCATCGTTTGTATTTTTGGGAAAAGAATTGCTATTTCTCCTGGAATATCTTCAATACATCCTTCTCGATTTCTTCCAGTAACTGTGCTATGGTAAGGGGTCTTTTCCATAAGTGAAATAAAAACGACATCATTGTAGTTGATAGTAGTGGATAGACCTACCGTCCTTTATAAAGGACACCGTTTTTTTGCACGGGACGGTTTGAAAAAAAATTAAAGTTTTGGTAGCAGGCAAGTTACTTGATCTTTGAAGTACCCAAATATAGAAAAAAACAATCATAAACTGCTATCAACAACAAAATATACCTACCTATGGTTATTCATTGTAAAAGCCAACAACAAACAAAACGGCACCATACAAGCAAATTCAGTAATTATAACGAACTAGTGATATGAATGGGCTCTCAATACTTGAAGTTTGGTATGTAGTGATTTATCTGTTTATACAAGTAATATCAGTTGATTATTGTGAAAAAAACTTTTACCGTCCTTTATAAAGGACGGTCGGGCTATATGGGTTAAGAAATAAACAAAGTCATTTCACCACACCTCACCTTTATTACAAATTAATCAATCATCGCCACTTTAATTGAATTTATCTTAATTATTCATTTCATGATTTCCAGACGTGCTGACATCAGCTAGCGTTAGGAATTAGTTAATTCAGTTTACATTCGGTTTCTGAAAGAAAGTTCACCCTAATTACGTGCGAAAGCCCTACGACGAATTAGTTCAACCCTTCCGATTTAATTCCGTTGCGCATTTTTCTTAATTTTCAGAACTATTGTTGAACCCGTTCCCTAACGCATCTGAGTTTTAATTCCCTGCTAAAGTAATTCAAGACTTCGTCAAGATTTAAATTTAAACCCCTTCTTCTACCTAGGCCATCTTCCATATACGAATAAAAATCTCGATTATTTAATTGTACTTAGACAAAGATTGTTGTTCACTGAGATTTGTCTTGGTATTTCACATTTATAGCCATTCTTTTAATTATCGATCAAATAATTCACATAACAATTGAGTGTTTACATTCCATGAATTTTATATCCGGCTGGTGCTGTAGTTTGAACTTACAGCCTCATCCAGCAGTTTTATTTCACGCTGGGTTGAATAGTGGCGGGGTTAACGGCCAAAAATGTAATGATCTGTGCATTTTATGATCAAAGCATGAAATTTGGCATACGTGTTCAGTAGACCCTCCTTTGCAACTTCAGATGTGACGCCACGCGAGATTTCGCACCAGGGGCACTGTATTGCAGTTAATATACCTGCTAGGGGTAAATTCTGCAAAAATGGTTCCTGGCCGGTCTCTGGTACCGCAGTCGATATTTTTTAGTTCTGTTTAGCTAAAACTACATGTAGAAATGAGTAAGGAGTGCATTTTCACAAGCAAAGATCCAAATGCTGCCTTTATACGTTGTTTTAATACATTTTAAGGCCAACTTTGTTTAAGTACAGGAAACATGGTAAAAAAATTGCCAAAACCTCGGCAAAGATATAAACGTCCTGAAAATTTGATACTCGGTTCAGAATTAAGTGCCCTACTACATATCTAGAATTGCCAAAAATCGCACTTCGAGGCTTCGAGTTATTGGAGGGGGGGTAAAAAATTGCAACTCAAAATTAAAGGTATAGAACCCGATGGAACCTGTCAATCCAATGGATGCAAATACGTCTTAGTTCGACGTATCACATCCCGTTGATACAATTTTGGCACAAAAAGTGTCGATCAGTGTTGAAGGGGGTTGCGGGGGAAAGCGAAACTCGGCTGGGTGGCTCTTTTTCTTCCTGGGCCATGAAGAATCGATCACGACAAGATTGGTATCTTTTCCGACTAAATTCAATGTCCTGAATTTGAATCCGATGTATAAATTTAGACAAAAACAAGTTCAAAGAAGTTAACTTGAGAAAACCTGTTTTTTCTTTGACAATTTTCACAAAACTTTTTTTTACTGTTAGAAGCATTCATCTTTGAGAATATTTCAGAGGCCATTAGATTGAACTGTATTCTTCACGAAAATCATCCATTCGATCTGTAACTTTGTTTTTCGAGATAGAAAAAATCGATTTGAACTTAAGTCGGCACAGCCCGTCGTCTACTACTGACCAGAACACTACACCATGCATCTTTGAATAAAAATAGCCCAAACTATCTGAAAAATTATAACTCATCTTCAAAAGTTCGAGGATCTGTGCAGAACTGAATTCTCTATAACATAAACAAAATCGCCATAAATCGCAATGCAGGGTATTGAGTTATACTTGAAGGTGCATGCTGTAGTGTTCTGGTCATTAGTAGACGCCGGGCAGTGCCGACTAAAGTTCGAATCGATTTTTCCAACCTCGAAAAACAAAGTTACAGATCGAATGAAGGATTTTCGTGAAGAATACAGTTTAGTCTAATGGCCTTCTGGGATATTTTCAAAGATGAATACCTCTTACAGTAAAAAAAAAATTGGGAAAATTGTCCAAGAAAAAACAGGCTTTCTCAAGTATACTTGTTCGAACTTGTTCTTATCCAAATTTACACATCGAATTCAAGTTCAGGACATTGAGTTTAGTCGGAAAAGAAACCAATCTTGTCGTGATCGATTCTTCATGGCCCAGGAAGAAAAAGAGCCACCCAGCCGAGTTTCGCCCTTCCTGATCGACACTTTTTGTGCCAAAATTGTATCACCTGGTTGTGATGCGTCGAACTGCGACGTATTTGCATCCATTGGATTGACGAGTTCCATCGGGTTCTATACCTTTCATTTTGAGTTGCAATTTTTTACTCCCCCTCCAATAGCTCGAAGTGTCGGTATGCGATTTCTGGCAATTTCAGATATGTAGTAGGGCACATAATTCTGAACAGAATATCAAATTTTCAGGACGTTCATATTATTGCTGAGGTTTTGGCAATTTTTTCACCATGTTTCCTGTACTAAAACAAAGTTGGCCTTAAAATGTATTAAAACAACGTTTAAAGGCAGCATTTGGAACTTTGCTTGTGAAAATGTACTCCTCACTCATTTCTACATGTAGTGTCAACTAAACAGAACTAAAAAATGCCGACTGCGGTGCCAAAGACCGGCTAGGAACCATTTTTGCAGAATTTACCTCTAGCAGGTATATTAACCTTGCGGTTGCGGTGCTTGCTGTATTGCACAGTGCCTCTGGTGCGAAATCTTGCGTGGCGCCACTTCTGGAATTGGGAAGGAGGGTCTTCTGAACAAGTATGCCAAATTTCATGCTTTGATCACAAAATGCACAGACCATTCCGCTAACCCCCCCACTAGAATAACTTTACACACATCTGCAATCAGTTGTACAATTGTCGCGGTAAGCCTCTAATTAATTAGCCTACCAAATTGAGGTTCTGTTCCTTTCTATCTTGAAATCTTTTCGAAACGACACTGAATTTTCTTGGCATTGCTCGAGGGGTTCTCTCTTTGGGAAACTCAACCTTATGCCCATAGACTCTTTGTCGTGCGAAAGGGTTAAATATTTTATTCTATGGGGAAAATAACGCGTGATCGAGATTTTGCCCAGATTTGATTTGCATAAATCCTGCTAGTGCTTGTCTGAAGCTAATAGAGTCTACAAAATCATGCTCTGTAGGAAGCTTAATATCTTCGTAGGTAGCTGAAACAAGGGGCCGCATTTAAAAGCTCAAAGCAGCTACAGGGAATTGAAATCGGCTAGACGCTTATCATGGCTGTTCGAAATATCAAAACAAAACCTACCATCATTTTATAAACCAAACAATTTCGTCAACCCTATTAAACAATTTTCATTTGATTACAATGGAAATCAGACTTGCCTTAGTATTTTCCTTTCTCGTCACTGATGCACTACAACTATCAACAATGGTTTTTTCCACTCTTTTATAACTTATTCTTGTCGAGTAAGAATTTTCCTTTTCTACACACGTCTGCCGTTGTCGGGTATTCCGACGCCAATCTCTTACCCCCGTCGCTACTTTCAGCCCGATCCTTGTTTCTTGCCTTATCCCTCTCACGTCTCAACCCCGGGCCTACCAAACCAATGCGCCCGCATACGTTTCCTGACTCTCCATCACCCCGTGTGCAATTTCGTCACTTCCCAATTCTAGGCCTTCAATTCCGCCCATAATTCTAATTTATCCCTAAATATTTAATCCCCTTTTATTGTATAATTTTAAGGCGTCCCACCACAGTACCTATTTACGTTCCAAAACCTCCCAGACCACAAGAAATCCGGCTCAGATAACGTTTTGTTTTTGTTTAGAGTTTTTTTCCCTTTAAGTTCAGTATTTCTCATAATTTCAACTAAGCCGGTCGTTGCCAATAATTAAAACCGGTAATAGCTCAAGAAAGTTCTATACGTGCGTTCAACGAGGTGCGAACCGAAAATGTGCGTTGACTTGACGCAAGTACTCGGTGCGTTCGAATTTCGCGCGTGGTGCCGTGTTGACATCCCTTTCTCTCCACGTTTCCTTCTCCTCACCTCCTACCCTCCTGCATCACGTCCATTTGGACGCATCGCATGGAGTCGTCCCCCAGCCACCGCAGAAGTATTTCTTGTCCCAAACTACCTCCAAACTGCCTTTTTTCTTAATCTACAATACCTTGTCTCCAAGCTGCCTATTCTCCAAAACACTTTTTTTCTCCAAATTGTCTTGCCCTTTGAATTTCTTTTTCTACCTCAAAAATTGTTCATATTTTGAAGAATCGCTGTTTCCGAACTGCACCTTCAGAGTGTCTTTTCTTCTAAATGTACAAATATCTCATCTCCAAACTACCTCTTCTCCAAATCAATTTTTCTTTAAACTGACCTACCCTCTCAAAGTATCCGTTATATTCAGAAACTGTCTATTCTTCAAAGTATTTCTGTCCCAAACTATCTCTTAACTGTCTCTTTCCCTAAATTTACAAGTATTTCATCTTCAAACTACCTATCTTCCAAATCAATTTCTCTTCAAGTTGCCCTACCCTTTCAAAGTATCCATTTTATTCAGAAATTGCATTCTCCAAAGAATTTTTGTTCGAACTGCACCTTCGAAGTGTCTCCTAAATGTACAACTATAGTCTCCCAACTACCTGTTCTTCAAATTGTCCTGTCCTCTCAAAGTATTGATTTTAATCAAAGATTGTCCATTTTTCAAAGTATTTTTTGTCCCAAACTACCTCCAAACTGCTTTTTTTCTGAATCTACAATTACCTTGTCTTCAAGCTGCCTGTTCTCCAAATCAATCATTTTCTCCAAACTGCCTTGCCCTTTGCATTTTTTCTTACTTGAAAAAACTGTTTATTCTTCAAAGAATATTAATTTCCGAACTGCACCTTTAAAGTGTCTTTTCTCCTGTATCTGTAATGTACAAATACACAAGTATCTCATCTCGGAACTAGCTATTCTTCAAATCAATCTTTCTTCGAATTGTCCTTCCCTCTCGAAGTATTCATTTTAGTAAAAAACTGCTTCATTTTCCAAAGTGAATTGGTTCCAAATTATCTTTTCTCCTAAATATACAAGTTTTTCTTTTCTTTATTAAACAGTTTTCTCGTGAATTAACAGATATCTCTTTTTCAAACTGCCTGTTTTCCAACTCACTTTTCTCCAAACTGTCATTTCTCAATGTTTGACATAATGTGTAGTTTTTTTTTTTCAATCGAAAAACAGTATTTTTTGGGGCTCGGCACGGAACTGGGGGGAGACGAAAAGAGAAAATGACCTGGGGTCAACGCAGTGGGGTCATTCGGGTTTTACTGAGAGGGCACAGTGGGCGTGAATCCAGTGGAGCTTCTACCTGTACCAACAGGGTATACAGCTCTTCGTATGTCAATACTTGGTAACTTGGTCACCAACAACTCGATGTCGTCGAGATTAACAAAAACAGTCAAGGTTGATTCCCAAAATTTGGACTTGAAACGCTGCCAGGTCGCCGGTGCATTAGGCAGGCCGAAGAGTATACGCCGAAACTGGTACGGCCGGGAACAGTGAAATCGGTGATAGGGCGCGGCGAATCCTCGACGGGTACTTGCCAGTACGCACT
Organism: Anaspis maculata; assembly: GCA_949128115.1. Lineage (NCBI taxonomy): Eukaryota > Metazoa > Arthropoda > Insecta > Coleoptera > Scraptiidae > Anaspis > Anaspis maculata. Next base: position 84,547,901 of record OX421964.1, on the reverse strand, counting down.
TTTTATATCGTGTGGCGAGAGGTATTTGGCACTGCCGAGTTGACCCAAGATGGGAGTAAGCGCATGTTTTTCCGTCACACCATTGGCCTTCCCGTAGTCTACACAGAACATGTACTGATCCCGTTTTCCGTACCAGGATAATAGGTGATGCCCCGTCGATGACAAGGCTCAACCACACTGATCGAGGGCGAGATCCAGCGTCATCTCCAACTCAGCACCAGCGTGCTGTTGTAGCACTGGAGAACGGACAGTACCGCTGTTCAATTGGTTCGGTACCCGGTTTGACCCGAATACGGTGTTCAACCAAATCAGTCCGGCTAGCTCGGGCGGTAGAGCATGAGACTTAATCTCAGGGTAATGGGTTTGGGTCCCACGTTGGGCGCCACTTGTACTGTACTGCTTTTCTCTATTGTCTGTGTAGGTGTTTGACGTACCCCTCCATTTTAGAAGTAATCATTGCAAGGATCGTGTATGAAGCCCGGGAACTTACTGGGAGCTGAATGGTTCCAAGTTAGTCGGCAAGAAGTACTGTTGATTCTGTTGCTGGAGATTGTCACAAGATCTGGGACAGTAAAAGAGCGAGCAGCTTAAAGAGTAGACAGTATGAAGAATGAGTAATTTAGACACCTAGTACATCTCCCAGCAAAGAACACATTTTGAAGAAATAACGTTTCAAAAAAAGGCTGCAGGACTGAAGATTGTCGTTTCTGTTTCAGATAACGAGGCGGTACGCGGAATTCAGCGCGGCCCTGGTGGGCATCAGCGAGAACTTCCCCAACGAGCTGGTCAACCGCCTGCTGGCCGAGCTGCAGGAAGAGGTCGAGCTGTTCATACTGCGGATGGCCGGCATCTTCCCGCAGCGCAAGGAACAGCTCATATTCCTCATCAACAACTACGACATGATCCTGCACATCATCATGGAACGGACCAGGGACAATTCCAAAGAGGCCGAGACGTTCAAGGCCCGCCTCTCGTCGAGGAGCGGCGAGTACGTCGAAGAGATCCTCAGCCCGCATTTCGGCGAGTTGATGCAGTACGTCAAAGAGTGTGAGTACCTGCTGGAGAAGAACAAGGGCGACGAGATGAAAAAGTCCGAGCCGAAATCGCTGGCGATCGTCCAGAATTTCTCGGCCAACTGGAAAAAGTCCCTGGAGGAGCTGAACAGGGAGGTGCTGCTGAGCTTTCCGAATTTGGTCACCGGTTCCAGTTTGCTGCAGCTGGCGCTGACGCAGCTGGTGCAGTACTACCACAGGTTTCACAAATTGCTGACGCCGAACGCGCGGACGCAGCTCACCAACATCCATCTAATCATGGTCGAAATGAAGAAGTACAAGACTAACTACTGATAGTTTATGAAAATGTTTACGTTGTGTTATTATTTATGTTATTTTTATCTTTAGTTTAATTGAAACGAATTTATTAAAAATCATACGTTTAATAATATAATAATATACTTACATTTACGTGGTTAAATAATTCGTCGTCGACATAATTTATAAAAATGTACAAACAATTGGCGTTTTGTGAAGATTTACTACTAGAGTAAGTACAACACTCTGGGGGAAGGGTAAAATCAGCCTTATGTTATTATGTTATTATGTTACAATTTCGATCCAGGGGGCTTCATTTTGCGTTTGAGTGGAAATGTACAATAGTTTTTTTTTACGTATAATTACAAAACAAAAACAGAAATACCTAATGAGTACAAACTAAAACCACAGTAACTACGATGATGGTGGATGGGAAAATGGCTTTTGATGGAAAATGATGATCGATGAGGATGATGATAAATTAATGACTAAAACCTAAGAAACTTGGCTCCTTGTTTTTCCGTTTCTTCCGTTCTTCAGTTTTCACGAGTTATAAAAGGGTATCGATTGCGTGGATGACTCCGTTTGTGGCGGGGATGTTTTGCGTTGTCAGGTTGATGTTGTTCACTTTGACTTTCCCTGCAAAGAAAAAAAAATCATAATCGAAAATACATTGAAGTTTTCCAGTTTTTTTTTGTCCACCAGAGAGCTTACTGTCTAGCAATTCCCTATTTTTGACGCACTTGACACTCAAGCATTTTCCTACTTTTGAAGTACAGAGTTCAAACTTGTTTCATGTGTAACAAACCGGTCAGCGAACCCAAAGCCATCTCCAGCCCGTCGCCTATACCGACGCACTATTAGGCCAGGATATCGTTGAACACCGCGTGGTGGCGCAAAAACTGACTAGAGCCGGCCGGAAAGCTTCCATCCTGGCAGAGGCCAAGCCGGCTCAGGTTTCAATTAGTTGAAGCTGGGTAGTGCAAGCTAGGCGGAGGGGACCCAACATCGCAACCGGCTCTTCGGTAAGTACCCTCTCTTCTATTATAACTCATTGTTATCAACCGCAGTCGAATTGATATTAGCCAGGGCCGTGATCTGGTTCTATTCATTTTTACCCCGATTTTTTGCCAAGTTTGAGTTAGTCTGTACCTACTCTGGATGTTGTCAGTCCTGTTAGTTGATCAACAGATTGAATTCATAAGTAGTTGGCGCTTTGTTTGTCTTACCCTCTCTACGTGTCAAAATCAGTATAGCTATTTGTGGAGATGCGATAATTCGGTCGTATTTCGCCTTAGAAACACTTTGGCCATCCGAAATGGAACGCAACAGCATTGCCGTACTGTCGGTTTCAGGCGTAATACTCGGCAGGCTTGCCGAATACCATCCGAGAGGGGTTTCTCGGCTTGTTTAGAACTGGATAACATCCGCGTTGGATGGTAAAAGACAACGCGGAATTGCAGAGGGTGGCTTGGAATGGTATGTAATGGAGTGGGATGATGGCATGTGATGGAGTGAGGTGGCGTGTGGACCCGTAAGAAAATATGAGATGGCGTGTGATTGCATAATGATCGCGTGGGATCAGTGATGTAAAATACCCGGGTTTTTATATTTGAGGGTAAATACCCAGGGTAAATACCCGGTATTTACCCAAAATCGGGTCTCTAATAGGGTATCTATTTTCATGATTAATAATGATAATAGCAACAATAACAATAATGATTTTTGCTCAAAGCAGCAAAATAATAACAAGGGCTTTGGGGGGTACGTTTATAAAGCCTTGGAACTTGAAAAAAAAATTATTCAACTTTTAACCGTCAACGCTGTCAACCGAGCTGTCAACAGTGTCAACTCTTCCGTCAAACTGGGTAGGGTGGGTAAATATCGCTCGGGAAAATACCGGGTAAATACCCGATTTATATTTACCTACCTACCCGGTAAATACCCGACTCACATCACTGCGTGGGATACTGTGAATTAGATTGAGATCGCGTGTAATAATAGCGTATGAGTTGACAGGGTGAGATTGTAAGATCGCGTAGGATGGCGTGAGATCGTCGCAATACACGATATTGCTTGGGATAATAGCGTGAGATTGTTTGGTAGGTATAGGTGAAATAACGTGAGATCGCCTGGAAAAATGGCATGGATTCACGTGAACGATTGGGTGGGATTGCGTGGAAATCTGGCATTACATGGGATGACTGCGTGGAGAAAGGTATGATCACATGAGATAAAGTAAAATAAAAAATAACGTGAGATCGCGTGAGATAATGGCATGAGATCGCATAGAACATGAGATTATTTTAGATGACGTATGTTCTCGCGTGATGAAAACGTTCTACTGTTTTAGGCAGCGTGAGATAACGTAAAATTGTATGGGATAATGGCATGGTGCTGCATGAGATAACAGGGTGGTATTGCGGGATAGTATGGGATCATGTGGTATGACTGCTTGGAACAGCATATGATCATGTGAGATCACATGAAATAACGCAAGATTGCGTGGGGTGATGGCGTGAGATAGAGCAAGATACGTGAGAAAATGCCGTGTGGGATCGCGTGACTTGAGAGCGTAGGATTGCGCAGAATGGCGTAAGCTAGCGTAAGACTGCATACGATTGCTTGGATTGGGGCGAGATGATGTGAGATCGCGTAGAAAATTAGCGTGAGATTGCGTGTGATCGCTTGAAATGAATAGTGTAAAAAAAGAATCCCGTGAGTCGCGAGGGTGTGATTGCAAGGGATGGTGTTAGATCACGTGGGATAACAGCGTGAGATATTAGCGTGTGAAAACGTGAGACCGAACATCGCACATTGGCTGGGGTGATGGTATAAGATCGTGTAATAAAAACGTTGGATTGCGTGGGTGACATACGATCGCGTACGATGTGGGATTGCGTGGGATGACGGATGATTGCTCACGATGGCGTGAGGCAAGAGACAGCGTGCTATGATGGCGTGAAATCAAGCGGGACAGTTGCGTGGAATCGCATGAAAAAATTGTAAGATCTCGTGAAAAGATTCAAAGGGGTTGCGTGAGATTACGTACGATCGCGTTTAATGCTGGCGTGGGATTGCTTATACGGCGGGATAACGTTGGATCGACTGTAATATTGACGTAGGATCATGTGAGTGCGTGATAATATGACGTGGTGGTGTGATATTGTACAGGATTGCTTGGGGTGAGATGGCGTGAGATCGCGGGGTTAAATGGCATGGATTCGCATGATAGTGAGAATAATGTGGCATGATTGCTTGGGATAGCGGTGATGGCGTGCGATAGAGACATTTTACACATTTCACCTTATCCCAAGCAACCTCAAACTCACACTGTCTATATCACGCATTCATGTGCAATCACACGTGATCTCACGGTATTTTCTCACGGGATCTCACTTTACCTCATGCTATCATCCCACTCAATCTCGTGTCATTATCCCGTGTCATATACGCTGTCCCAAGCAATCATGCCACATGATCCCATACTATCACGCAATACCACCCTGTTATCCCATACAGCACCATGCCATTATCCCATGCAATTCTACGTTATCTCACGCTGCCTGAAACAGTAGAACGTTTTCATCACACGAGAACTACGTCATCTAAAATAATCTCATGTTATATGCGATCTCATGCTATTATCTCACGCGATCTCACGTTATTTTTATTTTACTTTATCTCGTGTGATCATACCTTTCTCCACGCAGTCATCCCATGTAATGCCAGATTTTCACGCAATCCCACCCAATCATTCACGTGAATCCATGCCATTTTTCCAAGCGATCTCACGTTATTTCACCTATACCAAACAATCTCACGCTATCATCTCAAGCAATATCATGTATTGTGACGATCTCACGCCATCCATTGCGATCTTACAATCTCACCCTATCAACTCATACGCTATTATTACACGCGATCTCACTCTGATTCACAATATCCCACGCGATCATATGCAATCACACGCCAATCAAAATTGAGCCAAACATTTTTCTATAATCTCTTTTCTGAAAGAAATCCTTCGAGCAGAACGAGAACAGAAAATGAATATTTTCTTAGCAATTCATGTTGTCTCTTCCATAAGTTGCCATCGGGTTTACTTGGCTTCAAAAGACGCGTTGTGACTATAAGCCGTGTAGCTGATTTGTGAACTGCTGCCTGCAAATCTATTTGCAGCAGGTTGGCATGCCTGGGCCCATAACCTTTGCGTTTACGCGTTTTGTCAGATTCGACACAGATGTGGTGTGTGCCGTTATTTGTCTCCAATTCAAATATATTTGTTTTTGCTATTGATTCATGACTGAATTCGTCATTATCCGAAAAATTAGTCATTATCCGTCGTTTGGTGAAAGAAAATACAACGTCCTAATGCAGATTTCTATCTTGAAGCGATATTTTGCCAGATTTAGATGTTAAATTTGATACTTCGCTAGATTTGTTTGAGCTTAGACACACTTCTCTTGATTCCAATTCGCCAACATGCCATTTTGACAAATTTCAGTTAATTTTCAGTGATTTTTGACACATTCAAGTCCATTCAACTGTCATTTTTGCAGATTTTTGTGGTTTAAAATGCCATTCTGATCAGAATTTCGTGTTTTTCATTGAAATATTATTCAGTCTTGATCTCCCAAGGTGGTATGATATACCTATTGACGGATTACAATAGTGAAATCGCCATTTTGGAATGTCGTATTCGCTCGTGAAAATGGAAAATGTTTGTTTGTCTCCCCTCGCGCAGCCATCTTCGCTGGTACGTTTCTATAGTCTATTCCATTCAAGAATGCAGTGCACATTTAAATAGGGAGTGTGTTTGCCCTTGCTTTCCATTGCCTTAGAAGCAATAAGGCAAGTTTACACTCGGCAACTATCATTCTCACTGCACCGCTGCGAAAGAGTCCGCCAAACTCGGGTTCGCTAATGTAAACCAGGCTCCGCCGTGCAAGCCATCCACTTCATTCCTCAACAGAATAGAATATAGGTGGAGCGTAGACGGAGGGTGGTGTTTATTTGGTTAAACCAATTGAACCAGTGAGTTTAGTCTATGGGAAGACCTGCGCACGAGCTGCGAGTAAAGGGAGCCGCCTATATGAGAAGGTCTATAAGGGCAGGTGAGCAAAGCCAGGCCGCCTTAATTTGAATGTTGAAATAGGAATCAAGAAACGAAACCAAATGTATTCAAATTAGAGGTAATTACAGTAAACACTCGAAATTGTTTTTATTATAAATATTTACAAAGTGCTGGAAAGCGTCATTCTCAGGCCCAGAGCAGGCGAAGAAAGTTAATTGAGTTCAAAGTCGCGCGCGCTGAAGATGTGCTCTTCAGCTCGCGGTTATTTATGTGCAGGATGTTCGCATAACTTTCTGGACGAAAGTGAAACTTGTATTTAGCCCAGGGCATGTCATATGGCGCACATATTATTACCTGCTATTAATTAATTATTGATACCTAGGTAGGTGCATGAAAAGGAACCTGTCATGTCTTTTTTTTATAACTAGGTTGGTAATAAACCGGAACAGCTCCCATAAGGATTACGTTATATTCAAATATCAATTAATGGAGATGACGCCAGAGGGAATCAAGATAAAATATACAACTACACAAAGACGAGACACTTTTTCTGCATTATAATAATAATCATCATGATATGATTATTATAGCTCTGAAGTCTGAACAATTTATAATTGTTTTCAAAAGACATCTTCATCATCATAATATCATTAAAAGTGAAAGCTTTCTCTCTCGCGCGGGTCGTGTAAGACGCGAATTTATGGTTTTCTCATCTTCACGCGGCATGTTCAAGACACACAAATGCGCTCGCCAGACACACACAAAGAAGTGAAAATTTAAGCCGTGTCATGAAACGCGAAGAATTTACGATGATGATGATGGTCAAATCGGACGTGGTACAGAGGCAGGTACCAGTATGTATATGAGGCAAATTCCTCGGTGTCTAGCGTCAAAAATCATAAATCATCGGCCAAGATGAACAAGGATATGAGGATTAAAACTTTCTTTCTCGTCAAAGTTTTATCTTTTTATGTGTCCAACAGCTCATTTTGTCATGATTGCTCAAATGCTCACCTATTCAGAAATAAAAGAAAAAGTTTGTTCGCGTTTGCCCTGAAGAATCTCAGTTCACGCCGTGCGGAGTCTTGGGCGATTGCTTATTTGTGATTTGAAACAATCCGATCGAACGCCCTCTGGTGGGCTCAAATGACAAGACAATCAGCCATGGCAACTCTTAACACAGACCAGGCCCTAGCAACCACTGACGCGATTCGCCATTTTGTTCACAAAACGCAGCGCCCCCACCGGTACCTAGTTGAAATCGCGAATTCTTTTCAGTCTTCGGGTTGAAACTGATCAAATAAAAAATAAACTAAATGTCATTGGTTCTTGAATTGGAACGGTTTTGATAAGCAAATGTCATAAGCGCTGTCGAAATGTCGGAATTGAAAGCCTAAACTAACCGAAATTAATTTTAAATTAGACCTCTCTTGGTATTATTTCTACTTTGTGAGCTTCTGAGCTTCCTTGGTTATGGTTTTGCGTTTCAAGCCCAAAAAAATTAGTTGAACGACAGTTGACGTTCACTTACTGATCGATAATTTTCTGACAGCTGACAGTTCCAATATTCAATATTGCAGGCACACCTTTGGTGTTGTCGAATTGTCATTACTCGCTTTAGGCGACTGTTCTTTGAATCGTGGTGAAGTTCGATTACTCCGGTATCGTCCGAATATTTTCAAGTTGCTAAAGGTCAGTTTACACGTCCTGCATTGCCTTTGGCAATCACCTGAGGTTTTGCTAGAGCTTGGTTTACTAATTTTGGATGTTACTATGCTTTTAGAATTTCGATGAAGCTAGTCGTACACATCTTGTGGCTCCTCGTCCATTGCTATTCAAATCCTAATAAAGCCTGGTTTACCCGGTATCGCTTTGCAATACCCGGTAGCAGCTTTTTAACGTGCTAAAGGTCGGGTCCGAAGGGTAGACCACTGGCGGAATTTTTGTACACCGATTTCCAATGATTTTTCAAATGATTTCCATTGATTTCCAAAGATTTCCAATGATTTCTAATGATTTCCAAACGAATTCCAATGGATATCCGTATGATTTCCTTATGATTTCCAATGATTTTCGAATGATTTCCATGGGAGTGTACACAATATTTCCAAGATGGTTTACCCCTCGGTCGGGTCCTTCTTACCCGACACTCGCGACATGATTACTGTCAATCTGGTTTTGAATCTGACAAAACACGTAAAGGCGAAGGTTATGGGCCCAGAACTGCCAATCTGCTACAGATAAATTTGCAGACAGCAGTTATCAAACTATCTACACGGCTTATAGTCATAACGCGTCTTTTGAAGCGAAGTAAACCTGATGGCAACTTATAGAAAAGACAACATGAATTGCTAACATAATCCTTATTTTCTGTTTTTGTTTGTCTCAAAGGATTTCTTTCGGAAGGAGGATTAGTGTCGATGGCTTCATGGAAGAAAGGCGTTTCTTTGACCTTCGAGCGTAGGGCAAGAAAATTAATCAATGCGAGGAGAAGTCACAGACTATCAAACTGACCGAGCAACCACCATCAAAATCCAGCAGACACCTGTTACATAAATACGCATAGGACGCCGTAGTACACAGTCCCACCCTATTGACTCACGCTATCCCACGCCAATATTACAAGTGATCTCACTCTAATTTACACTATCTATTCTACGCGATCATATGCAATCCCACGCGATCTCACGGCATTTTCTCACTCCATCTCACGCGATGTCACGTCATTTCACGTGACCATACGATGTCCCACGCCCACAGTGTCATGAAATATTACACTAATCTTACTCAACAGTCATCTCACACCGTCATACCACGCCAATGTACCATGCTCCGTCTCACGCAACCTCACACCATCCCTGGCAGTCACACCCTTGTGACTCACGCGATCTGTATTTCACGCTATCTATTTCAAACGATCATACGCAATCTCACGTTACTTTTTCACGCGATCCTACGCATTATTCTACGCGACCTCACACCGTTTCACTCCATTTCAATGTGGTGAGTATTCCTAGCTCACGCCATATCCGATGTAAATCCCACCCTGTCAAGCCACGTGATCCCACCCCAATATTACACGCTCTCTCCCTATAACTCACACTGTCTATACGACGCGATCATATGAAATCACAAGCAATTCCACGGCATTTTCTCAAGAGATCTCGCCCTACCGCACGCTAACGTCCCATGCGATCCCGTTTAATTATCCCACGAAATCCAACGTGATCATTCGTTTTCCCATGCAGTCATCCAATGTGATCCCGATCCCACACTACGACTCAATCTTATCCTATCATCTCACGTAAATGCATGCCATTTTCTCACGACATCACATGTCACCTCACTCCATCTCACGCTTCATCCCAGTGGATGTCACGTTATCTCACTCATCTATCTCACGCCATCCCACACTATCTCACGTCTTCTGACGTGATCTCGTGCCAAACACCCAATATCACCTAAACAAGCGATACCACGCCCTCACGCCATCTCATGTTCTCTCACGCCATTTTTTGCGAAAACGCGATCGTATGGTTTCTCACGCAATCCCACTGAATCTGTTCGCAAGATCTCACGTGCCATCTTTCCGTGCGATTCCACGTCATTATCCCACGTGATTCCAGGATTCCACCCCAATATCGCACACCAAGTCACGCCATTCCCAGCGATTTCCCGCTATCTCACGCGATCACACGCCAAAATCTCACGCGATCCCACGCGTTTTCCTTTCTCGCACGCCATCACAATCGACCATCAGACATCTCACGCAATCTCACATCACACGCGTTCGTACGCCATCTCACGCAATCTTGCTCAATCTTTTCACATGATTTCACTCCATCATCCAATATGCCTGGCTCTGTCTCACGTTCTCTCGCGTTGTTATCCCACGCGATCTCACACCCTCCCTCGCAATCACACGACTTGCTGTGCCTTTAGAATCTTGATAAAGCTCGCTTTGAATTTGTTATCACTCGCTTCCGGCGGTTGTTCTTTGAATCGTGGTGAATCTTGATTTACTCCGGTATCGCCTTGCAATTTGTAATTTGTTAAAGCTCAGTTCACACTTCCTGCGTCACCTTCGGCGATTACCTTGAAGTTTTGTTAAAGCTTGGCTCATCATTCCTGGTGTTTGCTATGCCTTTACAATCTCCATAAAGCTCGTCGTACACATTTTTTGGCTCCATCAGCCATTACTATTCAGATCTGACTAAAGCCTGATTCACCCGGTATCGCCTTGCGGTTTTTAAGGTGCTAAAGGTCGGTTTGCACATCACCTGTAATTTTACTAGAGCTTGGTTTAATCATCCGTGCGTCTCACTTTCACAAGTTGACTTTGGTTTTCAAAATAAAGCCTGGTTTGAAGCTTGGGCATTTGAATCTTACTGAATCCCGGTTTACGCTACCTCTGTCTCACCTTTGGATGTTTACTTTGGTTCTTAAAATAAAGCTCGATTTACTCATTATGATGTTGCGTTGCCTAGTTGCTTTTTTAATCTTGCCAAAGCTCGATCTACGCGCCCCGCCGCATCTAGTAACTGCTGAGGGTCTCAATTTGCCTTTAATTATCTTAGTAAAGCTCGGTTTATTTATTCTGGTGTTGCGTTGCATTTTTAAACTTGATAAATAAAGCTCGGCTTACGCCACCTCTGTCTTAAAAGGTTGACGGTTGACCTTGATTCTCCAAATGAGGCTCGGTTCACTCGTCCTAATGTTTCCCTATCTTTTGAAGCCTGATGAAGGTCGCTCTACTGTCTTTTGAATTTTGCTGTGGAAGGCCTATTTTACTTGTCTTCATTCTACTTTAGTAGTAGAAAATGATTTGTTTATTTCAGTCCCCAAGTTTCTTTGCTTCGCATCAATCACTGTTCCTTATCGCTTCTGCCTGTCGTATACAAGACATTGTATTTTCTTTCACCACACCACAGATATTGAATAATAATCGAATTCGTCATCTCACGCAATATTACTCAATATTTTCACACGATTTCACTCCATCATCCCACGCCAATATGCCCTGCTCTGTCTCACGTTCTCTCGCGTTGTTATCCCACGCGATCTCACACCATCCTTCGCAATCACACGACTTGCTGTGCCTTTAGAATCTTGATAGAGCTCGCTTTAAATTTGTCATCACTCGCTTCCGGCGATTGTTCTTTGAATCGTGGTGAATCTTGATTTACTCCGGTATCGCCTTGCAATTTCTAAGTTGTTAAAGCTCAGTTTACACTTCCTGCGTCACCTTCGACGATTACCTTGAAGTTTTGTTAAAAAAAAATAATAAAAAAAAAAAAAAAAATGTTTTCCTCCTTCTCGGCTTATCAGTGCCATAGGAGTTTTTGCGCCTTTTATTGATAACAGTGAATTATTACATAGGAATTACAATATACACAAATTTTTCAACAAACACAAAACATCCATGACTTACCGGGATTCGAACCCGCGCCATCCGCACCACAGACGGCAGACGACCGACTGGGCTACGGGGCCGTCTTGAAGTTTTGTTAAAGCTTGGTTCATCATTCCTGGTGTTAGCTATGCCTTTAGAATCTTCATAAAGCTCGTCGTACACATTTCTCGGCTCCATCAGCCATTACTATTTGAATCTGACTAAAGCCTGATTCACCCGGTATCGCCTTGCGGTTTCTAAGGTGCAAAAGGCCCGTTTGGACATCACCTGTGATTTTACTAGAGCTTGGTTTAATCATCCGTGGGTCTCACTTTCACAAGTTGACTTTGGTTTTTCAAAATAAAGCCTGGTTTGAAGCTTGTGCATTTGAATCTTTCTGAATCCCGGTGTACGCTACCTCTGTCTCACCTTTGGATGTTTACTTTGGTTCTTAAAAGAAAGCTCGATTCACTCATTATGATGTTGCGTTGTCTAGTTGCTTTTTTTAATCTTGCCAAAGCTCGATTCACGCGCCCCGCCGCATCTAGTACCTGCTGAGGGTTTTAATTTGCCTTTATTTATCTTAGTAAAGCTCGGTTTACTTATTCTGGTGTTGCGTTGCATTTTGAAACTTGATAAATGAAGCTCGGTTTACGCCACCTCTGTCTTCGGAGGTTGACGGTTGACCTTGATTCTCACTCGTCCTTATGTTTTCCTACTTTTGAAGCCTGATGAAGCTCGGTCTACTGTCTTTAAGCTTGGTTCATCATTCCTGGTGTTTGCTATGTCTTTAGAATCTCCATAAAGCTCATCGTACACATTTTTTGGCTCCATCAGCCATTACTATTTTAATCTGACTAAAACCTGATCCACCCGGTATCGCCTTGCGGTTTTTAAGGTGCTAAAGGCCGGTTTGCACATCACCTGTAACTCTACTACAGTTTGGTTTAATCATCCGTGTCTCACTTTCACAAGTTGACTTTGGTTTTCAAAATAAAGCTTGGTTTGAAGTTTTGGCCTTTGAATCTTTCTAAAGCCCGGTTTACGCCACCTCTGTCTCACCTTTGGATGTTGACTTTGGTTCTTAAAATAAAGCTCGATTTACCCATTACGATGTTGCGTTGTCTAGTTGCTTTTTTAATCTTGCAAAAGCTCGATTCACGCGCCCCGCCGCATCTAGTAACTGCTGAGGGTCTTAATTTGCCTTTAATTGTCTTAGTAAAGCTCGGTTTACTTATTCTGGTGTTGCGTTGCATTTTGAAACTTGATAAATAAAGCTCGGTTTATGCCACCTCTGTCTTATCTAAGGAGGTTAACGGTTGACCTTGATTTTCCAAGTTAAGCTCGGTTCACTCGTCCTAATGTTTCCCTATCTTTTGAAGCCTGATGAAGCTCGCTCTACTGTCTTTTGAATTATGCTGTAGGCCTATTTTAGTCATCTTCATTCTACCTCGGTAGTAGAAAATGATTTGTTTATTTCAGTCCCAAAGTTTCTTCGCTTCGCGTCAATCACTGTTCCTTATCGCTTCTGCCTGTCGCATCAGGACGTTGTATTTTCTTTCACCACATCACAGATATTGAATAATTATCGAATTCGTCATCTCACGCAATCTTACTCAATCTTTTCACACGATTTCACTCAATCATCCCACGCCAATATGCCTTGCTCTGTCTCACATTCCCTCGCGTTGTTATCCCACGCGATCTCACACCATCCCTTGCAATCACACGACTTGCTGCGCCTTTAGAATCTTGATAAAGCTCGCTTTAAATTTGTCATCACTCGCTTCTGGCAATTGTTCTTTGAATCGTGGTGAATCTTGATTTACTCCGGTATCGCCCTGCAATGTTTAATTTGTTAAAGCTCAGTTTACACGTCCTGCGTGACCTTCGGCGATTAGGTACCTTGAAGTTTTGCTAAAGCTTGGTTCATCGTTCCTGGTGTTTGCTATGCCTTTAGAATCTTCATAAAGCTCGTCGTACACATTTCTCGGCTCCATCAGCCATTACTATTTGAATCTGACTAAAGCCTGATTCATCCGGTATCGCCTTGCGGTTTTTGAGGTGCTGAAGGCCGGTTAGCACAGCACCTGTAACTTTACTAGAGCTTGGTTTAATCATCCGTGTCTCACTTTCACAAGTTGACTTTGGTTTTCAAAATAAAGCTTGGTTTGAAGCTCGGGCATTTGAATCTTTCTAAAGCCCGGTTTACGCCATATCTGTCCCACCTTTGGATGTTGACTTTGGTTCTTAAAATAAAGCTCGATTTACTCATTATGATGTTGCGTTGCCTAGTTGCTTTTTCAATCTTGCCAAAGCTCGATTTACGCGTCCCGCCGAATCTAGTAACTGCTGAGGGTCTTAACTTGCATTTAATTCTCTTAGTAAAGCTCGGTTTACTAACTCTGGTGTTGCGTTGCATTATGAAACTTGATAAATAAAACTCGGTTTACGCCGCCTCTGTCTTATCTTAGGAGGTTGACGGTTGACCTTGATTCTCCAAATTAAGCTCGGTTCACTCGTCCTAATGTTTTCCTATCTTTTGAAGCCTGATGAAGCTCGTTTTACTGTCTTTTGAATTTTGCTGAAGGCCTATTTTACTCGTCTTCATTCTACTTTGGTAGTGGAAAATGATTTGTTTATTTCGCTTCGCGTCAATCACTGTTCCTTATCGCTTCTGCCTGTCGCATCAGGACGTTGTATTTTCTTTCACCACATCACAGATATTGAATAATTATCGAATTCGTCATCTCACGCAATCTTACTCAATCTTGTCACACGATTTTCACTCCATCATCCCACGCCAATATGCATTGCTCTGTCTCACGGTCTCCCGCGTTGTTGTCCCACGCGATCTCACATCATCCCTTGCAATCACACGACTTGCTGTGCCTTTAGAATCTTGATAAAGCTCGCTTTAAATTTGTCATCACTCGCTTCTGGCGATTGTTCTTTGAATCGTAATGAATCTTGATTTACTCCGGTATCGCCTTGCAATTTTCAATTTGTTAAAGCTCAGTTTACACTTCCTGCGTCACCTTCGGCGATTACCTTGAAGTTTTTGTTAAAGCTTGGTTCATCATTTCTGGTGTTTGCTATGCCTTTAGAATCTTCATAAAGCTCGTCGTACACATTTTTCGGCTCCATCAGCCATTACTATTTTAATCTGACTAAAACCTGATCCACCCGGTATCGCCTTGCGGTTTTTAAGGTGCTAAAGGCCGGTTTGCACATCACCTGTAACTTTACTACAGTTTGGTTTAATCATCCGTGTCTCACTTTCACAAGTTGACTTTGGTTTTCAAAATAAAGCTTGGTTTGAAGCTTAGGCATTTTTTTAATCTTCCTAAAGCCCGGTCTACGCCATCTCTGTCTCACTTTTGGATGTTGACTTTAATTCTTGAAATAAAGCTCGATTTACTCATTTCGATGTTGCGTTGCCTAGTTGCTTTTTTAATCTTGCCAAAGCTCGATTTACGCGCCCCGCCGCATCTAGTAACTGCTGAGAGTCTTAATTTGCCTTTAATCATCTTAGTAAAGCTCGGTTTACTTATTCTGGTGTTGCGTTGCATTTTGAAACTTGATAAATAAAGCTCGGTTTACGCCACCTCTGTCTTATCTCAGGAGGTTGACGGTTGACCTTGATTCTCCAAATTAAGCTCGGTTCACTCGTCCTGATGTTTCCCTATCTTTTGAAGCCTGATAAAGCTCGCTCTACAACTGTCTAGGCCTATTTTACTCGTCTTCATTCTACCTTAGTAGTAGAAAATGGTTTGTTCATTTCAGCCCCCAAGTTTCTTCGCTTCGCGTCAATCACAGTTCCTTATCGCTTCTGCCTGTCGCATCAGGACGTTGTATTTTCTTGCACCACACCACGGATATTGAATAATCATCGAATTCAGTCATAAATCACCAGCAGAAACACACCGAATTTGAATTGAGCGCAAAGTATCGCAAACAAAGATGGGCTCAGAACTGCCAACCTGCCGCAAATAAATTGGCAGACAGCGGTTCTCAAACCACCTACACG
This sequence comes from Anaspis maculata, assembly GCA_949128115.1. NCBI lineage: Eukaryota > Metazoa > Arthropoda > Insecta > Coleoptera > Scraptiidae > Anaspis > Anaspis maculata. The sequence continues at coordinate 84,532,092 of OX421964.1, read as the reverse complement.
GCTTATAATCACAACGCGCCTTTTTGAAGCGAAACAAACCTGATGACTTTATGGCTGAAGTAGGATAACTTTTCCATTCTTTTTTGTGGGCCTCATGTGAGTATTTCATGATATAAGTACCGTAGTTACTGTCTGAATGCGATACTTTTGAGACACCGTGTATAGTACATATTACAAACTGTAATTTCTTGTATGACTCTCAGTACGCCATATCTATGGCTGTTAGACAAGGGGTAAACAACTGAGGATTTATTATCTTGATTCAAGGAAATCGAGGAATTTTTGGGCAATGCGAGGAATTCATGATAAATTCAGAGCAATTCAATAGAAATTCAAAGGAATCCATGAGAAAATCAGATAAATTACTGGATTGTTCTTAGCTCATGCCTGATGATGCAGTCAAATGTTTTAAACTGCGAAAATAATCGAGGAAAAAGGACCCGTTTTTCATTTTCAATTATTAACATTTGTGTTGAAAATAATGAGATGGCTGAGCCAAATTAGATTTAACATGAAATAAATCCAAGTCTTCGATTTGTCAATATTCTGTCAGTTTCCTGTCATAATTATAATGACAGTGTGTGCCCAGCCTTCTCTGCTTCGGCTTTTTTTCAATTTTCACCGCTTCGAACACGCTTGATTCAGAGCTGTCGTTATTCCAAGGATGGGTTATTCGCGCTTCGTGATCGGCGGTACCAACTTCGATATCAAAAGCTTTGAAATTACCTAAATACCTATGCTAGGGAATCTTGAACAAGAGAACTGCAAATTATTTCGACATAATATACCCCGTCTGCTTCAAGGCGTAGGTGAAGGCACTCTTATTACGTCAAAAGCTGGCTGCAAAGCTACTTTTAACCATAACAAAGGCTCTCTGAGAGATTAATAGTTATTACATCCAATTATGGGACGTTCTCTGGTTAAAACATAAGCAGTCAAGCACACCGTTTCTGGTTTCTCTCCATGTACAAGTCTTCGTAGGTGGTTATTACTACTTGCGTTTTTTGCAAATTTTCCTTTGCAATAACACTTTCATTTCGACCTTCTTCATGCAACCGAACTAAATTAAATATTTGTATAATTATTTATGCAATTCAGAGGTTCATCTTTTTTCAAGTTACAAGTTCAAAGAAGAACGAAGGTTAAGACGCGCACGGCTTTTTACTGGGTCGAAAATGAAAGGCGTACGTACCAGAGTGGCAATAGCAACGACAACGACCAAAGACTCATCTGAAGACGATATTTTTTTCTTAAACAATCGGTGAAAGGCCACACGAGGAATATTATACAGAAACACACACACACATACACATTACGTACTTTCGACTTGCTGCTACAGGTACACTCATCTCTTTCTCTGATGATGTTGAAGGCGGCAAGGTGCATTCTTGGTATTATCATTAACCTACTTATGAGTATACAGGTATAGGATGTAGAGACACGGAGGCAAGTACACGGAAATATTGAAGAGTGTATCAGGCAAGCAAACTCTAATCTGACGGAAATCAGGAAATATTTTCGCACAGTTTAGTCAAAGAAATCGTAACGACACAGCACTAAAAAGTGAAATTTTGCACGCCGATCTCGTATCTCGCGCGTCGGTGTTGACGGTTTGAACTGCGAACTTTGGTTCTATCGTAAATCTCCGCTCTTGTTACAGAAAATGCTTGAATTATGTATAAGCAAACAGCTAGTGCACTTGTAGAGAAACTGTTCTGGGCCTCCGGTATTCACGATTTCGAGTGGGCAACTTACAACTACGTAGCAGAAAAAATGAAAATCACCAAGCAAAATTGCAATCAAAATTTCACGTTGACGTTATGTATTATTGAGAGCCGATTCAAATTTCGCGGGCGAAAGGTATGGCATTATAATTATTTATGGGTAAGTGCGCATGCGTGCGGGCGCCAAATGAAAAAATGTGAACCTGTCAATTTGAATGGCAACGCTGCACAGCTTGTCTAGCCACAGGTTCCTGGCTGTTACTGTCATTAGTGTCATTGAACTCATTGCGCATTCAAATTTCTTCACGACTTCCGGTGCTTCAGTGTCGCGGCTGTTTTTCGGTGTTTTCAAGTGCTTTTGTTGTTTTCATGGTTGCTGTCGTTGTTAGAAATGACAAATGTTACTTCACAAGTGACAGCTGGCAGCGATGTCTTGCTCGTTTCGGGCGCTGTTGCCATTTTCGTTGCTCATGCAGCTCCGCAAATGATTACTGAACATAATTCCAGTATAACATTCTATAACATTCAACTGAATTATAACTAAATTCCTCTATAAGCTCTCTGGTGTACGCATCAAGTGGACGAAATACATACCTGATTGTTTGCTGAGCGTCAGCTGCCTGTCTGGCAGCAAGCTGTCCCTGATTTGGTAGTACCTCATCCCGTTGGTGTACAGGGTGCCGGCGGTGAGGTGCCTGAAGACCAGCTCCCTGGCCACGGTCCTGTCCGACACGGTCCTGGACAGCTCGTCGCTGGTGAAGTTGCCGAACGCCTTGTCCGTCGGAGCGAACAGCGTGAAGGTTTTCGTACCTGAAATCGCATCACAGTTAACATAGTCTTCTCGTCAAAATCACTGCTTCTGCATTGCCATTGGCTGGATCCAGCCAAGGTCATTGCTTGAATCCGGAACACCCATTCAGACCGGTAAACTATTCCATCATCGGTATCCTGTATGGCCGCGATTCAACCTTATTTTTTCTGCCACAAGATGGCGTTATGTCACTTTGATGTCATTGGCAGTTCGGTATTACAATCCGCTTTCAGTGGCCATCTTGTGGCGCGAAAAATTGAACTGAATCACGATCACGTGCTTATGACTTCTGCAATTGGCACTGGCATTCAGGATATACAAGAATAGAAGTATAAGAACAAGATTCTGTTCTGAAATTGGCCAGAAGATCTTTTTCCCGTGATAAAACAACGCAGTTATTATCCATATTTTTGCACACATAAATACCAAACGTAATTATATTCTTATTATAAGAAAAAATCAGCAAACGGGATCGCTTCTTGTTTATTTATTTTACAAAGTGTTAATGATGCTACACAACTGTCGTGGAACACAATGTTAAAGATATTAAAACTGCAATAAAAGAACGCCCATAAAACTTTTTAATGAACTGCTTGCGGTTTGCATGATTAAAACTGTATTAGAAGCGCGACAATTACGCCGCAAAGCCTCCCAAACATTCACTTTCGAGCTGCGAGCCAAGTGTATCACTTTCATTTAGCATCTTCCTAGTTCCTGTGCGGTAGGCATACAGAAAAAAACCGCCGACCAGTCAGTTCGCGAAACCTTTCTTGGCATCTATTGCTTCTTTCCTGAATTTTTGCTGAGAATCATCGAAATACTATTCAAATTGCTGAATTGTAGCTAAAAATTGGAAATGTTCAGCTGAATCTGTGAGTCTTTGAGGAAACTTGCTAAGTTTTTTTCAAAATGCTAAATCCACCTTTCCCATGAGCACATCACGCATACCTGTGAAGGCACAACTGGCGGTCTGTAGCAGCCGTCTGTACTAGCGGGAATATGCGCTCACAGGTATGCACGCCAGTGATTTCCCTGATGGGAAAGGTGGATTGTAGCCAAAAGTTGTTGACGATATGCCGAACCTTGCAGGATCATTGCCAAAAACTGTTACTGAACATTGCGGGAAAATGCTGAATTCTCATTGACCATTGCTGAAAAGTTACTAAATCTTTGTTGAAAATTGCTAAATTGCTATGATTGAAAATTGCTAGATTGCTACTGAATGAAAATTGCTGGATTCCTATTATTGAAAACTGCTACATCTAAGTTGAAAATTCCTGAATACAGCTAAAATATGCAAACTTTCCTTAAAATTGCTGTATGTAGCTGACAATTAAATTTTGCTCAAACTTGCTGAAGTATTGCTGAAACTTACTAAATTTTTATTAGAAATTGCTAAATACCAGAGCCGGAACTAAATCGATGATAAAGCTTGACGAATTTTGGTTGAACATTGCTAATGGGTTGCCAATAGCTGAATCTTACTGACAGTCGAAAATTGCTGGATTTTGCTGAAAATTGTTGACTCTTGCTATAACCTGCCAAAATCTCAAAAACTGTTGAATTTGGCTATCGTTTGGTTAACAATTGTTGAATTGTTGCTAAAAATTACTATATTTTGTTGAAACTTGCCAAAGTGGTGCTGAAGCTTGCTGAATTGCAGTTGAAAACTGCTGAATATTTGCCTTAAATTGCTACGTTTACAAAATTTTGTTTAGCATTGCAAATTTATTGCCAGCAGCTCTTTTTTTCCACGTGCAAAATTTTGATTGAAGTTGGCTGAATTTTGCTAAAACTAGCAGAATCCTTATTGGACATTACTGAATTTTTTGTTGAAACTTGCTGATTGCTGAATTTTGCTAGAGTTCATTCATTTTACATACATGGAAAAGTGCGATTTCGTACATCGCAACACGCCAAACTCAGGCTTTTCACTGGGAATCGAACCCGGGACCTCCGCACCTCAAGCAGCTACAGAAAACTATTATCCAAAATTGCTGAAGTGTTATCAAAAATGGCCGATGTTTCCAAAAATTCCCGATTGAAACAAAAGAATTTTAGCTGAATACTGCTAAATGTTCAAAATTAAGAATTGTAAGTTTTGCTAAAACTTGCTAAACTGTTGTTGGAACTTCCTTAATTTCTGCTAAAACTTGCTGAATTTTTACTGAAACTTGCTACGTTTTTTTTCATAATGCTAAATTGTAGCCAAAAGTTGCAACGATTTGCTGAAGCTTGCTGGATTATTGCTAAAAACCATTTTACTCCATTACCTATTGCGAGAAAATGCTGAATTTTTATTGAACATTGCTGAAACTTATTAAATCTTTGTTGAAAATTGCTAGATTGCTATGATTGAAAATTGCTAGATTGCTATTGATAAAAATTGCTGGATAGATATTATTGAAAATTGCTACATCTGAGTTGAAAATTCTTGAATACAGCTAAAATATGCGAACTTTCCTTTAAACTGCTGTATGCAGCTGACAATTCAATTTTGCTCAAACTTGCTGAAGTATTGCTGAAACTTTTTAAATTTTCATCAGAAATTGCTAAATAAATATTTACTAGACCTTGAACTAAATCGATGATAAAGCTTGACGAATTTTGGTTGAACATTGCTGATTGGTTGCCAATAGCTGATTCTCACTGACAGCTGAAAATTGATGGATTTTGCTGAATTTTGCTGAAAATTGTTACTTCTTGCTCCAACCTGCCAAAATCTCATTGAAAACTGTCAAATTTGGATATAGTTCGCGGAATTTTGCTTAACAATTCTTGAATTGTTGCTGAAAATAACTCAGTTTTGTTGAAACTTGTCAAAGTGTTGCTAAAGTTTGCTGAATTGCAGTTGAAAATTGCTGGATATTTGCCTGAAGTTGCTACATTTACAAAATTTTGTTTAGCATTGCAAATTTATTGCCAGCAGCTCTTTTTTTACACATGCAAAATTTTGCTTGAAGTTGGCTGAATTTTGCTAAAACTAGCAAAATCTTTAATGAACATATTTGAATTTTTTCTTAAAACTTGCGGATTGCTGAATTTTGCTAGAGTTCATTTTTTTTACATACATGGAAAAGTGCGATTTCGGACAACGCAACACGCCAAACTCAGGCTTTCCACTGGGAATCGCACCCGAGACTTCTGCACCTCAAGCAGCTACGGAAAACTACTATTCAAAATTGCTGGAGTGTTATTAAAAATGGCCGATGTTTTCAAAAATTCCCGATTGAAACAAAAGAATTTTAGCGAAATACCGCTAAATGTTCAAAATTGCGAATTGTACGTTTTGCTAAAACTTGCTGAATTTTTACTGAAACTTGCTACGTTCATAATGCTAAACTGTAGCCAAAAGTTGCGAACGATTTGCTGAAGCTTGCTGGATTATTGCTGAAAACCATTACTACATATTGCGAGAAAATGCTGAATTTTTAATGAACATTGCTAAAGCTTACTAAGTAAATCTTTGTTGAAAATTGCTAAATTGCTATGACTGAAAATTGCTAGATTGCTATTAATGAAAATTGCTGGATTTCTATTATTAAAAATTGCTACATCTGAGTTGAAAATTCTTGAATACAGCTAAAATATGCGAACTTTCCTTTAAATTGCTGTATGCAGCTGACAATTCAATTTTTGCTCAAACTTGCTGAAGTATTTTTTGAACTTACTAAATTTTCTTCAGAAATCGCTAAATAAATATTTACTAGACCTTGAATTAAATCGATGATGAAGCTTGACGAATTTTGGTTGGACATTGCTAATTGTCCAACCTGCCGAAATCTCATTGAAAACTGTTAATTTTGGCCATAGTTCGCGGAATTTTGGTTAACAATTGTTGCAGAAAATTACTCCATTTTGTTGAAACTTGCCAAAGTGTGGCTAAAGTTCACTGAATTGCAGTTGAAAATTGCTGAATATATGCTTAAAGTTGCTACGTTCACAAAATTTTGTTCAACATTGCAAAATTGCCAGCAGCCCATTTTTTACACATGCAAAGTTTGATTGAAGTTGGCTGAAATTTGCTAAAACTAGCAAAATCTTCATTAAACATTGCTGAATTTTTTGTTGAAACTTGCTGAATTTTGCTACAGTTCATTCATTTTACATACATGGAAAAGTGCGATTTCGGACAACGCAACACGCAACACTCAGGCTTTTAACTGGGAATCGAGCCCGGGACTTTCGCACCTCAAGCAGCTACAGAAAACAATTATTTAAAATTGCTTAGAGTGTTATCAAAAAAAGCCGATGTTTTTCCAAAAATTCCCGAATGAAACATATAAATTTTAGCTGAATACTGCTAAATGTTCAAAATTGCGCATTGTACGTTTTGCTAAAACTTGCTAAACTGTTGTTGGAACTTTCTCAATTTCTGCTAAAACTTGCTAAATTTTTAATGAAACTTGCTACGTTTTTTTCATAATGCTAAATTGTGGCCAAAAGTTGCAAACGATTTGCTGAAGCTTGCTGGATTATTTCTGGGAACCATTACTAAATATCGCGAGAAAATGCTGAACTTTTATTGAACATTGCTAAAACTTACTAAATCTTTGATGAAAATTGCTAAATTGCTATGACTAAAATTGCTAGATTGCTATTGATAAAAATTGCTGGATTTCTATTATTCAAAACTGCTACATCTAAGTTGAAAATTCCTGAATTCAGCTAAAATATGCAAACTTTTCTTTACATTGCCGTATGTAGCTGACAATTCAATTTTGCTCAAGCTTGCTGAAGTATTGCTGAAACTTGCTAAATTTTTATGAGAAACTGCTAAATATTCACTAGAACTTGAACTGAACCGATGATAAAGCTTGACGAATTGTGGTTGAACATTGCTAATTGGTTGCCAATAGCTGAATCTTACTAACAGTTGAAAATTGCTGGATTTTGCGGAAAATTGTTCATTCTTGCTGCAACCTGCCAAAATCTCATTGAAAATTGGTAATTTTGGCTATAGTATGCGGAATTTTGGTTAACAATTGTTGAATTGTTGCTGAAAATTACTCCATTTTGTTGAAACTTGCCAAAGTGTTGCTGAAGCTTGCTGAATTGCAGTTGAAAATTGCTGAATATTTGCTTAAAGTTGCTACTGTTGCTACAATCACTTACTGTTGCTAAAAGTCGCTCAATTGCTATAATTGAAAATTGCTACATTCAAGTTCAAACTTGCTGACTTTTGCTAAAGCATGCAAAATATTTTAAAGAACCAATTATATACTAATTAGAATTATCGTTGCTAAAATTTTCTCAATTCTACTGAAACTTGCTGAATTTTTGCTACAAATTGCTTGATTTCAGTGAAAAATTGCAGAACTTTTCTGAAAATTGCTGAGATTTGCTCAAATTTGCTGAATTTTTAAAAGGCTAAATTAAATTGTAGCCAAAAGTTGCTAACGATTTGCTGAACCTTGCAGGATTAATTGCTAAAAACTATTCCTAAATATTGCTATAACTCAGGAAATACTGAGTTTTTATACTTGCAAAATCTTTGTTGAAAATTGCTAAATTGTTATTATTGGGGTTGCTAGATTGCTATTGATAAAATTGCTGGATTGCTATTGTCAAAATTGCTACATCTGAGTTGAAAATTTCTGAAGGCAGCTAAAATATGCAAACTTTTCTCCAAATCGCTGTACGTTATGTAGCTGACAATTCAATTTTGCTAAAACTTGCTCAAGTATTGCTGGAACTTGCCAAATTTTGGCTAGAAATTGCTAAATTTTGGTTAGAAATTGCTAGAGTTTACTAGAACTTGCTGAACTGATGATTAAGCTTGCTGAATTTTGGTTCAACATTGCTAATTTGTTGTTCAAAAATAGCTGAATTCTACTGAAGGATGAATATTACTGAATTTTGCTGAAAATTGTCAATTCTTGCTGAAACTTGCCAAAATCTCGTTGGAGACTAGTGAATTTTGGCTAAAGTTTGCGGAAATTTGGTCGACAATTATTGTTAATTGTTGCTGAAAATTACTCTGTTTTGTTGACATTTGCTCAAGTGTTGTTAAAGCTTGCTGAATTGTAATTGAAAATTGCTGAATATTTTCTTGAAGCTGATTCACAAAATTTTGTTGAGCATCGCTAATTTATTGCCAACAGCCTAATTTTTTTACAATTGCAAAATTTTGGTTAAAGTTTGCTGAATTTTGCTAAATCTTAATTCATTAATTTTACATACATGGGAAAGTGCGACTTCGGACAACGCAACACCAGACTGTTCACTGGGAATCGAACCCGGGACTTCCGCACCGAAAGCAGCTACAGAAAACTATTAGTCAAAATTGCTAAAGTGTTGTGGAAAAAGCCGATGTTTTGTTGAAACAAAAGAATTTCTTAATAATATTGCCAAATGTTCAAAATTGTACATTGTTGCTAAATATTCAACACACATCGCTCAGATGCTCAGAACTTCCCTAACGTTTTGGTAGAACTGGCTGAACTTTGCCAAAACGTCTCTAATTTTTGCTAAAACTTGCTGAATTTTGGTTCAAAATTGCTTAACCTTGCTGAATTATTGCTAAAACGTGATGAATTTTTGCTTACGTGATAGCTGAAAATTGTTGAATTTTTGTTGACCATTGCTAATACTTGAAAAAATTTTTGTTGAAAACTGCTCAATTACTGTTGCTGAAAATCGCTCAATTACTATTATTGAAAATTGATACATTCAAGTTCAAACTTGCTGACTTTTTGCTGAAGCCAGCATGCAAAATATACATGCAAAATATTTTAAAGAACCAATAACTAATCAGAATTAACGTTGCCAAAATTTTCTCAATTTTACTGAAACTTGCTGAATTTTTCTAGAAATGTTTGATTTTGGTTGAAAATTGCAGAGCTTTTCTGAAAATTGCTCAGATTTGCTCAAAATAGCTGCATTTCGATTAAAAATTGAAATCAACCGGATGTTGCTGAAAATGATTGACTCTTGCATAAAAATTTGCTAATTCAGTTGAAATTGCTGGATTTTATCAAACCTGTTTGATTTTTGTTTAATTGTTGCTGAACAATGCTTTATTTTGGAACTGGCTAAACTGGCTATTCTGAAACTGGCTAAATTTTTGTTGCGAATTGCCGAGCTTCAAACAAAACTTGCTGAATTTATGCAAAACATTTTGCTGAAGGAAGCTGAATGATTGCCAAGAAGAATAATTTCCATATCATAGATCCATTTTCTAAATACGCATTTACACGAAATACGTTGTTACCGCACCATTTCGAAGAGCAATATCGTCTACTATCACAAATCTTTTGAACAACGAAGTGTTCTTGGTCTAAGGAGTACCACCAAACGTCATATGCGACAATGGAACGCAGTTTGCAGGAAAAGAGTTCAAAAAATTATATTACAGTTTGAAAAAGCAAAAGATATCGTATACGGCAAGGTACCATCCGCAAGCAAATCCAATTGAAAGGTACAACCGAATTGGTACTGCCATACGATCTTACACTAAAAATAATCACGGAGAGTGAATCTTCACCTACCCGAGGTAATGGATGCTCTACGTACTCAGTTGATGAGACAACTGGCTATACTCCGGCTATCATCTAAGCCGTACATGGAAATACATCTTCCATCAAATCAGTAGGCCAGAGGCAGAGACTAATTAAAACCGCAGCCAGTTTTATGAGTCTGGATACGTTTTCTAATAATTACTCCCAATAGAACTATACTGAGTACTTTTTGCTAAGTGCACATGCTTGAATAAAAACCAAAATTTGAATAAGCACGGCCCAACTAATATTCTCTAATGTTCATGTCTTAAAGCGTTAAGCTATTGTGTTGAATTATTGGACGCGTAACGCGTTTCTGTTCTTTACATTTGAAAATTAATTAGCCATTGTCTTCGGAATCTAACATATTCAACCATGCGAGTATAAAGTATATACCTACATTTAGTTTTAAATAAATAATTTGCATGTGTGTTCAAAGAAACCTATGTATGTACAAACAACAAGAGTTTGTAATGGTTTTTGTTTTTCAACAAAAAATTGCATTACAATATACTTTTTTTTTAGAACAATACTCTGGTGTCACGATTTAGCGTTTCTCAATTCAGGAGAGGGAGACAATACTGCTGCAGGTAGGCAGGTATTACTGGGTATATGTTCAGCACAATAATTAAATAATCACGAAAAGTTGAGCCACCAGACAATTCGAAGGGATAATATTACTGCACGCAGTAGAGGAAAGAAAATTGAGGATTTTGCAATAAGTGCTCCACTGCAAGAACAAGTAAAGGTACAATCTATTCTAATCGAGAAACAAGAATACGAGAAATGTCAGCGAGGTGTTAATTTCGAGCCGTGTTCGCTTGAAGTATTATCATTTGTTAAAGCTTTAATTGATATAATATTTAGGAAGCAGTGTTGCAATAAAACTGAAATGTGAATCAGTAGGCTAATGAGTGGTATTTGAAAAGACCCGGTTTTTGAACCAAGATAGGTGCATTCTAGAACAGGTCTGGTAAAAGTGGATTATAACTTGCAAATTTGATATTCCCAAATTTATTCAAGTATGTAATATATCTGATCAATTTTTACAATGTAAGAGAAGTGTAACAAAACGGCTAAAGTATGAGAAGGAAGTCTTATAAGGCCAGATGGCACATTCGAGAGTGAGCATTGAGAAAGCAAAAAAGTCTCCGGAAGTGAATTTTAGCCACCAAGACTTGTTGTAAAAACGAAGAAGCTTTATAGATGAGGTGTTCTAAGAAAATGTGGGAGGATTCACTGAATGAAGAAAATATACCAGAGAAAAGTCTGCGGTTCAATCTAAGTGCTTCAAGGCGGGCGAGGGCCGCAAAAGTATGCAACCCGGAGAAACTGTAGGCGCTCTCTACCAGTCGATAATCGAAAAATTCAAAACTCGTCGGAAAAGCTGGGATATTTGGTTGTTTTCGCAGCTTTTCCTCATGCTTTTCATAAGTGATATTGATCGTTCGTCATTCACCGAAAGTTTTGCATCTGTAGTTTTTGTCGTGCCTGGAGTTGCGTTGAATCGTTTTGTGCTTTTCCTTTACGTTCGAATTTCGAAATGCAGCATCTGAATTACCTCCTGGATAGTCGCGTAGCCAAGGTTAGGTATACCGGCATACGTTATCCCGGGTGAGTGAAGATCTCACTCACGGTGATTATCTTCAATGTAAGATCGCATGGCAGCACCAATCGTTCGGTTGTACCTTTCAACTGGTTTCGCTTGTGGGTGGTATCTGCCGTATACTATATCTTTTGTGCTCTGAAACTATAACATAACCTTTTGAACTCGTTTCCTGTAAATTGCATTCCATTGTCACATATGACATGGGTAGCATTTTTATTGGAAAATATATAGACTTGACGATTTGACATTGACAGATCTATCGAGTACTGTCACTTGGCATCGGTTACGCCGTAGCGATCGTCGTAGACTCGATGGTAAGCTCGAAAGCTTTTCAGAATCAATCCTCGCTAGAAAACGAGTCGATAGCGGGTTCGGCTTCGAGTGAGACGCTTCGTCTCGACTCGATACACGAAAGCAAACAGAATCTCACTGCAGTTGTCTCATCAACTGAGGTACGTAGAGCGTCCATTACCTCGGGTTAGTGAAGATCCACTATCCGTGATTATCTTTAATGTAAGATCGTATGGCAGTACCAATTCGGTTGTACCTTTCAAGTGGATTTGCTTGTGGATGGTATCTTGCCGTATACCATATCTTTAGCTTTTTCGAACTGTAACATAAATTTTTGAACTCTTCTCCTGCAAACTGCGTTCCATTGTCACATATGACGTTTGGTGGTACTTCATAGACCAAGAACACTCCGTTGCACAAAATATTTGCGATAGCAGACGATACTGCTTTTCGAAATGGTGTGGTAACAACGTTTTTTCGTGAGAATATCGGTTACTACCAAGATGTAGCAAAAACCTTTCGACGATTTAGGAAATGGACCTATGATATGGAAATGATTCTTTTTCTTGGCAATAATTTTGCCTCATTCAGCCAAATATTTTGCATAAATTCAGCAAGTTTTATTTGAAGCTTATCAATTTGCAACAACAATTTAGCCACTTTCAGAATAGCTAGCTCGGCCAGTTTCAAGATATAGCAATTTTCACCAAAAATTCAACAAATTTAAATAGATGTTAGATGAAATAAACAAGCAATTTCAACTAAATTATCAAATTTTTAGCAAGAGTCCATCATTTTTAGCAACTTCCAACAAAAAAAAATTGGGAATCAAAGTTTAGCCACGAATCAGGTAATTTCAACAACAAATAAGCTAGTTTTAGCAAAATTTAGCAAGTTTGAATCAAGATTCAGCACTTTTTAGCAACAATTTACCAATTGTCAATCAAACTTCAGAACGTTTCAGCAAATTTCGTCAGTATGAACAAAAATTTTGTATTTTCTGAAAACAGTTAGGTACTTTTCAACTAAAATTCGAAAATTTTAACAAAATTCAGCAACTTGTGGGATAGAGTAGTTTTGCGAGCTCAAAAAAAAAAAATCAGGAATGATAAGCAACAATTGACCATCCATTTTCAATCGACATTTAGCAGAAACTTTTAGTTTTTTTTAGAATTTTGTAGCAATAGCAAGTTTTAGTAAAATTCAGCAATTTTTAGCAACAAATGACCAAGTTTCTGCAAAATTGATCACATTCTGGCTACAATTTAGCAATTTTTGAATACAAATAAGCAACTTTCAGCAAATATTCAATAATTCTCAGCAACAAAAGATCACTTCTTAACAATTTTCAACAAAAATTTAGCAATTTTCAGCCACACTTCAACAATACACCCAAAGCAACAGACAAAAATTTGATAATTTTCAAGATGAATGTCGAAAATTTCAGCAAAAATGTACCGCAAGTTTCAACAAAAATTTTGCAAGTTTTAGCAAAACAGTCATTTTCAGCCATTATTTAGCAATTTTGTGTAAATATTTAGGAGGTTTTAGTAAAAATTCAACAAGTTTTGAGAAAGAAATCTAGCAATTTTAAACAAAAAAAAATCAGATATTCCAACTGGAATTCAGCAAGATTTATAGCAGTTTTCAGCAAATTTGAATAAAAATTCATCAAGTTTCATCAATAATTCAGCAATCTTTTAGGAAACCAAAAAAATTTGAACCAAAAGATATAATTTTCTAAAAATTCAGCAAGCTTTAGCAAATTTCAACAATTTTTCAAAAATTCGTAATATTTCTAGGAATTCATGAAGATTGGTATTACATCTCCAGAGATTCCTAATGATTCCCATGAAATTTTTGAAGAATTTCTAAAGATTTCTGAAGATGTCAACAGGATAATTAAAGATATCTACGGGATTTCTGAGAATTCCTGTAAGAATTTCAAGGGATTTCTGTACATTTCAATGGGATCTCTAGGGATTCCTGAAGATTCGTTTTGGATTCCTAGGGATTTTTTCAATAGAATTAGTGAGGATATCTGACAATTTCTACGAGGTTTCTAAGGATTTCCAAAGATTTTCACGGGGTTACTAGAGGAATTCCTAAGGATTTCTGGTAATGTGCAGAGTTCTGAGACTGAAGATGTGTATGTAATTGCTATTGTGTTCAAGATTTCTACGGCCAGAATGGTGATTTGTATGAAATTTCCAGGCTTTTCGATATTTCTATGAAATTTTTGAAGATTTCTAGAGATATCTAGAAATTTCTACGGGGTTTCTAAGGATTTCGTAAAATTTTGGGGAGTCTTAAAAGTTTCTACAAGATTCCACCAAACTCCCCAAAAGGAATCCAGAATCCAGTTTCTACAAGATTCTTTGGGCATTGTGAAGATTTTCACGGTTTATTATAAATTTCTGAATATTTCTACCAGATTTTTCGAGCTTCTAGAGGTTTCTACGAGATTTCTGAAGATTTTATTCCCTTCAACTTTATTCCCTCTTTCGACTGAGTTGATTTTCAAGAATTTAGGAATTTTTGAAGATTTTACGGGATCATAAATCTCTAGAATACTTCTATTTTTGAAGATTTCTGCGGAATATCCAAGGATTCCTGATGATTCGTACGGAAAATTGCTCAGTATTTCTGAAAATCTTCATTTATTTTTGCAGATTTCTACGGGATTGCAGGGATTTCCAAGATATTTTTGAAACATTTTCAAAGAATTTCTTGAGATTTTCAAGGATTACCAAAAATTCCTATGATTTCTTAAGATTTCTACGGAATTTCTTGAAGATTTGTATGAGATTTCTAGGGATCTTTTATGAATCCTACGAGATTTTCCATGAATTTCGAAGCATTTCTGAAGATTTCCACACTCGTTCTCACATAATTCTCAAAGATATTCACGAGATTTTCTAGCATCCCTGTGGGAATTTCTAGGGCTTTCTAAAGATTTCTACAAGATTTCCAAGGTTTTCTGAAGATTTTCACAGAGTTCATATGGGTTTCAAAGAATTTCTGAGAATATCTATGTAGCTCAGGGATGAAAGATTTCAATAGATTTATGAGCTAGAGTGAAAATTTGTATGAAATTTCTAGTGCTTTCAACATTTCTGCGGTACGTTAAAAAAATCGAGCAATTTCTGGGATTCATTAATTTATTTATTACTATTCGCTTTGGGGACTTCCAAAGAATTCTGCAAGATTCGTGGGAATCTACAAAGATATTTACGAGATTACTGGGGTATTTCTGAAGATTTTTCACGGGATTTTTGAGAATTCATAGGGAGTTTTGAAAATTTCTATAGGATTCCTGAGAATTTGGGATCTTAGAAAATTTCTAAATATTTCTACAAGATTTTCAGAGTTTTCTAGAGATTTTTTGAAAAATTGTATTGATTTGCAAAAATTCCCGGAGATTTTCCAAGGTTCTACGATTTTTCAAGGAATTTCTAAAGATTTTTGAAGATTTCTACAAGATTTCCAGGGATTTATGAACATTTAACAAAGAAAAACTTCTAGAGATCTAGGAACTTCTGAAATCTACAAGAATTCGAGGGCTTTCTCAAGATTTCTGCATAAATTCGAGGATTTTATCAAGGTTTCTACGGGATTACTATTAGGATTTCTAGAAGATTTCTGGTGATTTTTAGAGATTTCTACGAGATTTTTGAAAATTTCTAGGATTTCCACAGGATTTTTGAGAAATTTTGGAGAATTTCTAGAGATTTTGGAGAATTACACGGGATCCTGAAAATCCCTATTAGATTTCTAAGAATGTTCTGACAATTTTCATGAAGATTTTGGAGATTTCTACAGGATTTCCAAGGATTTCTGAAAATTTGTTTGGGATTCCTAAAAGTTTTTGAATATTTCTACGGAATTTTGAAGGATTTCTCTACAAGTTCTCAGAAGTATGCAGTTCTGGGATTAAAGATTTTAATAGATCTATGGGCTACAGTGACGATTTTTATGGAATTTCTAATGTTTTAAAGATTCCTAAGGTATCTTTGAGGATTTCTAGGGATTTCTATTCGCTTCAGGGATTTCTGAAGAATTCTACAAGATTCGTGGGAATCCCCAAAGATTTTCACGGGTTTACTATTTCTGAAGATTTTTCACGGAATTTTTGAGAATTTATAGGGAGTTTTGAAAATCTCTATAGGATTTCTGGGAATTTGGTGAATACTTCTACAAAATTTCAGATATTTTGAGAGATTTTGTGGGATTTTATGAAAAAGGGTATTGGTTTGCAAAAATTTCTGGAGATTTTCCAAGATTTCTACGAATTTTCAAGGAATTTCTAAAGATTTTTGAAGATTTCCACAAGATTTCCAGGAATTTATGAACATTTAACAAAGAAAAACTTCTAGAGATCTAGGAGACTTCTAGAATCTACGGGAATTCGAGGATTTTTTAAGGTCTCTATGGGATTACTTTCAAGATTTCTAAAAGATTTCTGATGATTTTTAGAGATTTCTTGCGATTTCTACAGGATTTCTGTGAGAATTTCTAGGGATTTTGAACAATTACACGGATCCTGAAAATTCGTATGAGATTCCTGTAAATGTTTTGACAATTTTTATGGATTTTTGGAGATTTCTACGGGATTCCCAAAGAATTTCAAGATATTTTGTAGGTATTTCTATGGAATGTCTATGAACTTCTCAAGATTTTTGCAGGATCTCTGAGAATTTTCGAAGATCTGTATGAGATTTCTAGGGACTTTGTAAGATTACGAGAATATAGAAGAATTTCTAGGGATTTTCCTCGGGATTTTCAAAGACTTCTGTGAGGATTTCTGATTTCGAGTAATCTATATCAGGAGTGATCCCGGCTTGTCCGATCATAAAGCGGTATTTGTTGACGTCGACCTATATACAGGTCCGGAAAATTACACTATAAAGACGCAGCCTTACACGGAGCAGGGCCGTTTTAATTTTTTTACATACATTGACAGTTGTGACTGGTCTTGGGTGGATCAGCCTGATGTGGATGTCGATGCTGCATTTGACATGCTACTTGGTAACTTTACGACCGCAATAAAAATTGCTTTCCCGATCAAAACCACGTGTTCTTCCAAATCAACAGCATCTGCAAACATACAATGGTTTCACGAGGGTCTGCGAAGCAAGCGAAACGAGTTAAATTCAATAAGGGAGGAATATGCGGCGTACCCGACCGATTTTTTGGCTCGCGAAGTGAAACAATGTAGATTGGAGTATAGGCAACAACTTAATAAAGCGAAAAAATCCGCCTATGCACATTATATTAAAAAATCGAACGGAAGCGCTTCCGCTTACTGGAATTTGATTAATTTGCATCGAAAGAAAACAAAAACCCACTCAAAAACTGAGCTATCTCCTGATCAACTCAATGAATTTTTTACCAATGTTTCTAACACGATACACAACGGAATTCCCCCCGCCAGGAAGAAATTTGGCGAATATCTCCGAGGCAGCGCAGCTGCTCTTGAAACATTTGCTTTTAGGGAGGTTTCTTTCGTGGAGGTTCGCGATGTAATTGAGGGACTAAAAAACAAGAGCAGTCGCGACTGTTTCGGAATGAATGTTCAGTTGATAAAGACCGTTAAAAACATTATAATAACACCTCTAACCAAACTAATAAACAAAATTATCGCTTCAGGAATTTTTCCGGCGGCACTCAAGAAATCGAAGGTAATACCGATTTATAAAAAGGGCTCCACCGCGGATCCCGGTAATTACCGACCCATCTCGATTCTTCCAGTTTTGTCAAAAATCATTGAAATAATATTAAAAAATCAAGTTACTGGGTTCTTCGAAAATAATAATTTGTTTTATGGATCACAATTTGGATTCAGGAAAGGGAAATCAACGTCACAAGCGGTGGAGCAATTGGTGGACCTTATAGTGGACTCATACGAACAGTGTGAATACCGGGGTGCGGTCTTCTGCGATTTGCAGAAGGCTTTTGACTGCGTGTCGCACGAAATATTGTCCAAAAAGTTGCTCAGTTACAATTTTGATGCTAAGAGTGTCGGCCTAATAAACTCTTTTTTGTCGGGGCGAACACAATACACCATGATTAACGGCATAAATTCTGAGGTGGGGGATGTGGCTTCCGGCGTTCCGCAGGGGTCGGTACTTGGACCGCTCTTATTTTTGATTTACATCAATGACATAAGTCATGCGGTCCCTGGTGCTGGCCTGCTGTTGTTCGCCGATGACACCACCCTTACAAGCCGCGGCTGTGATTTGGAAGAACTACAAATCGACCTGGACGATATGGAGACCAACGTGGGTGACTGGTTCTCCGCGAATAGATTGAGCCTTAATGTCAATAAGACCAAGAAAATAATCTTTTCTCAAAGAAATTTGAAAAACTATCAAAATCCGCCAAATGTTGTGTTTCTTGGTGTGGTGGTAGACCCACTGTTGACGTGGGAGCAGCACATAAATTTTGTTTGTCCAAAGATCTGTAAAAATATCTTTATAATAAGAAACTTGATTCCTGTTCTTCCGAGTGAGGCTGTGTTGTCCGCGTACCACAGCTTGATTGTTTCACTGATGACGTATTGCATAACGAGCTGGGGTCACTCGCCACATACCTCGAGAGTTTTTGGGCTGCAGCGCCGGGTGGTTCGAATGATGTCTGGCATTGGTTACCGTGATGATGTCAAAGATAAGTTTATTGATATGGGATTACTAACGTTTCCAAGTTTGTACATATTTCAGTGCCTCATACTGGGTAAGAAAAACATTAACATTTATAGGAAGCACGAGGATATACATGATTATCGGACTAGAAATAGAGATCGACTGGTAGTAAATCATATTAGACTAGCAAAAAGCCGATACAGCAAAAATTACTTCTGTCCAACATTCATTAATAAGTTACCACTAGAAATAGTGCATTTGTCTTTACCTAAATTTAAAACGGTTGTAAAGTCCATGCTCCTGAAGAAAGCATTTTACTCTATCCAGGAATATGACCAGTACGGTTTCACCTTAGATGATTTTGAGCTCGGTCATCAAGGTCGATTTTAATTATTTTATTGTATATAATGTGTATTCTGTCTCTTTTTTGTCAGTTTTTTACTCAATTGTGTGTAATTGCATTGTTTGTTGCATTCTTTTACGTATTTTATCTTGTATTATTGTTGACGATTGAAAAACCTTGTTGGTTGAGAAAATAAATGAATTTGAATTTGAATTTGAATTTGAATTATATATCCGACACTATAAGTTTTCGAGACCAGAATTATGATTGTTGGCAAAAAATGGCATACTACTAAAGACAGTTTGTTGTAAAAAAAATAATTTTAGATTTTATTAACTTTTTTGATTAGAATAAAAAAATCCGCTGGTAATTCAGCAAAAAATTAATAATCTATTTTTATAAGCTGTAACCTGTTTCAGGCATAGATTTTTATTACTTAATTGCATAAATGACAGCCAAACTTGTAAGTTGACTCAAATTTTAAGTGAAATAGGTGTATTACATTAAAATCAAACAGTCTTTTGAGTAGGTGAATTTTAGACGTGTAAAAGAGGTAAGAACTAGAATGCTTACGAAAAAGGAGTTGTTCCATAAATACCTACCAATTAGTTATCATCAGGCCTATCGAAAACGGAACGAACAAAAGCATGATAGGCAGGTAGATACGTAAGAACTATGCCAAAGATGGTGATTTGAATCGATTGGTTATTGACAGCTCCAATATCCTCTGATTGCAGGTTCAGAAACTCTTCCTCTATTTGGTAGAATTGGTACCTGTCTGCCGTACTCCAATCTCTTTTCATATCACAAATAATTACAAGCTGAATAATTGATGATGATGATGATGGTAAAAGCGAAGCTCTCCGTCGTGATTTCTCGTTCATGTCGATATATTATTGGGCATGCACGTACTACAGGCAGGAGGTCTTACCTTGCAGTGTTTCGGCGAGACCAGAAGAGAAAAGCGCCCTGAGGAAGCTCGTGAATCTTCTTTCCCTGTCCGACTGCAAGGTCTGGACGATATCGCCGACCGGCAATGGGAACATGACCCTATCGACCGAATGGGCGACGCCTTGAGGAATCTCGATGTCTTTCTTCTCGTCCAGCACCTTGGCACCGTTGATCGTGGTTATCTGCAAGGGAGAAACAATTGATAGTTTGAATTAATTGGCATCACAAGCCTGCACACGCCGAGCGGAGAGGAACACCAATTAAAATTTTCAAGCCAATTAAACAATTAAACAATCTCGCTGGTTGTATCTTAATTTTGATCTGTGAAAGATGACCAAGATTTCCAACGATTCTGTACGAGAAGCAAAAGAGCAAAACTAAACGGACGTGCTCTAAAGAAAAGTGTTTCGAAACAGCGCATTTGCTTGCTACAGTAATGTTGATACAAGATTTTAGGGTACACATACAGTGAGAGACAAAAGTATTCATCAAAATTCGCACTTTTTTTTCGGGAAATTTGTGAAATTTTCATATTTGTTTGAAATTCTGATTCCAGCAATATGCACATGTACATCTTTTGAACTGATAGTTTCCGAGATAATAAATATCAAAGGTGGTAGATTTATAGTTTTTTTATTAATGATGTTTTAACAAAATAAAAACGTTTTTATCGCAGAAATGTTCATAAAATGTCTCACTCCAAGGTTAAGCTTTTCCAGTCGCCCTTGAGTTTATTTTTTTGCAGAGTGGCCCACGAGATCTCCGGATCTCACCCCCCTCGATTATTTTTCAAGGCGACACCTCAAATCAACAGTCTACATTAACAAACCACAAAATTTGGAAGACTTGAAAGTTCAAATTCGTGAGGAATGACGCTTGATCAGTGTAGAAGTTATCCAGAATGTTATCCGAGAATTTTCGGATAGGCTTGCGTATTGCCAAGAAACCAACAGGTGGCAATGTGTTGGTAAACCATGGCAAACCAACCCAAAATGTATAATGTGCATATGGCTGAAATCAGAATTTCATAATCTATTCGAATCTGCAAAAAAGAGGGAGTTTTTTTTTTTTTATTCGTTTATTTAACGTCGGCCTATTTCCGCAACGAGGCCTAACACCGACGCCGGTGAATGCTTTCCCCCACTATACCGGAAATTTTGCCGAACCCCTGTGTGTCCCAACACAGGGTAGGGATTTTTAACGACCACCAACATCGCATGGGGTCGGCACCATCGTTCGTATTTTACGTGCTATGCGACACACGGCGCGTCTTGCATTTAGCAAGCATTCCAACTAAACCAAGGAGCTTGTTTTTCGAGGCCGAAAATCCGTCCCCGGCGGAGATCGAACCCGCGACCTCTGGAGTGGCAGTCGAACGCGCTAACTAACCACACCACAAGCTCCTCAAAGAGGGAGTTCAATTAAAAAAAAAAAATGCTGATGACGTCACAGCTTTTACAAAAATGGCGGCACATATGGAAATTTCACATGAAAATATGCCGATTTGGAAAACAAAATCGACCTAATCAAGGAATTTTTTGAGACAAGATATGCAAATTTTTCAATCAATTTGTTTCCTACTTTTGCCCCTCACATAGCTATCGATAAGCACTAAAAATCGAATGAAACACTAAGCACGAGTTATATTTTGCTGATTATTACATACGACGCCCTTGATTGATAGACCTACAAGGATAATATTCACTTATCTAAATCCCATTGTCAATAGCAACAGAATAAAATGGATGTAAATAACAAAATCTAACAGCTGTCACTTCGGACTTCTTTTTGTATTAATCATCAAAATATCACTCGTGCCCGAGATTTTCCCAGATAATTTTAGCCAATAGGCCAGTCAAATTAGAACAAATTTTTCCGTTTGAGGGAAAAAACTGTTGGAGCTTTGGAAATTTGACAGTAATATCCGGTAAGGTGTACTGTTAAACATACTAAAAGTCCCCAACTCTACCTATTGAGCTCGAGCCGTCATCTTGGAAAAATGGTCCTTCAATCCAGTTTTCTGCTTATACTCCGCTAATCATCAGAGATATTCAATTAAGTTAAATAAAAAATCAAGGCTATGAAATTGTCTACAAAAATTGTTTCATACCGATTTTTTTCTCGCATCTGTTGATATTAGTTAAATTAAATTAACATAAAAATAAAAAAATAAACGATTTTTTGCCTATGGCTAGAGATATTGTCTTCAAAATTTGTGAAGATGTTGGCAGTCTACATCAAAGCTAAACGTGACAGTTGAGGTAGAAAAAAAATTGCGAAAATATTTTATTTAAATTTAAATTGATTTAAATTATTGAGCAAAAATTTGGTTTTCGAGTTTGACATTTCCAACAGGGCGGAGTTTCAAATCGGAAAGGAAAGGTTTCAATCGAAGATCAATCCGCTTTGATATTCACATATTGTAGGACAAGATTTCATCAGTATTGTGCCTTCACGAGCTTCTGGAATGCTCGATATGAATTAAACTAAAAGAATAATAGCCAAAAAGCCAAGTCCAAAAAGTGTTGTCAATTGGTTCTGAAGGAAACATTTCAGAACAAAAGACATCAGCAAAGGATATACAGGAGGTCCAAAGGTTATTCAACTGTATATGAGCCCCATATTGATGTGCCTTATCCAAAATAGTACAAAAGAATCAATCAAAATGCTAAAATATACCCTGTTTAACAAAAAGTAACGATACAAAATGGAAGTAGTGAAGCATACCTGATGCCAAAAAGACGGTCTTTTATTTCTAAAAAAAAAAGAACAAGAATAATTGATTTATTTGAAAGTTATCAGTCCTCTCGTCAGTCCTCAAACTTGACTTTACAACTTTACAGATTTACAACACATTTACAAATTTTATCCAGTCAAATGGGGAAAACTAAAGAGAAATAACTGTCGGAGTTTCAGAAATTTGACAGGGATGTTTGCTAAGGTATACTAATAAACATACTGAAAGTTCCCGTCTCTACCTGTTGTGCTCGAGCCGCCATCTTGGAAAAATAGTAATAAACTTGATCGAAGGACCATTTTTCCCAAGATGGCGGCTCAAGCGAAACAGATAGAGGCGGGGATTTTCAGTATGTTTATAAGTATACCTTAGCGAACATCTCTGTCAAATTTATGAAACTCCGACAGTTACTTCTCTCTACTTTTCCCTATTTGACTGGCTGAAATTTGTAAAGTCAAGTTTGAGGACTAATTGCTTTCAAATAAATCAATTCATTTTGTTCTTTTTCTTAGCAATGTAAAGGCTGTATTTTTGGCACCAGGTATGCTTTACTACTTTCACTTTGTATCGTTACTTCTTGTTATACAGGGTGGATTTTAACATTTTGATTGATTCTTTTGTACTATTTTGGATAAGGCACACAAATATGGGGCAGCCCCAACCAGCCCGAGGAAAACGCTTGTAGGCCAGTCAAATAAGGAAAGCTGGAGAAAAAAAACTGTTGGCGTTTTGGAAATTTGACAGTAATGTCCGGTAAGGTGTACTGTTGAACATACTAAAAGTCCCCAACTCTACCTATTGAGCTCGAACCGCCATCTTGGAAAAATGGTCCTTCGATCTAGTTTTCTGCTTATATTCCGCTAATCATCAGGAATATTCAATTGAATTTAATAAAAAATCAAGGCTATAAAATTGTCTACAAAAATTGTTTCATACCGATTTTTTTTCTCAGATCTGTTGATATAATAAAATTGAATTAACAAAAAAAAATCAAACAATAAGCGATTTTTTGCCTATGGCTAGAGATATTGTCTTCAAAATTTGAGAAGATGTTGGCAGTCTACATCAAAGCTAAACGTGACAGTTGAGATAAAAAAAAAATTCGAAAATATTTTTTTACTATTTTTTTAAATTAAGCAAAAATTTGGTTTTCGTGTTTGACATTCCCAACAGGGCGGAGTAAAGGTTTCAATCGAACATCAATCAGTTTTGATATCTACATATTGTAAGACAAGATTTCATCAGTATTGTGCCTTCACGAGCTTCTGGAATGCTCGATATGAATTAAACTAAAAGAATTATAGCTAAGTCCAAAAAGTGTCGTCGATTGGTTCTGAAGGAGACATTTCGAAACAAAAGACATCAGCAAAGGATATACAGGAGATCCAAAGGTTATTCAACTGTATATGAGCCCCATATTTGTGTGCCTTATCCAAAATAGTACAAAAGAATCAATCAAAATGTTAAAATCCACCCTGTATAACAAGAAGTAACGATACAAAGTGAAAGTAGTAAAGCATACCTGGTGCCAAAAATACAGCCTTTACATTGCTAAAAAAAAGAACAAAATGAATTGATTTATTTGAAAGCAATTAGTCCTCAAACTTGACTTTACAAATTTCAGCCAGTCAAATAGGGAAAAGTAGAGAGAAGTAACTGTCGGAGTTTCATAAATTTGACAGAGATGTTCGCTAAGGTATACTTATAAACATACTGAAAATCCCCGCCTCTACCTGTTTCGCTTGAGCCGCCATCTTGGGAAAAATGGTCCTTCGATCAAGTTTATTACTATTTTTCCAAGATGGCGGCTCGAGCACAACAGGTAGAGACGGGAACTTTTAGTATGTTTATTAGTATACCTTAGCAAACATCCCTGTCAAATTTCTGAAACTCCGACAGTTATTTCTCTTTAGTTTTCCCCATTTGACTGGATAAAATTTGTAAAGTCAAGTTTGAGGACTGACGAGAGGACTGATAACTTTCAAATAAATCAATTATTCTTGTTCTTTTTTTTTTAGAAATAAAAGACCGTCTTTTTGGCATCAGGTAGCTTCACTACTTCCATTTTGTATCGTTACTTTTTGTTAAACAGGGTATATTTTAGCATTTTGATTGATTCTTTTGTACTATTTTGGATAAGGCACATCAATATGGGGCTCATATACAGTTGAATAACCTTTGGACCTCCTGTATATCCTTTGCTGATGTCTTTTGTTTCGAAATGTCTCCTTCAGAACCAATCGACGACACTTTTTGGACTTAGCTATAATTCTTTTAGTTTAATTCATATCGAGCATTCCAGAAGCTCGTGAAGGCACAATACTGATGAAATCTTGTCTTACAATATGTAGATATCAAAACTGATTGATGTTCGATTGAAACCTTTACTCCGCCCTGTTGGGAATGTCAAAGACGAAAACCAAATTTTTGCTTAATTTAAAAAAATAGTAAAAAAATATTTTCGAATTTTTTTTTATCTCAACTGTCACGTTTAGCTTTGATGTAGACTGCCAACATCTTCTCAAATTTTGAAGACAATATCTCTAGCCATAGGCAAAAAATCGCTTATTGTTTGATTTTTTTTTTGTTAATTCAATTTTATTATATCAACAGATCTGAGAAAAAAATCGGTATGAAACAATTTTTGTAGACAATTTTATAGCCTTGATTTTTTATTAAATTCAATTGAATATTCCTGATGATTAGCGGAATATAAGCAGAAAACTAGATCGAAGGACCATTTTTCCAAGATGGCGGTTCGAGCTCAATAGGTAGAGTTGGGGACTTTTAGTATGTTCAACAGTACACCTTACCGGACATTACTGTCAAATTTCCAAAACTCCAACAGTTTTTTTTCTCCAGCTTTCCTTATTTGACTGGTCTACAAGCGTTTTCCTCGGGCTGGTTGTCTCTTGATAAATGCCCGAAAATCTAAGCACTTGTGATATTACTGTTGATTATTACATAAATGCCTACTGCGCTGGAATGGTTTATTCGAACTACCAAGGAAAAATGTCAGAGTCAGTTATTTTACTTTCCCGGCCCCTCACCAATATGGAAAGTGAAGTATTGTAATCGTGCAGAAATTTTTTTTGAAATTCCGACGGATATATCCATTTTGAGGTCCCCTAACAGCTGTATTACAATACACAATTTCTTGTACAATCTGTCAGTTGAACAATCAAGTCCATTGTTTTTTGACACTATTTTGGCAGATTGTTCAAGAATGAAGAAATTGTACGAGAAATTGTGTAGTGTAATACAGCTTCAAGACGATTAAGACCATTTCTAGAATGATGTCTGTGTCTGTCTGTAATTTTCCACGATAACTGCCGAACCGTTGATCTGATCGCCTTGAAATTTGGTATGCCGACAATGATGGTCCGTGGAATGAGCCCATTAGTTTTTGGCTGTCATCCTGTCATACAAAACTGTCACTATTACAAATTATCAGAAGATTTTTGTACTCACGGAACTCGACTTGCAATTCGTCATTTGGAAGCCCTTGAAAAACTGTATCCAGAATAAATGGAAGTATTGCCCTATCTGTCATATTTGTCAAATAATAAAACTTCAAAAAAAGTTCAAAATTTTACTATTTAATTATTCAAAATCTATTCAAATGGATTGGAACCAAATTCGACAGGGAGCAACACAAGAAAAGAGTCGAATTGAGTCTGCAGTTGCAATTTCCCACCATTTTCCAGTCGGGCGTTGTGAATTTTCAAAATTTCTCCTGGCCATTGCCACCCGAAACGGCCTCTCGCCCGTGTTTTGACCAGAACGACTCCCTTTTGTAGCAGGACTCCATTCAAAAATTCATTCCTCCTCAAGGATCAACTTTTTTTGGAAAATGTCAACTGATATCAAAAGTAGATTGGGTTGGGCGTCGTGTAGGCTTATTTTCAAAATCGACACAGTTCCAGTTTTCGACGGTAATTTTTCCAAAATTAAATTCACACATTCCGTGAGTTTGAAAAAACTGCAGTGCAAACTCCCACATGCGGTAAGCCCCACGAAATATCCATTTTACTCACAACCACTGTGGTAATTGATTCATTACATACCTAGTAGGAGGTCGGGAAGTGACCCATTGCCGACCTCCCGAGAAAGTGAAGAAATGGTAGCTTTAGAAGGGAAATTTCAAAATATGCATCCAACCAAACAATAAGTGTGTTAATCAGTCTTTCCTGAACCACGTTTCAGCAAAATTGATCGACCTATCTGGAAGTTATGACAAAAAGTTAATTTTCAGATTTCAACTTTTGAACGCCTGTAATCCTGCAAGCTGAGTACATGGTTGTGAGTAAAATAGTATACATACTCTCGACGGTAAATACATCATTCCAGCTTCTAGCTTGCTTGGAGGCTCTCTGTGCCCTCAGCAGTAATGATGTATTTCCCGTCTCGGTATGTAATATACTATTACGTGCAGACATGCTGGGAATGAAAATTGGAAAAAAGATTGAAGTATTCTTTGAAGGGTAAACTTTTGAAATCGGACCCACGGTTTTCGAGTTTTCCTCGCCGGAAAACTGCAAATTTTCCAACTTTTCATCCCGTGAACAGATTTTCATCATTTTTTTCAAACAAGAGGTAGGTAACTGGTTCTTGTACATTTTCCAACAATTTTTTCTCCAATTCTCGGGAATTTTCTTGGTGAAAATGTAAAGCCGGCCGGAAACGATTGTTGCCAAGCGGAATTTTGCACCGGAAGCCCACAATGGGGGGGGGTATATGGGAGGGAAGACCAAAAATCACTATTTTAATGCCGCGACTGAGACCTGTCAATAATGTGAAGTGAATTACATCGTACCTTGATCCACTGAGGTCTTATACTATCATCTTGACATAATTACTGTCAAAATTTCTAGAGGGGGGAGAGTGGAGACTAGAGGGGAGAATGTTGCCCGTGTAGATGATTCTCCATTTCTCTTGATTTTGAGTAAATATATACAAGTTTGGTATCTTTTCCGACCAAATTCCATATTCTCAGTTCAATTATGGTGTCCAAATTGCAATAAGAGCGAGTGTGAACAAGTTTCAGATGATAAAACTTGTTTTTTGTCAATATTTTTTCAACTTCAACGTCTATAAAATATGTTATTTCATTGCAAATCGGCATTTTTTCTTAAAATTCTTGCGTAGTTCGTTTTTCTGGTGTACTTCACACAATACAATTACGTAATTGATGTGTCTCTACCTTTTAAAATGTGCCTGCTACGGTTACCGGTTACCTTTTTCCAACTTCTCTGTGATCTTCTTCTCAAGCTCCAAAGAAGGTTACCTTTTTAGAACTTATCCAAGATGTTTTCTAAAGCTCCAAAAAGGTCACTTTTTCAAATTTTTATGATATGTTTGATCATGCTCTAAAAAAGGTCACCTTTTTGGATTTCCGTGACATGATCAGTCTACCAAACCTCCAAAAAAAAGTTACTCTTTTCAAACCTCTTGGACAGGTGTTAGGTGTTCTCTACCATCAACCTCTAAAAAAGAACAACTTCTCAAAATTTCCCTTCATAAGATGTAACCTATATTCGAAGAAGCCGCACTCTTATAATAATACCAAGGGAAGAGGTAGACAGAGAGATTTCGAAATCGAATGGAATAAATGTGAATGATAAAACCTATAATTGTATTATTCAACTTAACGTTTGGGGTAATGTACGCATCTACCTTCGGTTGCACCAAGTTCTCTTCAGTTTTATCAGAGTTTTTTTATTCTTCAGATATAAATTAGGATACCTCAATGCAAATCGGGATTTTTTTCACAATTCTTATTCGTTAGTCTGGTGTATTTTACACAATACATTCACGTATTGAATGTGTCTTCACTTTTAAAATATGAAAAACTTGAGTTTTGGTCATACATACTGTGGCATTCCAGCTTCATGAGAAGAAAGAAACGAGTTACGAGTCTAAGTTATTTAAATGTAAAAATTTTGCACATGCAAAATTTTGTTACAATGTAAGTCGTGGTTTAAGCCTAGAGGTCGTTTGTAACACACCGAAACCGCCGGACCCAAACATATAGGAAGGCCATCTGGCTTGCTGGCGAGAGAGGAGAAATAGACATTCTTCCGTTGACAAGGAAGACGAATATAGTGAGAATAAACGAGAACTGAGGGTTTGGACCATGATTCTTGAAGCGAGGCAGTGGGGTTTGAATAGGGATATAGACTAGTCGTAAAGTCAAGAGCTCAAAATAGAGAAAGTCTAAAAATGGGAAGATTATATTAACTTTATCAAGCTATTAGTACCGACTTTTGTTCAGAGCAATTTGAATAGCTAATTGAGTAATTCAGTGGTACAGTTAGTATTCGGATTGGAGGGATCTAGAAGGTACTTCCTAACCTTCAGGCAGTAATTTCATCGTCATCAACTTGTTCAAACTCGCTTCTATTGCAATTTGAACACCATTATTGAACTGAGAATATAAAATTTAGTCGGAAACGATACCAAACATGTTTATATTTGCTCAAAAACGAGAGAAAAGAAGAATAATCTACACAGTCAATATTCCCCATCACCAGTCTCCCCCCTATGAAATTTCACAGTAATTATGTCAAGATGATAGTATAAGACTCAGTGGATCAAGATACGATGTAATTTACTTCACATTAATTACACAGGTCGAAGTCCCGACATCAAAAATTGTAAAAATAGTGATTTTTGGTCTTTCCTCCCCTTTTACCCTCTCCTCCATTGCGGGCTTCCGGTGCAAAATTCGGCTTGGAAACAATGGTTTTCGTATTCAGCGAGGTCAGAAACTCTTGGAATGTATGTTGCCAAATTTAACATGACTTGCCTCTAGAAAGATCCTAGACTATGAGTATCGAGACCGGACTTGGATGATGCTTGAAGTGAAGCCTTAATTGACGATAATCACAATAAGATGATTTGATAAAGATTTGAGGTTCTCCCGGAAAATTCAAATTTTCCAAACAAAATTTAGACTCTCCTGCAAATTATTTTCAATCTTCCCAATTCCAACTTCCCACCTAGTAGAGCCCCTACGCGACAAAACAAAGTGATATACTGCACTTCATGTTAGAGTTATAAAATTTTGTAGACTTCTTCAGGGAACTATTTGCAACAATTCTGTCCGAGGTGCCCACGAAAATTATCGCTGCATCCAAATGGCGGCCGTTTTCCAAAATGGCGACTTGAATATGTAAAAATGTCATATACGCCCCATTGTATCCCGCAGGGTGTCGATTTCCACACTAGCTATTCTTATACTGTCGGTAACTACAGTAATTGTGACTTGTGGATCAATTTTATTTATACAGGGTGTTCACATGAGGTGAAACCTTTCCCGCCACCAAACGCTTCTCCTTGGAGGTATTTTGAAAAAACAAAAACTAATCCTTAATGGTTTGTCCCGTAGTTCTCGAATATGTTCAATATATGTTTCTGTATCTTATAATATACAGGGTTTTTGAATTTTTTTTTCAAATTTTGGCGACACCCTGTAATTTATTATTGTAGTCTATATAGCTTTCTATGCTGATTACAAAAATGTGTGACACTTGTGGGTCTCTCCCCAAATAATTTCTGAAAAATGAATAAATTCAAATTGCCAAAGCCGTATTTCAGGCAGCCAGGAGATCCACTACACTTCATGTTAGAGGTATGAAACTTGCTACACTCCTTTTGGGGAACTGTTTAAAACAATTTTGTCCGAGGTGCCAATCAAAATTATTGCTGGGTACAAAATGGCGGTCGTTTTCCAATATGGCGGCCTACATATGTAGTACAGGAAAAATAGTAAAAAAATCGGCAAAACCTCGGAATAAATATGGACGTCCTGAAAAATTGATATTTTGTTCAGAATTGAGTGCTCTACAATATATCCAAAGTCGCCAAAAATTGCACCCGGGGGTTTTGAGTTATTGGAGGAGGGGTGAAAAATTGCTGGTAAAAATGGAGGGGATGGAACCCGTCAACCCATTGGATGCGAATACATTATAGTTCGACGTATCATATCCCATTGATACCATTTTGACACAAAAAGTGTCCATCATTGTTGAAGGGGAGCAGTGGGGGGGCGAAGCTCTGCTAGGTGGTTCATTTTGTTTTTATGGCCATGTAGAACCGATCACGACAAGTTTGGTATCTTTTCCGACTAAATTCAATCTCCTGAAGTCGTGTCCGATGTGAATATTCGGATGAAAACAAGTTTGAACAAGTTGACTCGAGAAAACTTGTTTTTTCTTTGACGATTTTGACCAATTTTTTTTGTATTGTTGGAGGTGTTCATTTTCAGAAAATTTTCAGGGACCAATAAATTGAAGTGTATTCTCCACAAAAATCATCCACTCAATGTATAATTTTTTTTCTCGAGTTTAAAAAATCGATTTGAACTTGAGCCGGCGCGGCGCGTCGTCTACTACTGACCAGAACACTACAGCATGCACCTTTAAATGAAAACACCTCAAACTATTGAAGAAATAACAACTCATCTTCGAAAATTTGAGGATTTGTGCAGAACTGAATTCCCTATACCATGAACAAAATCGCCATGAATCGCAATGCAGGACTTTGAGTTATTCGAGGAGGTTGACAGGATTCATACTCTATAAACTGTTACCTCTCCCCTTGAATAACTCAAAACCCTGCAGTGCGATTCATGGCGATTTTGTTTATGTTATAGGGAGTTCAATTCTCCACAGATCCTCCAATTTTCAAAGATGAGTTGTTATTCCTCCAATAGTTTGAGGTGTTTTCATTTAAAGGTGCATGCTGTAGTGTTCTGGTCAGTAGTAGACGACGCGCCGCGCCGGCTCAAGTTCAAATCGATTTTTTAAACTCGAGAAACAAAATTATACATCGAGCTCGACATTGAGTGGATGATTTTTGTGGAGAATACACTTCAATTTATTGGTCCCTGAAAATTTTCTGAAAATGAACACCTCCAACAGTACAAAAAAAATTGGTCAAAATCGTCAAAGAAAAAACAAGTTTTCTTAAGTTAACTTGTTCAAACTTGTTTTCATCCAAATTTACACATCGGATACGAGTTCAGGAGATTGAATTTAGTCGGAAAAGATACCAAACTTGTCGTGATCGGTTCTACATGGCCATAAAAACAAAATGGACCACCTAGCAGAGCTTCGCCCCCCCACTACTCCCCTTCAACAATGATGGACACTTTTTGTGCCAAAATGATATCAATGGGATATGATACGTCGAACTATAATGTATTCGCATCCAATGGGTTGACGGCTTCCATCCTCCCCATTTTTACCAGCAATTTTTCACCTCCCCTCCAATAACTCAAAACCCCCGGGTGCGATTTTTTGCGATTTTGGATATGTTGTAGAGCACTCAATTCTGAACAAAATATCAAATTTTCAGGACGTCCATATTTTTTCCGAGGTTGAAATCTATCTTTCTTGTACTAATGTGAGAATCTCGTATTCGTCCTACTAAATCCCGCAGGATGTCGATTCCCATAGATTTAGCTATTCTGAAACTGACTGTAACCGCAACAATCGTGACAGATGCTCATTCTCCCATGTATAGGGTGTTTACGCGAGATGCCATAAAAAAGTAACGCCGTCTCAAGGGCTTGACAGTTAGGTCTTTCTTTCAATTTGAAATGACTGGACATGGGAAATTAGGCATCTGTCAAGATAGCTGTGTTTACCAGTGATCTCAGAATAGTTGAAAATATGAGAATCGACATCCTACGGGATATAATCGGACGAATACGAGATTCTCATATATGTAATCCGCCATATTGGAAAACGACGCCATTTTGGACGCAGTCATAATTTTGATTGGCACCTGGGACAGAATTGTTCCAAACAGTTCCTCACAGGAATGTGACGAGTTTCATACCTCTAAAGGTGGGTTCAGTCAGCTTGGTTTTAGTTTTAGTCGTAGTCGTAGTCGTAAATTTGAAAGTAGAAAGCACGCGTCATATGCGCGGCGTTCATACAGAGTTTTAGTTTTAATTTTAGTCGTAAGAATTCCGAACTTTGTCGTATGATGCCGACTTGCAGGTTGCGTAATTACCGGTATAAGGTATGAGCATGGATGGTGATGGTAATGGGTTGTATGTATCAATAAAAAAATAGCATAAGCATTTGCTTCGATTTCAGAGGAGTTGTACTCCTCATAAATGTAAGCAAATACTTATTTATGCTTATTTTTTTACGAGTTTTTATATTAATACTACCCATTATGAACACGGACCGTATGAAGATGAAGGTTCGCGCAGTATCATTCGAGCTCCTATTGGTCAATTCTTACGACTAAATCTTGCTGTATGAACGCTCTTCTCTGTTACGGCAACGACTAAAACTAAAACAGCGACTAAATAAGCTGACTGAACGCACCTTAACATGAAGTGTAGTGTATCTCCTGGCTGCCTGGAATACAAACTTCGCAAGTGAGATTAATTCATTTTTTAGAGGTTATTTGCAGAGAAACTCACGAGTGTCAAACAATGCTGTAATCAGCATAGGAAGCTACATAAATTACAATAATTATATACAGGGTGTCGCAAAAATTGTGATTTTTTTTTCAACACCCTGTATACTATGAGTTGAACAAATATATGATGAGCATATTCGAGAGCTACAGGAAAAATTATTAAGGACTAGTTTTGTTTTTTCGAAATAACTCCATCGGGAACCTTTTGGTGGAGGGGAGGGTTTCACCTCGCGCGTACACGCTGTATACCGGGTGATCATTTGAAAACTATCCACCTGCAATATCTCCCGATTCCTAGTGCAAATGTCTTTGAGCAAAAACAGGTCGATTTTTATATCGAGGGGGACATCTAAAACATACATTGGAGAATTTATATCTTAAGCCCCCTCGCCCCCACTTACTCCAACTTTGAAATTTCAAATGACACTACCTAACTTGCGAAACATCAAATAAAAGAGAATCAAATTCTCTTTCTAAAAAAAAAATTTGGAAATTTTTCAACCCCACCCCCTGTTCTTCCTAAAATTCTCTGAGTGTCCAAGTCAATATTCTTGACCTCCATTTCCCTTCAATACATTAAACGTCATCCTGCACAGCATCATAAGAGAAAATTTTCTATAAAAAAAGTGCTACCCAAATTTACCCCTTCACTCCCCCCACCTGACCTCAAAAATTTAAAATGTCAATACCCACTTTATAATACATCAAATTGAAGGAAATTGAATTCTCTCCCTGAAAAAGATTTTTTCATAATTTTTAAAGCCCCCCATCTCCCCCTAGAATACTCCAAATGGCCAATTTATTGGGGGAGGGGTAGAAAATTTCAAAAAAATTCTCTTCGAAAAGAGAATTCAATTCCCTTTAATTTGATGTATCACAAAGTAGGTGGTGTTTTGTTAAATTTGGGAGTTGAGGTGAGGGAAAGCAAAGGGGAGAATTTGGGTAGCACTTTTTCCACCAAAAATTTTCTTCTTCGATGCTATCTAGGATGACGCCGACTAAATTGAGAAAAAAATGAGGGGTCCAGAATATAAAATGAGACAGTCAGAGAATTTTTAGGGAAAAGGGGGTGGGGTTAAAAAATTTTGAAATATTTTTTTCAGAAAGAAAATTTAATTTCCTTCAATTTGATGTACCGCAAGGTAGGTAATGTCATTTGAAATTTCAAAGTTGGGGTGAGTGGGGGCGAGGGGGGTGAATATAGAAATTTGCCAATATATGTTTTGGATGTCCCCCTCAATATGAAAATCGACCTGTTTTTGCTCGAGAAAATATTCACTAGGAATCGGGAGTTATTGCAGGTGGATAGTTTTCAAATGATCACCCGGTATAGAAAATTGAGCATTTGTCACGATTATTATGGTAACCGTCAGTTGAGGAAGAGCTAGTATGGAAATCGACATCCTGCGGTATACAATGGGGCGAATATGACATTTTCAAATATCAAAGTCGCCATTTTGGAAAACGGCCGCCGTTTTGGAAGCAGCGATGATTTTCATGAGCACTTTGGACAGAATCGTTCTAAACAGTTCTCTGAAGAAGTGTACCAAATTTCATAGCTCTAACATTAAGTGCAGTAACTTTTCACGTAGTGG
This sequence comes from Anaspis maculata, assembly GCA_949128115.1. Taxonomy (NCBI): domain Eukaryota; kingdom Metazoa; phylum Arthropoda; class Insecta; order Coleoptera; family Scraptiidae; genus Anaspis; species Anaspis maculata. Next base: position 84,497,448 of record OX421964.1, on the reverse strand, counting down.
CCCTATACTAACCCGAATGGACGTTTCGAACAAAAATTTTCACAATAGTGGCGGGGTTAACGGCCAAAAATGTAATGATCTGTGCATTTTGTGATAAAAGCATGAAATTTGGCATACGTGTTCAGAAGACCCTCCTTTGCAATTCCAGATGTGGCGCCACACAAGATTTCGTACCAGAGGCACTGTATTGCGGTTAATATACCTGCTAGGGGTAAATTCTGCAAAAATGGTTCCTGGCCGGTCTCTGGTACCGCAGTCGGTATTTTCAGTTCTGTTCAGATAAAACTACATGTAGAAATGAGTGAAGAGTGCATTTTCACATACAAAGTTCCAAATGCTGCCTTTATACGTTGTTTTAATACATTTTAAGGGCAACTTTGTTTTAGGACAGGAAACATGGTAAAAAAATTGCCAAAACCTCGGCAAAGATATGAACGTCCTGAAAATTTGATATTCTGTTCAGAATTAAGTGCCCTACTACATATCTAAAATTGTTAAAAATCGCACCCCGAGGCTTCGAGTTATTGGAGGGGGGGTAAAAAATTGCAACTCAAAATTAAAGGTATAGAACCCGATGGAACCCGTCAACCCAATGGATGCAAATACGTCGTAGTTCGACGCATCACATCCCGTTGATACAATTTTGGCACAAAAAGTGTCGATCATTGTTGTAGGGGGGTCGCGGGGGAGGGCGAAACTCGGCTGGGTGGCTCTTTTTCTTCCTGGGCCATGAAGAATCGATCACGACAAGATTGGTATCTTTTCCGACTAAATTCAATGTCCTGAACTTGAATCCGATGTATAAATTTGGACAAAAACAAGTTTAAACAAGTTAACTTGAGAAAACCTGTTTTTTCTTTGACAATTTCCACAAAACTTTTTTTTACTGTTAGAAGCATTCATCTTTGAAAATATTTTAGAGGCCATTAGATTGAACTGTATTCTTCACGAAAATCATCCATTCGATCTGTAACTTTGTTTTTCGAGATAGAAAAAATCGATTTAAACTTTGGTCGGCACAGGCCGTCGTCTACTACTGACCAGAACACTACACCATGCATTTTTGAATGAAAATAGCCCTATCTATCTGAAAAATTATAACTCATCTTTGAAAGCTCGGGGATCTGTGCAGAACTGAATTCCCTATAACATAAACAAAATCGTCATAAATCGCAATGCAGGGTATTGAGTTATTACTTGAAGGTGCATGCTGTAGTGCTCTGGTCATTAGTGGACGCCGGGCAGTGCCGACTAAAGTTCAAATCGGTTTTTTCTATGTCGGAAAACAAAATTACAGATCGAATAGATGATTTTCGTTAAGAATACAGTTCAATCTAATGACCTCTGAAATATTTTCATAGATGAATACCTCTAACAGTAAAAAAAAGTTTCGTGAAAATTGTCAAAGAAAAAACAGGTTTTCTCAAGTTAACTTGTTCGAACTTGTTTTTATCCAAATTTACACATCGGATTCAAGTTCAGGACGTTGAATTTAGTCGGAAAAGATACCAATCTTGTCGGGATCAATTCTTCATGGCCCAGGAAGAAAAAGAGCCACCCAGCCGAGTTTCGCCCTTCCCCACGACCCCCCTTCAACAATGATCGACACTTCTTGTGCCAAAATTGTATCAACTGGTTGTGATGCGTCGAACTACGACGTATTTGCATTCATTGGATTGACGGGTTCCATCGGGTTCTATACCTTTCATTTTGAGTCGCAATTTTTTTACCCCCCCTCCAATAACTCGAAGCCTTGGGGAGCGATTTTTGGCAGTTTTAGATATGTAGTAGGGCACTTAATTCTAAACAGAATATCAAATTTTCAGGACGTTCATATCTTTGCCAAGGTTTTGGCAATTTTTTTACCAAGTTTCCTGTACTAAAACAAAGTTGGCCTTAAAATGTATTGAAACAACGTATTGTAACGGTACAACCCCTTTCTCCTAACCCGTCAGTTGACATTCCGGCGTGATCGTCTAACAAAAGTGTAAACCATACTTAACTGCTGTCTGGCCTCTTACAGTAGATTCACAAACACTGAGGTGGACTCCGCTAATAGAGCCACCCCTTTTCTTTCACTAACCCTTTCACTGGCTCTGTCAAAGAAAGTGACAGTACGAGAAGCTCCGCTGATAGAGTCCCATTCCACTTTCCCCTACGTTGTCAAATTAATTCATAACCGCTTGTTCTTTCATTGATAAGTGACACAAGAGAACAGGTACTAAACAGAGAGACATAACACGAAAGTCAACCACAATCCTGTTTATTACAACAAAGTCATGATAGAGAGAAGACAATTGATACACAGGTCCTTAATCCTACCCTAGTCAGTGGGAGATTTCTTTAAATATCCTATTTTAAATCAAATCACAGTTCTCTAATTAATTAGCGTAATCGGAGTCATACTGACCTCCTCGTGGAAAATGTAACCATGGCATTCGCCTATTGACCTGGTGGGGAAACCACGGAAAACCCACCAGGATGGTCTTGTGCTGTGATTTCAGGGACTTGCTACAGTTGGTACAGCTCTGCCTACCCGCAGATTAAATCCCTATTGTAAACGACCTAACTTATTGAAATAACACGGAGGACGTTGCCATGATACCTGAAAGAAAACCCTATCCAAATTTAACAACAATTCAAATTTGAGCTAAGCCAAAGGGGAAGAAACTCTACCTAAACCGCAACGCCAATTAAACACTTGACTGCTCGAAATACGGAACGTAGCGACGTTTTACAAAACATGACGCCCAGAGTAACAACAATAAACATTGAATTTCATGTCAGTAATCACACTAATGTTATCACACAATTCTGTCGCTTGACGCAGGCTTACAGATCACCTACGCCCTATCAACCACCTGTCCTGGAAACCAACAATTTGCCGTGCTTTGACTTGACTTTGATAATCGTCAAATTTTGATTATAATTTTTCACTCGTTGGCTTTGTACGACAGCTTCGGCTTTGATCGTATGCCTTCAAACAATGAGATATGGGATATTTTCCCATCTCAATAACTTTATCATCTAATGGCATTATAACTGCCGGATTCACACTTCAAATACCATTTTAATGGCTCTCAAAACAACAGTAAATGTCTCCTACACTACACCTAGCTAACGGCGCCGAAGGAAAGTGCAGGTATGGTTTTTCACCACAAAACGGCTCGAGTTCACCTGAAACCTCGATACTGCTAAGAGAATCACGGTGGCTTTCTTTGAATAATTTTATTTCGACGTGGCTGAAGTTGCCGGTGGCAGAAAATAACAATCCTTGGACAGAATTTTTCAACAGATATTTGGAGGGAAGTAATTACGACGCTCTCGCTATTGGTCTCTTCGGGCGTCGCGCCTCAGCTCAAGTCTTCGATGACCCAACGGATTCTCGCGACGCGCCCCCACGGAGTTATGTTGAACCCTTTTTGATCACAACCCTTCGTTTATCGAATCTCGCGCGAGACTTTCGCATTTTGGCGGTGTTTATAGGTGATGTCTTTAAAGGTGGGCAATTTGCAGCCGCCCTTTTGGTGGACTTGAACTGTAAATTTTCTTTGCCATTGCGGTCGTCTGCTTGATCGAGAGAAAGAAAAAAGGCTTGAAATTTCATTCGCATGATGAGGCTTGGAGATTCGCCTTGCCGATGGTGTCCGGCCGATTCTTTAGCCTGTGACGGAAGTAATTTTTGTTGTTGCAAGATGGAACAATAATGGCGCTCACCTAGTGGCCAATCAGGGTGCATTTAATTCATTTGATGAACTTTCACGTGTTCGGGGCAGTGAGCCGGCTGAGCCATTGGCGGGAAGGCAATACCAAATTTCTCGGCTGGTACCCTCGAATTACACTTAGCTACAATTTTCTGTGGACTTCTAATCCTTATTTAATTTTTCAGCAGCATTGGTTTCCACGGCCGGTAATTAATAATATTTTAAACCTCAATTAGTGCAGAAAACGAGACCAACCTTTATTTGACGACCGGCGGAGTAGCAGCGATTTTCCTATTCCTTGGTCCCGATGCTCAGAATTTCGACTTGAAGCCTGCTGCCTGTTGTGCTGTCTCCAACACACACACAATATCACCTCTTTCTAATTGAATTTACACCAAACCCACCACGCGAATTAACCCTGATTTAATTTAGCAATCTGAACACACGAAATTTTCACTGAAACTCCTTTTTGACTTTTGTGGAAATTTCCGACCACCGAACTGACTTTAATCTGTTTAATTGACTTGGAATTTGAATTCTTTAAATGCAAACAACGATCTGAAATCTGTTATTTAACTCAGTGAGTAAATTAGTAAATTTTAGCTTCACGCTTGTACTTATCAAAAACTGCCTTGACAGAACAAAATCTTAAATCCCCAGAGGACTTGGATTCACGTTTTTCAATGCAACTTGTCACGATGAGAGCTCAAGCAAAAAAGCCACGAGAGCTCGCCCACATCCCCTGAGCTACACCCTCATTTCCACTTCCGAAAGTCCTTCACCTCTACCAATGAGACTTAGCCAACCCTAGTCTCGTCCAATCACAAATTTTCCACCCCCTGATATCGATCGCGTATTGGATTCTGTCGACCACGTTCGATCTTGCAAATATCGCCCTTCTGGCCGCACTCCTTATAGCATTCACCGTCAGATGGCGCCAGTCGTCTCATTTTCCACACCAATTTGGATAATTACAATCTTATCGATACCTCCAGACTCCCATCTGACTGCTGACATATCAAGATATTTTAGCTTACGTTTATAACTTCCGGGCTTATGTCTAAACATAAAGAAATTACCCGAATAGTGTAATCCAACCTGGCCGGACTGGGCAGAATCGCTTGAATGAAACCCTTTCTTGTTTGGTGTCTACTTGACTCTTATTTCGCACCCTAATCTGTAAACTTACTCTTTCCACCATACAATCACATCTACGAGTTTTCAATTTGGAAACTGGTAATTAACCGCGTTTAATTTTCTTGTAAGCGAAATTCTCGAGTCGGCAAGGTGCTGGCCACATGGCAACGGCCCTTTTCGGCCCTTTTATGCGGCCTTTCAGTATATCATAAACCAGCAGGCGTTTTATGCCGTCGCATCCGGGCGTTAACTACACCGTTGCCCGAATTTTCGAAACTTAGATAAACATTTCTTTGTCCACAAGTTAGTTATTACTTCTCACGGCCAAAACGAAGCAATTTCTCTATTATTCAAGGACTCTGCCGGGTTTTCTATAGCTCCCCGTTTTTTAACAGCCTGGCTCACATAACTCGATTCAGCGTTGGGTTTCTTTCAAGCGACTCTCGGCCTTATCTCGCCAAATTGAATTCACATGTGCCCGGAAATTATAACTAACCTACTTAATTATATGAGCAATTGCCACAGTATAATGGCAGCATTTGGAACTTTGCTTGTGAAAATGTACTCCTCACTCATCTCTACATGTAGTTTTAACTAAACAGAACTAAAATATACCGACTGCGGTACCAGAGACCGGCCAGGAACCATTTTTGCAGAATTTACCCCCTAGCAGGTATATTAACCGCAATACAGTGTCTCTGGCGCAAAATCTCGCGTGGCGCCACATCTGCAAATGCGAAGGAGGGTCTTCTGAACAAGTATGCCAAATTTCATGCTTTGATCACAAAATGCACAGACCATTCCGCTAACCCCCCCACTACAAGTTCCAGGATCCTAGTCGGAGAACTTTTGGGGTGACAAACCGTTTTTTTTTTCACTTTTTATCGATAGCTTCAAGCATGTATTTCATAATCAGTTAAAATGTCGAAGGGAAATGATTGGAAATCAAGGAAAATTTCGCGAAAATTACATGAAAATTCTCAAGGAAACCGGAGAAAATTTAGATGCAAATTTAAATTAGCAAATTGCTCGGTTTCCTCCAGCGAATTCCGCCGAGCTGATCTTTCGCCACTTTTTTTGCAAATCAGCCAGTCACGTTCGCTTCCATTTAGAATAATTATTGTCGTGAACGTGCGGGCATAAATAAGTAGTTCTATTGTATAACAATAGCATAGAAAGTGCCAAGAGTACTTTGGTGGTAGGCAGAGGTATATCCTCCGCAGTTTTTTCATAAAAATCGGATTTACGGTAGGTATACCTAATTACGCTCAAGTACCTACAAGATCTGACTCTTATCTCAACTCAGGCAAATATTCCGCGTGCAAATTTAATTTAAATATCATTTCCGAGATTATTGCCACTATTGCACAATAGCCAAGATTTGATATAAAACACTTTTCCACTCCGACGCTCCCAGTTTTTTCTTAAGGAAGAAAACAATTTCTCTTTAGTATAGTGGCAATTATTGCTCATCGCCCATAAATGTATCTGTTGGCATGCATCTCTCAAGAAAGTTTTGTTATACCTAGGTACTAGTTAAGCTATGGCTAATTATTTATCCTTCTCCTCTTTAACCATATAAACACTAAATAACAATCACCTTAAACGACTTATTAAATCTTATTCTTATTTTCCGTCTTGCTGTTATTATTAGAACAACTGCGGAGAACCTTTGCTGCTGTGTTATTATTACAATTTTTGATTGAACTTGAACTTTGAGAAACAGAGCGTAAACTTTCGTTTATTCTTTGTTGTTGTGCCACCTCTCTATTATGTTTTGTTATTTTTTATATATAATTACGGATTATGTTTAGACATGGCAGGCAAATCTTACGGCGGGTTATTATTTGGTAGGTAGGTAAGCACACCTGTCTGAGGATCAAAGCGTTATCTACCTTAACATCGTTCCATTCTAGATCGTGCATGTTGTACTGGTTGACTCGAAGTTGGGTTCCGGCCAGAGACACGCCAGTCATTTCGTCCTGCAGCGAGCTGATGGTGAAGGCGCCTGGGATGACGTGGTGCAATAAAAGCTGCAAGAAATTCCAGAGTCAGATCAGCGAATAGCATGGATCATTTATATTAATGTACTATAGTACTCGAGCCTTTGTATTGGGAAATAGTACAAGAATCAGGGAGATCAATAAGAAAACAATTCCCAACAGGCTGGAAATCGGCTTAAAATTATATTCATAGTTCAGGCTATAGCATACTAATTTTTCAACATGAGACAACATGAGAATTCCGATTCTAATGTCGAAATGTTGGCTTTGAACGCGAAATTTTGACTTCAAACACGGAAGATTTTGCCTTGGATCTCGACTTAGAAAACAAAAAGCTCCTAATTTGATCTGGAAACTTCGAGTTCAAACACAAAAAATTTCAATTGAAACACGAAAATCTCTACTTCAAACCCGAAAAATTTCGACTTTCAACTGGAAATTTCTAATTGGAACATGAAGAACTCCGCCTTTCAACTTCAAACGTCAACTTGAAAAACGATAAACAACTTCGACTTTTATTGCGAAAATTTGATTATAAATACAGATAACTTCGGCTTCAAACAGGGAAATTCTACTCTAAACAAGAAACTTCGATTTTCCAAATTTCGACTTCAGACGCAAAAATCTTTGACTTTTATCTCGAAAATCTGACTTTGAATAAAAAAAGCTTGACCTTGATCTCGATATTTAACACATTTTCGACTTCAAACACAAAACTTCGACTTTGAACATGAAAAACTTTGACTTTGATCTAGAAACTTTGTCTACAAACACAAAAAGTTTTGACTCAAACACGAAAAACTTTGACCTTCATCTGGAAATTTCGACTTGGATTGGAACACACAAAAAAATTCGACTTTCGACTTGAAATACCAACTTAGAAAACGACAAACAACTTCGACTCCTATTGCGAGAATGTGACTTTGAACATAAAAAACTCAAGACTCGAAACATGAAAACATCTACTTCAAACACACAAAAACTTTGACTTTTATCTCAAAATTTCGCCTTTAAACGGAAAAAACCGTGACTTCAATCTCAAAATTCTGACTTTGAACACGAAAAACTTGACTTCAATGTTAAAACTTCGACTTAATACACGCAATTATGACTTTGAACATGAAAATTATGACTTCAAACAAGAAAAGTTGATTTGTCCGACCCCGCAACTCAACTTTGACTCTCAAGTCTCGAAATTTCCACCTGAACCACGAAATTCTGCTGCAGAACACAAAATATATGCAATTTTCAACACGAAAAGCCTCGTTCTACTTTAAAATTCTGACATGAAATGAAAACATTGAAACTTCTATTGTAATTTCAAAATGTCGACTTTAAGCACAAAATTTCGAATTCAAACACGAAAGAATTCAACTATGATCTCGAAATTTCGACTTGAAATAAGAAAAACTTTGGCCCAAGTCACGATTCCAACTTGAACTTGAAATTTCAACTTGGAAAAAGTCAAACAACTTTGACTTTTATTGCGGGATGTTGAGCATGAATAGAAAGAACCTCGACTTCAAATAGAAAAATTCCACTCCAAACAAAAAACTTCGACTTCAGGCGCAAAAACTTCCAACTCTATTTTGAAATTCTGACTTTGAACACGGAAAACTTCGACTCAAATCTGACAAGACAAACAATTTCGTCTTTAATTTGCGAAAATGAGATTCTTGAAACGAAAAACTTCCGAATTCCGAATCCGATTTTCATTTGAAATTTCGACTTCAGACGCAAAAGTCTTCGACTTTGATCTCAAAATTCTGACTCGAGAAACTTCACCTCATTTAGATATTTTGACTTTAAACGCGAAATTTCGACTTTGAACATGAAAATTTCGACTTGAAACAAGAAAGGTTGAGTTTTAGTCCGACTCTTGGACTCAACTTTGACCCATCAAGTTTCGAAAATTCGACTTGAACCACGAATCTCAAATTTGAACACCAAAGAATCTGACTTTGGACACGGAAGATCCAACACGAAAACTTCGACTGAAGACATTCTATGTTTTTTTGACATTTTCCGGAATCATTTAGCATTTCTTCAAATCATTTTGACATCAAAATCCCTTAAATATACCTAGATATTTAGACGTTTTTTGGATTTTTTGACATGTTTGAAACCATTCTGATATTTTTGGAGCTATTTCAACATTTTTAAAAACTATGTATTTTGAAAGTTTTTGGCACTTTTTTGGCTTTTCAAAATCATTTTAACATTTTTCGGAACTAATTTGACATTTTGTGGAACAAGTTCGACTCTTTGGAATTAGTTTGACATTTTTTAGAATTCATCAACATTTTTCAGAATTGAAAATGTTTTTTTGAATAATGTTGGCATTTTTTGGTATTATTTTAATTTTTTAAATTTACTTAGACATTTTTTGGAATCACTTTGACATTTTTCGACCATTTAGAAATTCAAATTTGGGAAGAATCAATTTTAGAATTATTTTGACATTTTTTTGAATAATTTAGACATGCTCAAAATTATTTCAATAGTTTTTGAGTACCTAGTTTCGACTTTCTTTCTACCTATTTTGACATTTTTTGAGCTAATTGACATTTTGGGAAACTATTTAGATAGTTCTTGGAATTGGTTTGACATTTTTTTGAATTATTCCAACATATTTGGAATCATTGTTCCATTTTTTTAATAATTTTGACATTTTTTGGATCATTATTGCATTTTTTGAATAATTTCGACATTTTTGGAGTCTTTTTGACAGTTTTTTTAATTGCTCAACTTTTTTTGAATTATTATGCCATTTTCTTGAATAATCTTGACATTTTTGTAGTCATTGTGACATTTTTTATTTATTTAGTTATTTTGGAATTATCTTGACATATTTTAATCATTGTGACATTAAAATTCGCGAGCAATAATCAGTTACTTGACAATAATTTTGACATTTTATTGAGGTTGGCGTCGAGTGACCATCGGTGCCATTGATAACAATACATCACATTTTTTTCATATCTTACTCCAATAAAAAAGCTGTGAAATTGGTTATAGAGACTGCACAGTTGCTCAAGCGGAAGTTTTTGTTGTTTTTCGTGGCGCGAAGCCGAGGTGCGGAGCACTGAGGGAAGGATACAGCCAAGAAAGGCCGCTATTATACTATGCCAATTTTTAGTGGTTTTTATGTGCTGCGATTGTCGACACTGCTAGGTTTCCAAGTAATCAAAGCGAAACGTCAACAATCTGTCAATTTTTATTATAGACGATTGATCAACGTTGCCCTCGTTCTTCGTTCCCGGGTGCAGGAGCAACGCCAAGTTATGAAATGGGCAAAATATGAAGAAAATAGGAACCATTTCCTCGCGTCATTTTCGAAAATACATACATCAAAACTAGCAATCGGCTTCCTGATTAATACATGTAGAGGCTACAATTTGAAAGTTTCAATTTCCCAAAAAAAAAAATTTTTGTTACTTTGAAAAAAAATCCGGAATTTTGAAAAACTAAATCATAGCCTTCTAGATCTATTTGTTATAAAGCCGTGTATCTGATTTGAAATTCCTATTTCAAAAAATAACGCGAGGAAATGATTTCTATATTTTCTTCACATTTGCCCACCTTAAAAAACCCCTCGACAACCCCTTAACGTTGTCGTTGTACAATAGCAGTTTTCTTCTTACGCTTAAAGAAAGATTTAAGGAAACTGGGATCTGGAATTCAACTAGCTGGTCAAGGTGGTGACACCTAGTTTTGGTCTTTAGTTGATGTAAATTCTCAGAAAAAGGTATTTTTCAACAAAATTATTAATACATAGCCATTATTATTGTCGTACTAGCCAGTTCCGCTTTAGAAATAGGCACGTTTGTTTTCTCTTTATTGGTAAATTACATCTTGAGACCTATGAATATGATTTTTCAATTTAAAAAGAAATATTCGGAATTTTGACAAAATCCATTTTTTTTTAATTTTGAGAAACTCAACCGTAGCCGTCTAGATGTATTGGTTAGGAAGCCGCATGTCAAATTTTGGATCCTATTAAAAAAATAACGCAAGGAAATGGTCTTTATACTTTTTTCACATTTTGCCTACCTTTAATAACCCCCTCGATGACCCCTTAAGGTTGTCGTTTTACAACAGTGGTATTTTTTACACAGAGTTTAATCGCTCTCAATGCTTGAAAGAACTGGTATTTGAAATTGAACTTGCTAGTCAAGGTAGGGTAGGTGATACCTAGTTTTGATCTTGAGTTGATCTAAATTCTCAGATTTTTTCTACAAAAATCTATAAAAAAATAGCTATTGTACTAGCCAGCTCAATTTCAAAAATAGGTATGGTTGTTTTAGGAACATTGGTAGATACATCTAAAGGTTATGATTCTTTGAATTTTCGAAAAAATATTTTTTTTGGGAATTGATAACATATTTTTTCAAATTTAAAAAAAACTTGATTTCAGCCTTCCATATGTATTTGTCACAGAACCCCATGTCAAATTTTGAAATTCCCATTCAAGAAAATAACGCGAGGAAATGATCTATGAGGTACTTTCTTCGCATTTTGCCCATCTTAATAACCCTCTCGATAACCCCTTAAGGTTGTCGTTTCAAACTATAGGTTTTCTTCGTAAGTTGCATCACTGCCACTGGTTAAAACAAGCTAAAAAAAACTGGGCTCTGAAATTGATCTGGCTAGTCAAGTTAGGTGATACCTAGTTTTCGTCTTTAGTTCATGTAAATTCTTAAAAAAATATTTTTGAACAAAATAAATAGATAAAGCCATTGTACCAGCCAGTTCAATTTCAGAAATAAGTACGTTTGTTTTTTGTTTCAAGCATTGGTAGATACAGGCTGTCCGTTTTTCGAGGCTGGGCATGGGTATCTCGCTCATCTTTGGAGATACAAAGTCGGTTAAATTAGAAAAAAGTTGCGCATTTTTATGACGATCAATGATCCAAAAAGATATTTGACTTACCAGTTTTAGTTTTCGAGATATCGTGAAAAAATAAAAATTTGTGATTTGTTTTTATTTTTTATTCAAAAAACAGTTGACGGTAAGCCTTTTCTAACTAAGACATCGTTGAGGCACTTTTCCAAGGGGAATTCAAAACTGCCAGAATCTTCATTCCAGCTTTCAAAACAATCGAGATACGACATTCAACTTTTTTCTCTTATGGGCGCCATATTGGATTTTCACATTTTTGAATACAGTATTTTTTTCTGGTTACAACGATGTATCACATGTCACTGTTGAATGATAGCTTTTGAACTAGAAGCAAAGAGTGCTTTGGAAACAAAATCAGCGCAGCACAACAATAAAAAAAAACCGTGAATGTTGAACATTTATTTAACAGTGGCATGTGACACATCGTTGTAACCAGAAAAGAATAATGTATTCAAAAATGTCAAAATCCAATATGGCGCCCATCAGAGAAAAAAGTTCAATGTCGTATCTCGGATGTTTTGAAAGCCAGAGAAAAGATTTTGGCAGCTTTGAATTTCCCTCAAAAAAGTGCCCTGGCAATGTCTTGATTAGAAAAGGCCACTTCCAACCGTTTTTTGAATAAGAAAATAATGACAAAAATTTAAATTCCTACTTTTTACGATATCTCGAAAACTAAAACTGATGAGTCAGATACCTTCTTGGATCATTGATCGTCATGAGAATGCGCAAATTTTTCCTAATTTAACCGACTTTGTATCTCTAAAGATAAGCGAGATACCCATGGGCTTAGCCTCAAAAAACGGATATCCTGTATATTCAGAGGGCTACAATTTGATTTTTTGAGTGAAAAAAATGTTTTTCAGCATTTCGTAAAATAAACATTTTTTTCGAAATTTTGATCTTAGCCTTCTAGATGTATTTGTTGGGAAGTCGCATATCAAATTTAAAGTTTCTTATTCAAAAAAATTGCGCGAGGAAGTGGTCTCTATGATTTCCTTACATTTTGCCCACCTTAACCCCCTCGATAACACCTTAAGTTTGTCGTTTCAATAAAGGTCGCGGGAACAAAAATGGCGTGCTAAAGATGGGTATATGGTATGTTATTTTCACTAGTACTTGTGAATACCATTTTCTTTATTTGTAATAAATTATATAGATGATTTATTGAACAATTGCCACTTGAATAAAAAATTAATTGTGCTAAACTCAAGATTTGTCTGAGTAATGTTAAAAACAAACGAATCTCTACAGCGGTACTTTACCTTAGCTGCAGTACCAACCTCTGCGCTTGCGCGAGCGTTTTATGTCAATTCAACGTCGAAAAGGATGCGCATTACGCAGTTGCCACGTCAGGCATAATTGTAACGTTGCCATAGCGGGTGTCAAGGTGACGGTTATGTTCCCGCGACCTATAGTTTTCTGCTTAGGGTGGGTTCAGCCAGCTCATTTAGCCGCGGTTTTACTTTTAGCCGTAAGCGCTGCATGCTATTCTGTTTTGTCGGCGCATTGCGACTAAAATTAAAGCTTGCGGTTGAATAAGCTGCTGACTGAGCCTACCCTTAATTTTACATCTTTCATTTGGCACTCAGTACTAGAAGAGTATCGTTATGTTTCGATGATACAATGGCGAGAGGAAGATTTTATTATTGATAAAAAGCACTGAGAGAAAAAGTCGGCATTTTCAGGAAAAGTACACGTAAAACTCACCCCGCTGAGCAGCCTGGGGTTCTCCTTGAACTTCTCCTCGGCCTTTTCGGGCCCGCCCAGTTGCACTAAAAGCGTCCTGAACGCCTTATCCGTGGGCACGAACACCGTATACGGCCCCGTTTCGTTCAGAATCGTATCCAGCCCGCTCTGCTTCAGAAACTTGGCCATGGCAAACAGTCCGTTTCTCCTCAGAACTTCCGGCAGCTCGTCTTCATCATCACCACCAGGGGGCGCGGCAGCAAACGTGGGAGTTGTCGGCAGAGCCGGACTGACGCTCTGGAAGATCGTAACCGAAGGATTCTTCGTCGAAGACGGCTGGTAATAGATGGAGTTCTGATTGTTGGCCGAGCTCGAAGACGTCGAAGCCTGCCTCACCAGATCGTTGTTGTTATTGTGATTGTTGATACTGTTGTGGTTGTTTATACCGTTGTGGTTGTTGATGTTATTGTTGCTGTTGTGGTTGACGATATGCGGTTGCCTTGAAACCAGCCTGCGGGTTGTGGCCCTTGTGGTAGCTCTGGTCGTAGCTTTGGTAGTTCTGGGCTTCGGCGTCGTGCTCCTCGGCGCGGGCGACGAGAATATTTTCGTGTACAAAGTGGAGGACGGCGTGGACGTCGCCACGAAATGAGTGCCGATGTTGGTCTTGAGGATCGGCACGTCGTCGCTGAACGAATTTGGAGTCACCGCAACTCGCGAAGGCTTCGGCGTCGAGCTTTTGATGGCCGGCAGTTTGATCTCGCCGTCCTTGATTTTTCTAAGTATCGAATCTACGTCCACTTCCGGTTTTTCTTTGCCGGAACCTTTAACGCCTTGCACTTTCAACGTGCCGTCTTCTTGCTCCTCGAGCAAGACGAACGTTACTTTTTTCTGGTTCGGCAGCACGCCGCCGATTTGTTCCAGACCGCCGCTGGCTCCGGTTTTCAGCAGTTCGAAATTCGAGCCGGCCGGTATGACGCCTTTCGTCAACTCGTCCAGGATCTCTTTGGGTGGCTTGGACGTCGTCGTTCTGGACAGCACCAGTTTTTCCAGATCGCTTCCAGGTTCGAGCTGCGTCGCTCCAGGCACGCTTTTCGGATCAGTTGTTCTGATTATCTCAACCTTTTGACCGTTGGGCAGCGTAATCTCTTGCGTGTACTCTTGAGAACCGCCTTCATTCCTCGGAACCACGTGTATCTTCTGCCCGCTGGGCAGCGTAATTTCATCTTGCCTGTTGAACTCGCTGTTGTCCAACAGCTGGACTTTTTGGCCGTTGGCCAAGCTAATCTCGCGCGAGCTCAAGTTCTTTGCTAACTCGTCCTCGCCGATGGCTTGTCGCAGCTGCGCCAGCAAATCAGTCTTATCGATCTGCGCAGACTTGTACTGCTTCTGGAGCTGGTTCAAGTCTTCCAGCGTTTGAATCGGCTTGACTTTGGGCAGCGATGTCGGCAAGAAGAGGATCTTTTTCGACTTCTTGGTGGTAGCCGGCTTGGGTGTCGTGGTAGTCGTTGTGGTGGTCGTCGTAGTCGGGTGTTCTTCGTAGTACTTGTCGACTGCTAGCTTGAAAAGCGGCGCTTCTTCCGGGTAGAGATATCTGGGAATCGATTGCGTATACCGCACCGTTTGGCTTCCGCCAGGCCTGTACACCTTCTGGTACAACTGTTTCTTCTCCTCCTTCTGCTGCTCAACCCAATCCTGGTGTTCTTCTTGAGCTTTCTTCAGAGCTTTTTCATACTGCTTCTCGACAAACTGGTTGTGCTTCTCGATAATCGCTTGCTTGTCCCTCAGCTCTTTGATACGAAGCTTGTGCTTCTCGGGATCCAGCAGTTGAATCTGCTGTTGAATCGCCAAGATGGGATCGATAGTCGGTCGCGGCTGGAACGGATTCGTTAACGCGTTAGCTTGCGGAAACCTCACTTGATTCTGTTGCTGCTGTTGCTGCTGTTGATTCTGTTGATTCTGTTGATTCTGTTGATTCTGTTGCTGCTGATTCTGTTGCTGCTGTTGGCTCTGTTGCTGCTGCTGACTCTGTTGATCAAAATTTGGCGTGAACGCAGTCTGCGTGTGGTGCTGAAGAATTTGGTTCGGTTGCGGCGTCGAAGGGCTGGAGCTGGGCGAAGCCGTGGGCAGCACTATCGACGACTGCTGTTGCTGAATCGGGAGCTGGAAAGCGGGATTGAGCAGTTGCTGGCCGAGGAACTGCTGGTTCTGTTGCAGCAACAGCTGCTGTTGCTGGTTCTGCAAGTTGAGCAGTTGGCTCTGGGGCTGAGCGACTTGGGGTTGAGCTTGGGGGAACTGCTGCTGGTTGAACAGAGGTATGAACGTGGGGCTGGCCGCAGGCGAGGGTTGCTGCTGCTGGCGCAGGAACTGTTGAGAGAACTGCTGGTGGAGGTGCTGCTGCTGTTGCTGCGACTGCGGGTTGAACCTGTGCTGGTGCTGTTGGATGTCGCTCAGAATGTGGCCCTGTTGTTGCGGCGAGAGCTGCTGTCGCGGGTCCAGCGCCGGGAATTGCTGGAACAAAAACAAAAAATCGAGTTAGGTTTCATCTTCAGTCATCGACCTACTTCAGCTTTCACGGCTTACTTTTGGAAACTTGAGTTATATTGACAAATTTACTAAAGCTTCTGTTTTGCTAGGTATAAATCGTGTGCATGTGACGTCATACAAATCTAAGCATACCATGCGTGGGCTTGACAGCTGTCATTACATACTAAAAGCGGTAAATTCGACAAACGACATCACCCGCTTTCGTTTGGGACAGAAGCAGGCAGTTCACGCTCAAATGCTCAGCTGGCGCCTTATAAATTCCATCAGTTCATAACATCATATTGCCGTAACTCACACCCTAACCGCGTTTATAATGTCGCGAGACGTATAAAAAGTTCGTTATACAAATTGGCGCTCAACGTGGGGCGAGTTTCACCTTGAGCTTTTGCATTTTACGGTTTAATTTCGGCGATGATTTGTTTTGTTGAATTTTTTTCCATTTTCCCCATTTAAAGAAAGAAAAAAGAACTCAGTTGTTCATTGGAAAGTTTCCCTCATTTCAGTGATTATATTCTTGGGTAGTCGCTTTGAACGCCGTGACCAAACCGGACTGCTACCCTTTGTCCCGAGTCGAACGTAAACTGAGCATGTTGAGTGATGCCAGAATGCCAGATACATTTCCTCCGTCGATCTCAGAAACGCCTTCTGGCAGATCCCTCTCGAAGATTCCATCAAGGGGAAGTGTGGTTTTCCCACTCCTGAGCGGAGCATGTCCCAATTCTGCGTATTGCCTTTTGGCTTATGTAACTCTCGCAAAGCCAGCAACGTCTAATGGATGCCGTTTTTGGACCCGAGTACGAGCCGAATAACTTTTGTTACTTGGACGATATTATCATAATTTCCAAGACGTTTGACATTATTTGGAATTGTTGAATGAAGTCAGAACTCTGCTCAAAGACGCCAATCTCACAATAAATAAATAAATAAATATAAATAAATAATTTTTTTATTAACCCACTAGTACGTAATAACAAAAAAGAAAATAAGACTAAACTTACTAATAAGGGTTAATCACAAGGGAACCATTCAATTCCTCCCTCTGAAGCTCACAGCCCAGAGAGAGGTCTGATCTTCCATGATTCCCTTGAAAAAACGAAAGTATCAATTATAGCATCGCAAGAGCTACCGGCAATCTGAGTACCGGTTCTTATTCTCTTTGAAACCTAGGATTCGTGGTGGATGAATAGAGACTGAGGACAGACCCTAAAAAGGTCGCTGCGATGGTGAACAATCCGGACGCGTCGGACCACGGTCTGGGCGGTGTGTTGACACAGCAGATCAACAATGGAGAGTTTGTTGCTGCTTTTTGTTCAAGGACAATGTAGCGGGTGGAACAAAACTATTCGGTGACGCAAAAGGAGATATTGGCTTTGATATTCTGTTTGGAGAAATTTGGACCCCACGTCGAAGGGGTAAAGTTCACACTTCACAGTAATAGTCATTACAGACCACTACTTCCTTTTATGGCTAAAAAGTATGAAAGAATCAACTGGAAAACCTGCCAGGTGGGTAATAAAACTCCAGCAATATTCCTTCGATCTGGTCCACCGAAAAGGCAAATTGAATGTAGTTCCAGACGCCCTATCTAGAATTCCAGAGAACCAGAAAACGTCTGTGAACACCTTGACAGTAGAAACAAGAAGAATTGGACACGTGGTACCTCAGAATGAGGGGAAACATACTAAAATCTCTAGAAAATTATCCTGCGTGACGAATCGAAGGTAGAAATGTCTAGAAAGTGATTTTTTAAGAAACCCTGTGAAGACCAACGTTGAAGAGTGGAAGTTGCTCATACCGAGTGGTCAGAGAAAAGATGTTACGAAGTTGTGTCACGATGCCCCTCATTTTCTATTCTACAAGACTCTATCTCGTCTTCGAGAACAGAACTTTTGGCCAAAGATGAGGCGTGACGTCACGAAGTATGTGCGAAACTGCAAGGTTTGCGGAGGGCAGAAAAGTACAAATTCGCTTCCAATGGGACTCATGTATTCGGAAAAATAGGCAAGTACTCTTGGCAGATCGTGGCTGTCGACCTAATGGGACAGTTTCCGCGTTCCAAGGCGCATAAGTATTTTCTTCTGGTTGTAGCCGATTGGTTTACCAAATTTACTTTGTTGTTACTATGTTGTCCATCCATTGCGTTAAGCCACATCCTCTCCAACAGTCAAGTTCATGGAGAACCGTATCGTCTTTATCTACGAGGTTAAGGTTGAGAAAATTTGCTTCGACGCAAAATACTACCCTCATAAAAATTTTGTTGAACGAAGTAACAGAACCGTTGGCGATTCGCGATCCTCACCTAAATCCCTTCGAAATAATAAGTGAAACGTACTTCATGGCCTGTTCTAAATAACTAGCAGCATTGGATTGGGATCGCGAATCGCAGGTGTGAGGGGAAATGCGGGATCGGATAAATTCCGGCCGGGTGTTTGAGCTTTGGGAGATCCAAGAGTCGTTAAAGTTTGTGGCATAAGAGTAGTGACGCTTTTTCCGTTGGGAGATGTCGAACGGATGCGCTTTGGCTTGTTGCGTATGGATCTTCTGCAGAAATTAAAGTGTTTCGCCGTGTGAATTTGACTTGTCAGCATACTGCACGAGAATTTTCAAAATCAAAGCATAGCTTGAACTTGGGCTGAATACCTTATTAGCTTCAAATTCAAAAAAGCAACACCATCCCGGCGAAAGTTTGATGTTGTTGGAGGAGCAAAATTGCCAGACGGATTCATTTGGAAATGGAGGTAAAAGCGAAAATAAATGGACGCCTTCAGCCAAAGCGCGAAAACTAATGAGGTTACTGCAAGAGTTATTGGCAACTTTAATTGATCAGCCACTAATGGCGCATTGTTAGGGTACCTTGTAGTTCGTGGTACAGCAACGAATTTTGCAAGAAACGTGACTTTGGCGCCATTGAATGGTTGGCATAGATCGGTAGGTGCCTACTAAATCTTGTTCTACATTCAGAATGTGATTCGAGGCATAATTAGAAGTATTGGTTCATGTAGCTCTCGAAGTTTTTGTTTCTTTTCCTATATTTCGATATACTTAGTCAATGTTACAACTAGGTTTTCGCGATTTGATTCATTTTTTTCGCCAAAAGATGGTTGCCAACTGCAAACTCTAAATTGACAGTTGACAACTACGTTCAAGTTACATAACTTCACCTGATAGCCTTTTCTCATAATCGTTTTTAATGCAACTGTCAGTTGTCATCACAATTCGCCATTCACAGCCATCTTTTTGCGGGAAAATTTGAATCGCGAACACCGACCTAATGTTAAATCTGAAGAACTTGCTACTCAAGTGGAATAAATCGAGTCTAGACTTGCAGAAGGCCAAATAATTAAAACGGAATCATTACTTCATCTCCAATCTACAGCGGCACATTGTAATGTGCGAATTTTTACCGGAAAACTTTCTATTGTACTCGCGCCACCAGTAGCCACACCACGCCAAGAGATTCCCGCACAGAATCCGGATGTGCAATGCAAAATAAGTCATAGCGCGTTTCCCTTTCTTTCAACAACTCTTCTCTTTGCTGCCGGCTTGCGGTTGTTTTTCCCATGAGGTAACAAATATCACACAAACCGGAGCCTCTGTCTCATTCAAAAAGCCACTCATAACCGTTCTCACAGGAAGACCTCTCCTCGCCATCCATGTGCTTGATGTAATAATTTGTTGTCTTTACCTAAGTGCGATAATTAGAGAGCAAAAAATCAGCCTTACACAACTCGGATCTTTGGTCGTGTTTCAATTTCCATCCTTTGATCATACTTTCTCCGGTTTTCCTCTCTTTCATGTCGTCTTAATTTTTTTTGTCCACTTGGTTGTCGCCGCGATTGTGTATGCAACAAATGCAAATTGGCGTGAACTGAATTGCATCTGCTGCGAATGCCGCAATAACGAAAAAAACAGCGTGACCGCAAATGAGCGCAATTTATATCGACAAAAACTACTTTTACGGTTCATTGCCCAACTGCCTGGTGGCTCTTTACCTTTTAACTTCTGAGCGTTTTGAGCATAAGAGCTGATGGTGGCGTTCTTTCAGTTGTGCAACAATTAGCTTCCTATCAATCAGCGAAGCGTGGATTTTGTAAATTTGTCTATTCCGATCGAGAGGAAAGAGAATGTTTTTGATTTATGGAAGAAAGCTCGCGGGCGAAAAAGTGACGCGGGTCATCGTGACACGAAATGTTAATTAGTTGTAGGCGTGAATAATCAAGAAAAAATAATTGAAAGATAATGACCGAAAAGTAAAAAGCTGTTGGAAAACAAGCAATTAAATTTATTAGCAGTTTCGGGTTTCGAAGATTTATGCATGCAAGCTCTCAAGTTTGGGCAATAACAATCCGAATAATCTGATCCTTATCTCTTCAGTAGGAAGGTAACTATGCATTTTGCATGACTGAACCTGGGGCTTTAAAAGCGAAATTTTAGCGTTTTCCGGATCATCATGGCAATGACGTAACGCAACTTTTGCCTAAAGAACCTCCTCGCTTGCATAAATCTCTACCATTTAAACAGGTCGAGCGGAAAATCTATTCCATCATTACATCCTAAGCCAATTATACGCCTTTTTAATGCTACAGATCCATAGGTAGGTACCTTACCGCAAGAGTATTCCTCTGGGCGGTACCGCTATTCAATTTCTAAAGCTTAAAGATCGAAGATTATGCCTGGTGAACAGATTATTATATTCTTATTGTTCCAATCTTGAGCACCTGGGCAATTATATCGAATATCGAACACCATTTACGGATGGAAATTATTGATACGGGGGCTCCTTTTGCGTAACACCCATCGTTTTACGTCCATCATCTTTTATTTGCAAGCATTTACGTCCTTTCACTGAGTTTATACCCGCGATTATAGCTTCTCCTACCCGTACCTTTATGCCTATGTAAGTAGATGAAAAAATACAGACGCGCGTGTTTAAGTAATTATTATTATTATGTATGGCTGCCGATGCCTGCTCTAAAAGATCTCGAGGAAAAGAAAGGAAGGCGGTTGTGTCATTGCAAAATAGCGCCTCTGTAATTAAAATTCAATTCTGAGCTGCTTCGCGATGATGAAGAAAGTGCAACTTTTGAGTACCTAGGTGCCTGGCAGCGGAGCAAAATAATGTCAAGTGGATATGAATGTTTTTCTACCGGGCTATCAAAGTTGGCGAGAAAAATGTCACAACCGCTCTGGAAACATTCAGAGTCCGTTCTTTCAAAAATCCATTCTCAGACTCGGTCTTGGAGCAATTCACGATTCAAGTTAATTTTCCCGCCACAAGATGACTGCCAAAAGCGACAGTGACGTTTATTGTGTTTTTGTTACTGTCAAGTGTCAGTTGTTTAGTTGTTTTGCACCGGTCAATGACAAGTAAAAACAATCATGACGGTAGACGTGGATTTATCAATAAAACTAGGATAGCATTACAGCTTTCTGTAAAATAAGCCCATAAAGATTTTAAAGACGACGCGAAATTCGAAATGTCACCACCCCATCAACATTGGCATTACCATTTCTCGAGGTTGAGCAAAATGTAATGTTAATTAAATCAAGGATGTCTATACTACTAGCTGGATAAAAAACTTCGCCGCCATCTTGAAGCTTGATCTGACACTGTGCCCGTCGGGATTGTCATCGTGACATTCGTGACGGACGCCGCCAGCCTCTTGTGCATCCATGCCGAGTATTACCTATTCTCTGTGGCGAATTATCGTTGATTATGCCGCGCAAGCCCAATAATGTTCACAACAAGCGGACCCCGCAATAGAACACACTTTTTGTTGCAAGTAACTATTTGACTAATTGCAATCATTTTATAAGACCGGGCGAAGGACCGTGCCTGGCAGCAAACTTCTGAACGACAGATTCGAGTGTGCTCCGATTGAACGTCACTATGGTTACGGGTCGCGAACGGTGACACTTTGCCCGTCGAGATTGTCAAATCTCGGCTTCACCTTTTTAAGTCAAAACCGGCCAAGCTTCTTGTCCAGACGTCCTTGGTTTAAATCAAGGACGTTTAAATGCAATCAGGGTTGCCAATTTTTTCACTGTCTTTTTCTACCGTGACGTCTTGAGTAACGGCGGATTGCCAAGGTCATGTTTTGACATACAACGTTTCTTTCTGACCGATGCGCGATGACAACACTGCCGAAAAAAGAAGAAAGGGCCATCAATAAGCTATTTTGTATGTTATCGTCCTTCTGATTTTACGTACTGTGTTTTATGCGGTGAAAAACCAAGCAGAGATGGTTCAAGTGTGTTTTCATCTCTTTTCATGACAACCATGTAGATGACAACCTGTCATAGTGGTGGCTAAGGGTACGCTACATGCGGTAGTGGCTAGGCCTACGTGTAATAATATCAACTCCCACATACAAAATAAATACTTTGTCCATTGAAAATGGTTTCGTTGGCCACAGTAACTTTCCCACATGACAAATGAGTTATTTCAAAACTGCTGCTGCTCTACTTCTTCGGTAGAACTCCACCACGTTGTCAGAAAGAAACGCCATAGCATCAAAACGTCAAGAAATGACTTTGAACCTTCTCCGCTTTGAACTACTACCTCATATTAGCCACAAGTGATGCCCTCTCTCGGTAATCGAGCTCAAAATGGGGTGATTGCATGAAATTCGTTCACCTGATCACCGGCAGGCAGCGCAAGAATCGAGTTATGTTTTGACGTTTGTTAGGGAATTGCATTGGGGGATTGGGGCACATAACACATAACAGAAATCGCAATCTCGATCTCGTAAACGCCGAACACAAAACAGTAAGTGAACAAAACACGTAAAAATGACAGTACTTAGTGAGGTTAGTCCGGCTGACGTTGACTCCGACATGAATGAAACTTGACAGAGGACAATGACACTAATGACATTTTGCCATTAACTCCATCTACATGAAATCACCCTATTAAGCAAAATTATGTTACTCAAATGCAACTGTCAAATATTACATCTGTTTTGGCAGCCATATTTTGGCGGGAAAATTGATTTGATTTGCGATAACTCATGCGATAACATTTCAATTACAATTTTTTATTCCAGCTGTAGGTAGAGCTAATGACATGACACTAATGACAACAGACCGAATTTGCATTGATCATTAGTTTCTGTATTCAAAATTGGCGGATAGACCTTTGCGATTTTAAAAAGTCTGGACGTCCTCTGGCGGCTAAAATGGCAAAGCTGGACTTTGAGCAAATCTGACGTCCACGAGCAAACGATCACCTAGCAACCTCTGACAAAGTCCCTAGCAACTATTATCCTTGCCTAGCAACCACCTGGATGGGTCATTACTCATTCCGTTAACGTCTTGTAGCGCCGAGTGTAGCGCCGTCCCCACCGCGGTGGTTGAAATTGCAAAAATCTCCGCAGTTGAGCACTTCAACTCAGTAAATATTCTATGACAGTTCGGGACCAAAATCCCATGTATTGACTCATGGATGGAGGTTCAATTTGCAAATTTTTGACCGACGGTCTCAGGTGGGCATGCGCGAGCTGCGCATATACATACATCTGGTTGCATAACTTTCAGAGTTATTTCCGGTAACCAAAAGTACTAACGTAACATGTGAAATCACTTTGTCCTAAATTAAAGTTGATTTTACCGAGATGGAAATCGATTTTTCCGAAATATAAGTTGCAAAAGTGAAGAAAAAAGTTACTTCTCCAATGTCCGTCTTTTGATCTGTCATTGTAACATGCTCCAAACAGAGAGAATTGTTGCAAATGCCGAACGACACATTTGGCGTCTTTTGACAGCTGCCATCTTAAATTTTGATATTTCCACCATTATGATGGTTTTGGCAAGGCACACCCACATGGTGACGTGAGAACTGCGACTTTTTCCTGAAGAATTTTTCAGAAATAGAAAAGTTCACATGATGACTAGGCATGATAGCAATCGAGTGGCTATGATAATTTAATTTTGACGTAATTTTGAATGAGCATGGCCACTCGATTGTCATTGGTGTAAACTTTTATTGGGCCGCAACTGTACTTCACTATCATGCCAGAAAACGATCCGCTGCAAAGCTGATTTCAGAAGTTGCTTGTAGCGTGGCGTCATCTACCGGCCAATGACAAAAAGTTACCATGGCGCCTTTTTGTATACAATGCTCAAACTAGCCTTGGAATGTTGTACAAAGGTTACTCTACCAATATTCGTCATTTAATTCGCTATTGTTACAATTGAGGTCTCCAATTTTCCGTTGTCTCTCTTTACTGTGACGTCATGCGTATAAGATACGGTTAATCGAGGTCATTGAGCGCTTCCCAATAAGGCGTATAAGGGCACAATTCGACACATATGAACACAATTTGACACAGCTAGCGTTCCAATAGCAGTAATAGCACCACATGTCGACACAATCGAAACATTGGCGAGGCTGAGTTTGGAATTGAGCTGGCAAGTGCACTTTGACATTGTGTATCCGTCTTGTCGCAGTTATTGGAAAGCGCCCTATGTTTCTTGAGATATGACATTTCGTTTCTGACAAATGGGAAACTTTTCGAATCTGACAAGCGCTCTGTCGTGTATTTATTTGATTTCAACAAGGATTTCATGATTTCACTTGTTCTTACCCTCGTTCTTACCAATAAGTGTGTTATAATGTAGTGGAAAACTGAGAAGATACTTATAGAAATGGTTCAAGGGTGTTGTATCGCTCTATGCGAGTGCGAGAATAAGATGAATACATCCGGCATAACCATGCACCGGTTCACGAAAGACCCTAACTTGATGGAAGTGTGGCTGCACCAGCACCAGCGGGGATCACGCTGCACCAGACACGTGCATCTTACTACGAAAAAACTCTATTACTTCGTCCATTAAAAACTCCCTTATGGGCTCTAGTGACTTTCCCCACATGATAATGGGAACAGTATAGCTAACCGATTCAAAATTCCCGCAAAAGTCAGAAACGAAACGTCCAAACGTCAAAACGTCAAAGGTGACCTCGAAAAACCATGTACTTTCTATCTCCTAAAATTGGAAAGGTCAATTCTTTACTGAGAAAAACGAGTCTGAATTCAGTAATTTTAGTACTTAATTTTGATATGAGGCATAATTCTGTATGCTGTTCATTTGGGTAAAGCAAAAAGTCAGTACCAGAACTGTAAATTTGTTTAGAAAATTGGTGAAGTCTTAGAGCTCAACCGGTGGGCGGTGGTACAGTAACTTTTCTGTGGCTAGGTTGGCTGAGATCATAAAATTGATATAATTTTTATCCAATCCTATCGAATAATACACGCATTATCACGCGCATACATGCTTACATTTTTCAATTAGACTGGATAAAGCATAGTATTCTACTCGCGGGTATCTGATGGCTATTACTCATTCGGATGCTTTACGACGCTCGCCAAGGCTCGTGTCGGCAAACTGCATCCTCATGGGTAAGAAGCAATCAATAGATACCCGCTTGTTGAATAATATACTATTATCGGACTTTGCCTCTAAATTTTAGGTACTCATAAAGTATGAATCAGAAATAGGATGAACCATTTAAACAAACTGTCAAATTCAGTTTAATTTGTCGTCCATGTCGACCCAACGAGGTTTCATATTATGGTGGCTGTTTGATATTCAACGTCGAATTGTTGACAGTTCAAAGGCCGTCATCTGTCATAAACTGTCACATTTGACATTCACCACAAATAAATATGGGAAGTATATGATATATTCCGGATTATATTTGCTGTTTTTTTTCTTTTCTTCATTGATGCTCCCCCGCCCCGTTGTGATGGCACAAATGTCAAGAGTGTCAATGTCAGATGTCAAATGTTATCTCACGACATCTAGTTCAGTTGGTCGTCTATGGAGAGCGATCCATCGGGCTTTGATATTCATGGTGACTGTTTGATACTGAACGTCAGATTGTTGACACTTTGCAGTTGAATCCCAACAGAAATATATTCGCTTGAAATTATTAAAATCAATTCTTGTCAAATCAACCGAGTTTACATACCATTGGAATGCAATAAAATAGAAGGCATATAAGCTGTAAGAGAAAATACTGTAGAAATCATTTTTCAAAAACCTTTTTCCCATAGTCGCCTGTGATACCCCAATAGAAATAAACTTGTTAAGAATTATCCATCAGCTTGTTCATCATCGTATCTAGGTCAAAATGACAAACTGGTGACTGATGCAGATATCGGTGTCTTCTTTTGTTTCTTTTTGTGACGTTTATGGCAACAGTGCGTCCAGATCCTTTGTGTCTATAAGTGTCGTTTGGGGCTTCGATAGGCCCCTTTTGTTTTCTGTAGTTTTTGCAACTCCAGTAATATGCTCATCCCTTTGGCGTATACTTGCGAAATCTACTGTATGCAGCTCCCTTGTGTGGTTCGGTACCAGGGCCCCGTGGTGTCTTCCTGTCGTTTGAAGCCCTGATGGAGCCCCCACTTGTGACGTTTTGTAGCTATCAGATTTTGCTGTTTCAGGACATTTGTTGTGTAGACTTGCTAAATTTAACTCGTGGTATGATTAATAAATCGATGATAATATAGTGTCATGGAATCGATGTTGCACATTCAACTCCTCTGCTACGCACTGCTACCGCAGTGGCCCGCGTCGTTCAATCTGCAGGCACGATTCCATTCGAAACTATCATCGATGATAATCATACCTTTTTTTATTACAATCCGACTATATTGCGATTTGTGAGTTGACAGCTCTGTTATCAATAATTATGTGGCAGGACCAGGGAAAACCATTTTTCATTGGTTTTTCTATGGGGTGGCCCAAGAGACAGATTTTTGGGCACTTGACCTCATTTGTTTGTATACCGTAATATGTTTACTAGAAGGACATAAGCCCCGTCATGGGTTCGGCAACTTCGAGCCAGCCTCCTGGAAGGGGATGTAACCCTTCAAAAATACTAAAATTTGCATTACCTTGCAAAAATTTGCAAGGAATCCAAAAAATAACACCGATGTGAAGACAATTTAATCAGCTTTAAAACGATGTATCACTCAACCCCAATTGTCATTTATAATTTTAGAAGGGGTGACTACGGGGGTGAAATTTCACGGTTAAATTAATGGCAGTTGAACGTCCACCTTGGAAACATAGTTAACCTGTCCAGGTGTATTTCGAAAAAATGAGGGCAAATGGCCAAAAATCTGTCTGTTATTTCGTTTTCGTTGGGCCATTCTGTATAGGTTTCACTGGTTCTGGTCATAGGAATTGTAAGATTGAATCCACTTGAACTCTGCGATATACAACCTTCCTGATGCAATTCATTTTTTTTTGCTGGTTGTAGAAACCCAGTAAGAAATGAATTAAAGGCTGATCTACTGGTTTCAATGGGAAATGTGACAGGGTAACAGGATCTTCTCTGTTGGAAGAGCAATTTGAGGCCCGGTATGAGGCTTCAATTAATGAGCAAACGCAAGTGTGGGTAGGCCAGGTACACTTTCTATTTGTTCACTGGTGAAGTGTGAAACAAAAAACCGAAATCGAAATGAATATCCCTAATTACATAAAACTTCTTCGGTCTTCAATCTCTTAGATATATAAATGGGTTTTTTTCCAGCATTTATGTAATAATTATTGCTCCTCTAATAACTTTTTATTAATTTGACGGTTTCATTTCGAAACAAACTAGAAGCAAAGAGTACTTATCAGCTCAAAAATTGAAGAAAAAAAAAGGTTTTCACTTTCATAGGCTTGTTCATATGTAGGTAACATTTATACCTACCAGAATTTATACACTCGCATTTATAACACTATAAACCAGGAACATGGTCGTTACTTTCTCGAACGAAACATTTCTATATATCAGATTTATTGAACGGTCAAAAGTCATAACCTGAATGCAAGAGGTGATTATGCCAAACCGAACCCATAAACGGCTACACATAGATTTTCTTCGTTTCTTCTGCAGATGCAAATTTATGATCCCATTGTATTCTAAACGTCTCTTGATGGAGCCGGAGCAGACGGAGATTGAGAAGGGAAAAGCTCTTGACCTTCGATTTCGGCACGAACCCAAATCGATCAGATCCAATTTATATGATTTGGACGACAAATAAGTCGAGAAATTAGTCTCGTTATTTTAAAATTGCGCCTACTCACCGCGAGATCCAAATTGCGTCATCTGGAGCAAACGAGATGGGGTTTGAAAGGCAAACGATCTTGTTTATTCCTCAAATTTTACGTAACTTCCTTTCGTTTGCAGCTCCATGGATGATTGCAGAAAATGAAGGACAGCACTTTCGTCAGTAGGCGCATTATACCTCAGCTTTTATTCATAACAACTGCTCAAATTATAATATTCAGGGAAAGTTATTTATTAGAAGAGTAGAAAGGTTTTAATTATTAAAATCTTCGGCCATTTCTCATCCAGCAGCCTCGTAAGGTCAAGTTCGTAGGTGTTTCGATTTTTGCTCTTGACCTAGACTCCGCAAGCGAGGTACTTTCTCTGCCTGGTGCCGAAAAGTAAATTTCTTTGGCAGGTAGGTATATCTTTAAATTCAAACTTCTCGATAATTATTGAAAAAAATAACGACATGCAATTTATACTCGCGCTTGTTTGTGCAAGAAACAAGAAACCCAAGAAAGTAAGAGCTTTGGGAAGATGCGGTGCACTTATTATGCATCGTTAGAAAGCTTATTATCGAGATTAGGCGTCATTGTTGCTCGTGCTTTGGGATTATAATGGAAATGCGACACTCGAGAGGACTAAGACCAGGTGTGGTTCGAAGCAGGTTAAGCCGTGTCATTTCCACGAGGAAATGCAGAGCCCTGGAAAAATCGTTCTGTTGCACATTTCTTCGTTTACTTCCACCAGTCTTTGTAACATGCCGGAAATACGTAATCGTTTAAAGTTAGGTACAATAACAATAATCGAATAATTATGTTTTTGCTATTAAGTTGACTAACATGTCGAGTTTTATTTCTTAAAGTTTTTTGTATAGGTAGGTTGATTGTCCACGGTAGTGTCCATCTACTCTTTTATAATGTTGATGGGATAGGTATAATCAATTGCGCACGGCTTTTTTCATCAGACTAAGCTATGGAGATTGGAAATTGACGTTTGTGTTGGAAATGCCATTAGAAATGCCGATTTCCACAGCTTACTCTAAGGAAGCAATTATCGTCTTATCTGTCGCGTAGCATCCTAACTGAAAAAGCAATTGAAGATAATTTCGATACTTTTAGTAAAAGAGCATTGATTTGATTGGGTATGCAGTATAATTTTTTGCACCTACTTGATTTTATCAAGTCAGCTTTGGAAAAAAAAAATTGGTAGAAATCTGTGTTCGCGGGACGAAAAGTTGGAAATTTGCAGTTTTTCCAAGAGAAGAAAACTCGGAAACTCTTGGTCTGATTTCCAAAATTTTCCTCCCAAAAATTAATTCAATCATTTCTATTGGAATTCAACAGGTTCCTATACAAGAACAGACCTGATAAATAGTTTCAACGGTATTTCCCCATACAGCTTGGATGCCCCCTATCTGATTACATTTCAATGGTACCTATGGGATTTTATTGATTTGACAAAAGGCGTTTGCCCTGCAAGCATGGATAACTCTCAACGAGTCTCTTTCTACATATGGAGCTTCATGTATTTTTGTGCCAGAAAAGATTTGAAAAATGATTCCAAAGGTATTTCCGCATGCAGCTTGGATGCAATCTACTTTATTGCACTTCTAAGGTATTTGATCATACTAATTTGACAAGAAGCTTTTTTTCGTATGAATAGTTCTCAAGAAAGTAATTTCTATTGGACTTCTACGGGTTTCTATGCGAGAACGGATTTAAAAAAAAGTTTCAACGGTATTTCCCAATACAGCTTGGATGCCTTCTATCTGATTACATTTCAATGGTATTTGACTTTATTGGTTTGACAAAAGGGGTTTGCCCTGCAAGCATGAATAATTCTCAACGAGTCTTCTACATATTGAGCTTCATGTATTTCTGTGCCAGAAAAGATTTGAAAATGAGTCCAAAGGTATTTCCGCATGCAGCTTGGATGCGATCTACTTTATTGCACTTCTATGGTATTTGATCATACTAATTGGACAAGAAGCTTTTTTTCGTATGAATAGTTCTCAAGAAACTAATTTCTATTGGACTTCTACGGGTTTCTATGCGAGAACGGATTAAAAAAATAGTTTTAACGGTATTTTCCCATACAGCTTGGATGCCCTCTATCTGATAACATTTCAATGGTATTTAACCTTATTGGTTTGACAAAAGGGGTTTGCCCTGCTAGCATGAATAATTCTCAACGAGTCTCTTCCTACATATTGAGCTTCATGTATTTCTGTGCCAGAAATAATTTGAAAAATGATTCCGAAGGTATTTCCGCATGCAGCTTGGATGCGATCTACTTTATAGCACTTCTATGGTATGTGATCATACTAATTTGACGACAAGAGCTTCTTTTCGTATGAATAGTTCTCAAGATACTAATTTCTATTGGACTTCTACGGGTTTCTATGCGAGAACGGATTAAAAAAAATAGTTTCAACGGTTTTTTCCCATACAGCTTGGATGCCCTCTATCTGATAACATTTCAATGGTGTTTGATATTATTGGTTCAACTAAAGTAATTTGTCCTGCAAGTATTAATAATTCTCAACAAGTTGCTTCCTACTTATTGAGCTTAACGGATCTCTTTGCGAGAAAATATTTGAAAAAGTATTCCAAAGGTATTTCCGCATGCAGCTCAGATGCAATCTACTTTATTGCACTTCTATGGTATGTGATCATACTAATTTGACAAGAGCTTCTTTTCGTATGAATTGTTCTCAAGAAACTAATTCTTATTGGACTTCTACGGGTTTCTATGCGTGAACGGATTAAAAAAAAAAGTTCCAACGGTATTTTCCCATACAGCTTGGATGCCTTCTATCTGATTGAATTTCAATGGTATTTGACCTTATTGGTTTGACAAAAGGCGTTTGTCCTTCAAGTACGAATAATTCTCAACGAGTTTCTTTTTACACATTGAGCTTCACGGATTTCTGTGCCGGAAAAGATTTGAAAAAATGATTTCAAAGGTATTTCCGCATGCAGCTTGCATGCGATCTACTTTATTGCACTTCTATGGTATTTCATCATGGAAGCTTCTTTTCGTGTGAATAGTTCTCAAGAAACTAATTTCTATTGGACTTCTACGGGTTTCCATGCGAGAACGGATAAAAAAAAGTTTCAACGTCATTGTCCCATACAGCTTGAATGCCTAATTGCCTTCTATCTGATTACATTTCAATGGTATTTGACCTTATTGGTTTGACGAAAGGCGTTTGTCCTTCAAGTATGAATAATTCTCAACAAGTATCTTTCTACATATTGAGCTTCATAGATTTCTGTGCCGGAAAAGACTTGAAAAATGATTCCAAAGGTATTTCCGCATGCAGTTTAGATGCCATCTACTTTATTGCACTTCTATGGTATGTGATCACACTAATTTGACAAGAATAGGCTTTTTTTCGTATTAATAGTTCTCAAGAAACTTATTTCTATTGGAATTCTACGGGTCTCTATGCGAGAACGGATTAAAAAAAAAAAGTTCTAACGGTATTTCCCCATACAGCTTGGATGCCCTCTATCTGATAACATGTCAATGGTATTTGACCTTATTGGTTTGACAAAAGGCGTTTGTCTTTCAAGTATGAATGATTCTCAACGAATTTCTTTTTACATATTGAGCTTCACGGATTTCTGTGCCGGAAAAGATTTGAAAAATGATTCCAAAGGTATTTTCGCATGCAACTTGGATGCGATCCACTTTATTACACTTCTATGATATGTGATCATACTAATTTGACAAGAAGCTTCTTTTCGTATGAATAGTTCTCAAGATACTAATTTCTATTGGACTTCTACGGGTTTCTATGCGAAAACGGATAAAAAAAATAGTTTAAACGGAATTTTCCCATACAGCTTGGATGCCTTCGATCTGATAACATTTCTATGGCATTTGACCTTATTGGTTTGACAAAGGGCGTTTGCCCTGCAAGCATGAATAATTCTCAACGAGTCTCTTCCTACATATTGAGCTTCATGTATTTCAGTGCCAGAAAAGATCTCAAAAATGATTACAAATGTGTTTCCACATGCAGATTGGATGCGATCTACTTTATTGCACTTCTATGGTATGTGATCATACTAATTTGACAAGAGCTTCTTTTCGTATGAATAGTTCTCAAGATACTAATTTCTATTGGACTTCTACGGGTTTCTATGCGAGAACGGATTAAAAAAAATAGTTTCAACGTTTTTTTTTCCATACAGCTTGGATGCCTTCTATTTGATTACATTTCAGTGGTATTTGACCTTATTGGTTAGACAAAAGGCGTTTGTCCTTCAAGTATAAATGATTCTCAACGAGTTTCTTTCCACATATTGAGATTAACGGATCTCTTTGCGAGACAATATTTGAAAAAGTATTCCAAAGGTATTTCCGCATGCAGCATAGATGCAATCTACTTTATTGCACTTCTATGGTATGTGATCATACCATTTTTTTTTGTATGACTAGTTCTCAACGAATCCATTTCTATTGGACTGCTACGGGTTTTTATGCGAGAACGGATTGAAAAAATAGTTTCAACGGTATTTCCCCATACAGCTTGGATGCCCTCTATCTGAAAACATTTCAATGGTATTTGACCTTATTGGTTTGACAAAAGGCGTTTGTCCTGCAAGTATGAATAATTCTCAACGAGTTTCTTTCTACATATTGAGATTTACGGATCTCTTTGCGAGACAATATTTGAAAAAGTATTCCAAAGGTATTTCCGCATGCAGCATAGATGCAATCTACTTTATTGCACTTCTATGGTATGTGATCTTACTAATTTGACAAGAAGCTTTTTTTCGTATGAATAGTTCTCAAGAAACTAATTTCCATTGGACTTCTACGGGTTTTTATGCGAGAACGGATAAAAAAAATAGTTTTAACGGAATTTTCCCATACAGCTTGGATGCCTTCGATCTGATAGTATTTCAATGGTATTTGACCTTATTGGTTTGACAAAAGGGGTTTGCCCTGCAAGCATGAATAATTCTCAACGAGTCTCCTACATATTGAGCTTCATGTATTTCTGTGCCAGAAAAGATTTGAAAATGAGTCCAAAGGTATTTCCGCATGCAGCTTGGATGCGATCTACTTTATTGCACTTCTATGGTATTTGATCATACTAATTGGACAAGAAGCTTTTTTTCGTATGAATAGTTCTCAAGAAACTAATTTCTATTGGACTTCTACGGGTTTCTATGCGAGAACGGATTAAAAAAAATAGTTTAAACGGTATTTTCCCATACAGCTTGGATGCCCTCTATCTGATAACATTTCAATGGTATTTGACCTTATTGGTTTGACAAAAGGGGTTTGCCCTGCTAGCATGAATAATTATCAAAGAGTCTCTTCCTACATATTGAGCTTCATGTATTTCTGTGCCAGAAATAATTTGAAAAATGATTCCAAAGGTATTTCCGCATGCAGCTTGGATGCGATCTACTTTATTGCACTTCTATGGTATGTGATCATACTAATTTGACAAGAGCTTCTTTTCGTATGAATAGTTCTCAAGATACTAATTTCTATTGGACTTCTACGGGTTTCTATGCGAGAACGGATTAAAAAAAATAGTTTCAACGGTTTTTTCCCATACAGCTTGGATGCCCTCTATCTGATAACATTTCAATGGTATTTGATATTATTGGTTCGACTAAAGTTATTTGTCCTGCAAGTATTAATAATTCTCAACAAGTTGCTTCCTACTTATTGAGCTTAACGGATCTCTTTGCGAGAAAATATTTGAAAAAGTATTCCAAAGGTATTTCCGCATGCAGCTCAGATGCAATCTACTTTATTGCACTTCTATGGTATGTGATCATACTAATTTGACAAGAGCTTCTTTTCGTATGAATAGTTCTCAAGAAACTAATTCTTATTGGACTTCTACGGGTTTCTATGCGTGAACGGATTAAAAAAAATAGTTTCAACGGTATTTTCCCATACAGCTTGGATGCCTTCTATCTGAATTAATTTCAATGGTATTTGACCTTATTAGTTTGACAAAAGGCGTTTGTCCTTCAAATACGAATAATTCTCAACGAGTTTCTTTCTACACATTGAGCTTCACGGATTTCTGTGCCGGAAAAGATTTGAAAAAATGATTTCAAAGGTATTTCCGCATGCAGCTTGGATGCGATCTACTTTACTGCACTTCTATGGTATTTCATCATAGAAGTTTCTTTTCGTGTGAATAATTCTCAAGAAACTAATTTCTATTGGACTTCTACGGGTTTCCATGCGAGAACGGATAAAAAAAAAAGTTTGAACGTCATTGTCCCATACAGCTTGAATGCCTAATTGCCTTCTATCTGATTACATTTCAATGGTATTTGACCTTATTGGTTTGACAAAAGGCGTTTGTCCTTCAAGTATGAATAATTCTCAACAAGTATCTTTCTACATATTGAGCTTCACAGATTTCTGTGCCGGAAATGATTTGAAAAATGATTCCAAAGGTATTTTCGCATGCAGCTTGGATGTGATCCACTTTATTACACTTCTATGATATGTGATCATACTAATTTGACAAGAAGCTTCTTTTTGTATGAATAGTTCTCAAGATACTAATTTCTATTGGACTTCTACGGGTTTCTATGCGAGAACGGATAAAAAAAATAGTTTTAACGGAATTTTCCCATACAGCTTGGATGCCTTCGATCTGATAACATTTCTATGGCATTTGACCTTATTGGTTTGACAAAGGGCGTTTGCCCTGCAAGCATGAATAATTCTCAACGAGTCTCTTCCTACATATTGAGCTTCATGTATTTCAGTGCCAGAAAAGGTCTCAAAAATGATTCCAAATGTGTTCCCACATGCAGATTGGATGCGATATACTTTATTGCACTTCTATGGTATGTGATCATACTAATTTGACAAGAGCTTCTTTTCGTATGAATAGTTCTCAAGATACTAATTTCTATTGGACTTCTACGGGTTTCTATGCGAGAACGGATTAAAAAAAATAGTTTCAACGTTTTTTTTTCCATACAGCTTGGATGCCTTCCATTTGATTACATTTCAGTGGTATTTGACCTTATTGGTAAGACAAAAGGCGTTTGTCCTTCAAGTATAAATGATTCTCAACGAGTTTCTTTCTACATATTGAGATTAACGGATCTATTTGCGAGACAATATTTGAAAAAGTATTCCAAAGGTATTTCCGCATGCAGCATAGATGCAATCTACTTTATTGCACTTCTATGGTATGTGATCATACCATTTTTTTTTGTATGACTAGTTCTCAACGAATTCATTTCTATTGGACTGCTACGGGTTTTTATGCGAGAACGGATTGAAAAAATAGTTTCAACGGTATTTCCCCATACAGCTTGGAGGCCCTCTATCTGAAAACATTTCAATGGTATTTGACCTTATTGGTTTGACAAAAGGCGTTTGTCCTGCAAGTATGAATAATTCTCAACGAGTTTCTTTCTAAATACATATTGAGATTTACGGATCTCTTTGCGAGACAATATTTGAAAAAGTATTCCAAAGGTATTTCCGCATGCAGCATAGATGCAATCTACTTTATTGCACTTCTATGGTATGTGATCTTACTAATTTGACAAGAAGCTTTTTTTCGTATGAATAGTTCTCAAGAAACTAATTTCCATTGGACTTCTACGGGTTTCTATGCGAGAACGGATCAAAAAAATAGTTTCAACGGTATTTCTCCATACAGCTTGGATGCCCTCTATCTGATAACATTTCAATGGTATTTGACCTTATTGGTTTGACAAAAGGCGTTTTCCCTTCAAGTATGAATAACTCTGAAGGAGTTTCTCTCTACATATTGAGTATTGAGATTCACGGATTTCTGTGCGAGAAAGGATTCAGATATTGAATCTAAAGGTATTTCCTCATGAAGCTTAGATGCCATCTACTTCATTGCACTTCTCTGGTATGTGATCCTGCTAATTTGACTTTTTTTCATATGAAAACGAATTTATTTCTGTTGAAATTCTACAGGTTTCCATGCGAGAAAAGATATAAAAATTGATTCCAAAGATATTTTTCTGTGCAGCTAAAAATTTTCTGCGTTTCGTGGTTCATTTAGAATTCCCTTCAAAAATTGCAAAGAAAATTGAAATCCAATGCAAATGACAGAAATTCTATTGTATGTTTTCTTTGGTGTTCCATTTTCAGTCTTCTTATGCACTTCTTCTTATGCTACTTTTCTTTATGAAGCTCAAATGTGTCGCTATTTTCCAGCACACCCTAAGAGGACACCAACCAATAGAAAGCTAATCTAAACTACAACGATCAGGTTCTTCTTGGGATTCCATAGGGATTCCTCGAGGAATTGTTGCAATAAGAGCATTGCAGCCCATAGAGACCAATGAACAGATGGATTAGTTCTTTCACAGCCGCTACTGAGCCGGTATTGTCATGGCAGTGTGAAAAATACTTTCCCATCATAATCAAGAAAAATCGATTTCTCTCATTTCCTTTTTCGATTCACAATTTCACGAGCCACAGCCGTCTTTTTTCTTCACCACCACTTCCAGCATCACCAACCTCAAGCCGTTTTATCATTAGCTAGAGAGCTATTACCGAGGTTATTACTTTTGTTTTCCTTATTGCATATCGCTTATTA
Source organism: Anaspis maculata (assembly GCA_949128115.1). Taxonomy (NCBI): domain Eukaryota; kingdom Metazoa; phylum Arthropoda; class Insecta; order Coleoptera; family Scraptiidae; genus Anaspis; species Anaspis maculata. The sequence continues at coordinate 84,460,833 of OX421964.1, read as the reverse complement.
CTTCTCCAGCAGTTCTTACATATTCTGTGCATTTTTATAGACTATACAGCTATCACATTATTATCAATTACGTAATTTATGGAAATTCCGCGATTCACAACTCTCCAGCTCATTAACCAGCGACACATGAATGAACCCATTGTAATAGAAATTAAATTCTCATCATCAATATACTTTTTCCACCTCGTCTAATCGCACACACATACACACACGTTTATGCTCTAATTCTGTCATGCAAATTTCTACATCTTTCTATACGTTCTTCTGGAACTCTTCTTCATTTCCATTTTTAAAACATTATTTTTTTCCAAGTTGTCTTCTCATTTCAAACTTTAAGTTGCTTGAAACTCACCGCAGACTGTGGTTGTCCAAACTGCGCAAGAGCCGGTCCGAACTGAAGCACCAGGATAACATAAGCTAAGAGGCTCTTCTTGAAGGTCTTCATGTTGACACTGCCGGGCACTAGAGCGGCGCACATTTTTAGTGTCATCAACAAACCTAGTGGCACATCCAAAGAGTACTTCGTGTAGTAGGTGGGTACTACTATACCGCGGAAGGTAGAAAGGAACGCGCCAGGTGCTACTGGGGCTTCTCTGCCGGCTCGACGGTTCTTTTAGATGCCTCCCTCTCGTTCCGAAGATTAGTGTGAAGATCCCTCCTTCTATGCCTGTCATAATGCATGTGTGCGGTTCTTTCTCTTCTTGTTGACGACGGCGGGTGAACTATGGAGATCTGTAATCGCGAGATGAAATCGAAATTATTATTGTAAGAGCATATCAGCTGGATAGAGGCGAGGTGTCCGGTTGAAAGAAAAGGAGAGGCAATAAGGGAAATTTGGTGTTGGTAATTATGATGCATGCACGAGAGACCAGTTTTATCCTGGCCTGGATTTTCACTTGGGAGGGTCGCGCCGGTGTGTATGTCATCCGTTTAGATTAACATTTCGAGAGATCGCTGCTTTGAGATAGGCTTTGTGGAAGCATGGGGTTTTCACCAACATGATTCAGTGATCATTGCCAAATTGAAGGTGTGAGGTTGCATAAATGGGTTGTATGTACAATTAGTATAGAATTTGGTTGTTTAGTTAAATACCTACCTAGGTAATTTCATTCGTTTGTAAAGTTTCTACCTACTGCAGTGATGATAATGCATTAAAATTATTTTAAAATTGAAGAAACTGGTAATTATGTCGAATCCAATGAAGCCCGTAACATCTGAGGCTCAGTCTGAGCCCTATGGGGAAATGCCTATACATTGTGAATCTTTGAGATAAGGCTCTGGATAAACTCAGAGACTTGAGGATAAATATGGACTCAATGCTATTCAAGTGTTAACTTTTTCAAGATTTTTGTGAAATTTTGGATTTTTTTAATTTTAAAAAATGTAATAAGGAAGCACTGATGCTCCATTTTTCTCTAAGGAAATCGCATGCCGGATTTGAGTATTCAATTTTCAAAAGAAAAATACCTTCTTTTGAATTCTCACTTCAACTTCAACTCAAACATTTTGAGTTCAACTCGTAATTTCCGCCTTGATCAAACTAAGAATTTCGGACTTTATTTTGGAGCTTATAAGACTTGGATGCAGATATTTTGAGATTATCTCGTTAACATCGGTTTATCTCGCGATTTCCGGCTCCATCTCGAAATCCAGGATATACAGTGAGGGGGGAAAGTATGGAACAGATTCATTAAAGAATTCGCATTGTTTTTCTCGAGAAATTCCTCGAACAGGTCGATTTTGTTATCCAATTCAGCACATTTTGATGCAAAATTTTCATATCGGGATTAAATGAATTTGGAAATGTTGAGTTTATCTCAAAAATTCAGATTCATAATCGGAATTTTCACTGCTGCTGAATTATTAAAATTTCTGATTTGATCTGGGAAATTTGCTTGAATTCGAAATAGTGTTGCCGTCTAGACAAGACAAGACAAGAGTTACTCTACTCTTGTCTTGTCTTGAAATATCAAGATAATTTCAAAATTTCAAGACACGACTCTAACTCTTGATGGAATTTTCTCAAGAGTCTAGATAGACTCTTGAAATTAAATTACTATAAAACCCCTTCTCCAAAAAAAATACGTGACAAAAATATAAAAATCTTCCTTGAAATCTTCAGAAAATCAAAGAAAAACAGAGAAACTGTGAGGAGCAAGGAGCATCCTTCGAATAGAGACTGCGTTTTGATTAAATATTCTACTTGGGTATACTTGAGCTCAAATTTCAAAACAAAGACCCAGAAAAGGTTGCTACCGCCACCCCCTTCCTGTTAGTAGACGTATTTCTGCAATGGGGTCTTATATAAAATAACAAGATACGATTTTATAGCCGTAAGTTGATGCCTGAATAAATATAGTCAACTACTGTTCATTTAAAAAAGTACTCAAAAATCTGGCGCCGGAAAAGAATATAGAAATTTAACTCACCGCAGTCCATCGGCTCGAATCTAGTGAATAAGCAAGCCAAGCACAATACCAGGTTGCCACATGAACGTCAAGAAACAGTCAACGAAAGAGTCACAGTCAAAAAAAAGTTAAACAATCAATTTCAATATTATTTTGCTGTTTGGTGTTCGAAACATTGCTGCTGGACAAATAAATGTGAATAATTGGGTTTAGCAGTACCCACAGTTCTCAGATGTCGTGGTGCGGACGTGGTCCAATGATTTTGTCGAAAATATACCGATTGTTTGCAGACCTGTGTAAGGTTCCCGCTTGTGTCAACCTGACGCGGACAAGAAGACTAACTTCACTCAAGTTGTAAAAAGAACACCAGCTTAATCGGTATTTTGCCTTGCTATTTTTGGTACATTGAAAGGCTATCTGGCTGCAGCATGTTGTCTGAATCATTTTTCGTTTATTGGCAGGAAACACTATTTTTAGAAGTAGAAATGAAGATGTTGGAGCAGCCCTTGAAAAAAGGCAACCCTTGTAGACTGCCTATTATACACAGTCCGATAACAACGGTCAATGCACAATGACATGATGGCCTGCCTAGTGCGCAAGCGCAGAACAGATTTATTGCTTCATTATTCTCCCAATTCAAACTCCCAACTTCCTAGTTTTTTTTTCTGAAAAAAGTAGGGACTTTTGGGACGAGATATTTCATATCGTCTGCAGTGATCTCGGTACTTTGATTTCAACAAATAAAAGAAAAAGAGTATAAGAACCCATTGCAATCATTTTCATTTCGAATAGATATATGTAGTTTTGAATAGCATTTTGTCATACCGTTTACCCTTATTTATGTTATTTTATGTTGTTAATAAACTCTGTAAGAAATATCCAAGCTAATCACACATTCAGTAGAAAATAGAAACCATCAACAGAGACGAATATATCTGATTTTTTTTTTAATTTTTCCTTTTCAAGAGTCTAATCAAGACTCTTGATCTTGACAGCCCTGCTCTTGTCTTGTCTAGAAATTTCAAGACAAGAGTTTCTAGAGGTCTTGTCTAAGTCTTGACGCCTTTTCAAGACAAGAGTCTAGAAAGTCTAACTCTAGACGGCAACACTAATTCGAAATTACTATACTAAGTTCTCCTCGGAAATTCAAACTTCATCTCCGAAACTCAGCATGCATCTCTGAATTCAGACCTAATACCCATGTAAATGCCCACATGAAATCGCAAATTCAGACTCAAACTCGGCGCTTCCAACTTCATCTCAAAATTTTTAGACGTTATCCATAGTAGTTCAAAACCTCAAACTCTTGAATTTTAAAAACTTACTCGATCTCGATATTATGTAAATAGGATACTTACTGAATGATTCTTTATTTTTGTCTCTCCTGATTGCTGGAATCCATATTATAATTGTTTTATTTTCAAAGTTGTATACCTTATGGTAAAGACAATAAATTATTACTTACTTACTTACTTACTTACTCGATCTCGAAAATTCAGACATCAATTCGTACATTTTCAGATATCTCGATTACTCCAAGTTTATCTCGGAATATCAGACTTTATCTTGAAATTCACATTTCAATTCGGAAATTCTGTGTTCGGTACTTCGGAAATTTAGTACTGAGCTGAGAATTTTCCTTTCATTGAATTTAGAATGATCTCGAAAGGCAACAAATGAACTCGAAAGTTCTACAATTATCTTGTGAATTATCAGAGTTTCCGAGAGACTCGGAATTCATACTTGAATTCGGAGATTCTGAACTTATTTCGGAATTCTATAATGCTTGATTGCTCGTCTTCATGGCTTGAAATTTCCTAAATCAAGTCGGATTTCTGGTAATGGAATAGATGAGTAGAAGTAGGGATATTCGTACTCGAAAATTTCACGACCATCCCGGGAATACCGACTCATATTGGGAAATCAGACTCTATCTCGGAATTGAGACTAACCAAAAACTCAGGAATGCCCGCTTAAACTAAGAAATTTACATTTAACTCGGAATTATCGGGGTCTTTATCATACTAAGAGCTTTCGACTTTATCAGAAGAAATTACGGAAGCTCGGAAACTCTGCGATTCTCTCGCGAATTCCGGTTTCGTCTTGGAATTTAGACTTTATCCGAAAAAAAAAAAAGAAATGAACACAAATCTTTCGCCTTACCATAATCAGAATTTCAGAGTTTATCTGGGACTTGATAGGTACGAAACAGGACAACTTGACGCCGGCCATCTTGACGCGGGACAACTTACCGCGGGACAACTACTTAACGTCAGGACAACTTGACGCCAGAGCAACTTGACGCCAGAACAACTCGACGCTAGGAGTTACAATAATTTCGGGACTCCAGTTGGCCAGTTTGTGTCTTTTTGTTCCCCAATTGGCCCCCTTGTGTTTTCCTGTTGTTTTTCGAAGCTAGAAAGCCTCTTATGCCTAAAAGCCCCTTATGCCTACTTGTGTCTTAAGTTTTTGAGTCTCAATGTTCACCAGCAAGATACAGTTGTGTCTTGCTGTATAACTCAAAGTCACAGCCCTAATTGTGATAAAGCGTCTAGGTAGCGCGAGATAAATACGTAGCAAGCGCACTCGTCCCGCGGTAAATAAAAGGTCCCAACGGTGACCAAGAGAGGGCGCCGTGCGGCCAAGCCACCGCACCGCGTCCAACGACCCAACGTAAGTAAAGTTGTGGCGGACGGCCACTTCATCCAATTCCCCTGGATCGCATGTACTAGTGATGGGCAAAACTGCTATTTTTGAGTAGCAGCTACGAACTGCTATGCTACTTTTTTATAGCAGCTAAAAATAGCTGCTATTTTTGTAGCAGCTACTTTCATAAGAACCTGTACATGAAAAATGCGAAATAGCTACAGGAGTAGCATTAGCAGCGCGGTGCGCGGTCTAGCATTTTAAGCATTAGCAGTTAGCATAATACAAAAGCGAAAGCAGTAAAGAAATAAATCGTTGTAGATAACGCTCGGTTCGGTTAATTCGAGCAATTAGGTAATGTAGGTACCTACTACCTATCAAACAATAAAAAATTAATTATTGTCTCAATTAAGTTGTACCTACTTAGTTTGTACCAGTGGCAGAATCGGGGGCGGAATCTATGGTGTGATCAAATAAATTCCTAATTTAGGCAAGCTGTGCCCTCCTAAGCTAAATGCAATTTGGACCACGGTACAGCCTGCCTAAATCAGGAATTCATTTGATTCCTAAGGTACCTAAGTAGGTACCTACTTAGTTATGTTTTCATAAAATATTTTATAAAAAATTTATTATTTTCCATATTAACTTTGTTTCATGTTTGAAAAAATTATGTTACTTGCATTTTAATAAATAAATTGCGCTTGCTACTTAGTAAAGGGTGACAAATTAAGATTAGTGTCGCCGCGTTTTCATTCGTTAATTAGAAAAAAGTTTAGACCTCGGATTTGAATTTTTTTTTAATGAAAGTAGAATTTCACCTTTATCATATGACATATTTTTGGAAATTCAGTAGGTACCTGAAAATCACATTGGTTAATTGAAATTTCTTGTGCTTGATGCAAAATTTCAAATTTATACCTATGTCATGATAAAGCTGATATGAAACTCCACTCTTTCATTTAATAAAGAGAAAATGAGAATCCGATGTGTAACTTTTTTGTAATTAACAAATAAAAACGCGGCACTCTTAATTTGTCACCCTTTACTTAAACTTATATTATTCGCAAATTGTTTTTACGACCCGGCCCACCAAACTGCTACTTTATAGCAGTTATTTCTCAAAGTGCTATCTGGGAAGACGCTGCGACGCGATCGGTGCCAAGACTGATATGGTGATATGCAATATGCATGCCTAGTCGCAGTTCGAAGTGCTGGGCTACAGTAGGTACCTACTACTTACTACTGCTGCTTATAGTGCTAATAACTGAAGTCAGAGAACAGGCACTGAAGTAGGTAACGTACGAGAGTGCTTGCGCTCGATTGTCTAATTGTTGTTGAAAATGTTGAAATCGTTTTTACGGGCCGGCGGCCAACCAAACTGCTACTGACACAAATAGCAGAGAAATGTTATTTCTCGAAGCGCTCTATAACTGGGAAGACGCGGCGACGCGACCGGTGCCTACGAACTGTTATACATAGTCAAGTCGCAGTTCGCTGCTGCTACTGCTACTGCTGTTTATAGTGCTAAATAGCTAAAGTAACGTACGAGGAGTGCTTGCGCTCGAGCAGCTATAGTAGTCCAAACTGCTATATTAATAGCAGCTATTTTTCAAAGAGCGTAACTGCTATAACTGCTACTAGTCAAATAGCTGCTACAAAATAGCAGACTGCTATTTAGCAGCCCATCACTAGCATGTACACATGTCTTTGTAAAGACGTTGTACAGAGAATGCATCAGTCATAAAAAGACACGCAGTTTGTGTCAGTCGCAATCGGCAAGGCGAACATCTAGGGAGGGTACATGAACGGTGCTTGATGAGTTAACTGGCCGCGGCCGACCAATTCGTACACCAGTGCCAATCTAGTTTGTTTGAACCAAGCCGACGACGGCCAACTGACGCGGTGATGCCGGAATCGCACTTCTCGCCACTTTGCATTGAGATGCAATAGTGTCCTGCGGGTCACCTTTGTGGGGGATTAGCGGTGTCGAAGCTAGGCCTGGGCAGAATATCGATATATCGATATTGTTATCGACATATCGATATATCGATAGACGATATTAATATTTCCAGATATCGATATATCGATATTTTGATATACATATCGGTATTTCGATATATCGTTATTTCGATATATCGATCTTTTTTTGATATCGATATACCGATATATCGATATATTTTTAATATCGATATACCGATGTATCGATTTTTCGATACATCTTCAATATCGATATTCGATATTTGGGTTTACTGAATTCTTTCAAAATAACGAGAATAGATGGGGTCGATGGATCACCTTTTGACCCTACATATTTCCAAAAACAAAAATTATGATTTTTTTTTAACATTTTTTTGACACTTTTGGAGCATTTTCCTACTTGCTGTTTGATTTTCTACCCCAAGTTTGCAAACACCCTGTATATCGATATAGGTATTGAGGTATTATCGATATTTCAAGATTTTTTGACATTTCCATATATCGATATACAGATCTATATCGATATTTTGTTTGATATAATCAAAATATATCGATATATCGATATTTTGATGTATCAATTTATCGATATATCGATTTATCGATATATCGATATTTATCGATATATCGATTTATCGATATTTATCGATATTCATCGATATATCGATTTTTCGATATATCGATACTTTCGATATTTTTTTGATATCGATATTCGATATTGGAATTTCAATATCGCCCAGGCCTAGTCGAAGCTGTGGATGACAACCTGACCGTTGTCCTGAGCCTCTGATACTGCGACATCAACCGAAAGGGGGCGACTGTGTGGATGCCCCTCCGTGTTAATACCGCGTCCTGCGGGTCGTCTTCGTGGTGCTCTCTCTGGTGTCCTGTCTACGGATAAACGCGGTTGTCTGGGACGTGGGTACCGGACGAGTGACCTGAAGGGGACCGCTGTGTGGATCGCTCTCTTGTAGGCTATACTCCACCTTACACTGTTGCGGGGTGGAGACGGAAGCGCACTTCTCGCCACTTTGCATTGAGATGCAATAGTGTCCTGCGGGTCACCTTTGTGGGAGACTAGCGGCGTCAAAGCTGTGGACGACAACCTGACCGTTGTCCTGAGCCTCTGATACTGCGACATCAACCGAAAGGGGGCGACTGTGTGGATGCCCCTCCGTGTTAATACCGCGTCCTGCGGGTCGTCTTCGTGGTGCTCTCTCTGGTGTCCTGTCTACGGATAACGCGGTTGTCTGGGACGTGGGTACCGGACGAGTGACCTGAAGGGGGCTGCTGTGTGGATTGCTCTAGTAGGCTTACTCCACCTTACACTGTTGCGGGGTGGAGCGGATACGAAGAGTACCCTAGACTGTTGCGGGGTCGGAACCCATCGGTGCTTCACACCAAACGAGTAGCGCATTGCACTGAAATTGGATAATTGACGGTAGTCGTGTTGTTGTGGTAGATTCCCACAGGGTGGATAGGTGCGGTCACATTTCTCTCTAAGTAATGTTGTAAATTGTAAATATAATTGTTGTCTCTTTGATACTTGTTTGAGATATTGTTATGTGTTCAATATACTAAAGTAAAACCCGAATCTTTTTTAATTCCTTGCGGTAAAGTAAGGTGGCGCCCGAGCAAACCCAATAGAGAGAAACGCATCGATTCATGTGGGAAGAGTAAGAACCCGCGAGTTTATTCGAGTTGAAAGAGAAGGGAAGGAAAAACGCTTTTTTTTTCATTTTTCCCCCCGTTACAAACTGGCGCCCGAGCAGGGACCAGTTAAAAGAGAAGAAACTCTTTTCATTTTCCCCCCCCGTTACAAACTGGCGCCCGAGCAGGGACACGTTTCTGCTGCAAAACACACACCAGTGCAAGGCGTAGACTCATCCTATCCTTTCCTCCTTGACAATGACGCGACGACGACAGAAATCACCAGTACCCCAAGAAATGGGGAATGCCACGGACAACCGATACGGTTGGATCCAACGGCTTAAGAAGAAAGAAGTGCAGGCGGAACTGCAAAAGTTTGGCATCAATGAAACCGGCGCCATAGAAGAACTGCGACGACGCCTAATTTTTTACTTGGAGCATGGTCCGGGCGCGATTCCATGGCTCGCAGGCAGAAGAACGGCAGCAGCGGTTAATGGGGCCGAACAAGTTGAAAGACGAACGCCGCCAACACTTCAAGACATGGGAGAAGCTGGTGAGCAACAGGAGTCCGCGGCAGGAGAAGTGGACGAAAGAAGCGAGCGCATGACCCGATCGAGCTTGACACCGCAGAGCCAATCATCTCGCCGAGTAGAAGATGAACAGAGGGAATCGCACGACGATACCAGGCTCAGAAGAGGCGGAGGAACCTCGTCAATTGGATCAGTGCATACACCTCACTCACGATGCATCGTGGATATCACAAGTCCGACGGCACGATATGAGGAAGCTTCGATGCGAGCGCATCACAACGAAGAATCGAGAAGCCCCATGGTACGGGAGAGCTTCGAACAACAAAGTGCGAGACCGACAGACCCCCAGGTGCCCCCACGGAGCCAGGTGGCATGCTGCGGAGAGGGCTGTGGCGCACGAAGACCACCAATAGAGAGGGTGGCAAGCCATGAAGAGCGCTGTGGCGCACACAGACAGCTTGTCGAAAATACGTTACCAAGAGATGCAGAGCCACGAGTTTGGACGGCGCCGCCGCAAAATCCCTTCTTGCAACAGTACGAGAGGCCACGACACGACGTCCACCGAGCGCATCCACCGAGGAGACACACGGAGCAGCAGCAAGACCTGCCGTGGGGTCCGGAAGAGATGCCGCCGACGCGACGCATCGGAGACGTACTCAACGTTGTCAGAAAATGGAACCTGCATTTCGAGGGCCAGGTCGGCGAAACAGTAACATTTTTGGAGAGGCTAGAAGAATTACGAGAAGCGTATGATCTGCCACGAGAGGCGCTATTAAAGGCCCTTCCCGAGTTATTGCGAGGCAGTGCGCTGCTGTGGTATCGCAACAACAGGCAAAGATGGATCTGGTGGAACGAATTCGAAGCAGATTTTCGACGCCATTTCTTGCCTCATGATTTTGAATTCCGAATGGAAGAGGAAATCCGTTCACGGACTCAAGGCGCGCGCGAGAAAGCCCGAGACTATCTCACCGCCATGCAGACCCTGATGCGGCGGCACGGTGGTTGCAACGAGCGAACCGAGCTGGCCCGGATTTACCGGAATCTTCGTCCGGAATATAAGGGATATGTACGATGGCGAGATTTCGACACCATGGAGGAACTTGTCCAGATGACGGAGGAGTTCGAACAGCTGCAAGCGGAGACGAGTTCCTTTAGACCACCTCCTCGAGCAGCACAGGCATATACGACGGAGACGGCCTACAAGGAGCCAGAAGAGAAACGGACGCGGGATCGGAAAACGCCCGAAGAGCAAGGAGGTAACCAGCGGTGGACGCCCTCGGCGCCGGCCTCCGACTCACGGCCCCAGCCGGCTCAAAAAGTAGCGAAGTACATTCCGAATTATGACCGCAACCGAAATTGTCAACGCTGTGGAGATGCCAGCCACAATCGGATGCGATGCGATAATCAGGCCCGACTGTTCTGTTGGACTTGCGGAAAACTGGACGTGTTCACACGGAGCTGTCACCCAGTAAGCAAGCAAGAAAGAAACGAGGCCCCTCCAGCGGCAAACTGTGCGCTGGACACGCCCAATGAAGACAACCGACCAATGATAACTGTCAACATTTGTGGCAGAAAATGGCGCGCCTTGGTAGACACCGGGTCGTGCTGGTCACACGTCGGAAACAAACTCGCAGCGGTCCTGCGAAGGGAAAAATTCATGCCCATGGAGAGCGGAGCAGTACGGCTGGCCAACGGGAAACGCATCAAGACGAAGGGAAACTTTGCGTTCCCAATGGCCACGGAAGATGGCAACGTGTGGACGATCAGAGCGTCTCACTTGCCGCCTCTCACAACAGACATGGTGTTGGGCATGAATTCGATGACAAAAATGCAGATAGTGGTGAACACAAGCCGCCGAATAGTGTTCATGGGAGGAGCAGACAGCGAAAGCGCGGACAAGAGTGAAGAACCTGCCGAGACTGCCACTATCTCATTGGAGAAAGAAACCGAGCCGCCCCGAGACTGGCTGAGCACGGAGAGACGGCAGAGGCTTGACAATTCTCTGGAAGAGAGGATTACTCACTTCACAGACTGCGACAGCGTCACCCAGACGGCTCCACTGGACGTAGAGCCGACCCTCCCACGAACCCGCCGAAAGACGCAGAATCGAAACCGCCGGCGAAGCTATAAGCGCCGGCTGCGACGGGAAAACAGCGGTCCCTTTGTGGTGGAGGAGCCCCTCGCCACTCAGGTCGCACTGCTCCGCGATAACCAGGAACGATCTTTTCCAGCCCACGTGAAAGATCTGAAGAGAAAGGATGAGTCCTCTCGCCATCCAACGGTTATATTGCCCAGCAGCAGCGGAGATTCAGTATCGGTGAAACCACGGCGAGGTCCCGTATCCACGGACCCACCACAGCCCACGACGAAGCAGCGGCGTAGCAACAAGCGACATCGCAACCGCCGGCACGGTTGTAAACGCCGAGTACGAGGCCAGCAACGTGCAGCGGAAGCAGCCTCCAAGAGCGACGCGGGTGCCACTGACGCGTCCCTGAATGCGACGTCATCAGTGCACAGAAAGGTGCACAGAAAGCGGCCCCTGAACGCGACGTCAATGCACAGGAAGGTGCATAGGAAGCGGTCCCCCGACGATCGATCGCCCCACGGAGAGTCGCTATTGCAAGGAACTATTGTATAAAGTAATTTGTGTTTGTTTTTATTCGGCTGCGGCCATGTAAATTGTAGTTCGGCTGAGGCCATATGTATCAACTACTTGTGTCTTAGGATTACCGTGACCCGCACATAGGTAGTTTATAAGTTTGTAAATAACAGTTTATTTAATCGAAGGAAGAGACCCAATAAAACACTTGTTGTGGGGCGGGGGTGTATTACCTATAGGACGAAAGGTCACTAGAAAAAGGAAACTCCCGAGGGAATTTTCCTTTTTCTCCCAAAGCAGGGAGGGGGTGTGATAAAGCGTCTAGGTAGCGCGAGATAAATACGTAGCAAGCGCACTCGTCCCGCGGTAAATAAAAGGTCCCAACGGTGACCAAGAGAGGGCGCCGTGCGGCCAAGCCACCGCACCGCGTCCAACGACCCAACGTAAGTAAAGTTGTGGCGGACGGCCACTTCATCCAATTCCCCTGGATCGCATGTACGCATGTCTTTGTAATGACGTTGTACAGAGAATGCAACAGTCATAAAAAGACACGCAGTTTGTGCCAGTCGCAATCGGCAAGGCGAACATCTAGGGAGGGGGAGGGTACATGAACGGTGCTTGATGAGTTAACTGGCCGCGGCCGACCAATTCGTACACCAGTGCCAATCTAGTTTGTTTGAACCAAGCCGACGACGGCCAACTGACGCGGTGATGCCGGAATCGCACTTCTCGCCACTTTGCATTGAGATGCAATAGTGTCCTGCGGGTCACCTTTGTGGGGGATTAGCGGTGTCGAAGCTGTGGATGACAACCTGACCGTTGTCCTGATCCTCTGATACTGCGACATCAACCGAAAGGGGGCGACTGTGTGGATGCCCCTCCGTGTTAATACCGCGTCCTGCGGGTCGTCTTCGTGGTGCTCTCTCTGGTGTCCTGTCTACGGATAAACGCGGTTGTCTGGGACGTGGGTACCGGACGAGTGACCTGAAGGGGACCGCTGTGTGGATCGCTCTCTTGTAGGCTATACTCCACCTTACACTGTTGCGGGGTGGAGACGGAAGCGCACTTCTCGCCACTTTGCATTGAGATGCAATAGTGTCCTGCGGGTCACCTTTGTGGGGGACTAGCGGCGTCAAAGCTGTGGACGACAACCTGACCGTTGTCCTGAGCCTCTGATACTGCGACATCAACCGAAAGGGGGCGACTGTGTGGATGCCCCTCCGTGTTAATACCGCGTCCTGCGGGTCGTCTTCGTGGTGCTCTCTCTGGTGTCCTGTCTACGGATAACGCGGTTGTCTGGGACGTGGGTACCGGACGAGTGACCTGAAGGGGGCTGCTGTGTGGATTGCTCTAGTAGGCTTACTCCACCTTACACTGTTGCGGGGTGGAGCGGATACGAAGAGTACCCTAGACTGTTGCGGGGTCGGAACCCATCGGTGCTTCACACCAAACGAGTAGCGCATTGCACTGAAATTGGATAATTGACGGTAGTCGTGTTGTTGTGGTAGATTCCCACAGGGTGGATAGGTGCGGTCACATTTCTCTCTAAGTAATGTTGTAAATTGTAAATATAATTGTTGTCTCTTTGATACTTGTTTGAGATATTGTTGTGTGTTCAATATACTAAAGTAAAACCCGAATCTTGTTTAATTCCTTGCGGTAAAGTAAGGTGGCGCCCGAGCAAACCCAATAGAGAGAAACGCATCGATTCATGTGGGAAGAGTAAGAACCCGCGAGTTTATTCGAGTTGAAAGAGAAGGGGAGGAAAAACGCTTTTTTTCATTTTTCCCCCCGTTACAAACTGGCGCCCGAGCAGGGACCAGTTAAAAGAGAAGAAACTCTTTTCATTTCCCCCCCCCCGTTACATAATGTGTCTTTATGTGTCATTTCAAGCCCTGATGAGCCCCCTACTTGTGTCATCGTGTTGTTTTCGAGACTGTAGGTACTGGAGCCACTTTGTTTTTCCATAGTGTTTTTGAAAAACCTTATATCCTGATAACCCCCTCAATGACCTTCTTGTGTTTTCATGGGAAGTTCTAAATTCTATCAAGTCCCCTTGTATCTTATTGTGCTTTAAAACTCTGCCGGCCCCCAGTCTTTCTTGCTGGGTCAACCTGGGCCATGTGTCTATGGTGACGCTTCCAGCCCCGCAATGAGCTCCATTTTGTCTTCTAGTGTCTTGGAATCCTAGCGGCCCTCGTTGTGTCTTGCTATGTTTATCGGACCCAACGGACCCCCTCTTTGTCTGTATTTCTCGTTTTGAAACTTAAGAATCCCCCTCGTGTCTTCATGTGGCGTTGTGTAAAGCCCTGATGAACCCCCTTGTATCTCCTTATGTTTCTAGTCCTATACAGGGCCTTGTCGGGCGCCCCATTATGCCTTGCTTTGTCAATCGGAGCTCCAACAGGCCTTTTTGGGTCTTTATGTGTCATTTCGACGATGAGTCGCCTTATGTTTTCTGTGGTTTTCGGAAATAGCGAGCCCCCTCATGCTCACTTTTCACATGTTTTGGAGTTCTAGCGACCCATTATGTCTTGCTGTGTCAGTCGGAGCCTCCCTTCTGTCTTTATGTACCGTATTGTGCCCCGATGACCCCCTTGTATTTTCTTGGCAGTTTCGGAACACCATCGAGCCCCTTTGTATCTTTTTTACTTTGAAGCCTTACCGGTCCCCATTGTATCCTTTTGTGTCGTTTCAAGCCCCCAATGAACCCTTTAATGTTTTCTTGAGGTTTTCGGAAGTCTAAGCGAGCCCGCTCGTGTCTTCTTGTGTTTTGGAATTCTAGAGAGGCCCTCATTGTGTTCTGCTGTGTAACTCGTAGCTCCAGTGAACCCCCTTCTGTCTTTATGTGTCGTTTTGACTCCCGATGAGTCTTTTTTTATCATTTCCTTCGAATGTTTCCTTACTCTGTTCTCATAAAATCCCTGGCGCAAATCGTCCGGCGTCAAGTTGTCCTGGCGTCAAGTTGGTCGAAGCAGGAGAGCTTGACGCCAGCCATCCTGACACGGGACAACTTGACGCCAGGACAACCTAACGAGTGGACAATTTGATGTGTCGCTTCAAGCCTTGACGAGCCCCCTTACTGTATCTTCATGTGGCTTTTGTAACTCTATCGAGCCACAATCTATCTTCTCAGATTTTGTAGTTCTAGAGTTCTTCTTTGTCAATCGGAGCCCCGATGAGCCCCCGTGTCTTTTTGTGTCGTTTCGACCCCTGATGAATCCTCTTGTGTTTACTTGAGGTGTTCGGAGTTCTGCGGAGCCCCCTCATGTCTTTCTATGTTTTGGAGCTCAAGCGGCTCCTATTTTGTCTTGCTGTGTTAACTCGAAATTCCTTTTTGTGGATCTTTTCCTCAAACTTCTTTTTGAGATTTGAAGTGGATCTTTTTTGTTACTTATATGTCGTTTCGAGTCCTGATGAGCCCCCTTGCGTGTTCATGTTTCATGTTTCTTTCAGAATCGTAGTATCTACCCTTTATGTCTCCATAATATGACGTTGTAAGCACCCTCATTCAGAGCCTAATTGGACACTCTTATTGTTTTAAGCCCCCTCATGATTTTTCGCCCCTCCAGAATTCATTAGGCCCCTTGTGCCTTCTTTGATTGTTAAAAGCCCTACTGGCCCCCTTGTTTCTTCAATGCCGATTGAAGTCCCTGCTGAGTCCCCTCACATTTTCCCATCGCTTTCGAAGCTTTAGTAAACGTTTAAGTGCCTTCGTGTCACATTTGGAGCCCTATCGAGCGCCCCCGTGTGTCCTTAACCTCCAGTACCATTTGGAGCTCTGGTGAGTCTCCCTATGTTTTTTCACGTGTTTAGAATTCCTGTGAGCCCTTTTTGCCTTCTTGTGTAATCCAAAGCACTATTGAGCCCACTTGTGCTTTCAATGTCTTTTGAAGTCCTGATGAGCCCCCTTGTAATTTTCCGTATCTTCGGGAGCGTTCAAGCAATCGAAAGTACACTTGTGCTTTCAAGTCTGGTATCCGAAGCTCTACTTGATCCGCTTGTATCCTCAACTCCTGATATGCCCAAAAAGCCCTCTTTTGCTTTCATGTGTTGTTCATAGCCCCATTGTGTCTTCAATAATTGCTGTATACTCAATTAATTAAGCGAGCTCTTTAAATGTTACATAAATACAATCGTATTTCTGTAAGAGATAAGGTAACGAGATATTATAGTTGATGCTGGTCTTCCATCGTTCTCCTTGTCTAACATTTCAGCATAGATCTTCAATTTAAATGTCTTCACGCCATTTTCCGCCAATCCATTACTCTGTGGGTGAGCCACTGGTGATGTTTTATGAATCACTCCGTTTGCTTTCAGAAAAGTCTCAATCTGCTTTGAAACAAAGGAACTTCCATTGTCTGTCACCACGATCTCAGGCAAACCAAACCTTGAAAACATTTCTCTCAGTCTTTCTTCAAGAGCGTCGGCATTCATGGATCTCATGGGGAAAATTTCGGGCCATTTACTATATGCGTCCACTGCTATCAGATACATGGTACCTTTGATTGGCCCTAAGTAATCTAGGTGTATTCTTTCCCATGGTCTCGTCGTTGTTTGCCACGGCACTGGCTCTGCCTTAGGAGGATCCTGTCTATTATGCAAACATGGAACACAGCTGCTCGTAATCTGTTCAATGTCTCTATTGATGTTCGGCCACCAAAACAAAGCTAAGGCCCTGCTCTCCATTCTGACTATTCCGAAATGGCCTGCGTGAAGCTCTCTCAGCAATTTTGTTCTCATTGAAGTTGGTATTATTATCCAATGACCCCACAGTAAAGTTCCCTGTTCGAACTTGAGCTCGTTGCGTTTTCCAAAATAAGATTTTATATTTTCTGGAGTCTTCTTCGGCCATCCCTTTCTAATGTACTTCTCAACCTTCATGAGAGTGGTGTCCTTTTCCGTTTCTTTCGCAATTTCGTTTCCATCCAACGGCCACTCTTCCTGAGAACTAGCAAAATTCACAAAATTGCCACGCTTGTCTTCAATCTCGGGTGAAATATATTTTATTTCGGCTGGAACCCTCGAGAATGCATCCGCTATGATGTTGTTCCGCCAAATTGCTGTATACTCAATTAATTAAGCGAGCTCTTTAAATGTACATAATTTATTCTCAAGAGTCGGTGGTAAAGTGATAACTTTTTACATGATATAAAATATGGTAGAAACCTTATCACTGACTTCTTATACATACACAACAATAATAGTGTTTGAACCCCTGCTAGCCCCCTTGCATTTTTTCCATTTACATTTAGTTTGCACTCTTGTGCCTTCGTTTGGTATTCGAAGGTCTATCGGGCATCCTTGCACTTTCCCCTGGCTTTCGTAACTTCAGTAAGCATACCTTTGTGCCTTCATGTGATGCTCGGGGTCCTATAGCTCCAACTGGTGTTAAGTTGTCCCGACGTTAAGTCGGCTAGCGGCTACTTTAATTCTTGGCGTCAAGTTGTCCCGGCGTCAAGTCGGCCGCTTTAAAATTCCTGGCGTCAAGTTGTCATGTACGCAAAAGGTAGGTATCGGCGACGATAACCAACCACATAGGTACCAAGCTTCGAAGATGTTCCAAGGTATACTACTTCAAAGATGTGGATAATAGAGTGATATTGGTAATCGATTGGCTGCTACAATCTACAAGTAATGCAGAGTTGCAGAATACGGCGCAGTGTAATAGTGTAGTGAATTTCAATTATAGGTGGGTTATTATCTGTGCTGGAGGATGTTTTACCTCCAAATGTAGCCGTAACTCATTTGAGACAACAAGACGATCCAGCTAGGTTCTTTTGTAGCTTTGGATATTAGAACCATACCTAATTCTTTTTTGACAATTTTATCAAATTATTACACTGCAATTAGCTTGAGCTCTCAAATATCAGTGCAACCAACTGTCAAGTTCTGAGGAGTGTGCAAATTTCAGAGTTGGAAACTTACGAACAAAATCTCACAGCCGACTACAGAATAACGGTAGGAATGAACGTACTATACACAAGAACTCTTGCACAGCAAAGTCCTTTTTTCGGAATTTCAAAAAAGACGTTCAATCTTTACTGCTCGCCACTAGTAGGTAGATGCCTATTTTAATTCAGAAGTCATGATTTTTTCTAGAAATTAATAAAATTAATATCGCCTCGATCAATCTCAAAAGTTCAGACTTCAACTCGAGAATTCGTAGATCGTCTCAGGAATTTTTTATCCCTGACTTTACCCCAGAAATTTATGAGCTATGGCAAAATGATAATTCTTGCAAAATCAAATTTTCGTGAGGGAAGAGGGAGGAAGGTTTTGGGTCCAACGCGAGGTTCAACGTTTTGGGCTAGGTGCTCAAGCTCTCTTGATTCGTACAGTTTTCACCTCTCGGACCCCCTACGACTATCGACTACCTACGTCTCTCACTTACCGAGTGCCATCTGGCTTGAAAGTCCCCTGACTCCTCTGCCTCTTGCTCAAGAGTCACGCCAGTCCGCCCCTGAACCCTGAAGCTGCAAGCAGAGCCAGGCCAGAATGCACCCCTCTGCCCTCTTTCGCCTAATCCACTTGACAGATTGTGACAATTTCGAACCTCGTGAGTGCGGGGGGGGGGGTGTTGAAGCTTGGAAAGTTGGAGCCATCTTCAAACTCCAAGTCCAAATCAAAATTTGAAATAATAAAGTCAAAACTATACCTATAGGTACCATACCTTCTCCTATTTACCCCTGATTGAATCGCACTGTATATCGGATTAATACAAATTTCGTTTGTTACACATTACAACACCAACGCCAACTACGGATGAAAATTTTGTTCATGGTCATCGCAGATCGCAGTGATCCACGGATCGGATCAGCATGATTACGAGAATTACGATAGTCTTTTATTTAGTAAGTAATATTGAATAAATAAACCTCGAAATGAACTCACCAACTGTAATTCTTGTTAAAACTGGACAAAAGGCATTCACCAATGACTGGGGAGGCCCAACTAGGCCCAGCTAGGCCCTAGGCCGCCAGCAGGAGCAAGAGCACCGCGGACCGCCATGACCATGACGTCAGAACAGTACAGAATAACATAATGAAGAATGTGAATGTGTCGATGTCTCTGATGTCACTGTTGTCCGTCGCCAGTTAGTAGGGGAGACTGGAGAGCAACAGCCACCCTCGACAAAGTGTTCATTCTTGCGTCTTGTGTGCTGTCATAGAGGTGCTGCGATTCTGCTGTGAATGGTGAGAATTTTCTTAGCTAAAACAAATTGTGTATCACAACTGACGATACGCGATATTAGTGGTGACGTCAGAGTCGCCATTTTAAAATGCCGGATCCAACAATAGTCTGAGAATATAGGCAATTCTGTAAAATTTAAACAACCTTTAAAATTTTAAAAGGCGCTGGTCACCTAGGAACGATCAGAAATTGGCTTTACGATTGGCTGATTTTCTTTTAACGGCCTTCAAATTTTAACGGATTTGATACAAAATCGCAACTTATAATAGTATATTATTATACGAGTTTAATAAGACGAAGTTTGTCACACGACTGTTTTTGGGGCACGACGAACGCAGTGAGCCACCAATTGCCACTTTATTCTGGCAATTGCGACTTTTTTCTGTCAATTGACACTTTATTCTGGCAAATGCGACTTTTTTCAGTCAATTGCCACTTTATTCTGGCAATTGCGACTTTTTTCTGTCAATTGACATTTTTTTATGTCAATTGCCACTTTATTCTGGCAATTGCAACTTTTTTCTGTCAATTGCCACTTTATTCTGGCAATTGCGACTTTTTTCTTTCAATTGCCACTTTAATCTGGCAATTGCGACTTTTTTCTGGCAATTGCCACTTTATTCTGGAAATTGCGACTTTTTTCTGTCAATTTACACTTTTTTTTCTGTCAATTGCCACTTTATTCTGGCAATTGCCACTTTATTCTGGCAATTGCAACTTTTTTCTGTCAATTGCCACTTTATTCTGGCAATTGCGACTTTTTTCTTTCAATTGCCACTTTAATCTGGCAATTGCGACTTTTTTCTGGCCATTGCCACTTAATTCTGGAAATTGCGACTTTTTTCTGTCAATTGACACTTTTTTTCTGTCAATTGCCACTTTATTCTGACAATTGCAACTTTTTTCTGTCAATTGCCACTTTATTCTGGCAATTGCGACTTTTTTCTTTCAATTGCCACTTTAATCTGGCAATTGCCACTTTTTTTCTGTCAATTGCCACTTTTTTTCTGTCAATTGACACTTTTTTTCTGTCAATTGCCACTTTATTCTGGCAATTGAGACTTTTTAGCATATTTCGATAGAAAATGATGTTTATATGGCCGGTTCGTCCGTCTGTCTGTCTGTCCGTGTAAAAGTTGAGAAGTTGTACTCCTTCTCGGGAAATGAAGCTAAAGCCTTAGAACTTTTTCCGAATAATAGCTTAGGCCCTCAAGGGTAGCCTATGGGCACACTGTATTTCATGGTGGCGCTGATGCCATCTTGGTAGCCATGTTGAAATTTTTCATCAGTGGAACGGGACCTCGAAAGGAACTTACTCTTATCTCGTATTAACATTCTTACTTTTAAGCTCAGTTTCATGACTACGCCGCCATCTTGGCCGCCACATCGAAATTTCTTGTTATTGGAACGATTGTCATGAAACGTGAAACGTAGGTACTCTTGTCTCGTATGAATCCGCTTCTGATTCATTCGCTCTGAATCCGCTCTAGCGGATCATGAAACTCAGCTTGAAAATAAGAGTGATCCCCAGAGTGATCATACGAAGCAAGGGTAAGTTCCAAGTTTCAGGGAAATCGTTCCACTGATAAGAAATTTGAATATGGTTACCAAGATGGCAGCGCCACCATGAAATCCAGTGTGCCCCATTGGCCACCCCTGAGGACCTAAGCTTTCCATCGGAAAATGTTCCAAGGCTCTAACTTCATTTCCCCGATGAGGAGTACAACTTCCTAATTTCTACACGGACGGACAGACAGACAAATCGGGCATATTAAAGTAATTTCCTACCGAAATGTGCTAAAAGTCGAAATTGCCAGAATAAAGTGGTAATTGACAGAAAAAAGTCGCAATTGCCAGAAAAAAGTCGTGATTGCCAGAATAAAGTGGCAATTGACAGAAAAAAGTCGCAATTGCCAGAAAAAAGTCACAATTGCCAGAATAAAGTGTCAATTGACAGAAAAAAGTCGCAATTGCCAGAATAAAGTGGCAATTGACAGAAAAAAAGTCGCAATTGCCAGAATAAAGTGTCAATTGACAGAAAAAATCCGCAATTGCCAGAATAAAGTGGCAATTGACAGACAAAAATTGCAATTGCCAGAATAAAGTGGAAATTGACAGAAAAAAGTGTCAATTGACAATTTCAAAGTCGCAATTGCCAGAATAAAGTGTCAATTGACAGAAAGAAGTCGCAATTGCCAGAATAAAGTGTCAATTGACAGAAAAAATCCGCAATTGCCAGAATAAAGTGGCAATTGACAGACAAAAATTGCAATTGCCAGAATAAAGTGGAAATTGACAGAAAAAAGTGTCAATTGACAATTTCAAAGTCGCAATTGCCAGAATAAAGTGTCAATTGACAGAAAGAAGTCGCAATTGCCAGAATAAAGTGGCATTTGACAGAAAAAAGTCACAGTGATCACTCACTTGTCGATCACTGTTTGTTAGTGATTATTAGGCTTTTGTTACTTTGGTTACGAACATTTTCAGGTACACAAAGGCGATATTTCTCGTTCAAAAGCAAACAGTTCAAATGTGGCCTGTTGACCAGCAATTCTAGTCCCATGGAAGAAAAAAGCATCTTGTATTGTTCAGAATGAATGGTACTTCAGAAGGTAAGTTGATTTTCATTCGATTCTCCTCAATCAGATTCTGAGAGAAGTTCAGGTTTGGGTCACTTTTCATGCAACCCTGTATTTTGAATGTCTGTCTTGAGTTGAATTTGATCCTTTTATTCCTACCTGAAGCTTTAGTTTCAAAATGGGCCGAAAATTTCTATAATAATAATATATTTATTTATCCTTAGCGCAGTACAAGTCGTACAAATAGGATACGTCAATAGGACAGGATATGTCAATATAATATATCCACATAGTAAAACAGAAAACATAAAACAACGAAATAAAAAAAATGACATGAACATCATCACTTTATAGATGGGTGGAACCCAAGAAGTCGACAAACTCGGACAGGCTATAGAAGCAGCCGTCTGCCAATATGGATTTCAATACTCTCTTGAAGCTATGGGTCTAAAATCGGGTAACGAGAAAAAGAGTTATTAATGCATTACAAAAAAGCTTAGTTTTTGAGGTCGCCCTCTTGATAAAAGATATACACCGAAAATTCAAATACCTCGTCAAAAACCGTCTTGAGGTATGAGGTCTACCTTCTCGTGCTTGAGGTGTTGAGATACAGTAAAAAAAATTTGTTCAAGAGGGAGCGTGTCAAACTTTCAGAAATTTGGATCAGTCTATTGAACACCCTGTAGAAATATTATGCTGAATACTCCATGTATTTCAAAAATACGGTCTAATAGCTTTAGGTTGACGGCCCCGTGGCGCAGGCAGTCGAGTGGCTGCCTGCGACGCGGGAGTCCCGGGTTCGATTCCCGGTGAAAAGTCTGGGTGTTGTGTTGTCCGAAATTTGCACTTTTCTGAGTTTATAAACCTGATAAATAAACGGGCAAACTCCTATGGCGAGAAAAAGCCGATAAGGAGAAAAACATTTATTTATTTTTTATTTTTAAGGAATGGGCTAATGAACAATCTGAAAATTGATCGAATAATCGCTTGTAGCTTGTAGCATTTCAAAGTTGTCTAGTTTCAAAGTTAGGTCAAATTTTGCAGGGTGACACCTATTTTGTTTAATACTTTATGTTCCATCCACTCCACCCAATAAAGCCAAATCCAATCAGGGGGTTTTACTGAGACATTGGATAATTAAGAGTTCTCATTCTGCTCCCTTAAGTCACCTGCAAATCTGCCATTATGCTAAAATCATTAAGTGCCTACCTGGGTGCCTACATACTGGGCACCATGTCCAAAATTGCTCATTCCACTTCCAAGAACACCTAACGTATGGTCCGGAAGTTTTGGGAAATTTTTTTAAAGCTAATAACTTTTTTTTTGATAGTTTTAATTTTGTAACTCAACATTGCAAAAACTAACATCATCTATAACAATAACAAATTCATATTTAATGCCCGCTCTATGAAAATTCGCAACGCAGCCGCAACGCAGAGCGCAACGTTCCTGATTGGCTCGCAAGGTATTCGCAAAGCCATTGCAACAACGCGAAAGGCTTGCGAGCCAATCAGAACCTTGCGCCTTATTGCGTTGCGGTTGCGGCTGCGTTGCGTAATTTCATAGAGCGCCCTTAACATATTGAAGATATGCCATTATCTTTGATGGCACTCAGTTTTCTTATGCCATGTTCGATCATTCTCTGGACAACAGCAGGATCAATTTCTCTAAGCTCCTGTCTCCCAATGTACCAATATACCGCAAGCTCGACCAACATAAGATTTTTTGGTGAGTATTGAGCAGGATAGTATACGACAAGAAATGGGAAGCTGCAAATGAAGACCAATTATGGCGTCGCATTTTTAAAAAAACATTAGAGAATTTCGCACTGGAGAAATTGATCCTGCTGTTGTCCAAAGAATGATGGAACATGGCAGAAGAAAATTGAGATACATCGGAGATAATGGTCCATTATCAGTATGTTGAATATGAATTTGTTAAGTTATAAATATGATGTTAATTTTTGCAATATTGAGTTACAAAATTAAAACTATCAAAAAAAAAGTTATTAGCTTTTACAAAATTCCCAAAACTTTCGGACCATACGTTAGAGGTTGGATTTTGAAAATATGAACACCCTCTGGCCGTTAAAATGGCCAAGCTAGACTCTAAGTGGATCTGTTGTTGTCCAAAAACTGACAATCACCTAGCAACCCCTAATACAGCAGCCCAATCACTTACAGTCCACCATTTTGTTTATGTCTCACAGCGCCCCCGTTGGTAAATATAGTTGAAATCGCGAATACACTTGTGAATTTCATCAGTTAAAATCCGGCAATCACTGCAATCCCGTACAAAGCAAGTTCAGCCACTTTACCGAAGTTTTTGCAATAATCTGCAATGAATCCAAACTCTTTTTTTTTATCCATCCATACCTTACCACAATAAAACGACGTTACCACATGTTTTTTATGTCTTATTTCTTATTAAAACGACCAGTTATTCGCATTTATTGTGGCGATTTCACAATAATAAAATACAAACACTTCAGATAACCAGCGAATCGTAATAAGAATTGAGATGTTAAGCAGTCGTTGTACGCGGTCACGTTTCAACACTCGAGTGCATCCTGAAGAAACCATCGTTAATCACATTATTTATTTTTTTCGTTCTTTTCGATGATTGACACAACTCATTTTCTATCCTATACAACATAACCTGCAGCAATTAAGCGCGACTTTTGAGCTAAGTATGTTGGTATAATCTTCGATGCTTTGTTCTTCGTTCTTATTTTCATTCAACGACGGCTCGCTTCATTGAATTATTAAAATAACAACTTAATTCGAGAATACAAAAGCAGCCTTTACCTTTCCGAGTAAACTTTAAAGTTCACTCTCGGAGTTATGGTTCACTTTTCTTCGCGTCTTGCCCTTCGAAATTATTGTAAGATTTGCTGTGGAGGACGTATAAGTGATCGCGGAACAAATTGCGTTTCGACCCACATCGATTGATGAGGAATAATCATTATTGACACTGCGCGATATCCTTTCTCTTCCTTTTCATCTTTCAGGTAGGTAAGTACCTACTCTTTTATCTACCGGTTCATGATGAAAAATTGCCGTGATTAAAATGGTGTATTGGTGTACAGTGTTGATGGAAAAGTTACAAAATCTGCGAGAAAAGCTGTAAAGAAGCGCGCGTTTTAAGAGCCGTAGTAGTTACGTGATGACAGATTCATTTCTCTTTTTTTTTTGTACCTAACTAATTAGCTTCATTAAGGTTGCTAACCTTCTATTCTTTGGTTATTAGGCTAATTCACGTAGTATTTCATTTTTCTTTATTATGAAGAATTATATTTAAAATTTGTAGGCCGTCTGACGCTAGGTGTCCTATTTTTCGACATGAACAGCATAGGTACCTCTACTCACAGGGTGCCACCTACAAATCAACCAAGTCAAAAAACCTGTGATCTTGTCGCAGTAAATTTCCAAAACCATCGGCCACCACCAGGTATTCCAACTTGAACATTTATTAATATTAAATGCCAAATTAAAAGATAGAAAATCTGTTTAGCGATAGAAGATGACCATTTTAAGAGAAAGTGAATAATTCTTCTTATCATAATATGATCGTGATATGTAAATATTTCCATCATTTCCCATTGATATTCTACATTTCCACTATGGTAGGTATACTCAAAAGTTCTCACTTTTGAGTTGCTTGCAGGAGGAGCCATGAAACTTTAGAGGGACCTTGAACCAAGGTCTGAGCTTGGAAAAACTGGATGAAGATGATTATTGGAAGAAAAGTTAATTGAGTGACATTTTAATTTTATATAATACAGGATTTTATTATAGTTTTAAAATTGTAAGTGGTAATAGCCAGAACCAAAAACCCGTAGGGTAAATGAAGCTTTTACCTACTTCTACTATTAATTACCCCACATGCAAACATTTCACAAAAATGTTGCTTCTGTTAAAAATCATCGCCATTTTTACTTCTCATCAAATTCTTTTTGACGTTTTGACGTATGCCAAAACGTCAAGATCTGTCGAGAAAAAAAATTCCCGTGTCGGCTTGTCTGTGTGTTATTAGTATGTTTAGGTATTGGTTTAGGCCAGTCAAATTAGAAAAAAAATTACGTTTGAGGGAAAAAAAACTGTTGGAGTTTTGGAAATTTGACAGTAATGTCCGGTGAGGTGTACTGTTGAACACACAAAAAGTCCCCAACTCTACCTATTGAGCTCGAGCCGCCATCTTGGAGAAATGGTCCTTCGATCCAGTTTTCTGCTTATATTCCGCTAATCATCAGAGATATTCAACAAGGTTTAATAAAAAATCAAGGGTATAAAATTGTCTACAAAAATTGTTTCATACCGATTTTTTTCTTGTATCTGTTGATAATAATTAAATTATATTAACAAAAAAAAAAAAACCAAAAAATAAGCGATTTTTTGCTTATGGCTAAAGATATAGTCTTCAAAATTTGTGAAGATGTTAAACGTGCAAAGCTAAACGTGAGAGTTAAGATAGAAAAAAAAAATGCGAAAATATTATTTTCATTTTTTTTTCAACTTGAGCAAAAATTTGGTTCTCGAGTTTGACATTTCCAACAAGGCGGAGTGAAGGTTTCAATCGAACATCAATCAGTATTGATATTTACATATTGTGAGACAAGATTTCATCAGTATTGTGCCTTCACGAGCTTCTGGAAGGCTCGATATGAATTAAACTAAAATAATAACAGCTAAGTCCAAAAAGTATTGTCGATTGGTTCTGAAGGAAACATTTCGAAACTAAAGACATCAGCAAAGGATATACAGGAGGTCCAAAGGTTATTTAACTGTATATATGAGCCCCATATTGATGTGCCTTATCCAAGATAGTACAAAAGAATCAATCAAAATGTTCAAATATACCAAAAAGTAACGATACAAAATGGAAGTAGTGAAGCATACCTAATGCCAAAAAGACGGCCTTCACATTTATGAAAAAAAATAACAAGATTAATTGATTTATTTGAAAGTTATTGGTCCTCAAACTTGACTTTACAAATTTTATCCAGTCAAATGGGGGAAAATAGAGCGAAGGAACTGTCGGAGTTTCAGAAATTTGTCAAGGATTTTCGTAAGGTATACTTATAAACATACTAAAAGTCCCCGTCTCTACCTGTTGTGCTTGAGCCGCCATCTTGGAAAAATGGTAATGAACTTGATCGAAGGACCATTTTTCCAAGATGGCGGCTCAAGCGCAACAGGTAGAGGCAGAGACTTTTAGTATGTTCATAAGTATACCTCAGCGAACATCCCTGTCAAATTTCTGAAACTCCGACAGTTACTTCTCTCTACTTTTCTCTATTTGACTGGCTGAAATTTGTAAAGTCAAGTTTGAGGACTGATAACTTTCAAATAAATCAATTGATTTTGTTTTTTTTCAGCAATGTAAAGGCCATCTTTTTGGCATCAGGTATGCTTCACTACTTCCATTTTGTATCATTACTTTTTGTTATACAGGGTATATTTTAACATTTTGATTGATTATTTTATACTATTTTGGATAAGGCACACCAATATGGGGCTAATATACAGTTGAATAACCTTTGGACCTCCTGGTATATCCTTTGCTGATGTCTTTTGTTTCGAAATGTCTCCTTCAGAACTAGTCGACACCACTTTTTGGACGTAGCTATTATTCTTTTAGTTCAATTCATGTCAAGTATCCCATAAGCTCGTGAAGGCACAATACTGATGAAATCTTGTCTTACAATATGTAAATATCAAAACTGATTGATGTTCGATTGAAACCTTCACTCCGCCCTGTTGAAAATGTCAATCTCGAAAACCAAATTTTTGCTCAAGTTGAAAAAAAAAATAAAAAAATATTTTCGCATTTTTTTTCTATCTCAACTGTCACGCTTAGCTTTGATGTAGACTGCCAACATCTTCACAAATTTTGAAGACAAAATCTCTAGCCATAGGCAAAAAATCGCTAATTTTTTTGTTGTTTTTTTTTTTGTTAATTAAATTTAATTAATATCAACAGATACGAGAAAAAAATCGGTATGAAACAGTTTTTGTAGACAATTTTATAGCCTTGACTTTTCATTGAACTTAATGGAATATCTCTGATGATTACCGGAACATAAGCAGAAAACTGGGTCGAATGACCATTTTTCCAAGATGGCGGCTCGAGCTCAATAGGTAGAGTTGGGGACTTTTAGTATGTTGAACAGTACACCTTACCGGACATTACTGTCAAATTTCCAAAACTGAACAGTTTTTTCCCTCCAGCTTTCCTTATTTGACTGGCCTAGTTAGTATGTCAGAATTTTGTTGTCCCTCGATTTAATTTCAAACCGTCTGTCCGATTTCAGCCAAATTTGGTATGCGCGTATGGTCGGCGGGGAAAAGAAGAAAGTAAGCTTTTCACCGTGATCTGTCAGAGGGAAATGTCACTGTCAAAAAGTGCCAAAAGATTTTGATGCAACGATTTTGATTTTTGACAGCTCATTTTGAAGCCTTTGAAGCACTCTATTCAGAATATGCGACAGTTGTGACATATCTGTCATCTTTCAAAAGAAACAAGCTGTTGAAGAAAAAACTTTGACGCTCGATAACTCAAGAAGTCCTACTCAACAAATTCCGACCAAATTTGGCTTGCAGCAAAGTATCTGCCAGGGACTTTCCGGAACATAGGCAGCTCTGATAAAAATTAGGCATCCAACTTGAAAAAAAAATCGAAAAACTGGTAAAAATGGGCTTGTCCCTCGCTTTTTTCCAGGTTTTTGGAGCGATTGCGATACAACTTTGCGAATATGTGTCAAATAGTGGCCAGAAGTGAAAATGAGCTTTTGGCCCCGAAACGTCAACCAGGTGTACCACAACATAATTAAATGAAAATGTCAGTTTTATTGTCACATCTTTGGAACGCTTTGATAGATTTTAATGAAATTTGATATATGGGTATTATCTGAGTGTGGAACTGTTTGGTGGAACGTTTGGACGGGTGGATACCAACCCTAATTCCAACTTCGAAGTAAATTTTCTATAGGTTCCTGGATACTAGTATTCAAAGACGTTACAGGTGGAATGCTACGATGAGAGGTCCCGCGGCAGACATGACGTTTTTTTTTTTTTTTTTTTTTTTTTTTTTTTTTTTTTTTTTTGGAAAAACGTTGACGCGTCCTTGGCAAAAAAGCAACCACCTGTTGTAAGCAGTTATCATACCAAAAGGCATCCTGTCTAATTAATTTGCGGTATTTTGCCATTTTATGTCGCCTACCGCAGCAACTACTAAGAAAATTCTGTTCTATGAATTATATTGTCACCCAACCATACCTAACACCCGCCATACAAAACTCTTCATCATCAATCAAAATCTATTCGTGTTAATTTTTTGCAGCCTTCAAATACTTCGGAAGCAAACTCCGCAAGAGTTATAAATGGGCATGAAATTCCGATTCGACCGAATAACAAGACAAAATCTAATCTTTATAATTGTTGGCAGCGTTGCATAAAATTTTGCAGCGGAGTATAAACAAATTGTTCCGGTCGATTGTATGCTAAATAATAAAATAATAACAATAATAACAATTAAACAATGGGAATGACTTTCTCGCCCAGTTGCACCGAATTTATTTTGGCTCCTAAAATTTGACTTTTAAAAGTAGGTAGATGTACCTGATGCTGATGCCTTCCTTAGATGCACATTACTTCTACCTACACCGGAGCGAAAGTCGTGAAATTCCAAATATTTGAGCCAATATTTGTAGTTGGAGTTATAGAGAAAAGAAAAAGTTTGGGGTGTAGGACTGTAGGAGGCTCCATTTCAATTAATTTGTAAAGAGATACTTATCGACCAGACAGAGTTTTTAGGCAAAAATTAGCATTTTATGTAACAAAGACGTTATTAGGTAGGTATACTTTACGCCTACAGCAGTGCATTTTTAGCAAAGTCTCCTTGTCCGTAAAAGAACTGCAGGCAGACAGCAACTTATTTAAATTTTCACTCTGTTACGAAATTGATGCAATTCTCTTTATGAATGGCTCTCAGTCATTTCCCTTCTATTGATCTTTACGGCGTTCATCCATACCTGTATTATTTGTTGAGAGAATTGTTTTATTCGTTTCTCACCTCTTATAAATTGAATTCTTTATTTGCCTACAACACGTTGATAGCAGTACATCTACCTGTCTATGCCTATAAACGTTCACTTTTATTACAACAAAGATGATAGGTACCTCTTACACCTGAACTAATAAACGTCAAGCTTTTCGGAACCCACCTATCTTATTCTTATTTCTTTATTCAAAAGTGATAATGTGGTCATTATTTATATCTCTGCCCGTTATAAAAAAAGTATTTTAACACTTACATAAGTGTTTCCTCTTGAGATGAAGTGGGCACATTCTCCGAAAACTATAGTCGTATTCGTAGATATTTATTTTGGAAATACTCCAAATTGATGGCGAAAAAGAAGGATCCGTTATGGAGAAAGGTAGCTGAGCGCTGGAAAAATATTTCAAGATTTCAGGTCTTTTAATTTAGAAGTTTGTAGGGTCAAAGATTGGTCCTTCGAACCCTTCTATTTTAGTTATTCCAAGAGAATTCAGTAGTGTTAACACTTGAAAAATCTATACATATGTTGCGACACCATTTGTATAAAATAACGTAGTTTATCGTTTATACATGATATCTGTACTTGTTTTTGGACACGTAATTCTTCAACTTTTCTATGTTTATTCACCTATTTGTATATTTTTTATTTCAATTGACTCATTTAACGATGCGACATTCAGCTATTAGTTGCTCTACCATGCAACCTCGTGATATAGCCCTTCAAAGTTAGGATTGAAGAACCGTTTCTTCTGCCGAACTTTTAAACCGTTCAACTGATTTTGTTGGAATTTAAGACAAAGTTTAACATAATAAGTTTCTATTGAGCAATAGTTATGCAATCTATCAGGGGCGAAGATAATAGGGGGTACCCTCCCCTTTGCTCCCTATATTTTACCCCCGGAATATTTTTGGAAATGATTATTACTCTATCAAAATTTTGAATGGAGGCTTCGTTTTCGAGATATTTGGGTTTGGAACTTTGAAAAACATCTCAAAATCTCCACTTTCAAAAGCTCAAAATTTTTTCCCCAGGAAACTTCTCGTTTCATGGAAAAAAAAATGGTGGTTTATCATTTTAGAAAACTTGGAAAATTTATTTCGACTGATCAATCATTAGTTTTTTGGATTTCAACTTTTAGACCTTTATTGTAAGTGGCATTTTTGAGATGTTTCCCCAAGTTTCAAATCCAAATATCTTGAAATCGAAGCCTCTTATCAAAATTTTGCAAGAGTAACTTTCTTTTCTAAACTGAATGTGGAATTCAAAAAATTAAACCATTTCCAAAAATATCCATGGGGGTGAAAAATAGGGGGAAAAGGGGGAGGGCACCCCTAAATGTGTTTGGAAGATTGCATTATTATTGTTCAATAGAGACTTATGTTGGTCAACTTTTTTATAAAGAACCGTCGACTTAGTTCATACATATAAAAAAAAACAGTGTTTATAAATTTTGTTTATGAATTAACATTGAGCTTGGTCAACTTTGATCCAAATTTGAATAAAATCGGTTGAACGGTTCAAAAGTCTTGCAGAAAAAAACGGTTTTTTCAATTTTGACTTTGAAGGGCTATATCTCTCTCATTATTCGTTTTTGAGAAGTTTATCATGAAAGTCCTCTTCTTTTTCGACGCTCTATCCGTTGTTTCAGTTTCCATGATTAAACACCGGACTGGACACTCTGTATATAATTATTACAGTATGAATTTGTCATATTGCACAAATCAATAAAGTTTTACAGGGGGAACAAAGTGATCCGTGCTTTTTACCGGACCCTGTAGCTAGATAGATATTTTTGTTTAAGACTAAAAACTGGCTGGAGCTATGTATATCATGCCCCGCATATAAACTGATAGATAAATAGCAGAGCTGGGCATTATTTAAACCGTGTGACCAAAAACTTTCCTCCTCTAGGCAGGCTGTGGTCTGGTCATTGGCAGGCAAATGAAGCTGATTTTGGCCAGGCCACAGCCTGCCTAGAGGAGGAAAGTTTTTGATCGTACGTTACTTATAAATACTTTATCTCATCTTAATATTTTAAACTTCAATTTGGTCCTTTCTGACGAGGTAAATACAGCCGCCCAATTTTTCACTGTTATCACAATAATAGGCTACTACACTACAGGTGTCTCGAAATTAATGCAACAAAATTTACAGGGAGGTAGACAACTGGAAAATAAGGGGACTTTCATAGCAAAAATACTCTCGCAAACGTGATAACGGAGATACAGGCCTTCAAAGTTGTTTTTTTTAATACAGTCTTTGCATAACTTTTGAACCGTCAAGCCGATATCATTCAAATTTGAACCAAAGTTTACTAAAATAGGTCTCTATCGAACATTGATAAGGTATTTCATCAAACATTTTCAGGGGCGAAGATAATAGGGGGTACCTTCCCCCTTTTTCATCCCCCTCAACATTTTTGGGAATGGTTGCAATTTTAGAATTCTACGTTCAATTTATAGAAAAAAGTTACCCTTGCAAAATTTTGATTGAAGGCTTCATTTTTGAGATATTTGAGTTTGAAACTTCGGAGAACATCTCGGAAACACCACTTTCAAAGCCTTGAAAATTAAAATTCAAGAAAACTCAAAATTCCTTAACTGAAATAAGTTTTCTAGGTGTTTCAAGTTGACAAACTACCATTTTTGCTGAAAAAAAACATGAAGCTTTTCTGAAAAAAAATTGGACCCTGAAAAGTGGTGATTTTGAGATGTTTTCCAAAGTTTCAAACTCAAATATCTTGAAAATGAAGCCTTTAATCGAGCCTTTAATCAAAATTTTGCAGGAGTAACTTTTTCATCTAAATTGAACGTAGAATTCAAAAATTGCAACCATTCCCAAAAATATTCAGGGGAGTAAAAAAGAGGGGGAAAAGGGGGAAGGCACCCCCTATTATCTTCGCCCCTGAAAATGTTTGATGAAATGCTTTACCATTGTTCGGTAGAGACCTATTTTAGTAAACTTTGGTTCAAATTTGAATGATATCGGCATAACGGTTCAAAAGTTATGCAAAGAAAACTGTATTAAAAAACAACTTTGAAGGCCTGTATCTCCGTTATTACGTTTGCGAGAGTATTTTTACTAAGCAAGTCCCCTTATTTCTCTATTGTCTACCTCCCTGTGAATTTTGTTGCATTAATTTCGGGACACCTGTATAACTGGTAAGGAAGCAGAAATGAAAGAATGATTCAACAACATCATTCACAAAGATTGATACCGATGACTTGAAACGTGCCTGAAATTCACACAATTAAGTAAAAGCGGGAAGCCTTTACCTTAATACCTCAGGGTGACTACACCGACCACGACTTGAAATCGGTAAATGATAAGAATAATTGCTCAACGATGTATCGTTCATACAGGGTGGTCCATCCTAGCGTAATTATCCCATAGCTGTCTTACCCTCCAAGATAGAGAAAAAGATGTAAGATAGAAGTTTTATGGTTTGATGAGATCTATAACCTAAAATTATTTTCAGTTATACAGGCTGTCCCATTTTGACGCGATCAACAAAACGTCAATTTTTTTAAATAGAACCCTCTATATTTTTTGCATTTTCGGATTCAGCTTTTTTAATTGTCTTATGCCTGTATTTTGGTTTTTGAATTGTGTGGCAGTGCTACCAACTAAAAATTGAAGACTGAAAAAAATCGCATTTCCACAGTTATTTTGAAAAAATCGTATCGGCCTTGCTTTTCAAAACTAAGAGATGAAACTTGACATGGTGATAGTCAAGTTAAAGACCAATATCCCAATGTCAAACAATTGCGATTTCTTGATACAGGGCGTTCACAAAAAAAAATCAAACTTTACAATTTTCAAAGTCTCATAACTCATTTTTTTCAAATAGCATGCTCCTAATTTTAAAACGTTATCTGATAGCTCTTTTTATTCTCTTTCATTTTTACTGGGGGTGCCCTACCCTTAAACTTCATTTTTTTCGAGATAATCGGAAATTTTCACAAAACTTGTGATTTTTTTATATTTTTTCACAAATTGAGTTGGCCGTGATGAATGACAGACAAGCCAAATAGTACGCAACTCTCAGTTAGTCAGTCTGAATATTGTCGAACAAGGAAAAATGACTTTACGCGAGAGAAAATGATTGATATGATTTTCTGGTAATAATCCAGATATCCAGGATCCCACTTTGTTTTTTCTGCGTTGAAGCAATTTTTTTTTGTGTTCCATCAAAAAAAAAATTGACGTTTTGTTGATCCCGTCAAAATGGGACATCCTGTATAGCTGAAAATAATTTCAGGTTATAGGTCCCATCAAACCATGTAACTTCTTTTCTACATCTTTTTCTCTATCGTGAACGGTAAGACCGCTATGGGATAATTACGCTAGGATGGACCACCCTGTACAACGAAATATTCGGCTTCACAGCCGGAACTGTCCAATAAAAACTGAACTAGAAAGAAAACTGTCAAGTTCATGGCTGTGGAAGCCACTATTCAGCCACCTTCCACGATTTTTTCTGTTGAATGATTACGAAAAAATAATAGGCGATTTTCTCGGCGATTTTCCTTTTGCATATTTTTGGGTTGAGCAAGGAAGTCCTTGAATAATTCCAAATGTATTTAAATAAACCAAAGTATTCAACTTTGAATATTGAAAAACTTTCAAAGTATTTGAATACATTTGCAGTAGTCAAATACTTTGACAGTATTTAAATACTTAAGAGATATGCTTTTGAATTATTTGAACATTTATCATTCAAATAAAAAAAAAGTATTTAAATAACGAAAATATTTCAATATTTTTTACAACTGCAACTTTAAAAATATAATTTATTATTTAAATATTACTTTGACCAGGAAATGAAAAGTATTTATTATTTAAATACGTTCCAGAGGTATTTTGCCCAGCTCCGATAGATAGATAGACTGATAGATAGGTAATAAACGAATAATAAAGTAAAATAGGTAGTTAAGTACATCGCAGCTCTACCTGCTAGTTTGGTCGAAAAGAAACTGCGTATATACCCAAGTACGGAACATTGATTGGTTTTGTAAGCTGGGTTCCCAGATGCGAAATTCGGGCAGAAAATGCAAAATTTTATGTCAAAGTTCTCATAGTGGCCAATTAGAGCCCTCGAATTCAAAATTTGTCATACAAAATCGCATCTTCTGTCCGAATAATCGCATCTGGAACCCAGATTTACTCGGTCTTTCATGAAGATTTTCCATCAAAAGAACCTAATAAGTGCGTAGGTGATTGAAAAAATCATAAGGGCCTTGAATCTTGCTTCATAAAAAGAGTGGCAAGTTCAAATTTCTTCCAGCTTCAAGAGAAACCTGCAGCGAAACTATACAACCAGTTGAACAAACGTAGTTCCATTATATTGCTGGTTGCATACTTTCCAGGCTATGTCAGATTTATTCAGGCGCCTTTCATTGTTCTTGAAAAAAAAGGTCGTTGCAAGTAGGTACAGAGGGGGATTCTAAAACAAGAAATAATCGCATACAAATTATAGACAATTTTTTTTTCTCCGTTTTGAAACAGTCTGTCTTTAGGCTCAATGGGGCCTCATTATCTGAAAGATCGTGAATAACTAAGCAAGTTCTGAAATTTTGGCAAAATGATTCAAGGAAAAAAAATAAAGACTATCGAACAATAGAGAATTCGCATGATTCAGTCTCCGGAAAGCATGGATCCGGAAAGTAACGTTTTATCCAAAAGTCTTTCATCATTGGTCGTAAGATTCATAGGTAATAATAATCATCAATATATATTCAATATATATAATAAAAGCAAGTGCCAAATCTTTATGCCGCTAAAACTCAGAAACGAGTACCGCTACGATCAAGGGAGTTATATGGTATGGTAGCCCTATATCCCCCATCGATGAAGAAGGTTTCCGTTTTCACCTAAAGGGCGTGCTTTTGAAGATATAAGGCCTGGAAATTTTTAGCTCTCTAGAAATGTCTAGAACAGTTCAGAACTTTCGAGAGTATTCGAGATCATTCAACAACATTCCAGAATGTTTCGGTATGTTCTGGAATGTTCGGAAATAGTCTTCAACGTTCGAATAATAAAAGGAAGTGTACAGAGGTGCGTGCCGGAACTCAGAAACGAGTCCCAGTAGGATCAAAGAAGTTATATGGTGTGGTAGCCCTCTATGCCCCATCCATAAAGAAGGTTCTTGGTTTTATTTGACGGGCGGGTTTTTTTAAAGATAAAAGGGACTTCGCTCTCTAGAATGTCTAGAACAGTCCAGAACATCCGAAAGTATTCGAGATCAATCAACAACATTCCAGAATGTTCCGGTATGTTCTACAATATCCTGGAATAGCCTGGAACGTTCGGAAACATCCCGGAACATTCCAGATCATTGCGGAACATTTTAGATCATTCTACAACATTCCAGAATGTTCAGGAATGTTCTGGAATGGTCGGGAATAGTTTGGAATGTTCCTAAACATCAAGAATTATTCCAGATCATTGTAGAGCATTCAAAATCATTCCATAACAGTCCAAAATGTTTTGGTATGTTCTAAAATGGTCGGGATCATCTGGAACGTTCAAAAACATCCCGGAACATTTCAGATCATTGTAGAGCATTCGTGATCATTTCACAACATTTCAGAATGTTCCGGTATATTCGGGAGTAGTCTGGAACGTTCGAAAACATCCCAGAATGTTCCATTATGTTCTAGAATGATCGAAAATAGTCTGGAACGTTCGGAAACATCCTGGAACATTCCAGATCATTGTGGAACATTCGAGATCATTCTATAACATTCCAGAATGTTCTGGAATCATCGGGAATAGTCTGGAACGTTCTGGAACATTCCGAAACATTCCAATCCATTGCGGTACCTACATTCGAGATCGTTCCACAACATTTCAGATTCCAGAATGTTCCGGTACGTTCTAGAATGTTCGAGAATAGTCTGGAACGTTCTAAAACATCCCGGAACATTCCAGATCATTGCGGAACATTCTAGATTATTCTACAACACTCCAGAATGTTCCGGTATGTTCTGGAATGGTCGGGAATAGTCTGGAATGTTCGGAAACATCCCGAAATATTCCAGATTATTGTAGAGCATTCAAAATCATTCCATAACAGTCCAAAATGTTTTGGTATGTTCTAAAATGGTCGGGATCATCTGGAACGTTCAAAAACATCCCGGAACATTTCAGATCATTGTAGAGCATTCGTGATCATTTCACAACATTTTAGAATGTTCCGGTATATTCGGGAGTAGTCTGGAACGTTCGAAAACATCCCAGAATGTTCCATTATGTTCTAGAATGATCGAAAATAGTCTGGAACGTTCGGAAACATCCTGGAGCATTCCAGATCATTGTGGAACATTCGAGATCATTCTATAACATTCCAGAATGTTCCGCTATGTTCTGGACTGGTCGGGAATAGTCTGGAATGTTCGGAAACATCCCGAAATATTCCAGATCATTGTAGACCATTCAAAATCATTCCATAACAGTTCAAAATGTTTTGGTATGTTCTAAAATGGTCGGGATCATCTAGAACGTTCAAAAACATCAGGGGATATTCCAGATCATTGTAGAGCATTCGTGATCATTTCACAACATTCCAGAATGTTTCGGTATGTTTGGGAGTAGTCTGGAACGTTCGAAAACATCCCAGAATGTTCCATTATGTTCTAGAATGATCGAAAATAGTCTGGAACGTTCGGAAACATCCTGGAACATTCCAGATCATTGTAGAACATTCGAGATTATTCTATAACATTCCAGAATGTTCTGGAATTGTCTGGAATAGTCTGGAACTCCCGAAAACATCCCGGATCTTTCCGGATCACTGTGGAACATTCCAGAACACCCTTGAAAATTCCTGCAACATTGTGGACCATTCGAAGCCTTCTTGGTGTGGAGCCACCTATTAGTAGAGGTGCAGTACAGAATAAGTACTGAATATTCGAGAGTATTCAAGATCATTCCACAACATTCCAGAATGTTCCCGTATGTTCTGGAATGTTTGGGAATTGTCTGGAACATTCGAAAACATCTAGAAACATTCCAAGTTTCGCACAAACATTCAAATATCGCAAGTCAACTTCCGTGAGATGTAGCTTCTGTCTTTTTTTGATAGTGACACTTCTGTTCTGCAGAGATGACAGCCAAAAACTAATCCGGTCATTCCAGAGTGAAACCATGTCTGCATACCAAATTTCAAGTCGATCGGATCAGCGTTTCGGCAGTTATCGTGGAAGATTACAGACATACACACATACGGACAAACATCATTCTGGTAATGGTCTCAATCGTCTTGGGGAACCTCAAAATGGATATATCCGGCGTAATCTCAAAGCTTTTTTTCTGCACGAGTACAATACTTTCCCTCTGTGTTCGTGGGGGGGCGGGAAAGTAAAAAGATTCAATCACTTCAACCAAAACTTTCTTGTTCATTGATCCCTCTACATCAACACTTTCACAAGCCTGAATTTTTAAATTGACAATAATCTCCATTTTCTATCCACTTAGTTGTAATATGCGCTGTGATTTAAGCACAGTGCGAACCGATTATCGATTATTTTCTGATGACAAATCACACATCTAACTTGACACGTCTGAATTTTTAGTTGAAGGCTTTATCGCTTCAAGGCAAATTGCCTCAAAACTCTGAAGTTTCTTCTCATGAGTAGGATTTGAGGTAAAATTGTGCCTAACTTAGAAATTTTTTGGTCACAGGATTTTCTCATTTTGAGATCGCCACAGAGCACAGTTATTGGCACAGACATACTTTCTGAAACCAGAGGGGTTTTGCTGCTTGATAATTTGTCAAATCACATCTATCCAGTCAATTTAGTCAAACTTCCTACCTGAGCGGCAAGATTATATAGGTAGGTACTGGCGTACTTTCTCCTTCCCAGATGTTTTTGAGTTGCATTTCTTGG
This sequence comes from Anaspis maculata, assembly GCA_949128115.1. Taxonomy (NCBI): domain Eukaryota; kingdom Metazoa; phylum Arthropoda; class Insecta; order Coleoptera; family Scraptiidae; genus Anaspis; species Anaspis maculata. The sequence goes on along the minus strand of OX421964.1, from coordinate 84,422,303 downwards.
CACTTTGAGATACTTTCTGTGATGCTCTTTTATTCCATAAATCAATTTTTATGCAAAAGCCATGGTTCCACGAAAGAGATTCAAGCATTTCACCAAACTTGCTTTGAGCTATCTTGGTCAGCACCTCTCCAACTATCAGTATTGATCGAAGCGCCAAAGTTTATCGTTAACAATTATCACGCATAAACTTGCTCCCTAGGGTAACTCTAAAATCTCAAAAAAGTACTTTTTCAGTTTGGCTGACTTGCCAGAGGTTTGTTTGAATATTAGCTACTCATAAAGTAGTGATAAAGTCAACAAAGGAGTCCATATGGAGTTTTTTCGTTTTCGAAATTCGACTTTTTCCATAAATGGTCAATTTTTTAGCCTTCCCCCCCCTCCCGATGGGGGGTTTCTGTCAAAATTTCAACTTGGCAACAGCGATTTTCGTATTCAGCAAGGTCCAAATACCTAAAAAGTCTTGTTGCCCAACTGTTACATGAAATGCTTCTTGCATTCGATTTTTGGGAAAATGATCAGTCTATAGGCGATTTACATTTAAAAAACGCCAGCTGGTGTAGAGCTCGGTACTTGATCGTAGAGGAATTTTTTTGAGAGGAACACTTACTCCGACGTCTAGTAGCCTAGGTGGGCACTAGTGGATACCTGCAATACCCACATTATTGACATGGAAATTTGACAAGTAGAAATAACATGAAAAGGGGATTGCATTTATGTCTCTTATTTCATGTTATGGTTAGCGAATTCAGCAGGCTTGTAGTAGATCTACCTCCAGAGGTGCGCAGCTGAAAGACAACGCCCCCAGCAATGCACTACATTGCGGTAAAAAAAACACAGCGTTTACGTCCCGAACACAAAGGTGGCTACGGCGAGCTTATTAGAATGAAAAATGCGGATCTCCAGCCAAAGTCCAAGCAGAAAATTTTTAGAAAAAAGCGAGGAAAAAAGGTAGGTGGTGGTTGACTCTGCACGGCCAGCCCGAGGTGATTTTTTCTTGGCTGGCAGGCTGGTCGACGGGCTTGTGTGTTTCCCTCCGTGCGGATGTGACAGAGTCTGTTGCTCTTCCTTGGGCGGAAGCTATGGATGATTTAGAGAAAGGTCTGGGACGACGCTGGTCATCAACATGGGGCCAAATAAAGAGCCTACGGGGTCCCAAGGGTTCACAGGAACAAAAGTTTGCTTGTAGTGGACTGCACAAGACAGCAAAGTGACAGTTTTGACGTGCCACCAATTGACGTAACAGCCGACGTTGCCTGCGGCAACTTACACCTCTTCTGACAATTAATTCCCTAAAACTTCCTCTACGAAACGGCCATTTTCCCCAATAAGGCAATCGCCTATAATAAAAGCCGGCTGGAATGAACCATCCACCACCAAGCCAAGGTATGTATCAGTATACTATTGCTATGGGTCCTGAAGAACTGTGAAGCCAGTTTCAAATCATGCGGCCTTCAGCTCAAAACGCTCATTCATTTGAAGCAATATTTAATGAAAAATCTGTACAAATTTTACATCACAATGCGATACAATAGAATGAATAGATAAAATCGAATAATAATAATAATAAACAAATAAGTGAACGATGAACGTTATAAAAATCACTCTGAAACTAATTTTTTCATTGCCCAGACGATGAAGGACCTTGTTCGTCGGTATCGTCGGGATTGTCTTCGTCGGCATCTTCAGGACTGCTATCATCAATCCAAGACATCCTCACGTTTCGGAAAGCAACGGGCCCTTGGACTATCGGTTCAGTCAGACCGTCCGGACTGCTGGAGCTTTCGCTGTCTGCGCCTTCTCGCTTTCGCCTTTTTTCTTTCGTTGCTCCTCGTTTTTGTCTTCCCTCTCCGTCTCCTTCTTCTCCTCCCGGATCTCTTGAAGTGCTTGGCCCTCCCGCATCTCTTGAAGTGCTTGGCCCTCCCGCATCTCTTGAAGTGCTTGGCCTCGATGGGACCGGACTGTCTTTGCTGTGATGAACCAGAGCCGTCGCTTGGACGTTTGTTCGCTTCCTTCCTAATACTGCTCCTCCTCCTCCTCCGCCTCCTCCCGCAGCTTCGTCTACTTCAACCGGTTTTTCCAGCACCTTGTAGTATAAACCGCAGCTGGACTTTTTTCGTTTTTCATCCCTTTCTCTGGTTGAGTCTGCAACAGTGCAGCAAAAACGACCATTTCACATCCAACAGGTATACTTACAGGAACTTTTGATATCTGAACATGTGTCTTGTGCCTCTTTCGAAAGTGAAATCCAGTTTCTTTAAAATTTCGTGGCCTTCAAGACCGATGGCGGTTGCCTTCACGATTCCCGGTAGGACCTGAGGCTGCCTCCGGCCGCCGATCTCGTACCGGGAATTGATGCCGTTCGCTAGGTCTTGGGCGCAGCGCAGGGAAAGCCTCATCAGTTGTTCGGCCATCCCTTTTCTCCTGTGACCAACGTGGGTGCAGAGGAACACGTTGCTGAACGCATATTTGGTGTTGTATCTTTCGAACAAGTCCAAATCTTCTTTATACAAAGAATGTCGGAGTTCTTCCAGCGTGAGCTGCTCCCTGCTATGACGTAATCTATCCAGTCTGTTTACTTGGTACCTGTAGACAACAAGAGTGAAATTGTGTCTACTTGGCAGATAATTATTATACTATGGACAGGGAACTGGTGCCTCAAAACTTACGTCATAAGGTACATGATTTCAACCCTGTAGGTCTAATGTGCGTTGATGAGGTTGTTAAAAATTGCTTTGTCTTACATGTCAGACCGGGGTCTTTAGGCTGGTATGAGCTTGTCAATTTTGGAAAAAATGGCCAAAAACTTACGTCATAAGGCACATGCATGAAACCAACTGGATTTTGTGTGGGAACATCCCCTTGATCGAAGACCGGATCGTAATACGAAATTTTTGGGGGCTCTCGGTCCATAAGACAAGTTGAAATTTTCAAGAAAGGATCAAAATTTATCAATTTTTTCACAGGCGTTTTTCTGACTAACCCACCAAGTGTGATATACAGGGTGATTCATGAGTGACCTTACATAGGCTGATGGGAGATAGAGGACTTTGAGGCGAGTCAGGATCCACTAAAGAAATTTAATTTTCTCCAATGGTTATGAAGATACAGGGTGTTTTGTGTGTTTCGTATGAAACTTTGATAAGCGATATTTCTGAAACGGCCAAAGGTATTTTGTTGAAATTCACCAGTAATATTTCTCTGTTGGAACTCATCCCGAAGCCATACCGGGTAAGTCAAAATCCAGGGCCGGGCTAGAAAAAAAGTGCCCCTTTTTTGTTTCATCAAAAAGTACATTTTCTGACCGCTTTTCTAGAAAACTGCTATCGGATTCAAAAAGCTAAGGAAAAATGCTTTAAGAATCACTCTTCAATTTGGATGGCACACCTTAACCGTTTCGACAATAAAATTAAAAGTAAAATTTGTGGGTGAGTTCCCATTTTCGACCGGACATAATCGACTCATTGTTTGATTGAATTCATCAAAATTCATTTTTTGGCTTGTCTCTGTTGAATAGAAGAGCTTGCTTGACAGAAAAAAATCCAGAGCCGACAATTTTTTTTTATGACAAAATCGAGAGTGAAACCAAAGTTGACTCGATTTGATCGTCAAAAAAATCTTTGGCTATGGAATTTTCCTTCCTATCAAGCCCTTCTATTTCACAGAGACAAGCTGAATAATGAATTTGAATGAATTCAATCAAACAATGAGTCAATTATGTCCGGTCAAAAATAGAAACTTACCCATAAATTTCACTTTCAATTTTTATGTCGAAACGGTTTAGGTGTGCCATCTAAATTAAAGAGTGATTCTTGAAGCATTTTTCCTTAGCTTTTCGAATCCGATAGCAATTTTTCAGAAAAGCGGTCAGAAAATATACTTTTTGATCAAATAAAGAAGGGGCACATTTTTTCAATTCCGGCCCTGGATTTTGACTTACCCAGTATGGCTTCAGGGTAAGTTCCAATAGAGAAATATTACTGATGAATTTCAAGAAAATATCTCTAGCCGTTTCAGAAATATCGCTTATCAAAGTTTCATACGAAACACACAAAACACCCTGTATCTTCGTAACCATTGGAGAAAACAAAATCTCTTCAGTGGATCCTGACTCGCCTCGAAGTTCTCTATCTCCCATTAGCCTATGTAAGGTCACTCATGAATCACCCTGTATATATTTGTGATCAGGATAAAAAACGGAATCGATTTCCATGTTAAAATACAGGGTGTACGATTTGAGAAAAATTTTTGGATGTAAAATTTAGCGATGAACCATTAAAAATTTTTGTGGGCAATTCGAAACCTGCGTAAAAAATCATGTGAGAATCGTTTTTCAATCTTAAAATTACGGCAAAGGAGAAGTCTCCAGGAGGAGGTAAATTTTGTCCTTTTTTGAAAATTTCAAACTTGTCTTATGGACCGAGAGCCTCCAAAAATTTTGTCTTATGACCCGATTTTTGAATAAGGGGATGTTCCCACACAAAAGCCCGTTGGGTTCATTCATGTACAGGGTGTTCACGATAAAATTCACCCCCCCCCCCCTCTAGGAGATTCCCCTTCGAGATATTTCGAAAAACTAAAAACTTTTTCTCAACAATTTTTCCCAAGGATCTTGAAGCGATCGTCTGAAAGTTTTCAATTGGTACCGTATACAGGGTGTGACATGTAACTTTTTTATTCCAAATGCAACACCCTATATTTTATTACGTCATTTGATGAAGCCTTTCTTTCTGATTACAAAAATATATAACATTTATGATTTATTTTGACAAGGAAGCTGTCAAAAAAATAATAAAATAGGTAGTCAAATAAATTAAAAATTAAAAATTACGATTAATTACGAAATTATTAAAAACCACACCACAAGCTCCTCTCCACAAAAGTTGATGATTTGGAAAATAATTCGTGTTTTCTAAAAAAATGGACACAAATTTCATCGATTAAACTTAACGTGCAATAATGAAAATCAACTTACTCTGAAAACCAACGTCAAAGTGACTTCTATTGTACGTCACTTTCACATTTTGACAAGAAATTTCGTAATTTTTAACAGTTTTTACGATTGCAAATGTAGTAGTACCTAAGTTATCACTATTGATTTTTTGCACTACCTCAATAAATAATATTGTTTAGTTCCTTGTTCCGACATTTTGAGTTTTTCAATTTTAAAACAATAATTTCTTGTCAAAATTTGAAAGTGACATACAATAGAAGTCATATTGACGTTGGTTGTCAGAATTAGTTGATGCAGTTTGGATGTAGAATTAGTTTGATTTTTAAGTTGAATACTTAATCCGGTGCCATGGCCTGCGAGGTCACCTGACTTGACTAACCCGATTTTTTCTTCAGGGCTTTGTTTATACGATCGGGTGTATGAAGCTTGAGTCAATACCAGGAAAATATGCAAGGAATAATTAGAGAGGCTTTCCGTAGCATTCTTTATTTTCACTTGATAGTTTCTTGTCAAAATTTAAAAGTGACGTGCAATAAAAGACAACATTGGTTGTCAGAATTAGTTGATTTTCATTGCACGCTAAGTTTAATCGATGAATTTTGTGTCCAGTTTTTAGAAAAAATATTTGAGGTGAAAAAGATGTGAAATGAGACGCTTGATACGAATAAGGAATGAAAAACAGGGGGTGTACGTGCTATTTGAAAAAATTAAGTCATGGCCCTTCAGAGTTTACCAAAATCAATGTGTCACAGCAAGGTGATACCAAAACAGAAATATGAGCAAAGTCTCAACTTGATGACCTAAAAACCAAGTGCCTTGCGATCTATTTAGTAACTGCCTACAAACGCATTAATTTTTAGAAAAAAATCAATAACTTCTGAACTGTTGAAGCGAATTGCAAAAACTAAATGAATTTTTGATGCTCGAGAAAGGGCAAATCAAATATGCAAAAATATACAGGGAGTGCTATTCAAAAAAGCTCGTTCAAAAACTGCTCTGCAAAAATGGGGCACCCTGTATAGAGCAGATCAATTTTACAAACTGCACTTTGACCTCCCGTTTGAAGTGCCGTTTGGTTCATTTCGATATCATTAATGGCGTAGGTGTAATTGAGCTCGCCCATATCAATGACTCACCCTGTATAGGACTGTAAGAAATGAAAAGTCTCTTGCCCCCTTCACGAAGGAGCCCACGGGATCAGTTTTTTAAACCTACGGTACCTGACATATGGGCTAAATAGGTAATTTATGCTCTTTGACCCACACTGCATCTAATATTTTCACGATATTATTCAGACAAGGCGTAACTGTTGTTGTTTTGTATCACCCGGTCTATACAAATACACTTGGCATTATGAAAATTGTGAAGAGAATTGAACTGAGCGAAAAAAAATTCTGTCTGTTTCTGGCTGCTATGTCTGTTTCTGGTTGCTAGTAAGTAAGTAAAATCACAGTAATAGAACAATTACTATGATTATCGCCCACATACCCAATTCAACCAATCAGAACAACCGAATGAGACCCACGTGACTCGGTTTAAGCTATCGATTAATGCACATAGGAGGTGATTAATGCACACTAGGTAATAGCACCAGATTGAAGTATTCTTGGGCCCACGAATAATTTATGTAATTGAAACGACTGTATTTATACTTGTTTGGACTGAAATTTTAGTACTGGTGCGCTTAAAGGGTCTTCCACTAACTAAAATACAATTTTACAACCTATTAGACTTCGTTTCAGCATTGTTGCCAGCAACGAGGCCCCTTCCTTAATCCGCGACTGTGCACTCTCCCTTCCTGCGCTGTCAACAGCTGTTAGTGACATTTAGTTTTTAGCTCTACCTGTCTACCGCCCATGTGAAACTACTGTGTTGTGAACTACCACTCATGGCAAGATAATTATTATTTAGCCAAGCAGAATTAGCTTGATTCAGTAGTGAGCTTCACAAGTGTATTCAGTTATTAGAAAGAAGAAAAACAAACATTTTTACCCTTCTCTTGAAATTGATTTTTTTTTCAACAAGGCATGCTTTGGAATTGACAGTTCAATACAATGATACATTGGACCTACTATTTCTACTAGTAGTCTATTTGGGCGATAATCTGCTAAATTCAACTCGTGCTTTGTGTTTTATTTGAGTTGAATGTTTTAAATTCCTCAAACAAACTATCAATCCTTCGAAAAGTAGACCCGATATTATCTTGGACAAAATCCCTCGACTTTGTCTCGGGATTTTAGTCAGATAATATCGGGTCTACTTCTCCCTCGTGATTGACAGTTGTTTTCGGGTTAAAACGATTTAACTGAAAAAACACTAAGCACTTGTTATATTACTATTGAAAAATGTATAGCATATGCATTTAAAACCACTTCCGTTATATCAAAAAGGATCAAAAACCTAAAAAATGACGCTAAAATTGTAATCCTAGGACTTCTAGAACCCCAAAACGTGACATTTCCGGTTCACTTGCTCCCTGTCCGCCATCTTGGATTCTGAAGCTTCCGGTAAAGTTTTCGAGGTGGAAACCGAGATTTTCGTATCCAGCAAGGTCGAATTAGTCTATAAAGTCATGTTGTCAAACAAAAGAAGTAAATGCCGCTGAACTCTGTAATTTTCTATTTCATGCCTAGTCTAGAACACAGTTCACTTACGCGCGTTTCAATCAAGAAAAGCACTCTGAAGCTCACTTTGGGCGGTGGGCTTTTTCATTCCATTTTCCTTAGTACTGCTGCGCTTTGGCATCATTTCGATCAGTACAGAGACGATCGACCGCAGCAAATTTCCACTCGAAGGAAGCTCACGTTTTCCTGTTTTCGCTACGTAATTTCGAACGTCATCACGTCGCACAGTGGTCGGAAAATAGAAAAAACGCGCAGAAACTCTGAGACTTTCAGAATGAATAACTAATATAAAGATACTTTAAAGAAAAATACTGAAAAAATCTATATTCAGATCAGGGGTTGTGACAGTGGGTGAAATGTTGAAGAAATGCCTGAAATTTTCGAAACTCTCAGAACAAGTAGACAACGGGTAGACATTGTTAGGAAAATTATTTTCCAAAATCCAACATTAAAATAGGGAAACAAAGCTCTCCGACCAACCACAACACCAGACGATCGAACCGAACAACTGCACAGACACGTGTTTCGCCCCTACTGGGGGCTCATCAGTGCGCTTATTTTCCGCTTATTTATCGTCTGGTGTTGTGGTTGGTCGGAGAGCTTTGTTTTCATAAAACTGCGAGGTGCCGCTATATGGCCCTAAGAGGCGCAATATTTATTTATATTCGCGTGTTTGTTGTGTTTTGATTAAAATAGGGGATGGAACGGAGGTGAAATAACAAAAAAAAGCACAAAATTTTTTAATAATATCAGAATCAGTAGACAAAACAGTATACACATTCTTAGAAAAAACTTACAAAAAAATTACCTTCAGAATAGGGGAAGTGATAGGGGTGGAATTCCGAAATAACGACGAGAATTTACAATAACTTTCAGAAGGAGTAGACAACGGATAGACATTCTTGAGAACAATTATGGAGAAAATCCAAAAACAAAATAGGGGATGAAACAAGGGGGAAAATGTCGAAAAAGTGATTAACATTTATGAATTCATTAAAATCAGTGCGCATGGACAATGGTCCCACATTTTTTAGAGGGATTTTCAGAAAAAATCTCTCTTCAGAATAGAGGTAGCGATAGGGGTGGAATTTAGAAAGAACAACAAAAGTTCACGAAACTCTCAGAATGAGTAGTTGAGAAAAAAAATGTTTTGAGATCATGCTCCATTGAAATTGGGGATAGGACAGAGGAAATGAAATTCCAAAAAGTCGACCAAAATTTCCAAAACTGTTCATAAATCAGGTAACTTGTTGGTCAAGTCTTGAGCCTTATTTTTATGATGTACCAAGCTAACCAGTTAGTGTAGGTGCTTTTTCTTGATTTCTATTAATATGAGCATACTTATTAAAAAAAAAAATACTTTATGAGCATTATTGCGGGGAGACCCAAGGGCAATTTCGCATCCAGTTACCACTTTAATCCTGGATAAAGTGATTAGTGATATGAAGCCCTAGCCCAGAAACAATACTGCCTAGAATTTTCAATTAGTTCCAACATTATGGGCTATTTGGCTTGAAAAGGGACCTAGAGACCAAAGTAGCAAAAAGTTTTTGCAACTTTGTGCAATGTGCAATAATTTTGTTATTATAATGTGCAATTTTGCCTGAAACGGAACCTAGAAGCCAAAGTATCAAAAAGTAGAAAAAACTTTTCATTGCATTTTGCACCTGAAACATTAGAATGTAATACGCTATCAATTATGGGGTGGGATTTAGCAGGAGTCGAGGCAGGAGTTGAAAAGGAAGCCTCATCTTATTACAAAATTGAGAGTAATTTTGTTATTTATTGTGCAATTTTGCCTGAAGAGAGACCTAGAGGCCAAAGTGGCAAAAAGGGGCAAAAACTTTCTATTGCATTTTTGTAGCTGAAACATTAATAACTTGATAAGGTATAAGATGGTGTTGATTATTGGGTGGGATTCGGCGGGAGTCAGAAGAAAAGTCGGGATACGGACATTTCACCGACAACCAACTCCCCGACTGGACATTTCACCGACACCCAACTCACCGAATCGCCGATTCACCGACAGGACATTTGACCGACTCGCCGTTTCGCCGACAGAACATTTCACCGACACGCCGATTCACCGACAGGACAATTCACCGACACGCCGATTCACCGACAGGACAATTCACCGACTCGCCGATTCACCGACTCGCCATTTCACCGACAGGACATTTCACCGAATCGCCGATTCACCGACAGGACATTTCACCGACACGCCATTTCACCGACAGGACATTTCACCGACACGCCATTTCACCGACAGGACATTTCACCGATACGCCATTTCACCGACAGGACATTTCACCGACAGGACATTTCACCGACACGCCATTTCACCGACAGGACATTTCACCGACACGCCATTTCGCTGACAGGACCTTTCACCGACGGGACTGTAGCGTTTTGAGTTTTGGAGCAAAATCTATGAGCGAAAGTGACCTACATTTGAAAGATTGATATGCTTGATTCCCTACCGTTGGCGCCATTTGACGGCGCGTTTCCGAACACCATGGTTGCTGGTCAGCGCCAGTCAGCGCCAGTCAGCGCCAAAAGTGAGGGATGGGTTGACAGCTACGGTCTTTTTTTTCTGGCCATTTTTGGCAAAAAAGTCGAGGAAAATTGTTTTTACGACAAAGGCAAGTTTCCCTTGGGTGCACCATGCATTTGAGTTAGTTGAAATTTGGAATTTTCCAAGTAGACATCTGAAATAAATTCTCCACGTAAGCGGTAGAAGCCATGAAGGCAAAAGGTCATCTCATGAGGCACGAGTCTAAGAAAAAGATCAGAAATAAAGAATAAAGGCGCGTGTAGATGTATCAGGGGTGACTAGAAAGTCAAATCAGCTTGGTCCTGAAACAAGGTCCACAAACTTCCAGATACCTACACTTGAAATCAATTTCTAATGAATTGTTAGTATTTCTTTGGTGATCAGAAATTATAGGAATTCACCACAGTTTTTCCAGATCTTATTCCACCAACACATTGTGCAAATTATATTTTTATTATTTATCACATACACAAATATTTTGTCTGGTTTTCAACGTTATGTGTGATTTTGGTTATTGGACCATTCACCGACACGCTGATTCTGACAAGACATTTCACGAACTGATTGTTGACTCAAGTAACATCCTTCTTTTCAGACTCTATCAAACCCCTTTCTAGACTCACCGGATAAGAATCTGATTTTTAACTCGAGTTCATCCTTCTTTTTAGACCCACACAAGTAAAAAACCAGATGAGAGTTTAATTTTGGCTCAAGTATCGTCCTTCTTTCCAGACCCACCTAATGAGTAATTGATTTTCGGTTTATCTTTCTTTTTTCTTAGACCTGCCAGTTGAGGAGTTTATTTTTGACCCGAGTATCATCCTTCTTTTTGGACCTGCGAGATACACAGTCAATTTCTAAATTTTTGACTCGAGCATCTTCCTTCTTTCCAAGTATAATAATCTCAATAATAATTATCATTATTCTCGGACACAACAGATGAGTAATTGATTTTTGCTCAAGTATCATCCTTCTTTTCAGACCCACCAGATAATAAGTTTTTTTTTTCTATTCGAGTATCATTTTTCTTTTGAGACTCACCAGATGAGGAATAGATGTTTGACTCGAGTATTATTCTTCTCGGACCCTCCAGATGGGATAAGTTCATTTTTTGCTCAAGTATCCTGCTTCTTCTAAGACTCACCAGATAGAGCATCGACTCTTCACTCAAGTTATGTCCTTCTTTTTAGCGCCACCAGATAAGGATTCAATTTTCGAAACAAGTATTCTTAGGCCTACCCTACGAGATATATGGAGCTTATTTCCAACTCAAGTATCATCCTTATTTCCAGACCCACCAGATAAATAATTGATTTTTGACTCAAGTAGGTACCATCTTTCTATTTCAACTCACTACAAAGGTGGAGTCTATTTTTGACTTGACATTCTTGTTTTCTTCACACGCTAGTTCAGACGTTTATCTTTGACGAGTATCATCCTTTCTTTAGATTAACCTGATGCAGGACCTATTTTTTTGTTTTTGATTGAAGCATCCTTATTTCTTCCCAGACCCACCAGATAAGTTACTTTTTCACCCAAATATCATCCTTCCTCCCAAATTCACCTGATACAGAACTGATTTATTGACTCAAGCATCCTTCTTCCTTTTAGATTCACCAAATAATAAGGTCATTTTTCATTCAAGTATCACTTTTTTTATATCCGCCAGGTAAGAAATTGATTTTTGAGTCGAGTATCATCCTTTTTTCCAGATCCAGCAGATAAAGATTTTATTTTTGACTTAGGTAACATCCTTCTTTCTGAACTTAGTACAAAGATGAAATCTTTTTTTATTCAAGTACTTTTTTTACCCGCTAATTAAAGTCTTTATTTTTGATTGGGTATCATCCTTCTTTTTAGACCCACTATAAGAAGTCTATTTTCAAATCAAGAATCCTTTTCTGAAATTTTGACTCAAGGATCTTCTTCCCAGACCCACCAAACAAGAAGTTTATCCAATCCTATTGAATAGTGCACGCATTATCTGCATTATCGCGCGCATATATGCCTGCATTTTTCAATAAGACTGGATAAAGCATAGTATTCTACTCGCGGGTAATGGCTATTACTCATTCAGATGCTTTGCGACACTCGTCAAGGCTCGTGTCGGCAAACTGCATCCTCATGAGTAAGAAGCAATCATTACCCGTTTGTTGAATACGAGGTTGAATAATATACTATTATTTTCAACTCAAGTATAATTTTTTTCGGACCCATCAGATAAGAAATTGATTTTTGACTCAAGTATCATCCTTCTTTTGAAACTCACCAGATAAGGAATTGATTTTTGATTCAAGTACCATATTTCTTTTCAAACTCACGACAGGGATCGATGGAGTTAGTCCAGTAAACCTACGTAAAAAAAGGGGTGAACCTCAAACTAATTGCAACAGAAATAATTCTTTCGCTATGAAATACCTTGAAGTCCTACAAGCAACATATCAAAAATTAAGAAAAATTAAAATGGCGGAAAGTCTTCAAAATGGCGAATCAAAAATGGCGGTGTCACTTTGCATAGTTTTTGCTTATAGTACATAAAAGATCAGTTTCTACATGGAAATAAATCATGGAAATCTGAAAATGTCAGGATGTGTCCAGAACTGTCTGCCGTATAACTTATCCAAAAACGACAAAAATCGTACTGGAGGGTTTTGTGTTATTCAGGGAAGGGGAAGTAAAATTGCTATTTAAAATGCATCAGGGTTAGAACTTAGAACCTATTACTTATACTGACTCAAATAAACAATTTTCCCGAATTTTTCTGTGTCGAAGCCCGAATGTGCCATTTTTTACAAAAAATGTATTATTGCATAACGTGGGGGGCACGATGGGGGTGTTAACTAGAGGTTTGTGAAATTTTCTTTTTTCCATATTGGTGCTATACCGTCAAGTTAGGTATCATTTTCGACTAATTTCCACATTCTAAATCCAATGATAACCCTAAAATTGGAATAAAAACAAGTTTGAATAAGTTAGCTTAAAAAACCGTGTTTTATAAGGTATATTCTCTAATTTGATTTTTTCAGTAGGTATTTATTGTTGGAGACATCCAAAACTATTTTCCACTTTTCTTTATTTTTTCAGCTTCCAAAAGCAAAATACGCAGGTATTGGGTCCATGCTTTTGATAATTTTAAATACACCCCAAAGTAGTGACGTATATAATAGTTCTGAATACAAATGCCTCCACCAATTGAAAAAAAAACTGAAAAATGCCAAAGGAATTTTTTCTTCAGGTAACTTGTCCAAACTTGTTTCTATTGTAATTTTGAGGTCATCATTGAATTCAGAATGTAGAAGTTTGTCGGAAATAATACCTAACTTGACGCGGTAGCTCTAATATGGAGGAAAATAAAATAAAAAACACCTAGTCAGAAATCGAAATATTGGCTAGCTGACTTTCTCAAGGGAATAAAAAAAAATTTGGGCGAAACTATATGTTTCTTCTTCGTTATTATTTATTAAAACAAACAACAAGACGTAAAATTGTGATTAAACCACGTTGAAACCAGTTGAACTTGAAAAAACACGTTTTTGAGGTTTATTTTTTCGCCGTTTTTTAATTTCGATTTGGTCATTTTAAAAAAATATTTTGGTGAAAATTGCCACATAGTTCACTAATTTTAAGCGTTCCACACATAAAAACTATGCATTGGATATGGCATTTTGTTCTCACAGATTGATAAAATTGATTTGTTGCGGAAACTGTTCAACGCTAATTTTTCACTCGAAAATTTACGCAGGTTCACGCAAAAATTATGCTGCGTCCATCAAAATACAACTTTTGTACGACTGTCTCTACTGAACGAAAAAAGGAATGCTTTATCCTAATCGAGGATAATCAAGGAATGCTATAATCTGCAGTTCAAAAACTTCAAAACAAATGTATATTACACTTACAGCATCTTTTTTACCGCAAGAGTGCGTACATTTTTTGAGCAAAAATGGTCGTTAGGCAGCTTTTGCAACAAATCGATTATATCACTTTGTTAAAACAAAAGATACATTCAGTGCATTATTTTTGTATGTAATATACTTGGAATAGATGAAGTATGCAGGAATTGTGATAATAAATTATTTCAACAATGACACAAATGAAATCGAAAAAAAGGAAAAAATGTCCGAAAAAAACGTGTTTTTTCAGTAAAACTTGCTTAAACATGTTTCAATCACAATTAAATCACCTTTATTGAATTCACAACGTCAAATTTAGTAGGAAACGATGTCAGAATTGCCAGAATTGATCCGATATTGACAGAAACGAAAATCGTCCACGTAGCGCCTACTTCCGGATTAGTTTTGACATTTTGGACTTGTTCCCCTACCTATATTGTTTCATATTTCTTATGTGTTGTTCGTATAGGTGTACTGAACTGATAAACAACAAAAATTAAATTTATTATAGATTCTTCATCAAGAAGTATGGTAAACGTCCTTCGACCGGATTGGATATACCATTTTGGACGTTTTCCCCTACTCAAATTTTTCTTAATTTTTAATATGTTGTTCAGACAGCTAAACGAAACTTAATGGCCAAGAAATTATTTCTGTTGCAATTAGTTCGAGGTTAAACCGTAGTTTTACAGGACTAAGTTTATTTTTGACCCAAACATTCTTGTTTTCTTTACCTGCTAGTTCAAAAGTTCATTTTTGATCGAGCATCATCCTTTTTTTTAGATTCACCAGATACCGAGCTTATATTTGAATGTTCAATTCAAGCATCCTTTTCCTTTTCAGACTCGCCAGATAAGAAGTTCATTTTTCATTCAAGTATCATCCTTCTTTTTAGACTCGCAAGATAACTAATCAATTTTATAGTCAAGTATTGTCGGTATTGTCCTTAATTTTAGACCTACTGTGATTTTTTTTTTAATTAAGTACCTATCCTCAGGCATATCAGATAAGGAGTTTATTTTCGATCCAAGTACCTATCATCCTTCTTCTCACACTCACCACCCACAAGATAAAGAACTGATTTATTCACTCAAGTATCGTCCTGCTTTCCAGACCCACCTCATGATTTTTGGCTCAAGTATCATTCTTTTTTCCGGACTCACTACATAGCTGAAGTCTATTTTTGACTCAAGCAATCTTCCTTCTTCAGACATGCCAGTTGAAGAGTTTCGAGTACTTATCCTTTTTTTTTTCATACTTACCAGATACACAGTCCATTTCCGAATTTTTTACTCTAGCAGTCTAGCATCCTCTTTCTTTCCAGGCTTGTCATATAATAAATCCATTCTTCACTTAAGGACGGCATTTCCTAGCATAAAAAATGGCTAAAGCAGACTACAGCAAACATAGAGTATTTTTTTCCGCATTCGCCAACACCAAACACGATATGGTTACGTTGCGGCATTTTCCGTAAACTCATTTATACGCGAAAATGCAAAATTTGAGGGGGTACTCACTCATGGAGGAAATGGGAATTTTTTTTCGAAATTTGAATTTTTCCAACAAAAATTAAATAACCACGTCAGTGAATCCATTTTGAACGATCGCATATCATTGGTTCGTTTCTTGGATTTTCCGCGGGAAATGTGGAAATTCAGCTTTTCACAATTTTCCACTTTTTTTTCTAATTGACCGCGAATAAGACGTAGAAAACAACGAGTAATGACAAAAACCATTTACGTGAATTTCCCAACGTTTTTCAGTGAATGACAGTGAATTTTCTCGAATCCATAGGAAATCCGGGATGTTTGGAGATCCAAGACACGGAAAAACTTGTAACTCGGTAACCGTACGTCCGAATCCAGATTGGTTGGTGTCTTAAAATTGATGATAAATTTTTGCATTTTATCATACCAGTTTCATTTTTCTTGAATTTTCCGGAAAAAAGATACAGGCAAGAATTTGTTTTCCACGTTTGAGCTTCTAGCAATGTACAGGGTCAATGTAGAAACATAAAACCTACACCAAAACATAGAGTATTTTTTTCCGCATTCGCCAACACCAAACACAATATGGTTACGTTGCGGCATTTCCCGGAAACTCATTTTTACGCGAAAATGCAAAAGTGCAGGTATAGGCTCTCTGATTTCTACATGATTCTAGTCGGCTGCGATTCAGGCCGCGATCGGCCGATGACGACCAGAAACACAGCCCACTAAACTCATGTAGAAATCAGACAGCCTATACTCACTTGTGAAGAAAATTTGTGGAAAAGTTTTTTCGAAATTTGGATTTCCCCAACAAAAATAAAAATGACCACTTCAGTAATTTCATCGCAAACGATCCTATATCATTATAGCTTCTTGGATTTTTCGCGGGAAAAGTGGAAATTCAATTTTCCAGAACTTTGAATTGACCCTAAACAAGACCTAGAAAACAGCGGTTAACGACGATAACCATTTACGTAAATGTTCAACGTAGTTCAGTGAATTACGGTGAATTTTCATTGATCCATAAGAAATTCCTAATGTTTGGAAACCCCAGACACTAAAAATTTTGTAACTTGGTAAACGTACTTCTGAATCGAGATTGGTTGGTGTCTTAAAACTGATGATCAATTTTTGCATTTTGTCATACCAATTTTTTTTGCCTCGAATTTTCTAGGAAAAAGATACAGGCAAGAATCTCCTTTCCTCGTTTGAGCTTTTAGCAATGTACAGACCTATACTACACAAAAAAGTTTTTATCCCGCATTCGCCAATACCAAACATGATATGGTGACATTTTGCAGCATTTTCTGAAAACTCATTCTGAAGCAAAGTTTTCTAAATCGGCGAGTCGGTGGAATATCCTGTCGGTGAATTGTCTTGTCGGTGAGTTGTCTTGTCGGTGAATCGGCGTGTTGGTGAAATGTCCTGTCGGTGAAATGGCGTGTCGGTGAAATATCCTGTCGGTGAAATGGCGTGTCGGTGAAATGTCCTGTCGGTAAATCGGCGTGTCGGTGAAATGTCCTGTCGGTGAATTGGCGTGTCGGTGAAATGTCCTGTCGGTGAATTGGCGTGTCGGTGAAATGTCCTGTCGGTGAAAGGGCGTGTCGGTGAAATGTCCTGTAGGTGAAATGGCGTGTCGGTGAAGTGTCCTGTCGGTGAAATGTCCTGTCGGTGAATCGGCGTGTCGGTTAAATGTCTTGTCGGCGAAATGGCGTGTCGGTGAAATGTCCGTTCGGTGAAATGGTTGTCGGTGAAATGTACCAAACCCGATCCGTAGCACATCTAGACAATTGACTACCGAAACGTTAGCATCGTACCTACCATTCGTACCAACACAACACACAATCATTTTTTTCCATGGCACAATCTAATGAAAGAGCCGTGAAACTGATGATTTATACCGACCTGTAGTCGCAGTAAAACCTCGCTGGTCGATCGAAACACCCGGCTCTTTTCTCATCCCAAAAGGGATCCTCCGGGATTTCGATCCGGTTGATGGCGGCTCCGACCACGTAGTCGGGCTTTCCGGGCTCGGTGACTCTCTGCAAGCATATGATCGTGATGCCGTCTTCGACGCACTCGCGGACCACCATGTTCAAGTCGTCTTTGGACTCGGCATTTCTGTACACGTCGGTGATTACGCACAGGTCTTCCTCCAAGTAATAGCTTCCGTGAAGGAGGTCTGTCACCGAGGTGATGTAAGCGCTGGTCAACGGCTGGTAGACTTGCGTGCCTAAAACAGAAAACTTAGAATAATCTTGGATTCATTAGGACTAACTCGAGATTTGGCCGCTTAAAGCGAGACTCCAGGTGAGCGGATGATCGGAAGTTTACGGACTACCAGTAGGTACCAACACTACCAACATAACACTTAGCACAAATAGAAATAAACTGAGCAGATTGTAGATGGAATATATAGTCCGGATGCTAGTTGCATAAAATGGAATGAACCTTGCATTTTTTGATGAGAAGATGCTACTTGGTGGAAATGTTCTTTGCATCATACTCTTCCGATCCAGAAAGGTAGCCATCAGCGCCATCCATGCCGGCAGCGTATACAGGGTGAAACAGAAAAAAAAAGCTGGAAAATTATATTTAAATAACCGAAGCATGTGGAGACGTGTAATTTACCACATACATCAACTATTTTATGCTTATGAAGTCACAGCAAACTGTTCTTGATTACCTTGAAGCATCTTTGAGATGTAGGGGAAAAACAGAAAAAAAAACAAAAACACTTTTTTTCTCATAAATAAGTGATTCTTAGAGATATTGACACACTACTTGGTATTTCTACAAAAATTAAAGTGAGAAATGATATGAGCTGGGTAGCCAGTTCCTAGGCCAACTATTTCCAGAAATACGATTGTCAACTTTTTTTTCCTCTTGAGCACCATCTTGAATCTGCACTGTGAGGCATCGTTGAAAAAGTGATTGGTTATCATAATGATGGTAATATGTAATCATTGCATCGTAAGAACAACCTCCCCATCATAATTTAGTGACCTCTTCGGCGGGAAAGAATGGCCATACACGTATTTTCTGGCTCTTCAAAGCTTTAGTGCCCATCATGGCATTTGCAACATCCGGAATGGTAAAATATGTTACGCATTATGAACCTTGATGTACTTTGAGGTAGCCTACCAAGTTTTGCAATCATCAATTGAAAGGTTTGTTTTTAAAAGCTGTTTGAACAAAATTTGTTGAATTTTTTCATGGAAAATGCAAAATATTGGATCTTTCACCCTTACTTGATCCCTCGTTGAGGAAAGCCTGAAACTGTAAGTCTCCAAAATTTTCATGCTAATGGTTTACTGAGAACTGTTCTTCAATGTGTAGTTGTCAAAATCTGCATAGTTGCGTTCAGATTCCAGACAAAGAGCGACAAAAAAGTCCATGCAGTGAAAAAAGACACAACTTTCAATGCAATGGAGAAATCTCGGAAATGTCCCTTTTAGATAGGCTTCCCGCAATACACAGGTTCTGTAAGACTCTCAAGCGTGGATGAAAGGCTTGAAACATTACTAACTTGAGGCTCTAACAGTGTACCAAATATTGCACATTCATGTTATAAAAAGAAAGGTCTCCAGACAGCTTTCAGCCTAGCTCTGGACTAGTTTTTTCTAGACTATAATGTATGTCTTTTTTCACTGCATCAACTTCTTTGTCGCTCTCTGTCTGGAATCTGAACGCAACTATGCAATTTTTGACAACTAAACATTGAAGAGTACTTCCCACTGAACCATTATCATGGAAAATTCGGAGTCTTTCGGTTTCAGCAGGCTATCCTCAGTGAGGGATCAAGTAAGGGTGAGAGACCCAATATTTTGTATTTCTCATAAAAAAAACGACACAAATTTTGTTCAAACAGCTTTTAAGAACAAACCTCTCAATTGATGATGGTGAAACTTAACAGGCTACTTCAAAGTACATCAAGGTTTATAGTGCGTAACATATTTCACCATTCCAAATGTTGCAAATGCCATCATGGGCACTAAAGCTTTGGAGAGCAAAAAATACGTGTATGGCCATTCTTTCCCGCCGAAGAGGTCACTAAATTATGATGAGGAGGTTATTTTTACGATGCAATGATGACGTATCACCATTATTATGATAACCAATCACTTTTTCAACGATGTCTCACAGGGCAGATTCAAGATGGTGCTCAAGAGAAAAAAAAAGTTGACAATCGTATTTCTGGAAATAGTTGGCTCAGGAATTGGCTACCCAGCTCATATCATTTCTCACATTACTATTTGTAGAAATACCAAGTATTGTGTCAATATCTCTAAGAATAACTTATTTATGGAAAAAAGAGTGTTCTTGGTTTTTTTTCTGGTTTTCCCCTACATTTCAAAGACGGTTCAAGGTAATCAAGAACAGTTTGCTGTGACTTCATAAGCATAAAGTAGGTAATGTATGTGGTGAGTTACACGTCTCCACATGTTTCGGTTAATTAAATATGATTTTTCAACTTTTTTTTTCTGTATCACCCTGTATACGCCGCCGGCATGGATGGCGCTGATGGCTACCTTTCTGGATCGGAAGAGTACAATGCAAAGAACATTTCCACCAAGTGGCATCTTCTCATCAAAAAATGCAAGGTACTTTCAACTAGCATCCGGACTAATAAGTTATTGACGCAACCAAACAAAACTTAGAAACTGAAATGTTAACGGTGGTTTAGTCAGCTTATCAGAAGTGGTTTTAATTTAAGCAGGAAGCGCAGCATCGCTCATTGGCTTTCATGCCATGTGCTGTGTTTCAAGATCTAATGAGCGATGCTGCGCTTACGGCTAAAGTTAAAACCATACGGCTGGATGAGCTGATCAAAGCCACCCTTATGAGATCATTGTTTTAAGTCTACAACTCACCGTCAGCGCTTATTGCAAGTGGTTCGACAAGGGGTTCGGGGCCCTGAGCCGGGTCTCGTTCTATAACATCAACAGGAGGAGGAGGAGGAGGTGCTGCAGCCATTTTTAGTTGAAAAATCAAGACTGTGTTGTTTTAGAGAACAAAATTGTTGTTTGATTACTGCAAAATTGAAATGGCTCGCTATTTTATGGAAGGTATAAATACTTGAATAAATACCCGGACAAAAGTAAGCGATAGATAACTTGCATTTTTTCGAAGTACCTACCTATAATTTTGATAAGGTTTTGCTAGAGTAATCTCCAAAGAAAGTAGGTATACCTACACCGAGTGGTACCTACTGTACACTCGTCACCTGGTCAACTTCAGGGGTGCAAAGCTGCATTTGTTTAGGGCACAGCTCAAATCCAATACATTTTGGAACCAAATTTGACAGGAAGCAACACAACAAAAGAGTCAAATTGAGTCTGCAGTTGCAGTTTTCCACCATTTGCCAGTCGGGCGCTATAGATTTTCGAAATTTCTCCTAGCTGTTGCCACCTGAGAGGGCCTCTCACCCGGGCTTTGACCAGGACGACTCGCTGTTGATGCAGGACTCCACTCAAAAATTCATTCTTGCTCGGGGATCAATTTTTTTTTTTGAAAATTCGAACTGATACCAAAAGTAGATTGGATTGGACGTCGTGTACCTAGACCCATATTCTCAAAATCGACATGGTCCGGTTTTCCAACGGTAATTTTTTCAGAGTGAAATTTGCACATTCCGTGAATTTGGAAAAGCTGCAGTGCAAACTTCGACATGCGGTGAGCCTCACGAAATATCCATTTCAGGTGCAAACATGCTGGGAATGAAAGTTGAAGAAAGGATTTATTCAGTCAATATTTGGAGGACAAATTTTCGAAATCGAACACACGGTTTTTGAGTTTTCCTCTCTGGAAAAAATGCAAATTTTCCAACTTTTTGTCCCGTGAACAGATTTTCACCATTTTTTTTCTCAGACAATAGGTACCCAACTGGTTCATGAACGCACAATGCTTGTTTGCTCCCACACAAGCCTTCGATTTCTTGCACTCCAACATGTTCAAACTTTCCTTGCCACTTTATCGCCAAACCACTAACCTAAACTTTCTCTTATTAAATGTGTTAGACGTTTTTGTCCGAGGATTTCGCCGTCAACTGTCAAGCTGCGGCTGCCGTCTGTCAAAAAACCGGCGCATGCTTTCCTCACATGAAGACGGCCGGGAACTACACCCTATTGGGACGCAAACATTTGTTGTGTCCCCGCTGTCAAGATCCAGGTTTAGGCTCGCTTTGTGACTTATTGGGGATTGGATGATCAATCAGCAGGCACTAAATGGCAGGAATGGCAGGGGCAGGAGCTACTTGCAGAGCAGCATTCTCCGAGGCATTCTCTGTTACGTATTTCACGTACGGGTTCGTTTATACCTAATTGAGACGATCGTTTTATAACTCACACTGTTTATTACTGTGTACTACAATAAATACACGCCAACAATCCACCTTTCCCATGCAAGAAATTACTTGCGCGCATACCTGTGAGCGCAGGTTCCCGCTAGTTCATTCGGCTACTACAGACCACCAGTTGTACTTACACAGGTATGTGTGATGTTCTCATGGAAAACGTGGATTATTTACGCTGGGAAATATCACAGGTACTACTTCGCCTCTATCGCACTCGTTTGCTTCCAATTCAATAACTGCCTTTGAGCCGACGATTGATGCCTCAATAGGTCCGACTAGTTTATCTCGAATGTTCTATGCGTTCTATGTCCAGCAGATTCCACAGTGACCCGGCATACGATTTCGCGACGACTCCCGAAAAATCCTACACATTTAGCGAGCCATCACCAACGTGCGGTGAATATACGGCACCCTCACCAAAACGGACATGTGTGTCCTAACCCACCGCTGGAGTCTCCATGTATTTCAATGTTAACCCAGTTTCTTGACATATTTTTTTGTCAGATTGTTCAAAAAATTGTACAAGAAATTCTGTAGTGTAATACAGATACAGCTGACAGCTATAATAGCTGTATTACACTACACAGTAGGTGCTTTCCTTTTACAACCTAAACAAAGTATTCTGACCTAAGTTGTTAGTGGTATCTTACTTTCGTGCATGTGATTTCTCGCTTTTTCTCTCTCTAACTAAGATCAGATCAGTCGTGAGTTTTGTGGTGAAAGGAAAGCACCTATTTTCTTGTACCGTGTGATCCAAACCATTCCGAATTGGGGTAGGCTGTGACATGGTCAGATTCCGGGACGTAGAGCTGCTTTTCGCCAGGACACATGCAGCCTACCCCAATTTGGAATGGTTTGGATCACACGGTACCTACTAGGATTGCACGATGTCAATTGACCGGTCAAATGAGCCGTCAATTGACCGTGTCAAATACTCTGGTCAATTGACTGGTTAAATACGAGCCCCCGGGCCTCGTTTGGCACGATTTATAATAATTTAAATTTAAAAAGTCTAAAAATAAAACCAAATATTAGTTTTATTTTTGGAACATGTTATATCATATCCCTTAGAGTACTGCGCTATTTTGAGTTACTTAAAATACGGCGTGGGGTAGATAATGGACCCCACACTTTTTTTTACTAGTTGACTGGCAATTTTTGCAGAAATGGTCAGGAATTGTGAATAGGGTGTTCAAGTTGAATCTTCAAAATCGATTTGTTGACATTGGTTTTGAACCGTTGAACCGATTTTGTTCAAATTTTCAAAAAAGTTAGCTGAAATAAGTTGCTATCGAATAATAGTAACGTGTGGAGGAAAAAAAGTTCAGGGGTGTAGATAATGGGGGGTGTCTTCATTTTTACCGCCCTATTTTTCACATTCCTAGCTATTTCTCCAAATTGTTCTTATTTTTGGATTTTACGTTCAATTTAGAGAAAAAAGTTACTCGTGCAAAATTTTGATTAGAGGCTTCGTTTTTGAGATATCTGGGTTTGAAACTTTGGAAAACATCTCGAAATTGCCTCTTTCAAAGGCATAAAAATTAGAATCCAAAGAAAACTCAAGATTTCTCAGCAGAAATAGGTTCTCTGGAATTTCAATGTTGATAAACCACTATTTTTTTTTAAAACGAGAAGTTTTCAGGAAAAAAAAATTGGGCTCATTGGAAGTGGCGATTTCGAGATGTTTTCCAAAGTTTCAAACCCAAATATCTCAAAAATCAAGCCTCTAATCAAAATTTTGCAATTGTAACTTTTTTTTAAATTGGACGCAAAATCCAAAAATTGGAACATAAGGGCAAAATAGCTGAAGGGGTGAAAAATAGGGGGGGAAATATAAAGACACCCCCATTATCTACGCCCCTGAATTTTTTTTTCTTAATACGTTGTAATCATTCGATAGGGACCTATTCTGGTTAACTTTGTTCTAAATTTGAACAAAATCAGTTGAACGGTTCAAAAGTTATGTCAAAAAATCGATTTTAGAGAGTCAACTTGAACACCCTGTATCTTTTTAACGGAGCATTTTAGGAAATCGAAGTTATATTTTTTCCTGGTCCATTTTTGATGGGGAATCTCCCCTAGAAGTTTGTATTACCATTTTGGAAACACCCTGTATAATGATTTGATAATCCTGGTAGGTGATGAACTCGGTGATGATGAACTATTTCAATAGCATCTTCCAACATTCAACTTGGAAGTGTCAGTTATTGTTTTTATTTGTATTTTGACTTAATATCCACAAAAAATTTACTACAAGGAAAAGATCTTGGACTTCAAGCAACGTTTCAGCTACTTATACAAAAAATAAGGATCGTAGAATAATGCCTTACACGTTAGAACAATCGTTGACTAAAATAAATAAATTAGCGAGAAAACAGATTCTGTCAAAAAAATATGTTGGAAGATATTTCAGAAAAATGATCTTTGGGGTCCAAAATGGACCCCAGCCGTACTCTAAGGGATATATACCATACATTTGTTTGTTGTTTTTATGTTTGTTGTTGAGTACCTGAACTGAGTTAGTTAAGGTGTTCGCGTACCTACCTATAATTACCAAAAATTGAAATTGGAATATATTTTTATTCAAATTTATTTGTTTTGAAATAAAATGAAAAATCGAGTAAAATATAGTACCGTATGATCAAAAACTTTCCTCCACTAGGCAGGCTGTGGTCTGGTCATTGGCAGGCAAACAAGGCTCATTTTGGCCAGGCCACAGCCTGCCTAGAGCAGGAAAGTTTTTGATCATACGGTATACTTACTTAACGAACTATTCAAATTGTTGTCTAATTCCAATAAATAATGTTGAATGATAGTAACACCCAAATCTTATTTGACCGGTCAAAATGCAACCCTACACGGTACAATGGAACCTTGCAATTGAAAAACTCAACGTGAGGTCGCCACTACTGTATGGGGCGCCTACTTCGATGAAGTGGCCCTAATGGTGCTAATGGAGCATCAAATGCTGCAGCTTTCTTTGCAGCAGAGTTCTGACTGGATGGACAAAATTTAAAAAGTTTTGCCGCCATGCTGCTCAAGAAGTTCACGTCTAGTCAGCTTCTTTTGCAGCAAAAGCAAACTGACACGTCTGTCATTGCTGTCAATAATGCTGTCATTGTGAATGTGAATAATGGGGAATAAACCGTTGTGTAGGGGAGATCAGCCGAAGATGACGCACCTAAGGGAGAAAATTCGCAGTTATGTTAAAAAACTGGTTACAGAATCCGAATTCAACAGGGACACATTTCAATGTGTTTACTTATGGTCAGATACGCCTAGGAAGTTGTATTCGTATTTTGAAAAACATTTCAGGTGATTGAAAAAAATTGCACTTGCGTCATCTTTGCAGGCACTGTTGCAAAGATGACGCACGTAATTGTCTAAGATGACGCACCCCTTTTTCCGCGTAGTGCATATAGCTACTTATTAGTTTCTATTCAAAAATTAATAGTATTACAATCTCCAATAGGCTACTGGACATCAATCGCTTTTCGATTTTCTTATCTGAATGACGAATTTGTAGTTCGAAAAGTGTTTCGAAATATGATTTCATTTTGGTGGAAAATCAATTTGAAAGTGGACTTATCAAAATCAGGAATAATATGCTCCGTCACAGCTTGAAAGTGGGCTAGGAGGTGGGAGGGAGGAAGGAGAGGGGAACGCATTTGACATTCGACCTAAGCATTCGTTCTGGATCCATTACGCAGTGGTGTATTTTCACGTGCGAGCACAACTTCATTACAAGGAACTTGTTTTTGATGCCATTGTATGGAGTTATCATGTATTATGAAGCGAAATTGTATAAAAAAAACTAGAGTATTTGACGTGGGCTTGACATATGGCATGTGACACTCGCAGTACTGCCACTCATATGGCACTAATAAACAATGTTGTGATATTAATCCGAAGCCTGCACGAGCAAAAATAAGTGCATTTTATTTTAAGGAAGAATCAACCAAAATGTGAGATCAAACCATAGCACTCCAGCATTTCAATTAATTTTTTTAGTATAAATTAGTTCAAAACGATAGGGTGTTCTTCAGTCACTGAATGGCCAACTAGAGTTTCTATTGGCTCTTCAAAATGTGACGTCACGCACTTCCCGCGTCATTCAAACAGACAAATCTTTTTGATGTTTTTTTTATATGTACAAAAACTTTTTTAAACAAAATACTCTTGCCAATGCAACCATTTTGGGAGGATCTTTCATATAAAGAAATAAAAAACCCATGTCCACTAGCCTATTGTTACAAAGTGATTGGATATCAGAAATACCAAGTTTTAATAAAAATAAGTTATATTCTCAAATATGTCAAAACAAAAATATAGGGAAAAAACGTTGAATTCTATAGGTATCACCGAGGGTATCACAGGATCGCAAACAATGTGATCAATGTAGCACAAAAATAAATATCTCGTTCTTAAAAATTCTTAAATAAAAACAACCAACAAGTTCTTTTCAAAAATGTCAAACAAAAAACATTAGGAACAGTATTAGCTACATGCGAGGCTACATGCTACATTGAAACTTAGTTACAAAAATCACATTTGTACTTTTTAGGACTATTGACTCCACTGCAAGCCTTATGAGCCCACCTACCACACAAAATGCATCGGTACGAAATTTCGTCCGACTTTCCAAATTCTTCGCATACTTATCACACTTCTGTCATTTGAGGAAGATCCTGGAAGGTCGTCCAGTTCATCATCATCACATAACTTGCTCTCATCTAAATCGTTTTCATCGCTCTCAGTCTCACTGCTGGATACATTCCTCTTCCCTCTCTTCACTATTGCTTTTTGGTTGCAAATTGTTTCCCCTTTTTTCAGCCGCCTCTTATCTTTTTGCTCTCTCTTGTCTCCATACAAATTACTGTCACTGTCACTTTCTAATACTCTTCTCATCACTCTCTTTCCTTGTTGCTTTTGCTCTTTCAGCCGTTTCTTTTCTTCTTTCTCATCAAGTGTTTCCTTCATAGGAGTTGACGTGAGAATTTCTGAATGATGCTTTCTTCTATTCGATTGCGTAGCTTCTTTTGTAGCAACTTTGGCAATGAATATCGGGTAAGATAACGCGCGTCAACTTACCCACGCCAGGCCGCGTCATCTTGGACGATTGTACACATAAACGAAAATGGCTTGCTGTCATATAATTACTGTTTATTGTACCAAACAAAAGTAGGTGTAAACTGGTTGCAACTGATCAGGCTGCATACCCATATAATACAATTTGGTAAGGTATTCAAGATAAGCAACTTACCATCGATTGAGTAGTTCACAAAAAATAGATTGAGACAGCAATGTTTGCTCTCGAGACTTAGAGAGCTGACTAATACTTCTAACCGCCGGCGGTCATGTGTGCTGTGATGGAGGGAGAGTGTCGGAACGCGGGAAAATCAAAGTCGAACCAATTGCTTGTAGCATAGTGAAGTTATAGAGGTGCGTCATCTTACCAAGCGCGTCATCTTTGACTGATCTCCCCTATACCTGACCTTGTTAAAGTACGTTATAACGTCACTGCTTAATGTGCGTGCAGCTCTGTCACATGCTGCTGCGGCAAAGTTTGAATGACCGACATCCCAGGCAACACACTGACGTTGAGCAGACGACAATTTAACGTCATGTAAGTCGTCCATTTAACGTCATTTTTATCGTCATTTATGACGTTGTAATCACGTGTTAATGTCACAGGTACAATGACGTCATGTAATGACGTGGAATTCACGTCTAGTAGTGACCATTTGTGAACTCATTTTCAGTATTTCAGTAGGTACCTAAAAAGAAAGTTACAACTGAGGTTTCTGACTTTCAACATTTATTCATTGGTCAAGTAACCTTGAAAGCACTACAATCAGCACTACAATAACATACAACAAAATAAACATAATGCACAAACTTCGCCAGAGACACGTCGAAGCTCTGTGAAGTCGCTTTAATAAGCTATTATATCAAGGTCAACAAAACCATTGTTGGCATGGATTGATTAGCGGAAAAAAACAAAAGCCAAAGAGAAAATTCGGAAAATTAATTCCATTTATTTTTCGTACCAAATCCGATCGTACTGCGCTGCAAATTTGACATTTGATTTGAAGCGTCATCAGTCAACTGTCAGTGCTATCTAACCTTACTTTTAAAAGCCCCCTCGCCCCCACGTCATATGTGTTTGTTTTTAGTGGGAAAATCAACGAAGACGATTCGAATTGTGGCCCCAAATTTGAAAGTAGATGTTGGACTAGCATCAGACAGCGACAAAGCACAGTTTTTTTCGACGCTTGTCACTTTGAGGTGCCGAATTCGGAAAAAGAGTGTTGGAAGCCTCCCTGTCAGGAGCGCACTTGTCTTTTGCGTGAAAAAATGACTTACAACTCGGTCTACGCCTACAAGTGCATGGTTCTGGGATGCCTGAGCACAGAGGGACACAGTTTTCCGGCCGACGCCGACCAGAGACAGAAGTGGCTCAAAGTGCTCGCCCTCGAAGACTGCAGCGACGCACCGACGGCCGGCTCTTTCGTTTGCTCCAAGCATTTCTTGCCTGGCGATCACGACGGTTCCGCCATTGATTTGGGTACAAACACATCACTTATCTCAGTTTCACCGTACACATTCTGTTTTCAATTTTTTTAATTACACGTTGTTGCAGAAACTGGGGATTATAATCTGAAGCCGGATGCAGTGCCGACCTTGGAGCTTCACGACGAAGACAGCGTGAAATCGGCACGTGGACAGTTGTTACCAGTCAAAATAACAAATCTGTGCAAATCATCTTGTAGAATATGCAACCATAAAGCCGAGCAAATTCTGCAGTGTTCAGAGTGCGAACGGCACATCCAGGTGAGGTGTGCGGGTCGCGCACCGATGGTCTTGCTTGGTCTCGATTACCTTAAATCGAAATGTTGCAAAGAAGCTGCTGCGAGCTGTGAAAGTGACGTCGAATGCCTGTCTGCTACTGCCGAGTCTGCTGCTGAGCTTTCGGTGTCTAGTGAACCAGAGACTGTGGAAGCAAAAGCTTCGGGTATAGAAACGGTTGTGGTGGATGAAACTGAAATATCCAAGCTGCATGGATTTCTCAAGTCGAATTCGACAAGCTTTGCAAGGTGCAGTATGTTTTTATTATGCAGGGTAGGGGTGGTCCAGATTTCTGTAATAGGGTCCTTGCATGAATTTTATATTGAGACGATTACTTCATGAAATCATTCAAAACGTTATCCACAATACAATAATTTCCGACCAAAAAAAATTTCAAAAAAATTGGTCCATCCTTTAAATGAAGATCAAAGTTTGATTTTTTTTTCGCGCCAAAAACGCGGTCGCTCTACAATGACCTTGTATGACCACGATGACGTCAACCCGAGAGTTCTATTTTTCGTTTGCAAGTTTTTTTCATTGCGAGTTTGCAGCCCTGCGCCCTGAAACCCCGCGAAAATTCAAATCTTCATTATTTTACAGACGTATTTCAATTTTGGAGCCGCGAACAGCGCCGTTGCCCTTGCTCACGTGTCAGGGCCATCCCCAAGCTCGTGCTGCGCGCTTTTCAACCTGAATTGAGCGTCAGCCCCACAGACATCTGAGACGGTGACAGTGAGATATGTCAAACCTTTCAAATTCGTAGTCGCAATCTGTTAGTGTAGAATCAAGTAGCCCCAGCCCGGGGCACGATGACGTCATCCCGCAGCTGACACATCGGTGCATGGAAGTTGCATGCCTAACAGTTTTTGTGTTTTAAATTTACAAAATAAAATAAAATATTAGGATTTTCGAAAAACCGTTCAGTCTGTGGTGCTATTTGGCTACCAAAGCATCATTGGAGGCAATAAAAAAAAGTGCAAGGACCCTATTCTTTAAAAAGAAGCGTATCATTAATAAATTGTGAAAAAATCGTTGTCACCCCAAAACTTCCCAGACTAGTATCTAGGAACCTATGAATAATTTTCTTCAACACGTCCCTGCGGGTGGGAAGTTGGAATTAGAGAGAAAGATTGAAAATAATTTGCAGGAATTTGAAAATTGTGTTGAGAAAATTTGAATTTTCAGGGAAAATCTCAAATCTTGTTACAAATCATCTCATTGTGAAAATCGTCAATAAAGGCTTCACTTTGAGCTTCATTATACAAGTCTGGTCTCGAAAACTCAGGCCGATTTTACATCTTCAACTGGAAAATTGGAAAAAAAGTTGGAAAATGTTCAAGAACCAGTTACCCCTTGTTGAAGAAAAATGGTCAAAATCTGTTCACGGGATAAAAAGTTGGAAAATTTGCAGTTTTTCCAAAGAGGAAAACTCGAAAGCCGTGGGTCCGATTTCAAAAGTTCTCACTCCAAAAATTAATTCGATCTTTTCTCCAACTTTCATTCGCAACACGAACACTTAACTACTACTCAACACGAAATTTCTAGTCACAACGCGAAATTTCTACTTATAACGCGAACTTTCTAGTTATAAGTTATAACACGAAATTTTGACTTAGGCATAACACGTAACTTTTAGTTATAACACGAAATTAAACGAACTCACCTGAAGTTCGATCGTAATTATATTAGGCTCCATTCCGAAGATATCACTTAGTATTCACCATGTAGTTCGAGTCTCCGAGCTGCTACGTCACAGTTTAAAGAGAGAAAGACGTTCCCCCTTCTCCAGCCCTCCGCAGCACTCGCCTCCCGCAAGGGCCAATATCTGCTCATTATGTTTAACCTGGCTGGAAAGTTTTATTCGCAGGGGCAGGGTCGGGTGGGTGGTGATATCTTCGGAATGGAGCCTAATATAATTACGATCGAACTTCAGGTAAGTTTGTTTGATCGTTTAATTATATTACGGCGTCCATTCCGAAGATATCACTTAGTATTTACCATGTAGATGTTCAAAGCCATCGACAAGACGAAATAAAACTTTCATTCTCTGAACAAGAACGATTATTCAAATAAGTTAGGCATGTGAAAAGGAGCTAAGGAAATGAATGAACCTTTTTTTTCAAAAAGAACAAAGAATTTGGATCACATAGCCCTTGCGAAATGAATCCGACAAATGCATTAAGGCATTGACGGATCTTCCAGAGTCGATTACAGGTCTGTTATAGAAGCGAAGAAACGTTTCTGAGTTTTGGCTCCATCCAGCACAATTTTTGATATGGTCAAGAGGAACACCAAGACGACATGCTGCCGATGGTGAGGCATGACGTGTGGAGTGAGTTTTTTTTTTGTGTGAAAGCTGCGGTGAACGGCCGTTTGGTTGTGATGGAAAGAGAATCCTCCTGTCGGCGCAAGTTCTTTGTCATGCTGATGCTGATGTAAGTCGTGATGGTGGTGGCCAAGCATAAAGCTGGCTTTGCAGGAAAATATGGAATTGTAAGGGCAGACTGACTTCGGTTCACTCCGGAAGTTTTAATGAGGTCTGGAATGAAGGTACGGAGTCCGGAATCAATCTCTTGACTATGAGATAGTTTGATCAGAGCGATGGTTTGGAGACGCTGGCCCATCGTCAATAGAAGTAATGTAGATAATTTTTGTGAAGTCGATTTCAAGGTAGAAGTGGATATTTTTTCTAGGAAGAGTGCCACCAGGTGAATGTCCCAAGTAACCTTGTAACGCGGAGTTTCGGGACGTAACCTTGAAATCTCTTTCAAACATCTTTTGGCCAGTGGATTCTCCCCGATTTGACTAGGCAGAATGAGGGAAAGGGCAGACCGGTGCATGTTAAAAGTTCCATATTTATGGTTACCCTTGTCTAGCAAGTCTTGGAGAAACAAGAGCACTTGTTCTGATCGAGCTTCTAGCGGATCGAAAGAATGTGCCTGTTGCAAGTAGCTTCACCAAAGCTTGTATGAGGTGGTGTATTGGCGAACAGAACTCTCTGAGAACGAAGTGATCAGTTTGTCGATCGTCAATTCCGGGATTCCTCGGCCCCTAAAAGCTTGCCGGAAACATTCGCGGCCACCAACGAAAGGGTGGCTGGTAATGGATGGAGATGTTTAGAGCTGCAAGGATAACATATTAGGACTAGGCTCCAATATGCACCGTCTAATCGTCAACTGCGCAAATAGCGGTAACCACGGTTGCGATGGCCAATTTGGAACAACAAGTATACCCTGGGCTTTGTCTTGAATAATTTTTTGCAGTGTCCGTAGCACTAAACAAAAAAAAGGGGAAAGACATAAAAATAGTATTGGCTCCAATCTGCCGTAACCGTAAATGCATCCACTCCCATAACACCTGGCTTTCTGAGCCAGGAAAAGTATAGGAAATAGGAAAAGTAGGAAAAATACTAACACATCTTTGAAAGTTTGAAAATATGTGCAGATTGAGTTCTCTATAACATAAACAAAATCGCCGTGAATCGCACTGCAGTGTTTTGAGTTATTTGAGGAGGGGGATAACTGTAGGGTTCTGGTCATCAGTAGACGCCCCGCCGGGCCGGCTCAGTTTCAAATGGAATTTTTAATCTTGGGAAACAAAACTATCTATCGAGTGGATGATTTTCGTGATGAGAACAGTTCAATATGAAAGTCCCTGAAACATTTTCAGAGATGAACAACTTGAAGAGTTGAAAAAAAAATTGTCGAAATTGTTACTAAAAAACAAGTTTTTTCAAGTCAACTTGTTCGAAC
This sequence comes from Anaspis maculata, assembly GCA_949128115.1. Lineage (NCBI taxonomy): Eukaryota > Metazoa > Arthropoda > Insecta > Coleoptera > Scraptiidae > Anaspis > Anaspis maculata. Next base: position 84,389,835 of record OX421964.1, on the reverse strand, counting down.
TTGTTTTAATCCAAATTCACACATCGGATTCGAGTTGAGGAGATTGAATTCATTCGGAAAAGATACCAAACTTGTCCGGATCGGTTCTATATGGCCAGGAAAACAGAAAGAACCACCTAGCCGAGCTTCGCCCCCCCCCCACGACCCCCTTCAACAATGATCGACACTTTTTGTGCTAAAATGGTAACTATCAGCGAGATATGAGGCGTAGAATTACGATTTCATCAGATCATTTTTGCGGCCGTGTTCAAATTTCAGGAGAGTACTGCAATTTACAGCGTCAAGCAGTTCAGGTAATGTGTTTGTTCAGTTCTACACCTCTAAAGCTGGCTGTGCATATTCCCCCTACCCATCTCACGTCAGGTCAGGTCAGGTATATTGTTTTGGGTCCCATGAACCGTTATATACGATACGATGATGGAGAACAGTTCATCAGCAGCGAATTCCAGAGTTCCGCCTAGACGTATGAGGTCACCGTTTCTCACGCAGTTTTGTACCACCCGCAAGCCAATATCATCATTGATTTTCCTTTATCAGGTGCCTTGGCTTGGTTTTTATATTATATTTTATATTTTATATGGCTGAAACCATCAAATAATCCATGGTTTCGAGGATCGTCTGCTGCCACAGCTCTTGTCGTAGACGACCCAGCGCAAGTTCGAGCAGGGAATCGTACTCGTTGGTACTGTGATACCCCCCCCTGCTCCTAATTATTTGACGTGAAACCATTGGACCCGTTACGTAGTATATTTTGTTGTGCGTAATCTTATAACACGTTTACCTGAATCATTTAAATAAATTCCCAAATCCCTTAATTCCTCAGTCATGCTAGTACCCCAGGTTCTATTTGGAAGAGGACTATTGAACAAATATTGCAAAATAAACAAAGTCATCAAAATCACACCTCATCCTTCATTTACCGATTAATCAACGTTCGCTAATTTAATTCATTCAACCTTAATTACTTCATTTGAATGAATTGTAATTTCACACTCTCATATTATGCTGACTCTAGCTAACAATAAGGAATTAGTTACTTCAATTTACATTAGGTTTCTGAAAATCAAATTCATCCTAATTACCTGCGAAAACCTGTGCCTGATAATTTAATCAGACTCTCGATAATTCCCGTTTCAGTGTTCCTATCAATTTAAAGTAGAGGCATCGATGACTTACGTTTTTCTTACACACTTGAGTTTTGATTGCTTGCCTAATTTATTCTCCAACTTCAATTAACCCTTTACTTTCAATTAAACCTTTCATAACGAAGTCCTACTTGTACTTAGAGGGACATAGGGACGCCACTTAAGGTGCGTTCAGTCAGCTTATTTAGCCGCAAGTTTTAATTTTAGTCGTAAGCGCAGCATCGCTTATTGGCTGATCTGAGGAGGCTGGTCCATGACAGCCAATGAGCATCACTGCGCTTACGACTAAAACTAAAACTTGCGACTAAATAAGCTGACTGAACGCACCTTTAGAGAGAGATTATTTTTTCATCGAGTATGGTCTTTGTATTTCGAAATATAAAAAAAGACCCTGTATAATGGCTATACATACCGCTTGCTCTGCGGGGGTCGACCTCTCATCTCTCAAAAATGAAAAAAGCCTTTTTTATATAAATTTCATTTTAGTCTCTTGCTAATTTTCAGTTCGGCTAATCAGGACGAATTTGTAATACCAGTCGAAGAAGTAATAATCAAAGAGGAACCTGATGATAGGTGAGTTATTTTTGTAAGGTGTCAACTATGTCCGTGTGTTACTGTCAACATGTAGTAAACAAGTTTTGACTTGATCTCCTTCCAGTCTGGACTACACTTCAGGTCCATTCATCGCGAACGTTTGTTTGCCATCGACTTCCCAAAAACCAGTGGATCAAATCGAACAATTCAAGAAAAAGCCTCTCCCAGCCAAATACCACACCGTATTTGACGCCAAGCAAAGAGGCGGAGTAGTGTTGCGTTCTTCGCCAAAACCTCGAATGACCCCGAAAAGGTTGACCCTTTCCACTTCGTTGTTTCTCTTGCCGATAACCTGACGGCATGTGTTTCAGGGGTGGTGAATACAGCTTCGTCAGAACGTCGAAAAAAAACAAACCGAGGGGGTTCTTTGTGAGCGATAAACGTACCTTTCAGCCGGACACCACGGACTTCACGACGAAAGACGTGAAGAATCAAAAACGTAACCTCCAGGACTTCACGAGAGAAGGCATGAAGAATCCGCGGAACGCCATGCAGTTTTATGACTGGGCCCAGCAGCTGTTGCAAGCAAACATCTCGCTTTCGAAGCAAAACGAAGCGTTGCTGAACGAAGTGAAAACTTTGAAGAAGAAAATTTCCCAAAGGTGCGAGCGTTGCAAGCGCATCCAATCGGGAATGTGCGTCGAACTTCCGAGCGCGAAAAATGGATTGAAACGGTACGTTTTGCAACTTTTAGGGTTCTGTGGGGCTGTTGAATGTCAATGAACGAGTTAGTTGTTACGCTGCATTGCTGCAACAGGCGTTGGTAACGACAGAGTCACCATCAAATAGTTCTTGTTAGTAGAGGAGCTATAGGAATTCTAGCACACGAAGGATGCCGCCAGGGAATTCCCCAACATTATGATATTACATTACATAAACTAAAGGTATTAATTTCTTGGAAATCAATAACTTTCCACGAAATGGGAATTCCTCGACCTTGTAATTCATCATAATTGATGATAATTGATGGTAATTCGTCATAATTATGTCACCTTGTGAACCAGAATCCCTATAAGTTATTGAACTCAATTAAACTTTGATTAACCTCCACTTTTTGGTCTATAAGAGAAAGTATTGTGATTGCATGGAAAAAATGAAAGAAGATATATCTCTCGCGCAACTAGAGTTGTGTATATGTCATTGTAAAGCCCCTCAAAAAATACATAATTTGTGCTTGTTGTATAAATAACTAATACTCTGAGTCTGAGTCTGCTGTGTACTTTACTTTTGAAAAACCCAGATGGCTTGATGTCTTTTTCACAATTCCAATAGTTTGGCAAGAAACCATTTTTTTTTTCACGTTTTCCTCTAGATGTGGTGACTTTTTTAAGAAATCATGTGCTTTGCGTAGCATTTTTACGTCTAGTGCCTTTCTGCTGAAATTGAGACGGTCTTTTACACATTTTCGATAGTTTGGTAAGAAACAGCTCCTTTTCCACATTATTTTTCTAGATTTGGTGACTTTTTTTGAGAAATCATGTGCTTTGTGTAGCATTTTTACATCTTAGAGTGCCTTTTTGTCAAAATTGGGATGATCTTTTACACAATTTCGATAGTTTGGTAAGAAACAGCTCCTTTTCCACATTATTTTTCTAGATTTGGTGATTTTTTTCGAGAAATCATGTGCTTTGTGTAGCATTTTTACGTCTTAGAGTGGCTTTTGGTCAAAATTGAGATGATCTTTTACACAATTTCGATAGTTTGACAAGAAACAGCTCCTTTTTTACGATATTTTCCTAGATTTGGTGACTTTTTTAAGAAATCATGTGCTGTGTATAACATTTTTGCTGAAATTCAGACGGACTTTTACACAATTTCGATCGTTTGGTAAGAAACAGCTCCTTTCCCACATTATTTTTTTAGATTTGATGACTTTTTTAAGAAATCATGTGCTTTGTGTAGCATTTTTACGTCTTTTAGTGCCTTTTTGTCAAAATTGAGATGATCTTCCACACAATTTTGATAGTTTGACAAGAAACAGCTCCTTTATCATGATATTCTTTTAGATTTGGTGACTTTTTCGAAGAAATCATGTGCTTTGTACAGCATTTTTGCTAAAATTAAGACGGTCTTTTGCACACTTTCGATAGTTTGGTAAGAAACAGTTCCTTGTCCAGAAATCATGTACTTTTTACAGCATTTTTGCTAAAATTGAGACGGTCTTTTACACATTTTCGATAGTTTGGTAAGAAACAGCTCCTTTTCCACATTATTTCTCTAGATTTGATGACTTTTTTGAGAAATCATGTGCTTTGTGTATCATTTTTACGTCTTAGAGTGCCTTTTTGTCAAAATTGAGATGATCTTTTACACAATTGTGATAGTTTGACAAGAAACAGCTCCTTTTTCGTGATATTCTCCTAGATTTGGTGACTTTTTCGAGAAATCATGTGCTTTGTACAGCATTTTTGCGTCTTAGAGTGCCTTTTGCTAAAATTGAGACGGTCTTTTACATATTTTCGATAGTTTGGTTAGAAACAGTTTCTTTTCCACATTATTTTTCTAGATTTGGTGACTTTTTCGAGAAGTCATGTGCTTTGTGTAGCATTTTTACGTCTTAGAATGGCTTTTGGTCAAAATTGAGATGATCTTTTACACAATTCCGATAGTTTGACAAGAAACGGCTCCTTTTTTACGATATTTTCCTAGATTTGGTGACTTTTTTTGAGAAATCATGTGCTTTGTGTAGCATTTTTACGTCTTAGAGTGCCTCTTTGCTAAAATTGAGACGGTCTTTTGCACACTTTCGATAGTTTGGTAAGAAACAGCTCCTTGTCCAGAAATCATGTACTTTTTACAGCATTTTTGCTAAAATTGAGACGGTCTTTTACACATTTTCGATAGTTTGGTAAGGAACAGCTCCTTTTCCACATTATTTCTCTAGATTTGATGACTTTTTTGAGAAATCATGTGCTTTGTGTATCATTTTTACGTCTTAGAGTGCCTTTTTGTCAAAATTGAGATGATCTTTTACACAATTTCGTAGTTTGACAAGAAACAGCTCCTTTTTTACGATATTTTCCTAGATTTGGTGATTTTTTTTGAGAAATTATGTGCTTTTGTATAGCATTTTTGCTAAAATCAAGATGTTTTTCTACACATTTCCAATAGTTTAACATGAAACCACTTCTTTCTGTTATTTCCCTAGATTTGGTGACTTTTTTGAGAAATTATGTGCTTTTGTATAGTATTTTTGTTAAAACTGAGGTGATCTTTTACAAATTTTTGGTAGTTTGACAAGAAACCACTTTACTCGTGACCATGACGCAATACCTATTTTTCTTGTTTACCCATTTTTTTCTGATGCAATAATTACCTTATTGGTTTAGAGGAGTGGGGGTAAATGAGCTATATCTTTTCTGATGCAATAATTCATGAAATCAGTCTATTTCCAGCTCTGGCGACTAGCGGATGTATTCTTCTGTACATAAAGTGTAGGTCATTCAAGGTTTCAATGAGTTCAATGACCTATAGGGATTCCGGTTCACAAGGTTGCATTGTAAAACCGGGGGTGGTTGGGGGTTAATTCAAATAGCTTTTTGCTACGTATTAAAAATATAAAGTATAAAACATGAACGGAAATCTCACTGCAAGTCACCATTTGTAACAAGCAAGGTTTAGGGAATGTTGATTGAAATAAAATATGAGCGAAAACTGAAGACGCAGTGGAAATAAGTCGAAGGACATTTCCAAGGTATTAGATGATATGAAAATGCCACCAATTGTAAAACTGGGGGTGGTTGATGTTCAAAACGAACTAACACAATTCAAACACAATAAAACATAGGTGTAAATGATAGAGTTCCTGTACCTTATGTACTGCTTGGGGGAACTATAGCAGGTCGATGACCCTGTATGGTCGTTCAGAATAGGGGGTGCTTAATCCTAAGGGTAGTAACGTGAACTGCCACCACTGGCTCAGTTATTTTATATGGAGAGGCAGATCCATAGGGGAAGGGGAACAGACCATCTGGGTATATCTTAGAGTTTTAATCTTGGTTGGGGTAGCGTGCATTTTAGCTTATCTGTTTCTGGCTTTAACTCTTCGGGAAGGCGTTTAGATGAGTCCGGCAGACGAGGCATTTGAATCGAGTAGAAACCTCCAGCTATTTACTTGTCTACGTGAAGGGGTGGTCAAATAAACAAGAGATTTTCAAAAGAAACATTATATATTCAAATAAACAAAATTAAAAAGTACAAATACCGCATAGGTTTGCTATCAAAAACTAGTATTGAAAGTATTCACAATAGTAGCCATCCACGTGGCGTATAAATATCAATTAAGTAAACAAAAACAAAGCTCAGCTGTCGCTGTGACGTTTGATGACGTAAGAGAGTGATGCATCAACTGTCACGACGTCATTTTGGCGTTCATCGTCATGACTCGCGCACATGACGTAAGTGGGTGGACGTAAGTGACGTAAAACGTAAGTGACGTAAGAGAAAGCGTCGCTAGAGAGGATCTGACGAATTACTCATTTTTCATCCGCGATTACTTTGCTTGCATGATATATCAATTAGATTGGTTCTACCTCATACGGTGACATCACACCATGAAGGACTTTACATTTTTACGTTCCACCCTGGGTGCCAACAAGGTAACACTCGCGAAAAACACAGGGGTAATATTTTTAGGACGATTGGTTTCTGCGTTGACGAGGGAACATCGCGTTTTGCGCGTCTTGGTGAATTTAATTATCAAGGAACATTGGCACGCGCGACGGTCGAGATTTAGGAATGAATCCTTATGCATTTCGAGCGCGTCCGGTTTCCTTGTACTATATAATATATACGGACGGAATTCAATTGAATACTCGCACGCGTTTTCTAATGATGAAATTGTGTAATTATGACCACTCAAAACTCGGGAATTTCACGGCCGGGACCATACGCGGGGCCGAAATTAAGTGACTTTCAGTTAATTGACTGTAAAATAGATTATTAATGAAATATCCGCGTCGAGCCGCGGTTCGCGACGCAAGTCACGGTCGAGTCGCCAGTTGAATCTTGAATCCCGTTATCTTCTCTTCAGCCTCCACTTATAGACTCGTCTAATCCTGGGATGGGCAAGGTAGAGATAGCCCACTCTATAGGCAATCAGCCGGACACACGTTTCAAAGCGCCATCTCTGGACACTGCACATAACCAAAACCAAATTTCAACCAAAAAAAGTAGATTTCTGTAATTTGGGACGGCACGAATGTAGCGCGAAATTTGAAATATATATTAGTCGTATTCGTATCCAATATTTGAGAGGACTTCCAGTCTTTAAGGAAAAAGGTCAGTAACTAACACTTCTTAGGTTTTAATACCAATATATTTATAAACTATCACACAAACAAATACACATAGATACACGTTATGTACATACTGAGTTAGATTATTTATATAGATTATATATGTCACATTTTAAAATTCTTAACATACGACAATATTCAATAGAATGCAACAATCATTTTTCAATTAAATCGCTTATTATTGAAAGGACTAAGTTACTTTTACTAGGTTTTCAGAAAATGGAAAAAGAAGTTATTAATACTAGAGAAGTTACACAAAACGATTCATTTGAAGCATAACATGAATTTGATTGTAAGAGACCTATAAAAAATGGACATAGGCTTTTTTTGTACAAATATTACCAACTGCTGGCCAATCAAATCAGTACATAAATGATAAAAACTGTGAGAAACTGCGGAACATGTACTTTACTTGAACGAAAAAGATGCTGTATTGTAATTTGTTATTGAAAAAACGTGTCGAAAATGTTTTTCATAAACCATGTAAAAGGGTAGCTATGTCGATCATTCAAAGCTGGTAATTTAGGATTTCCAGTCCTTTCAGACCGAATGTCGCGTACCCGCTTCTCTTTGGGTATCGAGTGCCTAAAAAAACAAACAAGTTATCATATAAACTTATGGTGGATTCATGCATGGAAATTTAAAATTTAAGATTCAACATTTAAGTGTTCACCCATTGGTTTCTTATGAAGATAAAATTAAGTTGTCTTTGGGGTTATGTTTATGTAATTTTCAATTTGTTTTCATTTTTCAACTTACCTGGCCGCAGTTTTGTCCCCGCAACCAAAAACACACACGGTCTTTTTCCTGACATCTTGGATGACCGAGATAAACGCAAAATTTTTCGAAAACACAACAGGATTAGGATATAAGTATCGTCACAATCAAAGCAAGAACGAACATGGCCGCTGAAATAGCCTCAGCGAAGGTCGAAAACACACAGACAGGACAGCGGCAATGAAGGGGAGTGTTTTAGCGGCACAATTTGAATTTGCGCCATCTAGCGTCATTGCACAACCGTGTCCCGTCATGCTGGTATAGAGTGCACAGGCCCTGGTCTAATCTCTTAGCCCCGTGGTCTAGCGGACCAATAAGAGCGGACCCTTTTGGGGGGGAAGCGTTCCCACAGTAGGGTGAAATTAATACCCGGGCACTTGGAAATGTTTAGTTTAGCGATTTGATAACGCCTCGAATTTTACAGGAAATTAATTTCGCAACCCGGTTGATTCATAACTTCCCGGCCTCTATGAATATTCAAAACCAGGTAAATTTTTGAGGAAAGAGTTTCTCTCTCTCGTTCCTTATTTTGGAATATAATTCAACAGTCACATCGACACTAACCCTTAGGCGGTAGTTTAGCGTAAAACTAAAAAGTAAATTATAATATAAGGCACAGGGCTGGACTAGCCCGGTTTGCCACAGCATAATTATGATATCACAAGGTCGAGGTCAAGGTCGGAGAATCCCCATTTAGTGGAATGTTATCGATTTCCAATAAATTGATACCTTTGGTTCATGTAATGTGATATAATGTTGAGGAATTCCCTGGCGGCATCCTTTGTGTCCTAGAATCTCTATAGTTCCTCTACTCTTGTTTCCATCCTTCCCATGGCTTCTTCTAACACGACCTCTCAATTAATTTGCAGAAAAGCAGAGAGCGAAAGCAAAACCTTTGAGGCGGGTCTGGAAAGCACGGAGCCGCACGAAATTGTGTCGATACCACGAGAACCGGCGCCAAACGGGTCGCCGGTCAGAGAACGGAACGCCGTTGTTCCCCCGACAACCACGAAGAATAAGTTCGACTTCGGCGGACCGTACAGGATCGCCGCGCTGGAATACTTCGTCGCTGCCATTTCCGGCATGCATTACAGTCACTTCCTCAGCTGCAGTGGCAAGATGACGTTGCATTCGGAAACGCTGCTCGGCACCTCGGGCCGCTGGACGTTCTCGTGTAATACTTGCAAGCGGGCCAAGACCGTACTGACCGAACCGAAACGCCCCGTGGCCCCGTCGTACGACTGCAACCCCTGGCTCAAGTGGCTGGGTTCCCTTCCGCCGCGTCAGCTGGGCTACGCGCGCAGCGTTTTCGAACACTTGCGTGTGCCTTTCTTTTACGACGTCACGCCCGAGACGCTCGAAGTGGTGGCACGCCAGCGAACGATCATCGATCCGGACCGATCCGGAGTATTCTGCCCGTCAGTCTCAAACATCGATATTTGAATCGATCAATTCGTGGACGAATGTGACCAGTGCTGTTTTGGTGTAAAAAAAAATCAATTCGTTATTAGCGTTGAATCTGTTTGGTTAACTGCTTTTGTTTTCGTTTCTGGGCAAGGTAACTTGATGTTGATTTTGATGTCACGTTGCCAATATCGATTAAACGATAGGTGCAGCCGATTGTCTTTATTGCTTCTTTCCTCCTTCAATCGAGCGTTCGTAGTTATGTATCTACAAGCTTTAAAACAACGGAAAAAAACAAAAAGAAGCACGAGACTTCCGAAAGTCATGAAAAGATATTGTTACGAGCGGCGATCTTGTACATATAGGTAAACACTCGATGTTTCTGGATCTTTCCACCATTAGATCGCAGTGTAGAAGTCTGGAGCAATCTCGTGCATTCCAGAGCGTTCGTATATGTGAAACCCAATGGAGACTCGAACGCTTGATCAAGGCACATCAGTCCACTTTGGCGGAGGCGCAGATTCCAGAACACATGGAAAGCATACGGGTAACGCGTGCGATTATTCAGGAATGATCTAGAAACCGCATATGTCAGACCACCATGGAATTTGCTGGAAGCAGACAGAAACTTCGGGAACATTATTCGGAGGCCTTATATAAGGCATCAGCCGGCAGCTCGCGGCAGTATTGGATTAGATAGAGAGTGATAACAAGCGAAGTACCTGCGACATAATTCCAAGCGATAATTGTTGGAATTTATTGTAGTAGTACGCAGAAATAAACAGTGTGTGTTTTAAAAGATCGTCTCAATTATATTCGAACCCGTACGCGCAATATCGTAACATTTGGTGTCAGTAAGCGGTATAATTGAGAGTAATTGGGCCTGCGACTACAGGACGTTCGGAACATTCGTGATTTGGTAAATGCCGGAGACGAGAAGCATGTCGAAGACGCTTTGGCGAACATGATGGCGATGATGCAGGAGCAAAAGACGGAAAGCCAGGCGAAAAAAGAAGAATTGAAAACTCTTTTTCTGGCACAAGAAAGTAAACGCGTCGAAGAGAAACAAGAGTTGGAGAGTCTTCTAGAGGAACAGGAGAAGAAACGCGTCGAAGAGCGTCGGGAAGACAAGGAAGAATTTAGAAACCTGCTAGAAGAACAGGAAAGAAAACGCCTGGAGGAAAGGGAGGAAATATTAGCCGTTGTGGAACAACAAACGCGGTATTTCGACGGCAGTGTAAACAAGCTGGAAGAGAAAATGGTTGCGATGGTAGAAGAAGAGGTGGAAGCGATGAAGGCCAACATGACGAAGCTGGAGCAACAGGTTCAGAAAACCGCCGCCAGTGCTGCGATGGTCAGTTCAGCGGGTGTCCAACGTGTGAAGCTGCCAAATTTCGATGGGAAAAGCCCATGGACAACCTATAAGAGGCAGTTCGATGCCGCTGCCGAAGCCAACGGATGGAGCGACGATGAAAGAGCCACAGCTCTAGTCCTGGCTCTCAGAGGCCCAGCGTTGGAGCTGTTCCAGACGATTCCTGAAAGTGAGCAGAAGGACTTTGCCAAGCTGACGAGGGTCCTTGAGCTTCGGTATGGGGACAATCATGTGCGGCAGATCCATCAAACCCAGCTGAAGGCCAGGACACAAAAGAGCGGGGAAAGCCTTCAGGAATTCGAATCCGAAGTCCTGAGGCTGGTTCACTTGGCCTATCCAGCTCATCCAGCGGATGTTTTGGCCGACATCGCCAAGGAAACTTTCATGGGCGGAATAAAAGATCCAGAATTGCGTCAGATGATCATGATCAGCAATCCAGCCAACATCAGCGACGCACTCATCCAAGCTATTCGCATCGAGGCTGCTAAGGATGCTTCGCGCCCTCATCGTCTTAGAGAGGTGAACTTTGACAAATCCGGAGCATCACATACTTCCGAGAAATCTGTGAAGGAAATGTTTGAGGAAATCAAACAGGAACTTCTCAGCGCTATGTCTCGGAACAGACCCCAAGGCGAGCCACGAGCTGGAGGAAGACCGCGTTGCTTCGGCTGTAGAAAACCAGGACATCTGCTTCGAGACTGCAGGCAAAGGTCGAGTTCAAGTGACCGGTCCACACCGGGACGGAGAACTCCCAGCCCTGATAGACGCTATCAGGAAAACTAATTCCAGCTAGCGCTAAGGGGCGCACGCTGGCTGGCAGTCCTCAATGCCCCAGGAGTTACTCCGTCTCACTGCTGCAGAAGTCACCCAATAGCCTTCTTCTCAGTGGAAAGCTTGACGAGGACGATTGCGTGTTCGTAATCGATACGGGAGCCACGAAGTCAATCGTTCGACGAGGAATTCTTCGACAGCAACGCATTGTGCCACTGAGGGACGGCGCTCGTTTGACTACAGCTACCGGAGAGTCTGCTACATTGCACGGAGAAGCTGAAGTAAGCATTCGCTTCGGACGATTTCTTCTGCGAGAAAAGTTCCTGGTCGCTGACATTGTTGACGACTTCATACTTGGCCTGGACTTGATGGATAAGTACGGATTCATCCTGGATGTTGGACAGCGGACGTTGAAAATCGGGAACGAGGAATCGGCGCTTAGAACATCCATGAAGGCCGCTGAAGAAATCTGCCTACTTTCGGCTGAAACCGTTCGTGTAGCCGCTAACTCCGAGAAAATCGTGTTGGCAACATTAAGCGGACAACCTGGAGGACATGTCGCTGGCATTGCTGAACCCGACACAGCTACCAGCTGCATCATGGCTAAGACATTAATCAACATGGACAAGACAAAAATCCCGATCAGAGTCATTAACCCGAACAAGACGAGCAAAACAATCAAGGAAGGAGAGACCCTGGGCAAGGGTGAACCCGTAGAGTGGATCTCACGTTGTGAAGACATATCGACAAAGGCTGCGACTCCCAAGCTCTTAGAGAAAAAGCTAGTGGAGATGTTCTCGCCTGACTGGAAACATCTGAGTGGCAAGGAGAAGGAGCTTGCGACGCAATTCATCCAGGAAGAAGCTGCAGCCTTTGCCATGGAAGGTAACCCTACCGGAAGGACCAGCGTGATCCAACATCGGATTAACACTGAGAACGCCGCACCGATCCGACAGGCTCCCCGGCGCCTACCATTGGCGAAGCAAGAAGAGGTGTCGAAGCTCTTGAAAAACATGTTGGATGAAGGCGTGATCGAAGAATCGACGAGCCCATGGTCTTCACCGGTTGTTTTGGTCACGAAGAAAGACGGTAGTACACGATTTTGCGTAGACTACCGCAAACTCAATGATGTGACGAAGAAAGACAGCTATCCACTTCCTCGGATTGACGACACTTTGAGCACGCTGTATGGATCGAGATGGTTTTCGACGCTTGACCTGAAGAGTGGTTACTGGCAAGTGGGACTCCACAACGACGACAAAGAGAAGACGGCGTTTTCCGCTGGGAGCGGCCTTTATCAGTTTACTGTGATGCCGTTTGGACTTTGCAACGCACCGGCCACGTTTGAACGTCTAATGGAGTGCGTCTTGTGGGGTCTTACATGGGAAACTTGCCTAGTCTACATCGACGACGTGATGGTCATCGGTCGAACCTTCGAAGAGCACCTAAAGAACCTCCGGGAGGTATTTCGACGTCTTCGAGGTGCAAACCTCAAGCTCAACCCAAAGAAATGCGTGCTCTTCCAGAAACAAGTCAAATTTTTGGGGCACGTTGTGTCGTCGGAGGGAATCGAAACCGATCCGGCGAAACTGGATGCTGTCTGAGAATGGCCACGACCAAGAAATCAGCATGAAGTCAGAAGTTTCTTGGGCTTATGCACCTACTACAGGCGATTTGTGGAAAAGTTCGCTGACATTGCTAAGCCCTTGCACAAACTGACTGAAGACCGTGCGCCATTCCTGTGGACCAAGGAGTGCGAAAACTCATTCAAGACTTTGAAGATTGCATTGTGCTCGAGTCCTATTCTGGCATACCCTCTTCCTCAAGGACAGTACATCCTGGACACTGATGCCAGCAACAGCGGAATTGGAGCAGTGCTGTCACAACACCAGCAGGGCCAAGAGCGAGTAGTGGAGTACTACAGCAAGGTGTTGTCCAAGCCTGAGAGAAACTACTGCGTGACGCGTAGGGAGCTACTGGCCATAGTGAAAGCTGTCGATCACTTTCACCAGTACCTCTATGGCCGGACATTTTTGGTGAGGACTGACCACGCTGCCCTTAAATGGCTACTGCAGTTGAAGAATCCCGAGGGACAGTTGGCACGGTGGATCGAGAAACTGCAACAATATGACTTCAAAGTCCAACACCGCCCTGGAAGAAGTCATGGCAACGCGGATGCTCTTTCTCGAAGACCATGCAACGAAGACTGTAAGCACTGCAAGAGGGTAGACCAGCAGAATGGGAACGTCGAAGTCAAGGCAATCGTTTTCGACACCCCGAGAAATTGGACTACGGCTGAACTCAAGAAGGAGCAGCGTGAGGACCCAGCCATCGGTACGCTTGCTGAAAGGAAAGAACTTGGCCAAGACAGACCGGAATGGGCCGAGATATCTGGTGAAAGGCCCGAATTCAAGGCTCTTTGGGCTCAGTGGAATTCTCTGAGGATAGAGAATGGGCTGCTGAAAAGAGTCTGGGAGAGTCCTGATGGAAAAAAGGAGATGGTTCAACTGGTGCTTCCCAAGAGGAGAGTGAGAGAGGTCCTGAAGGAGATGCACGATGGCGTCACTGGAGGGCACCTTGGTGTGAACAAGACGTTGGCCAAGGTGCGCGAGCGGTTCTACTGGGTGAACTGCCGGAACGACGTGGAAACATGGTGTCGCCAGTGCGAGGTTTGTGCGGCCAGCAAAGGACCAAGAACTCGCAGTCGAGGGGAGCTTAAGACGTACAATATTGGAGCGCCTTTTGAACGCATCGCGATCGATGTGGCTGGCCCGTTCCCGACAACGGAAGATGGCAACAAATACATCCTGGTTGCCATGGACTACTTCAGCAAGTGGCCGGAAGCGTACGCCCTACCCAACCAAGAGGCTTCTTCAGTGGCAAGGGTGCTGGTGGACAATCTGATAAGCCGCTTCGGAGTACCTCTGGAGCTACACTCAGACCAAGGACGAAACTTCGAGTCCAACGTGCTCCAAGGTATCTGTACTCTACTCGGAATACAGAAGACCAGGACGACGCCCCTTCACCCACGGTCCGACGGAATGGTTGAACGGTTCAACCGGACGATGGAGCAGCACCTGTCAAAGGTCGTCGACGAGCATCAGCGAGACTGGGATCGTCATATGCCGATTTTTCTGATGGCGTATCGCGCTGCCATTCATGACACCACAGGGGAAACACCAGCACGTGTTCTTTTTGGCCGAGAGCTTCGCCTCCCCTGTGATTTGCAATTTGGCACGCCGGAGAATGATCCTCAAGACATCCCCGAATACGTCGACGACCTGAGGCAAAGAATGTGTGACATCCACGAGTTGGTTCGAAACCGGATTCGAATCGCGACCGACCGAATGAAGACCCGTTACGACTTGAAGGCGAACTCCACGGGATTTCAGGCTGGTGACCTGGTCTGGTTGTACAATCCTCAACGCAAGAAGGGAAGGTCTCCGAAGTTGCATCCGTCGTGGGAAGGGCCGTACACGGTAGTCAAGAGGATCAATGACGTCGTGTACAGAATCCAGCGAGGCCCGAGAGCCAAGATGAAAGTTGTCCACCTTGATCGCCTTGCACGTTCCTCCGGGAGTAACGATGAGTCTATTCGGGACGGACAGGCTTAAGAGGGGGGCAGTGGTTACGAGCGGCGATCTTGTACATATAGGTAAACACTCGATGTTTCTGGATCTTCCCACCATTAGATCGCAGTGTAGAAGTCTGGAGCAATCTCGTGTATTCCAGAGCGTTCGTATATGTGAAACCCAATGGAGACTCGAACGCTCGATCAAGGCACATCAGTCCACTTTGGCGGAGGCGCAGATTCCAGAACACATGGAAAGCATACGGGTAACGCGTGCGATTATTCAGGAATGATCTAGAAACCGCATATGCCAGACCACCATGGAATTTGCTGGAAGCAGACAGAAACTTCGGGAACATTATTCGGAGGCCTTATATAAGGCGTCAGCCGGCAGCTCGCGGCAGTATTGAATTAGATAGCGAGTGATAACAAGCGAAGTACCTGCGACATAATTCCAAGCGATAATTGTTGGCATTTATTGTAGTAGTACGCAGAAATAAACAGTGTGTGTTTTAAAAGATCGACTCAATTATATTCGAACCCGTACGCGCAATATCGTAACAATATTGTGAAACCCCGCCAATCTTCCGAAGCAAAAAGAAAACAACCTGAGAGGGCCACGGAGGTGGCGAACGCACAGCTCTCTGCTCGAACATCCTCGCCTTTCAACAACCCGACGCGAAAGAACGAATCGAAGTCTTTCTTCCAGAATTTACAGGTTCGCCTTTTTTTCTGGGAATATGAGCAAAATTAAAAACCAACGCCACCCTTCGAGTCCAAGCGCTTATGTGTTCCCGTGGCGGTATTCGTGATAGTTGAAATGAAAATTGTTCTGTTCGATCAATGTAGCCCTTGAAAAATCCCGTACGACATCACACAAGGGAACAGAGCGTGGTAACATAGCATCAATGTATCCCCAGTTAGCTGAGAGGTCAAACAACGCAAAAGATGAATCACCTTGGACGATCTGCGTTCCAGCCAGCCTACATGCGCCTCAAAGGGGAGTCTGCCGTCAACAAGCAGGCTGAGGCATTTCACAGATTTCACAGGTTGGTAAGAGGCGAAAGAGCCCTTACCAAGTGAGAAGAGGAGGTTCTGGATCTTGGTAACGTTTGGGCGATTTTTTTTTTCAGGGAAAAGAAATGTTCTGTGACTGTCAGTGCCTCATCACGAAGAGCCCCGAGTGTCTGCAAGTCGCCGTTCGTAGTCAAGAGAGTTGTGTCATTAGCATATATCACACAATTCGTGGACAGAAAGCTCCCAATGTCGTTGATGTATGATATAAAGAGGAGAGGCCCTAAAATGGATCCCTGCGGAACGCCATGACTCAGGTTGCGGAAGGATCTGGACATCGGTCATATCTAGAGACAAGGGGGTGGCCAATTCATTCTTTCTGCAGAGATATTTTAAAGTCCCATGTTTGAGGCATCAAACTAAAATTATAAATAGCCCTGGACTCTCAAGACTTCGACAACTTTACGTCGACTATTTTTCTAAATAATAGCAAAAAATTGGACCGAAATATCAAAATGACCTTGCTCGACTTTTGGCCGCTTTCTACGGCACTTGACCTACTATGTATGGTAGAGAATTGAAATTTCACCAGGAAATCACTATGTGGGTATGTGTAACAAAAGTGGAGGGTGGCCCGATCAAAAATAAAAAATCAATTTTTTTTTGGCCATAGGTACTAAGCACAATATCGGTTGGCGGCACTTTATTTTTGGCAAAGTCGAATTTATTGATGAGGAGATAGGTTTTTCCGTTGGTATCCGTGAGATAGGTAGGTACTGTAACGGTACAACCCCTTTTTTCCCCTTAACCCTTCAGTTGATACCCCGGCGTGATCGCCTAACAAAAAAATATAAACCCATACTCAACTGCTGTCTGGCCTCTTACAGTAGATTCACAAACACTGAGGTGGGGTGGGCTCCGCTAATAGAGCCACCCATTTCTTTTCACTAACCCTTTCACTGGCTGGCGTACTAGCGGACGCTCGGACTGAGGGGAGCCTTTTCACATTAGCCGTCCTAAGCCGACACACCGCCACGCGGCAGCCTCGACTTCGCACCGCTCGTCCATCGACAGCCTTTGCCCTCATCGAGAGGCTTCGCAGCAGCCAAGCCACGTTTCCAGCTTTGTCAAGAAACCATTAGCCGCCTCAGGGCCAAAACACCGGCCCCCTCGGGGGCCACCTTTCCGAACTATCCGCCGAGCGGACATCGTCCGCAAGCGAGGCCTCCGGTCTTACCACCACCATCAAGAGCGTGTTTCCGCCAGAGCCTGAATGCTCCGCCCTTCAGCTTGGCCGCGCCTCTTTCGCCCTTGGCATCAATGGTTACACTATGGGACTATGCGATTTTGATCAGGTCGACTTTGGAAAAATATAAAGATAAATCGTCATCAGTCTCTTATTTTTCCTTTGCTCCATTTATTTCGACTCAATATATTATTATATTCAACATATTTTGGCAACAAATGAAGATGGTGTGGTGTGGTGTGAACATTGCAAGCAATAAGATCTATTACTTTTTTGATTAAATGGAAACTAAGCTAAATACCACACACCTCACCTAAAATTATGAAATAATTATTATAATTATACATAATAATAGCAATAATAGCCCAATACCTCGGACAATTCGACCATTTGATATTTTAAGGGGAAATTGATCGCCTTGCAAGTCTAATGATCGCTAACGTATAGTCTGTCTAAGATATTACTTGTGTTTAGTTAGTTACTTTCAAGATTGTGATTCGATCCCTATTGTGTTTAGTTTTAAATGGACACTCGGCACACCGAAATCACTATACATCATCGATAGTCGCGTGCGTCCAACACGTGCCGTTTGAAATTCGACTCTAGATGAGAATTGTATGAACAACGTGTGCAGTGAAACCAACTTTCTTTTGGAGCATGTCTCAACATGTGCTTTTTCAAATTCCTTTTGTCTTTCCCTTTATATGAACAATTTGCACAGTTAAACCAAACGATGGATTTCTTCAGCGGCGGTATGTATCAACATGTGCTCCTTCAACTTGCTTTTTGATTTGGATTTATATGAACACTTCGAACGTTGAAACCAAACGATGTCCTTAGCGGCAGCATGTCTCAACATGTGCTTGTTAAAACGCCCTTTTGTTTGGATTTAAATAAACACTTAGTACATTGGAACCAACCGATGTCCTCAGCGGTAGCATGTTGCAACATGTGTCTTTTCAAGTTACTATTATGCTTGGTTTTATATGAGCATTTATCACATTCAAACCAAACAATGTCTTCGGCGACGGCATGTCTCAACATGTGGATTTTTAAACCGTTCTCAAGTTTGGATTCAAATGAGCACTTTGCACATTGAAACCAATGAATGTCTTCAGGAGTAGCATGTTTCAACATGTGCTCATTCAAATGCGATTTTCTGTTTGGTTTATAAGAACACTTTGCACATTGGAACCAATCGATGTTCTCAGCGGTAACATGTTGCAACATGTGTCTTTTCAAATTATTATTACGCTTGGTTTTATATGAGCATTTATCACATTCAAACCAGACAATGTCTTTAGCGCTACCCAGTGAACACGGACCTCTATAAGAGGTTTTGTGATGTCCATTTTAAGTGAAATTTGTGAAGTCCCAAAATAACTTCGCATAGCTTGCCTGGGGAGGTCTCTCCGGAAACCGAGAATTTTCACGATGTCCATAAAAGGTTAAATTAGTGACTTCTCAAAGCGACTTCCCACAGCTTGCTTCGGGAGGTCCAAGAACCTATGTCCAATTATTGTCAACATTGCAAGCACCCATGGACGTCGCAAAACGATGTTTATTTGGATTTCCCATAAAGGAGTTCATTTAGATGTTATTCGTAATTGCACGCGCATTTAGCAATACCAATTTTTCACCACAATGTGAAGTCTTGGCGATGTACTTCTGTGACAGCCTGGGGGATGCTCAAAAGCCGTAGTGAGAGAATTGGCCGTTGATGGTGCTTTTCTACTCCGAGTGCCGTGGCATTCTTTCCGTTCTTGGCTTTGGATGATGACGGATGTTGTTCGCAGTTCAGTTATTGGCAGTGAAATATTATGAATATATCAAAATCGAGCAGTACCTACTAATCATCAGAAGCCCTGAGTGGTGAGTGAATATCCTTCCAGGTGAGTATACACTTTATTAGCTTCTTTTAGTGCAATTTCCTAACGGGAATAGCACTAATTTTTGAATTTGGTTATATTAATGTCACTACTAGTATCTTAAATATCTATTATGTTGTATTATTTATTTATTTTTTGTTTGTTCAGGTGCAGTTCGGGACACACACTCAATTTCAAAAGAGATTTTGAGATCTTTGTCAAAGAATATGGCTATGCCATTCCAATTAACGTCGGCGTCGGGAGCGGGAAGCTGCCAAATTAATTTGAGCTATTTTTATATTTCTGTATCTCAGAGTCAAATCAAATAATTATGTATTGAATAGACTTGTAGCTAAAGTGTCATGTGTTGTAATAAAATGTGTTATACAAAAAACATTTTTTATTACATTACCCCCCACGAGGTCCCACATATCGAAGTACCTATCTGAAAAGTACTACTGAGAGGTACTGTGGACGTCAAAAACTAGAAATCTTTGGGAAGTCACATCGTGATTCTAATAGGCGTATGAAAATTACTTCCCCAGGAAGTATTAATAAGATCTCCCAGTAACCTCCACAATGTTACTTCTATGGGAAGTTCGTTTCATTGCATTTGGGGCGGACATTTCGCAGTAGCAGGGATTGCTTGGAGACCTCGCTGGGAACATCGCAATGGCTTTATATTTGCCGCATGTGAACCCCATAAGAGTTACATACAACCTCGCCGTGTTCACTGGGTAGTATGTTTCAACATGTGTTCTTTCAAACTATTTTTATGTTTCAACATGTGTCTTTTTAAATTGCCTTTTTGTTTGAATTTATATGCACACATTGCACATTGGATCCAAACGATGTCTTCAGCGGCGGCATGTCTCAACATGTGGCTTTTCAAAACGCTCTTTTGTTTGGATTTAAATGAACATTCTGCACATTCAAAGCTCTTGATCTTTTCATGGAAAGCATGAGCCGACATGTGCTTTTTTGAATTTTTCTTCAACTTGGTTTTTCTCCAACCTTCGGTAGGCGGACAATCTCCGACAAGGTCAACTGCTTTGACGTGTGGTGGTGTTGCAACAAGCATTGCTGCCAATCGATGGGAATCCGTGTGTTTCACCAACAGCAATGCGGAATCGGACTTGAATGGGCAAAAATCGCATCGGAATTTATAAAATTCTTCATCGCAAAATGTGCTCCGTTCACGGTTGCCGTCGTCGATCCTACCGTGGTATTTGTGTTTGCAGTGTTCGTACAAGTCCCAGTTGTAATAACCCTTGAATTCGCAGCAAATGCACGAAAACTGCTCCGGTTCTACGATGGCATGGAACAGTTCTGCCGCGTAAACATTTTTATGGTCTCTTTGAACGTGGTGTCCTAGTTTAAGGTGACCAGACGTTCCGATTTGATCGGAACTGTACCGTTTTCGGGAGACACTTTCCGATTCGACTTTCTGTTCCGCAAATGTTCCGATTTGAGTATCTATTCCGTAAATGCTCCGATTTTAGATTTGAGCGACGAACATTTTGAAAAATATCCCCAAATATCGGTGTATTTTGCATGTCTATCAGTTTATCCAACAATGAACAGACGCGGAAAAATGAAGAATAGATGATAGGTAGGTGCCTGGAACTTCTAAATCAGTAAATATAAGTTGGCCATGCCCCTTTTTCGGAAAAAAAAATCACCTGCGGTGCATCTCTGTCCACCGGACCCCCCATGTTCCGATTCCTTTACTGACAAATCTGGTCACCTTATCCTAGTTGAAACTTCAGTTCAAACTCATGTGGACATTGTTGACACCGATGTATTTCAGCCATGGCTGACGATCTGGAATACCCATAAGTATTAGGAAAATTTACCCAACAAATATAGCTCGGTAGGCAAAATACTGTTACAGACTTTATTTGAATGTCGATAATCGTACAAAACCAAGTTCTCACTAGCAGCAGTCCTGATGAATTAGTTATATGCGAGGCGATAATTATGTAAACAAGTAACTACTTACCTAAAGAGGTACTTGTAGAAGTAGGTAGGTACCTATTTAGTTGATCTTGGTGTTTTTAGGAGCAAATTCAGAATGAATAAGTACAAAACTACATTGTAGATGCAGCAGCTACAGGATAAAACAACACCATTTTGTAACAGCTGATGAACATTACTATATGGCCTACTGCGCACGATGCAGGAGTCGCGTCCTTGCTGCGCGCGCAGCGAAGGAACAGCCACAGCTGAGAAGGGAGAAGCATCTAAAAATTCTGTTTGTCAAAAAGAGGTTGTTACGGCCTCGATTTTCGAGCGCTCAGGGTGCGAGGCCCTTCTTCAAAAATTGAGCCCGGACCTGAACTCGGGGTGGTCAGGTTCTGGTGATTTTCTCGGCGCTGAGTTGGTAGCGACAGTCGGACTGTGCGGCCATGGAATGTTCCGTCGAGGATAAAAACAGCGGAGTTTTTTTGGGCAAGAAACGGCGTCCCTATAAAACCGGCCGCGTCCAGATTTCGTTCTTTCCGCCTCGAACCAGTGTATCGAAAAACGTCATGTGTGAGTAGTACACTTACGGTGCGTGCACCACTTTGAAAGAGGAGCGCCTTGGGTATGTTCAATTCAAGTTATCTGCGTCCGGAAAGCAGGTTCTTTATTGGTACATTTTTGTGAACAGGCCGTTTCGGCGGGGGGCTGCTCGTCGATTCATGAGAGGACGCTCTCCGCTTCCCTGTCCACCTGCGGATGCCCGTACCAATCTCGTCGGTGTGATGAACGCGCCGCCAGTCCACCCCGCGCCCCCTCAAGGTAGGGAAGAGCGCTAACGTCCACCCTACAACTGTTTTCTGCTGTCCTTGGATGCCCATGGGGGCCCAACCCTCAATCTACGCTCTCGCCCGCGCAGAAGAGCGCTTCCGCCCATATTTCTGCGGCCTTGGAAGCGCAGCAGAGCGCTAGCGCCCACCCTACAACTGTTTTCTGCTGTCCGTGGATGCCCATGGGGGCCCAACCCTCAATCTACGCTTTCGCCCGCGCAGGAGAGCGTTTCCGTCCATATTTCTGCGGCCTTGGAGGCGCAGAAGAACGCTAACGTCCACCTCTACATGTTCTGCTGTCGTCCAACGACCAAGGGGGCTATCGTCTGCATGTTTCTGTGCTCCCGGGCCGTCGGCGACCGAATGCACTCTACCAGCTTCGCTCGTGGGGTCCCGCGGAATCTAACTCACCCGCCGGACTTCGAGTACAGGAAAAGTTAAGTTCATTTCGAAAAGCTTGTCTTTCTCATGTTTGATTCTTTTCGCTACCCGCGTACCATGCCTGCCTGTATTATTGAAAGTTTATCCGTCTCGCTCGCACGGTGTCAGTTTGGCAATTGATTGTGCGGTCGTGCGCCGAGCGCGAAAAACCCCGTTCACTTTTGTTTGTTGTGCGACTGGGAATGTCTGCTGTCGATGGACTTTGCCGTCTGTCAGGTTGGCAGCCGTGTCGGCCATTTGACAGGCGGTGATGTCAGGTTCCACGATTTTGTTTAATTAAGCCAAAATGTTTGAGGTTATCTGTCCGACGAGTCAATACCACCTGTTATTGCGACTTGTATGTAGCTGATTTATTTTTCTTAGTTGCCTGTGTATTGGCCTTGTCATCGTGCAATTTATGCCTTTTTTTGTGACCGATTACTGTTTCTCTGTCATGTTCCAGGTCCAGTGGGAACGCCCCAAAGTCATGCCGCAGCCGACCTTTCACGGCAAATCAACCGTCTCACCGGAGCAGCGACATGGAAGGTGGCGTCCAGGGAGAATTCTCCCCAAAACATACCCGACAGCTGTGCGGGCCTGTTACCGGTGGACGGCATGACAAGAGGGGCCGACTCGCTGCGAACCTGGAGGAGCATGGCAGAGAAGCAGTGAATCTGGAGGCTGGGATTGCTGGGCTGATGACGTCGCACGATTCGCCGGGCAAGTTCATTTTAGAAACATTATATCCATCGCCTATAAGTCGTCGAATTCTTGATTAGTTGTTTAGCACTCCTTTGTAAACTTATTCAGAGTAATTTCATAATTAAATGTTTGTCACTGCTAAATCAGGGTTTTTAATTTGCCGTGCCACTGCGCCCCTTTGTGATTCGTGAACGCTGACACACTCGGTAATGTTTCCGAACTGAGCTAGTCGATACTGTAGCGGTGATGTACCCCAGAGGTCTCTCTGGCCCCGTTTTCTACCCCGGGTAGAATAAAAGATTCTCAAAATTTCCATCCGGAGAGTCTAAAAGGTAACATTTGGCGCCCAACGTGGGGCCTCGAAGTAACATTTGGCTCTCAACGAGTGGACCTTCAGTCTTTAGTTTTTGAAGTGTGTTGGCGTCTTGCGTTTTGCATTTTGGTGCGTGGTGCGGTGGATTGATTTGGTAGTGACATAGAAATTTTAAAAGTCAGGTGTTGAAGACACACAGCATTCGAGTCGCGTTTAAGATTAGATTTCTCTGCCCTTTCTTTCATTTCAATTTCTCCTGAAAGGAAGGAGGTCACGTCATTTGTTCAAAAGTTTTGTTTTATTCTCTTTTCCTCAAAAAGAGAGAGTAACGTCAATAAATTTTTTTTTGCTTGCGGTAAAATGAAGATAGGTTGGCATGGCGTGTTTTGATTCTTGATTACGGCATTATTGCAGGCCGTGTATTTTGTACCGGGGTCCCGGACGGGCGCGTCGCGTGTAAATTTGTAAATTTGTAAGGGGGGACGCGTGCACAGCGGTTGTTGCAGTGCTTGTTTTGTTGAGAGAATAGTTAGCGCTAGGGATTTCAGGATAGGTTGACCCGGAGATGTCCTGGCGAGATGAAATGAGAGAGAGTATTGCCCACCTTGTTTAAATTCAATTTCAAGTTTAGGACTTCGGTTTTAGCCGCACATCGGATGTGGGAAATTTCTCTTACGAGTTTCGACCTGTAGGGATTTTTCTAAAAGCGCGATGGTGGCTCGAATCAAGTTAGGTTGGCAGTTCAATTTAGCCGTGAACTGTAATGTTAATTTTTTTGTAAAAAGAAAATTCAAATTACAAATTTAGATTCTTTACCCTCCGTGGTTTTTTTTGTTGTTTTGAATCAGTCCGTTGGGGCTTGAGACGCAGTCCTGGCCGATTGTCGGTCAGACTGTTGTCTGTGATCGACGTTCCTGTTCAGGGTAGGATTTTGAATCAACGGGGTAGTGGGCTTCGGATCTGTTCTTGTTTAAGGGAATTACGAGCCACTATACGTTGGGTGATCTGAGTCGAGTTGCGTTGAGTTTTGGATTCAAGTTTGGTTTAGGTTCCCTTTTTGTGTCACTTCAGGGCTGCATTGAGAGGTTCGCACTCTTGCGGTTTTGTTCCTATTTTCGGAAGTTTCAATGTGTAGTTCGGGGGTGACTTAGTGCTAGCTTTTCACAAGTTTTTTATTCTGTTCCTTCACTGCCCACCGTGACATTTTTTTTTTAAGTCAGTTAGGTGCGCGTGTAGGGTAGTAAGTTTTGCTTGTTGCTCTCTCTGTCTTTCGAAAACTCTCTCCAAAAATCTCTCGCTGGGAGGTGATGGACTAGCTGGTCACTAGTTCCAACGGTGCGTGTGGCCTTGAGCGACTCAGGCTGAAATCGGCCCAAGGTCGCCTTGAGTGGTTGCACGCTCTGCCACTGAAATTTTGTATTTTTTGAATTTGAATAAAAGTTCGAATTCAGGTTCGACTTGCCTGTGCAGGTGAATCATCTGGTAGAAAGAATTCTTGCGGCATTTTTGTATTTTTGCCGGTGGAATTTATTTATTGCTTCTGCTTCCACTTGTTTCAATTTTTTTTTAGGTTGTTGCTCTCTCTCTATTGCCCGTGTTTTTTTTTTTTTGAAATTTCGTGGTTGATTTGGTTTGTGCATTTGGTCGCCGCGGCCTGGTAGGTGCCACTGGCGGTCCATCGATTGAACTCACCCGCGATTGCCGCGCATTTACACGTCGACTTCGCTCGACGGAAGCTTCGTTCGACGGAAACTTCGCTCGACGGAAACTTCGTTCGACGGAATCTTCGATCATCGGAATTTTCTGGCATTTGGATTCCTCGGCCGGTGGATTATTCGGTCTTCGGTTAATTCGGAATTTGTTTTTTTCCTCTCCTGTACTCCCGCAGCATGGCAGAGTATGAGGTCAACCGGCTACTCAGCGATGAGTTAGCCTGGGAGTTGCGCATGCGCGGTTGCAACGTCGGTACCACAGCTGATACTCGTAGAGCACAGCTGCGCGAAGCCTTGCGCGAACGCAAGCCGTTGCTGGACGACATCGAAGTCGATCCTGCAGTCGAACTCGCGGAGTGTACTAGCAAGCTGGACCAGCTTATCGACCGCGTGCAGCACTTCAATTCCGAGAATCGCCACAACGAACACGCCGCGATTCGTAGCCGCCTATGCCATCTCCAGACGCGATTGAGTCGCATTCCGGTGGTGACGCAAAGCCATCAGGAACACTTGGGGCAGTTGTTGGCTGCCTTGGGCATCGTAGTTCGCAACTTAGACGCCGCGTTTCATTTGGCTGCTGAGGCCGTAGGCCGTGAGGACTCAGTCGAGTCCGCTCCACTCCCACCTACGGTGGTAGAACCACGTGTCGGGGCACTGGTTGATTTGTCTGAGGGTGTGTCCGACCCTGAGGCGACCCGTCGGGCTGTGCCTTTGCTTGCTGAGGACCCGAGTGCCTCGTTTGCTCAATTTGAGCAACAGCAAGCAGAAGCCGAGACGCGTATGCTGGAGCGGCGATTGTCCAGTGATTTTCGCCAGTTGAATTTGTACACCGGTAATCGAACTCGAGGCCGAGTGTCTTTCGAGCACATTTCGGTTCCTTCGGAACCCTTCATCGAAACTTTTCGGTCTACGTTAGACCCTGCATCGATTCCTGCGCGCCCGCCAGCTGCATCTGCACTCCCACATCGACTGTCTTCACCGACCGCCAACGTCTCCGTTCACAAGTGGGGAATTCAATTCGACGGCTCCGGTAGTGTCAACGGTTTTCTCGAGCAGGTCGAGCTACTTGCCGAATCTCGTGGCGTGACCTTGGAACCGGTGTTCCGCGCCGTCTACGAGTTGTTGCGTGGCGACGCTCGTGATTGGTATCTGCCGCGCCGCAACCAATTCCAGGATTGGTCTGACTTTGCGCATCAGTTGAAAGAGGCCTTCTTACCTCTTAATTTCGAGGAGAGTCTCCTCGACGAAATTCGTCGGCGAACCCAAGGCCAAGGCGAAGCCTTGCTGCTGTATGTCACGCGTATGCAGAACTTGTTCTCACAGCTGACACGTTTGCGACCCCATGAGGTCAGTCAGATCAACATGATTCGACGAAACTTGTTGCCCTACCTGCAAACCGCTTTGGCGTTTCAGGTAACGAACACTTACGCTGAGCTGCTCTCCGTAGGAAAGCAGGCTGAGCAGGCGCATTTACAAGCGGGCTTGTATGCGCCACCCCCTCTCCAGACCAGATTGGTGGATGAGCCACATTTGGCCTATCGTCGTGCGCCCAGTGCGCGGAAGCCAGCCGTGGCTGCGGTGGTAGAGCCGCCTACCCCTGAATCTGCTCCTGCGGTCAGGACGGATCGTCGGGCCGAGGCCAAGTGTTGGTCCTGTGGCCGAACGGGTCATTTTCGTGACCAGTGTCGCAACCCAGTCGCGGGATTGCGCTGCTTTCGCTGCGGGCTGGAGGGCGTCACCATGCGCACCTGCACTCGATGCAATGGTGGTCAGCGCGGGTCACGGGGTGGTCAGGGCGGAAAAGCCGGACCACGGGCCGACCGATCATCGGGAAACGGCCCTGGGAGTGTCTAGCGAGTCCGCCTAGCACTCCGGTGGCGCATCGATTGAAGCGGACGCCACCGAAAACGTCTCAACCAATTTTGTCTACACCGATCATGTCTAACCCGAAATTGTCTACACCGATCATGTCTAACCCGAAATTGTCTACACCGATTATGTCAACACCAATTATGTCAACACCAACTACGTCTACCCCAAGTTTGTCTTCGACATCATTGTCAACATCAAACATGTCGGCACAACTTTTGTACACCCCTACTATGTCAACATTGGAAACATCGACAGTGGACATGTCATCGAAACTTTCGACAGCCCCCACTATAACAACATCCAGCATGTCAACAACCAGCATGCCTTCATCAGCTAATTCCGACGAGGATTCAAAGAATTCTTCGCTACCTGCGCAACTTGATTTTGTCTTCGCACACGTTCCACAGGATCGCAGACCCTACGTCCGTCTGAAGGTGTACGACCAGCCATTGCTTGGATTACTCGACAGCGGTGCTACGAGCACAATTTTCGGCAAGCCTGGCTGGGAGTTTTTGAAGAGTTGCGGAGTCACCTTGGGACCAGGACCTTCTTCCTGTTTAGTGGCCAATGGGACTTCCTGCAGCTGCCTTGGTGCGATCCAGGTGCCCATGGAGCTGGAGGGAAGATGTCGTGTGGTATCGGCACTGGTCGTGCCCAGCATTCCACATCCCGTGATTCTCGGAATCGACTTTTGGCGCCTGATGGGATTGGTACCTGATGTGACACGCGACATCTGGCATTTTGCTGCACCGACTGACACCGAGGTTTACTGCATCGAATCTTCGGGAACCGAGTTGACTCATGCCGAGAGGGCACAGTTGAACAAAACGATTGGACACCGATTGCGACAGTTGCCGAAGACTTTGGGTTCACTGAAGATCCAGCACGAAATTCGTTTGATTCCTGGCACGGAGCCAGTCAAGCAGCGAGCGTACCGAGTGTCGCCTTATCGACAGGAGCTGATCGACAAAGAGTTGGACAAGATGTTGTCGTTGAATGTGGTGGAGCCGTCTAGCAGTCCTTGGGCGTCACCAGTGTGCCTTGTTCCGAAAAAGGATGGCACTCAGCGATTTTGCATCGACTACCGTCGTTTAAATTCGGTCACCGTCAAGGACGCCTACCCTTTGCCCAACATTGACGCCATCTTGGACAATCTGCGCAACACTCGATATCTGTCGACGTTGGATATCAAGAGTGCGTATTGGCAAGTACCGTTGGCTACAGAGTCGCGCCCTTTGACAGCATTCACCGTCCAGGGCCGAGGTCTGTACCAGTTTGTGAGGATGCCCTTCGGCTTGACAAACGCGCCAGCCATGTGGCAACGAATTATTGACACGGTTTTAGGAGAAGACCTAAAACCCAACGTTTGGGTCTACCTGGACGACATAGTGGTATCTGCAGCCGATTTTGACACTCACCTGAAATTGCTCAACACCGTATTGGATCGACTCCAAAAGGCCGGTCTAATCGTTTCAGCGGATAAGTGCCAACTATGTCGACCTGAACTTAAATATCTTGGCTTCGTTATCGATGGAAATGGTCTCAGGACAGACCCTGACAAAGTCAAGTCCATCGCTGGAATTGCGCCACCTACGAACGTGAAAGAGGTCCGTGCCTTTTTAGGTATGGCCTCGTGGTACCGACGGTTCGTACCAGACTTTGCGAGCGTCGCTGCACCACTGACCGATTTGACCAGAAAGGGGCGTGATTTCGTTTGGACTGGCGAATGTGACGAGGCGTTTCGACATTTAAAGGAGTGCCTGATTACTTCACCTATTTTGGCACGTCCAGACTTCACCTTACCTTTCATCTTGCAAGTTGACGCGTCCGGCTACGGCCTCGGCGCTGTGTTGACACAGAAGACGTCAGAGGGAGAACGTGTCATCTGCTATGCCTCCAGATCGTTGACGGCGATGGAACGCAAGTACTCGGCGACTGAACGCGAGTGCATTGCGGTGATCTGGGGCGTAGAGAAGCTGAGGTTTTACCTTGAGGGACGACCCTTCACGGTCATCACGGACCACCACAGCCTTCTGTGGCTTCACAACTTGAAGGACCCACAGGGACGTCTTGCAAGATGGGCTCTGCGACTGTTGCCGTATGACTTTACGATCGTCCACCGAAAAGGGAAAGAACACGTGGTCCCAGATTTTTTGTCTCGTGCCGTTGCTGTGGAAACGTCAGTCGCTGCGATTGAGGCGCCGTCAGTGCCCTATAATGGACCGGATGCGTGGTATCGGCGTTTGTTGGAGAACGTGGAACGCTCTCCAGACCAGTATCCGTTGTTCAGAATCGCCGATGGACAGCTTTTCAAGAAGATGGGAACGACCAGATGGGACACGTGTGATTCCAACTGGAAAATTATACCACCGACCGAAATTCGACAACAGCTGCTCCGTGAGTGTCATGACGACCCGACAGCTGGACATCTGGGGATCGACAGGACCAGAACAAGAGTCCTGGAACAGTATTGGTGGCCGAAATTTGCCGAAGACGTGCGACGCTACGTGACACGTTGCCGAGTGTGTGCAGCTGTCAAACCATCGAATCAGCGACCAATTGGATTGATGGCCATTGCCGATCCGCCCACGAGACCGTGACAAAAATTGGCCATCGACCTGTTTGGACCGTTGCCACGTTCCACACAGGGCCACACCCAAGTCCTGGTCGTCACGGACGTATTCACCAAGTTTTGTCTCCTGTTCCCTGTCAGAACTGCGACTGCGCAAATCGTCTGTACGTTGTTGGAAGAGCGAGTCCTATTGGTCTATGGAGTACCTGCGGCGATTCAGATGGATAATGGGGTGCAATTCCGAAGTCGACAAATGGAGAGACTGCTCCTGAAGTATGGAATCACCGCCCGGTACAACCCGTTATACCATGCGCAGTCCAATGAGGCCGAACGAGTTAATCGGAACTTCAAGACCGTGCTGCGTGCAGTTCTGATGGACCAAGGTGATCGAGATCATCGGTTTTGGGACCGCCACCTTGCCCAAATTGGGTGTGCACTGCGAACTGCCAAACATGAAGTGACTGGACGGAGCCCATATTTTCTGAACTTCGGAAGAGAAATGTTTCTGCACGGAACTCGTCACCGTCGTGCCAACTTGGAGGGGTTGGAAGTGAATCCAGAAGAGCGCGCCGAACACATGGCGGATTTGTTTTCAAGGGTTCACGACCGACTTCGCGCTGCGGCACAGGTAGCAAAACGGCGCTACGATCTGAGACGTCGCGACGCTACCTTCGACGTGGGACAATTGGTGCTCCGTCGAAATAAAGTCTTGTCTAGCGCGGTACAGCGATTTGCGGCCAAACTGGCCCCAAAGTTCGTCGGCCCCTTCCGTGTTCGACGTTGCGTGAACCGTTGGCTCTATGAGCTCGAGGACTTGGACGGTCGTCCTGCTGGTGCCTGGCATGCCAGCGATCTGAAGACTGCGCCGCTTGATGACGAGTAATTTCCGTATTGTCATATGCCCGCTTGGTTGGGGCAAGGAATACGCCAAGAGGTTTGCTCGACCTGCTGGGTACAAGTCCCACAAACTGGTGAGTGTGTATATGCCCGCTTGGTTGGGGCAAGGAATACGCCAAGAGGTTTGCTCGACCTGCTGGGTACAAGTCCCACAAACTGGTGAGTGTGTATTGGTTGGAAACAACCAGGGGAATCGTTGTGTAGGGGAAAGGGTAGTAGGTTGGGTCAGATCGTTGTTGTTGATTGTGTTGGGGTCGGCCATGTTTTTTTGGGGGGATGAATTTCAGCTGTTGCACCGTGCGCGGATTTGAGTCTCCTGCGTGAGGCACGTGGCGTGTGTGAACAGGTCTGGTTGTTGTTTTTAGCTTGGCGACCCAATGACATCTGCTGTTGCAGGATTTGACGACGACTGCCTAGATTCTATCCTGGAACCTCACACGAGTCCTATCACGGTCAGAGTGAAGAGTTTTGACTCTTGTAGATGACGGGTTTTGTCATCTTGTTTTTTGTTTTGATGCCCGCTTGGTTGGGGCAAGGAATACGCCAAGAGGTTTGCTCGACCTTCGGGGTACAAGTCCTCCTAAAACTCCCAGGAGTGCGCTGTGTGAAAACGCGGAGGGTGTGGGTGACGGTTGGACAGAACTGTGCTGTTGGGGGGTTGGTGTCGGCCATGCTTTCCCGTGTGGAAGTTGACAGCTGTCCCGCGCCATGCGGATTTGATTCTTCGACAAGTGAAGAAGCGTAGATGCGTGTGGACAGGCTGTGGGTTTTTTTTTTGGGTTATGGCGACACAGCCGATCTGCTGTCTGCAGGATTTGTGCAACAGTCTGTCCGATTTGTGCCTGGAGCCTTCCGTGGTTTGTACCACCAGCGGAGCGAGAGAATCGATTCTTGGAAGTCGATGTCTCTGTTTTGTGTGATAGGGTAAAACTGGTACGTAATCGGAAATCTGATTAAATGATGGAATGTAAAACTCAACAAATGTTAGAAACAAACAGCAAATGGGAAGACACCTGGGCCCATTCACAGAAGTCGTTGATGTTGATTATTCGTTGTTTTTATCGAAAAAACCGCCGATCTGCTGTCTGCAGGATTTGGGCAACAGTCTGTCCGATTTGTGCCTGGAGCCTTCCGTGGTTTGTACCACCAGCGGAGCGAGAGAATCGATTCTTGGAAGTCGATGTCTCTGTTTTTGTGTGATAGGGTAAAACTGGTAGTATTCGTGGCGGCAGTTGGGTGTGCAAGGGTGTTGCACGAAAATCCAACTACTTGCCTGTTGGTACGTGTCTAGGGTGATGGCCCGAGGGTTGTCAGGAGCGAGTGGGAGGCGTTGATGCTGTTAGGGTTTCGCGTGTGTTGTATGCTACTCGTTGGGTCCTGCATTCTTTGTGAATGGGTTCGGGACTGTGCGACTTCGCCTCGGCAGTACCCCCACGAGTGAGCATTGTAGTTTTCTTGTCAGCGCCTGATCGTTCGCTGTGACAACCCGAACACGTTTGTTTGTTTGGTTAGAGTCTTCCTGGCTGTTCAGAGGGGCGAAAAGCTCACCCTATCGTTCGGTTTTCTGCCGCTGGTGTGGGGTAGTGTGGAGTAGGCGAGGGTTTGACCCAAGCTTCACATGCCTGGGTGGTGGATGTGCTGTCGGGCCGAGGGCTATAGGTCGTGGGTGGTCACGACGTGCCTTTAACATCCAGCGCGAGACGCTCACGGTCTGGCCTGAGACTGGTCAGTGCGTCCATCGGGCCGCGTCAGTGGTGGGGGATTGTTCGGTGGGATGGGTGGCTCAAACCCGAGAACTGCCAGTTTAATTTTGTTTTGGTTTAACCAAAGTTCATTTTTTTTTTGTCAGTGGCAGCGGCCACGTGGGATCTTTAATCTCGGCCGACCACTATAAACAGGTCAAAATTTTTTTTTGTGGCGGCGTTGAAGGTTTGATTTGAGGCAAATCTCCCATTTTAGGGGAGGGGTGATGTTACGGCCTCGATTTTCGAGCGCTCAGGGTGCGAGGCCCTTCTTCAAAAATTGAGCCCGGACCTGAACTCGGGGTGGTCAGGCTCTGGTGATTTTCTCGGCGCTGAGTTGGTAGCGACAGTCGGACTGTGCGGCCATGGAATGTTCCGTCGAGGATAAAAACAGCGGAGTTTTTTTGGGCAAGAAACGGCGTCCCTATAAAACCGGCCGCGTCCAGATTTCGTTCTTTCCGCCTCGAACCAGTGTATCGAAAAACGTCATGTGTGAGTAGTACACTTACGGTGCGTGCACCACTTTGAAAGAGGAGCGCCTTGGGTATGTTCAATTCAAGTTATCTGCGTCCGGAAAGCAGGTTCTTTATTGGTACATTTTTGTGAACAGGCCGTTTCGGCGGGGGGCTGCTCGTCGATTCATGAGAGGACGCTCTCCGCTTCCCTGTCCACCTGCGGATGCCCGTACCAATCTCGTCGGTGTGATGAACGCGCCGCCAGTCCACCCCGCGCCCCCTCAAGGTAGGGAAGAGCGCTAACGTCCACCCTACAACTGTTTTCTGCTGTCCTTGGATGCCCATGGGGGCCCAACCCTCAATCTACGCTCTCGCCCGCGCAGAAGAGCGCTTCCGCCCATATTTCTGCGGCCTTGGAAGCGCAGCAGAGCGCTAGCGCCCACCCTACAACTGTTTTCTGCTGTCCGTGGATGCCCATGGGGGCCCAACCCTCAATCTACGCTTTCGCCCGCGCAGGAGAGCGTTTCCGTCCATATTTCTGCGGCCTTGGAGGCGCAGAAGAACGCTAACGTCCACCTCTACATGTTCTGCTGTCGTCCAACGACCAAGGGGGCTATCGTCTGCATGTTTCTGTGCTCCCGGGCCGTCGGCGACCGAATGCACTCTACCAGCTTCGCTCGTGGGGTCCCGCGGAATCTAACTCACCCGCCGGACTTCGAGTACAGGAAAAGTTAAGTTCATTTCGAAAAGCTTGTCTTTCTCATGTTTGATTCTTTTCGCTACCCGCGTACCATGCCTGCCTGTATTATTGAAAGTTTATCCGTCTCGCTCGCACGGTGTCAGTTTGGCAATTGATTGTGCGGTCGTGCGCCGAGCGCGAAAAACCCCGTTCACTTTTGTTTGTTGTGCGACTGGGAATGTCTGCTGTCGATGGACTTTGCCGTCCGTCAGGTTGGCAGCCGTGTCGGCCATTTGACAGGCGGTGATGTCAGGTTCCACGATTTTGTTTAATTAAGCCAAAATGTTTGAGGTTATCTGTCCGACGAGTCAATACCACCTGTTATTGCGACTTGTATGTAGCTGATTTATTTTTCTTAGTTGCCTGTGTATTGGCCTTGTCATCGTGCAATTTATGCCTTTTTTTTGTGACCGATTACTGTTTCTCTGTCATGTTCCAGGTCCAGTGGGAACGCCCCAAAGTCATGCCGCAGCCGACCTTTCACGGCAAATCAACCGTCTCACCGGAGCAGCGACATGGAAGGTGGCGTCCAGGGAGAATTCTCCCCAAAACATACCCGACAGCTGTGCGGGCCTGTTACCGGTGGACGGCATGACAAGAGGGGCCGACTCGCTGCGAACCTGGAGGAGCATGGCAAAGAAGCAGTGAATCTGGAGGCTGGGATTGCTGGGCTGATGACGTCGCACGATTCGCCGGGCAAGTTCATTTTAGAAACATTATATTCATCGCCTATAAGTCGTCGAATTCTTGATTAGTTGTTTAGCACTCCTTTGTAAACTTATTCAGAGTAATTTCATAATTAAATGTTTGTCACTGCTAAATCAGGGTTTTTAATTTGCCGTGCCACTGCGCCCCTTTGTGATTCGTGAACGCTGACACACTCGGTAATGTTTCCGAACTGAGCTAGTCGATACTGTAGCGGTGATGTACCCCAGAGGTCTCTCTGGCCCCGTTTTCTACCCCGGGTAGAATAAAAGATTCTCAAAATTTCCATCCGGAGAGTCTAAAAGGTAACAAGGTTATAAATACGTACTATAAATCATAAATCGTAATTCGTTTGAATTATTAATTCGATGAATCGTTTGAAGTAGGGGGGGTGTGTAACGATTTTAAATTTTCTTAGGTAGGTACTGATGCTCTGTACAGTGGAGAACTGCTCGTTTTCCAATAAGTCAATAATTAGCGCCTAGCTTTCCTCCTTACTCTTCACTTCAATCCTCCTAGGGTTGAACATTGTTACGAAACCGGTATCTTCGTAGCATGTTGCAACACATGCCGTTTCAGATTTCCCATTCGTCTAGTTCGGTACGAACACTGGTTGCAACGGAACCAATTCACTTCTTCGCTCGCGACGTGCAGCAACGAATGCCTTTTCAAATTTCCCATTCGTCTAGTTCGGTACGAACACTGCTCGCACTGGAACCAATTCACTCGATCGCTCGCAACGTGCACCAACATGTGCTGGTTCAAATGCGCCTTTTTTCTGGCTCGGTACGGGCAGCCGTTGCATCGGAACCAATTTATTTCTCTGTTCGAAGCATGTTGTAGCATGTGACTTTTCAGATTTCCCATTCGTTTAGCTCGGTACGAACAGTGATCGCACTGGAACCTCTTCGTTATTTCTTCGCTCGCAACGTGTCGCAACATGTGCTGTTTTACGTGTGAATTTCGTTTGGCTCGATACGAACACTTGTTGCAGTGGAACCAATTGATTTCTTCGCTGGGTGCATGTCGTAACATGTGCCTTTTAACGTTTGCCTTGTGTTTACTTCGGTACGAGCACTGGTTACATTTGAACGTACCGATGTTTTCAGAATTGCGTCTCGACATGCTCGATTTCATTGCTCCAACATTTTTAGATGTTCCCGCATCGCCAACATTCAAATCTGCTGGCTCTGCTCCCTTGGCATCTTCCGCTGAATCCCGTAATAATTCCCCTGGCACCATTTCACACAAGTGGCGATGCTTCACAAGACATAAGCTCGAATCTGCTTTGTATCCGCAAAAACTACACAGGTATCCCACCAATTCCTTGTGAAGCGACACATTTTTCGTCTCTTCGGTCCTCGGATCGTGTGCTTGTTTCCAATGTTCGTATAATTCGAACTGATTGTGGGTCTTGTAGCAGCAGCGCATGCAAGGAAACTGTTCCGGTTCGACAATGGCATGGAACAGTTCGGCTCCGTAAACGTTTTTGTGGTTCCTCTGTACGTGGCGGTTCAGTTGAAATACTGATTCAGCCCGGTGCGAACATTGTAAACAGTTATAACTGTCAACAATTAGCAGTGGATCTAACCTGAAAATTACGATGGAATGATGATGATTTATGGCAACCCAGAGAGCATTGATTCACAGCTTACATTTCGAAGTGGTGTTTTAGCGGCAAATATTGCAGATTTTCAAGGATTTACTCGAGGATTTACTTGATATGCTGAATGCTGTATGGGTGGTATCATTGTATATTTACTACTATAGTAGGTTCACTTGTACTGTGACTCTAGTTGGCTGGGCAAATTTTCTACTTTAGCATTGTAGGCTTGCCGCTTTTTCACCTGGTGTGAAACTGACTTCTCTGGAAGTGAAGTTATATTTCTTATCAAATTGATATTAAAATCTTGGAAAACTGACCTGGTCACATGTGGAAGTGTGACTAGGGGGACGCAGAGCTGTGTTACCGTCATTTAGACACCAAAAGAGCACGGGGCGGCCGCAAATCTAAGTCATCTTGACGGCGGCCCATTCAGAGTCGACAAAAACTCGTCCCGGAAAGCCCCAAAATGAAAGCAAATTGCAAATTGAAGGTACTAACATCAATTTTGGTTCAATACGCAACTTTGAGCGGCTGGGTTTTTTGAAACTTGGTTTAATTTACTTTTTACACGTAAATTATTTTGCCAATGACAGACTGCAGAGCGATCCTTGTATCGCCCATAATTCTTCAGGGTTTGGCTTGTATTTTTGACTGGAAGAGGCGAAAGGGTTGATGATTGCATGGGACCCCTTTTTTGGACGAAGGGCATTGTATACTCTTTAATTTGAAGCACCGAAAGTTGAACCGGCTTCAAGAGGTTAGGAATATTTTTCACAACTGTCAAATGTCAAGGCTCTCTTGATTCATTTGTTCATTGGCGAAAATTAAAAACAGGTCGAAAAATTGTTACATTTTCCAATAAAATAGAAAAAAGCGTCAGACATCACGTCCCGCAAAAATGTTCCGGCTACCTGTGAAGGAAATACGCAAAAAATGTGTTTCAAAACTGGTCCGGCCAGAGCAGCCAACTGCAAAGTTTTGGGGATTTTCTATATTTCACATTTGGAAACTTAGAAACAAAATCTCACAGCCGACTAGAATCACGGTACAAGTGAACCTACTTTAGTAGGTCAGCCTCGGATTGAGGATTTTGTCGCTAGATGTCGCCTGGAGCAATTAGCTCGCAAGAAATTACCAACGCAGGTTAGAAGAATTGAAACTTTTGTAGCCAGGCCATCAGCATCTATCACTAAGGTGAACGCGACGTTAAACTTTGAAGACAGCGTGATTTATAACTAATTTGAAAGACCAAACGACAATAGAGAGACTGTACCTAGAGAGACGAAGCTATGAAAGGGATATATCGGTATTCTCTGTCAGTATCTCGGCATTTCCTGGCCTCGTCAAAATTTAAAACAGAGTTAGCTGCGGTGGGCGTGGTTGCTATTGACATTTGCCATTTCCCCGATTTGTTTACAAATTTGAATTGTCATTATTTTGCATGCCGAAATCGCCGAAATCCGGGCTAAAAATGCCAAAACGAAAAAGGTGCACCGTGAAGCAGTACAAGAGTCGGGAAGATGTGATGTTTTCCTTGCCGAAGAAACCATCAGGTATAGAATCTTGCAAAATTGATGGACTTCTATTATTGTACTTTTCGGGTTTTCCAGCTGTTCGGGGCCAGTACCTACTGAAATACATAATATACCTACTGCGCTTACGGCAATTACAAATCTATCTTCACGATGGGGTTACCACGTCCACGGTTACTGCATTCAACGATCAACGGAATTTGCGTTCGACGGAATGAGTTGGATGATGAAACCTACGTTCGACGAAATGCCAGCAGTACTTGAAATACGGTGATCGAAAGCATCTGCTATGTATGGAACACAATATACATGACTAGAACAGTTTTCAAGAGTTTCTGTTGAATTTAGTGAAAAAATCTGTGTTGAAAGACGAAACAGTCGACTTAACCT
Source organism: Anaspis maculata (assembly GCA_949128115.1). Lineage (NCBI taxonomy): Eukaryota > Metazoa > Arthropoda > Insecta > Coleoptera > Scraptiidae > Anaspis > Anaspis maculata. Next base: position 84,352,327 of record OX421964.1, on the reverse strand, counting down.
AAACAAAAATATTGACAGCTCATGTCATGCATTTTGACTGTGACGCAGGGTGGTTTAGTAACAAGCAATGGCACCACACCCTGACGTGCAAATACCCTAGTGCTCTAGCTTTCTCTCTCTCTATACCCTCTCGCTCAATGACTTGGCTTTCGTCACTCTCTGGGTGACCAGATCCAGGTCTCTCCAAAACGACAAATGCTGAACACGCCATCTGGCCGTACTTTCCGAAAACTACACAATTTGAGCGCCGGCTGACCTACTAGTAATAGTAATAGTTATACAATGGTGGTATCTTCGGGCCGGCTTTTTTAGGGAAGCTTGTCATAATCAAGAACAGCTGATCGGACTGACGGCTATGCGGCGAAGTACTCTAGCGGGCTATGCTAGAGAGGGCGGGCCGCAAGAACATGCAAACCGCTTGCTGGATGAACTGTTGGCGCCCTCTGCCAGCCGACACTCGAGACTCATGTGTCGCCAATCTGTTTTTACTGCTTTTCCTCATGGTTTCACTTTTCACTGCTGATAAGCGATATCCATATTCGGCCTGTAGTGGGACTCTGAGGGCTGGAAACGCATTTGGCGGTTCCGCTTTGGAGCGTTTCGTTGCTTTCCCATGGAATTCATATATTTCAGTACTCCGATGAACCACTTCCGCCAATGGAATCATCGTTCGGCTGAAATCGGTTTTCTTATTAGGCATTTCCATTGACGTCATAGCAGTGTTGCCAACTGTCCAGAATTGCCTGCCAAATTTGAACCAAATAATGTTCGGGAACAATCGAACTACAGGGCGCTTATGGAGCTCCAGTATCTGCATTTTTTTCCTCGGCTACCTTTTCGAGTTTGAGTTTGAAACTTTTGTATTAAGTTCAAAGCAATGTCCTTAATGCGCCTGCAAAATAAGTTCTCGTGGAAAAGTGTGTTTTTCATGAAAAAGCAAGCCAAACATGTTAGGTTACCTGCACAGGGTAGTGGTGAAAATTCATATTTTCCGACGAAATTGGGCCTGGACTTTGCCACCAAACTTCACCTGAATGTTGGGGGTTTACATTCCCGGCATTGCTGGAGTGATATGACTTGTGAGGGGCTAGGTATGTAACCTCTTCGGTTTGTGCTTCCCAATCACCCAAATACTTGAGGCCCAGCTTTTACTGATGGATTAAAGAAACAAACAATACCTAGTTTTAGATTATATTTTATATTTTAAAAGTGCAGGAATGTCTTCACTCCGGTTGTAGAATATGGACAGAGGCAAAACATGGAAGTTTAACTCGAACAGCTGTTCGGCCACCGAAGATGTCTTCGGTCACCGGAGCCCTGCTCCTTGACAGAAATTTTACACCTGATTCAACTATGTTGAATTTTCAGCCACAACTTGATTCTGTCAAGATACCTACATTTCTTGAAAATACAAATATTTATTGTTCTATTGAGGATTCAAGGTTCCAAATTGTGGTCGACGTAGCAATTCCTCAGTCCGTAGATTTTCCCATTTTTAGATTGCCGAAGGCCACAATTCTTAACACAGGTACTTCCTGAAACTAGAGAGGCTTAGCAACAGATAATTTTGTGCAAACATCATGACTGTATTACAGCAATTTAGTTATCCATCCTTATCGTTATCGGTACAACCTCCGTATATTTTTTTCAAGTGTATTCCTTCCTTCCTCTTTTCCATTTCTTGGCGCTTTGGGATACTTTCTGTGATACTTCGTACTTCCACCAGCCCAGCGTTTCGAGAAAACCATGAATTTCTCATTTTTTCCTCAAGAAAAAAAATCAACCACTCCAACCCAACTTTCACGTCCACTGAGCCCTGTACATCTCTAGCCATGCTTTCCCCATTGCTTCCACAAGCCTGGATGTTTGAATTGACAATAATTTCCATTTTCTACTTCACTGTAGTTGTAATATTCGCTGTGATATAAGCACATGTGAACCAGATAGGATCGGCTCCGGTTCGGCTTCGAGTATCTTCTGCTGACCAAATCGTACACCTTACTTGACAATCTTGAGTTTTCAGTTGATGGCTTCATCGCGTCAAGACACATTGCTTGATGAATCCTGAAATTTCGTCTTATAAGCAGGATTTGAGGTAAAATTGTGGTCAACTTAGAAATTCCTTGGTAGCTGGATTTTCGCATTTAGAGATCGCCACAGGTCACAGTTTTTGCCACAGCCATACTTTCTGAAATCAGAAGGGCGCTTAGTAATGGATAATTTGTAAAATCATCTCACATATTTTCATATTTATTGTGTATTCCAACAATTTAGTCAGCTTTTTACCTTATCGACAGGATAATAAACTGGCATATTTTCTCCTTCCCAGATGTCTTTGAGTCGCATTTCTTGGCACTTTGAGATACTTCCTGAGATGCTCTTTCCTTCCAAGAATCCAGTTTTCCGAAAAAGCCACGGATTCCTTTTTTTTTCGACAAAAAAGATTTAAGCACTTCACCAAACTTTCTTGTTTATTGAGCTATCTAGGTGAATACACTTCCAACTGTCGGTATTGATCGAAACTCCGAAGTTTTGTGAATAATTATCACGCACAAACTTGTTTCCTAAGTTATCCAAAATCTCAAAAAAGTACTTTTTTCCAATCATAACAACGCGGGTTGTCCCCGAACACTTTTTGTGAGGTTATAAATTCAACTAGGTTGGCAACACTGACGAGCTCGTGACGTCATGTGGAAAAGCCTAATTGTTTTCAACGTTTTCTGCGGGGAGAAGTGCTGGTGAGCACCGAGCATTTGCACCCGCAAATCTATGACACCGCAGGTGGTTAGGTCGCCAGGTGAGGAGAGTGTACAGTGTAATTTTGCATCTATTTCCCCTGCACTTAGGGTGTTTGATTGGAAGTGTCTACCGCCAAGAACCGTTACGTGAGGGATGGCGCATGACGGTTGAGCTGTTTGCGGTCGCATTGTGATCAGAGTACCACATTTTGAAATGGAAAAGTCACGTGACATTTCGGCTGTACGAAACTATTAAATGCATCAGAGTCTTGATTCTTCAAGGGAATCACCGTGCTTACCATCAAATTGCTATGGCGACAGCCAATAGGAAGGCCCGTTGTCCTAGCAGTTTCATCTTAAGCACGGATTGCTTATCACTTATACCTACATTGGCGGAGTTGTGTCACGAACTTGGTTGAAGTCGACTGTAGTGTCTTTGATATTATGTAGCTAAGTAATGTTGGCAGCACTAAGTGCTAGGGAACCCAAGGTTAAAAGAGCCATGATGATCGAATAAAGAAGACGTACCTACAGATTTTAACAGCCGACGTTGCTCTTTTGAAATCCTCCATCATCCATCCACATAATAGGCCTAGGACAACACTACAAATTGGCGACGAGGAACGAAACACGGAAACACGTGCCTATAGTGAGAGATTTTACTAAAACATTGCATTTTAGTTCAGCAACGGGGGAAACATGACCTCAAAAACTGAAACACGTGGAATTTGGACCCAAGCGGAATCGACACTCAATACAAGGCTCGACTTGTAGTCAAAGGATGCTCACAACGGCAGGGACAGGGAATTGACTACACTGAAACATATGCGCCGGTAATTCGACACACATCTTCAAGAGCCGTGCTTTCCATGGTTGCAAAACACACGACTTCAATATACACCACATGGATGTAACAACAGCTTTTCTTCGTGGTGAGATTGACGAAGAAATCTACATGCTGCAGCCGGATGGATTTGGAGCTGAGGGCCAAGAGAAGAAAGTGTGCCGGCTCCAGAAAGCAATCTACGGATTGAAGCAAGGAAGTCGGGCTTGGAACAGAAAACTGAGCGAAGTTCTGAAGAGGTTCGGTTTGGCACAGTCAAACTTCGACCAGTGCATTTATTTTGATGCAAGAAACCCTAAAAAACTTATAGTAGCAGTCTATATGGACGATCTACTAATATTCAGCGATAACAATAGAAAACCTAAGAATTTGAAAAGGAATCTAGCATCAAAATTCAAAATGAAGGATTTGGGTGAAGCTAGCTATTGTTTTGGCATGAAAATAACCAGAAGCTGAAGAACTAAGAAGATATGGATCGGCCAGTCAAGATACATCGGAGACATGCTGGCAAGATACAATATGGCGAATTGTAACCCTTGTGCAACACCCGTGGATCGAAACCAGAGGCTAACGAAGCAGATGTCACCCGCCAATCCAGAACAATGAAACGAGATGGAGAATATTCCATATCAAGAAGCTGTGGGTTCAATCATTTACGCGAGCCAACTCACGAGACCAGACTTAGCCTACGCAGTTGGTCTGCTCAGTCGATTCAACAAAAACCCAGGACGGGCACACTGGACTGCTTTGAAATGGGTCCTACGATACCTTGAAGGTACCATCGATCACAAGCTTCAATTTGGTGATCACGGAGATGAACTTGAGGGTTTCTGCGACGCTGATTGGGCCAGTGATGCGGAAGAAGATCAGTAACGGGATAATGTATTCAAACACGCTGATGACACATCAATAATTTTTCACCGGAAAGACATACAGGACATGACGATGGACATACAGCAGTCTTTTCTGACGCTTGAGGCCTGGTTTTCATCAAATGAGTTAAAGATGAACGCAGCAAAGACAAAATTGATGAAATTCTCACCAACTTACGACGAGACTACACCATGGAGGTTGGATCTGAATGGGGACATCTCCTTGACAGCGGAATCCTGCGTCAAGTTCCTTGGCCTTCATCTGGATCCTCGATTGAGCTGGAAGCATCACATATCGCAGTTAACATCACAGACATCGAAATTCTCCTACGCCCTGGGAGTCCTTGCGAGGGTGGTGTCCGTCGGGGCAGCTAGGACAGCGTATAATGCCTATGTCGCGTCGAGGATACGCTACGGTGTCATCTTCTGGGGTGATTCCATCAGGGTTGAGGATGTACTAAAAACACAAAAGCGGTGCCTTAGGAGAATTTTCAATTTGAGGCAAACCGATTCGTGTGTCCCGGTCTTCAAGGAGCAGGGCATACTCACTGTCATCGGTCTCTACGTGTTGGAATGCGTAACTTTCGTGAAGAAGAACTACGACCTTTTCAGTGACTACGAGCCGCATCATGAACATTTCACAAGGAGCGGCCGGAACCTATGCCATCCGAGGCCTCGACTAGAATTAGAAAAAAGAAATGTCACCTTCAACGCAATTAAATGTTACAATAAGATTCCCGGCTATATCAGAGACTTACCTATCAAGCAGATGAGAGTGATACTGGGAGAGTACCTGACTGGACGAGCACACTATACACTTGCACAATTTTTTAACGAAGAGATCTCCATGTAGCATGTAGCTTGTTTTTGATTCGTTTGTTTGTTTGCTTCTGCGGCATCGGTGTGTTTGTGTTTTTTTAGTTGTTTTTTGCTATTTTTAATCTTATCTGTTTGTAATTGTTTTTTTTAATTCTGATCTGTTTGTTTATTTATTTATAGTATTTATTTACAATGCTTATGACATGTTCCATGGCGCAATGCTATTTATACAGGGTGGTCCGACTTTTATGTCATTAAATTTAAGGATCGATAGAGAATGAAAAATGGAGGGGACTGTCTCCAGAAAACATATTTGAGAAATGCCTAATAACAGAGGTATAGCCCTTCAAAATTGGAAATAAATAATCGTTTTTTTCGCATAACTTTTAAACCGTTCGACCGATTTGATTATAAATAGAATCAAAGGTTCACTGAAATTATCCTCTGTCGCACAATCATAACATGTTCCATAAAAAAGTTTCAGGGGCTTAGACATTAGGGGGCGACCCTACTTTTCCCCCCTTATTTTTCACCCCCCTAGTTATTTTTGGAAACTGTTTATAATTTTGAATTCTACGTTCAATTTTGAAGAAAAAATCACTGTTGCAAAATTTTGATTAGAGGCTTCGTTTAGGAGATATTTGGGCTTGAAACTTTGGGAAACATCCCGAAATCGCCACTTTCAAAGGTCTAAGAATTAAAATCCAAAGAAACTCATGATTTCTCAGCTGAAATAGGTTTTTTAGAATTTCTAAGTTGATAAACCACCATTTTTCCCAAAACACGGGAAATTTTCAGGAAAAAAACAATTTGGGTTCTAGAAAGTGGCGATTTCGGGATGTTTTCCAAAGTTTCAAACTCGAATATCTCCTAAACGAAGCCTCTAATCAAAATTTTGCAACAGTGATTTTTTCTTCAAAATTGAACGTAGAATTCAAAATTACAAACAGTTCCCAAAAATAACTAGGGGGGTGAAAAATAAGGGGGGAAAAGTAAGGTCACCCCCTAATGTCTAAGCCCCTGAAACTTTTTTATGGAACATGTTATGATTGTTCGACAGAGGATAATTTCAGTGAACCTTTGGTTCTATTTATAATCAAATCGGTTGAACGGTTCAAAAGTTATGCGGAAAAAACCATTACCTATTTCCAACTTTGAAGGGCTGTATCTCTGTTACTAGGCATTTCTCAAATATGTTTTCTGGAGAAAGTGCCCTTCATTTTTCATTTTCTATTGATCCTTGAATTTAATGACATAAAACGAGGACCACCCTGTATACACCTCTCGTGTGTGTAAAGAAGGGAATAAATAAAGATGATGATGATGATGATGATCGTTGACCGACGCGACATCTCTGGTCTGGAGGCGAAAGATGACTATGGCATTCAGAAATAAATAAATGGCAGCGTAAATCTTAATCGATCGTACGTTATCCCTGCAGAGAAATAAAATAAAACACGGATGCATGGATGAAACGACACAGAGAGAGACATATGACAACGGAGTGCTGGATTACAGCTGACGGTACGTCATTTGTCGCATCCGTTTCCGGTGTGCCTTCCGACGGCACAAAATTTTAGGTGATCCACCGGACAGCACAAAACCAGGTAAGAACACGTAGATGGAAAGCACCGTTTGGAACCCGCACGTGCGCAAATGGAAGGTGTACCAAACTTGGAGCTAGGTGGAAAGCACCCACTATGCTGGACAAAGAAAGAAAGATCGACACTTTACGCAAGACCTGGGGTTTTCGTATTTGGACGAAGAAGTCTTGAAATTGAAAACGGGAATCTTGTTGAATCGGGAGCTTCTATTCAGCACGTCGTGTCTATCGTTATGTTGTGCAGAGATAATGGAGGTTAGGTAATAAAACGTCACATTGACATTACACAGGTTTTGTTATCAAAAACGTGATAACACGAAAATAACCAAACAATTAAAGTTTTACACACGAATAAATACAGAAATCTAACACTCCCCTTAAAACTTCAATTTCATATGTCAGGAACGATTCCCAGATTCCCGACGATCCTCTGATGGGCGGCGCCTGGTAAAGCCTTAGTATTGATATCGGCGATCATCTTCCCGTCCTGTGGCATCCTCCGTTGTCGAGATTGCCATAGTTGGTCGCTTCTTACAATTCCACGAAATTGTATTGCCGCAAAGTTCATCATCATCATCATCTTTATTTATTCCCTTCTTTACACACACGAGAGGTGTATATAAATAGCATTGCGCCATGGAACATGTCATAAGCATTGTAAATAAATACTATAAATAAATAAACAAACAGATCAGAATTAAAAAAAACAATTACAAACAGATAAGATTAAAAATAGCAAAAAACAACTAAAAAAACACAAACACACCGATGCCGCAGAAGCAAACAAACAAACGAATCAAAAACAAGCTACATGGAGATCTCTTCGTTAAAAAATTGTGCAAGTGTATAGTGTGCTCGTCCAGTCAGGTACTCTCCCAGTATCACTCTCATCTGCTTGGTAGGTAAGTCTCTGATATAGCCGGGAATCTTATTGTAACATTTAATTGCGTTGAAGGTGACATTTCTTCTTTCCAATTCTAGTCGAGGCCTCGGATGGCATAGGTTCCGGCCGCTCCTTGTGAAATGTTCATGATGCGGCTCGTAGTCACTGAAAAGGTCGTAGTTTTTTTTCACAAAAGTTACGCATTCCAACACGTAGAGACCGATGACAGTGAGTATGCCCTGCTCCTTGAAGACCGGGACACACGAATCGGTTTGCCTCAAATTGAAAATTCTCCTAAGGCACCGCTTTTGTGTTTTTAGTACATCCTCAACCCTGATGGAATCACCCCAGAAGATGACACCGTAGCGTATCCTCGACGCGACGTAGGCATTATACGCTGTCCTAGCTGCCCGACGGACACCACCCTCGCAAGGACTCCCAGGGCGTAGGAGAATTTCGATGTCTGTGATGTTAACTGCGATATGTGATGCTTCCAGCTCAATCGAGGATCCAGATGAAGGCCAAGGAACTTGACGCAGGATTCCGCTGTCAAGGAGATGTCCCCATTCAGATCCAACCTCCACGGTGTAGTCTCGTCGTAAGTTGGTGAGAATTTCATCAATTTTGTCTTTGCTGCGTTCATCTTTAACTCATTTGATGAAAACCAGGCCTCAAGCGTCAGAAAAGACTGCTGTATGTCCATCGTCATGTCCTGTACCTATGTCTTTCCGGTGAAAAATTATTGATGTGTCATCAGCGTACATAATCGCTTTTTGTTGTACAACAGCAGGCAGATCGTTGGTATAAATTATGTACAGCAGTGGACCCAAAATGGAGCCTTGGGGCACTCCTCTATTGACTCCTTTAGAATCTGAGACCAGTTCCTCTCCTGACAGGGTATCGTATATTTTAATTCTCTGTACACGGTCTCCCAAGTAAGACTCAAATAACCGCAGCGGAGCTCCCCTAATTCCATACATTTCCAGTTTTCGTAGCAGCCTTTTGTGGCACACGGAGTCGAAAGCTTTAGACAAGTCAATAAACGCAGCCGTCGCCCGAGGCCGTCGCCTGTTCGCCCCGGTTTATCGAATCCAGAATCTCCGTTAATGCCATGTATGCTGCTCTAACCGTTGACCTTCCTTTCCTGAATCCATTCTGCATTTCAGTCAGTACCTTGTATTTCTCAAGAAAGTCGCTGAGTCTGTTGTAGATAAGTTTTTCAAAAATTTTCGATATATTCGGCAAGATTGCTATTGGTCTGTAATTTGACAGATTCTTTTTGTCTCCTTTTTTGAATACTGGTGTCACGTTGCTAATTTTCATTTTTGCAGGAAAGTTGCCGGTCAGGATGGCTTGATTTATGATGTACGTAAGAGGCCCAGATATAACGTCAGCAGTGGCCTTGAGAATCCTCATCGGAATCCCATCATGACCCGTGGTGCCGTGGACGATGCCGGTGCTTTCCATCTAGGTGTACCCAATCGTGGAACATGTTCCGTCTGGTGGTGTTTGTTACCGGCCCGGCCGGAAGGAGGCGGAGCCAACGCTCGTCCCTTCGCGCCTATATAAGCCGACGCTTACCTGAGTCTCCCCAGTCGTTCAGCAGTCCTGAGCCGACACACATCGCCGCATCGACCACGCACCGCACGTCCGCAGACGGCCTTCGCCCTGATGTTCCTCATCCACGACCATCGTCAAGAAACCATTGGCCCTTTTCAGGGCCAAAGCACCGGCCCCCTCGGGGGCCACCGTCCCGAACCATCTGCCGAGCGGACAACGTTCGCCAGCGAGGCCTCGGGTCTCACCACCGCCATCGAGAGTGCGCTTCCGCCAGAGGCCGAAGGCTCCGCCCTTCAGCCTGGCTGCGCCCCGTTCGCCCTTGGTATCATGGGGCCCCACGTTGGGCGCCATGATACCAGGGGCGAACGGGGCGCGGCCAGGCTGAAGGGCGGAGCCTTCGGGCTTTGGCGGAAGCGCACTCTCGATGGCGGTGGCGAGACCTGAGGCCTTGCTAGCGGACGTTGTCCGCTCGGCGGATGGTTCAGGACGGTGGCCCCCGAGGGGGCCGGTGCTTTGGCCCTGGAAAGGGCCAATGGTTTCTTGAAACGGATGACTGTCGATGGGAAGCATCTGGGCGAAGGCCGTCTGCGTACGTGCGGTGCGTAGTCGATGCGACGATGTGTGTCGGCTCAGGACTGCTGAACGACTGGTGAGAATCATACAAGCGTCGGCTTATATAGGAGCGGAGGGACGAGCGTTGGCTCCGCCTCCTTCCGGCCGGGCCGGTAACAATATGTAGAAGTTCACACTGAAGCGTTAAATACACTTTTTAAACATTAAATTTTTTTTAGCAATCGTGCGGCCAAATTAAATATTTTTTGTGCCTGTTCCCATCTGCAAACAATTAGCAATAATTTGCTAGAAACCCGATACCGCTACGACTTTTTGTTTAGGAGGAGTTCAACTACAAGACGGACAGACGGACGGACAGAAGGACGGACAACCAAGCGCGGCTAATAGCGGATTTCCTACGAAAATGCGCTACAAAGCCGTTAAACGACTTAAACGTAGTTATTAATGTTTGAATCCTATTGTTGTCCTATTGAATCCTAATAAACGTAGGCCTTGAAGGGATTTTTTGAAAAATGCCAGGGAAAAAATATGGAGTTGTTTCCACTTCTGTGCTGTGGGACACGAGGTGGGACACTTGTATAGGTATTAGTGGTATTACTGATCAATAATATGGTTAGGTAGGTACTCACTTTTCGTAAATGCTCAAGTTTTTGTTAGTTAAATAGCTGAAACCAATAATTGACCCATCATGAAAAAGCAATTTCAAGGCCTTGCAAAATTCAAGTCGTATTTTGACCATGATAGAAGTTATTATGGAGAATAAACTAAGCTGATAGGAACTGGGTAGATGTACCTACTTATATCAACTGATGGATGCATGCTCGGATGCATGCCTTCAAAACATTCCAGAAAATTTGGTGCGTGTTGAAAACTAAATATTGATGGGTGGGTAGAGGTGCTTTTATCTACCTATTTCTGGATAATCATATTCATTCAGGTACTTACCTATATTTATTTTCAATAAGTATTATTATTGAAATCTGATCAGTTTACAAATTATAGGAGAAACAATAAACGATCCCAACAAAATTGACCAGACTCACGCCAACGAACATCAGCGCAAAAACTCCACCAAACAAAAACACGGTGCCTACTTAAAAATGAATACTTAGGTAGTAGAGGTGCATGTAGGTAGGTGAAGGCAATACCAAAAATAATTAGAGAGGTAAGTAGAGATAGGCACGAACTTAACAGTTGTTTACTATTAAAAAAAAAACGTATCCAGGTCGAAAGTTGTACACATCAGGTTGCAGGTAGGTAATACAATAAGTAGGTACCTATGAACAAAATGCAAAAATCTGCACATATTAAGATAAATCACAGAATTGGAGAGGTATAGATCACAAAAATATCACAGAAAATTATGGTGAAGGTATTCATCCCAAGCATGAAATGGATTTTCTAAAAAAAGTCCTTCCATTCTTTGCTTAAACTGAGTCAAGGGCAAGCCCCTGATGCCCTCACGGAGCACATTGTAAAACTCAACTGCCCAGTAGTTGAAACCCTGCTGAGATTGCCCGATTATTATTAAATTTGTCTTTTAATTTTGAAGTTATGGAGAGACAAAAGTTGGTCCTTCGATCGCTTTTATGTTAGTTCTTTCAAAAGATTTTGGTAAACTGGTTACGACAAAATATTGAGAAAGTACAAACAATCAACAACTGAATTTGTATTAAAACTTTTGTTCTAGTCCTACAGGGTGAGTTGTGAGTCGTAGAAATTATATTTTCCTTAAAAGTGCTTGCAAACAGTCACAATGGTCCTATAACACAATCATGTACAGCACAATAAAACACAATTCATGTTCATGGAATTCTTCTACTCCCTGTTTTTTTTTTTGGGAAACTGTATGTTTGTAGCTTATGACTCACTCTGTAAAGAAAACAGAATTTCAATATACACCTCGATATACACTGACGAAAATAGAAGAACTCGAAACGCCAACCAACCAACAGCAAATCGTGGTAATTCACGGCGATGCGTTTACTTGGAAAATTCGGTATCACGACGTAACGTCCCATGTCGTTCATAATAGGCCATTTCGTTTTGGCAGGTGCGCATGCGTAAAGGCGCCAAATTTTGAAAACTTCCGTACACCAGTGCACCAGTCAGTTGAATTGCAACGGATGGCCCGTGGATGAAGGCTGCCATATTGTCAAAATTCCAGCGACGAAGGGGGAAGATGCAGATATACTGGGTGCTTTCCACCTAGATGGTACAAATACCACCTGAACGAATGGAAACAAGGAAAAATGTGCGAACTTACCACTTGTTGATCGAACTAATGCACCAGTGCAGCAGTTCACGAGGCGACGATGACTTTCCAGCAACCCGTGTGGGTCGCGGATAATTTGCGACGACTTTTGCGAATTTTATTACACTTTTCGCGGACGGCCGTCGTTTTGCGGTTTGAACACGGAAAAGGTTGTTCCGACCATTTTTGACAGTACTCTCGCGCTACTCGCAGGATGCCATCATAACCCCAAAATCCCCTTGTTCGCACTTTAGGAGTGGGAAGGAAAATGTTGGTATTTTAAACACGGCGACTGGCGCGAAATTTAAAAGTTGGCAAGATCAAACATGCCGCCGACCAAAAATGCCTATGTCATTTTTAGCCAATGATCATAAATGTAAAAGGAAATAAAACAAAATGAACAAAAAAACAAGTTCACAAATTTTTTTTGCATGATGTGAATCAATGCATTCACCTCACAAACTCGAACAAAAAAACAACAAAAAAGAGCAATAATCAACAGATATTTCTCTATTGATTAGGGAGGGGACAGAGTTTCACCAACGGGCGTAACACTTTCCCATGTAAGGTTTTTAATTCTGCGACACGAGATATTCCATCTCGCCCTGGAAACAATTGAGTAATTCGTCCTAACCGCCAATGTAATGGCGGGACATTATCGTCTTTTATTAGTACCAACGTACCCAATGCCACAGATGATTTGGTGACAGTCCACTTTGATTTTTGTTGCAATGTATGGAGATATTCCATATGCCAACGTTTCCATAAATCTTGCAACATACGCTGTATAAGTTGCCATCTGGACAAACGCGATAATTTTAAATGTGACAAATCAGGGTCTGGTATGGCACTTGGTGGAGATGCAAACAGAAAATGCCCTGGGGTCAGTGCGGTTGGATCATTTGGATCGCTACTTACAGAGCACAATGGGCGTGAATTTAACACAGCTTCCACCTGAACCAACAGGGTATAAAGTTCTTCGTAGGTCATTACTTGATCGCCAACGACGCGAGTCAAGTGAGCTTTCACGGACTTGACGCCAGCCTCCCACAAGCCTCCAAAATGAGGAGCGGATGGAGGATTGAATGACCATTCAATGTTTTCTGCTTCCGCAGCTTGCCTCATGAAAGTTTGCAGTTGACGGGAAGCCCCGACAAAATTTGTTCCACAGTCACTGTACAACTTAGTACAACTCCCTCTTCGAGCGACAAATCGCCGGAGAGCTGCCAAAAAAGCGTCGGTCGTTAGATCAGATGCAAGTTCCAAGTGGATCGCTTTTGTCGAGAAACACACGAGCAAACAGAGATAAGCCTTCAAACGTTTGCTTCCTCTAACTTTCGCCATTGTAATCATAAACGGTCCAGCGTAATCAACACCAGTTGACTGAAATGGTTTGATTTGTGATATACGACTGGATGGTAATTGACCCATCGTTGGTTCTACACCAACAGGTCGACAACGAAAACACCGGTTGCATGATGAAACGACTGATCTGATCGTGCGCTTGGCCGACAAGATCCAAAAATGTTGGATAAGAAGTGCATGCAATGTACGAAGACCAGGGTGTAGGTATTTTTTATGAAAATGCTCAATAATCAAAATTGTCAAATGGTGGTTGCTCGGTAAAAGCAACGGGTGCTTGGCTTCAAATTGAAGACTAGAGTTGGCCAGTCGGCCGCCGACCCTGAGAAACCCGTCTTCATCAAGAAAGGGTGACAACTTTCTGAACGACTTCGAAGGCAGATCACCTCCCCTTAGCTTGAGAATCTCTTCCGAAAAAGCCGAATCCTGCACGCTCTTTACCAACACCAGTAAAGCCTGATGTAACTCGCCCTTTGTTAGGTGAGAACAATTAATTTGTTTCCTGCGACATTTCGCTATAAAACGCAGACAATATGCGATAACTCGCTGCAATTTCGTCAAAGATGAAAACCTCTTGATCTGACCCTCGAGCACATTTAACTCAACAGTTGCAGCGATTGCCACAGGTCTCTGTCTCTGCTCGTCGCCTGTGTTAACCTGCGAAAAATCAATTTTACTCTGAGGCCAGTGATCTGAGCCCATTGACAACCATGTGGGCCCCTTCCACCAAAGTGGATGTTCAACAAGAGCTGACGGCAAAAGACCACGTGATGCGCAATCAGCTGCATTGTCCTCAGACCGTACATGTCTCCAACAATCCGTAGACAATTTATCTTGGATGTAGCTGACTCTATTAGCGACAAATGTCTTCCAACGATAGGAAGGCGAACTCAACCAAGCAAGCACAATTGTAGAGTCAGTCCAAGCAACAATTTGCTCGAATTTGATTGTCTCAGAATACACTGCCACGAGATAAGAGATCAACTTGGCCAACAGATGAGCAGCGCACAACTCGAGCTGCGGCAATGAGCGACGTTTCAAAGGCGCAACCTTGGATTTTGCCAACAACAAATTGACCCGAATGTTTCCAGAACTATCTTCAGAGCGCAAGTAAACGACTGCAGCAAAACCAGCCTCCGATGCATCACAAAACCCGTGCAAGGTCAATCTATTGTTCACCACTGAAAGGCTTCGTCCAATCCTGACACCTTCGATCATGTGGATCTCGTCACAGTAAAGTTTCCATTTTTCCAAAATGTGATCAGAAGGGACGTCATCCCAGTCAAGTCCTGAACACCACAAATCTTGAATCAACCTTTTTGCAAAAAACAATAAAGGTGCAAGAAATCCCAAGGGATCAAAAGTTCGAGCAATTGCCGATAAAATTTGTCTTTTTGTACAAGAACGATCAACGTGACCGATCTTGTAAGTAAATACATCCGAAGAAGGGGACCACTGAAGTCCCAGAATTTTCACCATATTAGTCTCGTCGTCAAAAGACAAAGTACTTTCCTGAAGTTCAGGCGGTAAATGTTCAATCAATTCCGGCGCATTACTAACCCATTTCCGCAAAATGAATCCACCAGCTGCAAAAATCTTCATGAGTTGCGATTGCTTCTCAAAAGCCTCAGCAATAGTGTTGGCTCCGGTGACCACATCATCAACATACACTTCCTTTTCCAAAACCTCAGCCGCCAGCGGAAAAGCCTTGCCTTCATCCTGAGCAAGCTGTTTGATCGTACGGATAGCAAGATATGGAGCAGACGAGACCCCATAAGTGACCGTATTCAGAGTGTACTGTTGAATCGGATCTTTCGGTGAAAATCGCCAAAGAATTTTTTGATATTTTCGATGATCTTGAGTGATCAATATCTGCCGATACATCTGCTGTATATCGGCGACAAGAACAATTTCATGTTGTCTAACACCAAGTAAGACATCAACTACGTTCGGTTGTAATTTTGCACCTGAATACAAAGTGTCATTCAAGCTAAGCCCATTCTTGGACTTCGTGGAACCATCAAAAACAACCCGAATCTTGGTTGTTGTACTGTCTGGTTTGAGTACACAATGATGAGGAAGAAAATATTCCTCCGAAGAATTTTCAGAATTGAAATCGCAAAGACTCATATGACCTTGTTTCAAGTAATCATTCATGAATTCAGAATATGCCTTTTTGAGAGAAGGGTCTCGAGCTAACCGTTTCTCTAACATCAAAAACCTGCGTTCGGCCACAGCTTGCGATTCTTCAAATTCAACAACTTTGTCCTTGATGAAGGGCAAAGAAACCACGTATCGACCATCACTTCGTGACACAGTTGAGCGGTACAACTCTTCACACTCGATATCTTCAGGAGATTGAGATTTAGAATTAGGAGGCTCCTCAAGTTCCCAAAAACTGCGTAGTGCACCGTCCAATGACACGTCAGCAGTTGCACACAACGAATGAGCAACAACCGGAGCAGGAAGCTGAATTTGGCCCATGAGGACCCATCCAAAAACAGTATTCAAAGCAACAGGTTGTCCAGAACTACCTCGAATTTGACCATTTTTCAATACCAAAGGAAAAACATCAGCTCCCAATAGAACATCAACTTGTCCCGGTACATTAAATGACGGATCAGCAAGAGAAGCATTGTTCAGATACTCCCAATCTGAAGTATTTATGAACGAACTTGGCATTGAAGAGCATATCTCTTTCAACACAACGAAATTTACTTTCAAACCCGGCCCCGAACCAGAGCAACTCTTGACTGAACAAACTGCAGAACCGCGCGAAGCAGTTGTCGAATTTCCAAGTCCAGAAACTGAAATCGAAGCTTTGCTACGGGGTAGCCTTGCACGAATTGAACACTTTTCAGTTATGCAACTAACTTGCGAAGCACTGTCTAACAGTGCACGAACAATTGTGACTTCACCTGCCTGATTAATCAAACTGATCTGTGCTGTACTCAACAACACCGCTGTGCCGTTTGTCGAAGCACTGAGAGAGACGCCTCCATCAGTCTTTGGTGGCGTGACCTTGTCCGGAGCAACTTCCTTGGCCGGAGGAGGTGGTTTGGGCTTAGCAGAGTCCGAAAAATGAAGCATTGAGTGATGATTGGCGGCACAATGCCGACATGTCGACTTTGAAGTGCATTTCACCATTGAATGCCCAACACTCAAACAGTTGATGCAAAGACCTTTATCTTTTGCAAGCTGATAGCGTTCTCGCGGAGATTTAGGCACAAAAATTGCACAATCGTAAATTTTGTGAGTGCCGCTGCACAAAACACAACCTTTCGATTTGGCTGTGACCAACGATCGAGGTTTTGAAACGTTTGCAGAACGTGAATCACGAACCGGTTTTCCCGACGGAGCAGAAAACTGCAGAGCGTTGGCTCGACCCTCAACGAATGCTTTTAACTCGCCAAAAGTTGGAAGATCGACATTACTAACTTCCAATTCAAACGCCGACCTTGTTTTTTCGTCGAGTTTACTAAGCAACAAATTGAAAATTGGGAAATCCCATTCATCAACTGGAAATTGTAGCTTTTTTAAAGCTGCCAAATTTTGCGAAAATGTATCCACCACATTTCGCAAAGATTTCGAACAATCTGGAACTGCAGGGCGCAAATTAACCATTTCCGAGTAATAACAATTAGCGAGCCTTCTGGTATTTTGATACCTTTTACCCAAAGTGTCATAGGCAATTTCATAATTCGCTGCCGTAAGCGATATGGATTTTACCAGAGCGAGCGGTTCACCCTGTAAAGCGGATAGCAAATAATGGAATTTTTCAACATTCGACAATTCCCGATTAGAATGAATCAGAGTTGAAAACGTATCAACAAAAGTTGGCCAAACCTTCAAATCACCGTCAAATTTTACCAAATCCAGTTTGGGCAACCTTACCCTATTTTGCGATGACGACGCTATTACAGGCGCAGATCCCCCAGCCGCTGTAACGACGGGCGCAGGCGGGGGAAATAATTCGCGAAATGTTACTTGTATGCTGAAATACATATCCGAATAAGTCTTTCTAAAAGCTTCTTCGGACTCAAAATCAGCTTGCTTTGCCTCTGCCAATAATGCAATAATTTGCGAGTGACACTGTTGAAACTCCTGATCTAAACTTTTCACAGCTTGAAAGCGACATTCGAAAAGCAAACGCAGTGACGAATCTGCACTTGCCTTTTGACCAATTTCGTACGTTTCTTTTATTTGATTGCAAATCATGTTGCGCAATGCACGAAGTTCCCGAAGTTTAGCCATGATTCACAACAATGCTATGTGAACGCAAATCTACGAACTACAACAAAAGGGGGAACGAAAATGATCATTAACTATATAATGACACGGAAAACTTGTTGAATCCGACCTGCGCAACCAATCGCCAGGTTAAAGGATGAAAACAAGTAAAACAACAACGAAAGGATCAAAATCCGCTTGAAGGACCAAAATGAACGAATGGAAACAAGGAAAAATGTGCGAACTTACCACTTGTTGATCGAACTAATGCACCAGTGCAGCAGTTCACGAGGCGACGATGACTTTCCAGCAACCCGTGTGGGTCGCGGATAATTTGCGACGACTTTTGCGAATTTTATTACACTTTTCGCGGACGGCCGTCGTTTTGCGGTTTGAACACGGAAAAGGTTGTTCCGACCATTTTTGACAGTACTCTCGCGCTACTCGCAGGATGCCATCATAACCCCAAAATCCCCTTGTTCGCACTTTAGGAGTGGGAAGGAAAATGTTGGTATTTTAAACACGGCGACTGGCGCGAAATTTAAAAGTTGGCAAGATCAAACATGTTACCGGCCCGGCCGGAAGGAGGCGGAGCCAACGCTCGTCCCTCCGCTCCTATATAAGCCGACGCTTGTATGATTCTCCCCAGTCGTTGACACACAGTCGCTACGGTGCATTCGAAGTGAACAGTCGTGCTACAGGTTCAGCAGTCCTGAGCCGACACACATCGCCGCATCGACCACGCACCGCACGTCCGCAGACGGCCTTCGCCCTGATGTTCCTCATCCACGACCATCGTCAAGAAACCATTGGCCCTTTTCAGGGCCAAAGCACCGGCCCCCTCGGGGGCCACCGTCCCGAACCATCTGCCGAGCGGACAACGTTCGCCAGCGAGGCCTCGGGTCTCACCACCGCCATCGAGAGTGCGCTTCCGCCAGAGGCCGAAGGCTCCGCCCTTCAGCCTGGCTGCGCCCCGTTCGCCCTTGGTATCATGGCGAGCCCAACGTGGGGCTTTTCTGGAACCGCAGTTCCGGAGGAATCCACCGACGCCCTGAGCATCACCGAGGAGTCGAGCGAGAACCGGACGTCTCTGTTCTCTTCGACGAATCCCTTTCTCGTCGCTTCAGCCGACGAGTGGCGCCCAACAACAAACCCCTTTCTGGAGTCAGCATCGCTTCCGTCCCTGGACTACCCGACGCCAGAACCAGCACCGCCGATGGTCTCCAACACCATCTCCGACGCCGACATCAGTCTGGGTACTTTCGCCGCCGCCAGCCTATCGCCCCGCATACGGCTGCAGGTGAAAGGCATCCAGGTGTCGGCCCAGCCCAACACCAGCTCCGGCAACAACCTCATCCGAGCCGCTTCAGGACCTTTCCGCACCCCGGACGGCCCAAGCGAAGCTAGCCTTCGGCTCGACAGCCGTGACACGCTACCACGACCAGATTCTGGCCGTACGCGTGGACACGAACCACACGTTCACGGCGTTCTCGCCGATGGACAACCTACAGGAGGATTGCGTTCTCGGGCTGCCGTTCTTGCAGCAGACAGACGCCCACATCGACTTCAACCGGCAATGCGTACATCTTCACCTGCCGCATAGAGTCACGGCGTTCTTCGAGCAAGCCCGGCCCGCAGCGCCCGCATCTACACACCGCCCGGCCAAGGGACCACAGACGTCTCCGTCCCCGGCCGAGAACCTCACCATGCACGAGCGCGTAGTGAGAGCACAGAGCACCTCCCCGCACATCATCCGCGATATAGCCTCCTGGCGCCGCCACCAGCCGTTCCATCCACGCACGCAGTGGCTGCTGGAGAACTATATTGTGGAAGAAAACATCCTCTGGCGCCGCACTCAACATGGGAAGCTACTGGTGGTGCCCCGGAGTATGGCTCGTCAAGTCATACACGCCTGTCATGACACGCAGGAGCCAGCGCATTCCGGCCACCAGGAAACTCTCTCACGGATCCAGCAGTCCTACCACTGGCGCCGAATGAGACAAGACGTTACCGCCTACGTCCGGGCTTGCGTTTCGTGTTCCACCAGTGACTCCCGCCAGAAGGAAGCCCCGAACTCGACACCAACACCTTCGCCGAAACACCAGGCGGAGACGAAATCCGTCGACGTCCGTCGACCGCACCGACAAACCACCGCCAAGAAGAAGCTCCGGCACCAGACCGTGCTAAAAACTCCAGCCGTAAGCCCAAGCAGGACGATCGCCTGCAACGGTACGCTGGCAGCCTACGCCATTCTCGGACCGCCCATCCCGCATCGGCGCCCGAGAACTTCTTCACAAGACCAGCACCAGATCCAGCCAGCCAAACACCCCGACCACCAGGCAAAGATCCAGGTCCACTCCTTCAGCGGCATCGAAGCGCCCCGGAAAGCACGAGTGCAAAGGCCGTCTTCCAGGAACCCGGTGGTGTTACCGGCCCGGCCGGAAGGAGGCGGAGCCAACGCTCGTCCCTCCGCTCCTATATAAGCCGACGCTTGTATGATTCTCACCAGTCGTTCAGCAGTCCTGAGCCGACACACATCGTCGCATCGACTACGCACCGCACGTACGCAGACGGCCTTCGCCCAGATGCTTCCCATCGACAGTCATCCGTTTCAAGAAACCATTGGCCCTTTCCAGGGCCAAAGCACCGGCCCCCTCGGGGGCCACCGTCCTGAACCATCCGCCGAGCGGACAACGTCCGCTAGCAAGGCCTCAGGTCTCGCCACCGCCATCGAGAGTGCGCTTCCGCCAAAGCCCGAAGGCTCCGCCCTTCAGCCTGGCCGCGCCCCGTTCGCCCCTGGTATCATGTTACCGGCCCGGCCGGAAGGAGGCGGAGCCAACGCTCGTCCCTCCGCTCCTATATAAGCCGACGCTTGTATGATTCTCCCCAGTCGTTCAGCAGTCCTTGTTATCGCCTCGGGTCGTAGTCGGCTGGTGGACTCTCCGGAATGGGCGGCAACAACGATCCGGCAGCTCAGTCTCAGTGGTGGGGTCTGTCACGCCGGTGGCAGCTTCTTCAAGGAGTCGACGCTATTCTTTGTGTTATACTCTTTCGCAGAATGACTTGAGATTGTTGGCGCAGATTAAATAAAACCACTGTTTCGAATTAATTGCGCCGTCTCAAAAAGGAAAGGGGGGGTAACATGGGGTTAGTCCCTTGAAGAGAGACGAGTTCAAAGGGGGGACGCCGGAGATGCAACGACCTCTCGATGCGTTGAGATTCTAAGAACTGAAGGTGATTTTCGGGGAACGCGTGTTTATAGTAGGCGCTGGCGCCTACTCTGACCAATAGGCTTCGTTAGCGAGAGAGTACGCGTGGCCGCGCGGACCGATGACTGAACGCTTTCTCGCTTCGCGTGCGTCCGGCAAAAGGCCTCTCGCTAAACATGTTAGCCATGGAAACGGGTGGATTTTTGGGGGCCGCGGTAACAATCGCCCCCCTTTTTGAGACTATTGGGCACTTTATTGATTACTTCAATTTTACATACATGCCGAGTTCAAAAAGGTGAAATTTGCAGAAATTCTTGTAGAAAAATTGTTTAAAACTAAGGTTGAACAATAACGTTTTAAAGCTAGGGTGAAACATGGCGTTTTCGACGAAAATAACGTCGGACAAGTATCGAAATTCATTAAGATACACCCTTATCAGTTATGACGCAACTAAGTATTGTATGCCCTACTGGGGTACATAAGGGGTGTTCCGCAATGTCTGTCACTTCGTCGGAGCGCAACGAAAGGGGATACATGAGTTTTGGCGCAAGGGACCCGCACTTTGTCGAAAGGAGGTGTAGCACAAATTCATGGTCGCGACAATTTAAAACTAGCGATATATACAAGGGGGATTCAGTGTCCTTGGGTTCACGCACAATTCGCGCACATTCCGCAGCACTATCGACGGCGTCGTTCGACAGGAGCTCGCCTGAGCTTGTCGACGTGGTACTTGACGCTGCGGCCGTCGATGTTGACCAGGAAGATGTGTGGCGCGAATCGCCTTATGATGCTGTGTGGCCCAAGCCACTTGGGATGGAAGGCACCAGGTGCGGGCGGATGATGTACCAGGACAGCGTCGCCGGGTACAAAGTTTGGAGCCGGTCGCTCCGGGACCTGGTGGCGGGCTTCCACGTAGTCTCGTTGATGTTGGCGGGCTTGCTGCTCTCGCTGCTCTGCTGCGACGGGCGGCAGCGGCTGCTGCGTCGTCCATTCGCCGGGGAATGGGAGCGTGTGGCCTTGGAGGAGCTCGGAAGGGCTCTGGCCAGTGGCTGCATTGCGTCTGCGGCGCACGCTAAAGAGCGTGGCGGGCAAATGCAGATCCCATTCGTTTGCGGGGCGTCCGTCTAGTCGGAGACGGAGCCCTTTTTTGAGCTCCTGGTTTCGCCGCTCCGTGGGGTTAGCGCGGGCATGATAGACCGCGGTAGTCCATGGCAGACTCTGCCAACGAGCGCACGCACGAGACCAAGCAACTGACGTGAATTGAGATCCGTTGTCCGATAGGATCGCGCGAGGGTATCCATGCATCGGAAAAAAGTAGGTGTCGAGCGTCGTGATGATGGTTCCCGTAGTACTGTTTTGTAGCGGCCAGGCGTCCACCCACCGAGTAAACAGGTCTGTGACCACCAGGATAAATCGGTTACCGCTGGCGGAGACGTCGTAGGGGCCCATAATGTCGCACGCGACTACTTCGAACGGTCTTTGTGGTTGACGCGGACGCTGCTCGGCGTGATTTCGGCTTAAACGAGCCTTGTACCTCGCACAAAGGAGGCAAGAGCGAACGTGGTGACGCGCGTCGGTTGGCAAGGACGGCCAGTGAAAATGTTCAGCGATTGAGCGGAGCGTCTCGTCTTCGCCCGGATGGCCGGCTAACACCGAATCGTGGTGCTCGTGGAAAACGCGTGGCCGTACGCCCGCTGGGACGTACAGGAGATGACGTCCATCATCTCGAACCTTGTACAGGTGATCGTCGTCGACGCTGTAGGTTGCGCGGAATCCAGGGTGCCAGTCGAGGCTATCGGGCCGAGTTTCCAGCTCGCGGCGCTGTCGTATGAGTTGCTGCGTGCTCCGGTCATGATCCTGGCATTCCTTAACTTCGTCGCCGAGGGAGCGCACTCCGAGCAGGTTCGCGGCGGCTTGCCGAGTAGGCTCTGCGAGCGGGTGCGTCGTCAACGGTTCCGGAGGTAGGAGGCGCTCCAGGTCCTCATAATTGAACGACGCCTCTGGGAGCTCGGGCTCTCTGGAGAGGGCGTCGGCCAATTCGTTGGTTTTGCCGGGCACGTGTTCAACGGTAAATGAAAATTCTTGGAGCAGAAGTGACCAACGCGTCAACTTCGCTTTTGGGTCCTTGGACCGGTGAAGCCAGAGCAAGGCTCGATTGTCCGTGCGGACGGTGAAATGATGGTCCTCCAGGTATGGCCGGTAGTGCTTTATACCCCACAAAATTGCCAGGCATTCCTGCTCGTTTATGTGCAGACGGCGTTCTGTCGCATTGAAGCGAGCGCTCGCGTACGAAATAACGGCACGCGTTTTGTCTGATCGTTCCTGGTAAAGCACGGCAGCCATGCCAATGCTGCTAGCGTTTGTTTGTAAGACGAACGGGAGCGTCGGATCGGGACGGCTCAGGCGTCGCGGCGCAGCGAGGGCTTGTTTGAGGCCGTCGAAGGCTTGTTGTTGGGAATTCCCCCAAGAGAAACGGCGTTTGGCGGCGAGCAGGTCGGTGAGAGGCGCGGCGATTTCGGCGAAGTTCTCTACGTACTCGCGCAACCAGTTGCAAGTGCCGAGGAAGCTCTGAAGTTGGCGCTTTGTGGCCGGCGGTTTCGCGGACTTGATGAGTTTGAGGTGCTTCTCTTGCGGAGCGTTTCCGATGTCGCTGACGACGTGCCCCAGGTAGTCGATACTGGTTTTTCCGAAACTGCACTTCTCGTAATTGCACCGGAGCTGGTGGCTTTGCAAGCGTTCGAGGACTAGGCGCAGATGTTCCAGGTGCGATTCCATATCGTCGGAGTAAACGATGATATCATCCAGATAGGTCATGCAGAATTGTCGGAGATGGCCGGTGAGCACCTCCTGGACCATCATGCGTTGGAACGTACTGGGAGCCCCCTTTAAGCCGAAAGGCATCACCTTGAACTGGTGCAGTCCTCCGTCAGAGGTGGAGAACGCAGTTAGACGCTTACTGTCAGGGTGTAGTGGAATTTGCCAATACCCGCTTTTGAGGTCAATCGAGCTGAATATACTGGCAGTACCGAGGTCGCGAAGGGTCTCGTGGATGCGTGGGAGCGGTGCCACTTCGTCCTGGGTGAGGGAGTTGAGCTGGCGGTAGTCCACGCAGAAGCGGCTCTTGCCATTCTTCTGGACCAGCACGACGGGAGAAGCGTATTCTGATGTGCTTGGCTCGATGATGCCGTCGCGGTACATCTGCTCGACTTGAGTCTCAATAACGCGCTTCTTTTCCGGCGATGTACGGTAAGGCCGGATTCGGAATGGCGCTTCCTTAGTTAGGCGAATCGTATGGGTGGTAGTCAAGGTCGTTGACGGGCGAGGGTCCTGATTTAGAGTAGCAGCGAAGTCGTCGAGTAGACGTTGAAACGTGGCCTGGAATGGAGGTGCAATACTATGGTCGACGTCGGCCAGGCTTAGCGGCGGTGGCGCTAGACACGAGGGAGTGTCGTGGCGGTCGAGCCAATGTATGGTGCGGCGCTCGGCGATTCCAATGTGTAAGCAACGACGCTCGAAGTCGAGGCTGGCGTGCTGCTCTCGTAAAAAGGGGTACCCGAGTATAATGGATTCTGAGAGACCGTCCACCACGTTAAATTCGATATGGTGCGGTCTGTCCCCCAGGTGGCAGGCTACCTTAACGCGGCCCAGCGTGTGTTGCTGGCAACCGGTGCCGACGGCGAGTCGAAGTGGCACGGACTCGGAGCTATCCAGCTTTTTGTCGCGGACGATGGCGAGATTTACAAAATTTCTGGAGGCCCCGCTGTCGACGAGACAGTCGTAGACTTGTTGGCCGAAGCGTAGCGGAACGTGGGGAAGAGAATTTAATGTCGTGGGGGCGCGGATCTGTCCCGCGTAGCACCGGCCCCTTGCTGGTTTTCCGGATGCTGCTGGTCTTCGCGGCGTCGCGACGTCGGTTCGTACTGAGCGCGGCGCACCGGACAGTCGCAGTGGAAGTGTCGTTCAGGACAGAATCGGCATTGTGGAAGTGGTGGCTGTTGCCGAGGAGCCTGGCAAGCAGGGGCCGCAGGTACAGGTCGCTGTGCTTTTTGGCGAAAAGCTGGCTCGCGACGGCTCTCGATGAGCTGTGCCGCCTGAAGCAGGTCCTCCACGGATTGAACGCTCGCGGCTAGCGGTGATTTACTGAGATCGACGTCGGCGAGCGAGATCACCAGGTCCACAAACTCAGGGGTTGACATGTACGGGTCAAATCGGCGCATTAGCTGAAGCTTCTTGAGTATGAACAACGTTATGGGCTCGTCGCGTTGGTGCTCCGTGCGTAATTTGACGATGGCAGCGTTTTTCCGTTTATTGGAATCGAATTCCGCGATAACTGCGCGGCAAAAATCGTCCCAATTTAGCTCGAGTAACTCGTACGATGCGTACCATTTGCGGGCGTCATCTTCAAAGTGTTTGGTCACGTGGCGTACCCATTTCGCTCGGGGGATTCTCGCGGTTTGCAACAGCTCTTCGCAATTTTCCAGGTGGGTGTGCGCGTCTTGATGAAGATGGCCGGCAAATAGCGGAATATCGACGGGTTTTTCGGCGGTGGTGCGCTCACGGTGCATTTCGGACAATAATTCCACTAGGAGTTGTTCCGTGCGAGAATTATGCGGAAATGTGGTATGGCGTTCGGGGCCGTCACCATAGTGATCGAGCGGCGTCGGTGTGTGTCCATGTACTGGCCGGCGTTCGCGCGCGTCAGGCGTCGGCGTCGGCGGAGCGTCTCGACGTAACGGGGCGTAATTAGGCGCGGTAGGCGTGATTGTGTATGGCGTCGCGATGCTTGGCGTCGCGACGGTGGGCGTCATTGTCGGTGTGGACGTGTAGCCGAGGTCGTCGGGGTGGTCAGGACCGTTTATCGGAGGCGTCGCGGCGACTACCGGGACGTTGACGACAAGCGGCGTCGTCGGTGCAATTGACGGAGGTGCCGTCACTGCAGCAAGCGTCGGTGGAGTCGTCGTCGGACGGTTTGTGGGAGTGGGCGCCACTGGAAGTGATGTTTCAGTTCTCGAGTCCAGACGGGAACGGCGTTGTCTAGTAGCGCGTCGCGGCATGGCGGAAGCTTTGGTCTCGTGCGCGGTTCGCGATACAAGGGGAGCTTGGGGCAGAGTCTTACCAATCCACGTGGAACTCGAGTGCCGTATACGAGAGCATCGATCTCTTGAATCTAGGGATACATGCCTCGCAACAGGGTAGATTTGCTCGAGTCCACGGCGTGTAAAAGCCGCTGCTTTACACGTTGTTGGTCGATACAGAGCGCATCTAGTACGCCAAGCGCTTAAATGATGCTAAAACTCTGTATCGAAACGGTGATCCCGAAGATCTGGAAAGTCTGCGGTGCTCGTGTCGGCGGCCGAGATGTCACTTGGAGAAGCGGGCCCCACGTTGCGGGCAGTCAAGACGCTCGTCTTGAATGGCTGGAGTAGTGAAAGCCCCAGGTTGCGGGCGCCAAGATGTTATCGCCTCGGGTCGTAGTCGGCTGGTGGACTCTCCGGAATGGGCGGCAACAACGATCCGGCAGCTCAGTCTCAGTGGTGGGGTCTGTCACGCCGGTGGCAGCTTCTTCAAGGAGTCGACGCTATTCTTTGTGTTATACTCTTTCGCAGAATGACTTGAGATTGTTGGCGCAGATTAAATAAAACCACTGTTTCGAATTAATTGCGCCGTCTCAAAAAGGAAAGGGGGGGTAACATGGGGTTAGTCCCTTGAAGAGAGACGAGTTCAAAGGGGGGACGCCGGAGATGCAACGACCTCTCGATGCGTTGAGATTCTAAGAACTGAAGGTGATTTTCGGGGAACGCGTGTTTATAGTAGGCGCTGGCGCCTACTCTGACCAATAGGCTTCGTTAGCGAGAGAGTACGCGTGGCCGCGCGGACCGATGACTGAACGCTTTCTCGCTCCGCGTGCGTCCGGCAAAAGGCCTCTCGCTAAACATATTATCGCGGTTAGCCATGGAAACGGGTGGATTTTTGGGGGCCGCGGTAACATCCTGAGCCGACACACATCGCCGCATCGACCACGCACCGCACGTCCGCAGACGGCCTTCGCCCTGATGTTCCTCATCCACGACCATCGTCAAGAAACCATTGGCCCTTTTCAGGGCCAAAGCACCGGCCCCCTCGGGGGCCACCGTCCCGAACCATCTGCCGGCCCGTACGTAGGCGGTGACGTCTTGTCTCATTCGGCGCCAGTGGTACGACTGCTGGATCCGTGAGAGAGTTTCCTGGTGGCCGGGATGCGCTGGCCCCTGCGTGTTATGACAGGCGTGTATGACCTGACGAGCCATGCTCCGGGGCACCACCAGTAGCTTCCCATGTTGAGTGCGGCGCCAGAGGATGTTTTCTTCCACGATGTAGTTCTCCAGCAGCCACTGCGTGTGTGGATGGAACGGCTGGTGGCGGCGCCAGGAGGCTATATCGCGGATGATGTGCGGGGAGGTGCTCTGTGCTCCCACTACGCGCTCGTGCATTGTGAGGTTCTCGGCTTGGGACGGAGGCGTCCGTGGTCCTTTGGCCGGGCGGTGTGCAGATGCGGGCGCTGTGGGACGGGCTTGCTCGAAGAACGCTGTGACTTTATGCGGCAGGTAGAGGTGTACGCATTGCCGGTTGAAGTCGATGTGGGCGTCTGTCTGCTGCAAGAACGGTAGCCCGAGAATGCAATCCTCCTGTAGGTTGTCCATCGGCGAGAAGGCCGTAAACGTGTGGTTCGTGCCCACGCGTACGGCCAGAATCTGGTCGTGGTAGCGTGTCACGACTGTCGAGCCGAAGGCTAGCTTCGCTTGGGCTGTCCGGGGGGCGGAAAGGTCCTGAAGCAGGTCGGCTCGGATGATGTTGTTGCCGGAGCTGGTGTTGAGCTGGGCCGAAACCTGGATGCCTTTCATCTGCAGCCGTATGCGGGGCGATAGGCTGGCGGCGGCGAAAGTACCCAGGCTGATGTCGGCGTCGGAGATGATATTGAGGACCATCGGCGGTGCTGGTTCTGGCGTCGGGTAGTCCAGGGACGGAAGCGATGCGTTCCTGGGTGCCGCTGCTGACTCCAGAAATGGGTTTGTTGTTGGGCGCCACTCGTCGGCTGAAGCGACGAGAAAGGGATTCGTCGAAGAGAACGGAGACGTCCGGTTCTCGCTCGACTCCTCGGTGATGCTCAGGGCGTCGGTGGATTCCTCCGGAACTGCGGTTCCAGAAAAGCCCCACGTTGGGCTCGCCATGTTACCAAGGGCGAACGGGGCGCAGCCAGGCTGAAGGGCGGAGCCTTCGGCCTCTGGCGGAAGCGCACTCTTGATGGTGGTGGTGAGACCCGAGGCCTCGTTTGCGAACGATTTCCGCTCGGCGGTTGGTTCGGAAAGGTGGCCCCGAAAGGGGCCGATGCTTTGGCCCTGAAAAGGGCCAATGGTTTCTTGAAACGGATGACTGTCGATGGGAAGCATCTGGGCGAAGGCCGTCTGCGGACGTGCGGTGCGTAGTCGATGCGGCGATGTGTGTCGGCTCAGGACTGCTGAACGACTGGGGAGACTCAGGTAAGCGTCGGCTTATATAGGCGCGAAGGGACGAGCGTTGGCTCCGCCTCCTTCCGGCCGGGCCGGTAACAACATCGACGAATCTTGCGAACCGTTCTAGATACATTAGTGGGGGGGTTAGCGGAATGGTCTGTGCATTTTGTGATCAAAGCATGAAATTTGGCATACTTGTTCAGAAGACCCTCCTTCGCATTTCCAGATGTGGCGCCACGCGAGATTTTGCGCCAGAGACACTGTATTGCGGTTAATATACCTGCTAGGGGTAAATTCTGCAAAAATGGTTCCTGGCCGGTCTCTGGTACCGCAGTCGGTATTTTTCAGTTCTGTTTAGTTAAACTACATGTAGAAATGAGTGAGGAGTACATTTTCACAAGCAAAGTTCCAAATGCTGCCTTTATACGTTGTTTCAATACATTTTAAGGCCAACTTTGTTTTAGTACAGGAAACTTGGTAAAAAAATTGCCAAAGCCTCGGCAAAGATATGAACGTCCTGAAAATTTGATATTTTGTTCAGAATTAAGTGCCCTACTACATATCTAAAATTGCCAAAAACCGCTTTGCGAGGCTTCGAGTTATTGGAGGGGGGGTAAAAAATTGCAACTCAAAATGAAAGGTATAGAACCCGATGGAACCCGTCAACCCAATGAATGCAAATACGTCGTAGTTCGACGCATCACAACCAGTTGATACAATTTTGGCACAAAAAGTGTCGATCATTGTTGAAGGGGGGTCGTGGGGAAGGGCGAAACTCGGCTGGGTGGCTCTTTTTCTTCCTGGGCCATGAAGAATCGATCCCGACAAGATTGGTATCTTTTCCGACTAAATTCAACGTCCTGAACTTGAATCCGATGTGTAAATTTGGATAAAAACAAGTTCGAACAAGTTAACTTGAGAAAACCTGTTTTTTCTTTGACAATTTTCACGAAACTTTCTTTTACTGTTAGAAGTATTCATCTATGAACATATTTCAGAGGTTATTAGATTGAACTGTATTCTTAACGAAAATCATCTATTCGATCTGTAATTTTGTTTTCCGACATAGAAAAAACCGATTTGAACTTTAGTCGGCACTGCCCGGCGTCCACTAATGACCAGAACACTACAGCATGCACCTTCAAGTAATAACTCAATACCCTGCATTGCGATTTATGACGATTTTGTTTATGTTATAGGGAATTCGGTTCTGCACAGATCCTCAAACTTTCAAAGATGAGTTATAATTTTTCAAATAGTTTGGGCTATTCTCATTTAAAGATGCATGGTGTAGTGTTCTGGTCAGTAGTAGACGACGGCCTATGCCGACCAAAGTTCAAATCGATTTTTTCTATCTCGAAAAACAAAGTTACAGATCGAATGGATGATTTTCGTGATGAATACAGTTCAATCTAATGGCCTCTAAAATATTTTCAAAGATGAATGCCTCTAACAGTAAAAAAAAGTTTTGTGGAAATTGTCAAAGAAAAAACAGGTTTTCTCAAGTTAACTTGTTTAAACTTGTTTTTGTCCAAATTTATACATCGGATTCAAGTTTAGAACATTGAATTTAGTCGGAAAAGATACCAATCTTGTCGTGATCGATTCTTCATGGCCCAGGAAAAAAAAGAGCCACCCAGCCGAGTTTCGCCCTCCCCCGCGACCCCCCTACAACAATGGTCGACACTTTTTGTGCCAAAATTGTATCAACGGGATGTGATGCGTCGAACTACGACGTATTTGCATCCATTGGGTTGACGGGTTCCATCGGGTTCTATACCTTTAATTTTGAGTTGCAATTTTTTACCCCCCCTCCAATAACTCGAAGCCTCGGGGTGCGATTTTTGGCAATTTTAGATATGTAGTAGGGCACTTAATTCTGAACAAAATATAAAATTTTCAGGACGTTCATATCTTTGTCGAGGTTTTGGAAATTTTTTTACCAAGTTTCCTGTACTAAAACAAAGTTGGCCTTAAAATGTATTGAAACAACGTATAAAGGCAGCATTTGGAACTTTGCTTGTGAAAATGTACTCTTCACTCATTTCTACATGTAGTTTTAGCTGAACAGAACTAAAAAATACCGACTGCGGTACCAGAGACCGGCCAGGAACCATTTTTGCAGAATTTACCCCTAGCAGGTATATTAACCGCAATACAGTGCCTCTGGTGCGAAATCTTGCGTGGCGCCACATCTGGAATTGCAAAGGAGGGTCTTCTGAACACGTATGCCAAATTTCATGCTTTTATCACAAAATGCACAGATCATTACATTTTTGGCCGTTAACCCCGCCACTACATGTATAAATCATAACCATGATTATAATCATGATATATTTTCACCATCAAAATGTACATGGCTGTCAAAATAAAAATAGGTACTGTAATGGGACGCCTCAAATCATAAAATGAGAGGGAATTAAATATTTAGGAATAAATTACCATCACGGGCGATATAGGGAAGGAAAGAAATGGGGTAAGGGAGAATACTGTGCTCGGGTATGATCAGTTTTTGGCGTCATAGCAGTCGACAACGGCAGATGTGCGTGAGAAGAAAAATTCATATTTTTTGAGAAGAAATTAAGGAAAGTGCTAAAAACACTGTTGATAATAATTGTAGTGCATCAGTGACGAGAAAGGAATCAAATCTGGGCTAACATCTCACGCGTTATTTTCCCCCATAGAATAAAATATTTAACCCTTTTCGCACGACAAGGAGTTAATAAACATTGAGGTTGAGTTCCCAAAGAGAACCCCTGAACTGTGCTAAAACAATTCAGTGTCGTTTCGAAAACACCTCAAAACAGAAAGGAACATAACATCATTTTGAAGGCTGTTTAATTAGAGGCTCATTGCAATAAATGGTACACCTGGTTGTAGGTAGATTTGCGTGAATTTATATAACTCAACGTGAACGAGAGCTGCTGTATAAGTCTGTAAGTTATAAACTACAGCCCCAGCTGGATATAAAATTCATGGAATGTGAACACTCAATTTTATGCATATTCTATGTAAATTATTTGATCGATAATTAAAATAATGGCTCCAAATTCGAAATGCCAAGACAAAACTCAGTGAACAACAATCTCTCTCCAAGTACAACTAAATAATCGAGATTTCTCTTCGTACAAAATGAAAAATAGGCAAGAAGAAAGAAAGGGTCGAAATTAAAATTCGACGAAGTATTAATTATTTATGCCGGGAGTTAGACTCAAGTGCGTTAGGAAACGGGCTCACCAATAGGTCTGAAAATCAAGAAAATGCGAAACGGAATTTAATTGGAAGGGTTAAGTAACTAGTTGCAGGGTTTTTGTTCGTAATTAGGGTATACTTTCTTTCAGAAACCGAATGTAAACCTAACTAATTCCTAACGCTAGCTGATGTCAGCACATCTGGAAATTATGTAATGAATAATTAAGATGAACTTAATTAATTGGCGATGATTGATTGATCCGTAGTAAAGATTATTAGATGTGGTGTTAAATGACTTTGTTGATTTCTCAATGTTTATTCAATTCATCCTCTTTCATAGAACTGAGGTTACTCGTATGAGAGGGGTATTAGGACATGACTGGTTAACCGAGGTAGGTGTAATTGATTCAAAAGACTTGGGTAAAGGTAATAAAAATCTACGGCAGAACAAAACATATCGTAGGGTCAATAAACGTATCACAGCTAATTAGAATAATTTAGGAAAAGCGGGTTTCTCACAGTACCTAAGTACAAATGGTCAAATAAAACAAAATGACATACCTATCACAATTCATCACACACTAAAATACTGATCAAAAGACCGAAAACAAAAATAATCTCCAAAAGATGGGAAGATGGTATTCCGTAGCAGCAAGACCTTCACAGTCCTCCTGAACAATGGTAGTGGGTGCAGCTTTATTTCGGATGGAAGATGATTATAGAACTTCACCGCCCAGTAGTCGAAAGTTTGCGTCTTCTTGATAGGATGGAGTGGGATCTGCAGTGCTTCTCCATTCCTGGTGTTGTACTGGTGGTTGTTTCCATTACGGATGTGTCGGTGATGTTCTTCATGTGGGTACACGTTCTACGCAGTAATGTATGTACCTACATGCTAGGAATGGTGAGTATGCGGCTCTGCCGAAATGCGTCTCTGCAATGGCAATGGCCCAAGGCTAAGGGGGAACCGCAAGACTCTTTTGCTGGATGAACACCCTCCTGGGTCCCCGACGAAGCTCCCCACAGGAGGATGCCATAGGAAGCCACACTATGAAAGTTAGCAAAGTAGGCTACTCTTGCTACAGAAACCGTTGAGACCCTCACCATTCGTCGTATACTGTTGATATGGACCGACCAGTTCGTTCCAGAGTCGAGGCGTAGCCTCAAGAACTTGACAGTTTCTTTCTCTTGGGGAATGCTGGTTGTGGAGGTGATTTTCTGTGTTTTTGCTTCGTTCGGTTTCATCTTGTTGTTGTGGAACCAAGCAAATGCTTCTGCGGTTGATGTTTTTGTTTTCACATTCAAGTCATCACCGGTGTCGCCCTTCACCGAGATGGAAGTGTCATCAGCATACAGGAGCATGTCGCAGGAACTCATACTTGTGGGCAAGTCATTCATACATATAGATTATTGAAAGAACCGGTCCCGAAATGGATCCTTTTGGAACACCATTTTTGCTTTCAGCTTTCTTGGACATCTCTTCGAGCCAACTCACGCTCTGCCTTCCTACCAGCTGAATGGAATCTTGGCAAATCATGTGGCTTGCCCCTGATGCCGTGGTGGTAAAGTTTTCCAAGTAGATCTTCATGAGGCATCGTGTCGAAGGCTTTGCTCAAGTCGTACAAAGGAAGTTCCGGACTCTGGTGACCATCCAGAGCCGCTGTCACTCTTCGAATTGCTTCCAGGACTGCTGTAGATGTAGATATGTCTTTTCTGTAACCATGCTGAGCCCTCGGCTGAGCCTCATTGAAGAGGTTGTACTTTTCGAAGAACCCAACAATGGAATACTTGATTACGGTTTCCAAGAGCTTGGAGACTACTGGTGTAGGATCGATATTGGCCTGAAGTTACTTGGTGTATCCTTGTCGCCCTTTTTGTGCATTTTGGGTCGATTTTCGCTAGTTTTAGCTCCGTGGGGAACATCCCGTCATCAAGGCATTGGTTGATCGGCAATGCAAGTGGATAAGTGGATATCTCGGTGGATATGCTATACCACCAGCCACGTTCTTCAAAAGTTCCACCGATACTCCATAATATATCCTTGCTTTTTGTTGGTTTTAGACTCGGTTTTAGACCTCTTATTATGTACTGAACCTGCTGCTCGTCCACATGACCCATAAAGCACGACCTCTGCTACTATTATTAAAAGTTGGTGGAATCGATGTTTTTTTTTTCAGCGAACAAAATATGCAGAAAGCAATGGAGAATTTTTTAAGTGAAAGAATAATTTCAATTCCTTCATTAGCAAGTAGATAATTTTTTCAAGAAGTGGGTTCCGCCTCGTGACTGCTGTTGCTGCGCCTGCTGAATCTATTGACTGCAGTGTAAACTTCGATATCGACACAATTTGCGTCTCATTACAGATACCGTATGTTCGTTAAAATCATGAATTAGGGCAGGCTATGGAAGTTAAAACGTATGTCGTGATTTTATCCACCTTCAGCCACCTTCGCTTATTTGCACCAGGAGCTGCTCCGGGTAGATCACTAGATAGAGAAAGTAGATACATATGCCAATCACGGCCCAGCTGGATCTACTTTCTTTGTCTAGTGATCTACCCTGAGCAGCTCCTGTCGGCACGACAAAAGCGCCTCTTGCCAGCTCCTTGCCCGCGCTTGCGCCTGACGGGGTGCCAAAATACCGCTGTAGAGATTCGCTTGTTTTTGACATTACTCAGTGAAATCTTGAGTTTAGAACATCAATTTATTTGATAAAGCGACAATGGTTCAATAAATTATCTATATATTTATTACAACTCCACAACTAAAAGAAATTGTATCAACAAGTGGGCACTAGTAAAAATAATATTATACCATATACCCATCTTGAGGACTCCATTTTTGTTCCCGCAACCTATTGAAGAATATACGTAACGCACCCATGTAGAAAACTTCAGCCTTCTGCTAGTTTTTCGAAGTTGATACGACTTTTTGAATAGGTACTTATACCTAGCTGGTAACTGGACCATAAATGATTGTAGAATCTTCTGGTTGACGGCCAACGTTAGAGTGATCGCCGCCATGACGATTTACACCGTTCTGTTGTGGCAAGCTTACGCGAAAACTTACACGATTGTCTCTCTGGAAACTGCCAAGCATCCCATCAGCGAAGTTGGATTTCCAGGCATCGCCATTTGTAACATGAACAAAATTCACAGGAATATGACCACGGAACTGCTAGAGACTTTGTGAGTTAGTCTCTTGCTTCTATCAATATGCCGAATAAGGAGAGCTTTGAATTTTTTCGTTTTTTTTGTGTCAATGTTCAAGGCACGATTTTCATTCTGTACGACAGTGGGACATGGACGATTCGTTCAAAGATTCGTTGAAGCTGATACCGTTGTTTGGCAGCTTGTACGATTTAAATGCTCACGACTTAGATGATCGGCTCCACAGCTTTCTTTTTCGGCAGTTTCATGATAGTTTGGAAGGATACTTCGAGGAAGAAGCTCGCAATAAACGACCGAACCAAGGACCATACCGACCAGACCATGATCTATTATTACCTTTGATGAAACAGGTATTTTTTCAATAATTTTAATTCTTCTACTTGCACGTTTTCTTATCTTGTAAGGGAAGGTGGGGCAAAGTGACACCCCTAACGATTGAAAATTAAAATAAAAAAAGTTATGAAAACAAAGTGCTTACCAACATGTTTGCTTAATTCTTTGATAATTATTTCAACAATAAAAAAATATAAAATGCATAAAAACATAAATTTAAACATGGAATTTTTTTTTATTTGAACGACTGCATTTTTTCCATTGTGCCTCACCGGTGGGGCAAAATGAAAATGCATGTGGAGCAAGTGACACTTGAATAAGTTTACATAAATTTCACTTTGCCGTATCTGAGATGCTCGTATGCTATCAATTTTCCAACGATCTCATTAAAGTAGACAGTAGACGTCACTTTCGTCCGGAGCTTCTGGGAACACAAAAATATCTTCGTTGTTTCTGTATAGTTTCGCATGAATCTGACAGTAACATTTTGATCATCGGATTCACTTTGCCCCAATGCTCAGATTTTTACTTTGCCCCGCAGTGACGAAATATACGAAAAACATTATAACTTGTGGCCATGAGCAAATTTTTGCAGACATTGCTTTGGGGTGGTTAGCAATGTTGTATGTGTGTGAGGATATAATGAATACACGAGTGTATGCTGTAGTGCTCAGGCATCGACTGAGTAACTGAGTAACAGAGTAATCCCAACAAGCAAGTATCATAATTATGTCGTAAACACAAAATTTCTCACATCTGACAGTTTACCAGGTAATGAAAGCTAATTTCTTTACCTTTAAATATTACATCGCCATGCACCTGAACACAATTTTTCGCTCTGACGGCCATTGGGAAAATTCTGTCAACATGAGTTTCAGTTGTGGATAAAAGACATCTACAGCTACTCAATTTCGCTATTAGAATCTAGGTGACACTAGTAGTGGCGGAAAAAATGAAAAATTTCACTTTGCCCCGATATTTCGCTTTACCCCACTTTCTCCTACCTATACTACACATACATCATCATGCAAATGACAGATAATTCTTTAGCAGCAGGCCATTTGTCTAAAAAGTAGGTAAAACCTTCCGTTCCGATGCGAGGTATAGGTACATAATACAATTACGATGTACAGGAATAGTCTTCTATGAAGCCTATCACAAAATGAATTATAGAAAAATCTTATTGCCAGTTCCACCAGCAAATTTGATCATTGTTAACTCATTGAGATATTTTCTCTGGTGGATATTGGGTTAGTGGCCGCAGAAAACACAACCTTTATTTTCGAAGCAATAAGCAATGAAGGGTCGAGTCCGGCAGCCAACTTTCCTACTATAAATGCCTTTTAAAGGTGGATTTATACTCGCAGAAAATAAGAATAAAAATAAAAAATAACGATAAGAATAAAAATAAGAAAAATAAGAACGGCAACTGCCCATTTATACTCCAGAAATAAAAATAAGAATAAGAAATAGTTTGAAACATTGCTCCTAGGTGTCGCTCGAAGCATTAGAATGACAGTCGTCAACATTTTCAGTTAAAGTTTTTAGCTTTATGCTGTTGTTATTGCGGTTGTTTTTCTACTTGTTTTGTTTGGTGTAATACAATATCACTAGTCTGTGATAATACTTGAATAGATAAGTATTCAAAAGAATTTTTTACCTCGCATTATTTCAAATTAATATCATGTGTAGTGTAAGTATCTACTTCTCAATCTAAATTATTGCAGTAATAGACAATTATCACTTTGATTTGAACTGATAACTGGTAGATGGCGCCACGTTTGGACCGCTGTTACAAAACAGCCCGTGGGAGTTTCTCGCCTACCCAAAGACAGTCGGTTTCAGGCAACTCTTGCTACATCGATGTACTGCGGATTGCATGAAAGCAGCCTCCATCGTCATCGACAAAGCTCGACTGCGTTCGTCACTCGTCCGGCTTATCTTCGAGTAGAAGTTGAAAATATTCAACTTGTTATTTTTATTCTTAAATTTCTTGAGCAGTAGCGGCGGTAAGTATTTTTTGTGAGGGGCTATGATCTCGTCATTAACGGAAGGAAATACAAGCCACGGAAGGCTTTAAAACACATAGTAGAATA
This sequence comes from Anaspis maculata, assembly GCA_949128115.1. Classification (NCBI taxonomy): domain Eukaryota; kingdom Metazoa; phylum Arthropoda; class Insecta; order Coleoptera; family Scraptiidae; genus Anaspis; species Anaspis maculata. Next base: position 84,315,103 of record OX421964.1, on the reverse strand, counting down.
TTACTCTACATGAGTTTATCGCGTAACTTGATTAATCAATAACATTGAGGACGATTTGTGCAGAATTTAGGAAACATTTAGCCCTCAAAGACTCTTTTACGCCGCCACTGTTGCCATATCTGCGCATCTTCAATACGCAACAGTGAATGGAAAGTTGGAATTCCTATTCTTATTGTTATTTCTCATTTTGGTGTATAAATGCTTCCATCTGAAAGCTCATTCCTAACATTTTCTTATTTTTATTCTTATTGTTATTTTTATTTCTATTCTTATTTTCTGCGTGTATAAATCCACCTTAACATATAACATAACAAAAACTTGATATTGCTCTGGCACTCTAGAAACATTTCCGTCGACTGTCCTGGACTTCTTTCTATTTTTACGGCGATTTTAGAACACCCTGAACAACCCTGATGTATTGATTTGTAAAAACAAAATAGATCATCAGAGCAGTAGGTACCTGCCTATTTTTACCCAATTCGCCATTTGAATTAACTTTTTCCGCCTCAAGATGGCAGCCAAAAGCGGCATGTGCGTTGACAATGATTGGTTGTCATTGTCATGTCATTTTGATCTCATTGGCAGTTCGGTTGTCACTACTCATCTCAATCCGCATTTGGCCGTCATTTTGTAGTGGGAAAAATTGATTTTCAATTACGAATTTTTTGCAAAGGCTACTGCAAAATTGAGTCAAAACTCGTACCTATCTCTACTTTTCTCTATAATTATTTCAGATATTACTTTTACCTACCTGCATGCACCTCTACTACAAGTATCAATTTTTAAGTAGGCACCGTGTTTTCGTTTGGTGGAGTTTTTGCGCCAATGTTCATTGGCGTGAGCCTGGTCAATTTTGTTGGAATCGTTTTATCTTTCTCCCTCGCTTTCTCCTATAATTTGTAAACTGATCAGATTTCAATAATAATACCTACGTATTGAAAATAAATACACTTTAAAATGAATATATTCAGAAAAAGGTAGATGAAAGTACCTGTATCTACCTATCAATATTTAGTTTTTAACACGAACCAGATTTCCTGGAATGTTCTGAAAGCGTACATCCATCAGTTGATGGGTAGGCACGTACAGATCTAACCAGTTCCTATCAGTTTAGTTCATTCTTCTTCATAATAATTCCTATCATGGTCAGAATCCGACTTGAATTCTGCAAGGCTTTGAAATTACTCTTCGATGATGGGTCAATTATTGGTTTTAGCTATTTAACTAATAAAAACTTGAGCATTTACGAAAAGTGAGTACCTAACCATACACTTATCAGTAGTTGATACCCATACAGGGTCCCAGAGAAGTGAAAACACCTTCATATATTTTCAAGATATTTTCCATAAAGTTGCTTCAATTTTCATGTACAGTTCACGATAAAATTCACCCCCCCCCTCTAGGAGATTCCCCTTTGAGATATTTTGAAAAACTGAAAAAATTTTTAAACGATTTTTTTCAGGGATCTTGAATCTATCGTCTAAAAGTTTTCAATTGGTACCAACAAGGGTACCGTATACAGGTGTGACATGTAACTGCAACACCCTATATTTTATTACGTCATTTGATGAAGCCTTTCTTTCTGATTAAGTACAAAGATATATAACATTTATGATTTATTCTAACAAGTATAAGCTGTCAGAAAAATAATAAAATAGGTAGTCAAATAAATTAAAAATTACGCGACACCCTGTATTAGGAACGAATTAGACCATTTATCCATGCAGAGTTGAATTCTGCAGACAAAATGCTGCGAGAATAGCTTTTTTTAAGTGAACTGTAGAAACCAAAGCCATCTTGCCGCGAAACAAAATTATTTGACTACCTATTTTATTATTTTTCCGACAACTTAATTGTCAAAATAAATCATGAGTGTCATATATATTTGTAATCAGAAAAAAAGCTCCACCAAATAACGGAATGAAATATAGGGTGTTGTATTTAAAATAAAATAGTTACATATCACACCCTGTATAAGGTACCAATTAGAAACTTTTAGAGGATCGATTTAAGGTCCCTGAGAAAAATCGTGAAGAAAAAGTTTTTAGTTCTTCGAAATATCCTAAAGGGTAATCTACTGCAGGGGGGTGAATTTTATCGCGGACACCCTGTACGTGTACATTAGTTACAAATAAAAATCATAAAACATAGAAGCGAAAGAATAGACCCAGTTGAACTTCACTAATATGTAGCCAAGGCATTACTCTTGATTACAACGTCATAACAAAAACTCAATGTGGCATTAGAGGTCGCAAAATAATCAAATTTGAAAAATTGTACGGAATTTAAGCCCTCTGCTGATTTTTCGAAGTTGATGACACTTTTTGAACATAGTAAATGGACTGACTATAAATGAATTGTAGAATCTTCTGGTTGACGGCCAACGTTAGCGTGATCGCCGCCATGACGATTTACACCGTTCTGTTGTGGCAAGCTTACGCGAAAACTTACACGATTGTCTCTCTGGAAACTGCCAAGCATCCCATCAGCGAAGTTGGATTTCCAGGCATCGCCATTTGTAACATGAACAAAATTCACAGACATAGGATCGTGTATCTGGCAGAAGATTTGTGAGTTGGTCTTCTGCTTCTATCAATATGCCGAATAAGGAGAGCTTTGAATTTTTCCGTTATTTTTTTTTTTGTCAATGTTCAAGGCACGATTTTTATCCTCTCCGACGATGGGACACAGACAAGTCGTTCAAGGATTCGTGGAAGCTGGTACCGTTGTATGGCAACTTGTACGATTTTAATGCACATGACTTAGGTGATCGGCACCACAGCCGACTTTTTCTGGAGTTTCAACGAGATTTGAAAGAATACTTGTGGGTACAAGCTCGCAATAATCGATCGAACCTAGGAGCATACCGACCAGACCATGGTCTATTACCTCTGATGAAACAGGTATTTTTCATTTACTAGGTATATGACATATAGTACACATACCTATCTACATAATTATGCAAACGACAGATAATTCTTTAGCAGCAGGCCAGGTGTCTAAAAAGTTGGTGAAACCTTCGATGCGAGGTATACCTATGTAAAACCTAGGGGGTTGAGGGTTAATTTAAATATCTTTTTGCTACTATTACAAATATATAAAGTATAAAACATGAACAGAAATCTTACCTCAAGTCAACACTTGTAACAAGCGAGGAAGCGAGGGTTAAGGGTGCTTTACCCCTTTATTGAAATATATAAAAATTTATCAACTACGGGAAAATCCCAGCACTGATCGTCATTCGTAACACCAAAGATGGTGGTTTGTTGATTAAAATATAATATGAGCGAAAACTGAAGACGCAATGGAAATGAGTCAAAGGACATTTCCAAGGTATTAAATGATATGAAAATGCCACCAATTGTAAAACTAGGGGTAGTTGAGGTTCAAATAAACAAAACAATTTGAACACAATAAAATAGGTATAAGTGATAATCGAATTGCAAGTTCCTGTACCTTATGTACTGCTTGGGGGAACTATAGGAACTATAGGGGGTGCTTATTCCTAAGGGTAGTAACGTGAACTGCCACCACTGGCTCAGTTATTATATATGGAGAGGTGGATCCATAGGGGGAAGAGAACAGACCATCTGGGTACACCTTAGAGTTTTAATCTTGGTTGGGCTAGCGTGCATTTTAGCTTATCTATTTCTGGCTTTAACTCTTTGGGAAGGCGTTTAGATGAGTCCGGCAGACGAGGCATTTGAATCGAGTAGAAACCTCCGGCTATTTACCTGTCTACGTGAAGGGTGGTCAGGTGAACAAGAGTTTTCAAAACAAACATATATTCAAATAAGCAAAATTGAAAAGTACAAATACTGCAAAGGTTTACTATAAAAAACTAGTATTAAAAATATTCACAATAGTAGCCACCTCATGGCGTATAAATAAGTAAACAAAACAAAACTCAGCTGTCGCTGTGACGTTTGGTGACGTAAGAGAGTAATGCAACAATAGGGTGATTGCATGAAATGCGTTCACATGATCACCGGCAGGCAGCGCAAGGATCGACAGTTATGTTTTGACGTTTGTTAGCGAATTGCATTGGGGCACATAACAGGGCCGCTATTCTTGAATCGTGTGAGAAAAGTCCCTGGGAGTAAAATACATTCCGCAGTACACTGATGTAGCGAATGTTGCCTGAAATCGTGGTTTTTAGGCAACTTTCGCTACAGAAGTGTAGTACGGATCATATAAAACTCCCAGGGACTTTTCTCACACGATTCAAAAATAGCGACCCAGGTGTAAGGCATCGTTAGAAATGATTAGAAATCACAATCTTGATCTCGTAAACGCCGAATAAACCAGTATGTGAACAAAACACGTAAAAATGATAGTACTTAGTGAGGTTAGCAGGTTAGTCCGGTTGACGTTGACTCCGACATGGATGAAACTTGACAGATGACAATGACACTCCTGACATTTTGCCATAAACGCCCTCTACATGCAATCACCCTATTTTGGCGTTCATTCGTCATGGCTCGTGCACATGACGTAAGTGAGGAAATGAGAGAGAGAGAGAGATTCAGAGTGAGAAAAAGAGTCGCTAGGAAGTGTTTGCAGCATGACTCACTTTTTATCTGCGAGACGTTTCGCAGCGTGTTAAATACTTGGGTGGACCCTATCTTATACGGTGACATTGCCCTAACAAGAACTTAAATTTACGTTCCACCCTGGGTACCAACAGGGTAACACTCGCGTAAAACACAGGGGTAATATTTTTAGGACTATTGGTTTCTGCGTTGACGGGGGAGCGTCAAATCTTGGCGCGTCGGTGAATTATTCATCAAAATATACTCGGACACGCGACTGTCAAGCTATGGTGATTCACTTATACACACCACTTCAAGCGGTTCATTAATTATTCGCGCGCGTCTTACAACGATAATACTGTGAAAACATTACTCGAAATTCGGGAATTTTACGGCTGTGGGACAGCCAAAGCGGCGCCCCTAAGGGCCGAACACCGTCCGAGGTGCCAAAATTAAGTGATTCCTAGTAAATTGACTGTAAATAAATTATAATTGAAATAACCGCGTCGAGTCGCGGTTCGCAACACAGGTCGCGGGTCGGGTCTCGGGTCACAAGTTAAGTGACAAGTCCCGTTATCTTCTCTTCAGCTTCTACTTATAGACTCGTCTAATCTCATAACCCTGTGGTCTAATAGTCCAATCAGAGCGGACCTTTTGGAAGGAAAAGCGTTTCCAACGTCGGGTGAAATCAATGCCTCAGCAATTAGCAATGTTTAGCTTGGCGAGTCGATAACGCCTCAAATTTTCAAGGAACAATTTTCGCAACCCAGTTGATTCATCCGGTAACTTGAGGGCGTCGAAAGGCTGTCGTGGCTCAGTTCCGAATCTCTCTTATAATTCGAATTAACTCTAGGAAAATAGCAGTTGGGCTACAATAAGAAAAATTGAGCTTCAGTAATTATTTAAAAGAGATCCCGAGTAGGGGAAAACCAGGCAAATAAGGCCCGGTTTGCTACACCTAGGTACATAATACGATTACGATATATTAGTCCGGATGTTGAGCACCATATTTGGGTCCAACCTTACAAATCGTGATGCCGGGGTGCCACTTGGCAGAAATGTTGTACATATACCTTATAGTTCATTCTAAGAAATGGAGCCCACCTGCCACCCATGGCAGATCCTTGGTATTTGTGGTCAAGGTCCAAGAAACTAGGTACCATTTTTGGAATCTTTGCTTTTTTGTACTTTTTTCATTGGACTATATATTTTCAAGGTGGAAGAGCCCAATGCAATAAGTTTTCAGAAAGTGTAATGCACCAGTGGCGTACCAGACGGCTTCGAGGGAGCCCGGGTGCGATTTTTCACAAGTCCTATTTTAAACCATGACTAACAAGTTTTTGAACATGTTTAGCATCATTTCTAATGAAATCGCACATTCTGATTTCAAAAATTAGTGTGAAATGCCGATAGAGACGTGTTTGACCCGGTTTTATTAGGTAAAAACTTGATTTTTCACCCTCAAATTTGATGTTTTGTAATTCAAGTTCCATCGTGACCCAAAGTATTTGTAACTATGATTTTGACTCAAACAGTTGGCTTGGGCTATTTCACACATGAATATCATTTGCTGAAATTTCTCCCCGTTTTTATGAAGTCACAGAGAAATCTTGTTTTTTGAGATATCTCATGACAAGCTCAATGAGACAAAGCGTGCTATTCACAGGAAGAACTATACTAGAGCTACAGTGTATCTTTCATTTGGTACTTTATTCATTTAAATGCATGAGAATAGTTTTCTCTATTAAATAAAACAAAGAGAACTGAAATCAAAGCCGTATTCCTGTTATGACATCGTTTTTCTTCCGACAATGCGAAATAAATTTCGTGAAAAAACGCGAAAAAAAGTTTCGACCTATGCATTTGTAGTTTCCGCATCGTGGTCCAAAACACTCACGATCACAATTTTGAGATAGATTGTTCAACTGAACTGTTTTATAGAAGAATTTCATACACAGAAGTTTCTATCGCTGCTACAGAGTCACACGGTAGTTTTGTTCCAAAAGGTGCATCATGCAGGAATAATTTTATTTCAAAAATTTGCATTATCGGAAGAAAAATGATGTCATGACTAAAATACGGCTCTGATTTCAGTTTTCTTTGATTCTCGTGCAATAAAATAAGAAAGTACCAAATCAAAGCTACATTCTAACCCTAGCATATTTTTTCCTGTGAAATAGCATTTTTCATCAAATAAAACTTTGATATGATACATATTCTCAAGAAACAAAATTACTCCGTGTCAGCATCAGTGTAGGTGAAGATGAAGTTCTTTTTTCGGGTTGAAAATTTGCTTAAATCAAGCTACAAGTCGATGCTTCTTCGATTCCAAAGACAACTGATTTCGTGCAGTTTCCAATTATTGAACTAGGCACTTTTTCGTCAAAGTTTAGTCAACGGTTTGAACTTGACGAGAAATGCGACAAATTATCTGAAATGCCCTGCTAGGCCCAAAAACGGTCAGACGTGATGGAAGTTTTCAGGATAAAGACAATATTTTTTTAAATGATATCAACTTTTGTTACTTGGCTTCAGAGTACCGCTGCTTATGGTGCTACCCAAATACTCTTGAATCTGTTTGGAAAAAAGCTTACTTTGACAAATTTGGAGTGACACTATTGTTTCTGACTCTCTTCGATCGTTTTTTTTTTTTAGAAAAAATCAAAACATTGCACAGTGGTCCGAAATTCAATAAATGCGGCCAAAAATCAAATTTTACAAGTATTTTGCATGGCTTTCATATTTTGTGGGCACGTAAAGAAATAGTGTAGGTAGTCTTTTCTGGAATATGAGTTACTTTGTTCTAGGAACTCACCTCTTCTGACCCCTCAAAGTTACTAATTTTTTCGGAGTCGAAGTTACCCTATTTTGCTCGCAAAGTTTAAAGAATGAGTGCTAGCTTCATAATTACACTGCGGCTTTGCAACTTTCACAAAATGATCTTCAAAGGAAGTACTTTAGTTTGACATATATGGTCAGTCTAAAAACAAATTTGAAAATACTCAATATTATTATTATTTATATAGTTGATTTTTCGAGTTTTTGAAAAGTTCCTTGAGAAATACGAGAAAGTCGCCACACAACCCCACTGAGATTTATACTTTAAGAGATACTACAACATTCCATGAATGAAGTAGTATGAACAGTTTTTGCTCGAAAGTGCTCCATTGGCAAATAATCTTTTTTTCCGATGTGGTGCGTGCCGTGCATCTGTGCATTTTAGAGTAAGATAAAAAAAATAGCTAGGTACTTATCGAGAGAGAAAACGTTACGTTTTGTGAAATGAACATGGTGACGGCATATCTTTTTATCACTACCTATCTCTGGATTTTTGAGATTCGACCTTTTTTTGTGACCCTTCAGTCCCTTAAATTGTGAATTACTTGTTCAAATCTGTTGCAATTTAGCTAATTTCCTTAGATATTCACTTAAAATATTGTTGTGTCAACCTAGAGTCCAATTTGGCAACGCGTTTATAATTTATTAGTAGAAAAACCAAGATTAAATTGAAATTTTGAAGGGTGCCTCCTCGGTCCTTTATGAGGCCGAATTTTGCAAAAAAAAAACTGGACAGTCGCTCATCACATCATGTACGGACTCTAGGGTTACCTTTTTTTAACATTTTTCGGACTCCCTGACCTTTCATAGAATTTAGTTCATCATCAAATCTACCGTGATGACAGATACATTGGTCACTCTTTCTTAATTTTTATCTATCGGAGCTGCGAAAAAGGGATAACCGGTAATATCACAAATGATCTTGTCGAGGGTGCTATCATGGATTGGAAAACTGCCGTCCTACCCTTTTGAACATTATTGCAGACGGCATGAGTGAGTAGGTATACGAGTCAGTGCTGTTAATCGTATACTTTCATGTTTCTCCATTTATAATAGTGATTAATTATAATTATTTCTCATTATTATGGACCAGGTCCGTAAAGATCAGAACTTTCTGATTTATTTCGATTTCAACCCTCTTAAAATCAACTTAATTTTTCAATGAGATTCTTTCATTAATTTTTCCTGGAATCGTGACCTTACTATGGACTAGGTTCATAAGTTTCAGAGTTTTTCCAATTTATTTCTAATTAATTGAAACCCCTCAAGACCTCATCCTGCGATGTGGTGTTTTCAATTAATTTGCCTGTGATAATGACCTTATTATTATGGATCAGTCCGTAGAGTTTCAGAATTTTTCTAATTCATTTTCGATTTGATCCCCCTCAAAATCAACCCCATTTTGCAATGAGATTTTTTTAATAATTTTTTTTGTAATCATGACCTTATTGTGGACCAGTGTCATGAGTTTCAGATTTTTTCGATTTTTTTTTCACTTTAACCCCCTCAAAATCAACCCCATTTTGCAATAAGAATTTTTTAAATTTTTTTTCTGTAATCACGACTCTATTATGAACCAGTTCGATGAGTTTCGGAATTTTTTGAATTTATTTTGAATTTAGCCCCCTCAAAATTACCCCATTTTCCAATGAGATTTTTTTGATGATTTTTTCTGTATTCACGATTTTGTTCTGAACAAGTTGGATGAGTTTCAGATTTTTGGCCAGATTTTCTGAATTCTGGACCACTGTGCATTGCCCAAGTAAACGAAAACTTGTGATTTGCAGACGCAATAAAATGTCATCTATTGCCTTCTAGAAAACAAAAGGGGCACTGGCCAATCCAAAGACGACTCTCAAAAGGTCGTATTCGCCATCTGGGATGATGAATGCCGTAAATGACACAGAGTTCTTGGCCATTTTGATTTGATGGTAACCACTCAAGAAATCCAAGCTCGTAAAATACTTAGCTCCCGAAGCCCTATCCATCAAATCTTTGATCAAATGTACCGAATAACGATCAGGTTCCATAACCTTATTCAGCGGGCGAGAGTCCATGCACAGCTCGAACCTTCCGAGGTTCCATTCAAACCGACCAAGATTTGATCACCCGGCAGGTTCTGCAACAGCAAATTTAGGCTTTTCGTCGGCACGAAGTTGTAGGTAATGAATAGCGTCCACTAAAAATTGTTGCCGAAGAGGGAGCGAGTTCATAATAGCGATATCTTCTTGTAACTGCCGGCGAACATTTCCGTAGCGTGAATAATGGGACCATTTCTCAAGAAGAGCTCCACCATTTTTATACGGTCTTCTATCGGCAAGCTCTCCACACAAAACTCAATTCTTGGAGCTAGGTACAAGACGACCTGTCATGTAAAGTTTTTGACAACCGGGGTCATCATGGGAACGGATGAAAATGAGGTTACTTTAAAAAAGACACCCTTTAGATTAAAACATTCGTTCAAGTAAGGTTTTTTCCACGTGGCTGCAGAGAGAGTGTAGACAAGACCCGATCTAAGGGAGGCCCACACTGCTGGAAATTGGTTCAAAACGATGTAAAAACGTGGTTCAATTGACAAAAATTACTACTTCATATTTCATATTTCATATTTTATACTCTCTACGATGACCTATACATTACAGGTATTTTATGATCTGGAGTGTTGATTCCACAGAAATTTTGACAGCTGCTGCTGATTCCAAACTCTTTCTGGCTGTTGGAAGCCCCGTCTCGCCATTCTCCGGCCCGTCTCTTCTCCAACTTCAACTTACTCACACAGAGAGAAGATGGATAAACTGCCATTAAATTCCTAAAGAAATAGGTGTTTTTTGCACTACTTTGAATTTTGATGTTGACGATCGTGACTTGACAGTGATGACTTGAATGAAAACAATGAATGCTACGGTTTTTTAATTATAATGAACAAAACTGGAGACATTTCAGGCTGAAACTAGTAGATTGATAGCTCAAAGTCAAAGCCAGTAACCGAGATCCATTTCAGCTGTCCTGATTGATTGAAACTAACATATAACATAACAATAACTTGATATTGCTCTGGCACTCTAGAAACATTTCCGTCAACTGTCCTGGATTTTTTTCTATTTTTACGGCGATTTTAGAACACCCTGAACAACCCTGATGTACCTATTAGTTTGTGGAAAAAATTGATTAACAGAGCAGTAGGTACCTGCCTACCATTACCTGATTCGCCATTCAAATAAACTTTTTTTGGTTGTCATTGTTATGTGACTTTGGTTTCATTGGCAGTTCGGTTGTCACTACTCATCTCAATTCGCATTTGGCAGTCGTTTATGGTGGGAAAAATTAATTTAAATCACGATTATCTGTTGTCTTTTGTTTTTTTTTCACAAAGGCTACTGCAAAACTCGTACCTATCTCTACTTATCTCTATAATTATTCTAGGTATTACTTTCACCTACCTGCATACACCTCTACTACAAGTATCAATTTTTAAGTAGGCACCGTGTTTTCGTTTGGTCATAGAGGTTTGGTGTAGTTTTTGCGCCAATGTTCATTGGCGTGAGCCTGGTCAATTTTGTTGAAATCGTTTTATCTTTCTCCTATAATCTGTAAACTGATCAGATTTCAATAATAATACCTACCTACGTATTGGAAATAAATATACTTTTAAATGAATATATTCAAAAAAGGTAGATAAAAGTACCTGTATCTACCTATCAATATTTAGTTTTCAACACGCACCAAATTTTTTGGAATGTTCTGAAAGCGTACATCCATCAGTTGATGGGTAGGCACGTACAGATCTAACCAGTTCCTATCAGTTGAGCTCATTCTTCTTCATAATAATTCCTATCATGGTCAAAATCCGACTTGAATTCTGCAAGGCTTTGAAATTACTCTTCGATGATGGGTCAATTATTGGTTTTAGCTATTTAACTAATAAAAACTTGAGCATTTACGAAAAGTGAGTACCTGACCATACACTTGTCAGTAGTTGATACCTATACAGGTGTCCCAGAGAAGTGGAAACACCTTCATATATTTTCAAGCTATTTTCCATAAAGTTTCTTCAATTTTCATGCAAGTACGTGTACATTAGTTACAAATAAAAATCATAAAACATATAGTGCAGTAAAGATAGGTTTTGGGGTTGAAAAAATTATTTCATGAAATTTTAAAGCTGTTATCGATTCAGAATTTCATCTTCTACCATGTACTTAAAATCCCCGAAAATCCCATTGGAGCATTTTTCTTGCGGCGCTGTCAAAGTATATCATGTTTGCTGCAACAAGTCCGAAAATTGTATCCTCGCTTTTGTCACATTAGAGCTATATTGTTAGTTCAGAGCTGTTGGTATATACTCCAGGACATGACCAGAACGTCATCTTAACCGCTGAAATCCTATTTCCCACAAAAGGAAACACGTAACTCGCTTTAATCTGCAATTACCCGTGGTAATCAAGTGTAGTTCGGAGATTAGTGACCAAATTCAATAAAATCTGTTCTTTTTGTGATAAAGGCATGAAATTTGGTACGAGAGGTCTTCATGGTCCCCTTTTCAAATGTAGACATATGGCGTCTTGCCATATTTTGATTAGAATAGAATAGAATAGAATAGAATAGAATGGATTTATTTCCCAACAGGCAACGCCCAATTACAGGAAAACTTTATAACAAAAAAAAATGGAATTGAATGAGAAATTATATAAAACAAAAAATCAAACACAATCATGCGAATACACAAAAAGAAAAGGTCAAAATAATATCAATAACATAAGCAAGTTGACTTCGTGGAGTCAGTCATTGCCCAGGACGGAAGACATAATGGACTTGATGCTGCTGAAATTAATATCACAAACATTAGAGATTTTGTTGAACGTGTGGCACATAATAGAAATAGGGGAATTGAAAAGGTTGTTGGTTCTGGAACTGGGATTATAGAACGTGGTGCGTTGTCTGGAATTTATACGTGGTATAAAAAAATTAATTTTGGATAGAAGATAGGGACAATCCAAATTATTATTCAATAAGGAGTGGAGAAGTTTAACAGCTAACATGGTACGTCTAGTTTCCAAGGAGTGAAGGTTAAACCTGGATAATAATGAAGAGTACTCGATGCCACGAACAGGATATACACCATCCACGAGGAAACTCAAGTGCTTGAGAAAGCGACGCTGTACCAACTCCACACCATGAATGTGAACACCGCAGTAGGGATACCAAATAATAGAGGCATACTCCAGTCGGGACCTGATCAAAGCATAATAAAGAGTTAAGAGAGTGTTAGTATTAGTAAATTCTCGGCAGTTTCGGTACAACATACCATACATCTTATATGACTGACTGATAACTTTCGCTCTATGATCTGTAAAATCAAGCTTTGGAGTAAAAGTAACGCCAAGATCCACAACTGATTCGGAGTGTTGCAAAATAGTACCACTGATGCTGTAGGGATAAGAAATTGTGGATTGAATTTTAGAGAAGGACATGACAGTACATTTCTGGATATTGAGAAAAAGACGATTAGATGTGCACCACTGCTCAACAGCCCGAACATTGTGCTGCAACACTAAGCAGTCATCCACCGAGTTGACCCTGAGAAACAGCTTCAAGTCATCGGCAAAAAGAAGCTTCTCGCAAGAAATGTTATTGACAATGTCATTAATGAAAAGCAGGAAAAGAAGGGGCCCAAGATTTGAGCCCTGAGGAACACCGGAAGAAGGTCTGAAAACTTTTGAGGTATAATTGCGGTATTTAACGTATTGCTCTCTATCGAGCAAGTAGGACTGAAACAATGACAGCAGTGCCGGTGAGAAACCCAACCTGTCAAGTTTATCAAGGAGAACATAGTGATCAATCTGATCGAAAGCTTTTTGGAAATCGGTATAAACGACATCAACCTGACCCCTGTCATCGATAACTTCTGCAACATATTGTTTGAAGCAAGACAAGTTAGAAATAGTAGCTTTCTTCTGCATGAAGCCATGCTGACAAGGCGAAATATGACATTTGACGGAGGAGTAAATTTGGACATACATTATTGATTCGAACACTTTAGCGAAGTTGCATAGTAGAGATATTGGTCTATAGTTCCTTATATCACATTTGTCGCCTTTCTTGAAAACAGGTGTTACATGAGATTTCTTCCAAAGTGAAGGAAAAGAAGAGTGACGGAGAATAAGATTAAAGACACTAGCCAATGGTATGGTGAAGACAGAAGCACAATCTCTCAGCAAAAAACTCGGGATTTCATCAACACCAGCAGTAAAGGAATTCTTTGCCCGTTTCAAGGCTTGATAGATTTCATCATTGGACACATGATGCATGGAAACTGTAGGATAGTGAGAAACATCATTTGAGGCAGGCATATTTTTTGGGTCAGAAGGAATGTAAACAGAACCAAAATAACTGGCGAAAGAGTCAACCACAGACTGAGGCGTGGAGAGTTCAAAATTGTCATACTTCATGACCCCAGGTATTCGTGTACGACTTTTTTTTAAATTGATATAGGACCAGATCTTGTTGGGGTCAGAGATAAGGCTATTCTCAACGTCACGTATGTAATTTTCATAACCAACAGATATGAGTCTCTTCACATGGGTACGCTGTTGTCGATATAACTCACAATGATACACTGAACGAGTCCTTTTGTAAACTTTAAAAAGAGAATTTTTTTTGCGTATCGACCTGACCGTCTCCGAGTCAAACTACGGTGGAAAGGAACGACGAGATAATTTAACTTTCAACTTGGGAACGGTCAAATCAAAAATGCTATAAAGAATCTTATAAAACAAAGAACAGGCATCATCGACGTCATCAACATCAACAAATACCCCCGTATTAGGGGGGCTTAGGGACCCCCTTGAAAATTGAAGTTGCAGAAACTCATGCAAATCACCATTAAAATAATTGTCACGCATCTCAAAAAGTAATCATTCGACTCTACGTTGAATCTCAACAAAAGACACACCAGTTGTCACCATGTACGCACTGTTCTTCATAATGAAAAAAAATTCTTCGGAATGTCAAAAAAAAATCGGGTTTTTATAATTTTTTCATGCAATAGAGGAATAAATTTATCTTCCGCATATCATTATCCACCAATTCGTATTCGCCGAAGCCATTGATGAAGTCCATTTCTTCATATTGACATCTAGAAGCAACAATTCCAGATGAAACCAGCCAATTCAAGTGCTCAGTTCAGCAGCGTTTTCTTCGATGTTACCAATTGATATGAATGACAATTTCTTATTGGGTGGATAGCTTCGACTGTTTTATAATTTTATTGAGTATAACTAGATGAGGAGTGACGCGCGAAAGCCCCGATTTTTTTTTAACTGCCATCTATCACTGTTAGAATTGCACCAAATGTCATGCTACTTTGGCGAAACAACGCAGCAAATACAGACTAAAGAGTACAGACAAACGTCAATACGATCTGCAGTTGTCAAGTAAAAGGCACAAAGAATGAGGATTGAGGCGTGGAATACTTCAAAGCACTCAGTTCCAGTGAACACACGGTATAGAAATATTTTCAACACACCCTAGGAGCACAAATTTCATGATGGTGAGCGATGCGAAAAAAAAATTTCCTATGCTTTTGCGCTTGGTTCCGCGTCTAGTCATAGAAATTAGGTTGCAGAACAGTTCCAGCTATCCATCCATCTTTAAATTGTCGATCATATTGATTGGGAACAATTGAGAAACGCTGTTGAACTTCACACTTGAATTGGCTCATTTCTTAGGGAGCTGTCATCCCTAGAATGACAGTATCAGAAAACAAACTTCATGAATAGCTTCGACAAATACAAATTAGTGAATAATGATACACAGCAGATCAACTTGCCGTTTCTTAGATTAAAAAATTATCAAAAACTGTGTTTTTTTCTGACACTCCAAAGAATTTTTTTTTTAACACGAAGAACAATGCGTACATGACGACAACTGTTGTGTCTCTTGTCAAGGTTTGGTGTAGAGTCAAATGATTACTTTTTGAAATGTGTGACGATATTTACCGGTGGTTTGTGAGAGTTCCTGAGACTTCAAATTTTTAAGGGGGTCCTCAGGTCCCCCTAACCAATATGGCGAGGCGTCATGCTTACATTTGGAAAGAAGACCATGAAGACCACTCATACCCAATTTCATGCCTCTGTCGCCAATCAAACAGATTTTAATAAACTTGGTTACTAACCCTCGGATTATCTTTAATCAACACTGTTAATTGGGAATTGAAGTGACTTCCGTGTTTTTTTTCGTGAAATACGAGTTAGAGGTTCAAACGAAGGTCAGGTCATGCCCTGCAGTATATACCAACAGTCCTAAGCCAACAATGTAGTTCTAGTGTGACAAAAACAAGAATACCATTCTCGGGCTAGTTGCAGCAAACATGATATACTTTGACAGCGCCGCAAGAAGAATGCTCAACTGGGATTTTCGGGGATTTTGAGTATGTGGTATAGAATGAAATTCTGAATCGATATCTGCTATAAAATTTCATGAATAATTTTTTCAAGGTTTGGGGTCTTTTTTGACTATCTTTATTGCACTAATAGAAGCGAAAGATCAGACTCAGTTGAACTTTACTAATATGTAGCCAATGCATGACTCTTGATTACAACGTCATAACAAAAACTCAATAGGTATGGCATTACAGGTCGCAAAAAAATCGAATTTGAAAAATTGTACGGAATTGAAGCCCTCTGCTGATTTTTCGAAGTTGATGAGACTTTTTGAACATAGTAACTGGGATATAAATAGATTAATTGTAGAATCTTCTGGTTGACGGCCAACGTAAGCGTGATCGCCGCCATGACGATTTACACCGTTCTGTTGTGGCAAGCTTACGCGAAAACTTACACGATTGTCTCTCTGGAAACTGCCAAGCATCCCATCAGCGAAGTTGGATTTCCAGGCATCGCCATTTGTAACATGAACAAAATTCACAGGAAGATGGCCCTGGAACTGGGGGAGATTCTGTGAGTTATTGTCTTGCTTCAATCGACGACAAATAAGGAGAGCTTTGAATTTTATTTTTTTTGTCAACGTTAAGGGATGAACATAATCTTTTGCCCACCAACAAGTCATTAGAAATGATGCCATCGTTTGGCAGCCTTTACGATTCAGCGAACACTTTCGATGGTTGGAAGGACTCCGATTTTTATTTCAAGCAGTTTAAATTAGCTGTGAGATATCACTTCTGGGGCATGAATGAAGCTCGCTATAGAGAACCAGACCGACCAGACTATTTTGTATCACCTTTGATGAGACAGGTATATTTTTAATTATTTTTATACATGCACGTTTTCTAGTCTTGTATTACCTACGTCATTATGCAAACGAACAGATATTTAGTAGCAGACCAAAAATCTAAAAAGTAAATAGTACCTATAGAATAGGAGTACCTAGTCTTCTGTGGAACCCACCACAAATGAGATAAAAATCGTCGACGTTCATTTTCGAAGCTATGAAGGGCCAGAGTCCGTCAGCCAAGTTTGAGATATTAGTGGGGTCGGTACAGTATTATACGCTGCCCTTTTGAATAATGCAATGTCTTTTGGCACACATGTTCTTAGCACCTGTTTGAACAATTTTGGGTAATTGTTGACGACCACTACTTGTCGACTTCAGCCACCAACTTTTCACGGTAGGTAAACACCACCACAACATCACGTTCGTCGACCGTAGTTTCCTGGGGAAACCACTATTTCCACTGTAAAATGCCCCTTCTTTCCATCACTTATTGTCCTACGACGTAAGTACATGCAAGAAGGAAGCGTCCTATATAGCTGTTTAAGTGGTTGCCTAACTCTTAGAAAATGCTAGTCGAGAAGTACCTAGTCGTCGTCAACAATTACCCAATTTTGTCCATCGCCGCAAGCGAAATTTTAGTTCAGATCCTGTACACAGGGTGAAGAGAGAAAACAATTTGAAAAAATTGCATCTTTTGAACGGACAAAGGTAGAGTATTGCAGGGCACGTCATCTGATGTGGAATTTGATGGTTCTTGACAGTGATGTAAAATACCCGGGTTTTTATATTTAAGGGTAAATACCCAAGGTAAATACCCGGTATTTACCCAAAATCGGGTCTCTAATAGGGTATCTATTTTCATTAATTGTTATTAACAATTAGAGAAACAACAACAAACAATTATGATTTTTGTTCACCAGCAGCAAAATAATGATAAGTGCTTTGAAGGTTATGTTTATAAAGCCTTGGAACTTGGAAAAAGGAATTATTTAACTTTTAACCGTCAACACTGTCAACAGTGTCAATCGAGCTGTCAACAGTGTTAACTTTTCTGTCAAACTGGGTAGGGTGGGTAGATATCGCTCGGGAAAATACCGGGTAAATACCCAGTTTATATTTACCTACCTACCCGGTAAATACCCGACTCACATCACTGGTTGTTGAGGTACACCAAACCATTTTGATACATTATTAACTGTTTTTGAGATAATTAAAAAAACTGAGATCTGTCAAAAAAAACATTAGCTTCATTATATCGCTTATTTTTGAAGATATCGGAATGAAATTTGGTATTTGCTTTATAAAAGACGTCATAAATGAATAACAGCTGCAGTTATTTTCTCGGCCTACTATTTATTTACCTAAATAAGACAGTCAACTTTTTTGGGGGGGAGCCGCCATCTTGTTTTGTGAATATCAAGCTGATGACCGAAAAAATGACTGACAGCCATTAGGCTAGTATCATGCCATTACTCTATATTGTGAAAGATCACCTTGGATGGACCATCATACCATTTTTGCTGAAAGAAACATGACGCACTGATTTCATCGGGTTCCTCAGAACTAGAAGGCCTACTTCCAGCCATCGAGCCATTGCAAGTAATTGAACACCGCAATTATAACCCCTGATCATTTCTCAGGTTGCTCACCAAGATTCATAGTCATAAGTGCAGCGGTTCGGTTTTAGCAGCTGTTTGAATCAAGAAGTGTTGCTTTTTCGTGAAAAAAACAGAAGATTACGAGGTCTCTGGGTCAATTCTTAGGTCATTGGGAATAGATCCTCCACGGAATGTTGATAATTTCATGCTGAATTATTAGAAAAAAGTGCATTCTATACTCGATTCTATAGCATAGGTTTGAAGAAACGGCTGAAAATCGTTCGAAACGGTTTCTTTTGTCTTTAGTATGGGGGCATAGGTCGTGCCGTGTGCAGCTTCGTGAAGATATATAGAGTTATGTCTTAATCGATTCCTGGGGGATCAAGGACTATGAAAAATTATGGTGGAATATTGGCATTTGCTGCAGGCAAATATGGTGGAGGCGCCAAAATGGGCTTGATCTGGTAACAAAAAACTGGCTGTAGCTCGTTTGTTTTTGAACGGATTTCAACATCTGACACGTCATTTTATGAACAAAAAAATTCTCTTCTCACTTCATACCTAAATTTGCAAACGTCATTCCGTGAAACTGTCGAAATTGTCTTTATAAGATATGCTAAATTCCGCCATTTTTTGAAGGTTATCCGATACTTTTGAAACCCACAGTATCATAGATCTTGAGGTGCTATTTCCAAATTTATACTTTTCCACTCTGTCTCTTTGCCGTTTTGGCCACCATATTGAAAAGATGGCGCCCAAAAAACAGTTTTTTGTCAATATCTTGAATTTAACTGACTCAAGATCAAAACGTGTATATGCGGAGGAAAGCCCATTCAAATTTCTACAATTTGACATATCAGTCATTTATGTGCGATTTACGGTTCTTGAGTTAGAGCTTTCAGAACTTCCGGAAGCATCAACTTTCGGCATTCAATCAGCATGTTAAATTGATATCACCGTCATGTAGTAAGCAAATTAACCATGAATAGCTCTTGGCCATTAACCATAGATAACAAAAAATTTAGAAAATCGATCATGGTGTTGTGTTTGTTGCTGGTCAAATTAAACTCGGGGTTCGGTTTTATGCGGGTTTATTTGGCTTCTCTCATCTATACCACCGGTCTCGTACGTGCCGTTCTTCTTATCTATCTACCTTTTTATTTCATGCGCTATCATTCCTAATTCATATCAAATGCCACCGCCATCTACCACTATGTTATACATTTATAATATATATATCCATTACAGGACACTACATCCCTCGGGGACTTTACACATTTCGAACTGGGAATCACAGTTCACATCAAATAACATAAAACATAACAATACTTATAACAGTATTTTAAACAAATTTTACACATTAAAATTCACTGCAAATATTTCTTTGGCGGTCTTCTTACTCGTGTTGATCTTCGAGTCTCAGGACTGGGGTTGAGCTCAGCTCTCTGCGCTGGGGTCGGCTGTTGACTCTCTGGAGCAATGTTGAGCTGGGTCTGTTGAGATGGTAATGAAGACACGCTCTCAGAAATAGAGAGTTTCTCTTTCTGCTGTGAAGTCGGCTTTGGATTCTCAGATGCAGTGCCGGACCGGGCTTCTGGAGAAGGTAAATTCTCTGGGATGGAGATCATCTTGGGGCGGCTTGGAGCCAGCACGACTGGAGGCACCTCGGGAGTGGAGTGCGTCTTGGGCCGGTTTCCATCACATTCGCCGAAACTTGACCATTGAATAGGCACCGCAAAAGGAGCAACAGATGGGGGTCGAAGAGTTCCTTTAAAACTCTGGCGGCTTACTGGAATCATGCTGGAATTGGAGTCGCTTTTGGGATGTTGTTGAGGTTTCTCGGTGTCGTTTGTTGGCTTTGAAGGTCTTCCTACGTAATGTTTGAAAAACGACGAATTTCTAATTACGTATTTTCCTTCTCTCGCAGCGTGTATTTGAGAACCTATTGTCTTTTCGATTGTGTATGGGTCTGGGTCATATTTTGGTGTGAGTGTATTCCTCTTCTTCTGTTTGAGCAGCACCAAGTCGCGAACCTTGAAGTCGTGATGTTTGGTTCTTCTTCGCACGTTCTCCCTCTCATACGTCTGTTTGTCGCGATGTTGAGAATAGATGTTGCTCTTGAAGTGTGGATCAATTATCGTCGGTAGATATGCTCGCACTTCTCTCTGGAAAACGAGATAGTATGGTGACTTGCCTGTTGTGGAGTGTGGAGTACTTCGATAGTTCGTCAGGAAGTGCTGTAGCTGTTCCGTCATGTTGTTGGTTTCTAGTGCCGAACAAATCAGCGCCTTCTTCAATGTCTTGACGAACCTTTCCGGTAGACCATTCGCTTCGGGCCATTCGGGTGTCACCCTGTGATGCTTGATGTTCATGCTTCGACAGTACTCTTGGATTTCATTTCCGTTAAAAGGCGGTCCATTATCCGATTGGAGTTGCGCTGGTATGCCAAATAGTGCAAAGGTTTTGTCTAAAATTGGCTTCAGATGTTTAAAACTTGTTGATGACACAACTTCAATTACGGGGAACCGTGAATATTCGTCTATCATCAGAAAAAAATATCTTCCATCTGGAAACGGTCCTGCATAGTCACAATCAACATACTGAAACGGGTAAGTGGCTCTTGAACTGGAAACTGTCTGGATTGGATCCCTGTGTTTAATCGTTGTTGTGGCTTGACACGCTCTGCATCTCTTCACGAATTCTTCAACCATCTCACCAATCTTTGGGAACCAAACTTTGGTGCGTAATAAGTGCTTCGTTTTAACGATTCCCTGGTGTCCTTTATGGGCCAGCTCGATGACGTGTTGTTGAAGGTTTGCTGGAATGACTATACGGTGTCCTCTAACCAGTATTCCATCATGTTCTGAAATTTCGCTTTTGAACATGCTATATGGTTGTAGTTCGGGTCTTCTTCATAATTTGTAGTCATCAGTTCTGAGTGCTGTTGTCAACAATACTAGGACTTCATCTTTGCTGGTCTCTTTTTCGATTTCTTCAAGTGACATCAGTTTTGGAATATTGTTCAACGTGATGAAGTTGACATATTCTTCAACCTTTGTTTCCAATCTTCGGTCTTCTTTTCTTGCTGTTTGTCTCACGTACCTTGACAGATAATCCGACGGATTAGTTGATCCTTCTTGGTGTCTTGGAATGAAACTAAATTCCTGGATCTTTAAACACATGCGTTCTATCCTAGCGCTCGGGCTTGATTTTGCGTTTGCCAAAATCTGAACTAGTGGCTTGGAGTCTGTGTGTAACGTAAATGTCGTGCCCAGAAGGTAGATCCTAAAATAAAGGGTTGCCCAGACTGCGGCCAATGTCTCTCTTTCGATCTGACTATATCGACGTTCTGTATCGCTCAAAGATCGACTGGCAAAAGCGATTATCTTGATGTTGTCTCTGTAGCCCTGCGATAATATAGCACCCAATCCATGCGGGCTTGCATCTACTATCAGATGTGTCGGTTTTGTGGTGTCATAGTAGGCTAGTTTGTCCGCACAGCTAAGCTGATTCTTCACAAAATCGAAAGCATGTTGTTGATCAGCGGTCCATTCCCATTTTGAGTTTTTGACTAAAAGCTTGCGAAGTGTTTCAGTGTTGCTTGAAAGATTCGGTAGGAATTTTCCAACATAATTCAAAATCCCTAGGAAACTTCTCAGCTCATGTTGATCTTCTGGTGGTTTGAGGTTCACAACGCTCTCTACTTTTTCTGGATCCGGGTGGATGCCCTCTGAAGAAAATATGTATCCAAAAAATTTTATTCTACTGGTACTGAAAACGCATTTTCTTGTGTTGATCGTCAGGTTGTTACTATGGAGGCGTTGCAGAACTTGTTCGAGTGTTCTGTCGTGGTGCTTCTGGTCCTCTCCGTATATCAGGATGTCGTCACTGACGTTTATAACTCCGCTGATGTTGGATAACAGTTGTCTAATCGAGTTTTGAAATATCTCAGCAGCCGAATTGATGCCGAAATTTAGTCTTTTGTAACGGTATAATCCCATGTGTGTTGAAAAGGTGGTGATATACCGTGAGTTTTCGTCTAGAGTTAGCTGATGATAGCCTTCATTCAAATCAAGTTTTGAAAACACTCTTGCTCCGTTCAACACGGATATAATTTCATCAATCGTCGGCGTTGGATGTCTTTCTCTTTTTATCGCTTTGTTCGGCTCTCGCATATCTACACAAATTCTCAGTGTTCCTTTGTCAGCTCGTGGGACAATGACAATCGGTGATATCCAGGGTGTTTGACCTCTTGCCTTCTCTATAATGTCTTCCTGTTCAAGTCGTTGGATTTCTTGTTCCAGCTGTGATCGTAAATGGAAAGGTGTTCTTCGGTGTTTATTAGCGACTGGTGGTACAGTTGAATCAATGTGCAACTTGATCTTGACATTCTTCATCCGGCCTATTCCTTGACATAAATCTGGATATTTGTTTCTCACGGAGTCAAGTCCACGATGCTTGATGTTGTTGAAAAATGACATCTGGATTAACTTGAGACGTTCTGATGTTCCATAGCTGAGGAGCGATTCACCATGGCCTTTGACTACCAATATTTCTGCCTTTGTTTGTGTGTTTTTGTGTCGCAGAACTGCTTGAAATTTTCCGACCACTTCCAAATGTTTTTCCGAATTATATGGCAGTACTGTTGTTGTTGCTGGCATCAGATCTTGATCAGGTAGCTGGTTGAGAGTCTCGGTGCTGACAATATTCACAGATGAGCCCGTATCAACGATGAAGGGGACTGGAATCTCGTTTAGTTGTATTGTAATCCTGGGAAGTTTGACATTTCTGATTGTTGTCACAGCGAATGTACTTTCCGAACTAGACTCATCTGAAACATCGTTATGATTCACTTGATGTTGTTTATGATGTTGTTTATAATCTTGATTATATCTTTTATTGCAATCTACATTGTATTGTTTGGATATACACATAGCTGCAAAATGATTTCTTTTGTGGCATGCATTGCACTTCAAACCAAAAGCGGGGCATGTTTCTCTGCCGTTTGTGTGCCACCGGTTGCCACAATTCTTACATAACTTCGCACTTTGCTTGTTCGATGTTATTTCCTGTCTTCTGCTGTCTAAGTTGCTGTTATAAAGACGTTTGGATTGTTGTGCTGGAGCCCTTTGTCGGAAGCTGTAGTTCTTGCTTACAGACTTTACCCTGTTGCTAAATTCACTCTCTGGCTGCACTTCTCGAGATCCGTTTGCAATTTCCTTCATCTGTCTCTTCGTGACTTCTATTGTTCTTCCCTTGTTTAGCAGATTATCAAGTGTTGGCTGTTCTGTGAGTCCAAATTTGCGCAATTCGTCATATTTTGTGCTCATTATGATCTGTGACTTTATTTCTTCATTCGCGTTGTTGAAGTTACATGTTTTTGAAGCTTTCAGCAGTCTTGCATAGTACTGATCAATGCTTTCTTCTTGTTGCTGCACACTCTTCCTGAAATTAAA
This sequence comes from Anaspis maculata, assembly GCA_949128115.1. Lineage (NCBI taxonomy): Eukaryota > Metazoa > Arthropoda > Insecta > Coleoptera > Scraptiidae > Anaspis > Anaspis maculata. The sequence goes on along the minus strand of OX421964.1, from coordinate 84,291,448 downwards.
CTTTTCAAACTCGGTGTTTACCCTGGGATGAAAGTAACTCTGCAGCTTTCTTCTTGCGGTTTCATATTCTGTAGGGTTTTGACCTGGATTTGGTGCGGCATCGGGAAGCGAAAGAAATAAATCGTGCACATCTTCACCCGCCAAATGCAATAACATCGCCTTCATGCGTGCTGGGTCTTGCACGTTTGCTGCCAACAGGTAATTTTCGAAGCGATTTATCCACTTTTCCCAACGTGCGCCCACGTTTGATGAGTCTTCGTACATCTGGAACTGAGGGATTGGAATTCCTGCCAACACGGCGTCCATTTTATTCCCTTTGATTGTTCCACGTGTCTTCTCGATCTATGCCAGTTATCTACAAATATCTGTGTTAGTTTTGCTCATCGCCAAATCAAACCGTTGACATCTTCGTCGCCATTCTTTGTTGTGTTTGTTGCTGGTCAAATTAAACTCGGGGTTCGGTTTTATGCGGGTTTATTTGGCTTCTCTCATCTATACCACCGGTCTCGTACGTGCCGTCCTTCTTATCTATCTACCTTTTTATTTCATGCGCTATCATTCCTAATTCATATCAAATGCCACCGCCATCTACCACTATGTTATACATTTATAATATATATATCCATTACAGGACACTACACATGGTGATGTTATTTGTGTAATTACAGGGTGAACTGTGAAAGTAAATTGACTTCAGAAAGAAATAAAGGTAATATAGCATTTGAAGGATATCAGATACATTCGAAACTCATTATTATGATGAAATTTGGGGGTCATTGTCCAGAATATCCACTTTTCCACTTCGTCTCTTTGCTGTTATGGCCATAATTTTGAAAAGATGGCGTCCAAAAAAAATATTTTCGGAAAATTTTCGGGAAAATGTTCATCAAATTCCAGGATCCATATCAAAAGTGAAGGTCTATTGAATTCTCTAAAATTTGACATCTGAATCACTCATGTGCGACTTACGGTTCTCAAGCTATACCTTTTCAAAGTCAATTTTCCATTAGAGTTCACTCTGTAGTTGCATAACAACCGTTACCATGATTGATTTTCTGGATATTAATGGTCTGTGGTCGACAACTTAACATTATTTATGGTCAATTCGACTGCCACGTGGATCTGGGATCAACTAAACATGCTGATTGGATGACAAAAGTTGATGCTTCAGGGAGTTCTAGAAGCCATACCCAAAGAACCGGAAGTAGCACGTACACGAGTAAGGTGTCTTATTGTAGAGAATTGAATAAGCTTCCATTCGCATACAAACGCTTCCACCTCACATCGACTGAAATAAAGATAGTGACAAATAACTGTTTTTTGGGCGCCATCTTTTCAATATGGCGGCCAAGAAAACAAATATACGAAAAGGAAAAGTGGAAATTCGGAAAGCGCACCTCAAGATCTATGATACTGCCAAGTTTCAAAAAAATCAGACAACCTTCAAAAAAGGCCGGAATTTAGCATATCTTATGAAGACAATTTTGACAGTTTCCCGAAATGACGTTTGTAAATTGATGTATGAAATAAGAAGAGAATTTTTTTGTCCACAAAATGACGTTCCACATGTTGAAATCAGTTAAAAAACAAACGAGCTACAGCCAGTTTATTATCACCAGATGAGGCCCATTTTGGCGCCTCCACCATATTTGCCTGCAGCAGATGTCAATATTCCACCATAATTTTTCATGGTCCTTGATCGCCCAGGAGTCGATTAGGACATATCTCTATATATCTTCACGAAGTTGCACACGGCCAAGCCTTTTTTGACCCTATGCCCCCGGACTACTTGTTAAGCGTTAAATTATGGATCTTTTTGGCGATTTTCATGCCTCCAGCCTATTTAGATGATGGGATGAAATTCTTCAATTTCTTATCACCCTGTGATGTCATCTGCATAGATTGCCATCATGCCAACATTTCCCAAAGTTGAAGGAGGAATCTGAATAGAATATATTCCAAAATACATTGCGGCATCAAAATTTGTAAGGTTCTCTCCATTATTAGTGTTGCCCTACCGCATAATTTGTTCGCTTCCTACCTACTGCAAGATAGTCTTTCATGTTCTTCCTACATCACATGAGTACATCCTGTGCCAGTTTTTTGAAACCTATACTGAATAATGCACTTTTTTCTAATAATTCAGCATAAATTTATCAAAATTCCATGGAGGATCTTTTTCCAATGACCTAAGAAATGACCCAGAGACCTCGTGATTTTCTGGTTTTTTTTCATGAAAAATCGACACTATTTTATTTAAATAGCTGCTAAAACCGAACCGCTGAACTTATGACTATGAATCTTGGTAGACAACCTGAAGAATGATCAAGGCTCATAATCGCGGTGTTCAATTACTTGCGATGGCTCGATGGCTAGCAGTAGATCCTCTAGTTTTGAGGAATCCGATAAAATTCGTGCATCATCTTTCTTTCAGCAAAAATCGAGGCAAAAATGGTATGATGGTTCATCCAAGGTGATCTTTTACATGATAGAGTAATGGCATGATACTAGCCTAATGACTATCAATCATTTTTTCGGTCATCAGCTTGATATTCACAAAACAAGATGACGGCTCCCCTTCAAAAAAGTTGACTGTCTTATTTCGGAAAATAGTAGGCCCAGAAAATAACTGCAGCTATTATTCATTTGTGACGTCTTTTATAAGGCAAATACCAAATTTCATTCCGATATCTTCAAAAATAAGCGATATAATGAAAATAATAGTTTTTTTTGACAGATCTTTGTTTTTTTTCAGAATATCTCGAAAACGGTAATAATTGTTTCAAAATGGTTTGGTGTACCCGAGGGTGTACCTCAACAACCATCATTGTTTTTCTTCTTCACCCTGTATACAGGATCTGAACTAAAATTTTGCTTGCGGCGATGGACAGAATTGTTCAGACAGGTTCTAAGGACATGTGTGCCAAAGGGCATTGCATTACTCAAAAATGCAGCGAACAGGTCTTTTTCCGAACGTGCCGACTCCACTATATGACCATATAGGATCTGTGGAACCAATAAATCATTGTTCAGAGATCTGGCAAATTAGGCTCCTATGGGCATTCTCGTAGCATCACATTTTTTGGTAATTCACAATAATGGATGTCGGGGAGTAAAAGTTCATCATAAACTAAGCCCCACCAACCCGGCGGGGCTTCATAGATACTATGACCGTTCGCACCCCAAAACAGTCACGGAATTGATTGAGGCAGAAGCGAAAAGGCCCGCCAGAGGCGTTTGACATGCAACAAAGGAAAACCATACTTCACCTTCCCCTTTCGCTAATGTTTCTGGCCGGTTGATCTGGATCTAGTGTAGTCCCACCGCTATGCGTAACATCTCAAGGTCGTATCATGGGTAAGAGCAGTCTTGCAGGAGGAAGTCAGGCGGAGGTGAAACAATAAAGACACACACACACACACACACTCGACAAACAGTTCTACTTTTAAAAAGAATGAGCAATAATTACAGCTCAGCTGTACCTGGGTGTTCTTTTCTTTTACTGCATGAAATAACGTATGAGTCAAAATAAAGTTTCACGAATCTCAAGATTCCGTCAGGTGAGATTTTCCCTAATAACAATCTCAACACTCTCCCCCCCCCCCTCTTTTGTATCGCGTTTGCGTTCGGGCAAAGAGCGACGCGAACATGCAAAGAGAGACAGGAGATATCTGGAGCAGACTAAATCAGTGTTGTTGGTGTACCTAGAAGGAAACACATTTGAACACACGGCTCTTTCTCTTGGCGTGGTCACGAAGGTGGCAAAGGATTTTTAGACACATAGTAGAAGAAATCATGCACAATTTATAGAATAAGTGTGGCCACACGAAACAGTTAATAACCGATAACATGAGCTTAATCTAACTCAATCATGAATGTTGGGAAGAGAATCCCAAAATGCACCCCTAACGGACAGTTTATGGAAAAGCTCTTGCAGGGCGAACAAAATCAGAAAACATGAGGAATGTCCACTACTTGCTGTGAAAGAGGAGAACGAATACATCCAGCACTAACGCCAGTTGGAGTAGTATATCTAGGGCCCTCACCTTTTGCTAAAATGGCTTACACCCGGAAACAGCCAGCCTAGCATGCCTCGTGTCTTCTGGCCGTAAGTAATGTAATTCAACTTAAGACACTCGCAAGCATACTACTGCCGCCAAAAAGAGCCCATCCGCACTCAATAAATGAATAAAATGAAATCATACGCTCGCTGAAATGAAGAGACGAAAAATAAGGCGAACTACCAGTGAAACTCACTCTGTTCCAGGCAAATTTCACACACAATGGGTGTACGAGGGCATGAATGGTCTCTTGTAGATCCAATCTCAGTTTTATCCGCATCTCAATTGCCTCTCTCGATTTTATTCGCATTTCAATGGTCTCGTTCAATTTTATTTGCATTACTGCATTTCAATTGCCTCGTGCAGGATTCGCAAACCCCTTGTGGTGATCGTTGATGTCGTACGAGCCCTGCCTTGCAAACAAAACCCCTGTATCATTGTTGCCGGTAGACATGCCCTGCTATCGTGTTACAAACCAGACTACAGAAGTATATCGCCACGGCGCGCGACGGCCCAACCTCCCTCGCCGAACTGGAAGACCGATGACGACGTAGTAAACTTGTTATGCGTTTGCGCACTAGGTAGATCACCGTGTCATATGAATAGACCGCTGCCTTCAAGGTGTGTCTGATAGACAGTCTACAGTCCATGAAAACTTAGTTGAGTTTAAAAATCACGGGACACAACAACACAAGGCAGCATCTTTCTGTATATTGTATAATCTATAGATAAGCAGGAAACGAAACGATTACTTCATCTGTTGGTGGAGGCAGTTCACTATAAATACAGCAGTTATGCATCAGAGAACCGGGAAACGTTGCCAGAGAGTTGCCATGTTCAGTTCTCTATAATGTCGTGTGGTTATGTTCACATGACATCTCCGTCAGACTCTCTGTGTGTCTTTGACTGTAGGTGCGTTCAGTCAGCTTATTTAGCCGCAAGTTTTAATTTTAGTCGCAAGCGCAGCGACGCCCATTGGCTCTAATGGACCAGCCTCCTCAGAACAGCCAATAAGCGATGCAGCGCTTACGACTAAAATTAAAACTTGCGGCTAAATAAGCTGACTGAACGCACCTTGTCTCTCCTGTTTTCCCCGGTTCCACGTGAAAATATCGTCCAAGTGACGTATCTTCAAGGACTGTGATTACTTTGCTACTTGTTTCAACATGTTTTATGGACTCCATTGAATAATCCATATACCGTAATACTGTTGGAATGCAATACTTACTGAGACAAACCCTGTAGTCTATTCAATTGGAAAAGAGGTCGCCTGTTTTTTGCGCCGATATGAGTTGACCAATATTGTTCGTGAGATATTTTTCTGATTGATCCAGCAAAGCGATGACTTCCAGTAATACGCAGGCAATAACCGTATGTGGTTTTTTCTCGGTTTAATTTACCTTTATTTCCTCATAAGCTTAGTGTCAGCAGGATTGAATTTGGCACTCTAATCTCATCGGTAACTCTCCACGTTCTGTTGTATTTATTGTTTATTTCTTATTTGTTAACTTGTGGGACAGGGAAATAACACAACACAACTGTACTTTGAGAGCGTTGCATAGTAAGTGCCTTTATTCATACACCTACTTCCGAAGGCTTCGTCCACTTGCGCGTGGAGACTGCGCGAACTGGGAATTCTTTCGCCAAAAACTAGAAATTTACCTGAATGTCAGTAAACAAATCAGAGAATCTGATGAAGACAAATTATTCATTTTGCTGAACTTAATCGCAGACAGAGGTTTGAAAGTATACAACACATTCAAATTTGAAGAGGACGCAGACAAGAAGTTATTTAGTAAAGTCATGGCCAAGTTTGAAGAGAAGTACGTCCCACAGAAAAATGAAACATACGAGAGACACATGTTCTGGACCCGAGAAATGCGACCGGGGGAAACTGTTGATGAATACGCAACGGAGCTAGCTAAATTAGCATCTACGTGTGAATTTGGTGCCATAACCGACAGCCTCATCAGAGACAAGCTGATTATATGAATCAAGGACACACACATCAAGGATCGCCTACTGAGGGAGAATAAACTCACGCTTGCAAGAGCACTCGAGGTATGCAAAATAGCCGAAACAGCAGCCAAGCAGCTTAGAGCCATTGAAGGCAGACATGATGAAGAAATCAACCTAGTGAACCGGCCCCAAATGAGCAAGCATCAACAGTCAAGGCAGCGACCAGCAGAACAACTGCATCAAAAACCACATGTTTCTTCAGGAGTAAGTGTTCGTAAAATGAATAACTTGATAAATAATTGCACACGATGTGGATATTCCCACGTGATAAATAAATGCCCTGCATATCAAAAACAATGCACGAAATGCAATAGGAAAAATCATTTCGCCAAAATGTGTAAAAGCAAAATTAACCTGATTGCATTTGAAAGAATAGACCCAGATTTGTTTGTAGGAAACGTTAATTTTTTAAGCAAAAACAAATGGACACAAAATTGTACGGTTGAAGACAGACTACAGATTAATTTTAGGTTAGACACTGGTGCTGAATGCAACATTTTACCATTGGACATTTTTCAAAAATTGAATAAAAATAATGACATTCCAATTATTGAATCACACGGACGAATAACCATCGTATCAAATCAAACAATTAACGCGGTTGGTACTTGCGACTTGAAAATAAAAGTCACAAATAGAAATCAAACAGCCGTCCTGAAGTTCCAAATAATTCAAATAAATAGAGCCATCCTAGGTTTAGAAGCTTGTACCCAGTTAAATTTGATAAAGAGGGTAAGTGTAAGTAACGTAAATAATGTAACTGTTACCAATAATACAGCAACGGAAATAAATAAGCTGTTGAAGTCTCACGAGGATGTTTTTCAAGGTATTGGCTGTATCAAAACGGAACCATATGAAATAAAATTAATTGATGATGCAGTACCGAAAGTTCACCCACCGAGAAAAGTCCCATTAGCCCTATATACTAAATTACAAAATAAACTAATTGAGCTGGAAAAACAAGAAATAATTAAGAGAGTTGACGAACCAACAGAATGGGTAAACTCCTTAGTGATAGTTCCAAAGAAGAATTTAGACATAAGGATTTGCTTGGATCCTAAACAATTGAACAATGCAATTAAAAGAGAACACTTTTACATTCCAAGTTTGGAAGATATCACTTATAAATTAAAAAATTCAAAAGTTTTCAGTGTGCTAGACTGTTCTAATGGGTTTTGGCAAATTAAGCTTAGCGAACAAAGCTCTAAATTATGTACCTACATTTAACACACCGTTCGGACGGTATTGTTTTTCAAGGCTACCCTACGGTATAGCTTCAGCCCCAGAAGTTTTCCAAAAAAGAATGAAGGAAATTTTTGAAGGACAGGAAGGTATTGACAGAGAAAAAACCAAGCTCAGGGCCAGAGATATTTTCTTTTGGTCAGGTATGAATAACGACGTCAATAATTTGATCGACAATTGTGAAGATGTGAAGTATGCTTAAGCTTTAAAAATGAAAAACAAAAAGAACCCCTAATTCCACACAAAATACCAGACAGCATTTGGCAAAAAATAGGAGTGGACATATTCGAGACAGACAGAGCAAAATACATCATAGTCATAGATTACTTTTCAGAATTTATAGAACTAAAACAAATAACAATAAATAACTTCACGGAAGTATCCAAATTTATGAAGGAAATATTTTGTAGGCATGGCATTCCAAACATCATCATGACATATAACGGCCCTCGTTTCAATTCTTATAATTTTGCGGAATCCAGCAAATATTGGAGTTTCAATCACAGAACATCCAGCCCACATTACCCAAGGTCGAACGGACAAGTAGAAAGAGCAATCGGAACCGTCAAAAAGACCATAAAGAAAGCTGAAATAAATGGTACAGATCTCCATTTAGTTATTCTCGAGCTAATGAATACGCCAATATCAGAAAGGTTACCAAGCCCAGCGCAACTTTTGTTCAACAGAAGGCTGAGAACGACCCTACCAATAAGTCAACAACTGTTACGACCAAAAATGAATGATTACAACAAAGTCAAAGCCATATTAAGGAACCAGCAATTAAAAACTGTCGAACATTACAACAAAACAGCAGAAAAGTTGAGTAAACTAAATCAAGGAGATAGAATTTTGATAAAAAATTTTGGAAGAGGAAAAGAAAAATGGGTTAAAGGTGTAGTTATTGTTAACAGACTGGGATATGAAAGATCTTACATAGTGGAAGTTGACGAAACAGGTAGAAGATTTGTTAGAAATAGATGGCATCTCATTAAAATTAACAATGGCAACAATGACACAAACAGTCGTGTTAAAAGCTAGTGTCCGTAACTATGAATTACCTGATAGTCTGTCTGATACCCATCATGATACCACCCCTAAAATAAATACACCGGAAGATATTGTTATTCGTCACATTCCGGAAGATATTGTTATTCGTGACATTCCGGAAGCTATTGTTAGTCGGGACATTCCTGAAGATATTGTTATTCATGAAAGTCCAGAAAAAGACCACCACACCGATTGTAGCAGATCCAGATCTGGTCGAATTGTGAAACCAGTAATTCGAATGGATCTTTAGTATTTTAAGTTAGTTAGTAAGTTAGATAAGTTAGTGATTTAAATGTAAGTACTTAAAATAAAGAAAGGGAGATGTTGTGTGAATAATTAATATCATAGCCATGTAGGCAAGCAGGCTTACACTAGTGTACGTGCAGTTGCACATAAATATTATACCAGTACGCGCAGTCTCCACGCGCAAGTGGACGCGGCCCTCGGAAGTAGGTGTATGAATAAAGGCACTTACTATGCAACGCTCTCAAAGTACAGTTGTGTTATTTCCCTGTCCCACAATTTAACAAATAAGAAATAAACAATAAATACAACACGTTCGACCATTTAATCTGGGCGGGTATTCTTTGAAAGTCCGAGAGTTATTCCTCAGAAGAATTGCCCTTGACTTTAATCAGGAGATCAGTCCGATTTATAGTCGACAGAAGCGTAAACGCGTAAAGGCACAAGCCTAAGATAACAAACCGATCACATCGACCAGACTGGAGGAGCCAAGGTGGATAGTGAAAATGATTGGTCAAAATTTTCGTTAGGTGTACGCTTGTCGCGCCAGGCAATCAGGATAATCCTTGCGACATCAATTGGTGTCAGAGAAAACACAAAACCATTCAGTTTTTAACGACAGTTGAAAAATTATTAGATTGGGAGTTGAAGCTGTCGGGCTTTAACTCAAAAAGATTGTTCTGACTTCTATCAATATTCAGAGCTTGGCCATGGGCCCTATCTTGCCTGATAGTATCGACCGACCTCTTTACTTGACATTGCATTACCTACCTGTCGTTGCATTATCTTTTGTTACCACCTCAAATTGTTTGCTCATGTTAACCCGTCAAGTCATCCATGTTCACTCTAGACACGTCTCTGGCTCCCTTTCCTATACTAAAAGTTATAATATCGCGTCACAAGGGAGAGTCTCCGAGGCAACTCTGCCTTAGTTAAATTGTTTCTTTTTCAAATCATTAACCGGAATCATTTCCGAGCTTGACTTCCAGCTCCGACTAATTCGTAGTTCGTCACCGACCCGCACCGACTCTTTTGCTTTCTTCCTTCCATCCAAATCTCGGATTTGCGTACCCCCGCGCGACGTTCGGAGACCAATACGAGGGCTCGCGTGCTTATAGGGTGATTGCATGAAATTCGTTCCCCTGAACACCGGCAGGCAGCGCAAGGATCGATAGTTAAGTTTTGACGTTTGTTAGGGAATTGTATTGGGCTCGGTATTGGGGCACATAATAGCTAGGTGTAAGGCATAGACGTGTAAGGCATTGTTAGAATGATTAGAAATCACAATCTATCGATCTCGTAAACGCCGAACAAAACAGTGCCTATGTAAACAAAACACGTAAAAATTACAGTATTTAGTGAAGTTAATCCGGTTGACGTTGATTCCGGGATGAAGCTTGACAGATGACAGTGACACAATTGACATTTTTCCATAAACTCCCTCTACATGCAATCACCCTATTGGCGTACGTGTAACAAGTAGTGGTGGGCACTATCGATAAATTTTACTATCGAATGATCGACTATCGAATGACTGAAACTATCGAATTATTCATTTAAATTCATTCATTCACATAAATCCGTTGAATTCATTCATTTGCTATCGATTCATTCATTCATTCGTTCGTTCATCCATTCATTCATTCATTCATTCATTCGTTCATTCATTCATTTGAACGTGCTATCGAATTATCCGATAGCTGACAACTATCGAATAATTCGATAGTATTCATTCGATAGTGCCCATCACTAGGGAGGATCCTTCCTGCACTGCGACCTATAAGATCTTTTGTGCGTAACCATGCGAGTTCTGGAACTCAGTCCCTCAATTATTAGACCAAGAGCTAGCAACGTTTTTTTGCACTCATTTGATAAAGGTCTGTTCCCATCTTAAAATGTTCAGGTACAGTTTCTATGTACAAAAGTATTTGTTATTCAGTTACTTTGTTTACAGTACTAAATTTAAATTTAATATTTCTCTCTATTTATTTTGATTTCATTCACTTACCTATGAAAATCAATAAGTAAATATTTACATTATAAAATTGTACATCTCATAATTCATTCCAAAAAATCAACTGAAAATCAAATTGTTTAATTCATTCATTGCTGATTCCATAGAACATAAAAAACTGATAATTATACTTAGGTATAACAAATTTTTTTATTACAAGTCAAAATTCATCCATTCATTCGTTCATCAATTAATTCTGTTTCGCATTCAAAATTATTCAGTTCATCCGTTAAATCCACTTGTATATTGAATCATCCATCCATTTATTCGTCCATTCATTCATTCGTTCGTGCATTCATTCATCAGTTTGTTTATTCATTCATCCATTTGTTCATCCATCCGTTCATTCATTCATTCATTCGTTTATTTATTCATTCATTCATTCATTCATTCATTCATTAATTCATTCATTCATCCATTCATTCATTCATTCATTCATTCATTCATTCATTCGTTCATTCATTCATTTGAGCCTGCTATCGAATTATTCGATAGCTGACAACTATCGAATAATTCGATAGTATTCATTCGATAGTGCCCATCACTAGTAACATGGTTCCGTTCTTACAGAGCTTGAGTAGCTTTTTGGCTTATCTAAATTGTGTCTAGACGCTGTCCGCGGTTTCTTTCTCTCTCTCTCTCTTACGCTAATTATTGAAAAATAATATGATAGAATACTATATTAAATTTCTTCAGGTAGGGAAAAATAGGCTAGTTGCAAAAATTTAGCGGGATAGTACCGCGTTGTTACAGTATTTTATAATCTTGCTTTGCCCCTGCTTTATTGATCCATTCACCCTGCACTAATACAAGGTACCTAAACATTGGATATTGCAATGTGAAGAAAATGCTACAATTGAAACAACAAATCAATTTTACAATTTCCAGCAACATGCATTCATGCATTTGGGTAGGCACCTATACGTAGCGGATTCCATAAAACTCTCTCTGAATGATACCCACACTTTCAAGAATATTAATGTAGAATTGGTCCATCTGTGGCTTTGTCAGTATAAATTCAAAGTTGTTCCAGTCACACCACGTATTTGTTGTTTTTAAAAAAAGGTTTAATTGACAATTGTCTCGAGGAAGACCCTAATCATCGGAAAACTCTTTAAAAAAATTGTATAAAGTGCTTGTTTGTAAAAGATTTTTACTAAAAATCCAAGTAAGCTCTTTATACAATTTTTTTAAAGAGTTTTCTGATGATGAGGGTCTTCCTCGAAAAAATTGTCGATTAAACCTTTTTTAAAAACAACAAATACGGGGTGTGACTGGAACAACTTTAAATTTATACTTTCAAGAATAACCGGTTATCTTCAGAATCTACGGTTAGCCGCAGAATATATGATTAGAACCAATATCCCATTCGTAGCGCGCCAAATTCGAAGGCCAAAAGGCCCTGGGAGTAAAATACCGAGCGTTCATAAATTAAATGGGTCAAGGGTGCCTATGAGTTTGAAAACATCTGTCGGAACTAGCATCGTTAATTTGATGTCTGTAATTTTTTGGTTATCGTAATTTGTCAAACCAGTCGTAGTTTTCGTTTTCGGAACATTTTAAATGTGGTTTTCACGACAGGGCACAAAACCTACATGATCGAGTAGTATTTTTGAACTTGAAGTATTCTCGTGCACTTATGGCAGATCAGAGATCAATAATATGGGACGTAACTTGTCAAAGTTTGACAAATTTATTACAAAAAGATAACGCTAGTTTCGACAGACGTTTTTGAATCCACAGGCACCCTTGACCCATTTAATTTATGAACTCTCGGTACATTACGCAGTACACTGATGTAGCGAATGTTGCCTGAAATCGTGGTTTTTAGGCAACTTTCGCTACAGAAGTGTAGTACGGATTATATAAAACTCCCAAGGATTTTTCTCACACGATTCAAAAATAGCGACCCAGGTGTAAGGCATTGTTAGAAATGATCAGAAATCACAATCTTGATCTCGTAAACGCCGAATAAACCAGCATGTGAACAAAACACGTAAAAATAATAGTACTTAGTGAGGTTAGCAGGTTAGTCCGGTTGACGTTGACTCCGACATGGATGAAACTTGACAGATGACAATGACACTATTGACATTTTGCCATAAACGCCCTCTACATGCAATCACCCTATTGTCACGACGTCATTTTGGCGTTCATTCGTCATGGTTCGTGCACATGACGTGAGTGAGGATATGAGAGAGAGAGAGAGAGATTCAGAGTGAGAAAAAGAGTCGCTAGGAAGTGTTTGCAGTATGACTCACTTTTTATCTGCAAGACGTTTCGCAGCGTGTGTTAAATACTTGGGTGGACCTTATCTTATACGGTGACATTGCACAAATAAGAACTTAAATTTACGTTCCACCCTGGGTACCAACAGGGTAACACTCGCGTAAAACACAGGGGTAATATTTTTAGGACTATTGGTTTCTGCGTAGACGGGGGAGCGTCAAATCTTGGCGCGTCGGTGAATTATTCATCAAAATATACTCGGACACGCGACTGTCAAGCTATGGTGATTCACTTATACACACCACTTCAAGCGGTTCATTAATTATTCGCGCGCGTCTTACAACGACTATATAATACATTGAACAAGAACCAATCAAAACTCTTGAAATGCGCATAGGCAGCCAATCAGCACGTCTCTACGCTTACCACCCCGGCAATACAGGCGTCCTCCTTGACGTAAATATTATCGCTGTGGTACCGTGGTCCTTCCCCCTCTCCCAGACCAGGGCAGTGACTGTCATTCAGAGCGCATTTACGCAATGTCAGTGCTGTCAGTTGTCACTGGTTGTCACAATCAAAATAATATGAAACTGAACATTGCAAGAACGTTTTCCATGCATTATAGATCATTTTCTACGATTTAAAGGTATAAGTATTCCCACTTTCCTAGTAAATTTTCATTCCACACCGTTAGTTGTTAAATTTTGTGCTTTTTGATTTATAGGAGAAGAAAAAAAGAAGCCCAAGTTTTGTTGAACTGGGAACAGGACACACGCTGTTTATTTTCCAAGAGGAATCTCAATTTTATCTACTCACGGCCTTCACCAAAAATGGCTTATACAACGGCTTTCAAATTACAAGCAGACGCTTCTGCTACATCAAAGAAAAATGTCCTTCGGTTTCATTAAAAACATTGAATCAAGATACAACTTTGCATGTGAAGACTCTCCCCAGCCTGTTACAATATTTGAGTGAATTGTGATAACATTAAAGTGTAGGCAATAGTTTTTTTATTTATCTATCCATGCATGCTTTACTGGAGTATGTGTCTTGAATCTCAACTTCGAGTCACTAACTTACCGTTCATGCAATAATCATGTTTTTTTAAGTATGTTCCTCGACTCTCAACTTTGTCTTACTTCCGTATTGTTTCATTAAATTATTTAAACAAATTCAGTACAAATATAACGCATTTTACTCAATGGACCTATTTCTTTTTCACGCCCCTTTTGCCTCCTATCGCCGCTCATTGGCGAGATTTGCCTCACAATCTCCCATAGCAACTCTGTCAGTGCCACTGACTTTCTACTTGTCATTACCCCTGTCAACGATATGTTACGATTTGTCATCAGTTGTCAGTAGAACAGAACCAAAATGTGGAGCAAAAGTCTTGCCACGCTGCAACCTACACACTCGACAACGCTTTACTTTTTTATAAGAGTGTAAGCATCAAATGAAGGGGAACCAGCGTGATAAGGGGTTGAAGTATAGTGCGGAAGGATATTTTGAAGACGTAGTTGTGAATAACCTGGAGGTAAAAGCGGAGTGCTACAGGAGCCAGAGAAAGAAACAAGCTTCTCAAGAAAATATCCGGAACACCATTTGTTTTCAGCGTCTTCTTTGTACCAATCACTGGATGAATAGAAATCTTCCACTCTGAAGTGCCGTGAGCACACCAAAACTGAAGCAAAATATTGAGGTTTTGTTGTGAAGTTGCAGTAGGTAATTGCCAAATAGGAAGGTGAGATAGCATTCCCAGCACTTTGAACAGTGATTTGGGCGACCCCGCTTTTGGCCTTGTGCAACTTGTAAAACAGCTGAAATCGTTTCGTTCGCCTTTGAATTCTTCCTGATGCCGGTGTCTTCCAGTGACGGCCATCCATTTATTCCGCTCATTTTCGTCGGCAGGAAAACCGTGGAACGGAACATTTGGGGGAAATATTCCCTTGGACTTGTGCGGACAGCTTTTCACACAACAAACGGGCCTTTTTCAAATTAATTCGATCAGTTTAGCGACACGACACAGGTTGCAGTCATAAGTGACAGTGACAATTCTAATTCATTGTGACAGTATCGCCTTCCTCGAATTTCGCGCCTAATAATTAAAGGCCTTTAATTGGCCAGGGGTGTGGCTTAAAATTATTCATCCTTTTCCGAACGTCTCTGTTCCCCATAAGAAATAGGTCTATTGAGGTCTCCAATTTTCCGTTGTCTCTCTTTACTGTGACGTCATGCGTATAAGATACGGTTAATCGAGGTCATTGGGCGCTTCCCAATAAGGCGTATAAGGACACAATTGGACACATATGGACACAATTCGACACAGCTAGCGTTCCAATAGCAGTAATAGCACCACTTGTCGACACAATCGAAACATTGGCGAGGCTGAGTTTGGCATTGAGCTGGCAAGTGCACTTTGACATTGCGTATCAGCCTTGTCGCAGTTATTGGAAAGCGCCCCATGTTCTTTGAGGTATGACATTTCGTTTCTGACATAATGGGAAATTTTCGAATCTGACAAGCGCTCTGTCGTGTATTTATTTGATTTCAGCATGGATTTCATGATTTCACTTGTTCTTACCCTCGTTCTTACCAATAAGTGTGTTATATATAGTGGAAAACTGAGAAGATACTTACAGAAATGGTTCAAGGGTGTTGTGTCGCTCTATGCGAGTGCGATAATAAGACTAATACACCCGGCATGCACCGGTTCACGAAAGACCCAAACTTGATGGAAGTGTGGCTGCACCAGCACCAGCAGGGATCACGCTGCACCAGACACGTGCATCTTACTACGAAAAAACTCTATTACTTCGTCCATTAAAAACTCCCTTATGGGTTCTAGTGACTTTCCCCACATGATAATGGAAACAGTATAGCTATCCGATTCAAAATTCCCGCAAAAGTCAGAAACGAAACGTCCAAACGTCATAAACGTCAAAACGTCAAAGGTGACCTCGAAAAACCATGGTATTTTCTATCTCCTAAAATTGGAAAGGTCGATTGAGGTCTCCAATTTTCCGTTGTCTCTCTTTACTGTGACGTCATGCGTATAAGATACGGTTAATCGAGGTCATTGGGCGCTTCCCAATAAGGCGTATAAGGGCACAATTCGACACATATGAACACAATTTGACACAGCTAGCGTTCCAATAGCAGTAATAGCACCACATGTCGACACAATCGAAACATTGGCGAGGCTGAGTTTAGAATTGAGCTGGCAAGTGCACTTTGACATTGTGTATCCGTCTTGTCGCAGTTATTGGAAAGCGCCCTATGTTTCTTGAGATATGACATTTCGTTTCTGACAAATGGGAAACTTTTCGAATCTGACAAGCGCTCTGTCGTGTATTTATTTGATTTCAGCATGGATTTCATGATTTCACTTGTTCTTACCCTCGTTCTTACCAATGAGTGTGTTATAATGTAGTGGAAAACTGAGAAGATACTTATAGAAATGGTTCAAGGGTGTTGTGTCGCTCTATGCGAGTGCGAGAATAAGACGAATACATCCGGCATAACCATGCACCGGTTCACGAAAGACCCTAACTTGATGGAAGTGTGGCTGCACCAGCACCAGCAGGGATCACGCTGCACCAGACACGTGCATCTTACTACGAAAAAACTCTATTACTTCGTCCATTAAAAACTCCCTTATGGGCTCTAGTGACTTTCCCCACATGATAATGGGAACAGTATAGCTAACCGATTCAAAATTCCCGCAAAAGTCAGAAACGAAACGTCCAAACGTCATAAACGTCAAAACGTCAAAGGTGACCTCGAAAAACCATGTACTTTCTATCTCCTAAAATTGGAAAGGTCAATTGCCTTTCACAAATAATTCGTATTGAGAAAAATTGTATTCTACAAAACAAAGTGTCAATCGATCAAAACGTTCCATCTCCATTGCTTCATTTAGAGAATTTCTTGAAGCTTCTGCACTTTCCAAGATCAGTCTAAGGTTCCCTTTATGCTGAAGAAGAAAAAACCTTCAAGTATTTCAATAAAATCAATCATAACATTGTATAACCTGTCGCCCTCTTGTCCATGCTCTGGTATAATATCCTCTGATTTGTCCATTTCGCAGTAGCACCCTGAATTTGGTGAGAAATTCCAGTGTAGCTGGATATATGGCATGAAAGCCACTTCTGATTCTGAATAGGTCTACTGCACTTTTTGTTTGAAAGCGTTTTTCATCTTCCGATTTCCAACTGCAACTAACCTACAAACTCGAACGTCAAACAATGACGTTTCCAACTTTTGACTTTTACCGACGCAGCATCTCGAGATCTTCCGTTGCCAACGTTAAGAAAAAAGCGCTATTGCGCTAATAAGAACGCAGTTTATTATGATGATGAAGTGAATATTAAAAACCATTTTGAGTAAAGAATAAGATTACCCTGATTAATCAGTGTATACCACAAAGTACTTTGTAAAATTTCAACCATTTGAACAACACTGGTAGAACCCATCAGAATCTTGGATAGCGCTCTGTCAATTCATTATATAGTCTTATCAAATACAATGCGTTGTACGCTTAATCGTCAGATAATTTTTTAATAATATCATTTCGTTATAATCCCAATGCAAGAAAATACAACTCGCCCTATGGGCTCGTTGTATTTTCAGCTTTGGGATTATAACTCATAATATTACTAAAAAATTATCGACAATAATCGTACCACTCATTGTATTACTATAGGCGATTAGCAAATATGCCCCCAGCGCCATTGTGGAGGGATGAACTAAAATGCATCATTGCTCAGAATCAAAAAGACTAGGTATTATTAATATCAGTGTCATAAAAAAAGTCAATTGATGACGGTTTTGTCACACCGTGGTGTAGCGAAACTTCAGTTCGCTATCTGTATGTGACTCTGAGGTAGGTTTTAGCCTTATTATTACTAGGTATTAGGTAATACCTACGGTAAGTACCTTGAATTCATTGACAAATTATCTCCCCTTTCAAAAAAGTAAGAAAGCAAACTACAGAGTTGTAAGATGGTACAACCAAAAAAATCGAAGCTGGGCTGTTGTGTTATTGGATGCCGTAACACCTATTATTATGCAGGAAAAAGATCTGTGCATTTTATAGATTCCCTTGAAGATGGCAGCAAGTTGATCGACGGCAAGTTTGGATAAATAATGTAAAAAAAGCCAAGTAAAGACAGCCCGGAAATTTTTCTGATCAACCTAAATTCAATCTTTTCACCTTTCCAGTAAAAGTGAAACAGAAGTGTGGCACTTACGAGCCTACCACAGGGTATGCAGTGACCATTTTGTTGGGAAAAAAAGAGCGATACTGCTTCGAGGCAAGTTGACTGAGGTCTGGCGAATTACCTTCGCCTTTATTTGGCCTGCTACCTCCACAAGATTGAAAATATGGCTTGCTTCCTTCAGCATCTTCCCTTTACCGGCATTGCCGGCTGTTTTATACCGGAAGGAAACCGGCTTGAACCCAAAAGATATAGATTTATCCATCACACCTCACAATCAGTCACTCAAAAATCTCACGGCACGGACTTTCAAAACGCTTGTCAACGTGACATGCGCATGTCTACCCTCCAAAGGAGTGCTTTTCTACCGCTAGAGGCGCGAAAACAGGCGCGGAATTTAAAATGTGCAAACTGCCTATACTGATAATACTGTGAAAATATTACTCGAAATTCGGGAATTTTACGGCTGTGGGACGCCAAAGCGGCGCCCCTAAGGGCCGAACACCGTCCGAGGTGCCAAAATTAAGTGATTCCTAGTTAATTGACTGTAAATAAATTATAATTGAAATAACCGCGTCGAGTCGCGGTTCGCAACACAGGTCGCGGGTCGGGTCTCGGGTCACAAGTTAAGTGACAAGTCCCGTTATCTTCTCTTCAGCTTCTACTTATAGACTCGTCTAATCTCATAACCCTGTGGTCTAATAGTCCAATCAGAGCAGACCTTTTGGAAGGAGAAGCGTTTCCAACGTCGGGTGAAATCAATGCCTCAGCAATTAGCAATGTTTAGCTTGGTGAGTCTATAACGCCTCAAATTTTCAAGGAACAATTTTCGCAACTCGGTTGATTCATCCGGTAACTTGAGGGCGTCGAAAGGCTGTCGTGGCTCAGTTCCGAATCTCTCTTATAATTCGAATTAACTCTAGGAAAATAGCAGTTGGGCTACAATAAGAAAAATTGAGCTTCAGTAATTATTTAAAAGAGATCCCGAGTAGGGGAAAACCAGGCAAATAAGGCCCGGTTTGCTACACCTAGGTACATAATACGATTACGATATATTAGTCCGGATGTTGAGCACCATATTTGGGTCCAACCTTACAAATCGTGATGCCGGGGTGCCACTTGGCAGAAATGTTGTACATATACCTTATAGTTCATTCTAAGAAATGGAGCCCACCTGCCACCCATGGCAGATCCTTGGTATTTGTGGTCAAGGTCCAAGAAACTAGGTACTGAAACGACCCCACCTATCGTCTTGCTCCTGAATGGGTAGGCAACCCATTATACTGGCATTTAATTCAACTTATTTGAATTAAATCACTTCTCCCGCTTTTGGAACCGCTTGGCCGATGATCATCTAGTATCAGGACGACATCCCGTTGTACCTCTCTTCTTGTTGTTCGATTATAGAGTTCTCGAGATTGTTGAGACAGGTCTGACTACGAGTTTGAACGCAATAAGACACAGTTAAAGTTTTAACATAACATCAATCTATTGACTTCTATGTACAATTCAAAATGTTTAAATAATGGCTCGCTCCTATACCTAGTCCTACCTTCACAGCGCAGGCTAAATTATCTAAAAGGTCTAACCTATTCCCGGAGAGATACCTTTCCCCTAATTATTTCAGACGTCCCAACACCCCAACCCTCCGACGAACACCTGACTCTACACCTTGACCGACATTTCATTCTGACTGGCTTTCGCGGTTCAAAGTTCCTTTTGTGGTTACATCAGATCCAACATTAATGTTAGTGTTAGAGGTTATGTTAGGGTTAGGCCCGGCTTCTAGACACTGCAAAGAGAAGAGTGACTTCGACCACGAATGCAATCTAAGATTTGTGGGCCGGTGTGTGCGGTGGCCCCCTTTTTGTGGAGCCTCTTTTCAAAGGCTAACGCTCTTTTTGGGCTATGGTTCTCTTTTGCCCGTTTGGAAGGGATTGGATATGGCTGGCCTTTGTGGAGGCTTTAAACCTTTTTTCGCCGTGAATCGCCCCCAACGCTCAGAAAGATTCCCGTGATCGAAAGTGCCTATAACCGGAAATGTTGAACCAAATTTCGCCCTTTCAAAAACTTTCGAACCGATGGTGTACGCGAAACAATTACTCAAGTCAAGGTACTAGTTTAATGTGAAGAACGTTTTGAGCACGCCCCGTATACGCGCTAGTTCGTTGTTGTTCAGCTTGTGAGAGAAGGCCGCAGCCAGGAGAAACAAAACGCAGAGAATAGACTATACCGGGCGTTCGCCGAAAAGCCGATGCGAAGAGGCGTTGAAATAATCTTTGCCCTAACACGAAGTAATCGCCGTCTACACTATTCCTGATCGAGCCCTAATAACAATTCATTTTTACAAAGTCCCTATTTAAACGATGGCGTCGTTGGGGACCGGATTGAATTCATCAGTTTCGAATAAGAACGTTTCCATTCCCGGGACAATTCTACATGGAAATATCAGGAACTGTCGTGGCGCTAAAACAAAATTATTAGTTTCAAGGAGGGGGGGGGGGTGTCCATCAATCCGATCAGCAATTGCGACTCTACGGCAGGGTCCGAACCCCGATCTCAACGCGATGCTATTTTATTTCAATTACTTGATTTTTCACGTAGTTCTCAAAATTTACTTTTTCCGAATAACTAGGAGCTTCAGAAACGCAGAGGAAGCTCACCCGCGAGTCTCCAGATCTAACCCACTAGGTCCGGTGCTCTGAGTACCGCAGTCACAAAGCCAAGTCCAGAGGGCCCAAGAGCGCGAATACCTTTCTATGAAGGTATCCAACAAAGGACGAGGCTTGCCAGTGGCTGTACCTGACGGCAGACAGTAGCGCAGATACCAGCACGTGCAGGCAGATTCAGAAAGCACGCGTGAGCCCCATCATACATTTTTCCGACAAAGCCTAACCGTAAGCAACTATCCCAACTCACCAAGACTAACCTCCCGCTCGTCGAGGTCATCACTCCGCCACACGAGATACCGAAACGAGAGACCTCATTTCTATCGGGCCTGGTTCATTTAGGGGTTTCAACTCGACATCCTCGAGGTGGGCTAGAACTCATCGTGGAGGGAACGCGACTCAGCATCCTGGAGGGGGTTCGAAACACTTCGTCAACGGGTCCCAACTCTGCGACTTGGAGAAGGGTCGAAACTCAACACCGGAAGGGTCTTGGCACATCGACCTGGCAAAAGGGCTGGAACTCATCGTCGGAGGGCTCTGACTCGACACCTGGAGGCGGATCAAGACTCAACGTCCAAGGGCTCTGACTCGACATCCTAGAGACGGGTTGCAACTCAACGGGGGAAGCAACTCATCAGTCTCTCGGAGGGTCAAAACTCAACCTGGAGGGTTCTCGACTCAGCGTGCCCCCAAGGGGACCAAAACACGACTCCGAAGGGTTCCAACTCGGCTTTCTCCAGGGGGCCTTTGAGACACATCAGCCGGGGGAAATCGACTCGTCATTTTCCAAGTGGGCTGGGACTCATCATTGGGGCTTCGACGCTTCGGCCTCTAGGAGGGTCGCGACGCAACATAAACGGGTTCTAACTCAGCTTCCTCGAAGGGGACTAAAACTCTTCGCTAACAGGCCCGCAGAAGCACTCGGCAGCGGGCGTGACAAGTCGGGAGCGGACGGCAGCCCAGGAGGATTGGTCCAGGTACCACGGTCAATCTCCGGCGATATCCTCCATTCCCAGCAATTCGGAATAATTTTTCGCATCCAAAACGACCGCGAACGGCGTATAGCCGTGTAAAAATTCCGATAGGTAATTTGAGAACAGAGCGCACCGGTGTACGGTGCCGGCGAGTCGGCGACGTGGCTGGCCAGCGGGTGGCGGGTGACCGAGCGCGGACCACGAGGCTCCGATGCAGCGGGAGCAGGACCGATGCAGCGGGAGCAGTAGTGCGCCAGCACTCTAGCCGGTTGTTGAAGCGCGGTTGCGTTACTTAATGCGCACTTCTTTTCACCATTTCATCGGACGCCGTGCAGAAACTGTTGTTGAATGTCGATGATGGGCCAGTAAATTATGTTATAGAGCTTTGCGGGATTTACACGAATGAGTTAAATAGCTAGCGACATCTTTTAATGATGCATTGACTCTGAATATTCACATTCTTATACCTCGATTGCACGGCTTTGAATTATTTTCCTCCGGATTATTTTTGGCCCGCCAAAAGCGGGTGGCTTCAGTACCATTTTTGGAATCTTTGCTTTTTTGTACTTTTTTCATTGGACTATATATTTTCAAGGTGGAAGAGCCCAATGCAATAAGTTTTCAGAAAGTGTAATGCACCAGTGGCGTACCAGACGGCTTCGAGGGAGCCCGGGTGCGATTTTTCACAAGTCCTATTTTAAACCATGACTAACAAGTTTTTGAACATGTTTAGCATCATTTCTAATGAAATCGCACATTCTGATTTCAAAAATAAGTGTGAAATGCCGATAGAGACGTGTTTGACCCGGTTTTATTAGGTAAAAACTTGATTTTTCACCCTCAAATTTGATGTTTTGTAATTCAAGTTCCATCGTGACCCAAAGTATTTGTAACTATGATTTTGACTCAAACAGTTGGCTTGGGCTATTTCACACATGAATATCATTTGCTGAAATTTGTCCCCGTTTTTATGAAGTCACAGAGAAATCTTGTTTTTTGAGATATCTCATGACAAGCTCAATGAGACAAAGCGTGCTATTCACAGGAAGAACTATACTAGAGCTACAGTGTATCTTTCATTTGGTACTTTATTCATTTTAATGCATGAGAATAGTTTTCTCTATTAAATAAAACAAAGAGAACTGAAATCAAAGCCGTATTCCTGTCATGACATCGTTTTTCTTCCGACAATGCGAAATAAATTTCGTGAAAAAACGCGAAAAAAAGTTTAGACCTATGCATTTGTAGTTTCCGCATCGTGGTCCAAAACACTCACGATCACAATTTTGAGATAGATTGTTCAACTGAACTGTTTTATAGAAGAATTTCATACACAGAAGTTTCTATCGCTGCTACAGAGTCACACGGTAGTTTTGTTCCAAAAGGTGCATCATGCAGGAATAATTTTATTTCAAAAATTTGCATTATCGGAAGAAAAATGATGTCATGACTAAAATACGGCTCTGATTTCAGTTTTCTTTGATTCTCGTGCAATAAAATGAGAAAGTACCAAATCAAAGCTACATTCTAACCCTAGCTTATTTTTTCCTGTGAAATAGCATTTTTCATCAAATAAAACTTTGATATGATACATATTCTCAAGAAACAAAATTACTCCGTGTCAGCGTCAGTGTAGGTGAAGATGAAGTTCTTTTTTCGGGTTGAAAATTTGCTTAAATCAAGCTACAAGTCGATGCTTCTTCGGTTCCAAGGACGACTGATTTCGTGCAGTTTCCAATTATTGAACTAGGCACTTTTTCGTCAAAGTTTAGTCAACGGTTTGAACTTGACGAGAAATGCGACAAATTATCTGAAATGCCCTGCTAGGCCCAAAAACGGTCAGACGTGATGGATGTTTTCAGGATAAAGACAATATTTTTTTAAATGATATCAACTTTTGTTACTTGGCTTCAGAGTACCGCTGCTTATGGTGCTACCCAAATACTCTTGAATCTGTTTGGAAAAAAGCTCACTTTGACAAATTTGGAGTGACACTATTGTTTCTGACGCTCTTCGATCGTTTTTTTTTTAGAGAAAATCAAAACATTGCCCAAGTAAACGAAAACTTGTGATTTGCAGACGCAATAAAATGTCATCTATTGCCTTCTATAAAACAAAAGGGGCACTGGCCAATCCAAAGACGACTCTCAAAAGGTCGTATTCGCCATCTGGGATGATGAATGCCGTAAATGACACAGAGTTCTTGGCCATTTTGATTTGATGGTAACCACTCAAGAAATCCAAGCTCGTAAAATACTTAGCTCCCGAAGCCCTATCCATCAAATCTTTGATCAAATGTACCGAATAACGATCAGGTTCCATAACCTTATTCAGCGGGCGAGAGTCCATGCACAGCTCGAACCTTCCGAGGTTCCATTCAAACCGACCAAGATTTGATCACCCGGCAGGTTCTGCAACAGCAAATTTAGGCTTTTCGTCGGCACGAAGTTGTAGGTGATGAATAGCGTCCACTAAAAATTGTTGCCGAAGAGGGAGCAAGTTCATAATAGCGATATCTTCTTGTAACTGCCGGCGAACATCTTCCGTAGCGTGACCAATGGGACCATTTCACAAGAAGACCTCCACCATTTTTATACGGTCTTCTATCGGTCAGCGCTCCATATCACACAAAACTTGATACTTGGAGCTAAGTACAAGACGACCTGTCATGTAAAGTTTTTGACAACCGGGGTCATCATGGGAACGGGTGAAAATGAGACTTTAAAAAAGACACCCTTTAGATGAAAACATTCGGTCAAGTAAGGTTTTCTCCACGTGGCTGCGGAGAGAGTGTAGACAAGACCCGATCTAAGGGAGGCCCACACTGCTGGAAATTGGTTCAAAACGATGTAAAAACGTGGTTTAATTGACAAAAATTACTACTTCAAGCAATGAATGCTAGTTTTTTAATCATAATGAACAAAACTGGAGACATTTCAGGCTGAAACTAGTAGATTGATAGCTCAAAATCGAAGCCAGTAACCGAGATCCATTTCAGCTGTCCTGATTGATTGAAACTAACATATAACATAACAATAACTTGATATTGCTCTGGCACTCTAGAAACATTTCCGTCAACTGTCCTGGACTTTTTTATATTTTCACGGCGATTTTAGAACACCCTGAACAACCCTGGGCCGCGATTCCGTACTCGCCTACCGACACTTGTCGGTGTCGGTAGCTAGGCAGGAGCGAATTTGATTGGTTCTCACCCTAGCTACCGATCCGATAGTTGTCGGTGGGCGAGTACAGAATCGCGGCCCTGATGTATTGATTTGTGAAAAAAAAATAGATCAACAGAGCAGTAGGTACAGTTGGGAGCGAAATGATTCATACGGCACCGCTAGGAAGTAGGCTGGATTTCAGAAATGTTAGCTTCTTGGATCGTTCTTGAATGCCAGTGTTGATCACGATCAATCTCCTGGTCAAAACTGGCATTCGAAAACAATCCAAGCAGCTTACATTTCTGAAATCCAGCAGATTTCCTAGCGGTGCCGTATGAATCATTTCGCTCCCAACTGTAAGGTTGCGGCCTCATAAAAGTTTACACCGACGGCGATCGAGTGGCCATGCTAATTCAGTTTTGACGTAATTTTGAATGGGCATGGCCACACGATTGTCATCGGTGTAAACTTTTATGAGGCCGCAACTGTACCTGCCTATCTTTACCTAATTCGCCATTTAAATCAACTTTTTCCGCCTCAAGATGGCAGCCAAAAGCGGCATGTGCGTTGACAATGATTGACTGTCATTGTCATGTTACTTTGGTTTCATTGGCAGTTCGGTTGTCACTACTCATCTCAATCACATACTTAAATAGCTATACCGCTCATGAACCTATTGCGCATTCTGCCGCGCCGCGTAACAGAAGGAGTTAGAGAATGACGCCATCTTGATGGTTAATTTCCAGTGTATCTCAAAATACCGAGGTATATAGCTACCACAAAATATCCCAAGTGCCGTGAAACTGATCAAACTTTCTGCAATTTTACAATTGTGATCCAGTTTTCTCAAGTACCATCACGTAAGTGTATTTAGTTTTCTTGAAATTACGAAATACTCACATCGAGTTGGATGGTTGGGAGTCACTGTACTATCAGTAAACGAAACGTCAAGTGACAGCTTGTTGACAGTGTAAATAAACATCACGTAGTTAACCGAACTTTTGGATGCTGGAATGATCGCACACCTTTTCTTCACCTGTTGATTCCCACTTGATGTTATTAGTGTTGATTCCACGTACTTTGAGGCAGAAGCAAAATAATGTCGTGCTTAGTCAAGTGGCCAAGTAGCGAAGTGGTGCCAGTCCACACCACCCAAAGTCCCTAAATAACCATCAAGATGGCGGCGCCCATTATTACAAGTGTCGGACGTCTCTCTTGCGCGGTATAGCTATTTAAGTATGTGATCTCAATTCGCATTTGGTAGTCATTTATGGTGGGAAAAACTAATTTAAATCACGAATATCTGTTGTTTTTGTTTTTTTTTTCACAAAGGCTACTGCAAAACTCGTACCTATCTCTACTTATCTCTATAATTATTTCAGGTATTACTTTTACCAACCTGCATGCACCTCTACTACAAGTATCAATTTTTAAATAGGCACCGTGTTTTCGTTTGGTGGAGTTTTTGCGCCAATGTTGATTGGCGTGAGCCTGGTCAATTTTATTGAAATCGTTTTATCTTTCTCCTATAATCTGTAAACTGATCAGATTTCAATAATAATACCTACCTACGTATTGGAAATAAATATACTTTTAAATGAATATATTCAAAAAAGGTAGATAAAAGTACCTGTATCTACCTATCAATATTTAGTTTTCAACACGCACCAAATTTTTTGGAATATTCTGAAAGCGTACATCCATCAGTTGATGGGTAGGCACGTACAGATCTAACCAGTTCTTATTAGTTGAGCTCATTCTTCTTCATAATAATTCCTATCATGGTCAAAATCCGACTTGAATTCTGCAAGGCTTTGAAATTACTCTTCGATGATGGGTCAATTATTGGTTTTAGCTATTTAACTAATAAAAACTTGAGCATTTACGAAAAGTGAGTACCTAACCATACACTTGTCAGTAGTTCAGGTGTCCCAGAGAAGTGGAAACACCTTCATATATTTCCAAGCTATTTCCCATAAAGTTTCTTCAATTTTCATGCAAGTACGTGTACATTAGTTACAAATAAAAATCATAAAACATAGAAGCGAAAGATCAGACCCAGTTGAACTTTACTAATATGTAGCCAAGGCATGACTCTTGATTACTACGTCATAACAAAAACTCAATATGGCATTACAGGTCGCAAAAAAATCGAATTCGAAAAATTGTACGGAATTGAAGCCCTCTGCTGATTTTTCGAAGTTGATGAGACTTTTTGAACATAGTAACTGGGATATAAATAAATTAATTGTAGAATCTTCTGGTTGACGGCCAACGTAAGCGTGATCGCCGCCATGACGATTTACACCGTTCTGTTGTGGCAAGCTTACGCGAAAACTTACACGATTGTCTCTCTGGAAACTGCCAAGCATCCCATCAGCGAAGTTGGATTTCCAGGCATCGCCATTTGTAACATGAACAAAATTCACAGGAAGATGGCCCTGGAACTGGCGAAGAATTTGTGAGTTATTGTCCTGCTTCAATCGACGACAAATAAGGAGAGCTTTGAATTTTATTTTAATTTTTTTGTTGTCAACATTAAGGGATTTAGAATCGCTTTTGCCCACAAACAAGTCATTAGAAATGATGCCATTGTTTGGCAGCTTTTACGATTCAAGTGCAAACACTTTCGATGGTTGGGAGGACGACTCCGATTATATTTTCAAGCGGTTTAAAGATGCTGTGAGATATCACTTCTGCGAAATGAATGAAGCTCGCTATAAAGAACCAAACCGACCAGACTATTTTGTATTACCTTTGATGAAACAGGTATATTTTTAATTATTTTTCTACATGCACGTTTTCTAGTCCTGTAGGTACCTATTACCTACGTCATTATGCAAACGAACAGATATTTAGTAGCAGACCAAAAATCTAAAAAGTAAATAGTACCTATAGCATAGGAGTACCTAGTCTTCTGTGGAACCCACCACAAATGAGATAAAAATCGTCGACGTTCATTTTCGAAGCTATGAAGGGCCAGGGTCCGTCAGCCAAGTTTGAGATATTAGTGGGGTCGGTACAGTATTATACACTGCATTTTTGAATAATGCAATGTCTTTTGGCACACATGTTTAAACAATTTTGTCCATCGCCGCAAGCGAAATTTTAGTTCAGATCCTGTATACAGAGTGAAGAGAAAAAACAATTTAAAAAAATTGCATCTTTTGAACGGACAAAGGTAGAGTAATAGAGTATTGCAGGGCACGTCATATGATGCGGAATTTGATGGTTGTTGACAGTGATGTAAAATACCCGGGTTTTTATATTTAAGGGTAAATACCCGGTATTTACCCAAAATCGGGTCTCTAATAGGGTATCTATTTTCATTAATTGTTATTAACAATTGGAGAAACAACAACAAACAATTATGATTTTTGTTCACCAGCAGCAAAATAATGATAAGTGCTTTGAAGGTTATGTTTATAAAGCCTTGGAACTTGGAAAAAGGAATTATTTAACTTTCAACCGTCAACACTGTCAACAGTGTCAATCGAGCTGTCAACAGTGTCAACTTTTCTGTCAAACTGGGTAGGGTGGGTAAATATCGCTCGAGAAAATACCGGGTAAATACCCAATTTCTATTTACCTACCTACCCGGTAAATACCCGACTCACATCACTGGTTGTTGAGGTACACCAAACCATTTTGATTCATTATTAACTGTTTTTGAGATAATTAAGAAAACTGAGATCTGTCAAAAAAAACATTAGCTTCATTATATCGCTTATTTTTGAAGATATCGGAATGAAATTTGGTATTTGCTTTATAAAAGACGTCATAAATGAATAACAGCTGCAGTTATTTCCTCGGCCTACTATTTATTTTCCTAAATAAGACAGTCAACTTTTTTGGAGGGGAGCCGCCATCTTGTTTTGTGAATATCAAGCTGATGACCGAAAAAATTACTGATAGTCATTAGGCTAGTATCATGCCATCACTCTATATTGTGAAAGATCACCTTGGATGGACCATCATACCATTTTTGCTGAAAGAAACATGACGCACTGATTTCATCGGATTCCTCAGAACTAGAAGACCTACTTCCAGCCATCGAGCCATTGCAAGTAATTGAACACCGCAATTATGACCCCTGATCATTTCTCAGGTTGCTCACCAAGATTCATAGTCATAAGTGCAGCGATTCGGTTTTAGCAGCTGTTTGAATCAAGAAGTGTTGCCTTTTCGTGAAAAAAACAGAAAATTACGAGGTCTCTGGGTCAATTCTTAGGTCATTGGAAATAGATCCTCCACGGAATGTTGATCATTTCATGCTAAATTATTAGAAAAAAGTGCATTCTATAGCATAGGTTTGAAGACACGGCTGAAAATCGTTCGAAACGGTTTCTTTTGTCTTGTTAAGCGTTAAATCATGGATCTTTTTGGCGATTTTCATGCCTCCAGCCTATTTAGATGATGGGATGGAATTCTTCAATTTCTTATCACCCTGTGATGTCATCTGCATAGATTGCCATCATGCCAACATTTCCCAAAGTTGAAGGAGGAATCTGAATAGAATATATTCCAAAATACATTGCGGCATCAAAATTTATAAGGTTCTCTCCATTATTAGTGTTGCCCTACCGCATAATTTGTTCGCTTCCTACCTACTGCAAGATAGTCTTTCATGTTCTTCCTACATCACATGAGTACATCCTGTGCCAGTTTTTTAAAACCTATACTGAAGAATGCACTTTTTTCTAATAATTCAGCATAAATTTATCAAAATTCCATGGAGGATCTTTTTCCAATGACCTAAGAAATGACCCAGAGACCTCGTGATTTTCTTTTTTTTTTTTCATGAAAAATCGACACTATTTTATTTAAATAGCTGCTAAAACCGAACCGCTGAACTTATGACTATGAATCTTGGTAGACAACCTGAAGAATGATCAAGGCTCATAATCGCGGTGTTCAATTACTTGCGATGGCTCGATGGCTAGCAGTAGATCCTCTAGTTTTGAGGAATCCGATAAAATTCGTGCATCATCTTTCTTTCAGCAAAAATCGAGGCAAAAATGGTATGATGGTTCATCCAAGGTGATCTTTTACATGATAGAGTAATGGCATGATACTAGCCTAATGACTATCAATCATTTTTTCGGTCATCAGCTTGATATTCACAAAACAAGATGACGGCTCCCCTTCAAAAAAGTTGACTGTCTTATTTCGGAAAATAGTAGGCCCAGAAAATAACTGCAGCTATTATTCATTTGTGACGTCTTTTATAAGGCAAATACCAAATTTCATCCCGATATCTTCAAAAATAAGCGATATAATGAAAATAATGTTTTTTTTTGACAGATCTTTGTTTTTTCAGAATATCTCGAAAACGGTAATAATTGTTTCAAAATGGTTTGGTTCACCTCAACAACCATCAAATCGCGCATCATATGACATGCCCTACAATACTCTACCTTTGTCCGTTCAAAAGATGCAATTTTTTCAATTGTTTTTCTTCTTCACCCTGTATACAGGATCTGAACTAAAATTTTTCTTGCGGCGATAGACAGAATTGTTCAGACAGGTTCTAAGGACATGTGTGCCAAAGGGCATTGCATTACTCAAAAATGCAGCGAACAGGTCTTTTTCCGAACGTGCCGACTCCACTATATGACCATATAGGATCTGTGAAACCAATAAATCATTGTTCAGAGATCTGGCAAATTAGGCTCCTATGGGCATTCTCGTAGCATCACATTTTTGGTAATTCACAATAATGGATGTCGGGGAGTAAAAGTTCATCATAAACTAAGCCCCACCAACCCTTCATAGATACTATGACCGTTCGCACCCCAAAACACTCACGGAATTGATTGAGGCAGAAGCGAAAAGGCCCGCCAGAGGCGTTTGACATGCAACAAAGGAAAACCATACTTCACCTTCCCCTTTCCCTAATGTTTCTGGCCGGTTGATCTGGATCTAGGGTAGTCCCACCGCTATGCGTAACATCTCAAGGTCGTATCATGGGTAAGAGCAGTCTTGCAGGAGGAAGTCAGGCGGAGGTGAAACAATAAAGACACACACACACACACACACACACACTCGACAAACAGTTCTACTTTTAAAAAGAATGAGCAATAATTACAGCTCAGCTGTACCTGGGTGTTCTTTTCTTTTACTGCATGAAATAACGTATGAGTCAAAATAAAGTTTCACGAATCTCAAGATTCCGTCAGGTGAGATTTTCCCATAATAATCTCAACACTCTCCCCCTCCTCTTTTGTATCGCGTTTGCGTTCGGGCAAAGAGCGACGCGAACATGCAAAGAGAGACAGGAGATATCTGGAGCAGACTAAATCAGTGTTGTTGGTGTACCTAGAAGGAAACACATTTTGAACACACGGCTCTTTCTCTTGGCGTGGTCACGAAGGTGGCGAAGGATTTTTAGACACATAGTGAAAGAAATCATGCACAATTCATAGAATAAGTGTGGCCACACGAAACAGTAAATAACCGATAACATAAGCTTAATCTAACTCAATCATGAATGTTGGGAAGAGAATCCCAAAATGCACCCCTAACGGACAGTTTATGGAAAAGCTCTTGCAGGGCGAACAAAATCAGAAAACATGAGGAATGTCCACTACTTGCTGTGAAAGAGGAGAACGAATACATCCAGCACTAACGCCAGTTGGAGTAGTATATCT
The DNA here is from genome assembly GCA_949128115.1 of Anaspis maculata. NCBI lineage: Eukaryota > Metazoa > Arthropoda > Insecta > Coleoptera > Scraptiidae > Anaspis > Anaspis maculata. The sequence continues at coordinate 84,259,920 of OX421964.1, read as the reverse complement.
AGGGCCCTCACCTTTTGCTAAAATGGCTTACACCCGGAAACAGCCAGCCTAGCATGCCTCGTGGCTACTGGCCGGAAGTAATGTAATTCAACTCTTGACACTCGCAAACATACTACTGACACCGAAACGAGCCCATCCACACTCAATAAATGAATGAAATGTAATCATGCTCTTGCTGAAATAAAGAGGCGGAAAATAAGGCGAATAACCAGTAAAACTCACTCAGTTCCAGACAAATTTCACACACAATGGATGTACCAGGGCATGAATAGTCTCTTGTAGATCCAATCTCAGTTATATCCGCATCTCAATTGCCTCTCTCGATTTTATTCGCATTTCAATGGTCTCGTTCAATTTTATTTGCATTATTGCATTTCAATTGCCTCCTGCAGGATTCGCAAACCCCTTGTGGTGATCGTTGATGTCGTACGAGCCCTGCCTCGTAAACAAAACCCCTTTGGTGATCATTGTTGGCGGTAGACATGCCCTGCGTCTTGGAGCTCGCCATCAGCTACCCACGGTGTGTGTAAGTTTGAAAGAACAGAGCCATTCACACCACCAATAAGTATTTTTACTATCGTGTTACACACCAGAGTACGGAAGTACATCGCCACGGCGTCGGCCCAACCTCTCTTGCCGAACTGGAAGACCGATGACGTAGTAAACTTGTTATGCGTTTGCGCACTAGGTAGATCACCGTGTCATATGAATAGACCGCTGCCTTCAAGGTGTGTCTGATAGACAGTCTACAGTCCATGAAAACTTAGTTGAGTTTAAAAATCACGGGACACAACAACACAAGGCAGCATCTTTCTGTATATTGTATAATCTATAGATAAGCAGGAAACGAAACGATTACTTCATCTGTTGGTGGAGGCAGTTCACTATAAATACAGCAGTTATGCATCAGAGAACCGGGAAACGTTGCCAGAGAGTTGCCATGTTCAGTTCTCTATAATGTCGTGTGGTTATGTTCACATGACATCTCCGTCAGACTCTCTGTGTGTCTTTGACTGTAGGTGCGTTCAGTCAGCTTATTTAGCCGCAAGTTTTAATTTTAGTCGCAAGCGCAGCGACGCCCATTGGCTCTAATGGACCAGCCTCCTCAGAACAGCCAATAAGCGATGCAGCGCTTACGACTAAAATTAAAACTTGCGGCTAAATAAGCTGACTGAACGCACCTTGTCTCTCCTGTTTTCCCCGGTTCCACGTGAAAATATCGTCCAAGTGACGTATCTTCAAGGACTGTGATTACTTTGCTACTTGTTTCAACATGTTTTATGGACTCCATTAAATAATCCATATACCGTAATACTGTTGGAATGCGATACTTACTGAGACAAACCCTGTAGTCTATTTAATTGGAAAAGAGGTCGCCTGTTTTTTGCGCCGATATGAGTTGACCAATATTGTTCGTGAGATATTCTTCTGATTGATCCAGCAAAGCGATGACTTTCAGTGATACGCAAGCAATAACCGTATGCGGTTTTTTCTCGGTTTAATTTACCTTTATTTCCTCATCAGCTTAGTGTCAGCAGGTTTGAATTTGGCACTCTAATCTCATCGGTAACTCTCCACGTTCTGTTGTATTTATTATTTATTTCTTATTTGTTAACTTGTGGGACAGGGAAATAACACAACACAACTGCACTTTGAGAGCGTTGCATAGTAAGTGCCTTTATTCATACACCTACTTCCGAAGGCTGCGTCTACTTGCGCGTGGAGACTGCGCGAACTGGGAATTCTTTCGCCAAAAACTAGAAATTTACCTGAATGTCAGTAAACAAATCAGAGAATCTGATGAAGACAAATTATTCATTTTGCTGAACTTAATCGCAGACAGAGGTTTGAAAGTATACAACACATTCAAATTTGAAGAGGACGCAGACAAGAAGTTATTTAGTAAAGTCATGGCCAAGTTTGAAGAGAAGTACGTCCCACAGAAAAATGAAACATACGAGAGACACATGTTCTGGACCCGAGAAATGCGACCAGGGGAAACTGTTGATGAATACGCAACGGAGCTAGCTAAATTAGCATCTACGTGTGAATTTGGCGCCATAACCGACAGCCTCATCAGAGACAAGCTGATCATAGTAATCAAGGACACACACATCAAGGATCGCCTACTGAGGGAGAATAAACTCACGCTTGCAAGAGCACTCGAGGTATGCAAAATAGCCGAAACAGCAGCCAAGCAGCTTAGAGCCATTGAAGGCAGACATGATGAAGAAATCAACCTAGTGAACCGGCCCCAAATGAGCAAGCATCAACAGTCAAGGCAGCGACCAGCAGAACAACTGCATCAAAAACCACATGTTCCTTCAGGAGTAAGTGTTCGTTAAATGAATAACTTGATAAATAATTGCACACGATGTGGAAATTCCCACGTGATAAATAAATGCCCTGCATATCAAAAACAATGCACGAAATGCAATAGAAAAAATCATTTTGCCAAAATGTGTAAAAGCAAAATTAACCTGATTGAATTTGAAAGAATAGACCCTGATTTGTTTGTAGGAAACGTAAATTTTTTAAGCAAAAACAAATGGACACAAAATTGTACGGTTGAAGACAGACTACAGATTAATTTTAGGTTAGACACTGGTGCTGAATGCAACATTTTACCATTGGACATTTTTCAAAAATTGGATAGAAATAATGACATTCCTATTATTGAATCACACGGACGAATAATCACCGTATCAAATCAAACAATTAACGCGGTTGGTACTTGCGACTAGAAAATAAAAGTCACAAATAGAAATCAAACAGCCGTCCTGAAGTTCCAAATAATTCAAATAAATAAAGCCATCCCAGGTTTAGAAGCTTGTACCCAGTTAAATTTGATAAAGAGGGTAAGTGTAAGTAACGTAAATAATGTAACTGTTACCAATAATACAGCAACGGAAATAAATGAGCTGTTGAAGTCTCACGAGGATGTTTTTCAACATATTGGCTGTATCAAAACGGAACCATATGAAATAAAATTAATTGATGATGCAGTACCGAAAGTTCACCCACCGAGAAAAGTCCCATTAGCCCTATATACTAAATTACAAAATAAACTAATTGAGCTGAAAAAACAAGAAATAATTAAGAGAGTTGACGAACCAACAGAATGGGTAAACTCGTTAGTGATAGTTCCAAAGAAGAATTTAGACATAAGGATTTGCATGGATCCTAAACAATTGAACAATGCAATTAAAAGAGAACACTTTTACATTCCAAGTTTGGAAGATATCACTTATAAATTAAAAAATCCAAAAGTTTTCAGTGTGCTAGACTGTTCCAATGGGTTTTGGCAAATTAAGCTTAGCGAACAAAGCTCTAAATTATGTACATTTAACACACCGTTCGGACGGTATTGTTTTTTAAGGCTACCCTACGGTATAGCTTCAGCCCCAGAAGTTTTCCAAAAAAGAATGAAGGAAATTTTTGACGGACAGGAAGGTATTGACAGAGAAAAAACCAAGCTCAGGGCCAGAGATATTTTCTTTTGGCCAGGTATGAGTAACGACGTCAATAATTTGATCGACAATTGTGAAGTATGCTTAAGCTTTAAAAATGAAAACCAAAAAGAACCCCTAATTCCACACAAAATACCAGACAGCATTTGGCAAAAAATAGGAGTGGACATATTCGAGACAGACAGAGCAAAATATATCATAGCCATAGATTACTTTTCAAAATTTATAGAACTAAAACAAATAACAAATAATAACTTCACGGAAGTATCCAAATTTATGAAGGAAATATTTTGTAGGCATGGCATTCCAAACATCATTATGACAGATAACGGCCCTCCTTTCAATTCTTATAATTTTGCGGAATTCAGCAAATATTGGAGTTTCAATCACAGAACATCTAGCCCACATTACCCAAGGTCGAACGGACAAGTAGAAAGAGCAATCGGAACCGTCAAAAAGACCATAAAGAAAGCTGAAATAGATGGTACAGATCTCCATTTAGTTATTCTCGAGCTAATGAATACGCCAATATCAGAAAGGTTACCAAGCCCAGCGCAACTTTTGTTCAACAGAAGGCTGAGAACGACCCTACCAATAAGTCAACAACTGTTACGACCAAAAATGAATAATTACAACAAAGTCAAAGCCATATTAAGGAACCAGCAATTAAAAACTGTTGAACATTACAACAAAACAGCAGAAAAGTTGAGTAAACTAAATCAAGGAGATAGAATTTTGATAAAAAATTTTGGAAGAGGAAAAGAAAAACGGGTTAAAGGTGTAGTTATTGTTAACAGACTGGGATATGAAAGATCTTACATAGTGGAAGCTGACGAAACAGGTAGAAGATTTGTTAGAAATAGATGGCATCTCATTAAAATTAACAATGGCAACAATGACACAAACAGTCGTGTTAAAAGCAGCACTAGTGTCCGTAACTATGAATTACCTGATAGTCTGTCTGATACCCATCATGATACCACCCCTAAAATAAATACACCGGAAGATATTGTTATTCGTGACATTCCGGAAGATATTGTTATTCGTGACATTCCGGAAGCTATTGTTAGTCGGGACATTCCTGAAGATATTGTTATTCATGAAAGTCCAGAAAAAAACCACCACACCGATTGTAGCAGATCCAGATCTGGTCGAATTGTGAAACCAGTAATTCGAATGGATCTTTAGTATTTCAAGTTAGTTAGTAAGTTAGATAAGTTAGTGATTTAAATGTAAGTACTTAAAATAAAGAAAGGGAGATGTTGTGTGAATATTAAATAACATAGCCATGTAGGCAACCAGGCTTACACTAGTGTACGTGCAGTTGCACATAAATATTATACCAGTACGCGCAGACTCCACGCGCAAGTGGACGCAGCCCTCGGAAGTAGGTGTATGAATAAAGGCACTTACTATGCAACGCTCTCAAAGTACAGTTGTGTTATTTCCCTGTCCCACAATTTAACAAATAAGAAATAAACAATAAATACAACACGTTCGACCATTTAATCTGGGCGGGTATTCTTTGAAAGTCCGAGTAGAGTTATTCCTCAGAAGAATTGCCCTTGACTTTAATCAGGAGATCAGTCCGATTTATAGTCGACAGAAGCGTAAACGCGTAAAGGCACAAGCCTAAGATAACAAACCGATCACATCGACCAGAAAGGAGGAGCCAAGGTGGATAGTGAAAATGATTGGTCAAAATTTTCGTTAGGTGTACGCTTGTCGCGCCAGGCAATCAGGATAATCCTTGCGACATCAATTGGTGTCAGAGAAAACACAAAACCATTCAGTTTTTAACGACAGTTGAAAAATTATTAGATTGGGAGTTGAAGCTGTCGGGCTTCAACTCAAAAAGATTGTTCTGTCTTCTATCAATATTCAGAGCTTGGCCATGAGCCCTATCTTGCCTGATAGTATCGACCGACCTCTTTACTTGACATTGCATTACCTACCTGTCGTTGCATTATCTTTTGTTACCACCTCAAATTGTTTGCTCATGTTAACCCGTCAAGTCATCTATGTTCACTCTAGACACGTCTCTGGCTCCCTTTCCTATACTAAAAGTTATAATATCGCGTCACAAGGAAGAGTCTCCGAGGCAACTCTGCCTTAGTCAAATTGTTTCTTTTTCAAATCATTAACCGGAATCATTTCCGAGCTTGACTTCCAGCTCCGACTAATTCGTAGTTCGTCACCGACCCGCACCGACTCTTTTGCTTTCTTCCTTTCTTCCAAATCTCGGATTTGCGTACCCCCGCGCGACGTTCGGAGACCAATTCGAGGGCTCGCGTGCTTATAGGGCGATTGCATGAAATTCGTTCCCCTGATCACCGGCAGGCAGCGCAAGGATCGATAGTTAAGTTTTGACGTTTGTTAGGGAATTGTATTGGGGCACATAATAGCTAGGTGTAAGGCATAGACGTGTAAGGCATTGTTAGAATGATTAGAAATCACAATCTATCGATCTCGTAAACGCCGAACAAAACAGTGCCTATGTAAACAAAACACGTAAAAATTACAGTATTTAGTGAGGTTAGTCCGGTTGACGTTGACTCCGGGATGAAGCTTGACAGATGACAGTGACACAATTGACATTTTTCCATAAACTCCCTCTACATGCAATCACCCTATTGGCGTACGTGTAACAAGGTTCCGTTCTTACAGAGCTTGAGTAGCTTTTTGGCTTATCTAAATTGTGTCTAGACGCTGTCCGCGGTTTCTTTCTCTCTCTCTCTCTTACGCTAATTATTGAAAAATAATATGATAGAATACTATATTAAATTTCTTCAGGTAGGGAAAAATAGGCTAGTTGCAAAAATTTAGCGGGATAGTACCGCGTTGTTATAGTATTTTATAATCTTGCTTTGCCCCTGCTTTATTGATCCATTCACCCTGCACTAATACAAGGTACCTAAACATTGGATATTGCAATGTGAAGAAAATGCTACAATTGAAACAACAAATCAATTTTACAATTTCCAGCAACATGCATTCATGCATTTGGGTAGGCACCTATACGTAGCGGATTCCATAAAACTCTCTCTGAATGATACCCACACTTTCAAGAATATTAATGTAGAATTGGTCCATCTGTGGCTTTGTCAGTATAAATTCAAAGTTGTTCCAGTCACACCACGTATTTGTTGTTTTTAAAAAAAGGTTTAATTGACAATTGTCTCGAGGAAGACCCTCATCATAAGAAAACTCTTTAAAAAAATTGTATAAAGTGCTTGTTTGTAAAAGATTTTTACTAAAAATCTAAGTAAGCACTTTATACAATTTTTTTAAAGAGTTTTCTGATGATGAGGGTCTTCCTCGAGACAATTGTCAATTAAACCTTTTTTAAAAACAACAAATACGTGGTGTGACTGGAACAACTTTAAATTTATACTTTCAAGAATAACCGGTTATCTTCAGAATCTACGGTTAGCCGCAGAATATATGATTAGAACCAATATCCCATTCGTAGCGCGCCAAATTCGAAAACCTTACATACCGAAAGCAACTTTGAAAGAATTAACGCCCCCTTTAATTCCTGCACAGCTTGCGACTCCGTGCGAGGAACTTTTGCTGGAATGCTCTTGGGATGGTAAAAAGCGCAAGTGCATGGACATTTTTTCGGTGACGCCCACTTTCGAAGGCATCTGCTGCACCTTCAATTATCTGCGGCCGGTTTATGACCCAACCAGGTGAAAGCCATCAATATCATATTCCACTCACTGAATTGATTTTCAGTCCTTTTTCACTTTTACCTTGTTGAAAATGACCTTTTTTTTTTCAAGAAACGACAATTCCACGTTCAAACCGAAGAAAGAAATGAAGGTACGACGCGCAGGTTTGGAAAACGGCTTGACCATCACAATAGACAATGATTGGGATGAAGACTACATGTATTATGATTTGCCGACAAATGGAGTGTCGGTATGTATACACCAGATGATGTTTGCTTTTAATCTAACTATTATCTACATAGTAGGTAGGTACCTACCCGGGGAAGGGCGGTAGTTCAAAGTCATTTTTTCACGTTCAAGTATGACGTTTCATACTGACAACGTGGTAAAACTTTCATTTCAATCACTCATTTATCATGTGGCGAAACTGGCGAAAGTGACTATAGCCACTAAAACCATTTTCAACCATCAAAGCATTTCACCAAATAGCTTATCCAGGAATCCAGGAATCCAGACATCAAAGAAATTGAAAGAACCAGGTCAAGTAGATTTCCTGTAACGCTAGAGCCGAAGATAAACCTGAGCTTATACCGTATGTTCGTTGAAATCATGAATTAGGGCGAGCTATGGAAGTAAAAACGTATGTCGTGAATTCATCAATAATAATCACTCAAAGCTGTAAACATGATGAGTCGTCGTCATGACGTCATGGAATACATTTTGGACATACGTTTCGAAGTTCACAGCCTGCCCTAATTCATGATTTTAACGAACATACGGTAGTACAGGATGTCCCGAAAATACACCGACAACGTTCTAGGGCAGCTTCCTCTCATCAAAAAAAGAAAAAAAGTTCCTATGAACATAGGTCCGAAAACGCTTCCTAAGGGAGCTACAGGCCCCTAAAGGTGAGACCCTGAAGATGGTGTTTATTTAATATTTTCGAAACCGTTCAAGGGAAATCAATCAAACTTGACACATTCAATAACATCCATATGCCCAACAAAATTTGAATGCCTTACAAAAATGAAGTTGCTTCGAAATGGTTTTTCTTTCGCCTTGAATATCGTTATTAAAAAATCAGCATTACTGACCACGTTTTCATACATTCAAACTCAAATATATCGTAAACAGTGCGTCTATCGAAGTTGAACAGGGGAATCTTTTTTTGGTAGAAAACTCTGATATTCCATCATTTCTTGTTAGATTTGAAAACGATTCACATTCGAAAAAGTTCGGCTTATTTTTACCCCCGCACCTCAGCCCGATTCACCCCTGGTGAATCATTTTTGAAATAATCTTGCCTCATTTTGTTGGCCATATAGCTTACCGCCCTGGTTAGGTCAGTCATTCTAGAAGTAAAAATAGCGAATAGGAGAAATAAAATATAACAGGCTGCTGTTTGGCGGAAAATACGCGTTAGGGGTATACTTACCTATGGTCAAAAGTTGCCATCTGGCAAGTGGTAGCGTCATCTTCAAAAAGACTGAAAAGAGGTTTTGAGGCAAAACCACGAAGCTTGAATAGATGTGCACGGTTTTTGTTGATAAAGCGTTGTTAGGCGAATGGTCCGACGCGTTGATTTTTGCAAACTGACCGACCGATCTATCGATGGTTCGAATCCCGCAGTAAACGTTATCAATTTTTTTTGCTTAAAAATGCTTTTTAGGGGCTACAACTACTTTTCGTCCAAGTTTTCATCATAGCCGGTGAATTTCTCAAGTTTTAGGTGAATATCATCAAGTTGAAAAATACTACGGTATTTATTGCTGAGCCAAATTCCTTGAGTACCTACTAGTAGGTTTTCTGATGGTGTCCCGTGTGCAAGTTGGAACTAGAGTATAGTGCTTGGTGCCAAATTGTTCCTTAGATAATGCTGAACTAGGACCGTGATGGCGAACATCTGAGACCCACGACTGGGCAGCAGGAGGGGGGATAAAATGTGATGAAGACATAAAAAATGGTTAATCATGAACCGAAAGAGGTACAGTTATGAAAGTTACCATACGTATTTGCCATTTTACGCTAATAAAGGTTTAGCAAACCGATTTCATGAATATCAATCATTCTCAGAGATATTTCCAAAAATATAATTTTTTTGTAAACATTTTATTGTTAAAAAAATCAAAAAATTTCGAGGATGGAAAGATGGAACTTGATCTTTTGACAATTAGTGATGTTAGAAATATAGTCGTGATTGGTGAACATTCCTTGGCCTACTATTTTAGGAAACAAGACCTTCAACTGTTTTCACCAGTTTGACCGCCATCTTGGATTTCTTTTTGGTGCAGTAGTCGCAAAAATGACAGGAGACTCTGAGTATGGTAGCGTTAGATCATTTCAATACAAAAAGTTACTTCCCAGAGCCCAGAGGGGGTTAGTTGCTTCTTTGGCGAGAAAAATTGTCATTTTGTTATCTCCGGCTCCTGCACGAATCCAGCGCCAATGATGGCTGATTTGGAGCTGGAAGCAGCACAATACGTTTTGTACCATAAAACTTGATAGTTTGTGAAGTCAACTACCAAAATTTATGATCATGAATCGAATGGTTCATTGTTGGTGATTGAGTGAAGCAACGTGTGCTCATTTTTGGAAAAAATGCATAAAAACTGAGTTTTCAGTGGACATTACAAAGCTCTGGAGGAAGACCTGCGGCCAAGATTGGCGGCGAAAGTCATGTTACCAGTTGAAGTGAGTATGCTCTTTAACAAGGAGCTGTAATGAATCGTGTAGGTTTCTTTAAAATCTCTAGGAAAGTCGAAAAAGATGTTCTTTCATAATAATATTTTCAAGTACAGTCTGTAAGTTTGTAAAAAACCACCATCACAAATCTTTCAGCTCCGTGAACTAAGGTGATTTCAAGTTAACCGAACAAATGAATTGTTCCAGTCTTGCAAATGTACCGTGGTCGAAAGAGTTATAGTCCCTAGTGAAGAGAGAGAATTTTGGAAGGGACTGTACCTGAGAATATTATCATGAAAAAACATCTTTGTCGACCTCCCTAGAAATCTTCAAGAAACCTACACCATTCATGACAGCTACTTGTTATAGAGCTTGTTATTAATTAGTTACATGACTTTCGCCGCCAATCTTGGCCGCAGGTCTCCCTCCAGAGCTTTGTAATGTCCACTAAAAACACAGTTCTCATGCATTTTCTGCCAAAAATGAGCACACTTTGCTTCAACCAATCACCAACAATAAACCATTTGATTTATGATCATGAATTTTGGTAGTCGACTTCACTAACTATCAAGTTTTATGGTACAAAACGTATTGCACCGCTTCCAGCTTCAAATCAGCCATCATTAGCACTGGATTCGTACAGCCACCGGAGATAATAAAATGGCAATTTTTCTCGCCAAAGAAGCAACTAACCCTTTCTGAGAAGTTACTTTTCGTATTGAAATGATCTAACGCTATACCATACCATACTCACCGTCAGTTCCACAAAAAAGATGATCAGCGATCAAGGCTGATTGCAGATTAACTGAACTTTTTTCTGCTGAATGCTAGGTGATTACTCACAAAAAATGCATGAAATCTGTACTAGACCCATCATCTTTCCATTATTGAGGGATAAACCAGCATTTCCATTGATCAGTCAGCTACAAATTGACAAACAAAAATCGCAAATCAACTAATCTCGAATCATCTGTTTTGTGGAACCGACGGTCACAGTTCCCTGTCATTTTTGCGACTACTGCACCGAAGGGAAATCCAAGCTGGCGGCCAAGCTGGTGAAAACAGTTGACGGTCTTATTTTCTAAAATAGTATGCCGAGGAATTTTCGCCAATCACGACTATATTTCTAACATCACTAATTGTCAAAACATCAAGTTTCATCTTTCCATCCTCAAAATTCTTCGATTTTTTAACAATAAAATGTTGACAAAAAAAATAGATTTTTGGAAATATCTCTGGGAATGATTGATATTCATGAAATCGGTTTGCTAAACCTTCATTAGCGTAAAATGGCCAATACGTATGGTAACTTTCATAACTGTACCTCTTTCGGTTTATGGTTTAACATTTTTTATGTCTTCTTCACATTTTACCCCCCCCCCCCCTCCCGCTGCCCAGTCGTGGGTCTCAAATGTTCGCCATTGCGGTCCTAGTTCAGCATGATCTAAGGAACAATTTGGCACTAAGCCTATACTCTAGTTCCAACTTGCACACGGGACACCATCAGAAAACCTACTAGTAGGTACTCAAGGAATTTGGCTTAGCAATAAATACCGTAGTATTTTTCAACTTGATGATATTCAGCTAAAACTTGACAAATTCACAGGCTATGATGAAAACTTGGACGAAAAGTAGTTGTAGCCCCTAAAAAGCATTTTTTAGCAAAAAAAAATTGATAACGTTTACTGCGGGATTCGAACCTTCGATAGATCGGTCGGTCAGTTTGCAAAAATCAACGCGTCGGACCATTCGCCTAACAACGCTTTATCAACAAAAACCGTGCACATCTATTCAAGCTTCGTGGTTTTGCCTCAAAACCTCTTTTCAGTCTTTTTGAAGATGACGCTACCACTTGCCAGATGGCAACTTTTGACCATAGGTAAGTATACCCCTAACGCGTATTTTCCGCCAAACAGCAGCCTGTTATATTTTATTTCTCCTATTTTTCCTATAATGACTGTACTAGGTAGGGTGCGCGCGCTGATGGTGCGCGCATGGTGCTGCTACAGGTACTTTTATGGCGCGATGTGACGGGGAAAAAGTGTCGGCCCTGACCGGGACTCGAACCCGGGTCTTCCATTTGCCGGATGGATACTCTAACCACTAAGCTATCGAGAGAGACAACAGTTCCTCCGTCACATGCCCACATGAGAGCCGCCACAGTACTCCCCCTCCAGAGACGTCGTTCGTTTCGTATGTACCCCTGCGTTCGCCGTACTTATGGATCATTGACCGTTGTTCAGTACCCCCCACCTAGGGCGACGGATAGGATGTGGGTGGACGTAGGACAGGGAAGTGGCGGTGCTGTTTATTTGTTCGTTGCTTGCTTTGTACCTCTTTGCCTGAGTTGCATGTTGCGTGCGTGCTGCTTTTGTTCGGGGTCAGCATTTATGGCGCGATGTGACGGAGAAAAAGCGTCTACCCTGACCAGGACTCGAACCCGGGTCTTCCATTTGCCGGATGGATACTCTGACCACTAAGCTATCGGGGGAGACAACACAAGAAAATTAGTAAATGTGTCAAGTTTGAATAATTTCTCTTGAGCGGTTTTGGAGATATTGAATTAAAACCATCTTCAGGGTCCCACCTTCAGGGGCCTGTAGCTCCCTTAGGAAGCGTTTTCGAACCCATGTTCATTGGAACTTTTTTTCTTGTTTTGATGAGAGGAAGCTGCCCTAGGACGTTGTCGGTGTATTTTCGAGACACCTGTATAACGTACCTACAACAGACTGACGCACGTACCTACCTACTCTAATTATTGCGACGAAAAATTCTCTATCTAAAAACCCCCCCTGTAGAGCTAATTCGAAGAAAATCCTAAATTATAGCGCAATGAATGCCAAGCTAGCCCAGAATGCCAAGTGGTAATAAAATACTCAATCACAAGTCAAAATTGTTATAGTGCGGATGTTAACAGCAATAATGGACCGAACCTTGCAAATCGTGATACCGCGATGCTGTTTGATACAAATGTTGTCTATACCAATGATCGTGATACGCGATGCTGTTTGGTACAAATGTTGTCTATACCAATACCTTCACTTTGAGATATGGAGCCATCACCATGGTAACTTCTTCGGTCTTCGACCTCATGCAGAAAGGAGCCTACTGAGAGATTTCTAGGAATCAAGATATGTTGCAGAGAATTGGATTCCCAATTCAAAACAGTAAAAAAATGCTTCAAACGAATTTGTTTGACCTCAAAAACTGGGCTTTTCCTGGGCTAGAAGCACAGGTCTAGAGGTTTATTCGCGCTAATTTGGCTTATCTGCCCCTGAAACGGTAGGCAACACGGTCAGGCATGTCAAACGGTTACTGTACGATATTGCTGTGAGACTCACTCCCATTAATACCATGATCCGACCAAAAATCAGCGTCAAAATCGAATGAATAGCGTGATTTTTTGGCAAATGCCCCTGGTAGGTTGACAACCCGGTGCTCTGGGGCCCCGCATGGGATTCGGCGATGGCTTCATATCTCAAAGTAAAGGTACTGGTATAGACAACATTTGTACCAAACGGCATCGCGGAATCTCCATTTGCAAGGTTCAGGCGGCTGGCTAACCTCCGGACTATTAGTTGAAGAGTTCGTTCGCTGAATCGTAGCAGATGTGAGATAGATAAGGCACGTCCCGTGACTCACAAAGGAGACAAAAAGAACTACATTTTTTGCGTGAAAACAGAAAAACGTGCAGCTAGTGCAACGTGTACACTAGTGTAAGCCTGGTTGCCTACATGGCTATGTTATTTAATATTCACACAACATCTCCCTTTATTTATTTTAAGAACTTACATTTAAATCACTAACTTATCTAACTTATACTAACTAACTTAATACTAAAGATCCATTCGAATTACTGGTTTCACAATTCGACCAGATCTGGATCTGCTACAATCGCTGTGGTGGTCTTTTTCTGGACTTTCATAAATAACAATATCTTCAGGAATGTCCCGACTAACAATATCTTCCGAAATGTCACGAATAACAATATCTTCCGGAATGTCACGAATAACAATATCTTCCGGTGTATTTATTTTAGGGGTGGTATCATGATGGGTATCAGACAGACTATCAGGTAATTCATAGTTACGGACACTAGTGCTGCTTTTAACACGACTGTTTGTGTCATTGTTGCCATTGTTAATTTTAATGAGATGCCATCTATTTCTAACAATTCTTCTACCTGTTTCGTCAACTTCCACTATGTAAGATCTTTCATATCCCAGTCTGTTATCAATAACTACACCTTTAACCCATTTTTCTTTTCCTCTTCCAAAAATTTTTATCAAAATTCTATCTCCTTGATTTAGTTTACTCAACTTTTTTGCTGTTTTGTTGTAATGTTCAACAGTTTTTAATTGCTGGTTCCTTAATATGGCTTTGACTTTGTTGTAATTATTCATTTTTGGTCGTAACAGTTGTTGACTTATTGGTAGGGTCGTTCTCAGCCTTCTGTTGAACAAAAGTTGCGTTGGGCTTGGTAACCTTTCTGATATTGGCGTATTCATTAGTTCAAGAATAACTAAATGGAGATCTGTACCATCTATTTCAGTTTTCTTTATCGTCTTTTTGACGGTTCCGATTGCTCTTTCTGCTTGTCCGTTCGACCTTGGGTAATGTGGGCTGGATGTTCTGTGATTGAAACCCCAATATTTGCTGAATTCCGCAAAATTATAAAAATTGAAAGGAGGGCCGTTATCTGTCATAATGATGTTTGGTATGCCATGCCTACAAAATATTTCCTTCATAAATTTCCTTTATTCTTTTTTGGAAAACTTCTGGGGCTGAAGCTATACCGTAGGGTAGCATTAAAAAACAATACCGTCCGAACGGTGTGTTAAATGTACATAATTTAGAGCTTTGTTCGCTAAGCTTGATTTGCCAAAACCCATTGGAACAGTCTAGCACACTGAAAACTTTTGAATTTTTTAATTTATAAGTGATATCTTCCAAACTTGGAATGTAAAAGTGTTCTCTTTTGATTGCATTGTTCAATTGTTTAGGATCCATGCAAATCCTTATGTCTAAATTCTTCTTTGGAACTATCACTAATGAGTTCACCCATTCTGTTGGTTCGTCAACTTTATTAATTATTTCTTGTTTTACCAGCTCAATTAGTTTATTTTGTAATTTAGTATATAGGGCTAATGGGACTTTTCTCGGTGGGTGAACTTTCGGTACTGCATCATCAATTAATTTTATTTCATATGGTTCCGTTTTGATAATAATAATAATAATAATAATACTTTATTTTCATCGTACACAAGATACAGAAAACACCCAACAGGTAAATAACCCAGTTAAAGGATGAAAACAATATAAAAACAAGTTGATACAACAGAACAAAGCAAAAGACAGCCACAAATAAACAAACATCTAAAATACATTCAATATGTCCTGCCTGCTACAACAAAACAAATCGAGCCTATCTTCAACTTCACTATAGCGAGAATACATTTTATACAATGGTGCTGATAAAAGTATATTTGTCCTTGCAGTAGGCATGTTAAAAATATTATTACGTCGAGACGAGATGCGTGGAACCCTATACTCCACCCGATCCGTCAACGAAGAGCAGTCAATATTACCATTTAAAATCTTAAACAAAAACAACACAGCACCAGCATCTCTCCGACTTCTGAGCAATTTCATATTAAAGCGGTTAAGTAAAAGTTCTTGGGGAAATCCCCGAGGAGGATAGAAACCGTCCATAAGGCGAGAGGCTGCCTTCAGAAAGCGCCGCTGTATATTTTCAAGATCAGAAATATACACCCTATAAATAGGATCCCAGACAAGGGAGGCATACTCTAATCGTGATCTGACGAATGCATTGTACAACACACGCAAGGTTTCAAAATTTCTGAAGCCAGCCCCGTTCCGCAAAACAAAGCCCAGACCCCGAAAGGCAGAGGCCGTCACCAATTCAACGTGCTTTGCGAAAGTGAGCCTGGAGTCGAAGGTAACGCCCAGATCTTTGACATGTTCAGGTCTCTGCAAGACAATGTCACCCAGAGTGTAATCGTACAGTATAATGTCACTCTTGCGAGTAAAAGTCATCACATTACACTTAGAAGCATTCAGACACAGCCCATTCTCTCCACACCACTCACGAACAACCACCAAATCGCGCTGCAAAGCAAGGCAATCCTCGACCGTCTTCACTTCACGAAACAACTTAAGGTCGTCCGCATAAAGAAGCGACTCCATCGAGATCTTGGCAAGGATATCATTTGATACAGCCAATACCTTCGAAAACATCCTCGTAAGACTTCAACAGCTTATTTATTTCCGTTGCTGTATTATTAGTAACAGTTACATTATTTACGTTACTTACACTTACCCTCTTTATCAAATTTAACTGGGTACAAGCTTTCAAACCTAGGATGGCTTCATTTATTCCAATTATTTGGAACTTCAGGACGGCTGTTTGATTTCTATTTGTGACTTTTACTTTCAAGTCGCAGGTACCAACCGCGTTAATTGTTTGATTTGATACGGTGGTTATTCGTCCGTGTGATTTATTAATTGGAATGTCATTATTTCTATTCAATTTTTGAAAAATGTCCAATGGTAGAATGTTGCATTCAGCACCAGTGTCTAACCTAAAATTAATCTGTAGTCTGTCTTCAACCGTACAATTTTGTGTCCATTTGTTTTTGCTTAAAAAATTAACGTTTCCTACAAACAAATCTGGGTCTATTCTTTCAAATTCAATCAGGTTAATTTTGCTTTTACACATTTTAGCAAAATGATTTTTCCTATTGCATTTCGTGCATTGTTTTTGATATGCAGGGCATTCATTTATCACGTGGGAATATCCACATCGTGTGCAATTATTCATCAAGTTATTCATTTTACGAACACTTACTCCTGAAGAAACATGTGGTTTTTGATGCGGTTGTTCTGCTGGTCGCTGCCTTGACTGTTGATGCTTGCTCATTTGGGGCCGGTTCACTAGGTCGATTTCTTCATCATGTCTGCCTTCAATGGCTCTAAGCTGCATGGCTGCTGTTTCGGCTATTTTGCATACCTCGAGTGCTCTTGCAAGCGTGAGTTTATTCTCCCTCAGTAGGCGATCCTTGATGTGTGTGTCCTTGATTCCTATGATCAGCTTGTCTCTGATGAGGCTGTCGGTTATGGCACCAAATTCACACGTGGATGCTAATTTAGCTAGCTCCGTTGCGTATTCATCAACAGTTTCCCCTGGTCGCATTTCTCGGGTCCAGAACATGTGTCTCTCGTATGTTCCATTTTTCTGTGGGACGTACTTTTCTTCAAACTTGGCCATGACTTCACTAAATAACTTCTTGTCTGCGTCCTCTTCAAATTTGATTGAGTTGTATACTTTCAAACCTCTGTCTCCGATTAAGTTCAGCTAAATGGATAATTTGTCTTCATCAGATTCTCTGTTTTGTTTACTGACATTCAGGTAAATTTCTAGTTTTTGGCGAAAGAATTCCCAGTTCTCTCCCATGTTACCTTCGAATTCCAGTTGACCTGGTGCGTTGATGGCTTGTCTAGCGTCCATCTTGCTGCTGTTCACGTTGGTTGGTGCGTCAACGTCTCTTGTATTTTCCGTAATTTCTTGATTTTCATCGGTCATCCGCACTTGTTTATTAGTTTGACTTACTACTGCGTTCACTTCTTCCGTTTTTAAGACTGCGCTATGTTGTATTTCTTGTTTTTTTCTCATTTGTTAACTTGTGGGACAGGGAAATAACACAACTGTACTTTGAGAGCGTTGCATAGTAAGTGCCTTTATTCATACACCTACTTCCGAGGGCTGCGTCCACTTGCGCGTGGAGACTGCGCGTACTGGTATTCTCTACTTGGATTTCCACCGCATGAAACAGTGTGTGGTGAAATCAGAAATACGGCAACACCTATAAGATTATCAATGGCCGTTTTTCCTTCTTTGGGTAATAATGCTGTCATCGGTCAGAAATAAAACGTCGTGTGTCAACACATGATCTTGAAAATTCGCCGTTACGCATGACGTCACGGTAGAAAGAGACAACGAAAAGTGTAAACCCTAATTAGTTTTCAGTTTAACAATATCAAAAACATGCAAAAAACTTCGCAATAAGAGCTCTAGAGTGCAATTAATTATTTCTGTTTTTCTCTCAAAGGTTTTGATATTCAACCCCCGCAGTTACCCAGATCAAGCCGCCGGAGGACTCTCGAAAATTATCGCAAACAGGGGAATGACAACGTACATCAGTTTGGCGGCTAATGTGATAAAAGCTACCGAGAATTTAAAAAATTTACCTCGTTCAATGGTGGGTTATTTCAGTTTCAATTGTAGTCGCTTTTTCTCTCATTCCGTTTTTCCTTCGAAATTTGCGATTTTCTTTCAGAGACATTGCATATTCGAATCTGAAAGAAAAACAATGTTCGGGGAATACCGTCAGACCGATTGTTTTGCCCAGTGCAGAGCCCGAAGCATGATCGCTTTGTGCGGCTGCCTGCCGTTCTACATGCCCCGCAACGACCCCGGAATCCTATCTTGCACCCTGGACGACATGGCTTGCACTAAAAGCTATAAAAGTAAGCTGTGGATCGAGTTTGGGACCATGCAACAATCAATACATCCACCTGATACGAAAGCTACATCTCGGGGTGAATTGTATTGTTGGTTGCATCAGGAACCTTACGCATGACATACATGGAACTTTGCTTACGGTGTTTTCGGCATTTCTGCACGAAATAAGTGCATGTCGATGATCAATTTCACGGCTTTCTGCATTAGAGCAAGCTATGGAAAAAATGGGTTGCGTTAGTACACAAACGGTACGTTGACGACTTGTTGGCAGCTAGCTGTCTTCATGTTCAATTTTCAATGTGACATTGTCACCATCTCGGGCAGTCATGTACGCGAAAGTAAAAATTATCGAGATTATACGAGTAATTGTTAGATTCCTTTGAGTGATTTGGAGTGTGGACGATAAGGGACATTGTCTTCGCTGTTGGTGAGTCTTCGCCAAAGCTATTCGGTTTTTGCCGGCCACTAAGAAAATTATGCCGAAAGTCCGTAAAGAAATGGAATGTAAAAAGTAAAAATCCACTGCCCAAGAGGAAACTTATTCTTTAGATGGACAATATGGATAGTAGGACAATAATTTATGAAGTTGAACTGTACGGAGACGAGACAATTTGGGCGTGAGTAGGTAAATACACTGCGTTGTCTGCTAGCATGTGTCTTCATACCGTCCTTGCTGTTGCAGTAGGTATAATAGGTAGAGCTAGAGCTATAGTAGGTACCTAGTACCTACTCACTACTCGAGTGATGTGCATCTGAAGATGTAGCTTTTTTGGCGGTGGGCCTTCTCATCCAAGTAGTGTCCCGCCGATCTTCGATATCATTCATTAGTAGCATGATAGCCGTCAAAAAACCTAACGACCTTGGCGGGGACCGACCAACCAGTGAATATAATGTCCCTTATCGTCCACACACAAAGCACTCCAAAGAAACTCACGATTCCTGGCATGAGGTGTCACATTAAGAATTGCACATGTAGACAACTGACTGGCATCCCTTTTTCATCGTATCATTCGTACCAACACAACACAATTTCTCCATAGCTTGCTCCAATGCAGAAAGCCGTGAAATTGATTATAAGTTTATTACGTTTTCTTTCGATCGCATAGAAAAATGGATGACGTTTTTCCCAAGCGGAACGAAGAGTGAAGAACTGGACGCCGAAAGGCACGATTCCGTTTACTGCGACCAAGAGTGCGTCCCGAATTGTGACTCTACCAAGTTCAGTCACACCACCAATTCCGCACCGATGTTCAACACTATGCCGTAAGATTTAGTTTTTCCAATTCATATTTTCCTGCAATGACTACATACAGGGTTATTCAAAAGTCTGGAATAAAATTCATAATTTTTTTCCATATTTATTTCGGAAAAAACGCTCGAACAGGTCGATTTCTAAAAACGGTAAGCCGTTTTTTTCATGACACGTGTCATGTTCTACCGTCAACCCCCCTAACCCCAAGCCCCTTTTAGTATTTTTTTTTCAAATGGCTCCCTATGGGTTGTGGGGGCTCGTTGTATCCCTTTAAAATTCATGGTCAAACGTCCGATCTAATTTTCAATGGTAGATCTGAATTGAGTTTTTGACAAGCTTTCCAACGAGCCCCCACAAGTCATAGGGTGCCATTTGAAAAAAAATACTGAGGGTAGCTTGGGGTTAGGGGGTTGACGGTAGAACATGACACGTGTAATGAAAAAACGGCTTACCGTTTTTAGAAATCGACCTGTTCGAGCGTTTTTTCCGAAATAAATATGGAAAAAAATTATTAATTTTATTCCGGACTTTTGAATAACCCTGTATAATGGTAAAATATCTGCAAAATACCTATTGACCGAGCTATTGACATTTTCAGTCCTAGTCGGGTGGACCTCCACGCGACCAGTATTGTGCATATTTACTACGAAAGACAAGACAAAGCCAAACTGTACATACAGGACGTGTACCAAACATGGTTCGAAATGCTAAGTACGTTGGGTTTTATTTCAACGAGGAAGCATAAAATTTGAGAAATTACGTTTCAGGCAATTTTGGGGCCGTCTTCTCGCTTTTCATTGGCTTCAGTTTTGTCAACCTTTTGAAAATAGCGTATTACTTAATTTATAAGCTTGTCAATTTTCAGTAAAAGGTTCATTGTTACGAGTTGTAGGTACCTACCTGTATAGGTACATACCCACCTAAATACTAGCTTGTACATGCACCTATTGGCTATACTCATTCACTTATTATGAGTATTATGACCATTGTATCCGTGTCTTTATTATCAAATGAGGATCTGAATTTTTACTAACATATTTTGTTGTTACGAAGCAGATAAGTAGATATATTTACGTAGTATGCAACTATGCAGCTTTATAAAATATGTACGTGTACCTAGCCGCTTATATGACGGGTGTTTTTTTAAATCTGGCGTCGAAGTGTGCTCTGCTCTGGCCGAATGCAGGCGAATTTGGCTAGAACACAGCACACTTCGACGCCAGATTGAAAAAAAAACTCACTTAATGCGTATAATGTATTTATCTAATGAGAATCTGGATACGTATAGGTATGCAATCCGTAATAAAGAATTTCGAAATCGAACACAGTTTCACAGCTGTCCTGTCCCACTCCCAAACTCGCAAAACCACTGTAATCTTCTTGTCGCAGGGACATTAAAAAATAAAAATTAACGAAAAATTAACACTAGAGGTAAAGACAAAATGAAAAGCAAATTAAACGAAATTGAAACATATAAATTCTTATTTGTGAATACTATTAGAGAAACGATAAGAGACATATGAAACCCAACAAGAATCATATAAAACCGTATCTAAAATCATGTAGGTTCCAGTAAAATGCATATAGGATTCTATTTGCAAATGCAGATAAAATTTTATTTGCAAATACAAATAGAAAATGTTTCAATATGGTGGCCGCACAACCAATCATGATCACTTGAAAATTAACCAATCAAATCCCGAATAACTGGAATGTCTTGAAAATTAAGACGCTACAAGCAGTATTTACAGCAAGGTGAACGTACGCTGTCAAGGACTACTCTATGGCGTTGGAAAAAAAACTGTTTAGAACGACACATCGACTTCCAACAACATTACAAGTGAGTTTTGATCAAGTAACTACCGTAAAGCGTAAGTATTTTCAAAGTCAAGTCATCTATGCAAATGAAAACGTAAAACTTGGATAAATTCTATCATTGATATTGAGTGAGGTTATGTTTTGTCAAAATTTGGTCCATATTCTAGCTAAAATTCTATTTCCAATATTGTACATAGGTACTAGTACCTACCGTGTGATCAAATGAATTCTTATTTTAGGTAGGCTGTAGCCTAGCCGAACGCAGCTTTGCACCCCTGAATTTGACCAGGCCACGGCCTACTCAAAATAAGAATTCATTTGATCACACGATATATCGCACCAGCAAATGACTTTCCAAGAAATGTTGAAATAAGAAAATGAAACATACCGACTTTGCATATAGAAGCAAATAAAAGTTCTATTTGGAATTCCAAATGAAGATCATAATTCTTTTGTCATATAGAAACGAATAGAATTTCAAAACATTTTCGCATAGGTGCAAATCAAGGTGCAAATAAGCTCGTATGGAGACATAAAATCAAATACAATTTCTATCGTTTTTTATATGAAATTTTTAATAGGGAAACAGGTACCCACACAGTACTTAATAAAAAATAAGCATGAGCATTTGCTTGGAATTCATAGGCGTTGCCAGGGGAAGTCTGCTTAGCAACTCTTCAAAAATCTAAGCAAATGCTTATGCTTATTTTTGATAAGCAAGGCAAAAGAAAACGGATGACGGAATGAATTGCTGGTTGCATACTCGTCAGTGGCTAAAGAGCGTGGTCGGAACACTTCTAATTAACAAAAGGTATAGGTATTGTTACGTATTTCGCGTACGGGTTTGTTTATAATTGTGTCGATCGTTTTAAAACACACTGTTTATCACCGCGTACTACAATAACTACACGTCAACAACTATTCACTTAGGAATATAGCTGTGATCACTGTACTCGCTTTTAATCCGCTCGCTACCACTTTACATTCCAATTCATAACTGCTCGTGAGGCGACGATTGATGCCTTATATAGGTCCGACTGATTCATCTCGAATGTTCCATGCATTCTCCAGCAGTCTCCACAGTGACCCCGACATACGGTTTCCATAGGATTTCCGAAAAATCTTGCACATCACCCGTATAATTCTGCCGTGCTCTAGAACCGGCGCCTCCGCCAAAATGAGCAGATGTGTCTTGATTGAGCGTTGAAGGTTCCCAATGCCAAGTCATCGCATATACTTTTGGAAATGTCCAGAGCTCCGCTCTTGTTTCTACATCACGACCTGATGGATGGAAGAATCTAGAAAGATCGCGTGTTTACCAGAATGCACGCGATCGCCGATCGTAACAATATTTCTTATTGAAAGAAGGTCGTCGTTTGAGAATGGACGACGAACCTTCACTTGTGCCTTTAGTATACCGCTGGTACCAACAAAACACAACAAAACACTTTTTTCCATAGCTTACTCTACTACTAATGGAAAAAGCCCTGAAACTGATTAGGTACAACGTACAACTCAATTTTTATAGGAGTAAGACCAAGACGAAGAACTATAATAGACCTCTTCGTGGGGTCTAGAGCGCATGCTCCCATGCTCACGTTCCTTGCCGGTCGGCAAACAACGGGGTCGTACCTTTTGAAACGCTGGCTCGAATGCCGTGAGTTAAAAGATAGCTTTGCGTGCTTGCCTACTCGAACTGTCAAATCTTGAGCATGCCCACCGAAAGACAAAATCACCATGAAAAGACCTATTGAATAACCAAACTTTTGGCGCCGGGGTCAACACCTCATTCCTTCGGGAGCCCACTCAGCGGTCCACAGTGAAATCAGTCCACAGCTCAAGCATCCCACCGAAAAAAAGTCCTCGACTCATTTATCCCCGAGTTCTGCCACCGCGAAGACATCTGCTGCTAAAACAATCCACCGGAAAAAAGTCCACCACCTCGTCCACCACGCATGCATTTATGCCCGAGTCTTCACACCGATAAATCATCCCACGGCTCAAATGTCCCCCCGGGAAAGAGTGCGTGCTTTCCACCTAGCCCCAAGTTCGATACACTTGCCATTTACGCATGTGCGGGTGCCAAACGGTGCTTTCCATCTACGTGTTCCTACTTGGTTCTGCGCCGTTCATTGGATCACCTAAAATTTTGTGCCACACCATGGAACATGTGCCGTCTGGTGGTATTTGTACCGTCTAGGTGGAAAGCACCCAGTACACCGCTCATTTAGCCACTGTCATAGGTATAGGTGCGTTCAGTCAGCTCATTTAGTCGCTGTTTTAGTTTTAGTCGTTGTCGTAACAGAGAAGAGCGTTCATACAGCAAGATTTAGTCGTAAGAATTGACCAATAGGAGCTCGAATGATACTGCGCGAACCTTCATCTTCATACCGTCCGTGTTCATAATGGGTAGTATTAATATAAAAACTCGTAAAAAAATAAGCATAAATAAGTATTTGCTTACATTTATGAGGAGTACAACTCCTCTGAAATCGAAGCAAATGCTTATGCTATTTTTTTATTGATACATACAACCCATTACCATCACCATCCATGCTCATACCTTATACCGGTAATTACGCAACCTGCAAGTCGGCATCTCAAGGTGGGTTCAGTCAGCTTGGTTTTAGTTTTAGTCGTAGTCGTTGTCGTAAATTTGAAAGTAGAAAGCACGCGTCATATGCGCGGCGTTCATACAGAGTTTTAGTTTTAATTTTAGTCGTAAGAATTCCAAACTTTGTCGTATGATGCCGACTTGCAGGTTGCGTAATTACCGGTATAAGGTATGAGCATGGATGGTGATGGTAATGGATTGTATGTATCAATAAAAAAAATAGCATAAGCATTTGCTTCGATTTCAGAGGAGTTGTACTCCTCATAAATGTAAGCAAATACTTATTTATGCTTATTTTTTTACGAGTTTTTATATTAATACTACTCATTATGAACACGGACCGTATGAAGATGAAGGTTCGCGCAGTATCATTCGAGCTCCTATTGGTCAATTCTTACGACTAAATCTTGCTGTATGAACGCTCTTCTCTGTTACGACAACGACTAAAACTAAAACAGCGACTAAATAAGCTGACTGAACGCACCTTTACATTTTTAAAAAACGCCACCTGGTGTAGAGCTCGGTACTTGATCGTAGAGGAATTTTTTGAGAGGAACACATACTCCGACGTCTAGTAGCCTAGGTGGGCACTAGTGGACACCTGCAATACCCACATTATAGACATGGAAATTTGACAAGTGGAAATAATGTGGAAAGGGGTTTGCATTTGTGTCTCTCATTTCATGTTATGGTTAGCGTATTTAGCAGGCTTGTATACTCTATACACTGATAGAAAGGACCACCAGATTCATCCGCTTGAAAAGTAGTACCGAGCGTTACCCGCGAAATTTAAAATTCCAGTTAGAAAGAGGTGCTTATTTCCGTTAATCACAGCTAAGTGCTATGGTAATTTTAAATGACACCAGTTTAATACCAATTTTAATGAATGAGAAAATAATATTTTTGAATGAAGCTGATTTTATTACACAACACTCACAACAGCCGAGCCGACTAAAATTAACAAACATCATAGAGAAATGGAGGTTAGAAATCGTACGTAATTGTCAAACTCGCTGAATGTAATGCCATTGGCTTGGCGTAGGAATAATTTGCCCGGGTAAAACTACCAACCGAACAAAACTAATATTAGTTCCAAACGCGCCTATGTTGTTACAGTCTTTGGTGCTTTTGTTTGCTATAGGTTACATCACTGAAATTCAAAAAAGTCCGTTCTATCGGTGTACAGACTATAGTAGATCTAGCTCCAGAGATGCGCAGCTGAAAGACTACGCCCTCAGCAATGCACTACATTGCGGCAAAATAAAGACAACGTTTACGTTTACGTTCACAGGAACAAAAGTTTGCTTGTAGTGGACTGCACAAGAGAGCAAAGTGTCAGTTTCGACGTGCCACCAATTGACGTAACAGCCGACGTTGCCTGCAGCAACTTACACCTATAAGGTCAATCGCCTATACAGGTGTCCCGGAATAATTGTTACAAAACTCACAGAGAGATAGAAAATTAAAAAATAAGGAGAGAAAGATAAGGAGCAATATGTTTTTTGTTAATAAACATGCCCTCGCAAACGTATAATAACGGAGATACAGGTGAAGCCCACCGCATGTACGGGTTGAAAATACGCGGAGGAAAAATCAATAAGTGTATTGATAATTGAGCGTGCGATGCAAATTCACCACATGGTTAAAAGATGTCGCTAGCCGTGTACTTAACACATAGAAAGTTCGAGAGGTAGTATAAAACAATTAAGCTATATCCAACCGTTAATCTCAGCCACCCCAACCCATATGCGCAGGCACACACCTCTCGTGTTCTGCGCTGCAAATCCTCCACTTATTTCTAGGCACTTAAACGCAGAACTTTGACGTCGCACCACTCGCGCTGGATTGCTCATCTGACGTTCCTAACTACCGGAATTGCACATTTGCTCGCGTGTCGCGTGAAAATCAGAATCACTGATGGTGTAGGTAGCCTACTGCACCGGAATTATTATTTAGTTTAAATCGCGCATCATTCACACTTCATTTGCATGACGTTGGGAAACGGCCTTTACCAGGGAGTTTCAAGCTAAAACAAGAGCCTCTGGACC
The DNA here is from genome assembly GCA_949128115.1 of Anaspis maculata. Classification (NCBI taxonomy): domain Eukaryota; kingdom Metazoa; phylum Arthropoda; class Insecta; order Coleoptera; family Scraptiidae; genus Anaspis; species Anaspis maculata. The sequence goes on along the minus strand of OX421964.1, from coordinate 84,233,820 downwards.
GTGTGGGTATCGCCGAGTTACCGAGGTAAACCTGAGTGCATCATTTGCCTTCGACGAGATTGTAAAATTTCATATCCATGGGGTTGAAACCCTCCACACAGAACCAGTGATGTAAAATACCCGGGTTTTTATATTTAAGGGTAAATACCCGGTATTTACCCAAAATCGGATCTCTAATCTCTAATAGGGTATCTATTTTCATTAATTGTTATCAACAATTGGAGAAACAACAACAAACAATTATGATTTTTTGCTCACAGCAGCAAAATAATAATTAGTGCTTTCAAGGTTATGTTTATAAAGCCTTGGAACTTGAAAAAAAAATCATTTAACCTTTAACCGTCAACACTGTCAACTGAGCTGACAACAGTGTCAACTTTTCTGTCAAACTGGGTAGGGTGGGTAAATATCGCTCGGGAAAATACAGGGTAAATACCCGATTTATATTTACCTACCTACCCGGTAAATACCCGACTCACATCACTGCACAGAACGCTGCCTGTTGGAAGGGGAACCTGCATCGAGCCCTCGTAATCCATCGTCGAGAAAGCCATATCGGCTGAGTAGGTGCCTTCTTGCACCAAGTGGGCCTGACCACTGAAGCCCACCGCATGTACGGGTCGAAAACACGCGGAGGAAAAATCAATAAGTGTATTGGGAATCCACGTTTCCCGAAAGGCTTCTGCGCATACCTGTGAAAGTAGGACGTTGCCATATCTATATCACGACAACAAGTTGACAACATTGTAATACGGTGTGCGTGTGTAATGTCACGCAAATTTGAGCTGACAGCGCTTGACGTCGATTTGACGTTTCGACAGATCTAACCAAAATAACGCTCTTGTTTCGTCGATCGCCTTGCAGCTCGTTGTGTTTCGTATCACCTGAATCTTTTCTGAGTAACATTTCATTCTGAACAATATTAAATGTTGAATGGTTATGAGGTTATGTTTGTTGTTTGTTTACATTTCAATTATTGATTAACAGTTGCCTTTGACAGTGACACTTCGTGCGTCAAAATTGAAATTACCGCGCTCTGCAGGTATGCGTTCTCATGTATGCGCTGAAGTGATGTACGTGATGGTAAACGTGGATTGAGCGTGCGATGCAAATTCACCACATGGTTAAAAGATGTCGCTAGCCGTGTAATTTGCACGTAGCAAGTTCGAGAGGTAGTATAAAACAATTTAGCTAGGTTCAACCGTCAATCTCATCCACCGCGATCCACATACGCTCGCCTCTCGTGAACCACGCTGTAATCTCCTTGGCATCCCACCCAGTGATGTGAGTCGGGTATTTACCGGGTAGGTAGGTAAATATAAATCGGGTATTTACCCGGTATTTTCCCGAGCGATATTTACCCACCCTACCCAGTTTGACAGAAAAGTTGACACTGTTGGTTGACAGCTCGGTTGACAGTGTTGACGGTTAAAGGTTAAATGATTTTTTTTTCAAGTTCCAAGGCTTTATAAACATACCCTCCAAAACACTTATTATTATTTTGCTGCTGTGAGCAAAAATCATTTTTGTTATTGTTGTTATTATTATTATTATTAATGAAAATAAGATACCCCATTAGAAACCCGATTTTGGGTAAATACCGGGTATTTATCCTGGGTATTTACCCTTAAATATAAAAACCCGGGTATTTTACATCACTGATCCCACCCCTGAACTCTTGATTTTCCACTCGCAATACCGAACGATGTCCGATGTTGCGTGCGTTTCGCACTTCGAGATGCTACGCCCCGCATAAGGTCAAAATTCAATGTTCTAAGCGTCCGTGCTCGTGCTAATGAAATGGGAATTCTGCATAGTCCATAGACGCATAGTCTGCGTTTGAATTCAAATGCGCTCGCCAATCCTTCCGACGTCTGATTACCAAGAAGCCATCGGCACTGTGGCACAGCCTCGCCCGCCATCGAGGGATTCTCATCCGCGACGCGGTGTTATGAGTAGGTACACGATTTGCCCGGTCTACCTCAAGCTTTTCACCATCAGGGAGCCGCGCGCTGGCAACAGTTGAATTTTGCGTCGGGATTAATTGCTTTGTACGTTGGGAGACGGCTTTTACCAGGTAGTTTTTAAGCTAAAGCAAGAGCCTTTGGACCGTGTGGGTATCGCCGAGTAACCGAGGCAAACCCGAATGCGTCATTTGCCTTCGATGAGATTGTATAACTTTTTATCCATGGGGTTGGAATCCTTTACACAGAACGCTGCCTGATGGAAGAGGAACCTGCATCGAGCACTCGTATCTATCTCTGATAACAAGCTCCGCGGCGACGTGCCCTGATCGACTTTCGGGCTGTGTCTTGATCTTCTGGTGTCATGTGTTCTGATCAGTTTCGGAGCTGTGTCTTGATCTTCCGGTGTGACGTGTCCTGATCGACTTTCGAGTCGTGTATTGATCTTCCGCCGGACGTGTCCTGATCCGCTCTGGAGTCGTGTCTTGATCTTCTCCAGCTGGACTGAGCTTCAGTGCTGGATGCTAGTGCTCGCAGACCGGTACCTCGCGGCGGAAAAGGAGCGATCTTGTGGTTTGGGGTAGACGACCTACGATTGAGATTTGCAATGTCCTAGAAAGCCACGATCAACACGGGGTAGACTTCAACTTCTCATTAGGTGGTACCTGCAGCTCAGGGGTTGGAATTGGAACTTCGACGTAGCTTTTGGACGACACTTCTGAATACGCGCTGCTGAGTTTGGAGAATCGCGAAACGAATAGTAACTGGGAAGAGCTAAAATCGCGTTTGTTGAAACCAGGGTTCGAACCCTGTCGTAGAGTCGTAATTGTTAATAATAATCGGTTAAGCCCCCCCCCCCTCTTTGAAACTAATGACTTTGTTTTAGCGTGCAACTGCAGTTATTCAGATTTCCATGTTGGTTGGGCTATTAAGAACAAGAGAATTATTATAAATGACGAATGTTATGGAGAGGAGCCTCACCTAGAGGGACGTCCGGTTTGGGGTCGCGTAAGTCGCGTAACTAATGAATTTGTTGCAGTATTCACTTGAAGTTAATGGAGATTGTTCAATCGTGGAATGAAAATCTATCAGAAGCTGTTCGTATAATTACCTGAGATCTTCGACGACCCGACGATTCGATAAATTTGTACCTATATGAGTTGTTACGGCTCAATAGTTGGTTAGCGATCTGATATTTATGAATAGGGAAAAAATGGTTGTTTCGAAGCCTTCTCGCGTTAGTTCGTCGGCGAGCACCTTGTAGGTTTTTAGCAACAATGGGTTCACTTCACACAAAACAGAAAGGGGTTCAATCAAAAGAGTCTTCACACGAGAGTTTGTACCTTGACTTGAGTAATTGTTCGCGTACACCATTGGTTCCGAAGTTTTTGGAAGGGTGAAATTGGGTTTTACATTTCTGGCTATAGACACTCGCGGCTTAGAGCGATCCTTCTAAGCTTCGAGGGCAATTCAAGGTGAAAATAGGTCCAGTTTTCCACAGCAGCACCGGCCTTCGCATCGGCCATATCCGATCCCTTTCCAAAACGGGCAAAAGATTACCATAGCCTAAAAAGAGCCAGCAAAAGAATAGTCCAGATATAAAGGACGCAGCCTTTGAAAAGAGATTCAAAAGAGAAGGAACCCCGCACACACCGGCCCACGAACTTAGATTGTAGGGAACAGGGGGAACAACAGAAAAGAGAGGGGAAAGTTCCCATCGCTCGCAAAAGTCACTCACCCCTTTTTCGGTGTCTAGACGCTGGGCCTAACCCTAACATAACCTATAACACTAACTTAAATGTTGAATCTGATGAAGCCACAATAAGAAATTGGAACCACGCCCCCAAACAGAGTTCACATGTTGGTCAAGGAGTAGAATCAGGTGTTCATCGCCAGAGTACTGATATGTGACGGCCCTGGAATAATTATTAGGGGAAACTCATCTCTCAGGGAACACTCAGAAAACTTATCCATCTTAGTTACCAGCGTTGAGGTAGGGTCAGGTATAGGAACGAGCCTTTATTCAAACACTTTGACATGTAAATGGAAGTCAATACAATGATTTTATGTTACAACTAATTTCTGTGTTTTACTGCGTTCAAACTAGAGGTTAATTCGATCTCAACACGCCCAGGAGCTCTGTCCTCGACCCACAAGAAGGATGCACAACAGGATGGTGTCCTGATACTAGACCATCACCGGCCAAAGCAGTCCCAAGAGCGGGAAAAGTGATTTAATTCAAATAAGTTGGATTAAATTGGAATATGTTGGGTTGCCTATCCATCCAGGCGCAAAAGCTGGAGAGTTAGGGGGGTTTCACAGGCCTTCAAAGTTGTTTTTCAAAAACAGTTTTTTTTACCCAACTTTTAAACCGCTCAACCGATTTTATTCAAATTCAAACCAAAGTTTACTGAGACAAGTCCTTATTGAACAATAATAACGATTTCCATCAGACAATTCCCCCCCCTCCCCCATTTTTGACCCCTGAGTATTTTTGGTAACGGATTCAATTTTTTAATTCTGCGTTCAATTTAAAGAAAAAAGTTACTCGTGCAAAATTTTTATCAGAGGCTTCATTTTCAAGATATTTGGGTTTGAAACATTGGAAAATGACACGAAATCGCCACTTTCCAGGGCCCAAATTGTTTTTTTCTAAAAAGCTCAATGTTTCTCAGCGAAAATGGTGGTTTAAGATAAGATAAGATAAGATAAGATAAGATAAGATAATGTTTATTCCAATGACCATCTTTACAACAGTGTCGGAAGCTTGTCAATGTTCAGTTTGTCCAACAAACATCAGTTTTCAATATAACAGGGTGTCCATATGTATACCAACTTAAGATTGAACAATATATAACAGATAGATATAACAATATTTGTCACAAAAATTACAACAATAACAATATGTGCAATATGTACATAACAAATACAAACTTTGGAGCTAACAGAAATTGAAAAAATAAATAAAAAAAAAATTCGAGATGTTTTCCAATGTTTCCATCCCAAATATTTTGAAAACGAAGCTTCTAATCAAAATTTTGCAAAAGTAACTTTTTTCTTCAAATTGAACGCAGAATTCAAAAATTGAAACAGTTTCCAAAAATATTCAGGGAAGGTTGAAATAGGGGGAAAAAGGGGAGGGTAGGTACCCCTTATTATTATCTTCGCCCCTAACAATGTCTGATATTTCGTTCATTCATTATTCGTGACATTCGTTATTATTATTCAATGAAGACCTGTCTCAATAAACTTTGGTTTGAATTTGAATAAAATCGGCTGAGCCGAAACGGTTCAAAAAGTATGCAAAAAAAATCATTTTAAAAAAACAACTTTGAAGGCCTGTAGGTATCTTCGTTATTATACGTTTGAGAGGGTTTATCAACAAAAGTCCCCTTATTTTCCAAATTCCTATCTCCCTGTGAGTTTTGTAACACTAATTCCGAGATATCTACCTACCTGTAGACAGCCTTGATATGGACTAGGGTTGCACGATGTCAATTGACCGGTCAAATAAGCCGTCAACTGACCGGTCACTTAACCGGTCAAATACGAGCCCCCGGGCCTCGTTTGGCACGATTTATAATAATTTAAATTTGATAAAGTCTAAAAATAAAACCAAATATTAGTTTTATTTTTGGAACATGTTATATCATATACCATATATTTGTATGAGTACCTGAACTGAGTTAGTTGAGGTGTTCGCGTACCTACATATAATTATCAAAAATTAAAATTGAAAGATATTTTTATCCAAATTTATTTGTTTTGAAATAAAATAAAAAATCGAGTAAAAGATACAGGGTGTCCCAGCTAAAACAATCCAGCGCGATTTTCTCAGAAAATATCAAGACAACAAAAAAACTTTTTCAATTGGGGGAAAGCCTAATCTTTTAGCTTTCTTTTGAGGGGGCGCCGATGCTTGTTGGTGCTCTATAGTTTCCAAGAAAATGCAATTTGAATCTGGCGAGTCACAAGAATTCGAAAATTCACGAAAATTCATGACCGACAAAACAAAATAGGTACTTCCGATAAAAAAATTCCTCTTTCTCTGGGCTTTCCATTGATGTGTCGCCAATGTCTGTACCTGGCCCAATAAGCCAGAAATTCTGCCTTCAAGTCCAGGAAACACAATAATCGGAATCCATAACGACGTCACCGATCACACACTTGTTGATTTTCACATAAAAAAGTCCTAGTAACGACTGGTGTTAAAATCAACAAGTGTGTGATCGGTGACGTCACGGATTCCGATTATTGTGTTTGCTGGACTTTGAGGCAGAATTTCTGGCTTATTGGGCCAGGTACAGACATTGGCGACACATCAATGGAAAGCCCAGAGAAAGAGGATTTCTTTCATCTGAAGCATTATGGTTTGTCGGTCATGAATTTTCGAATTCTTGTGACTCGCCCGACTCAAATTGCATTTTCTTGGAAACTAGAGCACCTACAAGCATCGGCGCCCCCTCAAAAGAAAGCTAAAAGATCAGGCTTACCCCCAATCGACAAATAGTCCGGGAGCTTATGTAGGAAAAACAGCTCCCGTGGCGGTATTTCTGAAGACGGTTTGAAAGTGGTTTAGTTCGATGAGGTAGCATCCCTAGTTGAAGATTTTTTTTGGTGGCCATCGATCTGTGGCGTCTGGTAACCTTGATGGCCTCTTCAAAATGAAGACATGATTTTCTTTTCCATCTGTTAAATCTTTGATACCGCTCGTCCGATTTTCATGTGAGAGAGCTCATTTTGAAGAGAATTTTGACACCTACACGTAGATTGTGACAGATTTTCGACAAGTAATTTTGACAAAAAAATAATAACGGATGAGTCAAAAGTGAGACCGAACATGTATGATGATTACTTGAAATTCTGACATTTCTTTATTTTTCGATAGATTTTCGTGATTATTTTTTTAAATTGCAGATGAAATATTGGAGAGAAGGTGAGGTATGTCAAACTGCCCATTATGATGTTCAAAAATATGACGGAGAAGAGTTTAGTATTTTTTTTTTATTGAAAATGTGGTTCAACTAGAAGGACAAAGCAGCCATTTGTTCAAACAGTAATGTCAAACTAATACCATTTTGAGATGAAACAAACCATTTGAAGTATATCCAGGTGCAAAACTTACAATAAATTTGGTTCGGACCAAAATTATGGCCAACTATGTCAAAGCGTGTTTTCTCCGATTTTCGTCAAAAAAATTACTATTTTGTGATTTCTTTTGTAATTTACCATAGATTGTTGACGAAATTGACTCAGAGTGTAGAGAAAGAACTTATCTAAAGGTGCCAGTTGCCAAAACAGGTATAGATTTTGAAATCTTTCTGAATTTCTGGAATTTCGTGGATTTTCATGATATTTTGACTTTTTTCTTAATTTTAGTTTTTCCGCTTAATTGGGGCCCACTAATGTGCAAGCACATGTTGGAGTGGTAGAGTCAACATTAAGGAATATCTTTATAGGATGGGTGGCCATCACTGTTTGTCACATGAGGATCCCCAATGAGAATTTTTTGAAATGACGTTTTGATGAAATTGTGAAAATTTGACATATTATCCCAGCTTACATTCTTATGTTTATGGGGCCTTCTCCACTTTTATCCTTTCCACCGATGCCATTTGTTTTAACAAAAAGGTCAATGAAACACAGAATCAAACATATAATATCAATTTTGTAGCGATGTGATCATCAAATATCCAATAATTTATACATGTGATTACAAATTATCATCACGTTCGAAATTGAACCTGCTACGTGGTAAGCTTAGTATGAATGTACTATGAGAAAAATATGCGACAAGTAAGTTATGAACCCTCCCCTTCTTCTTTGTCCTCCTCTTCTTCCTTATCCTCTTCTTCGTCGCTAGCGTGATCAGGATCACAGTTGGCATTTTGGCACAAGTCTTTATCAACCCCGCATTCACACATTAGAGTGCGCGGCAGCTTGTTAACTAGGCATTTGCAGGGTGCAGCACATCTTTTTTTCACGCAGGAGCACATGATTAACTTCAATATGCTATTCGAAGCTCAAGGTATTTCACAGAGGTCAGGTGTAACTTGTCCATCGCTTCCTATTCTCCAGCCGTGACCAACTGGGGATGGTAGAGTAGGCAGAGCAACACAATCCAAACTCCAGATATAAGCTTGGTAGAGTTCACCCTTTTCAATGCCGGCAAGAATGAGCTCAGAGTCGGAGGCAACTTTTCCCAGCTGGCTTGCTTTTTTTGAGAAAAGGTACCAACGCAGCTGAGCCAGCGTGGTGAAGTTACTCCCCGGTTGATAAATTTGGCAAATGAATTTCTCCATCGTAGCGATGACTTGCTTGGTGATGGCATCCAAGGTGCCTAATGCCGCAATCGTCTCGATCATCTCTTTGTCACATCCGATAGATGCTTTTCAATAAGAAAACTCCCCCTTGCCTGATAAAGAGCCGCACGTGTCACAAGCGTGAAACGCAGGCAACGCCGATGACTTCGCACTGCCCAAACCATTGTAGATGTCTCCAATGCCTATAATGTTTTTTGTAGTTGGTATGAAGAAGCTTTTTTTGGGCAGTAGCGCGTATCGTCTTATCGCTAGTTCTAGTATGTCCGTGTCTTGAGCATACAGGTGCAGCTCTGATGCTCCTCTCACTGCTGCGTCCAGGCTATGTAGGATAATTTTCGTATCCGCTTCTTCGTGAGTACTCCGCAGGTGTTGTAAATCACAGTGTGTAGATTCAACTTCTGCACGCCAAGTTACAACGATGCGCTTCTCGGTGTCTTTTGCGCTTTCGAGCAGTTTTTTGGAAAGATAGGCCTTTAGTTCGTCTTTTGTTGCATAATGTGACAGCAACTTTTTCATGGTAATGTTAGTGATGACTGTGTTGTCCATTACCTTAAATTGTGAATGAGAATTCCCTTGCAGTCTGTTTTGCTTCGGCATATTTTTTATAGAGTCTGTCTGATGGATCTGAAAGCGCAAAAGACACCGAGAAGCGCATCGTTGTGGCTTGCCGTGCAGAAGTTGAATCTGCACACTGTGATTTACAACACCTGCGGAGTACTCACGAAGAAGCGGATACGAAAATTATCCTACATAGCCTGGACGCAGCAGTGAGAGGAGCATCAGAGCTGCACCTGTATGCTCAAGACATGGACATACTAGTACTAGCGATAAGATGATACCCGCTACTGCCCAAGAAAAGCTTCTTCATACCAACTACAAAAAACATTACCTATAGGTAAACATTGGAGACATTTACAACGGTTTGGGCAATGCGAAGTCATCGGCGTTGCCTGCGTTCCACGCTTTGTCGGGGTGTGACACGACGTGCGGCTTTTTATCTGGCAAGGGAAAGCTTTCTTATTGGAAAGCATTTATCGGATGTGACAAAGAGATGATCGAGACGATTGCAGCATTAGGCACCTTGGATGACATCACCGAGCAAGTCATCGATACGATGGAGAAATTCATTTGCCAAATTTATCAACCGGGGAGTAACTTCACCACGCTGCGCTGGCTCAGTTGCGTTGGCACCTTTTTTCAAAAAAGCAAGCCAGTTGGGAAAAGTTGTTGGGATTGTGTTGCTCTGCCTACTCTACCATCCCCAGTTGGTCACGGCTTGTTGCTTTGCCTACCTTACCATCCCCAGTTGGTCACGGCTGGGGAATATAAAGCGATGGACAAGTTACACCTGACCTCTGTAAAATGCCTTGCGCTCCGGATAGCATATTGAGGTTAATCAGGTGCTCCTGCTTGAAAAACAGATGTGCTGCACCCTGCAAATGCCTAGCCAACAACCTGCCCTGTACTCTAATGTGTGAATGCGGGGGTGATGAGTACTTATTGTGCCAGAATGCCAACTGTGATCCTGATCACGCTAGCGGCGAAGAAGAGGACGGAGAAGAGGAGAAGAAAGAAGAGAAGAACGAAGAAGAAGGGGAGGGTTCATAAATTACTTGTCATGTATTTTTCTCATAGTATATTCATACTAAGCTTACCACGTAGCAGGTTCAATTTCGAACGTGATGATAATTTGTAATCACATGTATAAATTATTGATATTTGATGATCACATCGCTACAAAATTGATATTATATGTTTTATTCTATTTCATTGATCTGAATGTAAGCTGTGATAATATGTCAAATTTTCACAATTTCATCAAAACGTCATTTCAAAAAATTCTCATTAGGGATCGATCCTCACGTGGCAAACAGTGATGGCCACCCATCCTAAAATTATTCCTTCATGTTGAATCTACCACTTCAACAGGTGCTTGCACAATATTGGGCCCGAGATTGGGCCCCAATTAAGCGGCAGAACTAAAATTAAGAAAAAAAGTCAAAATATCATGGAAATCCACAAAATTCCAGAAATTCAAAAAGATTTCAAAATTTTTACCTGTTTTGGCAACTGGCATCTATAGATAAGTTTTTTCTCTACACTCTGAGTCAATTTCGTCAACAATATATGGTAAATTACAAAAAAAATCACAAAATAGTAATTTTTTTGACGAAAATCGTAGAAAACACGCTTTGACATAGTTGGCCATAATTTTGGTTCGAACCAAATTCATTGTACGTTTTGCATCTGGATATACTTCAAATGGTTTGTTTTATCTCAAAATGGTATTAGTTTGATATTACTGTTTAAATAAATGGCTGCTTTGTCCTTCTGGTTGAACGACATTTTCAATAGAAAAAAATACTAAACTCTTCTCCGTCATATTTTGAAACACCAGAATAAGCAGTTTGACATCCCTCAGCTCTTCCCCAATATTTCATCTGCAATTTAAAAAAAAATTCACAAAAATCTATAGCAAAATAAAGAAATGTCAGAATTTCATGTACCTAATCATCATACATGTTCGGTCTCACTTTTGACTCATCCGTTATTATTTTTTTGTCAAAATCACTTGTCAAAAATCTGTCACAATCTTCATGCAGGAGTCAAAATTCTCTTTAAAATGAGCTCTCTTACATGAAAATCGGACGAGCGGTATCAAAGATTTAACAGATGGAGAAAAAAAATCATGTCTTCATTTTGAAGAGGCCATCAAGCTTTACCAGACGCCACAGATCGATGGCCACCAAAAAAAATATTCAACTAGGGATGCTACCTCATCGAACTAAACCACTTTCAAACCGTCTTCAGAAATACCGCCACGGGGATACATAAGATCCCGGACTAAAAGTTTTTTTTGTTGCTTCGATATTTTTTGAGAAAATTGCGCTGGACTGTTTTAGTTGGGACACCGTGTAGTACCGTATGATCAAAAACTTTCCTCCTCTAGGCAGGCTGTGATCTGGTCATTGACAGGCAGACAAGGCTGATTTTGGCCAGGTCACAGTCTGCCTAGAGGAGGAAAGTTTTTGATTATGCGGTATACTTACTTAACGGAATATTCAAATGGTTGTCTAATTTCAATAAATAATGTTGAATGATAGTAACACCTGTTTTTAGCGTATGTTTTCAATATTTGACCAATTTGACCGTCAATCGACCAAATCTTATTTGACCGGTCAAAATGCAACCCTAATGGGCGCTTTCCATTTAAAACATTTGTGTCGGTTTGTGTCAGCTTGTGTTAGCTTGTGTCGATGAGACAAAGAAACACAGATCAAATGGAACGCATTTGTGTCGATTTGTGTCGACACAAGTCGACTTGTGTCGGTAAATGTAAAACTTTCAAAATAAATCTCCCGCATTTGAATGACAGCAAGCGCTGCCAGCCTCGATGACATTCGGCCGTCAGCCGTCAGCGAGTGCAACTGTCATCTGATTTTGACAGTGTTGACGTTAATTTTGATTTTTGACAGTAAATTTCGAGCAATAACAAACGGATTCTGCGAAATTTACCTTTTCTTTCCATTTCCTTGCAACGTGGACCGTTTCGCGAACATTCAACCATTCAAATGGAAAATCAGTGTGCAGTCCCCGGCTGCTTGAGCAAAAAAGGCCACCAGTTTCCACCCAACCCGGAGCTGAGACAGACATGGATCGACGTGCTCGGTCTCCAGGACCCCGACCCCTACAGCTTCAAAGACAGCTCCTTCGTTTGTCACAGGCATTTCACGTCCGGCGATTACGACAACGTGACCAAGAACGAAAATGACGGTGAGAGAAATTAGGTTATTTCGTTCTGTTGACCTCATTTCTTGCCATGCTCGGTTAGTTAAGGGTCAAGTAACGTATGATCAAAAACTTCTCTCCTCTAGGCAGGCTGTGCCCTGGCCGAAATCAGCCCCGTTTGCCTGCCAATTACCAGACCACAGCCTGCCTAGAGGAGGAAAGTTTTTGATCATACGGTACCTTGATTGTTCTTCTTCTGTTCAACAGACGCGGTACCGCCCTACCACAAACTGAAACAAAGCGCAGTCCCATCGACAAATCTTCCGATCCAGAGCGTCCTGCCGTCGCCCAAACGACCAAAAATAGCCGTGGTAGTCCTGCCGAAGCCGTCGGTCAGCGTTGAGATCGAAAGCGGACCGGCGTGGGCCGATTTCACGCTGGCCGCACCGGCCGGATCGAGATGCGAAAGCTGCAAGCATAGGGTCGTCCGCAGCGTGCAGTGCTACTCGTGCAAGGGGTTTTACCACAAAAAGTGCGCCGAGAACGCATCGGCGATTCGGCTCGGACGCGGCTACGTCAGGTGCTGCGACGTGCCCTTTCAGAATAACCTAGACGGCACAGAAACGACGGCGGGAGAACTGATAGTTTCAGATGTGGACCCGTGGAGTAGAACAGTAGCCGTGAACATGGCAGCCGGCGTGAGAGAACCAGATACTAAAGTGAAGCAGGAATCCTTCAGTTCCACCGAAGAAAGTTCAATGAGAAGGTGGGGTATTTTGAATCGTTCTGAATCAAAATTTAGGCATTGCTGGTGTGAAAGGTCTCTACATTTAGTTCACACAAGTTGGTGCTGCTAAAATTAATTCTTGTTCTGTTGTTTTGTAGAAAATCTATGGCAGCTATGATCAAAATACTGAAGGGTTCAAATGTCAGAAATGTCAAATCACTAGGAAGTCAGTGTAGTTGCGTCCAAATCTAGAAAGCTGTAATTTGTGAGAAATGACAGATTCATTACATTGACAATCGCAACTTCAAATCCAGAAGGCTTTTGTTATAAAATGTCAGAAATGTCATCCTTGTTCAGTCCATCAGAAATTTCCTAGAAATTTCAAGAATATGAGTAATATTTTGTTTAGAAATGTCATAATAGACAGGCTATAGAATTTAAATCCCAGAATTTAGATTCACAACTATGTCAGCTGTGCAGCTTCGTGAAGATATATAAGAGTTCTTTGCCGATTCCTGGGCGGTCAAGCACCATGAAAAATCATGGTGGAATAGTGACCTCTGCTGCAGGCAAATATGGTGGAGGCGCCAAAATGAGCTTCATCTGGTAAACCCTTGACAGACTAGAAAACTTGATGATCATTAAGCGTAAATTACGATAAAAATTACTAGTGTGTCACGTCGTCATTTACTTAATGTTCATTTAGAACGTCATTTAGAACCTTAATGATCATTAACTAGGAGTAATACTCTTGACAGACTGCACTTTAATGATCATTAAGTGTAATGATCATCAACGTTAAATGACGATTGCGAATTTGGGGGTGACACACTGCAAATCGTAATAAGCCTATGAGCTTGCGCCGTAGCGCATGAATAAACATTGCGATCAATTTTCCCCCAAAATGTCAAATGGTCGAATGGTCCCGGAGTATTGGGCTATTATTGCCCTTATTATCTATAATTATAATATTAATTTCATATTTTCGGTGAGGTGTGAGGTGGTATTTAGCTTCGATTCCATTCAATCAAGAAAGCGTGGTGTGAACATTGCAAGCAATAACAAAGTAATTATTGCTTGCAATGTTCACACCACATCATACTATCTTTATTTGTTGCCAAAATATATGTTGAATTTGTATTGAGTCGAAAGAAATGGAGGAAAAGAAGAATAAGAGACTATTCGATTTAGTCAATAACCTAATCAAAATCGCATAGCCCCATAGTCTAACCAACTTTCAAGCGTGGCCCTGATTTATGTGCGCGGCTGGCAAGTGGCAAGGCAACTACCAGATGCATGTTAAGTTTATTATGTTTGTATCTATCGTGTGGTTCATTATAACTTTTTTTGCAATTTTTCAACTGCTTTTGCGATAAGTACCTTCCATTTCGCTTGCTTTTGCAAAATTTCACATTTTTCACGACGGACGTTCTGGAAACTTATTCCCTTATCAATAAATTCGACTTTGCCAAAGACAGAGTACCACCAACCGATACTGTGCTACAAGTTCGCAATGTTCGTATCATCCAACTTTCGCCAACAGGTGCAGGCGGTCATTTCTTATGTAAAGCTAGGAGATTTTTCAATTTTTCGTACGTGCTTATACGTGCACGCTACGGGAATTATATACCTACCTGCCTCACGGATCCTTACGGAAACCCATCTCCTCATCAATAAGTTCGACTTTGCCCAAAAATAAAGTGCCGTCAATCTACAGGGTCCTGCAACATTGCGTCGGGCTTTCCTAGCGCCCTTCCCTTACGACGTAGAGACAAAGGTGTAATACATAAAAGTATTGATTTGAAAAGTTCTAACCAGTGAAATTATTTTCAACTATACAGGGTGTTCCATTTTTGCGCAACAAAAACAAAGATTTTTTTTAATAAAATGCCCCACTTTTTTTTTTCTTGTTCAGCTTTTCAATCTCTATTACAAACGTATTTTTGTTTTTTCAATTTGTGGCAGTGCTACCAACAAGGCTACCAACTAAAAATTGAAAATTGAAATTTTTTGTAATTTCAAGGTTCGTTTTGAAAAATCGTAGGAGCCTCGTTTTTTGCAATCAAGGAATAAAATTTGGCACAACAATAGTCGAATAGGAGGTGAATAATTTCATGACAATAAACTTCAGAATTAGTGATATAGCGTGTTCAGAATTTTTTTTCAAACTTCGCAAATTTCAAAATGCTATAAGTCATTATTTTCGAATGGAATGCCCTTTATTTTATTCAACCATTCGACAGCTTTTTTTCCTCCTCTTCCATTCTTACCTGGGATACCTTACCCCTAAATTTGATAATTTTCGAGATAATCGATAATTTTTATTATTACACACAACGCCCTTGATTAATAGACCTACAAGGATAATATTCACTTATCTAAATCCCACTGTCAATAGCAACGGAATAGAATTGATGTAAACAACAAAATCTGACAGCTGTCACTTCGGACTTCTTTTTTGCAATAATCACCAAAATATCACTCGTGCTCGAGATTTTCCCAGATAATTTTGGCCAGACGTTTCCCTCGGGCTGGTTGTCCCTAGATAAATGCCCTCCTCCTACGGAGTCGGGCATTTATCGCTACAACCATCACTCGCGATGGCCTGTCAAAAATTATCGCGAAAATCTAAGCACTTGTGATATTACTTCTGATAAAAAGTGCTATTTATTAAAATTTTCACGCCGGGCAGGCTTAGTGATCATCAACAAATGTCTGATTGACACATTTTGCTTGGTTTGATGCTAAGAATAAGTTTTTTCATTGAATAGCTGCGCCGAATTCCAATCTGAAGAAAATGCTTAAAAAAGAATTTCGTTCTCGATTTCGTTGCCCGATGGAAAAAGGGAAATTCAAATTAAGCTTAGTAAAGCGGTTTTCTCGACTTCAAAAACCTTCTAACTGTCAAATTGAGAGGTGCATTCATTTTGACACATGATTTTCTGTATCAGGCCTACTAAGAACATGAAAAATCCACATAAACGACAATTTTTATCAAAATTATCAATTATCTCTGAATATATGGAATTTAGGGGTAGGGTATCTCCAGTAAAAATAAAAGAGGAAGAAAAAAGCTATCGAATGGTTAGATGAAATATGGGGCATTCTATTTGAAAAAAATGACTTATGGCATTTTGAAATTTGCGAACTTCGAAAAAAAAATTTGCACACCCTGTATGAATAAACCTCAAGTTTTTTGTCATGAGGTTATTCAGCTTTTGTTCAACTACCGTTATGCCAAATTTCATTCCTTAATCCCAAAAAACGAGGCCTCTACGATTTTTCAAAGTGAACCTTGAAATTACAAAAAAATTCAATTTCTCATTTTCAGTTGGTAGCACTGCCAAAAATTGAAAAAACAAAAATACACTTGTAATAAAGCTTGAAAAGCTGAACAAGAAAATGAAATCAAGAGTGGGGCATTTCATTTAAAAAAATCTTTGTTATTGTTATAGCGCAAAAATTGAACACCCTGTATAGTTGAAAATAATTTTACAATGTAGAACTTTTCAAACTTATAATTTTATGTATCACACCTTTTTCTGTATTTTACAAGGTAAGGGCGCTAGGAAAGCCCGACGCACTGTTGCAGGACCCTGTATATCCTGCCGCCTGTTTGCAATGCTCGTATCATCCAAATTCCGCGAATAGGTGGTCATTTCTTATGTTTTTGGAAATTTTATTTTGTCGTACGTGCTTATACGTTGCACCTACGGGCATTACCTCATAATTTGGTACAAGAGATGTTGTTGCAAGAAGCAAGACACAAAATCCAGTTCCTCCATTCCCGAAATACGTGTCTGAATGGCTTACTGAAATGAAGGACTTCATGACAAATGACAGATATCGCGATTCATCGCAGAAAAGCTGGCCAATGATATTCAAAAATCACGGCGATGATGCACTACCATCGGCGATTATGGTTACTCCTAGTTAATGACCATTAATGACCATCAAGGTCCTAAATGACGTTCTAAATTATCATTAAGTGAATGACGACGTGACACATTGGTCATTTACATCGTAATTTACGCTTAATGATCATTAAGTTTTCCAGTCTGTCAAGGGTATAACCATAATCGCCGAATAATCGCCGGTGGTCGTGCATAATCGCCGTGATTTTTGAATACCATTGGCCAGCGTTTCTGCAATGAATCGCGATATCTGTCATCAAGTCTGTTGTTTCAGTACGCCATTCAGAGTGTCAGACGCGTATTTCTATAATGGAGGAACTGGATTTTGTGTCTTGCCTCTTGCAACAACATTTCTTGCACCAAATTATGAGATAATGCCCGTAGCGTGCACGTATAAGCACGTACGAAAAATTGAAAACTCCCTGTTTTACGTAAAAAATGATCACCCATTCGCGGAATTTGGATGATACGAACATTGCAAACGTGCAGCAACATATCGATTGGCGGCACTTCATTTTTGGGCGAAGTCGAATTTATTGACGAGGAGGTAGATTTCTGTAAGTATCCGTGAGACAGAGAGGTATATTATGATGCCCGTAGCGTGCACGTAGGTATAAGCACATAGGAAAAATTCAAAAATCTTCTCGTTTTACATAAGAAATGACCGCTTTTTCGCGAAAGTTGGAGTTGGACGTAACCAATCTTTATTGTAAAGCAGCAAGGTTAAATAAAGCATATCATATCATATCATATCATTGGATGATACGAACATTGCGAACTTGTAGCTGGATATCGGTTGGCGGCACTCTATTTTTGGCAAAGTCGAATTTATTGATGAGGGAATAGGTTTTCCCGTAAGTATCCGTGAGATAGGTAGGTACCTATATAAGTGTTTATTCCCATAAACACTTTTTCTTATTCCATACCAATCGCAAAAGCAGTTGAAAATTGCCAAAAAAGTTAGATTGACCACAGGATAGATATGAACATGATGAACTATAACATGCATCTGTCAGTTGCCTTGTCACTTGGTAGCCGCGCACATAAACCAGAGCCGCGTGAAATTGCAAGTTGGTTAGACTGTATGGGACTATACGATTTTGATCGGGTTATTGACTAAATCATCAGTCTCTTATTCTTCTTTTCCTCCGTTTCTTTCGACTCAATACAAATTCAACATATATTCTGGCAACAAATAAAGATAGTATGGCATGGTGTGAACATTGCAAGCATTGATGAAATAATTATTGCTTTCTTGATTAAATGGAATCTAAGCTAAATACCGATACCACCTCACCACCTCACCGAAAATATGATTTTTTTTCTGTTTCCTGCATCAACTACTGGGTTATTAGCAGGCTTTTTTCGGTGAGTTTTTCTGTAACGATAACAACGAACGACGGCACAACGTGTAGATAACAGTTTTTGGAACTGTGGGGGATTTTCAGTATGGTTTCGTTTTCGATAGCTTTTCCGTTTCATCCCTTTTCCCGGGGCATCACCGCACGATAGTAGATGCCCCAGTACTAAGGGACGCATGAAAAAGTCTATCTGGCCCGGTGCGGATTTGAACCCGGGACCTCCACCTTTGAAAGCGGGGCCGAGCTCACCGTGCTACCGACCGGGCTAAAATATGAAATTATTATTATAATTATAGATAATAAGGGCGATTATAGCCCAATACTTCGGACCATTTGACATAGACATTTGTAACATTTGCGAGAACATTTGCGATTCAATCTAGAACTTGGATGTAACATTTCGTTCTTTTGCCGTTTGAAAACCAAAGCCTTCTGGATTCAAACCCGCGATTTTAACTTTGAAGCGTGATAGTCTATCAATTTTGACGTTTGACAAAACAAAAGCCCTCTTGGTTCAAGTTCGGAATTGAATGTAAAATGTAACATCATGTTACAGTTACTGTTGACGTTTAAACACGAGAACGTCAACGAAAACCTTCTGTATCAAACCTTCCGGACTTGAAACGCGGATTTAATTGTAGTATTTTCATTCCTGGCGTTTGGTATAACAAAAACCTTCTGGATTAAATTTTCACTTCTGACGTTTAAAAACCGAAGCCTCCCGGATCAAAACCCGTGGATTTCAAATTCCAATGTAATATTTTGACCGAAATTCTGTCATCTCTGACGTTTATAGAAATAAAAGCCATCTACATTTGAAATAGCAGGCTTGAAAGTAATAATGTCGATATTAGTGTTACTTTTAACTTGAAAAAGGTTTTCAAACTCGCAGATTGAAATGTTATAGCATGTCATTTCTGATGTTCAAAAATTCATACCTTTATTTTTTGACGTTTGAAGAATTGAGCATTTTGGATTCAAACTTTAAACTGTAACATTGTCATTTTTAACTTTTCAAAGCAAAAGCCTTTTCTATTCAAAGTCGCGATTTTGACTTTTGAGCGTAATAGTCGGTCATTTCTGACGTCTATCACAACCAAAGCCTCCTAGATTCGATCTCGAAATGGAATAAAGTCTTCCGAACTTAGGTTCGCGATTTTGAGCATAGTAGTCTTTTATTTCTGACATTTACCCAAAGAAAAGCCTCGAGAAAAGCCTTCTAGATTCAATCTCGGTAATGAAAGTAACATTTTGTCATTCCAGGCGTTTGAAAGCCAAATCTTTCTGGAACGTATTGGTCCGTCATTTCCGAGATCATTTCTGACGTTTATCAAATCAAAACCAAATGCCTTCTAGTTTTTTAATCGCCGAGTGGAACATAATAATCTTGTTGAGTTATTGCCGAAGGCAAATTGTTAAAAAATTCACAAGAGTTTCATGACACTTTCCTTCTTTGTCATCCTGCCCTTTGACCCTCCATATTTCCAAAAATAGAAATCCTCAAGTTTTTCCAACGGTGAATTAGACAAACCTTGTCTGCCACCACATGAGCATTAACGACATTTTCTTTCCAGTTCACCAGACGAATACTGTGCAATACCTCCTCAAGAAATTGTGATAAAACAAGAACCCGATAAAAGGTGACTCGTTGTTTATTATTCGATCTCCTACCCGAATTCTGACAAAGCGTTTTTGGTTTTCCAATTCCAGTCCCGTCCACAGTCTGGAAAACCACAACCTGCCGATAAAAGTGGAAAAACCGTCCGGAGAAGAAAACGAACAAATAGAAGAAAATTTCAGCTTCGGCGTCGATCCATCCGTTGTAAATAACAACTCATCAAGCCATCCGTTCAGTGCCGGCAACAAGTCGGACGATCCGTTGATCGTCCCCAAAAAGAACTTGAAGGAAAAAGCGAATCTGGCGGACTTCACGGAGGAAGACATGAACGATCCGAAGCACGCCGCCAAGTTTTACCTCAAGGCCAAAACGCTGTGGAGAGAAAACCTCTTGTTGTGCGCCAGGAACGAAAAACTGGCGGAAGAAATCAAGTGCCTCAAGATGACGCGACGTGTCGTTACGTTGTGCGCCAGTTGCAATGGGACGCTGCCGAAAATTCCCGGCGGCAACACCGTCGTCGACGGGAACGCCAACGAAGATACTTTGAAGCGGTAGGTTTTAGCTTATTGAAAGTGTAACATTGTGGTTCGATATAGGATAGGCCTTCCATTGTAAATATAGGTAAATACGCTCAATTAGGGTGACGTAGGTTGGTGTAGATCAGGGCGCCGTGGCCATGGCTACATGGATACAAACCCGAAATGACAGTTGACGTTGACCACACTTTCAAGCTGCACTTGATCCTCTTTGCACTGTGTTTCCCTGAAAAAGGGTAATTTCTACCTGGGACGGCCTTCAGTTCATTTTGTTATTCAACAGCTCGCAACACCGTTTATTGTTGAGGATTTTTAACGCAAGTAGTGTCAACGTCAACCGCCATTTCTGGTTTGCGTCCATGGTTGCCATGGCAACGGCGCCCTGACCTACACCAACCTACGTCATCACTAATTGAGCTTATTTTCTAGTTGAGCATTGCAGGCTTGCCGCCTTCTTAGCTGGCGTGAAACTGGCTTGTCCAAAAGTAAAGTTATGCTGCTGGTCAAGTTGACATCAAAATGTCGAAATCTTGGAAGATTGATCTTGTCAAACGTCAATCGTATCGTCGTTTTGACATCAAAATCGCACGAGCCGCCTCCAATTTCACAGTGGTCTCGTGACTATTGACGGTGGTCAGGCAGCGCCGACACGAACTCGGCCCGCGTGAACCCCAAAACGGGGTCAGATGGGAAATTGATGGCATTCGTAAAATTTCGGCCCAATACGCAAGTTTTTTTTTTGCTGGAACAGGCCAAATAGTTGGCGCTTCCATTGCGACACTTTGTTCTAGATCGACGGATTCGCATTTTTTTCCTTGATGCGTGTAAAAATCGATTCAGCTTAAGGGGTTAAATACATGTTTTTCACAACTTTGAAATGTCACAAATTTTTTTTTGTTAATTGATGAAAATTGAAAACAGGTTGAAAAATTACGTCATCTTCCAATAAAAATGAAAGAAGCGTCGGATATCACGACCCGCAAAAATGTTACGTTCATCTGTAGCGGAAACGTGCGAAAAATGCGTTTCTAAAGTGGCTCGGACTACATCGTGTGTAGTCGTGAACTATTGTACCACGTGATTTCTAAGGTCACGTGTCACCAGTGAACCAACCGCAAAGTCTTTGGCAATTTTTTGTAGTTCAGATTTGGCAAAATAATAATAAAGACAGATTCTGTGATTATATTTTTATATAGACAGCTCAGGTCTGTCTGAAGTCATTGTGCTGATGGGAAAGGCGGTTCATTGGTGTTGGCGGAGTCCGTAGGTTGGCATCGCTGTTGACAGTTGAAGGCTGACAGCTATCTGTCAGGAGCTGCATGAGCCTTCCGCGACCTTCTGAGTCATAACTGGCAACGTCCCGTTGTTCGTTTTCGTTAGCCAGGATCTTGTTTCGTGTGGGAAGCTGACCATTAGGACTGTAAGCAAATGGTCGAGCAGCTGTCAACTGAAACGACTGGTCTCGGCTGGTAAGCAAACGTCAGCTGTCATTCATATGGCACTTCTAGATGCTGAAACTATCTATGGCTGAAACGCAAAACCATCATCTACGCACCAAAGTGGACGAAGTAAACCGTGAAATAGCAGCGAAGAAATGGTGCAAAGAGGGGTCCAACTATACTGTCGTGATAGGGTTAGGGCCGTTGGCCTATCGTCGTTAGGGGTTAGTAACTGAGAGGTGGTTCAGCTAGAGAGTACAGTCATTCTCTTATATTGTGTATTTGCCTATTAGTTACACTGTCTAAGACCTACCTTCACTTGCGCTGCCCTTCTGGCTCTTCTCGCAGTCTGGACTCACACACGTTCATTCGCAGACAAGGGAACTATCCTCCCTTGTTTGGAACGGTTGGACAGGTCCGATCCGTTCACTTCTGCTACACTCTTACTTTCCTTAAACCTCAACACGTGAACCTGAGTCCCTCATCGCCCCCATTGCGCGTTGCGTTTACTAGCGACCGCTTTTTCGTGAGGGGAGGGCCGCCGTCAAACCATACGTGTGACATTTCCCCCTCTCCTAAAAAGCCGACTCGGCATTCAAAGGGTGGTCACCCCGAAAATTTTGGGTGAAAAATACAATGGTCCTGAAAGATCGGATCAAAACACCACTACGGTAGCTATATGGATTTTTTCATGAAGCAGCCCACAAGAGAATCATGGATTTTTATTTTCAAGTTCAGAAGGCTCAAAGGCTGGTCTTTTGAACCCTTCCAGTTCAATTATTTCAAAAAAATTCAGTAAACTTAGTTGGCGGCAAAATTACGAATGAAAAATATCAACTACTGGGTGTGTACTGGATTTCTATTCACCATACAGAGTGAATCGTGAAGTAAAAAATCAGTTTATTGAAAAATTCCTGCCAGAAAAATTCTTTGGTGAAAGAACCTGTGACCATCTGCCATACATCGGTAAACGGAGCAGCCGAATGGTTTGGAGATTAAAAAAAAATAATTCAGGGGTCTCTAACTTACCGTGTATACAGGTGTCCCGAAATTAATTAATGCAACAAAATTTATAGGGAGGTAGAAAATTGAAAAATAAGGGTACTTCCTTAATAAAAATACCCTCGCAAACGTTATAGCGGAGATACAGGCCTTCAAAGTTGTTTTTTTAAATCAGTTTTTTTGCATAAATTTTGAACCGTCGAACCGATTTCATTCAAATTTGAACCAACGTTTACTAAAATAGATCTCTATTCAAGAATAATAACGCATTCTATCAAACATTTTTGTTTGATAAAACAAAACATCTCCCTGTAAATTTTGTTGCATTAATTTTGGGACACCCCGTAGAAAGCAGAAGTTCAGTACACGTCCAGGGGTTTTGTATTTTTTCCTCATACTTCTGCCATCAAAAGTTTATGCGCAGAAAGTACCGGTCATGAACAACTGTTATTTTTCTATAACCCTCGGTGCTTCGCACCTCGTTACAAGTCATTTAATTCAAATAACATACCTCGGTGCTTCGCACCTCGCCTGCGACTAAATCCAAGCATAAACCGCTTGTTTTATAAGGCACAGAGTTCAAAACTTACGCCCTTATTTCTCCTAACCAGTATACACCTCCGGTGTAAGTCGAGAAAAGGCTCGCTAACGAGGTGCTAAGCACCAAGAGTAACCTTCACCTTGAAAATACTTACTTTAGTCAGGATAGTCAGGATAGTTAGGCAGTCAGGATAATGCCTGTCACAATGATTGGTATCAGGAACAGTTCACCCTTTAGTTTCTGACACCAGTTGAAGAATTATTATTGGGCTTCAACTCCCAAGATTGTCTGACCTCACACAACATTCAGACTCGCGCATGGGTCCTATCCTCCCGGACAGTATTGATTTACTTGACATTGCATCACCGACCTGTCGTTGCATTGCATCACCTTATGTTGACACCCCAAATTGTTCCTCAGTGGTAACCCGTAAAGTCAAGTCACCTACGTTCACTCTAGACATGTCTCTGCCTTCTTTCACTCAAAGTCTGTACTTGAAACTAGAGTCAAACAAGTTTTAAAACAATTATCAACAGTTTAATTGAAATAACACAGCATTGTAAAAATAGAACTCCAACTTCACAACATAATCAATGACCCGTGTTACGTCATCAAACCTCATACATAATACGAGTATGTTCTGTAGTGAGCACAGTTATTGATTTGATTTCAAAGTTATTCTCAACACAAGTTATCTAGGCTCTTCATGTTTCTTTATTGAAACCAGTTGAAACCTGTGAAATGAGTTAGTAGCTGCGTGTCTAATAATAATACATTAACCAACCTCTATATGCATATGTTTGAACATAATTCACGTTGGTCAACTACTACCTGTGCATTGTATCAAATACCTAATTGTTCCTGTTATTTAAACATACTAATTATTGTTCTTATCGTTTTAACAATCTTATTGTTTTATTGCTCTATTGGTTACTTCCCAAACTCCCAACTATATCTCATAGCGATCGCATAATTTCAACAACAATTAAATACAACAAAGCTACCTTTAATGCATGATGGTAGTTGTCGCACGCGGCGTCAGTATGCTTTTCGCCACTTCAACTCCATTACGTCTCGACCGAAGCACCTTATAGTGCATTACTTTATAATGGTGCTTGTCAGGTCTTCTATGACTTCTTTGCACATGGCAATTCGATAGAGCGATAATTGAAAATTAATTTTACGTCTACCGCAACGTCATACGTAACTACGTCAAGAAAGTGTCTTCACAGGAGTCGCAGGCTTCCAGGATTCGCTAACGCTCGTCTTGGAACATGCGTGCACATGTTTACTACTTCTTTGAAATGAGCCGGCACAAAATTTGTATCTTCCTGATTGAGCTTACGGAATACCATTCAGTTGGGATCTCAACAGAACGTATCAAATAATCGTTTCCTTTTCCGAAAGAAAAAATTAAAACAGATGGTTTGACTTCTGCAAAAGAATTTTTTCAAGTCTAAAGAATGGAACGGACAGGACGACAGCTGCTGCCAACATTTCAAATAAACTCGTAACTTCTCTTCCATAATATTCCATACATGACGAAACTCAATGGTCGTTTTGTGAATGTTCTTGCTTCTCCAAACTTTAAAAGGCTCCCATCCGCCCCATTTGGGAACAAATTTTTGAGTGCTGCGGGTCAAATCCCCTGTACCGCTTTCAATACGAATTTTTCATAATGATTTTATTTTGCTGTACCTACTCAAACGAAAATACTTGATTATTTTTAGCTCCGAAGATGAAGAAGTATTCGAAATTGCTCCCACGGAAGAACTAATGATAAAACAGGAATTTAATGACAGGTAAATGATTTATTGATTTTTTGTACGCTGTCTGGGCTGAGTGCTTGAATGAAAATCGGAAGCAAGATAAGATAATTATGGCCAGTCCAGAAACTAAGAATCATTGAATGTACATAATCACATTCCATAGTTGCTACTTGGGCCAAGTAAGACGCGTTCGTAATGATTAAGATCACCCAGAAACGCGTACCTACCTACTAAAAAGTTGAAAATAACACAGATTTAATAATGAATTGCAAAAAAATATATACCGTCCGTTTTTTTTTCTAGGCCCCAGCGCGTAGCGCCTTTAGTTTGGGTTCCACACCCAACATATTATATATTTTTGAAATCAGAAGAACAAAATCTTTCGATTGATGGTATGTCAAATTATTTTTGACAGATGTCATTTTTTGACAATTGACAGAATTGTACTTGTGAGACCTCATTTTAAAGCCCATTAAATTCTGAGGAGAACTGTGTCTTCATTTTTGAAATAGGATGTTTTTCAAAGCCTCTAGAGGTCTTCAAATAAGAAAAATTGTTGAAATTCAGAAATACTCAATAAGTACGTATGTATAGGCAAAACAGGTATTTTTAATAATAACGAATGACAATAATCAATAAATAATCACAATGAAACGGAAAATGTCCTGAAGAAGTTACTCGAAATGACCGTCTCCTTGTTCCTTGAATGAGACATTTAACGACCGGTGAATTGCAACTGCCAGCCCAACGCGATAGTATCCGAGGTGGCCAGGTAGGGCCCCTCAATTTTTTTTATGACCCTATTTGAAAGATGAGGTGTTTATAGAGTCTCCCGCTAATTTGGACGATTTAAAATCAGAATATTATTATCAGTTGATATTAAAAATACCTTTTAATTATTGAGTAGGTATTTCTGAATTCTAACAATTTTTCCTATTCAAAGACCTCCAGAAGCTGTAAAAGATATCCTATTCTAGAAATGAAAACACAATTCTCCTAAGAATTCTATGGGCTTTGAAATGGTGTGTCACAAGTACTATTCCGTCAATTGTCAAAAAATGACATCTGTCAAAAATAATTTGACATACCATCAATCGAAAGATTTTGTTCTTCTGATTTCAAAAATATATAATATGTTGGGTGTAAAACCCAGAATAAAGGCGCTATAAGGTGGGGCCTAGAAAAAAAAACGGACGGTATACCGTCCGTTTTTTTTTCTAGGCCCCAGCTTGTAGCGCCTTTATTATGGATTTCACACCCAACATACCATATATATTTGAAATTAGAAGAACAAAATCTTTCGATTGATGGTATGTCAAATTATTTTTGACAGATGTCATTTTTTGACAATTGACAGAATAGTACTTGTGACACACCATTTTGAAGCCCATAAAATTCTCAGGAGAACTGTGTTTTCATTTCTAGAATAGGATGTCTTCAACAGCTTCTGGAGGTCTTTGAATAGGAAAAATTGTTAAAATTCAGAAATACCTACTCAATAATTAATAGGTATTTTTAATATCAACTGATGATGATATTCTGATTTTAAATCGTCCAACTTAGCGGGAAATCCTATGAACACCTTATCTTTCAGATAGGCTCATAAAAAAATCGAGGGGGTCATATCTGTCCACCTCGGATACCATCGCGTTGGGCTGGCAGTTCCAATTCACCGGTCGTCGAATCTCTCAGTCAAGGAACAAGGAGATGGTCTGTTCGAGTTACTTCTTCAGGACATTTTTCGTTTCATTGTGATTATTTTTTGATTATTATGATTAGTTAATATTAAAAAATACCTGTTTTACCTACTTACGTACTTATTGAGTATTTCTGAATTTCAACAATTTTTCCTATTTGAAGACCTCTAGAAGCTGTTAAAGACATCCTATTTTAAAAATGAAAACACAGTTTTCCTAAGAATGTTATGGGCTTTAAAATGATATACCACAAGTACTATTCTGTCAATTGTCAAAAAATGACATCTGTCAAAAATATTTTGACATACCATAAATCGAAAGATTTTGTTCTTCTGATTTCAAAAATATATGATATGTTGGGTGTGAAACCCATAATAAAGAGGCTACGCGCTGGGGCCTAGAAAAAAAAACGGACGGTATATATTGCACTAAACTAAAAACTAATGATAATTCCAACTGTGATTCGGTGTGTGGTTTCAAGCGACCCGATGGACTTCGGCGGTGAAAGCGAAGAAGACATGGAATTCGCCTCGTCGAATGTCGCGGAAAACGGTGCCTTGTCCACGTCCCCGAGTGCCTTGCCGTTGCCGGAAAAGTCGAAGAAAAAATACGAAATGGCCTACAGAATATTTTTGGACTGGCAAAAGGACCAGCGAACGACGTCGTTCGCCGAAAACGTCCTCGTGCCGTATTTCAACGATCTGGTGACGGCCCGAAATTTCAAGGCCACCACTCTGTGGTCGCACTACTCCATGCTGAGAACGATCCTCGCCAACAACCACGCCGTCGACATCGCGAAGTACTCGAAGCTGAGGGCGTTCCTCAAGCGACGTTCCGACGGTTACAAGCCGAAACAGTCCAGGGTTCTGACGGCCAGCGACATCAATCGGTTCATCAGAGACGCACCCGATGGCGAGTACCTCTTGATGAAGGTTTGTTGAGGATGCTTCGATAACCGAAAGCAAGCAATAACGTTCTGCATTTTTGCAGGTCGCTCTGGTGATGGGAGTGATGGGCGCTTGTCGCAGGGACGAGCTGCACCGCATGAAGATCACCGACATGCACGATTCGGGAGCGAACGTTTCGGTCAGCATACCGGACAGCAGGACGCGAGTCCTGCGGACGTTCACCATCACCGGGCACCTGTACGAAAAGTACAAGCAGTACGCCGGTTTGCGGCCGAAGCACGTTCACGACTCCTGGTTCTTCCTGAACTACCACCGGGGAAGGTGCACGACGCAGCGGGTGGGCATCAACAAGTTCGGAAACATGGGAGTGGTCATCGCCGAGTACCTGAAGCTGCCCAGTCCGACGCTGTACACGGGGCACTGCTTCCGGCTGAGTTCCAAGTCGATCCTCGTCGATGCCGAGGGGAACATAACGTGCCTGAAGAAGCACGGCGGTTGGATATCGACGGCGGTGGCCAAGGGCTGCAACGATCCGTTGCGCAAGCCGCTGGAGGCCGTCAATGCGACGGCCGATTCCGTCGACGGCTTGCCTCCAGAGGCGCCGTCGACCTCGTCGAGACCATAGGTATGGTGTTTTTCCAAACTGGCTTTAAATAAGGCAGCTTTGCTGTTATAGTGGTGAATGTTTCTCATGAAAGCTTCAAATACTCCCTCATAAAAAAAGTCTTCCAATAGGGCAGCTTCGCTGTGTGGTGCTGGAATGTCTGTGGTCAAACATTTTCTTCCAAACGATCACTCGAGTTTTGTTATCATCTTGCTATAGTGCAATATGCATGTTAGAATAATTTGGTGGATTGGTAAACTGGGTGATGATAACTGGTTTATTCAACAATATTCTGAACAGCGTCTCTTTCTCTTGTCGAGCCACCACTGCTAGGGAGGAATCGCCCTCGATGGTAGCGTTCCCCACTCTTGACGGCCTCAGATTTTAGTCGAATCTAATATGTACGAACAAATGTGTACCATGGATGTTACACGCTTGGCGGTGACCACAAGCCACATGTTAGCTTGCAATTTTTGAACATTGTAATCTTCGACGTCGAAGATACTAGGATGGCAATTTGATGTGGCTTCGGTATTGGCCAGTACTTGGACTTCGCATGCTGAGTTGATGTCAATCGGTTGTGGAATCTTGCTGTAGTATGGCATGGTGGTTGGAAAAACAGCCAAAGGACAGGTTTGTGATCTGTGATCAATTTGAATTTTTTTCCATAAAGATACGGGCTACGATTACACCGGTGGACTAAAACCGGACTGACCCAAGCACTGACCCAAATTCCACCTAAAGTTATTCTTCTCTTCCAGTGTTTACACAGATCGACTAACGCGGCCCACCAATTTCAAAGTATAAACTAAAACTAATTGAATTTCAAAACCAAATTTAGGTTAGTCCACGACCAACCGCAGACCTGATCCAAGCTACTTGTTCCTAATTTAGTCCTTGTCCGTGATCGTTTAAACCACGTGGACCTAATTTATTTGGGTCGAATTTAGTGCTTAGGTCGCGGACCAAAGCCACGGTGGAAACGTAGCCATGGTCTGAAGTGGTTTACTGACCAAATAATCGCCAGTAGTTCTCTTTCGATTAGTCGGTAGCGTGTTTCTGCACCATTAAGAGTTCTGGATGCATAAGCTATTGGAAGGTCTTTTCCGATCGGACCTTGGGAAAGTACAGGGTCGATTGCATATGCACTTGCTTCAGTAGTTAGTAAGAATTCCTCTTCGAAATTTGTGAACCGCAAGATTGGACTTGTGGTCAGTGAAGTTTTTCATGCAATAAATGCTTCGATGCATTTCGAATCAAAATTGAAATCTGCATCCTTTTTCAATAAAGGACCCCGCACGATCCTTATGGAAAATGGCTCTCGGTTAAATTCTCTGAATTTTTGATATTTTGTAGCTCATGAGATACTAATCAAATACCGTGAACCCCAAACTCAAATAATGGACAGTTTTTTACCCACAGGGGGTTGAAGTTGGAGGTTTTGGCGGCTTCAAAATGATATTATGACGTTAATAAAAGCATTTCATTTGTTTTCTCTTCAAGTTGTGTTTCATGCTAAATGTATTTATTTGACAGAAAAATATCAACCCCCTCCTCCACCCCCAACCCCTATCTACCATCATAAAACTCGAGATTACTCCCAAAAGCCATGCGGATGGCTTCTGTGATTTAAATTATGGATTTTGACATTGAAATTATTTCCCACCCCTAATGTTGGGGTGCCTATTTTCCAATTTTCCTCGGTTAATTTGGCTGAATTTTTGGTAGTGTACTTCTAATTCTGCTGAACGAAAAGTTCTCATACCAAAACTTATTCCTATGAACAGTTTTTGTTCTGCAGAGGACTGAAGTTCAATATTCATGCTCTCAAATCTTCAACTTCAGTCCTCTGTAGAACAAAAACTGTCCATAGGAATAAGTTTTGGCATGGTAACTTTTAGTTCAGCAGAATTAGAAGTACACAATAGCAAAAATTTAGCCAAATTTACCGAGGAAAATTTGAAAATCGGCACCCCAACATTAGGGGTGGAAAATGATTTTCATGTCAAAATCCATAATTTAAATCACAGAAGCCATCCGCATGGCTTTTGGGAGTAATCTCGAATTTTATGATGGTAGATAGGGGTTGGGGGTGGAGGAGGGGGTTGATATTTTTCTGCCAAATGAATACATTGAGCATGAAACACAACTTGAAGAGAAATCAAATAAAAAGCTTTTATTAACGTCATAATATCATTTTGAAGCCGTCAAAACCTCCAACTTCAACCCCCTGTTGGTAAAAAACTGTCCATTATTTGAGCTTGGGGTTCACGGAATTTGATTAGTACCTCATGAGCTACAACATATCAAAAATTCAGAGAATTTAACCGGGAGCCATTTTCCATAAGAATCCTGCGGGGTCCTTTGTCGAAGGTTTCATAATTTTTGAATAGTCGGGGATAAAACGTCGATAATAACCCGTTAAGCCTAAGAACATAACAATTCCTCCAGGATCTTTTGGTTGCGAAAATTTCACTTCTTGAGCGATAATTACGTGTCCTAAATAGGCAATTTTTTTCCAAGGAATACACATTTATCTGGTTGTATTTTGAAGTTTAATTTTCCAAGACGATTGAAAACTTCTTTAAGGCGACTAATATGTTCTTGAAAACTAGATAGTGCGGCGGTTAGTCAAACCTACCTTGCATTTTATTCTAGAGCATTCAGACTTGGCACAGTTGCAGTACATACCCCCAGCTTTCTCTCGAGAAGTGGAAACAAGGTTGCAACCCCGGAAGAGCAGCGGGTTGCCTACCTAACAGGAGTAGATTTCAAAACCTCATCAAATTGTCCGTTTTGGTGACTTCTATGGACGAGGATCGGTCCCCCACTTGGCTTTTACTAGTTCAAGGCATATGTCAACCTTGGCGATGGGTCGTGGAAGCGGCTTGTCTACCTTCCAGGGGCACAAACAAATAATACCGGAATCATAGTGTTTCCTTCACCATTTTCAATAACTCAGTTATTTTTCAAGATATTCGAATGAAATTCGGTAGGACCATAGAGAGTAAAGTCAGGAAGAGAATGCCGTGTGCTGCCACCAAAAAGAGCTGTAGGACCATTGGACACATTTTCACGAGTTTCACAGAGCTTTGCTGCTCACCATGGTCAAAATGACCATTGGATAGATGAAGGAGGGTGTTTAAAATTATCCTCTATCTTTTTCGAAGTGGGATACAAAACCATGTTTTAATCAAGTTCAGTCTTTCCTGAAATAGCCTGAAAATATTGTGAAAAAATGGGTAGTTCACTATAAAATTTCATACTTTTGAATAGCCGGGATTATAGTCAATTGAAAAAGATTTACTCACTGGGAATGGTTATTTTTGCACTAAGATCATTGCCCATGACCATTATCATCAGTACAGATCAATTCATAACTTATTCAATAATGGGTGACTTCAAGGTGGCGGCCATGAGAAGAAAAAGAGTTGACTGTCATGTTTTCGAAGATCGTGGACAGGGACAATAGCCACAAACGGCATTTCATTCTTGACCTTACTCTTTGAAGCACTACCGAATTTCACTAAAATATTTTAGGAAATCACCTCGGAAATTACTGATTTGTGAAAAAATGTGAATTTCCATGAAACTGACCACTAACTTCAGGATTTCTCAGAAACGGCTAAAGATATGGAGACGCGGTTCATTTCATCCTTACAAACATCAAATTGTGAATTTATGTTGTGACTTTCATGACTCCAACTTTTTTGGTTCAGGGGTTGGAATTTTTGAATTATTGAACACCCTGTATACGACGTCTGCAAGGAGACTCACCGTGACATCACCTCTTAAAAAGTTGCTCAGGGGCCTAATGAACATGTTGTGACAAGTCTCATCGCTTGATCATTCTTTGCAAGGTTGTAGCCCCGTAACGTCCGGACTAACTGTGATTCCTCTGATTTCTGTTTGTGCCCCTGAAAGATAGGCAACCCGCTGCCACAACTCATCGCCAAGGTCGATATATGCCTGTAACTAGTAAATGTCAAGTGGAGGACCGATCCCGGCCCATGAAAGTCACCGAAACGAACGATTTGTTGAGGTTTTGAAATCTACCCCTGTTAGGTAGACAACTCGCTATACTGCTGCTCTCCCAGGTTTGCAACCTTGTTTCCACTTCTTAAAAGTAAGCTGGTAGTATGTACTACAACTCTGCCAAGTTTGAATGCTCTAAAATAAAATGCAAGGTAGGTCTCAAAATCGTCCACTAACCGCCGCACTAAGATGAATAAGTGATCATGTCGTCCATATTAACCAAACATTGTTCGCCTTGCAAACCTGTATCAACATTGTCCATTACTCTTTGAAAGGTTGCTGGCATTACGCAAACCGAAGGATTCGAAATGGCAATTTTCAACTGAAAATGCAGTTTTCTGGATATCTTTTGGATCGGCTTCGATCTGGTGAAAGCCACCAGTAAGATCGAGTGTTGTAAAATATTGACAGTGGTCTAATTGGTCATGAAGGTAATGTCAGGAAGGGGGTATTCATCTCCAACTGTGGCCTCATTGAGCTTCCGATAATCGATTACCATTCGCCATTTTGTTTTTCCAGACGCATCCATAGAAAGATTTTCAATCAATTCTTTTTCTTCTGGGTTTAGATAAGTTAGTCCAAGTTGATCAACTATGTCCTGTCCACGTTTTGTGTTATCAATCGTGTTAGCGTGATATATGGATTAGACATTTGTGTTGTCGAATTCTTTGATATTGATCGGATCGATTTTGACACAGGTGAAATATTTGCGATAGTAGTGATAAATTTTTCATTGTTGATTTCTATTACAATTCTATCCTGATCGACTGCGCCAATTTTACGATGTGAAATTTGAAACGATTGAAAACTTTTAAAAAGTTTCAAATTAGCCTTTATAATCGTCTCTCATGAAGAAACGATTCTTGAATTATTAGACAAATCCCACAAAACAGAACCGTGGCTTGTTATTGAGCCGATCCCTTATACATACAGGGTGGCACATTGAAAACGAAACAGACAGATTTTCGGGCTAAACCCGGACAGGTCAACTTTGTTTTCAAGGAGGAAGTTCAACTGCTATTCATTTAACCGTGGAATTTCACCCCCGTAGTCAGGGTGGCAGCCTTTTCGAAAATTTCAAATGACAACAATTGGGGTCGAGTGATACATCATTGTAAAGCTAGTTCGATTGTCTTTATAGCGGTGTTATATTTTTTTCTTCCTATTCGATGCAAATTTTCCAAGATAATGCTAGTTTTAGTGTTTTCGGGGGGTTACAGCCCTTTCTAAGAGGCTGGCTCGTAGTTGCCGAACCCATGACTGGGCTTATGTCCATTCAGTTAACATATTACAGTATACAAACAAATAAGGTCAAGTGCCCGACACTTCGTCTGTTTCGTTTTCGGTGGGCCACCCGGTATATGTAGTCCATCTGCAGCAGAATCCATTTTCTCATAAAAAAAAAGAAGTAAACTACTTGAGGTTTTGCTGTCTCTTCTGGGCAGGTTCGTTTGGTGTAAGGTCGGCTAAAATCATGCCTGTTTAAAAGCAAGCACCCCAGAGATGGTTGACTGGAAGGCTTGTGACAGTTCGGTCATTTTCACACATTCTCTGTTCAAACGGCAATCATGTTCATAGTCAAAATAATGAATTAGAAACGAACTGAATGAGTTACCACTTGGTCACTACCAGAAATCCGAATCACCACAGTATTCAAATGTTGTTTTTTTTTACAGAAAATCCGTGCACGAAGATGGACCTTCCAAAGCCACAGAACCATCAGAAACGCCCAGCGAGAAACGTGAACGGGGAGGGCCGAAAAAGGCAACACCACCGCCATCATC
Organism: Anaspis maculata; assembly: GCA_949128115.1. Classification (NCBI taxonomy): domain Eukaryota; kingdom Metazoa; phylum Arthropoda; class Insecta; order Coleoptera; family Scraptiidae; genus Anaspis; species Anaspis maculata. Next base: position 84,199,869 of record OX421964.1, on the reverse strand, counting down.
ATCCGCAGAAAACGGTGCCGTTTTCACAAAACCAAAACCGCCCAGATCCGAACGGCCGTACAGAGTCGTCGATCTGCAGCACTTCATCGCCGCCCTCTCCGACATGCTGTACAGCCACCGGGGCGATTGTCCGGGCGGCATAATGACGATGCACTGCGAAATCTTGTCCGGCATCAAAGGCCAGTGGACCTTCAAGTGCGAAAAGTGCCCGCACAGAAAGACCATATCAACCGATCCGCCGGCCGCCTGCACCGCGAACTCTGCCGAAAGCGCAGAGGACTGGGATATCTGGCTGCGATCCCTGTCGAAACACCGGTTGAGCCACGCGGTGGCCGTGCTCGACAAGCTGGGTGTTCCGTCCAATTACCATCACACGCGTCAAATGGTAAAAGTGATATGCAAGCGGCGGTTTTTCGGCGTTCCGGGTCCCCTCGGAACCACGGTCCGCGGGGCACCTTGACGAGGCACGTTTCACAGTTCAGTATCCAACCAACCGGCAAGTTGTTTCGGGTTAGGATAGCTGGAATATCCTTGAACTTTAATTTGACAATACTACATATTTTCTAAGTATTAACTAGAATAGTAAACAAAGCAACGTGATATTATTTTAATACTTCTGCTTTTTGTGTTTTCAACTTTGTTCCCTATTCCCTTCTTCAACAGTGAACGTCCCTCATGCCGAGGCCTGTTGATATTACGGCAGCTCTTCGCTGGCTTGATGTACATATATCGAAACTCCTCGAAACAGAGGTGACTGATCGGAACGGCTCCCAGGAAGTCGGTATTGACCAGATCCAAATGAACAAGCGAATATGTCTTGTGGGCATGAGGCTCAGTAGCACACTTCCTTTTTGAAGGATTAGTGAACGCAAGATGTTAATTAGGGTTCTACCGTTAGTTGGGCAGAAAATTTAAAATGGCGGCAGAATCATGCAATTTGACTTGAAAATCAGATTGATCGTACCATGTAGTAGACAAGAGTAAGTTCCAAGTTTCATGAAAATCGTTCCACCACTAAGAGATTTCAATATGGCGGCGGAATATTGAAAGGACCCCGCACGATTCTTATGGGAAATGGGTCTCGGTCAAATTCCCTAATTTTTTTATATGTTGTAGCCCAATTTGACACGAGCCAAAAACCGTCGTCCGTTACCCAAAAAAATGGACAGTTTTTTTTCTATAAGGGGTTGAAAATGGGTTATTTCAAGGTAAAAAAATATGTTCCAACGTAAGTGAGAACATTTCAACGTCTTTTTTAACACATATGGCTCATGACAATTCTTTTTTTCTTTTGTGAGAAAATCAACCCCCTCCATCACCCCCAACCCCTACTTGCGAGTATCAAATTCGAAATTACGTTTGAAAGTCATGCAGATGGTTCTATTTTGTCGAATTACTAATTTTGGCACAAATTTTTTTTCCAACCCCCAAATAGGGGGTGGGGTTGAAAAAAAAAACCATCGGTCAATTCGGCTGAATTTCTGATATTGTGCTTTACCAGTTACGCTAAACAAGATAACCAAGGGAAAACTCATTCGTATGACCAGTTTCCACCCCACAGAGGGTTGAAGTTGACTATAATGACTCATAAAACATTCTTCGATGTCATAAACAAAATGAATGAAAATAGTGGACTTTCATATCATCTTGTTTTGTGAAAATGCCTATCCTTCAAAAATAATTTCAACCCCGTCTCTCATCCCCTATCCTTGTTTCTGAACATCATATTCGAAATAAATCTTGAAAATGAAGGAGAAGGTCTACGGTCGGATTCTCTGCATCTGATTGTGAATCCCCTCTCAAAATTCACTTTCACTATTATGCTTATGTTAGCACCCTTACAGCAGGGTGGGACATACATTTGATTGAATGATTTTTTGCCTGGATTATTATTAAAAATATTGGTGTTCCTATCAAGTCTAAACTTTACAGCAGGTTAATTATGTTTACCTGTACCTACATAGTTCCTAACTTTTTTCTTTTGTACGGATACACCTCTACTTATAGTTTAGATTGAAGAATTTTATGTCATTTGGAGCGAAAGCTGCTCAATCAAAGCAAAATATTATGTCACACTCTTATTCTAGCTACTGCGACTATTTGAAGAATGAAATAAAAATTGATATAATTTCCAAGATTTGTTTCGAATATGATGTTCAGAAACAGGGATAGGGGATGAAGAACGGGATTGAAAGTATTTTTGGAGAATAGACATTTTTACGAAACAAGATGATATGAAAGTCCACTATTTCCATTCATTTGGTTTATGACATGGAAGAATGTTTTATGCGTCATTATAGTCAACTTCAACCCTCTGTGGGGTGGAAACTGATCATACGAATGAGTTTTCCCTTGGTAATCTTGTTTAGCGTAACTGGTAAAGCACAATATCAGAAATTCAGTCGAATTGACCGATGGTTTTTTTTTCAACCCCACCCCCTATTTAGGGGTTGGGAAAAAAATTTGTGCCAAAATTGATAATTCGACAAAATAGAACCATCTGCATGACTTTCAAACGTAATTTCGAATTTGATACTCACAAGTTGGGGGTGAGGGAGGGGGTTGATTATTTCACAAAAGAAAAAGGGAATTGTCATGGGCTATATGTGTCAGAAAGGACGTTGAAATGTTCTCACTTACGTTGGAACATATTTTTTTACCTTGAAATAACCCATCTTCAACCCCTTATAGAAAAAAAACTGTCCATTTTTTTGGGTAACGGACGATGGTTTTTGGCTCGTGTCAAATTTAGCTACAACATATAAGAAAATCAGGGAATTTGACCGAGACCCATTTTCCATAAGAATCGTGCGGGGTCCTTTAGCTGGAAAATAAGAACGATCATACGAAACAAGGGTAAGTTCCAAGCTCCATGAAAATCGTTTCACTAATAAGAAATTTCAATGTGGCGGCAGAGCAGCATTTGTCCAAAATTGGATGGATCTTGATGAAATTCACATTGCCTGCGAGTTTCACTCAAATCGGATCACTTTCAGAGAAATTCAAAATGGCGGATCAAAGATGGCGGCCAAGTGACAAAAATCATTGGTCAACTTTATATGGTTGACACGTACGCATTCGATTGGCGTTTGCACCACATCGATATCTTTTTCCGTTGAGCAGGCATAATTCTCCTAGTTCTATTAGTTTGAAACATGTTCAATATGGAGAATACAAGATGGCGGCGGGGCATCAATTGTCAAAAATTGGATGGATCTTGATGTGGTTCACATTGCCTGCAAATTTCATTCCAATCGGATCACTTTTAGAGAAATTCAAAATGGCGGATGAAAGATGGCGGCAAAGTACCAAAAAATCAAAAGTCAACTTGACATCCTGGACATATGTACTATTGATCAGCGTTTATACCACATCAAACGCAGCAAAAATCCTTCAATAATAAGTTTTGTGATACATATCTTCGTAATCGAGACAAAGGTCTGCATCGATTGCATTATTTAAATGTAGGATGTAATAAAACGAGATATTTTTTTGCAAAACCCTGTAAACTAGGGCTCTGAAAAAAAAAATAGGGACAAATTTGAAGAACCAGCAAAAAGTCTTCACGAGTAAGTTTTTTTCTTAATTGGTTCAGGGATAAGGTGGGCTAGTGGGGGAAGTCAATTTTAACGTAAACACTCTGCATACTCGACAGCAAAAATAGCGTCCACTTGATTTATGACGAAGACGACCACCTGGTTTGTTTACTTAGTCCTCTACAAGGGTGGCATTGCTTTATTCATCTCGAGTACATACCCACCTATGGTAAAGCAGGCCGAGCAAATAGCCGTCTTCGTCATGAATCAAGTGGGCGTTATTTTATTTTGCTGCCGAGTTTATTAACCGGCGGGAGGAACGCACAACGATCGTTGAGGCAAGGCAAAGCCGTATTAGCCCGATTCGTCAGTCGACAAATAAACAGAAAATCTCGAAATCGAAAAAACGCGAAACAAAACTATAATGATAGTATCAGGGCAAGGCCCTTTCTCGCATAAGTCAGCATATTGTGACTAGCATAGCTTACTCCTGCGACTATCGTAGTCATGGTAGACGTGACATGAGAAAGAACAATTTAAAGGCATTCAATCAGAAGACAGTTTCTAAACTGAACAAAAATATATCATTTCTTATAATTAGTACTTAATGGGTTCTTTCTAAGAACTAAAGAACTATAGATAATTAAAGGACCTAATTAACAAAACTGATGACACAAATATGTAGGTACTAAATAGTATTGAAGATGCGCTGTACCAGGCCGACAAAACGGATCCGCTGGAGGGAATTTCCTCTGGTTGAAGGACCCTGGGATGTTACAGATGACCATGTGAACTCACTTGGGTAAACTGAAGTGTCGGCTTGGTCTGCTAGATACAAACATACAATGGTATTACTTCAATGACAACAACTCTACGACGGCATATTCAGACTTCGAATGCCAGAAGGAGTCAACCTGGTTGGTTTTGTGGACAACCTGGCATTGGTGGTGAAACACAAAAGAGAAGATTTTGTGAAGATAAGAGCAAAAGAGGCTATTCGAAGGATTGGCGACTGGCTCACTAGCAGACAACTTAGTCTGGCTCCTGAGATCCTGAGAAGACGGAGGCTGTTTTACTGGTCTCAAAAAGGGAGACACGGGCGATGACCTTTGACGTGATGGTACTCAGACTCAGAAGGTACAAAGCTGGAAGCAAAGAGATGACGAAGGTACAAAGAAGAGCGGCACTGTGGGTATGCAGCGCGTACAGCACGGTGTCGGAGGAGGCGGTGCTGGTGGTAGCTGGAATTCCACCCCTGGACTTCTATTAAAAGAAAAAACAGAGGTATATGAGCGAGGCGAACGGCACAGAGCAAGAGAGAGGCTGCTGATGGAGAGATGGCAATCGATGTGGGAAAGAGCAGAGATGGGTGCATTGACGGGAAAGCTGATAGCAAAAGGCCACGGCCATGGATGCCCACTAGTCAGCTAGGACGAAAAAATAAGACCAGCCGCTCCACGCAGTAATGGTCACGCAGTTCCAGGGGGCGGGTCAACCACTACGTCTTCAGAGAGGTTTTAGCCGGTTTCGCGCCCGGCAGGAGCGGCCAAGTGAATTTCCGAAAAGCTACAGTAGCATATTAGGCAGCGTTTAACTAACAATACGTCTAGCCCAGTCAATGAAAGCATAATTTTAAAGAATAGCAAAAATAAACAGTGTAGTTTTGAAAATTGGTAGAGATGTTCTCGAAAGCTTGATGATTACTGTGTAGAAAGTCCCCATCGATAGGGGGTGTGGAATCGCCGCCATCTTGGATTATTGGTACATTTGAAGTATTTTTTGCAATTATCTCGATTAAAGGCGATCCTATCAAAAAACAGCTTAGTTCAAGTAAAAAGCCATCAAATTGTCTACAAAAAAGTTGCATTTCACTTTCACGTATCTGTCATAAGTTTGGAGAAATTGGCCTGTCAGCGTCGGGTGTGAGTCGTGGAGGAGATATTTTATTTCTCACGGTGTTTTTGAAGAAGCACGAAAAACTACAATGCAGTGCTGTTTAGTTAATTTTCGTTGATAAATGATAAAACAAAACAAAAATTTTTGGTCTTTGTAGTGTCCTTAACTATGTATGTACGCAAGTTTAGCAGCAGCGACCAAGCAATTAGACAGATTGTAGATAAGCAACAGAGAGCTGACAGAAAATAAAACCCGCTGCCTCTAAAACTGAACAGAAACGTTTTCCATAAGAACCTCGCCTATAACCGGCCATCCATAAACACCACAAACTGGCGACGAAGGATCAGGGTCTCACGGCAGTGCAAATAGTGGTATTTTTCTAAAAATCTCATTTTTAGAGTCTGACAACAGCAACATAACCTCAAACTTTGAAGAGCCACGTGGAACAGAGGAACATCGAAAGAGAAAGATGGAAGCGTTTATATCAGAAATTTCACCCTTGGACATCGTCTCAGAACCATCCAACCTAGGGGAGCGGTGGAAACGATGGCTAAGTAGGTTTGAAAATTACCTGACCGCTACAAACATAACTTCACAATCACTAACAGAACTTCCAGAGCAAGATCCTCCTCTAAACACATTTGAGAAAGCAAAACAAGCTGAGCACCTTCTTCGAGCCCAAAATCAACAAAGATTTTGAAATCTTCAAATTTAGGGAAGCTACACAACAACAATCTGAAACAACTGATCAGTTCTACGCGAGGTTATGCAAGCTGTCGAAGTCATGCGGTTTCACGGCCGTTAACAGTGAGATGAAATCACAAATACTACTAACAACAACGAATAAAACACTGAGAAAATACGCACTAAGTGAGCAGCCAAACCTTGAATAGTTTTTAACAAGAGGTAGAACACTAGAGGCAACAACGAGGCAAGCGAAAGAAATTGAAAATAAACAAAATCAACAGTCGGACGAACACGTCAACAGAATGAAACGAAGATTCGGAACCGGCAACAGAAGTGGAGGGACACAACCGAGATTTCAGGGAAGGAAGTCTAACATTCTGAACAGGAGCTGCAACACAGCAGTGAACACTAGCGCTGACAGGTCAACAAACCGAAACATGTGCCGGAACTGTGGAAATTGCTGACATGAGGGTGGACGAGATGCGTGTCCAGCCAGGCATGTCACGTGTTTGAGGTGTTTAAAGATTGGGCATTTCGCTTGACATTGTTTGTCGTCAGCTGCCAAGCCCGTCACAAGGAGGCAAACAAACAGAATCAATGAGCCACACGAGAACAGCTCAGATGTGTCCTCCACGATGACCGGCAGCAGAGGCAGATCAGTACCAATCGCGAAGGTGAAGCTAAATGGAGAAGACCGAGGAGAAGACATTAATTTTATCGTCGACACTGGCTCAAGTGTCAATATCATCAACAACAAGATATTTCAGAAGCTCAAGCCAACAAAGCTACAGCCAAACACAGCACAAATCTTTCCATACAACACCTCCAGAACACTGAATGTCGCAGGAAAATTTCAAAGGACAGTTTGAGGTTGGAAACCGAAAAGTTGAAGCAGACGTCATGGTTGTGCATGGAGATGATGAACCTCTACTAGGATACGAAACATTGTGCAAGCTAAATGCCGAAGCCCACTGATCCAACGTCAATACGGTTATGCGTCGATATGAGGGCCGCCAACAGAGCAATCAAACGAGAACGTCACGTAACTCCAACCTTCGACGACATTTTGACCAAGCTAAACGGAGCAACCATTTTTTACAAGATCGACCTGAAAGAGGGATATAATCAGCTCACAATCAGCAGAGAATCGCGCTTCATAACAACCTTCGCGATACACATTGGATTATAGGTACAAGCGCCTCAACTTCGGGATCAACGCGGCAGCTGAGGTTTTTCAAAACGTAATTCGGCAAGTCCTTCAGCACATCCCGAACACAATGAACATCAGCGACGACATTTTAATTATCGGAAGAACTCAGCAAGAACACGACGTCGCCGTCGCTCTGAGGCAAGTACTGGATACCCTTCAAGAAAAAAATCTAACCGTGAACAAGTCCAAATGCATCTTCAACACCGGGATGTAGGGTTTTTCGGATACAAATTTTCGAAAGACGGAGTACGCCCAGATCCAGCAAAGATAGAGGCGATAAAGAATCTAGCTCCACCGACAACAGTGACAGAGACCAGAAGTTTCCTAGGAATGGTAAACTACATGGGTGAATTCATGCCAAGTCTAGCCGAAAACACAAAAAACCTTCGGAACTTGATCCACAAAAACACCACTTGGATTTGGACACAACGACATCAAAAAGAATTCGACAATTTGAAGGAATGTTTGAACGATGCAAGCAGACTGGCATATTTCGACATCGGAAAGACCACACATCTGCACTTCGATGCCGGCCCGGTTGGTTTGGGAGCAGTCTTGTCCCAGGAAAGTGAAAACGGAGACAACAGAGAAGTCGTGGCTTATGGCAGCCGAAGTCTCACTAAAACGGAATAGGCATATAGCCAAATCGAAAAGGAAATGCTAAGCATATCATGGGCTCTGGAACACTTCCACCTGTACCTGTTGGGAAACTTTTTTGTTCTACACACTGATCACATGCCCCTCATCCATATCTTGAGAAATCCAAGAACATCGCCAAGCGCAAGAGTGGAGAGGTTTGTCCTAAAAACACATAAATTCAACCTCCACGTTGTCCACCAGGAGGGAAAATCAAATCCGTCAGATTACTTGAGCAGACACCCTCTGACCTCCAGGGAAAAGAACGAAAGCAACAAGACAGAAGAATACGTGAATTTCATAGTTGGGAACAATTTGCCCAAGAAACTGTCAATCGAAGAAGTTGCAGAAGCTACGGCACAGGATGGAACATTTCAGCTGATAATCAATGCGCTGAAATCTGGCTCCAGCGAAGCAACATGGAACAATCCGGACATCAGGCCTTTCAAGAACATCCGAAATGAGTTATCTGTCTACAAGAACATACTCCTTCGAGGACGGCAAATCGTGATCCCGAAGGTTTTGCAAGATTTGACCATTCGACTGGCGCATTTGGGACACCAAGGCATCGTGAAGACAAAACAATTGGTACGATCCAGGGTCTGGTTTCCAGATATCGATCGGAAAGTCGAAAGGGCGATCAAGAGCTGTCTAGCCTGTCAAGCAACGGACACAACGAAACGTCGAGAACCACTCCAGCTGAGGGAGATGCCGCGTTGGCCGTTCCAGAGTCTGGACGTTGACTATGCTGGTTCACTCCCGGACACCAAATATATTCTGCTGGTGGTTGACGAGTTCTCGAGATTTCCATTCATCGAAACCGTGAAATCGACAAAATTCGTAGATCTGAAGCCAATCCTACAGAAGGTTTTCGCGCTGGTAGGTCTACCGGAGAAACTCAAATCAGACAACGGACCTCCTTTTAATGGCGCAGACTTATCGAAATTCCTGGAACATCTTGGCATCAAACACCACAAAACAACACCTCTGTGGCCGCAAGCAAATGGAATGGTCGAAAGACTTGTGAAGACGGTAAAACGTTCTTTCATGTGTGCTAATATCGAGACCAACAACTTCCATTCACAACTGCAAGAATTCCTCATAAACTACAGGAGCTCGCCGCATGAACTACTCTGCAATCACCGTATGAGCTAGCTTTCAAGCGTAAAATGAACAATTATTTGCCTGCACTCCTCACACCAAAAGAACAACGACCAGAAATACAACAGGAAAAAAGAGAAGCCTACAGGAAATATGCCGACAAGTCAAGAAGAGCCGAACCAATCAATCTCAGCCTAGGAGACCTGAGCTAGAGTTTTCTGTTGACAAAAGAAGAAGACGAGTCTGACACCCGAATACAACCCGAAACCCTTCAAAATCGTAAATATCGAAGGGACCAAGGTGACTGCAAGCCGTGCTGACAAGACAGTCGTCAGAAATAAGTCCTTTTTCAAGATCATAGAGACCGAAGAAGCCGTGGTGACACCGAGGTGGACAGACAAAACAGTTCTCAGGCCGCAAAAGCAAAGTCGATTTAATCCTCCAACGATACCATTGTCGCGTGGTCTGCTGAAGATATCAGAATCCCAACGCGAAGTTCTGACGAACGAAACCCGGACCAACAGGTAGAAGACGAAAATCCTGATGAACGAAATCCAGAACGACAAAGAGAAAACGAGGATCCCGAAGAGGAGCGAGAAGACGCAGACCACGAAACCGGTAGCGCCAGCAGTGTCCCTGAGAGTGAAGAGGAACCCGCAGGTGAAGCATACGAAGATGCTGAAAATGACCAGCCGCCCCCGCTGCGACCCTGCCGCGAAATAAGACGACCAACGCGACTGACAGATTTTGTTTAAATTATGTGTTACTTGTGATTGTATTGACTTCGTAATGTTTGTATATAGAAATGTGAAGCATGTTCTTATTTGAGATAAAGGGTGATGTAGTGTCCTTAACTATGTATGTAGCTATGTATGTACGCAAGGTTGGCAGCAGCGACCAAGCAATTAGACAGATTGTAGATAAGCAACAGAGAGCTGACAGAAAACCAAATCCGCTGCCTCTAAAGGTGCGTTCAGTCAGCTTATTTAGCCGCAAGTTTTAATTTTAGTCGTAAGCGCAGCGATCCCCATTGGCTCTTGTGAACCAGCCTCCTCAGAACAGCCAATAAGCGATGCAACGCTTACGGCTAAAATTAAAACTTGCGGCTAAATAAGCTGACTGAACGCACCTTAAAACTGAACAGAAACGTTTCCCATAAGAACCTCGCCTATAACCGGCCATCCATAAACACCACAGCCTCCACTCCAAAAAATTATGGGAGGGTCAAAGAGAAAAAATTGAACCTCTAATATTTCGGTTATTAAGGAAAATTTTAAAAATATTTTTTTGAGGAATTACGAGTGATCCATTTATGATACAAGGTGCAAAAGACAGACCAATCATTGTACAGGGTGAGTCTGTACCCCGGATTTTTTCAGACCGCGCGTAAATCTGCAAAGCCGCATCTAAACATCTGGAAATAATCGTAACCAACACTACCAAAATCAGAACAATGAGTGACAGACAAACCAGTTTAGGTTACCCATTGTTCTAATTTTCGTAGTGTTGATTACGGACATTTTCAGGTGTTGAAATGCGCTTTGCAGGTTTATGCGCGGTCTGAAAAGATCCGGGGTACAGACTCACCCTGTACAATGATTGGTCTGTCTTTTGCACCTTATAGCATAAAAGGATCAATCATCATTTCCCCCAAACTGTTAGTTATTTTTCTTTAAATAACCAAAATATGAGAGGTTGAATTTTTTCCCTTCGACCCCCCAATATTTTTTGAAATGAAAGGCAAATTTTTTTCTAATTTTATTATTAATCAACCAAGATTAAGTAAACAGCATTGCATTGTAGTTTAGCGTGATTCTTCAAAACCACCGTGAGAAATGGAATATCTCCTCCATGACTCACACCAGTCACACCTGACGCTCACAGGCCAATTTCTCTAAAGTTATAAGTATGACAGATACGTGAAAGTTGTTGGGATGTGCGCACGCATATCTAAGCATGCTTGCTTGTACGCTACCCTACCAATAAACCGGCAGTCGATGCCTGAGCACTACAGCATACACTCGTGTATTCATTATATCCTCACAGACATACAACATGGCGCAGTAGTAAAAGTGATTGTGATAGTGAAAAGTATAACGGCTAGTAGTGTTAGTACGAAACAATGCAGAACACCGCCGGATCCCACGCTAAGCTGCCAGGTCCCTTGGAATTCGAGGGGAACATGCCAGAAAATTGGACGTCTTCAGACAGAAATTTGAAATTTATTTGAAGGCCAGCAAACGCGATGGTGACAGTGAAACTGAGAAACTATACATACTATTAAACATTATCGGTGACCGGGCCCTGAAAATTTACAATACGCTGCAATTCGAAGAGAATGACCATGAACAGTTGTGTGATAAAGTCCCTAAGAAATTAGAGGAGAAACTTGTGCCTGTGAAAAACGAAACATTCGAGAGATATGTGTTCAACACAAGAAATAAAAAAACAGGCCGAGTCCTATGACGACTACATCACGGAGTTGCAAAAATTAGCAGCCACTTGTGCTTTTGGTGACCTCACTGATCTCATCAGAGACAAGCTCGTGCTGGTAATTTCGGACCGCCACATCAAGGACAGACTACTCCGTGAAAAGGAGCTTAACCTGATTAACAATTGTGCACGGTGCGGTTTCAATCATGTTGTGAATAAATGTCCAGCCTATCAAAAAACATGTTTAGCTTGTAACAAGAAGAATCATTTCGCTAAAATGTCTAAGAACGTTAATTTAGTTGAAGTTGACAACCTAGATGTAAGTGAGGACTATTCATTTGTTGGAAATATCGATGCAATTAATGGACTCAATAAATGGATGAAGAATTGCTTATTGAATAATGATTTAAACGTAGAGTTCCGTCTAGATACGGGAGCCGAATGTAATATTCTACCTTACCAAATATTTTAAAAATAAAACTCAAAGAAAACATAAGACTAACTCAAAATAAGGAGGTTATAAGAACGGTTTCGAATCAAGTACTAATGCCAGTTGGCACCTGCAATTGAAATGTAAAAGCTGAAGACACAAGCTGTGACATAAACTTTCAAATTTTAGATATCAATAAGGCCATTCTTGGTTTGAAAGCGTGTACATCACTGAAATTGTTAGCAAGAACGGATGAAGTCAATACAGTACTATTGAATCGCTGTGATAAAAAAGGGATAAATGAACTACTAAACAAATATGCGGACGTTTTTAAAGGTATAGGATGTATCAAAAATGCGACTTATAAGATTGAACTAACTCCAAATGCGGTACCAAAAGTTCACCCGCCGCGGAAAGTACCCTTTGCTCTGTACAACAAGTTGAAAAATAAAATCAGTGAACTGAAAAAACAACAAATAATCAAAAAAGTTGATGAGCCAACAGAATTGGTCAATTCGTTAGTTATTGTCCCGAAGAAAAATTTTGAAATTAGAATCTGTATGGATCCCAAAGATTTGAATAATGCTGTCAAAAGGGAGCATTTTTATATACCAACTCTAGAGGACATAACGTGTAAATTGAAAGGTGCCAAAATCTTCAGTGTTCTTGACTGCTCAAACGGGTTCTGGCAAATCAAACTTTGTGAGGAAAGCTGTAAACTATGCACCTTTGATACACCGTTTGGACGGTATTGATTCCTGAGACTGCCATATGGCATAGCTTCGGCACCAGAGGTGTTCCAGAAACGAATTAGAGAGATATTTGAATCAAGAAGGAGTTGACACGTACATTGACGACATTTTGGTGTATGGAAAAAGCCAAAAAGAGCATAACAAGCGTCTAGAAAAAGTTCTGAAATTAGCTCAAGAGCACGGCCTTGAATATAATGAAAACAAGTGTCATTTTGCTGTCAAACAAGTCAACTAAACTGCTTGACAATTGAACTGCAACACCTAAAAATTAGGTGCGTTTTCAAATTGACATAGCTCAAAAAATATTTGACGGATTTCAGAAATTCAGGCATGTGAGGAAAGGTAATTCCTTTGACTATCGAGTGCTGGTATTGATGATGTGTTTGATTGCACAGTTTGTCATATACAGGGTGCCAACGGAGAGCGTGCAAATTTGGGCAATCTTGCACCTTGTGCAACTTTCGAAAAAAAAATCCGAGATTTTTTCTATCACGTGCTTTTGAAAGGTTGAATCATTATACCGAAACGGTTTTGGAATTTTGACCCTAACTTTTTTTTTCAAAAAATTGTGCTCAATTTTCTGAAATATGCACTTTCTGATTAAGAAAAAGAAATAGAGACATTGGTTGTTTTCAAACGGCGTCCATATTGAATTTACTTACGAAGATTTTCATTTGAGCCTCCACATCCCCTAGAAACTACCCCTTTTGGGACATCGTCTCACAACAAGATATGCAATGCTTCATTTAAAAGGCCTAAGAAAAGTACTCATCAATAATTGGATTGAAATAAGGATACTGCGATGACCCCACACGTACAGCTCCCTAAAAACCACCCCTTGACTTCAAGGGACAGGGTTGGTATGATAAGACATGCAATATGTACATGAAAATTTCAAAAAACGTCTTTTTCAACTGTTCCACTAAAAAGCTACCCTCTCGGAAAAAGAACTACCCTTCAAAAAACCAGTACATACTTCCGCAATCATTTGTTGGAATTTTTTCAAAATCTGTCGCAATAGTTTGCCGCTACGATGATTTCATTCACATATCTACCCGAAACTACCCCTTCAACTACCCCTCCAATATCGCATAGCCTTTACCTTGATGCGTGTAAGGTCATCGCGAAATCATTTTGAACTTATTCAATCGCACCTTCTCTGAGCTTCCAAATGAGGTATTGCATACCTTTTACTAAAGGGGCGATTTCTAGGGGTAGTTTCAGGAAAGGTTTTGTACTATCATCGTAGAAAACACCATCATTTCAATGAAACGGTTAGTAGGCAAAAGTTCTTTCAACTCGTAAATAACGCATCAAGGTAGAGGCTATGCGATATTGGAGGGGTAGTTGAAGGGGTAGTTTCGGGTAGATATGTGACTGAAATCATCGTAGCGGCAAACTATTGCGACCGATTTTTAAAAAATCCTAACAAATGAGGTATTGCGGAAGTACTGGTTTTTTAAAGGGTAGTTCTTTTTTTGAGAGGTTAGCTACTGTTGGGATGACCTACGTAAAGGGTCATCGTGTAGCATCACTTTTTGAGTAGAACAGTTGAAAAAGACGTTTTTTGGAATTTTCATCTATTGCATGTCTTATCATACAAACCCTGTCCCTTGAAGTCAAGGGGTGGTTTTTAGGGAGCTGTACGTGTGGGGTCATCCTAGTATACTTATTTCAATCCAATTATTGATGAGTACTTTTCTTAGGCCTTTTAAATGAAGCATTGCATATCTTGTTGTGAGACGATGTCCCAAAAGGGGTAGTTTCTAGGGGATGTGGAGGCTCAAATGAAAATCTTCGTAAGTAAATTCAATATGGACGCCGTTTGAAAACAAACAATGTCTCTATTTCTTTTTCTTAATCAGAAAGTGCATATTTCAGAAAATTGAGCACAATTTTTTGAAAAAAAAAGGTTGGCTCAAAATTCCAAAACCGTTTCGGTATAATGATTCAACCTTTCAAAAGCACGTGATAGAAAAAATCTCGGATTTTTTTTTCGAAAGTTGCACAAGGTGCAAGATTGCCCAAATCTGCACGCTTTCCGTTGGCACCCTGTATATGACAAACTGTGCAATCAAACACATCATCAATACCAGCACTCGATAGTCGAAGAAATGATCTTTCCTCACATGCCTGAATTTCTGGAATCCGTTAGATATTTTTTGAGCTATCTCAATTTGAAAACGCACCTAATTTTTCGGTGTTGCAGTTCAATTGTCAAGCAGTTTATATGGGCCCAACAGTGAAAGCTATTGTTGAAATGGAAAGACCAACAGACAAAAAAGCAATCGAAAGATTCTTAAGCACAGTTAATTATGTTATTAAGTATATACCAAATTCTACGGACTAACAGCTTCTTTAAGAGAGTTACTCAAAAAAGAGGTATGCTTTCATTGGAATGAACGCCACGAGAACGCTTTCAATGCACTAAAAGTGTTATTAAGCAAGGCTCCAGTGCTGGACTTTTCTGTTAATGACCCTATAACAATATCATGCGATGCGTCAAGTGAAGGGTGCGGTGCAGTCTTAATGCAAAATAACAAACCTATATCATTCATGTCCAAAGCTTTCACAGATTCTCAGAAACGCTGAGCCCAAATAGAAAAAGAGATGCTAGCGGTTGTCTTTGCTTGCCATAAATTTCATCAGTTTATTTATGGCCGGACGGATGTAACCATTGAAAACGACCATAAACCTCTAATGAGCATTTACAAGAAACCCCTCTTATCGGCACCGGTGCGCTTACAAAGGATGTTGCTCCTTCTACAACCTTACACCTCCAATTTAGTGTACAAAAAGGGCACGGAATTGGTAATAGCGGATACACTTTCTCGAAGTTTTATTTCAGACACCGACAAACAATTTGGAGGAAAATGTGAGCAAATGGAGCATCAGCTATGCATGGTAACAGAAACGTTACCGTTCTCTGAGGAGAAACTGGAGCAATTTAAAGAAGAGACTCGGAAAGACAAGAGTTTAGTAAAGGCCACACTTATCCACGATGGATTTAGGGAGGAAAAAAATTATATGAATGCTAATTTGAGAATTTATTGGCCATTCCGTGATGAGCTCTCAACAAACGACAGCATAATTTTGAACGAGTTGCAGTTCCAGCAACATTACGCAGAGAAATGCTGAAGCTTCTGCACAAAACACACTTGGGAAAACAAAAAAACCAAGTTGCGAGCCAGAGACATTTTCTTTTGGCCTGGAATGAGCAATGACATCGACAATTTAATCGATAACTGTGAGACCTGTTTGAGTTTTAAAAATGAAAATCAAAAGGAACCGCTAATGCCACATGAAATGTCAAATATTATTTGGGAAAAAATTGGTGTTGACATGTTCGATACGGACAAAGGAAAATACGTAATAGCGATCGACTATTTTTCCAAATTTCTGGAAGTCCGGTAAATCAAAAGTAGCAATTTTGCCGAAGCAACAACATTTCTTGAAGAAATATTCTGCCGACATGGAATCCCTTCCATTGTTATGACGGATAATGGGCCGCCTTTCAATGGGCATAATTTCGAAGAATTCAGTAAACATTGGTGCTTCACACATAGAACATCAAGCCCCCATTATCCGAAATCCAATGGACAGGTAGAAAGGGCCGTGGGTACGGTGAAAAGGACAATAAAGAAAGCGGAATTGGCCGGTTCAGCCATTCATTTGGCTATTCTTGAATTGAAGAATACACCGCTATCGCACAAATTATCAAGTCCGGCACAAATCTCATATAACAGAAGGTTGAGGACGACATTACCTCTGAATAGGCAATTGCTACGACCCAAACTAAATAACTATAATAAAATAAAGTCTGTACTTGAAAACCAACAATTCAAAACAGTTCAGTATTACAATAAAACAGCAAAAGAATTGAATCGTCTTCACCGAGGAGAGAGCGTTTTAATTAAGGATTTCAGTAGAGGAGGAAAATGGTTGAAAGGAACAGTGGTCAATTAAAGAAATGTATATAAAAGGTCCTATTAAGTAGAGGTAGAAATCACGGATAGAAGGTTCATCAGAAATAGAACGCACCTTATTAAAATTCCAAACAAGATTGAGCAAAATGAGAATGACGTATCCAGAACAAAAAGAAGTTGCACTAATAACGATACTGTCCGTAACACAGATCGGAACTACTACTTACCTGATAATCTCTCTCAGAATAATAGTCTTGTTACAAATTCACCCGAAAAGAATATCAATGACGATTCATGTTCTAGTGTTCCATCTCTGAATACTCCAGTAATTAATTGTGCTAGTGTCAACGCCCCGGTACTCGGGGACGCGGACCGCTCGGCTAGCTCAGGGTCGGTGAGGGTCGTGCCGACGCACTGCCGGTAACATCGAGAACGGATCAGCTCGTGAACGGAGGGAGAATGAAGATTGATTCGCAAAATTGGTGCAGCTCAGAAGGAACACACGTCACCCCTGACTGACGCGCTTGACATCCTGTCGCCTTCTATTATTAAGACTGTGGGACCGAAGTCAGCCGTGGTTAACGGTAACCATTGGGGAGCTGAAGGCTCCGCAATGACACTAGCAACAGTAACAAGGCGCCAAATGTTATTGACAATAGTTCCTCTTCGCCCCTTGGATCTATCGTAATTGTTGAGAATTGTACGGAGAATGAAGTGCATTCATCGGTGCCTGATAGTAATAATATTAAAACAAGATCCGGAAGAAATGTTAAACCTGTAAATAGATCAAATATATAGACTAGGACTAGTTAGGTTACAACTACCACTTTAGTAATAAGTTTAGAGCTAAGTAATTTTTGTACATATTCTATGAAAATGGAGATGTTGGGATGTGCGCACGCATATCTAAGCATGCTTGCTTGTACGCTACCAATAAACCGACAGTCGATGCCTGAGCACTACAGCATACACTCGTGTATTCATTATGTCCTCACAGACACATACAACAAAAGTGATACGCAATTTTTTTTGCAAGCAATTTGATGGCATTCCATTTGAACCGAGTGGTTTTTTGATGGGATCGCAATCTATCGGGATAACTGCAAAAAAAGCTTGAAATGTACCAATAATCCAAGATGGCGGCCATTCCACGCCTCCTATCGATGGGGACTTTTTACACAGTGATCAGCAAGCTTTCGAGAACATCTCTATCAATTTTCAAAACTACACTATCTATTTTCGCAATTTTTTCTTCGTTGGCTGGGCTAGTCCACTCTGAGCAATACTTACACGACAGCGGCATCGTTATCAAGCGGAAACGCCAGGGGGCGTTGCCGCAAACGGGTCGAGGTCGTTCCGGCGGTGCAGCTTCACCTCCAGCGTCCTGAACATGTACGCCACCCTGCCGTCGCGTTCTTCGAGCGCCTCCCTCGCCCTCTCGCCGACGCCGAACACGAGCACCCTGCCTTCGGGCGACTCCTTCGCGATGTCGTGGAACACGCGCCAGGTGTCGCACCTCGCCCACGGATTCTGCAGCGCCAGGACCCGCAACGCGACCTCCTTGTCGACCGGCCTGCCGGGCATCCAGACGGACGCCTTGGTGAACCGGCTGGGCAGCCGGTCGACGGGCACCACCTCGAGCCGCGCCCCGCTCCACGGAGCCTGCAGGCTCGCCACGGACGCCTTCAGCCACTCCAGGGACTGTTCGTTCTCGCACGTGATCTTCACCGTTTCTTGGGTGTAGTTCCAGGAGCGAAAGGTCGGAGCCGGACGGTCGATTCCGGAGGCGATTAGGCGGTCGAGCAGCATTTCTGTGAGCTGCTCCCGGAGCAGTTCTGCCTGGGCGGCCGAGAGCCGCCCGACGGAGTCGCTCATCCAGCGCTGCTTATCGACGATCGCTACCCTGAGATGCTCATCTCCGGGCTGTGTTGTTGTTGGAAATTCATCTTTCAATCCGGATGCTGGGAATTCTTCGGCTTCGGTAGCAGAGTGCTGGTTTCGCTTCCAGGTATCTATTGCAGGTGGAGGAGAGAACTTCAACGGTATGTTTCGCTGTTTCGTCTCGTGGAGCTGACCACGCAAAGTGCTTGGAAGTTCTTTCCGTAGTGGAGAACCCGTGGTAGAAACAGCAGCACTCGTTGCGCTTGTTCTGAATGGCATCCGTCTGGGTTGGTTTAGCCCGCTGATGGTGGCAGCAGCTAGTGCCATGGCCGCTCTCAGTTTTTTCCTCCGTCTTTGTTCGGACCCACAGACGCGGTACCTTTTCAACCCAGTTTCTTCATATCGAAGCGAATCTCGCCAAGTTTCTTTCCTGAAGCTTGGCTTTCCGTTTCTTTCTTCCGCTTCAAATCCCTCTTGTGTCACTTCCTCGAGTGTTTCTGGTTTTATTATTTGCAGATCCATCAGGCTAGGTGTACTGGGATTCACAAAGGTGTTCTCAGGGAATCCCGATGAGGTAGAAACGCCAGCACTATTTTCAGCTCCAAATGGCTTCCACGTGAGTTGCGCGAGCCCGCCGACGATCGCACGGCTTCCATCCGCTTCCGGTTTCTCCCTTCGCTTTTCTTCGCCATCGGAAATGTATCTCTTCATCCCGGTTTGTCCACTTTGAAACGAATATCGCCACGTTTCTTCTCTCACGTTCAGCTGTTCGTCTGTTCGCTTCGCCTCAAATCCATACGGTGTTTCCAGCCCGAGCGTTTCTGGATTTCTTCCATGCAAATCCATTCGGCCAGGTGTACCGGAACCCCGGAAGGTGTTGGAGGAATAGCCCGATGAAGTAGAAACGGCAGCACTCGTTGCAGAGTTGAATCGCATCTGCGTGAGCTGGTCGAATCCGACATAGGTGGATTTCCGCGCCGCCATTTCCGCTCTCAGTTTTTCCCTTTGTTTTTGTCTTCCTGCCACGGCTTTTTCACTTTGAAACGAACCTCGCCACTGTCCACCTCCAAAATTGAGCTGTCCGTTTGTTGGTTTCGCTTCAGAGCTATTTAACGTTACCTCCATACGTCCATTTGGATGTCTTTCTTCCGGCGGACCAGGTGTACTGTGCTGCACAGGTGTGCCCAAAACAGTGGTGAAAAAACAGCCCGAGGCAGAGACACCAGCAACTCGTGCTTGCATTTCCGGTATCTGTATTCTTCTGGTCTTTCTTTCAACGCGGTTCTTTCGCCGACTGCTCCTAATTCGCCATCTCGTCCGCCGGTTTTGTTCGCTCCCAGAGAGTGGATGTCGCCACTTTCCTTCTCGTGAGCCGCCGCTCGAGCTGTTCATTGTGAGTTGTCTGTTCGACATGTTTTTCCATGAACAAAGGGTGTGATAGTTCTTAGCTTTCTGCAACTCTTTTTGATTATTTTGTTGTGCGGAAAAATCTGGGGAACACCCTCGGGAACGCCTTCTGCTTCAGCTGCAACCGGCTAAGCTACTTGATGCCACCGCTCTAGCTGATGTATGTGTACTTGAAAAGGCTGATAGCAGTACGGAGTTTGTAGTCAGTCTGTGGTGGTGATCCAGTTATCTGCAAAAAAGTAAAACAATAATGCAAAAGGGGTCTCTCAAGTATCGCATTAGAACCGTACGACGGTAAGTACTGTAATGGGACGCCTCAAATTATAAAATAAAAGGGAATTAAATATGTAGGAATAACTTAGCATCATGGGCGATATGGTGAAGTGACGAAATTTAACACGGGGAGCTGGTAAAGTTAGAAAAAGTATGTCGGCGCATCGATTTTGTGAACCAGGGGTTTCGATTAGTAGAAGGGATAAGCGCAAGGGAGGAACTCGGGGGATGGGAAAAGGTCGCGTGGTAACAGTCAAGAACGGCAGATGTGCGGGAGAAGAAAAACTCGTATTTTTCAAGAAGAATAAATCAAGAAAAGTGCTAAAACACTGTGATTAATTGTAGTGCATTAGTGACGAGAAATGAAAACATTTGAGGCAAGCCTGATTTCTATTGTAATCAAATGCTTATTATTGGATGGGGTTTGAGGTAATGGTTTGTTTATAAAATGATAGTAGGTTTTGTTTTGATAATTCGAATAGCCATGGGTAGCGTCAACCTGATTTAATGCCTTGAAGTTGCGGTGAGGTTTTATGTAAATTGTTTCAGCTACCCTCAAACCACCAGGAAAAAAGTGAAAGTTTCAGTAACCCTTAAGAAGAGATCTAGCTTTCTACGGAGCATGATTTTGTAGACTCTATTAGCTTTAGACAAGCACTAGCAGTATTTATGCAAATCAAAATCTGGGCGAAAAATCTCGACCACGCGTTCTTTTACCCCATAGAATAAAATATTTAACCCTTTTCGCACGACAAAGAGTTTATAGGCATGAGGTTGAGTTTCCCAAAGAGAGAGCCCCTTGAGCAATGCCAAGAAAATGCAGTGTCGTTTCGAAAATACTTCAAGATAAAAAGGAACAGAACATCAATTTTGCAGGCTAATTAATTAGAGGCTCACCGCGACAATTGTACAACTGATTGCAGATGTGTGTGAAGTTATTAAACCTAGCGTGACATATAGAGCAGCTGGATAAGGCTGTAAGTTGAAACTACAGCACCAGCCGGATATAAAATCTATGGAATGTAAACACTCAATTTTATGTGAATTATTTGGTCGATAATGGGGTACTTGCCAATGAAACAGATTTGACTGAAAATAATTTTAATCATCAACAAGAGCAATAAAGAGTATTTCCTGAAATTTTCCGGAAAATATATTCATTGGTTGAAAGAAAAATAATCATTTTTTTATTTTTCAAAAGGTTGGTAACAATAGGTTAACGTCAGTGGGATTTTTATGTCTGTATTTTTCAAATATTGTATGTCACTCTAACAGTTTTTTGAGCCTCCAATCCAACAGTGCTGTTTTTTTAGTTTTTAGTATATTTGTGACGTCACAAATATATTTTTAAAACACGCATCACGGCTGCAATTTTGAGAATTTAGGAAAAAGAAAAAATACGGGTACATTATTTTTAGCCAGACTATCGATTAAGCCAATAAAAAAAATTGGGCAAGTACCCCATTAAAATAATGGCTGTAAATTCGAAAGATCAAGACAAAACTCAGTGAACAACAATCTCTCTCTCTCTCTAAGTACATTTGAATAATCGAGATTTTGATTTGTATATGGAAGATCGCCTAGGTAAAAGAAGGGATTAAAATTTAAATCTCGACGAGGTTTTTAATTAATTAAGCAGGGAATTAAAACTCAAGTGCGTTAGGAAATGGGTTCATCAATAGTCTGAAAAATTAGGAAGAATGAGATAAAATAAAAATCTAATAAAAATCAACGGCACAACAAAACATGACGCAGGGTCACTAGACGTATCACAGCTGATTAATTTAATTTAGGGAAACGGGGTATCTCACAGTATATACAGGGTGATTCATGAGTGACCTTACATAGGCTGATGGAAGATAGAGGACTTCGAGGCGAGTCAGGATCCACTGAATTTTTTTTATTTTCTCCAATGATTACGAAGATACAGGGTGTTTTGTGTGTTTCGTATGGAACTTTGATAAGCGATATTTCTGAAACGGCCAGAGGTATTTTGTTGAAATTCACCAGTAATATTTCTCTGTTGGAACTCATCCCGAAGCTATACCGGGTAAGTCAAAATCCAGGGCCGGGCCATGAAAAAGGTGCCCCTTTTTTGTTTCATCAAAAAAGACATTTTCTGACCGCTTTTCTGAAAAACTGCTATCGGATTCAAAAAGCTAAGTAAAAATGCTTCAAGAATCACTCTTCAATTTAGATGGCACACCTGAACCGTTTCGACAATAAAATTAAAAGTAAAATTTGTGGGTGAGTTCCCATTTTCGACCGGACATGATCGACTCATTGTTTGATTGAATTCATTAAAATTAATTTTTTGGCTTGTCTTTGTTGAATGGAAGAGCTTGGTTGAAAAAAAAATTCCACAGCCGACAATTTTTTTTATGATAAAATTGAGAATGAAACCAAAATTACAATAATATGCGTTTCAACTTATATATAGTCTGGTTCTTGAGTAGTACCCAGCACACTTATGGCGTTTCCTCTCTGGATGGCGATTGACAGCCGCTGTTTGAACCACGAACCTTCATTGACATTACCAGTTGCGTCTACCAGTCGTTTACATATGTCATCAATGAAGAAACGTGCACCAGGGCCATATGGGCCAAAAGTCTCCACTGCTATTGGAACAAAGATGTAATCGTTCGATTAACCAAAATTAGACTCGATTTGGTCGTAAAAAAAAATCTTCGGCAATGGAATTTTTCTTCCTACCAAGCCCTTCTATTCCACAAAGACAAGCTAAAAAATGAATTTGAATGAATTCAATCAAACAATGAGTCGATTATGTCTGGTCAAAAATGGAAACTTACCCATAAATTTCACATTCAATTTTTATGTCGAAACGGTTTAGGTGTGCCATCTAAATTGAAAAGTAATTCTTGGAGCATTTTTCCTTATCTTTTCGAATCCGATAGCAGTTTTTTAGAAAAGCGGTCAGAAAATATACTTTTCGATCAAATAAAAAAGGGGCACATTTTTCCAATCCCGGCCCTGGATTTTGACTTACCCAGTATGGCTCGAAATGGTTTTCGATTTTTGCATTTCAAGTACCATAGTTACCATATCCGTCACTTTCCTGTCATTTTTGCAAAGGATGAAAATTCAAAGAGTTAAAAAGTGATCTACAGGCTGGAACAGGGCGGAAGATCGATGCCTCGTTTGCGACACTTTTTTGGAGGAACGGCTTCAGGTGTTTCCGGTACAAGCTTCGAAAATTGCTTCACGTCACGCTTTGACGTTTGACATGTCAAAATACTTTCGTGGGACAACTGGTCTTGAGAATAATTATGGGAGGGCGCCATTTATGCGTCAATCAATCATTCGGCGGAGAAGTAGAAGTCAAACTTGCGTTTGAAACAAATTCAAGTTGTCAAATAACGAAACCTCAAATTATCCAATTCGAAGTTTGAACTTTTGCTCATAGGCTAAAATTATGTGAAAATGTTTTCAACTGCAACCAACTGACAGACAGCTGCTTGCGCCGCTTGTGCGTTAAATTGTAACAACTGAGCTAATTTGGTTCTATACAGGGTGGTCCAGGATGAATCTGAAAAATTTCAATGATCGGTAGAGATATTTATTTAAACTGAAATGCAGTGACAATACTAACCAAGTTAAGGGAAGAGTTCAGCTTTGGCCAATCTTCCACTCCTGGTAGCATTTAAAAATATAAAATATGAATAAAACATTATAAAGATAAAAAGACACATGATATTAGCAATACAGATAAAGCACCTGGGCTAAGTCGACTTCCAAAAGTTAGTAAATTCGTCCACTGTGTAGAAGCAATCGGATTTTGAAAAGCATTTGAGTTTCGCTTCAAGCTTTCCAATATGACGCCTCATGATAGAGCATGAAAAACAATAAGAACCAACCCAAAAACCATAATTATATCAAAATGCAGATTGTTACGGATTTCGCGTTTGAGTTATTTTATAATTGAGACGAGGTTTAAACAAACACACTGTTTTATACTGCGTACTACAATAAATACACGTCAATTATTATTCGCGCTTGGGTATATCGCCGATTACTACTCGCTTTTATATCCGCTCGTTGTCGCTTTGTATTTAATACTGGTCTGTCGGCCGATCCATCAGTGCTGATACATACAGGTGATTCACCACCAAATGGACATAGCCTAAGGGTAGGTTCAGTTTTTCCAGGCAAACCAGGATCTGGCTTTGGAAATTTTCTAACGCTGTTAGTTATGAAGTAACAGGGTGATTCGTGTATTTTGTCGATTTTTTTAATAAGCCATATCTTTAGAACGATCCAATGGATTCGATTGAAATTTTGTGAGTTAACTCTTCTATTGATAGTTGACACATCGCCTAATCAAGCAGTCCGAAATTTCCAGGGCCGGCCTTAATAAAAAAAACTTCAAAGCTTTTGTCAAAAAAGACGTTCTGTATGTACGTATATTTTTCCGAAATCATTTTCACATACAGAAACTACATGAAAGATGCTATAAGTATCGCAAAAAAATTGCTTGGCACCATTGAGCTGTCAATAAAATTTTGATAATCGTGGATATTTTCAAGGTTGGGATTTTTTGTGAATTGATAATTTGAAATATTTGCAAATGATCTATTATGGCCTTAAATTCCAGTCGTTTCGTCAAGAAAAATTAAAAAAAAATTCAACGTCTTCCAGTAACTAACCAGGAGCAACAAAAAATTTCATCAAAATTCTCGAAAAATTTATGTCACGTCCCTTAATTTCAGCTCAATGTGGGATAGAAGTTGAGTTGAGGGACGTAACAAATTTTTTTTTGCTACTGAGAAAACAGGGAAAAATTTTTTTTTTATTCTTCTGACGAAACGGCTGAAATTCAAGGCCATAATAGATCATTTGCAAATATTTTGAATGATCAATTTACAAAAAATCCTAACCTCAAAAATCTTCAGGATCATCAAAATTTTATTGACAGCTCAATGATGCCAGGCAATTTTTTTGCGATATTATTAGCATGTTTCATGTGGATTCTGAATATGAGAATGGATTATGAAAAATATGCATACAGAATGTCTTTTTTTGAAAAAAGCTTTGAAGTTCTTTTTTCAAAGCCGGCCCTGGAGATTTTCAACTGTTTGATAGAGCGATGTGTCAGCTATCAATAAAAGAATTGACCCACAAAATTTCAATCGAATCCATTGGGTCGTTCTGAAGATACAGCTTGTCAAAAAATTCTACGAAACACATGAATCACCCTGTAGCTTCGAAACGAACAACTTCATAGAAATTTTAGAACCAGATCCTGGTTCGCCTGGAGAAACTGGACCTACCCTCGAGCTATGTCTATTTGGTGGTGAATCACTCTGTATACCTCCGACTGTTATTCTAAAAGTTTCCACCGGTTCTCTAGCAAATTCCACATTAATCGAGGCATATGGCTTCGAGGCGACTCTCGAACAATCCAACACTTTCGGGTGCATTACCAGCATATTCCGGGAACGGCGCCTCCACCAATTGTGTAGATGTGTTCTACCCGCATGTTGGAAGTCTCCATGTGAATCAAATGGTCCAAAACATCGCGTATGTTTTCGAATGCACTAGAGCTTCGCAATAACAGTCTGTTCAAAGGGTCTAGAAGGATCGCGTGTGCTCTCGAATGCACGAGAGAACCGCCACACGTAACAATAATAAAGGAGATATAAGTTGGACCGAAGGATGGAAAGTTGAAAGTAAAAACCGTTTTTTTTCAACTTCTGAACTATCAGACAGATTCTGCTCAAATTAGGTGAATCTTGAATAGGTGTTCGTTGATCATCTAATGAAAATTTTCTACAAAAGGCCCACCCAGATAACACCCAACCTTCTAAGGATATTCTCTGAATATTCTGACATGCTGTGGATATCCAGAATATTCCTGGAATATTACAAATATACTAGGAAAAATCAGAATATACACTGAATATTTTCCACAGAATATTCTACGAATGTTTCAATGGTAATATTCATAAAATATTCTGGACATTCTAGGAAAAACCCAAATATTCATAGAATATTCCTTCAAGATATTCCACAAACGTTTAATGGGAATGTTCAAGGACTATTCTGTATATTCCATGTTGTACTTATTTAGCGAGCTGTATAGCACTCCCTATTAGGAAGCTGTTCTCGACCAATGTTCTTGGTAATTTTTGGAATACTGTCGTACCAGCGGTGACCGAGAGAGGGCGCCGTGCGGCTAAGCTACTGCACTACGCCCAACGAAACGATGTAAATAGAAATTGAGAGTCAGAAATGCCAATCTACACCCTGGAACTGATCACAAATCGCGAGACTTATTTAAAATAGAGAAAACGCATACTTGCCTACCTTTGTATCATAATATCTTTCGATCCAATGAAGCTATGTTCCCATTTTTTTTCAAATTGAAATACATATCCAGGCCTTTGTTACAGTGTGACAGCGATTGGAAACAATGGTCTATTATTTATTTATTAAGTTTATAAACATTTCCATCGGCTATGGATGCATCATGATTTTCAGCCAGCAAGGGAATTTTTTGTTACCGCAATTTTTTATACAGGGTGGTGAAAATTTCGATGCTCACCATTGGTATCTTGGAAACGGTAAGAGATACGAGGTCGGTTATATTAGAGAAAAGTTGCGCATTTTTGTGGCGATTGAGAATCTGGAAAGAAACTTTAAATATTTTGATTGGTTCCTGATTTATCACGAAAAAACTAAAAATTCTGATTTCAGAAATTATTTTTCATCTTTCCAACCATTCAAGCTATTTCAATAAAACTTGGTAGTTTCATGTTTTTGATCACTCCGAGTCGAATAAGGTTGACAGAAATTTTCCAGGCCTTCTAGATTTCAAAATATGATAGTCAACTTTTTTTCTTATGGCCGCCATATTGGATTTTTGCACCAATAGATGAGAATAAAATTAGCCTTCCGAATTAGAAACCAACATGTTCTTTTGATGACATTTTTAGCGTCAAATTTCGAAATTTTCGTAAATTATTGACAAAATCGGGAATGCTTTGAAAAACAATTGAAATATTATCAATAGCAACAACAACAAAGTGACAGATGGTGACGTATCTAACTTCTTAATCTGTTTTTTTTTTGCCCTGCATCAACTACTAGGTTATTGGCAGGTTTTTCCGTGGGGGTTTTTCGGTAACGATAACAACGAATACATTTTTGGAACAGTGGGGATTAATCAGTGTGGTTTTGTTTCGATGGCTTTCTCGTTTCATCCCTTTTCCCGGGGCATCACCGCACGATAGAAGATGCCCCAGTACTAGGAAACGCGTGAAAAAGCCCATCTGGCCCAGTGTGGATTTGAACCCGGGACCTTCGTTTTTGAAAGCGGGGCCGAGCTCACCGTGCTACCGACTGGGTTTAATCGTGTTTTGTGCTTGTTTGTACCGAGAGTTCATGAATTGAATGGGTCAAGGGTGTCTGTGAGTTTGAAAACGTCTGTCGGAACTAGCATCATTCTTGTTAAAGTTTTACAAATTTATTACAAAAGGATAATATTTCAATTGTTTTTTGAAGCATTCCCGATTTTGTCAATAATTTACAAAAATTTAGAAATTTGACGCTTAAAAATTCATAAAAAGAACATGTTGGTTACTAATTCGGAAGGCTAATTTTTTTTCTCTATCTATTAGTGCAAAAATCCAATATGGCGGCCATAAGAAAAATAAAAGTTGACTATCATAATTTGAAATCTAGAAGGCCTGGAAAGTTTCTGTCAACGTTATGCGACTCGGAGTGATCAAAAACATGAAACTACCAAGTTTAATTGAAATAGCTTGAATGGCTGGAAAGATGAAAAATAATTTCTGAAATCAGAATTTTTAGTTTTTTCGTGATAAATCGGGAACCAATCAGAATATTTAAAGTTCCTTTTCAGATTCTCAATCGCCACAAAAATGCGCAACTTTTTTCTAATTTAACCAACCTCGTATCTCTCACCGTTTCCGAGATACCAATGGTGGGCATCGAAATTTTCACCACCCTGTATACAAGCACCAGCGAAGAAAATGAGGCCACAGTATTGGAGAGTTTTATGTAACAAAACTTTTGATTTTGAACTTATAGTTTTTTAGATGCTTATGATTTTTTCCCTGACGCAACCACAACTATAAAGGAGTGGTGCGCGCATGCCACTCATATTTACAGTGCAAAATGCACTACATTGACTACTGAGGTGGGCATTTTTCGCATCAAGTCGAGCTTTTACAGAAATAAATCAGATATTTGCTCTTAACAAAAAAAAAAAACATTGCACCCGTTTAGGCTAGCCGAGTTATGGAACGAAAACCGCCCTCAACGGTGCCATGGTGTCGAACATGGTGGTTATAACGTAAAATAGGTATGGTGGAGATAAAACCATTCCCCGTAATTTCTACATCAAAAAGGTCCTATTTCGGACTTGACTTGTTCATGTCTCTCAAACTTCAAAATTAGTTGAATAATCATCCGTATTCCTTACGTGTTGCATGAAATTTTTCTTCTACTTTTGTTTTCTTACTTTTTACATAAATGGCCATTTCATCTTAGGTGACATTTGGCAAGTATATTTCTCTTCACCGTAGTTTTGGAGCAACTGATTTTTTGCCAACCAGCTTTTTGGGAGTTTCCAGGATAACAACAAAACAATAATGATATTTATTGTATGCGTGCATGTGTCTTACACAATTATACTTTCTGTAGTAATGCGTACCAAAAGCCAAAATGAATGACTGCTGATTATCTGAGCGAGGCTTCCTATTGAACACACCGCAAGGTGGGGAGATGGAGTGGTTTGTTAAATGACGCGTTATTTTTAGCTTCTCCCCGCCCAACACCTTGATTTTGCTCCCCAGTAGTGTGGTCCAAAAATTATTTTTTTCAATTTTGGATGGGGCCACCCTCCATTTTTGTCACACATACCCATAGTAATTTCCTGGTGAAATTCAAATTCTCTACCATGGCAGGAAAGGGGTGCTCATCAACCCTCAAAATCTTGAATATCCCAGATTTATCCATAGGAGTTTGTAGCATCCAGATTCAATAAAATACGAAGTAATATATGAATTATTGTTCCTTTGGTGTACCTAAGTGAAGAATTTTGTAAAAGAAAAATTAAAATGAAGCGGAATTTTAATGTTCAACTACATAACATGGTATGATATTGCTTTAGAGTACGTTGATCAAAAATTTTTGGTCGTCCAAATAGGCACCATTTTCCAATTGGTCTACCATATGCAACAAAAACATCTTTTCATTATTGTCATTGGTCAGTAGTTAGTTGTATTTCTCGAATAATTGGACACCCCTTTCAGCAGTATCGTTTACCACCCTTAAATTTATACCGAAGTCAGTCTTTGCCTTGAAGGTAATCATGGATGTTGATCCATATTTAGAAGAAATGTCTTAGGAAGTAGACACTGATATTCAAAATCAGTAACATGTTTAATGTTCTTCCAAAGGTGAAATATCTTGAGGTTTCCGCAGTCCTTAGGATTGCAAAATTATTTTTAGACTCAGTATTTCCGTCCCATGATAACTCTATCCAGAGGTCAACTTGAGGTTAATTGCCAAAGGTACCAATGTTCCAGCAATGTTGATATGACAATTGTGACATTGACCTTTTGGTTAAAGTTAACCAGCGATGAAAACACTGGGCCTTACTTTGTGACATCCAGCTTCAACATCAACAAGTCATACCGCGAAACACTTCCGCTTTTTTAGTAGGTGTCATTATTAGTTCAACGATCAATATTTCACTTTCATCTGATTTTTCGTCTATATAATTCTTAAATTGTGCTAAATAGATTACTACTGACATATTCCTTCGTGTTTTTGGTGAATCTGGATGCCACAGACTTTTACGAATAGATCTAGAATTTTCAAAATTAGAGGGTTGATGAGCACCCCCTTCCTGCCATGGTAGAGAATTGAAATTTTACCAGGAAATCACTATGGGCATGTGTAACAAAAGTGGAGGGTGGCCCGATCAAAAATAGAAAAACAATTTTTTATGGACCACACTACTCCCCAGTCCCGTTGTTGTGTTTTATTCTTTGTTTAGTTCATTTCCATTTCATTCAGGGTGTTGCATATCTGCCCGGCGCTAAAAATACACTGCGTAGTTACCTAACTTTGATTTTTTTCCTCGAAACTTTGTGGGGTCCATGACACTCAACGGCCACACGCAAATCAAAACGAAAAAATGGGCAAATCACTCAGAATAATGGCGTGTGGAATGATAATCTTGAACAAAATTTGCGGATTGTTCAAGAATTTTTGCAAAAAAAAATAAAGAAGGAACATAACGCGCCGTTCAAAGAACAGTTTGTTTCTGGATGTTGTTGTATTGTTGGTTGCCTATATCACTTCAGTGGAAAATTAAAGCAAGGTCCGGGGTACAGTGACTCACGACTTACACAGAACAATGTTGTGCGTAGGCCTGAGATGGTCACCGCAAAGAAGAGCAGTGCGACGGAAACAATTCAACTGCAAAGAAACTATAAGTGTGATCGTAATTTCCCTCTCGGTCGGGACTAATCATCGTGAGTAGAATGCAACAGAGTTAGCTTCGTGGTTGTGAAAAGTGTTTACAAATGTAGCCCTCAAGTGTCATGGACCCCTTTGTGGATCTACCGGAAAATTTTATTTGAAAAACCTCCTTGGCCAGTGGTCACTGCTTGTAGTCCATTCCTACTTTTGGAATGATCGAAATCGAGGTCCCTTTTATAACACGGTCACACCTTTGACAGCTTTTTGACGGAAAACTGGACGATATTTTGTTTGGATCCAGAGGTAGGTAATGTGTATGTGTCAGAGCTCGTTTGACGAACTTCACAATTTGGCCGCCAGATAGGGCGTGTTCGAGCGCTTTATTCGGTTTATATTTGCAAATCTGTCTCCAGCGTCCAGGTTTCCAGGTTACCCCACCTTCCCCTACCAACGTCTTACGTCTTGTATTTGAGGCGGTTGTGGGGAAAAAGAACCGTTAGGTCGGTTATCGAGTTCAACCACGTTGAAGTTATGATTTTATTAGGTGTTGTTGTACTGGGAAATCGGGCAAAGGATTGTTGGCAAGAATTAAAATCAATGGAAAACAAAACTGTGAACAAAACCAAGTTCCCATACAGCTGGTTGAATTCGTGCTGCATAAGCTAACAAACTATAGTCACACAGTTTGAAAATCAAGACAAAAATTGTAATTTACCTTGGGACGACCTGAAACATGGGAAGATCAAAAACACCTTCAGAAACGTACCGCATAACCTCACTTGGTTTTGTGACTTGTTTTCCACAGAGCTGTCAAATTTATGAGACAATCATGACTGTGCTGTCAGCAGTGTCAGCTGTGGGTTGCATACTACGTTGCCGTTTTTCAGCTTTGCCTTGCGGTTTGCGGTTATCGCTTTCCAAGCAAAATCGAATTAAAGCATGGACAGTACTACAAGCGCTACAGCACTGAACTTTCTAGTAAAAATCACTCCCATATTTTTGGCACAAGGGTAGATTCGGTAGCTGTCATTTTATACTCGGAATTTACAAGCGCGTAGGCAACCAGTAATACGACCCGCAAGATTTCAAAACGAGGCGAGGGAGGGCCATTTTACATCACAGAGGCTTGTGGGTGGAGAACCCAATAATACACTCCTCAATCAAGGTTGCCTGCGAATACTGGAACTGTCCCAGATTTTTCTTAGTCGAATAAGATGAACATAATAAAACCTTATTTCTTATTCGATTCGAGACAAAAAACAGCAGTCGACTTAAATTTTGCATGCATGTAGGCAACCAATAATACCATGAATCTTTTTAGCCGGGAGCGTCTTAATTTTTGGCGCACTTCTCCAAACAGATAGGCGCTTATGTCCTCGCTTTGTCCGTCTGTCCGTCTGTACGTCTGTTTGTCTGTCAAAGAATCTACTAGTTGTAGACGAAAGAATTTTTGCCAGGATTTTTGTGAAAATTTTTTACTCCAGTGGGTAGCTCATGACCTTGTATCCCGAACCAAGAACCCTGCTGAAAATCCTCATGGATTCTCATAGGGAAATCTATCTGGCTTTCATGAGGATCTATATGAGTATTGGAACCGGCATTGCCGCAATGATTCTCATAGGAATCCCGCTGCGTTTTTTCCTCATTGAATCTCATAGATTTCCATATGAATCCACATAAATGCTCATGGATTCTCATTGATTTCCATATGAATCCACATAAATGCTCATGGATTCTCATTGATTTCCATATGAATCCACATAAATGCTCATGGATTCTCATTGATTTCCATATGAATCCACTTAAATGCTCATGGATTCTCATACATTTCCATATGAATCCTCATGGATTCTCATGAAAACTCATACAATCCAGATGGATGCCGCACTGAATACAACAAATTGTTATACAAAACCAAGATGGATTTTGAACTGGATTTTTTATTAGATTTTATCACTTACAAATAAATAAATTCGTGAATGTTCGTGAAATTACATCAATGTCGCACAGGCACACAGGGTGATACTATTGTTTTAGTTCAGTGTTCCAATGATCTCCTATAGAACCTGGAATTGAAGATCATAATTAGTTATGTATTTTACCATAGCTATAGGCACTTTACTTGATAGAAATAGTCCTAATCGTCTTGGGGAACCTCAAAATGGAATATATCCATCGAAATCTCAAACCTTTTCTGCATGATTACAATACTTTTCCTTCCATGTTGGTGGAGCGTCGGTAAAGTAAAAGTCTTTACATCTTATAGGTATTAACACAACAAACGTAAACAAACAATCCGATGCGGAAAGGAATCAAACTTTTTTTCAGCGTCCTGTCAGCATTTTGTATTTTCACTGTCACGAAAAGATAACGCACTAGATCGATCGCGCTAGTCGCGCAAGAATTTCCTACGATTCATGACGACTAGATCAGGCGAGCGCGCGGGTTCGCCTAAAATTGATGAGATTATATCTGCCAAAGCCGCATAGATTTACAGGATTCACATGTCAATAAGTCAAATAATGGATTTGTATCAGCATTTATCAGGATTGAATGAGCATTTGCTGTTGATTTCTGCCAATGACTGATGGATTCTCATAGGAATCCCAATGAGGATCCATGAGGATTTTCAGCAGGAAATGTACGATAGATTCTCATAGAAACTGTTAGACTTCCCATTTATTATGCGTGCGCCTGATTGATGCTCATGGGGCTGATAGAAACTGATGGATTCTCATAGGGATTCCAATGAGAATCGATGAGCATTTTCAGCAGGGAACAATCTGGACTGCCGGCTAGATCTACA
The DNA here is from genome assembly GCA_949128115.1 of Anaspis maculata. Lineage (NCBI taxonomy): Eukaryota > Metazoa > Arthropoda > Insecta > Coleoptera > Scraptiidae > Anaspis > Anaspis maculata. The sequence goes on along the minus strand of OX421964.1, from coordinate 84,166,422 downwards.
AAGTTAGGACATGCGGACGGACAAGTACCCCGTTCTTATCAAATTACAATAATGCAAAATGTGGAGTTATATTTAGAGAAACATTTATTGAAGTTTATTAAAAAAAAACAACGTTAGAAGAGGTGTTCTTTTCGTTTTTGTGTTATTGTTTCACAATAGATTTATAAAATTTTACATTATGCAAATGTGTAGATATTTATGTAAGTAGGGTAGAGCGGGGTTAACTGAACAGGTAGGTTGACTGAACACTTGGTCATAAGGGCCATCTCTTGGGTACTTGTGGCAAATGATTTTCACAATCACATGCTTGTCTATTAGGTGTCGGTATATAGGTAATGCAGGATTCTGTAACATCAAGCAGTAAAGTTGAATTTGCACGAAACGGTTTAAATGGCGAAGAAGTAAATTCGGCAGTTCACCAAGATTTTGTTTTATGTGCTGAAATCGGCGACCAATAAATAACTTTATTGCATAGTGCTTTGAGGTAAGTTATTGGCTATGGATTGTCGTCATTGAACTTATTGTTTAGAATAATGTTATCTGCACGAACCGTTGTTTATATTTTTTATACCAAGCAGGTTAACTGAACACACCTCACAGCAGGTTAAATGAACAGGTGTCCAGTTAACCTGCTATTTACAAACAGTATGCAGTGCCGGTTTTACAAGGGTGCTACGGTTCAAATAAATTTTTGTTCTAGAACATCTAAAACTATGCCACGCGTAAGGGTGCGGACGACAAACCACAGGTCATATTCAAGAGATTTGATGAAGCAAGCAGTGGCCGAAGTTCTAGAAAATCGTCGTTCAGTGCGAAGTGTTGCGTTGGAATTCGGCATTCCCAGGATCACTTTGAAAAGATACGTTGATAAAAGTCGTGGTCAAGACTTAAATACCGTGAATTTTCGACCGAACAACGAACACCTAATGATATTTTCACCCGAAGAAGAAATTCTTTTGAAAAAATACCTACAACATGCGTGCAATATCCACTACGGCTTATCCGGTAAGCAAGCTCGTGTTCTTGCATATGAATATGCATCAGCGAACGGTAAAGATGTTAGGGGAAGTTGGCCCAGAGATGGTATGGCCGGAAAAGAGTGGTTGATAAGTTTTATGCGGAGACATAACTTTTCATTGAGGACTCCGGAGCAAACGAGCATGAGCAGAGCCACTAGCTTCAACAAAAACAACGTTGATGCCTTCTTCCAAAATCTTCTGGAAGTTAAAACGAAGCACAAGTTACAGAGCGAAGACATCTATAATTTAGATGAGACCGGGGCTACCACCGTACACAAACCTCCCAAAATACTTGCTAGAACCGGTCAAAAAGGTGTGGGTCAGATAACGTCCGCTGAAAGAGGAACACTAGTCACTCTAGTGGGGATAATTGGGGCCACAGGACGTTACGTACCCCCTTTCCTAATATTTCCGCGCGTCCATTTCAAAGACAACATGTTGCATGGAGCTTCCCCTGGCACGAAAGGCGCCGCTACTCCTTCTGGTTGGATGAACAGCAATTTATTCCTACCTGTTCTGCAGCATTTTGCACAGCATGAGAGGCCGACCAAAGAACATCCCAAATTGTTGATCCTTGATAACCATGAAAGTCACTTGAGCATCGCTGGTTTGAATTTTGCCAAAGAAAATGGGATAGTTCTCCTAACCCTGCCGCCGCACTGCAGCCATAAGCTTCAACCACTCGACGTTGCAGTTTTTGGCCCCTTCAAAAGGTTTTATAATGCTGCCTGTGATAGATGGATGGTCAATCATCCAGGAAAGACTATAACAATATACGATGTTGCTGGTCTTACTGCAGAAGCTGTTCTACAATCGTTTACTCCTAAAAATATCTGTAGCGGATTCAGAGCTACAGGAATAGAACCATTCAATGCCAACATTTTTCCGGAAGAGGATTTCCTATCCTCTTACGTGACAGATAGGCCAAACCCTGAACAATCAGAACCGTTGAGGGAAGAATTTCCATTTGCACCACTGTCAACAAAACCTACACCTTCAACCTCAACTCAAGAATTGCAGCCTTCCTCAATTCTAAATCGATCTTCTGATGATGTCGTCACACACAAACCGAATCCTGGACAAAACCTGCCATCGGATACGTTGACGGAAGAATCTACGTCGACATCAATGTCAAAGGGTGCAAAGGAATCTACACCTGCTGATTTAACCCAAGAATCGCGGTCTTCGTTCGACCTTGATCAACTTTCTTCTCGTCCTGGGCTATCAAAATTAATCACGCCTGAGCAAATTCGTCCCCATCCCAAAGCTGCTCCAAGAAAAACGACAATGAAACGCAAAAGAGGAAAATCTTTGATTCTCACAAACACTCCAGTAAAAGATGACTTAGAAGCACAGGCTAAAATTCGAGAAGAAAAACTGAATAAGAAAGCAAAAGTACAAGAAACCAAGAGACAGGCAGTGAAGAAGCAAGTTTTTGAATCCAGCTCATCCTCGGGCGACGAAGAAATAACTTATCAAGAAAGTTCTGACTCGCCAGAAGATTTTAACGAATCTGAAGACAATTCACTTGAAATATCAAAAGGAAACTTTATCATAGCCAAGGTTTACGGAACAACTCGAGGAAAAACTGCTTCAAACTTTCGGCACTACGTTGCTAGGGTTTGTGAACAAACGATTGATGGAAATGGCTATGAGGTAGTTTTTTTGAAACGCTTCAATTCAACCAGCAAATTTTCTGAAGAAGATGAAGTTTGCTTTGTATCCAGAGATGATATTGTTCATAAATTACCACCTCCAATAAAGAGCAGCAGTGCAAGGTTTGCCAATATGATAGCTTTCCCTGTTGAATTTGGTGATTTTGATTTCACGGTGTTCTAATGATTAAGTACCTATTGTATAATTTTTCTGTTCTCTTTAATTTCTTGGTATAACCTCAGTTCTCTTAGCAGGTACCTACCTACCTGTTAACTACCATACTCAATATATATTATTTTTCAGCGTTAATGAATTGTTTTATATGTAAGGTAATTCGTTTTTTTCCAAACAACTCGTTTAACTCGAATCCTACATTGTCTGCTATTATTTTGAGAAGGTGTTCAGTTAACCTACTTATATGGTTCACGTAACCTGCTTACGGGGTTGAGTGAACCATACTGCAAGCTTACTAAAAACCGAAAATATAGAGTCGATTTTTATAAACTGCATGCCAAATATATTTTATTTTCAAGACTATAATATCAAGCTATTATGCACCGCAAAAATTGCCGAACAAAAGTTACATAAACGCCTAGGGGAAAAATTTTTCCGAAAAGCGGTCCACTTAACCCCGCTCTACCCTACACAGGGTGTAACACTTTTTTTGACAATAGTTCAGGAGATAATAGAGCATCGAAAAATTAGTACCTACTTTCGCAAAAAATGAAAAAACTTTTTTTTAATAATAATAATAGGTAAAAAAATGAAAATGGAAAAAATGTGATAAAAGTCAACATAACCAGCTTGTAGGTATGCATCGACTTACTTTGTGTACTAAATTTGGTCAAAATCTAGTGGTTAAATATGGAGTTATAACAAAAATAAGCGAATAATATGTTTCATAGGCATGACGTTCAATGGTGCACCTTCTTTTTGAAGGATTAGTGAACGCAAGATGTTTATTACGGTTCTACCTCGAGAATTTCAAATGACACCATCTACTTTGCGATACATCAAAGCAAAGAGAATCGAATTCTCTTTCTGAAGAAAATATTTTCAAAATTTCCAACTCATCCGCACCCCCCATATTCCTAAATTTCTCTGACTGTCCCATTTTATATTCTCGACCCCTCAATTCCCTTCAATTTAATCCGCGTCATCCTAAATAGCATCTAAGGAGAAAAATTTCGGTGGAGAAAAGTGGGTGCTTTTCACCTAGACGGTACAAATACCACCAGACGGCACATGTTCCATAGTGTGGCACAAAATTTTAGGTGATCCAATGAACGGCGCAGAGCCGAGTAGGAACACGTAGATGGAAAGCACCGTTTGGAACTCGCACATGCGTAAATGGCAGGTGTACCGAACTTGGGGCTAGGTGGAAAGCACGCAGTGCTACCCAAATTCATCCATTTCCTCTCCCTGACTCCAACTTTGAAATTTAGCAGATTTTTTCAAATTTTCAACCCCTCCTCTAATAAATTGAACATTTGGAGTATTTTAAGGTGAAAGGGGGCTTTTTGAAAATTTCAAAAATATTTTTTATTCCGGAAGAGAGTTCAGTTTCCTTCAATTTGATGTATTACAAAAGTAGGTAGCGTCATTTTAGATTTTGAAGTTGGAGTGGGGGAGTGAAGGGGTAAATTTGGATGGCACTTTTTACACAGAAAATGTTCTCCCTCAATGCTGTGCAGGATGACGTTGACTGTACTGAAGAGAATTAAGTGGTCAAGAATATCACATTGGAAACTCAGACAATTTTGGGAAGAAGGGGGGTGGGGTTGAAAATGAAAGGAACATTTTTTCAGAAAGAGAATTAATTCTTTTCAATTTGATGTATCGCAAGGTGGGTGGTGTCATTCGAAACTTCGATGTTGGGGTGGGTGGAGGTGAGGGGGCTAAAGACAGAAATTCGCCAATGTATGTTTCAGATGTCACCCTCAATATAAAAATCGACCTGTTCAAGCTTTTTTAAAAAAAAAAGAGGTGAAATGCTCGAAAATCCCTCTCTGTTCTGTTTTCGTTGATGGGTCACCCTGTGTGTGAAAAAGTCCTTGGTATTTTCCACATTGAACCATCGGAGCCTATGATTTCCCATTATATCCCCTTATAATCCAAATCCAAAACGAACCATTAAGATTCCTAATGGCTTCTAGTGCTCATTTACAACAGGTGGGGTGTGGGAGCACGAATCACATCGAGCGTTTTTCTCTGCTGCTCACTGCTACCGAGATATTGATTGCGACGTATATATGAGAAATAAATGGACACAATATGGTTTGTAGAGGATTATAATACATATACTTATCAGGCGAAGGTAGATGGGCACCTATCGCTATTCATAAATATATACCTATAGTTCCAGTTTTATTAGATTCAGTAGGTATTAATGTATTAGGCTTTGGTATTAGGTATGCATCACCTTGAGCTCTCCAATAAACGACCGGCCATGACGTTAACCGTAGATATATGGCTTTAATGGTACAACGATGGTACGTACCTATGGGGATTAGTATCTATTGGTATTTCCATATGGTATTTACAGTCGGTATACCCTGTTACGTACGGTATTTTCCCATCGAACTCAAATAATCTTCTATGTTCTTAGCTGTGGTTCTTAGTGCAGTTTTAATGCAATTTTTCTTGTAAATTCCTCATTTTAAAACCTGAAGCATTTATTGCTCCCAAATATACTTACATACCTATTCTTTTTAATCTTCGCTCCTTTGAACGGCGGTCAAAAGTGGTCTGTGACCATAGATGTCTGTGACGTCAGTGGGTCTGTGTGATCCAGCCCCGATCGGAACATGATCGGAACAGTTCGGGAATTCTGATTCGTTGGTTCGTTTTTCCGACCGTTTACCATTACCTAACCTAACCTCAAAACTGGAACTACTTCCTGCTAAAGTTTGAGAAACATTGTTTTGCTCGCAACCAAGAGAAAATACCACGCAAAGCCGAAATAATACATCGAATCAGATTGAGGCAGAAAAGATCAGAATCTCTAAAACGTGGATACTTACAAGCAGAAAACGAGTGAATAGAATACAAAGGATATGACCACTTGAAGCAGAAGGCACCAGTACCCAGTGTAAACTAGATTTATAATAAAAAGGCAGTAAGTTTTCAGTCTAATTTTTAATAACTATTCTTGTTGGCTGTTTTCCACGTTGTATGAGCAAAACATGGAAACTCAAAGTTGGCTTTGCTTTGCTGTCACTGTCACAGTATTTGAAATCTTGGTCTTGTTCCCAAAGCACGGATTCCCAAAGCCAACTACAAATCGAAATTTTGTTGATAGCACAAGTTGGCTCTTTACGTTTTTTAACAAACATGACGTGTCTAGCGCTAAATTTGAAGTAATATGAACACTTTTCAGGCACTGTAAGCAGCATGAATAAAACTGAAGCTTTTACCAGTTCAAATTCTAACGGAGTACCTGCAGATGCGAATACCAACAAAAGAAAGTCGGAAGTAAGTCCCAAGGGTATGATGATTATGATGATGGTTGAAATTCAAGATTGATAATATCTGAAAGAGATAATTGCAATGGGCAACAAGCACTAAAATCTGGGTAGGCTTAGCATTCGACTAGCACTGTACCGAAGAGGGTTTGGCTATTTTTTAAATTCAGTGACAGAACTTTGACAATAGCATATCAGCAGTATCAGCACCATGCCTCAGCCTACTCTGATCTAAATAAATCGTTTTTTGTTATTTACAGAGATCACTCAGGTCAACTTAATATCATTTTTTTCAGTTGATTGTGAACAAGGAAGACAAATTTGAATGCGGACCACTTTGCAAAGTGGAAAAAAAAGAGCTGGAAGATGAAGTGATTACGCTCAGAAAAAAAGTGGAACAGCTTACAAGGCTGAATCATAGTCTCCAAGAAGATGTGATAGCCAAGTTTAAAGGTAAAAACCTGAATCTGAATATGAACCGGTATCCAAGGAATGTACGGTACAATTCAAATGAAATGACATAATGTCAGGTGGTTGTGAAATTTGACATTTGCGCTAGAAATAAAGCTTTTCATAAGTTAAGTGAAGTTCATGATGAAAGCTTTTCATCAATTTGTGAACGTTTGATGATAATCTACTTTATAAAAATCAGCAGAACTCCCAAAAACACTTTCTTTCTAACGCAAATGTCAAATTTTGCAGCTGCCTCCTGAGATGTTGTTCCATTTGAATTGTACTATATCAAGTGTGCAGGGTGGTGTGTCCTGTAATGATTCTTTCCTGGGAGCATATAAATCTGTCACAATTTTGTATTTTCTATGTAGGTACAGGTGTTCACGATAAAATCCCCTCCCCTCAAGGAGATACCCTCCTTTGAGATATTTTGAAAAACTAAAAACTTTTTCAACGATTTTTCCCAGGGATCTTGAACCGATCGTCTAAAAGTTTTCAATTGGTACCGTATACAGGGTGTACAGGTATAGTAGGTTCACTTGTACTGTGACTCTAGTTGGCTGGGCAAATCTTCTACTTTAGCATTGTAGGCTTGCCGCCTTTTTACCTGGTGTGAAACTGACTTCTCTAGAAGTGAAGATATATTTCTCATCAAATTAATATTAAAATCTCGGAAAACTGACCTTGTCATACGTGGAAATGCGACTAGAGGGGCGCAGAGCTGTATTACCGTCATTTAGACACCAGAACCCTACGGGGCCGCCTTCAATATAAGTCATCTTGACGGCGGCCATTCAAGGCCAACAAAAACTCGTTCCGCCAAGGTTCAAAACGAAAGCAAATTGGAAGCTGAAGGTACTCACATGAATTTCGGTCCAATACGCAACTTTGAGCGGCTGGATTTTTTGAAATTCGGTTCAATAAACTTTTTACACGTAAATCCTGCTGCAACAGCAGGCCTGCTGGGATGTTCCTTGTCTTGCCAATAGTTCTCCATGATTCGGTGTGTCTTTCTGACTAGAAGAGGGGAAAGGATTGATGATTCCATGGACCCATTTTTTTGGACGAAGGACTAGTATTTTTTCATTTTGAATCACGTAAAGTTGAACCGGCTTCGAGAGGCTAGAAATATTTTTGACACCTGTCAAATGTCAAAGCTGCTTTGATTTATTTGTTCATTGGCTAAAATTAAAAACAGGTCGAAAAATTACTACATTTTCCAATAAAATGGAAAAAAGCGCCAGACATCACGTCCCGCAAAAATGTTCCGTCTATCTGCAGAGAAAATGCGTAAAAAACGTGTTCCAAAAGTGGTCCGAACGACTTCGTATCTCTTCGTGAATTATTGTGCCAAATGAAGCCAGAGTAGCCAACCGCAAAGTTTCAGGTATTTTCTATATTTCAGATTTGGAAACTTGGAAACAAAATCTCACAGCCGACTAGGATCACGGTACAAGTGAACATACTATACCTATTTTATTATTGTTCCGACAACTTACTTGTTAAAATAAATCATAAGTGTCAGATATATTTATAATCAGAAGAAAAGGCTCCACCAAAGAACGGAATAAAATATAGGGTGTTGCATTTAAAATAAAAAGTTACATATCACACCCTGTATACGGTACCAATTAGAAACTTTTAGGTCCCTGGGAAAAATCGTGAAGAAAAAATGTTTAGTTCTTCGAAATATCTTGAAGGGGAATCTACTGGAGGGAGTGAATTTTATCGTGAACATCCTGTACAGTGTGCTCACGTTATGATTCCCCCCCCCCCACTAGCTCCCTTATCCCTGGGACAATTTCAAAAAAGAAAACTGATTCTTGGAGGAGTTTTTCTGTATTTTCCCATGAAATTTTTTTAAACCATCGATTTACAGGGTGTTGCAAAAAAAATTCATTAGCATGCAGTTGATGCAATCTTTAAACCTGATTACAACGAATTATAGCACCTAGGGTTTATTCGAGGGTTCATTTGACAAACAAACTGTCAAAATATTATAAGAGTAACAGTTTAAAATATAGAAAAATTACAATCAAACCGATTTTGAGATTTTTTTTTCAACAACATTCAATTTTTTTGAAAAATGTCAGAATTGAAGACAAAAGTCTGCATCCATTGCATTATTTAAATTATTGTGAATGTAATAAAACAAGGTAATTTTTTTGCGACACCCTGTATATTATGGATTTAGAAAAATTTTATGGACTAAGGACCCCGCACATTCCTTATGGGATTTGGCTCTCCGTGGGATTTGGCTCAAACTTTGATATGCTGTAGCCCTTGTTGAGGTGATCAAACTTTATCCTTGCGCAAATCCTTTAAACTCAACGGTTCACCCTCTAGAGGGGGTGGAATGCCGGTAGTCACAGAACTAATTTATTGCAATTATGGGCTTCAATGAGCAAAGGGTTGATCTATTTTGACGCCACGAGGTGGTTCTAGGCTTATACTTGCCATAACTTTGAGCTGGTCAAAATATCTCAAATATCTCATAGACCCCTATTTTTAGAACCACCCCTAGCATTTCGAAAAATGACTGAAAATTCAAAGTTGAGTAACGACCAAAATAAACGGTGAATTTTTTTGAATCTCAGACACGGTATGTTCAAAGTGATGCTGATCCATTATTTCTTGCGAACCAACCCCTAAAATCTGACGTTCACCCTCCACTGAATTATCAACTTTTGCTCTGCCCTATTAGACATAAATTGTTTCTTGATAAGTTCAAATAAGTTTCTACGACTGTAACATGTTATGTGTTGGAAAAAGTTGGTCCATATTGATCTCTTATGTCCACCCCTTACCCCTATAGCCCGTATACCCTAATAGTTTCTCCCAAATTGGCAAGGGAAGCACTCGTTGCACATTTTCTGGTTGCATGAGTTGAAATAATCATTTCTGGAAAAACTACCAGGGTATAGGTGTTATAACGGTAAGGGTGGGTAGACATAAGGGATGAATATGTATCGTGTATCACCCTTCCCTAGATATAGTGCTAAAATAGTAGAATTTCATTTTAACTTAACAAGAAACAATTTATTTCCAGTAGATCAGAGCAGAAGTTCATAATTTATTGGAGGGTGAACGCCATATTTTAGGGGTTGATACGCAAGAAATAGTTGATCAGCAACACTTTGAACATACCGTGTCAGAAATTCAAAAAAATTCACCGTTTATTTTGGTCGTTATTCAACTTTGAATTTTCAGTCATTTTTCGAAATGCTAGGGGTGGTTCTAAAAATTGGGGTCTATGAGATATTTTGACCAGCTCAAAGTTATGGCAAGTATAAGCCTAGAACCACCTCGTGGCGTTAAAATAGATCAACTTTTTGCTCATTGAAGCCCATAATTGCAATAAATTAGTTCTGTGACTACCGGCATTCCACCCTCTCTAGAGGGTGAACCGTTGAGTTTAGAGGATTTGCGCAATAATAAAGTTTGATCATCTCAACAAGGGCTACAACATATCAAAGTTTGAGCCAAATCCCACGGGGAGCCAAATCCCATAAGAAATGTGCGGGGTCCTTTGAAACATTCAGCAAAAATCCTTCCAGAATCAGGTTTAATTTCTGAAATTGGTTCACGGATAAGCCGACTGATGGGGGGTCAATCTTAACGTGAACACCCTGTACATGGTGTTCACGTATAAATTATACTCCCCCCCCCGGGAGACTTCCCCTAGAACATAATTTTCGAAATGAAAAACGATTCTTGTGTGAATTTTTCCGTAGGCTCATTTTTTTGTCAGTATTTTAGAATAATTATGGTAGAGCATTGAAAAATAAGTGGACTTCTTCGAAAATCAATTATATCGGAAACGCATTATACAGATAAACGCATAACAGATACCCTACACCTCAAACGAGGTAATATGTGATATTCAAAGGCACGACTTGCGCTGTAGGTTCTCAAAGCTAGGGGATGGAACTCATGCGTCTGCACGAGCTAGGAAAAGTCAAAACCTGCAGATTTTCAGCCATCGATTTAACAAAGGAAAATAGATGACAAGAAACTCCTGATTTCCATGCTAGATTATGCGGAATGATGTTGTCATGTGCATTGCTGTCGAAAAAATTAATTCCGCGCGTATAGTGCTCCGAAAAGAACGAAAAAGCCGTTTTCAGTGTATAACTGGTTGCCTAGAAAGTGATGTTTTTTGGGAACACATGAAATGGAACTGTAATGTTCTTTTCGTACGGTTTTTGCAGCCAGGCACTCAACAAACTGCCTGTCATTTTTGAAAAAAAAAACAGAAAACACAAAACCTCTGATATATTATACATATAACCCGATAAAATTTTAGTTACCATTTGTTTACATGCAGTTTCATGCCATTGACAGACAGGACGGCAACCGTAAGGCAGAGAAGAATACTAGAAGTAGGGCGGTATTTTCGAAAACACACCAACTGATAAACACGTCACCATATTTTCGCTCCTTGTGTATCTAAAACTGATCCATCATTGCTGGTCTTGAACACAATGAAAGATCAAGAAACACTCTTTTCTCCATAGCTTATTTGAAAGTTTCATTTCCAGCTGTTTCAATAATATACAATGTTGAAATTACGCTTTTTACATGTGTTAGCATACGGCACTATTCTCAAATCCCCTAGCATGGTTGCGCCAGCGCAGAAATGGCACTGAATTTTGCCTATTGGGATTTTCGTTTAATATACAGGATGGTTCAGCTTGAACGTCAATAAATTTGAGGATCGATAGAGAATCAAAAATGAAGGGGACTTTCTCCAGAAAACATAATTGAGAAATGCATAATAACGGAGATATAGCCCTTCAAAGTTGGAAATATATAATCGTTTTTTCCGCATAACTTTTGAACCGTTCAACCGATTTGATTGAAATTTGAACCGCAAGTTTACTGAAATTATCTTCTATCAAGCAATCATAACGCGTGCCATAAAAAAATTCGGGAGCGTATATATTAGGGGGTGCTCCCTCTCCCCCCTCTATTTTCACCTTCCTAGTTATTGTTTTTGAAAACTGTTGATATTTTGAATTCTACGTTCAATTCAGAAGAAAAGTCACTCTCGCAAAATGTTGATTAGAGGCTTCGTTTAGGAGATATTTGGGTTTGAAACTTTGGAAAAAAATCTCGAAATCGACACTTTCCAGAGCCCAAATTGTTTTTTCCCTAAAAATTTATCGTGTCTCAGAAAAAAAAATGGTAGTTTATCGATTTAGAAATTCTAGAAAACCTAGATTCGAAGAAAACTATATCAGCTGAGAAATCATGAGTTTTTTTTTGGATTTTAATATAAGACCTTTGAAAGTTGTGCTTTCGAGATGTTTTCCAAACTTCAATCCTAAATATCTCCCAAACAAAGCCTCTAATCAAAATTTTGCAAGAGTGATTTTTTTCTTCAAAATTGAACGTAGAGTTCAAAATTATGAACAGTTTCCAAAAATAAGTAGGGGGTGAAAAATAGAGGGGGGGAGTAGGGGCACCCCCTAATGTCTACGCCCCTGAAACTTTTTCAAGGACCATGTTCGATTGTACGATTGTTCGACAGAGGATAACTTCAGTAAACCTTTGGCTCAATTTTGAATTAAATCGGTTGAACGGTTCAAAAGTTATGCGGAAAAAACGATTCTTTATTTCCAACTTTGAAGGGCTATATCTCCGTTATTATGCATTCCTCAAATATGTTTTCTAAAGAAAGTCCCCTTAATTTTTGATTTTCTATCGATCCTTAAATTCAATGACGTTTAAGCTGGACGCCAGTATTATGACATGGATTTTGAATTTTTTTTGTATAACTCCCAATACACAATATTGCGTGACCGCTTAGCGCTTAGCGCATGCGCTAAAAAACGAGGTGATTCGTTCTAAGTCTTCCATATGTTACGCTGTAAAATAGGTGAATCTCAAACTAAGCTCAATGGATTATGCGTCGTTTTCAAGTAGAAGTGGTTACAAAGAAAAATCGGTGTAACCCTCGCAACCTATTCATGAAAGCACATATGTGAGAGGTCATTCCCAAATGCCCCAAATTACGAAATAAAAAAAACATGGAACACTTCAACAATAACATTCCAATTTACCGCAAAATTGTCTGGGGATATTTCATTTAATCAGTGCTGTATTGTATTGACGACAGCATGGTGTGGCGACAGTCGGTCCTCTGAGTGACACACACTTTTTCGACCGCCGAATATCCATTTTAAATCGGAAGCCTTCACAAGTTGCTGATAAAACTGGACAAAATGTCAACGTCAAACACAGAAATCAATGTCATTGTCGAATTCTGGGCCGCTATTCTTCAATCGTGTGAGAAGAGTCCCTGGGAGTTTCATATAATCCGTACTACATTTCTGTAGCGATAGTTGCTTAAAAACCACGATTTTAGGCAACATTTGCTACATCAGTGTACTGCGGAATGTATTTTACTCCCAGGAACTTTTCTCACACGATTTAAGAATAGCGGCCCTGAGCATGCGCGATGATAACTTGTCACCGTTTTCTTAGTTCGCATGACATCCGTGTCGGAACGCCACTTCCGCGCAATATTGTGTATTGAATGACTGGAATCTGACCAAAGGTACACAATATAAGTTGATGCATACCTACAAGTTGATCATATTGACTTTTGCCACGTTTGTAAAATCTGTAATTTTTTATTTTATCAAAATTGTCAATTTATTGTTGTTTTTTTTTGTCGAAAATACCAATTTTTCGATGCTCTATCATGTCCTGAAATATTGACTGAAAAACGTGAAACACCTTGTGTATCGCTTACAGGGTGCTACATCGAAAATGTTTCTCAAATTGCAAATTGGACACCTTTTATTTCAATATGGAAATCGGTTCCGCTTTCTATCCTGATATAAATATACAGGATGTTCCGCAATTACGGTTACAAACTTCTAGGGGAGATTCTCCATCAAAAATGGACCAGGACAAAATATAACTTTCATATCCTAAAGGCGGTTTTTGACATAAACAAGAATCGTTTTTCATTTTAAAATGAAGGGGAAGTCCCCTTGTCTCCAAGGGAGGAGGGTAGCTATGATTTTTCGTGAACACACTGTACATCTATACATCTTCCTTGTAGACTAACCCCAATCATTTGATCAATTAAGTCACTTGAAACTGTGACAGTTGAAGAAACACTTGTTCATTATAAATTTTTTTTCAAACGTAGCTTTCCCCTTCCAACAATTCGCTCAAGCCAACAACCCTGTACCTAATGACGACGACCCAGTGATACCACCTGTTGCAACAAGAAGAAACGGACAGGTGAGAGACAAAACCACCGACGTGCAGTAAAAAAAAATAGGGTCGGCTTTGGTGAATACACGTCTCCCAAGCGAAACGTCTGAGACGCTAACGGGCTGGGAACGTCTCTCGCGCGAAAGCACGTTTAGCGTCTCTCGAGCGAAAAGGCCGTTTCGACTATTTGGCGATTTAGTTTGGCAACGTGGCCGTATCTTTGACGGAAATAAATTCGTAACGTCTCTCGAGCGAACACAGTGGTAACGTCTGTGGCGCGAACATATGAGTAGCGTCTCTGGAGCGAAAACCCCGATAGCGTCTGTCGAGCGAACACCAACCATGGCAGCGTCTGTGGCGCGAACATTTAAGCAGCATCTCTGGAGCGAAAAGCCCGACAGCGTCTCTCGAGCGAACACTGTAGTAGCGTCTGTGGCGCGAAAAGCCTGACAGCATCTGTCGAGCGAACACCATGGCAGCATCTCTGGAGCGAAAAGCTCGACAACGTCTCTCGAGCGAACTATAATACCTACACCAGCACGGTCGAGATTCACCAAAACGGTGTTTCGCGCCACAGACGCTGCTATGGTGTTCGCTCGAGAGACGCTGTCGGGCTTTTCGCTCCAGAGATGCTGTTTATATGTTCGCGCCGCAGACGCTGCCATGGTGTTCGCTCGACAGACGTTCTGAATATATTTCCGTCAAAGATTCGGCCACGTTGCCAAACTGAATCGCCAAATAGTCGAAACGGCCTTTTCGCTTGAGAGACGCTAAAAGTGCTTTCGCGCGAGAGACGTTCCCAGCCCGTTAGCGCCTCAGACGTTTCGCTTGGGAGATGCTTCACCGGCTTGTCGAACAATTCGGCCAATCCAATAGCTCCAATCGATTAACATATTGAATTACCAAAGCCCAGGGCAAGCAGGCACCTGCTTATTTTGTTTTCGTTCTCAGGTGCATCTTGGCAGAGACGTATGGATCCCGATACAGATCTTCGATTCGATCTCCTCGAAAAAGGCGACCAAGGACGGCCTGTTCATCAAGGACATGGCCGTGGCCGTGTTTGGAGAACTCACCCTTTCCAGGTCGTCGGTGACGGGCGCTGTATCGAACAGATGTCTCCATAAGCCGAAGAAACCTCCGCTGGATCCGACGAAAAAAATGGCGATACGTGGTAGGTGACTGGACAAATTTTCTTCTGAATTGAAGAACTCTATGAAAAATAATTGTTCAGATTCCAATAGACCCATTGCAAATTATACCCCGGTCGTTAGGCGTTTCTACCTTGCAAATTTTGAGGCCGTGGCAGAATTGTTCTATGGAATATTGTCTTGATTTTAAGAAGTGGTGCCAAGATGGTGGTCGGTGCAGACGCTCTATACAGGGTGATCAAAAATGAAAAAAAAATGAAACTCAGGAACCAAAAGAGTTGGAGCCATGAAAATCACAATTTGATGCTTATCAAGATAAAACAAACCGCGTCTGAATATCTTCAGTAATTCCAAAAATATCCTAAAAGTAGTGGTCGGCTTCATGAAAATTGAAGATTCTAATAAATCAGTGATTTTTCAAGACATTCGGATGAAACTTAACATTTCCGTCAAGACTGATGTCAGAAATACAATGCGATGTGGTGCCACCGTCTCTGCCTACTATTTCCGAAAATAAGACAAGCAATTGTATTTTTTTATGACCGCCATTTTGAACTCACCCAGTATTCAATAAGTGGAATCGATTTTGTATGTCAAATTTTGAATTCGAGGGCTCTGATTGGCCAGTATGAGGACTTGGACATAAAATTTCCCATTTTCTGTCCGAATATTCGCATCTGGGAATCCAGCTTTACCTGGCGCCATCTGTTAACGTACCTTGGTTTCAGGATGCGTGACGTCACTCGAAATTTTCTTTATTCTATTTCGGGGCCTAAATCAACGCAAAAAAATCAAATAGAAAATATGTGAGCTCTACGAAGGCTCTAGTATTCAAATTATTTTTTTTTTCAAAACCCGTGGGACACCCCATTGCTTTTTCCTAAAAATTCCTCGTTTCCTAGCAAAAAAAATGGCGGTTCATCAACTTAAATCACCCACAAAACCTGTTTTAGTTGAGCAATCACGAGTTTTCTTCGATTTAAATTTATAGGCTTTTGAAAGTGGCGATTTCGAGGTTTTCCAAAGTTTCAAACCCAAATATCTCGAAAATTGAGCCTCTGATCAAAATTTTGCAAGAGTAGCTTTTTTCTTCAAATTGAAGACGTAGAATTCAGAGGTAAGAATCATTTCATAGGGGGTGAATTAAGACATCCTTCCCCCATTATCTACGCCCCTGAATTTGTTTATAACAGGGTACTATTATTTGAGAGAGACTTATTTCAGTAAACGGTGGTTCAAATTTGAACAAAATCGGTAAAACGGTTCAAGAGTTATGTCAAAAAATCTATTTAAAAAATTCAACTTGAACACCCTGTAACTTTCCAACAGAGCATTTTAAGACAACAAGGTTATATTTTTTTCTGGTTCATTTTTAATGAGAAATCTCCCCTAGAAGTTTGTAACCGTGATTGCGAAATACCCTGTATAGGTAATCACCAAATATAGTACAAGAAAGATAGATTTCAACCTCGGAAAAAATATGGACGTCCTGAAAATTTGATATTTTGTTCAGAATTGAGTGCTCTACAACATATCCAAAATCGCCAAAAATCGCACCCGGGGGTTTTGAATTATTGGAGGAGGGGTAAAAAATTGCAGGTAAAAATGGAGGGGATGGAACCCGTCAATCCATTGGATGCGAATACATTATAATTCGACGTATCATATCCCATTGATACTATTTTGGCACAAAAAGTGTCCATCATTGTTGAAGGGGAGTAGTGGGGAGGCGAAGCTCTGCTAGGTGATTCATTCTGTTTTTTTGGCCATGTAGAACCGATCACGACAAGTTTGGTATCTTTTCCGACTAAATTCAATCTCCTGAACTCATATTCAATGTGTAAATTCGGATAAAAACAAGTTTGAACAAGTTAACTTGAGAGAACTTGTTTTTTCTTTGACAATTTTGACGAATTTTTGTTTTAATGTTGGAGGCGTTCATTTTTAAAAAATTTTCAGGGACCATTGAATTGAAGTGTATTCTCTACAAAAATCATCCACTCGATGCATAATTTTGTTTCTCGAGTTTAAAAAATCGATTCAAACTTGAGCCGGCACGGCGCGTCGTCTACTACTGACCAGAACTTTACAGCATGCACCTTTAAATGAAAACACCTCAAACTATTGAAGAAATAACAACTCACCTTTGAAAATTGGAGAATTTGTGCAGAACTAAATTCCCTATAACATGAACAAAATCGCCATGAATCGCAATGCAGGATTTTGAGTTATTCGAGGAGGAGAATAACACTTTGACCGGATTCATACTCTATGAACTGTTACCTCTCCACTTAAATAACTCAGAACTCTGCAGTGCGATTCATGGCGGCTTTGTTCATGTTATAAGAAATTCAATTCTCCACAGATCCTCCAATTTTCAAAGATGAGTTGTTATTTTTTCAACAGTTTGAGGTGTTTTCATTTGAATGTGCATGCTGTAGTGTTCTGGTCATCAGTAGACGACGCGCCGTGCCGGCTCAAGTTCAAATCGATTTTTTAAACTCGAGAAACAAAATTATGGATCGAGTGGATGATTTATGTGGAGAACACACTTCAATTCAATAGTCCCTGAAAGTTTTCTAGAAATGAACACCTCCAACAGTGAAAAAAAAATTCGTCAAAATTGACAATGAAAAAACAAGTTTTCTCGAGTTAACTTGTTCAAACTTGTTTTCATTCGAATTTACACATTGGATACGAGTTCAGGAGATTGAATTTAGTCGGAAAAGATACCAAACTTGTCGTGATCGGTTCTACATGGCCAGAAAAACAAAATGGACCACCTTGCAGATCTTCGCCCCCCCACTACTCCCCTTCAACAATGATGAACACTTCTTGTGCCAAAATGGTATCAAGGGGATATGATACATCGAACTATAATGTATTCGCATCCAATGGATTGACGGGTTCCATCCCCTCCATTTTTACATGCAACTTTCCCCCCCCCCCCACCTCCAATAACTCAAAACCCCCAGGTGCGATTTTTGGCGATTTTGGATATGTTGTAGAGCACTCAATTTTGAACAGAATATCAAATTTTCATGACGTCCATATTTATTCCGAGGTTTTGCCGATTTTTTTACTATTTTTCCTGTACTAATAATGAAAATTTCCACAAAATTAAAAGTTATGCGTGGGTCAAAATCACCACAATATCTCAAAATACATTTAAAATTCTCAAGTGAAACCAGTCACAATATCATTTGAAAAGACTAAAAAGCTGTCAAGTTATCATTTGACACCACACCCAACTGTCAAAATGTCACTTGCAATTACTATGAAAACAAAACCAGAATACAATGGAATCAAGGAGGTTATAATTATAGCAGGAGGGAACATGAGCTCAAAAAAGTGAAGCCGTGTGACGTCACATTCTGTGTATGCAACCCGTAAGTTATGAACCACACGAAGGCACACGACCACGAGTCATAGAGGTCCATCCCACAGAATCATGAATCTGTCACTGCGAATAGCGTAGTGACAGAATCAGTCAGTTTTTGTGTTTGTGTTTTTCCTTTGCCAATTTCTTATTTTCATAATGGCGGAATCAGTCGCTTTCATGGCTTTTGGATGCCAAGACCACCAGCGGTCACCGCCCAGAAACAAATTTTTCGAGCAGAAAGAGCAAAAGGGCATAGCGTAGCAGAAATGGAAAGCAGAATAGAAGGAACAGAGACGAACAGAAGCAGGTTCGTGGCAGGTGCAGATAAACAAAGCTACAAGACTCTAGATATGCCAAACCAAGAATACAAAGAGCTACAAGGCAAAGTGCTTAGATGCACGCTTAATCCAAACGTGAATGCTGGTAGCAGCGATTTGCAAGGTTGTGGTGTGGTGATGGGGTACAGACGAGTAGCTACTGGAAGCTACCAGGGTATATCGTGTTGTGGAAGGGAGTGGGACGATGGAGCACTACTTGAGGTCATGTCAGGAACCGCTGAAGGCGGGCAGAACTCTGAGGCGATTGTTGGGAGAGGACGAAAAGGGGCTGAAATGGAGGACAAAGATTGAAAGAAAACAGAAGAGGTGCAACACTGATGATGACAAGATGTGGCAGTCGAATTTTGTTTTATATTTATTAACATCCTTTTATTTTGCGGCGTAGTGTGAATACTACAAATAAAAATGTAACATTGTCATAAAATATCAACAATAAAACTCAGTTCTTTCTCGACATTATTAAATTTTTCTTGATGTATGAACTTCTCATCGTCTCTTGTCTTCAGCGAACGTTCTTCCTTTATCCCAGCTCAGTCAATTTTCTGTTACTATTTATCTCACTGTTGCGTCCCATGCTTCTTTTTGTCTTCCCTGATTTCTTATTCCTGTCATTCTCGCTTATGGTTCTACTGGTCTATCCTCGTTCATGCTCTCTAGGCGTCCTCAGCAACTCAGTTGTCTCTTATCTACAAATTTTGTTGCAGGCCTCATCTTTGCTCTTTTCTTACTCGGGGTTACGAATTGTCTCCTCAGTATTTTTTTCACTCCGCAGGTGCATACTTCATCCCCGTTGCCTCACGCTCCTTCTGCATTCTTTTAGGAAAGACCTCCATGTTTCACCTGTGTGTCATATCAGTCAGTACTGATCTGAAAATCGTCTTATACGTACTTTCAGCTTGGTCTTCTTTGTTACTTCTTTTTTTATTTATTAGTGGCTTAGTAGTACATATTACTGGTAGTATTCGTGTACAGACTTTTTATAGCACTAGTTAGTTTCTTTTTCACTCCTCGTTGCTCTCTGAATTATTTGATGCACTGTGAAGATGAGGCTTTGCACGCTACCTTTTTTTCGAAGTCCACTTTGAGTGTTCAGCAATAACGTTGGCTCTATTGTCTTTTTCAGTTTCTTTCCCAGTAGTTGTATATTTTCATTGGCATGTTCAGCAAGGTGATGCCTCTATATGGTTTGCACACTCGTTAAGAACCTCCTTTTCTTTCCTAAGCTTTATGTTGTAGATTTCCAACAGCAATCATTTTCCCTCTTCTACCAAAGCTGTTTATCATCTCTGATGTAAATTTATCATGTCCAGGAGCTTTGCCGTTTTTCAGTTTCAGGAATGCTTTTGTTCTTTCAGGTCTTCTGTTAGCGTCCCTTCATTTCTGTCTTCGATCGTATTTTCTTTGTTAATGTCGTCTTCATCAGACTATCTTGGTTGTGCACTCAGTAACTCTTGGAAATATTCACTCCATCTTTCCATTACTTCTTCAGAGACCACCAGTAGTGCTCGATCCTTTCTCATTGATTATGGAATGTTCTGGTGAGGTTCAGAGATCTTGAATATGGAAAAGTTATTTTCAGCTGTAAATTTTCAAAGAGATTTACTCAAGTTTCAATGATAATTCTTAGGCCAAGCAGTATCGTTCTTCTGATTCATCATTATTCTGTGGTTTTCCAATGCCTTTCATCATGGTGCTCTAAACTAAGATCTAGGCCTCCTAAAGCTAAGCCTCATATATCCATTTCATCAAATCATCACCTATGCACAAAAGAACTTGAAGGTGGACTGGGTCGAGGCGCTTATACTTCAAGTGACTATTTTCTTTGTTCACTTTCTTCTTGAGTAAAAAGCAGTATCTTCTCTTCGATCGTGCATGTGGAATCCCAAAATAGGCATTCTTGAATTTGGAAAGATAAAACCAGTATTATCAAAATTTTGTGGCATTTTTGACTCTCAATTACCCATTTGACTTGCTTCCATTTTATTATTATGAATTATCCAGTGTAGGTGCACACTAGTACAACACATACGTTAGGTCCGTACACACAATATTGGTAACTGTACTAGGTTAAATAGGTAGGTACACAGCAGGTGTGCACTGGGCAATGCAGGAGGCATACTTTGGCTTGCTCGAGCTTTTCATTTGTTTGGTCTTCCATGAGTTTGCAAGGCGGTAATGTCTTTTTTAATTCGGCACTGGTCAAGGGCACACGTTGTAGAGGATACAATCAAATCATTTGGAGCTGCAAATCTTGAATTGGGCATATTCGTAACTTCAAAATTTATTGTTCTAGGATCACTTACTTGTGCAACAGTATTTTCTAGTTTGGATTGTCTTCTGCTTGGGAAAACTGTCCCTGAACGGCGATCGCTGTGGTTTTCACATTCAAAAACCTCGAAAGCGATTGAAAATTCAACATTGAAGAGCGAAACTGACAAATGGAAAAATTTAACCACAAAAACGAATCATATGCTGTCACTTTGCTGTATAATTCTGTGGGATAGACTTCTGTGAATCGTGTGCCCTCGGGTGGTTCATAACTTACGGGTTGCATACTCAAATACATGATTTCCCCTCACCCCGTTCCGCATCAAATTTCCTCGCCTACAAGCTGGGTTACGTTCCCTCCTTATATTCTAACCTCCTTGAATGGAATCATTTCAAATGTCACTGGGAAAGATCACTTGGAAACACCAAAATATCATTTCATCTCATCATGGCAGGCGAAGCAGACACCACGCCTGCGACGCTCTGCGCAAAATGTAATAGGAAGGTTGTGAGTGGTGTTAAGTGTACACTTTGCGGACTATCTTTCCACCCTAGCTGTGCCAAACATCGGGCATCGGCCAAGATCATTGGTGACACCTTTGTGTGCTGTGGGGGCTCTGGTGCCGATGATGGTGATGGTGTCGTGGACGAACGTTTTGATGGAGAAGCCAATGACGAAGAGTTCTGTGATGCACTTGAAACCGTACCTAATTCTAAGTCTGCAGTGATCTATAGGTACGTTATCAGGCAGAAGAATGAACTCATAATTGAACTAAGGAGACGAATATTTGATTTGGAAAATCAAATTAAAACGAAGAAAATCCAGCCAACCCAGACGACAAAGCAGTTTTTTGATGCAAAAACACTATCTCGTGCTGATAAAGACGAGCAGAGTTCTTCGGTCAGCATAAACACCGGGAAATCTGTGAATAAAAATAAAGCATCCACAAAGACGGCTGCTGCGATGACGGTTCCCAGTGGGGACGGCGCACCGATCAAGACCCCGCTAACCTATGCTTGCGCTGCTAAATCAGGCATGGTGGAGGCGTCAGATACTCGCCGAACAGTGGCACTTGCTAATAAGGGCGAAAATCCGATAAAACACGCAGCAAAACCTAACAAGATAAAGAAGAGAAAAAACGACTTCATCATTGGTGGAGCATCGTCGAGCACAATCAAAACAATCCCAAAAAAGGCATACTTCCAGCTTTCAAGGCTCGACCAGAGCACTAACAAGGAATCCGTAATGGATTTTTTGAAATCCACGTTCCCGGAGGTCCAGTGTGAAGATCTGGATGAAAAACCTTACCAAAATCATAAGGCATTCAAAGTGATTGTTAACTTGTCGAACTTAGAAAAGACGAAAAATAGTAAGTGCTGGCCCGAGGGGGCGATTGTGAGAAGGTTTTTCCATCGGCGCCGAGGGATGCCAAACCAGACGTGAAGGCCACATCTGAGTGTTTCAGCCCGAAGACCATCAGCTGCTTCTACCAGAATGTGAGAGGACTCAGAACAAAGACCTCTGACTTCTTTAGCTCTGCCTGTGCTTGTGACTATGATGTTCTTGCCATATCTGAGTCATGGCTGGGTCCGGACATTGATGATGACGAGATCCTACCGGATTGCTACACTGTGTACCGTTGTGATCGGAACTTCAAGGCGACGTCGCTCACAAGGGGCGGTGGAGTCCTTTTGGCTGTGAATAACTTAGTCAACTCCAGATTGATTGATACTTCTTTTTTAGATGATCAGATACCGTTTATAGACCTAATCGGATGTAGGCTTGTGTTGGAGTCTGGTGCCATTGATGTTTTTGTCGTCTATGTTCCGCCTGCTACGGCTGACGAGGATTATGAGCGATTTATTGATGTTTTTACCGCTGCCGTCTCTGATCGCAACTGCGTTATAATGGGTGATTTTAATGCACCGCGGTATGAGTCCGATGCGGTAAATGATAACAGAGCGTCATTTCTGAATAATTTTAAATGTTTTTTAAATGTTTATCAATGTAACGTTGTAAGAAACGTGAATGACAGACTGCTCGATTTGATTTTTACTAATTTGCAGGAGCTATCTGTTGACCGGGCGGCACCATTCGTTCCTGAGGATGAGCACCATCCGGCCCTTGAGTTTGACTTCTTGTCTAAACGAGACAAATACAAACAATTTTCTGGTAGCAATGACTTGCTTGAATACAACTTCAAAAAGGCCAACTTTGACGTGATGTATGAGATGATGTTGTCTGCTGACTGGGGTGTTGTGTATGATGCTGAACAGACCGACCTTGCTGTCGACAAATTCTATGGATTGCTTAATTCCATTTTTGATAAATGTGTCCCTCAGAAAAAATATAAACATCGTAGAAAGACTTATCCACCCTGGTTCTCGGCCGATCTCATTGCCTTGCTAAAGAAAAAAGATCGAGCTCATAAGTTATACAGTAAATTCAAATCACCTTATCGTTTGAAAAAATTTCAGGAGTTGCGAAGTAAAAGTAAGTTCATGATTGATATCAAATACAAAGAATACTTGTCATCTGTTGAGGAAAAAATCAAGCACGAGCCGAAATACCTTTGGGAATTTGTTGACAGTAGGAGAGGTCGTAGTAGGATACCTGGAGTGATGACTGGTGATGGATGTGAGTATGAAAGGCCTATGGATGTTGTGAATGGGTTTGCAGAATATTTCGGCGGTGTGTACTCGGAATCGAGTGAGTATGATTTGGATGATTGCGTGCATGATGAGGCTAGCCCCTCAGCCTATGCTGGGGCACTTAACATGAGTTCCATCAGTAAGGATAGGATACTTGATGCCATACGCAGGAGCAAGGACAGACAAACAGCAGGAATTGACCAGATTCCCAACTTTGTTATTAAAGACTGTGCTCATGTGCTCGTTCATCCCTTGCATTTCATATTTAATCTCATTCTGAGGACTTCACAGTTTCCGCAAGCATGAAAAAAAACAAAAATTTGTCCTGTTCATAAAAAAGGCGATAAATCGAAATTAGAAAATTACCGTCCAATCTCTATTTTGTGTAATTTTGCTAAAATTTTTGAAGTTATATTATGTCAGGACATCTCAAATCATGTTAAAAATGTAATATCTCCTCATCAGCACGGCTTCATGCCCAGAAGGTCTACTATGACGAACTTAGCATCTTTCTCTCAGTATGTAGTTGAAACCTTGGATAGTGGAGGGCAGGTAGATGTCATTTATACAGATTTTCAGAAGGCATTTGACCGAATCGATCATGGCATCTTGCTGCGGAAATTGAGAGCGGCTGGTCTCTCGGCGCCTCTTGTTAAACTTTTACAGTCTTACCTCTGCAACAGGGAATCATACGTCCAGCACATGGGTAATAGATCTAGGAGCTTTACGCCAACTTCCGGAGTACCACAGGGCTCCAACTTGGGTCCTTTACTTTTTCTCCTCTTTATAAATGACATCTTGTGTGGGGTCAAGAGCCTGGGTCTTTTATTTGCTGATGACCTAAAGCTTTTCAGTAAAGTCCAGTCGATTGACAGCTGTCTTGCCCTGCAGAGAGATCTGGACACAATTGCCCTGTGGTGCGAGAAGAATAGGCTATTCCTGAATATTGAGAAATGTCACGTGGTGAGTTATACAAGACGAAAAAATAAGCTAGAGTACCAGTATGTATTGAATGGTGTGTGTGTTGCCAGGTGTTCCAACATAAAAGATCTAGGTGTCATATTCGACGAGTCCTTCAGTTTTGATATGCAGGTTAAAAGTTGTGTATCTTCTGCTTCAAGGATGTCAGGATTTATATATAGGAATTGTAAATGTTTCCCAAACAATTCTAGTCACTTGTTGCTTTACTCATCCTTAGTACGAAGCCGACTGGAGTACGGAGCTGTGATATGGCATCCTATTTACAATTCACAAGTAAGAATAATTGAGACTGTCCAGCGGAAATTTTTGAAGTTGCTCAGGTTCAGGACGGATGGTGTATACCCTTGCAAAGGCTTCGATCACGGTGCTTTGCTGAATGAGTTTGATGTTGTGTCTCTCGAGAGACGTAGATTGCAGATTGCGGTGACTTTCCTCGTTGGGCTGTGTCGCGGGAGCATAGACTGTCCCTACTTGCTGGGTCGGTTGATGTTTTTGGTGCCTAGGGCTTCTTCTAGACTCCAGCACACTTTCTACACTGAACGTCCTAAGACAAATTTATTGTTAAAGTCCCCTGTTGATTATATGTGTAATGTGTTTAATAGCATTTCAAACAGCTGTGATATAAATTTTACTCCCATAAAACATATCCAGCGACTACTGTGAAATTTTATCTTCCATTGTGATTCATGTGTGATAATTTATTGTTATTTTAGTTATTTGAACATTTCCTGTATTGGGTACACCGCCTGTTGGAAATAAATCTATCTATCTATCTATCTATCTATCTATTTCAAAACACTAAAAATCGTCAAGTTAGCATTAAAAACAACACCAAACTGTCCAAAATATCACTTGCAACTATTAAAAACTTCACCGAAAAATGACTAGAATCATTCAAAATGTCACTAGACAAAATCTCTTGAGAACAACAAAATATCGTACCATTTAAAAAGACTAGAACCATTCAAAATATCATTTGAACTCAAATTTGTCAAGTTACCATTCAAAATCATATCAAATTGACAAAATGTCACTTCCCATTACTAAAATAAAAACTTCACCGAAAATCACTACAATCATTTGAAATGTTACAAATCACTCGAAAATGCCAAAATATTGTACCATTCGAGAGCCACTAGAATTAGTCAAAATACCATTTGAAAACACTAAAATCTGTCAAGTTGTCATCCAAAACTACATCAAACTTATGTCACTTGCAACTACTAAAATCAAAACTTCAACGAAAGTCACTGGAATCGTTTAAAATGTCACTACCTAGAAAAGATCACTTGAAAACACCAAAATATCGTATCATTCAAAATTATTAGAACCAGGTCAAAATATCATTTGAAAATACTAAAATCAATCAAGTTGGCATTGAAAAACCACATCAAACTGTCAAAGTGTCACTTGCAACTACTAAAATCAAAACTTCACCGAAAATCACTGGGATCATTCAAAATTTTACAAGAAAAAATCACTTGAAAATACCAAAACATTGTACCATTTTAAAGTCACTAGAACCAGTTAAAGTATCATTTGAAAACACCCTAGAAAACACTAAAATCTGTCAAGTTAGCATTTTAAACCACATAAAACTGCCAAAATATCACTTGTAACTACTCAAACTTCACCGAAAATCACCAGAATCATTCAAAATGTCATTAAAAAATATCACCTGGAAAGACCAAAATATCGCATAATTTAAAAACGTTAGAACCATTTAAAATATCATTCGAAAGTGATAAAATCTGTCAAGTTAGCATTTAAAACCACATCAAACTGTCAAAATGTCACTTGCAATCACTTGAATCAAAACTTCACCGAAAATCACTGGAATCATTTATCTTAAATGTCGCTAGAAAATATCACGTGAAAACAACAAAATATCGTACCATTTGAAATCACTAGAACCAGTCGAAATACAATTTGAAAACACTAAAATATGTCAAGATGACAGTTCAAGTAAAAGAGACAAGAATATGTCACACTGACACTTCAAACCATCATGTTTGACCAACCAAATTCAATTTGTAGTTTCTGAAATCACTGACGTTAGGATTTGCTAAATTCAATTTGGAGTCAGTAATATCTGCTAAAGCGTCACCAATTCCAAATAATATCTGCTGCAGCGTCACTAAGAAACAACTGAAACCCGTTCCACAAAGCCATTTCAGCCATCAAAATGTGACAGATACGGCTTGAAGCAAATAAAATCTGACAAAACAACGAATAAAAGCGCACTTGTCTATCAAAGTAGCCTTTTATTCTTACTACTAAAATGTGACAGAACGTCACACAAAATCAGTTAGAATGTCACTAGAAAAGATCACTGGAAATCACCACAATCAGGCCTGTACGCTTAATCAGTGTGACGTAGGTTGGTGTAGGTTAGGGCGCCGTTGCCATGGCAACCTATGATGGATATGGAACCCGAAATGACTGTTGACGTTGACGTTACTTGCGTCAACAATAAACATCGTTTGGAAGTTGACAGTTTCAAGTAAATAAAGCGTTTTGGGGTACATAACAAAGTTTTAATATGCTGAAGCTTTGTGATCAGATTATCGTAATATTGGTGTTGAGATTACTCATATTTTGACAGTCAGTTGTTCTTTCCATGCATTGCCATACGTCAACTATCGTGCTTTGCTGCAATGCAAGCAACATGCGTCATCACGTCATAACTAATTGAGCGTATTCTGTATGGAAATTGACTTGAGTCAATATTATTATTGTGACACTTGATTGACATTTTTCAGTATTATTAAAATTGAAATTTTAGTCTCAGTTTAGTCAATTTAGTGTCAAAATATCAATGCAAACTCAAGTCAGTGTCCATCTAAAATAGACCTGAATATCTCAAAATACCATTTGATATCACTGAAACCAGTCACAGTAGTCACAGTACACTTGTCTGTCAAAATAATTTTCATACATCACTACTAAAAAGTGACAGAATGACTTGAAAGTAACAATTTCGTTTGGAATTTTTTCGAGTGCGCATGTGTAGCGCCAAATTTGTAATTACGTACACCGATATTAAAAATTAGTACTAGATTAGTACTTAGTACTTAGCACCTAAAGTTCCACAAATAATTCAGTTAAATGTCCGGTACCATTGTGGTATCTAAAGGGAAAGTTTCATTGGAATTAAGTTCAATGATCATTTGTGGAGGTGCCACCATGAAAATGGCAACAGCGCTCGAAATGAGCACTAGGTCGCTGCCAACTGTCACTTGTGACATGAAATTTGTCATTCCTAACAATAACATTAACGAAAACAACAAAAGCACTTGAAAACAACGATAAAACAGCCGAGTTACCGAAACACCGTGAAGAACATTAAATGTGCAACCAGTCATTGACACTAATGACAGTGACAGCCAGGAATCAGTAGCTAGTCAGGGGGCTAGGCAGCAGAGTATGCAGCGTTGCCATTTAAATTGACAGGTGTACGATTTTTTCAAACTTGAAGCTCTCACGCATGCGCACCTGCCCAAGCGAAATAGCCTGTTCTCATTTCACTTGACCATGTAGACGTTGGGTTGTGTACCGATCAGCTTGAAACACCGGCGGGCATGATTGCTCGGTTTGTATTTATTCATCTGTTTTATTCCGCCAGATATACTGAGGCATCGCCTGGAGCAGAGAAAAGAAAGCGAAGAGAACATCGTCAAAATCCTCGACACGGTGAATTCGACCATAGCTGAGAAGATTCAGGACCTGATCCGACCTCCGAGGCGGCAAAGGGTCGCAGACTATGACGGTGAGTGGGCTTGTTCATTTTGTGTATGTTTCGAGAAAAAAACAATTATTATTCAAAATTTAAGGGATCCAACGTGACATTGACATTGAAGAAGAAATAACTGCGGCTATGCTTGCGCTCCAAGACTATTTATAATTTTACATCAGCTAGATTTTAAGTTTCTAGTATTTAAGTGGAGATGAGATATCCATTTCAGTTGTTACTTGGCGCCGTTGCCAATTTCGCACGTAAATTTCTCATCATCAATTATCATTATTTATTTTGATCTTCAGGCTGTTTGCTATTAATCTTGCTCAATATATTGCACTTGTTTATTCTCTCACTTACAAAGCGAAGCGATCAAGTTGTTCCAAGTTTCATTAAAATCTGTTTACTTTTAGTCCAATTTTCAAGTCTAATCATTAATGCAAAAAAAAAACAGTAACGAAGATCAAATGACTAATTCACGTGTGTGAAGTTGACTGGGCCATCTGGGTAATCACAATGTGAACTTGTGTAATTTAATTTTTCAATTTTTTTGATAATATAAACTTTGAACTTTTCGTTGTTTTAAAAATCTCCCCGACCCACCTCTATCCTAAATTTTTCGTTTTTGTTCGTAGATTCCTCACAGTCTGCTTCTAGAGTGAGGATAACGGATGGCCTGCCGACAACCTTTCTTGGCTTGGAAAGCGTATTCGAACCGCCGAATAAGGTCTTGAAGATTTTACCCGCTTCCATGGTCAGCGATCCATCGCGGATTCCGATGACCTTTGGTCTGGGAAACACATCCGTGGTACAAGATACCCGATTAACATCTAATGAAGGAAATTCGAGGTAAGGAAATGCAGGCTTTTCATTTCAAATAAATACAGTGTCCAGCAGTCGGGCTTCCTTAGCGCCATCCCCATAGATGATGAAATTGTTGATACTGTTACGGATTTGCTTTGGGTATTTTTATAATTGAGAGGCGAACGTTCAAACACGCCCTGTTTATAACTGCGTACACGTTAATTATTATTTGCACTTTAGTATATCGCTTTGGTCAACTTCGCCGGTCATTCGCTGTTGTCGCTGTGAATTGAAATCTGGTGTCGGTCGGCGCATCTGCGCTTATATACTCCGAACTCCGAGTATTACCTCCGAAAACATCCCACACGTTCTCCGGCATATTCCAGTATAACCCGCCCGTAGAGAATCGTCACGGCTCTAGAAACGTCCATCAGATTAGCGTATATTCGAGCAATCTCTCGATTGCGGCACCTCCGTTTACTGTGCAGATGTGTCTTACTCGCCCGTCGAGATCTCCAGCTTGCTCGAACAACCCGTTTGCTCCCGAATGTACTGAAATCGCACGAGAGCCTCGCAAAAATACGTAAGATTACTGGTTAGGTTTGAAAATATCTGGAATCATATTCAAGAATTGAAACATGCTGTCCCATTTCGGCGCTATAACAAAAAGAAGGATTTATTCAAATGAAATGCCTTCTAATTTCATTTTCTTACGGTACCCGGTGCCTCCACCATGTCACGTCTATGTGGACTGATGACCCTGAAGAGTTGCGTAGTTCAGATGGGTAAAGCCCGAGTGTCTTCGCAGATGTTACGTATATACCTATCAGGTTACAATTTTTTAAGCTACACTTACTTACCATCCCTACTTACCGATAAGTCATGGCCGGCGATCCCCGCCCTTAGGGAGAATAATAATTTTGCATAAACCCGACATGGAGAAAGCGCCGGGTAAGGGGTGGCGTACAATAATACAACACGCGAGTATAAATAAGGTGCGGCAAGGCCAACCAGGAACCAGAGCAGATTAGAATTTGCAGTGAAAGTGAGCACATCGGCGAAGTCAAGCAAAGCGATACTCAAGTGGGATAATTCAATCGACTTGTAATTATTGTTATTTAGTAGTATGCAGCAATAAATGGTGTGTTTGAACGTTCGTCTCTTAATTTTGCAAGCACCGAATGCAGATATACTTTCCATCCCATCGATTTCCGTGTCCGTTTATGCCGCGCCCGCGATGGCCCTGTCCGATGTCGCTACAAACAGCCTCTCCGTCGCTTGTTTCTTTTTTTACGTTCTTCCTGTTAAATTTACTGTGTTGTTTCTACCCACAATCAATTCTACACTGTTTTATGGCGTTGCTGTGCAATTCTTGTCTGCTTTCTGCTCATTGCAATCCAAATTTCAAAATTACGAATTTTGTTACGAGCTGTTGTAAGATGACCTGCACTGTTTACCCACCAAGGCTGGCATTCATCCCAATCTGAAATTGTTTCAGTTCAACAGATGCACGTTTTGGAATCACTATTGAAGAAATAGCAATAGAAGAGCCTCCTGATGACAGGTGAGTTTTTTATAAGTTTTTTTTTTCATAATTCTAAAAAGTAGATACAATAATCGTGATGAAAAAAATTGGTTCTCATTCCAGCTTAGGTAGACTCCAAGATCCTCTGTCGTTCAGAATGATGGACGGAGTGACGGTGAAGAGTGAAAACGAGGACGGAAGGCAGTCGGAAAGAACAAATCCGGCTGGTGACGGCATGGTATTCGTCAGCGACATTGCAGGAAGCAATAATGTAATAATCAACGAGACGCCCACATTCCAACATAGACCAATAAGGTTTGCTTTTTCATGCTTTTTATTTTTCACATCATACACATTTAATTATTGGATTTTATAAACAAGGAGTTTGAGCTAGCCTAGTTGAAGAGGAACAAAAGAATCAAGTATAGTACGTTCACCTCAAGTGTGGCTCTAGTTATGTAATAGATTTTGTTTATAAGTTCCCAAATGTGGAATACAAAAATCGCTAAAATTTTGCAGTTGGCTGCACTGGCAAAGTCCGGCACAAGAATTCACGACGCCACACGATGACGGCCGGATCAATTATTTTTGAACGCATTTTTTGCTCATTACCGCTACAGATGGACGGAAAATTCTTACTGAACATGAATAAGTTTTTTTCCAAATTATTGGAAAATTACGTAATTTCACTTCCTGTTGTGATTTTTGCACAGGAACAAATAAGTCAAAGCGGTCTGTGACATTTGAAAGTTAAGATAAATATTTTTAACTTCTTGAAGTGAATTAGATTTTTCGATGCTTCAAACTGAAGAATTCGAAGCCTCAAAAAAAAATAGCGCACAAGCATCAACCCTTTCGCTTGTTCCAGCCAAAAAGATACGCCAAGCCTTGAAGAGCTATTGGTAAAACAAGGATCTGTCCGGATAGGCAACAGGATATTTACATGTGAAAAGTTGAATGATCCAAATTTCAGAAATCCCAGCCATTCAAAGTGGTTAATTGAACCAAAACTGATGTAAGCACCTTCAATTTGCTGCTTGCTTTCGTTTTAGAGCTCACACGGGGTAAGTTTCTGTCGGCCCTGCCTGGCCGCCGTCAAGATAACTCAAATCGAAGGAGGCCATTGCGGTTTTGGTGTCCAAACGACGGTAACCCGTCTCTGCGCCCCTCAAGTCGCATTCCCACGCATGACAAGGTCAATTCTCCAAAATATTAATATTTTGATGTCAGTTTGATCACATACAGTTTGATGAGCAACATAACCTTACTTTTGAACAAGTCAATTTCACTTCAGGTGAAAAGGCCGCAAGCGTGCAGTGCTCAACTAAAAAATTCGCTCAGCGGACTAGAATCACACTTAAGGGGAACGTACTGTAGTGTAGCCTATAAATTGTAGGCAAACTCCAAAATGTACAGGTAAAAACTAGAAAAATAACAGGTCAGTTGTTCAAAGCTCAAGCACATGACCGGGCATGGTGCCTAGGCTGGCCTTCCTCATAACCCTGCTGCTTAATACCAAGTTTTCATTCTCTTTGTTTTTTTCAGCATACCCATTCAAGACGCGGTGATAAAAAAAGAACCCGATGAAAGGTGAGTTGTGTTTCCAATATTAGTTTTTAGCGCATTTTCCATCTTGATGAAAATCGCTATTGCAACCGCTTTGTCCGTCCGTCCATTCCTCAAACTCCTCCCAAACTAGACGACCTAGCTTTCTAATTTTTTCGCTGCTACATAGCTGCTACTCCCAAAGGAGGGCTAGGCTATATTGGATGTCTATATTGCGCCGCCAACATAGAGAAAACCGCCCCCGATAAACTTGAAATAACATAATATTGCACTTTCTACTAGACCTGATGCTCTGGTGTTCTCATTTTTTGAATAATACCTAGTTGCCACTTATAAACGTAAGCCAAGAAACATTCCGTCTTCAATATGCGCCGCCGACATGATAAAACTGCTAAAAATCGCCCCCAATCACTTTAAAATGAAAAACATGAACCCGAAGACATAGCGATCTGATTCTTTCGGTATATAAATAGCTGACTAAAAATGGGAAAGGATAGGCTACTTTTGGTTAGTCGCCGCCCCCAGATTCCGCCCCCAAACGATAAAAAGTGCAACTTTCACAAATGTTACTGATTGAGATGTTCTCTTGAACATTTAGAAACTGCCAACTCAAATTGTGCAACATTTGCTCAGCCAGACGCTACCGGTCCCACACGCCGCCCCCAAAGTAAGAGATGAATGAAAAACATGAACCCAAAGACATAGCGATCTAACTTTTTCGCTATATGGATAGCTGACTAAAAATGGAAAAGGATAGGCTACTTTTGATATGGCGCCGCCTCCAGCTTCCGCCCCCAAAAGGAAAAAAGTGCAACTTTCAACAATTTTCACTGGTTTAGCTGATAATGTTACCTCGAACATTTAGAAACTCTTGACTCAAACTGTGCAAGCATTTCTTTGCCAAACTCTGCCGCTCCCACACGCCGCCCCCAAAGTGAGAGATGAATGTAAAACATGAACCTGAAGACATAGCGATCTAATTCTTCCACTATATGGATAGCTAACTAAAAATGGGAAAGAATAGGCTACCTTTGACATGACGCCGCCTCCAACTTCCACCCCCAAAAGAAAAAAAGTGTAACTTTCAATAATTTCCACTGAATTACATTTTAATGTTACCTCAAACATTCAGAAACTCCAAACTCAAACTGTGGATGAATTTCTGCCAAACTCTGCCGCTCCCACACGCCACCCCCAAAGTAATAGATAAATGTGAAACATAACCCTGAAGACATAACGATCTAATTGTTCCGCTATATAGATAGCTAAAATGGGAAGAGATAGGCCACTTTTGATTAGTCGCCGCCTCCAGCTCCCGCCCCCAAACAGAAAAAATGCAACTTTCACAATTTTCACTGATTGTCATATTTTCTTGAACATTTAGAAACTCTTAACTCAAACTGTGCAACAGTTACTTTGCCGAATGCTGCCACCCCCACACGCTGCCCTCAAAGTAAGAGATAAATGGAAAACATGAACCCGAAGACATAGCGATCCAATTCTTTCGCTATATGGATAGCCGACTAAAAATGGAAAAGAATAGACTACTGTTGATTAGTCGCCGCTCCCAGCTCCCGCCCTCAAACAAAGAAAAAATTGATAAGTGAAAGAATTTTCATTCAAATCTATTTCATTGGCGAGTACCCCATTCTGCTAACACAATATCACAATGAGTTTCGAATGAATAAAGTGGACAAGGAATGGTGTTTCTCCTTCAACCAAATTTCTTTACGTTCACAATATGCCTCTTTGAGAAAATGCGCTACTGGGACTCACGCACGTGAAGGCATACTCACTTGTTTCTTTTCTACCAAGTGTGTGTTTATGAAATAGGTGCCTTTTCAACTTATAAACTTTCTTCCTATATATATATATACACACATAAGAATACACATAAGAATAGCGCTAGGTTTGTCTCTCTGTAACAAGTTCGTGTCATGCTTTAGCGTTCGTGTGTATGGTCGGCCGGGAGTCGGGTCGCCTTGGCAACACATGTGTGTGTGCTCGCCGCCTCGCCGGCAAATGATGCACTCGCACTTCGCCGGTCGTACTGTTGGTCCGTTTGAGATAGCTCCCGGATAGCTCTGTCGGACGCCTCTGAAACACTTATTGTCGCCGGGAGTCGGGTCGGCGCCTTAGCAATGCATGATTGTGTGCGGCGTTTGGGATAACTCTTTCAGACGCCTTTGAATCACTTAATAATTTATCGTTTAAAAAATCCGCTCCTGCTCCAGACGCCAAAAACGGGAAGCAAGCGAGTTACACAGATGCCCCTGAAGACAAAAACAAAACCAGAGAACAGAGAAGTTTTAACGGGACAAAAGTAATCGCGTTTCCTGTCCCTTTGACATCACAGGAAAAATAGTTACAACCGACGCCGTCCCCACACGCCGCCCCCGTCGAAAAAAAAAACAGAATCGAAGAAGTTATAGCCACAGGAGAAAAACTATACACTAAAACTATATTGTTCCCGGTCCATGATCTGTTACACATAGTAAAACATCAAAATATTGTTTTTGTTACACCAAATCGATTCCACGTTCACGTAAAGTCAATGGGTGTTATGTAATCTTTCCTTATACATATAATGAGGGAAATATCTCAATGAGCGCTCAAGATAATCATTCAAATTATGTCAACTATTTATGTCAAGATACAGTTTTTGCCCAGAAGTTTGGC
The DNA here is from genome assembly GCA_949128115.1 of Anaspis maculata. NCBI lineage: Eukaryota > Metazoa > Arthropoda > Insecta > Coleoptera > Scraptiidae > Anaspis > Anaspis maculata. The sequence goes on along the minus strand of OX421964.1, from coordinate 84,131,518 downwards.
AAAGTGAAAAGCTGCGAAGTAGGTATTTCTATGAAAGGCTCCTGGAAACAAATTTAATCTTTACCTACTATAGGTACCACTTTCAAAAAGTTCCTACTTTATGAATTTGAAACTTTCCAAGGTGGCTACCGTCAAGCACTACCTATAATACTTTTCCAGCTTGTAACTTTCTTACTTTCTAAACTGGTGAAAAAGAACGAGAATCCTGTGACGTCGTGTCGAACAGAAGGTATCGCGCAGCCCACAGGGGCAAGGTAGTTGGTCCATCTCCGTTGATAATTTTTTCACGCATGACGCCAACATCGTTTTCGCGACTCTGTTCACTCGTTCGGCCCGGTCTGCCTGCGGGTGGTTCACAAGAGTGTACACGATCCGTGTGCGGTAACGAAAGCAACTGGGACCTCATCACAAAGAACCGCGACCGGAACACCATAAACAAGAAGGACATCATTTTGATCGATACTCGCTCACTCACACTCATAAGACATCAAAGACTTACTTCAGGCAAGGGCAAAATTAGCTTAAAACATGTCGTGTGGATTATCGTTGCGTAGGTTTCGCCCGGCTGAATCAAGCCTTGCCAAAATCGCGGCAAAAAAGCCGTGTTTTGGTTTTCTGACCATGATTTTATTCAATGGAAATGTGCTTACCGGAAGCTTTTCTCCGGGGTGCAGCACGATGCAGTTGTTCGAATTTGGAAAAATGAAAAAATCGGTCCCTGTATTAGGGACGTCATAATTCTCGTGAAACATATCGTGTGGCATAGCATTGCGTATATTACGTCTGTCTGAATCAAGCCCAGTTGAATTCTTGCCAAAAAAAATCGTACTTTGGTTTTCTTCGCACGATTTCAATTCATGAAGAGATTCAAATTTTTCACTTCGGAATTTTGACGTTATTTGAGCGAGAACAAAGGAAACAACGCTAAATTCAGATTGCGCTCACTGAAGGCTTTTCTCAGAGGTGCAACACGATGCAGTTGTTCGAATTTGAAAAAATCAAAATTCGGTCCCTGGATTAGGGGCAAAGTCAAAATTAGCGTGAAACATACCGTGTGGCATATCGTTGCGTAGGTTTCGCCCGGCTGAATCAAGTCTTGCCAAAATCGCGCCAAAAAAGCCGTGTTTTGGTTTTCTGACCACGATTTTATTGATTGAAGAAATTCGAATTTTTTTATTTTTGGCAAAATCAAGAAGCGAATCAAAGCAAACAACGGCCAATCCACATTGTGCTTACCAAAAGCTTTTCTCAGAGGTGCAACACGATGCGGTTGTTCGGATTTGGAAAAAAGAAAAAAATCGGTCCCTGTATTAGGGACGTCATAATTCTCGTGAAACATATCGTGTGGCATAGCATTGCGTATATTACGTCTATCTGAATCAAGCCCAGTTGAATTCTTGCCAAACCGTACTTTGGTTTTTTTCGCACGATTTCGATTCAATTTTCGAAAAAGGGTCAAATTTTCAACTTTGAATTTTGACGTTATTTGAGCGAGAACAAAGGAAACAACGCTAAATTTAGATTGCGCTCACTGAAAGCTGTTCTCAGAGGTGCAACACGTTGTGGTTGTTCGAATTTGAAAAAATCAAAATTAGGTCCCTCGATTAGGGGCAAGGTCAAAATTAGCGTAAAACATATCGTGTGGCATATCGTTGCGTAGGTTTCGCCCGGCTGAATCAAGCCTTACCACAATCGCGCCAAAAAAACCGTGTTTTGGTTTTCTGACCACGATTTTACTTATTGACAAAGTTTGAAATTTTTCATTTTTGGCAAGTTTGGGAAGCGAATCAAAGAAAACAATGGCTCATCCACATTGTGCTCACCAAAAGCTTTTCTCAGAGGTGCAGCACGATGCGGTTGTTCGAATTTGAGAAAATCAAATCAAGTCCCTAGATCAGGGACAACGGCTAAATTCTCATGAAACATATCGTGTGGCATAGCATTGGATTTTGCCAAAAAAACGTGCTTTGGTTTTTTTCGCACGACTCCAATTCTTTAAAAGGTCACATTTTTTGACTTCTGAATTTTGACGTTATTTGAGCGAGAACAAAGGGAACAACGCTAAATTCAGATTGTGCTCGCTGAAGGCTTTTCTCAGAGGTGCAACACGATGCGGTTGTTCGAACTTGAAAAAATCAAAATTTGGTCCCTGGATTAGGGGCAAGGTCAAAATTAGCGTAAAACATATCGTGTGGCATATCGTTGCGTAGGTTTCGCCCGCCTGAATCAAGCCTTGTCAAAAATACGCCAAAAAAAGCAGTGTCCTAGTTTTCTGACCACGATTTTATTCAGTGAAAAGTTTGAAATTTTCAATTTTTGGCAAGTTCAAAAGGCGAATCGAAGAAAACAACGGCTAATCCACATTGTGGTTATCAAAAGCTTTTCTCAGAGGTGCAGCACGAAGCGGTTGTTCAAATTTAAAAAAATGAAAAAATCGGTCCCTGTATTAGGGACGTCATAATTCTCGTGAAACATTTCGTGTGGCATAGCATTGCGTATATCACGTCTATCTGAATTAAGCCCAGTTGAATTCTTGCCAAAAATAATCGTACTTTGGTTTTCTTCGCACGACTTCAATTCTTGAAAAGGTTAAAATTTTTGACTTCTGAATTTTGACGTTATTTGAGCGAGAACAAAGGAAACAACGCTAAATTCAGATTGCGCTCACTGAAGGCTTTTCTCAGACGTGCAACACGATGCGGTTGTTCGGATTTGAAAAAAAAAAAAACAAAATTAGGTCCCTGGATTAGGGGCAAGGTCAAAATTAGCGTATAACATATCGTGTGGCATATTGTCGCATAGGTTTCGCGCAGCTGAATCAAGCCTTGTCAAAGTCGCACCAATAAAGCCGTGTTTTAGTTTTCTGACCACGATTGTATTTATTGAAAAAATTTTGATTTTTGGCGAGTTCAAAAAGTGAATCAAAGAAATCAACGGCTAATCCACATGGTGCTTATCAAAAGCTTTTCTCAGATGTGCAACACGATGCGGTTGTTCGAATTTGAAAAAATCAAAATTCGGTCCCTGGATTAGGGGCAAGGTCAAAATTAGCGTAAAACATATCGTTGCGTAGGTTTCGCCCGGCTGAATCAAGCCTCGACAAAATCGCGCCAAAAAAGCCGTGTTCTAGTTTTATGGCCACGATTTCGTTCATTGAAAAAGTTTGAATTTTCGATTTTTGGCACGTTCAAGAAGCAAATCAAAGTAAACAATGGCTAATCCACATTGTGCTCACCAAAAGCTTTTCCTGGAGGTGCAACACGATGCGGTTGAATTTGAAAAATCAAAAATTCCGTCCCTGGATTAGGGGCAGCGTCAAAACTCTCGCGAAACATGTCGTGTGACGTATCATTGCTTATATTTTATCGAGCTGAATCAAGTCTTGTTGAAATCTTGACAAAAAAAAACATGTTCTGGTTTTCATGCACGATTTTGTATTTTTTATTTGAAAAAATAATTTTTGGCGAGTTGAAGAAGTACTATTTCTATTTTTTTTTATCTTCAGCTCAAGACTCAACGACAGTTCCGATGTAACAGTAACCGCCCAGCAGGCGGGGAAAGCGCCAGGTCCGGTGACACAAAACGAAGAAACGGTTCCATCAGTCGGAACTAACGTCGTTGTGATCGACACCGACCCGGAACGAACCACCGATGATTCTTGCGCTAGTCCCGCACGTCAGAATTTACCGACCGCTAAAAGCATCACGAAAGAAAAACGCACCCTTGGGGACTTTACAGAAGAAGACATGAAAAATCCACAGGACGCCCTGAAATTCTACCGGCTGGCCACGTCCATCATACTCGGCGACGACGTGCTGAACAAGAACCGACTGTTGCTCGAAAGAATCAAAGACCTGGACAACGAAGTGAAGAGTTTGCGGGAGAGAATATCGGATTGCGACGAGAACATGTGCGTTCGCCGAAGGACCTTGTCGCAGCCCTCAGCCTACGAACCGTGCGTGAAGCGGTAAGTAAATAATCTGAATTAAAGTTTCTTGTGTCGGACAAATTCCGGTCGTACGTTTGAGCTTTGGGAGATCCGCGCGTTTGCTTTCCGTGTGGGAGAAATGCGTGGTCGGACAAACTCCGGTCGGACGTTTGAGCTTTGGGAGATTCGCGCGGTGTTTAGGTATATTTGTGGCAAGATAAATCGTGGCGCTTTTTCCATTGAGAGGTTTGAGATGGACGAATGCGCTTTGGGTTGTTGAGTGGGCTCCCTAAATTGCCAAATACAGCGTCTTGATTGGCTAAAACAGCTTGTTTTGCGCCGTTGTTGTGGTAACCAGACGCAATTCCGCAAGTTATACTTGAAATTGAGCCCTCTGAACAATTTAAATAGTCGATTCTAAACCTGGATTAATTTTGTTTTGTTTTCAACAGAAAAGCGGAAAGTGATGGAGAACGACAAGAAAACAAGACCAAAGATAATCAGAGACTTAAGGTGATTTTGATGCGACGAGGATCGAAGCCGTAGGGTGCTCTAGGTGTAGAACTCTGAAGAAATAATACAAGTCGCTTGTGCTGGAAATCCCTAGATGGTATTTCTCCAGGTGGTATTCACTTTTATCTTATTTTTCATACCCCATTACTGTTTACTATGCAAAAATGGCTTTACATTTGATTTTGTTGATTTATTTGCATACCTAACCGGCAGTGGCGGCTCGTGAGTTTTTTGCAAGGAGGGCTCAAGTTAATAACAAATTCGCGAGCTGAGAACTATATTGTTCTATCTGCACCTCGATCTGCACTTCTTGTAGAAAATGTTTTTCAAACTTCGAACCAGCAAAACATGGACAAAATGTTTCCTGATATAAAACAATATTAGATCAGAAACTAGAGAAAGAGGCTTTTATTCCCTTCCCGTTTCTGATCTAATTGTTCAATTCATGAAACATTTCGTCCATGTTTTGTTGGTTCGAGGTTCGAAAAACATTTTCTACAAAGAGTGCATACAGAACAGTTCTCAGTTCGCGAAATGACGAAACTCGAGACAAAAACTTTTTTGTCGTATCCGCATCACAACCATATGGAGTTTTAGCATTTACTGTTTTGTCAAAATTACGTGTGAGTTAATGCACCACGAATTTATTCTTGCGGGTTCGATTTGCTTTATATTCAGTAAATCAATGCTGTAATCGGACGTCCGTTGTTTTTATGAATTAATTTCTTCTTGTAGGCTTGATGACCTAAATGTAACTTTTTTAGGTCAGCTATCTTCATGTTTGCAAACTGTTGACTAATCGAAAAGTACAAAAATGATTATATCGATTATTTCAATCGGCTGGGGGCTCGAGAAACGGAGCCCATATCTGCTGTATAGAGCGGGAGCCGCGTCTGGCGTTGCCATGGTTACGGCGCATGTTTTGCGCGGGTGCACCCCGGCATCACCGCATCGGCGGTATGTGGCGGTGGGCGCCGAATGCGGAGCCCAAGACGAAGTTCTTCGACCGTGCGATCGCTTAGAATTATTTTGTTAAAATATTAATTGACCAATGACTGAACGTTTTTGCACTAAACCAAATCTTTGGAATAAGTATAATTAATAAAATGCATTCCATGTCTTCCTACCGATAAAAATCTCTTGTCGCCTTTAGCTTTGGGGGGGCGCCGCCCTTGAGCCCTCCCTCACCAGCCGCCACTGCTAACCGGTAACCTTAGCTGTTTCCTATACCTGTCCTTGGGAAAAAGGGGCCACGGAGCAAAATTGAGCGGGAGAAACTAAAAATGACTCGCATGACTCGCGCTCTCCCTCAGAACCAGAACACCACAGTTCAACTAAACCAGCGCAGAAAAGAGGAAAAGGAAAAGGCCGCGTGAAAACAACTGAATGTCCTCGTGTAAGAGATGGAATATACACTCAAACGGAGATACGCAGCAAGTCGTCCACTGGCCCGTGGCCACATTTTAATACACATCGGGCTCCACGTGACACAATTTCGTTGGTCATTGTTGTGTTGTGTTCTTTGTGTGAATGGAAATGGTGAGTTCAAACAATGCAAATATTCTTCAATATATCGTGAAACTAAGGTGTAACGTACAACCTAGGAGAAGTGAAGAATAGGGGGGTGAGCTAAGCCAGCTTGTAGGCGGAGAAAAGTGAAGTCAATCGCGGGAGGAGGGTTGAGGTATGGGTGAGGTACGTACTCATACTACGCCCAATTACTAAATCTAGTTGCCACTTGTTTTTTGACAATTGTTCCTGCACCTTGAATTGACGCATGTCAGTTGAAATTTTGTTGGTGATGCTTGTGAAGGTTTTTCGCTGCCGGGCTCTGTTTTTTTGATATTGTTCTAGATGTTTTTTCGGTCTAAAAAAGACGGCCGGATCAGTTCTAGAGGGTGGGTGAAGACAGGCTGGCCTGCAATGCGTACAAGTGGTTGTCGCCGCATCGATAAGAGTTTACTCCCGACATCGAAGATATGCTCAATAAGGCGCGCTTGAAGGTGTCCACGAAACGCTCAGCTAGCCGGTTCGATTGGGGATGATACGGCGGTGTACAAAGATAAATTATGCTATTTGCAGTGCAAGTGCAGTCAATTTTCCCACAGTAAGCTGTATGCCGTTGTCCGAAACGATGGTTTTCGGCTGTAGTTCTGTTCGGCCACTGCGTGTGCTCTTGAAACATGACCGATGGCCTTGACTCTTCCGCCTCGGAAATGATACATAAAGCAAGATCCAATTGTTTGCCGCTAGAATAATCTCCAGCTTGAAGGTCATAGTGTGTCGGCGCCAAATCGAACCGGAGAATGGCTTTGAACTGTTCGAAAGACTTTTGACACTGGCTTATATCCAACTCCACGGCGCATTCTTCTTCAGGAAATCATCCAATAGTCTGCGTAAGTCGCGAATCTGCGGTATGAATTTTCCGTAGTAATTGACCACACCCAAAAACGACAAAGCCTGATTAAACAAAACTGTGGCTCAATAAGTCTCAGGGGGCTGCAGAACCTTAACCTCAATGGCAACCAAGCCATTGCCACAATTTTTTGACACTTTCCATTGTGTTGATGTTGAATTTAAACCTCCCCAACACGTTTAAAATTGGTAAAACTAAAATAAAAAAATTCTATGGCGGCATATCACTCATTCAAGTCTTTATTATTTGTACTTCTAGTAGCGGCAGACCCAAAATTGGGTTTGCTTTTCGTCGGTTGCAGCTACCTCCAACGATGACACCGGTTGTTGTCGCAGTCCACGATTCTCCGTTTCATATGTTCAATTTCGCTCTCCAGCTTGTCGATCCTGGCGGAAAACAGGATGTTTTCGTGCAACAATTTGTTCCTCTGCATCAGATACGTGGCCAGGTCGTAAAACTCGACGGCACGCCGCGGATCTTGCATGTCTTCTCTTGAAAAGTCCTCGAACTTCTTTTTCTTTTCCTTCGGAGGCCTTCCTCTCCTGGGAAGAACAAGTGTTCCGGGCCCAAAGTACTTTGGAAGTTCTGGACTGAGCGTGTGGCCCTCTTCAAGTTTTATTTTGGCATGATTGATATTGTTGCTGGCCGCTTCAGGGGCGTCAGAGGCAAAATCATTGACAAATATCGTGTCAAATGCAGCTGGACCTGCTTCGTCGCACGGTTCCTGTTCTTCTCCATCCTCATCTTCAGTTTTCACCACCACTGGATGTTGTATGTCTAGTGATAGAGGATCTTCAGCTTGCTCGAGACTAAAAAATTAACGTTTCAATGTGGTACCAAGTAGGTAATTTGAGAGAACTCACTTTTCACATAAATCTTGTTTTATGGGAATTTCTTGTTCTTCTACAGGAATTCCATGGGAGCTACTCGTCTCATTTTCAACTGACAACAATGCACAGCTTCCTTGCAAAACCTGTCCTTGTTTCAACAGCCTTCCGTCAGTTATTAGTGCTATGGAATAAGCGTTCCCAGGCAACATCTGTGAAAGAACCGCCGTCTGTTCCAATTCCATTCTCGACTCTGGCCCCTTCAAATCTACAAAAAAAATGATGATTACAAATTTTCGTTCATTTTTTTTTCAATAGAATTTAGTCAAGTATTATTTATCTATAATTAGTTTTACGGTCTTTTTTTCATTAGAGAAAAATAAAATAAATGTTTTCCTCCTTCTCGGCTTATCAGCGCCATAGGAGTTTTTGCGCCTTTTATTGATAACAGTAAATGATTACATATGAATTACAATACACGCAAATTTTTGAACAAACACAAAACATCCATGACAACCGGGATTCGAACCCGCGCCATCCGCACCACAGACGACAGACGACCGTAAGCTATAGAAAAACTATGTTGTGTTAGTACGAATGGTACGATGCTAACTTGATGCTGATGTTTTGGCAGCTAGTTGTCAAAGTGTACTATAGTACAATTCAAATGAAATGACATATCGGGTTCGCTGCCGTCATTCTGTCAACCGTCAACCAAACTGTCGACCATTTTGCAGCTGCCCATCACAACAAACAAATGCACGAGAAATAAATGTCAAAAAAAGTAACCATGCAACCACGTCAAAGCTGTTTGCTGTCAAAGAAGTTCAACAAGAATTTCTTATTTTCACCACCATGGGCTCTGTACAGCAGGGTGGTCCATCTGAGCGTAATTATCCCATAGCGGTCTTACCGTTCAAAATAGAGAAAAAATCTAAGAGAAAAGTTATAAAGTTTGATCGGATCTATGACCTAAAATTATTTTCAGCTATACAGGTGTACCATTTTGACGGGAAAAACGAAGCGTCAATTTTGGAACACCTATATTTTTTTGCATTTTCGAATCCAGCTTTCTTTAACTGTCCTATGCCTTTTTTTTGTTTTTCAATAATTGTTTGGCAATGCTACCAACTAAAAATTAAAAACTTTGAAAAATCGCATTTCTACAGTTTGCTTAAAAAAATTGCAGCGGCCTTGCTTTTCCAAGCTAAGAGATGAAACTTGACATGGTGATAGTCAAGTCAAAGACCAATATTCCAATGTCAAAAAGTTGCGATTTCATGTTACAAGGGCGTTCATAAAAAAAAATCAAACTTTATGATTTTCGAAGATCATAATAACTCATTTTTTTCAAACGGCATGCCCCCAATTTCATAACGCTATCCGACAGTTTTTTCATTTCCATCCATTTTTATTAGGGGTACCCTACCGTCAAACTCCATTATTTCTCGAAATAATCGGATTTTTTTTACGAAATTTGCTATTTTTCTAATTTTTTCCAAAAACTAAGAGTGCGTTCCACTAAACGATCGCAACGACCGCAACGCCCGTCTACCCGTTCCACTTATAGCCGCGGTCGTGTGTTGCGGTCGTTGCTACGTCACGAATGACGTCATACATCGCGACCACTCCAAGCCCACAACGATCGCGCTGAAAAGGTGAGGCGTTGCGGTCGTCTTCTGGTCGTTAGCGGCAATGTTGCCAGCTCTAGCAATTTATATTGGAAATTGCGACTTACTTTTTTGATTTGGCAATGGCGACCTAAAGTGACGACTTTAAAGTTCAATCAGTTCTATAACGATTTTTTTTTTAATTTTGCCTCCTTCCACATGATTTTACGCAACTTCATTTAAAAGATAGAGACCATTGGCAGGGCACTGCGATTTCGCGCAACACTAGTTTGGCTACGCATCAGCGGCGTAAAACCGGCAACACTGTCGCTGCAATTTTCTCTACAAACGTCAAACCCATGCGTCAAACAAAAAAGTTGTGCCGGTATCCCATCCATAATTCCCATACGGTATCCTTATGGCGAACTCAAGGAATCAAGACCACTTTCAGGCTCATTTTCTCTTCTAATTCGCATAACCATTAATGCAGCGTTAATAGCCATATTGTTGTTGTGATTTGAGTTGACGTTCAACTGTCATGTCATGTGGCTCCCTGACCACAGAAAAGACGTGACTCGAGTGACTCGACACACCACGACGACCGCACGCCCGTTCCACTTGAGTTTCCGCTCACAACGACCGCGGGCGTTTGCAAGCTAGTGGAACGGGAAAATCTGCGGTCGTGGGCGTGGGCGTTGCGATCGTTTAGTGGAACGCACTCTAAGTCGGCCGTGATGGGCGCAAGGCCGCTATAATTTTTTCAAGCAAACTGAAGATGCATTTTTTCTCCGTTTTTAATTTTTAGTTGGTAGCATTGCCAAACAATTGAAAAACAAAAATACATGCATAAGACAGCTAAAAAAGCTAAATCTGAAAATGCAAAAAAATATAGGGTGTTCCATTCAATAAAATTGACGCTTCGTTTATTCCGTCAAAATGGGACAGCCTGTATAGCTGAAAATAATTCCAGGTCATAGGTCTCATCAAACCATGTAACGTTTCTCTTACATCTTTTTCTCCATCTTGAACGGTAAGACCGTAATGGAATAATTACGCTAGGATGGACCAGCCTGTATGTTCTACGCGTTGAACGTTAGTTTCCTCAGAGAGAAAACTTGTTGCGGTCGATAAAGGGCATCGTCTCTACTGGTTGGTGGCTCTCGCTAATGCCATCAGATTAAATTGGCGGCCCCTAAAAAAATCATGCCGAAGAGCGGCGGTCACAAAGAAAATGGAATGAAAATGCCCACTTATGATGCTCGTCACTGCATACCGGGTGATCATTTGAAAACTATCCACCTGCAATAACTCCCGATTCCTAGTCAATACTTCCTCGAGCAAAAACAGGTCGGTTTTTATATCGAGAGGGGCATCTAAAAAAAACATACATGCAAACATACATTGGCAAAGGACCCCGCACGATTCTTATGGAAAATGGCTCCCGGTTAAATTCTCTGAATTTTTGATATGTTGTAGCTCATGAGATACTAATCAAATACCGTAAACCCTAAACTCAAATAATGGACAGTTTTTCACCCACAGGGGGTTGAAGTTGGAGGTTTTGATGGCTTCAAAATGATATTATGACGTTAATGGAAGCTTTTTATTTGGTTTCTCTTCAAGTTGTGTTTCATGCTAAATGTATTTATTTGACAGAAAAATATCAACCCCCTTCTCCACCCCCAACCCCTGTCTAGCATCACAAAATTCAAGATTACTCCCAAAAGCCATACGGATGGCTTCTGTGATTTGAATTATGAATTCTGACATAAAAATTATTTTCCACCCCTAATGTTGGGGTGCCGATTTTCCAATTTTCCTCGGTTAATTTGGCTGAATTTTTGGTATTGTGTACTTCTAATTCTGCTGAACAAAAAGTTCTCATACCAAAACTTATTCCTATGAACAGTTTTTGTTCTACAGGGGACTGAGGTTCAATATTTATGCTCTCAAATGTTCAAATTCAGTCCCCTGTAGAACGAAAACTGTCCATAGGAAAAAGTTTTGTCATGAAAAATTTTTGTTCAGCAGAATTAGAAGTACACAATACCAAAAATGCAGCCAAATTAACCGAGGAAAATTGGAAAATCGGCACCCCAACATTAGGGGTGGAAAATAATTTTTATGTCAAAATCCATAATTTAAATCACATAAGCCATCTGCATGGCTTTTGAGAGTAATCTCGAATTTTGTGATGGTAGATAGGGAATGGGGGTGGAGGAGGGGGTTAATATTGTTCTGTCAACTAAATACATTTAGCATGAAACACAACTGAAGAGAAACCAAATGAAAAGCTCTTATTTACGTCAGAATATCATTTTCAAGCCGTCAAAACCTCCAACTTCAACCCCCTGTGGGTAAAAAACTGTCCATTATTTGAGTTTGGGGTTCACGGTATTTGATTAGTATCTCATGAGCTACAACATATCAAAAATTCAGAGAATTCAACCGGAAGCCATTTTCCATAAGAATCGTGCGGGGTCCTTTCTATATTCAGCCCCCTCGCCCCCACTCACCCCAACTTTGAAATGTCAAATGACACTACCCACCTTGCGATACATTGAATTGAAGAGAACTTGAATCTCTTCGAAAAAATTATTTTCAAATTTTTTAACCCTACCCCCTTTTCCCTAGAGATTCTCTGAGTTTCCCATTTAATATTCTGGACCCCTCAATTCTTTTTAGTTCAGTCAGCATCATCCTAAATAGCATCGAAGAAGAGAATTTTCGGTAAAAAAAATGCCACCCAAATTCACCCCATTAGAGCAATGGGAGAGCCCCCCACCTCAACTTTAAAATTGAACAAAACACCACCTACTTTGTGATACATCAAATTTGAGGGAATTAAATTCTCTTTCTGAAAACAATTTTTTTGAAATTTTCAACCCCTCCCCTATTAAATTTGACATTTGAGGTATTTTAGGAGGGAAATGGGGGTATTGTGGGGGAAATCAAGTTGAAGATTTGAGAGCATAAATATTGAACTTCAGTCTCCTGCAGAACAAAACTGTTCATAGGAATAAGTTTTGGTATGAGCTTTTTGTTCAGCAGAATTAGAAATACACAATACCAAAAATTCAGCCAAATTAACCGAGGAAAATTGGAAAATCGGCACCCCAACATTAGGGGTGGAAAATAATTTTAATGTCAAAACTCATAATTTAAATCATAGAAGCCATCCGCAGGGTTTTTGGGAGTAATCTCGAATTTTATGATGGTAGATAGGGGTTGGGGGTGGAGGAGGGGGTTGATATTTTTCTGTCAAATAAATACATTTAGCATGAAACACAACTTGAAGAGAAACCAAATAAAAAGCTTTTATCAACGTCATAATATCATTTTGAAGCCGTCAAAACCTCCAACTTCAACCCCCTGTGGGTGAAAAACTGTCCATTATTTGAGTTTGGGGTTCACGGTATTTGATTAGTATCTCATGAGCTACAACATATCAAAAATTCAGAGAATTTAACCGGGAGCCATTTTCCATAAGAATCGTGCGGGGTCCTTTGGTACTTAAGTCACATTTGTAAAATCTGTGATTTTTCAATTAAATTTTTTTTCAATTCTTTTGTATTTGTTTTTTGACGGAAGCACTCATTTTTCGATTTTTACCATCTTCTACAACTTTGACAGAGAAAGTTGAAGAACACCCTGTATATTTAGCCAAGACGTTAGCATCAAGTTAGCATCGTACCTACTATTCGTACCAACACAATACATTTTTCCAATTGCTCACTCTTCTAATATAGAAAGCCGTGAAACTCTTCATGTACCCGTGCATCTTTGATCTTTTGAACTAGGACTTTTTGAAATTTTTGAGCAAAAATAAAATGACGGCCTGGGGGACTACGGCTATGGTTGATGGCACCTGGACCGTTTGCAAAATTTGCTTCCTGAGTAGGAGGGATGTTCGCAAGCCATAACAACATACAGGGTGGTCCATCCTAGCGTAGTTATCCCATAGCGGTCTTACCGTTCAAGATAGAGAAAAAGCTGTAAGAGAAAAGTTATATGGTTTGATCAGACCTATAACCTAAAATTATTTTTACCTATACAGATACAGGGTGACCCATTTTGACGGGATTAACGAAACGTCAATTTTTTTAAATGGAACGCCCTATATTTTTTGCATTTTCATGTTCAACTTTTTTAACTGTCTTATGCCTGTGTTTTTGTTTTTCAATTGTGTGGCAGTGCTACCAACTAAAAATTGAAAACTAAAAAAAATCGCATTTTCACAGTTTTCTTAGAAAAATCGTAGCGGCCTTGCTTTTCAAAACTAAGAGATGAGATGAAACTTGACCATGTGATAGTCAATTCAAAGACCAATATCCCAATGTCAAAAAATTGGGATTTCTTGGGATGGCGTTCACAAAAAAACCATCAAACTTCATAATTTTCAAAGTATCATAATTCATTTTTTTCAAATGTTATCTGATAGCTTTTTTTATCCTTTTTCATTTTTACTGGGGGTACCCTACCCTTAAACTTAATTTTTTTCGAGATAATCGGAAATTTTCACAAAATTTGCTGTTTTTCTCGTTTTTTTTTTCAAAAATTGAGTTGACCGTGATGAATGACAGACAAGCCAAATAGTACGCAACTCTCAGTTACTCAGTCTGAATATTGTCGAACAAAGAAAAGTTATTTTACGCGAGAGGAAATAATTGATATGATATTCTGGTAATAATCCAGATATCCAGGATCCCACTCTGTTTTCTTTTTGCGTTGGAGCCATTTTTTTTGTTCGACAGTATTCAAACTGACTAACCGACAGCTGCATACTATTTGGCTTGTCTGTCATTCATCACGGCCAACTCAATTTTTGAAAAAACCAAAGAAAATAGCAAATTTTGTGAAAATTTCCGATTATCTCGAAAAAAATGAAGTTCAAGGGTAGGGTTCCCCTAGTAAAAATGGAAGAGGATAAAAAAGCTATCAGATAACGTTATAAAATTAGGGGCATGCCATTTGGAAAAAATGAGTTATGATACTTTGAAAATGATGAAGTTTGATGTTTTTTTGTAAACGCCTTGTATCAAGAAATCCCAATTTTTGACATTGGGATATTAGTCTTTGACTTGACTATCACCATGTCAAGTTTCATCTCTTAGTTTTGAAAAGCAAGGCCGCTACGATTATTCTAAGAAAACTGTGAAAATGCGATTTTCTTTAGTTTTTAGTTTTTACTTGGTAGCACTGCCACACAATTAAAAAACAAAAATACAGGCATAAGACAGTTGAAAAAACTTGAACATGAAAATGCCAAAAAATGTAGGGTGTTCCATTTAAAAAAATTGACGTTTTGTTAATCCCGTCAAAATGGGACATCCTGTATAGCTGTAAATAATTTTAGGTTATAGATCTCATCAAATCATATGTATAACTTTTCTCTTACATTTTTTTCTCTATAGGCGCGTTCAGTCAGCTTATTTAGCCGCAAGTTTTAGTTTTAGTCGTAAGCGCAGCGATGCTCATTGGCTGTCATGAACCAGCCTCCTCAGATCAGCCAATAAGCGATGCTGCGCTTACGACTAAAATTAAAACTTGCGGCTAAATAAGCTGACTGAACGCACCTTATCTTGAACGGTAAGACCGCTATGGGATAATTACGCTAGGACCACCCTGTATGGGGACTACCTCGATGCTGGAATTCTACTCTGCAGGACAAGACACGAGAAGACAGGACAAGACAGGGCAAGGCAGAACAAGCCAGGGCAAGATAGAGTTGAAGAGCTTTGAAAAAAGCTGTCAAATGTCAAAATCGTTACGTCTAAGCTTAATCTCCTGTCAATTTGACAGTGACATATCCGTCTGACAGATCATAGTGAAAACTTCATTTTTACCTTTCCACTATCGACCATGAAATTTTGTCACCACTGTTCAAAATTTGATGGCCGATGGTGGAAGACGGAAATGTCACTGTCAAACTGACAGGAGATTGACACCTGCATTCTGGGAAAATTTAAAGCACCGCCATCTGCTCTCAGACCACGTTGTTAGTCAGTGAAATTCTGAGAATCACTACCGCGATTTCACTATTCGCGATTTTAACTACCGATGGGGGCGCTGTAAACAAGATGGAGGATTGTAAGCTTTTCTGTCACCTGTCATCGTGCATTGTATAACGGTTGTATTGTATTTGTGGTATTTGAGTTATTTAATTATTGATCGCTATTTAACAAAAGCTCATTCTTGAATAACTTGATCATCTATACGAGAATTTTCACAATTCGTGCGACTGTCACTGGTTATTTGACAGAAGCGACAGAACAAAAATGACGTAAAAACTTACAAACTCGCTTCGTTATTTTAGCCGCCAGAGGGCGTTTAGATTTTTGAAATCGCGAATCACTGCTACGACATTGGCAGCCATTGGCTGCTAGGTTTTAATTTCGAAAGCGGAAGTTATAAAAGTTCAATATTCCAGTTTTATTCTCTCATTCCTTTCAGTTATTGAGTTTTTATTTTAACAATTTTTTTAAATGTAAGGGTCAATTTTGACAGCAGCCTTCCTAAATTCCGAAAAATAATTTCGTCTGCTGCGCCAACTAGACCCCCCTATTGTTCTGACCCTAACCTTTACCTTGGAACGTTGCCCGGGGTAAGATAAAAGGCTGGATACGCCCATGGTTCCTTTGTTTCTTTTTTTCTTTATAGCCTCGACAGTGCAAGGCGTTTTTGGATAGTGCATCGGGTGCTGTTGTGGAACTCGATGTATTCACTGCATCGTCCGTCTCTGGAACAGGAGTTGTAACATTGTCCCCTTCAGTATGCACCGTGTCCAGCATTTTCTTCTTGAGCCGATAACGTTTGCAGTACATGGCATTTTTGGATTGAGCCTTTGGCTGTGCATCACCGGTACATAAACGTAACGCTTTACGTCGTCTATACCGGCGACAACGCACAGCATTCGGAGTAAGCGATTCATTTTCATCGTCCAATACACACTTCGGCATTATGTGTAACAGAAGTACTAGCCGACTTCAACGCTTTGTTTTGAGGATCTTCTTTGGTTTCTACACAATAACAAACGGACATATTTCAGTGCATTTAAATAACAATTAAACAATGAGGTACCTCTACCTTGTAATAATAATAGTGTGGCTCTACATCTACATCCCATTGAGACTTGGTCCACAAAGCTGAAGGTTAGAGCTTGTAGTGTACACCTACTCGATTTTAATAACCGAGTTCAAGAACAATAGCTCTCTGCTTCCTATTTGCGTGATCTCGTATGACGGAACGCCCTGTATCTCATGCCCCGACAGAATCTGTCGCATGTCGTCTCTTTCTTGCTTACATTATACCATATACGTATACAGACGGTAATAGGATCGTAGGAATAAACACGACTTTTACTTATAAAGCAAGAATTCTGGTTTACTCGTGGCTTTTTAGGAATTACAACGATTACAACTGCTACAACAACAACAACAACAACATGGGTTTGTCAGCTGCTTCAAGTGACCACACTGGTTGGCGTACCACTACAACGGCATAAATGAACTAAGGGTGACGCAAGAAAACCCCAAGAATGCATGCTGCAGAGCTGGTTGCCTACATTAAAGCTTGAAGCGATCATCATCATCATGTATTACTTGAATGAGGTGTTCAAGCAGGAGCATCAGGAAAAACGTAAAAAGTAAGCACCTACCCAGTGTACTTTGAAGATTAGTTTCCTTTTTGACTTGTCTTTTTAAACATATAATGTTGAAAATTTCTAGGTTAGAAACGAACGCGTCACTTGATTGTACGCAATGTTCGCATCGAACAGCTTCCACATTTCAGCTTGACCATCACGTCCGAAGAAAACACAAAAATGTCTATTATGCCGGCTGCATAGCTCCAGAAGAGTATGCCTGTCCTTGTTGCGATGCCAAGAGTTACTACAAGCTTGGTCTATATGAACACTGCGTGAGCCAACATGTTGCTTTGAGTGGTGAACATGAACATGTTGAAAGAAACCAGCCTAATGAAGAATTTCAAATGTGGCGCTGTGACTCCTGCAAGTACAAAGGGCATTCAAGCTTATTCCATTGCAAACATCATGTTTCACGTGAAATGGCCCACAAAGCTCCTGACTCGAGTCTTTCTGGCACTTCAAGAGTGGAATGTGTGAATAGGTTGGAAGCACGTCAATTTGAACCATATTTTACTTGCAAAATCCAGACGACAAAACACGCAAAAAAGGAAGAAACCGACCGCCGGTTCAGCTGCGCTCAATGTGCAAATCGATTCAAACGAAAAACGGCGTTGAAGAAGCACATTTATTTCAAACATACCGCAGCCGATGAAATCAACTGGCTCAGCTGTACCGAATGTTCTTACCGCGCCAAAGAAAAATCCATTTTGCAACGGCACATGCTCACTCACGCGGCAGGCGACGACGTCAACTGGTTCAACTGTGCCAAGTGTTCGCATCGTTCGAAAGTCAAACAAGACTTGACGAGGCACATGCTGACTCACGCCGTCGCCGACGAAATCGACTGGTTCGGCTGCGCCAAGTGTTCGTATCGAGGCAAATCGAAGAGACACCTGACAATGCACATGGTGATACACGCCGCGCCCGACGAAATCCGCTGGATCAGCTGTACGGAATGCCCCAGTCGCTTCAAACGAAGAAGGGGGCTGAAACGGCACATGCTCACTCACACGGCGGCCGACCAAATCGAATGGTTCAGCTGTGCCGAATGCGATTACCGCGCCAAACTGAAGGCGTATTTGACTTCGCACGTGTTGTACTGCCATGCCGGAACCGATAACGTCACCTGGTTCAGTTGCACCGAATGTTCGTTTAGAGGCAAAAAGAGGGGAGACCTGCAGAATCACAGGAAGCAAACGCACGCCGCGGCCGATGAAATCCGCTGGTTCAGCTGTGCGGAATGCGCTTATCGCGCTAAGAAGAAGACGACCCTGAAGTCGCACGTGCTCAACCGCCACACGGCGGATGACGAAATCGACTGGTTCAGTTGTGCCAAGTGTTCTTATCGTTCGAAAACCAAAAGATACTTGACAAAGCACATGATTGTAGAACATACCGGGGCTGACTAAATCAATTCTATTCAACTGGCGCCTATGGAATCTTTCGCACGACAACTGCCGAACCGTTGGTCCGATTGAGGTTGATATTTGGTATAGGTATACCTATTACCTACAGGTGTCTTCGAATGTATAAGGGTACCTACCCCCAATAGCAATTAAAGAGGGGTAAAAGAGCTATCGTATAGCGATATAGAATTGGAGTTGGGGTCATACCATTTAAAAAAAAGAGGTATGACACCGACCTCCGGTTCCACCAAACCATTATTATCAACGCGATAACTTTATCACTCTCATAGTAACTAAGCAACTGGCCATCCTATTGGCTGGTGCACAGCAACTGTCAGCGTCAGCATGATAGATTAAATCCATATGGACCTTTACTTGAACTGGACTTATAATAGGTGCCTTCCTTTTAGCACAAAACTCACTGATCTGATCTGAAGTTAGAGAGAGAAAGAGCGAGAAATCGCATGCGCGAAAGTGAGAACCACTAACAACTTAGGTCAGAATACTTAGTTCAGGTTGTAAAAGGAAAGCACCTAATGTTGCGCCGTTTTCTGCTTTTTTTTTTTTGTTTTTGGTACTATTGGACCGATTGGGCCAGTCCAGTTCTGTCCTGCCGTTTATTTTCTAGTAGTTTGGGGAATTTCGTTACCTTGCGGTGGCCGTTCTGACAAACGAGTTCCGCGTGCCTTTCTCCAATCGGCTATAGATAAGAACTAACCCAACGCGCCGGTGGGCAGAATCTGATAAAACGAAGTGACGTAGCTACTTCTTCCTTTTCGATTTGAAACTCGCATCGGAGCTGTCGCCTAGTTGTGTGCTGTACATCCACGTTTTTGCCTTTCGAGTGGTCTTCGAAATTGTGTTAATTCGAAGCCAGAAGCCGCCTGTTTTGAGGGTTTATTTGGCGAACGTTGGATCATTAGGGTATTCGAACCCGAAGTAGGCATTGTTTCGCCGTCTTGAGAAGTACAACCACACCTGGCGCATCAAACGAAACCGTCTGTCACCTGGAGGGGTATATGCCTGGAGGTAAAGTAAAGACTGATTTGGTTCCCTTTTTTTGTCATATTTTCGAGTTGGAGGTGACACTGAGTTGAGTGAATTGTTGTAGGTTTCTTCTTTTACCCACCATTCAGTTTTTCTGTTACATAACGAGTTTTTCTACGATCAAGTTCCCGACATCTCTATTTTCCTGTCATCCCGTTTCAAAAGGAGCCCGTTTTTCTGGTTTGAGGGCAAGATTTTCCAAACCGCCCGGCGAATCCTGTCACACTAGCGTGGGTCCCCATCTTCTACGACACCGAGTCTATCCATCGCCCGCACTATGGAAGTCAGCATACGACAAATTGTCGATCGCGACCGTCAGGAAGCCGTCACCGTGTTCACAGCTTTGCGTTTTGGTCAAGTAAGCGGTGAAATCTCGTCTATGGTGTTGCTTTATTTTCCCTCTATTACTTGTGTTTCATTAAACATGTTTAAATAATCATCCTTTTCCACGTTGATATTTGGCTGAACACTACTCGAGTACCGTTCTGGAGAAAGACGGAAGAAAAATAGATTGACAGTTTTCAGGAGACAATGAATGGTGAAATTCAAAATTCAGTCTGCTCGCAATTAAATTGTTGCGATTTTCGACCATTCGCCAAGAGTATATGCGCTTTGTTTAAATTAACATCACTCTTTATCTTTTGAAATCCGTACACAAATTCTGTAAGTTTGCCACCGACAGTCTCGTGGTACCATGTTGTTGGTGACTTTGAAATTAACGTAGATGTTATAGGGCGAAAGGTCCTAGTTTGATTTGTAGTCAGTAATTATTATTTCGAAAGAAAAATCTTAGAATTAAGTTCACAAGGTTTCATGTATAAAATTAGTATTGTTTTTGTAACATTGTTAACGTGTAAAAAAAAGACGATAACACTCTCTGAGGTGGCTTAATGACTTAGGTACCTACCGTGCCGTTTTAGATTCACCTCGACTTGAATTGTTATCTGGTATTGTTAAAAACCGGACGACAGGTACCTACGCTTTGGAACAGATAACATTCATTTTAATTCCGGTTTTTGCTCAAGCTGAGCTTTTTTTCCAAGCGTATCATAAACCTTGTTGTGGCATTACTCGACAGCACTATTCGACAATATTATTCGACATATCAACCTCTTTTATTACCTTTATTGTAAAATTAGCCAACCGGCACCTGTTCATCTTCATTACCTTTTGTAAATAAACGTTGTGTTTGGAATGAAATCCAATCAATCCTTTGTCTTCAGTATTGTATTAGTCATTGTTTGGTGCTGAAGGTTTTTTTTTTGGAATTCAGTCAACAATACTGTGGCGCCCTCGACCATCCAATAAGAACCCCGGCATATCTCCTCTGGTCAGCTGGCGGGCCGTGTTTCTAAATAAATCAGACCAATGGTAAGTCGCACCGAAAAGGCACGAGGCCTTTTTGGCATGTAATACATTTATGCCAATTTCTCTTTCCTATCAACGTTTTTCGAGTGCGATTTGACCTTCTCACCCACCCAGTGGCCCTTTTCACTCCTCGGTTCCGTTACTGGAAAATCAATAAAAATCACTGGTCACTACACTTTTCAAAACCACAAAATCAACGCTGTTGCCTTCCACTCACGATTTTTAGTCGCCACTGAAGGGAAAATCACGATCAAACTTATAATTTCTTTGCAATTCCATTGTTTAGGCCGTATTACTTTTCTTTGCGGTGCTCTTTTTAGGCCCACGCGTAACACTGGTTATGTTGGTAACTCTTGTTTGATATTACCCTTATACTATCATTACGAAATTTTCAAAAAATAATAAAATTGCCCGTACATTTTTCTTTGAAGGAGTTTCTACTATGAGAAAAAATCAACAAAAACTGATTCCCCTCAACAACTTTTTCAGTCACATCAGAAACCCCGTAACGTTATTTCCATTGAATTAACGCGATGTCTCGGCTTTTTTGTGCGATTTTGAAAGCGACGGTTCTACTGTGGCGTGTCTTTTTTAGCTCCTCCCCGCCCCAATACCCCTTTTTTGCTCTGAATCCCATTGGTGAGTTTCAATTTTTTCATTTTTTCTACCTTTTCTACCGAATTGAGCCGGTTTTGTCATTTTAAACTTCTTCCCACCCAACACATTATTTGCACTATTTCAATTATCATTTCCTGATGATCCGCAATTTTGTTTTAGAATATCATTATACACACCATTCCGAGTGGTTTGCCAATTTGTCTGTTTGGATTTTCGTGTGGCCGTTATCCGTACAGCCACCAAATTTCTTCTTTTTTTTTCAAATTTTCTCTTTTTTAGGACCCAAACATAATTTCTTCATTTTTTCTTCTTTCAAAATCACAGCTTTCGTTTGTGAAAGCCATTTTGTCTGTTCTATCACTCCTTCCTGCGTGTTGTTCAAGCTTCTACTTACCCGCCCAGGACCCCAGTTCGCTCCCCAGTCCTGTACCTAAATATGAGATAGAAAAGAAAAATGCATGGATACTCCGCATTTTCTCCTTTGGATTTTCATTTCACATGGCATTTTGAGTCGAGTTTCTACTAAATTCCTTTGAATGCTGACGGTGTCCCGTCCCCTATAATGCAGTCTATGTAAGGTTACTAGTAGATAAAATATGGGGCTGCACACAGGAGTGGGGGGTACGACCTTGACCTTGACAGGTCATTGACCATTGACCTTGACTTTGACCCTTTACTTTGACAGGTCATTGACCTTTGACCTTGACAAGTCATTGACTCCTGACCTTGACAGGTCATTGACCCTTGACCTTGAGGGGTCATTGACCCCTGACCTTGACAGGTCATTGACCTTTGACCTCGATCGGTCATTGACCTTTGACCTCGACCCTGACATTGCTCACGACCTCGAAAGTTCATTCACCCAAGCAGGCGGTGGGGGGAGCAAGCATGAAAATTGAAGAACTAGATGGAGTGGGAGCGCAACCTCGAAGAAACTGATATAATATATATATACCTAATGCCCTATACCAACGCAAACTCCAAACATGTGCATGCCCGAGATCGTGTGGAAAATTGTGTTACATGAGTTCCAAGGGGGTGCACGTATTGTAGTACTTAGAGTGGGTCAACCCTCTACAAGAAAAATCACAGTTCACTTCAAAACAAATACACAATCTCAGTTCGTGTGTGAACGAATCATAGGTGAAGATGTAGAAATAGGAGATTGTATACAAATCCAGTTCCATAAAAGCAACCTACAACATCAACCCTCTGGAATGGAGATGTATCTGTGGGGTTTCCAGTATTTCGTTGACGAATTCGAAGTGGATCTACTCTCTACAAATGACGTGTGTGAGCGAGGCAACATCCAAACAACATGCACAGTGTGTCAATATGATGATGGTGTATAGTGCCCTTAGGAAGTGCAGAGGAATAAAATGTGTCCGGTGTGAACACCTGTTTTCATCAGTGAAAAAAAAGAGCACCGAAATCCATAAAGAATGTGAATGGTGTATAGACATAAACTGTGCGTATAAAGTACAGAACGTTGTCAGTTAGACTCACTACAAATGTGAATTCGACATGGGTGATCAAGATTTCTTTTCTCTGAAATTAGGAGTGGACACAACACTTCAGCATGCCAACTTAATTAAACACCAAATGATGAAAGAGGATAGTTATTTTCTATCTATCGGCGAATATTTTAAAGTTGGAATGGTACGAGATGTAACTGAATATATCGTATTTGTTTACCGCTACTGTAACAAATACAAAGGTCCTTTTTGTCATGGAGCTTACGCTAATTGGATACCATGTTATCATCACCCTGAAGCTAGGGTATTCAACCAATATGCTCAAGCACTGCAAAAATTCCAACACTCACACGGAATCCCAGATCCCTTTATATCAGGATATATTTGGGGGTCTTCAAACGCGGGTGACAGTGATAAATTCACAGTAACGCTTCATCTAGCGATTAAATATGATTACCCGCAAACACCTAGTCCTGTTGAGATAATGACGCTATCAAAATGTTCGCCGATACAAGGTGCACCAGAACTTCTCCAACCTTTCGAGTTACAAGCTCTAACCTGTGAAGAGACATTGAAAACATTGAAAAAACTATCCATTGACCTGCAAGCAATCTACGGGGATGTGAAAATCTAGAAAAATTTGAAAATTTGCAAGTGATGAGAGAATGGCTTTGTAAATTTGAGGAAAAGCATGTTTCCAGCTTCTTATAATACGTCGAACAATGTATGGACAATGATGAATAAAACAAGCATTATTCTAGATGCTTAGTATGTTTTACAATCGTCTCAATTATATTCGAACCCGTACGCGAAATATCGTAACATTTGGTGTCATAAGTGGGATAATTGAGAGTAATTGGGCCTGCGACTACAGGACGTTCGGAACATTCGTGATTTGGTAAATGCCGGAGACGAGAAGCATGTTGAAGACGCTTTGGCAAGCATGATGGCGATGATGCAGGAGCAAAAGACGGAACGCCAAGCGGAAAAAGAAGAGTTGAAAAAGCGTCAAGAAGAACAGGAGAAGAGACGTTTGGAAGAGAAACAAGAATTGAAGAATCTTCTAGAATGACAAGAAAAAAGATTGAAAAATCTTTTACAAGAACAGCGTCTAAAAGACAAAGAAGAACTGAGAAACCTGCTGGAAGAACAGAAAAGGAAACGCCTGGAGGAAAGGGAAGAAATATTAGCCGTTGTGGAGCAACAAACGCGGTATTTCGACGGGGGCGTAAACAAACTGGAAGAGAAAATGGTTGCGATGGTAGAAAAAGAGGTGGAAGCGGTGAAGGCCAACATGACGAAGCTGGAGCAACAGGTTCAGAAAACCGCCGCCAGTGCTGCGATGGTCAGTTCAGCGGGTGTCCAACGTGTGAAGCTGCCAAACTTCGATGGGAAAAGCCCATGGACAACCTATAAGAGGCAGTTCGATGCCGCTGCCGAAGCAAACGGATGGAGCGACGATGAGAGAGCCACAGCTCTAGTCCTGGCTCTCAGAGGCCCAGCATTGGAGCTGCTCCAGACAATTCCTGAGAGTGAGCAGAAGGACTTTGCCAAGCTGACGAGGGTCCTGGAGCTTCGGTATGGGGACAATCATGTGCGGCGGATCCATCAAAACCAGCTGAAGGCCAGAACACAAAGGAGCGGAGAAAGCCTTCAGGAATTCGAATCCGAAGTCCTGAGGCTGGTTCACCTTGCCTATCCAGCTCATCCAGCAGATGTTTTGGCCGACATCGCCAAGGAAACTTTCATGGGCGGAATAAATGATCCAGAATTGCGTCAGATGGTCATGATCAGCAATCCAGTCAACATCAGCGACGCACTCATCCAAGCTATTCGCATCGAGGCTGCTAAAGATGCTTCGCGCCCTCATCGTCTTAGGGAGGTGACGAGGGAGGTGAACTTTGACGAATCCGGAGCATCACGTACTTCCGAGAAATCTATGAAGGAGATGTTTGAGGAACTCAAACAAGAACTTCTCAGCGCTATGTCTCGGAACAGACCCCAAGGCGAGCCAAGAACTGGAGGAAGACCGCGTTGCTTTGGCTGTAGAAAACCGGGACATCTGCTCCGGGACTGCAGGCAAAGGTCGAGTTCAAGTGACCGTTCCGCACCGGGACGGAGAACTCCCAGCCCTGATAGACGCTATCAGGAAAACTAATTCCAGCTAGCGCTAAGGGGCGCACGCTGGCTGGAAGTCCTCAATGCCCCAGGAGTTACTTCGTTTCACTGACTGCTGCGGAAGTCACCCAATAGCCTTCTTCTCAGTGGAAAGCTTGACGAGGACGATTGCGTGTTCGTAATCGATACGGGAGCCACGAAGTCAATCGTTCGACGAGGGATACTTCGAAAGCAACGCATTGTGCGACTGAGGGACGGCGCTCGTTTGACTACAGCTACCGGAGAGTCTGCTACATTGCACGGAGAAGCTGAAGTAAGCATTCGCTTCGGACGATTTCTTCTGCGAGAAAAGTTCCTGGTT
Organism: Anaspis maculata; assembly: GCA_949128115.1. Taxonomy (NCBI): domain Eukaryota; kingdom Metazoa; phylum Arthropoda; class Insecta; order Coleoptera; family Scraptiidae; genus Anaspis; species Anaspis maculata. The sequence goes on along the minus strand of OX421964.1, from coordinate 84,106,186 downwards.
GCTGACATTGTTGACGACTCCATACTTGGCCTGGACTTGATGGATAAATACGGATTCATCCTGAATGTTGGACAGCGGACGTTGAAAATCGGAAACGAGGAATTGGCGCTTAGAACATCCATGAAGGCCGCTGAAGAAATCCGCCTACTTTCGGCTGAAACCGTTCGTGTAGCCGCCAACTCCGAGAAAATCGTGTGGGCAACACTGAACGGACAATCTGGAGGACATGTCGCCGGCATTGCTTAACCCGACACAGCTGCCAGCTGTATCATGGCTAAGACATTGATTAACATGGACAAGACAAAAATCCCGATCAGAGTCATTAACCCGAACAAGACGAGCAAAACAATCAAGGAAGGAGAGACCCTGGGCAAGTGTGAACCCGTAGAGTGGATCTCACGCTGTGAAGACATATCGACAAAGACTGCGACTCCCAAGCTGTTAGAGAGACAACTAGTGGAGATGTTCTCGCCTGATTGGAAACATCTGGATGGCAAGGAGAGGGAGCTTGCGACGCAATTCATACAGGAAGAAGCTGCAGCCTTTGCGATGGAAGGTAACCCTACCGGAAGGACCAGCGTGATCCAACATCGGATCAACACTGAGAACGCCGCACCGATCCGACAGGCTCCCCGGCGCCTACCATTGGCGAAGCAAGAAGAGGTGTCGAAGCTCTTGAAAAACATGTTGGATGAAGGCGTGATCGAAGAATCGACGAACCCATGGTCTTCACTGGTTGTTTTGGTCACAAAGAAAGACGGTAGTACACGATTTTGCGTAGACTACCGCAAACTCAATGATGTGACGAAGAAAGACAGCTATCCACTTCCTCGGATTGACGACACTTTGAGCACGCTGTCTGGATCGAGATGGTTTTCGACGCTTGACCTGAAGAGTGGTTACTGGCAAGTAGAACTTCACAACGACGACAAAGAAAAGACGGCGTTTTCCGCCAGTAGCGGCCTTTATCAGTTTACTGTGATGCCGTTTGGACTTTGCAACGCACCTGCCACGTTTGAACGTCTAATGGAGTGCGTCTTGCGAGGTCTTACGTGGGAAACTTGCCTAGTCTACCTCGACGACGTGATGGTCATCGGTCGAACCTTCGAGGAGCACCTAAAGAACCTCCGGGAGGTAATTCGACATCTTCAAGGTGCACATCTCAAGCTCAACCCAAATAAATGCGTGCTCTTCCAGAAGCAAGTCAAATTTTTGGGGCACGTTGTGTCGTCCGAAGGAATCGAAACCGATCCAGCGAAATTGGATGCTGTACGAGAATGGCCGCGACCAAGAAATCAGCATGAAGTCAGAAGTTTCTTGGGCTTATGCACCTACTACAGACGATTTGTGGAGAAGTTCGCTGACATTGCTAAGCCCTTGCACAAACTGACTGAAGACCGTGCACCATTCCTGTGGACCAAGGAATGTGAAAACTCATTCAAGACTTTGAAGATTGCATTGTGCTCGAGTCCCATTCTGGCATACCCTCTTCCTCAAGGACAGTACATCCTGGACACTGATGCCAGCAACAGCGGAATTGGAGCAGTGCTGTCACAACACCAGCAGGGCCAAGAACGAGTAGTGGAGTACTACAGCAAGGTGTTGTCCAAGCCTGAAAGAAACTACTGCGTGACGCGTAGGGAGCTACTGGCCATATAATCAGTACTCATTTCATCGCTGCCCTGAAATGGCTACTGCAGTTGAAGAATCCCGAGAGACAGTTGGCACGGTGGATCGAGAAACTGCAACAATATGACTTCAAAGTCCAACACCGCCCTGGAAGAAGTCATGGCAACGCGGATGCTCTTTCTCGAAGACCATGCAACGAAGACTGCAAGCACTGCAAGAGGGTAGACCAGCAGAATGGGAACGTCGAAGTCAAGGCAATCGTTGTCGAAACCCTGAGAAATTGGACTACGGCTGAGCTTGAGAAGGAGCAGCGTGAGGACCCAGCCATCGGTACGCTTGCTGAAAGGAAAGAACTTGGCCAGGACAGACCGGAATGGGCCGAGATATCGGGTGAAGGGCCCGAATTCAAGGCTCTTTGGGCTCAGTGGAATTCTCTGAAAATAGAGAACGGGTTGCTGAAGAGAGTCTGGGAGAGTCCTGATGGGAAGAAAGAGATGGTTCAATTGGTGCTTCCCAAAAAGAGAGTGAAAGAGGTCCTGAAGGAGATGCACGATGGCGTCACTGGAGGGCACCTTGGGGTGAACAAGACGTTGGCCAAGGTGCGCGAGCGGTTCTACTGGGTGAACTGCCGGAACGACGTGAAAACATGGTGCCGCCAGTGCGACGTTTGTGCGGCCAGCAAAGGACCAAGAACTCGCAGCCGAGGGGAGCTGAAGACTTACAATGTTGGAGTGCCTTTTGAACGCATCGCGATCGATGTGGCTGGCCCCTTCCCCACAACGGAAGATGGCAACAAATACATCCTGGTTGCCATGGACTACTTCAGCAAGTGGCCGGAAGCGTACGCCCTACCCAACCAAGAGGCTTCTTCAGTGGCAAGGGTGCTGGTGGACAATCTGATAAGCCGCTTCGGAGTACCTCTGGAGCTACACTCAGACCAGGGACGAAACTTTGAGTCCAACGTGTTCCAAGGTATCTGTACTCTACTCGGAATACAGAAGACCAGGACGACGCCCCTTTACCCACGGTCCAACGGAATGGTTGAACGGTTCAACCGGACAATGGAGCAGCACCTGTCAAAGGTCGTCGACGAGCATCAGCGAGACTGGGATCGTCATCTGCCGATTTTCCTGATAGCGTATCGCGCTGCCATTCACGACACCACAGGGGAAACACCAGCACGTGTTCTTTTTGGCCGAGAGCTTCGCCTCCCCTGTGATTTGCAATTTGGCACGCCGGAGAATGATCCTAAAGACATCCCCGAATACGTAGACGACCTGAGGCAAAAAATGTGTGACATCCACGAGTTGGTTCGAAACCGGATTCGAATCGCGACCGACCGAATGAAGACCCGTTACGACTTGAAGGCGAACTCCACGGTATTTCAGGCTGGTGACCTGGTCTGGTTGTACAATCCTCAACGCAAGAAGGGAAGGTCTCCGAAGTTGCATCCGTCATGGGAAGGACCGTACACGGTAGTCAAGAGGATCAATGACGTCGTGTACAGAATCCAGCGAGCCCCGAGAGCCAAGATGAAAGTTGTCCACCTTGATCGCCTTGCACGTTACTCCGGGAGTAACGATGAGCCTATTCGAGACGAAGAGAGCTTAAGAGGCTTAAGAGGGGGGCAGTGTTAAGAGCGACGATCTCGTTTATATTGGTAAACACTCGATCTTTCTGGATCCTTCCATCCATTAGATCGCAGTGTAGAAGTCTGGAGCGATCTGGTGCATTCTAGAGCGTTCGTGTATGTGAAACTGGAGGGAGACTTCAATGCTCGATCGAGGAAGATCTGTCTATTTGGCGGAGGCGCCGCTCCAGAATTATACGGGTAACGTGTGTGATTATTCAGGAATGGTCTAGAAACCGCATATGCCAGGCACTATGGAATTTACTGGAAATAGACAGAAAGCTCGAGAACGCTGTTCGGAAGTCTTATAAAAGGCATCAGCCGGGAGCTCGCGGCAGTATTGAATTGGATAGCGAACGATAACAAGCGAAGTACCTGCGATATAATTCCAAGTGAATAATTGTTGTAGTACGCAGAAATAAACAGTGTGTGTTTTACGATCGTCTCAATTATATTCGAACCCGTACGCGAAATATCGTAACAATGCGTTAAAAACAAAAAAAAGTCATACACCCATAAGAGACCGCATACAGGTGTAAATTGAAAAAATCTGGTGAACTTGTGCATGGAGAAGGATTACTAAAAACAAGCATTATTCTAAATGCTTAGTATATATCTATTAAGTATATCTATACCGGGTGATCATTTGAAAACTATCCACCTGCAATAACTCCCGATTCCCAGTGAATATTCTTTCGAGCAAAAACAGGCCGATTTTTTATCGGGGGGGGACATCTAAAACATACATTGGCAAATTTCTATATCCACCCCCCTCGCCCCCACTCACCCCAACTTTGAAATTTCAAATGATACTACCTACCTTACGATACATCAAATTGGAGAGAAACTGATTTTCTTTCTGGAAAAAATATTTCCAAAATTTTTAACCCCACCCTCTTTCCCTAAAAATTCTCTGACTGTCGCATTTTATGTTCTGGACCCCTCATTTTTATCTCAATTCAGTCGGCGTCATCCTGGATAGCAGTGAAAAAGAAAATTTTCGGTGAGAAAAGTGCTACCCAAATTCACACCCTTTGCTCTCTCCCCCCCTCCCTCAACTCCCATAAACAAAACATTATCTACTTTGTGGTACATCAAATTGAAGGGAATTGAATTCTCTTTCTGAAAAGAATTTTTTTTAAATTTTCTACCCCCCTCCAATAAATTGGTCATTTGGAGTATTCTAGGGGGGAAAGAGGGGGGGGGCTTTAAAATTGTAAGAAATATTTTTCAAGAAGAGAATTCAATTTCCTTCAATTTGATGTATCACAAAGTGGGTATTGACATGTTAGATTTTTAAGGTCAGGTGGGGGGAGCGAAGAGGTGAATTTGGGTGGCACTTTTTTCAAAGAAAATTTTCTCTTTTGATGCTGTGCAGGATGACGTTGACTGTATTGAAGGGAACTGGAGGTCAAGAGTAATAACTTGGACGCTCAGACAACTCTGGGAAGAACGGAGGGGTAGGGTTGAAAAATTTCAAAATATTTTTTTTAGAAAGAAAATTAAATTCTCTTTAATTTGATGTATCGCAAGGTAGGTGGTGTCATTCGGAATTTCAAAGTTGGGGTGAGGGGGGGCGAGGGGGCTCAAGATATAAATTCTCCAATGTATATTTCAGATGTCCCCCTCGATATAAAAATCGACCTGTTTTTGCTCAGAGACATTTGCACTAGGAATCGGGAGATATTGCAGGTGGATAGTTTTCAAATGATCACCCGGTATGTAAATTTATAAAGAAACATAGGTGAAGAAAGAAAGAAACAAATAAATAGTAGTTATTTCCAACAGTAGTCTAGGCCAATTTTTCATAAAAGCTCTTCCTAACGTTTCAAAAGGCATTTCATATATCAGTTGGGGAACAAGACATTTTGGAGTATACGATTCGCGCTGAATATGAAAACCTCTGTTGGCACCTCGAAATTTTGACTCTAAGGCCCCCAGGGCCCCAATTTTGATTTTTCGTTAGTCTTCAAGTGTTCATGAAGACCTGCATGCATTCAACCTGCCGTAACTTACAAACCACGGGAGTTGAAGCGCAGATTTTTTCAGCTCTGTAATTTCGGATCATTTCCGAATCTTCATGCCAAATTTCTTCTCAAGTTTGATAATTACCTCTTCAAACAACAAAAATCACGAAGAAGTCCAAAATGTAGGAGATACCGACACAAAAACTTTGACCTGTGGAGACCCAGGGCTGGGCGGTATTTCAAATACAAGTAGTTGAAATACGTATTTGAAATACATTCAAGTATGTTGTATTTTGTATTTAAATACATTTGATTGAGAAGTATTTGTATTTTGTATTTTGGAATAGTTCAGGCAGCTAGTATTTCGTATTTTGTATTTTAAATATTTACATTTTTTGGAAAAGTATTTTGATTTTCAAAATACAAAATACAAAATACATTTGTTTCCCATGCTCTTTAGTCTGTTCGGGCCGAAATTGTTCTGGTAATACTATATTCACCCCATTGACATTTCTTGCTTTTGCACACTATCTGGGATCGATAATGAGATCGATTGCATCTTTTATGTTTTACGTTTTACTGGTGAGTGCATCCTACTGTCAGCCACGAGAGGTCCCATGTCGGATGTCGGACAATATTTTCGAAAAGCTGGTTGTCCCCAAAGGAAATTAACAGGGCCGGCCTTACGGTTTGCGAGGCCCTAAGCAATGATACAACGCGGGGGCCTCTAAATATAGGCTTATCATAGGCCTTAGACCCAGCAGTTCTTCTGAAAGCATGAAACCATCCAAATCTCGCTCTTTGTCAAAATTTGTTTCAAATTCATGCATTGCTCTCGCAGCTTTGATGTTTCAAATTTCGCGAAATTATAAAAGAAACCAAATTTCAATCAAATAAACATATAATTTATATTTTCACATAGTGACAGTTCGACAGTTCATTCAAAAATTAACAGATGGCACCACTTGCCAGCTTGCCACTCGTCACCAACCCGACCGCTGATTTGTGATCAAATAACAGATGGCACCACGGTGCAAAAAAAACTAGAGTTGGGAATTTGATCGGTCAAATGCCGGTCAAAATCTCGGCCTATCCTTCAGATTATTGATTAATGAAACACAGGTGTTCTCGAAGTTGTGTCATTTCTTACAAATATTTTGTTGCTGACATGTCAAAAGATCAGGTAATAGATAAAAAACTGTTTTATCATAAATACCTCTAGCTATTAAGACCTAAAGTGTGGCCCAAAATGCTTTATTTGCAGATATAATTGTAAAATACTGACTTCATGATTATTATTTACGATTATCCCAAGAGAAAAGTTTTGACTTGGAGTCATTATTTTTGAATTACTTAAAGATAAAAAATTGCAAAAATACGTATAACTTTGAGGTTGGAAAACTAGCGACAAAATGGCTGCGCCTGTTCCACAATATTCAACACCTAGATCAGAAATTATTCGAAAACTCATTTATGATTTCAATATTTATTCAAATCGGATAAGATATATGTATAGATAAATCAGCCGTTGTCGAATAATTTGAGTTCCAACTTGGGTAAAAAATTTGGTGGCCTGTTACTGTACTTTTGTTTGAACTTAAATTTATCATCAAATAAAAAAAAATTGTCTTGAAAAAATCAGGTACAAATACAATAAAACAAAAAAAAATATAGGATGGAATATCAGAGATGACGCCATAAAAAAGATTTTGACCGGTCAAAATCTTCACTGTCAAAATCTCGGTCAAAATCTCAAGTCACAACTCTAAAAAAACACTGATTTTTTTAAGAAAAAGCGAATTGATTTTTATTTTTAATTATAAGATATTGTTTTTGTTTGGAGCAAGCGCAAGGCCTCGCGCTAACGCTTAGGGCGCGAGGCCCTAGGCAGCCGCCGCGCTTGCCTTGCCCTAAGACCGGCCCTGGAAATCAACATTTGTTATTTTGAAGAATTGATGAATGAAGTGAGGAATAGGTTTGAATTTAGAGTTTCCTTCACTTTATGTTTAGTTTATTTTTTTTGTCTTTTCATAGTTCATAATAATTTACTTATTGTTGCGACTGAATCAATGAAGTGTTCCCATTGAAATACTTGCATTTTACGGTTTTTCCAATAAAATGGTTGAAATACGCAATAAGAATGTATTTTGTATTTTGTATTTGGAATACTCTAGGTTGTATTTTGTATTTTGGAATTTCTTAGTTTTCCAAAATACGTATTTTGTATTTTGTATTTCAAAGACATTTCAAAAACTAGTTTGTATTTTGTATTTCGACTATCTTGGATCGTGTATTTTGTATTTTGTATTTAAATACATTTTTCGAAGTATTTTGCCCAGCCCTGTGGAGACCTATATCAATTATTCAAAATAAGTCCATACATGTATGGGACAATATGTAGAGAACACCCCAAGGAAGTTTTTGCGAAGTGGACGTCGCAAAATATCTTTCGGTTGTTAAGTTATGATTTTTTCAAAACCGACATCGAAAATGACGCGCGGTATCAGGTGCCCGTATAGTGATCGGCCGGCCGCGTCGACAGCGACAAGGGCTGGTCCTTGCTATACATGAGAGATTGTATTTCTTTGAACTAAATTCTGTAATGCATATTAATTCCTCTTTGATTAATTTGACCAATAGTTGTTGCGTTGCTGTTTCAGTAGTGAATACTTATCGATAAAAATTGGATATTTTCAATGTTTGAAATGTTATAGTTATTATGTGAGTAGGTATATACTTGTATCTAGATCCAAAAATAACTCGATCACACCAATTATTCACACAAAAGGTGTAACGGTTGGAAAACTTATAATTCAAAAAGAGCGGTCAAACGATTTTATTAATACAGTCGAACACGCTGGCGCGTTAAAAGATAAGGTTTTTGCGGGTCCTTTCCGATTTTGCAAGAAGCCATTTTGCACGTGAATTTGAAGGCGAGTTGAATCCCCGGTAATCCAGCGATGCTGTCCGTCTTTTGCCGTTAAAACACCTCTGAAGGCATCCTGCCGTGATGGGTTATTGTGGGCATCTGCAACAGGGACCCGGGGTAAGCGAAATTGAAAGAAAATAGGTGGTTCTGAGCCGATACTTACACGCGTTGCAAAAATTGTAGGATTCAGTTGGAGATTCCGATTCAGTTCTGAAATCCGGGCTGCGATTCAGACCGTCGGTCGTGGAGAATCCAGCGCCGCTGTAGTGCCACCCCAGGCTATCGGGGGATGTCCTCACTATCACCGGCTGTCATCATTTTTCCTGGCATCGAGTGCCTGTTTGCTGCCGTCGAGTTTTCTTTGAGGAACCAGCTTGGCGTGGGGTCGCAAGTGACGTCCCGGTGAGCCACACCTCACGTCATCGGTCACCGGAGGAGTCCGAGTGCTGTCGGAGACTAGTAAGCCGTTCCGTTGCGGAGGATTAAGTTGAAGGTTGGGTAGGTGCCCCCTGGGAGTGTATGTCTACGAGACCAAGAAAATACCCCAAACCAGAGCGCTCTTGTTGGTAGGTTATTGGTAGCTTCCACGGTATCATTATGGTACGTTGACGTGACTTAGGGATCCTGGGGGTAGCTGGGGCACTACGAGGGTACTTCCTGACCGGCAACGGTCCCGCTGGATGAGGCTTGGAGTCTCGAAGACTGCCCTCGTTCGTTCATTACTAAAAACGAGGTTTCTGTTTCATAATAACCTGTTGCTTTGATATTTAGTTTCTAAACCGTACACAGATTTGTTACTTACCTTTTCGGAATTTTGTATTTTCATTTATTTATCAATTTCTATTAAACTACAGCCTCACTGTGGCTTTTTAAGTAAAATGTAAATGGTAATTGTTTGTTGACATCGGACCTAACCTCCAAACACACATTCGAACTGTCAGTTGTGACAGACATGTCACAGGACGCGAACCAAGTTTCGACAATTAGGGGAGCACGGGGTAAGCCGTTTACGCACCTAACCAGGTTGGTGCGATAAATTCAACTTCAGGGGATCTTACGGCCTGGTTGGCGCCCTCAATAAATTGAAGTAAGTGTCCCCTCAGGAAAACATCAAACCCACGCCCGCTCTCCGACGCGAAGTAGCTACCGGGAGTGATGGTATTTCTTGGCTGGCTTTAGGCAGGGGTACCGTCACAGTGTATAGACAGGATGAAGGTATCACTATCCCAGACAGCACGAAATGTTTTGAAAATATTTGGTAGTAGTTGATGAATATTTACAACATTCTATAAATGTTTACAAAATATTCGTCACAAATATTACCGAAATATTAAGGTGAAATATTGTACCAACATTCAGCAAATATTTTGAACATTTATTGAATATTTAGCAATAAATATTATCAAAATATTTAGTGAACTAATTTCTCTAATATTTACAGTATTCTAGGCAATGTGGTTTCCGGTTTTTGTTTTGGTCATTTGCACGGAGCTTTGAAATATATAGTTGTGTTGTGTGTTGTGTTGAAGAGATAGCGTTTCACATCCCTTTGACTTCAAGTGTAGTTTGCCTTAAATTAGCAAAACTTGGTTTGCGGTCCTGAAATTGCCTTTTTAACGGCCTACAATAGGTTTTTTTCTATGTTGCGGTTGGAATGATTCATAATGTCGTGAAATACATCCGTTGTTTTATTTGTTTCGTACAAATATGTCACTTTAATTTATTTCGACACCAATTGGTAATTTACGTAGCAAGTACGCGGATAAATCCGCGTTTTTAGGGACGAGGCGGTAGCCGAGTATCCCTAAAAGTGGATGAGCCGCTGAATGTTTCAGATATATAGTTAGCAAAATTCATATAGCGGACATCTGCGTGCTCACATAGTAGTTTACCCAGAACCACTGAATCTTCTCAACGGCTCCGTAGCACAGGTGGTCAGTATCTGCCTGTGGTGCGGAGATTGCGGGTTCGATTCCTGCTGTAGCCTGGGCGTTGTAACGTCTTTGAAAGTCAATTTTTCAGCTAAATCAATTGTATATGAAATAAAGGCGAGCTCCTATGGCCAAAAAAGGCCGATAAGAGGAAAAACAAACTTTTTTTTTCCAATTTCTAAAAATACCCGGTTCTAAATGTTTTCAAAATATTTTTGGCAAATATTGTACAAATATTAAAAAGCGGGACATCAAAACATTCAATAAATATTTATACAATATTCACTGAATGAATTCCAATATTTTATAAATATTATAATATTTGGCTTTTAATATTTCACAAACATTTTGAAAATATTTATGTGCTGTCTGGGATAATGTAAAGGTTAACAGTTCAAACTTAGGAAGTGTTCGGTGCCAAGTCAGTGCGGTATTAGTTTAGTTATACTTAGAGTTCATTCATTATAATAATTGATAAGTGGTAATTGTAAATTCGTGTCACGTTAATTATAGTATATTAGTTACACTTGTGAATTGTCTGCTTCCACCTAAAACTAAGTAGCATGGCTTCAACAAGTGGGGGTTAGGTACCTACCTAACACATGTGTGCAACCCTAACCCACCCCCAAAGGAGCGGACCAGACTTCTTGGCCCGCATAGAAAAGAATAGAATCAATCGTTATACAGTCGTCGTCGTAGAAAGTCGTTTCGAATAGACGTGTGTGTCACAATGACTTGATGTGCCCACGCGCTAATTATTATAAATTGTGCAACCCCTTTCGCATCCACCAGATGATCTACATAGGTAAGTCATGTCTTCTGTAGATTTTAGTGTGGAAGTTGTTTTGTTTGTTCGTTATTTGAGTCGTTTAGTAAAATCGATCCTTCCAAGGTTTAATCATTCAGATTAACCAGATGGACAAAGGCAGCATCGTAATTACTGCCGAACAATTGGTCCTTCGAGCCGGATATCGTAGTTTGACTTGCAATTGAATCGTATTCGTACAATTACCACTTTGATAGGTAGTTTTATTTGTGTAATTAGCGAGATATTCGATCTCGTTTAATAACACTTTCGTATCGTATCGTATCGTATCGCATATTAATTTGTCGTATCGCTGTTTAATTAACAACATTCGGTTCTTAATTATACAACGTGATTAGTATCGCCAAAAGTGTCGATAGTATCTCACTTATTATTCGTTTACTCGTGGATTCACTGAAGTCACTTGGCCTTTGCTGACGCAAAAAAGGGACAACCGGTCATTCATTCCTGTCTCGGCCCCGTTCATTGAAAACTGCATTCGTGTGCATTGAGGGTATGCAACCCAAAATATCCCTGTGTCGTCCAAGTCCTCACCCCTCACCCCCTGTTCGGTGTGCCTGGCACTTGGCTGTCAGGCGCAAGCGTAAACGAGCTCCAGCACTTTCTTCGGCCGTCTTCGGCATTCTTCGGCTTTCTTTCCGCTCGTGCCTTTGCCGCTTCGTTCGAAGCGGCGTTGATCTCCGTACGTCAAGCGGGAAGCCACGCCGTCTTTTTTTTGGTCATCGTTCTCGCGGCCATCTTGTCGTGCCATCGGCGTACATTCGTACTCGACCAGAAGCCCATCCAAGGCCCATCGCGTCCGATAGTGACTCCTGGAGGAGCTCTGCAGCATCTCCAAGTCCAGAAAGCGGCAGTTTTCACCGCTTTCACCGGGGAGCGGCTTGGATCAGCCAGCCGCACACAAAGCTCCAGTTTCGGACGGGATCGAGTCGTTCGTCCGCCATTTTGGTGACGAACACGGGCACTCGTGCATTTCACCAGGAAATCCACCACCAGAACGGCCATCCACCACGACGCCGCCTTCGGACTCCGCCAGGACGACGCCGCCACCGAATAAGATCCCGTAAGTTCCATATTTTCCATTGTTTTTACCATTTACCGTTTATTCCCGTTTGCCGGGGTGTATACCTTCAGTGCAGTTCGTCTCGTTTTCAGGACGCCACTCGGCGCCAGCGAATCTGCCCCCGATCAGAACCACTCGGATTTTTCATTTCATTTAATTCACATTGTTTTTTTTTTATTGTTTTGTAATTCTGTCTGTTTGTGTTCTTTTCTTTGTTTTGCATTAAAGTTTTTGATTGTTGTTGTGAATTTTATTTCTGACTGTCGCTTGCTGCTTTCCTAATCCAAGAGTTATTGTTTTAATGCAGCCTTCATCGGAAGGCTGCCGTCTTTATGTGTACCGCGCTAACATATAAATTGGTCCTTCGTAGCCGGATACAGGCTAAGCATGGTACAGTCAGGAATTTAATTCACCTCACTATTGAAACTTTAAAGTCACGGGTCAAACCCACGTGACACTTGTGCGTTGGTCCAGCGTGTTGATCAATTCGTTTTTCGCCCGTCTCATTCGCACTTTTTCACCTGGGTTGGGTTCGCCATTCAGGTACGCCAACCTAAGGGTCAGTTGCTTTGTTTTCATTTTTCTTTGTGTCGTACACAATGGACGCAACTTTATCGTCCATCGCGATAGCTATTGCGCGCCTTGAGCCCCTTCTGGAACAAGGCGTCACAGCTACCACCGAGCCAAGCCTCCAACCGGCATTTTTAGCCACGTTTGACATTGCGGCGGAAATTTACAACGGTTTCAAGAGCACGGTCAACACTGCCCCTCTCCCCAGTGCCTCCGAGGAGCAGAAGGCTACATTTCTTGAACGTACACTCCGGGCAGACAGCTTGTATGGCAAACTTGCTGCGGTAAAAGCCTCGTTTGCGAATTCAGAGCCGACTTCCTCGCTCTCTCGCCAAGCCTCGCAAACTTGGTTCGAGACAGGCCGGAGCAATGTCCGATTGCCAAAAATCGCGTTGCCGTTGTTCGACGGAAAGTTAAAATCATGGCCACCATACTATGATCTATTCACGGCGTTAATACACAGAAACCAGTCTCTCTCAGATATTGAACGGTTTCAGTATCTGATCTCGTCTTTATCTGGTGAACCTCTCTCAATGGTTAAACACCTGCCATTGACGGGAGATAATTACATAATTGCGTTCGACTCGTTGGTTGAGAGATACCAGAACGACCGCGTGCTAGTCACTTTTTACTGGCAGTCGATGATGAACGCCTCCTCCGTCACATCTGACTCCGCGCAAGCGCTTCGCCATCTTGTGAACACGTTCAACGAAAATTTAGTGGCGCTCGAGCAGTATCCGCATATCGACCTGTGGGATTTCACCCTGTCGAGCATGCTGCTCCAGAAACTCGATGAGTCGACGCGAAAACGTTTCGAGGTGCAGTCAGCTGGCACCCCCTTCCCCAAATACGAAGACGTCAAGTCTTTCGTGCTCGACCAATGCAAGGCTTTCGAGGCAACTGCCTTAAATTCTAAAACGCAATCGAACTCCCGCTCCACACGGGCAAACACCGTTACCGTGAAGCCCGAGGTCAGCCGCAAGTCGTGGGCCTCACATACGTTGGTGTCTCAGACTTCATCTGCCCCAGCGACGTCGCATGAGTCAGCATGTTCTCATTGTGGGGCGAGAAGTCATAGAGTCACCGCGTGCAAGACTTTTCTGTCAATGTCCCCAAATGACAGATATTTGGCGGTCAAACAGAAAAGGCTCTGTCTCAACTGCTTGAGCACCAATCACGGCGCTCCAAAATGTCCATCGTCGTATTCGTGTCGGCAGTGCCACGCAAGGCATCACACCTTGCTGCACTTCCCCAAGCCACATAGAACTGCAGGTCATGAGTCACCCAGTTCTTTATCGAATCCAGTTGAATTACCGCAAATCGTTTCCCCTGGTCTTCCAGAAAATGTCGCGAATTCGGTGACGAATCTCGCCTCAAGCCTCAAGGCAGCTCATGTTTTGTTGGCCACGGCAATCGTTCACGTTCGTGACCGGTGGGGAGGCTACCAAAGCCTCCGTGCGCTCATAGACCCTGCCAGTCAGGCATCGTTTATTTTGGACTCCTGCGTGCGCAAATTGGGTCTATCCCCATCAAATCACAATGTGCCCGTTTTTGGCTTGGGTCTCACCCCCGCCAATTCGACGTGTGGCACAGTCACTTGCCAGGTCGAGGCTGATGATGAGTCTCTCCCAATCCCTGAATTGGAGTTAATTGTCCTGCGCAGGATTTGTGGTAACCTGCCAGACACCGCTTTGAACCCGGATCAATTCCACTTGAACTTATCGAATCTGGCGGATCCCACATGGTTCAAGCCAGGCCCCATTCAAGTGTTGTTGGGCGCCGACGTTTATCCGTCAGTCGTGAAAGAGGGAATCGTCTCGTCAGGTCCGTCACAGCCTGTTGCCATAAACACCATTTTTGGCTGGGCTCTTCTCGGTCCCTTTCAAACCCCGTCAAAACCTCTGCATTCCTTTTTGGTTTGCACTCCAACTGGAATCGACGAGTCTCTGCACAAATTTTGGGAAGTAGAGGAAATCTCGTCACCATCGTCCAAAACACGTTTGTCCCCAGGTGATGAACGTGCAGAAATTTGTTTCCGGGACTCTGTCTACCGTTGTCCGTCAGGTCGTTTTGGGGTTTCGCTTCCCTTCAAAAGGGAGTCCCCCACCTTTGAACATTGCAGGTCTATGGCTGACCGCCGTTGGTTAGCTATCGAACGTCGCCTGGTCCGTCAGGACACACTCCGTGATCTGTACATAGCATTCATGCGCGACTACCTCGACCTAGGTCACATGACCTTGCTGGACGCAGCACCTCCAGATTCTGAGGCGTATTACATCCCTCATCATCCGATCGTCAAGATCGAAGACGACAAGCCGAAAATTCGCGTCGTTTTTGATGCTTCGGCGCAAGCGCCGAATCATTTATCTCTCAACGAGACGCTTCTCGTCGGTCCTAAGTTACAACAGGACATAGCAGCTTTGCTACTGCAGTTTCGGTGTGAGCCGATCGTTTTTACTTGTGACATCCGTCAGATGTATCGGCAGATACTTATCTCGCCCGAACATCGCAAGTATCAACTCATTCGCTTTCGTTTCTCCCCTGATCGACCCATTGAAACGTACCAATTGAACACCATTACATATGGTGTTTCTTCGGCACCGTTTCTAGCGGTTCGCACGTTGCTTCACTTGGCAGAACAAAGCGCCTCGAAGTTTCCATTGGCTTCGCAGGCAATTCGCCGTAATTTGTATGTAGACGATCTACTTTGCGGTGCGAACTCCGTGGAATCAGCACGGGAATTACAAACGCAGCTAATCAACCTGCTCCAATCGGGTTGCTTTGAATTGCGCAAGTGGGCAAGCAATCACCCTGATGTGCTGCAAGACATACCACTTGATCACGTTCGAACTCAGCCGTCCACTTTCAGTGACGTTGCTGACAATACTGTAAAAATTCTTGGCCTCCAGTGGCAAGCGGCAACAGACACCTTTTCATTCACGGTTCATCCAAATGAACTACCGTGCACAAAACGGTCCATCTTGTCGGAGGTGGCTCGGATTTACGATCCGCTCGGCTTTCTGTGCCCTGTTGCATTTTTCGCCAAACATTTAATCCAACGGTTATGGAAACTTGGCCTTGATTGGGACGACACCCCTCCAGACATCGTATGTCAGCAGTGGTTGCGTTTTCAATCCGAGCTATCGCAACTTTCGCGGTTGCAAATTCCACGGCATACTTTTCCGTCGCCTGCAGACAGGTGCCAGTTGCACGCCTTTTGCGACGCATCTGAATCTGGGTACGCGAGCGTGTTGTACGTTCGTTACCTTCGAAATGGTGTTTCCACCATTCGTCTCCTAACCGCCAAATCAAAGGTGGCTCCAGTCAAATTGCTGACCGTACCCCGTCTCGAATTGTGTGCAGCGGTCCTACTTTCCAATCTCGTTGCCTTCACCGTTGCAGCGCTCGCAGGAACCGTACAGTTCGATGCCATATTTGCGTGGACCGATTCTACGGTTGTTCTCAGCTGGCTGCGTTCCTCTTCGCACCGCTGGAAAACATTTGTTGCTCACCGTGTTGAGCATATTCAACAGCGTGTCCCGCCTCAGTGTTGGAGACATGTCTCAACATCGGACAATCCCGCCGACCCAGCTTCGCGCGGATTGTTTCCCGAAGACATGCTTTCGTGCTCCCTCTGGTGGTCTGGCCCACCTTTTCTGTCATCAGCGGATGACACATGGCCGGATGACAAATTCTCCGTGTCCCCCCCAGACATTGCGTCTGAAGAGCGAAAGCTCGCTTTGGTCGTGCGTGTGCCGCAGCCGCCGCCGATTGACATCGACGACCTCTTTTTGCGCATATCCTCCTTACGGAAGATTCAGGGCGCTGTCGCCTATTTCTATCGGTTCTGCAAATGCAAGTCCGATGAGAAGTTCACAGGACCTCTCTCGGATACAGAACTCCATTTTGCCTTGTTGTACATTGTCAAACATGTACAGCAGAAGGTATTTGCCGTCGAAATCGCGTCGTTACGCAACGGCAAACCCTGTTCAAGACCCTTTCGAAAACTTTCACCCTTTCTCGATCGTGACGATGTTCTCCGCGTCGGCGGACGTTTGAAGCATTGTCATGAGTTGCCATTTGCAACCAGACACCCTGCTCTTCTTCCATCTCGTCACGTCTTGACAGGACTCGTCATTCGACAAGTTCATTCCCGACATTGCCACCCGGGACTCAACAATACCTGCTATCTCCTGCAGCAAAATTTTTGGATATTGTCCACGCGACGCGCGGTACGGCACTACCTTGCATCGTGTTACCGGTGCTTCCGGACTAAGCCGCAAACTTTTTCTCCCACCATGGGCGACCTCCCCTCGGCGCGAATTTCTCAGCTAAAACCTTTTAGCTGCGTCGGGCTCGACTATGGTGGCCCTTTTCCAATCCTCATGTCACGCGCTCGCGGTGTCAGAACTACGAAGGCGTACATCTGTCTTTTCGTGTGCTTCGCCACCAAGGCATTGCACGTCGAGGTTGCCTCCGATCTCTCAACAGATGCTTTCCTCGCTGCCTTGCGCAGATTCATTGCCCGGCGCGGTCGCTGCTCTACCATCTATAGCGACAATGGCACAAACTTTGTCGGAGCTCATAGGCAATTGACGACGTCAATGCAACTCGCCGCGGAATCCGAAGCCATCACTTGGCGCTTCATTCCTCCCTCCAGTCCCCACTTTGGCGGGCTGTGGGAAAGCGGCATAAAAGCGGTCAAAACTCATCTATCTCGCGTGATAGGTGATCAAATACTCACCTTTGAAGAGCTGACCACGTTGGTCACCCAAGTTGAAGCGTTGCTCAACTCACGGCCACTTTCGGAGCTGAGCTCGGATCCAAATGATCTGTGCCCATTGACGCCTGGTCATTTTTTGACGCTCGAGCCGTTAACGGCCCCACCTGACCCAGATTTGTCCCACCTCAAGATCAGCAGGTTGTCGCGATGGCAGTTGGTCCAATCCATGCAACAGCGTTTCTGGGCGCGTTGGCGCGACGAATATCTACACACGCTGTACCAACGCGGCAAGTGGCACAAGTCACGTCACCTTGAATCCGCAGATGTGGGGTCTTTAGTCCTCATCAAGGACGAAAACGCTCCCCCTCTGAAGTGGAGGTTAGGCAGAATTTCAAAACTCTTCCCCGGCAAAGATGGCATTTGTCGTGTCGCAGATGTCCGTACTCAACGCGACGTTCTGCGACGCCCAATGGTTAAACTTTGTCCCCTCCCTTCAGGACAGTGAGCATTCTGTGTTTTCACTTCCGTCATTGTTCTCACTATGCTCTTTCTTTTTGTATCATGTTTGATTTCATCTAGGAGGATAGAATAGTAAGGAGGGAACATACGCCAATGAAAGTGTAGCCATGCGGGGTAATCAACTACGCCCAGTAACCGTATCGAGTCACCAGTGCAACTTGACATTAGTGACTGCGATTTGATGGAAATGACATTTGTAAATAAACATAATTTGAGGTTATGAAATGTGACTGCTGTGCAGTGCTGTGCTTCTTCGGATTTTTGGCTGTTATTCTACCTAAAAGACCGACAGGATCTGTTTTCGAAGACGTGTTGAAAGACATGCTGCGGCATACGACTTGTGAAAGTGATGATCCCCGCATTGGAAGCACTGAAATGGCCGTCATTCTTTTGAAGTGTGTTGGCCAATATCTGCATCGATGCGTGTTTATTGAGTCGGCGCATAGGAACTCCCAGTGATCCCTGCTCCCTGCATCCCCTAGGATATGACATGGTCTATAGGGAATGAAAAATGTTTCACAAGCTCAAAAATTACGATCTCATGACACCCATTAACATACCTTGCAAAATGACGTCCATTTCAATGCCTCCAATGCGAGGATCATCACTTTTACACGTTGTATGCCGCAGCATGTCTTTCAACACGTCTTCTAAAACTGATCCTGTCGGTCTTTTAGGTAGGATAACAGCCAAAAATCTGAACAAGCACAGCCCTGCACAACAGCCACATCTCATAACCTCGAATTATGTTTATTTACAAATGTCAATTTCATCAAATCGCAATCACAAATGTCAAGTTGCACTGGTGACTTGATACGGTTACTGGGCGTACTTCATGCAATCCCCTTCCGTCTCCCGGCGACAGCTATGTCCGTCCACAAGCTGGCTAACCTTCCCTCCCTAATATTCTATCCTCCTAGGATTTCATTAATTTTTGAACTTTGAAAATACCCCGAGTGGTATTTTGGTGGGGAGTATGTCTCGGCCCCGTTCATTGAACACTGCATTCGTGTGCACTGAGGGTATGCAACCCAAAATATCCCTGTGTCGTCCAAGTCCTCACCCCTCACCCCCTGTTCGGTGTGCCTGGCACTTGGCTGTCAGGCGCAAGCGTAAACGAGCTCCAGCACTTTCTTCGGTCGTCTTCGGCATTCTTCGGCTTTCTTTCCGCTCGTGCCTTTGCCGCTTCGTTCGAAGCGGCGTTGATCTCCGTACGTCGAGCGGGAAGCCACGCCGTCCTTTTTTTGGTCATCGTTCTCGCGGCCATCTTGTCGTGCCATCGGCGTACATTCGTACTCGACCAGAAGCCCATCCAAGGCCCATCGCGTCCGATAGTGACTCCTGGAGGAGCTCTGCAGCATCTCCAAGTCCAGAAAGCGGCAGTTTTCACCGCTTTCACCGGGGAGCGGCTTGGATCAGCCAGCCGCACACAAAGCTCCAGTTTCGGACGGGATCGAGTCGTTCGTCCGCCATTTTGGTGACGAACACGGGCACTCGTGCATTTCACCAGGAAATCCACCACCAGAACGGCCATCCACCACGACGCCGCCTTCGGACTCCGCCAGGACGACGCCGCCACCGAATAAGATCCCGTAAGTTCCATATTTTCCATTGTTTTTACCATTTACCGTTTATTCCCGTTTGCCGGGGTGTATACCTTCAGTGCAGTTCGTCTCGTTTTCAGGACGCCACTCGGCGCCAGCGAATCTGCCCCCGATCAGAACCACTCGGATTTTTCATTTCATTTAATTCACATTGTTTTTTTTTATTGTTTTGTAATTCTGTCTGTTTGTGTTCTTTTCTTTGTTTTGCATTAAAGTTTTTGATTGTTGTTGTGAATTTTATTTCTGACTGTCGCTTGCTGCTTTCCTAATCCAAGAGTTATTGTTTTAATGCAGCCTTCATCGGAAGGCTGCCGTCTTTATGTGTACCGCGCTAACAATTCCATTGTCGTTAGAAAACACATGTTTAGAACTTTACAATCCCAACTATATTGTGTTAGCGCGGTACACATAAAGACGGCAGCCTTTCGATGAAGGCTGCATTAAAACAATAACTCTTGGATTAGGACAGCAGCAAGCGACAGTCAGAAATAAAATTCACAACAACAATCAAAAACTTGAATGCAAAACAAAAAAACACAAACAGACAGAATTACAAAACAATAAAAAAAAAAACAATGTGAATTGAATGAAATGAAAAATCCGAGTGGTTCTGATCGGGGGCAGGTTCGCTGGCGCCGAGTGGCGTCCTGAAAACGAGACGAACTGCACTGAAGGTATACACCCCGGCAAACGGGAATAATAATAATAATAATAATAATTTCGTCTTTGTTACGGCGAAGTCTAGCCAATGGCTACTCTACTTAACCGTGGACCGACAGCTTAACGTGCTCTCCGAGGCACGGTATAAGCGAGCTGATAGTTAAATTTCTGGTAGGTCACCCATCCAGAAATCTGACTGCGCCTGACGTTGCTTAGCTTCGGATATCGCTCTCTCGACATCCGACGCTCCGCGCCACGCTCATACGGTAAATGGTAAAAACAATGGAAAATATGGAACTTACGGGATCTTATTCGGTGGCGGCGTCGTCCTGGCGGAGTCCGAAGGCGGCGTCGTGGTGGATGGCCGTTCCGGTGGTGGATTTCCCGTTGAAATGCAAGAGTGCCCGTGCTCGTCACCAAAATGGCGGACGAACGACTCGATCCCGTCCGAAACTGGAGCTTTGTGTGCGGCTGGCTGATCCAACCCGCTCCCCGGTGAAAGCGGTGAAAACTGCCGCTTTCTGGACTTGGAGATGATGCAGAGATCCTCCAGGAGTCACTATCGGACGCGATGGGCCTTGGATGGGCTTCTGGTCGAGTACGAATGTACGCCGATGGCACGACAAGATGGCCGCGAGAACGATGACAAAAAAAGACGGCGTGGCTTCCCGCTCGACGTACGTAGATCGACCCCGCTTCGAACGAAGCGGCAAGAACACGAGCGGAAAGAAAGCCGAAGAATGCCGAAGACGGCCGAAGAAAGCGCTGGAGCTCGTTCACGCTTGCGCCTGACAGCCAAGTGCCAGGCACACCGAACAGGGGATGAGGGGTGAGGATTTGGACAACACAGGGGTATTTTGGGTTGCATACCCTCAGTGCACACGAATGCAGTTTTCAATGAACGGGGCCGAGACATATATAATATCCGTGAAATCGTTTTGGAACATCGACTTCGGGTTACAGATTTATGACTGTGCCCTGACTCGAGAGGCGTTGTTAGTTCCTAGTTTTCAATAAAGACCGGATATTATCGCTCATCGGATATACAAGTTAGGTAAACGAGTACCTACTGACCTCTACCCGAATTTTAAATAATAGAAAAATATGGCCGCAAAATTTAAGGAAAACAAAGCTGTGAGGGAGAGTTTGATAAACCAGCTGAATGAAATTTTGGAAATAGCCGAGAGTGGTCAGGAAGAGTTGCCCCTGAGGGCTTTGTTCAAGCGTCGGTTTTCGCGGACTCAAACTATTTTCGAAAAATTTGAAATAGTTCATAGTGCTATACTAGCTCACCTGGCGACAACAGCGGAACCAGATTTTAACGTCGAAGAAATTATTCGTAGGGACTTCGATAAAACCCTTTCCTCCATTGAGTTGCTTTATACAACTTGGTTCCCGGAAATCAATCGCGAGCTAGCTACCCCTAGTTCTTCTTTATCGTCGGGGTCTAATTTGAAATTGCCTAAAATTAGTCTGAAATCTTTCGATGGTTGCTTTTCAGAATGGACGGCCTTCAAACAATTTTTCGACAACGCGGTTCATGACCAACGTCAATTAACCAACATCGAAAAATATCAATACTTGATAAGTTCTTTAAAGGGCGAACCCTTGAATTTAATCAATTCGTTAACGCTTTCGGATGCTAATTATCCGATATAGTTGCATTGGTACGTAAAAAGACGTTTCATTTTTGTATACAGCAATGCCGCTTTGCATGATGATAGTTTATGCCCATTCACGTGATTTGACCCGAGGGGCCACTTTTTTCTACCATTAGGATCAAAGATGGCGGTCTCTTTTCCAAGATGGCATTCAAATTTCAACTCTGTTTGCAGTAACACTACAGAAACAAGATGGTAGTCGTTTTTGACTGATTTTGAGTCGTAGAAATCGATAATCTCTTTATTTCTAAGATTTCGTGCCGTGGAGAGCAGAAGACTAGGACCAAATTTCATAAATCGCTCACCGAACGATGCAAGAAGCATTTCATGTAGCAGTTGGGCAACAAGGCTTTCCAGGGTATTTTGACCTCGCTGATTACGAAAATAATTGTTGCCACCTCAAAATTTCAACCGTTGGGCCCCCAGGACCCCATTTTTGACTTTTCCGGACATTTAGATAGCCTCCGTTCTTCAAGTTCAACCGTTCATATCTTGAAGATCGTAATAGATGAAGTGGAAATTCTTTCACCGTTGCCTCACCCGATGATTACTGAAAGCTTCTCATGTGATTTTTTCTTCTTTGTTTCCAACCATCACCTTTGCAGATCATGAAGATCAAAAGAAGTGCTGAAAAAACACAAAAACTTTGACCCATGGTAATCTATGCGAATAGTTCAAAATAAGCCCACACTTATGCGAGACTATGTAGAGAAAGCTTCGAAAAAGTTTTTGACAAAATATCACTTCAGTAAGCGCTTTCGTCCAGGAGTAATAATTTTTTTAAAGCACGCGCTGTATTAATTGTAGCCCATAGTCCGGTCGTTAGTCATTTCAGCCTTGCAAATTTTGGTGACATAATGCCACTTGGCGAAATTATTCTATAAAACATTACTTTCATTTTGAGATGCTTTGCCATGATGGCAGTCGACGCAAACGCCGTATATAGGGTGATCAAAAATGCAAAAATTCAAACTCATGAATCAAAGCAGTTGGAGTCATGAAAATCACCAAGTAGATTCACAATTTAATGCCTATCAGGATCAAACAAACTGCAACTGGATATCTTCAGTCGTTTCTAAAAGATCCTGAAAGTATGTAGTGGTCGATTTCATGTCGCTCTGTTGAGTACTTGATCTTGCACGTGTAGAATAATGCGTCCATCCGCCCCATCATCCAGAGTAATGGTAGCCTTATATTGAGCATCAAATGCTGCAGCTTTTTTAGCTGCTGAGTTCTGATTGGACCTGACGCCTGTCATTGCTGTTAATGACCAACATGTGATCAATGAGAGCTCGGCAGCTAGAAAAGCTGCAGCTTTTGATGCTCCATGTAGGGCTACCATAAGAATGGGTGATCCTGCTGGTCCTGTTTGTATGCCTGAAAATACAATCTTATGGCCAACGTTGTCTACCACAAGAACTGTTGGGAAAATGGCGACGATCAGTCGATCCAGAAACGAGAATGAGTGCTTTCCACCTAGCCCCAAGTTTGGTACACCTGCCATTTACGCATGTGCGGGTGCCAAACGGTGCTTTCCATCTACGTGTTCTTATACTTGGTTCTGTGCCGTTCATTGGATCACCTAAAATTTTGTGCCAAACTATAGAACATGTGCGGTCTAGTGGTATTTGTGCCGTCTAGGTGGAAAGCACCAAATAGTTCCTGTTCATTCCTCAAGTTTCGCAAGAAATCCGGCCAGTTTTCCGGCAACAAACCTGCGGCAAGAACGCTGAAGAAATACTCTTGGAAGGTTTGTGATCGCCTTGGTGGATGTTTGTGTGCCAGTGCTGTCCTCTAGATCTCTTGAAGTAGTATCTTCTAGAACTTCCACTAGTACGTTCTTTGTGCCAGGTCTCATAGTCGTAATATGGTTGTTCAGAGCTAGGGATGGAAGGCATTGTTGGTTTTCGTGAAAGAAAAAAGTGTACAGGGCTAGTTTACGGGACATCGCCACCATAAAAAGACGCTGATAGTTGTATGTCTCCCTTGAGGTCTTGGAGGACTTTGTGATCTCTCTTTTTAGTGATGGCAAAGATGACAGTGCGACTTTTAGGAATAGGATCATACAAAGATTTTGTCCGTTCTATGAATCTCCCATTCACGAAAGAAGAACACTGTTCAACACCATTTTCTTCAGATTTTAACAAAGCATCTGTGATGTACCTAGATTACCACGCATTACTTATATGTAACACTGGTTGCCGCTACTTATACTATGTGCGTATATACCGCTGCGCATGCTTCCGAGTAAATGTAACGGACATGAGCAGTCGAGTCGAAAAATATGTCCCTACTCTCTCTTGTGTTCCTGACGTGAACGAATACACACGTATGTGACAGCAGCTCCGAGTTTTATTCAAATCTGCTCAAATCCTACTAAACCGACACCCATCGGACATTATACTGGCGACGAGGACAAAGAGATGTAAAGGCGGGCGGCGTTGGCGTTTAGTAGAAAACGACAAGGCGTCAGAAACATGAAATAGTGGACAAGGCGTCGGTGAAAGAAAAAACGGACGGACTGGACACGGCGTCCATTACCGTAAAACCAACATGGCCACGTTGGGAACTTTGCCAGAATTCAAGGCGACGCCGACGGGCGATTTCAAGATATACCTGGAAAGGCTAGAGCAGTTTTTAATCATAAACGACATCGTGGATGCGAAGAAAGTGGGCGTACTCATCACAACGCTGGATCAAGAGGTATACGTAACCTTAAGTAATCTTTGCCATCCGGATGCCCCGCACAAGAAAACTTTTAAGGAACTGTGCGAAATTTTGAGCGGAAGATTCTCCAGGAAAACATGTACGTTCAGTGAGCGATATACATTTTACGAAGCAAAGCAAAATCCGGAGGAGTCAGTGATTGAATGGTATACAAGAATCAAGGCATTGTCAATGAACTGTGGATTTGGCAACACCCTAGACAACTACCTAATTGACAAATTCGTTTTTGGACTCCGGAAGGGCCCGGTGAGAGATCGCTTGTGGGAGGAAGATCCGTCGAAGAAGACTTTCAAGGAGTTGGTGGACCTAGCAGAGGCAAAGAAAAACTCTCTGAGAAATACAGCAGCAGGAAATCAGTATTCGCAACAGCCGGTGTTTAGCATGACACAAGGAAAAGGAGCAGGGCGCTTCCGGCAAAACACTCAGCGTCAAGGACATCCTGCAGGCCCAGGGGCCAGTAGCGGCAACAACAAACAACACCGCAAGCCAGAGGGAGCCACAGCTAGCACAAGCACATGCCATGCGTGCGGTAAGACCAATCATGATTTTAAAAATTGCAAATACAGAACTTACAAGTGCAAGATTTGTAAAAAAGTTGGCCATTTGGCAAGTGTGTGCAACAAGAACAATCATTTTTTGGAAGTGAATAAAGAAGAGCGTTTCGAAACTGTAAATATGTACAGCATTTTACAGGCTAGTAATAAGCATAGTCATAAATTTTTTGTTGATGCGAAAATTGATGGAAATTCTTTTGAAATGGAAATCGACACGGGGTCAGGAGTTTCGGCTATTTGTAACGCTACGGTACAAAAATTTTTCAAACATTGCAGCGTAAAGCCATGTAAAACGGTACTAACCACGTACTCCGGGGATAAGATTTTTCCAGTAGGTCAAATCGCGGTTTCTTTGGAAATAAAAGGCGTGATAAAACGGGTATCGTTGCTGGTAATTGAAGGACATGAAGCTTCACCATTGCTGGGGAGAGATTTGATTGCGGAATTCAATCTGATTCCTCAGATAAATAAATTAGAACCGAAGCTGACTGAGGGCCAGTTGTCAGTGGACACTTTGGTCAAAGAATTTTCAAGTTTATTCACAGATGAGTTGGGTCTGTATAAGCACGGGACAGTGGGAATGTCATTGGTAGAGGGCACGAGGCCAAAATTTTTAAAACCAAGAGTTTTACCCCTCGCGTTTAAAGATAAAGTGGAAACGGAATTGGCGAGATTGGAAAGTGACGGGGTTATCACGCCAATCTCTAATTCAGATTGGGGTACACCTTTAGTACCAGTACTGAAAGAGGACGGTTCAATACGTTTGTGCGCAGACTATAAAATCACGGTAAATCCGGTAATAGAAGACGACAAATACCCAATTCCCAATATTGACGGATTATTTGCAGCTTTGCAAGGAGGCGAGAGATTCACAAAGTTAGACTTGAAAAATGCCTATAATCAGTTGGAATTAGACGAAAAATCTAAAACATTATTGTCGTGGAGCACACATAAAGGTATCTACAGGGTAGAACGTTTACCTTATGGCACGAAGCCAGCTTGCGCTATTTTCCAACGAATAATGGACAAAACTCTTCAAGGGTGCAAGGGAACAGTTGTGTTTCTCGACGACATTGTAGTAACGGGTCAGAACGATGAAGAACATTTGGAAAATTTGAAATGTGTTTTTAAAAAATTGCAAGGCGCAGGGTTCCGACTCAAACAAAAAAATGCAAGTTTTTTGAAAAAGAAATACAGTATTTAGGGCATGTCATTACCAGGGAGGGCCTGAAGAAAAACGCGACAAAAGTAGAAGCCATTTCAAAATGTAAAACTCCAGAAAATCTGACGGAACTCAGATCGTTTCTAGGTATGGTAAACTACTATGCAAAATTTATCAAAAACATTTCGGAGTTATTACAGCCATTTTACGAATTACTGCACAAGGGTGCAGAGTACAAGTGGAACGCGCGGTGCGAAGAAGCTTTGAAAAAGACTAAAGAAATTTTGTGTTCGGACGCCGTTTTGATTCATTTCAATTCAAACTTACCAGTGAAAGTCAGTTGCGATGCCAGTTCTTATGGTGTAGCAGGAGTTCTTTCGCACGTTTTACCAGATGGGAGCGAAAGACCCATCAGTTATGCATCAAGAACTTTAAATAAAAGCGAGAAAAATTTTTCCACCATAGACAAGGAAGCCTTGGCTATTTATTTCGCGGTAAGAAAATTTTCGCATTATTTGATGGGCCGTAAATTCGTTTTGACGACGGACCACAAGCCACTTATGTACCTATTTGGCGAGAAAAAGGGTATTCCGGCTATGGCAGCAGGGAGACTTCAGAGATGGGCAATTTATTTGTCGGGTTTTGAATTTGAAATCAAGTATGTAAAGGGTGAATTGAACGCGAACGCAGACTGCTTATCTCGACTTCCAATAAACGATTCGAAAAAAAATGAGACTGCAGAGTACAATTATATACATTTCATATACGATAATTGCGATATGATGGTTACGGCAAA
The DNA here is from genome assembly GCA_949128115.1 of Anaspis maculata. NCBI lineage: Eukaryota > Metazoa > Arthropoda > Insecta > Coleoptera > Scraptiidae > Anaspis > Anaspis maculata. The sequence continues at coordinate 84,079,235 of OX421964.1, read as the reverse complement.
GAATATCCAAGAAGCAACAGGGAAAGATGAAGTCCTAATGAAAGTGCGAAAGGCTATTCGAAATGGCTGGCAGGGAAATTTTTCCGACGAGATTTTCAAACCTTTTTATGCGCGAAGGACCGAACTAACACTCGAAAACGATATAATCATGTGGGGTTATAGAGTCGTTATTCCTTCAGAATTCCGGGAAAATTTGTTACGCGAGTTACATGTATCACATCCGGGTGTGGTGAAAATGAAAAGCAAAGCTCGGTCATATTTTTGGTGGCCGGGGCTTGACACCGACATCGAAGAATTCGTAAAGGGGTGTGACGCCTGTTCCAAAGCCAGATCAAGTCCAGCTAAGGCAGCGGTGATTGAGTATGAACCGGCAAAACATGTGTTTGATCGCATTCACTTAGATTTTTTTGGGCCCATCCGAAATAAAATGTTTTTAGTTTTGATAGATGCCTATAGCAAATGGCCCGAAGTTCATGAAATCAAACCCGTGACGTCATCATCAACTATTGACGTTCTGAGAACAATTTTTGCACGGTTTGGCTTACCAAACCAAATAGTTTCTGATAATGGCCCACAGTTCAGCTCGGAAGAATTCAAGCTATTTTGCAGCAGAAATGGTATCCGGTTGAATTTTATAGCACCTTTTCACCCAGCAAGCAATGGTGCGGCTGAAAATACCGTAAAATCAGTCAAGAATGCGCTCAAAAAGGCGTTGGAAGATCCGAAAAACGGATCAGTTTCAATTACTTGTTTGTTGTCCCGTTACTTGTTGAATTACCGAACAACTCCACATTGTACCACTAAAGAAACCCCAGCGTTCAAAATGTTCAAACGTAACCTCAGGCTAAGATTTGACCTACTAAGACCAAATAACATTAAAAGGGAAAACAAGACATTTAAAATTGTAAAACCGGGGAGACGTACAACTTTTTTAGTGGGGGAGAGAGTTTATGTAAGGGATTACAGAACAGTAAATAAAAAATTGTGGGTGGAGGCGACCGTTGGCAAAATTATAGGACCTAGAACTTACCTATGCAGCATAGAGGGAACACCCTTGAGGTGGAAAAGGCATCTAAATCAAATCATTAAAGGTAATGAGGGCGAGAAAAGTAGCAGCCGAGAGACGGTGGCGGTCACGCCAACTGTGGCGGGCAAAGAAGTCAACAGCAGTATACTAAGCGCTATAAGGTTAGACACGGTAGAACAACCACAACCTAAAACGCGGAAAAATACCGAACCTGAAATAATTGCGCAACCTGACCCCCAGGTAGAAATGGTAAAGGTAACGGCTATCGTTGAAGAAAGAGCGAGACCAAAAAGATCGGTCAAGCCACCAGCGCGGTATTTAAAATAACATTTTTTTTTATATAAGTTAGTTTGGTTTTGTGTTTTTGTAAAACAAAAAAAAAAGCTGTAATATACCTACCCTTGAATTGTGTACTTTCCATAATATAAATTTAGTTTTGTAAACTTAGTGGTGAGGAGTGTGATGTACCTAGATTACCACGCATTACTTATATGTAACACTGGTTGCCGCTACTTATACTATGTGCGTATATACCGCTGCGCATGCTTCCGAGTAAATGTAACGGACATGAGCAGTCGAGTCGAAAAATATGTCCCTACTCTCTCTTGTGTTCCTGACGTGAACGAATACACACGTATGTGACAGCAGCTCCGAGTTTTATTCAAATCTGTTCAAATCCTACTAAACCGACACCCATCGGACATTATAGCATCTACTCCCGGTGGCTGCACAATAAGCTCGACAATAAGCTGAGTGTCCAAAGCAATGAGATCTTGGGTGCGTTCCATGAACGGGTCCCCAGAGTATTCAAAACTATGTGCTTCAGAAATAAGCACTTTGTCTGTAATTCTTTCTGGTGAGCCAAATATTGTTCGTGGTGGAGGTTTTTTGTTTCGCTCGCGTCTTCAGGTCTCAGGTCCTACGAACTCATCCAGAAGCCTACAAATTTCTGGGCCCGCCAAACAACATCTTTGCAAACCAGCTGGATCTTGAGTTGATCCAATGGCCCCAGCGTCATCTTTAACATCTCTATTGCTCCGTTAGTGAGCTTGATCAACTGCGAGAGCTGAGAAAGGGCGCGTGGTCTTGCTAACGACAAAATTTCTTTTGCTGAACTGCTCATGAGCCCCAGGAACTTTTAAGAAACCAGATCAAAGTCCGATAAAAAAATATTTTGCACTAGCTATCACATCTTCGGTTTTGTTCTCCAGTAAAGGAAGAAATAAGTATTCCTTTCCAATAAGAGAATGCCAGAAGAAGAAACATAAGAAAAACCGACGACGATTTAGGAACAAAGTGATTCGTGACAGAGAATCTTGAGCCCTGATTAAAACTACCTACTTGATCATCAGAAAGCATACCCAACATTATAGCAGTGTGAAATATTCAACAACATAAAAAATACGTCATTTATTTTCATAAATTGACCACGATCTTCTTCTGCGCGGCATGAGATCGTGAAAATGATAACTTTTTTGATTTCTACGACCCAAAATTAGTCAAAAATGACTACCAACTTCTTGCTGTAGCGTTGCTGGATTAAAAGATGAAATTGGAACGCTACCTTGAGAAAAAGACCGCCATCTTCGATCCTAATGCAAGAAAAAAGTGGCCCCTCGGGTCAAATCACTTGAATGGTCATACACTATCACCATGTAAAGCGGCATTGCTGCGAACAGAATTGCCATATGGTTCTGATTTTTCACGTGTACCACTGCAACTAATAGCTTATAAGACACTAACGGATCGTTATGAAAACAAACGTAAATTGGCGTCTTATTATTGGAACAACATCCAAAATATTTCGCGCAATAAATTCGAATCCGCGAAGCATTTGAGGGATGTTCTCGATAAATTTCGTGAAAATCGTTTGGCCTTGAAAGCCTTGCAACTCCATAATGTCGAAGATTTCATGTGGGTACATATGCTTCTGGATAAACTTGATAGTGAAACTCGGCGAGCCTTTGAGTCTAATTTTCGTTCGAATGACCCCACTAAAATTCCTACATTTCTGGAGCTCTCTTCGTTTATCGAAAGCCAGTGTCAAGTACTGGACTCTATTGCAACCTCAGGTAATAATGCGAAAGGCCACTCGGGTCTACCGCAGCATAAACAGCCGAATAAATACCTCAATCAAAACCAATCGCGATCGGCATTTTTTGTTTCAAATTCGGGACCTGCAGGTAAGGCTGAATGCGGTTTATGCAAAGAACCGCACTTTGTCGCAAAATGCGGAAAATTTCTTGCCAAAACACCATATGAGAGGTTTGATATTGCAAAGCAGAATAGACTATGCATCGAGCTATGCATTAATTGTTTGCGCTCGGCACATCAGCTTCGCGATTGTTCCTCCAAGGCAACATGTTCGTCGTGTAACGGGAAGCACCACCCGTTGTTGCACTTCGAGTTTTCTGGTCGGGACGACAGAACCAAGCCCAATAATGTTGTAAATCACCCTTCAACAACAAAAAGTTCGGATAGGAAGAATGCTTCGCAACTGACCGCAGTGACGGCTCTTACAAACCCGATAGAAAAAACTGCTGTATTTCTAACAACAGCCGTAATTGAGATTAGAGATGCGTATGGTAATTACCATAAAGTGCGTGCTCTTCTAGATAATTGTAGCGAAGGGAGTTTTATAGCGCGAAGTTGTTTAGCCAAATTGGGTCTGCGTTATACCCCTTCAAAACTGACGGTCCATGGTATCGACAATGGGTCCGCAGGTATAACTTCGCCAGGAAGTCGAATGCAGTATACGTTCGGTCAACAACACAATGGCAAACAAAATCGTTCATTGTCATGTGTTACCTCAAATCGCTAATGCCACACCATCAGTACGTGTAGACAATCATTCGGATTGGAAGCACCTGATCGGATTGAAATTAGCGGATCCGGACTATTTTGTACCTAGTCAGGTGCAAATGTTATTGGGAGGTGATGTTCGCTTGTTCTGTAAATTTTTTGAAACCCTGGTTGGGATTAACAACAGCCATTGGCTGACACCCCGCCAGGTAAAATAAAGGCTTAAAATAAAAAATAAAAATAAAAATGTTTATGGAAGCCTTTTGTTGCCGGGATTAGTGCAAGGTGATAGTGAAACCGAGCCCTCAGCTTTCAATACGCTCCTGGGATGGGTCGTTAGCAGGCCTTCGGGAAGTGGCCCCGTGCGAGAAATGACCACATGTTTTACACGCATTGAAAGCGACGATTGTCTTGAACGGTCGCTGAAGCGGTTCTGGGAGCTCGAGGAAGTTATTGAAAAACCGCCTACATCACCTGAAGATATTGCCTGCGAGGAAATCTTCACATCGTCGGTGACTAGAGACGAGACAGGTCGTTACTCTCTGTCAAGTTACCGTTTAAACAAAAGGAACCGATCGCATTTCCTGGGTCGAGAGATATCGCTCTCAAAAGATTTTCGCTGATCGAAAAGCGGCTAAGTCGTGACCCCGAACTTCGCAGGGGTTACAATGAGTTCATGGAAGACTACCTGGCCTCGGGCCACATGTCAACTATGATTGAGCCGAAAACCAATAATTCGTCGTATTTTATACCCCATCATTGCGTAATTAAGCCTGACAGTCCGACAACTAAACTGCGGGTTGTATTTGACGCTAGTTGTAAGGATTGTCGCGGAAAATCGCTCAACGACATGCTCTTTGCTGGCCCAACCCTTTTGAAAGATTTAGTTTCGATTGTTTTCAACTTTCGTTTGCATAATATTGTTTTCATGGCAGATATTCGCCAGATGTTTCGCCAAATAAAAATTGATCCCGAGCATCGTGACTACCAAAAAATTTTGTGGAGATTTTCACCAGAAGATCCGTTAAAGGAGTACACTTTGAACACTGTCGCGTTCGGAGTGACTTGTGCTCCTTATTTGGCAATTCGGACTCTTCATCATTTGGCAAACGATGAAGAAACTCAGTACCCCCTCGCTGCCGAGGTATTGAAATGCGACATTTATTGCGATGATATCGTAACGGGATCAGACACTATTGGCAACGCTCTCGAATTGCAACGGCAATTAATCGAATTGCTAAAACTCGGACCATTCGAGTTGCGTAAATGGGCTTGCAATAGCCCCGCACTTCTTGAACACCTTCAACCATCATGTCGCCTCGATTCGCTGGAATTCGATGCGGAACAGCCAAATTCAACAGTCAAAGTACTCGGCTTGCGTTGGTTACCAGGCGAGGATGCGTTTTCGTTCAAGGTGCAACCCAGTTCTCGTCTTTGCACCAAACGAAACCTCCTGTCGGAGCTCGCGCGCATTTTCGATCCTTTGGGTTTTTTGGCTCCCTTGACTTTCTTTGCGAAGCGACTAATTCAAACATTATGGTGTCTGGGCCTGTCATGGGATGAATTAGCTCCACCAGAAATTCTCCGCCGGTGGGAGGAATACAGCGCGCAGCTGGAGGAAGTCTCAAAATTAAGAATTCCTCGGCATTGTTCAATAAACGCGTACGTTTCTTGCGAACTACACGGTTTCTGCGATGCCTCTGAGGCAGGCTACGCAGCCGTAGTTTACCTTCGGATCGTTTCATCTGATGACGTGGAAACCAATCTCCTTATCAGCAAAACAAAGGTGGTTCCGTTAAAAAAAAGGCCATTGCCTCAACTCGAACTTTGTGGAGCGCAGCTTCTTGCAAAATTGCTGATGTTTGTAAAAAGGACTTATTCCACTAAATTGGAAATTTCGTCGATAACCGCGTGGTGTGATTCGAGCATCACGCTTTGCTGGATTCGATCGCAGCCTATTAGGCTTAAAAGTTTCGTGTCGAACCGCGTAGCATACATTCAAGACCGTGTTCCAGCTTCGAACTGGAGGCACGTGCCATCCAAGGAAAATTCGGCCGACGTTGCGTCAAGAGGTATGCTGCCGTCCGCGCTAATAGAAAATCAGTTGTGGTTTAAAGGCCCTTCCTGGCTTAAAAAACCGGAAGATCAGTGGCCGAATTTGAAGCTCTCTCCGTCGCGAGAGGAGCAAGAACTTATTGGTGAGGCTGAAAGAAATATAGTTCTAGTAACAAAACTTGTCTCTGAAGAAAATTCGTTGCTTGCATTGATCAATAATTCGTCGTCGCTTACCCGATTAAAAAATGCAACTGCGAATGTTTTGAGATTCGTAAATAGGAATCGAAAACGCAGTTACAATACGGGTCCTATCACTCGATTGGAGCAGGAAAATTCGTTATGTGCGCTGGTGAAAATTGTACAGCGCTCGACATTTTGCCATGAAATCACGAAGCTCGCGGACAACCAACCAGGTGACAAAGCGTGGCGAAAACTTTCCTGCTTTCTAGACAGTGTAGTGGGGACGGTACGCGACGAAAATCCCTTGGATACTGCACTTTTGAGTAGAGTTATGAAACTTGGCACATAGTTTCTAGAGACCATAAGAAGAAATTTCGCCCGATGTTCCCAAAAAAATTTTCGACGGAATCCGTTATATAGGCCCCTTTTTCCAAAATGGCGTCCAAATTTTGAAAATTGGCGATTGGTCCTACAGTGGCGCGCAAAGTATCAATTCCTAACATTTTGACCATAATTAGTTGATTTAGACCACCCCTGACGTGATCCGTCTGATATTTTGGCCATTTGGGCCTTTTTTTCCAAAATGGCAGCCAAACTTCGAAACTTGAAATTTGGTCGTATAGTGTCCTGCAAGGCATCAATTCTAGGCATTTCGACCATGATAAGTCGATTTAAGCCTACCCCGACTCTGCCCAACCTAAATTTTGACCTCAATACTCAATAATTATAGTGCCGATTTAGAATTCATCAATTTTTATCTTGAGAAGGGTTGTGGAAAACCCGAGGGAAAACCACTTTTTGGACTTTCTGTGTGTCCAACATGTGAGTAATCCGGAGAGCAGAATCACTACATTTTTCCGAAGGAATGAAAGCCCCCCCCCCAGTGGCAAAACCTATTTCACGCATGTATAAAACTGTGACAACCATCAAAAACGTCGAAAGTACATACCTACATACCAACTGCAAGTTGTTTCAGAATATTTTCATCAGTGCAGAAGAAATTTGGCATGTTGATTGGGAATAAATTCTTGCAATGTTTGATTTTCTGAATGAGAGAGCGTCCCACTGATGTAGAGCATCTGAGTTGACTGTGCGCTGATATGGGGTGCAATTTATTTGGAAATTTGCACGTTTGCACGGAGTATTATTCCGTAACATTTTGACTATGACGAGTTGATTCAAACCACCTCTGACTCGATTCGGCTGATATTTGGGCCATTGAGGCCTTCTCTTTAAAATGGCAGCCAAACCTCGAAAATCGGCAGGTAGTCGTATAGGGGCACACAAGGTATCCATTCCTGGACATTTCGACCATTGCGAGTCGATTAATATCATTCCCGACTCGACTTGACTCAAATTTTGGCCTCAATCCCCATTTATAGTCCTGTCCTTCTGTCAGTGAAGATCTCGTGGCATATCAAAACCGCATGAAATTTCGAAGTGCAAGTTGTTTGAATATGTACGGAAAGGGATCGAGATGAGCGGTTTTTGCAGATTTATACGTCGATAAGAGTTGTACTTGAAGAGATTTGAGCAGAAGACAATCACAATGTACCTCTTATTGAATCGTAGTACTGTTTATAAAAATTTCTGCAAGTTTCTAGTGTGTCCAAGGCACAAAGATCTCTCCTATAGGTCTTATAGTTTGTCCCATGTAACACATTTTTGGCAAAAAATGTAGGTATAGTTTTAGATTTTTTGCACTTATAGCCGTAAAGTCCCTCATTATTAAAACCTGTTCTTGAATCCTGAATCGCAATCGGATTTTTCAGTGTCTATGGCAGGAAGAATATTATACCTTCGAGAAAAGCATTACAGCTTTAGCGCTTTATGTACATAGTTCTTTCCCAACCTTGGTATATGTAAGTGACAAAACGAGTATAATGCAACATGTAGAAATTGGATCATCTACAGGAATTAGAATTGAAAAGGGATTCAGGATAGGTGAGAGTTCTGTTCTTTACCAATGTAATAGATAAAGAAAACAGTAAAGAAGAATGTAGGTGAGCGTCTCGCACAATCGCACAAACGCAAACGTGCAAATTTTTAAATAAGTTATTAGATCCCATATCAGCGCCATATCCGAAGTCTGAGGTCTGAGAGGCAGAGAGAAGTCTAACCTCCAAACACCACTGAGAAACACCAAATACACGCGATAGAGCGCAGATTCCTCAATCACTGTTATTTCTGGTAACGTAATATGTAACCTGACTTATCTTTTAGCACAAATACAAATTCTGAAACAACTTGCAATTGATGTGTATGTACTTTCGACATTTTTTATGGTTTTGACAGTTTTATACATGCGTGAAATAGGTTTTGCCAGTGGGATGGGGAGCCTTCTATTTCTTCGGAAAAATGTAGTGATTCTGCTCTCCGGATTACTCACATGTTAGACACACAGAAAGTCCAAGAAGTGGTTTTTCACAACACTTCTAAAACTTGGAAAATAAATTTCAGTATCAGCACTATAATTGAGTATTGAGGCTAAAATGTAGGTTGGATGGAGTCGGGGTAGGCTTTAATCGACTTCTCATGGTCGAAATGTCAAGAATTGATACCTTGCAGGCCACTACACGACCAAATGCCAACTTCCAAAGTTTGGCTGCCATTTTGGAAAAAAGGCCCAAAATGGCCAAAATATCGAACGGATCAAGTCAGGGGTGGCTTTAGTCAACTTGTCATGGTCAAAATGTTGGGAATTGATACTTTACGCGCCACTGTACGACCAATCGCCAATTTTCAAAATTTGGTCGCCATTTTTGGAAAAAGGGGCCTATATAACGGATTCCGTCGAAATTTTTTTTGGGAACATCGGGCGAAATTTCTTCTTATGGTCCCTAGAACCTATGTGCCAAGTTTCATAACTCTACTCAAAAGTGCAGTATCCAAAAGCGTACCGACCCCACTAGTGATGGGATTGTCCGAGTTGGGGGTCGGCTCGCCAACTCCAACTTAGCGTTTAACGCTAAACATCCAGGGGCCCTATTCCTACGTCCGAAGCGATGCGGACCGGATCGGATGCAACCCGATCGCTTCGCCTGCTTTCAAAATTTGGTATTCCTACGCTCGTTCACCCGTGTGTTTTCGCATGGATTCGGAAGAATTCGCTGAGCGAAATGTCAACGCTGCCAGTCGCATACGTCAAAAGCGTCGAACCATAATCCCGGCCTCAAGAGCCTCAAGAGTTCAAATTGTGGTTTGAGAGCAACTCTTGTCTAGATATAGCTAGATAGTGAAAATGGAGGGTGTTACTTGAAAGAAAAAGCGGCTATGGCTCCCTCCCGCAGGTCTCAGGCGGAGCGAAATGCTCTTTGATTTTTGGGTTCAAATCCGAATTCGGTGCAGGGCACGGTTACGGCCGATTTCACGAGCTAAAATGCTGTGGAAGTAGAATGCCGGCCGACGAATTAACTTGGAGGAGGTACAAGCAAAGCACAGTTCGAGTGTATCACTGAAATCTGTGGATGCATCTTCCCATCAGCGCCATCCGGAAACCGTCTCTTAACATTGTCAACGTCAGCATCGCTTTTGGCTTCCTTCAAGTCTTCGATTGGGTATCCGTTGTTGTGTCCGTGGCACACGTAAGGCGTTTATTATTGGTTCACTATGAGTCAAATTATTCGGAATCAAACACACACTGACAGATGATAACTATTTATAATCACTGTGACATTCATTTGAAATTTTGTTACTGACATTTTTGTCACTTGCGACAGTTTTCAGTAATTTCTGGTGGAATTGTCTTTTTAATTAGAGCTTTTCATCACGGAACCTTGGGAACACTGCAAAGGTTGCACGGGGGTTGCACGCACCGCTCTTCGCATGACTCGTGGCATGCGAAAGCCAGGCGGACGCCGCGTCACGTAGCAACGGCGGGATCTCAGGCGAAGCGAACAACCGCTTCGCCCGTAGGAATAGGGCCCCTGCTCTTTTGCCCAGAGACAACAAATTGACAACGTTGATAATAAGGAACGTCCACGAGACTCATCTCCATGCAGGACTCAAGACAACCCAGTATTTGGTCGCTCAGAATTTTTGGGTTCTCGCAGCCAGTAGAGCGTTGCGTTCAGTTCTGTCAAAATGCATCACATGTTTCAAAAATAAGCCGGTAGCTGCTACACCACTGATGGGTGATTTACCGTCGAGTCGCGTTCAGCAGGGTAAATCGTTTGAATGTGTGGGTGTCGATTTCGGAGGCCCATTCACAATTACCATGAATAAGACTCGCGGTGGCAGAACTACCAAAGCTTATTTGTGTTTATTTGTCTGCACTGCAACGAAAGCCGTTCATTTAGAAGTCGCTTCGTCGTTGTCCACCGAAGCCTTTTTAGCCGCTCTACGGCGCTTCATAGCCCGCAGAGGCCGATGCACGAAAATTCTGAGCGATCGGGGAACAAACTTCGTCGGAGCGGCACGGCAACTTGGTAAATTTTTTGCCCAAGCCGCCGAGCTTGAAGCCATTGAATGGCATTTCAACCCCCCTTCAGCACCACACTTCGGTGGTTTGTGGGAAGCGGGTATAAAATCGGCGAAGACCCACTTGCGTAGAGTCGTGGGACTTCAGATTCTCACATTTGAAGAGTTTACCACTGTGACGAGTCAAATCGAAGCAGTGCTAAACTCCAGACCACTGTGTCCTGTTAGCACCGATCCCTCGGACATGTCGGTCCTCACCCCAGGTCATTTCTTGACTTTAGCCCCCCTTACTTGCTTGCCAGACCCCAACTTGGAGATCCTATCCTTGAATAGACTTTCTCGCTGGCAGCTGCTGCAGAGAATACACCAATCGTTTTGGAAAAGGTGGCAATTGGAGTACCTCCACACTTTGCAGCAGCGTGCCAAATGGCACAAACCGTTGAAAATTTTGAAAGTGGGGCAACTCGTTCTGATAAAGGAAGAAGATGTGTAACGGGGGGGGAAATGAAAAAGAGTCTCTCCTCTTTTAACTGGTCCCTGCTCGGGCGGCAGTTTGTAACGGGGGGAATGAAGACTGGGGTTTCTTCTCTTTCACTGGTCCCTGCTCGGGCGCCAGTTTGTAACGGGGGGGGGGGAATGAAAAAGAGTCTCTCCTCTTTTAACTCGACTAAATTCGCGGGTTCTTACTCTTCCCACATGAATCGATGCGTTTCTCTCTAGGGGGTTTGCTCGGGCGCCACCTTACTTTACCGCAAGGAATTTAAACAAGATTCGGGTTTTACTTTAGTATATTGAACACACAACAATATCTCAAACAAGTATCAAAAAGACAACAATTATATTTACAGTTTACAACGTTACTTAGAGAGAAATGTGACCGCACCTATCCACCCTGTGGGAATCTACCACAACAACACGACTACCGTCAGTCAATTATCCAACTTCAGTGCAATGCGCTACTCGTTTGGTGTGAAGCACCGATGGGTTCCGACCCCGCAACAGTCTAGGGTACTCTTCGTATCCGCTCCACCCCGCAACAGTGTAAGGTGGAGTAAGCCTACAAGAGCAATCCACACAGCAGCCCCCTTCAGGTCACTCGTCCGGTCCCCACGTCCCAGACAACCTGTTATCCGTAGACAGGACACCAGAGAGAGCACCACGAAGACGACCCGCAGGACGCGGTATTAACACGGAGGGGCATCCACACAGTCGCCCCCTTTCGGTTGATGTCGCAGTATCAGAAGCTCAGGACAACGGTCAGGTTGTTATCCACGGCTTCGACACCGCTAATCCCCCACAAAGGTGACCCGCAGGACACTATTGCATCTCAATGCAAAGTGGCGAGAAGTGCGCTTCCGTCTCCACCCCGCAACAGTGTAAGGTGGAGTATAGCCTACAAGAGAGCGATCCACACAGCGGTCTCCTTCAGGTACTCGTCCGGTACCCACGTCCCAGACAACCGTGTTATCCGTAGACAGGACACCAGAGAGAGCGCCACGAAGACGACCCGCAGGACGCGGTATTAACGCGGAGGGGCATCCACACAGTCGCCCCCTTTCGGTTGATGTCGCGGTATCAGAGGCTCAGGACAACGGTCAGGTTGTCATCCACGGCTTCGACACCGCTAATCCCCCACAAAGGTGACCCGCAGGACACTATTGCATCTCAATGCAAAGTGGCGAGAAGTGCGATCCCGGCATCACCGCGTCAGTTGGCCGTCGTCGGCTTGGTTCAAACAAACTAGATTGGCACTTGGTGTACGAATTGGTCGGCCGCGGCCAGTTAATTCATCAAGCACCGTTCATGTACCCTCCCTAGATGTTCGCCTTGCCGATTGCGACTGGCACAAACTGCGTGTCTTTTTATGACTGATGCATTCTCTGTACAACGTCTTTACAAAGACATGCGTACATGCGATCCAGTGGAATTGGATGAAGTGGCCGTCCGCCACAACTTTACTTACGTTGGGTCGTTGGACGCGGTGCGGTGGCTTGGCCGCACGGCGCCCTCTCTCGGTCACCGTTGGGACTTTGTATTTACCGCGGGACGAGTGCGCTTGCTACTTATTTATCTCGCGCTACCCAGACGCTTTATCACACCCCCTCCCTGCTTTGGGAGAAAAAGGAAAATTCCCTCGGGAGTTTCCTTTTTCTAGTGACCTTTCGTCCTATAGGTAATACACCCCGCCCCACAACAAATGTTTTATTGGGTCTCTTCCTTAGATTAAATAACTGTTATTTACAAACTTATAAACTACCTAGGTGCGGGTCACGGTAATCCTAAGACACAAGTAGTTGATACATATGGCCTCAGCCGAACTACAATTTACATGGCCGCAGCCGAATAAAACAAAACACAGTTAACTTTATACAATATTTTCTCAAACTAGCGACTCTCCGTGGGGCGATTGGTTATCCGGGGACGCTCCCTGCGTACCGACGCCGCGCTCGGAGGTGGCTGGCTGGGCAACATCTTCGTTGGCGGGGGAGGGGAGTCCTCTTCTCTCCCGGCGAGGTGTGCTTTTTTCAGATCTTTCACGTGTGCTTGAAAAGATCGGTCTTGGTTATCTCGGAGCAGAACCACCTGAGCAGCGAGGTGCTCCTCTACCAAAAAGGGGCCGCTGTACTTCGGTGCCAATTTCCCACTAAATTTCTTGATGGCGGAGGATAACGGGTGGGTCTTAAGCATTACATAGGTGCCAACTCCTGGACACCAGTCTCGTCGATGCCGGTTGTAATACTTGGCCTGCTGCTCGGAATGTTGTAGCTGTATCAATTTGACCAAATCATAGATTTCGGCCAATTTCTCCATCTCTGCGGTGCGTGTTGCGATGTCATTCTCGGCTTCTTCACGCGGGTCCAGCATTGTCTTACTGGGTAACTCAATCTCTCGTCCCAGATTGAGATAAGCGGGCGAAAAACCCGTGGAGGTGTGGGGGACCGAGTTGAACGCAAACGTCAGTTCGTTCAGATACTGGTCCCAGCTTTCATGCACGTTCTCACAGTATTGCGCTATTGCCGTTTTGATTACCCGGTTCATTCTTTCCACGGGATTTGCTTGCGGCGAATAGGGCGCGATCTCGAGCTTGCGAATTCCGTAGACAGACAATAAGTCTCGAAACTCTTTGCTAATGAACTGGGGCCCTCCATCTGTGAGCACGGCTCGGGGACTGCCATAACGCATTATGACCTTTTCCAGCAATGCGGCGCCGACGGTCTTCGTGGTGGCCTTTCGCAATGCCTGCACTTCCACCCACTTGGTGAACCTATCTTGCATTACCAGAAGGTAGGTGTTTCCTCTCTTGGACCTTGGTAGGGGTCCCACCAGGTCTATGCAGAGCGTTGAGAATGGTCCCGACGCGCAACGTGGTTTCATCTTTCCTGGTGTCTGTTGCTGAGATGCCTTGTAGCGGAGGCACACCTCGCATCCTCGGATGTATTCGGCCACGTCGCGAAACATCCCTGGCCAGAAGAATCTTCGGGCCATGCGGCCAATGGTCTTGGCGATGCCCACATGTCCGGCCGTTGGTTCATCGTGATTCTCTCGGATTAGCGCAACGCGGAGTGGTGTGGGCACGCACTGCTTCCATGCATCGTTCTCGTGTGTGTCTTTTAAATCCGTACGGTGCCAAATATGTCGCCATAATCGATCGTCCTGTATGCAGTATTCCGGAAACCCTCCCGGATTGGCTTCCACGTTCCGTTTGGTTTCATCGTACCATCTACATGAAGGTAGAGTCTCTCCGATTGCCAGGCACTCGTCTTCAGGTGCCGGTTCCACCGGTCCTCGTGACAAGGCGTCCGCCACCTTGTTCAGGGCTCCTCTTCGGTATTGTACCTCGAAGTCGTACTGTTGCAACCGCATCACCCATCGAGCAAGCCGCCCACTGGGATTTTTCAGGCTGTGTAGCCACTTCAAACTCTGGTGATCACTCAGGACGGTGAAATGGTACCCTTCCAGATATGATCGCATCTTCTCCACTCCATATACTATAGCTAGGCACTCCTTCTCCGTGGCCGAGTATCGGCGCTCAGGTCCATTCAACGAGCGACTGGCGAAAGCGACGACGCTATCCTGTCCATTGACTTTCTGGAAAAGGCAGGCTCCTAGGCCATAGTCCGACGCATCGGTCTGGAGGAAGAATGGTATGTTGAAATCTGGTCCGTTAAGTATCGGTGCTTCCGTAAGGGATCTCTTGAGTCGGTCAAAAGCCCTCTGCTGGTCGGCACCCCAATCCCATTTCCGGCGCTTTTGCAGCAGGCGGTTTAGTGGCTCGGCGGTGTCCGAAAAATTATTTATAAAACGTCTATACCAAGACACCATTCCCAGAAATCGCCTCAACTCGGTTTTATCCTTTGGCTCCACAAACCGATTGACTGCTCCCACCTTGTCGGGGCTGGTGTGTAAGCCGGACTGATTTATGGTGTGTCCCAGGTACGTTAGCTCTTCCTGAGCAAAACGACATTTTTCTCTATTCAGCCGAAAATTCGCTTGTCGCAGTCGTGAAAATACCCTACGCAGGTTCTCGAGGTGCTCGTCGAACGTTTTTCCCAAGACTACTATATCATCTAGATACGCGTATGCAGCTCCTCTCTCCACTTCGGGACCCAGGACCTGGTCCAGGATCCGCTGGAACGTAGACGGTGCGGCGTGGAGCCCGAACGGCATCACCGTAAATTGGAATAGCCCGCGTCCCGGGACCGTAAAAGCCGTGATCGGTTTGCTGACTTCCGTTAGCGGAATCTGCCAATAACCATGCCGAAGGTCCAGACTGGAAACGTATCTGGCATCCCGGAGCTTGTCTAGCACGGCGGGTATTTGCGGCAGAGGGTACGCGTCTTTTTCCGAAACTTTATTGATAGCTCGGAAGTCCACACAAAAACGGTGACTTCCATCCTTTTTTGGAATAAGGACGATCGGTGAACTATATGGACTCTCCGAGGGTTCTACCACTCCTTGGTCTAACATTTCGTTTAGCTCCCGGTTGGCGATTGCTTGCATCGCTGGATTAAGGGGTCTATGACGTTGCTTAATCGGTATGGTATCTGTCAGACGGATGTGGTGCTGCCCCACCTGGGTGACGCTGTCGCAGTCCCCAAAATAGGCAAACTCTTCCTGTAGAAACTCCTCGAGCCGTTGCCGTTTTTCCATGCTCAGCCGGTGTAGGGGCGGTTCCTCCTCCTCTTGTGGTGAGATGGTGGCGGCTTCGGTAGGTTTTTCAGTCTGCTCTATGTTCTCGCTGTCTGCTCCTCCCAAAAACACGATTCGGCGCCTTGTGTTCACCACTATCCGCATTTTCGTCAGGGAATTCATACCTAACACGATGTCTGTCGTGAGAGGCGGTAGGTGAGATGCTTGGATCGTCCACACGCTGCCATCTTCCGTGGCCATGGGGAACGCAAAGTTTCCCTTCGTCTCGATGCGACTCCCGTTGGCCAGTCGGACCGCTCCACTCTCCGTGGGCGTGAATTTCTCCCTTCGCAGCGCTGCTGCGAGTTTATCTCCGACGTGTGACCAGCATGCTCCGGTGTCTACCAAGGCGCGCCATTTCCTGCCACAAATGTTGACAGTGATCATTGGTCGGGTGTCTTTATCTGGCGTGTCCAGCGCACAGTTTGCCGCTGGAGGGGCCTCGTTTCTCTCTTGCTTGATAACTGGGTGACAGCTCCGTGTGAACACGTCCAGTTTTCCGCAAGTCCAACAGAACAGACGGGCTTGATTATCGCATCGCATCCGATTGTGGCTGGCATCTCCACAGCGTTGACAATTTCGGTTTCGGTCATAATTCGGAATGTACTTCGCTACTTTTTGAGCCGGCTGGTGCCTTGAGTCGGTGGCCGGCGCCGAGGGCGTCCACCGCTGGTTACCTCCTTGCTCTTCGGGCGTTTTCCGATCCCGCGTCCGTTTCTCTTCTGGCTCCTTGTAGGCCGTCTCCGTCGTATATGCCTGTGCTGCCCGAGGAGGTGGTCTAAAGGAACTCGTCTCCGCTTGCAGCTGTTCGAACTCCTCCGTCATCTGGACAAGTTCCTCCATGGTGTCGAAATCTCGCCATCGTACATATCCCTTATATTCCGGACGAAGATTCCGGTAAATCCGGGCCAGCTCGGTTCGCTCGTTGCAACCACCGTGCCGCCGCATCAGGGTCTGCATGGCGGTGAGATAGTCTCGGGCTTTCTCGCGCGCGCCTTGAGTCCGTGAACGGATTTCCTCTTCCATTCGGAATTCAAAATCATGAGGCAAGAAATGGCGTCGAAAATCTGCTTCGAATTCGTTCCACCAGATCCATCTTTGCCTGTTGTTGCGATACCACAGCAGCGCACTGCCTCGCAATAACTCGGGAAGGGCCTTCAATAGCGCCTCTCGTGGCAGATCATACGCTTCTCGTAATTCTTCTAGCCTCTCCAAAAATGTTACTGTTTCGCCGACCTGGCCCTCGAAATGCAGGTTCCATTTTCTGACAACGTTGAGTACGTCTCCGATGCGTCGCGTCGGCGGCATCTCTTCCGGACCCCACGGCAGGTCTTGCTGCTGCTCCGTGTGTCTCCTCGGTGGATGCGCTCGGTGGACGTCGTGTCGTGGTCTCTCGTACTGTTGCAAGAAGGGATTTTGCGGCGGCGCCGTCCAAACTCGTGGCTCTGCATCTCTTGGTAACATATTTTCGACAAGCTGTCTGTGTGCGCCACAGCGCTCTTCATGGCTTGCCACCCTCTCTATTGGTGGTCTTCGTGCGCCACAGCCCTCTCCGCAGCATGCCACCTGGCTCCGTGGGGGCACCTGGGGGTCTGTTGGTCTCGCACTTTGTTGTTCGAAGCTCTCCCGTACCATGGGGCTTCTCGATTCTTCGTTGTGATGCGCTCGCATCGAAGCTTCCTCATATCGTGCCGTCGGACTTGTGATATCCACGATGCATCGTGAGTGAGGTGTATGCACTGATCCAATTGACGAGGTTCCTCCGCCTCTTCTGAGCCCGGTATCGTCCTGCGATTCCCTCTGTTCATCTTCTACTCGACGAGATGATTGGCTCTGCGGTGTCAAGCTGGATCGGGTCATGCGTTCGCTTCTTTCGTCCACTTCTCCTGCCGCGGACTCTTGTTGTTCACCAGCTTCTCCCATGTCTTGAAGTGTTGGCGGTGTTCGTCTTTCAACTTGTTCGGCCCCATTAACCGCTGCTGCCGTTCTTCTGCCTGCGAGCCATGGAATCGCGCCCGGACCATGCTCCAAGTAAAAAATTAGGCGTCGTCGCAGTTCTTCTATGGCGCCGGTTTCATTGATGCCAAACTTTTGCAGTTCCGCCTGCACTTCTTTCTTCTTAAGCCGTTGGATCCAACCGTATCGGTTGTCCGTGGCATTCCCCATTTCTTGGGGTACTGGTGATTTCTGTCGTCGTCGCGTCATTGTCAAGGAGGAAAGGATAGGATGAGTCTACGCTTTGCACCGGTGTGTGTTTTGTAGCAGAAACGTGTCCCTGCTCGGTAGCGTCAGTTTGTAACGGGGGGGGAGAATGAAAAAGAGTCTCTCCTCTTTTAACTGGTCCCTGCTCGGGCGGCAGTTTGTAACGGGGGGAATGAAGACTGGGGTTTCTTCTCTTTCACTGGTCCCTGCTCGGGCGCCAGTTTGTAACGGGGGGGGGGGAATGAAAAAGAGTCTCTCCTCTTTTAACTCGACTAAATTCGCGGGTTCTTACTCTTCCCACATGAATCGATGCGTTTCTCTCTAGGGGGTTTGCTCGGGCGCCACCTTACTTTACCGCAAGGAATTTAAACAAGATTCGGGTTTTACTTTAGTATATTGAACACACAACAATATCTCAAACAAGTATCAAAAAGACAACAATTATATTTACAGTTTACAACGTTACTTAGAGAGAAATGTGACCGCACCTATCCACCCTGTGGGAATCTACCACAACAACACGACTACCGTCAGTCAATTATCCAACTTCAGTGCAATGCGCTACTCGTTTGGTGTGAAGCACCGATGGGTTCCGACCCCGCAACAGTCTAGGGTACTCTTCGTATCCGCTCCACCCCGCAACAGTGTAAGGTGGAGTAAGCCTACAAGAGCAATCCACACAGCAGCCCCCTTCAGGTCACTCGTCCGGTCCCCACGTCCCAGACAACCTGTTATCCGTAGACAGGACACCAGAGAGAGCACCACGAAGACGACCCGCAGGACGCGGTATTAACACGGAGGGGCATCCACACAGTCGCCCCCTTTCGGTTGATGTCGCAGTATCAGAAGCTCAGGACAACGGTCAGGTTGTTATCCACGGCTTCGACACCGCTAATCCCCCACAAAGGTGACCCGCAGGACACTATTGCATCTCAATGCAAAGTGGCGAGAAGTGCGCTTCCGTCTCCACCCCGCAACAGTGTAAGGTGGAGTATAGCCTACAAGAGAGCGATCCACACAGCGGTCTCCTTCAGGTACTCGTCCGGTACCCACGTCCCAGACAACCGTGTTATCCGTAGACAGGACACCAGAGAGAGCGCCACGAAGACGACCCGCAGGACGCGGTATTAACGCGGAGGGGCATCCACACAGTCGCCCCCTTTCGGTTGATGTCGCGGTATCAGAGGCTCAGGACAACGGTCAGGTTGTCATCCACGGCTTCGACACCGCTAATCCCCCACAAAGGTGACCCGCAGGACACTATTGCATCTCAATGCAAAGTGGCGAGAAGTGCGATCCCGGCATCACCGCGTCAGTTGGCCGTCGTCGGCTTGGTTCAAACAAACTAGATTGGCACTTGGTGTACGAATTGGTCGGCCGCGGCCAGTTAATTCATCAAGCACCGTTCATGTACCCTCCCTAGATGTTCGCCTTGCCGATTGCGACTGGCACAAACTGCGTGTCTTTTTATGACTGATGCATTCTCTGTACAACGTCTTTACAAAGACATGCGTACATGCGATCCAGTGGAATTGGATGAAGTGGCCGTCCGCCACAACTTTACTTACGTTGGGTCGTTGGACGCGGTGCGGTGGCTTGGCCGCACGGCGCCCTCTCTCGGTCACCGTTGGGACTTTGTATTTACCGCGGGACGAGTGCGCTTGCTACTTATTTATCTCGCGCTACCCAGACGCTTTATCACAGATGTCTCGCCATTGCAGTGGCCTGTAGGGAGGATTGAGTCAGTACATCCGGGTAAAGACGGTATAGTTCGCGTAGCTACAATCCGTACTACAAAGGGTACTTACCAAAGGCCAGTGGCGAAATTGTGCCCTCTCCCCACCGAGTAAAGGAAAAATGCATCGCATTTTTGGCGGCCGGGATGTTCGGTGCCAAGTCAGTGCGGTATTAGTTTAGTTATACTTAGAGTTCATTCATTATAATAATTGATAAGTGGTAATTGTAAATTCGTGTCACGTTAATTATAGTATATTAGTTACACTTGTGAATTGTCTGCTTCCACCTAAAACTAAGTAGCATGGCTTCAACAAGTGGGGGTTAGGTACCTACCTAACACATGTGTGCAACCCTGACCCACCCCCAAAGGAGCGGACCAGACTTCTTGGCCCGCATAGAAAAGAATAGAATCAATCGTTATACAGTCGTCGTCGTAGAAAGTCGTTTCGAATAGACGTGTGTGTCACAATGACTTGATGTGCCCACGCGCTAATTATTATAAATTGTGCAACCCCTTTCGCATCCACCAGATGATCTACATAGGTAAGTCATGTCTTCTGTAGATTTTAGTGTGGAAGTTGTTTTGTTTGTTCGTTATTTGAGTCGTTTAGTAAAATCGGTCCTTCCAAGGTTTAATCATTCAGATTAACCAGATGGACAAAGGCAGCATCGTAATTACTGCCGAACAATTGGTCCTTCGAGCCGGATATCGTAGTTTGACTTGCAATTGAATCGTATTCGTACAATTACCACTTTGATAGGTAGTTTTATTTGTGTAATTAGCGAGATATTCGATCTCGTTTAATAACACTTTCGTATCGTATCGTATCGTATCGCATATTAATTTGTCGTATCGCTGTTTAATTAACAACATTCGGTTCTTAATTATACAACGTGATTAGTATCGCCAAAAGTGTCGATAGTATCTCACTTATTATTCGTTTACTCGTGGATTCACTGAAGCCACTTGGCCTTTGCTGACGCAAAAAAGGGACAACCGGTCATTCATTCCATTGTCGTTAGAAAACACATGTTTAGAACTTTACAATCCCAACTATATTGTGTTAGCGCGGTACACATAAAGACGGCAGCCTTTCGATGAAGGCTGCATTAAAACAATAACTCTTGGATTAGGACAGCAGCAAGCGACAGTCAGAAATAAAATTCACAACAACAATCAAAAACTTGAATGCAAAACAAAAAAACACAAACAGACAGAATTACAAAACAATAAAAAAAAAACAATGTGAATTGAATGAAATGAAAAATCCGAGTGGTTCTGATCGGGGGCAGGTTCGCTGGCGCCGAGTGGCGTCCTGAAAACGAGACGAACTGCACTGAAGGTATACACCCCGGCAAACGGGAATAATAATAATAATAATAATTTCGTCTTTGTTACGGCGAAGTCTAGCCAATGGCTACTCTACTTAACCGTGGACCGACAGCTTAACGTGCTCTCCGAGGCACGGTATAAGCGAGCTGATAGTTAAATTTCTGGTAGGTCACCCATCCAGAAATCTGACTGCGCCTGACTTTGCTTAGCTTCGGATATCGCTCTCCCGACATCCGACGCTCCGCGCCACGCTCATACGGTAAATGGTAAAAACAATGGAAAATATGGAACTTACGGGATCTTATTCGGTGGCGGCGTCGTCCTGGCGGAGTCCGAAGGCGGCGTCGTGGTGGATGGCCGTTCCGGTGGTGGATTTCCCGTTGAAATGCAAGAGTGCCCGTGCTCGTCACCAAAATGGCGGACGAACGACTCGATCCCGTCCGAAACTGGAGCTTTGTGTGCGGCTGGCTGATCCAACCCGCTCCCCGGTGAAAGCGGTGAAAACTGCCGCTTTCTGGACTTGGAGATGATGCAGAGATCCTCCAGGAGTCACTATCGGACGCGATGGGCCTTGGATGGGCTTCTGGTCGAGTACGAATGTACGCCGATGGCACGACAAGATGGCCGCGAGAACGATGACAAAAAAAGACGGCGTGGCTTCCCGCTCGACGTACGTAGATCGACCCCGCTTCGAACGAAGCGGCAAGAACACGAGCGGAAAGAAAGCCGAAGACGGCCGAAGAAAGCGCTGGAGCTCGTTCACGCTTGCGCCTGACAGCCAAGTGCCAGGCACACCGAACAGGGGATGAGGGGTGAGGATTTGGACAACACAGGGGTATTTTGGGTTGCATACCCTCAGTGCACACGAATGCAGTTTTCAATGAACGGGGCCGAGACATATATAATATCCGTGAAATCGTTTTGGAACATCGACTTCGGGTTACAGATTTATGACTGTGCCCTGACTCGAGAGGCGTTGTTAGTTCCTAGTTTTCAATAAAGACCGGATATTATCGCTCATCGGATATATAAGTTAGGTAAACGAGTACCTACTGACCTCTACCCGAATTTTAAATAATAGAAAAATATGGCCGCAAAATTTAAGGAAAACAAAGCTGTGAGGGAGAGTTTGATAAACCAGCTGAATGAAATTTTGGAAATAGCCGAGAGTGGTCAGGAAGAGTTGCCCCTGAGGGCTTTGTTCAAGCGTCGGTTTTCGCGGACTCAAACTATTTTCGAAAAATTTGAAATAGTTCATAGTGCTATACTAGCTCACCTGGCGACAACAGCGGAACCAGATTTTAACGTCGAAGAAATTATTCGTAGGGACTTCGATAAAACCCTTTCCTCCATTGAGTTGCTTTATACAACTTGGTTCCCGGAAATCAATCGCGAGCTAGCTACCCCTAGTTCTTCTTTATCGTCGGGGTCTAATTTGAAATTGCCTAAAATTAGTCTGAAATCTTTCGATGGTTGCTTTTCAGAATGGACGGCCTTCAAACAATTTTTCGACAACGCGGTTCATGACCAACGTCAATTAACCAACATCGAAAAATATCAATACTTGATAAGTTCTTTAAAGGGCGAACCCTTGAATTTAATCAATTCGTTAACGCTTTCGGATGCTAATTATCCGATATAGTTGCATTGGTACGTAAAAAGACGTTTCATTTTTGTATACAGCAATGCCGCTTTGCATGATGATAGTTTATGCCCATTCACGTGATTTGACCCGAGGGGCCACTTTTTTCTACCATTAGGATCAAAGATGGCGGTCTCTTTTCCAAGATGGCATTCAAATTTCAACTCTGTTTGCAGTAACACTACAGAAACAAGATGGTAGTCGTTTTTGACTGATTTTGAGTCGTAGAAATCGATAATCTCTTTATTTCTAAGATTTCGTGCCGTGGAGAGCAGAAGACTAGGACCAAATTTCATAAATCGCTCACCGAACGATGCAAGAAGCATTTCATGTAGCAGTTGGGCAACAAGGCTTTCCAGGGTATTTTGACCTCGCTGATTACGAAAATAATTGTTGCCACCTCAAAATTTCAACCGTTGGGCCCCCAGGACCCCATTTTTGACTTTTCCGGACATTTAGATAGCCTCCATTCTTCAAGTTCAACCGTTCATATCTTGAAGATCGTAATAGATGAAGTGGAAATTCTTTCACCGTTGCCTCACCCGATGATTACTGAAAGCTTCTCATGTGATTTTTTCTTCTTTGTTTCCAACCATCACCTTTGCAGATCATGAAGATCAAAAGAAGTGCTGAAAAAACACAAAAACTTTGACCCATGGTAATCTATGCGAATAGTTCAAAATAAGCCCACACTTATGCGAGACTATGTAGAGAAAGCTTCGAAAAAGTTTTTGACAAAATATCACTTCAGTAAGCGCTTTCGTCCAGGAGTAATAATTTTTTTAAAGCACGCGCTGTATTAATTGTAGCCCATAGTCCGGTCGTTAGTCATTTCAGCCTTGCAAATTTTGGTGACATAATGCCACTTGGCGAAATTATTCTATAAAACATTACTTTCATTTTGAGATGCTTTGCCATGATGGCAGTCGACGCAAACGCCGTATATAGGGTGATCAAAAATGCAAAAATTCAAACTCATGAATCAAAGCAGTTGGAGTCATGAAAATCACCAAGTAGATTCACAATTTAATGCCTATCAGGATCAAACAAACTGCAACTGGATATCTTCAGTCGTTTCTAAAAGATCCTGAAAGTATGTAGTGGTCGATTTCATGTCGCTCTGTTGAGTACTTGATCTTGCACGTGTAGAATAATGCGTCCATCCGCCCCATCATCCAGAGTAATGGTAGCCTTAAGCCTTACATTGAGCATCAAATGCTGCAGCTTTTTTAGCTGCTGAGTTCTGATTGGACCTGACGCCTGTCATTGCTGTTAATGACCAACATGTGATCAATGAGAGCTCGGCAGCTAGAAAAGCTGCAGCTTTTGATGCTCCATGTAGGGCTACCATAAGAATGGGTGATCCTGCTGGTCCTGTTTGTATGCCTGAAAATACAATCTTATGGCCAACGTTGTCTACCACAAGAACTGTTGGGAAAATGGCGACGATCAGTCGATCCAGAAACGAGAATGAGTGCTTTCCACCTAGCCCCAAGTTTGGTACACCTGCCATTTACGCATGTGCGGGTGCCAAACGGTGCTTTCCATCTACGTGTTCTTATACTTGGTTCTGTGCCGTTCATTGGATCACCTAAAATTTTGTGCCAAACTATAGAACATGTGCGGTCTAGTGGTATTTGTGCCGTCTAGGTGGAAAGCACCAAATAGTTCCTGTTCATTCCTCAAGTTTCGCAAGAAATCCGGCCAGTTTTCCGGCAACAAACCTGCGGCAAGAACGCTGAAGAAATACTCTTGGAAGGTTTGTGATCGCCTTGGTGGATGTTTGTGTGCCAGTGCTGTCCTCTAGATCTCTTGAAGTAGTATCTTCTAGAACTTCCACTAGTACGTTCTTTGTGCCAGGTCTCATAGTCGTAATATGGTTGTTCAGAGCTAGGGATGGAAGGCATTGTTGGTTTTCGTGAAAGAAAAAAGTGTACAGGGCTAGTTTACGGGACATCGCCACCATAAAAAGACGCTGATGGTTGTATGTCTCCCTTGAGGTCTTGGAGGACTTTGTGATCTCTCTTTTTAGTGATGGCAAAGATGACAGTGCGACTTTTAGGAATAGGATCATACAAAGATTTTGTCCGTTCTATGAATCTCCCATTCACGAAAGAAGAACACTGTTCAACACCATTTTCTTCAGATTTTAACAAAGCATCTACTCCCGATGGCTGCACAATAAGCTCGACAATAAGCTGAGTGTCCAAAGCAATGAGATCTTGGGTGCGTTCCATGAACGGGTCCCCAGAGTATTCAAAACTATGTGCTTCAGAAATAAGCACTTTGTCTGTAATTCTTTCTGGTGAGCCAAATATTGTTCGTGGTGGAGGTTTTTTGTTTCGCTCGCGTCTTCAGGTCTCAGGTCCTACGAACTCATCCAGAAGCCTACAAATTTCTGGGCCCGCCAAACAACATCTTTGCAAACCAGCTGGATCTTGAGTTGATCCAATGGCCCCAGCGTCATCTTTAACATCTCTATTGCTCCGTTAGTGAGCTTGATCAACTGCGAGAGCTGAGAAAGGGCGCGTGGTCTTGCTAACGACAAAATTTCTTTTGCTGAACTGCTCATGAGCCCCAGGAACTTTTAAGAAACCAGATCAAAGTCCGATAAAAAAATATTTTGCACTAGCTATCACATCTTCGGTTTTGTTCTCCAGTAAAGGAAGAAATAAGTATTCCTTTCCAATAAGAGAATGCCAGAAGAAGAAACATAAGAAAAACCGACGACGATTTAGGAACAAAGTGATTCGTGACAGAGAATCTTGAGCCCTGATTAAAACTACCTACTTGATCATCAGAAAGCATACCCAACATTATAGCAGTGTGAAATATTCAACAACATAAAAAATACGTCATTTATTTTCATAAATTGACCACGATCTCCTTCTGCGCGGCATGAGATCGTGAAAATGATAACTTTTTTGATTTCTACGACCCAAAATTAGTCAAAAATGACTACCAACTTCTTGCTGTAGCGTTGCTGGATTAAAAGATGAAATTGGAACGCTACCTTGAGAAAAAGACCGCCATCTTCGATCCTAATGCAAGAAAAAAGTGGCCCCTCGGGTCAAATCACTTGAATGGTCATACACTATCACCATGTAAAGCGGCATTGCTGCGAACAGAATTGCCATATGGTTCTGATTTTTCACGTGTACCACTGCAACTAATAGCTTATAAGACACTAACGGATCGTTATGAAAACAAACGTAAATTGGCGTCTTATTATTGGAACAACATCCAAAATATTTCGCGCAATAAATTCGAATCCGCGAAGCATTTGAGGGATGTTCTCGATAAATTTCGTGAAAATCGTTCGGCCTTGAAAGCCTTGCAACTCCATAATGTCGAAGATTTCATGTGGGTACATATGCTTCTGGATAAACTTGATAGTGAAACTCGGCGAGCCTTTGAGTCTAATTTTCGTTCGAATGACCCCACTAAAATTCCTACATTTCTGGAGCTCTCTTCGTTTATCGAAAGCCAGTGTCAAGTAGGTACTGGACTCTATTGCAACCTCAGGTAATAATGCGAAAGGCCACTCGGGTCTACCGCAGCATAAACAGCCGAATAAATACCTCAATCAAAACCAATCGCGATCGGCATTTTTTGTTTCAAATTCGGGACCTGCAGGTAAGGCTGAATGCGGTTTATGCAAAGAACCGCACTTTGTCGCAAAATGCGGAAAATTTCTTGCCAAAACACCATATGAGAGGTTTGATATTGCAAAGCAGAATAGACTATGCATCGAGCTATGCATTAATTGTTTGCGCTCGGCACATCAGCTTCGCGATTGTTCCTCCAAGGCAACATGTTCGTCGTGTAACGGGAAGCACCACCCGTTGTTGCACTTCGAGTTTTCTGGTCGGGACGACAGAACCAAGCCCAATAATGTTGTAAATCACCCTTCAACAACAAAAAGTTCGGATAGGAAGAATGCTTCGCAACTGACCGCAGTGACGGCTCTTACAAACCCGATAGAAAAAACTGCTGTATTTCTAACAACAGCCGTAATTGAGATTAGAGATGCGTATGGTAATTACCATAAAGTGCGTGCTCTTCTAGATAATTGTAGCGAAGGGAGTTTTATAGCGCGAAGTTGTTTAGCCAAATTGGGTCTGCGTTATACCCCTTCAAAACTGACGGTCCATGGTATCGACAATGGGTCCGCAGGTATAACTTCGCCAGGAAGTCGAATGCAGTATACGTTCGGTCAACAACACAATGGCAAACAAAATCGTTCATTGTCATGTGTTACCTCAAATCGCTAATGCCACACCATCAGTACGTGTAGACAATCATTCGGATTGGAAGCACCTGATCGGATTGAAATTAGCGGATCCGGACTATTTTGTACCTAGTCAGGTGCAAATGTTATTGGGAGGTGATGTTCGCTTGTTCTGTAAATTTTTTGAAACCCTGTGAAATATACTATGAATCGGGAATCTGGGTACTTTATACACGTAGATTCAGGTGTACATCTTTATTGCTGATTACTGCTCAATACATGTGGCTGGGACAGAAGAGGGCCGCGCGTCTCCCGACGCTCGCTTATATACATGCGTTATCACTGCGCCATGCGCATTGACTATACATACACTGCATATTTCCCCCCTTAATTTCTTACAATCTTTTAGTCCTGAATAAACAATATTCATTAAATCTGCTTTCGCAGGATAGTCATATACTTAATATTACACATTAAAAATATCATCGTACAGAATATAATACATCATGTAATATTGCATTGTTTCACAATATACCATTACAGAGGCGTTACATAGACGATTTCGTTTCCTTTAGACATGTTACAATTTTCAGACAATTACAATATCACAGTAAAAGGTTTGAATTTATACATGACTATCACACACAGAAAATTTGCTGTATAAATAAAATATGCAATATGTACAATTTAAAATTACTAGCATAATATCATGATGCTCGTCCCATTCATTCAATCACATTTATAATCTTTCATCCACTTTGGCGGTTGAATGACTCGTTTTGAGGTTTTCGGCAGATGCGCCATGCGAGGTACTACAACTGCTTCACTAGTAGTTGTCGGTCGAGACTCAACACTCTCACGCGTTGGCTGGCCCCGCTCTGAGCTCTCGGGAGCACCATTATTGTCCTGTTGAATTGGACTTTCGGTTTGAACCGCGTCTTCGACTGGTGTGGTGTCGTTTTCCACCCCGATCGGTTTTTCGCTCTCCGTGTTTACTTCAAAGCTTGAAATCGGAACGCCAATCCGTCGCCGCGCACCGCTCTCTCCCCCCCCGGGCTCTTCGGATGATTCTTGATTTTTCTGTTTTGTCCTTCTTCTTATCTGATTTTCATGTCGTCTACAAACTTGGCCCTGATCCAACTTGCAAAGGTACATGACTTTCCCTACTTTTCCAGTTATAACAGCTGGAACCCATTTATATGTGTTTCCCCTATACTGCTTTACCATTACCAAATCGTTTATTTCTAATCTCTTGTGATTTTTCGGAAAACTTTCCGTTTCGAAAAATTGTTGAGATTTTTTCGGCAACAAATCAAATCTAGTTGTCATTCTACGCTGAAACATTAATTCTGAAGGTGATTTTCTCGTGGTTGAGTGTGGTGTAATTCGGTAAAGAAATAGAAATCTACATAACAGAGTATTCAGATTTATACCTTTATTCACCGGATCTATAATTGCTTTCTTCAATCTATTCTTAACGAGTTTTACAGAATTTTCAGCTAAACCATTTGATTGCGCATTGTAAGGAGCTATGGTTAAATGCTTAATGCCATTTTTCTTGAAAAAAAACTGCATTTCCTCTGAAACTAGAGATGGTCCATTATCGCTTATGACTGTTTTAGCCAAACCAAATCTACTGAAACAATCCCTAAGCTTATCTATTGTTTCTTTGCTTGTTATTCTTTTCATGGGATATACTTCTAACCATTTAGTGTAGCTGTCGATTATAATCAAAAATTGATTTTCTGAAAGTGAGAAAAAATCTATGTGAACTGTATGGAAGGGTTGTTCTGCCTTCGGCCATGATTGAATTACCTTTGGTGGATTGCTTTGAAAAGTTAGACACTGTGGACAAGACTTACAAATTCTTTCAATTTCGTTATCCATTTTTGGAAACCATATATGAGATCTAGCAAAGTTTTTGGTGCGGACTATACCCTCGTGTGTTGAGTGAAGCTCTTTTAAAACTACTTCCTGTAAAGATTTTGGTATGATTAATCTGTATCCGTAATAAAGACAGTCATTTACGATTTCTAGCTCGTATTGTCTAACATGAAATGGTTTCAATTCTGGTGGAATTTTATGTGGCCATGAAGTTTTCAAATAACGTTTTACTACTGACAATTGTGGATCTTTTTCAGTCTGCAAAGCCAATGTACGCTTTTCTAGCGGAAACTCTACTTGCGAAAAGAAAATGTCAAGTTCTTGCTGCTCGAATTGAATTTCCCTGGACTGCCGGATCGGCAAACGCGATAGACAGTCTGCGATGACGTTGTCCTTGCCCTTTATATGAACGAT
Source organism: Anaspis maculata (assembly GCA_949128115.1). Lineage (NCBI taxonomy): Eukaryota > Metazoa > Arthropoda > Insecta > Coleoptera > Scraptiidae > Anaspis > Anaspis maculata. Next base: position 84,050,119 of record OX421964.1, on the reverse strand, counting down.
GTCAAAGTCGTAACTTGCAAAAAACAAAGCATATCTCTTGATCCTATTCGCGTACATCTGGTTTATTTCCTTTTTACTCCCGAAAATGGATACCAACGCCTTTTGATCAGTCTTTAATGTGAATTTTTGCCCGTATACGTATTCGTGAAATTTTCTTACCCCGTAAAAACACGCCAAACTTTCTTTGTGTACGGTAGAATAACCTGCCTCGGCCTTTGAATACGTACGCGACGAACATGCTACTATTCTCTCTGTTTTATCAGGCATAGTGTGGGATAAAACTGCGGCGATTCCTGTTTCTGATGCGTCACACGTGATTACAATTGGCAATTTCGGATCAAAATAAGCTAAAATTCTTTCAGACAAAATTTCGGATTTGATTTTGATAAAAGCTTTCTGACATTCTTCTGACCAATCGTACTTTATACCCTTTTTCAATAAATTGTACATAGGAGCTAAAATTTGCGCTATACCTGGAATAAATCTAGAATAGTAATTTGACATGCCAATAAAAGATCTCAATTGCGTCAAATTTGTTGGTGCCGGTGCACGTGCTATAGCTTCTACTTTATCTCTATTCTTTGATATACCTTTTTCTGTCAATTGAAAACCGAGATATGACACGCTGTCTTGCACGAATTTACATTTGTCCAAATTTACAACTAAACCGGATGTCTCCAAAACTTTCAATACCTTTTTCAGATCCTCAATATGATCACCATCTTTTTTATGCCCTATTAGTATATCATCTTGAAATATATACACATTTTCCACGTCTTGAAATATCTGCTCTATGAATTTTTGAAAATAGAAACTCGCGCTTTTAATACCAAATGGCATTCGGTTCACATTGTATAACCCTTTATGTGTTGAAATTGTTACTAATTTTCGCGACTCTTCATCTAGTTCAAACTGCATATATGCATCGGACAGATCTATTTTTGAAAATTTACAATTGCCGCTAAGCTTTGCTAAAATCATTTCAATTTTTGGTAACGGATAGTATATATCGCTTAAATTCTTATTGAGGTTCTTATAATTTCCACAAATTCTAATGCTACCATTTGCCTTTACCACAGGTACTATAGGTGAGGACCACTGAGCTGTTAATGTTGGTGTTATGAAACCCTTGCGTTCCATTCTGTTCAATTCATCTTCAACCTTGTCCTTTAGAGCGAGTGGAAGCGAGTGCGGGCGACTATGTACCGGAACAGCGTCCGACCTCAGCTGGAGCGCAATTTTCACTCCCCTGAATGTTCCCAACTCCGCGTCACATACTCCAGGGAACTCAGAGCGAAGCCGTGCCTTCATCTCCTGTCCATCGAGATGACAAACTTGCGAATCTATACGGAAAACATCAAATTTAGCGATAAAGTCTCGGCCCAACAAACACACAGTTGCATTTAAGATGACATAAAATTTCAAAATTACTGCACTTCCCTCGTACAACACTCTTACCTCAACGTATCCTTCGGGAATTATTGGTTCCCCTGTATAACCTTTTAATTTCAAATCTGTGGGATATAAAACATAGTCCAATAAATACTTATCATAGAATTTTTTTGTTAAAGCGGATATACTTGAACCTGAATCAATTAACATTTTATGCTTTTCTTTACTACCGCTGATAAGGATGTCTGCAAAAAATGGCGCTGTACCACCATTCAAATTAAAAACCGTTCCAATTACATTCGCATCACTCATATCATCTTCTCTGTCACTCATGCATTCATAACTCTGTACATTGTTCACTCTACCATTATTTCTGTTTTTTCTACATACATTTTTCAAGTGACCTTTTATATTACATGAGTTACATACGTAGTTTTCAAACTTACAGGTTCCACTATGATTTTTGCCGCAACATTTACACTTTTCATTGCCACCGTATCTTTTGGAATGAACGAGAGCGCCGTTCGCACTTCGCATCCAATTCTTCGTACTTTCTGGCTTTCTTCTACCATACCGTCCGTCGCCGGCTGTTGCTTTGTTGCGATGATTTTCAGCTGCTGCTTCTGCCCTGCCAAGAGCTAACTTTTGTGAAGACATACCATTATTACCTCTACTTGAGTTTTCTATTGCCAATTCTTTAGCTGCTGCGATTTTTACCAACTCATCGACTTTCTTCCCGGGTGTCTCCTCAACTAGCCTGTCCAGAACTGGTCCACTACGAAATCCTGCCACGAACTTGTCAGACAAAATACTCGGGAGATCTAGAAATTCACAATTGATTGATAAGCGTTTAATTCTTGCGTACCATGCGGTGCAAGTCTCGCTGCTCGTCTGTACTGCTCGGTAGAACTCAATCCTCTCCCGGTACTTGTTAATGTGGGGACTAAAATGTTTTTTCAATTCTTCCTTGAGCACGTCGTATGTTCGGGTTTTGGGCAGATTGGGGTGGCACAGGTCACGAAGAGTCCGGTATACTTCCACGTCAAGATGGCTGATGAGCTCCGCTACTTTCACTTTTTCTTCCGTAATCGCCTTCGCTGCGCAATACTGATCGAAAATCTCTTCATAAATGGTGAAGTCTTCTTCCGAGGTGAAAACACCGATGTCCATTTTTCTCGCCGCCATGTGAAATATACTATGAATCGGGAATCTGGGTACTTTATACACGTAGATTCAGGTGTACATCTTTATTGCTGATTACTGCTCAATACATGTGGCTGGGACAGAAGAGGGCCGCGCGTCTCCCGACGCTCGCTTATATACATGCGTTATCACTGCGCCATGCGCATTGACTATACATACACTGCACCCTGGTTGGGATTAACAACAGCCATTGGCTGACACCCCGCCAGGTAAAATAAAGGCTTAAAATAAAAAATAAAAATAAAAATGTTTATGGAAGCCTTTTGTTGCCGGGATTAGTGCAAGGTGATAGTGAAACCGAGCCCTCAGCTTTCAATACGCTCCTGGGATGGGTCGTTAGCAGGCCTTCGGGAAGTGGCCCCGTGCGAGAAATGACCACATGTTTTACACGCATTGAAAGCGACGATTGTCTTGAACGGTCGCTGAAGCGGTTCTGGGAGCTCGAGGAAGTTATTGAAAAACCGCCTACATCACCTGAAGATATTGCCTGCGAGGAAATCTTCACATCGTCGGTGACTAGAGACGAGACAGGTCGTTACTCTCTGTCAAGTTACCGTTTAAACAAAAGGAACCGATCGCATTTCCTGGGTCGAGAGATATCGCTCTCAAAAGATTTTCGCTGATCGAAAAGCGGCTAAGTCGTGACCCCGAACTTCGCAGGGGTTACAATGAGTTCATGGAAGACTACCTGGCCTCGGGCCACATGTCAACTATGATTGAGCCGAAAACCAATAATTCGTCGTATTTTATACCCCATCATTGCGTAATTAAGCCTGACAGTCCGACAACTAAACTGCGGGTTGTATTTGACGCTAGTTGTAAGGATTGTCGCGGAAAATCGCTCAACGACATGCTCTTTGCTGGCCCAACCCTTTTGAAAGATTTAGTTTCGATTGTTTTCAACTTTCGTTTGCATAATATTGTTTTCATGGCAGATATTCGCCAGATGTTTCGCCAAATAAAAATTGATCCCGAGCATCGTGACTACCAAAAAATTTTGTGGAGATTTTCACCAGAAGATCCGTTAAAGGAGTACACTTTGAACACTGTCGCGTTCGGAGTGACTTGTGCTCCCTATTTGGCAATTCGGACTCTTCATCATTTGGCAAACGATGAAGAAACTCAGTACCCCCTCGCTGCCGAGGTATTGAAATGCGACATTTATTGCGATGATATCGTAACGGGATCAGACACTATTGGCAACGCTCTCGAATTGCAACGGCAATTAATCGAATTGCTAAAACTCGGACCATTCGAGTTGCGTAAATGGGCTTGCAATAGCCCCGCACTTCTTGAACACCTTCAACCATCATGTCGCCTCGATTCGCTGGAATTCGATGCGGAACAGCCAAATTCAACAGTCAAAGTACTCGGCTTGCGTTGGTTACCAGGCGAGGATGCGTTTTCGTTCAAGGTGCAACCCAGTTCTCGTCTTTGCACCAAACGAAACCTCCTGTCGGAGCTCGCGCGCATTTTCGATCCTTTGGGTTTTTTGGCTCCCTTGACTTTCTTTGCGAAGCGACTAATTCAAACATTATGGTGTCTGGGCCTGTCATGGGATGAATTAGCTCCACCAGAAATTCTCCGCCGGTGGGAGGAATACAGCGCGCAGCTGGAGGAAGTCTCAAAATTAAGAATTCCTCGGCATTGTTCAATAAACGCGTACGTTTCTTGCGAACTACACGGTTTCTGCGATGCCTCTGAGGCAGGCTACGCAGCCGTAGTTTACCTTCGGATCGTTTCATCTGATGACGTGGAAACCAATCTCCTTATCAGCAAAACAAAGGTGGTTCCGTTAAAAAAGAGGCCATTGCCTCAACTCGAACTTTGTGGAGCGCAGCTTCTTGCAAAATTGCTGATGTTTGTAAAAAGGACTTATTCCACTAAATTGGAAATTTCGTCGATAACCGCGTGGTGTGATTCGAGCATCACGCTTTGCTGGATTCGATCGCAGCCTATTAGGCTTAAAAGTTTCGTGTCGAACCGCGTAGCATACATTCAAGACCGTGTTCCAGCTTCGAACTGGAGGCACGTGCCATCCAAGGAAAATTCGGCCGACGTTGCGTCAAGAGGTATGCTGCCGTCCGCGCTAATAGAAAATCAGTTGTGGTTTAAAGGCCCTTCCTGGCTTAAAAAACCGGAAGATCAGTGGCCGAATTTGAAGCTCTCTCCGTCGCGAGAGGAGCAAGAACTTATTGGTGAGGCTGAAAGAAATATAGTTGAACCAACCAGGTGACAAAGCGTGGCGAAAACTTTCCTGCTTTCTAGACAGTGATGGGATTGTCCGAGTTGGGGGTCGGCTCGCCAACTCCAACTTAGCGTTTAACGCTAAACATCCTGCTCTTTTGCCCAGAGACAACAAATTGACAACGTTGATAATAAGGAACGTCCACGAGACTCATCTCCATGCAGGACTCAAGACAACCCAGTATTTGGTCGCTCAGAATTTTTGGGTTCTCGCAGCCAGTAGAGCGTTGCGTTCAGTTCTGTCAAAATGCATCACATGTTTCAAAAATAAGCCGGTAGCTGCTACACCACTGATGGGTGATTTACCGTCGAGTCGCGTTCAGCAGGGTAAATCGTTTGAATGTGTGGGTGTCGATTTCGGAGGCCCATTCACAATTACCATGAATAAGACTCGCGGTGGCAGAACTACCAAAGCTTATTTGTGTTTATTTGTCTGCACTGCAACGAAAGCCGTTCATTTAGAAGTCGCTTCGTCGTTGTCCACCGAAGCCTTTTTAGCCGCTCTACGGCGCTTCATAGCCCGCAGAGGCCGATGCACGAAAATTCTGAGCGATCGGGGAACAAACTTCGTCGGAGCGGCACGGCAACTTGGTAAATTTTTTGCCCAAGCCGCCGAGCTTGAAGCCATTGAATGGCATTTCAACCCCCCTTCAGCACCACACTTCGGTGGTTTGTGGGAAGCGGGTATAAAATCGGCGAAGACCCACTTGCGTAGAGTCGTGGGACTTCAGATTCTCACATTTGAAGAGTTTACCACTGTGACGAGTCAAATCGAAGCAGTGCTAAACTCCAGACCACTGTGTCCTGTTAGCACCGATCCCTCGGACATGTCGGTCCTCACCCCAGGTCATTTCTTGACTTTAGCCCCCCTTACTTGCTTGCCAGACCCCAACTTGGAGATCCTATCCTTGAATAGACTTTCTCGCTGGCAGCTGCTGCAGAGAATACACCAATCGTTTTGGAAAAGGTGGCAATTGGAGTACCTCCACACTTTGCAGCAGCGTGCCAAATGGCACAAACCGTTGAAAATTTTGAAAGTGGGGCAACTCGTTCTGATAAAGGAAGAAGATGTCTCGCCATTGCAGTGGCCTGTAGGGAGGATTGAGTCAGTACATCCGGGTAAAGACGGTATAGTTCGCGTAGCTACAATCCGTACTACAAAGGGTACTTACCAAAGGCCAGTGGCGAAATTGTGCCCTCTCCCCACCGAGTAAAGGAAAAATGCATCGCATTTTTGGCGGCCGGGATGTTCGGTGCCAAGTCAGTGCGGTATTAGTTTAGTTATACTTAGAGTTCATTCATTATAATAATTGATAAGTGGTAATTGTAAATTCGTGTCACGTTAATTATAGTATATTAGTTACACTTGTGAATTGTCTGCTTCCACCTAAAACTAAGTAGCATGGCTTCAACAAGTGGGGGTTAGGTACCTACCTAACACATGTGTGCAACCCTGACCCACCCCCAAAGGAGCGGACCAGACTTCTTGGCCCGCATAGAAAAGAATAGAATCAATCGTTATACAGTCGTCGTCGTAGAAAGTCGTTTCGAATAGACGTGTGTGTCACAATGACTTGATGTGCCCACGCGCTAATTATTATAAATTGTGCAACCCCTTTCGCATCCACCAGATGATCTACATAGGTAAGTCATGTCTTCTGTAGATTTTAGTGTGGAAGTTGTTTTGTTTGTTCGTTATTTGAGTCGTTTAGTAAAATCGGTCCTTCCAAGGTTTAATCATTCAGATTAACCAGATGGACAAAGGCAGCATCGTAATTACTGCCGAACAGGAAGCGTGTATGAGATGTACACAAAACGTCTGCGTGATGTTGTGTACTCATTAGTATGCCAGCACATCCACGATGAAAATAGCCATCAAGGTTAGTTGTATACACGTTCTATAAAGATGCACAAGTTAAAAAAAAATGTGACCACTGTGGTCCGGTGTCCCCTAGTTATACACAGAAAAGAGGATTAACGTTAAATCAAGTTGTACCATTGGGTATGTATGTGTGTAGTGTGGAGTTGGTGTGTTAACGTGGCATAGAGCTAAACTGTGTGCTTGCAAATCAGAGTCCTCTAGCTAACCTGTGATGGCCTTACCAATCAGCGAGCTCGATGGTAGTCTAGCCACACTAACCCCAGCTTCAACTAATGTTATAGATCTAACGCTTGATGGAAAAGATGTGAGTGAGAATCAAAACGATGTAGCAGCTTGTGCAAGTAGTAAACAACCTGCATGTAAAGCAAAATCCCATCAGAAGGTTAAAATTTTGAAAACAATCAGATGGGAACATATCCTGCTGCCCTGCTCATGTATAAGCTAAAGCTGATGAAAAAACAGATTGCATGTATGGAAACCCACGGATTGGAAACCTCAATGCTTGAGCTAGAAACGCTTTTAAAACAAGTACAACTGTGTGTATGTGGGGTGTAGAGATATATAGTAGTAGGAATTTTTTTTTTCAAACTAGTTACTCTTCTAACTAACTAACTCTAAACATGAATGCAGAAAAATCTAAGTATGTATATACAACATGCCAATAACCAAAACACATAAAACCCCTACTCGAGAACATCATGTGAGTAAACGTTTGCTGAAAGTCAACCAGCAGCAGAAAATCATTTTTTTGTTTTTGTTTTTAGAATCTGTGTTAGAGAAGGGGTAATATATAACAGTGGTAGGAGCTGTCCGCAGTTAAACTGTTTCAGTGTTTCAGTATGGCTACAAGTCAAGAACAACAGAAGGGTAAGCGTTGATAAATAAGTGTAATGCAACTAAATGTAATACATCATGGTGTTGTTGTATATGTTCTAGGATGTGGTATCTATCAACTCCTTGTAAACCATATAGCGGAGCTGGATCCAACCGGCAAGGACACTGTAAGTCACTCACTATAGTTTGTATAAAGGATTAAAGGTATCGCTATAGTTTGTATAAACTTATCAGTAGGGAGAGGATTTATATGTAGTAAAAAAAAAGCTTAGAATATACAGGGTGGTCCGACTTTTACGTCATTAAATTCAAGGATCGATAGAGAATGGAAAATGAAGGAGACTTTCTTCAAAAAACATATTTGAGAAATGCCTAATAACAGAGATACAGCCCTTCAAAGTTGGAAATAAATAATCGTTTTTTCCGCATAACTTTTGAACCGTTCAACCGATTTGATTCAAAATAGAACCAAAGGTTTACTGAAATTATCCCCTGTCGAACAATCATAACATGTTCCATAAGAAAGTTTCAGGGGCGTAGACATTAGGGGGTGTCCCTACTTTTCCCCCCTATTTTTCACCCCCTAGTTATTTTTGGAAACTGTTCATAATTTTGAATTCTACTTTCAATTTTAAAGAAAAAATCACTTGCAAAATTTTGATTCGAGGCTTTGGTTGGGAGATATTTAGGATTGAAGGTTTGGAAAACATCTCAAAAGCGCAACTTTCAAAGGTCTAAAAATTAAAATCCAAAAAAACTCATGATTTCTCAGCTGAAATAGGTTTTCTAGAATTTATAAGTTGATAAACTACCATTTTTTCCAAAACAAGAGAAATTTTCGGGAAAAAAAACATTTGGGCTCTGGAAAGTGGCGATTTCGGAATGTTTTCCAAGAGTAGGGACACCCCCTAATGTCTAGGCCCCTGAAACTTTTTTATGAAACATGTTATGATTGTTCGACAGAAGATGATTTCAGTAAACCTTCGGTTCTATTTTGAATCAAATCGGTTGAACGGTTCGAAAGTTATGCAGAAAAAACGATTATTTATTTCCATCTTTGAAGGGCTGTATCTCTGTTATTAGGCATTTCTCAAATATGTTTTCTGAAGAAAGTCCCCTTCATTTCTCACTCTCTATCGATCCTTTAATTTAATGACATAAAAGTGGGACCACCCTGTATAGTTGATATGTGCTTAAAAAGTGTGAAAATATGTGGTAAAAATGTTCAAATGAAGCAATATATACTAGTAAATATGTGATATGAGCTGTAAAAATATTGAAAATTTGACCATTTACATGTAAAACCAACCAAACAACTCAAACCATCGAAAGGAAAACGAAGTTTTCATTTATTTTTTTCTTAAAAATCACGAAAAAAATCGTGATTTTTTTGGTACATCTAGATGAAATGATCGAAATATTGACAAATATTTAGTTATATGCAAAAATATATAGGCGATAGAAAATAAGGACTACGCACCCTGGTGTGAGATCTGTGAACCAACTTAAACCCGCTCGGCCCGGCGCCCGGAGCGCACAGTCACGATGGCTGTGGCGCGAAATTGATATTTGACATAAGTAGGTACGTCAAAAGTTGAAAAAAGTTCTGAAGTTTTCCATACTCCGGAACATCGCTTTCCAGTAATTTTCCTGAGATGACTACACAGTGAAGAAATTGTCACTGGCACACGGAAATGTAATCAAGTTGATTTTGAAATGGAAGCAAGTGCTAGTGATCCGCCCCAAAATTCGAAATTGTGTTGAGAAATGTGCGGGTACACCTCGGGGTACACCCTCTTGAAACATTCATCCGAGAAAGAGAAGCCGTTATAAATTGAAAAGTTTATTATTGTAGTTCACATTTTTGTATTGTAACATTGTAGTAACATCCATGTACCATGTAGATGCTCTAAAGAAGCCCCTAATAAATTGGGGCGAAATATATCAGCCTGTTGAGGGAAGGACGTTTTTCATTCCGATGAGAACGAAGGGGGGAAACCAAAAGGAAACAGGGAAAATTTCGGGGAGCCACTTGGGAACAGGATACGGGCTACAACGCTCTCTGAACCCGGGAATTTTCCCTAAAAACTGAAAGCAAAACAAGATTAAAACATAACCTCACACCTTGGGTTCCTGTTACCATCATCATCGACAAGCACACAGCACCCTTGTCAGTGGCAAAGGCTTTTATTTTCATGCCATTTTCGGGGAGGATGCTGCTTTGATGGACATCCGCCAGCTAAGGACGACGTCCTAGACAAGAAATCCATCAAATCCAAAAGGTATTTTCCAACGTGCCGGCCGTTTCAGCGCCCACATTATTATTGACACCGACACCCTGAGAGTCCTGGGACGTCCGCATCAGCTGTTGGATCTTTTAGGCAGAATCTCCTCGAGAACAGGAATTCTTGTTGGTATTTTATCACGATGAAAACGAAGCGCGAGTTTTAAACTTGAAAAGTGTCAGTCGAAGTGACAGTCATTTGAAATATAAATCCGAACTGTCAAGTTCAAGGTCAAATTGTCATCTGTAAAGTTGTTTCGGACAGTTCCGTAATTGGCCACCTGGCGCTGGGATCTTAAATTCAATCGCCTATAGGCTAAATATGTGGCTATATGCGATTCTATGGACTATTAATTTAGATGCAGTAAAAAAAACTCAAAATAATCTAACTTAGCGAATAGAATATGTGAAAAAAAATTATAAATTCGCTCTCTAGTTATCACCCAATACCTAAACGTTTTCAAAACTTCAGTATGCGTTCTGTTGCTGTGCAGTCTCATGTAGAGGTAGTGAACTCATGAATATTTCACCAAAAATAAACAGTTACATGTGAAACCTACCAAGCAACTTCATTTGATAGCAAACTAAAGTTTTGTTATTGTTAACCTTTACAAGGTTTCACCGATTCATATTTCTAAACTTGTTGTGTTTTTTTTCCAGTATACCTATATACAAATTGGAAGTATCACCCCGCCAATTGCCTTCGATGTTGTGGGTTGTGGGCCACCCTGAGAAATTCAAGGTGCTAGTGCACCACATCGAGGTGGAGGGGGTTAGGGTGAGTACCGTGCTGGAAGTGGACTCCCATATTGTGTGGTTTCGGGTGAAAGAGGTATAGAATAAAGTTGTGAAAGAGGTAGAGTTCTCCCTCTAACTATAATCTTTGTTTTCAGCCTGATGCCACATAGCGTATTGCAGTATATTTTATCATATATAAAGTATATGTGCAAATGTCAGAAAAGTCACTGTTACGGAACTCGTTCAAAAATCACCCAAATTATGAAGAAACACAAGAAGAAAATTCTCAAGAACAATACAAATGTGATATCTGTAGCAGCACATTCAAAGGGAAAAAAGGATTGAAGATACATCTAACCAGAATACATGCGAACGGCTTTAAATCAACTTCCTCTTCAGTGTCAGCCATCATAGATTCCAATTCAAGTTTCAACGCAAAGGCAGTTCAGAATCACGACTGCCTCCATTTCATGCCTACAGCTTGTACCTCAAACGGACCATCACAACCTCGAAGCCATTTGGGCAGGTATTTCCGGCCAACATATAAATATACGGACGACAGCAGTTCTGAAAACGACGACAATCCGGACAATGTCAAAAACGACAGTGTCAAAAGCTGTAAAAACAACAATAACAGCAAGGTATCAACAATTAACCAACCTTCATTGGATGATGCCATTATGAGCAACAATACTTCACCAGTTTTAAATGCAGCAATTCCAACATCAGAATCACAGACCTCCGCTGCAGCAGGACTGGAGTGCACTAGTTGTGGTCAAGTCTGCCAGAGGTTACACGGGTTAAAGCTCCATCAAAAAAGCGACAAGTGCGTGAGAAATACTGCGGCAAGATTGCTGAAGAATGTACCGAGAGGACTTGGTGAACCCTCAGGTGTACCCAAATTGACAGTTGATCACATGGATCAGTTTTCTCCTCTCCAAAAAACCCGTGTGATGCGACGAATTCCCAAGAGTGCAAGGTTACAAACTGCTGACTTATTGGCAAATACATTATACCGTTGTGTGAAAAACAATGACCAAACATCCTGGAACAGACTTTTCATTTTCTCGCATCAAGTTCTTGGTTTACCAGTAAAGTTTGAACGCAAAGAATCGTTAACGTCTTTAATACGGAGGGGATTAGCTTCTTTCGAGAAAACATCTTTAATCAACTTACCACAAGTGGATGAATACAGAGCTACATCTAGTGATAGAAAACTACCTGAATCAAATGCTGAAACTTTGAAAAGAAGAGTGGAAGCAAAACTAGCGGATGGAGACGTAAAAGGAGCTGTTCGCGTTTTATCTTCTCAAGACACCATTGCTCCCAACAATCAGGAAACATTAGACCAGCTACAGTCCAAGCATCCTATTGCTCCGGAAGGCACGATATATCCAGCCCCGTCAGTTACAGCTGAAGAATCAACTGCCGTTTTGTCAAACACAACAACAATCGTTCAGTCCCTGCTAGTCTCAAAGGAAGAAGTTCGAAAGGCATTGAAATCTTTTCCAAATGGATCAGCTGGCTCTTGGGACGGCTTACGACCCCAGCATTTGAAGGATCTCACCACTGCTTCTAATGGGGAATCCGCCGAACGCCTTTTGGATTCAATTGCAAAAGTCGTAAACTTGATGTTCCAAGGAAAACTATGTGAAACCGTGTGTTGCCAATTGTACGGTGCATCTTTAATTGCCCTACGTAAAAAAAATGGAGGAATCAGGCCCATAGCTGTTGGTAACACGTTTCGTAGAATAGCTGGTAAAATAATTAGCAACCGTATGCAGATGATTGTTGGCGAGAAATTACGGCCTTATCAGCTAGGATATGGGACAAAAGGAGGGGCTGAAGCATTGGTCCACGCTACTCGTTTTTTCATCAATGGAAGTTGCAGTGAAACTTGCCAAGTGCTGTTGAAATTGGATTTCCGTAACGCCTTCAACTGCCTAAGTCGCACAAAATTGTTACAAGCTGTAAAGGAATGTATACCTGCCTATTACCCCTATTTCTACCAGACTTATGGTAAAGTAACCCAGTTGAAATTCAATGAGAATACATTGAACTCATCATGGGGTGTTCAACAAGGAGATCCTCTTGGCCCCCTAAGTTTCTGTCTAGCAATTACACCTTTAGTAGAAAGTTTAACTTCGGCGCTCAATCTATGGTACTTAGATGACGCTACTCTTGGTGGTAGCTCAGATTCAGTCATGAATAATTTAGAAACAATCACAACATCAAGCAATATTTATGGTTTAGAGCTAAATTGGTCGAAATGCGAACTATTCGTTTTTGGAGGAAGTTCACATGAACGCCGTGAAATACAAAACAGGTTCAAACACTTCAATGAAAACATCAAGTTTATAAATCGTGAAGACCTGACTCTCCTGGGAAGTCCTATCACAGATGAAGCTATACCGCCCGTTATCTTAAAGAAAACTAACGAACTACAGCTGATGACATCTCGTCTAAAGTACCTGCCAGCACAACAAGCTTTATATCTCCTCCACCATTGTTATAGTCTACCCAAAGTGCTTTACATACTTCGAACAAGCCCGGCTTTCAAACACAGCGACCATCTTCAATTGTTTGATGATCAGCTTCGTCTGGCCGTGGAAATGGTAACCAACACCAAAATGGACGAACCTACATGGGCGATAGCGTCATTGCCTGGTAGATTTTCTGGTTTAGGCATCTGCCGTTCAATAGAACTAGCCGTCCCTGCCTTTCTGGCATCGGTTCACTACGTCAGTGCCTTGATCGAAGATCTGACTGCAAATGTGACTCAATCATTCAATGTTTCGTCGTACATATCTCAAGCCTTAGAACTGTGGAGTCGCAATAGCAACGTAGACGAATCAGTTATTGTCAACAGAAACTCGCAGCTCGAATGGACAAACCCGATATTCCAAAAACGTTTTGATACCTTGATGACATCTGCTGAAAACAATCCTCTTGCAAAAGCTCGATTATTAGCCGGAGCCTGTAAAGAATCTGGAGCATTTCTGAACGCTTTACCGACCGCTACTTTAGGTACTTTGTTAGATGACGTTAGTTTCCGTATAGCGATAGGGTTACGTTTGGGCAGCAAAATTTGTGAAAGCCACCAGTGTCTATGTGGAGAGAGAGTCGACGAATTTGGGTACCATGGCTTAGCATGTAACAAAACGTCCACAGGCCGCCTTAGTCGACATGCAGCAATCAATGATTTACTTCGACGTGCTTTGAAGTCGGCAGGAGTACCATCACTTCTAGAGCCCCCCGGAATATGTCGAAATGACGGAAAGCGACCTGACGGAATGACGTACGCTCCGTGGAAGAATGGACGACAATGGGGCCTTGCACTGCCACTTTTACACACCGAGGGCGCCACGACCGTTGGGGGCAAATTCGACAATTTTGACGGCGTTGACGCTTCAGCGACCGACGTCCGTCATTTTATGTCTTGATTTGAAATTTGGATAACCTCTGTTTCTTGCTTGACGTCTCCAGTCACTGTAAGTTACTGGTCAAACTACTCAAACTCCCTTGTTTTTCGCGTCGTTACGGCCGCTTTATCGAAGTAGGCGCCCCCTACAGTAGTGGCGACCTCACGTTGAGTTTTTCAATTGCAAGGCCCCATTGGTCTGGGATGCCACTTGTTGCGACACTATGTGTCAAAGCAATATTGCGGTTTCGTCGAAGGAAGGCGGAAAAATGGCAGCTATTGCTGAACTGAGGAAGACTGAAAAATATTCTGATTTAACAGATCGCTTTGTAGTTTGCCCTTTTGGTGTTGAAACGTTAGGTTCCTGGGGTCCTTCGGCAAAAGCTTTTGCTTCCGAAATTGGACGAAAAATGTTTGACAAGACCAAGGAACCTCGGTCGACGGAATTTTTAAAACAAAAGATCAGTCTGGAAATTCAACGAGGAAATGTGAGCTCAATTTTAGCTACACTTCCATCACAAAAATCATTCGATGAAGTTTTCTACATTTTACACACTTAGACTATACACTATACTATACACCTCGCTCTACACTTGAGTATATATCTTTTATATTTTCATCTTTATATATTGTATTATGATGTCTCATATTATTAAAGTATGTGTATTTTTTATCATTTATTATTGTAGTGTATTTTAGTATTTATTATTGTTTATTACATTGGAATAAAAGAATTTTACACCTAACTATGCAGATCGAGACATGTTTTTAGCGCACTTCTCCAAACGGGAAGGCGCTTTTGTCCTCGCTTTGTCCGTCCGTCCGTCCGTCCGTCCGTCCGTCCGTCCGTCCGTCCGTCCGTCCCCGCATCTAGTCCTAGACGAAAAGGTTTTTGCGAAAAATTTTTACTCCATTGGGTAGCTCATGACCTTGTATCCCGAACCAAGAAAAATCTTGACGAAATAATAATAAACAATGACAATAATAACAATTTAGTGTGACGCGGCATCGCCGCTGCATTTCAGAAGCCGGCCTGATCTCGAAAGTTATCACATGCGAGGAAGTACCCGATCTTATCATTTTACCATAATACATATGCGGAGTTATATTTAGAGGATGATTTGAACTTTATTTTAATGAAAATTTCACATCGGTGCGAGGTGCCGATTAGTAGTTATTGATTTTTGAACATGACTCCGAAACTACGGCTCGGCCGCAAATGATTCATTCGTTGCTTGCTGGTGCTTGATATCCTTTCCTCCGAACAAAACGAAATTCAATACAGAAAATATTTCAACTCGAATGGGTAGCTCATGGCCTTGGTACGCGAATCAAGAAAAATTTTGCCGAAATAATCATGAACAATTACAAAAATAACATCTTGGTGTAGGGCGGCTTCGCCGATCAAGTGCTGGCATTCGCGGTAAGATGTAGAAAGTTGCGATATGCAGGCAACTACAATTTCTTAATGAAATACATCACTGCATGTACGGCATTATATTTAGAGAACAATTTGAACTTTCTTTTGACAAAAACCCCACTTCGATCCGACCGTTAGGTCAATTGTTATCGATTTTTGAAAACGGCCGCAAAGCCACGGCTCGGCGCATATTACACGACCCTACAAATTTAAAATCAGACGTGCCGAAATAGTAATTGAACATTTTGAAATAGCCAATACTAGGTACCTGAAGGATAATGGCACTCAAATTACGAAACATGTTCGCTCAATAACAAAAAAAAAGTAGGTAGGTATCACTAAAAATCATGTGACAAGGCTACCATTTTTTCGGTTTTTCGATAAAAAAGAAATGTTCCAATTCAAAAGTGAACCCGATATTCGTGTTCAGGAGGTCGAAATCAGTTGGAGCACATTTTTTTATATAAGTAACAGAATGACGCTTATGTGGCCGGTTTGTCTGTCTGTCTGTCTGTCTGTCTGTCTGTCTGTCCGAGTCCGTGCAGAAATTAAGACGCTGTACTCCTTCTCGAGAATTGAAACAAGAGTCTTGGAACTTTTTTCCGATTAATAGCTGATGTCTCCAAGGGTGGCCAATGGGCACTATTTTTGTTATCCATACATCGTTATCATTATTCTCAAAAAACAGAGATCTCCTGTGCACTTCGATGAAGTTGAACTTCTCCTCGGGAAATAAAGCTACAGCCGTTGAAGATTGAACTTTATCCGGTGGATAGCTTAGGTCCTCAAGGACCAAATAGGCAGGTTGGCTTTCATAATTCGGCCGTCATCTTGGCTGCCATATTGAAATTTCTAATTAGTGGAACGATTGTCATGAAACTTGAAACTCACCCTTGTTTAGTATGATCATTCTTATTTTCAAGCCAAATTTTATGATTGCCCCACCATCTTGGCCGCCATATTGAAATCTCTTATAAGTGGAAAGATTTTCATGAAACTTGAGAGTTACGCTTGTCTCGTACGATCATTCCTATTTTCAAGCTGAGTTTCATAATTCTGCCGCCATCTTGGCCGCCATATTGAAATCTCTTGTTAGTGGAACGATTTTCATGAAACTTGGAACTTACCCTTGTCTAGTACGATCATTTTGATTTTCAAGCCGAATTTCATGATTCTGTCGATATTTTGGCCGCCATATTGCAATTTTTTGCCCAAGACGGTAGAACCCTAATCACTTAACATCTTGCGTTCACTAATCCTCCAAAAAGGAAGTGCGCTACTGAGCCTCATGCCCATGAGGCATATTCGCTTGTTTTTGTATGTATTTTCTATTTCTACATCTTCACCTATGATTAGTTCACACACGAACTGAGATTGTGTATTTGTTTTGAAGTGAACTGTAATTTTTCTTGTAGAGGGTTGACCCCCTCTAAGTACTAACAATACGTGCATTCCCTTGGAACTCATGTAGCACAATTTTCCACACGATCTCTGGCATACACATGTTTAGAGTTTGTGTTGGTATAGGGCATTAGGTATACCTACCGTCCGTTTTTTTTTCTAGGCCCCAGCGCGTAGCGCCTTTATGATGGGTTCCTCACCCAACATATTATATATTTTTGAAATCAGAAGAACAAAATCTTTCGATTGATGGTATGGCAAATTATTTTTGACAGATGTCATTTTTTGACAATTGACAAAATAGTACTTGTGATACATCATTTCAAAGCCCATTGAATTTTGAGGAAAACTGTGTGTTCATTTTTGGAATAGAATGTCTTTCACAGCTTCTGGAGGTCTTCAAATAAGAAAAATTGTTGAAATTCAGAAATACTCAATAAGTACGTAAGTAGGCAAAACAGGTATTTTTAATAATAACTAATGATAATAATCAATAAATAATCACAATGAAACGAAAAATGCCCTGAAAAAGTTATTTGAAATGACCGTCTCCTTGTTCCTTGAACGAGAGATTCAACGACCGGTGAATTGGAACTGCCAGCCCAACGCGATAGTATCCGAGGTGGCCAGGTATGACCCCCTCGATTTTTTTATGAGCCTATCTGAAAGATGAGGTGTTTATAGAACCTCCCGCTGATTTGGACGATTTAAAATCGGAATATTATCATCAGTTGATATTAAAAATACCTTATGATTATTGAGTAAGTATTTCTGAATTTCAACAATTTTTCCTATTCAAAGACCTCCAGAAGCTGTTGAAGACATCCTATTTCAGAAATGAAAACACAGTTCTCCTAAAAATTTTATGGGCTTTAAAATGGTGTGTCACAAGTACTATTCCGTCAATTGTCAAAAATAATTTGACATACCATCAATCGAAAGATTCTGTTCTTCTGATTTCAAAAATATATAATATGTTGGATGTGAAACCCATAATAAAGGCGCTATAAGCTGGGGCCTAGAAAAAAAACGGACGGGGTATACAGGGTGTCCGTTTTTCGAGGCTAAGCATGGGTATCTCGCTTATCTTGAGAGATACAAAGTCGGTTGATTTAGGAAAAAGTTGCGCATTTTCATGACAATCAATGATCCAGAAAGAAATTTGACGTATCGATTTTCGTTTCTGAGATATCGTGAAAAAACAGGATTTTGATTTTTGTTTTTTTTTTTTATTCAAAAAACGGTTGAAGGTGGCCTTTTCTAATCTAGACATTGTCAGGGCACTTTTTCAAGGGGAGTCCAAATCTGCCAAAATCTTTATTTTAGCTTTCAAAGCAACCGAGATATGACATTCAACTTTTTTCTCTAATGGGCGCCATATTGGATTTTGATATTTTTGAATACGGTATTCTTATCTGGTTAGAACGATGTGCCACATGTCATTGTTGAATAAATGTTTGACATTTACGGGTTTTTTTTTTATTGTCGATGCTGATTTTGTTTCCAAAGCACTCTTTGAAAAATTTCAAAATTTTTTTGCTCTAAAGCATGAATTCAACAGTGGCATGTGACACATCGTTGTAACCTGAAAATTGTATTAAAAAATGTCAAAATCCAATATGGTGCCCATAAGAGAAAAAAAAGTTGAATGTCATATCTCGGTTGTTTTGAAAGCTAGAATGAAGATTTTGGCAACATTGAATTCCCCTTGAAAAAGTGCCTCCACAATGTCTCAACTAGAAAAGGCTACCTTCAACCGTTTTTCAAATAAAAAATAAAAACAAAAATTACAAATTTCTGTTTGTATTACAAATTTCTGTTTTTTCTCGATATCTCGAAAACTAAAACTGACAAGTCAAATATCTTCTTGGATCATTGATCGTCATGAAAATTCGCAACTTTTTTCTAATTTAACCGACTCTGTATCTCTGAAGATAAGCGAGATACCCATGCTTAGCCTCGAAAAACGGACACCCTGTATATTATATCAGTTTCTTCGAGGTTGCGTTCCCACTCCATCTAGTTCTTCAATTTTCATGCTTGCTCCCCCCACCGCCTGCTTGGGTGAATGAACTTTCGAGGTCGTGAGCAATGTCAGGGTAGAGGTCAAAGGTCAATGACCTGTCAAGGTCAGGGGTCGGGGTCAAGGTCAAGGTCAGGGGTCAATGAACTGTCAAGGTCGTACCCCCCACTCCTGTTTGCAGCCCCATATTTTATCTACTAGTAACCTTACATAGACTGCTTTATAGGGGACGGGTCTTGTGTCAATACACCGTCAGCATTCAAAGGAATTTAGTAAAAACTCGACTCAAAATGCCATGTGAAATGAAAATCCAAAGGAGAAAATGCGGAGTATCCATGCATTTTTCTTTTCTATCTCATATTTAGGTACAGGACTGGGGAGCTAACTGGGGTTCTGGGCGGGTAAGAAGCTTGAACAACACGCAGGAAAGAGTGATAAAACAGACAAAATGGCTTTCACAAACGAAAGCTGTGATTTTGAAAGAAAAAAAAATGAAGAAATTATGTTTGGGTCCAAAAAAAGGGAAAATTTGAAGGGAAAAAAAAAAAAGAAAAAAAGAAGAAATTTGGTGGCTGCAACGGATAACGGCCACACGAAAATCCAAACAGACAAATTGGCAAACCACTCGGAATGGTGTGTATAATGATATTCTAAAACAAAATTGCGGATCATCAGGAAATGATAATTGAAATAGTGCAAATAATGTGTTGGGTGGGAAGAAGTTTAAAATGACCAACTGTCATTTGGCGCTCAGAATAGTACGAAAACAAAACAAAACCGGCTTAATTCGGTAGAAAAGATAGAAAAAATGAAAAAATTGAAACTCACCAATGGGACTCAAGAGCAAAAACGGGGTATTGGAACGGGGAGAAGCTAAAAAAGACACGCCACAGTAGATCCGTCGCTTTCAAAATCGCACAAAAAAGCCGAGACATCGAGTTAATTCAATGGAAACAACGTTACGGGGTTTCTGATGTGACTGAAAAAGTTGTTGACGGGAATCGGTTTTTGTTGATTTTTTCTCATAGTAGAAACTCCTTCAAAGAAAAATGTACGGGCAATTTTATTATTTTTTGAAAATTTCGTAATGATAGTAAGGGTAATATCAAACAAGAGTTACGAACATAACCAGTGTTACGCGTGGGCCTAAAAAGAGCACCGCAAAGGAAAGTAGTACGGCCTAAACAATGGAATTGCAAAGAAGTTATAAGTTTGATCGTGATTTTCCCCCCAGTGGCGACTAAAAATCGTGAGTGGAAGGCAACAGCGTTGGTTTTGTGGTTTTGAAAAGTGTAGTGACCAGGGATTTTTGTTGATTTTCCAGTAACGAAACCGAGGAGTGAAAAGGGCTACTGGGTGGGTGAGAAGGTCAAATCGCACTCGAAAAACGTCGATAGGGAAGAGAGATTAGCATAAATGTGTTACATGCCAAAAAGGCCTCGTGCCTTTTCGGTGCGACTTACCATTGGTCTGATTTATTTAGGAACACGGTCCGCCAGCTGACCAGAGAAGATAGGCCGGGGTTCTTATTGGATGGTCGAGGGCGCCACAGTATTGTTGACTGAATTCCAAAAGAGGTTGCGTTCCCACTTCATCTAGTTTTTCAATTTTCATGCTTGCTCCCCCCACCGCCTCCTTGGGTGAATGAACTTTCGAGGTCGTGAGCAATGTCAGGGTCGAGGTCAAAGGTCAATGACCGATCAAGGTCAAAGGTCAAAGACCTGTCAAGGTCAGGGGTCAATGACCTCTCAAGGTCAAAGGTCAGTGACCTGTCAAGGTCAGGGGTCAATGACCTATCAAGATCAGGGGTCAATGACCTCCCAAGGTCAAGGTCAAAAACCCAAACATGTCCGGGTAAATCCGGACGTATGGTAACCCTACCCAAGTCGGAAGTTTCTAAAACGCAGGCGGTCTGCAAATTGCAGGCGGGAAACAGGGCCCCCTCCGAGGGGGTTGATTTTTGCACAGAGGTGCTGCTGTAGCCGCAGCACCCGCTTATCAAAAATCAACCCCCTACTGCAAGCCGAAGGGTAGTTTTGAACAATTATTCTGAATATCGCCTAATACAGGCAACCAAGAATAACTACACCAAACAAAAATTAGCGAGGGTGAATAGGCTACTCCGTTTGGGCAGGTGCGCATGCTTGAGGGCTCAAAGTTTTGAGAACTTTCGTACACCTGTCAGTTGAATGGCAACGCTGCATGCTCTGTCTAGCCGCCTGACCAACTACTGGTTCCTGGCTGTCACTTTCACACATACCGTAAATGCATCTCTTCGTAGCTTTTTTGAACTTCCTTCTTGGTACAGCCATTTTCAACAAGTTGTATTCTTTCGTCAAAACATGAGCAAAAGAAATTCAGGTAGAAACGAGGAGTGTGATCATAAGGTCTGTTCCATCAGGAGTCCCTGACTGTCCGTGGACGTCAGCAGCCTGCGCATTACGATTTATGGAACGCCAAAATCGTAATGCGCATGCTGCTGACGTCCGCGGACAGTCAGAGACTCCTGATGGAACAGATCTATTATTATCACAAGTGACAGTTGGCGCCGATGTCTTGTTGTTTTGAGCGCTGTTGCCATTTTTGTTGTTCCTGAACTTCCACTAATAATCATTGAACTTAATAATTTCAATGAAACATTTCCCTTGAATATAGAAAATGGTATCCAACATTCAACCAAATTATTTGTGTAATTTTAGGTGCACTACAATATTTTTTAGTGTTAATTTTCAATATCGGTGTACGAAACTATGAAATCCGCGCCGGACATGCGCACTCAAAAAAACCGAAACGAAGGGACCTATTCAGTTCCATCTGCTGCTCCCGCTGCAAAAGACGTGAGGACTGAAGACTTGATTTTTTCTAAGCCCATCATCTACTGTAATCGTTCAACAGTGGTGAGGGGGAAGGGGGGGGGGGGTAGCTTCTGGGTGAGGACTGGGTCCTACAGCATTTCTCAGGTGAAGGTGTCGGTATGAAAACTGAATAAATCGATATAGTAGGTACCAGTGGTCCCATACCGTCCAATTTTTGGTTGGTGTATTCTTGATTGCCTGTATCAGGCGATATTCAGATTAATTGTTCAAAACTACCCTTCGGCTTGCAGTAGAGGGTTGATTTTTGGGGAGGGGGTGCTGCGGCTTCAGCAGCACCTCTGTGCAAAAAATCAACCCCATCGGGAGGGCTCCTGTCCCCCGCCTGCAATTTGCAGACCGCCTGCGTTTTAGGTAGGCCCTCGAAAGTCGCTTTCAAGAACGGCGAATCCTGTCACACTAGCGGGGGGCCTCATCTTCGACGACACCGAGTCTATCCATCGCCCGCACTCTGGGAGTCTCAGCATACGACAACTTGTCGATCGCGGCGTCAGGAAGCCGTCACCGTGTTTACAGCTTTGCGTTTTGGTCAAGTAAGCGGCGAAATTTCGCCTATTGTGTTGCTTTATTTTCCCTCTATTACTTGTGTTTCATTAAAAATGCGTGGATGATAATCATTTCTTACGTTGATATTTGGCTAAACACTACTCGAGTACCGTTCTAGAGAAAGACGGAAGAAAAATAGATTGACAGTTTTCAGAGGACAATAAAGGGTAAAATTTGAAATTCAGTCTGCTCGCAATTAAATTGCTGCGATTTTCGACCATTCGCCAAGAGTATATGCGCTTTGTTTAAATCAACATCACTTTCTATCTTTTGAAATCCGTGCACAAATTCTGTAGTTTTGCCACCGACAGTCTCGTGGTACCTTGTTGTTGGTGACTTTAAAATTGACGTAGATGTTATAGGGCGAAAGGTCCTAGTTTGACTTGTAGTCAGTAATTATTATTTCGAAGGAAAAATCTCAGAATTAAATTCACGAGGTTTCATGTATAAAATTAGTATTGTTTTTGTAACATTGTTAACGTGTGAAAAAGAAAACGATAACACTCTCCGGGGTGGCTTATCAACTTAGGTACCTACCGTGCTGTTTTAGTTTCACCTCGACTTGAATTGTTATCTGGTATTGTTGAAAACCGGACGACAGGTATCTACGCTTTGGATCAGATAACGTTCACTTCAATTCGGCTTGTGCTGACGCCGAGCTTCTTTTCCGAAATCCGAACGTAACATTAACTTTGTTGTGGCATTATTCGACAATATTTGACATATCAATCTCTTTTATTTCCTTTATTGTAGAAATAGCCAACCGACACCTGTTCATCTTCATTACCTTTTGTAAATAAACTTTGTATTTGAAATCCAATCATTGCTTTATCTTCAGTATTGTATTAGTCATTGCTTGGTGCTAAAGATTGTCTTTTTGGGAATTCGGTCACAATACTGTGGCGCCCCCGACCATCCAAAAGAACCACCCCCGCCTATCTCCTCTGATCAGCTGGCGGGCCGTGTTCCTAAATAAGACAGACCAATGGTAAGTCGCACCGAAAAGGCACGAGGCCTTTTTGGCATGTAATAATAATACCGTAAATTGCCATGAGGACACTCCAGTGGGATGCCGACTTCGGTTTCATCTGCCACTCCCTTCAGAAACTTCCTATCATCCACCTGATGACCTTTTCAAGTTACCTACATAAGAACATCTTAGTGGCAACGAAGACCTTGCCACGCTTTTTTGACACCCTGTACTGTGATGTGTTTAATTCAAACTTTTCCAAACACCTTCAAATAGGCAACAACAACAACAATATTTATACTACAATACAAAATTCTATGTCTACATCACGGATGTCTACATACATCACTTATTCAAGGCTTATTATTTGTACTTTTAGTGGCGGCAGACCGGAAATTGGGTCTCCCGCTTTTCGTCGGTTGCAGCGTCTTCCAACGATGACACTGGTCGTTGTCGCAGTCCACGATTCTCCGTTTCATATGATCGATTTCGCTTTCCAGCTTGTCGATCCTGGCGGAAAACAGGATGTTCTCGTGCAACAATTTGTTCCTCTGCACCAGGGACGTGGCCAGGCTGTAAAACTCGGCGGCACGCCGCGGATCCTGCATGTCTTCCTCTGAAAAGTCCTCGAACTTGCGTTTATTTTCCTTTTCCTTCGAAGGCCTTCCTCTCTTGGGAAGATCAAGTGCGTTGGGCCCAAAGTACTTTAGAAGTTCCGGACCGAGCGTGTAGCCATTTTTAAGTTTTATGGAATAATTGATATTATTGTTGGTTGCTTCGGGGGACGATTCAGAATCATTGAGAAATATCGTGTCGGTTGCAGCCGGACCTGCTTCATCGCACGGTTCCTGATCCCCATCTTCACTTTTCACCACCACTGAATGTTTTATGTCTAGTGATAGAGGGTCTTCGGCTTGCTCGAAACTGAAAAATAAACATATTAATGTGGTACTGAATGGGGTGTATTATATTTGAAAAAACTCACTTTTCATCAAAATCTTGCTTTATGACCACTTCTTGTTCTTCTACGGGAACTTCATGACAGCCACTATCCCATGGCATCTCACTTATCTCATTTTCAACTGATACAAATGCACAGCTTCTTTGCAAAACCTGTCCTGGTATTAGCAACCTTCTGCAAGCTACTGGCTCTATGGGATAAGTGTCCTCAGGCAACTTCTGTGAAGGCACCGCCGTCCGTTTTAATTTCATCCTCGACTCTGGCCCTTTCAGATCTACAAAAAAAAAATACCTACAAATTTTCTTCCCATTTTTTCCCAATTCAATTAAGTCAACGACTTTTCTATGGAATACCAGGCTATTTCATGACTGAATCTCCAGATAGATACAAAAAAGTTACTAAAAATGTGAAGAAGAACCAGTCGCAAGCCAAATTTCTAATTTGTATAGTTCTTTTTTACAAAACAATGGAAATATTGGAAGTTCGCTGCTTACTTCGCAAATGATCCACAGTCTGTTAATCGCGATGTTGTCAGATTTGGCATGGCCGCCGTTACCAATAATAATTTATATTTCAATCACTGCTACCTTGAATAGTCACTATAAAAACAATTTGTTTTGCAAGATGTTTCCTTGCGCCTTTCTAGTTAGGAAATTCAACACTATACTGAGTAAAAGTTCAAAATTTGGAAATTACTATCGGAATAATTGAAATTTATATTTCTTGTTCGCTTGGCAACCCCGAACAAGGCTTCTGCCGTTCTTCTGCCTGGCATCTTGGCCGGATAGTCTTATGCAATCCGCAGTACATTGATGTAGCAAGGATTGTCTAAAACGTACCGTGTGAGAGTGGCTCTCGCCTACCTTTGACCCCAGAGGGTTCCACTTGTAATCCCTTGGCTGTAATGAGACGCTTTCCACCTCGGCATGTATAATATAGTATTTTTGATCTACAATTTGATTTGTAGGAATAAACGGATTAATTGTACACAATTTTGTAACTTAATATGGGATTATGTGGAAAGCAGTGGGAGCTTCACAAGCACAAATTTTTTGTGCGGATTTGTATGGTTTTATATGGGACCGGACGGGTCCATTATGGTTCCACGTAGAACACAGCGGACAATGTTTATATGGATCCTTATGGTTCTGTATTCTCAATACCGTTAAAAGATAGGGACACAAACCTAAATTATACATACGGTTAGAAATCACTTATTTAAATTTTTTTATGTTTCCTGATCCTGATGCATGGTCATTTACAAAAGGGTTATCACTTTATTCTTGACCCAAGAAGTCCTAGTTCTGAATTTACAACGTGAATCCAACGTACGTCGGGTACGAGTCCGCTTATCTAACCTCACACTTACCAGGTAAAAAATAATCAGTTGGCAGAAAATGCCGGGAGCAAACCAACATGTACGGCCCCACGGGTCTGTCGTACTTCAAAATAGTCTCCCAAGCTGTCCTCCGGTCAATGCGTTCGACGATTCCAAGCACGTTGGTGATGTAAACGAATCCCGAGCCCTTCTTTGGAAAAGTATGAAAATGCACGTTTCTGTCTTCGGCCCTGCTTCTTCTGGAACGGCAACCGCGAACGCTGCAATTGGTATTGCCCAATCTGGGCTTTTCGGTTTCTGTCTTAGCCTCGTTCATCTTACTTAGTTTGGATTATTAAAATTGTTGATTACCCTGCCCCCACAGGCACCATAGAGAACAGGAAACAATAAATAAAAACAACTAGCTGGTAACTACCGGAGATAAAAGTACCCGATTCCACCGCCAGAGGGAGCGAAGTGCCCTGTAGCTACCTACCTTGAAGCCACCATCTGAGTAAAGTGTCCAAGCAGGAGCACCAGGAAAAACGTAAAATGTAAGCACCTACCAACGTACTTTGAAAAATAGTCTACTTTCTGAGTTGTCTTTCTAAATATTGTATGTTGGAAATTTCTAGGTTAGAACAGCCCGAAACGGACGCGTCACTTGATTGTACGCAATGTTCGCATCGAACAGTTTTGACATTTCAGCTTGACCATCACGTCCGAAGAAAACACAAAAATGTCTATTATGCCGGCTGCATAGCTCCGGAAGAGTATGCCTGTTCTTGTTGCGATGCCAAGAGTTACTACAAGCTCGGTCTATATGAACACTGCGTGAGCCAACATGTTGCTTTGAGTGGTGGACATGAAATTGTTGAAAGAAACCAGCCTAATGAAGAACTTCAAATTTGGCGGTGCGACTCCTGCAAGTACAAAGGGCATTCAAGCTTATTCCATTGCAAACATCATGTTTCACGTGAAATGGCCCACAAAGCTCCTGACTCGAGTCTTTCTGGCACTTCAAGAGTGGAATGTTTGGATAGGTTGGAGTCACGTCAATTTGAGCCAAATTTTACTTGCAAAAACCAGACGACAAAACACGTAAAAAAGGAAGAAATCGACCGCCGGTTCAACTGCGCTCAATGTGCAAGTCGTTTCAAACGAAAAACAGCGTTGATGAAGCACATTTATTTCAGACATACCGCAGCCGATGAAATCAACTGGTTCAGCTGTACCAAATGTTCTTACCACGCCAAAGAAAAAGCCATCTTGCAACGGCACATGCTCACTCACGCGGCAGGCGACGACGTCACCTGGTTCAACTGTGCCAAGTGTTCGCATCGTTCAAAAGTCAAACAAGACTTGACGAGGCACATGCTGACCCACGCCGCCGCCGACGAAATCGACTGGTTCGGCTGCGCCAAGTGTTCGTATCGAGGCAAATCGAAGAGACACCTGACTATGCACATGGTGATACACGCCGCGCCCGACGAAATCCGCTGGATCGGCTGTACGGAATGCTCCAGTCGCTTCAAACGAAGAAGGGAGCTGAAACGGCACATGCTCACTCACACGGCGGCCGACCAAATCGAATGGTTCAGCTGTGCCGAATGTTCGTATCGAGGCAAAAGGAAGCGAAATCTGGAGACGCACATGTTGACTCACGCCACGGCGGATGAAATCACCTGGTTCAGCTGTACGGAATGCGATTACCGCGCCAAACTGAAGGAGTATCTGACTTCGCACATGTTGTACTGCCATACCGGAGCCGATAACGTCACCTGGTTCAGTTGCACCGAATGTTCGTTTAGAGGCAAAAAGAGGGGAGACCTGCAGAATCACAAGAGGCAAACGCACGCCGCGGCCGATGAAATCCGCTGGTTCAGCTGTGCGGAATGCGCTTATCGCGCCAAGAAGAAGACGTACCTGAAGTCGCACGTGCTGAACCGCCACACGCCGGATGACAAAATCGACTGGTTCAGTTGTGCCAAATGTTCTTATCGCTCGAAAACCAAAACATGCTTGACAAACCACATGATTGTTAAACATACCGGAGCTGATTAAATCAATTCCTATTGACTGGTGCCTATGGAATCTTTCTCACGATAACTGCCGAACCGGTTCGATGACAAAAAAATCAATGGGGAGAGAGGGGGGGGGGGTTAAAAGGTCCCAGCAAACACACTTCGTTCGGAAAATCATTGGAGGGGGGGGGGTCAAAAGGTTAGGACCGCGAGGTAAGACCTCGTCTCCTCATCTTCTTTTTTCGTTATTCAAAGTGATTTTGGGGAGTTGTTTGTGATTGACTAAATGCTGTAAAAAATGTATCAACTAAGTAGAGGTAGGTAGGTACCTTAAGGTGCGTTCAGTCAGCTTATTTAGCCGCAAGTCTTAATTTTAGTCGCAAGCACAGCGACGCCTATTGGCTCTTATGAACCAGCCTCCTCAGAACAGCCAATAAGCGATGCAGCGCTTACGACTAAAATTAAAACTTGCGACTAAATAAGCTGACTGAACGCACCTTTACTTCTGAATGTCCCGAAATGCTTCCTTGAAAAGATACATGGTGTTCAAGTTGATTTTATATGATATTTTCTTGCCGGAACGTTTAAACCGTTTGACCGATATCTACCAGATTTGGTACACGTCGTAATATGATAATAACTCAGCATCGGATCAGTGGCTTGGCAGTTACCGTGTCCAATTACAGACAGACAGACACACATACGGACAGACATCACTCTGGAAATGATATGGAATGATCAGTATCGTTATCTGAAAATTGCCTTCAGCACAATCACAATAATACTTTATTACTTATTTCCCTTCCGTCGGTGGGAAAGTTGGGTCAGGGAAGTAAAAACCAATGTTGAAAAGGTTGAAGTGTAATATAGAGGAAAACCTTTTTTTAACAGTAAACTTTTGATTAGATTTGTTTCTATTGATATTTCAACAACGAATTCGAATTCAAAAGGTGAAATTTAGTCGGAAACGATACCCCAACCATAACCTTTAACACTAACATAAATGTTGAATTAATTTAAACCACAACAAGAATTCCGACTCACGCGACTCAAACAAGGTTTAAATATTGGTAAATAGGTACTAGCAATTCGAGTGAGAATTCAACATGAAAATGTGCTCGTTTTGCAGTGTTGGAATATCCGCTATTAGTGCAGTAAAGATAGTCAAAAAAGACCCCCAAACCTTGAAAAAATTAATTCATGAAATTTTATAGCAGATATCATTTCAGAATTTCATTCTCTACCACATACTCAAAATCCCCGGAAATCCCAGTTGAGCATTTTTCTTGCGGCGCTGTCAAAGTATATCATGTTTGCTGCAACTAGTCCGAAAATGGTATTCTTGTTTTTGTCACACTAGAACTACATTGTTGGCTTAGGACTGTTGGTATATACTGCAGGGCATGACCAGACCTTCGTTTGAACCTCTAACTCGTATTTCACGAAAAAAAAAAACACGGAAGTCGCTTTAATTCCTAATTAACAGTGTTGATTGAAGATAATCCGAGAGTTAGTAACCAAGTTTATTAAAATCTGTTTGATTTGCGACAGAGGCATGAAATTTGGTATGGGTGGTCTTCATGGTCTTCTTTCCAAATGTAAGCATGACGCCTCGCCATATTTTGGTTAGGGGGGCCTAAGGACCCCCTTGAAAATTTGAAGTCTCAGGAACTCTCACAAACCACCGGTAAATATCGTCACACATTTCACAAAGTAATAATTTGACTCTACACCAAACGTTGACAAGAGACACAACAGTTGTCGCCATGTACGCATTGTTCTTCGTGTTAAAAAAAAATTTCTTTTTGGTGTCAGAAAAAAACACAGTTTTTGATGATTTTTCAATCTAAGAAACGGTGAGTTGATCTGCTGTGTATCATTATTCACTAATTTGTATTTGCCGAAGCTATTCATGAAGTTTGTTTTTTGATACTGTCATTCTAGGGATGACAGCTCTCTGAGAAATGAGCCAATTCAAGTGTGAAGTTCAACAGCGGTTTTCAATTGTTCATAATCAATATGATCGACAATTTATATTTTGGATAGATAGCTGAAGCTGTTCTGTAACCTAATTTCATATGACTATACGAGGAACCAAGCGCAAAAGCATAGGAAATTTTTTTTTCGCGTCGCTCACCATCATGAAATTTGTGCTCCTAGGGTGTGTTGAAAATATTTCTATACCGTGTATTCACTCGAACTGAGTGCTTTGAAGTATTCCACGCCTCAATCCTTATTCTTTGTGCCTTCTACTTGACAACTGCAGATCGTACTGACGTTTGTCTATACTCTTTAGTCTGTATTTGCTGTTGTTTCGTCAAAGTAGCATGAAATTTGGTGCAATTCTAACAGTGATAGGTGGCGGTTAAAAAAAAAAAATTTCGGGGCTTTCGCGCATCACTCCTCATCTAGTTATACTCAATAAAATCATAAAACAGTTGAAGCTATTCACCCAATCATAAATTGTCATTCATATCAATTGGTAACATTGAAAAAAACGCTGCTGAACTAAGCACTTGAATAGTAACTTTCATTATAGTGGTAAACCCAACGCTTGCGCCAAATTTTGGCGTCAAATACAAAATTTGCGAACAAATGCTACAAAATCGCAAGAAAAACCGCCACAAAGTTGAAAAATACGCGCCGCAGCGAACAGGGTAATAGGCTAGAGGTTAATACACACTAGTGATTACTTATTTTTCATCAAAAAGTCCGCATTGTTCATTTAATTATAAATA
This sequence comes from Anaspis maculata, assembly GCA_949128115.1. NCBI lineage: Eukaryota > Metazoa > Arthropoda > Insecta > Coleoptera > Scraptiidae > Anaspis > Anaspis maculata. Next base: position 84,019,844 of record OX421964.1, on the reverse strand, counting down.
ACTGTGTTTTACATTGATCGGATGTGCGTACGCAACCCATAATGCAACCCCCACCAACTCTATTTTCAGTTTGACAAGCAACGGCCGTGACTTTCCGCTGCTGTCTGCTGTCAACGTCAACTATTTATTCGCCATTTTGAAGTTCGCTCCGAGTGTCGTACGTTTGTGAACAAGTGGGCCGCTATTCTTCAATCGTGTGAGAGAAGTCCCTGGGAGTAAAATACATTCCGCAGTACACTGATGTAGCGAGTGTTGCCTAAAATCGTGGTTTTTAGGCAACTTTCGCTAGTCAAACTGAAAATAGAGTTGTTGGGGGTTGCATTATGGGTTGCGTACGCACATCCGATCAATGTAAAACGCAGTTATTTATAATTTAATGAACAATGCGGACTTTTTGATGAAAAATGAGTAATCACTAGTGTGTTATCACCTCTAGCCTATTACCCTGTTCGCTGCGGCGCGTATTTTTCAACTCTCTGGCGGTTTTTCACGCCATTTTCTAGCATTTGTTCGCAAATTTTGTATTTGACGCCATTACTTCAGAAGACGAGTATGCGCGCTGATGGCGCGCTGGATAATGAAAGGTACTATTGGCTGGTTTCATCTGGAATTGTTGCTTTTAGATGTCAATATGAAGAAATTGACTTCATCAATGGCTTCGGCGAATACGATTGGTGGATAATGATATGCGGAAGATGACTTTATCCCTCTATTGCATGAAAAAATTATAAGAACACGATTTTTTTTTACATTCCAATATTCCAAAGAATTTTTTTTTCATTATGAAGAACATTGCGTACATGGTGATAACTGGTGTGTCTCTTGTTGAGATTTAACGTAGAGTCGAATGATCACTTTTTGAGATGCGTGACAATTATTTTAATTGTGGTTTGCATGAGTTTCTGCAACTTCAATTTTCAAGGGGGTCCCTAAGCCCCCCTAATCAAAATATGGCGAGACGCCATGTCTACATTTGAAAAGGGGACCATGAAGACCACTCATACCAAATTTCATGTCTTTATCACAAAAAGAACAGATTTTATTAAGTTTGGTCACTAATCCCCGAACTACACTTGATTACCACTGGTAATTGCAGATTAAAGCGAGTTACGTGTTTTCTTTTGCGGGAAATAGGATTTCAGCGGTTTAAATGACGTTCTGGTCATGCCCTGAAGTATATACCAACAGCTCTGAACCAACAATATAGCTCTAATGTGACAAAAGCGAGGATACAATTTTCGGACTTGTTGCAGCAAACATGATATACTTTGACAGCGCCGCAAGAAAAATGCTCCAATGGGATTTTCGGGGATTTTAAGTACATGGTAGAGGATGAAATTCTGAATCGATAACAGCTTTAAAATTTCATGAATTAATTTTTTCAACCCCAAAACCTATCTTTACTGCACTATATGTGCATTCAGTCGAGTAGCGACACCTCGCAGCCGAAAAGAGCACAAATAGGCATCCTTCAGTTTCGTAAATCACCACTTTGAGCGCTGATGTCGACTCCTCCCGACAAACGCACATAGCGGAATCATCATGCGCATTCAGTTGAGTAGCGACATCTAGCTACCGAAAATAAAACAAATAGCCATCCTTCAGTTCCGTAAATCGTCACTTTGAGTGCTGATGTCGACTCTTCCAGTCTTCCCACTTTTTTGGCGAACGCACATAGCGAATAACCCATTGCGATTGAATTTTTGCGATTTACTCGTAAAAAAGCTGCGTTATATATCGCCAGTCGCCACATGGGGCCCAGGCTTAAAATGGTGGGTTTAGACGCGTGATCCCTGGTTTAGACATAGAGTAGTTTACATCAGCCCAGCCCTATTTAGCCCTGTCGTCGGAAGCGCAGCATCGCTTGTAGGTCGCGGGAACATAACCGTCACCCTGGTGTAGAATCTTGGACAATGGACGGCTACTTTCCCAGTAATGAATGAACACGGCTATTACTTTTGGAACATTATTTATTGCGAACGTAACAACAAAACGATTTTCTCCGCGTCCATCTTCTTCGCCATCATGCTTCTCCTCTCTTCTCACTTCATTCCCGAGATGGCGCTTTGCGGCGGCAAACATTTGAATTTTAAACGGAACATAGCCCCGGCCTTGAAAGGCTTGCTTTCAACAAAAAATAAATTCAATGACATACACGTAAATGTGTTAACAAGCCAATGACTTAAACCAAACAACAAACCAAAACATTAAGTGAAAGAACATCACAGAAAGTTCATGGTCAAAAATGTCACTATTCTGCACTTTCTTCATCCACTGAGGAAGTCTTTTCAATTGGAAGAGGGAAAACCTTCTGACTGGCCCGTGTGACGACACCTCGCGCCGTTCGAACTTTGACGACCCTGATCTGGTCGTCCCTTCCCTTGGAAACCTCGATGATCCGCCCAAGTGGCCACGACAGTGGTGGAATATTATCTTCGTGAAGCAACACCAAGGTACCCACAGTAAGGTTCGTTGTCTTGTGAAGCCACTTCTTTCGTACTTGAAGAGTGTGAAGGTAATCTTTTTTCCAACGACCCCAAAATTCTTGAACCATGCGTTGGATGTGCTCGTAGATTCGAAGGCGATTCGTTGGTATGTCGAGGACCGTTGGCTCTGGCAGTGATGTCAGTCGACGACCAATCAAAAAATGAGCCGGAGTAATAGGTTCCAGGTCATTTGGATTAGAAGACATTGAGGAGATTGGTCTTGAATTCAGAACAGCTTCGATTTGATTTATCAAGGTGTAAAATTGTTCGAATGTGAAAAGTGAATTGCCAGCTACCCTTTTGAAATGAAATTTAAAACTTTTGACACCAGCCTCCCATAAGCCACCGAAGTTTGGCGCATGTGGTGGGATGAAGTCCCAAACAATACCCTCCGCTGTGAATGCCCCTGCCATCTCACTAGATGACCGTAAATTATTTACAAACTTAGACAATTCGTTTGACGTGCCAACAAAATTGCTACCATTATCCGAAAAGATCTTTGTTGGTTTTCCTCGTTTAGCAATGAAGCGGCGCAATGATGCCAAAAATGCTTCCGTGCTTAAACTGGACACAAGTTCAATATGGATTGCCTTGACGACAAAACACACAAAGACAGCAACCCAACCCTTGGTAATTTTACAACCTCGCCCTTGACGATCTTTGATTTGAAACGGGCCAGCAAAATCGACGCCGGTTATCTGAAATGGGAAAGCTGGCTGAATTCGCTCAGCGGGTAAATTGCCCATTAACGGTGTTTCGTTGACTGGCTTACACCTGAAACAACGCATACAATTGTGGGTTGTCATTCTTGCGTAATTTCTGCCATTCAATGGCCAGAATCTTTCTCGCAATGAGAACAGCAGCTGCTGAGGACCAACATGACACAACCTATGATGTTCGTGAACAAACAATAGGGCAGTGAAGTCATGCTTAGGAAGCAGCAATTGATGCTTTTGATCATATGGTAAAGTGGACTCTTGGAGCCGTCCTCCAACTCTCAACAACTTATCCCTGTCAAGGAATGGTGATAAACACGTCAACTTCGAGTTTTTTGGTAATGGTTTCCCTGACTCCAGACAATGGATTTCTTGACTCCAACTTTCACCCTGGATCATTTTTACCATAAACAACTCTGCCTTGGAAAGCTCCGCTGGAGTTATTGGTCCAGTAACATGAATCTTGGATTTACAATTGTGAATGAACCGAAAACATAATGCAGTGGTTCTAATAAACCTTTTGTATGTTGAAAATCTTTTGACTTCAATGGGATTTTCGAGATTTCTCACCAAAAATGTACCTTCCACCCGTTTTACTTCAGGTAGAGATTCAAAAGAAATCCCAGGCAGTTTATTGGGCCAATGAGCCTTCTCCATGGCCAGCCATACAGGGCCGTGCCACCACATTTTTGAGTCGTTCAAAACAGCCGGAGACACTCCCCGAGACGCAAGGTCAGCAGGATTGTCTCTTGTTGGCACATGAGACCAACTCGCAGATGCACATTTCGTCTGAATGTCTGCCACTCGGTGGCTTACAAAAACTTTTAGAACGTTAGGTGACGCATTCAACCACCCAAGAACAATAGTGGAATCTGACCACATGTAGATAGCATCAATCTTGATGCGGAGTGCGTTAGTTACAACTGTCATCAATTTGGCAGAGAGGTGAGCCCCACACAATTCCAATCGTGGAATCGTGATTGGCTTTAATGGCGCTACCTTTGCTTTCGCGCACAAAAGGTTCACAACCACTTCACCCTGGGCATTGATTGATTTGACATAAATGCACGACGCATATGCTATTTCTGATGCATCCGAAAAACAATGCAGTTCGATTCTGATAGGCATCTTACATACCACATGCCGTGGAATATGTGAATTGTTCAGGTTAACGAAATCTTCTCGTAATTTCATCCATTTAGTCGCAATTGATTGTGGAACGTCGTCATCCCAGCCAATACCTTGTTGCCACAGTTGCTGAAGCATTGTTTTGCCGATTATTAGGCATGGGCTCAAAAGACCCAATGGATCGAAGGTTTGGCTGAGTTCAGACAGCAAGGTTCTTTTTGTGATCACCTCCGCTGACGTTTCGGAAGTTGAAATTTTGTAATTCAATGTGTCCTCAGTCGGTGACCAATAAAGGCCCAGTGTCTTGGTCATGTCTCCTGATCCGATACAGACGTCTGCTGTATTTTCGGATGAATCCTTGGCATTTGGCAACACTTGAGGAACATTGGATATCCATTTATGTAATGGAAAATGAATCGACCCAAGAATTTCCATGATCTGGCTGCATAACCTTGCGGCTTTTTCAGGAGTTTCTGCCCCTGACAACAGATCATCAACATAAAAATCCGATTTAATGACCTTGCAAGCCTCTGGAAACTGCTGCTCATTGAGATCCGCGATGTATACTAGGCACCTGGTCGCAAGGAATGGTGCACTTGCAGTGCCGTATGTCACTGTATTCAATTCGAATGTCTGCACTGCACGTGATTCATCACTACGCCAAAGAATCCTTTGAAATGCTCTGTCTTTGGTTGCGACTAGCACCTGACGGTACATTTTTTGGACATCGCCAGACAATGCAACCGCGTGAAATCGGAATCGAACAAGAATGTTAAACAGTAAGTCTTGTATTGGAGGGCCTATCAATTGCAAATCATTGATCGAGGTTCCCGTCGTAGTAGGGCAAGACCCATCAAACACTACTCGCAGTTTAGTAGTTTTACTACCTTCGTTTATGACGCCGTGATGCGGCAGATAGTAATGTGGTCGTGTGCTGTCTGGATTTTCGAGTTTGGTCATATGACCCAATGACTCATATTCTGTCATAAACTGAGTGTATGACTCCCTCAGTCTCGGATTTGCCTTCAATCTTTTTTCAAGACTTCTCAATCGCCGCTCGGCGTTGCTTTTGGAGTCTCCCAATTGGTTCAAAGAACCCTTGAATGGCACCGACACCACACACCTTCCACTCTCATCCCTTTTGATGGTTTCACTGAAATGTGATTCAGCCTCGTGCTGATCTTTTGACCAGGAAGGAATCTGAGGTACCTCCTCAAGATCCCAGAATTTTTGCAATTGACACTTGCAATCGAGAGACTGCGTGAAAAAACAATTGGACGACTTTGTAGGCATCATCTGCATTGGACCAGACAAAATCCATCCCAACTGGGAGTTCTGCAGTACAGGCAGATTTTTACCCAATTTGATCTGGCCTTCGACTAGAAGGGTCCAGAAGAGTTGCGCACCAATCAGTACATCAATTTTGTCGGGTGTGTCAAAGTTTGGATCAGCAAGTTCCAAATTCGTGGGAAACTTGAGCAAATCCGTATTGAGTGCTGTACTGGGCAACTCCTCACAAATCCTGTTTAGAATTAGACGATTCAAACTCATACTGAAGTTGTTGACCCTTGATTGAATGTGTACAGCACACTGGGAATTGATAGGCGAAATCACTTGATTAATGCCCTGAACCGACACGTCGACCCTTACTTCGTTAAGGCCCAACTTTTCCATCATTTCTTTTGTGATGAAATTTGACTGCGCAGCTGAGTCTAATAGGGCTCGACATTCATGCCATTGACCATTAATGTCTTTAACTAGTATTAGGGCAGTTGCTAAAAGGACATTTCCCGCTGTCACAGAGAATTGCCTCGAAACAAGAGTTTGCACTGGTTCTGTGATCCTACTACCAGCCTCGGATGCGTCACCAGAATGCAACAATGTATTGTGATTTTTCTTGCATTTTCTGCAGCCACGTGAACGTGCTTCACACTTATCAACTGTGTGATTACTGCGAAAACAGTTTGAGCACAACCCAAGTTTGTTTACTGTTGTAATGCGATTGGAAACGGGCATTGCCAGAAACTCTGGGCAGTTGTACAGAGCATGCGTTTTCTTGCAATGGTAACAAGACAATGTTGAGCTTGTAAAAACTCTTTGTGGCTTAGGTACAAATTTACCTACCGCTTTGATTTCCTTGGCATCATGTAAACCCAAATTATCCAACATATCCGCCTTTTGTCTTAAGAATGTCTTGAGCTCTTCAAGAGTTGGCAATTCAGCTTGGAATTTCTCTTGTTCCCAACTTCGCGCAGTGACCTTGTCAAATTTACTTGTGACCAAATAAATGACAACCGGATCCCAATGTTCAACTGCCAACCCCAAAGCCTCCAGGGATCGCAAGTGTCTTATCACAGTGTCTAGCATTGCGCGCAATTCACCGGCAGACTCCTTTGAACATTCCTTTAAATTAAACAAGCCGCGAATGTGGTTTTGTATCAAAAGCTTTTTATTCGTGTACCTTTCACAAACCAAATTCCAAGCGATGGCATAATTTGACGATGTCATAGGTAAGCTCTTTATTATATCGGCAGCTTCTTTTTCAAGCGAAGCTTTCAAATAATGGAATCGCTGTACATCAGACAACGACTCATTCTCGTGAATTAGCGACACGAAAATGTCGTGAAATTCTAACCATTTGGTATATTGACCCTCGAATTTCGGCAACGCAATTGTTGGCAGTTTCAAATTTTTCAAGCCTGAACGCGAATTGACGGAATTATTCGACGAAACACCAGAAACAGACCCAGCAGAGGGGGCGCCCAAAACTGCGCCGATCCCTGACTCCGCTTCAACAACAATGGCCTTGGCTTTAGAGAGTACTGCAAAATAGTTTCCCTCAAACTCTGAAACCCAATCTGATTCTCTCTCTTCATCCGAATTCGGTAACTCAAGAAGTTCTGATTGTATTTCCTCGACCCGATCAATTGTTGCACTAAACCGCTCAATTCGTGCTTGTAGTTCTATGATTTGTGTTTGTGTGTAAGTGTTGTTTTTCCCCAGTGGTTTAACTGCATCAATGTAAGCGGAAAAATCGCTTAGTTTTCGTTTCAAAGCACCTCTTTTCTTGTGCAATGATGCTAATAATGCTTGAGCATTTTCAGCCATGATTGAATGTGTGTGAATGAATATGTTTGAATGAATGAATTACCTACTGTGTGTAATTCAAACCGAAACTCAACTAAACTTGGAAAATTGACGGGATATTTTATTGTAAACAGACAGGGCAGGTAAGGAATAAGGATTGACTCACTTTGATTGACTGCTGCTTTAATCGTCTGTAGTTTCCCAACCAAGATCTCGTAGCTGTGACTTCGATGTTTACGTTCAAACTTGACTGGAACAGGTCGTTTCGAACTGCTGCTCCTGGCGCCTTCCTTGTTGAGACGCCACTGGATTGGAATTCCGCAGGTAGCGTGACCTCCTTAACCTTGACCTCGAACGTGACGGCCGCGCAGGTAGGTAGTACTGCCAAACAAGCTGGATGACCGCTCTTCGAGACTGGATCGACTTGCCTGTTGTTTGGGATCTTGCCTGCGTATTTTCCTCTTCTTGTTTTCTTAAAAAGGGCCACGGGCCACCTGGTCCAATAGGACTGTGTATCTTACGTGTTATCCGGGCCCATGCGCGTAGAATTAGGCGCTTGATATGAAACTTCCAGACAAATAGCGTCTGTTAACACGTAACATGATCAGGAAAACTATCAATAATCGTTTGTGTAAGTGAAATTTTCAACTATTGATGCTCACTGTTTGTGAGTTGTGAGACTGATGTTATTTCAATCTTTTAAACATAAAAAACAATCATTTTGAAGGTGGAATAGGAAGGCACGCTTTCGGTTCTTACAAGAAAGAATGGAAATAAACACTGCGTCATGACAAGTGTAGAAGTCGATACGATGAAGAAAAAGGTTTAATTTTATTCCGTTTCCGCGAACACGTGGCGTGGAAGTTTTTATCAGGGCCCTCTCCGAGTCTCCTCTAACTGAAAGCCTCTGGGGCCAAAGGTAGGCGAGCCGCGAAAGCCACTCTCATATGGTACGTTTCAGGCAATCCTTGCTACATGAATGTACTGCGGATTGCATAAGACTATCCGGCCCAGAAGCTAGGCAGGAGAAAGGCAGAAGCCGTATTCGGGGTTGCCAAGTGAACAAGAAATATCAATTTTAATTACTTCGATATAATAATTTCCCAATTTTGAACTTTCATTCAGTATGGTGTCAGATTCCCTAACTAGAAGAGCGCAAGGAAACATTTTGCAAAACAAATTGATTTTATAGTGACTATTTGAGGTGACAGTATATGTAATATAACGTATTATTGGTAACGGCGGCCATGCCAAATCTGACAACATCGCGATTAACAGACTGTGGATCATTTGCGAAGTAAGCAAGGAACTTCCAATATTTTTATTATTTTGTAAAAAAGAACTATACAAAATAGAGATTTGGCTTGCGACTGGTTCTTCTTCACATTTTTAGTAACTTTTTTGTATCTATCTGGAGACTTAGTCATGAAATAGCCTGGTATTCCATAGAAAAGTCGATATTTGTCTGGATGTTTCAAATTTGGCACTAAATAGCGACAGTTGCATCCATGTTGCATCTGCGCCGTCGGGTCAGGAGAACGCACTATTGCACTGAGGTCCAGGCGCGAGCTCCGAGATGCGGCGTATCTCCAACTGTGGTTGCAAATTCGTGGCGAAGGACCGTGTAGAATCTTGGACAATGGACGGCTACTTTCCCAGTAATGAATGAACACGGCTATTACTTTTGGAACATTATTTATTGCGAACGTAACAACAAAACGATTTTCTCCGCGTCCATCTTCTTCGCCATCATGCTTCTCCTCTCTTCTCACTTCATTCCCGAGATGGCGCTTTGCGGCGGCAAACATTTGAATTTTAAACGGAACACCTGGCACCCGCTATGGCAACGTTGCAGGCACGCCGGCACAACGAAGCCGAGAACAAAGCGCCTTTTGCCAGCTTCTTGTCCGCGTTTACGCCTTAGGGGGTGCCAAAGTACCGCTGTAAAGATTCGCTTGTTTTTGACATGACTCAGTTGAATCTTGTGTTCAGCACATTAATTTTTATGATAAAACGATAATTATTCAATGAATTATCTATATATTTATTACAACTTTACAACTGAAGAGAATTGTATCAAAAAGTACGTACTAGTGAAAATAACATCATACCATATGCCCATCTTTAGCACGCCATTTTTGTTCCCGCGACCTATTGGTTCGTGTGCATGAGGGCTGACTAAACCCACCCTGAAGCCCCTGTAATGCTAGGAAATGGTGTATTCTTGGTTGCATAGGTACCACCGTACCAGGGACCAGGGCAGATCATCCATTTCTTTTGATCAATATGAACTAGAACTTGTATTTACACCTCCAACTTGACCTAGGTCGTTACGGTCCAGTGATGTAAAATACCCGGGTTTTTATATTTAAGGGTAAATACCCAGGGTAAATACCCGGTATTTACCTAAAATCGGGTCTCTAATAGGGTATCTATTTTCATTAATTGTTATTAACAATTGGAGACACAACAACAAACAATTATGATTTTTTGCTCACAGCAGCAAAATATTGATAAGTGCTTTGGAGGTTATGTTTATAAAGCCTTGGAACTTGGAAAAAGAAATCATTTAACCTTTAACCGTCAACACTGTCAACCGAGCTGTCAACAGTGTCAACTTTTCTGTCAAACTGGGTAGGGTAGGTAAATATCACTCGGGAAAATACCGGGTAAATACCCGATTTATATTTACCAACCTACCCGGTAAATACCCGACTCACATCACTGTTACGGTCCAAGAGCCCCCCACCACATGGGCGCTATAACTATGGCCAAGACGGGCCAACATGCGTTTTATAAGTTTTTACGCTTTAGCAGTGGTTTGACGCCTGACGTTCATGTCACATATCTGTCAGGCATATGGCTGACAGCAGTGACAGCTGTCCTCCGGCTGTCAGAACAGTTTTGTCTTTTCGGTAATGAGAATGTGAAACCCGAAATCATCTTTTCACGTAAAAATCGTCCAAAATCACGTTTCCCACTCACTTTACGACCTTCACGTTGATTTTACGTCATTCGTAAGCCTATCATCCGCGCCTGCCCTGTCAAAATCTAAAACACCAAGCCGAGATTGCCGATTTCACCGCCAGGTGGCGCCACCGTCGGCCAAGCCTTACAACCAATTTTGACATTCATGACACATGACAATGGGGAACTATAGGCAAAACGGATTGTAGAGGGCGACGTGTTCCATGCACCCATATTGACAGTTAACGTACATAACCTCAAAGAAATGCAAACAAATGTACGGAGAGTGGAAAGTGCTCAATGAAGAGTTGAGGCGGGGAGGGAGCCCCACTGAGAGGGAATAAAAAAGAGATAGTGCAAACTGCAAAGGTATGGTCCTTTGGAACTGTTGCAGCCTGATACACAACACGTCACTACCAAGTTTTTTACCGCGATTTTTGGCTTGTCGGCGTTTCTACTTTTTAACTCACGAAGTAACGCAAACCGCTGGTTCCTATGCTGAGTGCTGACAAATGAAAATGAAATGACAACTACAAAGTTGAGGTTATGTACGCTTAAAATGACACTGATGATAGCTGGGGTGCATGGAACACGAGCGCCATTACTTCAGGCGTTTGCCACTATAGTTCCCCATTGACAGGTGACTTTGTAATAAAGAAAAATCGCAATTTCTCCGCGTCCGTTTGGCTCTCAGCTTGCGAGTTCCCAACTGTGAAAATGCCAAAAAAGTGCGCCATCTTCGGATGTCCCTACACCAAGGGCCACCGTTTCCCGAAAAACCCGGTGACGAGGGAGAAATGGATGGAAGCCCTCCGCCACAGCGGCCTGCCGTCGGACGTGGACCGCTACGTCGTGTGCTACAGGCACTTCGTGCCGAGCGATTACACCGACCACGTCGCGTTGAAAACCAGGAAGAGGTAAAAAAAAAATGGCTTTTTGAAAAGGGGCCTAATTCCCAACCTCACTTTTGGCTGTGTGTGCTCATTGATAATTTATAATTTTAGGCTGAAGTTCCTGGCATGCCCGTCGGTTTTCCTCGATGTGGGATCGGACAACGAGGCTGTGCTCAAGCCTCAGAAAACTTACGGTTCTGGGAAAAAAGCAACTCCAGTAGAAGTGATCGAGATTAAACCTGAGCCCGTCAGCTCCGATGAAGCAGAAGAAACTAGCGAAGAGTTCAGCGAAGAGTATGGTTTTTATTATTTTTTTCATTTTAAGATATACACTTGCACGTAGCTATAGAAGAGGGACTTTTTTTATTGAACTGTTATCATAAAGGCTCTTTTGAGTAGACAGCTACTGCATAGAGCTACTGGGTGCAAGATGGTAGGTCATGTGAAATACTGAATGTCAAATGGTCTTTCAAATGTCAAAATGTCTACACTACAAGTGTCAAGAGAAATAGAAAGTTTTGAGATTGAGATATTTGAGTATGCTTCTTGATCAAGTCCAAGATGACTAGATTTTGTGCAATATAATTATTAGAAATTAGATGGTATAGTGTAGGTTCACTTATACTGTGACTCTAGTTGACTGAGCAAATTTTCTACCTTAGCATTGTAGGCTTGCCGCCTTTTTACCTGGTGTGAAACTGACTTCTCTGGAAGTGAAGTTATATTTCTTATCTAATTGATATTAAAATCTTGGAAAACTGACCTTGTCATACGTGGAAATGCGACTAGAGGGGTGCAGAGCTGTATTACCGTCATTTAGACACCAGACCCCTACGGGGCCATCTTCAATTTAAGTCATCTTGACGGCGGCCATTAAAGGCCGACAAAAACTCGTTTCGCTGATGTTCAAAACGAAAGCAAATTGAAACCTGAAGGTACTCGCATGAATTTCGGTCCAATACGCAATTTTGAGCGGCTGGGTTTTTTTTAAATTCGGTTTAATAAACTTTCTACAGGTGAATCCTGCTGCAACAGCAGGCCTGCTGGGATGTTCCTTGTCTTGCCAATAGTTCTTCATGATGCGGCATGTCTTTTCGACTGGAAGAGAGGAAAGGATTGATGATTCCATGGGACCCCTTTTTTTGGACGAAGGACTAGTATTTTTTCAGTTTGAATCACGTAAAGTTGAACCGGCTTCGAGAGGTTAGAAATATTTTTCACACCTGTCAAATATCAAAGCTGCTTTGATTTATTTGTTCATTGGCGAAAATTGAAAACAGGTCGAAAAATTACTACATTTTCCAATAAAATGGAAAAAAGCGCCAGATATCACGTCCCGCAAAAATGTTCAGTCTATCTGCAGAGAAAATGCGTAAAAAATGTGTTCCAAAAGCGGTCCGAACGACTTCGTGTCTATTCGTGAATTATTGTGCCAAATGAAGCCAGAATAGCCAACCGCAAAGTTTTGGGGATTTTCTATATTTCAGATTTGGAAACTTGAAAACAAAATCTCACAGCCGACTAGAATCACGGTACAAGTGAACATACTATAGTGCTGTTATAGCGAAACATTTTCTTCATTTTCCAGATTTTTTTCACTAAGAGAATTTTTTTCTGCAGGGTGATTGAAAAATTCAGAAATGGTTTCTTGCTATATGGCTAGCTCATCTCCATATGTTCAACATGTCAAAAGCACAATCCCCTGTGACGCTCTGTTTGATATACAGGGTGAAAACTAAATGATAAATATTTTAATTTTCTTCTTCTGATGATATCCTCAAGAAGAAAAAATGTCGCATTCCTCAAACTGCGAAAACATGACATACAGGGTGGAAAACCTTTTTTCTTTTTTTTTTCTTGGTGGCATTAATTCGGATGATAATCTCATCCGTTTCACTGAGGACCCTCGAGTTTTCAGCAAAACATGTTGAATATCCACATTTGTGCAATCACTGCAACTGCTGACTACTGTGGCACTAAGCAGTTTTGCGATTTTGGTTGTGCGAGGAGTTGCTAAGGAAAATTTCCCTAGCAAATCCTCGCAAAAAAAGTGTAAGCAAAATATCATTCAATCTTGTAGATCGTAGATTAGGTCGGAGTGATTGTAGAAATGTAAATTTTCAATATGGCTTGCGGAAAACTCTGAACTGTTCAGTGAACCAGGTAAGACTATTGTCTAAATTAAATTCACCCAGGAAAAAAAAACAAATAAAATATGTTCTACCCCGTACAGTGTACAGGCTGGTCCATCCTAGCGTAATTATCCCATGGCGGTCTTACCGTTCAAGATAGAGAAAAAGATGTAAGAGAAAAGTAATATGGTTTGATGAGACCTATGACCTAAAATTATTTTCAGCTATACAGGCTATCCCATTTTGACGGGATTGACGGGAACGAAACGTCATTTGTTTTAAATGGAACACATATTTTTTGCATTTTTGTGTTCAGCTTCCCAAACTGTTTTATGTCTGTATTTTTGTTTTTCAATTGTGTGGCAGTGCTACCAACTAAAAATTGAAAACTGAAAAAAATCACATCTTCACAGTTTGCTTCAAAAAATGTAGCAGCCTTGCTTTTCAAAACTAAGGTATGAAACTTGAAATGGTGATAGTCAAGTCGAAGACCAATATCCCAAGGTCAAAAAGTTGCGATTCTATGATATAGGGCGTTCACAAAAAGAAATCAAACTTTATAATTTTCGATGTATGTATCATGACTCATTTTTTTTCAAATGACATGCCTTCAATTTTAGAAGCCATCCGATAGCTTTTTCCATCCTCCTTAATTTTTACTAAGGGTACCCTACCCTTAAACTCCATATTTTTTTAGATAATCGGAAGTTTCCACGAAATTTACTATTTTTCAATTTTTTTTTTCAAACTGAGTCGGCCGTGATGAATAAGAGACAAGTCACATAGTACGCAGCTGTCAGTTAGTCAATCTGAATATTGTGCAACAATTCTTTGTTCGACAATATTCGGCAATAAATGGCTTAATCGCAAAAAGAAATTAAGTGGAATCCTAGATACCTGGATTTATGCCAGAATAACATTTCCTCTCGCGTAAAGCGATATTTCCGAAGATATTTCTCTGTGCTCGAAAATATTCAGACTGACTAACTGACAGCTGCAAAACTATTGACTTTTGTCACATTTTGTAAAATTTGTAATTTTTCATTTTTCATTTTCTTTTCATTTTTTTTTTTTTTTTTTTTTTTTGGCCAAAGTACTCCTTTTTTGATGCTCTACCAGCTTCTGAAATATTGACAAGAAAGTGAAACGCCCTGTATTATTGACACGTTGAAAATTCAACTTGAGATTCAAAAATGTAAGAAAAATGATCAAGAAAACTTTTCGCCCGACGAAATAAGTTTGTTGAGAAAACGAAAAATATTGCAGGGTCAATTCTAAATGAGACGTCTGAAAATTCACGCTCTCTGGAGTCCAGGGCAGTAAACGGAAATGCTCAAAAAGTGTCAGAAAAATATATAAAAAAAATGAAAATATGTATAAAAAAGTTTAATCTTCTTTTTAAATATGGTCCTTCGAGCCCTCCTCTAGTTTCGTTATTCTAAAAGATTAACGCAAACTGCTCTAGGCAGCAGAATAATGCTTCAAAAAAATCGACCGAAAAATTGAATGTTTCTCTACAGGGTGAGTCAAAAACTTTGAAAATTTTTATTTTCATGAATGCGTCCAAATAACTCTAAACCATTGAACCGATGTCGGGTAGATCATACGGTTTTATACAGGCGTTTCCAGAACTCGCGGTCCAGAGTCGAAGGCAATTTAGAGAAATGCTTCAAATGTGACAGATAAAAGCGAAAAATAGATTTATTATTTAATGAGATTTCCATAAACTTTTTAGAACCTCGTTTAGAACAGACTAAACGAAAAAAAATGAATTTTTCAGTATGTGCTCGACATTTTTATTTATTGCACCTACAGGGTCAGGGTGACTCAAAAATATAAGTCCAGTCTTCTAAGTCAGTCAGTCAGTCCAGTCAGTTCTCTGGAAATAATTCAGTAGTTACTTCCTGTCTTATATCGCGTTGGGGACCTTTGGAACCTTTTGCAATTGTTTCTAGAAAACATGAATCTCTCGTGATTTTTCAATTTATGACTCACCTTGTATAGAAAATAGAAATACACACTGAGAATGTCAATTTTTGTATTGTTTATAGTCTGTCCTAGAAACTTTACTAAAATCTGATCAAATGATGAAATTAAAGGGGACAAATCCCGCGCCTCGACCCCCTTCCCATCTCCAAAAATGAAAATCTTGAAAAGTCTCAACAACATTTTTCTGGCACATTTGAAGCATTTCTCCAAACTGCCTTTGACTGTAGACCGCAAGTTCTGGGAATTTTGGTGTGTTTTTTTTAAACCGGAATTATTATTCAGTGACTCACCCTGTATGCTAAATGATATTAGAATGTACGCACCCAGTATAGTAGTTGATATTTTGTGTTCGTAATTCTGCTACCAACAGATTACCGCAATATTTTTGAAGGGTTCGAAGGACCTCCCCCGACGCGACGCCCCAATCTTCAAAAATAAATAAAATACATGTCCGTAATGTTTAAAAAGTGCCAGGAAAAAAAAGTTTTCAAGAATGGTCTTTTGAATGTGTATTGAATATTTGTTTTCTATACAGGGTGAGTCAGGAACTGTTCGCTTGTTCTCCCAACCGATTTCAAGCAGATCACACGGTTTTCTAGCAGTTTTTTTTTGAGGAATCCTTAAAAGAAATGATTCTTTCCATTTTGACTCACCCTTTTATTTTAAATGGAAATCTAGTACCTACGCACCCAATATGGACTCCGAAGGCGCAAATTTCTTAGACACCCTTATAATTGCCATTGAATCGTGCGTATGTATTTATCCAGACAAGCGCATGTGCCAAATTTTTGTCCAACTCGCATGTGCAATCAATTTTTTTAATAATATGTCAATTTTTGAAAGCCAGTCGAAGTTGCGTAGCGTAGCGGAAATCGGAAAACGTAAGTTTTCTTGGAGTGAAAATTTGCTGCGCTCGATAAGCGACATCGTCTATACTGGTGGGTGGCTGTTCGCTAATGCTGTGAGGTGAGTGGCAGCCACTGAAGAAAATGATGCCAAAGCGCGGTGGTGCTAACGGAAATGGAATGAAAATGCTCATTGCCCGGTGCCCCCAGTGACGCAGAGAAAACTTTTCCAGATATACAGAGTGATCACGCGAGAACTCTCCCCCCCTCCTACTGGAGGTTTCTCCTTTGAGATAATTTTAAAGGGAAAAAACTTTTCTTGTACATTTTTTTCCGTAGACTTCAGTATTGCAAATTATAATTTTTTTACAACCTATAATATACGGGGTGTCGCAAAAACTTTTTTGGTAAGTAATGCAATTTCAATATATATTATATTGAACATCGACATCGTATACGTATATTTCAACATCGAATAATATAGGTTGTGAAAAATTACTATTTACAATTTTGAAACGGTACAGAAAAAAATGGTTCAACAGAAGGTTTTTCCCCTCCATATTATTTCAAAGGGGAAACCTCCACTAGTGCCACTAGTGGAGGGAATTTCGCGTCATCACCCTCTACATTAGTTCATGGAGTTGTATTGCACGCGATGAGACACGCCATC
This sequence comes from Anaspis maculata, assembly GCA_949128115.1. Classification (NCBI taxonomy): domain Eukaryota; kingdom Metazoa; phylum Arthropoda; class Insecta; order Coleoptera; family Scraptiidae; genus Anaspis; species Anaspis maculata. The sequence continues at coordinate 84,002,931 of OX421964.1, read as the reverse complement.
AAAAAAAAGGGGTCTCTGAGTGGTGGGCATTTCCATTCCATTTTCTTTGGTACCGCTTTGGCACCATCTTCATTGGCCGCCACTTAGCTAGCAGCATTAGCGAAGAGCCACCAACCAATAGAGACTATGTCCCTTATCGACGGCAGCCAATTTTCACTCAAACTCACGTTTTCTTCTTTCCACTATGTTTTTCACTTGCCCTTACGTATTTTCACATTACTTTTCAAATACAAGGCGAATACCTGCTGCCACATGACAATGATATATTTTACAAGCATGACTTTGGGACCTTCTTTTGCAAACCATTGTTTTTTTTTTCTAGTTTAACAAATGAAACGTTCGATATTCCCGTCGAAGAAGTAATAGTCAAACAAGAACCGGATGACAAGTAAGTTGCTTTGTTTTTTAATCCGAAGTGGAATTGCGACGAATTTCTTTTTGTCTTCCAGTTTTTGTCAAAGTGAAGATCCGCTGGCAATACCAGAGGACGTACTGGCGATGCCGTGGGTTAAAAAAATTGAAATAAACCCGACGAAAAAAGTGCAAGAAAGGCCACCTGTAACTTGGGAAGTAACGGGGAATTCCAAAGTCGAAGAAAAGGCTAATAAGAGTGAGGCAGAGAAGGCGAACAAAATTGAGAACAAGGCAAATAAAATGGAGGAAAACAAGGCGAATCGTGAAGAGGAACAAGAAGAAGCGAATCGAAAAGAGGAACAAAAGGCGAGTGGAAACGAGGAACAAACGCTGAATGAAAAACCAAAAGACCGGCCTGATCAACCGCCGATTCCACCCAAACTGGTATTTTTTCGCAACTCTGCAGGGAACAGTACCAATTTCGAAATCAATCGGACACCCACACTACCGACCATACAAAGATCCAAGCTTTCGTTCATTCAAAAAAATAAACCGTCGATCCTTCAAAAAGCCAAACTGCCGATGGTCCGAGTGCTGCCAACTGCTGGCAGGTTAGTTCTTTTTCCCTTCAAATTTCGCTGCATTACACAGAGTGAGTTTCAACTCAGCGCTCATTTTAGGAGATGATTCTTGTCTTTTCTATGACCAACTGTATTTATGAGCAAATTTGGTCTAAAAAAAAATCGTTTTCAAGATAGAGACGTTGAAGTTGGGTCCAGTCTTTCGCAGTCAAGTCTTTCCAATAAAAGCAAAGCAATGACAATACAAATTTGAAATGTTCGGTAGTTGGATATCTCATGTACGAAATGGCGCACCAGAACATTACCACGGTATATGGAATATTTTATAAAGCCTCAAGAATTGTGATGATAACCATAATATTAATAAAAGTGTGGCTTCACATACCACTGAGAGACTTGGCCCACAAAGCAGAAGGTTAGAGCTTCTCACTACCCGGTTGTAGCGGACCCCTGCTGGAGGCCCAAGGTGATGGGGTAAGCATCACGTCTTAGACAACCGGCTTATTACCCCTTGTACACAAAGAACGCAGTTACCCAATCATTTATAGCGACTGGGTTGGTCGCTTGCCGGAAAGGTTGACGACATCACTCAACTTTTCATCGCTGCCGCCGCGCAATACTCCATTAAATCGTCATTTGGTCACATGGGGGCGTGTATTGACTTGTAAATCGCCGACGTTGTATGGTAGTTTCCGCTGCTCTGCTCCGCCAGCTAAGAGCTGGGCACCGCGCTCCTCATTTCCTTTCATACTGTCGACTGCTTGTCACAGTACCACAGTACTGTTCTGGTGCGCCATTTTGTTATTACTCTGTATACGTATTTGGGTTGCGGTGTTTTCTTCTTCATCGCCTGTATAAGAAAACATAACCTTGAAAAAATTGTCAAAATGTTCTAATGGTTTTCATCTTGAATGAGTATTGGACAGGGAGCTGGTGCCTCAAAACTTACGTCATAAGGTACATGATTTTAACCCTGTAGGTCTAATGTGCGTTGATAAGGTTGTTGAAAAGTGCTTTGTCTTACATGTCAGCCGGGGGCTTTAGGCTGGTATGATGGTATGAAAAATTTACGTCATAAGGTACATGAATGAAACCAACTGGATTTTGTGTGGGAACATCCCCTTGATCGCAAATCTGGTCGTAAGACAAAATTTTTGGGGGCTTTCTTTATAAGACAAGTTTGAAATTTTCAAAAAAGGACCAAAATTCATCAACTTTTTTACAGGCGTTTTGTTGACTAACTCACCAAGTGTGGTATATATTTGTAATCAAGATGAAAAACGGAATCGATTTCCATGTTAAAATACAGGGTGTACGATTTGAGAAAAAATTTTCGATGTTGCACCCTGTAAGCGATGTACCATTGAAAATTTTTGTGGACAGATTCGAAACCCGCGTGAAAAAGCATGTGAGCATCGTTTTCATTCCTAAAATTATGCCAAAGAAGCAGTCTCCAGGAGGAGGTAAATTTTGGCCTTTTTTGAAAATTTCAAACTCGTCTTATGGACCGAGAGCCCCCAAAAATTTTGTCTTATGACCCGATTTTTGATTGAGGGGATGTTCCCACTCAAAAGCCCGTTGGTTTCATTCATGTAACCTTATGACATGAATTTTTGACATTTTTTGAAAATTGACAGGCTTATACCAGCCTAAAGCCCCCGGTCTGACATGTAAGACAAAGAAATTTTAAACAATCTCATCAATGCACATTAGACCTACAGGGTTGAAATCATGTACCTTATGACGTAAGTTTTGAGGGACCAGCTCCCTGTCCATATAGTAACTGGCCCTTGAAATAAATGACATAGGTTGAAACTTACCCTATACAGGTGCCTTAAAAGGTGTCGCTTTCTGCTAGCACAAATATTTTCCACGTAAACATACAGTATAATAACATGTAAAATATCATGAAGTTCGAAAAAAAAACTACCAATTTTTCATGTTTTATTCCAACTCCAAAAATAAAGGTCGAAGATTTTCAATAACTTTTTGTGGGCGCCATAGAAAATTCCACGATACCACAGTGCTATCGGAATGCGATACGTTCGAGACAGCTGCATTCAAAGACTTTTTTTTAACCAGTAAATCTTTCAGTCCGCAGTCCAGCAACGTCGTTCAACGGCTCTCGACGCCCGACGGCGGCTCCGTTCTCGTCATGAAGAAAACCTTTTCGTTTCCCATCAAAAAGACCTTGAAGATTGTCAAAGAAAAAAATCGCGTCGACCACTTTACACTGAAAGACATGAAAAATTCGTACTACGCCACAAATTATTACAAATTGGCGACGCATTGCATGAATAACTTGAGGCATAACCTCGGCACCAGGATCAGAATGCTGGAAGATGAAGTCGCGGCTCTGCAGAGGAAAGTGGACCATTGCGAGACGTTCCACAGGAATTCGCCGCAGCCGCTTCGTTTTCTTGAAAAGACCAGAGTTGAAGAGAAGGCAGAAGAAGAAGTAAAAGAAGTAAAAGATGTGAAACAAGTGAAAAAAGTAGGAGAAGTAGACGAAATACTAGAAGTAGAAGAAGAAAAGGCGGAGCAAAAGAAGCCAATCAGACAGCTGAAAAAGACGGATTGTGCTTCGTGCGGGAGGATTCCTAAGCGGTTGGTATTTTCATTGATTTGATTCCAAGTTTGATTTTTGTTATGATAATTTATGTTTAATTCGGTACGATTTCAAAATTTCCATTTTCAAGTTAGAATCTTTGCTTTAAAATCCGAATTTTCACTTCCAAACGCGGATTCTCGAATTTGAATTGGATTTTTTTCTTTCAAACTCGGAATTTTCAGCAGTTCAGATGGGACTTATGCGAGCTTATGAGAACACGTTGTAGATTTTTATATTATTCAAAAAATCCCATTTACCTCGTTTGAGGTGTAGGGTAAGTATACAGAGGAGTGCATGGAAAACGGCCACCGCTGTAGCATCGTTATTCCTTATCCGATCTTCAAAACTCAAAAACCAGTTTGAATGGTAAATTTAATGTCTTCTATGATTCGCTAGTAAAAAATATTTTTTTATTATGACGCTTCTGAGCACTGACAGTCTATTTTTGTTTTTCAAATGGCAACTATATTTTTGTAAATTTATTTTGAATTCTTCACGCCCATCTGAATATAATGATGCATCAATATCACACTTTTTGTTATCAAACACGAAGAATAAAAAATAACCTGCGAAATTTTTACACATCACAGCTGTTGGGGCCATCCTTAACCAACTGTGTTAGTTTATTTATTCAATTCTGCAACCAGAAATACGTCTCTTTGGTTCTATTGCGAGAGCGCCTTTTTTGCTCCGTGTTATCATTGTTCGAATTTTGATATTTTGATACTTGAACACGTGAATTGACACGCCGCCGCTTGATCTTTTTTTTGCGGTGGGCGGGTATTCGTGTAGTCACTGGCAGTACCTCCTTAGCGCCGTCTTAGTAGGCTAAGAGCGACGCCGGGTGATTCCCACACCACCCACCATTTTATGGACGCATCAACAGCGAGGTTATTAGCACCCTTTTTTCGGTGTCCTTCTCGTTTCACAATTTTTCTCTTGACGTGACTGCACGGTGGTACACGCCAAGGTACTAAAGAGCGCATGAAAATTTCCACCTGGCCCAGGCCGGATTCGAACCCACGATCCCTGGAATTGCTTCCAAAGACGGAGTCCGCCGCGCTACCGGCCGGGTTATCTTGATCTTTTTATTTTAGCCCTGAGCGCGTTGAATTTTGATCAAATGCTGACATTGTTTCATGATTTGGTTAGTTTATTTTGATTAGGTGGGTTTGTGCTGACAAAGTGGTCATCCAATTCACTGCATTTGTTGAAAGAAATTCCATCTGATCTTCGACTGACCAAAGAGGATGTCACTTTTGATCCTCATGCAAACTTCAAAGTTCTCGGCCTACAATGGCATCCCACTAAAGATACTTTTTCATTTCAGGTTTTTCTCAAATCGAACGTATGTACCAAACGCAATATCTTGTCCACCATAGCTCGTGTTTTTGATCTCTTGGGATTAATTTCACCAGTGATTCTTGGAGCCAAGTTACTTGTCAAAGAGTTGTGGAAGGAGGGTCTCGACTGGGATGAGATTCCTCCTGCTCCTATCCTGACCATGTGGGAGACCTTTATAGAGCAGTTGTCGACTTTATCGCAGCTGACGATTCCTCGTCACTTGAACATTTCCGAGGGATCTGAAAGTTGCCTCCTAGGGTTCTGCGATGCTTCAGAAAAGGGTTTCGACGCAGTGGTTTATTTACACTCCGTTTCTTCTTCCGGAAGGATAACCAATGCGCTGATTTGTGCCAAGTCTCGCGTCTCACATTTGAAAGTGGTTTCCATCCCTAGGTTAGAGCTCTGTGCAGCTGTTCTTCTGTCCAAATTGATCCGATTTCTTTTGAAAACGTTCGAAAATCTAGTCCGGTTCAAAGAAATCTAAGCATTTTCGGATTCAATTATCGCCTTGAGTTGGATACATTCATCGCCGCACCGCTGGAATACTTTCGTAAGTAACCGAATCACGAAAATTCAAGAAAATTTGTCTCCGCAGTTTTGGTATCACATTCCAGGATGTGAGAATCCTGCCGATTGCCTATCTCGAGGTTTGACACCTTCTCATCTTCCAGAACACTCTCTTTGGTTTTCTGGCCCGCTTTGGGCTAGCACCCTAGAAAATGATTGGTCGATTGTCCCTTTCACATCACCTGGTTTTGACAGGGTGCCTGTCAAGGCAGAAGAAAAACCCGTAACTTTGTCTGTTTTCCAGACTAAGCATCCCTTGTTGTCGCTGGTTGAAAATTGTTCTTCCTGGAACAAACTGTTGCGCTCATGTGTTTACGTCTTGAGATTTTGTCACATCTTGTCTATTGAAGATAATGTAATTGCAGCTCCAGATTTGGAAAGGGCTGAAATGGTTCTGATTTGCGTGGTTCAGAGTTTACATTTTGCTTCAGATCTCGAACGTCTGAAGAGAGATGAGCCTTGTTCTTCGCAGTTGAGAAAGCTGCACCCTTTTTTGCTTGATGGTGTAATCCGTGTTGGAGGCCGTCTGCGGCATGCAGAAATCAGCTATGATCATTGCCATCTCATTCTTCTTCCAGAAAAGTATAGACTCGTGATGCTGATCATCGTGATCTTCATACGGGTCCAAACCGTCTGTTGTCGCTTCTCCGCCAAAAGTATTGGATTTTGTCCGCTAGATCAGTTGTTCGCCAACGAGTACGCATGTGCAACTTATGCTTCCGTGTTCATTTTGCACCCAGCCTACCGGATCGCGTGCATATGGTGGGTGTTCTGATGCTACTGTGATGTGTACAAATTTCGCAGTTTAATTTTTTTTCTTTGTGTTTGATAACAAAAAGTGTGATATTGATGCATCATTATATTCAAATGAGCTCAAGGAATCCAAAAATAAATTGAAAAAATATAGTTGTGATTTGAAAAACAAAAGTTGACTGTCAGGGCTCAAAAGTATCATAATACAAAAAATATTTTTTACTGTCGAGTGATAGAAGACATCATACCATTTGAACTGGTTCTTGAATTTTGAAGATCGGATGAGGAATAACGATGCTACAGCGGTGGCGGTTTTTTATGCACTCCTCTGTATGTACAATGTGCAAAAAAGAATAGGTATTTCATTTCCAAAAATAGAGAGTCATTCCATAGTCAGAGAAGAATTTGAATTTTCTTCTTACAAAAACTCAACTTCGATACGACCCCCGGGTCAATAGTTACGAATTATTGAAAACGACCTCAACAATCTTCATCCGAATTTGTTTGAATTCATAACGTGGACGTTACCCTAATTTACATCTTTCGTGCGCTACTGAGCCTCACACCCGTGAGCATATCTACCTGTTCTCATCACTCATCCTTTTTTTTGCAGCAAAGCCAACGACGACGACGACGAAAACGAAACGCCGTCGAAACGTAGAACACTGAAACTGGAAACCCCACGGCCCGACGCCATAGCTTATTCGTCGGCCGGAAAATCCATGTTCACGGGATCGTACCGGATCGTCGAGCTGGAATACTTCGTCAACGCCATCTGCAACATGCACTACCACCATTTCGCCGACTGTCCCAAGAGCAAGATCGTGATCGATTCGGAAACTCTGTCGGGCACCGCGGGCGAATGGACGTTGAAATGCATCAAGTGCTGTTACAGCAGGGTCATCCTGACCGATCCGGCGTCCTGCACGAAGCTCTGGAACCACTGGCTGACCTGGATGGTGAACCTGCCGCCGGACCAGCTGCGCGACGTGCAGGGCTGCTTCGACCAGCTGGGCGTGCCGTTCTTTTACGAGATCACGCCGACCGCCCTCAAGGTCCTCGCGGCCAAACGACAGATCATTCCCCTGGCTGTGCAGAAAGTCCTTCCGGAAGTCCTTCCGGTTCAGCGGCGCGTTCAGCGGGTTCAGCGGCCACCCGCTCCGGTGGTGCTTCGGGAGAAGTCGAAGAGAATCCGGAAGCCGAAATGTTTCGATTTTGATTAAACTAATCTCGGTCAGAGGGTGTCCGGTGAGCGTCAAGGTTCTCATCCTGCCGTGGCGATTGAACTGTCGCGACAGTGGAATCATAGCCATAGCGATTCAGTTCTTGCAGAAGCACGAATTTTCCTTCTTTCATTTGGTTTTTATCCTCGCAAAACTGGAAGTAGGTAACTATTTTATTTTTTCAATTCTGTCAAGTCAGATCCATGTACAAGTTTTTCGTTGTGTTCAAGTGCTTGTTAGCGACAGTTGATGCTAGCTCAATTTTTCCTTTTAGTCCTTTAATCCAACAACCACGGTGTGAAGTTCAATTGAACAAAAGTAGGATATCGTATTTGACGTTATGTTATTTTGATTATAAATTTTATTTTATTGTCGTTTTATGTAAATAGTTTGAAGTCTGAAGAATTAAGTGTACAATATTTTTTTTACCTTACAACCCAACCATATTTCAGTAAATCAAAGAGATCTCCAAAATGGAGTGCTTGCACAAAAAGACTGAAATGACCTAGAACAATCTCAGCTATAAGCTTATTGTGCAATTTTCGTTTTGAAAAAATTACCGTCTGAAGGCCGGAACCGTTCCGATTTTGAAAATGAGTACACGACGCCCAATCTCGTCTACTTTCGATATCAGTTGGAATTTTTTGAAAAAAGTCGATTCCCGAGCAGGAATGAATTTTTGAGTGGAGTCCTGCATCAAAAGCAAGATGGTGCGCCACCCCATTTCAATGAGCCTGACAATTTTTTTTTAATGCTCAATATCCTGAATGAATTTGGAGAGGCGGGACCTAACCGTGGCCGGCACGGAGTCCAGATTTCAATCCATTAGATTCTTCATGGGGTACGCTGAAAAATCTCGTGTCTATCGTGATCGTGACGGAATGACCACCGTTCAACAACTCCAGGCGCGTATCATTGAAGAGATTGGTCAAATTAATAATAACTCTGATATACATTTATGTATGTGTCAGGGAAGGTTACATTACATTTCATTGAACGTTGAAATTAGCCATAGAAAATGATGGAAATCATATTGAGCAAAATTTGTAAACCAGTTAAATTATTTGTTTTTGGAGTTTTTTTTTTATTCGTTCATTCAACGTCGGCCTATTTCCGCAACAAAGCCTGACACCGACGCTGGTGAATGTTCTCCTTCACTATACCGGAAATTTTGCCGAACCCCTGTGTGTTCTAACACAGGGTAGGGTAGGGACTTTTAATGACAACCAACATCGCATGGGGGTCGGCACCATCGTTCGTATTTCACGTGCTATGCGACACACATTCCAACTAAATCAAAGAGCTTGTTTTCGAGACGAGAATCCGAGCGCTCACAGCGGGACTCGAGCCCACGACCCTTGGTGTGGTAGTCGAACGCGCTGACCACCACACCACAAGTTCCTCGTTATTGGAGTTGAAATTATATTTTTCATTTTCTGGATTTTTAGTGCCATCCAAAGTTTGAAATACGGTAAGGAACATAACATCAACTCACAATAAACGCACTTCCTAATTATTTTACCATACATTTGAAAATAACTAATATACAAATACAGGGTGTTTCACTTTTTTTGTCAATATTTTGGGAGATGGTAGATTATCACAAAATAGGTGGACTTTTTCAAAAAAAATTTATCGGAAACGCCTAATAACTAATAGTCCGGGAGGCAGTGAACATTTTTGATACCTATTTTCTCAGTCACCAAATATACAGGGTGGTCCAGGTTATAGTAGCAATAACTCACCATTTGATAGTCCATCGAAAGCTAGGTCGACATGCATAATTTAATTTTTTTCCAAAATGCTTCCTAAGAGAGATACAGCCCTTCAAAGTTCAGTTTTTAAAATCTTATTTTTGCAATAACCCTCAAGTCATCAAAGCGATTTTGACCAAATTTGGTACAAATACTTACGAAATAAATATCCATCACTTGACGTAGATAACTTTTGTCAAAATTGTCCAGTGGCGTAGATATGGGGGAGTTGTTTTACTTTTCACGTCCTATTCTCTACGCCACTGAATATTTTTTGAGAACTAAATTTTTTCCAAATTCCTTGTTCAATTTAGAAAAAAAGTTACTCTTGTAAAATTTTGATTAGAGGCTTGATTTTTGAGATATTTGGGTTTTAAGCTTTGGAAAACATCTCAAAATCGCCACTTTCCAGACCCCAAATTGTTTTTTTTCTGGAAACGTCTCGTTTCTCAGCAAAAAATGGCAGTAAATCAACTTAAACGACGTAGAAAACTTATTCCAGTTGAGGAATCATGAGTTTTCTTGGATTTTAATTTTTAGGCCTTCGAAAGTCGCGATTTCGAAGCGTTTTCCAAAGTTTAAAACCCAAATATCTTGAAAATTGAGCCTCTAATCAAAATTTTACAAGAGTAACTTTTCTTCTAAATTGAACAAGGAATTCAAAAAAATACAATTTTTCTAAAATATCCAGTGGCGTAGAAAATGGGGGGGGGGGAAGTTGAACAATCGGAAGGGGGGGGGGGGGGGTATTTACGCCACTGGACAATTTTGACAAAAGTTATCTACGTCAAGTGATGGGTATTTATTTCATAAGTATTTGTGGCAAATTTGGTGAAAATCGCTTTGATGACTTGAGAGTTATTGCAAAAAGATGATTTTAAACACTGAACTTTGAAGGGCTCTATCTCCCTTAGGAAGCGTTTTGGAGAAAAATTAAATTATGCATGTCGACATAGTTTTTGATTGACCATCGAATGGTGAATTATTGCTACTATAACCTGCACCATCCTGTATACAGGTGTCCCGGAATTAGTGTTACAAAACTCACAGGGAGAGAGATGAAAAATTGAAAAATAAGGGGACTTTTTCTGATAAACATACCCTCCCAAACGTATAATAACGAAGATACAGGCCTTCAAAGTTGTTTCTTAAAAACAGTTTTTTTTGCATACTTTTTGAACCGTTCAGCCGATGTTATTCAAATTCGAACTAAAGCTTATCAACACAGATCTCTATTGAACAGTAATAACGAATTTCATCAGACATTTTTAGGGGCGAAGATAATGGGGGGTACCCTCTCCCTTTTCCCCCTATTTTACCCCCCCCCCCCTTTGGAAACGGTTTCAATTTTTGAATTCTGCGTTCAATTTAAAGAAAGAAGTTACTTTTGCAAAATTTTGATTAGGGGCTTCATTTTCAAGATATTTGGGTTTAAAACATTAGAAAACATCACGAAATCGCCACTTTCCAGGGCCCAAATTGTTTTTTTTTTGAATTTCTTAAAAACTCCATGTTTATCAGTGAAAATGATGATTTATCAACTTAAAACACCCAAAAAACTCATTCCAGTTGACGAATCATGGGTTTTCTTGAATTTCAATTTTCAGGCCCAGGAAAGTGGCGATTTCGAGATGTTTTGCAATGTTTCAATCCCGAATATCTCGAAAACTAAGCCTCTCATCAAAATGTTACAGGAGTAACTTTCTTCTTTAAATTGAACGTTAAATTAAAAAATTGAAACATTTCCAAAAATAGTTGGAGAGGTCAATAATAGGGGGGAAAGGGGGAGGGCACCCCCTATTACCTTCGCCCCTAAAAATGTTTGATGAAAGGCGTTATTATTGTTCAATAGAAACCTGTTTCAGTGAACTTGAGTTCAAATTTGACTAAAATCGGTTGAACGGTTCAAAAGTTATGCAAAAAAAACTGTTTTAAAAAACAACTTTGAAGGCCTGTATCTCCGTTATTATACGTTTGAGAGGGTATGTTTATTGACAAAAGTCCCCTTATTTTTCAATTTTCTATCTCCCTGTGAGTTTTGTAACACTAATTCCGGGACAGCCTGTATAGGATTGTTCAGTTAGTGATACTAACCATCTATTGCTAAGTCTGGCTAAAATTTTTCGATGGGTTGAGAAAGAAAATGCATTAGAAAATTCATAGGCGTCTCACTTATTTCCACACTAATGAAAATGGTTTTACCAACAAGGCGTGTGCTAAAGTTAACTGGAAAAGATAGTCTGGCGATGGAAAATATGTCTGGCTCGTTAAAAACTAACGATAAAAAAAATTGTTTTTGACGGGCCAGACATATTTTTCATCGCCAGAGATCAGTCATCCACTATAACGGTGATGGAGGCTTTCAGAGTTGAGTTTTGGAAATGTTTTTTTTGTTGTAACTCCGAATTTATTCACTGCATTTTGACGCAATTTGGTACACAAAGCAAGTTGATTCAGGTTGATGCATACCTACAAGCTTTTGTCACATTTGTGAAATTTGTAATTTTTCATTTTTTTAAATTTTTCCATCGCTCATTTTTTTGTGAAAGAACTTTTTTCGGATGCTCTATCATCTCCTGAAATATTGGCCCAGGGATGATTCCCTAGATTATTTTTAATCTTTTTCTGTAATTCCAACTTCCCACCCGAAGGGACCTTTTAAATAAAAATTTACATAGGTTCCTGGATACTGGTCGGGAAAGTTTTCGGGTGACACAACCGATTTTTTATGCATTATTAGTTTACTAGAATCTCAACTAGAATCTTTTGAAATAATGAAAACAGAAGGGTTCGAAGGACCACACCCTTTGACCCCTCATAACTTCAAAAATAAAAGTCGAAGAATTTTTTAAATGGTTTTTGTGGGCTTTACAGGAGATTCCATATACCGTGTATTGTTTTGGTCTGACACTTTTGAATCACCCTGTATAAAATTCAAAACAAGTCTCTGGCAAATTTCAGCCAAATACTTTGACCCGTTGACGAATTATTCACGAAAAAACAATAAAAAAAGTCAAATTTTGAAGAGCCGTATCTGCTGAGCTGAGCTCAGTTAATATTAAGCTTTCGCAAAAAAATATAGAGGTCTCTTAGTTTCATCTGGGATATCTCCTATCCCATAAGCCGTTGGCTACTTGATTCTGGGACACCGGTATGAGCCACAGAAAATATGCAAACTGAAGTATAGAATAAAAGCTGATTTTATCTTCTAGATGGTTGTCCAATTCTGCAATCATTACAAACTTTAGTATTCCATAGCCTGTTGTGGGAAAAGAACCTTGATGCTTCTGGCGAACGGCGAACTCCAAGTTCCAACTTTGCCTGGGTTGAATAAAAATTCTGAATGCAATTCTTCTTGGCTGAGGACGTGGTAGAAGCATGCTTATATTTTTTTCCTGGCGCTTTTGGAGGTGGATGAACACCAGGAACTTGATTCAGTCAATCTCGAACTGAATCCAGGCCTCTTCCATCATTTCCAAAACTTGAGGGGACGGCAGCTCGTCGTGAGTGCTGCCGCCAGAGTTTCCCAAAACGTTAGTGTTCAAATTGTCCAGGTCTTCTTCCATTTCGCAACAGATACTGAGAAACCTGTGAAATTCGAGGGGGCTTCGAAAAGTGAGGTTAGATGGTACTGACATTGACACTTGACAGTACTGACAGCTCAAGCCCCGGCTCGGGTTGGATTTGATACGAATTCTCGAATGGAATTCCATTATTTCGATAAGATGTTCACATCTGGTTCACATGATCACATGCAGAATTGCTAGTTGCTAGGTGACTAGAAAACAGCTGTGATTAGCTGTTGGTAGGGTTGGTAGGTCACGTCACACCGCACGGCCGCTGATTCCGACAAATGACATGTAGCATCACGACGTCTAGCGGGGTTTAGTTGTACTAGTCAGAGCGAACCACCAGCTGTTTGTGACGTGACGTTGAATTGAAAACTTGAAAACGCCATGTTAATCAGTAGTGCGAGTGTGATGCAGTGTGCTGGTGATGAATGTCTATGGTATTGATGATGATAATCCGATGAAAACGGACGAGAACGCAATAAAAATGGAAGCTGATGAAGGGACAAGGTTTGCACCGCGACCTCCAAAAAAGCGGAAGACGTTTTGTGCCGTGGAGATCTGTGGCCGCCGGTCCGATCAAGACTTGACGCTCAGTTTTCATAAATTTCCACGCAAGCAGTACGCATCGCTGTTAGAAAGTTGGAAAACAGCGACGGGGATAGAAGTCGTACACTCTCACACGACAGTATGCTCACGCCATTTCACAAAGGACTGTTACTTTTTCCCAGGTAAGTGAAATTACTGAAGTTGTTGAACTTCTTGTCATTTGTGGTTTTTCAAAATAAAAAATACAGGTGTCCCCGCCGCAATTTTAAATCGCGTCCTTTCAGGGAATGATGGAAAACTGTGAAAGAAATGTACCTACTTTCTCTAGAAAATGTATAGAGTGTCGAAGTGTCCCTTAAGTAACTTACCGCATTCCGAGTTCGGAACTGTATATGAAATTCAGGTGACCGTGTCATGAAGAGGACCGGAAGCCGCACATTTTACAGTAACAATTCTGCCACCAATCCACCATTCTCTTCCTTATGCAATTTTCAGTCGACCTAGTTACGGAAAAATGCGATTTACTTACGTTAATATTTCATTTTCGCACTTGAACATCGTCCACTTTCCTCGCCATACTTTCCTTGTCTGTCGCGGTCGCCACGGTAACCACTCTATTCTCGCTGTTCTTTTTTGACAATTGACGTTTCATTCACAACTGTCAACGTTTGACAGCTAGCCGACAGCTGTCAAACGACACATTGTTCCGTGGAGGTTATTGTGCCTTTTATTATTATTATTATTATTATTATTATTATTATTATTATTATTATTCTTTGTATTGTATGCTGTAAAGGTGGAAACAGAATACGTGCCAGATATTTCAGCTTCTGTGTCATGCATGGCCAATATGAAGCTTTCGATGGGCTCCCACGGGCTCGACGTAGGCAACAGTGAAAAAAGCTGTATTTCTGGTTGTCTCTGAGGATGGGCGATATCGTGATCCGGGTATCAAAGTTTGATAATTATCAAATTATCAAAAATCAATAATTATCAAAGTATCAAGAATTGATAATCGTCAAAAAATCAAATATCAATAATTATCAAAGTATCAAGAACTGATGATCATCAAGATATCGATATGAAAATAAGGATATCAGTAATAATATGAAAAATATATCATCGATAGTTAATCTAGACTTGCATGATGAACGAAACTTCATTTTTTTGGGGGCCTTTGGTTTTCTGTCTTGTTATTTATCAATATTTCACTGATAATATGTTGAAAGTTATCGATATTTGATATTTTGATAATTATCGACATTTGATATTTTGATAATTATCGATATTTGATATATCGATATGTTGTAAAAACGATATCATTAGTTGATATATCGATAAATTTATTGATATATCAATAGTTTTGTCCACCCCTAGTTGTCTCTATCACGTTATATCACGTGGTTAAGTTAGGAAACTACTCATACCTAGTATATCTTTGGCGCCGGGTGGATAGGCAACCCCCCCAACGAAGTGGAAATGTTACTAAACACAACACATCAACGGGACCAGGAAGCAAAATAGGAGTGTTGAGCGGGGAGAAGCTAAAAGTACAAAAAACAGGGCGAAATATCGCAAGAAATCGTGAGGAAACCACCAAAAGACATTGTTTTTGTGGCAATACCGAGGGCAATACGCTACCAAAAGACACCAACGGGACTGGGGAGCAAAGTAGGGGTGTTGGGCGGGGAGAAGTTGAAAAGAACGCGTCGTAAAACAAGAAACAGAGCTAAAAATCGCTAGCAATCGTGAAAACCATTGAAAAGAAGAAATAAATCACACTAAACGGGAAAAAGTCGCAAAAAAGGCAATCGACGCGTGCAAAGAAGAAATTAAATGCAGG
This sequence comes from Anaspis maculata, assembly GCA_949128115.1. Taxonomy (NCBI): domain Eukaryota; kingdom Metazoa; phylum Arthropoda; class Insecta; order Coleoptera; family Scraptiidae; genus Anaspis; species Anaspis maculata. The sequence continues at coordinate 83,987,783 of OX421964.1, read as the reverse complement.
AAAAAAATAGCGAAAGAGCGCAGAAGAAGGATAACAACGCATGGAAAAAAATCGCGCAAAATCATCATTGGAGTACGTTTAAAAAGAAGGAATGAAACACAGAAAACGGGAAAGTCGCGAAAAATAGGTATAGTTGACGCGTGTAATTTCTTTATTTGCTTTTTAATTCATATTGGTGTTTGTTTTTGAATGGCAATAACGTACTGAGCTTTGTGGAGCACATGCATTTTCACATTTTTGTATAGCTCCTACAGGCAAGTAACAATACTACTGTACGATTTTCGTAATGTGTTTTTATTCTCCGCTCAAGTGATATAGGCAACCAACAGTACAGCTTTTTCCGCTGTTACCTACGTCGAGCCCGTGGAAGCCCATCGAGAGCTTTGTATTGGCATTCCATGTATGGGTATTGTGTAGTAGGTACTGTATTTTTGTGCGCAGTTTCGGGGAAACCTGTATTTTTTTTGTCATGTTTATTATAATACCGAGTATTAATGCAGTTTCCAGGGAGTAACTAGGTCGATACCCCTCTAAACTCCTTGGTAGTTTCATTAAGGACTAAGGGCTCGATACCAAGTTGCAGGCGCAAAGTTTGGGACGGCGTGACTCGCCAAATACAGCGGTCTGATTGGTTGGTATCCGCCGTTGCTATGGTAACCGCACTAACGGCGGTCTCAGCCCCAGCCCCAACTTGGTATCGAGCCGTAAAACATTACTTCACACACGGAGTAGGTGTATAGACAATACAAATAGAGAAGACCATATGTTATCACCACCGTGGTCACGGATATTGGGGCATCAAAAATCAGCCAACCTTTTTTTGAATGATGGACTCGCCTGGTTCCTACGCAACCGTAAAAATCCGTGATCACATAATGGTCTTTTCCATTTGTATTGTCTATACCAATTTCATGAATTTTGGCTTTTTTGTTGATGTGAGAGCACGCCAAATCGGGGTTTGTAGACTCACTCCGTGTGAAAGACTGTCTCAGTTTTATTTGAAACTGAGGGTAGGTACCGAGGTAGAGGTACGTTGAAAAAAGAATTTGAATTAATAACACACCGCAAAGTAAAAATATCTTTTGTAGATGTACCTTCCAAACGACGGGTCCTGAAGAAAACAGCAGTTCCATCCTGTAATTTACCATCACCAGGTAGGTAGTTATAGATAGGTAGGTACCTGCCTAACGGATAAGGAGAAAATAATTCACCCTATACACGGCTCCTACTGAGTATGCGCCAACTACTTGGGGTGCCATGGCAAAGTTGTCCTATACGAGCCCTAACAACTAAACTGCTCAACAACTGGAATGACAATATCGAAAATTTTGCACTTTTTCAAAATGACGTAACTTTGGATTGACACAAACGATTTTGAATTTGTTTTCACAGTTTTTTAGATTCATCTTTAAGCAATCCATCCCATTGACGAGATTAGTTTTTTGATTTCAATTACTTTTTTTACAGGGTGGAATGTAAAACATTGCAAAACTGTGCTAAGTTCGACCGATCTCCGTTTCTGTGAAATTTTTGTTACTCGATTTCTAATGAATTATTCATTAAGCCTGATGTCTAATCTCGAAACGGTTTTTGAATTTTCCGGATCAGAAGTCCAACAATGACGATATGATTTTTTTACTTTCCCGGCCCACCACCCAACAAGGAGGGGTGAGGGCGCTAAAAAATTTTCCCGAGATTTCGACGGATATATCCGTTTTGAGGTCCCCTATGACGATAAGACCATTTTCAACGTGTAAATCCATCTTCAAAATCGACGCGGTTTAGGTTTCCCGGCGGTAGTTTTTTCCAAATGGAATTTGCACATTCCGTGAATTTGAATAAACTGCAGCGCAAACTTCGACATGCGATGAGCCCATATACTTATTGATGAGCCCCACGAAATATCCATTTTAGGTGCAGACATGCTCGGAATAAAAGTTTAAGAAAAGATTGAATCAATATTTAAAAGAAGAATTTTCGAAATCGGACTCACGGTTTTCGAGTTTTCCTCTCTGGAAAAACTACAAACTCTGCAACTTTTTATCCCGTGAACAGATTTTGGTGGGTCGGGTAAGTAAAAAAAATCATATCGTCATTGTTGGACATCTGATCTGGAAAATTCAAAAACCGTTTCGAGATTAGACATCACGCTTCATGAATAATTCATTAGAATTCGAAAAAAAAATTCACAGAAACGGGGATCGGTGGAACTCATCACAATTTTGCAATGTTTTACATTCCACCCTGTAAAAAAGTGATTGGAATTAAAAACAACATCTCGTCAATGGGATGGATTGCTGAAAAATGGATCTAAAAAACTGTGAAAACAAATTCAAAATCGGTTGTGTCAATCCAAAGTGACGTCATTTTGAAAAATTTTCGATACCGTCATTCCAGTTGTTGAGCAGTTTATTTAATATGTTCGGCTATTCATAATTATATGCCCAATATTGAATAAAACCAGTTAGTCCTGCGTCCCTAGCAGTACTTCTGTAGGAAAAACGATGTAATCAAAAATATTTTTTTGGAATCGTTAGAGGATCATCCCAGGACAAAAAATCACTCGGGTGCTTTCACGATTTCTGGTACACTTTCCAGCAATATCGCATCAAAGTTGGCGGCTGGTCAATTCTCCAGTTCGCTGATATTTCTTGGAGTTTTTGCGATTTTCTTCAAATAAAAGTACTAATCTACCCAAAAAACAATTCTGGATCGAATGGTGCTGTCAGATGTTGAGTACTTACGTTATACCGGGTGAAAAAAAAATAAAACAAGTTTTATAATTTTTTTCCAACTTTTTAGTTTCTTGGCCGATTTTCACAAACTTTATGTCAAAAGCTCGCTGACTAAATCGTCTACTCAAATCAATTGTCAATATAGCCAAGTTATCAAAAATCAAGATGGCGGCGGCGAACCCAAATGAAAATGTGTCGTATTTCGAGAATTTTTGTTGGTTTCTAAACTTTATAAAGAACGACACTGATGGTGGATTCTGGATTTAGCTTTCTTTTGCAATTTGGGACTAGATTTACTTGGTCGCACATTCCACTGTGAAAATATAGTGAATTAAAGGAAGGTGCACTTGTAATTTTTTCCAAATTCACACTAAATCAGCAGTTTAAAAACCTCCCGCGAATCCTTATTTCTGAAGCAATTTCTACACACTTGGTAGTGATCGTAAGCCGTGTGCATAGGCTACAAATACCGTGTTGGTGCATGGCCGAAGTTTTGAAATTTTAGATGATAGATGACATAAATGGTGGAGGTGCGCATGTCAAATATAGAATATTCTACTTTTTTGTTCTCACATGTTCTGAACGGAATTTCTATAAATGGTTGGCTAATGGTCATCTGAATAGACACGCAACCAGAGTCAAATGTTGAAAGAGTCGAAATGTAAAATTTTCAAATAGACGACTTATTTTCTTTGGAGAAAATTTTAGCTGTTAAAATCGCAAATAGTGAACAAAAATGAAAGCCAGCCGGATTTTTGTATATAAGCTCAGTTAAGCATGTAGTTCAACATAGTAAAAGTCCTCAAGAATCCGGTGTGAGCTTCGGCCGTTGTGGCCTCGAGAAGAACTTGAGGATCAGTTTTTCGCGTATATCTCGTGAACAATGGCACTTTGGCAGAAAAAAAGTGCTTGGGAAGAAATTGTTGAATTTAATTGTCTATGGTGTGATCAGATGAATTCTTATTTTAGGTAGGCTGTAGCTTAGCCGAACGCAGCTTCGCACCCCTGAATTTGACCAGGCCACAGCCTACCTAAAATAAGAATCCATTTGATCACACGATATAAGAGAGGTCTTCACACATTCCATCGTCAGTCCACTCCTTCTTCGTCAAAACACAAGAAAATTAAAATAATCCAGATGCTCGATGCTGAAAACTGTATGGACCTTGAGTTTTATGATGGCGGGGTGACACTTGGTAGAGGTGTTGTTCGATCTATTCTGTTTCGACTGAAACTATTTGCCATCAATACCAACTATGCCGGCGGCATATACAGGGTGAAATAAAAATCAGAAGTTGAAGAAATGTACCTCAAGAACCAAAATAGCTGAAGACATATAAACCGCCAAAAATACTTCTTATTTAATGGTCATGAAGTCGTCGTAAACTTGGATCAAATATGTTGAGCCGTTTCTGACATATCTTCAGGAGACTGAAGTCGTTACGAAAAAAAAACTAGTTTTCCGTATATCAGTAATTCAGAGATTGAATCGAGACTTGGTGTTTTGAATCGAAACAATGATAAATTACATATAAAATGAAATAATAGTGAAAAACACTCTCTAGGCCAACTACTTTTAGAAAAAGACAGTCAACTTTTTTTCTGATGAGTAGACGAAAAAATTATTTTTTTCGGTAACAACTTCAGTTTTTTGAAGATATTCCAAGAACGGCTCAATATATCTAATTCCAGTTTACGACGACTTCATGACCATGAAATCAGAATTATTTATGGCGATTTACAAGTCTTCACCTATTTTGGTTCTTGAGGAACAAATGTTCAACTTTTTATTTTTATTTCACCCTTATGCCACCGGCATAACTCGTATTGATGGCTTCAAGTTGCAATCAAGAAATAGTGGACCAACCAACACCTCTACGAGGTGGCACTCCGCCATCATAAAACCCAAGGTCCATACAGTCTTCAGCATCGAGCATCTGGAGTATTTTAATTTTCTTGTGTTTTGACGAAGGAGTGGACTGACGATGGAATGTGTAAAGACCTTTCTTATTGACAATAAAATTCAACAATTTCTTCCCAAGCACTTTCTTTCTAAGTGCCATTGTTCACGAGATATACGCGAAAAACTGATCCTCAAGTTCTTCTCGAGGCCACAACGGCCGAAGCTCACACCGGATCCTTGAGAACTTTCACTATGTTAAACTACATGCTTAACTGAGCTTATATACAAAAATCCGGCTAGTTTTGATTTTTGTTCGCTATTTGCGATTTCAACAGCTAAAATTCCTGGACTAACGATAGAACCGTTTTATTTTCTCAAAATAAGTGAAGTCGTCAATTTGAAAATTTTACATTTCAACTTATTCAACATTTGACTCTCGTTGCGTGTTTATTCAGCTTACCATTAAGCCAACCATTTATAGAAATTCCGTTCAGAACATGTGAGAACAAAAAAGTAGAATATTCGATATTTGACATACGCACCTCCACCATTTACGTCATCTACCATCTAAAATTTCGAAACTTCGGCCATGCACCAACACGGTATTTGTAGCCTATGCACACAGCTCACGATCACTACCAAGTGTGTAGAAATTGCTTCAGAAATAAGGATTCGCGGGAGGTTTTTAAACTGCTGATTTATTGTGAATTTGGAAAAAATTACAAGTGGACCTTCCTCTAATTCACTATATTTTACAGTGGAATATGCGAATCAAGTAAATCTAGTCCCAAATTGCAGAAGAAAGCTGGATCTTCCAGAATCCACCATCAGTGTCATTCTTTACAAAATTAAGAAATAAAAAAAAAATCTCGAAATACGACATATTTCTATTTGGGTTCGCCGCCGCCATATTGATATTTTTTTTTAATTGACTTTTAAAGATACATCAATCACCTGGATTATTAGTACCTTGGTACTGTGCTATTCGTATTCTATGATAATTGTATAATATAATACATGTTAAATGAGTGTTTCTAATTTAGATAATTTGACAAATTCTATGATTTTGTTAGGGTCTGCAAAAATATCTTCTGTTGGTCCTGGTAGGTGGGCTTTTTCTCGTTCTCGTTGATACTTCAAACAATCTGTTAGAATGTGTTGTACGGTCGTTCTGGTGTTGCAGAGTTCGCAGACTGGTGGTTCTGTTTTTTCCATCAGAAACGAGTGTGTGAGGCGGGTATGACCTATTCTCAATCGGTTTTGTATGACGTCATGCCTTCGATTATAGATAAAACTGTGGTAGTGATTGGTATTTTGATGGAGTTCCACTTGGTTGCTACATTCTTTTTGATTAAGTTTATGGTGTCTTCGAGAGTTGTGATAAGATGGAGGGTTCCCGTGGAGGCGCTGGTGTTTGCTTCTTGATCCGCTTCCTCGTTGCCTTCGATTCCAACATGGGATGGGACCCATAAGAATTGTATTGACTTTCCTTGTTCGCTCAGGTGGTACAGTTTCTTGTGGATTCTATTGATGATGGTGTTTCTGCTGTAGGGTTGTTGGATGCCATGCATTGAGCTGAGGGAGTCTGAGATTATGATGTGTAGTTGGTCTTCTGAGGTTGATATGTATTTTAGAGCTTGGAGGATCGCGAACAGTTCTCCTGTGTATATGCTGTTGGATGGTGAGAGTTTGTTTCCTGATTTGTGATTATAGGTAACGAATGCTGATCCAACGGATTCGTCACTCTTGGAGGCATCGGTATAGGTTTCCTTGTAGTCTGCGTATTTGTGTAGAACTTCTGTGGCTTCTTGTTTGAGTATTTGTGGGTGTGTGTCTTCTTTGGTAAATTTGGTGAGCTCAAGGTTTATAGTGGGTTGAGGTGTTGTCCAGGGGGCATGTGGATGTTTTGGGTATGGTGTTATGTTTGGGATTTGTAACTGGTATTCGATTAAAGACCTGTGGAGTTGGGTGTCTAGTGACGGGGGGCAGTTTTTTATTTGGAAGGGTTTTGCCGAGATTGGGTAGAAAGACTTATACGCTGGGTGCCTCTTATCGCAGTGGACTTTGTGTGCATAAATGAGTAACGTTTTGCTTCTCACGATGTCAAGTGGGGGCTCGTTCACCAGGCTTTGTAGTCGGTTGATTGGACTTGTTCTGAAGGCTCCGGTAGCAAGTCGAAAGGCTGAGTTTTGAGTGCTGTTCAATGACTGTAGGATCTTTGGTTTTGCTGATCCGTACAATATACTGCTGTAGTTGATTTTAGATAGGATGAGTGAGTTGTAAAAGACTATCAAAGTGCTTCTGTCGCTACCCCAGTCAAGGTTTGAGAGAGTTTTCATTATATTAAGCCTTTTCGAGCATTCATTCTTCAGTTGAGAGATGTGCGATTTCCATGTTAGTCTTCTGTCGAACGTTACTCCTAAGAATTTTACTTCTTGGACGGTGGGGATTTTTGTCCCATGTAAAAATAGGTCTGGGGGTGTGTAGTTGTTCAGTCTGTCGAATCTTATACATTTAGTTTTTTCTGGTGAAAAGCGGAATCCTGTATGTGTAGACCAATCTTCCAATTTTGTAAGTGTTTTTTGAAGTAAATCTTGTGTAGTTTTTTCATTTTTTCCCCTGTAGTAGATGCAAAGATCGTCAACGTAGAGAGATGTCATTATGGGTGGTTGAATTTGTTTTGTGACGCTGTCTATAGCTATAAGGAATAGTGTAGTGCTTAGGACTGCCCCTTGGGGTACGCCATTTTTTTGTTGGAAAGTTGTAGATAAGATTCCGTTTAGCTTCACTTTAAAAGATCTGTCGGTTAGAAAGTTTTCCACATAGTATATGATGTTTCCGTTTAGACCGTAGCTTTTCATGGTTTTCAAGATGTTATATTTCCAAGTAGTATCATAGGCTTTTTGTAGGTCGAAAAAGATTGCTGTCAGGTGTTGTTTTTCTTTAAATGCGTTTATGATTTCGGTTTGTAGATTGACTAGTTGGTCTGTTGTGCTGCGGTGCTGTCTGAAGCCACTTTGAGCCGCAGAGATAAGTTGTTTGTCTTCGAGGTACCATAGCAGTCGTTTGTTTATCATCTTTTCTAGGGTTTTGCATATGCAGGAGGTGAGGGCAATTGGTCTGTAGTTTGCTGGGTCTGTTTTCTTTTTTCCAGGTTTCAAGATTGGAGTGATGGTTGCTTTTTTCCATGATTCTGGGAAGACGTGGTGTGTCCAGATGAGGTTGTATAGCTTGAGGAGGTAGTGCTGAGTTTCTGAAGGAAGGTTTTTTATTAGCTGGAAGGGTATGTTGTCTGGACCAGGACTGGTGTTTTTGCAAGAGTTTAAAGCAGACTGGAGTTCCCAAAGGGAGAAAGGGTTGTTGATTGAGTCGTTGATGTTGTTGTCATTCATTTCTAGAGCTTCTGTTTCTGTCAAGTTTTTGTGGTGTAGAAATTCAGGAGTGTACTGGTTGTCACTGAATGTGTCTTCGAAGGTCTTCCCCATGGTATTTGCAATGTCTTGGTGGTCTGTGACTGTGATTCCGTTTGTTTCTAGTGCTGAAATTGTGTGGTAGTGGTGGGAGCCTCTTACTCTCTTGATTTTACTCCAGACCTCAGTGAGTGGTGTAGAGCTGCTAATAGAAGATACGTAATCTTGCCAGGATTTTCTTTTGCTTTCTTTGATGGTTCTTTGTGCGACTGCTCTTCTTTTTTTGAATTCAATTAGATTTTCGAGTGTCGAGTGTTTTTTGAATTTGTTGAACGCTTTTTTCTTTTCTTTGATGGTGTTCTCGCATTCCATGTTCCACCAAGATACGGGTTTTGTTTTGGTTATTGGTTTGTGTTTTGGGATGCTTGCTTCTGCTGCTGTAGTGATAAGTGTGGTGAATTCGTCAATCAGTATGTCTATATTGGTAGATGGAGAGGGTTCATCATGGTTTTGGAATTTCAAAAGTTCTTGGAACATCGACCAGTTGGCTTTTTTAAGGTTCCATTTTGGAGTTGTGTTGTTGGTCATTGGGTGGTGATCGAGTTGTGTTTTGATTTCAATTGGGAAGTGATCGGAACCGTAGAGATCGGGCAAGGGGTCCCAGATAAAGTTTGCTGCTGTTACGGGGTCCGAAAATGTCAAATCAATGTTTGTTAATTTCCCAGAAGCAGAGCAGAAATGGGTTGGTTGGGTGTTGTTGAGGAGGATGATGCTGTCGTCATTTGTTACTTTTTCTATGATGCGGCCTCTGGTATCGGTGTGCTCTGAGCCCCAGAGAATGTTGTGTGCATTAAAGTCTCCTGTTAGTATGAACGGTTGTTGTAGTTGTTCAATTATGTGTCGTATGTCTTCATCTTTGAATTTTTTATTGGGGGCGATGTAGATGTTGCAAATTGTGAGGTGGTTTTTATTAGTAATTTTGACTGCTACGGCTTCCATGTTCGTGATAAGGGGTAGGTACTTTTTCTGCTGTGTTTCTATTGTGAACGAGGATGGCAACACCTCCGCTTGCGTGCTCTTCGTTTCTTCGATCTAGGCGGAAAATTTCGTAGTTGCGAAGATTGAATGTTTTGTTGGGTTTGAAGTGTGTTTCCTGTATGGCTAAGATGTCAGGGTCGTGGTCTCGAAGGAGTTTTTGTAAGTATTCGTATCGGGTAATAAACCCGTTACAGTTCCATTGTAGTACTTTGAATTTTATGGTTGGTTTTCTTCTGTGTCTGATTGGGTTGGCTTTGGTTGTTTGTCAAAAGATTGGCTCTTGATTTTATTTTTGATTCTTGTGAAGCGGTTCTTCATTGATCTGCTGGTTAGTTTGTCGTAGGTGTCGTCTATCATATTCAGTAATAGATCGATGTTGTCAGTGTATCTTAATGCTTCCGAGGTGATGTTCTTGCTTTGTATGGCGTTTTCGATAAAGCTCTTGAAGTTGTCATAAGAGATGGTGTATTTTTTTGGGTTTATTTTGATTTCATTTCTGATTGGTTCGAGTATATCGTCAATATTGGTTGTTATCGATTCCGTGGATGAAGATTTTTTAAGGATTTGATCTCGGTTTGGACTTGTCTCTCTTGATTTGCCGATTTTTGGTTTTTTGTGTGTTTGTGTTGAGTTTTTGTTCTTGTTTGGTTTTGGTGGTAGATTGGGTTGTCTAAAAGGGTCTGTTACTTTGGTTTGAGATGATTGCGCTGTTTGGTTTATGTCTTCGGTGCTGGAGATGTCTGAGGAAATTTCGGAATTCGTCGGTGCTTGGCGCTTTTGTGCTGTACTAGGTTGGTTTTGGGGTTTGTGTACTGTGGCTTCTGTAGTGATTGTGTGAGATAGGGGTATTTCGTCATCTGATATTTCTTCAATGTCGTCAGTTTCATCGTTGGTTGCTGATTGTGCAAATGAGTCAGTTGATGAGCGCCTGGATGATTGTCTCTCAGATTCTATTGAAGGTGGGTGAGGGCATTTGCTGGCTACATGTCCTGGGGTTTTGCAGAGAAGACAAGTAAGTTCATCGAAACATAAGAAAATTCTGAAGGTGGTTTCTTCGAATGACATAAGTATGGATGAGGGTAGTTCTAAGTCGTCTTCTGGTGGGGCAATAAACACTTGGCGGCGAAAACTCTCTACGTGATTGTATTCGTCTCCTTGGATTCCGGCTCGTAAGGTCGTTATTGGGGAAACTGGTCTGAACCCTTTATTACGAATAGCAGTCTCGATTAGTTCATGTGGTATTGCGCTGTGCACATTCGAGATTATCAGTCTTTTAGCAGGTGTTACGAGTTTGCGAATTTTGAATGTTTTATCTTGAATATATAGTGTTTGTTGTTGGGAGACAAGTTCTTCTACTAGTTTAGTGTTAGTTAGGTAGATGCATATTCTGTTGTTTGAAATTCGTGAAGCTGAGATGATATTCTTTGGTCCGGTTATGCTCCCGACTGCCGTAACGTAGTCTGTGAGACGAAGTTCGTCGTTGGATATGTCGAGGACAATAGCTTGGTCTCTTTTTGGGAGATTAGGCTGAGGTTTTGATCTAGCGGCATTTGCATATGAAACTGGTTGGTTTGGTCTTTGTGGTGAATTTGATGGTGGGAGATTCATTGTTATATGGGTTTATTCAGGTGATGTTTTATGGTTTTACCTTTGGAAAAGTAAATGATTGCATTTTTGTCGTAGGATTGATTAGGGTGTGGCAGCGCCAAGCGCCTGTTGATGGTTTTTGTGAGCGGTAGGTTTCTTATGGTTCTGTGGTGATAAGGGAATTAAATGAAATGTGATGTTTGTTATTGTTATGGAACGTATTGCTGTGAGGTGACTGATTTGGGATTTGCGAGCTCACCAAGCTGGTCCAGGCGGTCCCGTGGATCGCCCTTTTGCTGTTTCGGTTGAAGAAACTGATTTTTGGACGGTGATTTACTCGAAAAATCGTTACTTATCAGTGAAGACACACGTGTGTATCGGTACTCGTCGTACATCGAACCCCATATTGATTTTTGTTAATTTGGCTATATTAACAATTGATTTGAGTAGACGATTAAGTCAGCGAGATTTTGACATAAAGTTTGTGAAAATCGGCCAAGAAACTAAAAAGTTGGAAAAAAATTATAAAACTCGTTTCATTTTTTTTTTCACCTGGTATAACGTAAATACTCGACATCTGACAGCACCATTCGATCCAGAATTGTTTTTTGGGTAGATTAGTACTTTTATTTGAAGAAAATCGCAAAAACTCCAAGAAATATCAGCGAACTGAAGAATACAGACGACAGTTAACGGCGAATCAACAGAAATTTCAGTTGTGTTTTGACACATATTTTTAAGGTTATGTCATTTCAGAACGCGATTTGCTTAGAAAAGCAGCTTTCCTTATTAATCCTGCACTGCAGAAGGACCTTATATGGTAATTCTATGCTCTAATCGTGCTAAGAAGCGTAACTGGAAAACAAATTGTCAACACATCTACTGTTCCAAATGTTCGTATCAATATTCACGTGGGAGTCAAACAGTTATAAAAGTTGGAGCTCGTGATAGAAAATATTGGCAATATTTTGTACTTTTTAGGAGCGGCACATATTGGCATTTTGCTAGGTAATTGGCAGTTACCGCTAGAGACAACCAAATGTACCCAGGGTAGTGCAATCCTTCCATTTACATCTCAAGAGTGTTGTAAGTGTTCATATCATATCGCAGAAAAAGTCATTTGCAAAATCATCGCTTTATGTATTTACGTTTTGAAATTATATCGAATGTAAATAGTAATATAATGGTGGGCTAATGGGTGGGTGAATCTATCAAATACATAAGAAAGTTTTGTACCTAACATTGCTATCAATCACTTTCGCGTATGTTCTAGTCGAATTTGTACCAACCTCTGTTCGAATATTCAATTACGCGCCGGGAATCTTACTCATTTGACAACCGAACGCAAGCGCACTGTAGTAGGAAAATAGTGTATGGTCATCAGCGGCTGGCTAATTTGGCATTTGAGAGAAATCGTACGAAAAAATAGATTTAATTTTTTTGAGGAAGTTCAATGACTGTAAAAATAGGCGAATGCAATTATACTGAATTTTCATTTTTTTCAAATTTTTTATAATAAAGTTCAAATTTTTCATTTTTACATGTTAAAAAATACAGTTTTTGGCTACGCCCCCTTTTCCCAACAATTTTCGCCTGCGGCTCTATGTTTGCTAAGCCACCCATGAGAATAGATAATATTATGCCCCCCTGAAAATTGCTCTTGCCCCCTCTACATATAAAAGCATTCTAGCTACGGGCGGACGGGTCTGCATAGCGCAGAAATGGGACGTCCTGTATAGTTGAAAACAATTTCGCGACATAAAACTTTTCAAAACAGTAATCTGAGCATGGTGATGTATGCATGGTGAGCCGAAAGGTCTCTGGCCGGACGTTTCGTATGTGAACGTTTCTTGTAACGTGGCGTCATCTACCGGCCAACGACAAAAGGTTACCATGGCGCCTCTCTGTATATTCTTGTTGAGAGTATAATATCCTCGACTCTGATCCTCGCTCAACACCTAGGCGCAGCAGTGACACGTAACAACGATTTGTTTCAATTGGTTTCGATTTGTGACCGCTAGATGGGGCACGGCGCCCCACAATTTTCTGACACATGTCCATGTCAACGTCAACTATCAACCACGCGAGATTTCACTACCGATTTTGGGAAAAACAAGACAAAAAGCGACCGCTCGCCGGGTGAATTTTCAAATCGAACGATGCCCAACAGATGTGCCGTGTCCGGGTGCTGCGGCACGAACGGTCTCCACCGGTTTCCGAAAGAGCCCAAGCTCAGGGATAAATGGATCAAGGCGCTGAGCTCCACTGGCGTTTTCGAAGTGAAACCCCACACTATGGTGTGCTACAAGCATTTCGTTACCGAAGATTATCAGGGAGGGGCGAAGCACGCCGGTAAAAATTGGCGTTTCCGAAACTAACCTACCATGCGATCAACAAAATTCGGAATTGAGGTGGGCTGTGACCTGGTCAAATTTCAGGATGTCAAGCTGCTTTCGGCCAGAGCACAGCCTACCCCAATTCCGAATTTTATTGATCGCATGGTATAACCACCCAGGTAACCGCAGTTTTTTTTCAACGCCGTCTCTGTCTTTTTGTAGATTTGCCGCATTTCCATCGCAAACTGACCCGTGATGCCGTTCCGTCGGCCTACCTGGACTTTGAGAGCGCAGCTGAAAAATTGCCGTTTTTGAAAGCCACTTTCGATGATCCCTTGATGACTCCGAGAACTTATACCAAAAGAAAAGAAGAGACGGTGGTCAAGTCTGAATCGATTGATTCTGATGAATCGGATTCGATGGTTGTTGGAAGGTATGTGGAAACAGAGAGGCCTCTGATAAAAGCCAAGCTACCCACACAGCTATGTAAATCTAGAGTTTACTTGAAACTGTCAAACTATCAGCTGTTTTTGACAGTTCAAAGCAACTAACAATAACAATTGGTTCTTTTCTATGAAATTGAAAATTTACAATTTTGAAAAAAGGGCTGAAATGCCTCCCTTGACTTGATGAGCAAGTATGCCAGTTCAGGCACAATTTCGGGTCCAATTTCAATCCATTCTCGATAAGTACGTTCAACCTAGTGTGAGCTATGATTTCTCAAATTTCTTCTTTCCAAGGGCGTTATTTGGCCACACTCCCAGCCCAGCCAACTAGAATCCCACTAGGGTTGAATATACTTTATCTTTGCTCAATAACCCCTCGTACTGGAATTAAAAATGCGGAATATCAATATGATTATTCATTTTCCTTATTTTATTCAGCAATCAAAATCAAGTTGATTGGATTGTTTGTGGCGTGGTGCGGCAATTGCAGAGCTGTCAGCAATGTCAAGGAAATACAGGGTGATTGAGTTTTTTATTTTAAATCAAGCAAATTTATTGTGACTAGGTTCTCGAAGTCCTGACTGAGAAAAATACGAGGTGATTCATGAGTAACCTTACATAGACTGCATTATAGGGGACTGGTCTTGTGTCATATACACCGTCGGCATTCAAAGGAATTTAGTAAAAATTCGACTCAAAATGCCATGTGAAGTGAAAATTCAAAGGAGAAATTGCAAAGTATCCATGCATTTTTCTTTTTTATCTCATATCTAGGTACAGGACTGGGAGCGAACTGGGGTGCTGGGCGGGTAAGAAGCTTGAACAACACGCAGGAAAGAGTGATAGAACAGACAAAATGGGTTTCACAAACGAAAGTTGTGATTTTGAAAGGAGAAAAAAATTAAGAAATTATGTTTGGGTCCAAAAAAAAGAGGAAATTTGAAAAAAAAAAAAAGAAATTTGTTGGCTGTAAGGATAACGGCCACACGCAAGAAAAAATTCAGAAATGATGTTTGGGTCCAAAAAAAAAAACCAAAGAAATTATGTGGCTGTACGCATAACGGCCACACGAAAATCCAAACAGACAAATTGGCAAACCACTCAGATTGGTGTGTATAATGATATTCTAAAATAAAATTGCGGATCATCAGGAAATAATAATTAAAATAGTGCAAATTTTGCGATAGTCCAGTCACTATGTTCAAAAAATAGTATCAACTTCGGAAAAATTAGTAGAGGGTTGAAATTTTGTACACATAATCCTTTGATAGTCTTGAATGACCTATGAAAAGTCACCTAAAATCCGAGCTTAGGAACTTTGGATAATCGCCATCAAGTATTAAAAAGGCGTTTTTTTCGGCGAAGAAGTCATTTCTTTATGGCAATATTGACCTTTTTGTATTTGAATGATTGCGTATTGCCATCTTGACAATCACCATACCCTATTTCTACTTTTGCATAGGTGGCGGATCCAAGATGGCGGCCAAGAAGTAAAAACAGTTGACTGTCTTATTTCCAACAGTAGCGCAGGCTTGAAAAATGTCGGATGATAATCGCATTTCATTACTGACATTATTCATCATGAAAATACCAAGTTTTACTTCAATATCTAAAGAAATCACCGATTTATTGAAAAAAGTTGAATTGTGAAAATTTTTCAGATTTTTCAGAATATTTAAAAAATGGTCGAAGATATTTCGGAACCGTCCACAAAATATTCGTAAGCATAAAATTACGAATATATAGGGTGATTTAATTGTCTCCAGCTGTTTCGGTTCCTGAGGTATTCTTTTTATATATTTCACTTCCCTCAACCTGCTGAATATAGCGTTTGCATGGGTATAGCTGATATTTACCCTGCAACCACATTTACAATTAATCAAAAACTAATAAAACATGATGTGCGAATAATTTTTGTATTGTGGAAATTTCTTCAGACTAAATAACGGTAATACCAAACGCGTCGTGAAAAGGAATGAAGAAAAAAATCTTTCAGAACCAAAATAGCTGAAGGCATGAAAATCATCTTATACATATATTCGTTAATTCATGCTTACGAAGATATTGTGAACGATTTCGAAATATCTTCGACCGTTTTTAATATATTTTGAAAAAACTGAAATTTTTTCATAAGTCAACTTTTTTCAGTAAATCAGTGATTTTTGAGATATTGAAGTGAAACTTGGTATTTCCATGATAAATTATGTCAGAAATCAAATGCAATCATCAGACAGTCTTTAAGTCTTCTACTAATGGAAATAAGACAGTCAACTGTTTTTCCTTCTTGGCCGCCATCTTGGATCCGCCATCTACGCAAAAGTAGAAATAGTGTATGGCGATTGTCAAGATGGTAATACGCAATCATTCAATTACAAGAAAAACCATCTTGCAATAAAGAAATGACTTCTTCGCCGAAAAAAACGACTTTTTGACACTTGATGGCGATTATCCAAAGTTCCTCAGCTCGGATTTTAGGGGACTTTTTACAGGCCGTTCATAACAATCAAAGGAAGGCGTGTACAAAATTTCATCCCTCTACTAATTTTATCGAAGAAGAAAGACGTAGTGACTGGACTACAAATAATGTGTTGTGTGGGAAGAAGTTTAAAATGACCAACTGTCATTTGGCCCTCAGAATAGTACGAAAACAAAAGAATACCGGCCAATTCGGTAGAAAAAGTAGAAAAAATGGAAAAATTGAAACTCACCAACGGGACTCAAGAGCAAAAAAGGGGTATTGGGGCGGGGAGAAGCTAAAAAAGACACGCCACAGTAGAACCGTCGCTTTCAAAATCGCACAAAAAAGCTGAGACATCGCGACAATTCAATGGAAATAACGTTACGGGGTTTCTGATGTGACTGAAAAAGTTGTTGACGGGAATCGGTTTTTGTTGATTTTTTCTCATAGTAGAAACTCCTTCAAAGAAAAATGTACGGGCAATTTTATTATTTTTTGAAAATTTCGTAATCATAGTAAGGGTAATATCAAACAAGACTTACCAACATAACCAGTGTTACGCGTGGGCCTAAAAAGAGCACCACAAAGGAAAATAGTACGGCCTAGACAATGGAATTGCAAAGAAATTATAAGTTTGATCGTGATTTCCCCCTCAGTGGTGACTAAAAATCGTGAGTGGAAGGCAACAGCGTTAATTTTGTGGTTTTGAAAAGTGTAGTGATCAGGGATTTTTGTTGATTTTCCAGTAACGGAACCGAGGAGTGAAAAGGGCTACTGGGTGGGTGAGAAGGTCAAATCGCACTCGAAAAACGTTGATAGGAAAGAGAGATTAACATAAATGTGTTACATGCCAAAAAGGCCTCGTGCCTTTTCGGTGCGACTTACCATTGGTCTGTCTTATTTAGGAACACGGCCCGGCAGCTGACCAGAGGAGATAGGCCGGGGTTCTTATTGGATGGTCGGGGGCGCCACAGTATTGTTGACTAAATTCCCCCCCCCCCCCAAAAAAAAAACCTTCAGCACCAAACAATGTCTAATACAATACTGAAGACAAAGCAATGATTGGATTTCAAACACAAAGTTTATTTACAAAAGGTAATTAAGATGAACAGGTGCCGGTTGGCTAATTTCAGATAGATAGATAGATAGATAGACTTATTCTCACTGCAATAAACATTGTAGGGAACGTCGGCAAAGCTTGAGGGGCCTAATGGGTATGTATAATATAAATGTATATATAAAATCAATATAACACACCACAACAATATGTACAACAAACAATACACAAACTACAAGTTAAAATATTTACAATGCAAGATGACTGAAGTATTCTTCGACGCTATATAGCGGTCTGTTCAATAGCAGCTTTTTTACATTTTTGTTGAAAATGTTCTTTGTTTACAAAAAAGAAAATAAAAGAGGTTGATATGTCGAATAATATTGTTGAATAGTGCTGTCGAGTAATGCCACAACAAGGTTTATGTTACGTTCGGAAAAGAAGCTCGGCTTCAGCAAAGCCGGAATTAAAATGAACCGTTATCTGTTCCAAAGCGTAGGTACCTGTCGTCCGGTTTTTAACAATACCAGATAACAATTCAAGTCGAGGTGAATCTAAAACGGCATGGTAGGTACCTAAGTTGATTAGCCACCTCAGAGAGTGTTACCGTCTTCTTTTTCACACGTTAACAATGTTACAAAAACAATACTAATTTTATACATGGACCCTTGTGAATTTAATTCTAAGATTTTTCTTTCGAAATAATAATTACTGACTACAAGTCAAACTAGGACCTTTCGCCCTATAACATCTACGTTAATTTCAAAGTCACTAACAACAAGGTACCACGAGACTGTCGGTGGCAAACTTACAGAATTTGTGTACGGATTTCAAAAGATTAGGAGTGATGTTAATTTAAACAAAGCGCATATACTCTTGGCGTATGGTCGAAAATCGCAACAAATCAATTTCGAGCAGACTGAATTTTAAATTTCACCCTTTATTGTCTCCTGACAACTGTCAATCTATTTTTCTTCCGTCTTTCTCCAGAATGGTACTCGAGTAGTGTTCAGCCAAATATCAACGTGAAAAAAGATAATTATTTAAACATTTTTAATGAAACACAAGTAATAGAGGGAAAATAAAGCAACACAATAGGCGAAATTTTGCCGCTTACTTGACCAAAACGCAAAGCTGTGAACACGGTGACGGCTTCCCGACGGCCGCGATCGACAATTTGTCGTATGCTGAGACTTCCAGAGTGCGGGCGATGGATAGACTCGGTGTCGTAGAATATAGGGGCCCACGCTAGTGTGACAGGATTCGCTGGGCGGTTTGGAACATCTTGCCCTCAAACCAGAAAAACGGGCTCCTTTTGAAACGGGATGACAGGAAAATAGAGATGTCGGGAACTTGATCGTAGAAAAACTCGTTATGTAACAGAAAAACTGAGTGGTGGGTAAAAGAAGAAACCCACAACAATTCACTCAACTCAGTGCCGCCTTCAACTCGAAAATATGACAAAAAAGGGGAACCAAATCAGTCTTCACTTTACCTTCAGGTGACAGACGGTTTCGTTTGATGCGCCAGGTGTGGTTGTACTTCTTGAGACGGCGAAACAATGCCTACTTCGGGTTCCAGTACCCTAATGATCCAACGTTCGCCAAATAAACCCGCAAAACAGGCGGTTTCTGGCTTCGAATTAACACAATTTCTAAGACCACCAAAAAGGCAAAAACGTGGATGTACAGCATACAAATAGGCGACAGCCCCGATGCGAGTTTCAAATCGAAAAAGAAAGAAGTAGCTACGTCGCTTCGTTTTATCAGATTCTGCTCGCCGGCGCCGTGGGCTAGTTCTTATCTATAGCCAATTGGAGAAAGGCCCGCGGAACTCGTTTGCCGGAACGGCCACTGCAAATCAACGAAATTCCCCAAACTACTAGAAAATGAACGGTAGGCAGTACTGGACTGGCCCAAGAGGTCCAAGTATTCAAAAACAAACAGAAGCAGTACACGACGTAACAAATGAAGAAGGGCAAAGAAGGTGAAAATGAATGAAGAATTGAGGAAATAGAGGAAAACGGCAAAAAAGTTGGGTCATTGGAAAAAAGCTTAGAAAGTGACGAGCAGCTTTTCCGTTTCATAAATTAAAAGAACAACCAGGAACCTGACGAGGTCCATGTACACAGCTTACGGGGTAAATTGCAGGTTTTTGGGATCATATAAAAAAATCTAGGAACCTGACGGGATCCATGTCTCGGTCCATGTACACAGTTTTCCGGGCGAATTGCTTGACATCACCCAATGAGCGTATGGAATTGACATTTGAGCGCCGAAGTTAATTGATAACTAATAATCCATCGGAAATGGAACATTCGCCCGTATTAAAACTGTCAATAAATGGAGCGAAGATGGTGTGTGGTGAGTATCTTATTGTAAAAGGTGTGATTGGAGCTGGTGTATATGACTCAGTCACCTAGAGGGACTTCGAAGCTAGTCAGGATTCATATGGTGTTTTTTTTTGTTGGTCAAGCCCAGGCCTTGCCATAAAAGCCTCTGATGTAAAAGCAATGTTTTCAAATTTCTTGGCCATTGCCTAGACGCTGAATTACATTTTTTAACCCGAATTAACTTCCAAGTCACGCCCATTTTATTCACGATTTTATGAATTCGACCAATAGCAGCCCAGTTTGATTTTTAATTCGAAAATGAATTTTATTGATCGTCCAGGAACCGGAGCTACTGAGGCAAGACCGCCTTGTCTACACTGTTGCAAATAAAAAGTGAACCGACAACAGGCCTTGTTTCGAAATTTCACCTTGCTGTTTTTTCCGTAAAATTACATCACATTTTTATACTTTCAGTACCACAGATGAGGCGCTTTCGATTCCCACTGAAGAGCTGATTATAAAAGAGGAACTTGATGAAAGGTAATAATTTTATTGATAATGATAATAATATATCCCATACACTTTCTATTTTCAGCAGAATGACTTTTTGGAGCCAAAATAAAGTGACAAGCTGGAGCGCTGGGAAGATACGGCCGATGACTCCTGATAGTTCCGCTCCCAAACCTTTGCAGGTGCCATCAGCCGTTGTCGTAGCCCCCCAGCTTGTCACTTTATTCTTGCTCCAAAAAGTCATTCTGCTGCATCTAAAACGTGAACGGCATATAGCAATTATGAGCATTTTGAGTGAAAGACGGATTTGAAATTCAACTATTTAAACCGAGGTGTGAACCTCCCTTGCAATAAAAATAATAATTTGGTGGTGTTCTCTGTTTCCAACTACAGGGACGATAATCGAACGCCCTTCTCATATACATATAGGGCGCCTCGTCGGGTTTCCCACGAAATAACCGGCGTCGCTTAGAAGAAGATAAACTTTTTCTAATCAAATAATCAGAATCTACACTCGGAAAATTTTCTGAGGCCTTCGTTTTCTGTATGAGGTATAATCAATTTCACGGCTTTTTCAATTAGGGCGAGCTATGAAGAAACGGGCAAGTGAGCATCAGAAAATGGGGTTCCTGGGTAGTGGGCACTTTCATTCCATTTTCAGTACCGCCGCGCTTGGACATTGAATTCTTCTGTGGTCATCACTTTTACTTTGCTTACATTACGTCGCCGTCGTGATGTCACGGTGAGCTTGCTTTAATGAAAAAAGCAGTGAAACTGGTTATACTTACAGGGTAATTTGTGTTTGGCCGAAAACTTTGATTGGCCATATATCGCGAATAGTTGAAGAGTAGCAGTTGAAATTTTGCAGGCTCATCCTACCGCTGAAGGTCTTCGCAGTGCCGTATTTATTTATGAAAAAGCACAGGACCGTGCTCAGAATTTAGTTTCTTGATTAAAAACCAACTTTTTTGTGATCCACATAATATGTCCAATCCAGTCTTTGGCCTCGTTCAAATATAAAACGAAGCCAAATATCAGGGTGCGTGTACGTCGCTGTACAATTAATTCAATTTGTGAATCAGTGTCCGAACACTGTAATTTAACATGGGCTCAGTTTAAACGGTTAAATTGACAACCCATCGCTGGATCGTTGCGCTTTTCTCGGAACTGGAAACTGACGGCGGTCGAATCCTTCGAACATTTCTTTCCTCGATTTTCGTGCTTGAGCCCTGGAGGTGATGTGGGATGTATAGTGTATTTGGTGGTGTTATTTGGTGAGTAAAAAAACATATTATTGTTAGGATGATAAACGATCCTCCCACGTTATCTCCATTCATCAATGGCTTTGGGCCAGAAATTTTCCCGGTTGAACTGCAGCGAAGTACGGAGTATTTGATGGAGGAGCCCGACGATTCAGATGATGTTTCCATTGTGAAGAGTGAGGCGGACGAAACAGACGGGGAGAATCGAAGTGACCAAGGCGACGAAGGCGACCGAGTTCCAGAGGATCCCCTCGGTGAGTGTATTCCTAATTTTCCGTATCAATCCTTGTGTGAATACAGGGTGGGTCAGAAAGTATGCGCCATAGCTTGATGTCAGATAGAGGACATCTAAATGAGTCTATATTACCAAGAAAAAAATTGTTTGCCCACTGGTCACAGAGATACAGTGCCTTTTCTTATTTAGGCTTAAATTTCGATACGATAATTTTGTCACGGTTTGACATAATCGAATGAAATTATGACGCCCATGGTCATTCTTAAACAAAACCCCTTTTCCCTAATTGCATGTGATCATACCCTACGTTGTGTTTCATTTTTCGGTAGATTCTTGTAACCTTTTAGCGCTTAATTATTTAAACGAATCCCCAATTTCTTGAAAGAGCATGATTGAACAAACGTTACAAATAAACGAAGGTTTCAAAACCACACCTGCTTTGTTGTCTGTAAATTCATAATCGCTGATTTCGTCAATTGAACCTTAGATAATTACTTCATTTGAATTAGTTGTTAATTTCACAATCTAGAATTGTGCTGAATTCAGCTGACAATAAGCAATTATTCAAGTCAATTTACATTCATTTTCTGAAATAAATTTTTTCATAGTTGCGTGGTAACAGCCTCGCCTAGTTAATTACCCCTTACACAAGACAATTTTTTTTTCCGAATTCTTACTATTTTACAGACATACAGCGTGGTGAAAATTTGGATGCTCACCATTGGTATCTTGTAAACGGTAAGAGATACGAGGTTGGTTAAATTAGAAAAAAGTTGCGCATTTTTGTGGCAATTGAGAATCTGAAAAGAAACTTTGAATATCTTGATTCGTTCACGATTTATCACTAAAAAACTGGAAATTTTGATTCCAGAAATTATTTTTCATCTTCCCAACCATTTAAGCTATTTCAATCAAACTTGGTAGTTTCATGGTTTTGATCACTCCGAGTCGATCAACGTTGACAGAAATTTTCCAGGCCTTCTAGATGTCAAATTTTGATAGTCAACTTTTGTTTTTCTTATGGCCGCCATATTGGATCTTTGCACTAATAGATAGAGAAAAAAATTAGCTTTCCGAATTAGTGACCAACATGTTCTTTTCATGACGTTTTTAGCGTCAAATTTTGAAATGTTCGTAAATTATTGACAAAATCGGGAATGCTTTGAGAAACAATTGAAATATTATCAATAGCAACAACAACAAAAAAAACAAATTGTGTTCAATTGACGTATCTAAGGGCTCGATACCAAGCTGCAGGCGCAAAGTTTGGGACGGCGTAACTCGCCAAATACAGCGCGGTCTGATTGGTTGGTATCCGCCGTTGCTATGGTAACGGCACTTACGGCGGTCTCAGCCCCAACTTGGTATCGAGCCGTAACTTCTTAATCGTGTTTTGTACTTGTTTGTACCGAGAGTTCATAAATTAAATGAGTCAAGGGTGCCTGTGAATTCAAAAACGTCTGTCGAAACTAGGGTAATCCTTACTCCTTTTCTAATGAATTTGTCAAACTTTTACAAGAACGATGCCAGTTCCGACAGACTGACATCGAGAACAAGACGTTTTTGAACTCACAGACACCCTTGACCCATTCAATTCATGAACTACCGGTACAAACAAGCACAAAACACGATTGAGAAGTTAGATACGACCCATCTGTCACATTTGTTGTTGCTATTGATAATATTTCAATTGTTTTTCAAAGCATTCCCGATGTTGTCAATAATTTACGAAAATTTCAAAATTTGACGCTAAAAATGTCATAAAAAGAACATGTTGGTTACTAATTCGGAAAGCTAATTTTTGTCTCTATCTATTAGTGCAAAAATCCAATATGGCGGCCATAAGAAAAACAAAAGTTGACTATCGTAATTTGACATCTAGAAGGCCTGGAAAATTTCTGTCAACGTTGATCGACTCGGAGTGATCAAAAATATAAAACTACCAAGTTTGATTGAAATAGCTTGAATGGTTGGAAAGATGAAAAATAATTTCTGAAATCAAAATTTTCAGTTTTTTCGTGATGAATCGTAAACCAATCATAATATTCAAAGTTTCTTTTCAGATTCTTAATCGCCACAAAAATGCGCAACTTTTTTCTAATTTAACCGACCTCGTGTCTCGTACCGTTTCCAAGATACCAATGGTGAGCATCGAAATTTCCACCACCCTGTATACAGGGTGTTGAAGGGATGATAGCAAAAAATTTAACTGTGGGTAGATCTCGTCAAAATATGACGAAAACCTATACAGGCTGTCCCAAAATTATTGCAACAAAATTTACAGGGAGGTAGACAATTGAAAAATAAGGGGACTTCCTCAGTGAAAATACTCTCGCAAACGTAATAACGGAGATACAGGCCTTCAAAGTTGGTTTTTCAAAACAGTTTTTTTTGCATAACTCCTGAACCGTTGAGCCGAGTTTATCTAAATTTGAACCAAAGTTTACTAAAATAGGTCTCTATCGAACAATGATAACGCATTCCATCAAACATTTTCAGGGGCGAAGATAATAGGGGGTACTTTCTCCCTTTTTCCCCTATTTTTCACCCCCTTGAATATTTTTGGAAATGGTTGCAATTTTTGAATTCTACGTTCAATTTAGAGAAAAAAGTTCCTCTTGCAAAATTTCGATTAAAGGCTTTATTTTCGAGATATTTGAGTTTGAAACTTCGGAGTACATCCCGAAAACACCACTTTCAAGGCCTTGAAAATTAAAATTCAAGTAAACTCAAGATTCCTTAACTGAAATAAGTTTTCTAGGTGTTTCAAGTTGACAAACTACCATTTTTGCTGAAAAAACATGAAGCTTTTCTGAAAAAAAAAAATTGGGCCCTGAAAAGTGGCGGTTTTGAGATGTTTTCCAAAGTTTCAAACTCAAATATCTCGAAAATAACGAAAATAACTCGAGTAACTTTTGTCTCTAAATTGAACGTAGAATTTAAAAATTGCACCCATTTCCAAAAATATTCAAGGGGGGTGAAAAAGAGGGGACAAAGGGGGAAGGTACCCCCCCTTATTATCTTCGCCCCTGAAAATGTTTGATAAAATGCCTTATAAAGGTTCGATAGAGACCTATATTGGTAAACTTTGGTTCAAATTTGAATGAAATCGGCTTGACGGTTCAAAAGTTATGCAAAGAAAACTGTATCAAAAAACCAACTTTGAAGGCCTGTATCTCCGTTATTACGTTTGCGACGGTATTTTTACTAAGGAATGGGGAACTATAGGCAAAACGGATTGTAGAGGGCGACGTGTTCCATGCACCCATATTGACACTCTTGACAGTTATCGTACATAACCTCCCTCAAAGAAATGTACGGAAAGGGGGAAAGTGCTAATGCTCAAAGAAGAGTCGAGGCGGAGAGGAGGCCCACTGCGAAGAAAAAAAAGCCGGTGCAAAGGTGCAGCCTGGTACATAACATGGCACTACCTTTTTTTTTCCACCGCTATTTTTCGCTTGTCGACTTTTCGACTTTTCTCTGCTTTTCAACTCACGAAGTGACGCAAACCGCTGGTTATATGCTGGGTGCTGACAAATGAAAATGAAATTACACTTCCAAAGTTGAGGTTATGTACGCTTAAAATGACACTAATGAAAGCTGGGGTGCATGGAACACGAGCGCCATTGCTTCAGGCGTTTGCCACTATAGTTCCCCATTCTCCTTATTCTTCAATTGTCTACCTCCCTGTGGCTTTTGCTGCATTAATTTCGGGACACCTGTATATCATTTTGTGAAGTTCGCCCTAATGACGAAGATACAGCCCCCCAAAGTTCAGTTTTTTAGGATTTCAAAAATATGTAACTTAGGAACGTCTCGACAAATTCAGCTTTAATTTAGCATAAGTTGGTTTGTCATAATTATCCATCAAGCTGCCAAATTTGGAGAGAATCCAATCAGTGGCGTAGAAGTTATGAGGGGTCACCTTAAGTCAACTTTTCTTCGGATGCTTCTGAATTATTGACCCTCATAACTCCTACCCCACTTGTTGGAATCTCTCCAAATTTGGCAGGTTGATAGATAATTATGACAAACCAGCTTTTGCTGAATTGAAGCTGAATTTGTCAAAACGTTCCTGAGTTACAAATTTTTGAAATCCGGAGAAAGTGAACTTTGGAGGGCTGTATCTTCGTCATTAATCCGATCTTTGCGAAATGGTATATAGGCTTTCGTCATATTTTGACGAGATTTACCCACAGTTGAATTTTTTGCTATCATCCCTTCAACACCTTCAAGATACATCCAATTTTCGACAATTGATGCCTCGCCGCCATCTTGTATTCTCCATATTGAACATGTTTCAAAGTGATAGAACTAGGAGAATCATGCCTCAACGAAAAAAGATATCGATGTGATGCAAACGCCAATCGAATGCGTACGTGACCACTATACAGGGTGATTTTTTGAAAAGTTTCCACCCCTTGTTTCTCGCCGCCAAAATGTTTTACAGGAAAACGCCGAAACAGGTCAATTTTTGTTTCGAGGGGGTCATCTAGAGCACATATCACCAAATTTTTATCTTGAACCACCCCTTTAAAGTAGGGTAGGGTGGGGGCGAAGGGGTTGAAGATAAAACTTTTGGCCACTCGTGTCTAAGATGACCCCATTGAAATAAGAATCGACCTGTTTTTGCTGGGAAGTCTATTTCTCAGGAATCAAGAGTTTATAGGGGGAACATTGTCCTTCCATTAACGAAAAGAGGATTTTCAGAAGGGTTGAGGGGTGGTTTAAAAAAATTTGAAATATGTTTAACGGAAAGAGAATTTCATTGCCTTCAATTTGATGTATCACAAAGTAGGTCATGCTATTTGAAATTTTAAAGCAGGGTGGGGCGGGGGCGAAGGGGTTCAAGATAAAAATTTGGTGATATGTGCTCTAGATGACCCCCTCGAAACAAAAATTGACCTGTTTCGGCGTTTTCCTGTAAAACATTTTGGCGGCGAGAAACAAGGGGTGGAAACTTTTCAAAAAATCACCCTGTATAAAGTTGACCAATAATTTTTCTCACTTGGCCGCCATCTTTCGAAGTGTTAGAATTAGGAGAATTATGCCTCAACGAAAAGAGATATTGATGTGGTGTCAAAGCCAATCAAATGCGTACGTGTCCACTATATAAATTTGACTAATGATTTTTGTCACTTGTTTTCGGTTCTCCGTCCCGTTGTCCCCGAAAGAAGCATCGGGACGCAAAATTGTCCCGTTTTCCCAAACCGCGGCACAAATTCACCAGTATAGAAAGTCTTTTCTTTATTGAACAAATTGTGGACGTCCGAAAAAACCCAGTTACAGGTTCCGGTCCTTATGGCAATAACAAATACAATACAAATATAAACAAGTGAGTATGCCTTCACGTGCGTGAGTCTCAGTAGCGCATTTTCTCAATGAGGCATATTGTGAACGTAAAGAAATTTGGTTGAAGGAGAAACACCATTCCTTGCCCACTTTCTTCATTCGGAACTCATTGTGATATTGTGTTATCAGAATGGGGTACTTGCCAATGAAATAGATTTGAATGAAAATTCTTTCACTCATCAATATATATTTTTTTGTTTGAGGGCGGGAGCTGGGAGCGGCGACTAATCAACAGTAGTCTATTCTTTCCCATTTTTAGTCGGCTATCCATATAGCGAAAGAATTAGATCGCTATGTCTTCGGGTTTATGTTTTCCATTTATCTCTTACTTTGAGGGCAGCGTGTGGGGGTGGCAGCATTCGGCAAAGTAACTGTTGCACAGTTTGAGTTAAGAGTTTCTAAATGTTCAAGGAAATATGACAATCAGTGAAAATTGTGAAAGTTGCATTTCTTTTGTTTGGGGGCGGGAGCTGGAGGCGGCGACTAATCAAAAGTGGCCTCTCTTCCCATTTTTAGTCAGCTATCTATATAGCGGAACAATTAGATCGCTATGTCTTGAGGGTTATGTTATACATTTATCTCTTACTTTGGGGGCGGCGTATGGGAGCGGCAGAGTTTGGCAAAGAAATTCTCCCACAGTTTGAGTTGGGAGTTTCTGAATGTTTGAGGTAACATTAAAAAGTAATTCAGTGGAAATTATTGAAAGTTGCACTTTTTTTCTTTTGGGGGTGGAAGTTGGAGGCGGCGCCATGTCAAAGGTAGCCTATTCTTTCCCATTTTCAGTTAGCTATCCATATAGCGAAAGAATTAGATCGTTATGTCTTCGGGTTCATGTTTTTCATTCATCTCTTATTTTGAGGGCAGCGTGTGGGGGCGGCAGCATTCGGCAAAGTAACTGTTGCACAGTTTGAGTTGGGAGTTTCTAAATGAGAGGGAAATATGACAATCAGTGAAAATTGTGAAAGTTGCATTTTTGTTTGTTTGGAGGCGGCAGCTGGAGGCGGCGGCTAATTAAAAGTGGCCTATATTTTTCCAATTTTAGTCAGCTATCAATATAGTGAAAGAAAGAATTAGACCGCTATGTCTTCAGATTCATGTTTTACATTTATCATTCACTCTGGGGGCGGCGTGTGGGAGCGGCAGAGTTTGGCAAAGAAATTCTTGCACAGTTTGACTCAAGAGTTTCTAAATGTTCGAGGTAACATTATCAGCTAAATCAGTGAAAATTGTTGAAAGTTGCACTTTTTTCTTTTGGGGGCGGAAGCTGGAGGCGGCGCCATTTCAAAAGTAGCCTATCCTTTTCCATTTTTAGTCAGCTATCCATATAGCGAAAAACTTAGATCGCTTTGTCTTTGGGTTCATGTTTTTCATTTATCTCTTACTTTGGGGGCAGCGTGTGGGGGCGGCAGCGTTCGGCTGAGCAAATGTTGCACAATTTGAGTTGGCAGTTCCTAAATGTTTAAGGGAACATCTCAATCAGTAACATTTGTGAAAGTTGCACTTTTTATTGTTTGGGGGCGGAATCTGGGGGCGGCGACTAACCAAAAGTAGCCTATCCTTTCCCATTTTTAGTCAGCTATTTATATACCGAAAGAATCAGATCGCTATGTCTTCGGGTTTATGTTTTTCATTTTAAAGTGATTTGGGGCGGTTTTTAGCAGTTTTTTCATGTCGGCGGCGCATATTGAAGACGGAATTTTTCTTGGCTTACGTCTATAAGTGGCAACTATGTATTATTCAAAAAATGAGAACACCAGAGCATCAGGTCTGGTAGAAAGTGCAATATTATGTTATTTCAAGTTTATCGGGGGCGGTTTTCTCTATGTTGGCGGGAGCAATATAGACATCCAATATAGCCTAGCCCTCCTTTGGGAGTGTCAGCTATGTAACAGCGAAAAAATTAGAAAGCTAGGTCGTCTAGTTTGGGAGGAGTTCGAGGAACGGACGGACGGACGGACGGACAAAGCGGTTGCAATAGCGATTTTCATCAAGATGGAAAATGCGCTAAAAAAAACGTGCCAAGAACTTTATTCTTATCTGAAATCATCACCAGCAGCTGTAGGTATTAAAACCAATTTTTTCCTCTGACAAATATAAAAATAAATAGCTGAACATTTGTGTTTTGTGTTGCATAACTTTTAAAAGTAAGAAATTAATAATTTTTGATGAATGAAAAAAGCTAATTATCATTATTTTTTTATTGAGAACCTAGGCCGGTACCTATTTCCTATTTATAAAGAAAACTCACATTTGATCACGCTACTTGAGCTGCCAAAATGTATGGGATTGGCGATTCTAATTTCATACATTTTGGATTTTGGCGAGCAAGGGGTTTCTGATGCCACTAAAAAAGTGGATTAGTAGAAGTCACTCTTCGTACCTTTATTTTGAAAATTCAAATTTGGCATTCGACCTCTTTGGAAAGAAATGTATAAGCAATGCTATTGGATTTCCAAATTTTCAAAAAAAAAAAAAAAAAAAATGAAATTTTTTTCAATTGGAAATCTTTGCGCATCCTTTCAAGGAAGTCCCATGCCAAATTTAAATTTTATATCATCAAAATAAAGGTGAGAAAAACGATTTTACTAATCCACTTTATCAGTGACATCAGAAACTCCGTAAGTAGCTGTAAGTAGCGAGATCAAAATCGAGTTTCCTTTATGAATCAGCGCTACTGAATGACGTTAATAAACCGATGTCCCGTTTTGAGTCAGAAAATAAATGGTCACGTTACCCATACCCCTTTCATTCCGCTTGGAGAATGGGATCATTAATACATGATTAATACATTGAGTGTAATCTTTTGCATTCCGGAGGTAGCCATTTGTCTTAATTGATTGTCGAAATAATTTACGTGATATTTTCTGTGGTTTCGTGAGATTTTATGTCGATTCGTTTCAAGCTTGTGCTGTGTTGTCAGTTAACTATCTGTAAGTTGAGTGGATATTCATTAATTTGATCAAGTGGGAATTCCTCTTTGACTCTCGTGCGCTACCCCTCTGCGTGCTTCTTGACCTGCCTTATCATCAGCGGCTCGCTCCACTCTTATTATTGCAAGAGCTGAAACTCCGCTTTTCTCATTATTACCCCTGAAGCACACTGTACTTTGATTAAAAATTTCAAGGATAATTTTTACAGATCATCAGTCATCACTTCGGTTTTCTTTTTCAGCTATACCGAAGAAGGAAACAAGGAAAACTTATTCCAAGAAAGGTTCATTTTGCATATTTTGCAAACAACTCCGTACAAATATATCAAGACATTTTGAAATGGCACATGGAAACGAAAAAAAAGTCAAAGATTTCCTCAATCTACCGAAACAGAGCACCGAACGAGGAGAAAGGATACGATGTTTGAGGAATGAAGGCAACTTCGAATACAATAAAGAGAATCCTTCGGAGCCTATACTGGTGAGAAGAAGGCTCAAGTACGGTGTACCCTCAGACAGAAATTATTTTCTTCCGTGCGCAGTCTGCAAGGGGTATTTTTCAAAAAAATATTTGTCCAAGCACACCGCTCAGTGCTCAAGTGAAGCCAACACTCCCGTGCGTTCGGCGCTCAGAGACAGTCGGGCCATCGTAACCGCAATTCATCCCGCAGCGAACGAAACGCTGCTGAACAAGATCATACCGCCCATGCGACAGGACCAAATTTTCGATGTCCTGCGACAAGACAAGCTGATCATTCTCTTCGGGAACCACTTCACTCCGAAACACACAGGGCATCAAGAGTACATGATAAGGCACCGTTTGAGGTTTCTCGCTCGATTTTTGATGAAAGTCCAAGAGGAATGCCCGGAGATCACCGCGCTGGAGGAATTATTTCGGCCGTGTTACTTCCCGTTGACTTTGAGGGCGGTCAAAAATCTCGCCAAGTTGGATTCCGGAACAAATGCTTACGAATGCCCGAAGTCAGCGCTTGAAGTGGTGCACCATCTGAAAACATGCTGCAAGATTTTGCAGAGCCTGTACAACAAAGAAGACGAGGTCAAAGAGGAACAGGTCAAAGAGTTTTGTAAATTACTACGCACGGAATCAAACAGGCAAGTTAATAAGCCGGCCCATCGGGATTTAGTGGCCCAAAATCGCAAGAGCTCGATACAGAATCGCAAGAAAATACCTTCAACTCAAGATATTGTGCAGTTCAAATTGCATTTATTGGAAACAGCTCAGTTGACATACAAAAGACTTCGCGACAATGGGTTTAATTCTGAAGATTGGAAATTATTGGCAGAAGTTTCTTTATTGTATATCGTTGTGTACAATAGAAGAAGGAGCGGAGAGGGCCACCGAATAACCTTGGATGATTTCAAAAAAATCAAACTGACGACGATAACAGCCCATGACGAATTGTGCGACACTGCCAAGAATACTACATCGACCTCGCTTTTCAAGCTCACAATCAGAGGAAGCTCTAACCGAACCATAACGGCGTTTCTTCCGAAAAGTATCAAGCTGTTTCTCGACTACGTGTGCAAACACAGGCTCGAAGCGAACGTGCACCCGAGCAACCCGTATCTGTTCGGTATTCCAGGAGTCATGTCTGGAAAAAGACCGAGAACTCTGGAAACCTGTGTACTGATGAGGAAGCACACCGCAATGGCTGGACTGAAACATCCCGATACGGTTCGAACAGCGCTGCTTCGCAAACATTCCGCCACGAGCGTGTCGTCGTTGAATTCTCAAGACAGTCGACAGGAAACGGTAATGGACAATGAAAAGATTGATGGAAACATTTCTCGGCAACAAGTGATCTTAAAAGATCTGATGATGGCGGACACACCAAGCGGAGAAAATTCAGATCCGACTCCCAGCATCACCAGTTCTATTGGTGCATCAACATCAACAGGTAAAAAACGTTTCGTAACTTGTTACTAGTGTCGAAATTTCACGGTTACTGATTACAGAATTGGAAGGGCCCACTCAGCTTTCGCCAAAACCTGCTTCATGCAACCTTGAAACGGATTGTGAGGAAGATTCCGCTTCAACACCAACAGGTATTTTTTTTTTATTGGCTTTTTTACTAGCGTTGGTGAAGCGCACGATAGTATATCGAGGGGGACATCTGAAATATACCTTGGCGAATTTATATCTCAAGTCGCCTCACCCCACCCACCCCAATTTCGAAATTTCAAATGACACCACCCACTTTACGATACATCAAATTGAAGGTAATTGAATTCTCTTCCTGAAAACATGTTTTTAAAATTTTTTGCCCTACCCTCCTTCTTCCTGAAACTCTGACTGTCTCTTTTTATATTCTTGACCCCTCAATTTTCTTCAGTCTAGTCAGCGTCATCCCAGATGGCATCGAAGGAAAACTGCTACCCAAATTCACCCCTTTGCTCTCCTTCACCCCAACTTCAACATTCAACAAGACATCACCTACTTTGTGATACATCGAATTGAAGGAAATTGAATTATTTTTCGGAATCCTTTTTTCTTCAATTTTCAACCCCTCCCCCAATTAATTGAACATTCGAAGTATTTTAGGAAGAAAAGGGGGGTCTTTGAAAAATTCACAAAGTAGTGTGATATTTTCCCTTTCCCTACCTTTAAATTAACCAGCTGTGATACGTCTAGTGACCCTAGTTGTGTTTTCATTGCGGTAGATTTTCATTATCTTTACCTAAGTCATTTCAATAAATTTCCACCTACATCAAATTCCCATCGTGCTAATACATCAAGCCTACTATCGTAGTAGTAACCTCACGTTCTTTGAAAGGGGATGCATTGAATAAATATTGAAAAATAAACAAAGTCATTTAACCACACCTCAACTTTATTACAAATTAATCAATCATCGCCAATTTAATCAAGTTCACCTTAATGATTCATTTCATAATTTTCAGACGTGCTGACATCAGCTAGCGTTTGGAATTATTCAAGTTTACATTCGGTTTCTGAAAGAAAAGTACTGCCTAGTTACGCACGCAAACCCTGCGACTAATTAATTGAACCCGTTCAATTTAATTCCGTTTCGCTCTCTTCCTAAATTTCAGAACTATTGGTGGGCCCATTTTCTAGCGCACTTGAGTTTATTTCCCCGCCCAATTCAATAATCCTTCGTCCAGTTTTAATTTCAACCCTTTCTTCATTCTCGCCCATTTTCACTGGTACGAGAAGAGATCTTTACTATTTAATTGTACTTAGAGAGAGATGGTGTTCATTAACCGTCAGTTCCACAAAAAAGACGATCAGCGATCAAGGCTGATTGCAGTTTTACTGAACTTTTTTCTGCTGAATGCTAGGCGATTAACTACAAAAAACGCCTGAAATCTGCACTAGAGTACTAGACCCATCATCTTTCCATTATTGAGGGATAAACCAGCATTTTCATTGATCACTCAGCTACAAATTGACAAACAAAATCGCGAATCAACTAATCTCGTATTATCTTTTTTGTGGAACCCACGGTAAGTACTGTCTTGTTATTTCGAAATCATAGCCATTGTTTTAATTATTGATCAAATAATTTACATAAAATTTGGTGGCTACAGCTGGTGCTGTAGTTTGACTTACAGCCTTATCCAACAACTCTATTTCGAGCTGGGTTATATAACCCCACTCAAATCTACACTCCGGTCAGGTGTACAGTTTACTGCAATGAGCCTCTAACTAAATAGCCTGCAAAAAATTATGTTATGTTCCTTTCTGTCTTGAAGTGTTTTCGAAACGACACTGAATTTTCTTGGCATTGCTCAAGGGGTTCTCTCTTTGGGAAACTCAACCTTATGCCCATAGACTTTTTGTCGTGCGAAAGGGTTAAATGTTTTATTCTTTGGGGGAAAATAACGCGTGATCGAGATTTTGCCCAGATTTGATTTGCATGAATACTGCTAGTGCTTGTCTCAAGCTAATGGAGTCTACAAAATCATGCTCTGTAGGAAGCTAAATCTCTTCGAAGGGGTTACTGAGGTTTTCACCCTTTTTCTGGTGTCTTGAAGGTAGGTAGCTGAAAACGAAGAGGCCGAATTTAAAAGCTCAAAGCAACTACAAGGAATTGAAATCCGCTTGACGCGTACCATAGCTATTTGAAATATCAAAACAGAACCTACTATCATTTTATAAACCAAACAATTTCGTCAACCCTATTAAACAAGTTGTATTTGACTACAATGGAAATCAGACTTGCCTCAGTATTTTCCTTTCTCGTCACTGATGCACTACAACTAATTACAGTGTTTTAGCACTTTTCTTAATTTATTCTTCTTGAAAAATACGAGTTCTTCTTCTCCCGCACATCTGCCGTTCTTGACTGCTACCACACGAATCCTCCACACCAACCCTGAGTTCTTCCCTTGGGCCATTCCTTCCTTGCGCTCATTCCCTCTCACGTCTCAAACCCCGGGCTTACCAAACCAATGCGCCCGGCGCCCGCATACATTTCCTGACTCCCCATCACCCCGTGTACAATTTCGTCACTTCCCAATTCCGCCCGTGATTCAAATTTATTCCTAAATATTCAATTCCCTTTTATTTTATAACTTAACGGCGTCCCACCACAGTAGGTAGTGTCATTTTTGATTTAGAAGTTGTGGTAGAGGGAGCGAAGGGGTGAATTTGGGTAGCACTTTTTCCACAGAAAATTGCCTTCATTGAAGCTGTGTAGGATGCCGTTGACTGCAATGAAGAAAATTGATAGGTCAAGAATATTAAATTGGACACTCAAATAATTTTAGGAAAATAGGGGGTGGGGTTGAAAATTTCAAAAATATTTTCCTCAGAAAGAGAATCTGATTCTCTTCAATTTGATTTATCGCAAAGAAGGTGGTGTCTCATTTGAAATTTCAATATTTGGGTGGGTGGGGGTGAGGGAGCTAAAAATAGAAATTCGCTAATGTATGTTTCAGATGTCCCCCTCGCCTCGGTATAAAAATTGACCTGTCTGAGCTTTTTTGTGTTTTCGTTGGGCCACCTGTATATCACACTTGATAGGTTGATCAAAAAACATATGAAAAAATATGTTGAAATTGGAAAAAAAAATGCTAAAATTGAAAAAATATATAGAATTTTTTTTTCGAGTTTGTAGAGTTGAGTTGAGCTAGGTGAAAGTTTCAAACTACAATCATATACATTTTATCAAAACTATAAAAACTCACTGAGTTACTTTGAAAAAAATAATCATTTTTCGATGTTTTTTAAAATTTCAATAATTTTTTCTTAAGTGTTTCGTTGACTAACCCAAGTGTGATAAATATTTAATCAGAATGAAAAGCGGAATCGGAATTTGACAAAAAATGCACCCTGTAAGCATAAGCAATATACCACAGAACATTTTTGTGGGCAGATTCGAAGTGGACGGAAAAAATCATATGAGAATCGTTTGCCATTTTCAAAATTATCTTCGAAGGGAAGTTTCCAGATTTATACGTGAACACGCTGTACACACATGATTTGATAAAAATAAAATCTCCCGAGGTTATTGCCTTCTGATGATTCCAGCAAGACAAAGATGGTTTTATTACAAACCGACTTTTCCATTGAAAGGGTTACAGTTTTTCAATTTTGTCAATTCTGGCAGTTAGCATGAGCTAGAGGAAATTATGAATTCATGATTCCTTCAATGTATACCGTAACCAAGACATTATTCAGTCGTTCATGACTAACCTGTAGGGAATAAAATTCACATCATCCATTGGGATAGAAAATATACGATTAAAACTTGAATGGAAAAATGCTGTTTTGTGAAACATAGGATGAGACGAAAAAATGGAGTAATAGAATCTGTGGAAATCGGACTGACTGTTGACGCTTTCTGAAACGGTTGAATCTCACACAACAACAAACTGTTACATGACTGACATTGTTCAAGGAAAGATTAGCAGCCAGATCAAACGTATTCAGTTGAAAGCGCCGCATGTGACAGCCGATTGAACTCTTCTTCCTGGGTAACTACCCAGGTTACCAGGAAAAAATTTAACACTAGAAAAAATCCCAGTTCTGATCGTCATTTGTAACACCAGGGATGGGGGATGTTGATTAAAATAAAATATAAACGAAAACTGGAAACACAATAAAAATAGTCAAGGACATTTCCAAGGTATTAAATGATATGAAAATGCCACCAATTGTGAAACTGGGGGTGGGTTATGTTCATAATAAACTCAACAATTTAAACACAATAAAATAGGTATAAATGATGATCAGTATTGCAAGTTCCTGTACCTTATGTACTGCTTGGGGGAACTATAGCAGGTCGATGACCCTGTATGGTCGTTCAGAATAGGGGGGTGCTTAATCCTAAGGGTAGTAACGTGACTGCCACCACTGACTCATTTATTTTATATGGAGAGGCAGATCCATAGGGGGAGGGAAACAGACCATCTGGGTTCATCTTAGAGTTTTAACTTAGGTTGGGGTAGCGTGCATTCTTGCTTATGTATTTCTGGCTTTAACTCTTCGGGGTAGGCGTTTAGATGAGTCCGGCAGACGAGGCATTTGAATCGAGTAGAAACCTCCAGCTTTTTACCTGGTTCCGTGTGAAGGGTGGTCAGGTAAACAAGAGATTTTCAAAACAAACATATTCAAATAAGCAAAATTAATAACTACAATCCTGCATAGATCTACTATCAAAAACTAGTATCGAAAATATTCACAATAGTAGCCATCCACGTGGCGCATAAATAATTATTAAGTAAACAAAAACAAAACTCTGCTGTCGCTGTGACGTTTGATGACATAAGAGAATAATGCAACATAATGTCACGACGCCATTTTGGCGTTCATTCGTCATGGCCTGTGCACATGACGTAAGTGGGGATACGAGAGAGAGAGATACAGGGAGAGAAAGCGTCGCTAGAGATGATTTGGGCGAATGACTCATTTTTCATCCGCGATCGCTTTGCATGCATGATAATATACCGGGTGATCATTTGAAAACTATCCACCTGCAATATCTCCCGATTCCTAGTGCAAATGTCTTTGAGCAAAAACAGGTCGATTTTTATATCAAGGAGGACATCTAAAATATACATAGGAGAATTTCGATCTTGAGCCCCCTCGCCCCCACTCACCCCAACTTTGAAATTTCAAATGACACCACCTACCTTGCGATACATCAAATTAAAGAGAATTAAATTCTCTTTCTAAAAGAGAATTTTTAAATTTTTCAACCCCACCTCCTGTTCTTCCTAAAATTCTCTGAGTGTCTAAGTTAATATTCTTGACCTCCATTTCTCTTCAATACAGTAAACGTCATCCTGCACAGCATCAAGAAAGAAAATTTTCTTAAAAAAAGTGCCACCCAAATTCACTTCTTCGCTCCCCCACCTGACCTCCAAAATTTTAAATATCAATACCCACTTTGTAATACATCAAATTAAAGGAAATTGAATTCTCTTCCTGAAAAAGATTTTTTCACAATTTTTAGCTCCCCCCTTGCCCCCCTAGAATACTCCAAATGGTCAATTTATTGGGGGAGGGGTAGAAAATTTCAAAAAAGTTCTTTTTGGAAAGAGAATTCAATTCCCTTCAATTTGATGTATCCCAAAGTAGGTGGTGTTTTGTTAAATTTAGGAGTTGGGTTGGGGGAGAGCAAAGGGGTGAATTTAGGTAGCACATTTCCACCGAAAATTTTCTGCTTGGATGCTATCTAGGATGATGCCAACTAAATTGAGAAAAAAATTAGGGGTCCAGAATATAAAATGGGACAGTCAGAGAATTTTTAAAGGAAAGGGGGTGGGGTTGAAAATTTCGAAAATATTTTTTTCAGAAAGAAAATTTAATTTCCTTCAATTTGATGTATCGCAAGGTAGGTAGTGTCATTTGAAATTTCAATGTTGGGGTGAGTGGGGGCGAGGATGGTGAATATAGAAATTTGCCAATGTATGTTTTGGATGTCCCCCTCGATATAAAAATCGACCTGTTTCTGCTCGAAAAAATATTCACTAGGAATCGGGAGTTATCGCAGGTGGATAGTTTTCAAATGATCACCCGGAATTGAATTAGATCGGTTCTACCTTATACGTTGACATCGCACTAATAAGAACTTCATCTTTACATTCCACCCTGGATACCAACAGGGTAACACTCGCGTAATAACACAGGGGTAGTATTTTTAGGACGATTGGTTTCTGCGTTGACGAGGGAACATCGCGTCTTAGCGCGTCGGTAAATTATCTATCAAAATATACTCGGACACGCGACTGTCGAGCTATGGTGATTCACTACACACACCACTTCAAGCGGTTCAATTAATAAAACGTTGTAATCGCGCGCGTCTTACAACGATAATACTGTGAAAATAATTACTCGAAATTCGGGAATTTTACGGCTGCCGGGACACCAAAGCGGCGCCCCAGACCGGACACCATCCGAGGTGCCAAAATTAAGTGACTCTTAGTTGAATGACTGTAAACAGACTAATTAATGAAATGGCCGCTCGAGTCGCGGTTCACCAGTCAAGTCCGCAAGACCAGTCCTCTTATCTTCTGTTCAGCTCCTATTTATAGCTTCGTCTAATCTCATAATCCCGTGGTCTAGTGGATCAGTCAGAGCGGACGTTTTTAGGAGGAAGTTGGTCCCACAGCAGGGATGTAACTAATGCCTCAGCAATTAGGATGTTTTGCTAACGGGTCGATAAGTCTGGATTATCTCGAAATGAGTCAAATGGTACGTGACATTTTTCTAGCTCATTTCCCAATATGATTCATAACTTTCCGGTCTTTATGAATATTTAAAGCCAGGCCAATTTTCAAGCCAAAATTAATTCTTTCTCTCTTATACTTCAAATTAACTATAGAAAATAGCAGTTGGGCTAAAGTGAGAAAAATCAAGCTTCGGCAATTATTCAAAAGAAATCCCGAGTAGGGGAAAACCAGGCAAATAAGGCTCGGTTTGCTACACCAATTCGAAGCACCTGCACTGGTGGAAACCACTTGAACTTGCTTAGGGAACTTTTGATTTAATTGAACACAGAATTGTAATTTTCCACGACCAAGAAACACTAATAATAATGATTCCACTCCATTGAAATTAAGAGTAACTTTTCTTCGACAAATAACTCGTGCCAATCAATTCTGCACACTTGCAATTATTTGTTCAAATCAATGTTGTACTTGCCTTGACTTTAGGATGACCACTACCTCCAACACAATCAGCACTTGATCAACAATAATAACGATAAATGGCCTCGTAACGAGACGTCTTTTTACACCTCACTGCTGGCGTTAGACACTCATCTCTCCTTTTTGACTCTGGTGCGCTACCCCTCTGCGTGCTTCCCGACCTGCTTTATCATAAGCGGCTCGCTCCACTCTTCAAATTTCAAGGGCTGAAACTCTGCTTTTCTCGTCATTACCCCTGAAGCACACTGTACTTTGAAAAAAAATTTCAAGCATAATTTCTACATATTGTCAGTTATCACTTCGGTTTTCTTTTTCAGCCGTACCGAAGAAAAAAACTAAGAAAAGTTATTCCAAGAAAGGTTCATTTTGCATATTTTGCAAACAGCTCCGTACAAATGTATCAAGACATTTCGAAATCGCACACAGAAACGAAAAACAAGTCAAAGATTTCCTGAATCTACCGAAACAGAGCACCGAACGAGTGGAAATGATACGATGTCTGAGGAATGAAGGCAACTTCGAATACAATAAAGAGAATCCTTCGGAGCCTATACTGGTGAGAAGAAGGCACAAGTACGGTGTACCCTCAGACAGAAATTATTTTCTGCCGTGTGCAGTTTGTAAGGGATATTTTTCGAAAAGATACTTGTCCAAGCACACCGCTCAGTGCTCAACTGAAGCCAACACTCCCGTGCGTTCGGCGCTCAGAGACAGTCGGGCCATCGTAACCGCAATTCATCCCGCAGCGAACGAAACTCTGCTGAACAAGATCATACCGCCCATGCGACAGGACCAAATTTTCGATGTCCTGCGACAAGACAAGCTGATCATTCTCTTCGGGAACCACTT
Source organism: Anaspis maculata (assembly GCA_949128115.1). Classification (NCBI taxonomy): domain Eukaryota; kingdom Metazoa; phylum Arthropoda; class Insecta; order Coleoptera; family Scraptiidae; genus Anaspis; species Anaspis maculata. The sequence goes on along the minus strand of OX421964.1, from coordinate 83,948,206 downwards.
CACTCCGAAACACACAGGACATCAAGAGTACATGATAAGGCACCGTTTGAGGTTTCTCGCTCGATTTTTGATGAAAGTCCGAGAGGAATGCCCGGAGATCACCACGCTGGAGGAATTATTTCGGCCGTGTTACTTCGCGTTGACTTTGAGGGCGATCAAAAACCTCGCCAAGTTGGACTCCGGAACAAATGCTTACGGATGCCCGAAGTCAGCGCTTGAAGTGGTGCACCATCTGAAAATTTGCTGCAAAATTTTACAGAGCCTGTACAACAAAGAAGACGAGGTCAAAGAAGAGCAGGTCAAAGAGTTTTGTAAATTACTACGCACGGAATCAAACAGGCAAGTTAATAAGCCGGCCCATCGGGATTTAGTGGCCCAAAATCGCAAGAGCTCGATACAGAATCGCAAAAAAATACCGTCGACTCAAGATATTGTACAGTTCAAATTGCATTTATTGGAAACAGCTCAGTTGACATACAGAAGACTTCGCGACAATGGGTTTAATTCTGAAGATTGGAAAGTATTGGCAGAAGTTTCTCTATTGTATATCGTTGTGTACAACAGAAGAAGAAGCGGAGAGGGCCACCGAATAACCTTGGATGATTTCAAAAAAATCAAACTGACGACGATAACAGCCCATGACGAATTGTGCGACACTGCCAAGAACACCACATCGACCTCGCTTTTCAAGCTCACAATCAGAGGAAGGTCTAATCGAACCATAACGTCGTTTCTCCCGAAAAGTATCAAGCTGTTTCTCGACTACGTGTGCAAACACAGGCTCGAAGCGAACGTGCACCCGAGCAACCCGTATATGTTCGGTATTCCTGGTGTTATGTCTGGAAAAAGACCGAGAACTTTGGCAACCTGCGTACTGATGAGGAAGTACACCGCGATGGCCGGACTGAAACATCCCGATACGGTTCGAACAGCGCTGCTTCGTAAACATTTCGCCAGGAGGCTGTCGTCGTTGAATTTCCAAGGACAAGGACTGATTACAGAATTGGAAAGGACCAATCAGCTTTCGCCGAAACCTGCTTCATCCAACGAAATGGATTGTGACGAAGATTCCGCTCCAACACCAACAGGTATTATTTTTTTATTGGCTTCTTTTACTGGCGTTGGCGAAGCGCAGCACATAACGCGTAGTACACCGCTCTGTAAAACTCGACTGCAGCAACGCGAAGCGAAGTCAGGATTTGGATGGGTCGGCCCTCACCTAGTTTTGAACAAGCTGATAATCCTTGTCAGATGGCCTTGAGCTAGCCTCGGGAGTATAACGCCTGCATTCGGCAGCCGACGTTCACGACAGGCGGTCGGATCACCTTTTCAATTGACCATTCATGGTCGAGGATAACCGCCAGCGTAGGCGGGGGCCGGGACTAGTCAAAAACTGACTAGCGCAGACACCGCACAGGGTATTAATATTCCTGCACATGCGTCGGGAAGTCTGACAAAATTCCGATGAACCATGCGCTTGGCGGCCCCAGTCCTTGGATGAACAAAACACCCAAGCATCACATTACAGCTCGGTAAATCCGGCTAGCCCGGGTAGATGGTCCAATGGGCCCAAAAACGAGGCCTTGCGATGCCAGATGAAATTATGTTCCAGCAACTCTCTCTATTATAAGCCAGATCTGGAAGCTCACAAAGATTTTCGTTATTGCAGAGGAGCTGGTGCACGGTGATCATTCATCGCCGAAGCCGAAGCTGGAAAGTTGTCCTGATGGAGAACGTACCTACATCAACAGGTAGAATTCTGTGTATTTTTATCTAACTTCTTCGTGTTGAAGCTCACGGAGATTTCTATAATTTCAAAGAAGCTACCAATAGTTTGAAATTATAATGCTAAATGTTTTTTATTGCTGTTGTGTTTGATGCACACTTTATTACAGCCGACAACCGAACGAAACAACAGCGATGGTCCACACATCGGCAAAAGCTGGTCAGAGGGTTATTCAAGATAAACATGGAATCAAGAACCTACCTTGAAGTACCCTGAGTTACATGGCCGGAGAGCACAAATCCTTCAGAGTTCCATTCAACACGACATGTAAATGAATGTGATGGAATGTGTTTTTTTGTTTTTTTTTAGTTTGAAATTTTTTTTCTGATCTTTGATCAAGTGTATTATCACAAATCTTATGTACAAGTCTACTATCAGCGTTTTGGTCTGTAACGGGTGTTTTTTTTTAAATCTGACGTCCAAGCATGCTTGTGCCCTGGCCGAAATCAGAGGATTGAGGCTATTTTCGGCTGAAGCACATCATACTTGGACGCCAGATTTGAAAAAAAACACCCGTTATTATCAGGTTTGTTCCATCAGAAATCTCAAACTAGTCAGAGCCAATGAGAAGCGCCCGAATCAGTTCGAAAACTGTATTTCTCGATTCTTATAGGCTCTGACTAGTTTGAAACCTCTTGATGGAACAAACCTATAGCGTCTATTGTTACATATGTATACAGTACATGGAGTCCAGGTTTGCAGAAATACTTCAAAAATATCAGAAAAATGTTGTCAAAAATTTAGCTCTGTTACTTTTGGAGAGATGGCGGGTCAAGCGGGGGAAGGGTGTTGGTGTTGTGGCCCTCTATCTTCGTTATTTTCGTGGTCAGACTCTGTGTCTGCGAATTGTTAATCACTATATTATGTATACTATGTTGTTTTTTTTTCACATTTTGTACAGTTCTGAGGAATGAATAAAAATTGTTTGTTATTATATTGTTGTTGTTATCATTATCAAAACTATAAGAACAGTAAACATATTATGAAAATTAGAGGTCAGAGATGGATGATATTACTTTAGAGACAAAGTGACATTCCTTGGAAACATAGAACACCATCGAGAAATTACCCGCAAGGGAGTGAATATACACCAAAAGGAAAACTGCGTGAATCCTTGCCCGCATTTCTGTAATCTCAGTAAGGATCCCAGCACTACCGGCACAGATGGCGTGTTCGGTAGAATGGCTTTGTTTGAAACAATGAAAAAAATAACAGTAAGGACCACTTATTTGGTCTACACATCAGTCAAAATCAAGAAACCTTGAAAATACCCAGGGTAGTTTTGCTTGAAAATTCCAGTCAGATTTGAAATTTTTACTACTTTTTTCTTCCAGTCCCGTTCAAGGTGGAGACCCTCTGGCATTACAGGAAGATTCAGTGATTGTGATAGACGATGATGATGATGATGATGATGATGACGATGACGAAGACATCAAGATTTTCCATGAAACGGGAGGTCCAAGAGGCGGTGGTTGGAGATTCGTCAGTGACATTGATTTCGCAACCCGCAATTTATTGTTTAATTCCCCATTAGAGGTCAGACCGGAGGCGGAGCCAAGCGCGTTATTGGAAGAAGCCAGCCAGAAGACACCACCCGTGCCATCAGAAGGAGCCAGACCAAAGGCAGCCGTCCCGATAGAAGTCAAACGGGAGTTGAAAGAAACGTTTGTTATTTTTTATATTATATACTAAATGTGCATGGTGATTCAGTTGATTCAGGAAAAATCTGCTGTGGCATCACAGTACTTACCCAGAGAACAGCCGTGGATATGATTGTTCTGCAGGGTGTTCCCATTTGGGTCCATCGCATTGAAGCTCTTGCCTTACTGTATCCCCAGGCAGTGGATATACTAAATATCAATTCCACAAGAAAAATGCTCCCCAGCCACATAGGGACGATAGCCGAGCATAGGAGCTCATAAATCACGGTTCGGCAATATGTGAAATAGCGAAAAAAATTGTCCACCAAATCTAACACCGTAGCTTGATTCTTTATTATTTTCTGATCCAGAAAAACCCAATTTCAAAATAGTTCATCGGTGAATTTGTCCTGTGGACAATTTAATTGTTTTTTTTTAAATTTTGGTGAGTTTTTCTCATGTTCATTCTTTGAGGCCCATGTGCAACTTGACGTTAAAATATAGTGGTTGGTGCCAAATTGTTCCTTAGACCATGATGAGCAAGAATCGCGATGGTGGACATCTGAGACTCACGACTGCGCAGCCGGAGGGGGGAGAGGGCAGAGAGCGTGTTGAAGAAGAGATAACATTTTTTTAACTCATGAACCGAAAGAGGTGGAATTATCAAATATGGCATACATGCTCACTATTTTACGCCAATGAAGTTGCAGCAAACAGTTTTCGAAAATATCGAAACGTTTCAGAAAAATCTCGATAAACTTATTCTTCTTCTGAGAATGTTATCAATAAAATCCAAATTATTGACGAATTTGAAAGATAAAAAAGTACAACTTACCCAAGTTAGGTTAGTGCTCGGGTTAGTGGCTGTTTTGGCAAGAAAAATGGTCATTTTGGTGTCTCACGTGAATCTGCACACGACTAGTGTCACATGATGGCTCATTATGAACCGGCAACGGACGGCTTTTATCATCAAATGTATTAGTTTTTGAAGTCACCTACCAAAACTGTTGAATAAAAAATGAAAATGTTATCTGTTGGGAGTTATTTGAACTAAAGAGTGCTCATTTTCCACAAAAAAATCCATCAAAACCGAATTCCTGATAGACATAACAAAGCTCTTCGGGAAGACCAATGGCCAAGAATGACCGAAAAAGTCACGTAGGTAGGTGAATAATGGGGTCTTATTTCCTGAAATAGAAGACCAAGGGATTTTCACCAATATGCATATATTTCCAACACCTCTAGCTGCCAAAAATATTATTGTGAAGTTTTTTTGTATGTTTTCAACAGTAAAATTTCAAAAAAAAAAAAGTTCAATTGAGATCTCTCTGGAACGGTTCAGTATTTTCAAAAATGGTTTACTGCGTTATCAATGGCGTAAAATAGCGAGCTCGTATGCGATATTTCATAATTCCAACTCTTTTGGTTCATGAGTTAACATTTTTCATCTCTTCTTTAGCACGTTTCCTGCCCCCTCCCCTCCTTCGGCTGCCCAGTCGCGAATCTTGGATGTCCACTATCGTGATACTTGTTTGTCATGGTCCAAGGAACAATTTGGCACCAATCACTATACTTCAACTAAACGTTGCAGATGGGCCTCAAAAAATGAACATGAGAAAACCTACTGGGATAAATGAAATTTGTAATTAACTGCCCACAGGACAAATTCACCGATGAATTATTTTGAAATTGGGTTTTTCTGGATCGGAAAATAATAAAGAATCAAGCTACGGTGTTAGATTTGGTGGACAATTTTTTTCGCTATTTCACATTTTGCCGAACCGTGAAATAGTGTTTATGAGTTTGAAAAAATGTTTCTTTTTGTTTCCTTTTTGTTATTCTTGAATTTTTGCGTTCGAATCGAACGAAGCTACATCTATTTTTGGAAAAATCATTATTTGTCTAAAAGGCTTTATATGCAAATGGAATTGACACCAATAGAAATCATCTTTCTTTTCTATGGAGTGTCCGATCACGTCTTGTTTCTTTTCTGTTATTCTCGAATTGTTGCGTTTGAATGAAAGGACGCTACGTCCTTTCTTAGAGAAATCCTTATTTGCCAAAAAGGCAGATATATGCAAATGAAATTGACACCAATAGAAAGCGGGAACTTTCTTCTCTATGGAATGTCCGATCGTCTCGTGTTTCTTTTTGTTTTCTTTTCTGTTATTCTCGAATTTTTGCGTTCGAATCAAACGACGCTACATCCATTCTTGGGAAAATCATTATTTATCAAAAAGGCAAATATATGCAAATAAAACTGACACCAATAGAAAGCGGGACTTTTCTTCTCTACGGAATGTCCGATTACCTTGTGTTTCTTTTTGTTTCTTTTCTGTTATTCTTGAATTTTTGCGTTCGAGTAAACGACGCTACATCCATTCTTGGAAAAATCAATATTTGCCAAAAAGGCAAATATATGCAAATGAAATTGACACCAATAGGAAGCTAGATCTTCTTCTCTATGGAGTGTCCCCTTACCTCGTGTTTCTTTTTGTTACTTTTCTGTTATTCTCCAATTTTTGCGTTCGAATCAAACGACGCTACATCCAGTCTTGGAAAAATCATAATTTGCCAAAAAGGCAACTATATGCAAATGAAATTGACACCAATAGAAAGCAGGATCTTTCTTCTCTATGGAGTGTCCGATCACCTTGTGTTTCTTTTTGTTACTTTTCTGTTATTCTCGAATTTTTGCGTTCGAAACAAACGACGCTACATCCATTCTTGGAAAAATCATTTTTTACCAAAAAGGCAAATATATGCAAATGAAATTGACACCAATAGGAAGCTAGATCTTTCTTTTCTATGGAGTGTCCTCTTACCTCGTGTTTCTTTTTGTTTCTTTTCTGTTATTCTCCAATTTTTACGTTTGAATCAAAAGACGCTACATCCATTCCTGGAAAAATCATCATTTGCCAAAAAGGCAAATATATGCAAATGAAATGGACACCAATAGGAAGCAGGATCTTTCTTCTCTATGGAGTGTCCGATCACCTTGTGTTTCTTTTTGTTACTTTTCTGTTAATTTCGAATTTTTGCGTTCGAAACAAACGACGCTACATCCATTCTTGGAAAAATCATTTTTTACCAAAAAGGCAAATATATGCAAATGAAATTGACACCAATAGGAAGCTAGATCTTTCTTCTCTATGGAGTGTCCTCTTACCTCGTGTTTCTTTTTGTTTCTTTTCTGTTATTCTCCAATTTTTACGTTTGAATCAAAAGACGCTACATCCATTCCTGGAAAAATCATCATTTGCCAAAAAGGCAAATATATGCAAATGAAATGGACACCAATAGGAAGCTAGATCTTTGTTCTCTATGGAGTGTCTTCTTACCTCGTGTTTCTTTTTGTTTCTTATCTGTTATTCTCCAATTTTTGCGTTCGAATCAAACGACGCTACATCGATTCTTGGAAAAATCATTATTTGCCAAAACGGCAACTATATGCAAATGAAATTGACACCAATAGAAAGCAGGATCTTTCTTCTCTATGGAGTGTCCGATCACCTTGTGTTTCTTTTTGTTTCTTTCCTGTTATTCTCGAATTTTTGCGTTCGAATCAAACGACGCTACATCCATTCTTGGAAAAATCATAATTTGCCAAAAAGGCAAATATATGCAACTGAAATTGACACCAATAGAAAGCAGGATCTTTCTTCTCTATGGAATGTCCGATCATCTCGTGTTTCTTTTTGTTTTCTTTTCTGTTATTCTCGAATTTTTGCGTTCGAATCAAACGACGCTACATCCATTCTTGGGAAAATCATTATTTATCAAAAAGGCAAATATATGCAAATAAAACTGACACCAATAGAAAGCGGGACTTTTCTTCTCTACGGAATGTCCGATCACCTTGTGTTTCTTTTTGTTTCTTTTCTGTTATTCTTGAATTTTTGCGTTCGAGTAAACGACGCTACATCCATTCTTGGAAAAATCAATATTTGCCAAAAAGGCAAATATATGCAAATGAAATTGACACCAATAGGAAGCTAGATCTTCTTCTCTATGGAGTGTCCCCTTACCTCGTGTTTCTTTTTGTTACTTTTCTGTTATTCTCCAATTTTTGCGTTCGAATCAAACGACGCTACATCCAGTCTTGGAAAAATCATTATTTGCCAAAAAGGCAACTATATGCAAATGAAATTGACACCAATAGAAAGCAGGATCTTTCTTCTCTATGGAGTGTCCGATCACCTTGTGATTTTTTTTGTTACTTTTCTGTTATTCTCGAATTTTTGCGTTCGAAACAAACGACGCTACATCCATTCTTGGAAAAATCATTTTTTACCAAAAAGGCAAATATATGCAAATGAAATGGACACCAATAGGAAGCTAGATCTTTCTTCTCTATGGAGTGTCCGATCACCTTGTGATTCTTTTTGTTACTTTTCTGTTATTCTCGAATTTTTGCGTTCGAAACAAACGACGCTACATCCATTCTTGGAAAAATCATTTTTTACCAAAAAGGCAAATATATGCAAATGGAATTGACACCAATAGGAAGCTAGATCTTTCTTCTCTATGGAGTGTCCTCTTACCTCGTGTTTCTTTTTGTTTCTTTTCTGTTATTCTCCAATTTTTGCGTTTGAATCAAACGACGCTACATCAATAACAATAATCTTTATTAATGTTTTACACACATAAGTATGTTTACACACGTCAAATTGTAGGTACATATAAGTATAAGATAAAATATTATTCAAAACTAGAAACATATTAACAAACATCATTACAAACAAACCAAGCAAACGAAAAACAAGATCACTGTCGTGGGGTGAAGCTACATGTCATGAATTCACTTATTGAATAAAATGCACCGTCGATGAGGTACTCTCTTATAATTTTTTTAAACGTTTGACGTTCTAGTGTTCTGACTGTGGATGGAATAGAATTAAAGAACTTCACTCCATAATAGCTGACACCATCGCGGGTCTTGCTCAACCTCAAAAATTTCAGGTGGATGTCTTCCCTGTTCCTGATTTCGTAGCGGTGGGTCTCACCCCTGGACACGCTACTCTCGAGTTGATGGTCCCTCACGTAGAGCAAGCATTCCAAGATGTACATAGACGGTAATGTCAAAATACGCAGCGACCTGAAGGCCTCCCTGCAGTCGTCACGATATCCCAGGCCTGCAACCACACGAACGGCTCTCCGTTGTATCGCAAATACAGAAGAGGCGTGGGGGGAGTGGCCCCAGATCAGGAGCGCATATGACATAATAGGGTGTACTGAGCCGAAGTATGCCGTTCTCAAAGTTTGTCTAGATACCCTACCCGCCAGACCTCTCAGAAGAAAGATCCTTCTTGAGGCTGTCGAGCAGACCGACCCCGTGTGGGTCTCCCAGCCAAGCCGCGGGCATATAGTGATTCCCAGGAACTTCACAGGAACATCGATTCTTGGAAAAATCATTATTTGCCAAAAAGGCAAATATATGCAAATGAAATTGACACCAATAGAAAGCGGTATCTTTCTTCTCTATGGAGTGTCCTCTTACCTCGTGTTTCTTTTTGTTTCTTTTCTGTTATTCTCCAATTTTTACGTTTGAATCAAAAGACACTACATCCATTCCTGGAAAAATCATCATTTGCCAAAAAGGCAAATATATGCAAATGAAATGGATACCAATAGGAAGCTAGATCTTTGTTCTCTATGGAGTGTCTTCTTACCTCGTGTTTCTTTTTGTTTCTTTTCTGTTATTCTCCAATTTTTGCGTTCGAATCAAACGACGCTACATCGATTCTTGGAAAAATCATTATTTGCCAAAAAGGCAACTATATGCAACTGAAATTGACACCAATAGGAAGCGGGATCTTTCTTCTCTATGGAGTGTCCGATCACCTTGTGTTTATTTTTGTTTCTTTTCTGCTATTCTCGAATTTTTGCGTTCGAATCAAACGACGCTACATCCATTCTTGGAAAAATCATTATTTGCCAAAAAGGCAAATATACGCAAATGAAATTGACACCAATAGAAAGCAGGATCTTTCTTCTCTATGGAGTGTCCAATCACCTTGTGTTTCTTTTTGTTTCTTTTCTGTTATTCTCGAATTTTGGCGTTCGAATCAAACGACGCTACATCCATTCTTGGAAAAATCATAATTTGCCAAAAAGGCAAATATATGCAACTGAAATTGACACCAATAGAAAGCGGGATCTTTCTTCTCTATGGAGTGTCCGATCACCTTGTGTTTATTATCGTTTCTTTTCTGTTATTCTCGAATTTTTGCGTTCGAATCAAACGACGCTACATCCATTCTTGGAAAAATCATTATTTGCCAAAAAGGCAAATATACGCAAATGAAATTGACACTGATAGAAAGCAGGATCTTTCTTCTCTATGGAGTGTCCGATCACCTAGTGTTTCTTCTTTTTTTTTTTTTTCATCTGTTAAGTCATTAAAAATTGACTTGAAAAATTGTGTTTCTTTTCTGTTATTCTCGAATTTTCGCGTTCGAATCAAACGACGCTACATTCATTCTTGGAAAAATCATTATTTGCCAAAAAGGCAAATATATGCAAATGAAATTGACACCAATAGAAAGCGGGATCTTTCTTTTCTATGGATTGTCCGATCACCTTGTGTTTCTTTCTGTTTCTTTTCTGTTATTCTCGAATTTTCGCGTTCGAATCAATCGACTCTACATCCATTCTTGGAAAAATCATTCATTACCAAAAGGCAAATATATACAACTGAAATTGACACCAATAGAAAGCAGGATCTTTCTTCTCTATGGAGTGCCCTCTTACCTCGTGTTTCTTTTTGTTTCTTTTCTGTTATTCTCGAATTTTTGCGTTCGAATCAAACGACAACAGAAAGTGGGATCTCTCTTCTCCATGGAGTGTCGGATCACATAGTGTTCCTTTTCTCCTATTCTCGAATTTTTGCGTTCGAATCAAAGGACGCTACGTTCTTTCTCGAGAAAATCGAAGAATTTTCGTGGGCTTTATAACAGGTTCATTTACCGTGTGTATTTATCTAAATCAGAACTGATAGAATCGGCCATCAATCAAGTGGCTTGATTAAAACTGAATCACCTCGTAGATTTTTTTTGTAACTACTGATGATATTATCGTATTTAATCAGTTTTACGGCTTATATCATTAGAGCAAGCCATGGAGAAAACGTGTTGGCACGAATGGTACGATGCTAACTAGATTCTGGCGTCTTGATAAAAATGCTTTGTATAATGTGACAGCTGTCACCATCATCCTAACGTGATGCACCCGCAAGTGGAAATTTACGGGACTGTGTAGCGGAAGTGAGGAAATGTGAGTCTCTCTCTAGTACTCATCGCCGCGCTTGACCACATTTTCTCCAGTGACCACCGCTTACCTTGCAGCGTAAGCGAACAGCTGACAAGCATGGTGGAGACGAGGTCCTTTGTCGACCACAGCAACTTCCACTGAAGCTGGCCCCACGTTTCCCTACTTTCACTGCGCAGTCCCGGAAATCTCCACTTGTGAGTGCATCGCGTCGAGATGACGTTGACAACTGTCACATTTGACATAGCACATCTATCAAGGCGCCCAAGTTCAGTTAGCAACGTACCATTCGTGCTAACACAACACATTTTTTCCATGGCATACTTTGATAAAGAAAGCCGTGAAATCGATTATGAGCGACACTTTTTAAATTTTTACAGGACGCTCGCGCCACTCATCATCGAACCCGGTCCGGACAGTACCCTCTGGGTGACGACAGGCGCCGGCAAGACGATGACTCTTGCCAAAGCGGAAGACTTGAAAAAACCAAAGCCACCACCACCACCACCACCATCACCACGAAATAGGCCGAAGGTGATTCCGCGAAATCGCGAGAAGAAACATCTCGCGGACTTTTCCATAACCGACATGAAAAATCCAGCACTGGCCGTCAAGTTTTACCGCATGGCCTTGCCGATGATAAAGAGGAACGACCTGCTGAACGAAAACCGCTTTCTTCACACCCTCAATGGAAATTTGAACGACGAAATCAAGCGGTTGAAAAAGAAACTGGCCAGTCACAAAACGTGCGGTACTTGCAGTGCCCCGCCGCCGGAAGCAGAAAAACGTATTCCACCCGTTGCTGTCTATGGTGACAAATCGGACAGGATGAAACGGTGAGTTTGCTCGGCCGGTTTCGAAACCAGCCGGCGTGGAAGGGAGCGCATTGTGATGGCTCGAAGATATGCCAGTCCGATATGCTTCTTTTCAGCAGTCGCGCTGCGTTCACTTTCACCAGTGAGCTGTGAGCATTCTCGCGTTACATAAATTTGACATTTGATTTTCGGGATGTACAGGGTTCTGCAACAGTGCGTCGGCTTCTTCAAGCACCCTTCCCGTTGAAGAAAAAAAATTGATACGCATGTAGTTATTGGCTTGGGACTGTCTACATCGTGGAATAAGTCTCTACAAATGTCCTGTTTCTGAGCTATGGCAGAAAGTTTGTGGCCACCAGTTTGTGACAGTGCTACCAATTTAAAAAAAATGACAATTTTTTGTTTTTTCACTACTAAAAAATCTTCATCCTAATTCAGGAACAGGTTAATAATGATATACTTTACCGGCTGTCTCTACGTTTATTAGACGCAACAAGTAACAAGTGATTATTGAATTGTCAGCCATAACAACCCATCAAGGGTCCCGGCTTGCTGGGCTGTCTATTCTTGTTGAATAGGGGACCTACAGTTTAAAGTAGATTCCGAACGACGAGTGAATACCAACAGCCGATCACTATTCCAGTAGAAGCTTTCAAGGGCCGCGTTGTATGATTGTCTGTGAGGATATAATGATTACACGAGTGTATGCTGTAGTGCACAGGCATCGACTGCCGGTTTATTGGTAGCGTACAAGCAAGCATGCTTAGATATGCGTGCGCACATCCCAACATCTCCCTTTTCATAGAATATGTACAAAAATCACTTAGCTCCTATAACTAAAATGGTAGTTACAATGTACAGAAATTACTTAGCTCCAAACATATTACCAAAGTGATAGTTGTGACCTACCTAGTTCTAGTCTATATATTAAATCTATTTACAGGTTTAACATTTCTTCCAGATCTTGTTTTAATATTATTGCTATCAGGCACCGATGAATGCACTTCATTCTCCGTACAATTCTCAACAATTACGATAGATGTAAGGGACGAAGAGGAACTATTGTCAATAACATTTGGCGCCTTGTTACTGTTGCTAGCACAATTAATTACTGGAGTATTCAGAGACGGAACACTAGAACATGAATCGTCATTAATATTCTTTTCGGGTGAATTTGTAACAGGACCATTATTCTGAGAGAGATTACCAGGTAAGTAGTGGTTCCGATCTGTGTTACGAACAGTATCGTTATTAGTGCTACTTCTTTTTGTTCTGGATACGTCATTTTCATTTTGCTCAATCTTGTTTTGAATTTTAATAAGGTGCATTCTATTTCTAATGAACCTTCTACCCGTAATTTCTACCTCTACAAAATAGGACCTTTTATATCAATTTCTTTCATTGACCACTGTTCCTTTCAACCACTTTCCTCCTCTACTGAAATTCTTAATTAAAACGCTATCTCCTTGGTGAAGACGATTTAATTCTTTTGCTGTTTTATTGTAATACTGGACTGTTTTGAATTGTTGGTTTTCAAGTACAGACTTTATTTTATTATGGTTATTTAGTTTGGGTCGTAGCAATTGCCTATTCAGAGGTAATGTCGTCCTCAACCTTCTGTTATATAAGATTTGTGCCGGACTTGGTAATTTGTGCGATAGCGGTGTATTCATCAATTCAAGAATAGCCAAGTGAATGGCTGAACCGGCCAATTCCGCTTTCTTTATTGTCCTTTCCACATTTTCGGATTTCGGATGATGGAGGCTTGATGTTCTATGAGTGAAGCACCAATGTTTACTGAATTCTTCGAAATTATGCCCATTGAAAGGCGGCCCATTATCCGCCATAACAATGGATGGGATTCCATGTCGGCAGAATATTTCTTCAAGAAATGTTGTCACTTCGGCAAAATTGCTACTTTTGATTTGCCGGACTTCCAGAAATTTGGAAAAACAGTCGATCGCTATTACGTATTTTCCTTTGTCCGTACCGAACATGTCAACACCAATTTTTTCCCAAATAATATTTGGTATTTTATGTGGTATTAGCGCTTCCTTTTGATTTTCATTTTTAAAACTCAAACAGACCTCACAGTTATCGATTAAATTGTCGATGTCATAGCTCATTCCAGGCCAAAAGAAAATGTCTCTGGCTCGCAACTTTGTTTTTTCTTTTCCCAAGTGTGTTTTGTGCAGAAACTTCAGCATTTCTCTGCGTAATGTTGCTGGAACTACAACTCGTTCATTTTCAAAGATTATGCTGTCGTTTGTTGAGAGCTCATCACGGAATGGCCAATAAATTCTCAAATTAGCATTCATTTTATTTTTTTCGTCCGGAAATCCATCGTGGATAAGTGTGGCCAAATTTACTAAACTCTCGTCTTTCCGAGTCTCTTCTTTGAATTGCTCCAGTTTCTCCTCAGATAATGGTAACGTTTCTGATACCATGCAAAGCTGATGCTCTATTTGCTCACATTTTTCCTCAAATTGTTTGTCGGTGTCTGAAATAAAACTTCGAGAAAGTGTATCGGCTATTACCAATTCCGTGCCCTTTTTGTACACTAAATTGAAGGTGTAAGGTTGTAGAAGGAGCAACATCCTTTGTAAGCGCACCGGTGCTGATAAGAGGGGTTTCTTGTAAATGCTCATTAGAGGTATATGGTCGTTTTCAATAGTTACATCCGTCCGGCCATAAATAAACTGATGAAATTTATGGCAAGCAAAGACAACCGCTAGCATCTATTTTTCTATTTGGGCCCAGCGTTTCTGAGAATCTGTGAAAGCTTCCGACACGAATGATATAGGTTTGTTATTTTGCATTAAGACTGCACCGCACCTTTCACTTGACGCATCGTATGATATTGTTATAGGGTCATTAACAGAAAAGAAGTCCAGCACTGGAGCTTTGCTCAATAACACTTTTAGTGCATTGAAAGCGCTCTCATGGTGTTCATTCCAATAAAAGCATACCCCTTTTTGAGTAATTCTCTTAAAGGGGCTGTCACATCTGTAAAATTTGGTATATACTCATTAACATAATTAACTGTGCCTAAGAGTCTTTCGATTGCTTTTTTGTCTGTTGGTCTTTCCATTTCAACAATAGCTTTCACTTTATTGAGATCGATTTCCAATCCCTTTTCACTGATTATGTGGCTCATATAGTTGACTTGTTTGACAGCAAATATTTAAGGCCGTGCTCTTGGAACTAATTTTAGAACTTTTTCTAGACGCTCGTTATGCTCTTTTTGGCTTTTTCCATACACCAAAATGTCGTCAATGTACGTGTCAACTCCCTCTTGGCCGTCAAATATTTCTCTAATTCGTTTTTGGAACACCTCTGGTGCCGAAGCTATGCCATATGGCAGTCTCAGGAAACAATACCGTCCAAACGGTGTATTAAAGGTGCATAGTTTACAGCTTTCCTCGCAAAGTTTGATTTGCCAGAACCCGTTTGAGCAGTCAAGAACACTGAAGATTTTGGCACCTTTCAATTTACACGTTATGTCTTCTAGAGTTGGTACATAAAAATGCTCTCTTTGGCAGCCTTATTCAAATCTTTGGGATCCATACAAATTCTAATATTAAAAATTTTTCTTCGGGACAATAACCAACGAATTGACCCATTCTGTTGGCTCATCAACTTTTTTTTATTATTTGTTGTTTTTCCAGTTCACTGAGCTTATTTTTCAACTTGTTGTACAGAGCAAAGGGTACTTTCCGCGGCGGGTGAACTTTTGGTACCGCATTTGGAGTTGGTTCAATCTTATAAGTCGCATTTTTGATACATCCTATACCTTTAAAAACGTCCGCATATTTGTTTAGTAGTTCATTTATTCCATTTTTATCACAGCGATTCAATAGAACTGTATTGACTTCATCCGTTCTTGCTAACAATTTTAGTGATGTACACGCTTTCAAACCAAGAATGGCCTTATTGATATCTAAAATTTGAAAGTTTATGTCACAGCTTGTGTCTCCAGCTTTTACACTTAAATTGCAGGTGCCAACTGGCATTAGTACTTGATTCGAAACCGTTCTTATAACCCCCTTATTTCAAGTAAGTCTCATGTTTTCACTTGAGTTTCAATTTTTTAAATATTTGGAAAGGTAGAATATTACATTCGGCTCCCGTATCTAGACGGAACTCTACGTTTAAATCATTATTCAATAAGCAATTCTTCATCCATTTATTGGGTCCATAATTTGCATGGATATTTCCAACAAATTAATAGTCCTCCTGACTTAACCTAGGTTGTCAACTTCAACTAAATTAACGTTCTTATACATTTTAGCGAAATGATTCTTCTTGTTACAAGCTAAACATGTTTTTTGATAGGCTGGACACTTATTCACAACATGATTGAATCCGCACCGTGCACAATTGTTAATTACCCCGTTGGAAGTACTCATCTGTCGTGGTCCATTTTGTTGAACTGGAGCGTTAGTGCTAGATGGATTTCTTCCGTTGTGCGGTGCTGGATACCTTGCATTTCCGTTGCGTCGTCGTGTCGCCAAGTTGACTTCATCCTCCTCCTGCTTGTCGGCGTCGCCTTCGATGACTTGTAGCTGTTTTTCCGTCCTTTCTGCTATTTTGCAAATTTCCAGAGCTTGCTTCAGGTCAAGCTCCTTTTCACGGAGTAGTCTGTCCTTGGTGTGGCGGTCCGAAATTCCCAGCACGAGCTTGTCTCTGATGAGATTATCAGTGAGGTCGCCAAAAGCACAAGTGGCTGCTAATTTTTGCAACTCCGTGATGTAGTTGTCATAGGACTCGGCCTGTTTTTCATTTCTTGTGTTGAACACATATCTCTCGAATGTTTCGTTTTTGATAGGCACAAGTTTCTCCTCGAATTTCTTAAGGACTTTATTACACAACTGTTGATGATCATTCTCTTCGAATTGAAGCGTATTGTAAATTTTCAGGGCCCGGTCACCGATAATGTTCAATAGTATGTTTAGTTTCTCAATTTCACTGTCACCATCGCGTTTGCTGGCCTTCAAATAAATCTCAAATTTCTGTCTGAAGAACGTCCAATTTTCTGGCATGTTCCTCTTCGAATTCCAAGGGACCTGGCGGCTTAGCGTGGGATCCGGCGGTGTTCTGCATTGTTTCGTACTAACACTACTAGCCGTTATACTTTTCACTATCACAATCACTTTTACTACTGCGCCATGTTGTATGTCTGTGAGGATATAATGAATACACGAGTGTATGCTGTAGTGCTCAGGCATCGACTGCCGGTTTATTGGTAGCGTACAAGCAAGCATGCTTAGATGTGTGTGCGCACATCCCAACAGGCCGAAGTACTCGGAAGGTTTGCCCAGAACCTTGCCGAGGGGGAATTTGGCACCGGTATCCCGCCTTCGAGTGAGCCTCACCACAGCGTCATGTTGCAGCGATAACCCATGTTACCGGTAACGTCAAAGACGGGCCGCGCTGTGTATGGCTTGACTTCTGTGGTTGGAACCAAGCACGATGTACCATCACATTACGCGTCCCCAAGTAACAAGTACACAGGGTTTCCCAAAAATGAGTACACAAAAAGATATCACATATTCCTGACAACAAAATAGGTCCATTCAACCAAACTTACCTCTATACCAAATTGTTTCCCAAGGGATATACAGGCCTCCAAAGTTGACTTTTGGATGTAGTTTTGATGGCATATCTCTGAAACCGTTCGTAATAGATTTCTGCGTATTTCAGATGTGGATCATAAACAATTTTGAGCATTTGGTATGGTCCATTTTTTAACGTATACAGGGTGTTTGCAAACTTGGGGTAGAAAATTGAACCGCATTTAGAGAAATGCTCCAAAAGTGCTAGAAAAATGTTGAACTTTTTTTTTGGATTTTCTTGATTTATGACTCACCCTGTATAGTAAATAAAATCACAAAACACATAAAAAGGTTGAAAACGTTGCTTTTTGGTCTGTAGAGAGTTTACCAAAATCTTTCAAAAAAAAAAACGAAAATAGAGGGGGTCGAAGGACCATGTTTTGACCCTCCATTTTTTCAAAAATGAAAACCCTAAATTTTTTTAGCATTCTTCTGATACTTTTGAACTATTTCCCTAACTGCGGTTCAATTTTCTACCCCAAGTTTGCAAACACCCTGTATGAGACGAAAATATGTTATTTGGGCAACTCATCCGATTTTCTCAAACTATTTCTGCTAAGGCACAACTGAGCTGGTCAACAAAGCGCATTTTTTGTTCACAGGAAACTCGACGACGAAGACGCGTCCTCGCGTGACACAACAGCACCGACGTGCTCCATAAAACAAGAACCGACAGAGGTGGTAGATGAAAATAAAATCCAACAGATCGAACTCGTCCTCGATGAAAAGCATCTCGTGAAGCAGCCGAAATTTTCCGGAACGTTCAGAATCGTCCAGCTGGAGTACTTCATCGAGGCCCTCGCCCAGATGCAACGCGTCCACTCCCTCAAGTGCGCACAGAGAAAACTGACGACGGCTTCGGAAACCCTGTCGGGCATAGCGGGCGAGTGGACCTTCACGTGCACGAACTGCGACTTCACGAGGACCGTGCCGACCGAGAGACGAACGTACCACGCCAGGACACACGGGGGCCCGAAGCTGTGGCTGAAATGGCTGCAGCGCTTCGGCCCGTGGAGCTATGTGCAGGAGACGTTCGAGAAACTCGGCGTGCCCTTCCATTTCGACATCTCGCCCAAAAATCTCGACGTTATCACGTACGAGCGTCAGATCAACACCAGCCACATCCACGATGAAGACGCGACGCCGCAGGCGAACAAACGGATCAAGAATGCATCGAGCGATGAAGGTGCAAGTGATCAGGAGAAATCTGAAACTGTTTAACCGATGTTAGGCAGTATGTCTGGAATTAGTTACCCATATGGTTTTATCGTGAAGAATTATTGTAGTAATAATTTTGGCAATTTTAAAACTATTTATTTGTACAAAAAGACAGTTGCAAGTGATTAAATCTAAATGTTTTAAATAACTCGAATGATTGAGCTGGAAATTGTAAAATTGTAGTCAGTAGACGTTATTTTCCAGCACTTACTGTTCGGCCGCTACGAATTTTTAGAGTTTTTCCCCGATCTGCGCTCGGCCAACAGCAGCCGGGGTAGAAGTGCATTTAGCGGGAAGATTTCAGCACGGTGAAGAGACAGGTTAGTCGCGTGCAATTGCCGTTTTTTTAAGGCTAAAAGATGTAATTCAGCATTTGCCGCAATTTTTTAAAACATATTGTAGTGTATCCTGGTTGATGGCACCACTTCTGTAATGTAACCCTCTTTTCTCGGCACCACTTCTCGAGTATATCATGGTCACGGCACCACTTCTGTAGTGCAACCCCGTTTTCGATGTTTGGCAGTGATCGTCGCTGTTTCTTCCCTTCCCCACGTCGTTTACATTTTACCTACGTTGTGCTGTTGAGTTCTTACTCGAGATGAGAATGTGTCGTTGGGGATGAGGTTTGATTCTTGAATGAAACGCGAATGAAATGCAAGCAAAATGAATGTTTTATTGGAAATCAATGGCAAAGTTTTTGAATGAATTTGTTTCTTTTCTCAAAACACTTCACAATAAGAAATTGACAGTGATAAAATGACACAACATAAATGAAGAACAACAAAATACAAACAAGAAAGATCATGACAAATTATTTACAATGCCGGGAATTTACAACAATGAAATGAACATAAAATCAGATTAACAAAACAAAACAAGAAATCATGAAACATGTCCAACTGTCAATTTGATCGCAAAGAAAAAGTGACGTATTCGCTGACAGGCACACATGGGAAGAACATGTCAAAGAAACCCCTGCGTATTGCCTGGTTGGTTGCTGAAAAATCCCTTCCCAAATGATCTGAATAAAAGTCAAGTGTGAATGAGTTTTGATGAAATGACAGAGAAGTCACTCCAGTAATGCATTGATCAAGTCAGCGTGAATCGGTGCTTGAACCCCTTTGAAACGTTTGCTTCGTTCACAAGTTATTTACGTAACAACAAAAGGAAACTTTACGCTCAGCAATCAATTTTTACACTTTACAAACAAAAGAAGTCAAATTGATAGATGAGTAAACAATAAAGAAATGATCGGTAAACAAGTAAATAAATCAGCCAGAAACAAATGACATGTGAACAAGTGGATAAATCAGCAAGAAAGAAATGATCAGTAAACAAGTGAATAAATCAGCAAGAAACAAATGATAAGTAACGGTGTAGGTAAATAAACAAGGAACAAATGATAGGTAAATGTGTGAGTGAACAAACAAGAAACAAATAAGAGATAAATAGGTAGATCCATAAAAACAAGAGACAGGCGAGAGATAAATAAGTAGAGAAGCTGGAGTTGGTCAAACCTTTGTAAGCAATTGGAAGGAAGAAGTATCTGTAACGCATTCGTCCGAAATTCCCCAGCAGTAACCCACCACAAACCCCGCAGATACATACATACAGAACAGAAAAAGAATTAGTAAACAATAACCATGCAAGGGAATCGACTCGTGCCAACCTGTGGCCCTCTCTTCGTCGTTTAAGTTGGAACTGAAACCTCAACGTGAATCGAAGAGGTAAATTTGGAGTCAGATGTAATTTAGTGAAATCCTGATGGGATGGACAAGGACCTCTCAAGAAGCCTATGTACGATGAGGCCCCACGTGGGATCAACCCACTCAGGTGCTTGCCGGTGAGAGTGCCGACAAGGCCGCCCAAGGTACTGATCAGAGCGGGTAAAAGCAAAAGAAGTGAGACCAAATAGGAAAACACTCCTGCAAAATTGAGTGCATCTACATTCGTTCCCGAAGGTAAACACTTATATTCGTGAAAATGCAAGATAAGTGACATTTACAGTTGAACTTGTGAATGGACATTGTCGGCAATATCGAGAAACGACAATTGTAACCACAATCATTGAGCACTCGCACCACTTTCATACTTCATTCGAGCTACAACATTCAACGTACGCAGGTGAGGAGATTCCGTGATACTACCGAATATGTTTATGAATAAATATGACCGTCAAAACAGGGCAGTAAAACAGAACAAACCCGAGTCTGAAGCAGCGGCAAAAGAAATGGAAAACTAATGTAGCACTTCCCCAAAACAACACTCCACAAACGCTCCGTTACACAAGGCAAACCAATAGCCGACAGGATTTCTTTTAAATAACAGAGTATCTACAGAATTACATCATAGGTAGGAACAACAAAGGATCACGTTAAACATTTTGAAAAAGAGATGACATAATTCCCCCAAATAATAAAATGTAGTAGACTCAACGGGGCAGATTCATGCAAGCAGGTGGATCCTCCCCCAGACACGGAGAAGCGTGCAAGTCCCTTTTCCTTCCTTTATTTTCATGTATAACCCAACGATGAACAATAAAATGTGAATGAATCATCAAAAGTACTGTTCTCTACTTAGCGGCTGATTCTGGGCATAGCAGAGCTTCTTTTTGTCGTCTTACTGTTTGTGACGTAACTTGTGGAAAAGAAACAATTATTGAAACCTCGAAATACGCGCGGCAGCGCAATCCCGAGGCAAAGTCATGAGCGCGCAAAATGCACGCCCACTGGACTACGGCCTTTGCCGACAAAATTCAGATCATTTGGGGAGTAGATGAATTACACAAAATTCAAAGCAGTGCAAAGCACCTTGATTCCAAAGGGGGAAAACTGCGGGTTATGCAAGCCCGTTGAGAACAAAGAGAACAAAGAATTTCGTGTTATGTACAATAATTTTGCGGACAAAACAGGTATCGAAATGCATGATTTGGTGAGAGGATGGAAGCCAGAATTACGATACAATAATCAAAGAAAGACCGACCTTAAATTAGGAGAAACCGATGTACACCGTAGCACTAAAAATCACGTGTTCTCCACCACAGCTGATTTTCTTCTCTGTCTGCCCGCGGCTGCCGCTCGCCTAGCGCAGCGCCATCTCCCTCTCCCATCGTCAAACGCTACCAACGTCAACGACCGTACCTACTTCAGGTACCAACGTCCAAACAAAATAAAAGGGGAATACCACAATATCGATACCCTATCGCACATGTTACTTTGGACTACTTAATCCACCTTTCACGCGAGAGCTACGCGCATACCTGTGAATCCAGAACTAGCGGTGTGTAGTAGCCGTTTGTACTAGCTCAGGTCACGATTTTTTTTCATAGCCGTTCTGGTAGTTTTCACATGCCGAGCTGAGTGTGACAAGCTGTGTACATGGACCTCGCCAGGTCACGAAGTTTTTTTTAATAAGTTAGTAAATCTT
The DNA here is from genome assembly GCA_949128115.1 of Anaspis maculata. NCBI lineage: Eukaryota > Metazoa > Arthropoda > Insecta > Coleoptera > Scraptiidae > Anaspis > Anaspis maculata. The sequence goes on along the minus strand of OX421964.1, from coordinate 83,926,437 downwards.
GAATTTAAGATAGGACAACACTTCTAATTCTGAATACAGTTTTTCAAGGGCTTTCAAATGACATACTGCAAGTCAAGTTTCATGTGAATATAGCTTCTGACATTAGTTGACAGTGGCACTTCTGTTTGACAAATGACAGCCAAAAACTAAAGAGCTCATTCCACAGTAAGACTAATATCTGGTTGTCTCTAGCGGTATCTGCCAATTTCCTAGCAAAATGTCAATGTGTGCCGCTCCTAAAAAGTACAGAAATATTGCCAATATTCTCTATCATAAGCTTCAACTTTGATTACGTTTGACTTATACGCAAATATTGATGCGAACATTTGAAACAGTAGGTGTGAGTTGACAGTTTGTTTTGCAGTCGGGCTTGTTAGGACGATAAGATTCTTGATTCTTGATTATCATTAGTGACCGTGTCACACACGTTACATATGAGTACAATTCCTGAATAGTAACTTTCATTATAGTGGTAAACCCAACGCTTGCGCCAAAGTTTGGCGTTTTGATGAAAAATGAGTAATCACTAGTGTGTTATCACCTCTAGCCTATTACCCTGTTCGCTGCGGCGCGTATTTTTCAACTCTATGGCGGTTTTTCACGCCATTTTCTAGCATTTGTTCGCAAATTTTGTATTTGACGCCATTACTTCAGAAGACGAGTATGCGCGCTGATGGCGCGCTGGATAATGAAAGGTACTATTCTCAGTATCAATTTAGTGAATAAACGATTTTGAAAATGTTCGGAGACGCAAGGCACATGCGTGACAAGTGAAAGTGACATGCGTCAAAAAATATCTGGGAGCTCGGTCAAAAACCTCCGACGAAACTGAGCGTGCTCGGAGGCCTCTGCGAGGTAATATCCGAACGGTACAGATCTTGCTCTGGGCTCGTCGGTTTGCAATATTCGAACGATTCCGAGCTCTCAGATCGATCCTACGTAATATCCGAACGCGACGAATCGCGATATCTGCCATCAAGTCTGTCTTGTTCCAAATTATGAGATATTGCCCGTAGCGTGCACGTATAAGCATAGTTTTACATAAGAAATGACCGAATTTGGATGATACGAACATTGCAAACGTGCAGCATAATATCGATTGGCGGCACTCAATTTTTGGGCAAAGTCGAATTTATTGACAAGGAGATGCATGTAGGTATAAGCACATACGAAAAATTGAAAAATCTTTTCGCTTTTACGTAATGGACAGGGGGCTGGTGCCTCAAAACTTACGTCATAAGGTACATGATTTCAACCCTGTAGGTCTAATGTGTGTTGATAACGTTGTTGAAAATTTCTTTGTCTTACATGTCAGACCGGGAGCTTTAGGCTGGTATAGGCTTGTCAATTTTCGAAAAATGTCAAAAATTTATGTCATAAGGGTAAAATTAAAAATCGGGTCATAAGACAAAATTTTTGAGGGCTCTCGGTCTATAAGACAAGTTTGAAATTTTCAAAAACTGCCAAAATTTATCTCCTCCTGGAGACTTCTTCTTTGGCAGAATTTTAGGAATGAAAAACGATTCTCACATGATTTTTTACGCAGCTTTCAATACTGTCCACAAACATTTTTAATGGTACATCGCTTACAGGATGCAACATCAATCATTCTTTCTCAAATCGTACACCCCGTATTTTAACATGGAAATCGATTCCGTTTTTCATCTTGATTACAAATATACATCACACTTCGTGGGTTAGTCAACAAAACGCCTGTGGAAATATTGATAAATTTTGGTCCTTTTTTGAAAATTTCAAACTTGTCTTATGGACCGAAAGCCCCCAAAAATTTTGTCTCACGACCAGATTTTCGATCAAAGGGATATTCCCACACAAAATCCAGTTGGTTTCATTCATGTACCTTATGACGTGAATTTTTGGCAATTTTTTCGAAAATTCAGGTTCATACCAGCCTAAAGCCCCCGGTCTGACATGTAAGACAAAGCAATTTTCAACAACCTCATCAACTCACATTAGACCTACAGGGTTAAATTATGACGTAAGTTTTGAGGCACCAGCTCCCTGTCCATAAGCAATGACCGCCTGTTCTCGAAAGTTGGATGATACGAACATTGCGAACTTGTAGCTGGGTATTGGTTCTGCGGCACTCTATTTTTGGAAAGTTGGGCAAAGATCAGGGAATAGGTTTTTCCGTAATAAGTATCCGTGAGATAGGTAGGTACCTATACAGGTGTCCCGAAAATACACCGACAACGTTCTGGGGCAGCTTCCTCTCATCAAAATAAGAAGAAAAGTTTCTATGAATATGGGTCCGGAAACGCTTCCTAAAGGAGCTACAGGCCTCTAAATGTGGGACCCTGAAGATGGTTTTTATTCAATATCTTCGAAACCATTCAAGGGAAATTGATCAAACTCAACATATCCACTAACCATTTTTATGCCCAACAAAATGAGGCAAGATTATTTCCAAAATAATTTACCAGGGGTGAGTCAGACTGAGATGTGGGAGTAAAAATAACCCTAACTTTTTTGCATGTGGATTGTTTCCAAATTTAACAAGAAATTATGGAGTATTGGAGTTTTTTACCAAAAAAAAGTCCCCCCTGTTCAACCTCGATAGATGCACCGTTTACGAGATATTTGAGTTTGAATGTATGAAAACGTGGTCAGAAATGCTGATTCTTTTATTGCGATATTCAAGGCGAAAGAAAAACTATTTCAAAGCAACTTCATTTTTGTTAGGCATTCAAATTTTGTTAAGCATAAGAAGGTTATTGAATGTGTCAATTTTGATTAATTTTCCTTGAATCGTTTCGGAAATATTAAATAAATAACCATCTTCAGGGTCCCACCTTCAGGGGCCTGTAGCTCCCTTATGAAGCATTTCCGGACCCATGTTCATTGGAACTTTTCTTCTTATTTTAATGAGAGGAAGCTGTCCTAGAACGTTGTCGATGTATTTTCGGGACAGCCTGTATAAGTATTTATTCCCATAAATACTTATTCTTATTCCATACCAATCGCAAAAGCAGTTGAAAAATTGTAAAAAGAGTTAGAATGACCACACAATACATACGAACCATAGACAATACGGACATAATGAACTAAAACATGCATATGTCAGTTGCCTTGCCACTTGCTAGCCGCGCACATGAACCAGGGCCGCGCGAAATGAAATGTTAGTTAGACTACTCAGACTATGGGACTATACGATTTTGATCAGGTTATTGGACTAAATCATCAGTCTCTTATTCTTCTTTTCCTCCATTTCTTCCGACTCAATACAAATTCAACATATATTTTGGCAACAAATAAAGATAGTAGGTACTTTATATGGTGTGGTGTGAACATTGCAAGCATTGATAAAATAATTATTGCTTTCTTGATTAAATGGAATCTAAGCTAAATACCACCTCACACCTCACCGAAAATATGGAATTATTATTATAATTATAGATTATAAGGGCAATAATAACAACCCAATCATTCGGACCATACGACAATTTTGACATTGACATTTTGGGGGAAAATCTCGGGGAAAATTGATCGCCACGTTTATTTACGCGCTACGGCGCAAGCTCATCGGCTTATTACGATTTGTAGTAGGTACGTACGCAGTTACGTACGATAGTGTCACCCCCGAGGTCACCCCCCAAATTCGCAATCGTCATTTAACGTTAATACCCTTGACAGACTGCACCTTGATGATCATGAAGTGTATAATGATCATTAACGTTGAATGACGATTGCGAATTGGGGGGTGACACACTTGCACCGTAGCGCATGAATAAACGGTACGATCAATTTTCCCTCAAAATGTCAATGTCAAATGGAAGAATAGTCCGGAGTATTGGGCTATTATTGCCCTTATTATCTATAATCATAATATTTATTTCATATTTTCGGTGAGGTGTGAGGTGGTATTCAACTTAGATTCCATTCAATCAAGAAAGCGTGGTGTGAACATTGCAAGCAATAACAAAGTAATAAATTATTGCTTGCAATGTTCACACCACATCATAGTTACTATCTTTATTTGTTAAAAAAAATTATGTTGAATTTGTATTGAGTCGAAAGAATAAATGGAGGAAAAGAAGAATAAGAGACTGATGATTTAGTCAATAACCTGATCAAAATCGCATAGCCCCATAGTCTAACCTAATTTTAAGCGCGGTCCTGATTAATGTGCGCGGCTGGCAAGTGGCAAGGCAACTGACAGATGCATGTTATATAATTCACTATGTTTGTATCTACCGTGTGGTTTCATTATAATTTTTTTCTGCGATTTTTCAACTGCTTTTCCCTGCTGAAAATGCCCGCATTGAACCGAAAAAAAATAATGAAAACGGTCGAAGAAGGTTTTCAACTTCGGGATGAATGTGGTTAGTGAAACAAATTTATTGAACGGATCCAATAAGGAGTTTCATCAAGCAGGTCGAATACGGGGAACAAAGGAAAATACGGAACAGGTTCAAAAAGGAATTTTGGGAACGTTTATGAAGCAGGGCGAATGCGGGGAACAAAGGCAAATACGAAACAGGTTCAAAAAGAAATTTGGGAATGTTTACGAAGCAGGGCGAATGCGGGGAACAAAGGGAAATACGAAACAGGTTCAAAAAGGGTTTTGGGAATGTTCGTGAAGCAGGATGAATGCGGACTAAAAAGGGAATAATGAAACAGGTTCAAAAAGCGTTTTGGGAATATTTATGAAGCAGGTCAAATGCGGGGAAAAAAGGGAAATACGAAACAGGTTCGAAAAGGGCTTTTGGATTGTTTATGAAGCAGACTGGAATGGTATCTGGAAAAAAAAATGTCCCCGAAAAAAAATCTGGTTCAACCTCGTCAAATCCCTTTTTTTTAAAGAAGATCTGTTCAGATTAATTTGAATGAGGGGACGCGACGTTATTTCTAAGAACATTTTCCAGGAACGCTCTTAGGGACGTTTAATTGATGTCAAACAGGTAGAGAATTTTGTACACATACCTTTTAAATTCAAGGACACATCGTGGAATTTTGGTTAGGTATACCTACCGAATATTTAGCAAAAATATCCACAAAAATTATTTTTTGCACTGTCTATACAAAAAGCGTCATTTTACTCCCTCAAATGCAGGAGTAATGTTTGATGGGACAACAATTAAGCTGCAGATATACAAGACACAGTTATTTATTATTATAATAATAATACACCATAATACTGTAGTGTGAAAAACTGGGAACTTTAATGGCGTTTCCTTACTTCTTATCGTTTTAATTTTTGACTTTAATAATTATGAGTTTATCAGATTTTTTCTTTGGTCTCGCTCATCTTGGGTCGAAGGATTTTTTCTAGATCCATCCTGTGATCCAGCAATTCTAAAAAAATACATATGTATAGTTATAGGTACAGTACGGTCACGATTGCATAAATGGAAACACTTGACATCACTTGTCATCTTTATTTTCCATATTTTGACCGACTGGAGTAATCTCCTCATGGGAAGTTGGCTAGCCACAGAAGAGAACGTTTATTTTGTGCTGTCGTAAAAATTGGATAGAAAAATCAAATAATACCAGCTCAAATTGAAAAAGAAAAACAGTGTCACTGTCAAAGTGTTTCCATTTATGCGATCGCAACTATACTTAGGCAGTCTAAACAGCCTATAGAACTATGAATCTAATATGAACAATATTCACAGTATAATAATTATTGAGTATAGAGGCACATGGTTTTATTGCTTAAGAATAAGTTGGTGTCAAGAGAAGGTACCTCAAAAGAGACAGGGTTATTCATATCAAAGGACCACTCAAAATATCTCCCTCAAATTTTTGATTTTAAAAAAACTCAAGTAACTACTCCCATTTTCAGAGAACATGAACGCTTCTAATGATACAAAACGTTTTTTTATTTCAAAATTGTATGGGGGGAGTATAAAAATCGTTGTTTTTTGTGCAATCCCTATATATTTTGTTTATGAGACCTGGTGGAAAATTTTTGGTAGAGATTGAAGATGTATAAATATTCCTAATAATTATGGTTGTAGGTTTCTAGGGTCTGCAGAAAAAAGTGAAATTTTTGTACACGGCGTACAAGTTTAAAAAAAAAGTTCTGTATCGGAAGAAGCGTTGATTATTTCTGAAAACTGAAGTGCCTACTTGAATTTTTTTTTCAAGTCAAAAACTAAGGGAGAAATTTTGAGAGGCCATTTGATATGAATGATCCTGTACCTAATAATCAGCATCAAAATGCTCAGCTTTGCCCTAATTTAATCGACTTCATATAACTTAAGGACTAATTTGTTTTCTAAATTGAATCTTCACACCCATCATTATTTTTTTCAACGTTATAATAATAATAATTATTAATTACCATGAACCACTGACTGTTTCCGGGATCACTGCCTCCGTCCTCATGATCGAGGTTTGGTACGTTTTTGGATGTAGGTAGGTACCACCAACATTAGCAGTCTCCATGTCGGCTGCCTCCTCAGGTTGACCCATGGTTGTGTCCACCAATGTCCAGCTTGCAACTTGCAACCTTAGTGCCAAGTTTAACGTCCAGCTGATCGGTTGGTGGTTTTTCCAAAACTGTTGAGACCTCCACATCGGGTTCCGTCTTTTTTTTCTCCTCGTTTTTCTCCAATATTAACTTAGACGTTATCTCAAGGTTCGATGGTTAGCGGTTCTTTCGACTTCGCCCGGGGTAACTTCCATCTCGATCTCGTCGATGCTTTTATAAATGGCATAAGGTCCCTGTGGAAGAATTAGATTTAAGTTCTTTAATTCATGAAAGAACGCACTTCCACCACAATAGGTGATAAATACTTAGATGCTTTCTTAATTCAAGCCAAATAATACATAGTTACACTACCACTACAATCATATTACATTATTATCTACAACGAGCGTGAAATAATGCCAATGAACCGAAACCTTCCTGAAACCTTTGTAGATGAAATATTATATGATGTAATGTTAAAAGGTCTTATTTAGTTTGCGAGGTCACTCTCGTTTCGTCCTGCTCACAAAATAATTTCTGTCAATTTCAACACATGCATCATAAATAGGTAGGTAGCTATATCCTTTATATTTTTCTAGTCATCGATATTTCTATGTTGCAAATATGCTCGTACTCAGGGGCTGTTTAGTAGGTAACCATCCAACAAGAGGTCTTGAGGAGGATTAAATATTATCAGAACAGAAGAAAACAGATTTCACGAGATTTTTCAAAGCAAGTTTTCTAAAGTTTGGGGTCTCGTACAAAATTAATAAACCTAGTTATGATATTAAGATATGAATTAAAATAGCACGAAGTCAGTACATGTTAAAAACTTGTAACAAAAATAGAGATACCTATCTATTGAGAAGGTTCTTAACAAAATATACTTGTACATATTAGAGAGCTTATACCGGCTGATTCGAGGGCTGATTCATGATTTATTATAGTTGTGCATTGTTAGGATGGCCTTCTGCTGAAAACGCGCATCTGATGGGTTGCCCTTTAGGTATATGCCATGTGTAGCAGGTTCTTTATATTTTCCAGATGTGGACTCTGTGGAGGCAATAATGGTCTAAACTTGTGAAATGCACCGATATATCGCTCGACCTTCCACGGGTTGTTTATAGGAATCCCTAATAATTCTTTTTGGCTTTTATTTTAATCGCATTGACTCTTATTGTTTTCTATTTTATAAACCGTGGGGCCGGGCGTGCGTTTTGGAGGGAATAAGTACCTAATCCGGCATTGAAAAAGTTAGGTGTTTATATTCATAAGTAGGCACTTACTATAAGTAAATATATATAAGTAGGTATAACTGTAAATTGACACTCAAAACAACTTCATAACACATAAAACAACTTCAAACTGCATGAGAGCAATGATTAGTTCATTTTCGAGAAGAGCAGTGTATAGGTGTTTATCAAATTCTATTGTTCTTCTTGCCATAACTTAGTCCAAGAAGTATCATGGATATTCAAAAATCACATAAATGAACTCTAACGGTGAGAGAAATTTAGCGTAGGTAGGCGCCCTCAAAAATTTCGAATTATTTTTCCAAAAATCACCATTCTATACCTAATCATAAAAAGCCCCACCTTCCCCGATTCTACCTATCGAGCAGAAGATACCCGGTATTATAGCTACCTACCTATACTTACAACAGTTTATTTATTGTGAGAGTGTTTTAGACAGCGAGACAGCGTATCATCCACCCAACAATGTTTGAACGCGATTCTGTAAAAAATTAGATTCTATAACGCTTATTCTTTTATGTAAAAAATCCTGTCGGCCATTGGCTGTTTTCTAGGCAATAACAGAGTAACAGTAGAGCGTTTATGGATTGTTATTTTTTAGAGAATCGAGAATCGCACCATGAATTGTTATTACTTAAATATATTATTGTTATTACTTAAATATATTATTGTTATTATTGTGATATAATAGTAAATAATAGTACATACCTCCCATCTGTGAGAAGATCAGAAAAATGGAAAAAAAAACACTGGAATCACTGTAAAGATCGCTGTGGAATCACAATTGTTATTACACTCGCGTCGCAAAGAAATCATGCACATGCAGGGACTAGAATAAGTCAGCAACGAATGATCTATCATCTATTCTGAACCCATAGACTCTAAACTAAACCATTTGTTATACGCTTGTGTCCGGTGATGGGAACTGATCCACCAACTATAGCTTTTACCACTTTGCCGGTGAGCTTTTACGTGGGCTTTTACCCATCAATACGCATCAATACCTACTTGGTTTCATGATGGTCATCGATCGGCCAGGCCAACAATAACTAATAAACCTAACCAAATTCTGTACTTTTTGAGCCCTGAGTTAGGTACCTACCTATTTAAATTATTATTTAGTATGTATTATAAATCAGTTTTTGATGGATTGAACCGTACAATAACCATGACGTATAACCATGCGTACAACATACAATACATAATTAATACAGGTACTGGTGTCCCGGAATAAGTGTTAAAAAAATTCACAGGGAGATAGAAAATTGAAAAATTACGGAACATTGTTCAATTAACATTGCAAAGGTTCGCAAACGTATAATAACGGAGATACAGGCCTTCAAAGTTGTAAATTAAAATATCGTTTTTTTTTTCATAACTTTTGAACCCTTCAACTTATTTTGCTCAAAATCAAACCAAAGTTTACTGAAATAAGTATCTATCGAACAATGATAACGCATTTTATCAAACATTTTCAGGAGCAAACATAATAGGGGGTACCTTCCCCTTTTTCCCCCTATTTTTTCTCCCCTGATTATTTTTGAGGATCGTTTTAATTGTTGAATTCTCCGTTCAATTTAGAGGCGAAAGTTACTCGTGCAAAACTTTGATTCGAGGCTTCGTTTATGAGGTAACTATTTGGGTTTGAAATTTCGGAAAAAATCTCAAAATCTCCATGCACTTTCAAGAGCCCAGTTTTTTTTCGTGAGAACTTCTCGTTTTCAGAAAAAATGCTTATGTATCAACTTGAAACACCTAGAAAACCTATTTGAATTGAGGAATCATGAGTTTTCTGGGATTTTAATTTTTTGGCCTTTGGAAGCGGTGTTCTCGAGATGTTTTCCGGAGTTTCAAACACAATAAAAAACTCAAAAACGAAGCCTCTAATCAAAATCTTCTGGAGTAACTTTCTTCTTCAAATTGAACGTGAAATCCAAAAATTGAAACGATTCCAAAAAATAATTAGAGGAGCAAAAAAATAGGGGGAAAAAAGGGAGAGAACCCCCTATTATCTTTGCCCCTAGAAATTTTTCTATGTAATGCTATACCATTGTTCAATAGAGACCAATAATTTCAGTAAACTTTGTTCTGAATTTGAACAAAATCGATTCCTGTTCCAGAGCAGTGCTTTTCAAACCGCATTGAAGGTGATTGAAAAATGTCGAATATCTTTCTGATTGACCCGTGCCACAAGCTATTCTTATTCATCCTGTTGGAATATGGTGCTCTTTTACCCGATTCAATATCGTGCTTTTCAAACCGCATTGGGTGTGATTAAAAAATGTGAAGAATCTGCCTGATTGACTCGTGCCACGATCTATCCTTATTCATCCTTATTGAAATTTGAAATATGGTGATTTTTTGCCCGATTCAATTTTATGCTCTCAAACCGCATTGAGTGTGTTTGAAAAATGCCGGGAATCTGCCTGATTGACCCGTGCCACCAGTGATCCTCATTCATTCTTATTCAGCATTGTAACCACAAATGAATGTTTCAATCAGGTCAATTGTAGCCTTATTGAACCCTCATTCGATCCGAGCTGACGGGAATGAGGTTGAATGCGGGTCGAATAAGGAAATCACGAAGATTTTCAGCAGGGTTGCGATAAGTAGGTACCTTCCATTTCGCTTGCTTTTGCAAAATTTCACATTTTTCACGACGGACGTTCTGGAAACCTCTATTTCCTCATCAATAAATTCGACTTTGCCAAAGATAGAGTACCTACCACCAACCGATACTGTGCTACAAGTTCGCAATGTTCGTATCATCCAACTTTCGCGAACAGGTGCAGGTGGTCATTTCTTTTGTAAAGCAAGATTTTTCAATTTTTCCTACGTGCTTATACGTGTTCGCTATGGGAATTATATACCTACCTCTGTCTCACGGATACTCACGGAAACCCATCTCCTCATCAATAAATTCGACTTTGCCCGAAAATAAAGTGCCGCCCATCTATATCCTGCTGCCTGTTTGCAATGTTCGTATCATCCAAATTCCGCGAATAGGTGGTCATTTCTCATGTTTTTGAAAATTTTATTTTTTCGTACGTGCTCATACGTGCACACTTGATGACAAATGACAGATATCGCGATTCATTGCAGAAGAGCTGTCCAATGCCCACTCAGCATAGCATGTCATGTTTCATAAATGAGATGATCTCAATCATGTCACAAAATAACATCACAATGAATGTTACTTCCACATCTCTGTGATGTTCATCCGCGATGTTATACGATGTAATGTCTGAGAGATGTTTCGAAATGAACTTGAATTGAACATCACATATGAGACATCTACCGGACATCACATTGTTACTGCTTTCAACTTGCCGAAGTGTAACATCTCACTGACGTCAATGAGATGTAGTACGTCACTGAGAGATTCTTCAAATTTCGCGAGCTGTCATCGTTGAGCTCTGTGTGTCGGAAAATATTTAATAAATAGTTCTGTCCTCTATTCCATGTGTGTGATGCCAGAACAGCCTTATGTCTTCATGTGTAGTGTGAGGCCTTGCGGGCCCTCTTATGTCTTCAAGTGTCGTTTGGAACAACTTTTGTGTCTTGTTGTGCTTGTGGCTTTCCGAACTAGTGTGCCCCGTTTGTGTCTCCTTGTGTTCTTCGAAAGCCTACCGGGCCTTCTTGCATTTTGTCGTGACTTTCGCACCTTTAGTGAACCCTTGTGTTTGCTTTTGCGTTATTCGGAACCCCAAAATGGGCCCCTTTTTGTTTTATTGTGCTTTCGAATACTTTGATGACTCCCGTTCATGTCTTATTGTAATGTCCGGGGCCCCAACGGAGTCCCTTGTGCCTTGCTGTAACGTTTCGAGCCCCAGCGAGGCTTTTTGAGCTCGGTGTATCGTTTGGAGTCCTAATGAAATATTCCTAGAAACATCCCTGAACATCAAGAGCGCTGTTAAATATACTGTAGTAGACAAGTTGGTAGCTTAGACGAATCGGCAGCAGTGCCTCTAACCATCACCTGTGGGGATCCAGGTTCGAATCCTGCGGAGGACGCCATAGAAGAAGAGCTTTTCTTGGGGAAAAAACGTGTTGTATAGATTGTAAAAATTAGTAAAAATTAGGTGCGGAACCTCCTGTGACATAAAACTATGTTGAAAAGTGGTGAAAAATTAATTTTTATTTAAAAATACACATCCAAAATGCGACGTATCATGTACGTCAAAAAGTGATATCTACGAGATGTGGAATAGCGATGTAGATAGTATGTCACATTTGGACATCTTTGAGATATCTCATTCATGTTCTAATTACCCGGACATAAGAACTAACAGAGATGTCCACTTAACATCGCAGAGACTTTTTTGTTAACATCGCAGTTGTGACTTGAACATCTAAGTGATGTCACAGAGATGTTTTCTTGCTGAGTGGGTGGTATTCAAAAATCACGGCGATGATGCACGACCACCGGCGATTATTCGGCGATGATGGTTACTCCTAGAACAATGCTCCTAGTCCGAGTCCTAGTCATGACCATCAAGGTCCTAAGTGACGTTCTGAATGATCATAAGTAAATGACGACGTGACACACTGGTCATTTATATCGTAATTTACGCTTAATGATCATTAAGTTTTCCAGTCTGTCAAGGATATAAAATTAAAACTTGCGGCTAAATAAGCTGACTGAACTGCGCTGCGCTGTTGTAGGAGCTTGGGAGCATATCTGGAAGCTGTCACCATCAGCTGATTGCGATTGCGTCACAATGTAAACAATCCTTCGTCTTACATAATATTATCTATCTGTCTCTTTCTTACTCATTAACTGCGATTAGTGCAATACACAACGTGTGTGCATGTGTACGTGTATTATATCCTAGGTAGGTACTGCCAACTGCCACTGCGCAAACTGCAAGGAGTTGTTCACAGTGTTCGTACTGTCAGAGTGTTGTCTTGTCGCTGTTGCCCACTCGACCCTACTTTCTGTTGCTTGGTGTTCCTTTCCCGGTCGCAGTGCAAGCAGCCTCGCGTTTGGTGTTTGGTGAGGAGAAAAAGCGATATACATGCAGGTCGCCGAATAATGGGAAGAATTGGGGATTATACCAACAGACGATATCCTTCCGAACGGCGACTCAACCGCAGGAAAGTAGCCAAAAGAGCGGCAGCCGTTAGAAGGTATGTATGTTCATAATATCTTGATACTTTATCTTGATTCACCGGTCACCGCTAGCCACAGTGGCAGTGGTCGTTTGACATAACCTCACATATTTACACTGGGGCTCCGGCCAGTTTATAAGCAAAAAAGTTTGTCATAGCGTATAATGTTATTAGTTTCCGAGAGTGCAGGGCCGTCCTAAAGTGCCCGCAAACCTATATCTAGTCCAGTCATTTTAAAACATGTGTTATAATTCCTTTCTGTAAGGTGTAGCGACTTACAAGCGAAAGGTCTCAGACGCGAACGTAACAAAAGGGACGTAGGAGCGAACGTGCTGAGAGCGACACTCAAGCGAAACCTCTGTTCATAGGATTCACTGGACCAATCTGGCAACAGTGCACAACCATGCGAACATTGTGTTGACAGCGACGTTCAAGCGAAACTGTTTTAGGGACGTACAAGCGAACATGCAGAAAGCTTCGCTAATACCCTTGACAGACTGGAAAACTTGATGATCATTAAGCGTAAATTACGATGTAAATGACCAGTGTGTCACGTCGTCATTTACTTAATGATCATTTAGAACGTCATTTAGGACCCTAATGGTCATCAACTATTAACTTAGGTCATAATCGCCGAACAATCGCCGGTGGTCGTGCATCATCGCCGTGATTTTTGAATACCATTGGCCAGCTTTTCTGCAATGAATCGCGATATCTGTCATTTGTCAACAAGTCCGTCACTTCAGTACGCCATTCAGACACGCATTTCTGGAATGGAGGAACTGGATTTTGTGTCTTGCTTCTTGCAACAACATCTGTTGTACCAATTTATGAGATAATGCCCGTAGTGTGCACGTATAAGCACGGACGAAAAAATAAAAACTCCGAAAACATGAGAAATGACCACCTATTCGCGGAATTTGGATGATACGAACATTGCAAACAGGCAGCAGGATATAGATTGGCAGCACTTTATTTTTGAGCGAGTCGAATTTATTGATGAGGAGATGGGTTTCCGTAAGTATCCGTGAGACAGGTAGGTATATAATTCCCATAGCGTGCACGTATAAGCACGTACGAAAAATTGAAAAATCTCCTCTCTTTACATAAGAAATGACCGCCTGCACCTGTTCGCGAAAGTTGGATGATACGAACATTGCGAACTTGTAGCACAGTATCGGTTGGTGGTACTCTGTCTTTGGCAAAGTCGAATTTATTGATGAGGGAATAGGTTTCCAGAACGTCCGTCGTGAAAGATGTGGAATTTTGCAGAAGCAAGCGAAATGGAAGTACACACGGTAGATACAAACATAATAAACTATAACATGCATCTGTCAGTTGCCTTGCCACTTGCCAGCCGCGCACATTAATCAGGGCCGCGCTTAAAAGTTGGCTAGACGAGGGCTATGCGATTTTGATCAGGTTGTTGACTAAATCATCAGTCTCTTATTCTTCTTTTCCTCCATTTCTTTCGACTCAATACAAATTCAACATATATTTTGGCAACAAATGAAGATAGTATGATGTGATGTGAACATTGCAAGCAATAATTACGTGGTTATTGCTTGCAATGTTCACACCACGCTTTCTTGATTGAATGGAATCTAAGCTAAATACCATCTCACACCTCACCGAAAGTATGAAATTAATATTATAATTATAGATATTAACCTCGGGTTCCACCAAAATTTTAAGAGCAGATTAAATCTATCACGCTGATAGTTGCTATGCACCAGCCAATAGGATGGCCCCAGGGATGGCCAGTTGCTTAGTTACTATCGGAGTGATAAAGTTATCGCGCTGATGAAAGTTTGGTGGAACCCGAGGTAAGGGCAATAATAACCCAATACTCCGGCGGACCATTCGACAATTTGACATTGACATTTTGGGGGAAAATTGATCGCCACGTTTATTCATGCGCTACGGCGCAAGCTCATAGGCTTATTACGATTTGCAGTGTGTCACCCCCAAATTCGCAATCGTCATTTAACGTTAATGATCATCACACTTAATGATCATTAAGGTGCAGTCTGTCAAGGGTATTACAATTAATACCTACCATCTTTTACATCAAGCTGTGTACATGTGGATGTCGTCAGGTTCAGTGTTTTTTTTTTGAAGACCCTGCACATAGTGATTCACCTATCTTACTTAATAGGTGGGTATTGGTATTATTTATTATTTGTTAGCGAAACTTTCGCTTGTGTGTCGCTCTCTGCATGTCCGCTTGTACGTCCCTAAAACAGTTTCGCTCGAACTTCGCTGTCTAGGCAATGTTCGCATGGTTGTGCATTGTTGCCAGATCGGTCCAGAATATCCTATAAACATAGATTTCGCTCGAGTGTCGCTCTCAGCATGTTCGCTCCTACGTCCCTTTTGTTATGTTCGCGTCTGAGTCCTTTCGCTTGTAAGTAAATCGTGTAGTCTTTTTGTAATAAGGTTGTTCCCGGCCCTCTTCATGTGAGGGAAGCATGCGTCGGTTTTTTGACAGACGGTAGCCGCAGCTTGACAGTTGACGGCGAAATTTTCGGACAAAAACGTCAAATGCATTCAATAAGAGAAAGTTAGGTTAGTGGTTCAGCGATAAAGTGGCAAGGAAAGTTTGAACATGTTGGAATGCAAGAAATTTCGAAGGCTTGTGTGGGAGCAAACAAGCATTGTGCGTTCGGTGGTTGTTCAGTGACCCGCGATACGTTTTTGTCGACACAAGCGCCATCTCTACTGAGATATGCGCAAATTAGACTAAAACTTCACTCTTGTTATTTGTCCGAGGATTTTTGACAGTCGGCGCATGCGCCCTGGCGTGCGACAATGGATGGGAACATTTGGGACATCCCTATACCACGTACGAAGAATTTAACAGATAACTCCTAGTTTTACATGATCCCACTCAGCATAGCATGTCATGTTTCATAAATGAGATGATCTCAATCATGGACAGGGAGCTGGTGCCTCAAAACTTACGTCATAAGGTACATGATTTTAACCCTGTGGGTCTAATGTGCGTTGATAAGGTTGTTAAAAATTGCTTTGTCTTACATGTCAGACCGGGGGCTTTAGGCTGGTATGAGCCTGTCAATTTTCGGAAAAATGGCCAAAAATTTACGTCATAAGGTACATGAATGAAACCAACAGTGGCGGCTCGTGAGTTTTTTGCAAGGAGGGCTCAAGCTAATAACAAATTTGCGAGCTGAGAACTATAATGTTCTATCTGCACTTCTTGTAGAAAATGTTTTTCGAACTTCGAACCAGCAAAACATGGACAAAATGTTTCCTCATATAAACAATTAGATCAGAAACTAGAGAAAGAGGCTTTTATTCCTTTCCCGTTTCTGATCTAATTGTTCAAATCATGAAACATTTCGTCCATGTTTTGTTGGTTCGAAGTTTGAAAAACATTTTCTACAAAGAGTGCAGATAGAACAGTTCTCAGTTCGCGAAATAACGAAACTCGACTCGAGACAAAAACTTTTTTGTCGTATCCGTATCACAACCATATGGAGTTTTAGCATTTACTGTTTTAAAAAAATTACGTGTGAGTTGATGCACCACGAATTTATTCTTGCGGGTTCGATTTGCTTTATATTCAGTAAATCAATGCTGTAATCGGACGTCCGTTGTTTTTTTGCATTTATTTCTTCTTGTAGGCTTGATGACCTAAATGTACCTTTTTTAGGTCAGCTATCTTCATGTTTGCAAACTGTTGACTAATCGAAGAGTACATAAATAATTATATCGATTATTTCAATCGGCTGGGGGCTCGAGAAACGGAGCCCATATCTGCAGTATAGAGCGGGAGCCGCGTCTCGCGTTGCCATGGTTACGGTACATGTTTTGCGCGGGTGCACCCCGGCATCACCGCATCGGCGGTGGGCGCCGAATGCGGAGCCCAAGACGAACTTCTTCGACCGTGCGATCGCTTAGAATTATTTTGTTGAAATATTAATTGACTAATGACTGAACGTTTTTGCTTTAAACCAAATATTTGGAATAAGTATAATTAATAAAATGCATTCCATGTCTTCCTACCGATAAAAACCTCTTGCCGCCTTTAACGTTGGGGGGGCGCCGCCCTTGAGCCCTCCCTCACCAGCCGCCACTGGAAACCAACTGGATTTTGTGTGGGAATATCCCCTTGATCAAAAATCTGGTCGTAAGACAAAATTTTTGGGGGCTTTCGGTCCGTAAGACAAGTCTGAAATTTTCAAAAAGGACCAAAATTTATCAATTTTTCGACAGGCGTTTTGTTGACTAACCCATCAAGTGTGATATATATTTGTAATCAGGATGAAAATCGGAATCGACTCCATGTTAAAATACAGGGTGTACGATTTGAGAAAAAATTTCCGATGTTGCACCCTGTAAGCGATGTACCATTAAAAAAAATTGTGGACAGATTCGAAACCTGCGTAAAAAATTATGTGAGAATCGTTTTTCATTCCTAAAATTATTCCGAAGGAGAAGTCTTCAGGAGGAGGTAAATTTTGGCCTTTTTTGAAAATTTCAAACCTGTCTTAATCAATCAATCAATCAATCAATCAATACTCTTTATTCGTTCATATAATACTATAAAAGTGTTGAACCCGTCATTCACTCTTATGGACCGAGAGCCCCCAAAAATTTGGTCTTATGACCCGATTTTTGATTGAGGGGATGTTCCCACACAAAAGCCCGTTGGTTTCATTTGTGTACCTTATGACATGAATTTTTGACATTTTTCGAAAATTGACAAGCCTATACCAGCCTAAAGCCCCCGGTCTGACATGTGAGACAAAGAAATTTTCAACAACCTTATCAACGCACATTAGACCTACAGGGTAAAATCATGTACCTTGTGACGTAAGTTTTGAGGCACCAGCTCCCTGTCCATCATGTCACAAAATAACATCACAATGAACGTCGTTACTTCCACATCTATGTGATGTTCATCCGCGATGTTATACGATGTAATGTCTGAGAGATGTTTTGAAATGCACCTAAATTGAACATCACACATGAGACATCTACCGGACGTAACATTGTTACTTCTTTCAACTGATCGAAGTGTAACATCTCACTGACGTCAATGAGACGTGGTCGCTGAGAAGTTTTTTAAATTTCGCGGGCTGTCATCGTTAAGCTCTGTGTGTCGGAAAATATTTAATAAATAGTTTTGCCCCCCATTCCATGTGTGTGATGCCAGAACAGCCTTTATGTCTTCATGTTCAGTTTGAGACCCTGCGGGCCCTCTTTTGTCTTCGTGTGTCGTTTGGAACCATTTTTGTGTCTTCTTGTGTTTTTGGCTTTCGGAACTAGTGTGCTCCGTTTGTGTCTCCTTGTGTTCTTCGAAAGCCTACTGGGCCTTCTCGCATTTTGTCGTGGCTTTTACACCTTTGGTGAACCCTTGTGTCTGCTCTTGTGTTATTCGGAACCCCAAAATGGGGCCCTTTTTGTCTTATTGTGCTATCGAATACCTACTTTGATGACTCCCGTTCATGTCTTATTGTAACGTCGGGGGCCCCAACGGAGCCCCTTGTGTCTTGCTGTAACGTTTCGAGCCCCGGCGAGGCTCTTTGGGCTCGGTGTATCGTTTGGAGTCCTAATGAAATATCCCTGAACATCAAGGGCGCTGTTTAAATATACTGTATTAGACAAGTTGGTAGCTTAGACCGAGGCTTAGACGAATCGGCAGTAGTGTCTCTATCACCTGTGGGGATCCAGGTTCGAATCCTGCGGAGGACGTCAATGGAAGAACAACTTTTCTTAGGAAAAAACGTGCTGTATAGATTGTAAAAATTAGTAAAAATAGGAGCGGAACCTCCCATGACATAAAATTATGTTGAAAAGTGGTGAAAAATTAATTTTATTTAAAAATACACATCCAAAACGCGACGAAATATGTACGTCAAAAAGTGATGTGGAATAGCGATGTAGATAGTATGTCACATTTGGACATCTTTGAGATATCTCATTCATGTTCTAATTACCCGGACATAAGAGGTAACAGAGATGTCCACTTAACATCGCATAGACTTTTTTGTTAACATCGCAGTTGTGACTTGAACATCCAAGTGATGTCACAGAGATGTTTTCTTGCTGAGTGGGATGACCATTTCTCCTCGTGTGATACCTATAGTCCGTATGTTAAGGGCAAAAGATAAGAGGTAAAATGACTGGACTACATGCAGGTGCCTACCTGAACACTGCACAAATCTTAGCCGCTTTCTTTCGGCCAGGATCACAGAGATCACGGTACGGAAATCCACTCACTGGATTGGTTGCACGTTGCACGTGATGACACATCCAACCAACCCAGTGAGCGGATTTCATTTCCGGATCGTGAACTGTGTGATCATGACCGAAGAGAGGAGCTTCTATCACCTTGTTCAATTTTGACAATTTTCACGTACTGTTGAGAATTGACAATTGACATTATGTTGACCTAGCCCCTGATCAGCAGGTTGACACGTGGAAGTAACGTCACGTGGGAATAACGTCACGTGGAAATGATCAATATCGCACGAGTATCGTTGTGACGCGGAATGTTAAATTTTCGTTCAGCATTTAGATGGAGGTGATACGTGAACGGCGAAGTCATGGGGGCCCCCGATGTTTAGTGCCGGGGTGTCGAAACAGATCTAAAGACAAGGTGGAAGGAGTCACGTTTCACAGGTGAATTATGAATAATTAGATGGTCAGGTTGCCACAAATCAGTGTGTGTACCATTTTTCAGATTCCCACAAAAAATGCTCGAGCAATGGCTCGCAGCGATCCAATTGCCTCCCACGTTTCAAGTCTTTCGTCATACCATCTGCTCGGAGCACTTCGAGCAGGAAGATTTTTGGCACGGAAACAGGAGACTCGTGAAAGAAAACGCGATTCCGTCAAGAAATTTGCCAGCAACAGCAAGCCAGTAAGTTTGGATTTAATCTGATTTTGTTTTCCGGTTGACATGCAGAGTTTTCGAATTCTGGGCACTTTTCAAGCATTTCCGTAAGCTGCCCTGGGCTCCGAAGGCGCGAATGTTGATCCACCGTGTGTATTCTTCACCCTTTTTGTTCAGTTAAAAAAAAGCATTCTATTTCCTTCAGATTTGAATGCTGGAATCCTGCTTGGAATGAGCAACGGGAGAAGAAGAGGAGAAGCTCGAGGAGAAGCGAGGGCGAAAGTGAAGAACAGCGAAGCCACCGCAAGAAATGTTCAACTGCAAGTGGAATGAGGTACCTGAGTATGTTTCCGGGTGCATGTCACATTTTCGTCAAATATTTTAACATCGTAGGTTTTCATATGGTTCTTATGCGCCTCAGGCATCAACCAGCAGTTCATCGGTGGAAGAATCAAGACGGCGAGTTTTCTTCGACCATACTTACTGCAGGTACCTATACCTATACCTTATTCATTCCTACAGTGTATTTTGAACATTCAGTGATGTTGCGCCAAACATTTTATTCCTTGATACTCTTGCGATAGTGGCAAAACAGAATGAACAAGAAAACTAGAATAAAACAGACATTGTTCATAGTGTTACGTATCTCGCGTACGGGTTCAAATATAATAGGTGATTGCATGTAGAAGGAGTTTATGGCAAACTGTCAATGGTGTCACTGTCATCTGTCAAGTTTCATCCATGTCGGAGTCAACGTCAACCGGATTAACCTCACTAAATACTGTCATTCTACGTGTTTTGTTCACATACTGTTTTGTTCGGCGTTTACGAAATCGAGATTGTGATTTCTATTCATTCGAACAATGCACCTTACACCTGTTATGTGTTATGTGCCCGAATGCAATGGGGTCTTATACGATTTTCTTTTATTGCTTCAAAATGTTCTACAAGGTGAGTTTGCTACATGAATGATAATATTTCGTCTCAAAAGCCTCTACCTTTTTATTTTTATGTTGAAAATCGAGGCGGGAATAACCCAGATTAAATTTCAACGTCTGATGACGTAGGCGGACAAGTTGAGTTTGCGCAATGGGATGGTCGTAGCTGGAGCCTTGTTGCCAAATTGTGTGACAGGCAGTCAAGATTTGCATGAATATTTTGATATTCCTTAGAAAAAAATCACTTCGACAAAACAACACGTTAGGTGGTATGTTTTTGGATGCAATGGAAAAATTTTTTGAGGCATGAACAATCAATTTTGGTGTTTGCAATGGGAGTCCATTATAAATCTGGCAGCTTTGCAACAAGGAAACGTCATTTGAACGACGCTGTTGCCACCTTGTTGACTGTCTTTTTTGACAGAATGGTAGTTGAATCAAAATTATTTGTTCGGTACATTCTGCAAATAAACAATAATGTCATCGAAAACATGCATTTTCAAGGGGTATCCCAACACCTCTTCAAGTGCCCCACAAAAAATTGTCATCAGTGTACCCAAGTCTCAACCCCTGAGTAACAAGTGCCATACAGCTACCGGCGACAAAAGCTCAGCCCCATGGGGCGGTGGATATTTTTGCTGTGAAGATCATTTCAATGTAGGTAGAATCGTTGACCTTTGTGACCCCTTACTTACCTGCAACAGTTTGTTTTTTCACAGCTGGAATCCGATGCCCCAAACTAGAAGTAGTAGTATGTATAAGGTTGTGGGCTTGAAAACCATTCAAGGAAAATATGTAGTACCCCCTTCAGAAATTGAGCTGAAAAAAAAAGCCTCAGCTAACTCCTTTTACAAAGAAAAAGTAATATGAGCTCACTACCCCACTGGCAGCAGATCGTGGAGGTATGCGAAGAAAATGATTCCAAGCAACACTTCGAAATGGATGTGGCAGAAAGTGAAATTATATGCCACCATCTAGGTAGGTGTTAGCAAGGATCTACAGCAGCTATCGTCACCATCAGCAACATAGCAAATCGACAGGCCGTAGAACTTAACGGTTCTTCCAACTAAGTAGAACAACTCACCGCTTCGCTTCCAAAACGAAGATTTGGTACTCTGCCTGCAAATTAGCCACACCCAACATGTTCTGTTTCTACATTTACTTCATTTTTGAAATCTGAGGTTGTTGATTTAGTGGTATTACTTTCAACTTTGAAAATTTCCTGCAGTGTTTGTCCTTTAAGGGTAGTTCCCACTTTGGCTAAAGCAGATTTTCTCCAATAGCACTCTGTGAAGGTTACTGATGGATTTTGGCTTTTGTTCAGTAGCCAATATAGGAGGGCGACGCTATGCTTACAGCCTCCTGTAACAAAGTTACACAATAAATTTCAATTCAATTCAAATTCATTGATACCAAACTACTAAACAATGATATCCTTCACTTCGTCAAACTTAAATCGTAAGAAGTTTGCTAACAAAATAATACCGCACCCTACCTGAATTAAGGCTGGTTTATATTGGATGTTAACTTATGCCGTTATCCTTGACCGTATTCTTTATTCTTTAAACTTTAACGCTGTGGTTTATATTCACCGTAAAAGCATTTCAGCTGACAGTGCCTTGACAGGGAAGACACGTGTTCTACATGTGACAGTGAGAGTTACACAATATCAAACCGTCAGATTAATTTTAATAACATGCTTGTTCTGTTAACTATTTCCCTCCAAGTCTGCAGGAGAGTTACAGTACAATATTAAAAATGAATACGAACATGTAGTAACGATACCGAAGATTTTGTCATTTGCGATTCCGCCAGTGCAGCAGCTGAAGAACAAAACAAGAAGAGACCACAAAGGAAGAGGCGCTGGAGCGTCCGGCCAATATTTACGGAACGAAATGAAAAAAGGCATTCCGTAATTTATTTCAAACCATGGTGTGCCATAAACTGGTATATATATTTCGTAGAGTTCAAAAGCAAAAATGGTATACAGCAAATAAAAGAAGAAAAAAGTATCAAATTTCAACATCAAGTGCCGCTATCCAGTCAGTTGCGTCCTTACAGGCTTGGTGTGTTTCCATTTTGTTTCCGTAAAAGGTCTAATGAGGCAATCTAACACGATAAGGTCCATAGTTTGGATTGGGTGTCCGCAGTCACATCCTGGTTCTTCCGAAAGTCCCCATTTATGCTTGAAAACCCCCACCTCCCATGGTCCCGGTTCTGATTCGGTTCAGTTTACACCACAAATGCCTGTCTAGTTCGAATCCTGCAGGTTGCATTTATTTGGGTCTTCGATCAGATTCAGTCTGTCTGGATTTGTTCTTGACCATTCGTTCATCCAGGCCGTTTCTGTGTCGAAGTTTTGTTCCAAGAGCTCGTTTGTCAGACTCCACGTTGGCTTACTTTTAGTCTCGTTCGTCTTGTGCAGTCCGGGTGGACTGGCAATAGATCTATTCGGTGGAAACGAGAGAGACAGACTTATACAGAAATCTGTGTGAGAAAAGAGACACAGAGTGAGTTGCGCGCGCATCTGAACGACCATCTAGGGAAATTCAGCATGAGGTTTGCGCTCCTGATATTCCCTGCATGTTTCAATTTTGACGGAGCATGTGGATTTAAGACTTCAACTGCCGTCATTTTGACGTTTACGCTAGTGAGAATTCACTGCTGAATGATGAGGTGACCTTCACTCAACATGGAACAAAATGTGTGCCAGGGCTACCCCTCTAAAGGAAGGAGAGGCAGAGACCGTGTAACCGCAAAACATACAGGTCAGCAGCATTCCCACCTATTACAGAACATGTATTCCGGGTCAACCTCATGGAAGAAGCTTTGCATCCTTTGTCACCGACAGCAACTCTTCGAGGGCCTAGAGAACTACGACTAAGATCTATAAGTGCTCCCAGAAGGTGACAGTAGCCGAAGACAGGCCGACCTGTAAGAATTTCTCACACTATCGCGGACAGAAACACTCAAAGGAACTGAGGAGTCTTGGAGCTACTAGGTACTGTCCGTGTTTTCCACGATCGGGGACTTCTAATCTAACCACATCTTGTTGCTTTTAACCACTCTTCTTTCAAGGTGATGATTGCAGGGAGCATACATGGTATGTACCAGGGATCACGCGTATGTACCGTACACTTATCACTTCAACTGTTTGACACTTTGATTTTGATTTTTCCAAGGATGTCATTTTTCACCATTTCACCTGCACCGTTATCATGGCACCGAGTCGTGCAGATGCGCGCGCAGACCAGGTAAAACTGAATGGGTGTATTGATGATTGTGGTGGCATTTGAACCTTTCTTTTTTTGTGATAAGTTTTCTACGGATCTCAGGAGGGGCGATGTTGGACAGAACTGGTGAAACGAAGCAACCGAGTTGGATCAACTTGGTGTCGAGATCCATTTTTTCCTCCGTTTTCGCACAAGTAGTGAGAACAAAAATAACCAACAAATCAACATCAGATCGACAGTGACGTTCGACGATATGATTGTGTAGCTGGTTGTATGTGATTGGCTGTCCGTATTCCCTATGCCGTACAACTTGAAACTTGGCGAACTTTTACGGTAAGGGAATAAATCACAGGATTATTCCCTGTCAATATAAACGTTTGTATTCAAATGCTACCTCTGAACTTTACCGGTAAGGGAATAAGTTACCGGTTACATCCAATATAAACCAGCCTTTAGCCGCACAATCTCCACAGGTACATGAGACAACCTCCTCTGTTTCTTCTTCAATGATGACTGTAACAGCATTTGGAGTACTTCGGACTTAGTGCTCCGGTGTTACTTTGGCTTTGACAGCACATAACGTTTTATCACGTTTCACCTGTACAAACCCTATTGCTTCGTCTCCATATATTTGTTTGCTACTTCTGCAAAAAAAGGAATGATTAATTGATTGGGATCATGTAGGTGCTAGAGGCTCGCTTGCCGCTTGCTTATGAGTCACAAAGCCTCACGTGCTAGCTTTAACATTTCTTACGCCAGGTGCGAAGAAATCTGCGTTTCTTCTAGAAAAATTGTCTACCGTGTCCGCATCGACTTTTGGGAGATTTCTGTCGTTGGCTTTTTCGAAACCAGCTTTCATTTTTTCCCAATTTAGCACAAAAAACAACTCAATACGTACAGGTAATATGACCGCAAACTCTCACAACAAGAGGAATCAGGAATGTGAGGTTAGATAAATCAGAGATAAATGATAGACATGTAAATAATGACAACGTGGCAACGCTGCTTCATGTCAACTGCGGTCTTGCTTTCATTTCATTGGTGGATGAGTTTAGCCGCGAATTCAGTCGATTTAAACAGAGGGAGTGTGAAGAGCCAAATTTCAAGTTCTTTTCCCTGGGCCGATTTTTTGTTTGTTTCATCTTCACAGTATTCAGTTTTAGGTACTTGAGCATCGATTTACATAAAAAAAATCGCATTTTGTGATTTTCGTATAAGACCCCATTCCCTAACAAACGTCAAAACATAACTCGATCCTTACGCTGCCTGCCGGTGATCAGGCGAACGAATTTCATGCAATCACCTTATTGAAAGATTCTAGAAAGATCGAGTGTTTAGCAGAATGCGCGGGCATCGCCGCTCGTAACAATTGGCTTACTATACCTAACGTATGGTCCGAAAGTTTTGGGAAATAGTTTCAAGCTAATAACTTTTTCTGAATAGTCTTTATTTTCGTACTTAATATTGCATAAATTAACATCATATATAACAATAACAAATTCATATTCAACATATTGAAAATGGACCATTATCTTCGATGGATCTCAATTATCTTCTGCCATGTTCCAGGATTTTTTGTATCAATTTGTCAAATGCGAAATTCTCTAATGTTATTGAAAAATGTAACGCCGTAATTGGTCTTCATTCGCAGCTTCCCATCTCTTATCGTATACTATCCTTCTCAATACTTACCAAAAATCTTATATTGGTCGAGCTTGCGGTACATTGGGAGGCAGGAGCTCTGAGAAATTAATCCTGCTGTTGTCCAGAGAATGATCGAACATGGCAGAAGAAAACCGAGAGCCATCAAAGATAATGGCCCATCTTCAATATGTTGAATACGAATTTGAAATTGTTAAAAATGACGCTAGTTTTTGCAATATTAAGTTACGAAATTGAAACTATCAAAAAAAAGTTATTAGCTTTTAAAAAAATTCCCAAAACTTTCGGACCATACGTTACTAGCGTCAACGAAGAAAAAATTGCGAAAATGAATAGTCCAGTTTTGAAAATTGGTAGCGATGTTCTCGAAAGCTTGCTGATTACTGAATGCTCGCCTCGATGTTCGTAATGTTCATACAAGGCGGTGTTCATTTGAAAACTTCCCACTCCCGAATTCTCGCCACCAAAATTTTTTCAGGAAACGCCCAAACGGGTCAATTATTGTTTCTAGGGGGACATCTAGGACACATATTGGCGAATTTTTACCCTCAACCCCTTCGCTCCCCACCCCACCCTACTTTGTAATTTTAAATAGCATTACCTTCCTTGTGACACATGAAATTGAAGGCAATAAAATTCTCTTTCCGTCAAAAATATTTTTAATTTTTGTAACCACCCCCCAACCCTTGTAAAAATCCTCTCTTTGTTAATGGAAGGAAAATTTTCCCCTTTAAACTCTCGGTTTGTTGAGAAATAGACTCTCCAGCAAAAATAGGTCGATTTTTATTTCAATGGGGTCATCTGAGACACGTATGACCAAATTTTCATCTTCAACCCCTTCGCCACCAACCTCCCCTACTTTATGTCAAACAACGTACTCTCGAACGTACCCATCTTGTTATACATCAAACTGAACGTACCTACGATAAAATTCTCTTTCTGTAAAAAATCAATCCATTTTTTTCCTAAACAAACCACCCCTAGGGCAATCCGGTGGCGTCGAAGAAATCTGGGTAAAAAGAGGCTCACCAGTATCTATGCAAAATTTGGGCTCAATCGGTCCAGTGGTTCAAAAGTTGTGTGTTCCGAAAAAACGAATATTCTTGCTCAACTTTTGAGGTTTATAGCTCCGTTATTATGCACTCCAGATATACAGTTTTCAAGACAGGTCCTCTTCTTTTTTGATTTTTTATCGACCCTGAAAATTTTTCCATTAAAACCTGAACCACCTGTAGGCAACAGATTTTAGGTGTCCTCGAAGAAAGTAATCTAAGGGTGTCATGTCTGGGGATCTAGGTGGCCACTCAATTGCTCCTCTTCGACGTATCCATCTATTAGGATATACGTCATGCAACCACTGGCGAACCGGTAAAACGTAATAGAAACCTCGGGGAGAAAACGTGGGAAAAGCCCATTTTTACCTGTTTTCTGAAGAAAATTGTTTTTTTTTCAATTTAAAGTTGCACACCTGATTTCAATCTGAGCTGCATAGGAGTCCCTGGCGGATACTCCTGCTGCAAACCAAATTTGGTTGAAATCCGTTCGGTACTTCTCGAGCTATTTAACCTCAAAGTTTTTATTTTGACAGCTTATTTCTTTTGACAGATGACAGATATTTTATAACTTTTACATGTTTTGAATAGAGTCTTCCAAGGGCTTCAAAATGAGCTATCAAAAATCAAAATCGTTGCGTCAAAATTTCCTGTCACTCTTTGACATTGACATTTCCCGTTGACAGATCACGTCAAAAATCACATTTTCTTTTTTCTACTATAAATTATGCGTGCCTTCACATCTGGTCCAAATCGGTCAAACGGTTTAGAAATAAATCGGGGGGTCAAAAAAAACCTGACATACGGACACGGACATACACAGACCGACCGACACGAAATTTTTTTTCAACAGATTTTGACGTTTTAGCATACAAAAAAAAACAATAAAAATTTTAATTTTTTTCGCGATTTCCTTCTCGTTTTTCGAAGATTTCACATTTCAAAAACAAATACCGTCGGTACTTTTAGAAAAAGTGCAAAGAGCTGAGAGGGAAGGAAACAGAAGGAAGATTTTTAGCGCACTTTCCCAAAAAAATGGGAAAAAGGCGCTCTTAGCTTCACTTGTCCGTCCATCCGTCCGTAGCCGGTATAACTCCTCAGGGAAGAAAGATATTAATGTGGTGTAAACGCTGATCAATAGTACATATGTCCAGGATGTCAAAATGACTTTTGGTTTTTTGTTATTCTGCCGCCATCTTTAATCCGCCATTTTGAATTTATCTTGAAGTGATCCGATTGAAATTGAATTTGCAGGCAATGTAAACCACATCAAGATTCATCCAATTTTCGACAATTGATGCCCCGCCACCATCTTGTATTCTCCATATTAAACATGTCTCAAAATGATAGAACTAGGAGAATTATGCCTCAACGAAAAGAGATATCGATGTGGTGCAAATGCCAATCAAATGCATACGTGTGCACTAGGTATATAAAGTTGATCAATGATTTTTGTCACTTGGCCGTCATCTCGGCCGCCATCTTTGGTCCGCCATTTTGAATTTCTCTGAAAGTGGTCCGATTTGAGTGAAATTCACAGGCGATGTGAACTTCATCAAAATATGTACGTCCGATTTTGGACAAATTATGCTCTGCCGCCATCTTGGCCGCCATATTGAAATTTCTTATCACTCAACGATTTTCATGGATATCTTGGGACTCACCTTTGTTTCGTATGATCATTATTATTCTCCAGTCAAATTTCCAACATTCTGCCGCCATATTGAAATCTGTTATGGCGACGATTCCATATGAAATCGAGTGGAACGATTTTCATGAAACTTGGAACTTACCCTTGTCTATAGTACGATCATTTTGATTTTTAAGCCAAATTTCATGATTCTGACGCTATTTTGGCCGCCATATTAAAATTTCTGCGCAAATAACGGTAGAACCCTAATTAAGATCTTACGTTCACTAATCCTTCAAAAAGGAAGGGCGCTACTGAGCCTCATGCCCATGATGCATATTCGCTTGTTTTTATGTAGGTATCTACAGTTTGATGTAGGTATTACGAATTATTGAGTAGTGTTATTAGAAATTCTGGATTAGGGTAGGGCACGGGTAGGGTAGCGGCGAAGGAGTTGAAGATAAAAATGTATCGATGTTCCCCTTGAAATAGAAATTAACCTGTTTTTGCTTAGAAAAAACTATTTGTAGGGAATTAGGAATTAGTGGGAGGAGGAAACTAGTCTTCAACTTACTAACAATGAGTGAATTTCAGAAGGAACTAGGGGGATGGGTTAGAAAAAGAATTTTATTACGTTCAGTTTGATGTAGGTACCTATCACATAACTGATGACGCTATTTGGAATTTCAAAGTAGGGAAAGGTGAGGGCGAAGAGGTTGAAGATAAAAATTCGAAAATACGTGTCTTAGAATCGGATGTCCCCCTCGAAATAAAAGCGACCTGTTTTTGCTAACATATTTGACAGAAAGAGAATTTTATTACCTTCAATTTGATATATCAAAAGATAGGGCAATGCTATTTGGAATTTCAAAGTAGGGTACGGTGAGGGCGAAGGGGTTGAAGATGAAAATTTGGCCATACATGTCTTGGATGACCCCCTTGAAACAAAAGTCGACCTGTTTTTTGCCGAGAAGTCTATTTCTCAAGAATCGGGAGTTCATAAGGGAAAAGCTTTCCTTTCATCAACAAAGAGAATTTTCACAGGGGTTGGGGTGGTTTAAAAAAATTAGAAATATGTTGAACGAAATGAGAATTTTGTTGCCTTCAATTTGATGTATCACAAGATAGGTAATGATATTTGAAATTTTAAAGTAGGGTGGGGTGGGGGCGAAGGGGTTGAAAGTAAAAATTTGGCAATATGTGTCCTAGACGTCCCCCTCGGAACCAAAATTGAACTGTTTTGGCATTTTCCTGTGAAAAAATTTGGCGGCGAGAAATCAGGGGCGGGAAGATTTCAAACGAACACTCTGTAAAATTTATCAGCGGTGGATTTACGCATTCTCGCGTATTACTCAAAGGGCAAAAGTCAAAAAAAAAAATTGACACCGTGGCGAGCATTTGCGGGAGACTACGTCCTTCTGACTCCTCGAGCAACATATTTTGAGCTTGTTAGTGCTAGTATCGAGGCAAGTATCCAATGTTCATCTGATGTAAAACAAAGACTCGAGCAAAGATTAAAGGTTGGAATGTTCACATCCATGAATAATAATTGAAGTTCTCAGCGCGTAACGTAAAAAACCGAGTACTGAGAGTTACTGAGATTTTTCAAAAGCAGAAGCATTAGAATTCTTTTTTTTAGTTTTTCAGTGTCTGGAAGTACACGGAGGTTTATGCAAGTGCGCAGATATGTAGATATGCAAGTATGCGGACGGGCAGGGAAGTGTATTGAAGCGTGTGGAAGTGCTGGAAGTGTATGGAAGTGCTCGGAAATGCGATTTTTTTAAGCTGAATGGCCACCCTCAAAACAAGGGGGCGATGCGAAAGCCATCTATGAGCCATGTGTCGCTGCAACCAAATCGGACGACAGAGCGAAAGCAGGAACCTGTAATGCCGATACAGTGGTCAGCAGCTGATCGTATACACAGGCAGACAAGATACAAGTTCATTTCATTGTGCTTTGTGCATATCTTGATGATATTCTGTTCTCGAAAGTGTATTCCGATCTTGGTGTTTCACCTAAATTTTCTCATTGCGTTCTATTTGTTGGTTTGTTACGTTTCGTTGTTGGTTTTTCTCGTTGTTCATTATTGTTATTTGTTAATTCTTTTACTGGACGAAAAACCATCGTGCTTGGGTGGCCACACAAGTGGTGTGTTTGTTCGCGGACATATAGATTTTCCACTTCCGGTCTGCTTCCAGCTCTGCCTCTGAGCCAGCCTCTGAATCTGATCGGAAAATGTCGTTTGCGAAGTGCAATTATTCTAGGTGTTCAAATAACAAAAGAAAAAGTGACAGGAAATTTTACAAATTCCCAAGGAATGATCCCGACAGGCTGCAGAAATGGATAGATGCAACAGGAAATCTAAACTTGCGCGGTAAGTGTTCATATCCAATATCCATACATTTTTATAGACATCCTTGGTTTTTATACAGCAATGTTAAGTGCCCACCTAATAATTAATTGTTAACACAAAAGCCCCACAGAGTGCTAACCTAAACCTATACTCATCTAGGTGCTTCTTGAATCGTTCTTCCCAAGTTCCAAGGCACAATCAAGACTAAGTCCAAGAACAACCTCTTTAGTTATCTACCCACTTACAGGCGGCCGGACGGGTCCGGTGTCATATGGGCTCTGTGCAACTGGACTGAAGCGCCAACTATCGGTGGAATATGTCTCTGGTGACCGTCAGAAGCCCATAAGCTGCACATTGGAAAATGCAGTTTTTTTTTCAATCAAAAAAGTGGCCATAGGTAGTTGAAAATCATTTATTTGAACGATGAGTTGTCGTTTTATCACTGCATGAAATTTGGTTTCATAAAAAGTGTTGTCGGATTCGTGAATTTCAAATCATTGCAATCTTTTTGACAGATAACCTCACTTTTGAGTCAAGTAAAAAGCAGCTTGCTTTTTGATCCTGCACTGCAGGAGGACCTTGCATGGTAATTTTATGCTTTAATTGTCCTAACAGGCCCGACTGACAAACAAATTGTCGACACATCTCTTGTTCCAAATGTTCGCATCAATATTGCGTAAGAGTCGACAAGTATTCAAAGTTGAAGCTCGTGATAAAAAATATTGGTATTATTTTTATACTTTTCAGAAACGGCACATATTAGCATTTTGCTAGGTAATCTGCTGTTACCACTACGAAACAACCAGATTGACTAAGGATAGAGCAGTCCTTCCATTTACAGTTCAGAGTGTTACAAGGGTTCATATCACACCGCAGGGAAGGTCGTTGGCAAAATCATCGCCTCTGTTTTCACGTTTTGACATTTTATCGAATGTAAATAGTGATATAGTGGGCTGATGGTATAGCTTTGGTGATGGTGTATTTAGGTACTGGCTAGGGTACTGGCGGATGAAGATGATGAGGTACCTATGTTGTATTAGTATTGCATTTATTGTTGAATGTGATATGAACACATGCAGCAAAGATGCACCATGGATGCAGCACATCAACAGCAAAGGGAAAAGGGACGACAGACGACAGAACTGGTACTCTAAACTTTGTGGTTTAGCCTCGGGTTAAACTCTACCTTTATGAAACCGGAATATAACAGTAACACCGCTGTATGACAAACTCTCAAAACGAGTTTTGCTCATGCTTAAACTCAAAACTCAACAAATGGCTTAGTTTTCAAGATAGAGGGTGTTGAAGTAGAAGCTGAAAATTAGTTTTTTTATCAGTAGAAAGAAACTAAATGGCAGCACAATTTAGAAACTGTAAGTAACCCCAAACCGATCCGTATTTTGCCGTGTTTATTTTTTTCTGTTATCGCCAGGAAAAAACGTAAAAAATTTCTTGATATTTTTTTACGATTTCTGTCCTAGAATAAGTCAAGGAATCTAATCTTCTTGATAGGAAAGTCATGAATTGCAAATCACCCTGTATAAATAGAAAATTTATCACGTTGTAGGTACTTCTTCCCTTGAATTCTTACTTCATTTTTGACTTGACTGTTCATCAGTTAATAGTTCAGCATGGTAACGAACAGGGTTTCTCACAGTTGAATTTATTCTCAAAGGGGTTGTTCAGTTTATTTTATACCTAATCACAAATTTCGACTAGTCACTTCTCCTTTTCAGTATCTACCACAAATGAAACAAAACAAACTATAGACCCTCTTTTCGTTGGTAATGTTGTTCAAGTATTACTCAACCTTTTTTTTTCAACTTCTAGAATATCAGCCCGTCCAACTGGCCGAAATGAGTATATGCGAAGACCATTTTGACGAAAGCGCCTTCAGTAATCCGACTCACGTCAGATTGAACCGGAATGCCGTACCAAAACACTTCAATGTGCCATCTACACCGCCTGGAGAAAGTCCAGGGCCAATAACAGAATCCATGGTAATCACTTTGGATACTTTCTCGCTAATTTATAACACATTTTCTGAATTTTCACTCTGTGATCTGAACTGCACAAAAACTCGACTTATTCGTAACGTTTTTTCACTTTTCAGGAAATTCCGCAAAAGCAAGATACACCATCTCCGACAGATAGCTTCTATGTCCGGACACCGAAACGAACTTACTCGCGGAAGGTGTTGGATCGCGACGGGGGGACATCTGCTCTGCCTTTGCTCTCGGCTCATTCAAGCCTATCCCGTGATCACTCTAGGTATACTTACTCTCTGATCCCACTTTTGATTTCATCATCTTGTTCAGTTGATGTGCTCTGTAAGGTAGGTATGCAATGGATGTCTTGTGTCATTGACGGGATGATTTTTAACATAAAAATTTTGACTCGTCCAAAATCCTGAAGTTATCCTCAACCCCCATTATAGAAAGATGATTTCAAAAAATGCAAACCGCTTGACATGCCAAGCTGACAGTGTCGCTTAGAAAAAGCTACAAGACATCGAATTGTTATGTAATTTTCCAGGTTAATTAATTGACCCTTAGCGGAGTGACAAGTCTGTAAGTTGAAAATACAGCACCAGCTTGAAATAAATTGATTTAATTACTACTGTCTACTTGTATTATTTTGATCAGTAATAAGGATAATGGCCTCGATAATGGCTATGCAAAGACCATACTTAATGGGTTCATAATCTCTCTCTGAGCGGAATGATGAGAATAAGCTCGATATCTCTCTGAGTACAAATGTGGGCTTGACGACAGAAAAAGGGTTGATTGAAATTAATTAAAGGGTTAATCAAAATAAACATTAATTCATTATTTATGAAAGTGACTGACTGTGAAATTAACATATAATCAAATAAAGTAATTGAGGTTAAATAAATTAGATTGGCGATTATTGATTGATTGGTAATAAAGGAAGTGTGGTGTGATTAGGGAAAAGGTTACGAAATCTACAGCACAAAATTGAGACATAACGTCGGCAGATCCCGTCGAATTGAGAGGAAAGGGGTACTATTACAGTACATTGGAATGATCTTGAACTGCAGCAAGTTGTCTGAATCATCGTCTTTTTGTTGGCGTGCAACATTATGTCTCGTAGCTATTGACCATAAGCTTTATCGAGCCACCTAATTTTCCTGAAAGTTGCTACCTGGAAAGGCCCATTGATTTTTTGGAGAAGTGGAAATGTTGGGGCAGCCCTCAAAAATACATAACTTGGCCGACACTTTAACGTTGAAAACAGGAGAGACAGAGGGTCTGGCTCGGGGTCTGGCGAAGATGTAATGTAAACATTACCACACGACAAGAACAGAACTTGACATAGTAGCTCTATGGCAACGCTTCCCGGCTCTTTGGTGCATAATTTCCAGATTTATAGTAAACCACCACCACAAACAGATGATGATATTTGTTTTCTGATGATGAATAAATTCCATGGTGTACAAGAAGATGCTGCACCGCACCACTTTAATTTTATCTATATTTTGACTCATGTATGCGACCTATGTAAGCCACTGTATAAATAAACTGAAACTGAAAATATTTTTTTGTTTTTCCATGATTTTCAATCGTAACTGTTCAGTAAATATTAATCGACTGTAAACTGCCTATTAGACACAACCTGACAACAATGGTCAGTGCATACGACACGATGACCTACCTAATGCGCAAGCGCAGAACAGGTTTACCACGTCATCAGTCTTTCAGTTTGAACTCCACCCAACCTCGCCCAAATTTTCAACATTTTTTTTCTGGAAAACGTAGGGACTTTGGTGACGTAATGTTTGCCTGTAGTGACAAAATGTTCGCCTGTCGTAATCTCAGTTTGTGCTTTGTTTTGAACAAATGAGAAAAAGTGGTATAAGACCCCATCGTCATGCCACACCCTGTATAGAAGAACTTTGCATTTTTCCAGAAAAAAATTATACTGAACTATTCACAATTATTATTTTTGCAGGTACAGGCTGCAACATCCCGAAGCATATGAGAAAGAGAAGTCAGAGAAGGAATCAGCACAACAACAACAACAACAACAACAACAACAACAACAACAACAACAACAACAACAACAACAAAAACAAAAACAGCAACCTTCTACTTCGTACGTGTAAGCTTCATTATGCTAAAATCACTGAGTGTCTAGAGAAATAATTTGTGCTCTCGCTTGAGTGAATGAATTATGAGAGCAGAGACAGTGTTTCAGTGTAAATATTGTCAAATGTAGGGTTTGGTAGGGCTGAAGGTCCACCCTTCATGACTGCCTAAAAGGCATTTACTTTTCAATGCAAGCCAGGTGGAGGTTGAGAAGAACACGGCGATGTTTGAATGCCTTTTTTTTTCGGCACACATAATCCATACACCCGAGACTCCAACAGGTACCTCCGGTACAAATTCGTATTTGGTTACTCACGCATTCTAACATAAAATAATAATCATAGCAATCTTATCCCGTCGGGCAGAGCCGAAGGCCGCAACTACAATGATTGATTGATTCATTCCCGTTCATCTTTGGGTTCCTTTTATAATAATCGTTCAATCGTCATTCGGCCACATGGGTCGTGCATTGACTTGCAAATCCGCCGACGCCGCCCGGAAAAATGCAGCGATTCTGAAACCGCCGAGTCGACGCTGCTCTTCTCCGGACGCCGCGTGTTTGAACACCGTCTCTCGGATAGTGCGGCTCTGCATGACAATCATGACATAACCTAGATAAATATGTTTCAAACAAATGAGATATCCAATTATGTGTTTTTTTTTGCGATTTTCAGCCCACAACCACCGGCGAAATTCCAGAAAACGGAAGCTGAACCGTTTGATTCAGCCACACCATCATTATCATCGGGTCCATGCCCACCAATGGCAGGCTCGAACAAGTTACATCTCCCCCGGCCCCTGCCCAGCGAAACTGATCAGTTTTTGTGCAAGGTGGAGAACGAAGATGAAGACTTTGAAGAGAAGTACGAGATATCAGACTCGAGGTAAATAAGTTTACATCATAAAGAAAAAAAAAACAATTTGCTCTTACACAGGCTGTCTCAAAAGTACATTTTCTCAATAGCTTACTGTAATGGAAAAAGCCGTGTACTGATCAAGTATATTTGAAAAAAAAAAACCATTTCCAGCACAACGGTGCACGACCCAGACTTGCTGAACCCAGCCTCCACGTTGGTCCACGAACCCGATAGCGCTTTAACCGTACCCCTTCCGGCGACTGAACACGCGGCCATCAAGCAAGAAACTCAGGAAGACGGCAAAATACCACCCTTCGTCGACCCGAACGATTCGAGACCTCCCCGATTTCCAAGAGCTCCCGGACCTGTACCAGCACACGAACCACACGAACTCAAGGGACACAGAATCGTGGACATCGGCTACCTCCTCCAGTGGTGCATGGATTTGAAAGTAGACCATTTAAGAAAGTGTCCAGAGACTAATTTGAAATTGATCAATGAGATTCATGACGGACTGAGGTCTGACTTTGTGTTCCATTGTGACAAGTGCAACTACTACGTTATGAAGAGTTCCATGAATAAGGAAACCAGTCCTCCAGTTATCAGCAGGTTCTATCAGTTGAAAAGTTCTATGGAAATGAGCACTTGGGTGTTGGCGAAACACATTTTGAAAATATTTTCGATCCCTTTCAAAGGTTGAGAACTGCAATGACCTTGTTCTTATTTTATACTTATACGTCGTAAGTATCTGGATGATAATGCCCAGAATGCTATCGACAATGTGGTTCCTCATTTTTGTTTTGTATCGATTCGAGTGTTACAAATAGGTCTGAGAGCACTGAGCATTATAGAATAATGATTATACATATATTTTGACTTGAAAAGTTTTAGAGTTTCGAGTCCATGTTCTTTCCGAATAAATCCACCACAAGGAAACAGATCCGTTGTCGGTTTTGAAATTGGGGGCGCCAGAGCCAACATACAAATTTCAGGCAGAGAGTTCTGTTGGATTGTAGGAATCATATCGAGTCGCATGCTCTTTCCAAGTAAATTGACCACAAGGAAACCGAATCCGTCGTCGATTTTGCAATTGGGGCTGCCAGAACCAAGTTACAAATTTTGGGAAGCAAATTTCGTTAGATCGCAAAGAAAGCATATCGAGTAGCATGTTCTTTCCAAGTAAATCGACCACAAGGAAAACGAATCCGTCTTCAGTTTTGAAATCCGGGGTGCCATAACCAAGATACTGTTACGAATTCCGCGTACAGGGCGAATATAATTGAGACGATCGTCTCAAACACACACTGTTCAGTAATGCGTACTACAATAACTACACGCCCACAATGGGGTGGACCCCCTCCCCGGACACGGAGAAGCGTGAAAGTCTCCTTTCCTTCCTTCACTTCCATGTGTAACCCGGCAATGAACAACGAAATGTGAATGAATCATAAAAAGTACTGTTCTCTACTTAGCGGCTGATTTTGGCGTAGTAGAGCTCTTTTTGGTCGTCTTACTGTTTGTGACGTAACTTGTGAAAAAGAAACAATAATGAAACCTCGGAATACGTGCGACAGCGCAATTCTGAGGCCACGTCATGAGTGCGCAAAGTGCACACCCACTAGACTACGGTCTTTGCCATCAATATTGAGATCATTTGGGGAGTAGATGAAGTACACAAAATTCAAAGCAGTGCAAAGCACCTTGATTCCAAAGGGGAAAAACTGCGGGTTATGCAAGCCCGTTGAGAACAAAGAGAACAAAGAATTTGGTGCTATGTACAATAATTTTGCGGGCAAAATAGGTATCGAAATGCCCGATTTGGGGAGTGGGTGGAAGCCAAAATTACGGTACAATAATCAGAGAAAGACCGACCTTAGATTGGTGAGAACGACGCTCACTCGTTGCACTGAAAATCACGTGCTTCTCACCACTGCTGATTCCCTTTTCTCTATGCGGCTTCCGCCCGCCCAGCGCAGCGCCATCTCCCTCTCCCATCGGCAAACGCTACGAACGTCAACGACCGTATCTACTTCAGGTACCAACGTATAAACAAAACAAAAAGGGAATACCACAATGGTTTTCATTTTTTAACTTGATATTGCAAAAATTAAGATCATATAAAAATAACAAATTCATTCATCATTTATTCATAATATTTAAGATATTGATAATAATGGACCATCATCTTCGATGGAGCTCAATATTCTTCTGCCATGTTCAATCATTCTCAACAGGACAACAGCAGGATCAGTTACTCTAATGCGAAATGCTTTAATGCTCCATTGTGTCCAATGGCTCAAAACTGACAAAAAATCTTCCATTGGTCGAACTTGCGGGACATTGGGAGGGAGGAGCTTAGAAAAATTGATCATGCTGTTGACCAAAGAATGATGAAACATGGCAGAAGAAAATTTTTGCGATATGGGATTATAAAATAAACACTTTTCAAAATAAGTTATTGGCTTTTAAAAATGTTCCCAAAACTTTCGGACCATACATTAGGTACCTACTACTCACCTGCAATAGCGTTTCGCATCGGAATGAAATGTAAGGTTGGTCCTGATATGTGATTTTCACGCGCATAGATACCTGCATTTTTCAATAAGACTGGATAAAGCATAGTATTCTACTCGCGGGTAATGGCTATCACTCATTCGGATGCTTCACGACACTCGCCAAGGCTCGTGTCGGCCAACTGCATCCTCATGAGTGAAAAGCAATCATTACCCGCTTGTTGAATAATATACTATTGTTAGGTATGCACACAATTAGAAAATTACAGCCTTAAAAAATATTGATTGTTTCTTAACAATTTTTTCAGCTGTAGCCCAGCTTGTCATCTTGTTTTTTCTAGTCCTAGCTCTGATAAACATGTTCTTCCCCACCTATTTTCACCTAAAAGGCAGGTGGAACGTTCGCAACTACTGTCACCAGATCGGAATCGAAAGCGCAAAATCGGATTCATTGAAGAGTGTAATACTTCTAAAGTATCGAAATTCTCAGTTGTACCAGATGGGTTGAGCGAAATCGAATCTACTTCAGGAATTTTCCAAATTGCAAACGGAACACCAGCCTTTCGAGATGCATCTGCTCAAGCATCTCCAACACTGGTCGATCCAGCATACGTGCCTTCAGACTCGGAAACCGAAAGCGATGGTGGAGGCGAAAGCAACGATGAAGGTTATGATGAACTACATAGGGAAACTATTACGAACAACAATAGGACATTGGATTTTAACATTTTTGAATACAGTGGTTTTTGAAGTGAAACTTCTATTCTCGCGCCTAGATCCAACACACCACTAACGCAGAACCACACATGGGAGTGAAATTGCTTCATAGCATCAGTGGTTGTAACGAACGCCTGTAACGATGTGCTGTAACGTTGTCTTGTCTGACCTTGGGGTGACCAGCGTCGTCCCAGGCAATCAAAGAATAAGCTGTTGCAACGTTCGCCGCGTTCGGTTCTATTTTTTACTAATCGCCGACACTGGACTGCTCTTCGTGTTGTCGTACTGTTGGCCCGATAAGAATGGCTCTCGACTTGGCTTGAATAGATTCGAGCGGATGTGATTTTTTTTTCTGGTTACAACGATGTGTCACATGTCACTGTTGAATAAATAAGGGGTGTTTTTAGCGCACTTTCCCAAAAAAATGGGAAAAAGGCGCTTTTAGCTTCACTTTGTCCGTCCGTCCGTACCCAGGATAACTCCTCGGGGAAGAAAGATATCGATGTGGTGTAAACGCTGATCAATAGTACATATGTCCAGGATGTCAAGTTGACTTTTAGTTTTTTGTTATTCTGCCGCCATCTTTGATCCGCCATTTTGAATTCCTCTAAAAGTGATCCGATTGAAATGAAATTTGCAGGCAATGTAAACCACATCAAGATCTATCCAACTTTTGACAATTGATGTCCCGCCGCCATCTTGTATTCTCCATATTGAACATGTTTCGAAGTGATAGAACTAGGAGAATTATGCCTCAACGAAAAGAGATATCGGTGTGGTGCAAACGCCAATCAAATGCGTACGTGACCACCATGTAAAGTCGACCAATGACTTTTGTCACTTGGCCGCCATCTTTGATCCGCCATTTTGAATTTCTCTGAAAGTGGTCTGATTCGAGTGAACTTCGCAGGCGATGTGATCTTCAATTAGATACATCCAATTTTCGACAATTGATGCCCCGCAGTCATCTTGTACTCTCCATATTAAACATGTTTCAAAATGATAGAGCTAGGAGAATTATGCCTCAACGAAAAGAGATGTCGATGTGGTGCAAATGCCAATCAAATGCGTACGTGTGCACTAGGTATATAAAGTTGACCAATGATTTTTGTCACTTGACCGCCTTCTTTGGTCCGCCATTTTGTATTTCTCTGAAAGTGGTCCGATTTGAGTGAAATTCACAGGCGATGTGAACTTCATCCAAATATGTACATCCGATTTTGGACAAATTATGCTCTGCCGCCATCTTGGCCGCCATATTGAAATTTCTTATCACTCAACGGTTTTTCACCTGTGTTTCGTATGATAATTCTTATTCTCCAGTCAAATTTCTAACATTCTGCCGCCATATTGAAATCTGTTATGGCGACGATTTCATGAAATCAAGTGGAACGATTTCCATGAAACTTGGAACTTACCCTTGTCTATAGTACGATCATTCTGATTTTTTAGCCAAATTTCATGATTCTGACGCTATTCTGGCCGCCATATTGAAATTTCTGCGCAAATAGCGGTAGAACCCTAATTAACATCTCACGTTCACTAATCCCCATGCCCATGAGGCATCTTCGCTTGTTTTTATGTATCTACAATTTGATGTAGGTATTACGAATTATTGAGTAGTGTTATTAGAAATTCTGGATTAGGGTAGGGTAGCGGCGAAGGAGTTGAAGATAAAAATTTATCGATGTTCCCCTGGAAATAGAATTTAACCTGTTTTTGCTTAGAAAAAACTATTTGTAGGGAATTAGGAATTAGTGAGAGGAGGAAACTAGTCTTCAACTTACTAACAATGAGTGAATTTCAGAAGGGATTAGGGGGATGGGTTAGAAAATCTGAAATTATTTTTCGCAGAAAAAGAATTTTATTACGTTCAATTTGATGTATCACATAACGACGCTGATTGGAATTTCAAAGTAGGGTAAGGTGAGGGCGAAGAGGTTGAAGATAAAAATTCGCAAATACGTGTCTTAGAATCGGATGTCCCCCCGAAATAAAAGCGACCTGTTTTTGCTGGAAAATCTATTTCTCAAAAAACGAGAGTTGACAGGAAAAACAATGAAATTGTTTGTTGTCTCGTCTTCTCACAAGTATATTTTTTATAAATG
Source organism: Anaspis maculata (assembly GCA_949128115.1). Lineage (NCBI taxonomy): Eukaryota > Metazoa > Arthropoda > Insecta > Coleoptera > Scraptiidae > Anaspis > Anaspis maculata. The sequence continues at coordinate 83,885,595 of OX421964.1, read as the reverse complement.
TTCTGACCCGTTTCGGGAACCTATGGTTTCCCGTCGCCCGAGTATACATTTTTTTAATTGACGATGAGAGAATTTTGAAAAGGGTTGAGTGGTTTTTTGCTAACATATTTGACAGAAAGAGAATTTTATTACCTTCAATTTGATATATCAAAAGATAGGGTTATGTTATTTGAAATTTCAAAGTAGGGTACGGTGGGGACGAAGGGGTTGAAGATGAAAATTTGGTCATACATGTCTTGGATGACCCCCTTGAAACAAAAGTCGACCTGTTTTTGCCGGAAAGTCTATCTCTCAAGAATCGGGAGTTCATAAGGGAAAAGCTTTCCTTTCATCAACAAAGAGAATTTTCACAGGGGTTGGGGGTGGTTTAAAAAAAATTAGAAATACGTTGGACGAAATGAGAATATTATTGCCTTTAATTTGATGTATCACAAGATAGGTCATTCTACTTGAAATTTTAAAGTAGGGTGGGGTGGGGGCGAAGGGGTTGAAAGTAAAAATTTGGCAATAATAATAATCCAGAATGTCATGTCGCTGTCATCAGACGAAGAATATGTTCCACAAAAATATCCATCAAGCGGACAATTTGCTAAAAGAATAAAGTCCTGGACGATCTCAAGAAAAGACGCCGAAGAAGCTGGGCCATCGGAGACAGCAAAAAGCTCGGTCTCGTTCGTGGATACCCCTTTGACGCAACTGACATGCCACTGCGGAAAATCGTTCAAAAACGCGACCGGACTTGGAATTCATCGCTCCAAAATGCATAGAAGCACTGACACAGAAGATGCAACACTCAATAACAGCTCGAGTAAACTTCGGAGTGGAAAAATAAATGAAAGAAACGAGATCAACAACAATGTAACAGCCATGCTTTGCCCATTGGATACACCGCGGCCCGAAACAAAACAACAAGTGGACGAGGCATTACCAACATTACTCTCTTCTTGTCCACATTGCGGGAAAAAATACAGAAGTGTAAAGATACATATAAGCAAAGCTCATCCAAATAAACACCGACAACAAATTACAGAGCGTTATATTGAGGAGATTCCAGCTCTCAAAGTTGATCAAGACGAGACCGAAAGCTATCCACCCTCTGCAGAATTCGAAAAATACCTACAAGATCTCTCTGAATGGAACAAAAAATTCTCTCTTGCGTTGACTGACAAAGAATTCGACAACACAATCAAAGCCTTTCAGTCCTTCATAGCCTCGTCGCTAAAATACTTTCCTGGGCCAAAACATCCGGCGACACGTTACTATGAATTGAGAAAAAAACGGAAAAGTACAATGGTTCAGACCAACAATAATTTCAAGAAGACAAGTAATCCTGAAAGAAAAACGAAAAGGGACAGGCAAAAAAGGAAAGAAAAATACCTGTACGAAAGCGTACAATTCAATTTCTACAACAGACGACGTGTGGCTGTGAGAAAAGTTATGGACAACACAAAGCAAGAAGTATGCAGCATTCCATTGGATATCCTCACAGCAGCATTTTCTGAACGTTTTGGTACAGAAAACAACACAACATCCCAAACTACCGGCGAAGATGCTTACGACATGAACTTCAATCAAACTGACACATCTATGACTGACACCGACAATGAGATCATTCTTGAAGATATTCAACAATCCATCAAATTAATCAAAATTGACACTGCACCTGGTCCAGATCGAATCATTTTACGTTCACTTAAATCGAAACAAGTAGCTGAAATACTCCTCCTGTTGACAAATAGAATCATAAACACCGGATACGTCCCAACTAGCCTTAAAAATGCAAGAACGATATTGATTTTCAAAGGAAGTGATCCGAGTATGACCAGTAACTGGCGTCCGATATCAATTTGCTCCCTGATAAGACGTATTATTGAAAGAGTGATCATCAGAAAGATCTCTCCATTTATTACATTTAATCAAAATCAAAGAGGCTTCACATCAACACCTGGCACCTTTATTAACTCTAGCATACTACAAGGCATTCTAACAGCCGCTAAGCAGCAAAAGAAAGACATGACCACTATGTTCCTCGACATAAGCAAAGCATATGACAACGTTGGTTTGAAACAAATAGAGAAAACTGTGAATGCCACGAAAATCCCATCTAGATTCAAACGACTTATAATAGAACTTCAAAGGGGAAACTCCATCCAAATCGAAACCAGCCTAGGGAAAACGAAACCAATAGAACTGAAGAGGGGTCTTCTTCAAGGAGCGCCACTTTCTCCTATTCTCTACAATATGTGTACAGATCACATCCTAAGTGATATCTCCGAGCCAGGAATTGCCGAGTTTTATGGTTTTTCCATCTGTGACTCTATACCAAAAATCTCCATTATGGGTTTCGCAGACGATACGGTATTGGTTGCTAATAATGAAGATTCTGCCTTCTTTCTGTTGGGAATGGCTCAGCAACGATTTTCAGAGATAGGCCTTTCTCTCAATGATTCGAAAACACAAATCATCCATATCCGCCATGGACAATTAATTGAAAAGGAGTTCTTTATTAATAACACCATTGTCAACTCTATTGGTAACGATAAAACAGTCAAATATCTAGGAGTATCTTTCAACAACACAATAATTTTCAATGAATCAAAAATCATCAAGGACTTGAATGAAAATATACGACAAGTGGTCAGTTCTCCATTTTTACATCAAGACCAGAAGATTACAGTACTCAACCAGTATATATGGCCAACCCTTGTATATCCCTACCAAACAACTCCAGCTCACATGATGCCTAAATCATTTCTCAACAACTTGGATAAAATGATAAAATCAGCGGTGAAAGAAGTTCTTTGTATTCCGTCCGACACACCAGACCACCTGTTGTACTCACCTCGCACTCATAAAGGGCTAGGACTCATAAAAGCTTCTTGGGAAGCCTTCCTACAGAGGTTCAATATCTGCAAAACTTTGGAGAAATCCGATAACCAACTTGTTCCACGGATCATGAACCTAACAAACGAGAAACAAATATGTCTGAAAGCCCTGAATTTGACTGCTTCTGAAGATCTTGAAATTAGCACGGAAGATTCTTCTCTTAATTCTACGAAAATTAGGAAGATACTACGCCTGAGGGAATTCTCGCAGTGGTGTAAATTGCCCCACAAGGGCCGTGGAGTCATACTATTTGCAGAATACACACCGGCAAATTCCTGGATGTCAACCAGAAAGGGCCTGACGAGCTCCGAATACACCGAAGCAATTAAAATGAACGGGAACGTAACGGCATGCAGAGCCACCCCAGGACGAAGCCAAGACGGCAACCGATGTCGCCGCTGTAGTGTCGGCATTGAGAATAATGTAGCTTTTGAAACATTGCCGCACATTCTTGGTGTATGTCCATTTGGTGAAGCTCTTCGCAATGCACGCCATCACACAATCCGAGCATCCCTTGCGAAAATTCTCAAAACCAAAGGCTGGGAAACACACGAAGAGGTACCGGGTTTGGCAGACAACGGCAGCTGGCGAAGAGTTGACGTCCTTGCCATCGACAGAAAGCGACGGAAAGGATACATACTAGATCCAACTATAAGATTTGAAGATAGCAAAGAACAACCTGAAGCTGTTCATGTTGAAAAGCGAACCATTTATGAACCGACTATATCTTATTTTAAAACAAAATATGATATAGATAGTATTCAGGTGTTCGGGTACCTTATAGGAGCTCGGGGAACCATTCCCAAATTTTTTATCACAAATTTCTGTCAGTTATTTAATGTATCGACCAGAAGGGCAAAGGATATCGCATTATCCGCACTCAAGGATTCCATCAGAATTTTCAAACACCATATGTTCTCAATTTAAAATTTAACTCTATGTATAAATTCCAACTTATCAAATTATTTATTCAACTTAATTAGAAAATTCACTATGATGCGGTATCCTTTGTCTTAGGCAATCTATTTTATATAGAAAGGTGTTAATTTATTTTATTTGAATAAATTATTTATATATCCTAGACGTCCCCCTCGAAACCAAAATTGAACTGTTTTGGCATTTTCCTGTGAAAAAATTTGGCGGCGAGCAATCAGGGGCGGGAAGATTTCAAACGAACACTCTGTATAATTTATCAGCGGTGGATTTACGCATTCTCGCGTATTACTCAAAGGGCAAAAGTCCAAGAAAAAAAATTGACACCGTGGCGAGCATTTGCGGGGGACTACGTCCTTTTGACTCCTCGAGCAACATATTTTGAGCTTGTTAGTGCTAGTATCGAGGCAAGTATCCAATGTTCATCTGATGTAAAACAAATACTCGAGCAAAGATTAAAGGTAGGAGTGTTCACATCCATGAATAATAACTGGAGTTCTCAGCGCGTAACGTAAAAAACCGAGTACTGAGAGTTACTGAGATTTTTCAAAAGCAGAAGCAATAGAATTCTATTTTTTTGGTTTTCAAGTGCCTGGAAGTACACGGAAGTTTATGCAAGTGCACAGATGTCCGTTTTTCGAGGCTAAGCATGGGTATTTTGCTTATCTTTAGAGATACAGAGTCGGTTAAATTAGAAAAAAGTTGCGAATTTTCATGACGATCAATGATCCAAAAAGATATTTGACTTGTCAGTTTTAGTTTTCAAGATATCGAGAAAAAACAGAAATTTGTAATTTTGGTTTTTATTTTTTATTTGGAAAACGGTTGAAGATGGCCTTTTCTAGTTAAGACATTGTGAAGGCACTTTTTCAAAGGGAATTCAATGTTGCCAAAATCTCCATTCTAGCTTTCAAAACAACCGAGATATGACATTCAACTTTTTTTTCTCTTATGGGCGCCATATTGGATTTTGACATTTTTGAATACAATTTTATTTTCTGGTTACAACGATGTATCACATGCCACTGTTGAATTCATGCTTTAGAGCACAAAACAATTTTAAATTTTTCAAAGAAGTGCTTGGAAACAAAATCAGCATCGACAATAAAAAAAACGTAAATGTCAAACATTTATTCAACAATGACATGTGGCACATCGTTCTAACCAGATAAGAATACCGTATTCAAAAATATCAAAATCCAATATGGCGCCCATTAGAGAAAAAAGTTGAATGACGTATCTCGGTTGCTTTGAAAGCTAAAATAAAGATTTTGGCAGATTTGGATTCCCCTTGAAAAAGTGCCCTGACAATGTCTAGATTAGAAAAGGCCACCTTCAACCGTTTTTTTAATTAAAAAAAAAAATAAAAAAATCAAAATCCTGTTTTTTCACGATATCTCAAAAACGAAAATCGATACGACAAAATTTCTTTTTGGATCATTGATCGTCATAAAAATGCGCAACTTTTTCCTAATTTAACCGACTTTGTATCTCTTAAGATAAGCGAGATACCCATGCTTAGCCTTGAAAAACGGACACTCTGTATACATAACCGCACGAATTTATTTTGCAATGCAAAAAAAAGAAAAATGAAAAGAACTAGAATTTACGAATTTTCTTTGAGCTAGGTTTATTTGCTTCTAGAATTATAAAACAACATCGAGATTGTGCGACCGCCGGTTTGCTACAGTCGAGAGGTTATGAGGTTCGTGGTTTTCGGCAATAAATCAAAGTCAACCATGGTCAATTGGTCAACCAATAGGTGGTTTTGCCAGGGCGCCAGTCAGTTTCGGCCGCCGGTCTATTAGCAATTGACAGCTGGGTGTAATTACAAAAATTAAGATAAACTCGAATTGGCCAATGCGATTCACAAAATTTATAAACAATAATTAAATGCTATGAAAACCAAATAAATTGCAATTCTGATCTTAGTAGGTAGGTTGTTGTGTTCCTTTTTCTTTATAAACACAAAAAAATATAATATTGAAATGAATATAGGTATGTACTGTAAAGATCCTGGTTTACTACGGCAACTGTGAAGTTCCTGGTCATCACGGTAACCACTATTTTTATAACATCCTGCTTCACGGTAACCATTTGTAAGATTCTGGTCATCACGACAACTATTTTGTAATAATCCTCGTCACTGGCCCCTTTTTTGTGAGACCCCCTTTCCCTACATTAATTTAATTAAGCTGTGATGCGTCTAATTACCCTAAGTCGTATTTCGTTGTGCCGTAGATTTTATTTTACCTTTCCCTAAGTTATTTAACCCGATTACACCTACCTCAGCTTCACGTCGTGCTAATACCTCCAGCCTACTCTATACTCTATACACTGATAGAAAGGACCACCAGATTCATCCGCTTGAAAAGTAGTCCCGAGCGTTACCCGCGAAATTTAAAATTCCAGTTAGAAAGAGGTGCTTATTTCCGTTAATCACAGCTATGTGCTATGGTAATTTTAAATGACACCAGTTTAATACCAATTTAAATGAATGAGAAAATAATATTTTTGAATGAAGCTGATTTTATTACACAACACTCACAACAGCCGAGCCGACTAAAAATAACAAACATCATAGACAAATGGAGGTTAGAAATCGTACGTAATTGTCAAACTCGCTGAATGTAATGCCATTGGCTTGGCGTAGGAATAATTTGCCCGGGTAAGACTACCAACCGAACAAAACTAATATTAGTTCCAAACGCGCCTATGTTGTTACAGTCTTTGGTGCTTTTGTTTGCTATAGGTTACATCACTGAAATTCAAAAAAGTCCGTTCTATCGGTGTACAGACTATAGTAGTAACCTCACGTTCGTTTTAAAAGGGAATGAATTGAATAAACATTGAAAAAAATAAACAAAGTCATTTAACCACACCTCAATTTTATTACAAATTAATCAATCATCGCCAAATTAATTAAATTCACCTTAATTATTCATTTTATAATTTCCTGACGTGCTGACATTCAGCTAGCGTTCGGAATTGTTTTATTCAGTTTACATTCGGTTTCTGAAAGAAAAGTACATCCTAATTTCGAGTGCAATCCTACGACGAATTTTTCAACCCTTGCAAATTAATTCCGTTCTCATTCTTCCTAATTTTCAGAATTATGGGTGAATCCATTTCCTAGTATACTTGAGTTTAATTCCCTGCCTAATTCATTTATCCTTTTTCCAGTTTTTGTTTCAACCCTTTCTTCCCTTTCTCCCATTCGCCCTGGTACGAGAAGAAATCATTCCTGTTTAATTGTACTCAGAGAGAGATTGTTGTTCACTGAGTTTTGTCTTGATCTTTCGAATTTATAGCCATTATTTTAATTATTGATCAAATAATTTACATAATATTTGAGTGTTGACAGTCCATAGATTTTATATCCAGCTGGTGCTATAGTTTATAATTTAAAGACCCATCCAGCAGCTCGGTTTCGTGCAGGTTCAATACCATTACACAAATTTACAATACGAGGTACAAGTCATCGCAATGAGCCTCTAATTAATTAGCCTGCAAAATATTATGTCTCGTTCATTTCTGATCTTGAAGTGTTTCGAAACGACACTGAATTTTCTTAGCATTACTCAAGGGGTTTCTCTTTGGAAACTCGGCCTCATGCCTTTAAATTCTTTGTCGCGCGAAAGGGTTAAATATCTTATTCTATGAGGGAAAATAACGCGTAATCAAGATTTTGCCCAGATTTGATTTGCATAAATACTGCTAGTGCTTGTCTCAGCTAATAGAGTCTACAAAATCATGCTCTGTCGGAAGCCAAATCTCTTAAAAGGGTTGCTGAGGTTTCACCCTTTTTCTTGCATCTGGAAGGTAGTTATCTGAAAACAAGGGGCCGCATTTTAAAAGCTCAGAGCAATTACAAAGAATTCAAATCGGCTTGACGCTTATCATGGCTGTTCAAAAGATCAAACAAAACCTACTATCATTTTTTCAAACCAAAACAATTACTTCAACCTTATTTAAACCATTCGCATTCGATTACAATAGAAATCAGACTTGCCTTAAGGTTTTTCTTCCATCTTCCACGTCACTGATTTACTACAAATCTATCACAGTGTTTTAGCACTTTTCTTAATTTATTCTTCTTGAAAAAATATTAGTTTTCTTCTCGAATCTCCTCCCAGCGTCACTGTTCTTGGACCTATGTTATTTTCCCACACCCCGTCTCCCGTCACAACCCTCTGGCCTACCAACGTCGATGCCTGCATCTTTCTCGCATCCGGTGTCACTCCGATGCTGGCCGGCAAAAATCGATATATTTCGCATTCCTTCTCCTATTTTTTTCATTTCGCGATATCGCCCGTAATGCTAATTTTATTCCTAAATATTTCATTCCCCTTTATTTTATAATTCTAAGCCGTTCTGCCACAGTACTGAGCATGGAAATATTAGTTGTGTAGCGTTTCCGATATATTTGTGACTTCACTATTGATAGGTACAGCAGGTAGGTATAGGAGAACCAAGGCCTTCGAAATAGGTTTATTCAACAAGTATCTGTGAACAATACAATTTAATTAGAAAGCGTGACTTTGCCTTGGCGCTGTCGGGTCGATACTGGTGCAGCCCCCGCTCGATATCTCTCATCCGCTGCGCTGCTATCCTTTACGTGCAGCGCCATCTCGCGTCCTCCGTGCTGTACTCCCTCGCTGTATAGTCAGGGCCGTACTGGCCTATTCCACAGGCTGCTGACACGGCCATCCTGACGGCTGGCGTCCTCGACAGCAAGCCACTTAGGAACCAATGGCGAAGTGACCTCCTGACAGCAGACACTCCAACGTGAAGGAGTGCGAGGCACACAAAGGTGGTGTGGTCGGCTGCGAACAATTTGTAAGCACGAAGGGGAATGGCAAAATGGGGCAACGAAACAGAGGTATTCAAGGTTGGGAGGAACCACTGAGGGCACTGATACAGAACACTCTGAACACTAGCAGTGATCAGATCCTGATACAGTCTACCTCAGGACAGACCTGGCACAGGTCACATGAGTCGAAGTGAGAACTTTTGGGTACCTACCTAACAATAGAAAGTTCAATTTCTCAGGGAGTTTGGGAAATACAGAGAACTCGACATTTGCAGAATAATGAGAGTTATTTGTAGAGGCGATAATAAATATGGTAACATATTTTAGTCAGAATCTGATGACGGGTAGGAAGACCAATATTTGAGGTGTTCTACCGCACAGACACCAACGTAGCGGCGTTGTTTTGGAATGGTTTTAATTTGTTGGACCACGTAACGGTCGCGCGGGAAAGACACTTGGTAAATTGGAAGGGCCCTTTCCATTTGGCGAGGAGGTTTTTTTGCTTTCACCTGTAGTGATAATGCTAGCTATGTTTACTACGACAAGGTCACCAACTTTGTTTTGAGTGGGGCGAGCGCGAGCGCGTTTTGAGTCGAATTTGATTTTACCTGTATGTTGTCGTTCAGTGGTAAGTTTGCTGGCATCTGCTCTGAGTTGTGTGATATCCAGAGAACCCGGTCCAGTGGAGGTGTCGATTACCGAGGAAAGGGTGCCAGTAGGTTGGGCACGGTATCCCATCAGGAGTTCCTGGGGTGTTGCATTCAGCTCCTGATTCAGGGTGGTGTTCAAGCCTAATTGGACAGAACTACGGTGTGATGGCCAGTTGGCTGCGGCAGCTGCTGTGGTAGCGGCCAAACTCTCCTGGATAGTTCGGCAGTAGCGTTCAATTTGGCCATTTCCCCTTGGCATGCCCACCGTAATTACAAATTGGCGAATACCAGTAGTTTCGCAAAACTCTTTGAATTTCTTTGATGCAAAGGAAGAAGCTGCATCACAAATTAGGCGACAGGGTGCCCCAAATGTTGCGATAATTTCTTTTAATTCGTGAATTGCGTGGGAAGATTTGGTGGAACGTACTGGTCGGATAATTATGAATTTTGTGAAAGCATCGATGACTAGAAAAAGATAGATGTAACCTTTGGAGGACTTGGGGAAGGGCCCCAAGTGATCAATGTGTATAGTATGAACGGAATGGCGATTTTGTTGATGGGATGGAGGTAGCCGGGCTGCTTGCCTCCTTCAAGATTATGAAAGGTTCATGGTATACAACATTAGATGTATTTTTTTTTTATGAAACGGCGCATTTTCGGGAACCAAAAGAGAGCTTGTATTGCGGCGAGGGTTTTGTCGAGCGCAAAGTGGCCTAAGTCGTCATGGTAGTGTTTTGTTAGCTGCTAACGGCAATGTTTTGGGATGACTAGTTTCGGTCCTTGGGACGAGTTGTGGTATAATTTTCCGCCTTTGACCTGTATGTTTGAAAAGGTCTTTGTTTTTATGCCGCTCGCCGGACATGATGAGTTTGATAATTTTGGCCGTTTCTGTATCTGACTGTTGAACACAAGAAACCCAATCTTGCTGATTGATAACATGGCAGTTCATTTCGTTACTGGAAACAGGATTGCGACTTAACGCGTCAACAAATGCCAACTGTACTCCGGGTTTGTGTATCACCTTGAACTGATACTCTTGTAGTGCAATAATCCATCTTGCGATGCGCGAGTTCATTTCTTTTTATTTCGAGAGCATTTTTTTAACGAGTTACAATCGGTGACTAGGGTAAGGGGGTGTCCTAACAAATGATGGCAGAAGTTTCTGATGGATTTAACCACTGCTAGTGTCTTAAGTTCAAATAAGTGGTAACGACTTTCGGAAGGGGTGGTTTGGACGCTATAATATGCTATCGGTGTTTCTTTTTTTTGTTCACGAGTGGAACCAGAACTCCGGCGAGACTCTGGCTACTGGCGTCTGTGTACAGAAGCGTTTTGTGGAGGGGGTTGAACAGATGTAATAGACATTTTGATGTGAGGATGTTTTTGAATTCAGAAACGACACGATCTTGGTCTGAAGGAGTTCTTGGATGATACTCACAGTTCTTGGACAGGTGTATCGGTGGTCAGTTCGATTGAAAAATTAATGTTGCATTTGCCTACGTCGGTAAGTTTATCAGTGGCAAAACAGTCCTCAAATTGTGTGAAAAGTTTTTGGAGAGAGGTGGAGACATTAGTGGGGAATGACCCTGTATAACATGTTAGCGCCAGGCGCTCACCGGCCGGAGAAAACAATATGCCGTTGGGACCCTTTTCATAATAAATATCGGAAGATTCGGAAAAATTGCGGCCGATGAGAACATCTGCAGCGTCAAGACATTTTTCACCCAAGAAAAATTCAAGTCGCTTTGTAACTTTGTCGAGAGTGATGACCGTAGGTGTTTGCAGGGTCGTTTCGGTGATGTGACCTCCAAGGTGCTGTAATTTTACCAGGGGAATAGACGTTTGTGGAAGTTGTAAAGATTTGGCCAAGGTCAAGGACATCAACGACACCTCGCTGCCGAGATCAACATAGCACGGGACAGTAACATTTGAGATGGTCATGGGTTTGATGAAAGGGTTTAGTCAGGGTGACGCAATAAAGTGGACCTGTTTGGAATTTTGTCCCTTATTTGAGGGATATTCGATGGCGAATTGTTTGCGAGTATCGCGGGAGTGGTCCTCGTTTTTGGATTGGTTATGGTAATAGCACATTTCGTGGAACTTATGCGCAAGCGTGATATCGAACATTGACGGATAAGCGAGTCTGCCGTCAACTGTCGAATTTTGCGCGAGATCCGTTTTCTCAGAGACTCTCACCTGCTCTCTGCTTTGTGATGTTTCGAAATGGTACAGACACGCGCCTGCTGTCTGATTTGCAGCCCCCATAAGCGCACCATTTTGTAGCGCCTTGTTTTAAACGATGCACGTTCATTTCCATGTGGAAATTAGCACGTTGGAGTTTCACGGTTTGTTGGTTATGTCGGTTTGTTATTGTTATTGACTCGCAGGACTGTCATTTTCTGCCAAAAATCTCGTGCATGCGCTCAGTTCCGTGCAAAAAGTGTGACCTTGAAAATTCCATGAAATGACCTATTGGTGTCGTCCCCTCTGTGTTTAGTTTCGCGATAAGAAAGGCAGTCGCAACGTTTATGGCCGTTTTTCTTGGAGTAAAAGCAAACCAGGGTGTTTTTGTATTGCTGAGCATTCCTGGGAATTTTTGAAAGGCCCGATGGGTTGTAACAAGTGTGCTTTCGCTGCGCAAGGACTGATCAGAGTCGAACGTTTTCAAATAGGTGGCTAATTCACCGGGGCCGGAGACTTTAGCAGTTCGAACTGCGAACTTGACATTTTTGTCGGTTATACCACCCATTATCAAATTGATGACGTCATCATTAATGAAATTCAGTTTCAACGAATTGACCATTGCTAACTTTTTGAACGTGTAGTCATAATACGAAGGGCGTCGCACGCTTTGTATTTCAACAAGTTTTCCAGCAGCGAATGTAGATCGCGAGTGGGTACGAAGGTTTTCGCCAACAAATGCTTCCATTCAAGCCAATTGCGACTGACGCTGGAAATACCTTCATAAAAAATTTTGCAGCTCCCGCAAGCTTCGGTAATGCGTAACAACACGTTTCTTGGTCAGACCATTGGGGTACGTTCGCCCATTCGTCTACTTTACTCAACCATTCGTTGATGTTGGTGGTAGACGGATCAAAATCGGTTACAATGTTTGTCAGAAAAGATGAACTTACATTCGGCCTCGTCACTTGTGGTGCACCTGTTGTTGTACCAAACCTTGGATCGTTTCCGTGAAAATCCTTACTGAATCCGGGGTGGTACTGGCGGCGCCGTGCAGTTCATTTGTTGTGATGGTACTCGGCCTTGACCCTGAACGCTGGAGCTGTTCTTCTCGCTCTCGCCGTTCAAGCACCTGCGGCAGCTCAGCTAACGGGGGGTGTACGATAGCCGGCGAAGAAATTGGCGCCGGCCGTCCTCGCTCTAGCGCTCGGCCATCCGGCTATAAAATACTGTCAGGACGGAGACGAATGATCATCAGCACTGAATCCGTGACCACTTCTGATGATAGGTACAGCAGGTAGGTATAGGAGAACCAAGGCCTTCGAAATAGGTTTATTCAACAAGTATCTGTGAACAATACAATTTAATTAGAAAGCGTGACTTTGCCTTGGCGCTGTCGGGTCGATACTGGTGCAGCCCCCGCTCGATATCTCTCATCCGCTGCGCTGCTATCCTTTACGTGCAGCGCCATCTCGCGTCCTCCGTGCTGTACTCCCTCGCTGTATAGTCAGGGCCGTACTGGCCTATTCCACAGGCTGCTGACACTATGTACCCATTTGAGCTTTATGTTTTCAACGATGCACAAAATATGTAAATATCCTAAAGTTGAAAACTTGCGGTTTCGATGCAACTAGAAAAAGGAGCTGGATTTTGGATGCGTTCCGTTTCTCCGTCCTCCAGCCATATTTTTGTTGAGAAGAAATGTGCTCTTCGGAAATTCTGTTGACACCAACGGCTACCTACTGTGAACGGACGATGATGAAAGCTGAAGCTCATCCAGGGACCAAAGAATACATGGATCGAAAGTACTGATTTTCTTCACAAGAAAGAAATGTTTAACAAACTATTAAACAGTAAAAAGAACCCTAAAAGAAAATATGCAATCATTAGAAGATGATCAAACAGAGATCTTCAAACCTACGTTCTATTTGGGAACGGTTCTTTCACGAAAAGTTGCAGAGATGCTTTTGAAGACAACACGCAGACCTAAGTACGATGGTAAATTTTGTAGAGATTCTTAGCGACCTAAAAAGCAATTCTAGTCAGAATAAAAGTAATGGGTAGTCGAGTGGGTAGTATTAATAAAAAATAAGCCTAAGCATTTGCTTAGATTTTTGAGGAGTTGCTAAGCAGACTTTCCCTAGCAACGTCTATGAAATCCAAGAAAATGCTTATGCTTATTTTTTATTAATACTACCCAATCATAGCCTTTGGACCATAACTTACTGGTAGAAAAATCCGGAATAATCCGTTACCCGCACATTATATTTCACAAATAATGTGGGTCTTGCAAAGCTTTCCCTAAAACCCCCAACGACTATGGGTGGAAGAATATTCAAATAACTTTTGAAAATAACAAATTTCCCAGGGAGAAGCTTCTGCTACCTACCTAAGTCGATCGGTCACTCATAGCCTTTAGCTTTTTAGCTCTTCCAAAATACGCCGTGAAGAAATCTTATCAGCTACCTCTCGCTTTTTGCGTGATAAATATATCGAGACGAAATTTTAACGCTACAATACCTATGGGAGTATGCGGACGGGCAGGGAAAGTGTATAGAAATGTGTGGAAGTGCTGGATGTGTATGGAAGTGCTCGGAAATGCGAATTTTTAAAGCTGAATAACCACCCTCAAAACAAGGGGGCGATGCGAAAGCCATCTATGAGCCATGTGTCGCTGCAACCAAATCGGACGACAGAGCGAAAGCAGGAACCTGTAATGCCGATACAGTGGTCAGCAGCTGATCGTACACAGGCAGACAAGATACAGCTCATTTCATTGTGCTTTGTGCATATCTTGACGATATTCTGTGCTCGAAAGTGTTTTCCGATCTTGGTGTTTCACCTAAATTTTCTCATTGCTTTCTGTTTGTTGGCTTGTTACGTTTCGTTGTTGGTTTTTCTCGTTGTTTATTATTGTTATTTGTTATTTTTTTACTGGACAAAAAACGATCGTGCTTGGGGTGGCCACACAAGTGGTGTGTTTGTTCGCGGACATATACATTTTTCCACTTCCGGTCTGCTTCCAGCTCTGCCTCTGAGCCAGCCTCTGAATCTGATCGGAAAATGTCGTTTAAGAAGTGCAATTATTCTGGGTGTTCAAATAACAAACGAACAAGTGACAGGAAATTTTACAAATTCCCAAAGAGTGATCCGGACAGGCTGCAGAAATGGATAGATGCAACAGGAAATCTAAATTTGCGTGGTAAGTGTTCATATTTGATATCCATACATTTTTATACAACAAGTGCCCACCTAATAATTCTTTGTTAACACAAAAGCCCCACAGAGAGCCCACCTAAACCTATACTCATCTAGGTGCTTCTTGAATCGTTCTTCCCAAGTTCCAAGGCACAATCAAGACTGAGTCCAAGAACAACCTATTTAGTTATCTACCCACTTACAGGTGGCCGGACGGGTCCGGTTCCATATGGGCTCTGTGCAACTGGACTGAAGCGCCAACTATCGGTGGAATATGTCCCTAGTGACCGTCAGAAGCCCATAAGTTGCACATTGAAAAATGCAGTTTTTTTTTTCAAGCAAAAAAGTGGCCATAGGTAGTTAAAAATCATTTATTTGAACAATGAGTTGTCGTTTTATCACTGCATGAAATTTGGTTCTATAAAAAGTGTTGTCGGATTCGTGAATTTCAAATCATTGCTATCTTTCTGACAGATAACCTTACTTTTGAGTCAAGTAAAAAGCAGCTTGCTTTTTGATCCTGCACTGCAGGAGAACCTTGCATGGTAATTTTATGCTTTAATTGTCGTAACAAGCCCGACTGACAAACAAATTGTCGACACATCTCTTGTTCCGAATGTTCGCATCAATATTGCGTAAAGGTGCGTTCAGTCAGCTTAAGGTGCGTTCAGTCAGCTTATTTAGCCGCAAGTTTTAATTTTAGTCGTGAGCGCAGCATCGCTTATTGGCTGATCTGAGAAGGCTGGTTCATGACAGCCTATGAGCATCGCTGCGCTTACGACTAAAACTAAAACTTGCGGCTAAATAAGCTGACTGAACGCACCTTTATTTGGCCGTACGTTTTAGTTTTAGTCGTAAGCGCAGCGATGCTCATTGGCTGTCATGAACCAGCCTCCTCAGATCAGCCAATAAGCGATGCTGCGCTCACGACTAAAATTAAAACTTGTGGCTAAATAAGCTGACTGAACGCACCTTAAGAGTGGAACAGTAATCAAAGTTGAAGCTCGTAATAAAAAATATTGGTAATATTTTTATACTTTTTAGAAACGGCACATATTAGCATTTTGCTAGGGAGGTAATCTGCAGTTACCACTACGGAACAACCAGATGAACTAACGGTAGAGCAATCCTTCCATTTACAGTTCAGAGTGTTACAAGGGTCCATATCATACCGCAGGGAATATTTTTGACATTTTATCGAATGTGAATAGTGATATAGTGGGCTGATGGTCTCAAAAAGTCGAAGACTTAGCTTTGGTGATGGTGTATTTAGGTACTGGCGGATGAAGATGATAAGGTACCTATGTTGTATTAGTATTGCATTTATTGCTGAATGTGATATGAACACATGCAGCAAAGATGCACCATGGATGCAGCACATCAACAGCAAAGGGAAAAGGGACGACAGACGACAGAACTGGTACTCTAAACTTTGTGGTTTAGCCTCGGGTTAAACTCTACCTTTATGAAACCGGAATATAACAGTAACACCGCTGTGTGACAAACTCTCAAAACGAGTTTTGCTCATGCTTAAACTCAAAACTCAACAAATGGCTTAGTTTTCATGATAGAGGGTGTTGAAGTAGAAGCTAAAAATTAGTTTTTTCATCAGTAGAAAAAAACTAAATGGCAGCACAATTCAGAAACTGTAAGTAACCCCAAACCGATCCGTATTTTGCCGTGTTTATTTTTTTCTGTTATCGCCAGGAAAAAACGTAAAAAATTTCTTGATATTTTTTTTACGATTTCTGTCCTAGAATAAGTCAAGGAATCTACCCTTCTTGATAGGAAAGTCATGAATTGCGAATCACCCTGTATAAATAGAAAATTTATTACGTTGTATAGGTACTTCTTCCCTTGAATTCTTGGTTCATTTCTGACTTGACTGTTCATCAGTTAATAGTTTAGCATTGTAACGAACAAGGTTTCTCACAGTTGAATTTATTCTCGCAAAGGGGTTGTTTTAGGGGTTGTTTAGTTTATTTTATACCTAATCACAAATTTCGACTAGTCACTCCTTCTTTTCAGTATCTACCACAAATGAAAAAAAACAAACTATAGACCCTCTTTTCGTTGGTAATGTTGTTCAAGTATTACTCAACCTTTTTTTTTCAACTTCTAGAATATCAGCCCGTCCAACTGGCCGAAATGAGTATATGCGAAGACCATTTTGACGAAAGCGCCTTCAGTAATCCGACTCACGTCAGAGTGAACCGGAATGCCGTACCAAAACACTTCAATATGCCACTCGATATGCCATCTACATCGCCTGGAAAAAGTCCAGAGCCAATAACAGAATCCATGGTAATCACTTTGGATACTTTCTCGCTAATTTATAACACATTTTCTAAATTTTCGCTCTGTGATCTGAACTGCGCAAAAACTCGACTTCTTCGTAACGTTTTTCACTTTTCAGGAAATTCCGCAAAAGCAAGATACACCATCGCCGACAGATAGCTTCTATGTCCGGACACCGAAACGAACTTACTCGCGGAAGGTGTTGGATCGCGACGGGGGAACATCTGCTCTGCCTTTGTTCTCGGCTCATTCAAGCCTATCCCATGATCACTCTAGGTATACTTACTCTCTGATCCCACTTTTGATTTCATCATCTTGTTCAGTTGATGTGCTCTGTAAGGTAGGCATGCAATGGATGTCTTGAGTTATTGCCGGGATGATTTTCAACATACAAATTTTGACTCGTCCAAAATCCTGAAGCTATCCTCAACCCCTATTATGGAAGGATGATTTCAAAAAATGTGAACCGCTTGATCTGCCAAGAAGTAAAGTGTCTCTTAGAAAAAGCTACAAGACATCGAATTGTTATGTAATTTTCCAGGTTAATTAATTGACCCCTAGCTGAGTGACAATAAGTCTGTAAGTTGAAAATACAGCACCAGCTTGAAGTAAATTGATTTAATTACTACTGTCAACTTACATATACTTGTATTATTTTGATCAGTAATAAGGATAATGGCTATGCAAAGACCATACTTAATGGGTTTATAATCTCTCTCTGAGCGGAATGATGAGAATAAGCTCGATATCTCTCTGAGTACAAATCTGGGCTTGACGGCAAAAAAAGGGTTGATTGAAATTAATTAAAGGGTTAATTAAAATAAACATTAATTCATTATTTATGAAAATGACTGACTGTGAAATTAACATTTAATAAAATAAAGTAATTGAGGTTAAATAAATTAGATTGGCGATTATTGATTGATTGGTAATAAAGGAGGTGTGGTGTGATTAAGGGAAAGAGTTACGAAATCTACGGCACAAAATTGAGACATAACGTAGGCAGATCCCGTCCAATTAAGAGGAAAGGGGTACTATTACAGTACATTGAAATGATCTTGAACTGCAGCAAGTTGTCTGAATCATCGTCCTTTTGTTGGCGTGCAACATTTTGTCTCGTAGCTATTGACCATAAGCTTTATCGAGCCACCTAATTTTTCTGGGAGTTGCTACCTGGAAAGGCCTATTAATTTTTTGGAGAAGTGGAAATGTTGGGGCAGCCCTCAAAAATACATAACTTGGCCGACAGTTTAACGTTGAAAACAGGAGAGACACAGGGTCTGGCGAAGATGTAATGTAAACATAACCACGCGACAAGAACAGAACTTGACATAGTAGCTCTATGGCAACGCTTCCCGGCTCTTTGGTGCATAATTTCCAGATTTATAGTAAACCACCACCACAAATAGATGATGATATTTGTTTTCTGATGATGAATAAATTCCATGGTGTACAAGAAGATGCTGCACCGCACCACTTTAATTTTATTTATATTTTGACTCATGTATGCGACCTATTTAAGCCACTGTATAAATAAACTGAAACTGAAAATATTTTTTTGTTTTTCCATGATTTTCAATCGTAACTGTTCAGTAAATATTAATTGACTGTAAACTGCCTATTACACACAACCTGACAACAATGGTCAGTGCATACGACACGATGACCTACCTAATGCGCAAGCGCAGAACAGGTTTACCCACGTCATCAGTCTTTCAGTTTGAACTCCGCCCAACCTCGCCCAAATTTTCAACATTTTTCTGGAAAAAGAAGGGACTTTAGTAACGAAATGTTTGCCTGAAGTGACAAAATGTTCGCCTGTCGTAATTTCAGTTTGTGCTTTGTTTTGAACAAATGAGAAAAAGTGGTATAAGACCCCATCGTCATGCCACACCCTGTATGGAAGAACTTTGCATTTTTCCGGAAAAAAATCATACTGAACTATTCACAATTATTATTTTTGCTTTTGTAAGGTTTGGTAGGGCTGAAGGTCCACCCTTCATGACTGCCTAAACGGCATTTACTTTTCAATGCAAGCCAGGTGGAGGTTGAGAAGAACACGGCGATGTTTGAATGCGTTTTATTCGGCACACATAATCCATACACCCGAGACTCCAAAAGGTGACTCTGGTACAAATTCGGATTTGGTTACTCGCACATTCTGACACAAAATAATAATCATAGCAATCTTATCCCGTCGGGCAGAGCCGAGGGCCGCAACTACAATAATTGATTGATTCATTCCCGTTCATCTCTGGGCTCCTTTTATAATAATCGTTCAATCGTCATTCGGCCACATGGGTCGTGCATTGACTTGCAAATCCGCCGACGCGGCCCGGAAAAATCCAGCGATTTTGAAACCGCCGAGTCGACGCTGCTCTTCTCCGGACGCCGCGTGTTTGAACTCCATCTCTCGCATAGTGCGGCTTTGCATGACAATCATGACATAACCTTTATAAATATGTTTCAAACAAATGATATATCAAATGATGTGTTTTTTTGCAATTTTCAGCCCACAACCACCGGCTAAATTCCAGAAAACTGAAGCTGAACCGTTTGATTCAACCACACCATCATTATCATCAGGTCCATGCCCACCAATGGCAGGCTCCAGCAAGTTACATCTCTCCCGGCCCCTGCCTAGCGACACTGTTCAGTTTTTGTGCAAGGTGGTGAACAAAGACGAAGATTTTGGAGAGACGTACGAGATATCATACTCGAGGTAACAAAGTTTACATCATAAAGAGAAAAACAATTTGCTCTTATACAGGGTGTCTCAGAAGTACATTTTTTCAATAGCCGTGTACTGATCAAGTAGTTACCTATATTTGAAAAAAAAAATATTTCCAGCACGGCGGTGCACGACCCAGACTTGCCGAACCCAGCCTCCATGTTGGTCCACGAACCCGACAGCGCCTTAACCGCACCCCTTCCGGCGACTGAACACACGGCCATCAAGCAACAAACTCACGAAGACGGCAAAACACCACCCTTCGTCGACCCGAACGATTCGAGACCTCCCGGTCTTCCAAGAGCTCCCGGGCCTGTACCAGCACACGAACCACACGAACTCAAGGGACACAGAATCGTGGACATCGGCTACCTCCTTCAGTGGTGCATGGATCTGAAAGTAGACCATTTAAGAAAGTGTCCAGAGACTTGTAATGGTACGCCCCCGGCACCCCCCATTGACATTTCACGTGTTTGGCCTCTGATCGTCGGAATTCTACGTTGTGCCCGTTTTTGTTCGCATCTTAACCCTTTGATCCGCTTTTGTTCATGAGGCGAACGACCCGAGGGGGAAGAAGGTGGAGTTCAAGGTCGACTTCAATGAAACACGCTCATTGCAAAGAAAATTGACATTTACTCAAAGCAAATGAAGTGCAAAATTAGTCTTTTGGTTCTTTTCGCAAAACACCTAACATGTGACTGACAGCATGAACAAAATAAACAAAAACAATGAAACAATTGAAAACAACACAACAAAAGATGTCAAACTGTCAAGTCAAAGAAAATGGAGAATGACGGATTCGAAAAAGAGCACTCATGTGGAAGAACCCAGTCAAAGAAACCACGGAGTTAAGCTCAAAGAAAAGGGTTCTCAACCATGTTGTGACAAAATGTAAAACTCACTGAGACTTTGTTCTCCCTACCGCAACGCAGCAAATAACGCAAAGTAACGCAACACAACGCAAAGTAACGCAAAGCAACGCAAAGTAACGCAAAGCAACGCAAAGCAACGCAAAGGAACGCAAAGCAACGCAAAGTAACGCAAAGCAACGCATAATAACGCAAAACAAAAGGTCGCCACACTCACACAAACACTCAAAAAACAACAACTGAAGATACGTTAGTAGACAGAGCATAATAAACAAAACACTACAATACAACTACAAAATATAACAACTACACAATGGGGGAAATCCTGTTGCGAACCTGTACTCGAGGACACTGTAAGAGAACCTATCCCAATCAAACTGACATTTGCCTCGTTACACGAGCCGCAAGCGACTAAGTTGCAACCAACCGTTCGTATCTACCATGGCTGTCCCTGTCCCTTACCCTGGCAGGTAGCATCAACTTATCTCGTCACAAACAAAGCAAAATAAATGAACATGACTCCCTAACAAAAAGTACCGTACAACCTGCTTGGACGGTAAAAGCCCTCTGACACATAGACAAAAGTAAACATTGTAAAAGTCAATTTTTAGGTTGGGTAGAAGTGGTTGATAGTACAGGAACGACTTTCACGGTATTCAAGAAAATATTAGTAAAATAGGTACATCAAGGCCCGATCATACTCGCAAGCGCCATTTGCAAAATCTCAGGGGGTAATTCGAAGTAAACAAACAAAAAGGATAAATATTTGAGAACCGGAACAGACGGAGGGTTCTGAATATTGACACAAAGATTATGACACATCAAAGGTACAGTACTGACATAAGAAAAAAAAGTTGACTACAAAACTGTACATAAAAATGAGAGCATAAAAATATCGTAGATAATGACGTTCAGCTAAAATTTGACACAAAATTACAGTCAAGTGCACACATGAAGAACAAATTACATACAAAAAATTACTAATCTGACCATAGAATTATGACATAAAATTCAAACAGACAAAGTTAATGCAATAAACACTTCACGCTGAATTATTCTAGTCAAAAGCGGCACGCGTGGCTTTAAAATTATCTGAGCGTATGTTTTTTCAATAAAAAGGACGTACTTTTAATTTAATTCGGCAGTGACTAATCAATCGAAACCAAGTAGTATTCAAATAGAAAAACGTCAAACGAATTCACAAATAATATAAAAATACAGCAAAAATTAATATTTACCTAGAAAACACACGCACAACACAGCCTCTTCGATCAACTACCCGTATCTTTCTGCCCTAGTTTTCACTCTCCTGTGTATGCAGACGGCAAAGGCACCCTCGTTTAAAGTAATAAAATCTCGTCGCTCGACCGATTTACAATCTTAGGACGGGCGACACTATGGTCGAAAGTCCCAAATGTGACCGTATCAATACTGCCCGACCATGTGTTAACACAAGTTCGCATTTTTGTGCCTGTTTCGTTAAAAGGGGAATTTTTAAAACTAAATATTTTAAAGCCATGCAGGGCGTTGATTTAATATACATTTTTATATGGTAAAATAAGGCGAAATCCCACAGAACGCCCCTTGAAGAAACGACGGAAGAGAACAGAGGACGATGACGGAGATTCTTCAACAAACCCAAGACAGGTCATGTGGTGTAGCTTTTTCTTCTTTGGTGATCTTCTTTTTCTTCTTGTTGTTCTTCTTTTTCTCATTGTTGTTCTTCTTTTTCTCCTTGTTCGCTGTCTTCTGTTTCTTCTGTTTCTTTTTCCAAGATGACTCCAGAAGCAACCAGACAAAACTTGACAAAACGTTCAGATCCGTGGTTCAGTGAAAACAGCAACGCCCCTAGACGATACAAGTTGAGCATGGTCCAGATGGTGGTAAGAACGGTTTCGATTTCTTCAGTGACAAGCAACTTCTTCGGAACCAGACAAAAGGCGGACGCCCCTAGATTGCATTTGGTGGCCACAGAGTTTTGCTTCCCGTTGACAATGGGAACTCGTGTAGGCAATGAGTGATTTCTGCTACAGACAAGACGCTTCAGTGAAACCAGTAGATGATGTAGTCAAAATGTTGATGAATGGTGATGTTGACTACAGGTAAGAAGTTTTGTCATCATGAGGCAAGATGACAATGACGTTTCTTGAAAATTTCCGGTGCCAAAATTGTTGTAGTATCAGGTAGCAAGCTGACTGTGATGTTTTGATGTTCTTTTCGTCTCAGCAGAAGATTTTTCTTTGTTCAGTGGTCAGACAGTGGTGTTGAACAAAATGGCGGCGAGGTCTTGCGAATTGTCAGTGGTGATGTTTTGCAAGATGGTGTGACTGGTTCAATTGAGCATGTCAGGTCAATGATGTTGTTTGGGTTCGACAGACCAGGTGTTGCTGGAATCATGTTTCGTGAAGCAAGAAACGTTTCGGTTGAGCACAGCTTGCTGGTTCGGCAGAAATCGTCTGATGAGTGTTCTTGAATTTTTTCTGTGATGGCAGGATCAGGTACATCATCTCGTCCGTCGTCATGTGGAAAAATCCATTTTCAGGAGAATCCGTCCAACGTCAGGTACAAGCGTCCACAAGATTGAAATTGGCATTTCATGAAACAAAATCACAATCAGCAGTAAATGGTTCACAAAAAAACAAACAAAATATTCTTTCAACATCGATCCCTTATTTGAACACTCTCGGTCTGATTGGTTTGACAAAAACAAAAAAAAAACAATCTCTTTCCCCCCCTTCCCCACAGGCTTCCCCCCATGAACAACGCCAATTTGGGAAAAACTAAATGGATTTCAACGCTTCCCTTTCTGAACATTTCCTCGTCTTGAACAATCCAGCTTTGCAAAAAAAAAACTCGTTGCTTGAAAAAAATCCTTGGACAATCCAGATTTACAAAAGAAAAACTCGTCGGTGGACGATCTTGGTTTCTCCTCTCGTGAACAATCCTTCCTTCCTCCATGGACAACAATCCTGCCGTCTTCCCACAGCGTTCCCCTTCTTTTGAACCATCCTGCCGTCTTCCCACAGCGTCCCCCCCTTTTGAACAATCCTGGTCACGGCACCACTCTGTAATGGTACGCCCCCGGCACCCCCCATTGACATTTCACGTGTTTGGCCTCTGATCGTCGGAATTCTACGTTGTGCCCGTTTTTGTTCGCATCTTAACCCTTTGATCCGCTTTTGTTCATGAGGCGAACGACCCGAGGGGGAAGAAGGTGGAGTTCAAGGTCGACTTCAATGAAACACGCTCATTGCAAAGAAAATTGACATTTACTCAAAGCAAATGAAGTGCAAAATTAGTCTTTTGGTTCTTTTCGCAAAACACCTAACATGTGACTGACAGCATGAACAAAATAAACAAAAACAATGAAACAATTGAAAACAACACAACAAAAGATGTCAAACTGTCAAGTCAAAGAAAATGGAGAATGACGGATTCGAAAAAGAGCACTCATGTGGAAGAACCCAGTCAAAGAAACCACGGAGTTAAGCTCAAAGAAAAGGGTTCTCAACCATGTTGTGACAAAATGTAAAACTCACTGAGACTTTGTTCTCCCTACCGCAACGCAGCAAATAACGCAAAGTAACGCAACACAACGCAAAGTAACGCAAAGCAACGCAAAGTAACGCAAAGCAACGCAAAGCAACGCAAAGGAACGCAAAGCAACGCAAAGTAACGCAAAGCAACGCATAATAACGCAAAACAAAAGGTCGCCACACTCACACAAACACTCAAAAAACAACAACTGAAGATACGTTAGTAGACAGAGCATAATAAACAAAACACTACAATACAACTACAAAATATAACAACTACACAATGGGGGAAATCCTGTTGCGAACCTGTACTCGAGGACACTGTAAGAGAACCTATCCCAATCAAACTGACATTTGCCTCGTTACACGAGCCGCAAGCGACTAAGTTGCAACCAACCGTTCGTATCTACCATGGCTGTCCCTGTCCCTTACCCTGGCAGGTAGCTTCAACTTATCTCGTCACAAACAAAGCAAAATAAATGAACATGACTCCCTAACAAAAAGTACCGTACAACCTGCTTGGACGGTAAAAGCCCTCTGACACATAGACAAAAGTAAACATTGTAAAAGTCAATTTTTAGGTTGGGTAGAAGTGGTTGATAGTACAGGAACGACTTTCACGGTATTCAAGAAAATATTAGTAAAATAGGTACATCAAGGCCCGATCATACTCGCAAGCGCCATTTGCAAAATCTCAGGGGGTAATTCGAAGTAAACAAACAAAAAGGATAAATATTTGAGAACCGGAACAGACGGAGGGTTCTGAATATTGACACAAAGATTATGACACATCAAAGGTACAGTACTGACATAAGAAAAAAAAGTTGACTACAAAACTGTACATAAAAATGAGAGCATAAAAATATCGTAGATAATGACGTTCAGCTAAAATTTGACACAAAATTACAG
This sequence comes from Anaspis maculata, assembly GCA_949128115.1. Lineage (NCBI taxonomy): Eukaryota > Metazoa > Arthropoda > Insecta > Coleoptera > Scraptiidae > Anaspis > Anaspis maculata. The sequence continues at coordinate 83,860,591 of OX421964.1, read as the reverse complement.
TCAAGTGCACACATGAAGAACAAATTACATACAAAAAATTACTAATCTGACCATAGAATTATGACATAAAATTCAAACAGACAAAGTTAATGCAATAAACACTTCACGCTGAATTATTCTAGTCAAAAGCGGCACGCGTGGCTTTAAAATTATCTGAGCGTATGTTTTTTCAATAAAAAGGACGTACTTTTAATTTAATTCGGCAGTGACTAATCAATCGAAACCAAGTAGTATTCAAATAGAAAAACGTCAAACGAATTCACAAATAATATAAAAATACAGCAAAAATTAATATTTACCTAGAAAACACACGCACAACACAGCCTCTTCGATCAACTACCCGTATCTTTCTGCCCTAGTTTTCACTCTCCTGTGTATGCAGACGGCAAAGGCACCCTCGTTTAAAGTAATAAAATCTCGTCGCTCGACCGATTTACAATCTTAGGACGGGCGACACTATGGTCGAAAGTCCCAAATGTGACCGTATCAAAACTGCCCGACCATGTGTTAACACAAGTTCGCATTTTTGTGCCTGTTTCGTTAAAAGGGGAATTTTTAAAACTAAATATTTTAAAGCCATGCAGGGCGTTGATTTAATATACATTTTTATATGGTAAAATAAGGCGAAATCCCACAGACTAATTTGAAATTGATCAATGAGATTCATGACGGACTGAAATCTGACTTTGTGTTCCATTGTGACAAGTGCAACTACTACTTTTTTAATAGTTCCATGAATGAGGAAACCAGTCCTCCAGTTATCAACAGGTTCTATCAGTGGAAAAGTTCTATGGAAATGAGCTCTTGGGTGTTGGCGGAACACATTTTCAAAATATTTTCGATCCCTTTCGAAGGTTGAGAACTGCAATGACCTTGTTCTTATTTTATACTAATACGTCGTAAGTATCTGGATGATAATGCCCAGAATGCTATCGACAATGTGGTTCCTCATTTTTGTTTTGTATCGATTCGAGTGTTGCAAATAGGCCTGAGAGCACTGAGCATTATAGAATAATAATTATACATATGTTTTGACTTAACAAGTTTTAGAGTTTCGAGCTCATGTAATAATAATTATATACATATATTTTGACTTAACAAGTTTTAGAGTTTCAAGTCCATGTTCTTTCCGAATAAATCCACCACAAGGAAACAGAATCCGTTGTCAGTTTTGAAATTGTGGGCGCTAGAGCCAAGATACAAATTTTGGGAAGCAAGTTTCGTTAGATCGCAAGAAAGCATATCGAGTAGCATGTTCTTTCCAAGTAAATCGACCACAAGGAAAACGAATCCCTCCTCGGTTTTGAAATCCGGGGTGCCATAACCAAGATACTGTTACGAATTCCGCGTACGGGGTCGAATATAATTGAGACGATCGTTTTAAACATTGTTTACTAATGCGTACTACAATAACTACACGCCCACAATGGGGTGTTCCACGGGTTTCGGTAAAAATTCAAATACTAGAGCTTTAGTAGAGCTCACCTATTTTTTATTTGATTTTTTTGCGTTCATTTACGCCCCGAAAAAAAATTAAGAAAGTTTCGTGTGACGTCACGCAAATTGAGACCCAGGTACGTTAGCAGATGGCGCCAAGTGTAGCGGTAGAGCTCGTTTCTAGAAGTCGCACGCACTCGGTAACGTGGTGAACTCGGCCGAACGACTGCGAACGACTAACAAGAGGCATTCGAATATTACCAATTACCATTACCTTATTCCCTATCACGTACTTACTACTGAAGCTGTAGCTGGACAGACTGAAATGTACGCATAGACAAAAACAAAACCAGAAACTCATTCCACCCAGCCCAGGAAGGAGTTTACGCTTATGGTGTGAGTGTGACGGCAGACGACATGCATAAGGTCGTTTTACAGCCCAGCCGCACCTCAGGGAAAATAAGTGAGTACCTACCTACCTACCTAATGCATAATTATAAGATATACATATCATATTACATACTCATTTATTCATACTGGATAAAATTCCCTTAGGCCAATATCAACGTGACTTAACCTAAGAAAACTGATTCAGCCAAACTCAAAGCTTATGATGCCCGCGTTTCCAAGTGTTGTTTCCGTTTAGCTCGGTATGAACAATCGTTGCAATGGAACCAGTTGATTCCTTTATTCGTAGCATGTTTCAATACATGCCTCTTCCAATTCGACTTTTTATGATCGTCTTTGGAACAATCCCATCCAAATCTGGCGATTCGGCCTCCTCCGCGGTTCCTTGTGGCTCCTCCGTCGTCGGTTCAATTTCACACAAAACGTGATGTTTTACAAGAAATAGACTCGAGTCCGATTCGTATCTGCAGCAATGACAGCGATATCTCTGAATTTTTTCCAGAAACGTCCCAATTTCATTGTTTCCGGCCATCCCCAGTTCATGCACTTGTTTGCAATGTTCGTACAATTTGAGAGCACCCCAATTTGAACTAATAGTGTAGGTCTTGTGGTCGCAGCAAATGCAGGGGTTGAAAAATCAGTTGGTAGGTAGTTGGTATTTGGTAGGTACAACATGCTACAAATGAAGAAAAAGCGAGCTGACTCCAGTGCAAGCATTGTTCGTGCAAGACTCAATACAAGTCATTTTTAAAAAGTCACCTGTTGATACATTGTACAAATGAACAAATCAACTGGTTCTGCTGCAGTCATTGTTCGTACCGGAGTAAAAAGTCAGGTTTGAAAATGCACGTGATAAGTAAACATGCTACGAATGAAGTAGCCAACTGGTTCCAGTGCAACCATTGTTCGTACCGAGCTAAGGTAAAAAGGAATTTAAAAAACCACATGCTGGCACCTACAACATGCTGCAAATGAAGAAATCAACTCGTTTCAGTGCATAATACATTTTTTCTATTTTGCGTTCATAAGAGTCATTACGATACGCAAATGACGTCATTCGCGTATCGTAAGAAGCTCCATTTCGATACGCATATTTTTTTACCCCCAACCTATTGTCACACTCGTCAATTGAATCACTCGTCGCTTCGCTCCTCGTGCTCCAAAATGACGCGTGTGACAATACGATATCTTATAAACTTGTATTATACTATTTTTGTATTATACTTGATCTGTAAACTTGTATTATAATATCTCTCTCTGAATAAACGTTTTCAAAATTTTCAACCCCACCCTCCTTCTCCCTAAAAATTCTTTGAGTGTCCCATTTTATATTCTGGATTCTCTTCAATTTAGTCAGGTACCATATAGGCTCAAAAAACTGATCCCGTGGGCTCCTTCGTGAAGGGGGTAAGAGACCTTTTATTTCTTATAGTCCTATATATGGAGATACCAAAATGTTTTGGTGTCACTTTCAAAATGGCGTCATTTCTAAATGGCGGCCATTTGTTTCCGGTGACATTTATCCGGACCTAACTTGCTTGATTCAAACCCGATTTAAATTTGTTTTTGTAGAAATACGTGAATTCATATTCTTTATCCGCTGCTTTCATCGGTTGTCATTTATATCAATTTGTTTGACCGGAATTAGAAAATAAACTAAAAATTATGATGACTTTTAGTCCTATAGGTTTCTCGACTGTTTCTCAACCTAATTCAAGTTGTATTGATCCTAACAGCACCTACAATAAATGAAGCTCACTAAAAACTCAGCTTGCTGGAAAAATAATGGCCACAAGTGATACAGTAGGGAAAAAAGAGCGATATTCACGAGAAATGGTAAAATTAAGAAGGAAAGTGCCGTGTGTTTTTTAGGGTGTAGGTATACCGGTGATTCTTTAGCTACTACTTCTATGGCCTCTGTAGACACCGAAATGGTGTCGTTTCAAAATGACGACCATTTGATTTTGGCAACATGGATTCACACTCAACTTACGCCTATTTTCGCTCGACTCGAACCGATTTTTATCATTTTTCTTTTGATCAGGTATGGATTGATGTTCTCTTTTTGCTTTTGTCCGAAATTTGCATGTGTGCCAAATAGTTTTTCCAAAATAAAACAAACTAGAAAATCAGTGATTTTTACGATTCCCATTGCCTCTGGTGCTGTGTGCTTCCCCGTGAGAGGCATGCCTGGCAAATATTTTTGTATTATTCTCATATGTATGAAGTTACCGAAATGCTTTGGTGTCACTTTCAAAATAGCAGCGTACCGATTTGGCGGCCACCTGGATTTTAATAATGCAAAAATTCCAACTCGGTAATCAAAAGAGTTATAGTGTTAAAAGTCACAAGGTAGATTAACAATTCAATGCTTGTTAAGATAAAATGAACCGCATCTCCATTTCTTGAGTTGTTCCTGAAAAATCCACTGATTTATTGAAAAATGTCAATTTTTATGCAACTGACCACTAATATCAGAATTTTTCAGGAACGGCTCAAAATATGGAGATATGCGATTTGTTTTATTTTAACAAGCATTGAATTGTGAATCTACCTTGTGACTTTCATCACTATAACTTTTTTGGTTACCGAGTTGGAATTTTTGCATTATTGAACACCTTATACCAAAATCCAGGTGGCCGCCAAATCGGTACGCTGCTATTTTGAAAGTGACACCAAAGCATTTCGGTAACATATGAGAATAATACAAAAATATTTGCCAGGCATGCCTCTCACGGGGAAGCACACAGCACCAGAGGCAATAGGAATCGTAAAAATCACTGATTTTCTATTTTTTTTTTTTTGAAAAACTATCTGGAACAAATGCAAATTTCGGACGATAGCATATAGAGAATATCAATCTATACCTGATCAAAAGAAAAATCATTAAAATCGGTTTGAGTCGAGCGAAAATAGGCGTAAGTTGAGTGTGAATCCATGTTACCAAAATCCAATGGTCGCCATTTTGGAACGACGCCATTTTGAAATTGGTACCAGAGCATTTCGGTGTCTTTAGAGGCCAGAGAGGTAGTAACTAAAAAATAACACGTATACCTACTTCGTGAAAAAACACACGGCACTTTCCTTCTTAATTTCACCATTTTTCATGAATATCGCTCTTTTTTTACCTACTGTATCACTTGTGGCCATTATTGTTCCAGCAAGCTGAGTTTTTAGTTAACTTCATTCATTGTAGATGCTGTTAGGATCAATATAACTTGAATTAGGTTGAGAAACAGTCGAGAAACCTATAGGACTAAAAGTCATCATTATTTTCAGTTTTTTCCTAATTGCGGTCAAACAGATTGATATAAATGATAACCGATGATAGCAGCGGACCGAGAATATGGATTCACCTATTTCTAAAGAATTTTTTTCAAATCGGGTGAGGATGAAGCAAGTTAGGTCTGAATAAATGTCACCGGAAACGAACGACCGCCATTTTGAAATGATGCCATTTTGAACGTGGCACTAAAACATTTCGGTATGTCCACATATAGGACTATAAGAAATTGAAGGTCTCCTGCCCTCTTCACGAAGGAGCCCACGGAATACCGGATTACCCCTGACTAATTTAGTTAGTGCCATCCTAGAAAGCATCGCAGATAAGATTGGTGGACACACAGAAAGTCCAAGAAGTGGTTTTCCACAACCCTTCGCAGGATTAAAAAAAAAAATCAATATCTGCACTATTATTGAGTATTGAGGCCAAAATTTAGGTTGCATGGAGTCGGGGTAGGCTTTAATCAACTTGTCATGGTCGCATTGTCAAGAATTGATACCTTGCAGGCCACTATACGACCAAATGCCAACTTTCGAAGTTTGGCTGCCATTTTGGAAAAAAGGCCCAGATGACCAAAATATCAGACGGATCGAGTCAGGGGTAGCTTAAATCAACTCGTCGTGGTCAAAATGTTAGGAATTGATACTTTGCAAGCCATTGTACGGCCAATCGCCAATTTTCAATATTTGACCGCCATTTTGGATCGAAAAAGAATTGGGAACATCGGACGGAATTTCTTCTTATGGTCCCTAGAGACTATGTACCGACTTTCATAACTCTACTCAAAAGTGCAGTATCCAAGGGATTTTCGTCGCGTACTGTCCCCACTATAGCCCCCCAGCTTGTCACTTTATTTTTGCCCCAAAAAGTCATTCTACTGAATTTGAAACGTGAACGGCATATAACGCATGGTCCGAAAGTTTTGGGAATTTTCAAAAAATCTAATAACTTTTTTGAATGGTGTAGTGTAACCCCGTTTTCGATGTTGGCAGTGATCGTCGTTGTCCCTTCCCTTCCCTACGTTGTTAACCTTTTTACCTACGTTGTGTGAGTTCTTACTCTAGATGAGAATGTGTCCTTGGGGATGAGGTCTGATTCTTGAATGAAACGCGAATGAAATGCAAGCAAAGTGAATCTTTTATCGAAAATCAATTAGCAATGTTTTAAATGAATTTGTTTCTTTTATCAAAACACCTCACAACAATAAACTGACAGTGATAAAATGACTTAACATGAATAAAGAACAACAAAACACAAACAAATGAAACAAGAAAAGTCATTACAAATTATTTAGACAATTCAGGAATTTACAACAATAAGATGAACACAAAATCAGATTAACAAAACAAAACAAGAAATCATGAAACACGATACACTGTCAATATGATCGCAAAGCAAAAATGACGTATTCGCTAACAGGCACACATGGGAAGAACACGTCAAAAGAAACCCCTGCGTATAGCCTGGTTGACTGCTGAAAAATCCCTTCCCAAATGATCTGAACAAAAGTCAAGTGTGAATGAGTCATGATGAAAAGTGAAGCGAAGTCACTCCAGTGATGCATTGATCAAGTCAGCGTGAATCGGTGCTTGAACCTCTTTGAAAGTTTGTTTTGTTTACAAGTTAATTACGTAACAACAAAAGGAAACTCGTTCGCTCACGCTTTGAAGAAAACTCTACGTTCAGCAATTTATTTTACACTTTACAGACAAAATAAGTCAAATTGATAGATAAGTGAACAATTAAGAAACGATCGGTAAACAAGTTGATAAATCAGCAAGAAACAAATGATTAGTAATGATGTAGGTAAATAATCAAGAAACAAATGATAAGTAAATGAGTAGATAAGTCAACAAGAAACAAATGCGAGATAAATAGGTAGATAAACAAGAAACAGGTGACAGGTGAGATGTAAATAAGTAGAGAAGTTGGAGTTGGTCATACTTTTAGTAAGCAATTGGAAGGAAGAAGTATCTATAACGCATTCGCCCGAAATTCCCCAGCAGTTACCCATCACAAACCCCATAGATACATACTTACATACAAAACAGAACAATGGTTAGTAAACAGTAATCACATACAAGAAAATCGACTCGAGCCAACCTGTGGCCCTCTTTTCGTCGTATTACATAATTTTCCCCCAAATGAGAAAAGGTTAGTGGACTCAACAAGACAGATTCATATGAGCAGGTGGACCCCCCCTCTAGGGACATGGATAAGCGTGAAAGTCTCCTTTCCTTCCTTTACTTTCATGTATAACCCGGCAATGAACAACGAAATGTGAATGAATCATAAAAAGTACTGTTCTCTACTTAGCGGCTGATTGTGGCGTAGTAGAGCTCCTGTTTGTCGTCTTACTGTTTGTGACGTAACTTGTGGAAAAGAAACAATAATGAAACCTCGAAACACGCGCGACAGCGCAATTCTGAGGCCACGTCATGAGTGCGCAAAGCGCACACCCACCAGACTACGGCCTTTGCCATCAATATTGAGATCATTTGGGGAGTAGATAAATTACACATAATTCAAAGCAGTGCAAAGCACCTTGATTTCAAAGGGGAAAACTACGGGTTATGCAAGCCCGTTGAGAACAAAGAGAACAAAGAATTTGGTGTTATGTACAATAATTTTGCGGGCAAAATAGGTATCGAAATGCATGATTTGGTGAGTGGGTGGAAGCCAGAATTACGGTACAATAATCAGAGAAAGACCGACCTTAAATTGGTGAAAACGACGCTCACTCGTTGCACTGAATATCACGTGTTCCTCACCACTGCTGATTCTCTTCTCTCTATGCGGCTTCACTGTTCATCATTCATCATCATCAATTAACATCATATAACAATAATACATTCATTCATCATTCATTCATAATATTTAAGATATTGATAATAATAAACCATTATCTTCGATGGAGCTCAATATTCTTCTGCAATGTTCAATCATTCTCAACAGGACAACAGCAGGATCAGTTACTCTAATGCGAAATGCTTTAGTGCTCCATTATGTCCAATGGCTCAATACTGACAAAAAATCTTACATTGGTCGAACTTGCGGGACATTGGGAGGGAGGAGCTTGGAGAAATTGATCATGCTATTGTCCAAAGAATGATGGAACATGGCAGAAAAAACTGAGAGCTATCAAAGATAATGGTCCATCATCAGTATGTTGAATAATAATTTGTTATTGGTAGTAGATACAGAAGAGGGATCCCAAATCAGGTCTCATTAATTAAGGATGTAATTACAGAGGAGGAAATTACGACGTCGGTAATTAGACCGGTCCTACCGCTCTACAGTACACTCTTTAGGGTACGACGACGTGTGCTATAGAGACGTGATATGGGTAAGGGTCCTGAAACCGAGCTCATTAATTATTGAGGTAATTACGGGAGAGGTAATAACGCCGCGAGAGTATGTGCACACCAGCTTTACCGGTGCGAGCTTGGACACGCGGTTTACCTGGGCCATCGCGTTTTCCTCCTCCTCATGCATATAGCTCTGCCGGTGCCGGTGCAAGCAGAGACAGTGGTAGGTGACTGTGCCAACGCGCTTTCTCAGTCGAACCTTTGTCGTTTCCATTTGTTCTGCGGTTGAAGGAGCGAGATGGAGCGTACGGTGCGAGCTCGTGCGAGCGCTTTACCTGGGACGTCCGCGTTCCTCATGCAGACTATTTATCGAGAGAGAGGTATGAATGAACGCGCCGACTGCATACAGCTCGCCAGATGACCGTGCCAACACGCTTTCTCACTCGAACCTCCTCTGTTTCCGATTGTTCTGCGGTTGAAGGAGCGAGATGGAGCGTACGGGTCGCGTTTCCTCCTCGTACACATAGCTCCGCCGGTGCAAGCCTCTAGAGACAGTGACAGGTGCCTGTGCCAACGCGCTTTCTCAGTCGAACCTCCTCCGACACCGTTTGCGCTATATTGGTAAGAGCGAGATGAAGCGCTGCCATCCTCTTAACACAGCTCGACCAAGCGCACAGCGGGAGGTCTTCTCCTCTGGCGCTCGGTTTTTACCTGCTCTAGCTCCGCATGGCACAAAACCGGCGGAACGTGTTTTATGTCTGCTTCCAATCGAGGATGTGCAGGACTCGCAGGTCCTGATGCTCGGAGGTCCTCCGCATATTGGGGCATGAGCGCTGCATGTGAGAGAGAGAGAGAGAGAGAGCGCTTTATTGCTCCCATCTCTGTCTATCATCATGCATCGTGGTGGGCAGCCAAGCGGAAGGCGTTTGAGTACTATAATGCACCCGAAAGCAGCCTCGTGTGGCCACATTTTCCAGCGCTCAAACATGGAAGCGAGGGGTGCACGGCGCTTTAAAAAAACAATGAGAGGAGGTACCTAATTTTTCTATATGACCGCTACGTCGCAATGTTTTAATCATAGCAAGGAGGGAGAATATGAAATAGATATGGAAGCAGAGGTTTGAGAGAGATTCGTGTTAGATAGGCTATTAAATTTTTGGTACGTTAATTTTAAATAAAAATCAGAATTTTCTCATTTATTATGCTTTATTTTTCGTAAATTAATCCAGCATTATGTTTACATCGAACCCGCAGCGGTAGCGTCCTGAACCTATTTCATCGTCTTTGGAAATCACCACGAATCCAAACTTCCCTCGCCAACACTCCCTACACATATCCTTGAACTTATCAAATGTCATGTCAGAATTCACATGATCATCATATACATGTCGAAGATTCATTTCATCCTGTCTGAATAATACGAGAAAGTTTGTATTATCACGTACAAGATGTTTTCCTATGCGGGCATAAGATTGGAATAAATAGAAGGAGTCCACATTCTTATGGCGGCCCATTGCAAAGTATGCTCTGATTTTATCCTGCTTGTCACAGGCAACGTCGTCGAAAATCATCCGAGAATTATCCAAAGCTTCGGAAGGATCGATTATCGACGTATTATCACTACACGGAAAATATCCCAATCCCTCGATCCCCTCCAAAACTTTGCCCAGCATCATATATTTCGGCTGGAAAAGAGATTTTGAGAAAATATACACGTTCTGAAAACGTAATCCGTTCGAATCGAGGATGCAGCTCAAGAGAGCGTTTGTCTTCCCACACTGGCTCGGCCCGCAGAAAATCGCTCGAATAGAGCTCGGAAATAGCTCTCCATGTCGCCGATTCTTAACGAATCCGGCATTATCATGATTTATAACGGGTAATGATAAATCGTGCTTCTCGAATCGCATCGTGATCAAGACTGAAGTGCTGAGTATAAATAAACTCTTTATATCACATTCAAATCAGTCAGTCCAATGCAGGCTTTCAAAGGTGATGGTCTGGTTAATAATATAATAAACAACCTACCGTTCGAACTCCACGTTCCGGGCTATCAATATCTAGGCCCCGGTACCAAGCTGCATAAGCGGTTGAAACGCGGGGATCCTGGTGTGAACCGATTAGATCAGGCTGCTAGATCCCACGACATATCATATTCGATTTCGAAAAAGCTGTCTGATCGACATTTATCCGATAAAATTCTAGAGAATCGAGCTTGGGAGATAGTGAAGTCGAAAGACGTTCCGATTGGAGAGAGGACCGCCGCATGGTTTACCACTAACATCATGAAGGTCAAACGAAAATTGGGCATGGGCGTGCAAAAGAGACGGTTAGATCTCGAGAAGAAGAGAAAGAATGATGCCGCGGAGCTGTCGAGAAAGAAGGAAAGGGTGAAACAGAGGAAGACAGGTGTCGAGCTGGAAAGGGAGGTTGCATTCCGGAAAGTTCTCATAGATCCGTTGAAAAAACTCATTCAGCACCATAGAATCCGGAATTCCGAAGATTTAAGAAATATTTCGGAAAAATCCCTTCATGCAGCTCGTCGCATCATTAAAGAAGCCGGAGGACGGCCGCGTATCAGGACGCCTCGGATATTACCTCTCCCGAAAAGCGGGGGATTCCTACCGCTGATACCTATATTCGCAGCATTATCAGCTGTCGGAGCTTTAGGCGGAGGTGCTGCTGCGATCACGAAAACAATTCTAGAAGCTAAAGACGGTCGAAAACGTCTTCAAGAAAGTGAACGTCACAACAGGCAAATGGAGGCCATAGCCATGGGCCGGGGAATCTATTTAAGAAAGCATCGTTCAGGATATGGGATCTTCCGCACTATCGATACAAAAAACTAATGAAGAAGCTGCCCAAGAGAGCATTAACTGACGCGGATATATTGAAATATGCTGAGGAATTCAATATTCCACATTTTCGAGGAGTATTCATGCGAGATGAGTTAGGTGCTATTACACCTCCCGTTCGCAGGCATGAATCAGGCATCGTTAACTTGGATACGTCAGACGGCGTCGGAACTCATTGGGTAGCTTATCGCAAGAGTCTGAACACCGTACACTATTTCGATAGCTTTGGAAGCTTGAAACCGCCGCCGGAGCTGGTAAAATATCTCGGAAATGGTTGTAAAATTTACTTTAATTACGATGCATGTCAGAAATTCAATACCTACAATTGTGGTCACCTATGTTTAGAATTTTTAATCAATAAATACATGTGAATGTGATAAATTGTTCTCACTCATCTCCATAACCCCTAGTCGTTAAATACATGCGCTGAAGCAGGTGTTCTCAGTCATGTCTAAAACCTTCACGCTGAAAGGTTCATCGTCCCAGCTGAGTGCGGACTTTCATCCAGTGATCGAGCTCGACTCCAGATACGAATACTCGCTAGCATTGATTGGTTTATACACCTTCAACAGCATCCCTAACGTTCAAGAGGGTGTAAATAATAGGTTTTATTATAAACCACCTAGCCATACTGAATACAAGAACATATCGCTTCCAACTGGTTCATACGAAATTTCTGATATCGAGAGATTTATTCAGAACTCCCTAGGGAGCGCCGAATCTTTTACACTCAAGCCTAACAACAATACGCTAAAGTGTGAAGTGAAATCTAAATTCGAAATCGATTTTGAGCAGGAGGATAGTATCGGCTCATTATTGGGATTTTCAAAAAAAGTCCTTCCTGCATATAAAGCTCATTTTTCGGACATAACGGTGAATATTACGTCCATCGCGACCATTCGAGTTGAGTGTAATATAATAAGTGGTTCATATTATAGCAGCAGCCCGTCGCACACGATCTATGAGTTTTCTCCAACGGTTGATCCGGGGTTTTCAATAAACATCGAGCCATCTAATCCCATCTATCTCCCGCTGAGTAATCAGCATTATATTGATAATATTTCGCTGAGAATCATCGACCAAAATTCGAACCTTGTGAATTTGAGAGGAGAGGATATTGTAATTCGACTAGTACTAAAAAAAGATGGGCTTAGTATTTGATTGCTGCTATAAAAGCACGATCACACAGCCGTCCAAACCAGTTAGAGTGAGCGCTCCGAAGGTAACACTCGATCGAATTCTGAGACTTCGATCTTTAGGCTATAATGTCCGCGATAGCAAGCAAGCTAAATATTTTCAACGACCCAATCTTGGATGAGAGCATATGGCGGGAAGAAGGGCATACCTACCAGCCACAAACAAGTGCTTTTGCCAATAATGACGAAATCGAAATCGCCATAAATCAACAAGATGCGCTCATAGACTTTCGTGAAGCATATCTCTCGCTCGAATGCGTGTTTGCACCGGCGGGTGAGGAGGTTGGAGGGGCTGGAGGTGTATGTGTTCTGTCAAATAATTGTGGTATGTTCCTATTTGACAGGATCTCATATGAATTAAACGGCCATGAGCTGGAGGTGGTGCGTGACCCGGGGATCGCAACTAGCATGCGAGCATTAGCATGCTACGGTAAGGGAGAGACCGAGGCACTAGCAGCGTCTGGATGGTATCCAAACGGTGCCGGATGCGTAACGTTCAACCGAATCAACCGGCGATTTTGTTTGAGAATCCCTCTTTGGTTCATCTTCAACCTCTTCAACGATTATCCACGAGTTCTGATGGGTAGACATAAAATTCGGCTTGTGAGACATCGCTCGGATACCGACTGCTATACAAGTACCGGGACGAGTCGAGCAACCATCGAAATTCAGAAAATCGCTCTCAAAGTGCTACACGTATATCCCAGTGATGAGATTAAGCTGAAATTGCTGAAAAGCATCGGTGATGGTACGACTTTCAAAATCCCCTACAGAGTCTATGAATTGCACGAATTGCCGGCGTTAAGAACCACCAATAAGGAAAATTGGTCTCTGAAGACTGCATTAAGAGTGGAGAAAGTGGTCGGTGTCATTGCAGGATATCAAACCAATCGCCGGGAAAGTGCCGACCAGAGTGCTGCAATATTTGATAACATCGGGATACGCAACGTGCATCTTCTGCTAAACAGCGTTCGCTACCCATTTGAAAATCAGAATTTCGACTCTGCTAATTCGAAATTTGCTGAGGCGTATCAGAGCTATACCGACTTTGCTAAAAATTTCACCGGGAAAATGATCGCAGACCCGATTCTATCCTTCACCTCGTTTACGAATAATGCAATCTTCATAATCGATAGCACGAAACAAGCTGACGCAATCCAGTCGTCTGCTGTGGATGTGAAACTGTCGTTTGAATCAGAAGTTAATTTTCCTGCAAACACCAGAGCATATGCTTTAATTATTCATGAGAAAATTGTGGAATATTCACCATTACTCGGCACGGTTAGAGAAATTCAATAATAAAGCATAAACAACGGCGGCTCTTTTCGTCATTCGCTCACATACATCCTGCGCACGAACACCTACACCGCTATCATGAAATTCCTCGCCGTTGATATACAGGGCTTCAATATCCCGGAATTTGTTGCAAAGGAAATCACATACGTTAAAGGATTCGGAAGTGAGAATTTCGGACACTATCACCTGAAGCCACCCAAACCATTCGCAGCATTAGACCGGAGGAGCAAGAAAAATGCGAGGTATCTGGAGAATAAATATCACGGGCTCAGATACAGCGATGGGGATATTCCATATGAAGAAATCTACTCCTTAGTACACCATATGGCTTCCAACGTGGATATTATTTTTGTGAAGGGATATCAGAAGAAGGCCTTCATCGAGGAAATTATTGGAAGATGCTATGATAATGAATTATGTATTAAAATTGTGGATGTTGCAAGAGATGGAAGAATGTTAAAATTTGATAAGATATTACCATCATGTAATCACCATTTTTTGAAAACCTGTATCTGTTCTTTAAATAATTGCATGCTACTTTATAATTGGTTGATCAATTTACTTCCAGAATAAATTCGAGATAGCTGATTTGTTTGTTTTATTCCCATGTCATTTATCCCAGAAAGTATATATAAGCCGCGGCAGGCGAGCGCCAAGTTAGTTTCCAATAAATCTTTCACCAGTATGAAGACTGCCGATGAAATTAAGCTGAAGAAGCGCGTAATCGCAGCCAGAAAAAATGTGCGTCAAAAGTTTTTAATGTTAAAATCACGCGATCTCGATATGAATGCAGGTGTGAGAAAGGCGATGCAGCCAATAATTGAGCCGCTGGAAAAAATGAGCAAAAATATCCATGTTCCAACTCCTACGCCTCCGACACAGCCATCCCAATCGCCAACCCATCTGCCACTATCACCAACACCTCAGACATCAGCTCGTAACGTTCGTAGGCGCTTCGCCCCGCCTGTATCATCAACAGCGCGGGCGAGCACCCGACTATCATCATTTTTGCAAAATTTATCAACCCAGCAATCCACTTCCTCACTAGCTTCAACTCCTCACCCATCCTTATCCACGATCTATACCTCTGATGATGCTGATGATGATGAACGTGCAGATGGTGATGTTCGTGAAGATATCGATGACGATAATGCCGCTGTGGCTGCCGCTGATAAAGCTAGAATTGGAGAGGCACCCTCATTTACCGCTTCCAAATCTGATTTTACATTCACTGGAGAAACGCCCTTACTGCGACAAGTTAGAGATTTCATGAACACCTCTGCAGATGCAGAGTATGACAGAATGTATGAACCGTTAGCTGTATCAGGAGAACTCCTTATGGGAAACACTCCTATCAATATCGAAGAAAAAACATCAGATATTCACATCCAAGGCCAGCGATTTAAAGCAACTCCTGGGCTATATGAGCTAATATTTTTAAAACGTCCTACAGTTTTTAACAACATGGATCTGAGAAAATATGGTCAGATTCTTCATCTAACCAACGTTGCTAGAGACGGTTTTTCATCAACAGGACGTCTTAAAGCAAGCAAGGGTTATAAGTACACGCGTGTTATCAAACCTATACTGAATCCGTCTTCAGGAAGTGGGATGAAGTATTTACAGTATTCTGAAAAACCTATCGAATATAAATTCTGGAATGACCCGAACGAGCTCATAGACCGCTTGATACTGCTTCACGGTTCACGTCAGGCAGGAAACAGCTCGGTATCAAGCGAGATATTGTTCATCGAGGAAGAACTGAGAGAAGCTAATATAATATACTAAGATTCAGCACACTGCGATAGTGTGAAAATGTCCGTGGATAAGTTTGGCCGATCCTTTGCAGCATCATCAGCCAGTGCTCTAACACACGTCCAACATCAGCACTATTTTAAAATAGGGGAGAATGGAGGGGTTATCGACTGGGAAGAGCGAAAGCTGACTAACGTCAAATATCCTGAGGAAGAGTCTGACTGTGCTACAAAACAATTTGTGCTTAATAATATCGGAGAGCTTGATAAAGATATGCGCGGCGAAATTGGCGAAATGCGCGAAGCATCCACTTTGATGGCCGAGCATGTTAGGAAGATCAATATTTTATTAGATATCATCAATAGAAAAACAAATACTTGATATATACCCACACTATTTAGTGATTAGCTGCCAGTATAGAAATGTCTATAGACAAGTTTGGACGAACGATATCAAGAACAAAATCCGCTTCTGCAGCTCAACGCCAGCAGTGCCGAAAATATTTCAAATTAACGGAAAAGGGTGATATTGATTGGGAAAACCGCCGCCTGTCAAACATCAAATATCCTGAGAAGAGTACCGACTGTGCAACGAAGCAATGTGTGATTGACCAGCTGCTTAAAACTATTACGGAATTGCAGGGTGAAATTGAAACCGTTCGAGAAGCGCAGCGCTTAGCCGATGAAGAAATTAAGAACATATTGAATCTTGCCGACATCCTCAATAAGAGAATTATGCTAATTAGTAATCGACCTGTCACGTCCTCGGACGAGTAGAAGCATTCCACAGGTGTTGAATGAACACGTGTGCGCTACGCGCACCTCAACGACATGTTCCTCATTGCATGTATTGTGCTGCTCAGACACGCTCGAACAAGTTTAGACTTGTTTAGACACGTCCGAACAAGTATCGACCTGTTCAGACGCTTTCGAACAGCCTCTGACGTAAGCAGCGTCTTTAAAATACGTCGAGATGGAGAAAAAACAGGTAGTTGATGAGCTGTTTAAACCCGCAATTGGAAAATTTAATCGACGTCGAACAATTATAAAAGGTTTAGATGATCTCTGGCAGATAGATCTTGCTGAATTTGGCAACTACAGTGGAGATAATAGAGGATATAGATATGTTCTTGTCGTGATTGACTGCTTCTCAAAGTATCTATGGACTCGAGGGCTCAAGTCGAAATCTATGACCGAGGTAGCAGGTGCGATGAAATATATATTGGAAAACTCCGACGGAAGAGTACTGTAACGGTACAACCCCTTTCTCCTAACCCGTCAGTTGACATTCCGGCGTGATCGTCTAACAAAAGTGTAAACCATACTTAACTGCTGTCTGGCCTCTTACAGTAGATTCACAAACACTGAGGTGGACTCCGCTAATAGAGCCACCCCTTTTCTTTCACTAACCCTTTCACTGGCTCTGTCAAAGAAAGTGACAGTACGAGAAGCTCCGCTGATAGAGTCCCATTCCACTTTTCCCTACGTTGTCAAATTAATTCATAACCGCTTGTTCTTTCATTGATAAGTGACACAAGAGAACAGGTACTAAACAGAGAGATATAACACGAAAGTCAACCACAATCCTATTTATTACAACAAAGTCATAACAGAGAGAAGACAATTGATACACAGGTCCTTAATCCTACCCTAGTCAGTGGGAGATTTCTTTAAATATCCTATTTTAAATCAAATCACAGTTCTCTAATTAATTAGCGTAATCAGAGTCATACTGACCTCCTCGTGGAAAATGTAACCATGGCATTCGCCTATTGACCTGGTGGGGAAACCACGGAAAACCCACCAGGATGGTCTTGTGCTGTGATTTCAGGGACTTGCTACAGTTGGTACAGCTCTGCCTACCCGCAGATTAAATCCCTATTGTAAACGACCTAACTTATTGAAATAACACGGAGGACGTTGCCATGATACCTGAAAGAAAACCCTATCCAAATTTAACAACAATTCAAATTTGAGCTAAACCAAAGGGGAAGAAACTCTACCTAAACCGCAACGCAAATTAAACACTTGACTGCTCGAAATACGGGACGTAGCGACGTTTTACAAAACATGACGCCCAGAGTAACAACAATAAACACTGAATTTCATGTCAGTAATCACACTAATGTTATCACACAATTCTGTCGCTTGACGCAGGCTTACAAATCACCTACGCCTTATCAACCACCTGTCCTGGAAACCAACAATTTGCCGTGCTTTGACTTGACTTTGATAATCGTCAAATTTTGATTATAATTTTTCACTCGTTGGCTTTGTACGACAGCTTCGGCTTTGATCGTATGCCTTCAAACAATGAGATATGGGATATTTTCCCATCTCAATAACTTTATCATCTAATGGCATTATAACTGCCGGATTCACACTTCAAATACCATTTTAATGGCTCTCAAAACAACAGTAAATGTCTCCTACACTACACCTAGCTAACGGCGCCGAAGGAAAGTGCAGGTATGGTTTTTCACCACAAAACGGCTCGAGTTCACCTGAAACCTCGATACTGCTAAGAGAATCACGGTGGCTTTCTTTGAATAATTTTATTTCGACGTGGCTGAAGTTGCCGGTGGCAGAAAATAACAATCCTTGGACAGAATTTTTCAACAGATATTTGGAGGGAAGTAATTACGACGCTCTCGCTATTGGTCTCTTCGGGCGTCGCGCCTCAGCTCAAGTCTTCGATGACCCAACGGATTCTCGCGACGCGCCCCCACGGAGTTATGTTGAACCCTTTTTGATCACAACCCTTCGTTTATCGAATCTCGCGCGAGACTTTCGCATTTTGGCGGTGTTTATAGGTGATGTCTTTAAAGGTGGGCAATTTGCAGCCGCCCTTTTGGTGGACTTGAACTGTAAATTTTCTTTGCCATTGCGGTCGTCTGCTTGATCGAGAGAAAGAAAAAAGGCTTGAAATTTCATTCGCATGATGAGGCTTGGAGATTCGCCTTGCCGATGGTGTCCGGCCGATTCTTTAGCCTGTGACGGAAGTAATTTTTGTTGTTGCAAGATGGAACAATAATGGCGCTCACCTAGTGGCCAATCAGGGTGCATTTAATTCATTTGATGAACTTTCACGTGTTCGGGGCAGTGAGCCGGCTGAGCCATTGGCGGGAAGGCAATACCAAATTTCTCGGCTGGTACCCTCGAATTACACTTAGCTACAATTTTCTGTGGACTTCTAATCCTTATTTAATTTTTCAGCAGCATTGGTTTCCACGGCCGGTAATTAATAATATTTTAAACCTCAATTAGTGCAGAAAACGAGACCAACCTTTATTTGACGACCGGCGGAGTAGCAGCGATTTTCCTATTCCTTGGTCCCGATGCTCAGAATTTCGACTTGAAGCCTGCTGCCTGTTGTGCTGTCTCCAACACACACACAATATCACCTCTTTCTAATTGAATTTACACCAAACCCACCACGCGAATTAACCCTGATTTAATTTAGCAATCTGAACACACGAAATTTTCACTGAAACTCCTTTTTGACTTTTGTGGAAATTTCCGACCACCGAACTGACTTTAATCTGTTTAATTGACTTGGAATTTGAATTCTTTAAATGCAAACAACGATCTGAAATCTGTTATTTAACTCAGTGAGTAAATTAGTAAATTTTAGCTTCACGCTTGTACTTATCAAAAACTGCCTTGACAGAACAAAATCTTAAATCCCCAGAGGACTTGGATTCACGTTTTTCAATGCAACTTGTCACGATGAGAGCTCAAGCAAAAAAGCCACGAGAGCTCGCCCACATCCCCTGAGCTACACCCTCATTTCCACTTCCGAAAGTCCTTCACCTCTACCAATGAGACTTAGCCAACCCTAGTCTCGTCCAATCACAAATTTTCCACCCCCTGATATCGATCGCGTATTGGATTCTGTCGACCACGTTCGATCTTGCAAATATCGCCCTTCTGGCCGCACTCCTTATAGCATTCACCGTCAGATGGCGCCAGTCGTCTCATTTTCCACACCAATTTGGATAATTACAATCTTATCGATACCTCCCCACTCCCATCTGACTGCTGACATATCAAGATATTTTAGCTTACGTTTATAACTTCCGGGCTTATGTCTAAACATAAAGAAATTACCCGAATAGTGTAATCCAACCTGGCCGGACGGGGCAGAATCGCTTGAATGAAACCCTTTCTTGTTTGGTGTCTACTTGACTCTTATTTCGCACCCTAATCTGTAAACTTACTCTTTCCACCATACAATCACATCTACGAGTTTTCAATTTGGAAACTGGTAATTAACCGCGTTTAATTTTCTTGTAAGCGAAATTCTCGACTCGGCAAGGTGCTGGCCATATGGCGGCGGTCCTTTTCGGCCCTTTTATGCGGCCTTTCAGTATATCATAAACCAGCAGGCGTTTTATGCCGTCGCATCCGGGCGTTAACTACACCGTTGCCCGAATTTTCGAAACTTAGATAAACATTTCTTTGTCCACAAGTTAGTTATTACTTCTCACGGCCAAAACGAAGCAATTTCTCTATTATTCAAGGACTCTGCCGGGTTTCTCTATAGCTCTCCGTTTTTTTTTTAACAGCCTGGCTCATATAACTCGATTCAGCGTTGGGTTTCTTTCAAGCGACTCTCAGCTTTATCTCGCTAAGTTGAATTCACATTTGCCCGGAAACTATTAATAACCTACTTAATTATATTAGCAATTGCCACATACACCCCCTGGCTTTGCTGCTACACAGCATGAGTACAGGAAAGTCATCTCGCGTCCCTTGATAGGTGCTGTAGGGATGTACTCGATTCTCAGCACACCAAGTGCTTCCTCACGGGGTGGCGATGACCCCCGGAGCTTCTCGGCGGTAGTAGAGTCTCAGGTTCGTCATGTTGTAGACGCCCTTGCGCTCTTGTGTGGACACGTCAGCAATGGCATACGTGTTGTTATGTGGTATCTCCAGAACGAGACGAGATCACCCATGCCCTTGGCATTGATGGGTGTCATTGGTCCCTGGGCATGACGATTTGGATGTTTCGTCTTCTGGCACAGGTCACAGGACCGTATGACCCGGCGGATAGGGCGTGACATGCCAGGCCAGTAGTACAGACTTATGCTTCATAGCCTGGTGAACTTTGGTCGCCCCAAATGTCCCAGGAGCTGATGATGGTACCAAGTGAGCCGGTCGGTACCTCGCCCCGGTATAGCAAGGCGGGCTCGATCATCATTAGCAGCTCGGTAAACCAAAACATTACTATGCACAGAA
Source organism: Anaspis maculata (assembly GCA_949128115.1). Classification (NCBI taxonomy): domain Eukaryota; kingdom Metazoa; phylum Arthropoda; class Insecta; order Coleoptera; family Scraptiidae; genus Anaspis; species Anaspis maculata. The sequence continues at coordinate 83,839,816 of OX421964.1, read as the reverse complement.
TATCAATTGCTCACTCACTGGATTACTGGCTCGCAGGGAGCGTCCGGAGCTGGTCGCGGACGTCGCGGTGCTGGTCGCAGGCGTCGCGGTGCTGGTCGCGGACGTCACGGTGCTGGTCGCGGGCGTCGCAGTGCTGGTCGCGGGCGTCGCGGTGCTGGTTAGATGGGCGGAGATCAGCGGCGCTTGTTCTCCGCCCTCGGTCCGTTTCCCGATGTCTGTGTCGCCGGAGCGTCGCGACGCGTATTCGGTTGCTGCCACCGACTCCACCCGGCCTGTGGTTGGTTCTGACGCTGTTGCCACGGACGCGGTCGCGTATCGTTATTCCCGCGACGCTCGAACGGTCGAGCTGGTTCAAATCGCGGCGCTGGTGCTGGCGCTGGCGAGTCGGGGAAAGTAATTTGGGGCACTGAAGGAGGCGCCTCGATAGCTCGGGTGCCCTCTCGCTGCTGATGTCGCACGTAGGGTTGTTGCCCGAATCTGCGGTCGTCTCGGCGATCATCTCGACGATTATCTCTCCGCCGCCACGTATCCGCTCGCCGCTCTTTGGGTCCGGCGTTCCGTTCTTTCTGCAGGCGGGTGCTCGGCTTATTTGTGGCTTCATCCTCCATGTCCTCGAGGAAGGCACTCGTCTGCCGAATGTTCTTGCACCCCTTGCTTTTCCAAAACCGCTGGATATCGCAAGGATAGTGCCTGATAATCATCTTCACGAGTTTACTCTCAATCGGTGGCTCTGTCAGCATCTTTGCTCGACCCAGATGATAGTTGAAATGATCTGACATGGAGAATCGTCCCTCCACGTCAAACCTGCCATCTTGAAGTTGTCGGAGCACTCCTGCCTGTTGGTCCTCCGACCAGAAAAAGTGCAGGAAGCGCCGTCGAAACTCAGCATAGTCCTGCCACTCAGCCTTGTGGACCGCCGCCCAGCGCTTGGCCTTTCCTCGGAGACACTCCACCACAAATTTCCTCTTCTTCCGGTCGTCGAGCTGTGCCCCTTCCGCATAGCTATCCACCTGCTCCAGGAACATCATCGGGTTATTCGGCCCGTCCGTGCTCTCAAACACTGGTCTGGCTGGCAGCGGTGCGGCCTGCTCGATCAGCGCTTTCAGCTGTCCCCCCAAGTCTTGCGGACTCAGCTCGTTGGGCTCAGCCCCAGCTCCTGGCTCTTCGGTAGTTGACGCCGATGGGGTGCTCCGACTGGCACCCGTCGCCGCGTCGGTAGCCTCGCCGATAGCCAAGGTCGCAGCCACTCTTCCATTCCCAGCGGCGGACGCCACCGTCTCCATCGTTCTCAGCATCATATTCGTCAGACGCTCCTCTCGCTCTGCAGCCCTCCGATCCAATTCCTCCTGACGCCGGTCCTGGATTTCCTGATACTCGAAGAACCACCTCGGAATCATCGGTTCCTCCACGCGAGTCTCTTCGGCAGCAGTTCGATTGCGCGCCACCGGACGCACAGTTTCCTGTCGTGCGGTAGCCCGAGTCACTTTTCTACCTCCAGCCATTTTAGGTCGATCCCTTTGGATAAATTAGGACCGACTTTAGAATATGCAGATTCGATCGCGTGGACGTGCATGGCCTCTACAGATACGCATATATCACCTGTGTATTGGCCCTAGAGACTAACTACACTATTGTTATTCTAGCAATTTCATTAATCATAGCGATGTCCGGTAGCTCGCCATAATTTCAGTCACTCTACCACTCGATTAGTAGACACACCCACTAGCTTGTCTAATTCATTCAGAGTCCGCTCGCGCTCACTGAAGTCCGAGTGGCAGTCCATCTTGGCTGGCTGCTAACCTTCAAGCTAAAACGCAATAATTCTACTAACAGGCACTACGTGGCCGACAGCCCTGCTCTCGATTCCGTTACTCCTGGTCCGGTCCAAAGGCTCTCACTCCTTTTGAGTCCAAGTAGCGGCGCTAGAAATTTCCCGCAACTCGTAATCAATTGCAAAGGTCTACGCTACTCCGGCAATTCAACTAACACACATCATATTGCTCGGTGGCCTATGGTCCGACCGCATGGACGCTGCATTGCCTGTAGATCGTCACCCCCACAATAACCACTCTAATCTTTCGCAGTGTCGGCGAGCTCAGCTCCGCACCTCCTCTTGGTCGCACCAGCTGGAATATTAGCTATCCACTACTCATTACTCATTACACCATACAGGATGGTCCTCATCATGCCTCGTACAACTCGCTGCTGCATTCCACCTAGGCGCTGTAATTTTCTACATATTCTGACTCCTCTACTCAACTTTTACACTATCTAATCACACTTCATTAGTCCACTAGCTCAATTAATATTTCTGTTACGGTGGCCTTGGGTTTGCTCGTACACCACCTGTGAATTTCTCACCTCGTGCACCACTCAAGTGGCCACTCACCTCGGCTGGCGTAACCCCTTCTGCGGCCTTCGACAGTTATCACCTTATAGGTACTACTGTCTCCATTGAAGTAAACTCCTCATCTATAAATAATACATCCGCAGGGCTCGTTCGCATGACCTACCCGTCGCGATCTCAGCTAACCCTATCTCCTGTTGTTTCAACTTGTCTCTCTCTATCAACTACATACACTCGACCAGTGTTGTGAAAGCTAGAATTACTATTTCAAAAAAATTTGATTGGATAATATTTTCAATTCAATTCAATCACTTCATTAATTGTTCAGCAGAATTACACATCCTCTTAACAAGAGTCAGGTTTAAATGAAATTTAAATAAGCACCATTCACGCGCTTAGCATTATGTAAATAAATAAACCCGAATGTGATCACAACAAAATAAAACGAGAAACGAAACAAAGAAGGTTTTGATCCATAAGTTTGGACGAAATATGGATTGATCCCATCTTCTCACCCCTTTTCCTAAATCACGAACCAGAAATTATCAAAAATAGATGCTACGTTGAGGGTTTGGCTTCTTGGCCACAATAGGTGGCCTGTATAAATTCAACTTTATTACAGAGCGCAAACAATTGACTCGTCGCACTGTCATTAATTATATTCGTTTTGACCTAATTATCTTTGCATCTAATAGCTCATCACCAGTCATTGTTGACGATTCCGCCTTATACATTTTGGCGCCGTTTCTTTCAATTTTCAAAGTATGCCATTCCTTTGTTTACCTTCTACGCTTCGATTTCGTATGCATTTCCACCAACAATTCTGGCATTGTGTCCAAGTTTTACTTTCACAACACCGTCTTGTCTTATGTATCTTTCGTTCTTCCCATCTAATTTAACCCTTCTACTCTTTACCCTTTCGTATTATCTCTCTCTTGTTCACCCCCCTATCTCTTGCATGCTATTACTTATCAATCCTGCTGTCACGGATCCATTTTATCTGTAACGGTACAACCCCTTTCTCCTAACCCGTCAGTTGACATTCCGGCGTGATCGTCTAACAAAAGTGTAAACCATACTTAACTGCTGTCTGGCCTCTTACAGTAGATTCACAAACACTGAGGTGGACTCCGCTAATAGAGCCACCCCTTTTCTTTCACTAACCCTTTCACTGGCTCTGTCAAAGAAAGTGACAGTACGAGAAGCTCCGCTGATAGAGTCCCATTCCACTTTTCCCTACGTTGTCAAATTAATTCATAACCGCTTGTTCTTTCATTGATAAGTGACACAAGAGAACAGGTACTAAACAGAGAGATATAACACGAAAGTCAACCACAATCCTATTTATTACAACAAAGTCATAACAGAGAGAAGACAATTGATACACAGGTCCTTAATCCTACCCTAGTCAGTGGGAGATTTCTTTAAATATCCTATTTTAAATCAAATCACAGTTCTCTAATTAATTAGCGTAATCAGAGTCATACTGACCTCCTCGTGGAAAATGTAACCATGGCATTCGCCTATTGACCTGGTGGGGAAACCACGGAAAACCCACCAGGATGGTCTTGTGCTGTGATTTCAGGGACTTGCTACAGTTGGTACAGCTCTGCCTACCCGCAGATTAAATCCCTATTGTAAACGACCTAACTTATTGAAATAACACGGAGGACGTTGCCATGATACCTGAAAGAAAACCCTATCCAAATTTAACAACAATTCAAATTTGAGCTAAACCAAAGGGGAAGAAACTCTACCTAAACCGCAACGCAAATTAAACACTTGACTGCTCGAAATACGGGACGTAGCGACGTTTTACAAAACATGACGCCCAGAGTAACAACAATAAACACTGAATTTCATGTCAGTAATCACACTAATGTTATCACACAATTCTGTCGCTTGACGCAGGCTTACAAATCACCTACGCCTTATCAACCACCTGTCCTGGAAACCAACAATTTGCCGTGCTTTGACTTGACTTTGATAATCGTCAAATTTTGATTATAATTTTTCACTCGTTGGCTTTGTACGACAGCTTCGGCTTTGATCGTATGCCTTCAAACAATGAGATATGGGATATTTTCCCATCTCAATAACTTTATCATCTAATGGCATTATAACTGCCGGATTCACACTTCAAATACCATTTTAATGGCTCTCAAAACAACAGTAAATGTCTCCTACACTACACCTAGCTAACGGCGCCGAAGGAAAGTGCAGGTATGGTTTTTCACCACAAAACGGCTCGAGTTCACCTGAAACCTCGATACTGCTAAGAGAATCACGGTGGCTTTCTTTGAATAATTTTATTTCGACGTGGCTGAAGTTGCCGGTGGCAGAAAATAACAATCCTTGGACAGAATTTTTCAACAGATATTTGGAGGGAAGTAATTACGACGCTCTCGCTATTGGTCTCTTCGGGCGTCGCGCCTCAGCTCAAGTCTTCGATGACCCAACGGATTCTCGCGACGCGCCCCCACGGAGTTATGTTGAACCCTTTTTGATCACAACCCTTCGTTTATCGAATCTCGCGCGAGACTTTCGCATTTTGGCGGTGTTTATAGGTGATGTCTTTAAAGGTGGGCAATTTGCAGCCGCCCTTTTGGTGGACTTGAACTGTAAATTTTCTTTGCCATTGCGGTCGTCTGCTTGATCGAGAGAAAGAAAAAAGGCTTGAAATTTCATTCGCATGATGAGGCTTGGAGATTCGCCTTGCCGATGGTGTCCGGCCGATTCTTTAGCCTGTGACGGAAGTAATTTTTGTTGTTGCAAGATGGAACAATAATGGCGCTCACCTAGTGGCCAATCAGGGTGCATTTAATTCATTTGATGAACTTTCACGTGTTCGGGGCAGTGAGCCGGCTGAGCCATTGGCGGGAAGGCAATACCAAATTTCTCGGCTGGTACCCTCGAATTACACTTAGCTACAATTTTCTGTGGACTTCTAATCCTTATTTAATTTTTCAGCAGCATTGGTTTCCACGGCCGGTAATTAATAATATTTTAAACCTCAATTAGTGCAGAAAACGAGACCAACCTTTATTTGACGACCGGCGGAGTAGCAGCGATTTTCCTATTCCTTGGTCCCGATGCTCAGAATTTCGACTTGAAGCCTGCTGCCTGTTGTGCTGTCTCCAACACACACACAATATCACCTCTTTCTAATTGAATTTACACCAAACCCACCACGCGAATTAACCCTGATTTAATTTAGCAATCTGAACACACGAAATTTTCACTGAAACTCCTTTTTGACTTTTGTGGAAATTTCCGACCACCGAACTGACTTTAATCTGTTTAATTGACTTGGAATTTGAATTCTTTAAATGCAAACAACGATCTGAAATCTGTTATTTAACTCAGTGAGTAAATTAGTAAATTTTAGCTTCACGCTTGTACTTATCAAAAACTGCCTTGACAGAACAAAATCTTAAATCCCCAGAGGACTTGGATTCACGTTTTTCAATGCAACTTGTCACGATGAGAGCTCAAGCAAAAAAGCCACGAGAGCTCGCCCACATCCCCTGAGCTACACCCTCATTTCCACTTCCGAAAGTCCTTCACCTCTACCAATGAGACTTAGCCAACCCTAGTCTCGTCCAATCACAAATTTTCCACCCCCTGATATCGATCGCGTATTGGATTCTGTCGACCACGTTCGATCTTGCAAATATCGCCCTTCTGGCCGCACTCCTTATAGCATTCACCGTCAGATGGCGCCAGTCGTCTCATTTTCCACACCAATTTGGATAATTACAATCTTATCGATACCTCCCCACTCCCATCTGACTGCTGACATATCAAGATATTTTAGCTTACGTTTATAACTTCCGGGCTTATGTCTAAACATAAAGAAATTACCCGAATAGTGTAATCCAACCTGGCCGGACGGGGCAGAATCGCTTGAATGAAACCCTTTCTTGTTTGGTGTCTACTTGACTCTTATTTCGCACCCTAATCTGTAAACTTACTCTTTCCACCATACAATCACATCTACGAGTTTTCAATTTGGAAACTGGTAATTAACCGCGTTTAATTTTCTTGTAAGCGAAATTCTCGACTCGGCAAGGTGCTGGCCATATGGCGGCGGTCCTTTTCGGCCCTTTTATGCGGCCTTTCAGTATATCATAAACCAGCAGGCGTTTTATGCCGTCGCATCCGGGCGTTAACTACACCGTTGCCCGAATTTTCGAAACTTAGATAAACATTTCTTTGTCCACAAGTTAGTTATTACTTCTCACGGCCAAAACGAAGCAATTTCTCTATTATTCAAGGACTCTGCCGGGTTTCTCTATAGCTCTCCGTTTTTTTTTTAACAGCCTGGCTCATATAACTCGATTCAGCGTTGGGTTTCTTTCAAGCGACTCTCAGCTTTATCTCGCTAAGTTGAATTCACATTTGCCCGGAAACTATTAATAACCTACTTAATTATATTAGCAATTGCCACAGTACCTAAGAATATCCAGAGCGACCAGGGGACGGAATTTTTCAATTCAAAATTCAAAGCTCTGATGAAAGAGTTTAAAATAAATCACTATCACTCATTTAGCATAATCAAAGCAGCGATCGTGGAGCGAGTGATTCGGACGATTAAGTCAAAACTCTACAAACTCTTCACCCTACATGCAAGCTATAATTGGATCGATAGTCTTCTGGCTAGAGTAACGTCTGAATATAATAATACAAAGCATCGTACGACCGGTTTAAAACCGTGCGACGTTAACGTGTTGAACGAGAAACAGGTTCTCTGCGATACATATGCATATTTGAAAATAGCCGGAAAAACGAAATTCAAAGTTGGCGATGTGGTACGTCTGAGTAAATACAAAGTATTTTTTGAAAAAGGTTATACCCCCAACTGGACGACGGAGCTGTTTCGCATCAGACAAGTGAAACCGAACAGCAACCCACCTACATATCTTATTGAAGATCTAAAGGGTTCGCCGATCATGGGATGTTTTTACGAACGAGAACTACAGAAAACTAAACATCCCGAGATTTATCTAGTGGAAAAAGTTTCGAAAAAAACCGGTTCGAGGCTTTACGTTAAATATTTGGGCATGCCCGATCGAGGGTGGATTGCGAGAGCAGACGTTGTTTGAACCAGCAACCTCGTCGATCACACTTAACGCCAGAGAGCCGGTGAAATAAGGTGTCTGGAGCAAAAACGTCTCGATCACAGCCGTCATAAACTCCATCGGCGCTATCGCCATAAGCAACGTAGCCATCATCACCAGCAACGTCATATCATCACCAGCAACGCCATATCATCATAAGCATCATCACCGTTATCGTCATATCATCGCAAGCATCATCACCTCTATCGTCATATCAACGTAAGGATCATCACCGCTATCGCCATATCATCACAAGCATCATCACCGCTAACGTCATTTCATCATAAGCAACATCATCGCTATCGTCATATCATCATAAAACAACGTCATATTATCATTTTCATCACCCTCGCTATCGTCATATCATCGCAAGCATCATCACCTCTATCGTCATATCAACGTAAGGATCATCGCCGCTATCGCCATATCATCACAAGCATCATCACCGCTAACGTCATTTCATCATATGCAACATCATCGCTATCGTCATATCATCATAAAACAACGTCATATTATCATATTCATCACCCTCGCTATCGTCATAGCATCATAAACAACGTCATAACACCCTCGTCATCGCCGTCATCATCATCATAAGTATCATCACCGGCATATCGAGATAAGCAGCGAGCATTATAAGCAGCGTGAACATCTTCATAGCATCGCCAGCACCAACGTCAAACAAAGAGAGATGCCCACCTTGTTCAGCCCCTGGCAGTCTATCGAAAAAATGTTACGGTATTATGACGAAGTCATCGTTCAAGAGACCGAATTACTATATCAAACAACTCTGAACGGATCAGCTGCAAGGATACGAGTCGGGCTTAGCATCGCCAGAGGACTCTCACCAGCAATCATCATCACATCGCATGCAAATTCGAGCCGAATATCTTTCACCATGCGGGAATGGAGTGAATTAATAGAGCTCTTGCCCTCTTCGACTGCATCAACTTCGAACGTTCCGAATGGTGATATGAAAATTTTCGAGAACTATACTCTAAAATTGGGATCATCTGCAGGCATCGGACATCTACATAGCAGGGCCCAGACCGTCTATCTGCATGAAAATTTTCTACAACAAATTGCACGAATGAGAGATATCATTAGCTATAGATTAGAGGCTCTAGAATCAATGAATTTTAAAAAATTTTATACTGATTTATTATCAAGCTCCTTTAAAATGACGAGCGATGTATCGAACTCGAACGTTTCTATGTATAAAGTTCTCAAACAGATTTTGGCTGGTTTCAAATCTAATGAAAAAGTTTCATGCATGCTAGAGTTCCTCGAACTACACTACGACGATGTATTATCGGATTATGAACGACTGAAGACATGTATTAATTTTTGAATAAAACTCTTGAAAAAAAGATTGCCTAGTTTTTTTCAACGGCTACTGCTAATTAACGCATGCCGAACTGTCTCATACCCCACAACATCTTTACAGCTAAACCATGCGATTCCAGGTAAACGGTGCTCATTATGCTCATTCACAGCTGGGTTTATAAAAAAAAAAAGCGAGTGCACTCGTAGTTTTCATTCAAGTGGCACTGCTTCCCCATGCTTTAGAAAGTGGTATAGAAGCCGTGTCGATGTGTTGCTATATGGTTTTTCCAAAGTGCTCGTAGAAATTTCTCCATACACCACCATCATATCATCATATTCCTCGAAACTATGATGGCACATATTTCTATAATATACCCCGAGCTTTGAGAGCATGAATTTTTTAAAGAGCAGGTACCTACCGGTTTTGTATGATAATAGCACTTTATACCTGCAGACCCGCGGTGGGAAACCTCACCTTATGCATCTAACAGACCGCACATATATCCATGCCGATGTTCCTAGCACCTATCTTATGCGATGTGGGATGATAGACAGGGATGGGTCCTAATATAGCGCGCTCTGTCACACGCTGTCGACGCAGCGGGCATATAGAAAAATTAGGTACCTCATCTCATTTTTTTAAAACGCTGTGCGCCTCACCTCTGCTTCCATATCTATTTCATATTCTCCCTCCTTGCTATGATTAAAACATTGCGACGTAGCGGTCATATAGAAAAATTAGGTACCTCCTCTCATTGTTTTTTTAAAGCGCCGTGCACCCCTCGCTTCCATGTTTGAGCGCTGGAAAATGTGGCCACACGAGGCTGCTTTCGGGTGCATTATAGTACTCAAACGCCTTCCGCTTGGCTGCCCACCACGATGCATGATGATAGACAGAGATGGGAGCAATAAAGCGCTCTCTCTCTCTCTCTCTCTCACATGCAGCGCTCATGCCCCAATATGCGGAGGACCTCCGAGCATCAGGACCTGCGAGTCCTGCACATCCTCGATTGGAAGCAGACATAAAACACGTTCCGCCGGTTTTGTGCCATGCGGAGCTAGAGCAGGTAAAAACCGAGCGCCAGAGGAGAAGACCTCCCGCTGTGCGCTTGGTCGAGCTGTGTTAAGAGGATGGCAGCGCTTCATCTCGCTCTTACCAATATAGCGCAAACGGTGTCGGAGGAGGTTCGACTGAGAAAGCGCGTTGGCACAGGCACCTGTCACTGTCTCTAGAGGCTTGCACCGGCGGAGCTATGTGTACGAGGAGGAAACGCGACCCGTACGCTCCATCTCGCTCCTTCAACCGCAGAACAATCGGAAACAGAGGAGGTTCGAGTGAGAAAGCGTGTTGGCACGGTCATCTGGCGAGCTGTATGCAGTCGGCGCGTTCATTCATACCTCTCTCTCGATAAATAGTCTGCATGAGGAACGCGGACGTCCCAGGTAAAGCGCTCGCACGAGCTCGCACCGTACGCTCCATCTCGCTCCTTCAACCGCAGAACAAATGGAAACGACAAAGGTTCGACTGAGAAAGCGCGTTGGCACAGTCACCTACCACTGTCTCTGCTTGCACCGGCACCGGCAGAGCTATATGCATGAGGAGGAGGAAAACGCGATGGCCCAGGTAAACCGCGTGTCCAAGCTCGCACCGGTAAAGCTGGTGTGCACATACTCTCGCGGCGTTATTACCTCTCCCGTAATTACCTCAATAATTAATGAGCTCGGTTTCAGGACCCTTACCCATATCACGTCTCTATAGCACACGTCGTCGTACCCTAAAGAGTGTACTGTAGAGCGGTAGGACCGGTCTAATTACCGACGTCGTAATTTCCTCCTCTGTAATTACATCCTTAATTAATGAGACCTGATTTGGGATCCCTCTTCTGTATCTACTATTGGTATATATGACGTTAATTTTTGCGATATGGAATTATGAAATTGATACTCTTCAAAATATGTTATTAGCTTTTAAAAACTTCCCCAAATTTTGCATCGGAATGAAATGTAAGGTTGGTCCTGATATGTGCCGCTAACGTCCGTGTGTACTATGACATTTTCCTTGAATTTTACTATGCGTGACAGTGCAACTGTGGAATTACTATGTGAAATAGTAATATTCAACGAGCATATAATGAAGGCTATTGTTCGCACAGGTGTCGTTAAGGACACGAGCGCCAGCTAGAGTTGTCGGAGGTGGGGATGAGTTGCTGATAGGTGAAATCTATTCGTATCTCCAGCGTGAAATTCCAAGCATTTTGGTGCTAATTGCGCTTTGACTGGTCAAAAACATTCAAGATTATTGTTAAGGTTATACATTTTGTTAGGTATGCACACAATTAAAAAATTACAGCTCTAAAAAATACTGATTGTTTCTCAACAATTTTCCCCAGCTGTAGCCCAGCTTGTCATTTTATTTTTGCTAGTCCTAGCTCTGAATTTAAAAGATGAATGGATGGGATACAGTCAATTTTTTTTCAAAAGTTCATTGTGTGGTGCAAATGACAAACACCTTCGCATTCACGGATGAATGCAAAGGTGTGTGCCATTTTCACCACAATGGGTAAAAAAGGACTATGTATATTGGATCAACCTGTGGTTGAACATTTAATCGCAATTATTATGATTCCAATCAAAATAATTTTAAAAAAATAATAAATAAATACCTAACGCAATTTTGAATTTTTTGTAGGTCTTCCATCTTCGTAAAAATGAGCGTAAAGTATTGCGTTGTTCCCAACTGCAATAACACAACGGCAACAGCACAAGGAAAAAATTTTTTCAATGTGCCCACAGGTGAGAGAAGAGTTTCTTGGAGTCTGGCAATAAAAGAAGGTACAAATCAATCCCGTTTCAATCTGGCACGCACAATACTATATTCTGTCTGTGAGGATCACTTTGTTGTAAGTTGATATAAAAATCAATGTATCATTATTTTTTAATGAAACTGGTACTGTACTCATAATTTTAGTTGGAGAACGACGTTGAAAACTGGCTGAGATATAAACTGGTTGGAGGCAGATTATCTCTCAGGAAACATGTTCTTCCCCACCTATTTTCACCTAAAAGGCAGGTGGAACGTTCGCAACTGCTGTCACCAGATCGGAATCGAAAGCGCAAAATCGGATTCATTGAAGAGTGTAATACTTCCAAAGTATCGAAATTGTCAGTTGTGCCAGATGGGTTGAGCGAAATCGAATCTACTTCAGGAATTTCACAAATTGCAAACGCAACACCAGCCTTTCGAAATGCATCTGTTCAAGCATCTCCAACACTGGTCGATCCAGCATACGTGCCTTCAGACTCGGAAACCGAAAGCGATGGTGGAGGCGAAAGCAACGATGAAGGTTAAGTCGATTCTACACAGGGCTGTCGCCCAATATGTTTTATTGTGTTGATTTGTTGGCTAGGAAGTTGAAGCGCCCAACAGACCATATATTGATAACTTTGCTCAAAATTCGATTGGCCGATCCATTTTATCGACTAGCCATTGATTTTGATTGTTCAACAAGTCAAGTTTCAAAAATGTTCAAGTCCACTTCAAGTGAAATGTCTTACTTACTGAAACAACTAATAGTCTGGCCATCAAAAGAACAAATATTGAAAAAATTTGCCGATCCAGTTCCGTTACAGCTTTCGCACAGTACAATCAATTATAGACTGTTTCGAAGTCGAAATTCAGAAACCATTAGATCCAGAACTGCAAGCAGCAATGTGGTCCGCGTAAAAAATTTGCAACACTGTGAAATATTTTATTTCCGTGACTCCTGATGGTTTCATAAACTACATATCGGAAGGCTTTGGAGGCAGAACATCTGATGTTGAAAATCGGTTGTGTCACCCCAAAAGTTCCTCGACTAGTATCCAGGAACCTATGTACCTAAATTTTTATTCGAAACGTCCCTTCGGGTGGGAAGTTGGACTCAGAGAAAAAGATGATATCCGAAGATGGAAATACCGGCCCTTGGAAAAAAATTAAAAATTTCTTGATAATTTTGTTACGATTTTGTCTTAGAATAAGTCAAGGAATCTACCTCTGACAGGGAAGTTATGAATTGTTAATCACCATGTATAAATGGAGAATTTATTACGTTGTAACTATACTTCTTCACTTGAATTCTTCGTTAATTTTTGACTCAACTGTTCATCAGAAGCAGCATGGTAATGAACAAGGTTTCTCACTATCGAATTTATTCTCGCAAAGGGGCAGTTCGATTTTTCCCTTACCTCCTTATCACAAGTTTCGGCTTCTCACTCCTCCTTTCCAATGTAATATTCGGGGGTCGGGGGCTAATTATAAAAATGAAATGAACAACTAAAACACAATAAAAATATTCAAGGACATTTCCAAGGTATTAAATGATATGAAAATGCCACCATTTGTAAAACGCAGGCTGCCACCAATTGTAGCACGCATTTGAATCGAGTCGAACCCTCCAGCTTATTATCTGTCCACATGTGAAGGATGGTTAGGTGAACAAGGGATTTTCAAAACAAACATATATATTCAAACAAGCAAAATTGATAAATACAAACACTGCATAGGTTAACTAAAAGGGCTATAATCGAGAATTTACATAAAAGTAGCCACCTCGTGGCGTATAATAATTAACTCAAGTAAACAATGCAAAAGTCAGCTGTTACTGTGACGTATACTATGATGTACGTAAAAGAGAGAGCAGTGCAACATACTGTCACGACGCCATTTTTGACGTTTATTCATCATGGACTGTGTACATGACGTAAGTGGGGATATGAGAGAGAGATACAGAGTCGGAGAGAGAGCGCTATAGAGCGTTTAGAGGATGACTCATAGCATCTGCGATCGCTTCGCATGCATATTAAAAATTAATGGTTCGATCCTACCTTAAGCGATGCTCATTGGCTGTCATAAGCCAGCCTCCTCAGATCAGCCAATAAGCGATGCTGCGCTTACGACTAAAATTAAAGCTTGCGGCTAAATAAACTGACCGAACGCACCTTTATGTGTTGACATCACACAATAAAAAAAACTTTAAATTTACGCTCCACCCTGGGTACCAACAGGGTAACACTCGCGAAAAACACAGGGGTAATATTTTTAGGACGATTGGTTTCTGCGCTGAATGAGTTATTAGAAAGCTCGCGCGCGTGGCGGTCGAGTTTGATGATTCACTAACCACTTCAGGCGGTTCAATTAATTAATCGCGCACGTCTTACAACAATAATACTGTGGAAATGATCACTCGAAATTCGGGAATTTTACGGCCGTTGGGACGCCAAGAGCGGCGTCCCGGCCGGGACAATACGCGGTGCCGAAATTAAACGACTCTTAGTCAATTGACTGTAAATGGACTAATAATGAAAATGACCGCGGAACGCGGAGTCGCTCAATGAATGTGGCACAGTCCCCTTATCTTACGCTGCACTCCTACTTATAGCTTCGTCTTATCGCACAGTCCCGTGTCCAAAAGGACCAATCAGAGCGGAGATTTTTAGGAGGCAAAACGGTCACACGACGGGGGTCATATAATGCCTTAGCACTTTGGGTGTTTAGTTTAGCGATTCGATAACTCTGGACTATCTTGAAAATGAGTCAAGTGGTACGTGACATTTTCTAGCTTATTTCCCAACATGACTCATAACTTTCCGGCCTTTATGAATATTCAAAACCAGGCAAATTTTTGAGCCAAAAATTCTCTCTCTCTCTCTCTGATACTTTAAATTCAAGTTAACTAGAAAAATAGCAATTAGGCTACAATAAGAAAAATTGAGCTTTAGCAGCTATTTAAAGGAAATCCCGAGTAGGAGAAGACCAGGCAAATGAGGCTCGGTTCGCTACACCAATACCTACCACAAATAAAACAACATTTATACAGGGTGTCCGTTTTTCAAGGCTAATAAGCATGGGTAGTTCGCTCATCTTTAGAGAAGCAACGTCCGTTAAATTAGGAAAAAGTTGGTCATTTTCAGGACAATCAATGATCAAAAAAGATATTTGACCTATCAGTTCTAGTTCTCGAGATATCGTGGAAAAACCGAAATTTGAATTTTTGTTTTAATTTTTTCATTTGAAAAACGGTTGAAGGTGGCCATTTCTCATCAAGACATTGTCGAATCATTTTTCCAAGAGAGATTCTAAGCTGCAAAAATCGTTATTCTAGCTTTAAAAACAACTGAGATACGACATCAAACTTCTTTTCTTTTATGGGCGCTATACTGGATTTTGACATTTTTGAATACAGTGTTTTTTTCTGGTTACCACGATGTGTCACACTGTCACATGTCACTGTTGAATAAATATGTTCAACATTCACGGTTTTTTCTTATTGTCGCTGCTGGTTTTGTTTCCAAAGCGCTCTTTGAATTTTTTTCCCCCAAAACATTTATTCAATGGTGACATGTGGCACATCGTTGTAACCAGAAACAAAAAATCAAAAATGTAAAAAATCGAATACGGCGCCCATAAGAAAAAAAAGTTGAATGTCGTATCTCGGTTGTTTTGAAAGCTAGAATAACGATTTTGGCAGCTTTGAATTATTGAATTCCCCTTGAAAAGTGCTCGGACAATGTCTTTCTAAGGCCACCTTCAACAGTTTTTTAAACGAAAAATGAAAACAAAAATTAGAAATTTCTGTTTTTTCACCATATTTCGAAAACTGAAACTGATAAGTCAAATACTTTTTTGAATCATTGATCGTCATGAAAATGCGCAACATTTTCCCAATTTAGCCGACTTTGTATCTCTAAAGATAAGCGAGATACCCATGCTTAGCAAGTTTGTTCATTGGTAATATTATTAAGTAGAGTACTCGGAATACCAGAGGGACCTGTACCTCTGCGCGAACTGAGTTCATCTAGTGGTGCACCTAGATTTGCAGTGGGACTTTAGGTTCTTCTGTGACCTGGTAATGGTCCACCACTCCAGCTGACGATGTTGCTTCCCCTATTTCAACACACTGACTCCTACAACGATTTTTGTTTTTCTGTTCAACCCCGCCCACAGCTCCCTGTGGTGTGCCGTCAACTCTATTACTGACCGTCAGTTCCAAAAAAAAGATGATCAGCGATCAAGACTAATTGCAGATTAACTGAACTTTTTTCTGATGAATGCTAGGTGATTACTCACGAAACATGCCTGACATCTGTACTAGACCCATCATCATTCCATTACTGAGGGATAAACCAGCATTTCCATTGATCAGTCAGCTACAAATTGACGAACAAAAATCGCAAATCAACTATAATCTCGTATTATCTGTTTTGTGGAACCGACGATCAATCTTGTTTTTCAACTTTTTAGTTCAACTGGCCGAAATGAGTATATGCGAAGACCATTTCGACGAAAGCGCCTTCGGTAATCCGACTCACGTCAGGTTGAACCGGAATGCCGTACCAAAACATTTCAATATGCCATCTACACCGCCTGGAAAAAGTCCAGGGCCACTAACAGAATCCATGGTAATCACTTTGGATACTTTCTCGCTAATTTATAACACATTTTCTGAATTTTTACTCTGTGATTTGAACTGCGCAAAAACTCACAATTGCAATTATAACATTTTTGTAACGTTTTTTCATTTTTCAGGAAATTCCGCAAGAGCAAGATACACCATCGCCGTCAGATAGCTTCAATGTCCGGACACCGAAACGGACTTACTCGCGGAAGGTGCTGGATCGCGGCGGGGGGACATCTGCTTTGCCTTTGCCCTCGGCTCGTTCAAGCCTCTCCCGTGATCACTCTAGGTATACTTACTCTCTGATCCCACCTTTGATTCCATCATCTTGTTCAGTTGATGTGCTCTGTAAGGTAGGTATGCAATGGATGTCTTGTGTCATTGACGGGATGATTTTTAACATAAAAATTTTGACTCGTCCAAAATCCTGAAGTTATCCTCAACCCCCATTATAGAAAGATGATTTAAAAAAATGTGAACCGCTTGACATGCCAAGAAGTAAAGTGTCGCTTAGAAAAAGCTACAAGACATCGAATTGTTATGTAATTTTCCGGGTTAATTAATGTCTCACATCTAATTGCACACCTGATAAAGTAAATGTACACCAAATTGACTTCTAGCTGAGTGACAAGTCTGTAAGTTGAAAATACAGCACCAGCTTGAAGTAAATTGATTCAATTACTACTGTCAACTTCCGTATACTTGTATTATTTTGATCAGTAATTAAGATAATGGCTATAATTTCGGAATGCAAAGACCATACTCAATGGGTTAATAATCTCTCTCTGAGCGGAATGATGAGAATAAGCTCGATATCTCTCTGAGTACAAATCTGGGCTTGACGACAAAAAAAGGGTTGATTAATATTAATTGAAAGGGTTAATTAAAATCAACAAGTATGCATTAATTATGCAAGTGACTGACTGTAAAATTAACATATAATTAAATAAAGTAATTGAGGTTAAATAAATTAGACTGGTGATTATTGATTGATTGGTAATAAAGGAGGTGTGGTGTGATTAAGGGAAAGGGTTACGAAATCTACGGCACAAAATTGAGACATAACGTAGGCAGATCCTGTCCAATTAAGAGGAAAGGGGTACTATCACAGTACATTGAAATGATCTTCAACTGCAGCAAGTTGTCTGAATCATCGTCTATTTGTTGGCGTGCAACATTTTGTCTTGTAGCTATCGACCATAGGCTTTATCGAGCCACCTAATTTTTCTGAGAGTTGCTACCTGGAAAGGCCGATTATTTTTTTGGAGAAGTGGAAATGTTGGGGCAGCCCTTGAAAGTACATAACTTGGCCGACAGTTAACCGTTAAAAGCAGGAGAGACACAGGGTCTGGCGAAGATGTAATGTAAATATAACCACGCGACAAGAACAGAACTTGACATACTAGCTCTATGGCAACGCTTCCCGGCTCTTTGGTGCATAATTTCCAGATTCGTAGTAAACCGCCACCACAAACAGATGATGATATTTGTTTTCTGATGATGAATAAATTCCATGGTATACAAGAAGATGCTGCACCGCACCACTTTAATTTTATTTATATTTTGACTCATGTATGCGACCTATGTAAGCCACTGTATAAATAAACTGAAACTGAAAATATTTTTTGTTTTTCCATGATTTTCAATCTAACTATTTAGTAAATATTCATCGACTGTAAACTGCCTATCAGACACAACCTGACAACAATGGTCAGTGCATACGACACGATGACCCACCTAGTGCGCAAGCGCAGACCAGCTTTACTACGTCATCAGTCTTCCGGTTTGAACTCCACCCAACCTCGCCTAAATTTTCAACATTTTTTCTGGAAAAAGTAGAGACTTTAGTGACGAAATGTTTGCCTGTAGTGACAAAATGTTCGCCTGTCGTAATCTCAGTTTGTGCTTTGTTTTGAACAAATGAGAAAAAGTGGTATTAGACCCCATTGTCATGCCACACCCTGTATGGAAAATTTTTGCATTTTACCGGAAAAAATCATACTGAACTATTCACAATTATTATTTTTGCAGGTACAGGCTGCAACACCCCGAAGCATATGAGAAAGAGAAGTCAGGGAAGGAATCAGCTCAACAACAAAAACAACAACAACCTTCTACTTCGTACGTGTAAGCTTCATTATGCTAAAATTACTTACTGAGTGTCTAGAGAAAAAATTTGCTTGCTCATCGCTTGAGTGAATGAATTATGAGAGCAGAGACAGCGTTTCAGGGTAAATATTGTCAAATGTAGGGTTTGGTAGGGCTGAAGGTCCACCCTTCATGACTGCCTAAAAGGCATTTACTTTTCAATGCAAGCCAGGTGGAGGTTGAGAAGAACACGGCGATGTTTGAATGCGTTTTATTCAGCACTGTAATGTAACCCACTTTTCGACGTTTGGCCTCGATCGTCATTACCCCCTACCCTTCCTACGTTGTCTACCTTTTCCCTACGTTGTGAATTTTTTACTCTAGATGAGAATGTGAATTTGGGGATGGTGCTGAAATTTCTTAATGAAACGCGAATGAAGGCAAGCAAAATGAAGTTTTTATTTGAATCGTTTGCAAAGTTTTAATGAATCTTTTTCTTTTCTCAAAACACCTCACAACAATAAACTGACAGAGTGACAAAATGACATGACATGTATCAAAACAAACAAAACACAAACACAAATGAAACAAGAAAGTCATTACAAATCATTTAGACAATGCAGGAATCAACAACAATAAAATAAATACATAATTTGATTAACAAAGCACAACAAGAAATCATAAAACGCATCAAACTGTCAGTAAACACAAACAAATAGTGACGTATTCGCTGACAGGCACACATGGGAAGAACACGTCAAAGAAACCCCTGCGTATTGCCTGATTGAGTGCTGAAAATCCCTTCCCAAATGATCTAATGAAAATTGAGTGTAAATGAGTCATGGTGAAATGACAGAGAAGTCACCCTAGTAATGCATTCATCAAGCCAGTGCAAGTCGGTACTCAAACGTCTTTAAATGTTCGCCTAGTTTGCCAATTATTTACGCAACAACAAAAGGAAACTCGCTCGCATACGCTTTGGTGAAACTTTACGTTCAGGATTCAATGTTTACGCTGTACGCACAAAAGCACACTTTCGCCACTCCGCATCTCTCTCAAGGCAGAAAGCAATTAGTAGACACATGACACTCAACTAAATCAAGAAATATAAATAAAAATATAAATAAATATAAATCAAGGCTCTGGGTTCCCACAGAGTAGGTTTTTGCGTGTAAAGGCTCAAGGGACCGCTGAAAAGACCTAAACCCAATAGCTAGGTGTCCCCCTAGAGTTGAGACCGATCTATTACTAACCTGAACTGCTCCCCAAATTCCCGACCCTCCTGAATTCCCCAAACAGTTTACAAAAAGAAAACAAAACATGAAACACAAAGCCAATAACATTTGAACAATTCCTGAGCAGCCAGGGAGTGTTGGCCCGTACACGACTTCAAGGATACATCGGACATGATAAACATAACATGATAAACATAAATGTTAAAAGCTAGCTCACACACACATGTTCAGGTTCAACCAGGCTCTTTCAGATTTCGCTTTGCCGCTTGCAGAGTTCGTAGTACCAACAAACACTGTCATGACAACGTACACTCCTGAGTAGGAGAATGAGTGAATTAATGAATGAATGAATGAGGTACCTATTTTGTATTGTAACCCAACGAGTAAACATCTTTGACTAATCAAGGAAATTGAATGTGAAATTTCTGAGTCCGGGCCTGACGGAGATTCCCAGACGACGCGACAACGGGCAGCGCGGCACTATAGGTACCTATGTCGTAGCTACCTACCCGATTATAACGCGATCCACACCTGGATCCAAAAAGAGCAGACTCTAGTCTCAAACGAACTAAACAAATTGTACAAGCAATGTTCTGTTTCCTGCCCGATCTACTTGTTTAATTTTGACAAGAATCCCAGGTCCTACATTTTCCTTGTTTACGTCCCAATTCACAATGGCGTTCGGCTCGCGACCAGGAAAACCTACTTGAAATTCGCAGAAAAATGGGACATGCAACATTTACCATGCGACAAATTTACGTGCCAACAGAGAGTAGCGACTTGAGCAATAAAACCAGCAAAAAGAAAAAAATAAACCAACCTGAAATCACGAATTCCGGGTCGAACGTGGGACAGCCTCGATGATGCAATCTCTCTTCCTCCTTTCTCTGCTACTACCACCTCTACCCTACCGTTCCCCTCGCGCCCTTTTTTTGTTGACGTTTTCCTTGTTGATCGGTGGCCATAGACCTAGGCAACCAACCTCTCTTCGTTGCTCTACGATAGCCTAACAACCTACCCTATTTAAATAAATCCTGAAAGGACTAGAGTGAAACATGGAAACCAAGACAATATTTTATTGAAAGAAATAATAATGAACAAAAATGTGAATCCATTCCACTTCAGCACACATAATCTATACACCAGAGACTCCAAAAGGTGACTCCGGTACAAATTCGGATTTGGTTAGGTACTCGCACATTCTAACACAAAATAATAATCATAGCAATCTTATTCCGTCGGGCAGAGCCGAGGGCCGCAACTACAACAATTGATTGATTCATTCCCGTTCATCTCTGGGCTCCTTTTATAATAATCGTTCAATCGTCATTCGGCCACATGGGTCGTGCATTGACTTGCAAATCCGCCGACGCCGCCCGGAAAAATGCAGCGATTCTGAAACCGCCGAGTCGACGCTGCTCTTCTCCGGACGCCGCGTGTTTGAACTCCGTCTCTCGCATAGTGCGGCTTTGCATGACAATCATGACATAACCTATATAAATATGTTTCAAACAAATGATATATCAAATGATGTGTTTTTTTGCAATTTTCAGCCCACAACCACCGGCTAAATTCCAGAAAACTGAAGCTGAACCGTTTGATTCAGCCACACCATCATTATCATCAGGTCCATGCCCACCAATGGCAGGCTCGAGCAAGTTACATCTCCCCCGGCCCCTGCCCAGCGACACTGATCAGTTTTTGTGCAAGGTGGAGAACGAAGACGAAGACTTTGAAGAGAAGTATGAGATATCAGACTCGAGGTAAATAAGTTTACATCATAAAGAAAAAGAACAATTTGCTCTTATACAGGCTGTCTTAAAAGTACATTTTTTCAATAGCTTACTGTAATGAAAAAAGTCGTGTACTGATCAAGTATATTTGAAAAAAAAAATTATTTCCAGCACGACGGTGCACGACCCAGACTTGCTGAACTCAGCCTCCATGTTGGTCCACGAACCCAACAGCGCTTTAACCGTACCCCTTCCGGCGACTGAACACACGGCCATCAAGCAAGAAACTCACGATGACGGCAAAACACCATCCTTCGTCGACCCGAACGATTCGAGACTTTCCCGATTTCCAAGAGCTCCCGGACCTGTACCAGGACACGAACCACACGAACTCAAGGGACACAGAATCGTGGACATCGGCTACCTCCTTCAGTGGTGCATGGATCTGAAAGTGGACCATTTAAGGAACTGCCCAGAGACTAATTTGAAATTGATCAATGAGATTAATGATGGACTGAGATCTGATTTTGTGTTCCATTGTGACAAGTGCAACTTCTACGTTGTGAAGAGTTCCATGAATGAGGAAACTAGTCCTTCAGTCATCAACAGGTTCTATCAGTGGAAAAGTTCTATGGAAATGAGCACGTGGGTGTTGGCGAAACACATTTTGAAAATATTTTCGATCCCTTTCAAAGGTTGAGAACTGCAATAACCTTGTTCTCATTACATACTAATACCTCGTAAGTATCTGGAATGATAATGCCCAGAATGCTATCGACAATGTGGTTCCTTATTTTTGTTTTGTATCGATTCGACTGTTACAAATTGGTTTGAGAGCATTGAGCATTATATGTAGAATAATAATTATACATATATTTTGACTTTACAAGTTTTAGAGTTTCGAGTCCATGTTCTTTCCGAATAAATCCACCACAAGGAAACCGAATCCGTCGTCGGTTTTGCAATTGGGGCTGCCAGAACCAAGATCCAAATTTTGGGAAGCAAGTTTCGTTAGATCGCAAGAAAGCACAGGTATCGAGTAGCATTTTCTTTCCAAGTAAATCGACCACAAGGAAAACGAATCCGTCCTCGGTTTTGAAATCCGGGGTGCCAGAACCAAGATACTGTTACGAATTTCGCGTACGGGTTCGAATATAATTGAGACGATCGTTTTAAACACACACTGTTTATCACTGCATACTATAATAACTACACGCCCACAATCATCTACTTAGAATTATCGCTGTGATTACTACTTGCTTCTAATCCGTTCGCTACCACTTCGCATTCCAATTCAATACTGCCCGTGAGCTGACGGTTGATGCCTTATATAGGCCTCCGAATAGTGTTCTCGAACTTTCCATCATCTTCCAGCAAACTCGACAGTGACCGGCATACGATTTTCTAGACGACTCCCGAATAATCCCACACATTCCGCGTATAATTCTGCCGTGCTGTAAGAGCCGGCACCGCCGCCAAATGGACAGATGTCTCTTGATCAGGCGTTGGAGTCTCCATGTATTTCAATGCCATCAAGTTTACTCTAGAAATGTCCAGAGCTCCGCGAATTTGTACACTGCGGCTGTGGAAGAGTCTAGAAATATCGCGTGTTTCCAGATTGCATTGGCATCGCCGCTCGTAACACTGCCCTCCTCTTAAGCCTGTTCGCCCCGAATAGGCTCATCGTTACTCTCCGAGTAACATGCAAGGCGATCAAGGTGGACAACTTTCATCTTGGCACTCAGCGCTCGCTGGATTCTGTACACGACGTCATTGATCCTCTTGACTACCGTGTACGGTCCTTCCCACGACGGATGCAACTTCGGAGACCTTCTCTCCTTGCGTTGAGGATTGTACAACCAGACCAGGTCACCAGCTTGAAATCCCGTGGAGTTCGCCTTCAAGTCGTAACGGGTCTTCATTCGGTCGGTCGCGATTCGAATCCGGTTCCGAACCAACTCGTGGATGTCACACATTCTTTGCCTCGGGCCGTCGACGTATTCGGGGATGTCTTTAGAGTCATTCTCCGGCTTGCCAAATTGCAAATCGCAGGGGAGGCAAGGCTTTTGGCCAAAAAGAACACGTGCTGATGTTTCCCCTGTGGTGTCGTGAATGGCAGCGCGATACGCCATCAGGAAAATCGGCAGATGACGATCCCAGTCTCGCTGATGCTCGTCGACGACCTTTGACAGGTGCTGCTCTATCGTTCGGTTGAACCGTTCAACCATTCCATCGGACCGTGGGTGAAGGGGCGTCGTCCTGGTCTTTTGTATCCTGAGTAGAGTACCTAGAGTAGAGTACCTAGAGTAGAGAAGTTCTACATAAGTAACTGCTCTTTCGTCTACTGAGGCAGAGTACATGGCGCTGTCTACGTCGGCCCAAGAAGTAGTATGGCTTCGCACGCTAGCGAAGGAAGTGGACGCAACCGCTGTGGTGAAGCCAACCACCATTTATTGCGACAGCAAGGCAGCAGTCGATCTTGCTTCAACCGTTCAACCAGTGGCTACCGCCAACGAACAAAGCACATCGACATTCGTCATCACTTCCTGAGAGAAAGAATAAAAGACGGTGAATTCAATGTCCAGCACATTTCGACAGACAACATGCCGTAGCCGACTCTTTGACCAAGCCGTTGTCCACGTCTCATTTATCCCCGAGCTCTCCCACCGCGAAGACATCCGCTGCTAAAACGATCCACCGGACAAAAGTCCACCACGCATTTGTCCCCGAATTCTGACACCGCAAAGACATCCACTGCTCAAACGGTCCCCCGGAAAAAAGTCCACCGCTCATTTTGCCACTGTCATAAATGCCGCCTATACCCATGCATTATATATGGGCGGGTCCGGACAGTGGATGAATGCGTGATGGACCTTTTTCCGGTGGATCGTTTCAGCGGTGGATGTCTTCGCGGTGGCAGAACTCGGGGATAAATGAGTCGTGGACTTTTTTCCGGTGGGACGTTTGAGCTGTGGGCTGATTTCGCCGTGGACTGCTGAATATGGACCCCAAACGTCCCACCGGAAAAAGGTCCACGACTCATTTATTCCCGAGCTCTGCTACCGCGAAGACATCCACTGCTAAAACGATCCACCGGAAAAAGGTCCACAACGCATTTATCCCCGAGTTCTGACACCGCGAAGATATTCACTGCTGAAACGATCCACCGGAAAAAGGTCCACCACGCATTTATTCACTGTCAGGTGACTTCGCCCATAGACATTGCAAAACAAGATGAAGTTGGATGTATGTTTGAAATCAGCAGATAGCCTATACTTCTTTGCATCTTCAAACTTTTCACTGATCACTGTTAGAGAATAAGCAATTGTCGAGTAATATTTTGGACAAGAAATGAACTGCTGCTATTTTTCACGCTAATATAGTTATGCAACCAAGCATACATTCAACAGACCATCTACTTGTTTTGAAATGGCTATGGGTATAGACGGCATCTGACAGTGGCCAAATGAGCGGTGAACTTTTTTGCGGGGGAACATTTGAGCCGTGGGATGAATCATCGGTGTGAAGACTCGGGGATAAATGCGTGGTTGACCTTTTTCCGATGGACCGTTTGAGCAGTGGATGTCTCTGCGTTGTCGAAAATCGGGGATAAATGCGTGGTGGACTTTTTTCCGGTGGATCGTTTTATCAGCGGATGGCTTCGCGGTGGAGGAACTCGGGGATGAATGAGCCGTGGACTTTTTTCCGGTGGGACGTTTGAGCTGTGGACTGATTTCGCTGTGGACCGCTGAGTGGGCTCCCAAATTTACGATGTCCCGTTTTGAGTCAGAGAATAAATTTAGAAATGCTCATACGCGCCGGTCCGGATTGTAGTGTAGTGACCGTTGCGTCGGGTAAATTTTGGCGTGATTTTTTAATTTCGTCATAATTATTATGTTGTTCCAACATTATCCCCACCACCACCAAAGCTAGTTCCTCGATTTCTTGTTCCATTTATATTCATCCGCCATATTTTACTATTCACATTCGATATAAACCTCAAAACGTATAAATGGTAATGATTTTGCAAATGACGAATGACCTTCTCTGCGATATGATATGAACACTTACAACACTCTGGAGATGTAAATGGGAGGATTGCACTACCCTGGGCAGGTATATCTGGTTGTCTCTAGCGGTAACTGCCAATTACCTAGCAAAATGCTGGTATGTGCCGCTCCTAAAAAGTACATGAATATTGCCAATTTTTTCTATTACGAGCTTCAACTTTGATTACTGTTTGACTCCTACGAAAATATTGATACATGAACATTTGGAACAGTAGACGTGTTGACAATTTGTTCTCCAGTTGGACTTGTTAGGACGATTAGAGCATGAAATTACCATGTAAGGTCCTTCTGCAGTACAGAATTGATAAGAAAGCTGCTTTCCTAAGCAAATCGGGTTTTTTCACAACAGTCAGTGATGTGTATTCTTTTAATAAAGTACATTTTTATATTATATATACCTTAGGCCATTCAGAAATGTGAAATTTGGACCAGAAAGTATCAAGTAAGATAAAAATGTCATGGAAAATTCTCATCGTGAACGGACACCTGGATAATGAGAAAATTGAATTTACCGGGTGAATGTCGGTAATGAAAAACTACAGGACTCTGCTGGTCAAACAAGAGTCACTATGTGAAAGTCCGATAGATGGCGCTGAAACTCGATTCCGTTTGAGACGAGAGAGTCGGCGTTCTCTACCTTGTTGCCCTCTGATTTTGTCGTGTTTGTGCTATGCCTACAATGAAGTTATGAGTTTATTCATTCTGAATTCGCTCTAAAAACATCAAAATCAACTTAATATTCACCACTATACATCCTATCCAGGTGAGCAGTTAGTTACCACCTACTTTTATTATTTATCAGGACTGCTTTTTTAGTCAGAACTGGATTTTAAACTACATAAATTTAGTTGAAATACAATTAAAGTGTGCAACAGTAGATGTATTCTTTACCATATTGGATAAGTTCATATTCTATTTACTAATAGTGGCTATTCCAGGTCGTCAGTCATGGCTGAAATACATCGGTGTCAACAATGTTCACATGGGTTTGAACTCAAGTTTCAACTAGAACACCACGCACAAAGGGCCCATAAAAATGTTTACGCTGCAGACAGGCGCGTGCTGGGAGGCATTCAAGGGCCCGGGAAAATATTTTTTACGAGGGCCCACCTGGCCTAAAAGGCAATAGGGGGTTTTTACTGCAGCCGAGCATTTTTCGGTATGGGGGGGGGGGGGGTCAAAATTGACCTCTTATTTTAAGAAAAAAACGTGACGGACCAAAATAATTGCAAAAAATATCCATCTAACTCGTAAATTAGGAATTATATTAATAAATAAAACATTAACAAAATAAAAAATCTTCATTCTCAAAATCTAAACTAAAAAAAAATTTGCAATTGAAAATATTAGGAACAAAAATAGGTTCACCTTACCACTGGAAATATGCCTTAAATGCCTTACTTTTTTGACACAATCTTTCAATAATGGTTTCTGGAGCAATACTGTTCGTTATTTCAGGCTCGCAAGCCATACAAAACAAAGCTTCTAAATTTTCCTGCACGATACAACTGCGAAGTCTTGTCTTCAACAGTTTAAGTTTCGAAAATGACCGTTCACATGATACTTGTGTCAATGGAATCGTCAGTAAAAATTTATAAACTACAAATAATTGCTTGAATTCTGTGGAATATAAATTATAGTCGCACAACACCAGAAACACACACGATAGGCACGAGTTACAATTATTAGTTAAAGTTGTGCATTTTTTTCTTGAAGAATCCCAGATCACTTCTTCATTTTCAATTTCTGACTCCTCACTCGAAAAATAGGGATCAGTTTCCAGCTTTTCATCATACTGTTTTGTGTAAATGTCTTGAAAACCTCGTTTCGACAAATGCGGCCAAAGTCTGGAAAATGTTGTAAGTTCCTCCTTCAGTTTTTCTTTGTCCAATGATGGAATAACTTCACAAATTTTGTTTAAAGACTGTTGTGGAAGGGATTGACTTATTTCTGGAAATCTTCTAGGATCAAAGCATTCCAAGTCTCCATAAAATGCCCCATGTTCTGCAAATCTGGTCTCAATGCTGTTTACAATGCTATCCATGATAACATTGTAAACGGTTAAACGAAAACGATCTTCTGGGTCTGCGCCAATCTGTTCATCTTGAGCTAATTCCCCTGGCATTATCTTCACGACTCTTCTTCTTCTACTTGGGAGAGCATCTTCCAAAAATATATCAGAATCCATTTTTTCAAGCTCCGCATTTATAACTTGAACAAACCGTTTTGATGATTCTAGGACATTTACGAAATTTCGTTGCTCTGCTTTTAGCTGATCTGTTGCATTCGAAATTTGCCGCCATGCCTGCACATAATCCAAACGTTCCGTTTGTAAATAGTCGGAAACGGGAGTAGTTATTGCAAAAATCTGTATAAATGTCATAGCAAGTAAAACTATTTCAAAGGAACAGAACTTCTTGAGTAAACCATCTGCTTGACTCCTAGCGTTGGGTTTAAATAAGGAATTTGATTCTGAAATTTCCTTCAGTGCCAATACAAAATTCAAGAAAGCAATGTTTTTCAAATTAGAACTGTCTTGACAATCCTCCGACCACATACCTCTATGCCCAAATATTTTGATGGTAGCGTCACTTCTGCTCCTCCAACGTGTGGCGCCGATTGCATTCAGTTGCAGACGAACTCCAGTGCGCGTCCCAGATTTTTCGAAAACATTTAATCGTTTGTACGATTCTTTGAAAAATACGTGAGCTTCTTGTAGTAGATTGAAGAATGAAGCTGAAGCTGTTAAAGACTGGGTGGTATCAGTGATGACCAAATTAAGCACATGAGCGTAACACCAAGTGTGAATATGAGTGGCACAGTCTTCTTTTAGTTTTGTAGTAACCCCTTTATACTGTCCACTCATATTAGCGGCACCATCAAAAGCATCAGCTATGCAGTTTTTCAGTGAAATTTCGTTCTCATTCAAAACTTGTTTTAGTGTCTCGTAGAGGAATTCTCCAGTGGTAGAAGTTACATGTTTCAAAGCAAGTGCACGTTCAACCACTTTGTTACCAGTAACAAATCGAATAAATATTGCGCATTGATCGTGTGAAGTTATGTCCATAGTAGTATCACAGACTACCAATACAGACGGTCAACTGCATCTTACAAAGATCACCAGTAGGTGCCGCGGCGTGTTACGCTCGTGAAAACTGAGAATCGGTGCGCCGCAGCAGTCACATGCTATCGCACAGTTATCGGTTATCGGGCTTCAATGCCGGAGCAGACACTGCAGGGTAATAAAAATCGGCGAGCAGCGACATGTTTATAAACATCGCCAATTCAACAACTATAAATACAAGCACCAGGGCCGACCTGTGTGATGAAGATAAATCCATGTTCTTTTGATAAATCCATGTTCCCTAGCGGTGCTAGGTAGGTAATTTTGGTCACAATTTCCGAATTTTGTTTGGATGAGATAAAGTGGTTATAACGAGTGATCGAATACATTTCTCCTCCGGTCACCTATGATTCCTGAAAATCTGTCGAAAAACCGTGGCTACCAAGAAGACCACTTGAAGCCTACTTTGAGGAGAAAATTCGATCACTCTCAAGTTAATATTACATTTTCTGGACACTATTTTTTCTATGTTCATCTATGTCCGTTTTGAACTTTTGATTGATGTTCATCTTATTTTCGATGGGAAATACGACTTATTCATTTGATTAAAATTAAAGCAATAGCCGATTTGCATCTTAATACGTTCTGGAACGTAGCTATAGGTACCATCTGAGCTTTTCATCGGAATTTTACCAACAATATTCAAAACAATAAGGTGTAAAATTTTGAAAGTGCAATGTTTTGAACAATATTCAAGAAAATTGGGACAATTTTAAATTGCCATGATAAACTGACATGCGGTGTACTAGCCACGCACTGGGACGTCAGCCGAAAATCGATTTTTTTCATTTAATTCAATCAATAAAGTCCAATTTTTCATTTGAAAAAATATATTTTCATCTTCTTTTTACTCTTCTGCGTGAATGAGCAGAAATCAGTTTAGAAGCAACAGAACAATAACTTGATCACATGCTGTATCTACGACGGAATTCTGTGACATAATTAACATTACTTGCCTCTAACTAAAAAAAAATATATAAATGGGTAAACAATATATCATGTAAATATCGTAACGTTAGGGTCAGTTCTTTGTGGAGGCATTGTTGTAGAAATAAATAATAATAAAATACACCTTTATTTCGTACATCGAAAAACAGAAACTTTTCAAATTCTCCGGATTCTGAAATTTTGAAATAGAATCCAAATAATCAATTTATTACTTTGAATAGAAATAATATCAAAATCAATTCATGAGCTATCAAACATTTTAATCATTTTCCATCTGAATTAATGTTGACCAATCCTAAAATTCCTCAATTATAATAATATTTTCCCCTTCCAGAAATTCACAAACTACATAATCCAATGAAGGTCTGTTGTTTCTTTTAAAATTCTCGTGTCTATGAACTATCAAAACTCCTCAATAGAATTTTACCAGATATCTTGAATTTTAAACTAAATTTCAGTGCCAAAAACACAACAGAGTTGATCAACAAAATTAAAAACATTACTCCACCACTAAATTCGTTTCTGATTTCTTCTGATGTCACAAATTTATTCCCATCCGTTCCAATTACAGAATGTCTACTTTTGATAAAAAATATGCTTTTCAATTCCTCTCTTTCTGACAATTTTTCAGATAGCTTGTACTCTCTTTTAGAAACCGCTGTTAGAAACCCCTGACTTTGACAAACACCAATTTCTACACATTTATTGCTTTGAAGATGACTCTTTATCCCAAATTGTAAGGCCAAAACGCGTCGCAATATACTTTTTCAATTTACGTGAAGAGACAGATTTATTTTACAGGGTGGCCCAACGAAAACAGAACAGAGGGGTTTCTTAGTCTTTTTTTTTTTTTTTTTTTTTTAAAGCTTGGACAGGTCGACGGTCGACTCTAATATCGACGGGGACATCTGAAACAGACATTGGCGAATTTCTATCTTCAGCCCCCTCACCCCCACCCACCGCAACTTTCAAATGACATTATCCGCTTTGCGATACATCAAATCAAAGATAATCAAATACTCTTTTAAAAAAAAATATTTTCCAAATTTTCAGCCTCACTTCATATTTTCCTAAAATTCCGAGTGACCGATTTGATATTCTTGACCTCTCAATTTCCTTCATTGCAGTCAACGTCATTCTTCGTCATTCGAGAAAGAAAATTTTTTATGGAAAAAGTGCCACCCAAATTCACCCCTTCTAATTAAAAAATTATACTACCTACTTACTTTGCGATACATCAAATTGAAGGGAACTTAATTCTCTTCCTGAAGAAAATATTTTCAAAATTTTAACAAACCCCTCTTTCCCTCCTCAAATAGTTTGAATGTTTAATTAATTGGGGGGTGGGGTTGAGAATTTTCGAAACATTAATGTTATAATAATATTCATTTCCCATTTCAGCAACAGCAGAAAAAAATTACACTCTACAAAATAACACAACCACCTACATCAACACAGCACTAGCTGTACTGGGAAAAGAGTAAGCCTCACTTAAAGTTCCTGAAGGGAACTTTGTGTGTGAGTGAATTGAATAAACAACTATTGAAAATTAAAAAAAAAACAGATACTCAAAATACAAACAGATAAGAATAAATAAAAAAAAATCAAGATTGAGCAGAAAAATTGAAAATGAGGTGAAAAAAGTCAAAAATCAAAAATTGGGTCAAAATCGATCGAGGTGAAACGCCTCAGAGCAGTGTGGGCAGCATTTCCTTGATGTCACCAATTAAAATCCACTCTTTCAGTTCTGTACACTTTCGCTTATGATTTTCAATATTTTTTATTGAGTCTGACACTTTATTGAATAGCCTAGGAGCCAGATAAACAAAACAGTTTTGGCCGACGGTTTTTTGGGCTTTGGGAACAGCGATTTCATTTTTGCTTCTCAAATTATGTTCGCAAATTTTCTTAGAGACATTACATTGTTTTCGGAAGAAGAATTGAAATCCCTTCAATTCGATGTATCACAAAGTAGGTGGTATCTTGTTGAATTTTGAAGCTGGGTGGGGGAGAGCAAAGGGGTGAATTTGGGTAGCACTTTCTCCACTGAAAATTTTCTTCTTCGATACTATCTGGGATGACGCGGACCAACTTGAAAAAAATTGAGGAGTCAATAATATAAAGCGGGACAGTCATAGTATTTTAGGAAGAAGAGTGGTGTTATTCAATTTTTTTTAAATATTTTTTCATTGAAGAGAATTTAATTCTCTTCAATTTGATGTATCGCAAGCAGGTGGGTGGTGTCGTTGGAGATTTCGAAGTTGGGGTGGGTGGGGTTGAGGGGTCTCATGATAGAAATTTGCCAATGTATGTTTCAGATGTCCCCCTCGATATAAAAATCAACCTGTCTGAGATTTTTCCAAAAAAACGAGGTGAAATGCCCAAAAACCCCTCTGTTGTATTTTCGTTGGGCCACCCTGTATGCACCTTTATGTCCACTATATTATTACATCAAAATCATTCTCTTAGTGCTAACAAAGAGAAAACCAACTTATAGGCTTCAAAAAAATTGTTTTATTGCTCCGTTGGTGTTGAAAAGTCTTCATTTTTGGGTGTTGTTTTAGAGTCTTTTTTGAGTATTTTTGCAAACTACTAAAATATTCACATTCTTTGGATATTACTGTGTGTATCATTGAATGTAACAAAAAGTTCAAATGAATTTCACATTGGCCATGAAGAACAGGCTGTTGATTTCTTGATTTTTTTTCAACCTTTTCAGAATTAATTTGAATAATGTAGCTGTCACACGTAGATCGCACCACCTCTTCTTTAATTTTTTTGAAACTATGTCAAATGCAGTTTTATATTTTTTTTCCATAATATTTGGAGGAGTCTTCAAATCACATGGGTTCAATGACGTTCCATAATTTTTCTTTAGTATCAATAATTCATCTTCCTTCGTTAGATTTGCATACCCCAATAATTTCATTGCACAATTGACAATGGTATTTTTGCAAAAGTTTTTTTATCAGATAAGGTAAATATTCCTAATCTATTGGGCCCGCTTTCAATGGTCCCTGTAAGCCTTTAAGAAAATTTAGAAGTACCAAAATGAAAATGGTATACAATTATGTACCTACACCTATTATTAGCTGTGGCTTTAGGTACCTAATTAAATAATTCTTCCACATGAGAATAAGATTTTTGGATGGAGTCTTGATTTAGAAATTAGTTACTTGAATGAAGGAAAATAAATGATGGTGTAGGTCAAGATCTGCATTGAATAACAATATAAATAACAGGTAGTGGTAGGAGTGGTAGTAAGGGTATGATGCGATAGTAAAGTGTAATAAAAACGCAGGAACTGTCGAATCTCACTTGTTTGGGTAAGTATCACGTTCCGCGCTAGAGCTCGGCGGTTAGAATGTGACGCACGGTCTCGCGCCCCGCGGAGCGACACTTCGGGACGAACGCCACCTGGCAGTGGCAACCCAGAAACACATCGCCCTGTTCGCCGGTTGACCGTCTGTATTGGTAGTCTGTGGTAGTATCCATTGTCACTGAATAAAGCTCAGCTTGTCGAACTTCGTCAGCAATGGTTCTAAGAATCTCTCGCCCGACTTCCAAGATAACTTGCGTGGTTGTCCTATTACTTAACAGGGTGATCAGGCTGCCTCTACCAACGCCGTGTTTACTTGTTTCAGCACTTAAGGCAGGTTGCCGGCTTTTATGTCGTTTGCTTTGTTCGACCGCTTTTGTGACATGAGTATTCAAAACAACATCGAACTTGGATAGTAACAGAATAATCTCGAGAAAATTTCCATGGTTCAATGATGTGTCCTCCAAATTATAAGCAGCTTCATTCCTGTGGCCCCGAAAGGGCAACATTTGCTTCCCGATCAATTTGACGACTTCAACAATTCTGACCATTACTGCTCTTCTATCCATCACTTCCTGACGATGTTTGTCATGCAGTTCTCGATTTATATAATGTTTAATAGATTTGCCATGTTTTTCACGCATGAAAGATTGGACAGCATCGCAGTGACTCTTCGAATTTTCGTGTTCTGCGACTCGTTGATAGGTGTGTTTCCATTCGTTAAAACCATGCACAAATTGAGACTTGAAGTTGCTACTGAACACAATACACACTGTGCAATATAAACTTTTGTTTGCTTCGTTGAAACTCAACCATTTGCGATTCGTTGTTTTTGACTTATCGATGAAGTCCGTACGGTAGAACACTTTATTTGAATCAAATGGTAACGAAGTTCCGGTTTTCGGCTGTATTGGATGGTTACGGAAAAAATCCAAAACATCTAAATTTTTTGGTTTATCAAATAACGATGGAGTTCTTTCTTCAGTCGCTATGTCACTGTCGGATTCGGATTTCGAAGCATTTAAATGTTCCGATCTTTCTGCTTCTGAATGATAGCTTTCATCTAATTAAAAAAACGAAACTCAAAAAGTGCGGAAATTAAATCTAGAAAAACTTACGGGTGGTATTGGCGGTAATAACCGCAGGTTCTTCCTCAGCGGGTTCCTCCTCAGCTTCGGTTTCAGTGATGGTTTGGGAGGTTGAAGGGCCTGCTTCTAATTCATCCGAGACGCCAGCTTTTTGCACTTCTTGTGGCGTTTTCGATTTCGGTTTCCACGAATCGAAATCCGTAAGCTTTGGCATTTCTGTAGCAGCTCGTTGCAAATCTTTTTTTTTTTAATTTGGCGTTTTTCATAGCCAGAAGCTGCTCGTTTCTTCATGTTGATGAATTTTTCTAATTAATTATGGCTATGGGTATGTTCCAATAATAGGTACCTATAGGTAGGTAAAAAGTGCAAAAGTGCGCACTTATGCGGAAACGAATATGTCGCTTTACTTTTTCACATGTGGCATGTACAGAAGTTGCAAGTCAAATCAGTAATTTCCAGCTGATTTTTAGAGAAAGAGGTGAGAATGAGAAACATTAGATTTTACAAAAAAAGTTCCAAGAACGATCGTAAACCATAGGCACAACAAGAGCATGTATGTGACAATATCCAGTTTCAAGTGGCATCAAATCACCACCAAATTAACGTGAGAGCGCGCGGGCCCGACCGTGCAGAAGTATCAACAAACCAAATAAGTAAACACATCCTTGGTTAGGTACGGTAGCTACGATTTTCATACCTAATGATGAGATTTTAAAAATCAAATCAATATAAATTGTTAAATTGCCACTTACCATAAAAAAAAAGTTTTTAATGTAAGTATAACCTTCTTTGCGTTAGAAAAGATAATTTAACTGAAAAACTAAGTGGAGAGGGGCAGAGGGCCCTCTTGCTCACTGTATGGGGGGCCTACCGGGAAACTCCCGTTTCCCGGTGGGCCAGCACGCGCCTGGCTGCAGAACTGTTCCATGCCATCGTAGAACCTGAGCAGTTTTTGTGCATTTGCTGCGAATTCAAGGGTTATTACAACTGGGACTTGAACGAACACTGCAAACACAAACATCACGGTAGGATCGACGACGGCAACATTGAACGGAGCCCATTTTGCGATGAAGAATTTTATAAATTCCGATGCGATTTTTGCCTATTCAAGTCCGATTCCGCATTGCTGTTGGTGAAACACACGGAATCTCATCTATTGGCAGCAATGCTTGCAACACCACCACACGTCGAAGCGGTTGACCTTGTCGGAGATTGTCCCCCTACGAAAGGTTGGAGAAAAACCAAGTTGAAGAAAAATTCAAAAAAGCACATGTCGGCTCATGCTTCCCATGATAAGATCAAGAGCTTTGAATGTGTAAAATGTTCTTATGAATCCAAATGGAAGAATGATTTGAAGAAGCACATGTTGACACATGCTGCTTCTGAAGACATCGATTGGTTTGAATGTGATAGATGTTCATTTAAAACCAAGCATAATAGTAATTTAAAAGGACACATCATGTTTCAACATGCTAGCGCTGAAGACATCGTTTGGTTCCAATGTGCAAAGTGTTCATATAAGTCAAAACAAAAGAGCGTTTTAAAAAGCCACATGTTGAGACATGCCGCCGCTGAAGACATCGTTTGGTTCCAATGTAATAAGTGTTCATATAAAGCCAAACAAAAGGGCAATTTGAACAAGCACATGTTGAAACACGCTAGCGCTGAAGACATCGTTTGGTTCCAATGTGCAAAGTGTTCATATAAGTCAAAACAAAAGAGCGTTTTAAAAAGCCACATGTTGAGACATGCCGCCGCTGAAGACATCGTTTGGTTCCAATGTAATAAGTGTTCATATAAAGCCAAACAAAAGGGCAATTTGAACAAGCACATGTTGAAACACGCTAGCGCTGAAGACATCGTTTGGTTCCAATGTGCAAAGTGTTCATTTAAATCAAAACATAAGGCCAATTTGAAAATGCACATGTTGAAACATGCTACCGCTGAAGACATCTTTTGGTTCCAATGTGCAAAGTGTTCATTTAAATCAAAACAAAACGCTGATTTGAAAAAGCACATGTTGAGACATGCCGCCGCTGAAGACATCGTTTGGTTTAAATGTGATGAGTGTTTATTTAAAGCCAACCGTAAGAGCAATTTGAAAAAGCACATGGTCAAACATGCTACCGCTGAAGACATAGTTTGGTTTGAATGTGATAAATGTTCGTTTAAAACCAAGCATAAGATTAGTTTGAAAGGACACATGTTGAAACATGCTCCCGCTGAAGACATCGTTTGGTTTCACTGTGCAAAATGTTCATTTAAATCCAAACAAAAAATCAATTTGAAAAGGCACCAGTTGAGACATTCTACCGCCGAAGACCGATAAGTGTGAATGTGCAAAGTGTTCACATGATTTCAAATTGAAGGGCAGTTTCACAAAGTACGTTTCGAATTTCGATGCCAAAGTGCGATCTTCGGAATCCTTATTCCGCATTTGAAATCTTGAAATATTATCGGAGGACAGTCCAACCTATTTTTCCCTAGTAATGGTATTTAGTCCAGGAATTATAGAAAAAATAGCGAACAAAAATGATAACTAGCCGGATGTTTGTATACAGGGTGATTTTTTGAAAAGTTTCCACCCCTTGTTTCTCGCCGCCAAAATGTTTTACAGGAAAACGCCGAAACAGGTCAATTTTTGTTTCGAGGGGGTCATCTAGAGCACATATCACCAAATTTTTATCTTGAACCCCTTCGCCCCCGCCCCACCCTGCTTTAAAATTTCAAATAGCATGACCTACTTTGTGATACATCAAATTGAAGGCAATGAAATTCTCTTTCCGTTAAACATATTTCAAATTTTTTTAAACCACCCCTCAACCCTTCTGAAAATCCTCTTTTCGTTAATGGAAGGACAATGTTCCCCCTATAAACTCTTGATTCCTGAGAAATAGACTTCCCAGCAAAAACAGGTCGATTCTTATTTCAATGGGGTCATCTTAGACACGAGTGGCCAAATTTTTATCTTCAACCCCTTCGCCCTCACCCTACCTTACTTTGAAATTTCGAATAGCATTATCTATCTTGTGATACATGAAATTGAAGGCAATAAAACTCTTTCCGTCAAACATATTTCTATTTTTTTTAAACCACCCCTTTAAAGTAGGGTAGGGTGGAGGCGAAGGGGTTGAAGATAAAAGTTTGGCCACTCGTGTCTAAGATGACCCCATTGAAATAAGAATCGACCTGTTTTTGCTGGGAAGTCTATTTCTCAGGAATCAAGAGTTTATAGGGGGAACATTGTCCTTCCATTAACGAAAAGAGGATTTTCAGAAGGGTTGAGGGGTGGTTTAAAAAAATTTGAAATATGTTTAACGGAAAGAGAATTTTATTGCCTTCAATTTGATGTATCACAAAGTAGGTCATGCTATTTGAAATTTTAAAGCAGGGTGGGGCGGGGGCGAAGGGGTTCAAGATAAAAATTTGGTGATATGTGCTCTAGATGACCCCCTCGAAACAAAAATTGACCTGTTTCGGCGTTTTCCTGTAAAACATTTTGGCGGCGAGAAACAAGGGGTGGAAACTTTTCAAAAAATCACCCTGTATAAGCTCAGTTAAGCATGTAGTTCAACATAGTAAATGTCCTCAAGAATCCGGTGTGAGCTTCGACCGTTGTGGCCTCGAGAAGAACTTGAGGATCAGTTTTTCGTGTTTATCTCGTAAACGATGGCACTTGAAGCAAAATTGTTGGAAATTGTCTTGTCCACAAGAAAGGTCCTTACATCATCATCAGTCCACTCCTTCTTCGTCAACACAACACAAGAAAAGCTCAATAGTCCAGATGCTCGATGCCGAAGACTACGGACCTTGAGTTTTATGATGGCAGGGTACCAATTTCATGACCATGAAGTCGTCGTGAACTTGAATCAAATATGTTGAGCCGTTTCTGAAATATCTTCAGAAGACTGAAGTCGTTACGAAAAAAAAATAGTTTTCCGTATATCAGTAATTCTTCAGATCGAAACTTTGTGTTTTAAATCGAAACAATGATGAATTACATTTATAATGAAATTACAGTGAAAAGCCCTCTCTAGGCCAACTAATTTTAGAAAAAACACAGTCAACTTTTTTTCTGATAAGTACTAGACGAAAATATATTTTTTTTTTTGGTAACAGCTTCAGTCTTTTGAAGATATTTCAAGAACGGCTCAAGATATTCAATTCAAGTTTACGACGACTTCATGACCATGGAATCAGAGTTATTTATGGCGATTTACATGTCTTCATCTATTTTGGTTCTCGAGGTACAAATGTTCAACTTTTTATTTTTATTTCAC
This sequence comes from Anaspis maculata, assembly GCA_949128115.1. NCBI lineage: Eukaryota > Metazoa > Arthropoda > Insecta > Coleoptera > Scraptiidae > Anaspis > Anaspis maculata. The sequence goes on along the minus strand of OX421964.1, from coordinate 83,801,705 downwards.
CCTGTATATGCCGCTGGCATAGTTTGTCTTGATGGCTTCAAGTTTCAACCAAAAAAGAGTGGATCAAACAACACCTCTACAAAGTGGCACTCCGCCATCATAAAACTCAAGGTCCATACCAGTCTTCAGCATCGAGCATCTGAACTATTTTTATTTTCTTGTGCTTTCACGAAGAAGGGGATGACTGACGATGAAATGTGTAAGGACCTTTCTTGTAGACAATAAAATTTCCAACAATTTCTTACCGGGAACTTTTTTCCCAAGTGCTATTGTTCGTGAGATATACGCGAAAAACTGACCCTCAAGTTCTTCTCGAGGCCACAACGGCCGAAGCTCACACCGTATTGTTGAGGACTTTTACTATGTTGAACTACATGCTTAACTGAGCTTATATACAAAAATCCGGCTAGTTATCATTTTTGTTCGCTATTTGCGAATAAAACAGCTGAAATTCCTGGACTAATTAGTAGTATCGATTGGGAATATTAAAAAAACCGCTGTCAAGCTGAGCAGTGGAAATTGCTCACTTTTTTGCTTGGCATTCTCCCGAAAGTAGGTCTCTCGCATTTTCGACTTCATACATGTAATTAGCTGATGCGGAAATGTGGGAAAAACATCAAACGCGCCAACTTTTTATGTTCATATTGTAGGTGACAAAAAATGAAAACAAATTTTTTGCACTAGCCGAAGACTTTATATTTTTTTTAACAGTGGAAGTGGCCTTTTTATTGGGTATAGCGATGCTCCACCCCTTTCATCAAATTTCAAGGGCCCCCTGGCGACCTCGCTAGAAAAAATCTGTGTCGCGCTCTTTCTCACTCGAAAAAGCACGGTCTCGTGGGCTAACTTCTACCAATTTTTGTGCTTTTGTCACCAAATGCAAGGTTCCCTTGATTTTTGGTCACTAACCTCCGGACCAGTTTGCTTCGCTGGTTGTATATAGAGAATTGTGAAAACAAAAAAGTCCCTCGCTGGCTGAAAATCATGATGCAATGATAGCCAATGCAAATGTTCATGAACTAAATAAATAAATAATAAACCATTGTTTTTCAATCCCTGTCACACTGTAACAAAGGTCTGGATATGTACCTACTTCAAAAAAAAAAAAGCACATAGCTTCATTACATCGAAAGATATGATGATGTAAAGGTTGGTATATATGCGTTTTCTCTATTTTAAATACATGAGTTTCGGGACTTGTGCATTCTTGATTGTTGTTGAAGATTGTTTATTTTTGACCGATCATCTTTAAACGTCGTTGGTATCAACCCGCAATACCTGAGATTCGATTAACAAAAAAATGAACTGGGTATGTTCAACCGTTCAGAAGATACGGAAGAATTAGGTGAATTTTGTTAGGAAACGAGGAACGAGAGCGAGGGAAAAAATCACGGGTTGTTCCCGGAAACTTTTTTTGAGGTTATAAATTCAACTAGGTTGGCAACACTGACAAGCTCGTGACGTCATGTGGAAATGCCTAATACCCTGTGCAGGTAACCTAATATGTTTGGCTTGCTTTTTCACAAAAAAACACTTTTCCACAAGAACTCATTTCACAGGCGCATTAAGGACATTACTTTGGACTTAATACCAAAGTTTCAAACTCAAAAAGGTAGCCGGGGGAAAAAATGCAGAAACTGGAACTCCATAAGCGCCCTGTAGTTCGGTTGTCCCCCGAACATTATTTGGTTCAAATTTGGCGGGCAATTCTGGACAGTTGGCAACACTGCTGTGACGTCAATGGAAATGCCTAATTAGGCGCGAAATTTGCCAATTGTAAACACTGTGCGCGAAAGTGAAAATATCGTCACTAGTGCCTTAGTGCTTTCGCTTTTCAATGCCAAACATAGTTCCATGGCAAACGACGATCTTCAATTGTCCAGCATTTGGGGGGCGTTCCTGGGCCACATACTTCCCTGGGCATGCCACTGATGCTTCTTCGCCCTCCACTAGGTAGTCGTTGTTCAAAGTTGAGAACGTCCAGTAATCAATAATAATAGAAATAAAACAAATCGAGTGAGAATGTTGGCTGCACAGGTTGGCTGAATCCGTGACAGTGAAATCAAGAGGGATTGACATAATTCAGTTTAAGTAACTAGATGAATCTGAACAAAATATCTAAAAATCATTAGCAACTGTGAATGTCGAGCAGCGTTGCTGGTTGTTGCGAATTCTCCAAATTCTTCATCTGGTTTTCGGTAATTTTATTTAAATAAAAATGGAAAAGCGGCAATACAACATTCGAAAATATACATTAGAAAATAGGATATCAGTAAGTAGTAGGTATCGGTAAGTGACGCCTTCTGACATATTAGAATTTTGATATTTCGATCGTCAATGAGCAGACGGCGGATAGGGAAAATAGGTCGGTCCAAAGAAAAATAGTGTACACAACTCGCAAGAAAGTATATTTTCTTGCATTCGTGTGATTACCGCACTCGCTAACGCTCGTGCGTAATTTTTCACACTCATGCGAAAAGTATCACATTCGTTTCGCAATAGGTCCCTTAATTCGTTTCGGTTTTTTTTTGAGTGCGCATGTGTGGCGCGAATTTCATAGTTTTGTACACCGATATTGAAAATTAACACTAAAAAATATTGTAGTGCACCTGAAATTCCACAAATAATTTGGTTGAATGTTAGATACCATTTTTATATTCAAAGGAAATGTTTCATTGAAATCAAGTTCAATGATCATTTGTGGAAGCTCAGGCACAACGAAAATGGCAACAACGCTCAAAACCACAAGATCGGCGCCAACTGTCACTTGTGACAATTATGATGACACTTCTCGTTTCTACCTGACCTACATTTAATTTTCTCATGTTTTGACGAAAGAACACAACTTGTTGAAAATGGCTGTACCGAGAAGGAAGTTCAAAGAAGTACGAAGAGATGCGTTTACGGTATGTGTAAAAGTGACAGCTAGAAACCAGTAGTTGGCTAGGCGGCTAGACAGAGCATGGCAGCGTTGCCATTCAATTGACAGGTGTACGAAAGTTTTCAAAATCTGGCGCTTTTACACATGCGCACCTGCCCAAACGAAGTAGCCTATTGCTTGTTATGTAATATACTATTATTATATTATTATGGTTATTACTTTTCTTTAGCTCGGTACGATGGGTTGCACTGGAACTACAACTTTTCCAGTTGTAGTTCAGAAGACGTCAATTGCATTTCAGATTAGTAAAATGTAGTTCAGAAAGTAGGTATCAATTTTATTTCAGATTAGTCAAATGTATTTCAGAAACAGTCAATTGTATTTCAGATTAATAAATTGAATTTGAGAAAGCGTCATTTGTATATCAGAAATGATCATTTGAATATCAGAAAGCGTGATTTGTATTTCAGAACATGTCATCTGTAGTTCAGAGAATAATTTATATGTAAAATCTATCAATCAATGCAGCTCCAAGATAATTGTAGCATTTGTCGTTCTTCAATGCTGCGGAAGCCGGTCGTGCGATTAACACCCCCGCAGGCATCTGTTACACAGAAGATGTGCCGAATATCTGCAGTTCATCGTACAAGAAGATCAAGAGTTCGAAGCTGTGGCTGTGCAAAGGTGCCCCAATTTGCAAGAGTCCGAATAAAATTGATACTTTCTGAACTACATTTTACTAATCTGAGAATGCAACTGATGTCTTCTGAACTACAATTGACATCTGAAATTCAATTTACGCTTTCTGAAATACAATTGACATAATCTGATGTACAGTTCATGTTTTCTGAACTACATTTGATAAATCTGAAATACAATCGACGCTTTCTGAACTACACTTGATTAACCTGAAATTCAATTGACGATATCTGAAATACAATTGATATTTTCTGAACTACAAGTGGAAAAGGTGTAGTTGATTTATTCATTCGTGGCATATGTTTCAACATGTGCTTTTCCAAGGATGATTTACAACTAGCTCGGTATGAACATTGGTTGCACTGCTGGAAGCATATCTGCCTCGACATCTACAATTTCTTCGTGTTTAACGTGTTGTAACATGTGTCTTTTCAAAGTTGATTTTTGTTCAGCTCGGTACGAACAATGGTTGCACGGGAACCAATCACTGATTTCTTCTTTCCTGGCGTGTTTCAACAGGTGTCTTTTCAAATCTGGTTTTCGCATGGTTCGGTACGGACAATCATCACAATGAAACCAGTTGATTTTTTCATGCGCAGTATGTTTCGACATGTTGTGCCATTTCAAGCTTGACTTATAATAAGTGCGGTACGAGCAGCTGTTGCACTGGAACCGGTTAGTTTTTTCGGTCGTGCCGTGTCTGGCCATGTGCTTTCTCAATGTTGATTTCATTTTGGCCCGGTACGGGCAATGGTTGCACTGAATCCAGTCGATTTCTTCATTTGCAGCGTGTTTATGTATTATGTGCTCTCTCAAACGTGACTTCTTCTTAGCTTGATACGAACAATCGTTGCACGAGAACCACTTGATTTCTTCCTTCGCAGCGTGATTAAAAATCATATGCTGTCTCAGACATGACCTTTGTTTGGCTCGGTACGAACAATGGTCGCAATGGTGCCAAGTGATTTCTTCACTCGCGGCATGTTTATTTATCATGTGCTCTGCCAAATACGTCTTCCGTTTAGCTCGGTAAGAACAATGGATGCACTGAAACCAGACGATTTCTTCATTTGTGGCATGTTCCAACATGTGCTGTTTCAAAGTTGACTTATGTTTGGCTCGATACGAACAATCTGTGCACTGGAACCAGTTGATATCTGCACTAGCAGCATGTTTGTTTATCATGTGCCGGTTTACATTTGATTTCCATCCGGCTCGGTACGAACAATGGCTGCACCAAAACCAGTCGTTTTTTTTACTTGAATTACGAGTCGGCATTTTCGATCCCGTTACTCTAACACATCTGCTGTTCTTTTTTGCAACAGCTTTGTCAAAATCTGGCGATTGCATGCCGTCAGCTTCCTCTGGGGTTTCTTGTGGCTCCCCCGTCGCCTTGTTTCTACACAAAGCGTGATGTCTTACCAGAGATAAACTCGAATTCGATTTATAGCTGCAGTAGCCACACGGATATTTCTCAATTCCTGCACTAAAAGTTCCATCTTCATTGTTTCCAGTTTCTGGGTAATGTCGTTGTTTCCAGTGTTCGTACAATTCGAAATAATAGTGGCTTTTGTAATCGCAGCAGCCGCAAGAGAACTGTTCCAATTCGACAATGACACAGTACAGTGCAGGTGCATAAACATTTTTGTGATCCCTCTGGACGTGACGGTCGAGTTGAAAGACAGATTCAGTCCGATGAGAACATTGCGAGCAGTTGTATGTGTCAAAAATTTCGGGTGATTCTAACCTGAAATATCACAGAAATGGGGTCTTGACGGAAACTATTCAACAAGGCACTATGACAACTTACATTTTGTGATAAGGAGGTGAGGAGTACAGAGTACATACAACAAATCGGTAAGTGATTTATTTCAGCGACAGAAAGAACAACAACTGGCTTTGTAACCTACATCACAAAGGTCGAAATTCGCCTACTTGCTATTAGGCATTTCCACATGACGTCACGAGCTCGTCAGTGTTGCCAACCTAGTTGAATTTATAACGTCAAAAAAGTGTTAGGGAACAACCCGCGTTGTTATGATTGTAAAAAAAGTACTTTTTTGAAATTTTTGATACAGTAGGAAGCAAGTTTGTGCGTGATAATTGTTCACGAAACTCTGGCGCTTCGATCAATACTGATAGTTGGAGATGTGCTGCCCCGAATAGCTCAATAAACAAGAAAGTTTGGTGGAGTGCTTAAATCATTTTCGTCGAAAAAAAAGAAATCCGTGGCTTTTTCGGAAAACTAGATTCCTGGAAGAGAAGAGCATCTCAGGAAGTATCTCAAAGTGCCAAGAAATGCGACTCAAAGACATCTGGGAAGGAGAAAATATGCCAGTTTATTATCCTGCCGATAAGGTAAAAAGCTGACTAAATTGTTAGAATACAGAATAAATGTGAGATGATTTTACAAATTATCCATTACTAAGCGCCCTTCTGATTTCAGAAAGTATGGCTGTGGCAAAAACTGTGACCTGTGGCGATCGTGAAATGGGGAAAATCCAGCGACCAAGAAATTTCTAAGTTGACCACAATGTTACCTCAACGCCTGCTTACAAGAAGAAATTTCAGGATTTTTTAAGCAATGTGTCTTGCTGCGATGAAGCCATCAACTGAAAATTCAAGATTGTCAAGTCAGGTGTACGATTTGGTCAACAGAAGATGAAGATACTCGGAGCCGATCCCATGTGGTTCACATGTGCTTATATCACAGCAAATATTACAACTATAGTGAAGTAGAAAATGGAAACTATTGTCAATTCAAACATCTAGGCTTGTGAAAGCAATGGAGAAAGCATGACTAGAGATGTAGAGGGCTCAATGAACGTGAACGTTGGGTTGGAGTTTGGAGGGGTTGAATCTTTTTTTTTGAGGAAAAAATGAGAAATTCATGGTTTTCTCAAAACGCTGGGGCTCGTGGAAGTACGAGGCATCACAGAATGTATCCCAAAGCGCCAAGAAATGGGCAGGAGGAAGGAAGGAATACACTTGAAAAAATATACGGAGGTTGGACCGATAACAATTAGGATGGGTAACTAAATTGCTGTAATATAGTTATGATGTTTGCACAAAATTATCTGTTGCTAAGCCTATCTAGTTCCAGGAAGTACCTGTGTAAAGAATTGTGGCCTTCGGCAATCTAAAAATGGGAAAATCTACGGACTGAGGAATTGCTACGTCGACCACAATTTGGAGCCTAGAATCCTCAATAGAACCATAAATATTTGTATTTTCAAGAAATGTATCTTGACACAATCAAGTTGTAGTTGAAAATTCAATATCGTTAAATCAGGTGTAAAATTTCTGTCAAGTAGGGCTCCGGTGACCGATTACATCTTCGGTGGCCGAACAGCTGTTCGAGTTAAACTTCCATGTTTTGCCTCTGTCCATATTCTACAACCGAAGTGAAGACATTCCTGCACTTTTAAAATATAAAATATAAACAAAAACTATTGTTTGTTTCTTCAATCCAGCAGTAAAAGCTGGGCTTCAAGTATTTGGGTGATTGGGAAGCACAAACCGAAGAGGTACATACCTAGCCCCGCACAAGGCATATTACTCCAGCAATGCCGGGAACGTAAACCCCCAACATTCAGGTGAGGTTTGGTGGCAAAGTTCATGCCCAATTTTGTCGGAAAATATGAATTTCCACCACTACCCTGTGCAGTTAACCTAACATGTTTGGCTTGCTTTTTCACAAAAAAACACACTTTTCCACGAGAACTTATTTTGCAGGCGCATTAAGGACATTGCTTTGAACTTGATACAAAAGTTTCAAACTCAAACTCAGAAAGGTAGCCGAGGAAAAAAATGCAGAAACTGGAACTCCATAAGCGCCCTGTAGTTCGGTTGTTCGCAAACATTATTTGGTTCAAATTTGGCGGGCAATTCTGGACAGTTGGCAACACTGCTGTGACGTCAATGGAAATGCCTAATTGACGTCGGGGCCGCCGAGCTTGCGCCGTTGCCCGCTTGATCAGCTGGACTGTCAACAGTGTCAGAAAATCTAACCTGTTGCATCTGTGCCTGCTTGTTTGTGTTTCTTGTTTTGATTCAAGTGGTTGAGTGCATCAGTGTTTTTTACCTCGGTTTTTACCAGTGGTTTTCACCTGCTTCGCAGTGGTAGGTGCTCAAGATTGTAGATTGTAGATTAGAGGTGGTGTGGTCGTTTGGTCTCGGAGGATCCTTTCTGCACTGCGACCTATAAGATCTTTTGTGCGTGACCAATGACCATGCTTCTATTTATTGTCCCAGGAAGTCCACCTTCTCACCGAATCGGATGATTTCCTTGGGAGAATTACCTCTGATGTCTGCGGGTGTCAGTTTCACACCTCCCAGCAGCGTAAGTCTTTTCTGTGCCAGTGCTTCGCACTCGCAGAGTAAGAGTAAGTGCACGGTGGTTTCATCTGCCGATGCACAAAGCGTGCAAATAGGTAAGTTTTACTTACTCATTTTTTGCAGGTGGTATCTCACTTCGCAATGTCCAGTGAGTAGACCCGTGAGTAGTCTTATTTCCTTCTTAGAGAGCGACAGGATGAGCTGCGTCTTTGTTTTGGAGAGCGCAATAAGCTGTTTGGCTTGTCGTTGGCCTGGAATGCTTTCCCAGTAGGCTTATATCTGCCTATTCTCCCATTTATCGACTTCTTTCCTCGCTTCTTTCCTTATTAGGGATGACGACATCCCACATGTGGGCTCCGGTCCAATAAATGTTGTTTGAGCTCTTTTTTTCGCGAGGGAATCCGCTTCTTCATTTCCCTCGATACCCTGGTGGGCAGGTACCCACATTAAAGTGAGTTTGTTGCTCTCAGCCAGCTGTATGAGTGATTTTTTGCAGTTCCAGGTGGTTTTTGACTTACAGTCATAGGCCTTCAAGTGCCTTAAAGCCACCTGGCTGTCTGTGGCAATGGCAAATTCTTGCTCCTTTGTACTGTCTGGATAGGCATACCTGGCCACACCTCTCCACCGCCAGGAATTCGGTTTGTATTCTGTGACAGAAACCTTCCCACAGGCAGTGACTCCCTATCCTTCGGGCTATATATGCCTATCCCGACTCCTTCCTCTCTTACAGATCCGTCTGTGTACCAGATCATGTTGTTTTTCTGCAGCCGGGCCACCCTCCGGGCGCTTTCCTGGCGGTCATTTACGACCACTTCATAGGCTGCCCCGAAGTCGTACTCAACTGGCATGAAATCCCTTGGGCTCGTGAGGAACTGCTCCCATATTGAGTCCAATACTTTCAAGTGTCCTCTTATTAGGTTTTCGGGTCCTATTCTGAGGGCATTCACCAGTCCTTTTTTTTCTACCCGTTTGTGCAGCGGGAGTAGGTCCAGCAAAACTTCCATCGCTGCTGTAGGAGTGATGAACATAGCTCCCGTGATACCTAGACAGGCAAGTCTCTGAAGCTTCTGTAGCTTCTGTTGGCTTGTCTTTTGTCTAGTTTTATCCCACCAAACGAGTGAGGCGTACGTGATGATCGGTCTAGCAACCGTCATGTACAACCAATAGATTATACCCGGTTTCAGACCCCAAGTTCTTCCGAAGAGTTTGCAGCATATCCAGAACGCAGCTGTGGACTTCGAAATTGTCTTTTTCAGGTGCGAGTTCCAGGTGAGTTTTCTATCCAGGATGATACGTAGATATTTGACCTCATCGGAAAACCCAATTGTAGTTCCCCTCAGTACCGGAGCAGTCAGTTCGACTATTTTGCGGCGTGTGAACGGAACTATCACAGTTTTGGCCGGGTTGATGCTAAAGCCCTCTTCCAAGCACCATTGATTAATAGTGTTTATGACATTTTGTGTAAGGGTCGGAGTCGTACCTTCAAACTTTCCTTTGACAACGACTGCTACATCGTCGGCGTATCCGTAGCTGCTGTAGCCCTGTTCCGTCAGCCTCCTGAGCAGTTCATCCACGACAAGACACCACAGGAAGGGGCGATAAGACTCCACCTTGTGGACACCCTTCCCAGTGGTGACTGTCACGGACTCTCCTTCAAGGTCTACGGTTACTTTCCGGTCCACAAGCATGGATTGGATCCATTTTAGGGTAGGAGTATCAATCCCCTTTCTCTTGGCGGCTCTTTCAATGGACGAGTAAGTGGTGTTGTTGAAAGCACTCTCCACATCCACGAATGTGCCGATCGCAATTTCTTTTGCTTCCAGTGTTTTCTCTATCTCTAACACTAGGTTGTGTAGAGCATCCACTGTGGATTTTCCAGGCTGATATGCCTCGTGAGATGCATATTGTCGCATATGGAGTGGGTTCCTTTTTAGGATGCCATCGCTCAGGTAGTTATCTACAATTTTTTCCATGGTTTTCAGGAGGAACGATGTGAGGCTAATAAGGCGGTAGGATTTAGCCTCTTCCGGAGGCCGTCTCCCTGCCTTGGGCATGAAAATTACCTTTGCCTCTTTCCACTCTTTGGAAGTGTAGGCCGGTACATAGCAGGCCTTGAAGATTTCTTGCAGTTGCGGGGCCAGGTATTCGATGCCATTATGCAGCAGAGCAGGAAAAATGCCATCTTCACCTGGCGATTTGTATGGTTTGAAGCTTTTAACAGCCCATTTGATTCTCTTTGAATTGAAAATTTTGTTTGCAATTCGCCAACCTTCGGAGGTGGGCTTATGCTCGAAGGGTCCACTGTTCGTCCCATTTTCGGCAGTTTCACTTGACCCAGGGAAATGAGCCTGTAAGAGAACTTCTAAGCTCCCCTTAAGGTCCTGTGTGAAGCTACCATCAGCTTTTTTATCACGCCTATTCCATTGGAGTGGTCTTTTGCTAGGACTTTCTGGAGTCGCGCTGCAGGGGACGTTTCAGTAATCCCTTCGCAAAAGTTTCTCCAAGTTTTCCTTTCAGACCTTCTCAGTTCTTGATTATATTCAGTCAGAGCCTTGCGATAGGCATTCCAGTCTTTTGTTCGCTTGGCTTTATTAAAAACCTCCCTGGCTAGGGTCTTGAGACTGCTTAGATTCTTGTTCCACCACGGGACGTCCCTTGAGGCTTTTCTCCTCTTTAGTAGACAACTAGTTTCATAAGCATTTTTTATGGTTTGGGTGAGCAGGATCGTTGCTGTTTCCAGTTCGTCCCTTGTGGTGATTTTGAGGCGCACACCTTCGAATTCGTTTTTGAGTATCTCGGTGTAGAGATCCCAGTCCGTCTTCTTTGGGTTTCTGCACTCTTTCACGTTGTTCACGCTGCCCTCTATGTCGAATACAATCGTTTGATGGTCCGACATGGAGCTTTCGTCAAGAACACGCCAATTGGTGATTGAATTTATTGTAAACATATCAGCTAGAGTTATGTCTAAAACCTCCTGTCTGTTACTAGTTACAAAAGTAGGTTTACTATCTTTATTGATAATCTCTAGATTATTACCACAAATGAAATCAAGGAGTTCCTTACCTCTGTCGTTGGTATCCGTGCTGCCCCAAATGCTGTGGTGAGCATTTGCGTCGCAGCCCAGAATGAGGTGCTTATGCCCCTTCTTGCACCAATCAACTAGGCGTCTGACTTCCTCTGTTGGTGGGTGAGTTTCTTCTCCAGGAAGATACGCCGAGGTCATCACTATCTGCCTCTTGCCTTTCCCCGTGGGTATTTCCACTATAGCTGTTGCTAAGTCTTGTGTTGTAAACTCTGGAACAGGTACAAATTTGATATTTGTGTGTAGCAGCAATACTGCTCTTGGTTTTTCGCCGTCAGTTTTATATATTAACTTACATGTGTCGGTAGGTAGCCCTTTTACCTTTCCCCTGTATATCCAGGGCTCTTGCAGAAAGCCCGAATTGCTTGATTTTGAATCTCCAGTACAGGGCACTAGAAGCTGCCTTTGATTGGTGGAGATTCAGCTGTGGGCACTTCACCTTTGCCTTCATTTTTTCGCCTTGGATTCGCCCTTAGACTTCGTAGAGTCTTTCGGCTTTGTCGGCTTTTTAGTAGGTTTCGCTACTGCTTTCCCACTTCCTTCTTTTGGTACCTCCGGTTGAGGCTTGGATGAATCCTCTGCGTCGGTTTCCATGGGAAGGACGGTTGAGGTACTGGGCTCCTCTTCAGGCTTCCCTTGTGCCTTCTTGCTCTTACTGCGGAGTTGAAGCTGTCCGAACTTGTAGTTGATTTTCAACTTACTAAGCTCTAGCTTCTTTATGGTCTGGGCGTCGACCGAGAAGGTGACTTCCAAAGTCGGACCAACCGGGTTCCTTCTCAAGACCCTCCAGCTGGTGGCCTTGAGGTCGTTTTGGGCTTCTATCAGCGTCAGTATCCTCTCAGTTGCGTATTCCTGACTCCCCGGTAGATAGCCGATCAGGATCTCAGAGTGAGGCATATCTTTGTCCTCTATCATCCTCAAATCGGCCCCTACCCATGGTTTTAAAACTCCGCTCAAGCCTTTAAGCCATTCAGCTGTAGTAGGCTTGTCGGCACAGACCAGAGCAAGCCACCCTGGTCGGTGTTGAACTTGAAAGAAGTGAGGCTTAGTTGAACCTTTCTTGCTTTGCTCGATGATGATTTGATCCAGAATTGCTTCCTGTACGGCTGTTGATTGCTCCGTTGTTGGAAAGCTTTCTGGATAGTTTCGGGCAATAATGCCCATTTTTGTTCCGGTAGCAGCTTGGCTGAAGGCAAGTCTCCGACCACTGGTTACAGGCACTGACTGTCTTTCAACCTTTTTGGCCTTGTTTACCTCCGGCGTGCTGCTGTCGGAGTGAACACGTTTTGTGTTGGGCGTCCTCTTCGTTTGTGGAGCTTTCGACATAGGCTTCAAAGCCTTTTGATGAGCTTCCTCTGGAGGAACTCCCTTCTTGATGAGGAACACCATCCTCTTTCTGGCTGCGCCAGACATCCTCACCTTTTGCTCTGAGGCTTTAAGACCTTTGAAGCTATTGGCTAGGTCGTCGTCGCTGTCCCTTAGAAGGTCTTCTTTGGCCTTACTATCCATTTGGATGTCTGTAGGCTCTTCTGCGCCTTTTGTGTTTTTTGTGTTAAGGCTTTCTTCAGCCTCTTTGTTGGGTAGCTAGGGAAAGGGTGGTCACCTGAAGTAGAGCCCCGCATTGCTTCAGGAAGGCTGATTGAAACCTGGGTGTCGCCCGTTACTCAGGAGTCCGCATAATGGTGACTAAGCTTCCCCCTTGCCATGCACTCCTTGGCTTATGCTGTTCCACCTTGAGTTTGGGTTTTTTTTCTAGTGGTTTCCTTTCCACCTCGGCCCAGGCATTGAAGCCAAGACCCTCTAAACCCGACATCCGTGAGACATGACCACAGCGATGCAGGGTTCGATGTATCGGACTTTTAAGAGCCCCTACCAGTCCGGCGTCGTTGAACCGTGTGCAAACCCTAAGCCACGATACTACAACCGGGTACGGTGCCCGCTCCGTTGGTTCACCTCCCCGAGCCGGCCACAGAGTGCCGGGCCCAAAAGGAGGATATCCAGGTGGCACCGCGTAGAGGTGGAGCCAGGACTTTACCACCCTGCTCAAACATGCGAAACTGCATCGTGCCGTTTTGCGGCAGCCGCGGTTCTATTCCCGGTTTACAATATTTTCGGTAAGTTATGTCATAATTTCAATAGTTCTAGCTGTTCAAAGCATACAATTTTTAAACTGCATCCTTGCCTGAAATGACCATGCGAAACCACAAAAAATCCAAACAGGATTTTTTATGGTTTCACATGTATTTCATGTAGGTTTTTGATACGTGAAATTTCCACATGAAACCATAAATTCCCATAAATGGTCATCCCCACACCCCACTACCCCACAGCAGTTTCAGGACTAAAAATGGTTTATACCAGAGAGAACCACACAGTTTCAGAAGGCATTTATTGTGAAATATGGTAATTTCCATAAATTTAACAAGCAAATATGGACACTTCCATAAATTTTCCCAGAATCCTCGTCCACTCTCATTGGCTGAAATCTTGACGTTTCAATGAGCTTTCTTTATTGGCATACAGTTCGACTGGTAAAGTAGTGTAGTTCATTGGCTCTCTGGTCTCTCTACTGCTGAAAACAAAAAGAATTAAATATTTGGGATCAAAGTGTATATTTATGACTTCATACTTACCACCCAAACTTATAATGTAGGCTGTATAAAAGGCTCACTCATCTTCAGGGTCGTTCCTATATGTATTTCACCTTATACTTTTTCTCAGGTAGACAATGTACCCTTGAAAATCTTTGACGTCTGTGGTTGAAACCACGACCAATCTAATTTTATCCCCGATAAAATGGACATAGGCGAATTGTACTATTTTTGCTAAAATGAAATAATAATTGATATAAATAATGGGATAACCACACAATAGCTATAAAACGATTCTTATTTATTTACGTATACCTACCTACCTAACCAGGCACCACAGTCACAGTACATTCGAAGAGAAACAAAGACGGTACGGAACACTCAACTTGAGAGCAGCAACAGGTGAACACAGTACATAATATGTGATCAATAATTAATTCAATAATGATGATCAATAAAACACAAACACTCGATACAAATTGACAGCCGCGAAAAGTTAATACCACCGCGTCCCTCTAGCAATAGCGCCACTAAAAGCAGGAGATTCAGATTCATATGGTTTTCTTGTGGATAAATCCATAAATCCAGACGAGAATCCCGAAAAATGGCATTTTGTGGTTATTTCCATAGGATTCCTAGATGGTTTATGTGAAATTTTCCAAAAATGGCATTTTTTATGTCAAACCACAACAGAAATTTGTAAATGAGATGGTGATTTCCATAAATATCACAATGTGAAAAAGAACCATCAAGCTCCACAGGATACCATGTGAAACCATGAGAAATCCATATGGATTTTTGATGGTATCCTGTGGTATTGGATGTGCATTTTAGGTAGGGATACCAGTGAGTAGTATAATTACTTTCATGCAAGTTTTTTTTATTATTTGAATAGAGTTACTGAGAGTCGTCGGGAGCCATGGTTGAATGCGATTGGGAGACAAGCCGATGATCAACTATCAGCGGAGAGCTCCATTCGTTCCAATCATTTCAAACCGTATGATTTTTTGGTGAAGGTAAACAAGAGAGTGTTGAAACCTACTGCTGTTCCCACTCTAAGATTGAGGCCGATTGACATTCGGAAGCAATTATTCAAGGAAAGGTACCTATATTAAATCTGTAATTATTTTTTGTATCTAATCTGGATTATTACTTAGTCCTTCAAACCCCCGTCCAGAGGCAGAGTTTCAACAGCCTTCAAGCAAATATTTTAGTCCAGTAGAATAGGCTTCGACTTCAGTGGCTTCACCAAGCTGCCAAGATGCCAGTCCACTAGAACAGCCTTCGACAAGCCAAGACTTTCATCGGCTTGAGCAGCCTTCAACAAGTCGAGGTTTTGATATTCCTCAACAGCCCTTGACAAGCCAAGCCACCACTCTCGTTAAGCCCCAAAGGTGAGTCCATTGAAAAGGGGGACCGAGTGTCACAGATGATCAGATGTAGTTTTTAGGCAACTGAATACATATGTGCACAATGCACATGTACACAGGTGTCACAGAATTCGCCCTCACTAGGTCATATCATTGGTTTTTCGGTAGCAAAATTGCGAATTCATCATAAAGTGGAGATAGGGATTACTTGAAATTGAATCATAGTGTTCTGGTGTTTCAAGTTTCAATAGTGAAAGTTTTGTAATTCGGTAAACGTTCAAATTTCCCGCATTTTTCAAACTGAACTGCGCAGGCTCGGACCTGACCTATACACCTATTACGACGGGATAGGTGTATAGGTCGCGAAAACAAAACGTCACCTTTGGCACCCGCTATGGCAACGTTGCTAATAGGTACGCTCGACGTGGCAACAGCGCAATGCGCATTCTTTTCGACGTTGAGTTGACACAAGAAGCTCGCGCCAGCGCATGATGGCGTGCCAATAAGGTACCGCTGTAGATATTCGTTTGTTTTTGACATTACTCAGTCAAATCCTCGGTGAAATCTTGAGTTTTGTGCAATTATTTTTTTGGGAAATTGTTCAATAAATTATCTTGGGAAAAATTCATTACAACTAAAGAAAATTGTATTTTGTATTAAGAAGTAGGTATCTACTACTTGGTGAAAATAACATTATACCATACCATATATAGGCTGTCTGATTTCTACAAAATTCTAGTGAGCTGCGATTCAGGCCACGATCGGCCGATCGTGGCCTGAATCGCAGCTTACTAAAATCATGTCATGTATCATGTAGAAATCAGACAGCCTTCACCAAGTTCTAGGACGCCATTTTTGCTCCAGCGACCTATTTCCTATTTTACACCCATAAAATCCTGATAAAAATACTGAGATAGGTAGTTACTGAAAGAATCAAATTCACCGTGAAAAAATTCCAGGACCTCCAGGGCCGCTATTCTGTACTCGTCCACCGACAACTACTATCGGATCGGTAGCTAGGGTGAGAACCAATCAAATGCGCTCCTGCCTAGCTACGAGCCTAGCCTAGTGGACGAGTACAGAATACGCTCAGTTAGTGATGACGTCAAAAGTTGGGTTTTGTATGAAAACAATCTCTGCTAGGTTGGCAGCACTTACTGTCACTCCTGATTCCCACTCTCTCCCCTTCCCACATTCTCCACTGCAGCTGTCAAACAAAATGTAAAATGTATTTAACCAGCATTATCCCACCCTCGAAGGCCTTTTTGGTTACGAAACAACCTACAGGAAGGTCGTTGTATCTATTGATCCGCAAATATTCCATTGGCTGTCACTTTGACAAAAAGTGTTGCCAACTTACGTGTTCGTTGTTTTCATACAAACCCCATGTTTTGACGTCACACTAATTGAGCGTATATCCGCCTTGGACTGTTTAGGAAAATTCAAGACCTCAAGAGTAGTTACCAGAAAAAAAATGAAAAAATGGTGGTCTCCAATTTTTAGAAATCTGAAGGGGTCAAAGGCCTTTGGGGCTTGGGCTGAGAAGCCTCTTCATTTTTGTTACCTCTGTGAGATTTTTTAAGGAACGCGCTGAAAAGACACTTATGTCGGCCATCTCGTTCTTTCCTCCCTTGGGCAGTGCTGTCATCGGTCAGAAACGAATCGTCGTATATGTCAAAACAGTGGCGATCCGCCTTCAGCCTTTACGCATGACGTCACGGCAGAAAGGGAGGTGACCGTGCAGACTGTGCCATAAAAGGTAACCCGAAACCGTACAGCAACGATTTTACCATAATTCTCTTCCTTATGCAATTTTGAGTCGATGTAGATACGGAAGAATGCGATTTACTTACGTTAACTATTTCATTTTCGCACTTGAACATCGTCCACTAACGTTTTATTCACAACTGTCAACGTTTGACAGCTAGCCGACCGCTACGTGTGACATTCCGACATTGCCCATTGCAGGAAAGAAGAAATGAAGCACAGAACAGAGTGAGAAAGTCGCGAGAAATAGGCAGATGCTAGGCAACCGACAATACAGCTTGAGAACAGCGAGAATGGAGTGACGACGAGTAAGGAAACTGGGCGATGTTCAAGTGCGAAAATGGAATAGTTAACGTAAGTAAATTGCATTCTTCCGTATTTCATCGACTCAAGATTGCATAAAAGAAGGGAATCGTGGTGGAATCGTTATTGTAAAATGTGCGGTTTCAGGTCCCCTTTATGACACTGGCGCCGAAAGGGTGAAAGCGACAACGATAAATTGAAAAGGTCACTACAAAGTAAGTGAGTAGGGCGGAGTTAGGATTACGGACTTTGAAAAGACGCAGTTCAGTGTCAAAATCAGGCGACCGAAATTCTTCGCATTATTGAACGCCCGCTATAACTGTCACCATCTAGGGAACTCATTCCGGTTGCCTGTTGGCACCACTCGCTGTCGCTAGCGCCATCCAGCGGCCACTCGACCAGGCGCCATCAGTCACTCGGCGTCCCGTGAGGTGCGTGTTTGTTTACCTTTTTCGTCGCAAACGTTTTCCGGGGAAAGTCGCAAATTCGGCTGAAAAACGAAAAGTGCGTGCCGTGAAATTGACTGATTAGGTATTGACAAGTGTCAAAAAACCACAGACGACGCGATGAGAGTCCTCAAAACGAATATTTGACACCTGTCCAAGCATTCGCGTTGAGGACTTCCCTTTTTTGCCTGAAAACTTGAACCAGTTGGCCCACGCAAAATTATTTTACCAGAAAACTAGTTGCTCATGAAATCATGCTGTTTTCTGAAAACAAGAGCGATTTGAAAGGTCGTCCCGTAGGTCCTTGATTAACCTCACAATCCGAGTCTTGGAGGCAGTGGTGGCGGTTCGTAGTAGGCTTTGAGTTGTCGGGGGCAACCAGTACACAAACCGGTCCATGTTCTTTACAGTCCATGTTCAGTCTTCCTTCTAGAATGCAGTTCTTTGTTGTTGAAGGAAATTGATTGGTTTTTGAATTTAGTGTTATTGTGGTTGTCGAAGGAATACAGAGTGATTCAGTTTAAATCGATCAAGCTTTAATTGTAGATTTTCTTAGCCTTAGCCGTCCTGACTGCTGATCTAGACAAATATGTTGTGCCTTTATCTCGCTTGCTAAGAAATATACCGGGTGTCCAAGTTTACAGAATCAAGGTAAAGTAAAATTTTACAAAATAACACAACTTTGGTACGGGTACGTTTCAGTAAAAGTGACATAAACAATTGAATCGTTTGTTTCAGTATTCCATGGCCAACCCAGAAATTGATGAGATCAATTTGCAAGTTTTTCTAAAAAGTGAAAATTTCTGGAACTAAGACCTTAATCGGTGATCTGTTGGTGAAGCTCTCATTCCAAATTGAGCAAGAAATTCAATAAATAACAAAGAAGATCAGAAAACGACAGTGGAATACCTTTTTTAAATTGATTAAGCTCACATTTTGTTTCGATCCAAACACTTCACAGAAGTTATTGCCAAATTATGTATTTTGTAAACTTTCACTCTGCACCTTTCTTAGAAAGCGAGTGGCAAAATTCTCAAGTAATTTGAAAAGCAGATAAGCTTGGGTGTATTGTAACAACAGGCTTTATTTCATCTTACAATATTGTTTTCAAGAAATTAGTAGAAATTTTCAGTATTGTCACGAGAGGCTGAGTAAACTCTATCCTCAACTCTACCAATAGCCCAGGCAATTTAGGTCTAAAAACGGCCAAACCCAGAAATAATTCCCAGAAAGCCGAGCACAAAGCTGAATTTTTGTATTGTGACCTTTTTGACCTTTTTGACGCTTTTTGCTTGAATTGGGCAAGGACTAGCCGTATAGTCAATCAGACCTTTTCGATGCAGAATTTAATGGAAATTATTTTTATTCTCTTTACTATTTCACGTCCAAGTTACCGTTTGGCAGAAAAATGAGAAAAACCAGCACCATGTCACCATAAGGGTGGTTTTTACCCCCTAAAATCCATGACGCGAAAGCCGAAATTTCTGAGTATTCTGATATGTTGCTCAGACGGGTCAAAAAGGTCACTATGCAAGAAATCAGCTTTGTGCGAATTATTTCCTGGTTCAAACCTAAAGTGACTGGACTACAATAAAGTGCCACTGTTACTTGACCACCTGTATGGAAATGTCCCTTTACGCTGCCTTTTTTTGTAGTTATAATAACCATAGATTATGAGAACACATTACAGTAAAAAGCCTGTAAAAAGTGCTTTACTTTGGATGCTTGTCAAAAAGATACAGGGTGTTGAATAATTCGTCAGTGTTAACAATTTTAAATTAGAATTTCAAATAATAATTCGAATGCAAGACGCGCCGTGTGTAGCATAGCACGTAAAATACGAACGATGGTGCCGACCCCATGCGATGTTGGTGGTCGTTAAAAATCCCTACCCTGTGTTGGAACACACAGGGGTTCGGCAAAATTTCCGGTATAGTGGAGGAAAGCATTCACCGGCGTCGGTGCTAGGTCTCGTTGCGGAAATAGGCCGACGTTGAATAAACGAATAATAAAAAAATAATAACTCGCGCTTCACGCCAACCATAGTCGGCACCATTCCGAACCGAACAGTCAGGAGAAGGGCCACAAGCAAGGTATGCATTCAAGATTTTGTTGAGACTTTTTTTTTAATCTGAATTACAGCTTTTTATGAAAACGTTGCAATGATGTATTTGTATTTTGACACCCTGTATCTTTCGCAGGGAAGCGAGAGAGGGGGCACTGCATGGCACATACCTACCCTCTGTTTTTCAACAACCGCCTCAGCCAATAACTACTTTTTTCGCCATTTTTTTTTTAGCCCTTTTGCTATCAATTTTACAGTTATTGAACCTTTATGGAGCACCTATTTTTTTACAAAGCCTTTTTGCCATCTTCACTGCTCATAGGCTGTGAAAAAATTCGTTACAATCTTTATAGGTGGATTCATAGAGAAGCGGTAGAGATTCCCACAACAAAATTGGATTCGAAAGTTACAGGGCAAGTTACAGGGTGATTCAGCTTCACCCAGGGTGAATCTTCCTTTCAGGGTGTTCACGTTTCCCGTCATTAGCTGCCTTATCCCTGGGACAATTTCAAAAAGGAAAACTGATAATTGAAATAGTTTTGCTAAATTTTGTAAATTTGCCCAAGAAAAAATTCGAAAACATCAATTTACAGGGTGTCGAAACATTTTTTTTTCATCAACATGCAATTCATGCAGTCTTCTATCCTGATTACAACGAAATATATATAGCACTTACGGGTTTATTTGACAAACAAACGGTCAAAATGTTATTAATGTAACAGTATAAAATACATGAACATATAGAAAAATCACGATCAAACCAATTTCAAGAATTTTTTTTCAACAACCTATAATTTTCTTGAAAAATGAACCCGTAAGTGCTGTATATATTTGTATTGAGGACACAAGTCTGCATCAGTCGCATTTGAATAAATGTAAATGTAATAAAACAACGTGATTTTTCTGCGACACCCTGTATACTATGGATCTAGAAAAATTTTATGGGCAAATTTGAAAAATTCAGCAAATATCCTTTGGGAATCAGTTTTTATTTTTGAAATTGGTTCAGGGATAAGCCGGCTAGTGGGGGGGGGGGTCAATCTGACGTGAACACCCTGTAACCCCCTATAAAAAAACTTCCCCTACATGATCATTCAAAAAAGAAAAAACTCCCCTGGAACAATTTTTCCCTTAGCTTCTGAATATGTCAAGTATAATTTTCCATTTCGTGCCGTACACAGGTGGCGCAATTTTTTTGCGTTTTTTCGAAACACTCTGATTTTATCACCACAATCGGTGCCCATTGTTATCCCAATTACAAAAATGCATGACATTTCTAAATTGTTTCTGAAAAAAAATTAAAAAATTCACAATGGCATCTTTGAATTTTTCTTTAGAATGACTGATTCATTTCAGAAGTCAGATATGTCCCGGATATTTTATTATCAGTCATTTTATGTCATTCCATGTCGAAGTAAAACAAAACCTCGAACACAATATTCTGGACATATTTAAATTCTGAAATGAATCCGTCATTCTCAAAAAAATATTTTTTTCGAGACGCCAATTGAAATTTTCAATTTTTTTAGAAGTGTCATGCATTTTTGTAACCAAGATAACAATGTGCATCGATTGTGGTGATGAATAACAGGGTGTTTCGAAAAAATGCGAAAAAAAGCGACACCCTATATGTGACACGAAATGGAAAATCATACTTGCCATATTCAGAAACTGCGGAAAAAATTGTTCCAGGAAAGTCCTTTCTTTTTTGAATATCGCGAAGGGAAAGTTTTTGATTGGGGGTATTTTTCCCGCGTGAACACCCTGTACACCCTGGGTAAATGTCCCCAAAATCGAATGCAAAACTTTGTTTGAACTCAATATTCGAGGTTTGTATCCGAGCTTTTTTTATTACTTCGGTTATCACGTACCTCATAACTGAAAATTTGTAAACTTGAACACTCTGTATCTTTATTACGAAGCAAGGTGAAAGCACATAATACGGGGTGCTCTAAGCACGCCGTAAAAGTTTGGTTCGTAAAAGTAGTAAAAAATTCAGGTTTCAATTTTTGGATACCTACATAAATTTTTGGGCAAGACTTCAAGCTCCTTTATCTCCGTTATTACAAATGACATTTGGAAACACTTCAGACTCTAAAGATTTATTTTCATTGATGCTGTGCGAGTCAAAAATTGAAAAAATCCAGTTTTATTCAAAAATTTCTCCAAAATTTCTTACTCGCTCTGTACATACAGTGAATAAATTTTCGAAGCACATTCACAGCTCAAAAAAATATTGAGACAAATTTCGCGTTTGGGTTCTTTTATAATTGAGACGATCGTTTTGAAACACACTGTTTATTACTGCGTGCTACTATGAATACACGTCAACAATTACTTGCACTTTGGTTGTATCGCTTCAACTTCGCCTCTCTATCCGCTCTTTGTCGCTTTGGATTCAATACTGGTCTGTGGGCCGATCCATCGGTGTTATATACCTCTGACTGGTAATCTGGAAGCGAGGGGTTGGCCACCAGAGAAAAATGTGAACACCAAAATCGCCAATTGCCCGAAAATTGACAAAAATTGCCCGAAAATTGCCACAATTGCCAGAAAATTGCCACACAATTGCTAGAAAATTGCCACAATTGCCAGAAATTCGCTCACGGCTGTACATAAAAATTGTCAAGTGTTTGACCTCTCGTCTGGACGTTTCCACCGGTTCTCTAGCAAATTCCATATTGACCGCGGCATATGGCTTCAAGGCGTCTCTCGAACAATCCTACACCTCCCGCGTGCATTACCAACGTGTTCTTGAACGGCGCCTCCGCCAGTTGGGCTGATGTATTTCCCGCCTATTGGTCCAAACCATCGCGTATGTTCTCGAATGTCTGAGCTTCGCAACTCGTAACACGCCGATCAAACGGTTTAGAAAGATCAGCTGTGCTCTCGAATGCACGCGAGGCTCGTCACTAGTTTTTCCAAAGCAAGGTCGAGAAAGGAAGGGAAAGGGAAAGAACTCTTATTAATTAAGAATTAAAAAAAGCGCGCATCTCACTTTTACATTTAGCCGCCCGTCAAGTTCATTTCCCCCCTCCTCTTCCTTTTCTTTTTCCCCCCTGGGAATCATAGCTCCTTCCGCCGTTTATCCGCGCTTTCCTCTGCTTTCCCCAATAAAATCAGAGACATGGTTACTTCTTCCCTTTATCCGCGCTTTTTTTTTAGATTTTTTCTTCAATAAAAGAGTCATAGTTACTCCCGCCGTTTAATGGCGCTATAAGGAGAGGGAGTGTTGGTTTTGAGGCGCATGAAAATATCGTCGCGCGGGTCGGGTGCGTAAAAGAGGAATAGGTTCTTCCTCCTGTTGCAAAACAGAGTCATAGTTACTCCCGCCGTTTTTTTTTCTTTCGAAGTCGGCCGGTTTTTATAACTGACTCGGACACTGTTTTGAACGAGAAACAAGATGGGCAACAAACGAAAGTTACGAAAATTGGCCCTGTCAGCGCCGCGTAAAAGTCGACGGACTATATCAAAACGCTTGGTGGCTCTAATTAAAGGGTAAGTTTGATTTTCTACAGTTGACAATATTTGATTTGTATTCTGCATCAACTGTCGATGTTAAAACGGAACATCCTATACAGAAGGAGGAGTCCTTCTTGCCACGATGTAGCTGAACTAGCCATGTAGCGAGCTACGCTTCGCGCGACATGGTGGAGGCGCCGGATACTCAGGATTCTTCCCTTGCCTATGGAAAAGGTGGCAAAGAGTCGGCGACCTTCAACATGTCGCACATAGCGTAACTCTCCACTTAGCTAGCTAGGCTAAGCATGAAAACAAGCAAACCTATACAAAATACGGGTAGCTCCCAAATTTTATTAAAATCGGTCGATTAATACGAAAGTGGAACATGGCGGCTCAAAATGGCGTTACGGTTGCGTAAAAAAATCCTGTTCATCAGACAGGCTGCGAAATCAGGTCTGAGAATTTATTATAATTGATCATATAGGTGTCCTAAAATTGCGCTATAAAATGTACAGACTGTTCCATTTGAAAATCAAAAGCTGATGGCGCTTCTGGTCACTTCTGGTAATGTGAGCAGCTCTATTATAATATTGTCAAATGTAGGGTTCGTTAGGGTTGATTTCCCACCCTTCATGACTGCCTAAAAGGCATTTGCTTTTAGATTCAACCCAGGTGGAAGGTTGCAGAACACAGGAAAGTTTCAATGCTCTTGGAGATAACTCCAGCACTATTAGTATAAATTGCTCACGTGTTTTACACAACAAATAATAGCCACGGCCACAACTGCAAATAATTGATTCGTTCATTCCGTTCGTCTCTGTGCTCTTTTATATTACTCGTTCGATCGTCATCCGGTCACATGGATCGTGCATTGATCTCTAAGCTCGCCGACGTCGCATGGAAAATTACAGCGATTCCAAAACCGCTGAGTCGACGTTGCTCTTTCTCCGGGCGCTTGAAGATGCGGACTCGTCTATTCTCATTTGTTCATTGTTGCTAGCAACGGCGTCTCCTTCTTTCTTCGATGGTACGGACCCTCACAGTAGTGCGTTGTTCTCGTCGGCGCTTTCCTGCCGAGATGTGCTGTTGTTCTCTCTCAACTTTTACTTCTCCAGTGGTTCGTTTTTCTGATTGGCTTGGTTGGTTTTGCAGTATTTTCTCGTGGACTTAGCTGAAACTGTAATGGGCTGGTTTCTTCCACCTCTATTCAAATACATCGTTTCATAGATTCTTTGCGTTTTCTCTTTGTGCCCGGGGGTCACTTGTACTTAATCCCGTTTATGACAATATACCCGTAGGTACGGAAGATGGCGAAAGTGCTTCAAGCTCCCCATAAAAATTTGAAAACTATAAAATTGATACACCTCCACTACCTACAAGGTGTCTCAGAAATCGAACACTCGAACAGTAATCAGGTATATGGATACTTTGGGGAAATCACAAAAAATAATGAAAATAATCGGGTTATGAAGTGCCAAAAGATGATCCTTCGAACCTAGCTTCGGTTATTCACTGGATGCAAAAGATTTTAATGAACTGTTGGTAGCAGAATCGAACAAAAAATCAACAACTATCAACTGCTGGATATGTACTAGATTTCCATTTACTATACAGGGTGGGTCAAAAGGTAAAAAAAAACATTGCTTGAAGGACCAATCCAATGGTTTTAACACGTTCACTGCCACGCTGGTCCCATGGGACCAGTAGCGTGAAGCTCCACCAGGCCACGCTGGTCCCATGGGACCAGCAGGAAATTTCAATTTTTTTAGGTTCCTGGCTTAAGTACGCTATATATCGACAATGGCAGCGGTCCATCACGGCCTAGGAGGTTACAAGTGCATGGTAATCTTTTTGATTTTTTGATATATGCAAAATTTGGCCCTCAAAAAATTGTTATGTTGGGCTCAATTTTTCGTAATTTTTCGAAAAACCAAGGTGTATTTCGAACTTTGACCTATGCCAGAGGACTTAGTTTTCAATGCACTATAACATGACATTAATGGCCTGGTAAGAAAAATCGCAAAATTTCGGTGGCAGTGAACGTGTTAAGGCCTTTTCTAGGGAAAAATAATTTTCCAGATTTCTGACTCGTCTTGTATAAAAAACAGAAATTCAGCAAACATCCAGTAGTCGGTATTTTTATTGCTCATTCTGTTGCCAACACTTCACTCAAATCTTCTGAAATCACGGAACTACTGGGCTCAACGGACCACCTTTTGATTCGTTGATCCTTAGAGCTTTCAATATAGATTTTTTTCGTGTAAGATATTCCATATACCGTAGTACTGTTTTGGTAGTAGGCCATTTCTGAGACACTCTGTATTATATGTCTTCCAGGTAACAGAAAGTTATCGGCTGAGGCGGTTTTTAGGAAACATACGGTACAATGGGACATATTCAACTCTCTAAGAAGAAACGGTTTCCTTCCCTGAAGCGGAAAAAACATAGAAGGCGGAAACCGTGAGTACCTTCCTGCGCACACAAGCACGATATATTTTATTCTGTGCTTTCGCATGAAAATTGATTAATTCATTGAGCTCACGGATCAGGTCAGGTCAAGTCAAGTCAGGTCAGGTCAGGTCAGGTCAGGTCAGTTATTCACTACATGAATAGATCGAGGAATGAAAAGGTGTAGTCAAAAAGGGATATCTCCAAAAATAAGTAATTGGTTTCGTACCTGATCAAAGTAGAAGACGGGAGCTGATTCAGTATTTTTCAACAAGAATTTTGTCATATAAAACCAGTCCCATTATTTTATGTTTGATAGTCTCTGATGATTGATGATGATCGCCGATGATTCTCATAGGCGCAAACTGAAGCCCTTGTAGTCGGAAGGAAGAAGACTTAACACAACGGTTTCCCAAAAACACCAGTTACACCACCTGAGAGAGCCACAGAGGTGGCGAACGCCAATTTTTTCAACCAGAAATAGCCGGTTCAGTTTTCTACCCCAAGACTTGAAACATCCTGTATTACAATAGTTGAATAATCAATTATCTCACAGGTGTTCGACGAAACCTGTATTCTTGTTTTTGTATTATGAGTGAACGTTACTCTACAAAAAGTGCGAAGCGGTTGCGCTTGAGCGCAAGAAGAAGAAAACGCAAGCTAACTGATGGACTTTTGAATTTTATCCATGAAAAAAAGCAGTAAGTACATATCTCTTTTTATTTACTCTGTTGTGCTCTGATTGATCATAAAGGTGGAAACAAGATGAGTAATTTACGTCAACAGCTGGTACATATGGCTTCAAAGTTACCTGAAATAATGACAAATCTACAATAGGGCGGTGGCAGTGATCAGTTTACCTGATCGCCGACAGGTGATTTTTGTTTATACTTATGATCGACAAGTAGCACAATTCTAGTTACGTACCTGTTGTTGGAAATGCTGCCTGGTCCAGGGGTTAGTATTTAGGTGGTTCAACTAGATAGTTCAGTCATCCTACTTATATTGTATTTATTTATCTAAGGATTAAGTATATTGTCTGAAACCCACCTTCACTTGCGCTGCCCTTCTGGCTCTTATCGCATTCTCGACTCACACACATTCACTTGTTAGCGAGGGAACAATCCTCCCTTATTAAAACGGTCGGACAGGCCCGATCCGCTACACTAGTTCACTTGTCAACACTCAACCCGTCAGTCCTCATCGCACTCTTGCGCGTTGCTTTTACCAGCGGTTATCTCCGTCGCGAGGAAAGGGGTGGCGTCACCATGCATGTGACATTTCCCCCTCCCATAAAGTGTCAACCCGGCATTCGACAGGTTGTAAGGTTCTCATTATACTTATATTTCTTCAGTTATTCATTCATCAAACAACGTAATTATCGTCCAAGAGAATATAGGATAAATTGTATAAAATCACGGGTTCAATAAAAATAAAATCCTTTTTTTTTTTTCAAGTTGTGAAGAACTAATAATAACATATGTGACCTACAACTTCATGAAAAAATACGTGGTCGGATAAAATCGGTGACATTTTCGGCGCATTTCGTAGCTAAACCGAAACCTCCCTTCACGTGTTTAAAGCTCGTAAAATTCGCAGCTCTTCAGCCGTCTGTTGATCATCAGTATCGAGTGCATTGTGAAAGTGGACATATAATTTTGTGATTTTGTGATTCCGTGAGTCATTTTGGTATTTGTGTCGGAAAGTAGAATGGGAAAAAGAAACCTAGAGAGAAGAAAGGTTGGAAAGCCGTACCGGAGAAAGCGGCGGCGCTCACATCCACAATCCAGATGGAAAATACCAAAAGATGAAAGGTAAAGGTGTAGATATGCCGTGTTAATTGCAGTAAGCGACAAAACTAGGTTTAATTTCTGGTCAAACAAGCTGTTGCTCCGTTCTTATGTTGTAAGATTGCTTTTTTGCTTGACAAGTGCTTGACATAGACACGAAATGAAAATCAAACAACTAGGCATGAAAACGAATAAATGGAGACAACTCAATTGAAACCGTTCGGGAGTCGCATTCAAGATATTTTGTTTGAATTTTTTTTCATTGCTTGCAATTATCGTCGAAAACGTGGCTTTTAGCCTTTACCCAGAGTTCACTTTTAGGACCGATTCTATCCATTTTCGCCATCAGAACTCTGTTCTGGCTTGATTCCGACTCACTTTTATACGAAACAAGTTTATGTTGCGTTTTTACGCCTCCAAAATCATTTTTGAAGCAGCGCTACCAGTTTGATACTTGACATAATTACGAAAAAAAATAACCCAGCAGCTAGGTTTGAGAAACAAAGTGGAAAACTCAACTAAATTCGTTGATGAGTCTAATCGACAACGGTTTTTATTTGAAATTGGTTTGAAGAAATCGAAATCATGGTTTCTGGTCTCTACCCAGGGCTCACTTTTAGGACCGATTCTATTCAATTTCGTTAAGATTGCACTGCTTGGTTCGATTTCGATTCATTTCCATGCCGAACCAGCTCTTGAAATGTTTTTGGCTCACGGTGGGGTATCAATCCATATTATCAACTCGATTGGATGCGAATTGTTGTGCTGACAAAAAAACTGCCAACAACTTGAGCGTGAGAACGAATAAATAGAGAACTTTCAACTGAAGCGTTATCAAGTCGCAAACAATCGTCGAAAACGTAGCTTCTAGCCCTTACCCAGAGCTCAGTTTTAGGACCGATTCTATTCATTTTGGCCATCAAAACGTTTTCCTGGTCTGACTTCGATTCAGGTGCATACCAAACAAGTTTTGTCGCGTCTTTACGTCTTTAAAATAATGTATACGGTAAGCAGCAGTTACAGTTGTATACTTGACATAAATACGAAAAAATCAATCCAGCACCTAGGCCCTAAGCGTAAGAGACTGAGTGAAAAACTCGACTGAAATCGTTACTGAGTCTAGTCGACCTTCGTACCTTGACACACAAATAACTTTATCCGAAATCGCCAGTAGAATAACATTAAATCGACAGGGAAGCTAACTTCAACTCGCTTCCAATCATTCAGCCCCAGCTGCTAAATATTGCATCCCCGTCTGTAATTTCGACGTGTCCGAACCAACGTAAGACCCTCCGGTCGTGCAGGGCCTAGTGCTGTATCGTGCGTGCCTGTAAGATCGTTCGATTTGATCGTTGTGATGGGGAATAAAACACGGCCTCCTTCGAAAACGCGTAAACGTACGAAACTTTCCAAAGCCTTTCAAAAGTTTATGGCCATTGGAGCCGCCTTAAGATTGAAGCAACGACTTGAGAAAAGCAAGGCTGCGGAAACGACATGGCCGAGCACGATCTACGCGGAGCAAGCGGAGCCAGTGGTATCGCACCACTCTGTGATTGGGTAAGTGCTTGGAAACAAATCATTGCGCCAGCCACCGACGCTGCAACATAGCATGCAGGCGGCCGATGAGCATTTAGTGTAATTCACTGTAGCCCATTCGTTTGACACACCAATTACTGCTGTAGGACTTGACAATTTTCTCTCTAGTCAAGATTTGATTGGCACAGCTCCGGCAGTGAAGCAGAATTTTTCTTGCATTGAAAGACACGTCGTTAAGCGATTTCTATCATCAACCGATTTCAAGTCGTGTTCAAGTGACAAACAGGATACAATTAAAGCATAATTCTTCGTTGGACGACGTCATAAAATTGTAGTTAGACTTTGTTTACTGATGCCATACATACACCCTTATTCCGAAGCATTTGTTACGTGATAATGTCAATTTCATTATAACTGCAGCTGAATTCACGCCATGTGAACCCGAGCTATAATGCAATGCAAACCGGCCTTTAGGTGGATCAGAAAAACGTTGATTGCTTTATTATGACGTGTAAACATATCTTCATTGCAATACATCACTCGTGCCAACCGGCCTTGCGATGGGTTTCGAAGGCACCGTGTGACGTTTAGACTTAACTTCACATTAACCAACAATTGAAGTGCTAGCTGGACCTAAGATGCCATACAAGCTGGCCTCGCAGAAAACTTTGTAAAATGGTTCCAAGAAGAAACAAAAGTTTTCGAATAACATACGTTGAAATGCCGTATTCGGAAAACGGAATACTACTACTACTACTGAAGGACCCCGCACGATTCTTATGGGAAATGGGTCTCAGTCAAATTCCCTAATTTTTTTATATGTTGTAGCCCAATTTGACACGAGCCAAAAACCATCGTCCGTTACCCAAAAAAATGGACAGTTTTTTTTCTATAAGGGGTTGAAGATGGGTTATTTCAAGGTAGAAAAATATGTTCCAACGTAAGTGAGAACATTTCAACGTCCTTTTCAACACATATGGCTCATGACAATTCCCTTTTTCTTTTGTGAAAAAATCAACCCCCTCCCTCACCCTCAACCCCTACTTGTGAGTATCAAATTCGAAATTACGTTTGAAAGTCATGCAGATGGTTCTATTTTGTCGAATTACTAATTTTGGCACAATTTTTTTTTCAACCCCCAAATAGGGGGTGGGGTTGAAAAAAAAACCATCGGTCAATTCGGCTGAATTTCTGATATTGTGCTTTACCAGTTACGCTAAACAAGATTACCAAGTGAAAACTCATTCGTATGACCAGTTTCCACCCCACAGAGGGTTGAAGTTGACTATAATGACTCATAAAACATTCTTCCATGTCATAGACAAAATGAATGAAAATAGTGGACTTCCATATCATCTTGTTTTGTGAAAATGCCTATCCTTCTAAAATAATTTCAACCCCGTTTCTCATTCCCTATCCTTGTTTCTGAACATCATATTCGAAATAAATCTTGAAAATGAAGGAGAAGGTCTACGGTCGGACTCTCTGCATCTGATTGTGAATCCCTTCTCAATATTCACTTTCACTATTATGCTTATGTTAGCACCCTTACAGCAGGGTGGGACATACATTTGATTAAATGATTTTTTGCCTGGATTATTATTAAAAATATTGGTGTTCCTATCAAGTCTCAACTTTACAGCAGGTTAATTATGTTTACCTGTACCTACATAGTTCCTAACTTTTTTCTTTTGTACGGATACACCTCTACTTATAGTTTAGATTGAAGAATTTTATGTCATTTGGAGCGAAAGCTGCTCAATCAAAGCAAAATATTATGTCACACTCTTATTCTAGCTACTGCGACTATTTGAAGGATGAAATAAAAATTGATATAATTTCCAAGATTTGTTTCGAATATGATGTTCAGAAACAGGGATAGGGGATGAAGGACGGGACTGAAAGTATTTTTGGAGAATAGACATTTTTACGAAACAAGATGATATGAAAGTCCACTATTTCCATTCATTTGGTTTATGGCATGGAAGAATGTTTTATGCGTCATTATAGTCAACTTCAACCCTCTGTGGGGTGGAAACTGGTCATACGAATGAGTTTTCCCTTGGTAATCTTGTTAAGCGTAACTGGTAAAGCACAATATCAGAAATTCAGTCGAATTGACCGATGTTTTTTTTTCAACCCCACCCCCCATTTGGGGGTTGAAAAAAAAATTGTGCCAAAATTGATAATTCGACAAAATAGAACCATCTGCATGACTTTCGAACGTAATTTCGAATTTGATACTCACAAGTAGGGGTTGGGGGTGAGGGAGGGGGTTGATTTTTTCACAAAAGAAAAAGGGAATTGTCATGAGCTATATGTGTCAGAAAGGACGTTGAAACGTTCTCACTTACGTTGGAACATATTTTTTTACCTTGAAATAACCCATCTTCAACCCCTTATAGAAAAAAAACTGTCCATTTTTTTGGGTAACGGACGATGGTTTTTGGCTCGTGTCAAATTGGGCTACAACATATAAGAAAATTAGGGAATTTGACCGAGACCCATTTTCCATAAGAATCGTGCGGGGTCCTTTAGTTCTAGGCAGGAAATGAACTGAACAATAGTTATTTGAGATCTAACGCGTCATTGTCGCGAAGATGTGTTTGGATGAGGAAGGAAGTAATCTGTGTTGGTGACCGATTTTGAAGCTGGTGGACAGGCTTTGTTTTTCTATTAATAACGCAATTTTTTTTTAAATTATATTCTTGAATCGTATGCGATGTCTTTCAAGGTTGTTGGTCCAATAGTTCGAACTCGATTAGATTAGTTGCTCGCCTCATATTTCAACTCGTAAGAATAGGACGCTTTGTTTCGTTATGTCGCTAGATGTTTCGTCTTGCTTGATCTTTTCGGTGTTTCGTCTTCCATTTGCGCCTTTACGTCCGCCCCATGCCCACCTAGCCTCAGGTCTCTTATCAGCCAAAGTCTCGTCTAACCCTTAAATATTCCTATCAGGCTCTGAAGTTGAACTGAAGAATGAAAATGAAAAATGAGTACAGCACGGCCTGTAACTGCTGCACGTACGCAAATTGCAAAAATTCAAGGCGCACCACGCCGCACTTGCACTTCTTCTCGTACCCCTTTCAAGACATCCCCCGGTTGAAAGAGTGGGTGAAGAACACGGGCAACTATAAAATCTACGAGCTGTGCGAGAAGACACAAAGGTCACTGCAGTCCGTGTTGCACAACAAGTGCGTGTGCGAAAACCATTTTGCCGAGAAAGACTTCAGACGCTCGACGGCACCGAAGAAAAGGCTGAACCCGAACGCGGTTCCCATCAAATTCGAATTCGGTTCGCCGCCACCGTCGCCGGAGCATTTGCGCCTGCGGCGCTCGAACCGCCCGAAGACTTACGGCTGCTGGAGAGACGAAGCGGCTCCGGAAGTAGACCTGTGAGTAAACAGAACGATTTTGTCATATCTCCTTTTATCTACGTCACAGGCATATACCCGCATTCTGAAGCATTTGGTACGTGATAATGCAGATTTTATTGCAACTGCAGTCAACCTGACGTCAAGTGAACCTGAGCGATATATGCCATAGGGACGAAGCGTCTTCGAAAGTAGACCTGTAAATAAACAAGATTTTGTCAAAGCGGCACGTTATGGCCTTGATGAGACACCCCTATCATCCGGCGCACCTCTGCAGTGATGCAGAGGTACTGTAGGCAGCCCGTGAGTGGCTGCTTTGTCAGTCCATTTCGCCAAAATGTTTGGGGGGATGACAACCCTTCGACTGCCGAGTCGGCATTTCAGGGTAGGGGGAAGTGTCACACATATCGGTTGACGCTACCCCTTTTCCCGCGACCTAGGTAGTTAGTAAAAGCAAATGCGAAGTATTAAGCGAGAACTTACGGGTTGAGCGTTAACGGGTGAAGAGTGTTGCGGATGCGAGCGGATCGGGCCTGTCCGACCGTTCCAAGCAGGGGAGTGCTGTCCCCTTGCCGGCGCCTTTGCGCCCTTGCCACAGCCCTTAACCCTGTCGCGACACGTCAGTGGTCGCGACAATATGACCGCTTTTCTTTTGAAATAGGGAATGTTCAAGTCAATTCGGAAATGGATCACGGCTATTATGTTTTTTGGGGGCGGTGGCACTTGGGCGTACCCAATTTTGTTTTCGAATTTACGGAATGTGCAAGCTCCATTTTGAAAAAATCACTGCAGAAAAAACCGCAGACTTGATTTGATTCTTTTGTTGTGTTTGTTCCCGCCAAGTTTGGTTCCAATCCATCGGATAGATTTCGAATGATTAAATGTCAAAGTTTTGAACTTTGACATTTTTCAATTATCGACAAGTGACAGTTGGAGGAATGCTTCTAACGCACCTCTATACGCCACCATTGTCTGCCCTATTAACTTTGTCTTGAATAGTCTGCCACATTCAACTTTTCCATAATAAAACCAATTTTAATGCAACTCCATTCAATATTTATGACTTCCACTTCCAGAAAAAGCGTTTTCGTAACTTGGCACGTAAGGACGTTGCTACTTGTTTTAAATAAATTTATTAGCCGAGCAAACTCAATTTCATTCATAGTATTTCAATTGAGATGGCTGGAAAAAGAAAAGGCAAATCCATTACGGGCAGAAGTCGAAGAGAAAAAGATAAAAAGCGTAAGAGACAGCGGACAGTGAACAATCGAGTGCAACAGGACCAAGAGCAGGCTGCCAACACAGCCGTAATGATGGAACGTATACGTTCAACGGCAAGAAAGCGTCTGAGTAAGATTTTGACGTGGGAAGAGAGGTAACGTTCAATTTTATGTCAAACCCCTTTTTCTTGATCGTTTTAATTTTGTTTTTCTACGTTTCTCAGCAAAATTTACCTGAGTCTCCCACATCTTCCGAACGGTTCAACATGTTCAGCTCGTTCTTTCGTTAATCGAATCTCATCAGCTTTGGCCCGATACCGACGACATTTGAGAACGGTCGGTCAATTATAAACAATCTTTAACAATAAACAATGCACGGCTATGTGCTGAGTTTTGTATTACTTTATAGCAAGCGAGAAACTTTTTTGTTTATGCAAATTTTTGTATACATCCAGCGAAGCAATTTAGACCAAAGCGTTGAATAATACATAATAAAAAATAATAATTTTGGGGGGGGGGGGGGGGGGGGTGGTGAAGATAGAAATTCGCCAATATATGTTCCAGATGTCCCTCTCGATTTTAAAATCGACCTGTTTTTGCTCGAAGACATCTCCACTAGGAATCGGGAGTTATTGCAGGTGGATAGTTTTCGGAACGATCACCGGTATAATGCGCGATGGGCACTTGATACACACAGCGTCACTATAATTTTCACGATTGGAACAAATTAATTTCACGCTTATCACGAAGTGACTTACGAATGACAGTTGCTTACCAGCCTCCGAGACCGGTTGTTGCGGTTGACAGCTGGTCGATCATTTTGGCTTTTCCTGCCAGCTGCCAGTTTCAGTTCTAGAAGTAGTTATCATTCTTCGCTCATTGTCCTTGCGATGTACCTATCGCGTCTGTCAGATGTTCCCGGTCTTTTTTAACGTTAATCAAAATCTTTAAGAAAATCTGCTCTTTTCGGAGCATCATTTTTTGACCTGCCCGAGTGGGCATTCGTTCTCAGATCGAGTTCTGGAATTTCCATTATTTTTAAAACATCCTTCGATTTTTTGCCAGAGTGCGTGATTTCTGCTCCAAGTATGGCCAGGAGCTCAGGCCGGCAGCTAAAAAGAAACAAACGAGCGAAGAGTGCGAAACGTGCCTGGGAGCGCCGAGTATTGCTAGGGCTCCGACCTGTTGCTAGAGGGTAAGGAATTAGTACAAAAATATTACTTTTGATATTGAGTGCTTAATGCCCGATTGCAAAAAAGAATTGATACCGAACTTTGTAGCTCCTTATCAATTTTTCGTGCGGTATTGAATCGAAACCGGATTGCAGAAAGCGAAATTCGATTTGTAAATGTGATTTTAAACATAAATCAGCCTCAGTGCGCAGCGCACCAGCCGTCATATCGACTTCATGCGGCTGGTGATTGAACCATTATGGCTTAATGATTCGAAATCGAACTATATTGCGAAAGGGCCCAAATTCGAATCCCTGCGGTAAAAGGCGATTTTTTTTGTCGTTTTGTTTCCAACGTGAAATACCATGCGATTCACAAAATTCGGAATTGGGGTAGGCTGTGACTTGGTCAAATTTCAGGATGTCAAGCTGCTTTCGGCCAGGGCACAGCCTACCCCAATTCCGAATTTTGTTGATCGCATGGTATAAAAGCCACACTTATCAAGTATAGACAATATTACGGTTGCGTAGGAACCAGGCGAGTCCATCATTCAAAAAAAGGTTGGCTGATTTTTGATGCCCCAATATCCGTGACGACGATGGTGATAAACATTTGGGCCCGTATTCATATCCCACTTTTAAGCTAAAAGCGCTTTTAGTGCGATGCGCATTTTGGGGCATTTCTCATATTTCAGTGTTTAAAAATACATTATTGCGGTTGAGAGCGATTGTATGTACTTAATTGCAATTAATTTGCGAGTTAATTTGTATTTTTGAACACTAAAATATGAGAAATGCCCCTAAATGCGCATCGCACTAAAAGCGCTTTTAGCTTAAAAGTGGGATATGAATACGGGCCATGGTCTTCTCTATTTGTATTGTCTATACATACATTGTAGAGAAGTAAAAATGTGGCGTTGTTATTGCAGTCCAAGATAAAATCGCTCAAAATGTTTTTCTGCTGCACTCGGGATTCGAACTCTACATCCCTCGCATGGGGACTCGTTTTTGTTGCATTGCAGGAATATTCATCCGACGCAATTTTCGTTGCATTGCAGCCGCAATTCTAGTGGATTTGTTGGTGATTTCAGAAATGCCAACAGTACCGCGCAGTTGGTGGGATCTAGCTATAACGGCACCTAATATCTCCAAGGGAAACTCCGTTCGTTACGAAGTGCGCGGCACCACACTGCGGCTATGTGGGGCTGTGACGTAAATCGTGCGAGAGAGACCGCCTTTATTGAAAAGGTCCATTGCCAGCTGCAAAACGGCATGCAACGCGCACGCAATTTTAATCGCCAGCTTTAAGACGGTCTTGAGCATGGCCAAGGGCTTAAACTGGCAGCAAAAAAAAAAAACAAAGAAAAACAGAAGAGCGAAGAGTATGGAATTTCTCTGGCGAGAGGGTAAGGAATTATTACAATAAATTATTTTCGAGATTATTTCACAGTTTTTCAGTTGTAATTGAATTTTCGTTCAGTAAAACTTGGTTCCATTACTGCGGAAACAATAATTGTTGCAACAATTCAATGAATAATTGAATAACAAACAATAAATTGCGGCTGTTGTCTCGGCTAAATTCAGCAGGTTATAAAGCCATCAGATGTGGTGGCATAGAGAATAGACAATACCTGTCATTTCATGGGTGCAGCCATCTTGAATGCCGCCATTACAGAGCAGACGCATTGTCGGAAACCGCTTGCACGGCGACAACCTATCAAAATAATAAAATTGAATAGAGCGGTTACACGAGTTTAGTTCACGTCTTCGCCGACAGGTTGGTGATTTGGTATCCATGAACATTTGGTCTGGTGCGAAGATTGAGTTGGTAGGTCTAATGACAAGCCGATGAAGATGCCATGTGCTTTGTTCACGATTTACGTGTATTTGTGACAGTTATGATATCGATTTTCCGATTGTTATAGTCAGACACAGTTGCAGGTGACAGCGATGACAGGTGAGCGACAGACTGTTGTATGATTTGGTATAGATTGTAAACATTAGGTGCTTTCCTTTTACAACCTGAACTAAGTATTCTGACCTAAGTTGTTAGTGGTATCTCACTTTCGCGCATTGATTTCTCGATCTTTCTCTCTTCAACTTAGATCAGATCAGTGAGTTTTGTGGTAAAAGGAAAGCGCTTATTAACAATAGACAAGTGTGACAAATTGTCTGCTTTGGCGGTCCAAGCCTGGCGCCATCTATCAGTCATCCTCATAAGCTCTCATCCGTGGTATTGTCTATTCCGCGGTGGCTCACCTGCATCACAGACACGGTAACAATTTGCTGACCGATAGGACAATAGATGGCGTTCGCGGCAGATTTACACCGGTGCCAGCTTCGTGCAAAGCTGGCAACACTGCGGCGAAATAATGCAATTGTTTTCTCACCGATACCTGTGCCGATGCCGTCAGGGTGGAGGCGACGGCAAACTGCAGAATCGCCATTCGCCTCAAACAATACAGACGTGTTCAAAAATCTCAATAATATCTTCGGCATTTGCACTTGATTTGTTGATTTCAGCTGGTTAGAGTTAGTGCCGTGAACTGTGCGGGTGTTGTGAAAATTGAAAGCGCGAAATAAAAACAGACGTTCAACGGAGCAAGCCATAATGGGTTTCACCAAGAAGAAAACCCGACGGGGGTGGAACTTTCGAAATGAAGAGTGAGTAGTATTATAGTCATTCTCATTTATGTGGGGTCCTCGGGGCGCAGGTTTAACTATATTGGCGCCACCTATAACTCTTGAATTTTGATAGTTAAATCTGAAACAACTTATAAAATAGCATACAGGGTGGTCCAGGTTTCAGCAGAGAAATTTCCAGGGTCGATAGAGAATTAAAAGAGAAGAGGACCTATCCTGCAAACCATATATATATGAAGCGCACAATAACGAAGCTATAAAGGTGGATTTATACTCGCAGAAAATAAGAATAAAAATAAAAATAACGATAAGAATAAAAATAAGAAAAATAAGAACGGCAACTGCTTATTTATACTCCAGAAATAAAAATAAGAATAAGAAATAGTTTGGAACATTGCTCCTAGGTGTCGCTCGAAGCATTATAATGACAGTCCTCAAAATTTTGAGTTGCAGTTTTTAGATTTATGCTTTGTTATTGCGGTTTTTTTTTTTGGTGTCATACAATATCACCAATATGTAATAATACTTGAATAGGTAAGTATCCAAAAGAATTTTTTACATCGCATTATTTCAAATTAATATCATGTGTAGTGTAGGTATCTACTTCTCGATCTAAATTATTGCAGTAATAGACAATTATCACTGATTTGAACTTGTGAGGATAACTGGTAGATGGCGCCACGTTTGGACCGCCGTTACAAAGCAACCCGTGGGAGTTCCTCGCCTACCCAAAGACAGGCGGTTTCAGGCAACTCTTGCTACATGCGATGTACTGCGGATTGCATGAAAGCAGCCCCCATCGTCATCGGCAAAGCTCGACTGCGTTCGTCACTCGTTCGGCTTATCTTCGAGCAGAAGTTGAAAATATTCAACTTGTTATTTTTATTCTTAAATTTCTTGAGCAGTAGCGGCGCGGCGGTAAGTATTTTTTGGGAGGGGCTAGGATCTCGTCATCAACGGAAGGAAACACAAGCCACGGAAGGCTTTAAAACACATTGTAGAATATTATTCTATATGAGTTAACCGCGTAACTTGATAAATCAATAACATTGAGGATGATTTGTGCAGAATTTAGGAAACATTTCGCCCTCAAAGCCTCTTTTACGCCACCACTGTTGCCATATCTGCGCATCTTCAATACGCAACAGTGAATGGAAAGTTGGAATTCCTTATTCTTATTTCGGTGTATAAATGCTTCCATCTGAAAGCTCATTTTCAACATTTTCTTATTTTCATTCTTATTGCTATTTTTATTTTTATTCTTACTTTCTGCGAGTATAAATCCACCTTTAGCCTTTAAAGTTGAACAAAAAAATTCGTTTCTTCCGAATAACTTTTGAACCATTGGACCGATTAAGCCCAAATGTTGCACAGATATTCGTCAAATA
The DNA here is from genome assembly GCA_949128115.1 of Anaspis maculata. Lineage (NCBI taxonomy): Eukaryota > Metazoa > Arthropoda > Insecta > Coleoptera > Scraptiidae > Anaspis > Anaspis maculata. The sequence goes on along the minus strand of OX421964.1, from coordinate 83,763,131 downwards.
CAAACTAAGCTAGTAACTGGGTATTGTTGAAAAAAGATCAATTTTTTGGATTTTCCGGTCAATTTTGGAGGAAAACCATCTTGGTTTCCCATGATTGGAGCAACCGTTTTCGAGATAATCTAGTTGAATGAACAAAAACACTCAATTAAATGGGCACCTTTACCGTCGAGATCTTTCAATCTGGAACGGAACATTCAAGCATGACATTCAACCGTCTTCTTACTCTTTGCCGCGGCCGTCTGCGATCTTGCTTGATGTTCCTGCGAATTCCAAAATCTTCAAGATCTCGACGGGAGAGGTGCCGATTTAATTGAGTGTTTTTGTTCATTAAAATTGAAATATCTCGGAAACGGTTGCTCCAATCATGGAAAAACCAGGGAGGTTTTCCCTCCAAAAACTGACCGAAAAATAAAAAAAATTGATCATTTTTCAAAAGCATCCAGTGACGTCAAAGATATCTGGGTAAAAAGGGGCTCAACCCCTTAAACCTAGGCCACTGAACAATTTTCAAAAAAATCCATCCCAAGTACTAGCTTAGTATGTATTTGACTAATATCTGTACAAAATTTGGGCTCAATCGGTCCAATGGTTTGAAAGTTATTCGAAAAAAAACCGGAAGTTTTTGCTCAAATTTGCTTCAGATATATATTTTCTAGGGCAGGTCCTCTCCTTTTTTGATTCTCTATCGACCCTGAATTTTTTTTACTGAAACCTAGACCACCAGGTTAGAAATATTTCAATTATAAAGAAATATTTTTTAAATGGAACATCTTGTATTTTTTTCATGAATTGAAAGACCTTTTTGAACTGAATTCAAAAAATTACTCAGAGAGGCGGTTGAAAATTATAGTAAATTTTAAATGGAACATCTTGTATTTTTTTCATGAATTGAAAGACCTTTTTGAACTGAATTCAAAAAATTACCCAGAGAGGCGGTTGAAAATTATAGTACCATTGCGGTCTTTTTAAAGTGGACGACAGTTGACAGATTTTTCCGGATTCTGACCTGAACGTCGCATGACAGCAAGCCAACTCGTTGACATTGTCGTCCACTTTATTTTGGCCGCAACCGTATTATTGTTCTCAGATGGAGAATACACTTCTTTTTAAATTTATGTATCAAAAAGTTTGGCAAGTCAACCCCCCACCTCCCGTAAAACTCTTTCAACGTGCCAATAATTTGGGGGCGGCTAAAAATGTTTCGAACTTTTTTTATTGTAAAGAATTTAAAATGCTTTGATTTTATGTTTCGCGAAGTAGATAGGTGGGAGAGGGGCGATGGGGTTAGTGTCGACCGTATGATCCCGATGACGCACCTGCAAAAACAAAACAACAGAAAAACAGTCAAGTTAGGTTGGACGGAAGCGATCGATGGCACAGGGATACGACTTCTTCTCGGTATTCAAGAAAAGCTCAGTCATCACATGGAGGCTTTATCATCTTCGCAAGCGTTATGGCAAATTATCAGTGAGCATGTGAGAAACATGAAAATATTTGAGAGACAAAAGAAGGAGGACATGAAAAATTGATTCATCACAAAAATAGACACACACCTCTAATTTCAAGAGCAGACTGAATATGTCACGCTGATAGTTGCTATGCACCAGCCAATCGGATGGCCAGTTGCTTAGTTACTATGAGAGTGATGAAGCTATCGCGTTGATAAAAGTTTGGTGGAACCCGGGGACAGAATGAATTCACATAAAAATGAGGAACTAAAATATTGCAGGTAATGACGTACATACAAAAAAAAGGCACGCAATCAACGCGAACAAAAACTTCCTTCATCGTGTGTGCGAGTTTGGTAATAGCCCACGAGGAAAAAACGCACTTTGAAGTGCAATTTACAGAAGAATATGCAAATCAAACATATGAAATAATCCAAAATAAAAACAAACCAGCAGTGTTCAAAAAGAGCTGAAAAGGGCATAAACGTGCGACTAGCACAAGCAAAGTTACAAAAAACGAAAAAAATACTATATCGAGCTAGTTTTTAGAATTTAAACTTGTACAGACGGCGCTGAGAAATTATTCAAAATATGTCCGGATTCCCACAATACAGGGTGGTCCATGTTTCAGTAGAAAAATTCCCAGGGTCGATAGAGAATGAAAAAAATAACATAACTTGTCCTAAAACAGGGTGCATCATAAACTCTGCGAAAGATTGTGGGGTGTGATTCCTGAGATTATCTTCGAGACAAATAGTTCATATGAACATGGGTCCGGAAATGCTTACCCGCTGAGTTATAGCCCCTCAAAATTGAGACCCTGAAGAAGGTTTTTATTCAGTATCCCCGAAACTGTCCAACGCAAGAAAATGAAATCTACCACATTTACTATTGTTTTTATTCTTGATAAGATGGGCTCTAAATAAATACGCAATTTTCACCAGGGGGGGGAAGCGTTTAATCTGAGGGGGTTAGGGGTAAAAATTACCCCGACTTTTTTTATATCATTTCATTCATTTTCATCATCATTTCAGGGGTTAGTACTCAGGTGGTTCAATAAGAGTCTAGACTCTAGTTTTCCTACTAGTCGGGGTGGTACGCGACATAAAATAGCAAAATACTGCAAATGAATTAGACGAGATGCCCTTTGGTATGATGACTACTTATACCAAGGTGATTAATTTTCGCCAAGGATGCGTCAACATTTCCCACTCAGAAAAAAAGATGGCGACGATTTTTGACAGGAGCGGATTTTTTATAAAACATATGCGTGTGACACATGTTTTCTCACTAATTTTGACCTCCTGAATACGAATATGGAGTTTATTTTCACATTGGAGATCAACTTGACCTCATATTTCACATCTGAAAACCGCAAAAATAGCAGACTCTCGCTAATTTTTGAACTGAAAATTTTATGTATCATCAACGGCGATTTCCAGCCTTGAGCTGGCTGTATAGATCCCATAGAACATGTTAACAGTCTAAGTTCTGCAAAATAACTCTTCAAACATCGCGAGGGTGCGCCTCAAATCATACCAAAAATGGGCGCTGGGAGCACACTTTGCTGCGGCTGGATGGGGAATGTAAGTGTGAAAGGAAGAATGTTGTGCAATATGTTTTACTGTTTAATATGACATACCAAGCATTCATCAACATACCATAGGGATTTGAAACAAAATATCGTACAAACAAATTTCCATGATTTGTTAATAATTTTTTTTATGACAGGTACAATTGAGGTCTCCAATTTTCCGTTGTCTCTCTTTACTGTGACGTCATGCGTATAAGATACGGTTAATCGAGGTCATTGGGCGCTTCCCAATAAGGCGTATAAGGGCACAATTCGACACATATGAACACAATTTGACACAGCTAGCGTTCCAATAGCAGTAATAGCACCACATGTCGACACAATCGAAACATTGGCGAGGCTGAGTTTAGAATTGAGCTGGCAAGTGCACTTTGACATTGTGTATCCGTCTTGTCGCAGTTATTGGAAAGCGCCCTATGTTTCTTGAGATATGACATTTCGTTTCTGACAAATGGGAAACTTTTCGAATCTGACAAGCGCTCTGTCGTGTATTTATTTGATTTCAGCATAGATTTCATGATTTCACTTGTTCTTACCCTCGTTCTTACCAATGAGTGTGTTATAATGTAGTGGAAAACTGAGAAGATACTTATAGAAATGGTTCAAGGGTGTTGTGTCGCTCTATGCGAGTGCGAGAATAAGACGAATACATCCGGCATAACCATGCACCGGTTCACGAAAGACCCTAACTTGATGGAAGTGTGGCTGCACCAGCACCAGCAGGGATCACGCTGCACCAGACACGTGCATCTTACTACGAAAAAACTCTATTACTTCGTCCATTAAAAACTCCCTTATGGGCTCTAGTGACTTTCCCCACATGATAATGGGAACAGTATAGCTAACCGATTCTAAATTCCCGCAAAAGTCAGAAACGAAACGTCCAAACGTCATAAACGTCAAAACGTCAAAGGTGACCTCGAAAAACCATGTACTTTCTATCTCCTAAAATTGGAAAGGTCAATTGAGGTCTCCAATTTTCCGTTGTCTCTCTTTACTGTGACGTCATGCGTATAAGATACGGTTAATCGAGGTCATTGGGCGCTTCCCAATAAGGCGTATAAGGACACAATTGGACACATATGGACACAATTCGACACAGCTAGCGTTCCAATAGCAGTAATAGCACCACTTGTCGACACAATCGAAACATTGGCGAGGCTGAGTTTGGCATTGAGCTGGCAAGTGCACTTTGACATTGCGTATCAGCCTTGTCGCAGTTATTGGAAAGCGCCCCATGTTCTTTGAGGTATGACATTTCGTTTCTGACATAATGGGAAATTTTCGAATCTGACAAGCGCTCTGTCGTGTATTTATTTGATTTCAGCATGGATTTCATGATTTCACTTGTTCTTACCCTCGTTCTTACCAATAAGTGTGTTATATATAGTGGAAAACTGAGAAGATACTTACAGAAATGGTTCAAGGGTGTTGTGTCGCTCTATGCGAGTGCGATAATAAGACGAATACACCTGGCATGCACCGGTTCACGAAAGACCCAAACTTGATGGAAGTGTGGCTGCACCAGCACCAGCAGGGATCACGCTGCACCAGACACGTGCATCTTACTACGAAAAAACTCTATTACTTCGTCCATTAAAAACTCCCTTATGGGCTCTAGTGACTTCCCCCACAAGATAATGGGAACAGTATAGCTATCCGATTCAAAATTCCCGCAAAATTCAGAAACGAAACGTCCAAACGTCATAAACGTCAAAACGTCAAAGGTGACCTCGAAAAACCATGGTATTTTCTATCTCCTTAAATTGGAAAGGTCAATTGATACCAAAAAACGTAGCTCTGATTTTGGTGATGTTCTTTATCAAAGTAAATACATCAAGGGACCTTTCTCACCTGGAATAACCACCCTAGCTCAAAGTTTCATATAATATAAAGCATTTTCGTCAGATCCGCGATTGCCAAACATCAGAAAAGCGTCTATTCATAATTTCAAAGTCCTTCTTTGAACTTGTTCTGGAATGCAACATACGGCTGATGGTTAAGCTTTGACTTAAGTTTTTTGTCTCGCCCGTGAACTCATTCAGGTGTCTGCTGGACTGGATATGCTCCAACGGCAAAGGTTTAGTATAGTCTGTACACCGATAGAACGGACTTTTTTGAATTTCAGTGATGTAACCTATAGCAAACAAAAGCACCAAAGACTGTAACAACATAGGCGCGTTTGGAACTAAGATTAGTTTTGTTCGGTTGGTAGTTTTACCCGGGCAAATTATTCCTACGCCAAGCCAATGGCATTACATTCAGCGAGTTTGACAATTACGTACGATTTCTAACCTCCATTTCTCTATGATGTTTGTTATTTTTAGTCGGCTCGGCTGTTGTGAGTGCTGTGTAATAAAATCAGCTTCATTCAAAAATATTATTTTCTCATTCATTAAAATTGGTATTAAGCTGGTGTCATTTAAAATTACCATAGCACTTAGCTGTGATTAACGGAAATAAGCACCTCTTTCTAACTGGAATTTTAAATTTCGCGGGTAACGCTAAGTACTACTTTTCAAGCGGATGAATCTGGTGGTCCTTTCTATCAGTGTATAGAGTATAGGACCTTCAGTGTTATTCGTATTTCTATGGCACCAACTTCAAATCTGTTGTCTTGTGTGTGTCAGAATAATGCGAGAATGAAAGTAATGAGCTATTAATGGAGGCTCAAAAGCGTCTAGGACGTGAACAAGCCAAAGAGCATGAAACATACACCATGTATCATAGGTACTATAGTTCCATTCTCGCAAATTCCAACACACACAAGACAACAAATCTTAAATTGGTAATAACACTGAAGATCCTACTGCCCTTCGCCGTTGGTGCATATCCAGTCCGAAAATTTCTAGACACCTGACTGAGTTCATGGGCGAGATAGAAATACTCGTAGAAAACTTTGAACCAAAGATTCATCATCAGCCGTATGTTGCATTCTAGAACAAGTGTAAGGACAAAACTTTAAAATCAAAAGACGCTTTTCTGATGTTTGGCAACCGCAAGTCTAACGAAAAATGATTTAATTATGAGTCGCTATACCGAAACTTTGAGCTAAGGTGGTTGTTTCAGGTGAAAAAGGTTTCTTGATGTATTTACCTTGATGGAAAACATCATCAAAATCAAAGCTACGTTTTTTAATATTATTGAAAAAAAAGTTATCAACAAATCATGAAAATATATTTTTTTGGTTTTTTATATGAAATTGTCATTGTATGTTGATAAATCCTCAGTATATGTAAGCTTACTATATAAAACAGTGGAATGTATTGCAAAACATTTTCCATTTCACACTTACATAAATCAGCCGCAGAAAAATGTGCTCCCAGAGCCCATATTTTGTATGTTTTGGGGCGCACCCTGGCGATGTTTGTAGAGTTATTTTGCAGAACTTACACTGTTAACTTGTTCCGTGGGATCTATTTAACGAGCTCAAGGCTGGAAATCGATGTAAATAGCATACAAAATTCGAAAATAAGCGAGAGTCTGCTATTTTTGCGGTTTTCAGATGTGAAATATGAGGTCGATTTGATTTCTGATGTAAAAATCAACTCGATATTCGTGTTCAGGAGGTCAAAATTAGTAAGAAAACATATCTCACATGCCTATGTTTTACAAAAATTCAGGTCCTGTCAAAAATCGTCGCCATCTTTTTTTCTGAGTGGGAAATGTTGACGCATCCTTGGAGAAAATTAATCACCTTGGTATGAGTAGTTATCATGCCAAAGGCCATCCCATCTAATTCATTTGCGGTATTCAAAATCGTAGCACCCCGACTATACATATATTGTGTATTTACATGTTAGGCATAATGTCTAAGACCTAGCTTCACTCGCGCTGCTCTTCTGGCTCTCTTCGCCTTCTTCACTTGCACAGGTCCAGTGTAGGCAAGGGAACGATCCTCCCTAGCTAGCGGCTATCTTTGTCACGAGGGCAGGGGTAGCATCAACCTATAAATAGGTACATGTGACATTTCCCTGTCCCCTAAAATGCAGACTCGCAACAATTTGCGAAACTTTTTTTGAATGTGTCATTTTGAGGGTTGGTTTCACAATCCGCTGTCACCTTGACTCGCCATCATGATTTTCCCACAATCAACCGATTTTCATGAAATCTCTAACTTATTTCCGAGACATTCTTTCGTATGATTTAATCAACTTATAACACTGATTTTACTTGCGTAAAATAAGCTCTGGAGTTCCCCCGTGACAGTTTTGCTTCTTGTTCTTTTGGAAGAGCCTGCCGTGTTTTAGCTAACGATTATCATCTTTGTTCGGATAGTTAGCGGAAAGAATTCTAGTGCCAAATTAGGAAATATAATCATGGAACAAGTGACGGGCTTCCGCGCCGACGGCCTGGTCTACCACCACGACGGTTTTCTGTACATGAAAGACCACGTGGTCGACGGCAAGGCGTACTTCCATTGCCAGCAGAAATCGTGCGCCGTGCGGGCCACCTGGGCCAAGGGCGAGACCGTCCAGGTCTCGAAGGTCCACAGCCACGCCCGCAGGCGGGACCAGGTGAGCGTCCTGAGGTTCCGCGACAGGTTGCGGGAACGGGCGTCGGCGGAATGCCAGCCGCTCCGCCGGATATACGACGAGGAGTCGGCAGCGGACCCGGAGGTGGCCCGCATGGCCGGCCCGTACCTGGCCGTCAAGTCCATCATGACGAGGGCGAGGACGTGTCCGGTGCCGACGAATCTAAAGGAAATCGACTGGCATCCAAGGTAACAAAAAAGTTTGTGTGCCTTTAAGCCTGCCGGAAGGCCTCTTGCGCTGTAGTTTTTGTTGAAGTATTCGAGTCGGTTTTGGAATTTACACTGTAGAAAGCTGTCGTTTGATACGGCACCACAATCCCAGCGGGTACCCAGGGATGTAGTTTTGGCAGTAGTTATCCAGGGTCCGGTTTTTGTTGGGATGGAAAGACAGAACTTGATTGATTTTGAACTGAGTTGATTTAGTGTTTCCTTGAAAAAAATCAAGCTTTTCCACAAGAGAAAGAAAGCTAAGGTGTGAGAGCGCTACTCTCAGCGCTGGAGGTGCTTGAGGACAAGACCAAACTACAACAGCACTGTGACCCAAGAAGTCTTAGGGGGCTCCAGAACCTCATCCCCAGGGAAATTCAGTTTATCTGCCACCCTACTCTGAAACCAACTCTCATCCACCCTCACAACGGCGGATTACCTTTACAAGGTCCACAAAAGAGCAACGCATCATAGTGGTAACGCAGACATTGCTACGAGCAAGGCTTAAACACAGATTCAACATGTTACGAAGTCCGAAATCAAAGTCGTTCATGCAGCGCCACGTGAACACGTGACATGCAACTGGTCATCACCGCAATTTTTTTGTACCAGTGTGCCACATCAATGCTCGACGGGTTACCACAGCAAAATTTCAATAGTTATGAGTATTGTGGCGATTGGTCTAGGCTCAAAATTGAAATAGGTATTGTGATTTACCCCCTTCCCTACATTAAATTAATTAAGCTGTGATGCGTCTAGGGACCCTAAGTCATATTTTGTTGTGCCGTAGATTTTTGTTTATCTTCACCCAAGTCATTTAAATCAATTTCACCTACCTCAAATTCACGTCGTGCTAATACCGCAATCAAACTATAGTAGTAACCTCCCGTTCTTTGAAAGGAAATGAATTGAATAAATATTGAAAAATGAACAAAGTCTTTTAACCACACCTCATCTTCATTACAAATCAATCAATCATCGCCAATTTAATTAAGTTCACCTTGATTATGCATTTCATAATTTCCAGACGTGCTGGCATTCAGCTAGCGTTAGAAATTGGACAAGTTTACATCGAGATTTACATTCGGTTTCTGAAAGAAAAGAACACCCTAATTACGCGCGAAAACCCTGCGACAAACTATTCCAACCCGTTCAATTTAATTTCGTTTCGCTTTCTTCCTAATTTTCAGAATTATGGGTGAACCCGCTTCCTAATGCACTAGAATTTTAATTCCTTGCGTAATTTACTAAGCCTTCGTCGAATTTTAATTTCAACCCTTTCGACCTTCTCGCCCATTTCCACTTGTACGAAAAGAAATCTTTACTATTTAATTGTACTTAGAGAGAGATTGTTGATCACTGAGTTTTGTCTTGATCTTTCGAATTCATAGCCAGTATTTTAATTATTGATCAAATAATTTACATAAAACTTGAGTGTGGACATTCCATAAATTTGTTTATCATCAGGCTGGGGCTGTAGTTTATACCTCACAGACTTATCCAACAACTCTATTTCGAGCTGGGTTACATAACTCCTCTCAAATCCACACTCCGGTCAGGTGTACAGCTTATTACAATGAGCCTCTAATTAATTGGCCTGCGAAAATTTATGTTATTTTCCTTTCTTTCTTGGAGTGTTTTTTTTTTGAAACGACACCGAATTTTCTGGGCATTGTAGAAAGAGGTTCTCTTTGTTTTGGAACGCTAGCTTAATTTTAATGCTCATAAACTCTTTGTCGTGTGAAAAAAATTGAATCTTTTATTCTATGGGGGAAAGTTTCGCGTGAGAGATGTCGTCCAGACTTGATCCAAATATATGTCGAGAGCGCTGGCTTTTCAGCAGAACTGACCTAGGGAAATCAGTCTGACGGAAACGAGATCTTTCAAAAGTGTTGATGAAGTTTTCACCATTTTCTGGCGTCTTGAAGATAGGTAGCTAAAACAAGGGCCGCATTTAAAAGCTCAAAGCAACTACAGAGAATTGAAATCGGCTTGACGCTTCTCATGGCTGTTCGAAAGATCAAACAAAACCTACTATCATTTTATAAACCAAAACAGTTACTTCAACCTTATTTAAACAATTCGCATTCAATCCACGTTTACCATCACGTACATCACTTCAGCGCATACATGAGAACGCATACCTGCAGAGCGCGGTAATTTCAATTTTGACGCACAAAGTGTCACTGTCAATGGCAACTGTCAATCAATAATCGAAATGTAAACAAACAACAAACATCACCTCCTAACCATTCAACATTTAATATTGTTCAGAATGAAATGTTACGTATGGCAGAGAGACGCAGAAAAGATTCAGGTGATACGAAACACGAGCTGCAAGGCGATCGACGAAACAAGAGCGTTATTTGCGGTTATTTGGTTAGGTCTGTCGAAACGTCAAATCGACGTCAAGCGCTGTCAGCTGAAATTTGCGTGACATTACACACGCACACCGTATTACAGTGTTGTCAACTTGTTGTCGTGATATAGATATGGCAACGTCTTACTTTCACAGATACGCGCAGAAGCCTTTTGGGAAACGTGGATTACAAATGGAAACCAGACTTGCCTTGATATCTCCTATTCTTCGTAACTGATGCACTACAACTATCAACTTTGAACTTTGATTAACTTATTCTTGACGAGTGATTAATTTTTCTTCTCTATACACGTCTGCCGTTCTTGACTGCTACCACGCGAATCCCATCAACCCTCGTCGCTACTTTCGAACCGCTTCTTATTTCTTGCCCCATCCCCTCTCACGTCTCATCCCTGTTGCGTCCCTGCACGTTCGGTTGTGCGCGGTGCGGGAAAGTTGGGTGATGTTTATCACAGTCACGGCGCTGTGGAAAAAACAATTGACGCAGAGAGTTGACAGAAAAAAGGCGTCCGTCCGTCAAGCGGAGCAAAAAAGTCGGCATCAGCTGGCAAGATCTCGAAAAGCATCCACGACACATCAAAAAGGAGCATCCACGACGTCTACTGCCTGTTCTGGTCTGCTGAGTGTCGCCGGGCCCATGCAGAAGCCTGCGGCGGCGATTCTGTGTCGAACGTGACATTCATCACAGCGAGCCGACTTCCCAGAGTGCCTGGATCTCGCCGGTGCCACGTCGCAGGTGACGCTATTCCCGTTGTCGCCGGTGCCACGTCGCAGGTGACGCTATTCCCGTTGCCCTTCATCCATACAATTAACTTTGGCTTCAATATACATTTTCCCCTCAAATTTCAATCCAGTTGTGTTTCATTCCTCCTTGCATCCGTGTTTAAGTTGTGTTTTTGTCGCTGAGCATTTTTATCGGAGCACTTGGGAGACCTCCCACAATTTTGTGTCCAGCGTGCTCTCACGCAGCGTCATAAAACTGGTCCTTCGAGCCGGATGTGCTTCTGGCCTTTTTCTACACGGGGTGCAAGGTGGAATTTCACATTTTTCCAAATTTGCATCTTTTTATTTTTTTTATATTTCTTTTCTTTTGCGCTCTTTTGGTAAATTTCAGCTTGACCTTCGTACGTCTCGTGGTTTTTCATTCGGTCCGCTCATCGTGCATCATTTTGCTTCGGTAAAGCCGCGTTCACACTGCACTTTTGCAGATTTTCAACTTTTTCGTCCTCAAATTGCGAAAATTTGTGCCGTTTAATACGCTTTTCACCGGTGTAGGTGTCACATGTCCCTAAGTGTTTCGTGACATTGCTGTGCTGACGCGTTTCTTGCGAAAATCGGGGTCTAGCTGCGCCTTTGAGAGCCTGCTAGTCCGGTCCATTGCGGCCCACGCTCTTTCTAGTTGCGCTTTCGAGCCTTCGAGTTGTCACTTAGCGCCATTTTATCGTTGGTATCGTTTCCCACGATTTTCTCTAAGTCGTCTGGCACTACCGTAAGCTCGTGTTGTGCTTAACTTTCGGTGTGATAAGACCAGTTGGGTACCAGTCGGTATAATTTGCGGACCATACGAATCATTAATTCGTCTATTGTCGCGTTCTTTTCGCCATGGACGGTATTTTGTTTTGCATTCGTTCGGTGGCATCACGCCTGGAATCGCGCCTTGAAGCTGGTGTGCATGCATCTGATGATGTCACGTTGCAACCCGCTTTTGTGTCATCCTTTGACGGAATTTCGCAGATTTATTCTGACTTTCGGACGCAGTTTGAGAAGGCGTCTCAGTTCACTCCTGCTCCTGAACAGGAAGAACACTTTCTTGCGTCCACTACGCGAGTGGATGAACTCTTTTGCAAACTGTCTGCGCTTCGTGATGAGTTTGCTGAGCAGAGAATTCGATCGGGGCGAACTCCCCCTCCATCTCAGCATGGTGATTCACAGTGGTCTTTGAACCAAAACGGGAATCAGTCTCGTAGCAACGTAAAGTTGCCAAAAATTACGCTACCCTCTTTTGATGGTTCTTTGAAGGCTTGGCCTACATTTTTCGACATGTTCAATACGCTCATTCACAATAATGAGTCCTTGTCAGACATTGAGCGTTTTCAATACCTCATTTCGTCTCTTTCGGGGGAACCTCTGTCATTAGTGAAGCACCTTCCTCTCAACGCGGACAATTACGAGACTGGTTATACTGCTTTAGTAGAACGCTACCAGAATGATCGTCTTCTAGTAACTTTTTATTGGAAGGCGCTTTGGAATGCCCCTGCGGCAACTTCAAATTCTGTGAAGTCTCTTCGTGAATTGCTCAACACGTTTAAGGAAAACCTTGAGGCCTTGAAACAGTACTCTCAAGTTGACTTGTGGAATTTTACACTCCTTAGTGTTTTCCTACAAAAACTGGACAGTTCAACCCGCACGAGGTTTGAGTTGAAATATTCCGGTTCAGATATTCCTCGCTTCGAGGATCTACAATCTTTCATTCTCAATCAATGCCGTGCATTTGAAGCCACTTCGTTGAATTCTGAGACTGACGTGTCTCTTACGCCGTCTAATTCTTCGAAGTCTGCTCCTGCTAAAACCAAATTCGATTCTGGTCACAAGCAGAGATTCTCACAGTCGCTTGTCTCTCAATCCGATGGTGGCAGATCAGAGTGCTTTTATTGCAAAGGCAAACATTTGCCCTCTCAGTGCAAGTCCTTTCTAGCTCTTTCCCCACGCGAAAGGTTCAATGCTACTCGTAGCAAAAGGGTCTGTGGAAATTGCTTGAGGTCTGATCATAATTCTTTTGATTGTACTTCCAAGTTTTCGTGTCGCGTGTGTAATATGAAGCACCACACGTTGCTGCATTTCCCAACCGCAAACTCGCCGGCATCGTCTCTTTCTAATACGTCACCGGCCCCGTCTGGTTCTGCACAGAGTCCAGCATCTCTGAGCTGCGTAGTCAACCTCACAGCAAACGCTCTCGCGTCTCAAGTCCTGCTCGCCACTGCGATCGTTCACGTTTGTGACCGGTGGGGAGGCTACCGCCGTCTTCGTGCTCTCATCGACCCGGGCAGTCAAGTCTCTTTCATTCTCGACTCTAGTGCACGCAACTTAGGCCTTTCACGTTCTTCTGAGCAAGTACCTGTGTTTGGTTTGGGTCTCACTCCCTCCAAATCCACATGTGGTACAATGTCTTGCTCAATCAAAGCTGTGAATTCTCCGCCTCTTCCGGCAGTTGACTTTGTTGTATTGCGCAACATTTGTGGCGATTTGCCGGACACTCGTTTGAATCCGCTGCGGTTGCAAGACGCTCGTCTGCAAAATCTTGCTGACCCAAGCTGGCACACGCCGGGACCGATTCATATGCTTTTGGGCGCGGATGTTTATCCCGCTATCATTCAAAATGGTATTATCTCCACTGGATGTGGGAATCCGATTGCCATTAACACGATCTTCGGTTGGGCTTTGCTGGGTCCTTTTCAGTCGCCCGCAAAGTCTCGCCAGTCATTTCTTGCCTGTATGTCGGCCGGCGTGGACGATGCTCTCCAACGTTTTTGGGAAATAGAAGAAATTCCTAATTCCCTGTCGAGTTCTCGTATGTCTCTTGAAGATCAAGAGGCAGAGGCCGTTTTCCGTGACACCGTTTATCGCTGTCCTTCCGGTCGCTTTGGAGTCGCTTTGCCATTCAAAGTGTCCTCACCAACGTTTGAGAATTCCAAACCCATAGCTGATCGTCGTTGGTTAGCCACTGAACGGCGGTTAGGTAATCAGGATACACTCCGTGAGTTATATATGGAATTTATGCGCGATTATGTTGACTCAGGTCACATGACGTTGTTGGACGAGGAACCTCATAATTCGGAGAGCTATTATCTCCCCCATCATCCTGTCGTCAAAATCGAAAACGATAAACAAAAAATTCGTGTTGTGTTTGATGCTTTGGCGCAAGCGGCGAATGGTCTGTCTCTCAACGAGACTCTTCTCGTCGGTGCTAAGCTGCAACATGATATAGTAGCCTTGCTACTTCGGTTCCGTTGTCAACCCGTCGTGTTTACTTGTGACATTCGCCAAATGTATCGGCAAATTCTTATCTTGCCTGAACACCGAAAGTACCAACTCATTCGTTTCCGTTTTTCTTCTGATGGACCCATCGAAACTTACCAACTAAACACCGTTACATATGGTGTTTCTTCGTCACCGTTCCTCGCTATCCGCACCTTGCTTCATTTGGCTGAACAAGGCGCCTCAGAGTTCCCTTTGGCTGCGCAGGCAATTCGTCGCAGTTTGTATGTAGACGATTTACTTTGCGGTGCGGACTCCGTGGAATCGGCCCGTGAGTTACTAACTCAGATCATCAACCTACTTCAATCAGGTTGTTTTGAACTGCGCAAATGGGCCAGCAATCACCCAGCTGTGTTGCAAAACATACCTCCTGATCATTGTCGTACAAAGCCGTCCACCTTCAGTGATGTTGCTGACAATACGGTCAAAATTCTCGGCCTCCAGTGGCAAGCGAACAATGACGCCTTCTCGTTCACTGTTCAGCCCTCAGATGCATCATGCACCAAACGTGCCATTTTGTCTAAGGTGGCTCGCATTTACGATCCTCTCGGGTTCATATGTCCCGTGTCATTTCTTGCCAAGTGTATCATCCAGCGTTTATGGAAACTTGGACTTGATTGGGATGACACCCCGCCAGATGTCATATGTCAGCAATGGACACGTTTCCAGTCTGAACTTACGCAACTTTCGCAGTTGCAAATTCCTCGTCTATCATTCTCGTCGCCCGTAGACAAGTGTCAGTTACATGCATTCTGTGACGCATCGGAGTCTGGGTACGCGTGCGTTTTATACGCTCGCTATCTTCAGGATGGTGTTACCACCGTTCGGTTCTTGATCGCCAAATCGAAAGTAGCTCCGGTTAAATTACTGACCATCCCTCGTCTCGAATTGTGTGCAGCGGTACTTTTATCCAAACTTGTTACCTTTGTTGTTGACGTTCTTTCTGACGTCATTCGTTTTGAGGAAATTTTTGCGTGGACGGACTCCACCATTGTCCTCAGTTGGTTGCGATCTCCCTCGCACCGTTGGAAGACTTTAGTGGCTCACCGGGTGGAGCATATCCAACAACGGGTCCCTCCCCAGTGCTGGAGACATGTCGGCTCTGCTGACAACTCTGCAGACCCCGCGTCTCGCGGACTTTATCCAGGGGATCTTTCGACGTGTTCTCAGTGGTGGTGTGGACCAACGTTCTTGTTGGCTCCAGCAGATTCTTGGCCTAATCATGTGCCATTGCCGCCCTGTACAGATACCTTGTGTGAAGAACGCAAGGTCGTCTTGGTCGCGCGGACTTCTACACCTAGCGGGATAAATGTCGTTGATTTGTTGAGCCGTTTTTCTTCATTGCGGAAAATTCAGGGTATTATCGCCTATTGCTTCCGTTTTGCCCGCTATATCCAATCGAAGAAGAAGATACTGATGGTCGGGCCCTTGTCTGACGTGGAACTTCACTCGGCCATGATTTGCGTGGTTAAACAGGTCCAGCTAGCAGTATTTTCTGTCGAAATGACGAATATAAGCAAGGGTCTACCGTTGGCCAAACCTTTTCGAAAGTTAACTCCTTTTTTGGACCGTGATGGTGTTTTGCGCGTGGGGGGTCGTCTAAAACATTGCTCTGAACTACCGTTCGAATCGAGGCACCCTGCTTTGCTCCCTCAGCGACATGCGCTTACAGAGCTTGTTGTGCGCCAGATTCATTATCGTCATTCCCATCCGGGTCTCAATAATACTTGTTTTCTCATTCAACAAAACTTTTGGATCATGTCTGCTCGACGAGCGGTACGTCATTACTTGTCAAAGTGCTACCGGTGTTTCCGAACTCGTCCTCTCGCGTTGGCTCCGTCTATGGGAAACTTGCCCTCTTTGCGCATTTCGCAGCTTAAGCCATTTAGTTGCGTCGGCGTGGACTACGCCGGGCCTTTCACGGTTGCTATGTCTCGAGGTCGTGGTGTTCGAACCACAAAGGCGTACTTGTGTCTTTTTGTCTGCTTTGCCACCAAAGCGCATCACGTTGAAGTCGCGTCCGACCTTTCGTCTGATACTTTCCTTGCCGCACTTCGCAGGTTCATTGCCCGGCGGGGTAGGTGTTCAACTATATTCAGCGATTGTGGAGCGAATTTCGTCGGCGCTAACAAACAGCTCAATTCATACGTTCAGCTCGCAGCCGAGAGTGAAGCCATAACTTGGCGCTTCAATCCTCCTGCCACGCCCCATTTTGGCGGGCTGTGGGAAAGTGGCGTCAAATCAGTTAAAACCCATCTCTATCGTGTCGTTGGTGAGCAAACGTTGACTTACGAGGAACTAACTACATTAGTCGCTCAGATTGAGTCCTTGTTGAACTCACGGCCACTTTGCCCTTTGAGCACTGATCCCAACGATATGTCGTCATTGACTCCAGGCCATTTTTTGACCCTTGAATCATTGTCTGCGCCCCCTGATCCCGACCTTTCTCACCTCAACCGTGGAAAGCTATCCAGATGGCAGCTGATTCAAGAAATGCACCAGCGCTTCTGGTCACGTTGGCGGGATGAGTACCTACACACCCTGTACCAGCGCAGTAAATGGCACAAATCAAATCACCTCGAGGCCTCTGACGTGGGAACGTTGGTTCTGATAAAAGACGAGAGTGCCCCCCCTCTCAAATGGAGAATTGGACGAATTGTGACGCTTTACCCGGGTAAAGACGGTATCAACCGTGTAGCGGATGTTCGAACCCAGACAGACGTCTTGAGGCGTCCTCTGGTGAAGCTGTGCCCTTTACCCAAAGATTAGTCATTGCATCCTTCTTTACAAGTCGCATTGCGCACTTTGTAATAAAAAAAAAAATGCAAAATATTTTCCTTCAACAAATGTTTACTGGTTTGAATAGAGGTAAAATAACATGTTGTTGAGCCGTCTTGTTCAATTTGAAAATACCTATAGGGTATTTTGGTGGGGAGAATGTTGCGTCCCTGCACGTTCGGTTGTGCGCGGTGCGGGAAAGTTGGGTGATGTTTATCACAGTCACGGCGCTGTGGAAAAAACAATTGACGCAGAGAGTTGACAGAAAAAAGGCGTCCGTCCGTCAAGCGGAGCAAAAAAGTCGGCATCAGCTGGCAAGATCTCGAAAAGCATCCACGACACATCAAAAAGGAGCATCCACGACGTCTACTGCCTGTTCTGGTCTGCTGAGTGTCGCCGGGCCCATGCAGAAGCCTGCGGCGGCGATTCTGTGTCGAACGTGACATTCATCACAGCGAGCCGACTTCCCAGAGTGCCTGGATCTCGCCGGTGCCACGTCGCAGGTGACGCTATTCCCGTTGTCGCCGGTGCCACGTCGCAGGTGACGCTATTCCCGTTGCCCTTCATCCATACAATTAACTTTGGCTTCAATATACATTTTCCCCTCAAATTTCAATCCAGTTGTGTTTCATTCCTCCTTGCATCCGTGTTTAAGTTGTGTTTTTGTCGCTGAGCATTTTTATCGGAGCACTTGGGAGGTACCTACTCTTAGGATACCTCCCACAATTTTGTGTCCAGCGTGCTCTCACGCAGCGTCAATCCCCAATCACCCGCATACGTTTCCTGACTCTCCATCACCCCGTGTGCAGGCGGCCAAAATCAATATATTTCGCATTCCTCAACCCAAACGAATTTGTCCCAAATCATAATTTTCCCTTGGTTTTTTCTTATAATTTTTAGCTACCCCTTAGTCCCATTACAGTATTTAAGCATGAGGGCGAGAGGGTCCGCATCTGGCGAGAATTGAAAAGTAGGGATGCTGAACTCGGGCGAAGGACTGAAGAAGCACTCTTGGATGGTTGGTGTTAAAATGCCATGAAGAGGCGACGCCTTATTCAGCGTTTCTGTTATTATTGTTATATTTTGTTGATGAAGTTGTTTATGGTCTAGTGATTTCATATTTGGTGTGGAGCTCTCTTTTGAAGTCAAAGGCAAGTAAATCACTGATTTGATACCACTTATTGAGGTGGCAGGTGTGCAAAAATTCATTGGCACATATGATTGTGAAATTAGAGTCGCACTCCAATCAAATGGTGTACGGTCTTTATTATAAATGGTCAGATGTTGTAACTCAATTACAGTCTATTGTCAGATACAGTTTAATTTCACGAAGTAAGTAACATGGGTTTTGCCTGCCTGTACAAGTGCTTCAAATTGTCTTTGTTTTTCTTTCTCTATGCGGCCAACCGTTTATAGATTAGGCAAGCATTAGTTGGTGCGTCAAGTTGTAAGCCAGAAGTAATTAGAAGTGAGATTTAGACGCGCAAAAAAAAAGGTTGAATCAGGTGCGGTATTGCGGAACAAACAAGCAACCCTGCTTCACGCCGGGAGCGCACGAAACAGACGCTGTCTGCACGGGGAACGTGAGAGGATGGCACCATGAGCTGAGCTAAGCCAAAGTAACAATTACTCGACCAAACGAGGTAATCAACAGGTGGTTCCCGACAGGACGGACTTGACGCGACCCGTCTGGAAAGATGTTCGTTAGTCAAAGAATTAGTCCGGAACCTGGCTACCAAACAACGCAACGTCATAGTAATAATAGCGGAAAATTGCGGAAATTACGAAATGAAAAGCGCGAGAAAGTCTTACACACAAACCCTTGAAAGCCAAGTCATTTGAGGCTGTCTAATACATAATCTGAAAAAATTTCTCTTCGAATAAGTTATTACCAGCGAATCTCACACAGAAATTCGTTGGCCCAAAGTGACCCGTAGCTCAGAAGGAGATTGGGGTGGGTTAACCTTTTAGCTATTCTCTACAGTTCAGACAACACAAAATATTTTCAAGGGCGCCACCTGCAAGTTAATTGCCTCTAGTGAACTCGCGAACATGTCGCAGGCCACTACACGAGAATTAATAACGGAGTTTGCCTTGTTGAATGCTCTTCGCATATATTTAGTAGAAGTGGACGATCACACACACAGATAAAGAACACAATTACAGGTTAATATTTACAAGTTCAATAAAGATGATATCCCTATAGCTATGTACAATTTAGTTCAAGTTCGTTGAATATAATAGAAATCGAATATAGCAGCGGTCGGCCGTCTTTAGACAAATGAAAGCTTCAGAGACAAATTTATAGTAAGTGCGAATGATACGTGATATATCCCGTGAAAGTCGATTGATATCAATTTAGTTGACAAAGCTTATTACGGATCAAGCTACCGGAAACGCGAGTTCGAACTTTCGTTTATACAACGCGAAATTTGGGTAGATACAACACAGCGATAATTCATACGACGATATTGTAATTATAATAAAATAATATCACCCAACGAGGGTAAAAAAGGATATACGTAGATCCACTTCCTATAAATCTTTGTAAGCGTGCGGTCGTGTGAGACTGTCCTTGTCTTGTCCAAACCGTATCAATGTCAACGATGGCAAAGGTATGCGAAATTTGACGTTTCGAGCGTCTGGAACGATCTCGAATTGGTGCGGCGGCTTGAGCGAATAGAGTTGAAGTTTCAGTTACAGCGGCTACAGACGTATTCAGGGGCTGTTGTCGACACCACAAGTGTATTTCCCAAATGCACTCGGCGCTTATATGAGTATGTGTGAATGCGATGGATCTAAACGGGTCTGTTCACTAATACAGACGTATACACCGAATGGATTCTGATGACCTAAAATCAATGAGCATTTTAGCGGACGGATATTTGAAAGATGTAGCTTACCGTTTGATTCGTGAGTCAATTTCCAACAATTACAATTTTCTTCGGTATTCTTACTGTACTGCATGTAGCGTAATCAATAAAACTGTGGAAATGTCTGATAATTTCTGTCGATTTTATTAGAAGTTACCCAGCGGGCCCACGGCACCGTGTTTGACGTGAAGTTTCAACTCAGAATAGTTCTTCCTATACAGATTGGGCTCTTCTGGGACGGCGTGGACAGGTATAGGTAGTGGCGGTATATTTGATCAGGCCATAATTTCGAACAAATAATCAATTTTACCATTACAATCAACAAATGGATGCATGAAATGTGTCAAAATTAGTGCTAGAGCATGTAAAAGTATAACATTTTGCTTGGAAAGTGAGCAAGAAACTAAATGATTGCATGATTTTTCATATATTTCGATATTAAAGTTGAAAAATTTGTGGTGAGATTCTCATCCGAGGATGGACTGTATAACTGGTTGCCTGCTCGTTGACCGTTTGCCCTCTGTTTATGTTTTAAACCCACGTCCCATGTGCCATGTGTTAACCTCAAATATTTGGCCGAGAAAAGTCATCACATTAGAGTACATACATCAAAGAAAAGTGTCCGTCGATTTAAGGTAAACAATAGATTTTATGATTCAATTTTTACATGGTTTATTCGTCTGTGGCACGTGTGTCAGTACAGTTCGGAATGTTCGGATGTAACATTGGTTGCCTAACCTGATGATGGGTGGTCCATCCTAGCGTAATCATCCCATAGCGGTCTTACCCTTCAAGATAGAGAAAAAGATGTAATAAAGAAGTTATATGGTTTGATGAGACCTATAACCTAAAATTATTTTTAGCTATACAGGGTGTCCCATTTTGACGGGATCAACAAAACGTCAATTTTTTTAAATGGAACACCCTATATTTTTTCACAGTTTTGGATTCAGCTTTTTCAAATGTCTTAGGCCTGTATTTTTGTTTTTGAATTGTGTGGCAGTGCTACCAACTAAAAATTGAAAACTGAAAAAAATCGCATTTCCACAGTTATCTTGACAAAATCGTAGCGGCCTTGTTTTTCAAAACTAAGAGATGAAACTTGACATGGTGATAGTCGAGTCACAGACCAATATACCAATGTCAAAAAATTGCGATTTCTTGATACTGGGCGTTCACAAAAAAAAAATCAAATTTTATAATTTTCAAAGTCTCATAACTCATTTTTTTCAAATAGCATGCCCCTAATTTTATAACGTTATCTGATAGCTTTTTTTATCCTCTTTCATTTTTACTAGGGGTACTCCACCCTTAAACTCCATTTTTTTCGAGATAATCGGAAATTTTCACAAAATTTGTGATTTTTTTATTTTTTTTCACAAATTGAGTTGGCCGTGATGAATGACAGACAAGCCAAATAGTACGCAACTCTCAATTAGTCAGTCTGAATATTGTCGAACAAAAAAAAATGGCTTCAACGCAAAAGAAAACAAAGTGAGATCCTGGATATCTGGATTATTACCAGAATATCATATCAATCATTTTCTCTCGCGTAAAGTCATTTTTCTTTGTTCGACAATATTCAGACTGACTAACTGAGAGTTGCGTACCATTTGGCTTGTCTGTCATTCATCACGGCCAACTCAATTTTTGAAAAAAAATTAAAAAATCACAAATTTTGTGAAAATTTCCGATTATCTCGAAAAAAATGAAGTTTAAGGGTAGGGTATCCTTAGTAAAAATGAAAGAGGATGAAAAAAGCTATCAGATAACGTTATAAAATTAGGGGCATGCTATTTGAAAAAAATGAGTTATGAGACTTTGAAAATTATAAAATTTGATTTTTTTTGTGAACGCCCTGTATCGACAAATTGCAATTTTTTGACATTGGGATATTGGTCTTTGACTTGACTATCACCATGTCAAGTTTCATTTCTTAGTTTTGAAAAGCAAGGCCGCTACGATTTTTTCACGATAACTGTGGAAATGCGATTTTTTTCAGTTTTTAATTTTTAGTTGGTAGCACTGCCACACAATTGGAAAACAAAAATACAGGCATAAGACAGTTGAAGAAGCTGAATCCGAAAATGCAAAAAAATATAGGGTGTTCCATTTAAAAAAATTGACGTTTTGTTGATCCCGTCAAAATGGGACACCCTGTATAGCTGAAAATAATTTTAGGTTATAGGTCTCATCAAACCACGTAACTTCTTTCTCACATCTTTTTCTCTATTTTGAACGATAAGACCGCTATGGGATAATTACGCTAGGATGGACCACCCTGTACAAAAAGGCCTGATCGCTCACTGAACCTCTTCGTATCCCTCTAGCATTCACCATTTAGCTTCTTAATAACTATTTCACACTAAGAACAACTCATTTGATAAGAAACGCAACGTTTTCCTTTTCCAACGTATTGTACACAAATTTTCCAGTTTGTTCGAATGTAGCACAAGTTGCCTAATCAAAAGTTGCACATGCGTCTAGAACACTATGTATAGGAACAGGAACTATTAATGTTCTTTCTTTGCGGAAAAAGCTTATCGTCCCCTATCGTATTGCTAAAAACTTCTCTGTCTGTATTTTCGGTCCTATTCCAGCTATGTGTTACCTCTATTCACAGGGCTTGATTGAATCAAATATCGATTGGGCCATCGATATCAACTACAATATCTAAGACCTACCCCTCCCCTTTCGCTGCCCTCCTGGCTCTTTCCGCATTTTCGACTCACACACGCAGGCAGATAGTATATTTGAATTAGAATTTTTGCTTGAAGAAAGTAGTTCTTGAACGGTTTTTTGCTATATGATTAGCTCATCCCTACCTGTTCAACATGTTAGAAGCATACATCCCTGTGACGCGTAATACTTAGTATACAGGGTGAAAATTAGAAAATAAATCTTCAGACTTTTTTATTCCGGTGAAACAATTCTCAAAAATTCTCTGCAAAAAAAACAGCCTTTTATTATTCAGCAACCTTATGGTCTCCTACTGAACATGTGAAAAATTCACCCCTCTATAGCTGCTGGTATTCTACGTACAGGGTGGAATCAATTTTTTTTTTCAATAAATTTTATCTTCATCGAATGAATCGGGACAAAGATCATTTCCGGCTCTGTTACAAGTTTATAATCTCTCATTCAAGATATAAAAATGTCACATTCCTTGAACTGCCAAAACATGACCTACAGGATGAAACACCCTTATTTTCTTTTCTTTTTTCTTGGGTCACATTATTTCGGATGATAATCTTACCCACTTCAAAGGAGAGCTTAGAGTATTTGGCAAAACATATCAAAAATTTACATTTCTGCAATCACTGCAACTACTGGCTACTGTAGCATCAAGCATTTTTGCGATTTTGGTTATGCGAGGAGTTGCTAAGGACAATTTCCTTAGCAACTCCTCGCACAACAAAAGTTGAAGCAACATATAATTCATCCTGTATATCAAGTCAGAATGATATTAAAAATGCAATTTTTTTTATATGGCTTGCGAAAGATCTGAGCTTTCCAGTGAACCAGATAAGATTATTATCCGAATTAATTTTATCCAGAAAAAGAATGCAATAAATAACGTATGTTTCACCTTGTAGGTTGTGTTCAGGGAGTTTGAGGAATGTGACATTTTTATATCTTGAATGAGAGATCATAGGTAACAGAGCTGGAATTGGCTTTTGTCTGGATTGATTCGATAAAGATGAAAAACATTGAAAAAAAATTTGATTACACCCTGTACGTAGGATACCAGCGGCTATGGAGAGTTACATTTTTCGAACGTTCAATAGGAGACTATAAGGTTGCTAAATAATGAAAGATTGTTTTTCTCAAGGATTGTTTCATCGAAAAAAAAATTCAAAGATTTTTTTTTAATTTTCACCCCGTATACTAAGTATCATGCGTCGTAGGGATGTATGCTGTTCACCTGTTGAACAGGTGGGGATGAGCTAACAATATAACAAAAAACCGTTTGAGAACTATTTTCTTCTAGAGCTAGAGATTTTTTTTTTTTACTATTCTAAGTACACTAAGAGAACTCCTCCCTTATTTGGAACCGTCGGACAGCCGCGATCCACTACTCACTACTTCATTCATTAACACTCCGCACGTAAGTTTGGAAGAGGTGGCGTCAACCTATAACAACCCTATCAGAGGGGTTGCAACCCTAAAAATTCCAAATAGAATCTTTATATATCATGAAAACCCTGAATCTGTTAGGTGAAAATAGCGTAGATTGGATAAAAAATTTGAGTCCTGTAGGAAAAACTTATCAAAATGGGCCGGAAAGACCCGTATAAACCGTGCCGAAAACGTACGCGTCAAGCTTGTGCCAATCGCCGGACTGGAGCAGAACGTGCCAGGAAAAATAATGAACTGAAGAAAGCTCGACAGGAAGGAATTGCCCAAGAACTCGGTATTGGAGCGGTTTTTGAAAAGTAAGTTGTATATTACGAGTACCTACCTACCTAAAAGTAAAATTCACGACTCTCCGCGACTTTTACAAGGTAAACGTCACAATAAGTACAAAATTACACAAAATGAGGATGGTGGCATTTTCGCACCCTGTTCACACGAGGATCTTGCAAGAGAGCCTAACCCAAATAGCCTGACATGTTCCTGCTAAGAATTGACAACAATCCCGGCATATCCGTCATGGCAGACCCTGTCCTAACCCTACAGGTGGCATCAAATCATCTCATAGGGAACAAAGCAAAAAAAAGACTATTAGACTATCGTACAACCTGCTTGGATAGTAGAAAGAAACCCCTGACACATGTGCAAAAATAAAATCGTGGGAAAAAGCCAAGCTACGTTGGACGGAAGCGATCGATGGCACAGGGCCACTAATTTTTCACGGTAGAAGATATTTGTCAATACACAAAGAATTCCATTCCGTTCCATTTTGGCAAGCTTTGTCGCAAAACATCAGTGGCAAATAAGCATAAAGCATATAAAAAAAGCATGAAAATATTTGAAACACACAAAATGAGGTAGATATGAAAAAGTGACACGAAAATCATGGCACACGTCACATCAATCACATCACAAAAATGAGCACATAGTAATTGCTGTTGTAATGACGTACAGAGAAAAATGAGACGCAATCTTGTAGTTTACTTTGTACATTGGAAAACAATTGTACAAAAAAAATACTGAAATGACCATTATAGCAATTACACGAAATACAAAATCAAAAAACAAACTAAATAAAGTCGATCATAGTCAACAAAAAAGAACAAGAGCTCGTTTTCAAAGCCACTGTGGAACAAAGGCGAACAAAAGCCCTCTTCTTCGTGCGTACGTTTAAATTAAATCAGCAGACAAATATGCGAATCAAACATATAAAATGATTTAAAGTGAATACAAAATAAAATAAAAAAGGCAGCAGTGTTCAAGAAAAGCCAAAAAGGGCATAAACGTGTAGTTAAAACATGCAAAACTTACTACTTACAAGAGAAACACAGTAAACTCGTCTATCTGCTAGCAGGTGGTCTAAGGATGAAGCAATGACTTCTTTGCCGAACGAGTTTTTGATATCTGATGACAATTGATCTTTTCCCTTTCCCCTTTCCTCAACAGTGATAAAAACGATTTTTCTTGGTTTTTCTCTTCTAACTGCAGTAGTTCAATTTTGTGCTCGGTGCCCGTGTTGTGAAGTTTTTGTATTTGAGAAGGTTTGTAGTGGCCCATTGGAAGCTGCAAAATTCATTATGAACGTTGAATATGTTCAATTTCAAAGCGAACTCGAATGTGAATTTTCTTTTTCCCGCTAGTGAGCTGAGGCCGCTCTGTCCCATTCGGGGCAGATTGGGGAATGAAAAATATGTATATATAGGTTAGATTAATTATGTAGGTTGCAATAAGGGGGTGGATATAAAATGGTTATTCACTCAATCTCACCGCTAAGCACCAAATGTAACACCCAGGTTAATTATGGTTATTTTCTAAAGTGTGTTATAGTAATACTGATTATATGGCTAGGAAAACATCCCACTGAATGCAACAAATGTACCACCGGCAAAAGAAATTACTATCATAAGAGCGATATATCGTGCTACTAGATTATAGAGGAAGGCTGTGTCCTTCGATTGTCCTGGAAGGCCTTCAAACTAATTCGATAGTGTAACGCTGCCACCACCGCAAAATGATTTATTTTACTCCCGTTTTGCGGCCCAGGAGAATGTTTGAACAAACGATGGGCACACGGGAAATTTTTTGTTGTAGACGTCCTCTATGAACTTTCTCAAATAGAGGCGTAAAAAAAGCGGGCCCGCGTCCAAGCATCCATATAGCAGATGGTGTGAACTTCATTTCAATGCAATAATAATTCATTTCAAATAAAAGACATTGGGTCAAATCAACCAACGAAACAATATACTTACAAAAGAGAAACAGGCATTTACAAAGCACAAATAATGAACAACTAGCCCGTCTAGGCTATGTATGCTTTATTTATCAAGTAAAATTAGAAAATGGCCGTGAAGTAATGATAATAAACAATTAACACGTGGTCATCAAAGCTATAGGTTACGTCACTGTGAAGCATGTGATGTCAACCCATCAGGGAAGTAATTTCAGCAAAACGGTCATTTTTTACACGGAAAAATTCCTTTACATCAGTATGAGATCCCACCTGTTGGCTGATCATCTCACTAAAACATAACTTCCATAAAGATATTATTATGTATCATCATATGGATAATGCTCAACCATGCCTGTTATGTTCCGCAATCTGTCTGAGATATCAACGATCCATTGGGGTGGACATCCGGTTATTCCGCGAATTGAAAAACACTTGTAATCAACAGTAATTAGGCTGTATCGACTGATTTTCTTCGAGGTTTCGCGGCATTTAGCTTCAAGTGGGTTTATGAATGATGACTTCGCGTCTATCGATCTCAAGTTTTACTACCGCTGGTACTACTTTGTACGTCTCACGCCACCGCTGCCTAGACTTCCGCTGGAAAGTCAAACCTGGCTTAGAAGTGACAGTTTTCATATATTTTATTGAAAGCTCAAGTCTCGTTCGCAGTTTACCAGGCGCAAAACGAAACAATGGGTCGTCCTCGGAAAAAACCATGGAAAAGAACATTAGCAAGCTGTGCAATGAGACGCATGCACCAGAGACGTCGCGAAAAGAAAGAAACGGAAGAGATGGCGAGAAACGTTTCGGACGAAATCGGAACGTCGCCGGAATACGGAAGCAAAGCTATTGGGGATGAAGTCCATAACGATAGGTGAGATATTCTGTGGAAAATTATGAAGAAAACTTTACATATTGGAACCTTGATGTACCTATTACAATACCAGGGTGATTCTGAAAGGTCTATCTATGGGAAGGTCGGACCAAAACAATATACGGTATAATCAAATCTGTTGCCAAGCCGACACGAAGTATTCAAGAGATCTTTGACCTTTATTTTTGAACTTACGAAGGGTCAAAATGTTGTCCTTCGGACCCTTCTAGTTTCGTTATGTCAAATTTGTAATTAGTGACTTGGCGAAATAGCAAAGTGTTATGTTACGTCTCACAATTCCTTTTTGTAATACTCGTACTCACCGCCTCACGGCTCGTTAAGCAAACTTCCCCCTATCAGTAACTCTGGTGAAAGTCCCATTCCTAACCCTTCTTTCTTACCTAACGAGACTGTTTTTGTATTTCTTCTTTGAAGCTCCGGTGCTGAAAGCCCCAATTACGGCATTTCTTGTAAAAGTAGTCTGTTTTGCATTGTTTAGTTGCATTGCGGGTGAAAGTCCCAATCCTATTTAAGCTCCTTCAGTTGAGTTTGTTGCGATAAAATGGTTAGACGACGTTACGCTTACGGAAGGAGAAAGGCTACTTATCGGGCTCGTATTGCACGTGGTGTACACAAAGAACGACTGTAAGTTTTTCCGGCTGTTTACTGAGGCTGCTGGGGGTTTTCTTTCACAATTATTTTGAATGGAGGAAAAAATTCTTGAACGAATCGCAAATTATACCCCTTACTAACGTTTGTTATCTTTTTGTTGCAGAAAAAAGCTAGCTGAAGCTCAAGCAAATGGGTGAGTTTTTTTTTGTTGTATCGAATATATCATAGAGCACGAAGCAAATTTAATGTCAACGTCGTGGCCTGACTCATAGTGACGTTTTTTTTTTGTTATCGCTGGGCCTGAATTGTTACGTTGCGACGAAACTTACACGTCTTACGGTATTGGCGTTAGATTTGGTTCATGCTGCACGTAAAAAAAAATGTAATTTCACGTCGAAGTAAATGATAAGAGGGTAATACGACCTAAAGTTAATATAGAATTTTGTAGGTGCCTAACTAAATAAATAGGTGTACTGATTGTGAAAAACTGAAATTGAAAAAAAAAAGCTGGAATTGTCCAACTAAGGCGAAAAATATACTTTTATTGCTTGAAGTTAGTCCAGTAACTCACCAGTCACGAAACAAGAGCGACATAAATCAAGTTTTTCTTAGTGCCCCCAGAGCTTGACAACGATTCGAGGGTTGCGCCACGCCGGAGGCGACGTCGCTGAAACACAAAACCAGATCAGAACCAGAACACATTCGGCTCAAGTCACGTAAAAATAGAATAAATACAAATACGAGAGCCGGGGCCTTTCCGCAGCAAGCCAAACTCGACGATAATGTCAAATGGAGGGTTCCGTAGACCTGAAGAACTGCCTAAAAGGTATTCACTTTTCAATGCAAGCGAAGTGTTAGGTCGCAGGAGCACACAGCGATGCTTTAATGCGTTTTATCAAGTACACATGATCTACACATTATCACCGGAGATTCTAAGAGATAAACTCCAGCACAAGTTCGGATCTGGTAACTAGCACCTTTTAACACAAAACCATAATTATGCACTCTTATCCCGTCGGGCAGAGCCGACGGCCTACAATAATTGATTGATCAATTCCGTTCATCTCTGTGTTCTTTCGTGATACTCGTTCGATCGACATCCGGTCACATGGATCGTGCATTGACTTCTAAATCCGCCGACGTCGCGCGGAAATTTCTAGCGATTCCAAAACTGCTCAGTCGACGTTGCTCCTCTCCGGTTTTCGAGAGCCGGGCTCTGCACTCCGACATAGTGCGGGTTCCCTCTTTGGTTCGCTGAGGCTGAAATGCAAACTTTCCATTCTTCTCCCTCATTCACCCTCAACCCCTATCTACCATCGTAAAATTCGAGATTATTCTCAAAAGCCATGCAGATGACCTCTGTGATTTAAATTATGAATTTTGAAATAAAAATTATTTTCCACCCCTAATGTTGGGGTGGCGATTTTCCAATTTTCCTCGGTTAATTTGGCTAAATTTTTGGTATTGAGTACTTCAAATGCTGTTGGACAAAAAGTTCCCTCCCCATAACTCATTCCTATGAAGAGTTTTCGTTCTACAGGGGACTGAAATTCAATATTTATGCACTCAAATCTTCGACTTCAGTCCCCTGTAGAACAAAAACTGTCCATAGGATCAAGTTTTGGTATGAGAACTTTTTGTTCAGCAGAACTAGACGAACGCAATACAAAAAATTCAAACAAATTAACCGAGGAAAATGGGAAAATGGCCACCCCAACATTAGGGGTGGAAAATAATTTTCATGTCAAAATGCATAATTTAAATCATAGAAGTCATCTGCATGGCTTTTGAGAGTAATCTCGAATTTTATGATGGTAGATAGGGATTGGGGGTGAAGGAGGGGGTTATTATTTTTTCTCAAATAAATACAATTGGCATGAAACTCAACTTGAAGAGAAACCAAACAAAAAACTTTTATCTACGTCATAATATCATTTTTGAGCCGTCAGAACCTCTAAGTTCAACTCGTTGTGGGTAAAAAACTGTCCATTATTCAAATTTGGGGTTCACGGTATTTGACCAGTATCTCATGAGCTACAACATATAAAAAAATCAGAGAATGTAGCCATTTTCCATAAGAATCGTGCGGGGTCCTTTCAAAAGTTGTGTATACTTGGAAGGAACTGGGCATTGTGAGTAAAACCAACGGCGAGTACTCCAGTCCCGTTTTGTTGGTCAAACAGTAGATGCAGCGCCGCTGTCATCGACTATCACCGACATAACGAACAGATGGAAACGGTATTGTACCCGATTTCGACAATTGATGAGCAGTTTGAAACGTTGTCTGGGAGTAGTAGATTATTTCCCAGGCTTGATACGGCAATAGTGGGGTCGGTACACAATAAAAAACGGTACTATACGGCATTTAATGATACAGAAAATTCCTTCTGCATGAGGGTTCTACAAGGCCTAACGAACGATATTAGAAGGGGAAGCACAAAAGCTTCCCCTTAGGGGGGCCGCAGGGGGCCCTGTCAAGTTGACGGTCCAAGGACTCCTACCAAACCATCTTTCAATTTCGTTGTATCACTCAAATGGGGATGATGTGACTCCATTGTGAATCTCGATGGCAATGGTCACCATGTTCTTTTCATCCTTCATGCTTGAAAAAATAATATCTTCGGGGGGTCAGAGAAATCACTTTTTATTTTTTTATACATACGAGAGGATGCGAAGTTGGCATGTTTTGTGTCTTAACCTGTTATTTGGCATTCCCAAAATCCTATTATAAAGTCAATTTTTTAAATTCTCAATTTTGGGTTGATTGGTAGGCTAAGAAGTAGGTATTTTTCAACATCCAGTCCACACGTACTTTTTTCAGTGTCCAACTGGAGGTTATTCAAATCATCATCAGGGGTGGATATACTGAACTATTTTCTAAACATTATGTCAAGAAAACCAATTCTAAACCGCGCATAGAGAGTACAAAAATTATTTTTCTTTCGGTCGGTCAAATTGCGATGCCTACTACGCCCGTCAGGGAGAGCGCTGAGCATCGCCAGACTAAAACTGGTATGAAAACAGCATAAACGAATTCAAAACTGCCTAAAATACTCATTATGTGGTTCGGCATTCTATTCTGAGTCATCACTCAGAGATTTGGTCAGTTTTGAATTTGTTTGGGCTGTTTTCATACTAGTTTAGTCTGGCGATGCTCAGCGTTCTCCCTGACGGGCGTAGTAGGCATCGCAATTCGACCGACTGAAAGAAAAATAATTTGTGTACTCTCTATGCGCGGTTTAGAATTGGTTTTCTTGACATAATGTTTAGAAAATAGTTCAGTATATACACCCCTGATGATGATTTGAATAACCTCCAGTTGGACACTGAAAAAGGTACGTGTGGACTGGATGTTAAAAAATACCTACTTCTTAGCCAACCAATCAACCCAAAATTGAGAATTTGAAAAATTGACTTCATAATAGGATTTTGGGTAGGTATGCCAAATAACAGGTTAAGACACAAAACATGCCAACTTCGCATCCTCTTGTATCTATAAAAAAATAAAAAGTGATTTCTCTGACCTCCCGAAGATATTATTTTTTCAAGCATGAAGGATGAAAGAGACATGGCGACCAATGCCATCGAGATTCACAATGGAGTCACATCATCCCCATTTGAGTGATACAACGAAATTGAAAGATGGTTTGGTAGAAGTTCTTGGACCGTCAACTTGACAGGGCCCCCTGCGGCTCCCCTAAGGGGAAGCTTTTGTACTTCCCCTTCTAATATCGTTCGTTAGGCCTTGTAGAACACTCATGCAGAAGGAATTTTCTGTATCATTAAATGCCGTATGGGAATGGCTACCAACCCCACTACAAGTGGATACTTGCAGATACCAGTGGACTACGAATCTAAAGCCGTAATGGTCTTTATCATGCCGGACGACAACCGGAAAATACGAGAGGATGATGTTTGGACTAACGAATGCCCCTTATGAATTTTACCGATGTATAAATACAGTAGCCTCTTCGGAACAAGATATGCGTATGTTGTTACATGGACGATATCCTCGTGGGAGCTGAAGATTGGCCAGACACGATCAAGAAGCTGAGTCTGAGCTTCAACGCGCTCCTAAGACGCCAGATTGACTCTGAAACTATCGAAGTACAAGTTTGGGTTGAGAGAAGTTGACTTCTTGAGATTCGTGATGTGGAACGAGGACTCAAGGCCAGGAAAAAAAATCTAACCATACTTAAGTTTGCACGAAGGCAAAACGTCTACAGATTGCGTCGACCGAAGCAGGAAATTCGTACATTACGAGTATAGAGATAACCGATGCCTTAAGGACGGAGTCCGAAATCTACCCCATCTTAACACATTTTCGTTCAGTTCCTCAACCGGAACGGTAGGACGACGAGTGCTAAAAATGGTCTTTGGTGAAAAAATGATTTTTTGATTGGATATTACAATAACATTTCCCTTCAATAGGTTTATTCAAAACTGGAAGCACGTTCGGCAACCTAGGACTACGTTCATTCGAACGAATTGACAGTAAAAAGTAAAACACCTGTAGGTACTGTGGTGTCCAGCTTAAAATCTCAAAGGAGAATTAAACTTCAGAATGAAATAGCGTCAGCAGCGATATTGGAAAGGAAAGAAATGGTACAAGGGAGGATGGTGGAGTCGCGAGGATGTAGGAGAGGGGGCGTGGGGGCGTTCGACACCAATGGATGTGTTTGGTCGGAGAACATTAGTTGTCGTCAAATAGTTATTAACAAGAGTGTCAAGCTAGTTACTAACAATTGTAGCACATCAGTGACAGGAGGAGGAAGCACAAAGGCAAGTTCACCTTCCATGTAATCAAATGATGATAATTGTTCAAAGGGGTGAAAGCAATTGTTTTGTTTATAAACTTTTGTGAAGTTTGTTCTGTGTATGTATTTCGAACAGCCATGGGTAGTGTCAAACCGAGTTAATATTTCGCAAATAGCTGTGAGCTTTCAAATACATTGTTTCCAGTCACCCTCAATAGTCCGGATGCTAGTTGAAAGTACCTTGTATTTTTTGATGAGAAGATGCCGCTAAGTGAAAATGTTCTTTGCATCGTATTCTTCCGATCCAGAAAGGTAGCCATCAGCGCCATCCATGCCGGCGGCGTATACAGGATGATACAGAAAAAAAGTTGAAAAATTATATTTAATTACCTGAAACATGTGGAGACGTGTAACTCACCACATACATTAACTATTTTATGCTTATGAAGTCACAGCAAACTGTTTTTGATTACCTTGAACCGTCTTTGAAATGTAGGGAAAAACCAGAAAAAAAAACAAGAACACTCTTTTTCCCATAAATAAATAATTCTTCGAGATATTGACACAATACTTGGCATTCCTACAAAAAGTGATGTTAGAAATGATATGAGCTGGGTAGCCAATTTCTAAGCCAACTATTTCCAGAAATACGATTGTCAACTTTTTTTTTTCCTCTTGAGCACCATCTTGAATCTGCCCTGTGAGGCATAGTTAAAAAAGTGATTGGTTATTATAATAATGGTAGCATGAAATCATTGCATCGCAAAAACAACCTCCTCCACATAATTTAGTGACCTCTTCAGGGAAAGAATTGTCATTCACGTATTTTTTGGCTCTTCAAAGCTTTAGTGCCCATGATGGCATTTGCAACATCTGGAATGGTGAAATATATCACGCATTATGTACCTTGATGTACTTGAAGGTAGCCTACCAAGTTTCACCATCTTCAATTGGGAGGTTTGTTCTTAAAAGCTGTTTGAACAAAATTTGTGTCGTTTTTTTATATGAAAAATACAAAATATTGGGTATCTCACCCTAACTTGATCCCTCACTGAGGATAGCCTGAAACCGAAAGTCTCAAAAAATTTTATGATATGGTTCAGTGGGACGTGCTCTTCAATGTTTAGTTGTCAAAAATTGCATAGTCGCGTTCAGATTCCAGACATAGAGCGACAAAGAAGTTCATGCTGTAAAAAAGACATAAATTACAGTTGAGAAAAAACTAGTCCAGAGCTAGACTGAAAGCTGTCTAGAGACCTTGCTTTTCATAACATAAATGTGCAATTTGGTACACTGTTAGAGCCTTGAGTAAGTAATGTTTCAAGCCTTTCACCCACGCTTGAGAGTCTCACAGAACCTGTGTATTGCGGGAAGCCTATCTAAAAGGGACATTTCCAGTTGTGTCTTTTTTCACTGCATGAACTTCTTTGTCGCTCTGTCTGGAATCTGAACGCAACTATGCAGATTTTGACAACTACACATTGAAGAACAGTTCTCAGTGAACCATTAGCATAAAAATTTTGGAGATTTCGTTTTCAGGCTTTCCTCAACGAGGGATCAAATAAGGGTGAAAGATCCAATATTTTGCATTTTCCATAAAAAAATTGAACAAATTTTGTTCAAACAGCTTTCAAGAACAAACCTTTCAATTGACGATTGCAAAACTTGGTAGGCTACCTTAAAGTACATCAAGGTTCATAATGCGTAACATATTATTACCATTTCAGATGTTGCAAATGCCATCATGGGCACTAAAGCTTTGAAGAGCCAGAAAATACGTGAATGGCAATTCTTTCCCGCCGAAGAGGTCACTAAATTATGATGAGGAGGTTGTTTTTCCAATGCAATGATCACATATTACCATTACTATGATAACCAATCACTTTTTCAACGATGCCTTACAGGGCAGATTCAAGATGGTGCTCAAAAGGAAAAAAAGTTGACAATCGTCTTTCTAGAAATAGTTGGCTGAGGAATTGGCTACCCAGCTCATATCATTTTTAACACTACTTTTTGTAGAAATACCAAGTATTGTGTTAATATCTCTGAGAATCACTTATTTATGGAACAAAGAGTGTTTTTGTTTTTTTTTCTGTTTTTCCCTTACATTTCAAAGATGGCTCAAGGTAATCAAGAACGGTTTGCTGTGACTTCATGAGCATAAAACAGTTAATGTATGTGGTAAATTTCAGGTCTCCACATGCTTCGGTTATTTAAATATGATTCTCCAAATTTTTTTCCGTTTCACCATGTATACGCTGCCGGCATGAATGGCGCTGATGGCTACCTTTCTGGATTGGAAGAGTATGATGCAAAGAACACTTCCACCAAGTAGCATCTCCTCATCAAAAAATGCAAGGTTAATTCCATTTTATGCAACCAGCATCCGGACTACAAGTCACCAGATAAATGGTGGAGGCCTCAATGACTTTTCTACAAAGAGATACATATAACTTTTCTACAAAGAGATATAGCCTCCGACAGGTCATTTGTAAATCCTATCAGCTGAAAACGCAGCGCTAGCGGTAATTATGTTAACTATACCTGGGCTAAAACTAGCGTGAATACTTTCCTGTAAAAGAAAATATATTTAACCCTCTTCTAAGCGTCAAAGTATTCCACGTGCATTCAGGTTGAGTTCCTAGAAAGCGAACCGCTTGAGACATGCCCAGAAACACAGTGTCGCTTGAAAAAATGTCTATAAGACATCGCAATGTATCATAATTATCCAGGTTAATCAATGGGTCACATCTAATTGCACACCTGAATTAGTAAATGTACACCAAATTGACCCCTAGCTGAGTGACAAGTCTGTATGTTGAAAACACAGCACCAGCCGAACGTAAATTGATCAAATCAAGACACCGAACTTTTATGTTGATTATTCGCGATTTAAATTAATTTTTCCCGCCACAAAATGGCCGCGAAAGGCGGAATTCAACTGACAGCTCGAGGTGACATGAGATGTCACACGCAAAACTCACAACCCCACTTTTTTTGTATCAATCACCCACCACTCAGTGTCATCGGTTTACTCCAGTTTACTCCTTGCTTGGCTTCCTAGTGTGGTCCCAGTTAGAGATAGTGCGCCTGTTTGCTGTATTCCAGTTTTGCGAGTAAATTCAAAGTGATTGTTGTGTTGTGTAAAACGAATCAGCACATCGTCCCGGACCTGTGCGAACCCTTTTGAAGTTCCGGGGAGTTCAAATCCAGAAGGTGCTTCATGGACATTTAGGAGCTGGTTTCATTCGGGTACAGTTTGTTGAGCCCAGTCTTCTTTCCATTTCTCTTGTCCACCAAAGTTTCCTCGTTCACGTTCTGTGACTAACGATGGGATACAGTAATACTACTAAACACAACAATCACTTTAAATTTACTCGCAAAACTCGAATACAGCAAACAGACGCACTATCTCTAGCTGGGACCACACTAGGAAGCCAAGCAAGGAGTAAACTGGAGTAAACAGAAAACACTGAGTGGTGGGTGACAGACTGACAGAGGTGGGTGATTGATACAATAAAAGTGGGGTTGTGAGTTGTGAGTATGACATCTCATGTCACCTCGAGCTGTCAGTTGAATTCCGCCTTTCGCGGCCATTTTGTGGCGGGAAAAATTAATTTAAATCGCGAATTTAATCGGTAATTAAAATATTGGCTATGATTTTGGAATACAGAGACCATACTCAATGAGTTGATGATAATAATCTCTTTCTGAGCGGATGAAAGGAATAAACTCGTTATCTTTGAGTACAAGTAGGACTTGTTATGGAAGGGTTAATTGAAATTAACGGGTTAATTATGCAAGGAATCATAGTGGGGAATGAACGTTTATTGCTCCAGCAATACAATCTTGAAAAAAAAGGAATAAATGTCCAAGGCTGGGTAGCTGCTAGACATTTACCCAGCGCCAGACATTTTCCCGATTTACCATTCATCTTTCGGGTAAATGTGCCATGAACTGTGCAAACTGAATAAATATGTTCCAAAACGAGGCACTGAATTTGTTTTTCTTTCATTTCCAGCTCACAACCGCCAGCGAAATTCCAGAAAGTGGAAGGACCTGGACCTTTCAGTGAAGCTGGACCGTCTGGTGCAGCCGGACCGTCAGGTCTTTACCCAGCAGTGGCAGGCCCAAGCAAGCTGCATCTCCCTCGACCTTTGCCCAGCGACACCGATCAGTTCGTGTGCAAGGTGGAGAACGAAGAAGATGACTTTGGAGAAAAATACGATTCAGGGTAACTTTCCATTACATTACAAACAAAAAGCAGACTATAATCAGCTACTTTCATACTATTACGTGCCTGCCTTATATACACCGGTCATTGTTCACTCATAGAAGCTTTATTCCCGTCATGAATCTCTTCACTCATCTTTTTGTGTTGAGAAAAACTAGATTAAATGGTATGGACAATTAAAAATTGAATGTAATTTCCAGCACGACGGTATACGAGCCAGCACCATCGACTTCCTTCCCGAACCCAGCTTCCATGCTGGTCCACGAACCGGCTCGTCTTCCAGACGGCACTCTGATGGTGCCACTTCCGGTGATGGACCCCACGGCCATCAAGCAAGAATTCGACGAAGACGGCAAAGTGATACCTCTCTACGTCGACCCGAACGATCCGTTACTTCCCCGAAAACCAAGAGCTCCCACACCTGTACCAGTACACAAACCACACGAAATCACCGGCCATAGGATCGTGGATCTCGGCTATCTTATCCAGTGGACCATGGATCTTACCAAAGAACATTTCAGAGTGTGCCCGGATACTGATTTGAAAGTCATCAACGAGATTCACGACGGACTGAGATCGGACATAGTATTCCATTGTGACAAGTGCGGTTTTGAAACAGTAAAAAGTACCATGAATCCGGAAACGAGTCCTCCAGTTCTCAGGAAATTCTATCAGTGGAAAAACAGCTTGAAAAGAAGCACCTGGTTGTTTGCGCAGCAGTGGCTGAAGATATTTTCAATTCCTTTCAAATAAGGAATCAAACACAAGGACTTCACTGCAATTTTTATATTGTAAATAATCAAACTAATAAGTATCTGAGATAATGCCTAGAATGTTATCGAGAATGTGATTCCTGTTTTGTTTTGTATCGATTAAGTGTTACAAATGATGTTCAAGAGCACCAAGAGCATTACAGAATTATATATTTGATTTTGTGAGTTTTAATTCTAAATAAGTATAATTTATTAATTTCACCTTGAATCTTCTGGTGGGTTTGATTGACTTGATAACACAGCATCTGAAGAATGCTCCCAGTTCACCCAGCGAACGAAGTGCTATCTGGGGTCTGTCCACTGCTTGTCCGACTGCTGTGAGGAAATATCAATCTCTAGTCTAGCCTGTTCTAGTTTGAAACACTTGGAACGTTTTCAACTTCATTCCAAGCGACTGTCCTTCCAGAGAAGTTGATGGTGAGTTAGGAGTTATCATCCCAGTTTACGTCCATGTGGCAATGTTATTGTCGCCCAGCAGTCCATGCTTTTGGTG
Source organism: Anaspis maculata (assembly GCA_949128115.1). NCBI lineage: Eukaryota > Metazoa > Arthropoda > Insecta > Coleoptera > Scraptiidae > Anaspis > Anaspis maculata. The sequence continues at coordinate 83,725,175 of OX421964.1, read as the reverse complement.
ATGAAGGGATTTCTTTAGAATCTGGAGCTCAGCAGGCTAGAGCTGACCCTCTTGGTCCTTTTTGTTTTTGTTTTATTGCTCATCTCACCTTTCAGTTCCTGAAATCTGAATTCGCGTTTGTTATGTATATCGATGATTTGTCATTGATAGGTCGCGGGAACATAAGCGTCACCTTGGCACCCGCTGTGGCAACGTTGCAAGTATGCCTGAGTGGCGTCACATCATCAAGAAATCGCTCGGTTTTTCACGCCTTCCTTTTCATACCAAGAACTTGCCTTTCTTGGGAGCATTGATCACTTTCCTAAGAAGCATTAATTTTCTCTCTTTGAAGCATCAGTTACATTAAAAATCTCATCCAAAACTTTGATATCCGTCTTGAAAATGCATTAGAGTCTGCATGCAGCCTGAGTATAAATAGAACAGCTGCTCTCCTACCAGTTCATGTTGGTGGTCTTGAAACTGGTTCTGTCGTTATTTTTCCAACCTTCTTGGCTTCTTTCCACTTAATGATTGACCTTGCTAATTCCATACTCTTGTCATCCATTTCATTATTACTAAATCCCAGTGATGTGAGTTGGGTATTTACCGGGTAGGTAGGTAAATATAAATCGGGTATTTACCCGGTATTTTCCCGAGCGATATTTACCCACCCTACCCAGTTTGACAGAAAATTTGACACTGTTGACAGCTCGGTTGACAGTGTTGACGGTTAAAGGTTAAATGATTTCTTTTCCCAAGTTCCAAGGCTCTATAAACATACCCTCCAAAGCACTTATTATTAGTTTGCTGCTGTGAGCAAAAATCATGATTGTTATTATTATTGAAAATAGATACCCTATTAGATACCCGATTTTGGGTAAATACCCGGGTATTTACCCTTAAATATAAAAACCCGGGTATTTTACATCACTGCTAAATCCCCAAATGGTTCATGTGGAGTCATCCTGGAGCAGTGAGATGAAGAGGAATAATCTCGTTCAACAAGGTCACCGCTGTTGGCACCCTGCTGCAAACTTAATGCGTTGTCTAAAGAACGTCGTTCTGCCGCCAGGGTAGGTGGGAGAAAGAAAAGGGCTGAATACACATCACTTTCTTCACAGTAAGTATCTTTACCACTCATTCATTGTAAGTATGTATCTGGCTGAGAACTGCGGCTTTATCCTAAAGAATTTTCCAGAAGTAAAGTGCAAACTATGATTTCTGAAAATTTTGCGGAAAAACGTGGCTGCCAAAAAGACCAACGCCTAGTTTGAGGAGAAATTTATTCGATCACTCTTCATTAGAAAACGATCAACTACAAAGCTGGTACCAGAAGCTGCTTGTACTGCGGCGTCATCTGGCCGGCCGGTACCAAAAGGTTTCGATATCGCCTCTTTGGATTATGTTCACTCAACGGTCTACCTAACCCAAGACTTAACCTCCCCTGAATAAAACCTGGAGCTGTACGGTCCTAACTTGCAGATAAGTTCCTACGTTGCTCCCGAAACATAAAGAAGACATCATCAAATCTGTACAAGTGAGCAGGTTTCTCAGATCACTTTTAAAAAGTAAGCTGTTTAGAGTTCGAAAAATGGCTCGTTTCAAAAGTGTTGACATTTTATTTGCGGCCACTGTATGTTAGCACACCATCTTGCAATTTTCGAAGTAGTTTTGCAGCAAACAAAGTTAGGAAGTTACCAAATGCAGCCGTCTGATTGGTTGATGGATCTTGTTATAAGCCGTTGCTATGGTGATCCTCATTTGTGACAGTCAAAGCCACAGATTTTGATAAGTACAGGGTGTTTCAAAAGTAAGTATCTAGCTATGTATCCTAGGATTCAGCTTGTAATCCGACTTGTAAACTCGGATTTCCGACTTGAAACTCGGAATTCCGACTTGCTAACTCAGAATTATCACTTGTCGGCTCTGAATTGCGACCTGTAGACTCATCAATCAATCAATCAATCAATCAATCAAACTTGCGAAGTCTACCAGACCTGGATGAAGCAACCCTGAAGATAAGCGAGCTAAGACCGACAGCAAATGATACAAAGACAACCACGCTGACAATGAAAAAAGAAATGGCAAAGATACTTTCCGATACCAGATTCCTAAGAGTGGGACTTGTGAAATGTCGGATCGAGGAACAGATTAAGTTACAAAAATGCTACAAATGTTGGCTCGACGGACATGAACCACACGAACGCCAAGGACCTGATAGAAGCAACTTGTGCTACAAATGCGACAAAGAGGGTCACTCCAACCGGAACTGCACGAACGAAGAGGAATGTGTCCTCTGCAGCGAAAGTGGACACGCAGCTGGAAATGGCAAATGTCCCTTCTTTAAAAAAAGCACTTGCCAGAGCAACAAGGAAAAGTAGAAAAAATCGATAGGAACAAGCGAACCCCCCGAACAAGAAGAAAAAATACAAGAACCAACCAACCAACTAGAAGACGAAGTCTTTACAATAGAAAACGACGAATAGTAGAAATAAAAAAATCCAAAGCAAACATCAAAGACCATCATGCAAGAGTCTTTGTTTCTATAGAGTTCTCCTCTCTAGAAAAACTGCAACTTTTTATCCCTCGAGTAGATTTTCATAATTTTTTTTAACAAGAGGTAGCTGGCTTTTGAAAATTTTCCAACAATTTTCTTTCCAATATCCCGGGAATTTCCCTGTTGAAAATACAGACCTGGATTACGAAGCCTGACTTGAATGATAGAGCTTGAAGTGAAGCCGTAACTGACGACCTTTACAATAAAATGATTTGGAAATAGATTTGAGGTTTTCCCGGAAAATCCAAATTTTCTGAATTTTCAATTTCCTGATCCATCAAATGATGGAGCTCAAAATGAAGCCCTAATTAGAGAAAATATCTCAATTATTCAATCTTTTTCTCAGATTCCAACTTCCCACCCGAAGGGACGTTTCATGATAAAATTTCCATCCGTTCCTTGCTACACGTCGGGGAAGTTTTGAGGTGACACAACCGATTTTTTTTCGTATCTTGAATTGTCACGGCCGCTATGGGATAGTTACGCTGGGATGGACCACCTGTATGGTATCCGTGATGGTGACACTTTCCCACACAAAATGTGATGCTTTGCAAAACATTGGTAAGCTCGAATCCGCTCTCTATCCACCACAGTAATCACACGGATATTCGACATTATTTTCTTTTCCTACGACCACCTACGAAAGTGACCCCTTTCACACGCTATAGTAGGCCCGAAAGTTGTCAATTACGTCAACCTACCAAACCTGTGCGTTATAGTCGTGCGTTATTATAACGCACAGTTCATTCGGATCACGAAACAATACGAATTTAAACGACGATTTCATCACAATTTCGAAAAACCGGCTTTCAATACCACTCTAACTCTGATTCACAAGCAAACCAACAATAATTCGCACCTACAGGACTGGCCTCAGTCATGTCCTCTCAACCGAAAGTATGGGTTTGACATGCTTATATAACCTTATCGAAGGCCTAACCCTAGCGGTGAGATGTATAAAAATAAAAATCCTACATAATTTCCGTTCAACAACAGTAATTGTAAAGTTATATATGAAATTCTCACCTACACTTATAAAGCAGAATAATTCAATAATACAAAAGATTAAATGGGGGTCTATTCAGAAATCTTGAGCTGCACCAGCCCCATCCAATACACCTAAATACTTTGAATCAAGTTAACATACTAAAATGTCAAAATGACGGTTGAAATGTTACTAATTTCATTATAGGATTTTCAATTTTCTCACAAGAAGACGTTGGTTATAAATGGAGTCCCATACACCTGCTGATGACCAAAACGTAATTTTCCCGGCTGGTAGCCCGGGCCTTGGGCCGCTATTGCTCTTCAAAGGATAAAATAAATTGTTCGTGTCCTTTATTATTGACGGTTTTGGCCGGCCGACAAAAATACCCTGATAGCTTGATGGTGAGAGACGCCACCTCCGACCTTACCTGCTGCCACAGGCGCGTGGCGTGTGTCCAGCAGGCTCGAGTTCGATTCCTGCGATTCCCCGAATTTTTTTTATGAAAAAGATCATTTCTTATATTTTGAAAGCAATCAAAATTTTAAAGACTGGTTTTTGATGGAATTCTTGATTTTTTTGCGATAATTCGGTGTACCGCTCGCTTGTAAGATGCTCAAACATAACAACAGCCACAGGCAGGCTTGGTCAGAAAACGGCGGTGTTTTTCGAGAAAAAAATGAAATATATGAAAAAATATTAGTATTGATAAATCTGGGTGGTCAAAGAAACGGTGTTTTTCAAAATTGTGAAAAAAATATTAATTTTTGAAAATTTCAATTTTTGAAAATTTGAAATACATACACATTCTCTCCATAAACCCATTTAAAATTACTCTTATTCATGTAATTATCATTTATCCACTGGTTTTTATAAAATCTATGTTTACAGAAGAACACGAAAATGACGTCTTCATTTGAATGTAATTTTCTCCCGGTCGTAGGAAAAATAGTGTACGTAACTCGCCGTAAAGTGTCTTACTTTCATTCGTGTGATTTCTGTACTCGGCTGCGCCTCGTGCATAAACTTACACGCTCATGCGTAATGTATCACTTTCCGTACTTGTTACGTAATGTACTATGAACTTTGCTCCTCGGATTGTGTATTTGTAATGCTCACGCAATGCGAATCGATAGTAGCTCTTGTCTCTTGTAGTAGATGCAAAAGAACTGTACCGGTTCGACAATGGTGTGGAACAGTTCCACGCTATTGTCGAACCAGATAAGTTCGGCTGCGTAATTTTTGTGCTTCCTCTGGACATGGTGGCTGAGTAGAAACGCGGATGGAGTCTGATGCGAACAGTTGATATTTAATTTTCAGTTGGTAGCACTGCACCATAACTGGAAAACACAAAATACAGACACGAAACAGCTTCAAAAGCTGAACAGAAAAATGCAAATAATAGGATGTTCTCGAGGATGTTCTATAGTAGGTTCACTTGTACTGTGACTCTAGTTGGCTGGACAAATTTTCTACTTTAGCATTGTAGGCTTGCCGCCTTTTTACCCGGTGTGAAACTGACTTCTCTAGAAGTGTAGTTATATTTCTTATCAAATTGATATTAAAATCTTGGAAAACTGACCTTGTCATACGTGGAAATGCGACTAGAGGGGCGCAGAGCTGTATTATCGTCATTTAGATACCAGAACCCTACGGGGCCGCCTTTAATTCAAGTCATCTTGACGGCGGCCATTCCAGGCCGACAAAAACTCGTTCGGCCAAGGTTCAAAACGAAAGTAAATTGAAAACTGAAGGTACTCACATGAATTTCGGTCCAATACGCAACTTTGAGCGGCTGGGTTTTTTGAAATTCGGTTTAATACCGAATACTAATATTTTTTACACGTAAATCCTGCTGCAACAGCAGGCCTGCTGGGATGTTCCTTGTCTTGCCAATAGTTCTTCATGATTCGGCGTGTTTTTTTGACTGGAAGAGGGGAAAGGATTGATGATTCCATGGGACCCCTTTTTTTTGGACGAAGGACTAGTTTTTTTTTTCAGTTTGAATCACGTAAAGTTGAACCGGCTTCGAGAGGTTAGAATATTTTTGACACCTGTCAAATGTCAAAGCTGCTTTGATTCATTTGTTCATTGGCGAAAATTAAAAACCGGTCAAAAAATTACTACATTTTCCAATAAAATGGAAAAAAGCGTCAGACATCACGTCCCGCAAAAATGTTCCGTCTATCTGCAGAGAAAATGCGTAAAAAATGTGTTCCAAAAGTGGTCCGAACGACTTCGTGTCTCTTCGTGAATTATTGTGCCAAATGAAGCCAGAATAGCCAACCCCAAAGTTTTGGGGATTTTCTACGTTTCAGATTTGTAAACTTGAAAACAAAATCTCACAGCCGTCTAGAATCACGGTACAAGTGAACATATTATATAAAAAAATAAGTTTTGTTCAATCCGTCAAAATAGGACACCTGTATAGCTGAAAATAATTTCATGTCATAGGTCTTATCAAACCACACAACTTTTCTCTTAGCTCGAATCCGCTTTGTATCCACGGATATTCCACAAATTCCTCGCAGAACGACATTATTTTCTTCATCTTCGTTCCTCGGATGGTGTGTTGCGATGTCCGTGCAATTCGAATCGATGGTAGCTCTTGTAGCCGTAGTAAATGCAAAAGAACTGTACTGGTTCGATAATGGTGTGGAACAGTTCCATGCCATTGTCGAACCGGATAAGTTCAGCTGCGTAATTTTCGTGGTTCCTCTGGACGTGGTGGCGACTTGACAAACATCTACATCAAAGAGACCCTTGGCAACGTGTTTTAAATGCTGGTTTTTTTTTGGCAATGTCAGCAAGTATTGCAGACAAAAAAGCGAGACTTGTCACAAATGCGGGGACTCTCATAGGTCCTCTGAATGCAGAGCGCAAGTCCTGTTGGAAGTTTTGAGGAAGAATACCACTTGTTTGGTACTCATATTAAAATTTAATTCCTTTCTTTTTACCTTGGTTCCCTGAGCCATAAGAAATTATCGTCCGATATAAGAAGTATATCTCGGCCCGTCAAAACTCGACGTGTGTTAAAACACTGTCTTCAATTTTTCGTGTTTATTTCGATCCGTTGTCGCCGCCCGCGTTGTGCGAGGGCCATTTCGGACTTTTCCGTTTCGCTTATTGTGTATGCCCATTTTCCAATCCTCCAACTACCTCATCGTGACGATCGGACCACAGCCATCACCACCAGGGAGCGTTCTCTACACATCTCGCCGGACGTCACAAGGTAGGTCCTTTTTTCATTTTTCTCTCAATACCCAACACCACTTATGAATCACAACAATCATCGCCGGCCAAACTACAAGAAAACAAAAAAATTAATCAATTGCGTACAATTTATACAGGGTGATTCAACACCAAATGGACATAGCTCAAAAGGATAGGTCCAGTTTTTCCAGGCGAACCAAGATCTGGTTTTGAAATTTTTCTAACGCTGTTCGTTTCGATACTACAGGGTGATTCATGTACTTCGACGAATTTTTTTGACAAGCCGTGTCTACAGAACGACCGAATTGGATTGACATTTTGTGGGTTGCTTCTTCTATTGATATTTGACACATCGCCCTATCAAACACATTGAAATTTCCAGGACCGGCCTTAAAAAAACCCATCAAAGCTGTATGCATATTTTTAGCGCATTTTCGTAGGAAATACGCTGTTAGCCGCGCTCTGAAGTCCGTCCGTCTGTCCCTCCGTTTGTCCGTCTTGTAGTTGACTCCTTTTAAACGAAAAATCCTAGCGGTATCGGATTTTTTGCAAATTGATGCTGATTGTCTGCGGATAAGAATAGGCACAAAAAATATTTGGTGAAACCGCACGATTGCAAAAAAATCAAATGATTAAAAACTCAGTATTCAACGCTACCTACGGTGTGAACTCCTACATCGAGGAATCTTGCGAACCGTTCTAGATACATGCATACATGCAGGAAACGAAATATGCAGAAATTAATGGGGTAATTTTTAATGAAAGAATCATTGTGATTCCTTTATTGCAATAGAAGATACAATTTTCTCAAGAAAAGGTTTCGCCCCGCGATTCCACAATATCTGTCGGTATTTAACGCTACAGTGTGAACTTCTACATCGAAGAATCGTTGTACATCGTTCTAGATACATGCATACATCCAGCGAACGAAAGATCCAGAAAGAAATGAAGAAATTTTTAGTGAAAAAATGAACCTGTCTGATTCATTCTCAAAGAAGATAACTCTATTTTTATGCGGAATCTATACTTATGCACTTATTTGCGGATGAGATTTTCAAGTCGCGGCGCTGCGGTTCAGCAAGCTGCTTCTGGCTCCGTGCTTGTGATCGATATAGGTATAATTATTCTCTCTCATACTCATATAGGATATTTTATAGTTTTGGTTGATGTCATTCTGTTGTTTTAATTTATTATTGACTACTCGTGTTTTCATAAAGATTGATGATTTCTTATGATACTTTTGGGACAATCTGTTCACAGGAATTTTTTTTCAACATTGAACAGTGTACTCATCTGTACTCCGAAAACGCGCTCATGAGACTCAACCCCGTGGGGACTTTGCTACTTGTTTTAAATTGATTTTCATATTTAGAAACAAAGTCGGTTAAATTACAAAAAAAAATTGCTATTTCATAACTAACTCAAATATACCAGGATATCCAAGATGTCTTTGGTCATTTCTGAAATATCTCAAAAAAACTGAAAAATGGCGAATCCGAAAATTTTAAATCAATTTTTTTAAAATGACAGCTATCGATTTGAAATATAGTATCCTGACATTTTTTAAGGTCCTTGATCGACTGACGTCAATATTTTTTCCTGCGCCTACTAGTCTTCGAGATATGACAGTTACCGTCAGTTCCACAAAAAGATGATCAGCGATCAAGGCTGATTGCAGATTACCTGAACTTTTTTCTACTAAATGCTAGGCGATTAACTACAACATATGCGTGAAATCTCTACTAGACCCATCATTTTTTTTTTATTATTGACAAATAAACCAGCATTTCTATTGATCAGTAAGCTACAAATTGACAAACAGAAATCTCGAATAATTTTTTTTGTGGAACCCAGGGTTAACTTTATTTTTTCTTATAGACACCACATCATTTATTCACTCCAAAAACTCATCTTATCTTTCGCTTCACAAGGATATAAAACACTTGTAGCATTTTTGTCAAAATAACTTGTAGAAATTGGAAAAACTATTTCTGGGGCGAAAAAATCAAGTTACCGTTTCGGTTGCCCATGCTCTCGTGGCATAAACAATGGTATTCGGTTGCCATGGTCTGCTGATTTTGGGAAAAGTTAAGTTACATTTCGTTTTTATGTATTTGATAATAAATAACAATAAAACCAATACAAAACCAAGTATAACACAAAATAGCATAGCAATAAAAATTTATAATTCACAATTGCTCGAATTGGAGTTCCATTTTGCGGGGAACGCTTGAAGATCGAATTTATGGTTCATGACGGAACACCCCAAAACATCCAAGAGCTGGAAGCCAGAGTTGACGATGCGTTTCAGTCTATTAACCCGCATGATATCAGCGCAGCCGTTGATAATATGGGTAAAAGGACACAACTCAGAAGCAAAATGGACTCCAATTCGAGCAGTTGTGAATTATACATGTTCATTACTATGATATTTTGGTGTTGTACCTGGTTTTGTAATTGTTTTAGGCATAGTTATTTATTACCAAATGATTACATAATTACAGAATGTAACTCAACTTTTTCCAAAATCAAAAAACCGTGTCAACCGAATGCGGCGAATTCCATTGTTTATGCCACGAGAGCATGACAACCAAGATGACAACCGAAACGGTAACTCGATTTTTTCGTCCAAGAATAGTTTTTCCAATTTTTACGGGTTATTTTGACACAAATGCTACAAGTGTTTTATATTCTTGTGAAGCGAAAGAAAAGATGAGTTTTTTGAGGTGAATGGATGATATGGTGTCCATAAGAAGAAATGAAGTTGACTGTCATATCTCGAAAACTAGTAAGCGCAGGGAAAAAAAATTGACGTCAGTCGATCAAGGACCTTAAAAAATGTCAGGATAACAATTTTCAAATTGATATCTGTCATAATAAAGAAGTGATTTAAAGTTTTCGAATTCGGCATTTGTTAGTTTTTTTTGGGGATATTTCAGAAATGACCAAAGATGAGATGAGATAGTCATAAAATGGCGCAACTTTTTTGTAATTCAACCGACTTTGTATCTCTTACCGTTTCCGAGATCCCAATAATGAGCGTTAAAAAACAGGACACCTGTATACTGAAAAAAATTGATTTTACTCTGTACGCAGGATACCAGCGGCTATAGAGAGGTAGATTTTTCACATGTTCAATAGGAGACCATAAGGTTGCTGAATAATGAAAAACTGTTTTGCTAGAGAATTATTTCATCGAAATGAAAAAAATTGATTTATTTTTAATTTTCACTCTGTATACTGAGTAGTACGCGCTATTGGAGATGTGGAGATGAGCTACCATATAGCAAAAAACTGTTTGAGGACTACTTTCTTCAAACAAAAAATTCAATTCAAATGTACTAAAATGTATAACTTTTTTCTTACTTTTTTTTAATCTTGAACGGTAAGGCCGGGGCCGCCATGGGATAATTACGCTAGGATGAACCACCCTGTATGGTCCTTCTGATGGTGACACTTTTCCACACAAACTGCGATGCTTTGAAAGACATAGGTGAGCTCGAATCCGCTTTGTATCCACTAGCTCTTGTAGTTTGAAGTTGTAGTAGATGCAAACGAACTATACTGGTTCGACAATGGTGTGGAACAGTTCCACGCCATTGTCGAACCGGATAAGTTCGGCTGCGTGATTTTTGTGGTTCCTCTGGACGTGGTGGTCGAGTTGAAACAGAGCTGCAGTTTGATGCGAACAGTTGATATTTAATTTTCAGTTGGTAGCACTGCCACATAATTGAAAAACAAAAATACAGGCAGGAACACATGAAAATGCAAAAAATAGGATGTTCCATAAAAAAAATGATGCTTCGTTCAACCCGTCAAAATGGGACACCTGTATAGCTGAAAATAGTTTCATGTCATAGGTCACATCAAACCATATAGCTTTCTCTTAAGGCTGTCATTTCCATCACAAAGACAGACTGCGGACTACCGGCAGTGCGAAAGAGACACAGATAGACTTGTCTGTCGAGCCCCTCGGCTAAACCTGTCTGCCGAAAAAAAAACAAAAAAAATTACAGGCACTCATTTGCAAAGTGGCCTGGGAATAGCAGTAGTTTTTCGAATAAAAAAGAAAATTTTGCGGGAAAATTGAATTAAATTTTCCAAAAATTAAAATTTCAAAATATACATTAACTATGTTACCGTAGCCATTTTAGTTGGGCCCTATTTTTTCATTTTTTCCGGCAGACAGGTTTAACCGGGACTCACCGCAGAAGAAAAAACACTTGGAAATGACGTCCTTTAACCTGTATTACATTACACAATTTCTTGAACAACCTGCTAAAATAGTTTCAAAAAACCATCAACTTGATTGTTCAACTGACAGATTGTCGAGCAGATTGTACAATATAAATTTTTTTATTAGCTTAATCGATAATATGGTCAACAATAATGTACCCGTATTTTTTCTTTTTTCTATATTCCCAAAATTGCGGCCGTAATGCGTGTTTTAAAAATATATTTGTGACGTCACAAATATACTAAAGACCCTACTAAAGACTAAACAAACAGCACTGTTGGATTGAAAACTCAAAAAACTGTTAGAGAGGCATGACAATATTTGAAAAATACAGAAATAGAAACTCCACTGAAATTTTCTCACGGTTACCAACTTTTTGAGAAAAAAAATTGGGAAAAAAAATCTTTTTAACCAATGGATATTTTTTCTGGAAATTTTCAGGAAATACTCTTCATCACTCTTGTTGATGAACTAAAGTATTTTCAGTCAAATCTATCTCATTGGCAAGTACCCCATTTCTTGAACAATCTGCCAAAATAGTTCCAAAAAACAATAAACTTGCTTGTTCAACTGACAGATTGTACTGTATGATCAAAAACTTTTCTACTCGCGGTAGGCTGTGGCCTGCCAAAAATCAGCCTCGTTTGCCTGCCAATGACCAGGCCACAGCCTACCGCAAGTAGAAACGTTTTTGATCATATCGCACCCCCGCGAGAAAAGTGACCGAAGTCAAAAAAGGAAGTTTCTCAGGAAACAGTTTCTAAATATGACTCTTTTTGTCACTATTTATTGTTCAAGACTTTTTGTGAGAATTTTATAGAACTTTTGCACAGCATGGTAAGAAATACGGCACTTCCAATTGCAGGTGAACACCAATTGTTAAGGGCGGTATTTCAACCCTTTTTTTGAGTTGTGTCACTTAGGAATCAAACCGCACCCCTTTCTTTTCATAAGTTGTGTCATTTTACTTTTATTTTGGGAATGAATGAAAATATTATTGTACAAAAAATAATTGAAACATGCATGCATGAGGACTATAGAAGTATATCAAATTTGAAATATGGTCATATGGAAAAAAAATAGCCCTTAAGCTAATAGCTAGGATTCACTGACGCCGGGTTGCTCACTTCGAGTTTAACTTTAAACCCGGTTTGGTCACGATGGAAATAATTGTTGCAACAATTGAATCTATGGCAACCAAACCAAGTTTAAAGTTAAACTTGAAGTGAGCAATCCGGCGTGAGGCACTTTTACAACTTGAAAACTCTTAACGTCAATTAAAGTAAGTGATTTAAAATAAACGTTGAAACTTGTAATCAGTCAAAACTTAGATCAGAGAGACACAGAGAAAACAGAGATCAGCTTTCTTTCGGCCACTCAACGGTATCTTATTAGCATAAACAGCGGCTTTAAGGCTCACTGGATTTTTACACGCCTTTTTCGATGTCCTCCTCTTCTTTTCTGAGATTTCCGTTCATTTCCTTTTTGGTCTTGTCTTCTACATCATCTTCCGTCTGCTCTTTATTATCTGCTGCCGCCTCCTCCTCAATCTCATTTTCCGTATCATTCTTCTATCTCCTCATCCGTCCTCTTTTCCATTTCGTATTCCGTCTGCTCTTCATCCTCTGCTCCTGTCTTTTCTTCAGTCTTATTTTCCGTATTCTCTTCTATATCCTCGTCGGTATTCTCTTCTATATCCTCGCCCGTCTTCTCTTCCACTCTCTCTTCCATCTTGTCTTCGACGTCATCTTCCGTCTTATCTTCATTCTCTGCTCCCGCCTCCTCTTCAGTCTATGTTTCCATATCCTCTTTGATCTCCTCGCCCGTCTTCTCGTTCACTTCCTTTTCCGTCTTGTCTTCGACGTCATCTTCCGTCTGCTCTTCAATCTCTGCTCCCGCCTTCTCTTCAGTCTTATTTTAGAGACTGAAGAGAAGGCGAACCCAAATATCTTTAGAGACTGAAGAGAAGGCGAACCAAAATATCTCAAAAGGTGTACAATTGAACCAAAAATGCCCAATGGATTCATGTAATAACATGCAAAATTGTTGTTGTTATTTCTAAGAAAAATGTCACAACTCAAAGAATAGCGGCATAATTATGAAAAATTATCAGTTATAATATCGAGAACAACGTCACAACTCTAACAAAGAGACGCAACTGGGGAAATATTTCCTCGTATTATCAAGAACAGTGTCACAACTTCTGAAAGAGCGACACATTTGGAAAATGAGTCACTTTATTACCTAACAAATTGTTACAAAATAGGAATATACCTTTGTTGAAAAACGACACTTTTTGGATTATGGCGGTTTTCTTGCGGAAATATTGCTGAACACGCTGGTCACAGCTGATTGTGTCACTGTTCCTGCGTCAGCTGCTCACAAATGGCCCGCGGCAAAACGACAGTAGCGCCCCCTCTCGTTTACTATTATAGATTGACTTGAGCCACTTTTCCTGATGGAAGCTCTTGCGTTTTGCAGCATCATGCAGCACTTAACTCAAAAATTGCAAATTTTGACTTGTGTCACTTTTCTTGCGGGGGTGCGATATGGTACAAGATATTGTACAACAAATTGTGTATAGTGTAATACAGCTATAATACAGCTTACATCTATTTTTTTTTTTTTGGTATCCTAAATGTCAAGGCTGCTGTGGAATAATTGCGCTAGAATGGACCACTCTGTATGGGCTCCCTGATGGTGACACTTTTCCACACAAACTGTGATGCTTTGCAAGACATAAGTTCAAATGCACTTTGTATCCACAATATTTTCTTCATCTTCGCCCCTCGGATGCAAGGAGATCTCGGATGATGTGTTTGTTTGTAATGTTCGTACATTTCGAATCGATGGTAGCTCTTGTAGTCGTAGTAAATGCAAATGAACTGTACTGGTTCGACAATGGTGTGGAACAGTTCCACGCCATTGTCGAACCGGATAAGTTCGGCTGCGTAATTTTGGTGGTTCCTCTGGATGTGGTAGCTGAGTCAAGACAGGGATGCAGTCTGATGCGAACAGCTGATACAGGTCTGATTTTCTGTGTTCCACAAGCTTGACGGGCCACCTGAAGTGTATTCAATTTTAAATTTTATGATATAATGCAACTGGATTATACCTGGGGAAAAGTGTTTGCCACACATCCTTTCGTATTCTATTTTGAGCTCCGTAAGGTCTGTACGTTTTAGAAAAGCACTTGTCCAATAATAACCTAACCTCTTACTTGCCGTAGGGAGAATTTTACCATGACTTCCTTTTGTAGATGGAAAACGATACATGCCGATACCTCTGCCATCCTTCTGGGAACATCCCACCACAGCACAAAAAGTGACCTCAACATTCACAAAATTTTGGAAAAAACAAAAAAGAAGAATCACAAAACACAACTGTACCGGCATCAACTGCCAACTCAGAGATGTCAGATGGATGTCAGAGATGCCAGATGCCAACGCCAACGCCAACGCCAAGATGCCAACTGGGAGTCGTTGGATTTGGCAGCTTTACAGGTTACTGTTTTACCGCTTCGACTGCAAATATAGTGCGTTCTCCTGGGGTGGGACTCCGTGTTCTTTATCAACAGTTGCCATACAACAAGCACAATATAAGCGTAACGGCCATGTTAGAAGGTGGAGCCAAGTTACGAGCGCCATCAAGCGGACGGGAGCAAAACTAGAATTGCGCGGCACTGAGAAATTCAAATGGGCCGATATTGTGCAAAATATTCCATATTATTGAAAGTTCCGTTTTCCATTTTATCAATTTTTGTAGTTATGGGAGAGTGGAAAAATCCAACTTCTTCAATAACTACAGAATTGGATAAAAAGTGAAAATAAAGGTCATATTAAAGAAATAGTGAGAAAACTACATAAAAAATATTCTCTACATCTTTATTAAACACAGAAAATTATAATCCTTTTGAAAATTAGTATCGAATCACCTAGGTACATTTTTATTGAATTTATCAAGTTGCCGAATAAATCGAAGAGTGCTCGGAACTTGCCCGGTTTGCACCGGGAACTTTAAAATGCGCCACAAAATGGACGTCGCAAATTCTCAGCTCCTGGAGCTTGCCACCACCTGAGGAAGGCGCTGAGACTTCGCCCTCGCCGTTTCCCACATCACGGAACTCCAACCTCCAACACACAGCATTAATTTGTTCCTTTTCACCATTTTCGAAACGAAATAAAAGAAAAAATCGAACGATGGGCACAGATTGCACTTCATATTTCGCGTAATGGCGGAATGGAAATGAACACAATCGAACATCCAACGGAAATCACGTTGAAAATGACTGTCTTCATACATTTGAATTTGGGCCAATCGCGTGGCTTGATCGCTCGCAACATGCCGATCGATAAATCGACAATGGCCAACAACACAGCCATAAAATCACTAGGAATTAGTGACTGAAATTCGACACTAGCGCCATTGGTGTACGGGAGCAGCATTGTTTAGGTTCGAATCCTCCCACCTAGCTTACCGTTATATTGTGCTTGTTGTATGACAGTTGCTTTCTACCTGACCTTGAGAAGGTACATGTAAATTCCCTATGCTTAGCGACTATCGCTTAGAAGCGACTGTCGATAGCGACAACACGGAGTCCCAGCCCTGACCCGACGGCGCAGATGCAACATGGACGCAACTGTCGCTAATCGGCCTTATTCTCTATGCCATTGAAAATTTTCAATATTGAAAATGGGATTTTGAAGAGCTGAAATTGATCTTAAGACTGGGTAAACAAGTACGTACTATGCCAGTTCAGGCAAGGATTCAGGTCTAATTTCCATCCATATTTGGGATCCCAGCCTAATATGCTTACATACCGAAATAAACCAGAGTGGAAAACGAAACATTTTCAATTTTCAATTTCAATGGCATAGAGAATAAGGCCAATTTAGTGCCAAATTTGAAACATCCAGACAAATATCGACTTTTCTATGGAATACCAGCCTATTTCATGACTAAGTCTCCAGATAGATACAAAAAAGTTATTAAAAATGTGAAGAAGAACCAGTCGCAAGCCAAATTTCTATTTTGTATAGTTCTTTTTCACAAAATAATGAAAATATTGGAAGTTCCTTGCTTACTTCGCAAATGATCCACAGTCTGTTAATCGCGATGTTGTCAGATTTGGCATGGCCGCCATTACCAATAATACGTTATATTACATATACTGTCACCTCAAATAGTCACTATAGAATCAATTTGTTTTGGAAGATGTTTCCTTGCGCTCTTCTAATTGAGGTCTCCAATTTTCCGTTGTCTCTCTTTACTGTGACGTCATGCGTATAAGATACGGTTAATCGAGGTCATTGGGCGCTTCCCAATAAGGCGTATAAGGACACAATTCGACACAATTTGACACAGCTAGCATTCCAATAGCAGTAATAGCACCACATGTCGACACAATCGAAACATTGGCGAGGCTGAGTTTAGAATTGAGCTGGCAAGTGCACTTTGACATTGTGTATCCGTCTTGTCGCAGTTATTGGAAAGCGTCCTATGTTTCTTGAGATATGACATTTCGTTTCTGACAATGGGAAATTTTTCGAATCTGACAAGCGCTCTGTCGTGTATTTATTTGATTTCAGCATGGATTTCATGATTTCACTTGTTCTTACCCTCGTTCTTGCCAATAAGTGTGTTATATGTAGTGGAAAACTGAGAAGATACTGAAGATACTTACAGAAATGGTTCAAGGGTGTTGTGTCGCTCTATGCGAGTGCGAGAATAAGACGAATACACCCGGCATCACCATGCACCGGTTCAGGAAAGACCCAAACTTGATGGAAGTGTGGCTGCACCAGCACCACCAGGGATCACGCTGCACCAGACACGTGCATCTTACTACGAAAAAACTCTATTACTTCGTCCATTAAAAACTCCCTTATGGGTTCTAGTGACTTTCCCCACATGATAATGGGAACAGTAGAGCTAACCGATTCATAATTCCCGCAAAAGTCAGAAACGAAACGTCCAAACGTCATAAACGTCAAAACGTCAAAGGTGACCTCGAAAAACCATGTACTTTCTATCTCCTAAAATTGGAAAGGTCAATTAGGGAATCTGACACCATACTGAATGAAAGTTCAAAATTGGGAAATTATTATATGGAAGTAATTGAAATTTATATTTCTTGTTCACTTGGCAACCCCGAATACGGCTTCTGCCGTTTTCTGCCGTTTTCTGCCTAGCTTCTGGGCCGGATAGTCTTATGCAATCCGCAGTACATTCATGTAGCTAGGATTGCCTGAAACGTACCATATGAGAGTGGCTCTCGCGGCTCGCCTACCTTTGGCCCCAGAGGCTTTCAGTTAAGGGAGACTCGACGGAGAGGGCCCTGACCAAAACTTCCACGCCACGTGTTCGCGGAAACGGAATAAAATTAAACCTTTTTCTTCATCGTATCGACTCTCGCTTCTACACTTGTCATGACGCAGTGTTTATTTTCATTCTTTCTTGTAAGAACTAAAAGCGTGCCTTCCTATTCCACCTTCAAAATGATTGTTTTTTATGTTTTTTAGAAGATTGAAATAACATCAGTCTCACAACTCACAAACAGTGAGCATCAATTGTTGGAAATTTCACTTACACAAACGACTATTTATCGTTTTTCTGATCATGTTACATGTTAACAGACGCTATTTGTCTGGAAGTTTCATATTAAGCGCCTAATTATACGCGCATGGGCCCGGAAAACACGTAAGATACACAGTCCTATTGAGAATGAACATTTGAACAATTCTGAACCAAACACGATAGAAAATTTCATAGTTCTCAGTTCGCATGATACAGGAAAAATAGTAGGAAAATCGCTAAAGCTAAAACCTTGGGAAGAATATGATTCTTGGAGCGATATTTCCACCAGCAAGTGGCGCCCTCCCTTGGTTATTCTCGACCCCTCACGCGTCATCAAGACAAAGATACCTAAACCTAATTTGAAATGGCGGGTATGTCTGTAAACCATCTGTGCTGTAAACCACGATGTCTGTAAACCTTGTGGACGTTTGTGTTTCTTCCTTGGAGGGTTTCTTCAGCCATTTCGCCAAACTTCTGTAAGCGTGAGCTGGTTCTGTGCTGTGGTGGGATGTTCCCAGAACAGTGGCAGAGGGATCGGCATGTAGGTAGCGTTTTCCATCTACAAAACGGAACCTGGTAAACTTGCCCCTTGGCAAAATAAGAGGTTAGAAAAGTGGACAGGTACTCTGAAACGCTGGGACCTTACCGAGCTCAAAATAAAATACGAAACACTTTTCCTCAGGTACACCCCAGATACATTATTTCATACAATTCTAAATTGAATACACTTCAGGTGCCCCGGCAAGCTTGCAAGACACTGACAATTCCAACTGGGTCCCACATTTAAACATGGGGTATGATGATGACCACGGATGTTCTGGCGTACAACACCCCAAGGACGACCCCACCTATTACAACTGTTTGCAATGTCCGCATCAGGCTGCATCCGTTCTTCAACTCGACCACCACATCCGAAGGAACCACCAAAGCTCCTCAGACAAACTGTTCGACGCCATTGTCAAACCGGAACAGTTCTCTTGCATCTACTGCGACTATATGAGCTGCTATCGTTGCGAACTGTGTGAACATTACAAACAAGCACACAATCTGAGGACTGAAGACAAGGAAAATGTGTCGTTCTGGAAGGAATCTGTGGGATATCCATGCGATTACTGTGGATACAAAGCAGATTCAAGCTTATGTCTTGCAAAGCATGTCAGTTTGTGTGAAAAAGCGTCGCCAACAGGGGAACCATATGTTGGAGCCTCGGTTGGAGCAGCGGAATTTAAAATCCCGCCTCGTAAGTCAGTTAGTGAAAAACTTCGTTTGTTTAAATGTGACCATTGTTCGTACCGGTCCCAAAAGAGGTCCCATCTGAAAACGCACATGTTGCAACATTTAACAAACGAAGAAATAGATTGGTTTCACTGCAGCCACTGTTCATACCGAACCAGACACAAGTCAAATTTAAAGACGCACATGTTACGACATGCCAAAAACGAAGAAATTCACTGGTTCAAGTGCGACCATTGTTCGTACCGATGTAAACGAACGACGCATTTGAAAAGGCACACGTTACAACATGCTAAAGTCAGTAAAAAACTTCATTTGTTTAAATGTAAACTTTGTTCGTACCGATCCCAACAGAGGTCCTATCTGAAAACGCACATGTTACAACATTTAACAAACGAAGAAATAAATTGGTTTCACTGCAGCCACTGTTCATACCGAACTAAACACAAGGCAAATTTAAAGACGCACATGTTACAACATGCCAAAAACGAAGAAATTCATTGGTTCCAGTGCGATCATTGTTCGTACCGATGTAAACGAATGACGCATTTGAAAAGGCACATGTTACAACATGCTAAAAGCGATGAACTTGTTTGGTTCCAGTGCAATCATTGTTCGTACCGAACTAAACACAAGACCCATTTGAGAAGGCACATGATGCAACATGCCAAAACAGAAGAAATCAATTGGTTCCAGTGTAATCATTGTTCGCACCGTACTAAACTCAAGTCCCATTTGAAGAGCCACATGATACAACATGCAAAAAGCGAAGAAATTGATTGGTTCGAGTGCAATGTTTGTACGTACCGAGCTAAACGAAAGTCGCAGTGGAAGTTGCACATGTTGCGACATGAGACAAACTAAGAAATTAATTAGATCTAGCGTGCATTCTTTGTATGTAGGTACCTACCGAGCTAAACCAAGAACCTATCTGCAAAGACACATGTTCCGACATGCTGCGACCTCAAAAACAAAGATGTAATTTGTTTGGCTGGCTGTACGGACAAACCATTCGGAATGGTACCTAGGTATACTAGGTTCACTTGTACTGTGACCCTAGTTGGCTGGGCAAATTTTCTACTTCAGCATTCTAGGCGTGCCGCCTTTTTACCTGGAGTGAAACTGACTTCTCTAGAAGTGAAGTTATACTTCTTATCAAATTGATATTAAAATCTTGGAAAACTGACCTTGTCATGCGTGGGAATGCGACTAGAGGGGCGCAGAGCTGTATTACCGTCATTTAAGACACCAGAACTTCACGAGGCCGCCTTCAATTTAGGTCATATTGACGGCGGTCATTCAAGGCCGACAAAAACTCGTTCCGCCAAGGTTCAAAACTAAAGCAAATTGAAAACTGAAAGTACTCACATTTCGGTCCAATACGCAACTTTGAGCGGCTGAGTTTCTTGAAATTCGGTTTAATAAACTTTTTACACGCAAATCCTGCTGCAACAGCAGGCCTGCTGGGATGTTCCTTGTCTTGCCAATAGTTTTTCATGATTCGGCGTCTCTTCTCGACTGGAAGAGGTGGAAGGATTGATAATTCCATGGGACCCCTTCTTTTGGACGAAGGACCAGTATTTTTGTAGTTTGAATCACGTAAAGTTGAACCGGCTTCGGGAGGTTAAAAATATTTGTGACACCTGCCAAATGTCAAGACTGCTTTGATTTATTTGTTCATTGGCTAAAATTAAAAACAGGTCGAAAAATTTCTACATTTTCCAATAAAATGGAAAAAAGCGCCAGACATCACGTCCCGCAAAAATGTTCCGTCTATCTGCAGAGAAAATGCGTGAAAAATGTGTTCCAAAAGTGGTCCGAACGACTCCGTGTCTCTTCGTGAATTATTGTGCCAAATGAAGCCAGGGTAGCCAACCGCAAAGTTTTGGGGATTTTCCATATTTCAGATTTGGAAACTTGAAAACAAAATCTCACAGCCGACTAGAATCACGGTACAAGTGAACATACTATACTTATGATGACATTCATTCCAAAATGAAATTTGAGGGTTATCCAGAAATTTTTGCAAAAAAAAAAAATACCTATAAAATACCTAAATACCTAAAATACCTAAAAAAATACCTAGAACACACTGGCGGAGCCGGCGACCAGAAAAGGGGTGTTGGGTGGAGAGAAGTTTTGAATGACCAACTGTAGTGGTTTCCTGTCCCTCAAAATAGTACGAAAACTGAAGAAAACCGGCTCAATTCAGTGGAAAAAAACAAATAAAATTGAAACAATAAAGTCATCAACGGGACTCGAGAGCAAAAAAGGGGTGCTGGGGCAGGCAGAAGCTGAAAAGGACATGCTACAGTAGAACCGTCGCTTTCAAAATCCCACAAAAAATTTGGAAAATCGCGTCAATTCAATGGAAATAGCGTTAAAAGAAGGAACAACACCCGCGACGACACTAGTCAAAGTTTCCAGATAGGAGGTTATTAGCGTCGACGGGACATTTAGTGGGTTTTTGACACACGTTTCTATCATACTTGAATTGGCTACTGTTAACTATGCGAGGCCGCAGTACCTACTTGCAGTTTTGCTCCACCGAAGTACGCAAGTTGTATTGTTGGTTGCCTACATCACTCCAGTGGAAAATAAAAGCACACTACAAAAATTGTACACTGACGTAGTGGAAAGTCTTTTTCGAGCGAATAACCGTTCATGACCGGTTACATTTGGTTATAGAATTTGGCGTTTGAGCGAGGATTGGTTATAAGCGGTGAAGGAAGTGCCGCCATTTTGATATCATCACCGGTTATACCTTTCATAACCTGGTCATGGGGCTGGTTATTGTTATGGTGGGGGAACAAATTGTGGCGGCAACAAGTTTGAATTTGAAAGAAGCAGCGGTCCAGAATTTTCAAACGGCAGACGTAGCTAGCCTAACCTCAAAAACTTGACAACTTGACTTGGCGACGAGGGAAGAAGAATCGAAGACGATGGACTCATCTGTGATGGACCCACAAGAACATCGGATAATTCAGATGTCCGATGGCCGCCTGTTGTGGTTCAATCCTGAAAGCAGTACTTGTCATACCTCCTATTTATAGTAGAAATATGAATAGTTGATTTTCAATTCAATTCAATATATTTATTGTTCCTTCGGTATTACCTACATCCTACACCATGAACAAGAAAACAAACAGGATTTCATAAAAATTGTATGTGTGATGTGATCACGATACACGTGTGATGCACAATAAAATTCGTAATCAGGGGTTACTTCGGAAACGAAATGTTCATCGATTCAAGTGACTGGATTGGCTGAATGACTGAATTTTTCATCTTCAAAGCTATCCTAGATTACGAATAGTTTGAGTACCTACCTACACGGTACGTAACAGAGACAAGTACAAGTAGGTACGTAACTATTTGTAGCTATTAGTCCCTCTTTTCCCGCCAAATGCTGATAACCAAAGTTATAACCGCAACGTTTTAGCGAGAAATGTCAGATGTCAAAAAATGACAGTATCTGTCAATCTTATGTCAACCGCTAATAACCAACCGGTCATGAACGGTTATTATTTGCTCGAAAAAGACTATAGTAAGGGCAATGTGAAACAGAGTTACCAACATAAACAATGTTGCGCGTGGGCCTAACTAACTCACTGGCGACTAGAAATCGTGAGTAGAAGGCAACAGGGTTGGTTTCGTGGTTGTAAGAAGTGTATAAAATGTGGCCATTAACTGTACAAGATATACAATCATACAATATCATACAATCCCTAATTTATAGAAAATAAGCAGTTTTACAGATAAAATTCACATATGTATCATTCTTAGATAAATAGAATAGATAAATAAGTACAAGCATTTTTTTTTATACTAATAACCATGAAGTAGGTACATCATTGATTGGGCATCTGAAGAAAAGTTGACGTAAGGTGGATCCCTCATAACTTCCAAGCCACTGATTGGATTTTTTCCAAATTTAGTAGGTTGATAGATAATTATAGCAAACCAGCTTATGCTTAATTAGAGCTAAATTTGTCAAAACGTTCTTGAGTTCCAAATTGTTGAAATCCGAAAAAAGTGAACTTTGGAGGGCTGTATCTTCGTCATTAGGCCGAACTTTGCGAAATGGTATATGGGTTTCCGTCATATTCAAACGAGATCTACCCACAGTTAAATTTTTTGCTATCATCCCTGAAACACCCCGTATATCCATTGGTTAAAAAGATTTTTTTTTCGATTTTTTTTTTCAAAAGGTTGGTAACAGTGGGGAAATTTCAGTGGAGTTTTATGTCTGTATTTTTCAAATATTGTGATGCCGCTCTAACAGTTTTTTGAGTCCAACAATGCTGTTTGTTTGGTTTTTAGTATATTTGTGACGTCACAAATATATTTTTAAAACAGGCATGACGGCCACAATTTTTGAAATTTAGGAAAAAGAAAAAATACGGGTACCTGTTCACGATAAAATTCACCCCCCTCCGGTAGATTCCCCTTCAAGATATTTGGAAGAACTAAACACTTTTCCTTCGCGATTTTTCCCAAGGACCTCAAATCGATCCTCTAAAAGTTTCTAGTTGGTACCGTATACAGGGTGTGATATGTAACTTTCTTATTTTAAATGCAACACCCTATATTTTATCCCGTTATTTGGTGTAGCCTTTTTTTCTGATTACAAATATATATATGACACTTATGATTTATTCTGACAAGTAAGTTGTCGGAAAAATAATGAAATAGGTAGTTAAATAATTTGTTTCGCGGCAAGATGGCTTTGGTTTCTACAGTTCACTTGAAAAAAAGTTATTCTTGCATCTCGCAGCATTTTGTCTGCAGAATTCAACTCTGCATGGATAAATGGTCTAATTCGTTCCTTATACAGGGTGTCGCGTAATTTTCAATTTCTAATTTATTTGACTACCTATTTTACTATTTTTTTGACAGCTTCCTTGTCAAAATAAATCATAAATGTTATACAGGGTGTTTCCAAAATGGTGATACAAACTTCTAAGGGAGATTCCCCATCAAAAATGGACCAGAAAAAAATATACCTTTGATGTCCTAAAATGCTCCGTTGAAAAGTTACAAAATCGATTTTTTGACATAAGTTTTGGACCGTTCAACCGATTTTGTTCAAATTTTCAACAAATTCACCTGAAATAAGTCTCTATCAAATAATAGTAACGTGTTGAGAAAAAAAAGTTCAGGGGTGTAGATAATGGGGGATGTCCTCATTTTTACCCCCCTATTTTTTACACCCCTAGCATTTTTCCAAATCGTTCTAATTTTTGGATTCTATGTTCAATTTAGAGAAAAAAGTTACTCCTGCAAAATTTTGATTAGAGGCTTCGTTTTCGAGATATCTGGGTTTGAAACTTTGGAAAACATCTCGAAATTGCCACTTTCAAAGGCCTAAAAATTAGAATCCAAAAAACTCAAGATCTCTCAGCAGAAATAGGTTCTCTAAAATTTCTAAGTTGATAAACCACTATTCTTTTCTAAGAACGAGATTTTGCAAGAGTAACTTTTTTTTCTAAATTGTAGGTAGAATCCAAAAATTAGAACACTTTGGCAAAATAGCTAGAGGGGTGAAAAATAGGGGGAAATATAATGACACCCCCTGTTATCTACGCCCCTGATTTTTTTTTCTAAACACGTTGTTATGATTCTAAAGAGACCTATTCTGGTTAACTTTGTTCTAAATTTGATTAAAATCAGTTGAACGGTTCAAAAGCTATGTCAAAAAATCGATTTTGAAGAGTCAACTTGAACACCCTGTATCTTTTTAACGGAGCATTTTAGGACATCCGAATTATATTCTTTCCTGGTCCATTTTTGATGGGGAGTCTCCCCTAGAAGTTTGTATCACCATTTTGGAAATACCCTGTATATCTTTCTAATCAGAAAGAAAGGCTTCATTAAATGACGTAATAAAACACAGCGTGTTGCATTTGAAATAAAAAAGTCACATGTCACACCTTGTATACGGTACCAATTGAAAACTTTTAGACGATCGGTTCAAGATCCCTGGGAAAAATCGTTTAGAAAAAGTTTTTAGTTTTCCAAAATATCTCAAAGGGGAACCTCCTAGAGGGGGGGTGAATTTTATCGTGAACACCCTGTACATTATTTTGTACCATACTTATCGATCAAGCCAATAAAAAAAAATGGGCAAGTACCCCATTACGGAGCCACTCGTGCCAGAGTCCAGCAGTTCCACGCTCTCCTGGTCCCGGATCTTGACTTTTACATATGGACAGATGTCGGAAGCCTTCTCGACGAACAACGGCTCTATCTGAATCCTTCACTTTCAGGACCCTTGGCAACCACAGACGCCACATCGGCGACGTTCAGCAAAGCGATATCCAAGTGCGATGATTCATTCGACGTGTATTTAGTAGTAATCAATGGTAGTACGCAGTAATAAACAGTGTGTTTGAGGGTTCCTTTACTTCACCTAAAAATGTGCAAAACAGGAATCACCAATTATTTCGTAACCGTTGAACAGAAAAAATCGGGAAAGGTGGCTAAATGTCGATAAACATCAGAATTATAGAACTGGTGCTTCAATTCTTTGATTGAACGTGAGTTTTTCAAAAATTTAGAAAAATCTAGGAATTTGAATGGTTACCATCAAACACAATTTATAGGACCCCCCACAAAAATTCAGTGCATGCACAATAATTGTACTGTCAACATTCAGCTTCCTTTCACTGCTATAAACTTGACCATTTCGTCTCTGGCTTAGATTTTTTTAAGAATCAGTTATTTCATTGGCATAGGTTCAAATCCTGCTGGTACATAGTAGTAGAGTTCTGTTTTGTAAAACCAGCGTAAAATTGCTATCGCCTCCCGTCACTACGCTGCAGCATCTGAGTTATATGATGTCATTTGATGAAAGAAGCTGTTTTTTTTTTGTCAAGGACACTCTTAAACGTTCGTTACTCAATTATTAAAGTACCCAACGCAAATTATTAGGTTTCTCAGAGCCCTAAGTGGCCCACTGGTGTCTTCATGCTCATTTGTAGCCCTGCTGAGCCCCGGAAGCTCCAGTTAGCTCCTGTTAGTCCTTATGTGTTGGCCAGCAGGGCCCCCTCGTGTCCCCAAGAATCATTTAGAGCCCCAGTGAGCCCCGCCAGGCCTTCGTCTGATTTTCAGAGGCCTCTGCTCTCTTGTGTCTACATTGAAGCGTTTCAAACCCTACTGAGCCCCCTTGTATCTCCAAGTATCGTTTGAAGCCCTATTGAGCCCCCTTGTGTCCTCAATTATTGTTTGTAGCCCGGGTGATCACCTTCTGACTTATCGATATTTCTGGCATCTAAGAAAGCTTCATTGTGCCTTCTCAGGATTCTCAGAGCCCTATTAGGCCCCCTTATGTTTTTATGTGTTCTTTGTAGCTCTGTTGAGCCCCTTTCTAACCTGTATTTGTTTCTGAGTTCTAGTGAGCTCCTGTGTGTCTTCATGTGTTGATCGGAGCCCTATAGACCCTCTTGTGCCTTTCAGAGCTCCATCAGTTCTTCTTGCGATATTTACAGCCCTATCCTCTCTTGGTCTACATCGCAGTGGCTTAGGCCCTGCTGAGCACTCTCGTGTCTTCTAATGTCGTTTGGAGACCCATTGAGCCCCTAATGCCTTTTTGTGTTACTCGAAGCCCTATCTAGCCATGTGTCTACATTGTGGCCATTTGAGCTCCGCTAGCCCCCTTGTGTCTTAAAGTATCGTTGGGGGTCCTAGTGAGCCCTGTCAGGTCTCCTTGTGATATTGAGAGCCCTATCCTCCCTTGTGTCTACATTGTAGGATTTCAAGTCCTGCTGAGCCTCCTTGTGTTTTGAAGTGTCTTTCAGAGCTCCAATAAGCCCGGTCATGAGCGGGCGCAATGCTTGCGAAGAGTTGTCCGGCGAAAAATTGTCCGCGCGAAGAATTGTCCAGCAAAAAATTGTCAGCGCAAAAAATTGTCAGCGCGAAGAATTGTCCTAGCACCCATTTTTTGTCTCCCGTCGACCCGCGCAGTGCATTTTGGCAGATTCCGTTGGATGCCGCTTCCAAAGGAAAATGCGCTTCCGCCCTACCTGGACGTAATTTTTTTCACTCCAGGATTTGGCTTTTTGGACTTGTCAACGCGGCGCAAGCTCAACAAAGTTTGATGGATGCTATCATCGGTCCCAAGCTGGAGCCCAAAATCTTCGCGTATCTCGATGACATTATCATCACTTCGTCAACTTTTGAAGAGCACGTCAGTCTACCAACAAAAGTTGCAAGGAGGCTGCCGGATGCTATAACTTCACGGTCAACATAGACGAATGCAATTTCATCTGACCTTGCTTGAATTACCGTGACTTTGTCGTCGACACAAACGGTCTACGAACGGAGCCAGTAAAGTCCTGGCCGTGGTAAAATACCCGCGACATGGAAACGTTACGGAGTTCAAAAGGTTCAAGGGCTGTGCTCCTGGTACCGAAGGTTCCTTCCTTCTTTTTCATCGTTGATTCTACCGATAAACGACTTGACGAAAGGCATCAAGAAAAGTCACGGCGTTGTTCGGAGTGATGAAACAGAGCAAGCCTTCTTCAGTCAGTGTTGAAGAAGCATTGGTGGCAGCCCCAGTCCTGGCCAGCTCTGATTTTTTGGAGGTTTTGTAGTTCAGTGTGATGCTTTCAGCACCGGTCTAGGAGCGGTTCCCACCTAAACATCAAAGACAAGGAGAATGTGATAGCGTACGCCAGCCGAACGTTGTCAGAGCCAGAGAGGAACTAATACAGCGTACCTACCTAACTGAACGTGAGTGCTTGGCCGTTATCTTCGCCGTCGAGAAGTTTTGTCCGTTCATGGTGGGCACTCGGTTAAGGGTGATAACGGATCACCACTCTCTGTTGTGGGTCTTCAGGATCAAAGTTCCACTGGCAGACTTGCAAGGTGGAGCCTACGTCCATCACAATTCGACGTGGTATTGGAGCACAGAAAAAGAAAGTTGAACGTTGTGTCGGATGCACTGTCACGTTGCGTTTCAGAAGTGGATGAAGTTGGGGTTAAGGCACCGCCGGATAATCCTCAGGATGAAGTTTAGGATACGTTCTATATCCTTTTCATACAGAAATTTTCAGCGCGACTCCAAAAAGTCCTAGCAAAAGACCACTCCAATGGAATAGGCCTGATAAAAAAGGCTGATGGTAGCTTCACACAGGACCTTAAGGGGAGCTTAAGAGTTCTCTCACAGACTCATTTCCCTGGGTCAAGTGAAGCTGCCGAAAATGGGACAAACAGTGGACCCTTCGAGCATAAGCCCACCTCCGAAGGTTGGCGAATTGCAAACAAAATTTTCAATTCAAAGAGAATCAAATGGGCTGTTGGAAGCTTCAAATCATACAAATCGCCAGGTGAAGACGGCATTTTTTCTGCTCTACTGCACAAGGGCATCGAATACCTGGCCCCGCAACTGCAAGAAATCTTCAAGGCCTGCTATGTACTGGGCCTACACTCCCAAAGAGTGGAAAGAGGCAAAGGTAATTTTTATACCCAAGGCAGGGAGACGGCCTCCGGAAGAGGCTGAATCCTACCGCCCTATTAGCCTCACATCGTTCCTCCTGAAAACCATGGAAAAAATTGTAGATAACTACCTGAGGAATGGCATCCTAAAAAGGAACCCACTCCATATGCGACAATATGCATATCAGCCTGACTATTTCACTAGAGTGTATTACACCGACAATAAAATCTAGTATTCAGATGACAAAACACGTACCTATACCTACCTGGGCAAAACCAACATGATGGTTTTGCAGCGGCAATTTTTTGACGTTTCACTCGTTCCATTACATCCAAACTGCTTTAGTAGATGTAGCGCATTTTCCTATCGAATACGCTATTTTCATACTTTGTATTCGCCTGTCCGTCCCAATCCGTCCAGCCGTCCGCCTTGTTATAAAATTCCTTTTGTAAATGACCGGAACTTAGCTAAAGATGAGTACAGGAAAACAAAGCAAGCTCAAATTGAGTTACCTATAATATTTGTCAGACTGACAGTTTTGCATCAATTTGAATCGGCGGTCGTCACAAACAGTATTCAAGCAAACTAGTAAGCTTCATTGCATCTTGTTGTATCAATCGAAGCCCCAGCGGGCCCCCTTGTGTTTTCATGCATCGTTTATATCCCTAATGAGTTGCCCCTTGTGTCTGTTGCCCCTTGTGTCTTCTGTGGCTCGAAGCCCTTGCGGGCCCCTTTGATGTGGATGTCTATGTGCCGTTCAAAGACCTAGCTCACCTTCTTATGACGTACTGTAAGCCCCATTGAGTCTTCTTCTGGCTTTCGAAACTTTGGTGTGTTGTCTTGTATTTTCTTGGTTTTTCAGTCAGGGTTTTAGTAGAAACTCTTTTCTTCATCTCCCGAGACTCTGTGCTCTTCTATACTTTCTTTGGATGCTCAAGATCCTAGCGGGCTCTCTTATACCTCCATACGCCGTTAGTCATGACTTCCGAAACTCTCTCGGCCTTTTTATGGCTTCACGTTATTTTAGAATTAGATAGGTATCTTGGTTTTGGATGAAAAAGCTGTTCAAAGAAAGCCTCCTTTTCTCTCGTAAAATAGTCATGTCGAATACCACTCGAGATAAAATTTTGAAGGCAAAATTTTTCTCTTGTAATATTCAAATTTGTTGCTTTTTGGCAATTTCGCTCATGACATTTAATCAAAACCACTCGCCTGACGGCTCGTGGTTTTGTTACAAATGTCATTCGCGAAATTGCCAAGCAACAAATTTTCATAACAATCGAAAAATTTTGCCGACAAAATTTTACCTCTTGTGATATTAAATACGAAAAATCCACAGTGGATGCTCCACACAACCTAGTTTTAGAGATAGAGAAAACACTGGAAGCAAAAGAAATTGCGATCGGCACATTCGTGAATGTGGAGGGTGCTCTCGACAACACCACTTACTCGTCCATTGAAAGAGCCGCCAAGAGAAGGGGGATTGATACTCCTACCCTAAAATGGACCCAATCCATGCTTGTGGACCGGAAAGTAACCGCAGACCTTGGAGGAGAGTCCGTGCCCGTCACCACTGGAAAAGGGTGTCCACAGGGTGGATCTTATCGCCCCTCCTGATGTCTTGTCGTGGATAAACTGCTCAGAAGGCTGACGGAACAGGGCTACAGCAGCTACGGATACGCCGACGATGTAGCAGTCGTTGTCAAAGGAAAGTTTGAAGGTACGACTTTGACCCTTACACAAAATGTCATAACACTATTAATCAATGGTGCTTGGAAGAGAACTTCAGCATCAACCCGGCCAAAACTGTGATAGTTCCGTTCACACGCCGCAGAAAAGTCGAAGTGACTGCTCCGGTACTGAGGGGAACTACAATTGGGTTTTCCGAGGAGGTCAAATATCTGGGAATCATCCTGGATAGAAAACTCACCTGTAACTCTCACCTGAACAAGACAATTTCGAAGTCCACAGCGGCGTTCTGGATATGCCGCAAACTCTTCGGAAGGACTTGGGGTCTGAAACCAGGTATGATCTACTGGTTGTACATGACGGTTGTTAGACCGATCACCACGTACGCCTCACTCGTTTGGTGGGATAAAACTAGACAAAAGACAAGCTAACAGAAGCTACAGAAGCTTCAGAGACTTGCCTGTGTAGGTATCACGGGAGCTATGTTCACCGCTCCTACAGCAGCGATGGAAGTTTTGCTGGACCTACTCCCACTGCACAAACAAGTAGAAAAAGAAGGACTAGTGAGTGCCCTCAGAATAGGACCCAAAAACCTAAGAAGAGGACACTTGAGAGTATTGGACTCAATAAGGGAGCAGTTCCTCAAGAGCCCAAGGGATTTCATGCCAGTTGAGTACGACTTCGGGGCTACCTATGAAGTGGTCGTAAATGACCGCCAGGAAAGCGCCCGGGGGGGTGGCCCGGCTGCAGAAAAACAACATGATCTGGTACACAGACGAATCCGTAAGAGATGAAAGGGCCGGGATAGGCATATTATGGGCCGAAGTATAGGGAATCACTGCCTGTGGGAAGGTTTCTGTCCACTTTACAAACCGAATTACTAGCGGTGGAGAGGTGTGCCCAGGTATGCCTATCCAGACAGTACAAAGGAGTAAGAATTTGCATTGCCACAGACAGCCAGGCAGCTTTAAGGCACCTGGAGGCCTATGACTGTAAGTCAAAAACCACCTGGAACTGCAAAAAATCACTCATACAGCTGGCTGAGAGCAACAAACTCACTTTAATGTGGGTACCTGCCCACCAGGGTATCGAGGGAAATGAAGAAGCGGATGCCCTCGCGAAAAAAGGAGCTCAAACAACATTTATTGGACCGGAGCCCACATGTGGGATGTCGTCATCCTTAATAAGGAAAGAAGTCGATAAATGGGAGAATAGGCGAATAGAGGCCTACTGGAAAAACATTCCAGGCCAACGACAAGCCAAGCAGCTTATTGCGCTCTCCAAAACAAAGACGCAGCTCATCCTGTCGCTCTCTAAGAACGAAATAAGACTACTCACGGGTCTACTCACTGGACATTGCGAAGTGAGATACCACCTGCAAAAAATGGGCAAGGAAAACTCACCTTTTTGCAGGCTTTGTGCATCGGCAGATGAAACCACCGTGCACTTACTCTGCGAGTGCGAAGCACTGGCACAGAAAAGACTTACGCTGCTGGGAGGTGTGAAACTGACACCCGCAGACATCAGAGGTAAGAGGTAAGTCTCCCAAGGAAATCATCCGATTCGGTGAGGAGGTGGACTTCCTGGGACATTAAATACAGTGCTCAACAATTGAAGTGGAACACCTGAAAATTTTGGTCAAATTAAAATGGTCGTATTTTCTCAAGAAAAAACCGATTTGCAATGAGTTTTTCTTCCTGGAAAGCTAGTGTCTTAGACTACAGCATTGGACAACTCTATCTTGTTACAAGCTCTTCATTTCAATAATACAGGGTGCAGTATTGGGGTACTGCAAAAAATGTAAAGTTTGCACCGCTCCCGATCCGCGAAAACATTTTTTTGGACTTTTCAAACTGGTTCCGGAAAAACATTGAACCCATACCTCGAAACGGTTTTTTGAGTTTTCGTCTATCTTTATTAATTACAGGGTGATCTCAAAAAAGTGATATTTTAGACTTTCAGTGATAATTTCTTCCATTGTCATCCGATTTTAAACATGTTTGGCTCATATTGAAGCTGGAACTTCAGGCGAGAACGTTGTGAGGTCAAAACTTATTGAAGACAACATAATCATATAAGGGGGCGTATGAGAAGTGACCCTAATGCGAAACAGCTTCCGAGTATCCGTTTGATAAAAGCCAAAAACAAATTGAAACTTGTCTTCAGAGGATCTGCTAATTCGGACCATTTTGATATGATTTTCGCTTCAGTCGTCCAAGAAATGTCAGTGGTAGAGTCAAAACTTGACTGTGTGCTCTTGCGGAAAAATCGCTTCCCTTATTTACCTGTAGGCAACCGTAACCCAAGTTACAAAATTCACAACAATTTCAAAAATTCTAATTGCCGATAAAACACGTATTCCTGCCAGTGTTGAATTTTGTTACTTGGGTTACGGCCGCCTACACGTAAATAAGGTATGCAATTTTTCGCGGAAACACGCAGTCAAGTTTTGGTTCAACCACGGATATTTCTTGGAAAACTAATGCGAAAAGCAGATCTAAATGGTCCGAATTAGCGGATCCTCTGAAGACAAGTTTCAAGTTGCTTTTGTCTTTCATCAAACGGATACTCGAAAGC
The DNA here is from genome assembly GCA_949128115.1 of Anaspis maculata. Lineage (NCBI taxonomy): Eukaryota > Metazoa > Arthropoda > Insecta > Coleoptera > Scraptiidae > Anaspis > Anaspis maculata. The sequence goes on along the minus strand of OX421964.1, from coordinate 83,692,690 downwards.
TGTTTCGCATTCGGGTCACTTGTTATACGACCCCTCACATTGAAATGTTGTCTTCAGTAAGTTTTGACCTCAAAACGTTCTTGCCTGAAGTTTCAGCTTCAATATGAGCCAAAGATGTTTGAAATCGGATTACAATGGAAAAAGTTATCTTTGAAAGCCTAAAATGTAACTTTTTTGAGATCACCCTGTAATTAACAAAGATAGACAAAAACTCAAGAAACAGTTTTGAGGTATGGTCCCAACGTTTTTACGGAACCAGTTGAAAAAATTCAAAAAAATGTTTTCGCGGATCGGGAGCGGTGCAAACCTTACATTTTTTACAGTACCCCACTACTACACCCTGTATGAAGAAAATAAAATGCTTGTAACAGAAAAGAATTATAGAATGCTGTAGTCCAAAACACTAGCTGTCCAGGAAAAAAAACTCATTGCAATTCGGTTTTTTCTTTAGAAAATACGACCATTTTAATTCGACCAAAATTTTCAGGTGTTCCACTTCAATTGTTGAGCACTGTAGAAGGATGGTCACGCACAAAAGATCTTATAGGTCGCAGTGCAGAAAGGATCCTCCGAGACCAAACGACCACCTCTAATCTACAATATACAATCTAGGTTGGTATCCCTTGCACTGGAAGAACAGTTTACTGTGCCCCTTGGATGTTCACTTCATAAGGCCCATTGTCTCAAAAAAAATGTCTCAAACATTTTCCAACAATTTTTTTTCCAGTTTCCCGGTTGAAAATGTAAGACTGGCCTGGGTTTTCGAGACAGAACTTGAATGATGGAGCTTACAATCAAGCCTCAATTGACGATTTTCATAACAAGATGATTTAGAGAAAAATTCAAAGTTTTCCCGGAAAATTTAATTTTTTTTGACAAAACTTTAAATTTCATGCAAATTATTTTCAGTATTTCTCTCCAATTCCAAAAATAAAAAACCACCCGACTGATTTGGTTTGCTGTCACAGTAACAAGAAAGCTAAAATTCATAAAATTGATACAACTGACTACCTCTACTGGAAAGCGTGAGAAAAGCGCCGCTTTTCACACCGTGAAACCATTTCCGCAGTTCCGTGCAATAAGCAATTACTCCACCTTAACGTAGGTAGGTACCTACCCATCCTAGACCAGCAAACACGTGTTCGTACATTATAATGTGCGTCGCGACGATATTTTAGGAACGGTTAGTACAGCAGGGCGTCCGATATTGATTTTGTTTAGAGCGTCGCTGCCATCTAAAATGGAAAGATCTCCGACAACGCGTTCCGCCAAAAACCAACAACAATAATAATAACCAGCACTGCAGTGTTTTTTTTTGCGAAAAAAACTCGACAACGCTAATCAACAATAAATCATCAAAAATGCATACTTAGTGCTCCAAGTGTGATATAACTGAAATCGTATTCTAAGAATATTAGTCTTATTAATTATAAGTTCGCCAAAAATACAGCACAGAAAAAATTCTACACCTACGAAACGCCATAGTCAAAAAAAATGGGTAGTTCGGTAGTGCTAAAGTCCTTGTCCATACTGCTGGGGATGTTCTTCATTTTCGTCGGTTTCATCAAAATGTCCAGCTACATCTCCAAGGATTTACATAAAGATTTGGTATGTACCTCTGTTTATCTTTAGTGTGTATGAATGGATTTCTCGCTGTGTATGTATACATACAAAAATAATAATAATAGAAGTTAGCGCGCGCTCTAAACTTGGTCTTGGCCTGGTGCCTCTGCCTAGGCAGATATTTTTGCGGATTCGCGATTTGTGTGCCGAATGCTGATATCATAAATTTCGGTTTAATATGACTTTCGATTTTTCTCCATTTGCGTGATAAAAATGCAGGAAAAATCTTGCATTTGAAGTTCTTGAAATGATTGGTTCGAAGCCGCCGGTAGATGCAGAAATGATGCGATCGAAACTAGGTCATGCGGCATGCCAAAGGGCTTTTGCTAGCCCGGTTTTATTGGAGAACAAGAGAACAAAGGAAAAACACATTCTCGCACTTATTAATTTGAATAAATAATCCAGAATTGTCTGTTGGTAAACAAAAACAAAATAATTGAGTATCTATAAAAAAAATGTCACTTCCACTTGTTTTTTTTTCAACAATTTTAAAAACAAAACAAAAAATCAAAAAGAACAAAAAAAAAGGGCGTTTTTTTTGTTGGGTTGGTACACCTGCCGTAAAATTAAAAACGCTGAAGATGCAGGCTGGAAAAGTGAATGCACCATTATCCAAAATTATACTGCTATTATTTCTATTTTATTCATTGCACAGATTCACACGCTAGGTATCTTTCACGCACTTAGTAGGCCGTGCCCGTGATCAAGAATAACATTGTGCCAAAAATCACGCACCTGTCAATTTGGCAATTCAAAAGTTTTTGACGTTACAAAATGGCTTGACCGAATTCAGTAATTTGATTTTTGTTGTTTGCTTTGTGCAAAGATATTTCTAAATAAATATCTGTTACATTCAATTTCAACACGGCTTGAAGTGTCAAAACAAGCAAAGCGTCACTTTTTATTTGTCATTTCTATCACTCAGGTGATTACCCCCTTTAGACGCCCTTGGGAGGATGTTGCTGTTGGACTTGAAGGTGGACAATGAGTCAGAATAGCTCCGTCAGATTTAAATCACATATACATACAATCATATAACCGTATATCAATTATTGATGAAAAACCTCGTGAAAAACGCTAAAAAAAGTCAAACTTTGAGGAACCGTCATAAAGCCGCATCTAGGAAAAAACAATTACATAGTTGTTTTTTGCGTCATCTGAGAACCCTATGGTTGAATTTTGTGTACAGAAACCTGGGACACCCTTTCTATTCGATCAGTTCAGAAGTGTACAGGTGTCCTGAAATTACCGTCATCCGGGGTGAATTCGGATAGTAGGGGGGAATCCGGACAGGAGTACCTTTTTGCGCCATTTTAATCTAGGGGGGATTGAAGTGCGATTTTCCTAAAAATAGCTAATGAAACCAGTTGACAAATGTACATTCTTCAAGTCTGTAACGTTGTACGCTGATTTTACAACAGTTAGTAACTATTTCATGCATTTAACATTTCTTCGTCTTTTCGCACTTTTTCCAAAACGTGGAAAGAAACCTCTGTGGGGAAATTTAGGGAAGATTTTTCTTCACACCTTTAGCCTATGGCGAAAGTGCATTTTATAAACAACATATTGCACTAAATATATCACTGTTTATGTCAATGGCTTTGTGGTGGAGGAGCCTAATAAAAATATGTGTTCCTAGGTAGGGTGAATTCGGACGGCAGAATTGTGTATTTTTTCTATAAAATATAAGTATTTTTTCATAAAATGCGAAGTTTTTGTTAATTTATTTTTCTGTATTGTCTTTTCTGATTGTTAATCAGGTTTATTGATGAATGAATAAAAATAAGTGCAAAACAGTTTCTAGATATGTTGTTCAATTTTAATCCAAGAATTCAACTTTGGTGGCTCCTAGCTATGTTAAAATTCATTTTTTTTATTTTTTCTGTCCGAATACACACCTGTGGGCTTTAGAATGCAATTTTAGGCCAGAAGAAAGGGGTGTCCATATTCACCCTACACATAAGGGTGAATTCGGACACTACTTACGTCAAAAAAAAACTGATAAGGTGTAGACAATCAGTTTTTTTTCTAATGGAGTCAATAGATGAAGTATAGAGGTATCTAAATTATTTTTTTCAAAATTTTCGGCTGAAAATTATGGGCGTTATTCGCTTAAAACCTCGAAATTCGTCCGAGTTCACCCCTGATGACGGTAATGCAACAACATTCACAGGGAGGTGGAAAATTGAAAAATAAGGAGACTTCTTCAATAAAAAATACCCTCACAAACATAATAACGGAGATACAGGCCTTCAAAGTTGATTTTTTTTCAATAGTTTTTTTGCATAACTTTCGAACTGCCCAACCGATTTCATTCAAATTTGAACAAAAGTTTACTAAAAAAGGTCTCTATTGAACAATGATAACGCATTTTATAAAATATTTTTAGGGGCGAAGATAATGAGGGAACCCTCCCCCTTCTCTCTCTATTTTTTACCCTCCTGAATATTTTTGAAAATGGTTCCAATTTTTGAAAATGGTTCCAATTTTTGAATTGTAGGTGCGTTCAATTTAGAGGAAAAAGTTACTTTTGCAAAACTGTGATTAAAGGCTTCATTTTCGAGAGATTTGTGTTTGAAGCTTTGGAAAACATCTCAAAATCGCCACTTTTCAGGGCTCAATTTTCTTTTTTCTGAAAAACTTTATGTTTTTCAGCAAAAATGGTGGATTATCAACTTGAAACACCTAGGAAACTTATTTCAGTTGAGGAATCTTTGAGTTTTCTTGAATTTTGATTTTTAAGGCCTTTGAAAGTGGTGTTTTCGAGATGTTTTTCAAAGTTTCAAACCCAAAAGCCTTTAATCAAAATGTTGCAAAGGTAGTTAACTTCTTTCTCTAAATTGAACGTAGAATTCAAAAATTGAAACCATTCCCAAAAATATTCAGGGGATTGAAAAATAGGGAGGAAAGGGGGAGGGTACCCCCTATTATCTTCGCCCATAAAAATATTTTATCTACAAGCGTTAAATAATACCCGTCACTTTTAGCACGTCGTCATGGGCGACGTGAAAAAATGATGATTCTGCGCGTTCCTGTCATATTTTCAATAAATTCTGACATTTACCAAATATTTCAAAGACCATTGCAGATAAAATCTTGTACGATACACGCGTTAAAAGTGTCTTATTTTGTTCGCGGGGTTGCTCTACTCGCTAATGCTCGTTTCGCAAGCGTCCCCGCTCACAAAATAATACCTGTCACTTTTAACACTTGTATCGTAAATAGCTAATATGAAATGCGTTATCATTGTTCAATAGAGACCTATTTTAATAAACTTTGGTTCAATTTGATTGAAATCGATTCGGCAGTTCGAAAGTTATGCAAACTAAACAAATGAAAAAAAAACAACTTTGAAGGTCTGTATGTCCGCTATTACGTTTGCGATGGTATTTTTACTGTAAAAGTCCCATTATCTTCCATTTTTCTATGCAGAATCATCAATTTTGGTCGTTTTCTCAAAATGTTCATTAGCGTAGAAAATAGTGGGGTAATAGGGGTGAACTCCTCAATATCTACGCCACTGAAATCATTTGCAAAAAGTGTCATCCTAAGCTGTTGATGTAAATGTATTGTAGGATCACTTGTGTCAAATTTGGACAAAATCGGTTGAACGGTGTGAAAGTCATTAAAAAAAAAATCGATTTTTAGAAACTAACTTTGAAGGACTCTATTTCCGTTATTTTTAATTTTTGAAAAAGAATTTCCGAACATGGTCGCCTTATTTCTTGATTCTCTATCGATTGCTAAAGTCTCCGTATTTAAACCTCGGACACCCTGTATAAGCCTATGAAATGAAAAAAAAGTATCTATAGGTACGTATGGGTGAAAAGCATGGACCTGTAGATATCCACTGAGCTGAACTGATAATAGCGTGCCATGACTTCAAGTACTGGGCCAAAATATCTGTCAGGGTCTATACGTTGATTGACCAACGTTTGGTAGCTATCTACCAAACGTTGGTCAATCAACGTTTCATCGGGCACTATAGTTAGATAATAAACGCACCTGAATCGTTAGTTCAAGAACAGAAAAAGGAAATTATTCGTTAAATTCAGACGTCGCTTCAGACGTGGATATCTTGTTATTTTTATCCTAATAACAAATTTTCCAACTGTTACTGTCACTCAAATAAAGTAGCAGCAGCGATGAGAAACCTGCTCAGCAGTGGCTTTTGAAATTTAGTTTTATGATACGTTTTTTTTTGTGGCCAAACAAATCTGACCGCACGTTTCAAAGAAATAATCACATTATGGTCAACGCACAATTCAATTTAGGAACAAGTAATTATATCTACGAAGACCCTATTCAAATGCAAAATTCAAGTTTTCTCTTATTGTAGCTACCACTACGAGTATAGCACCCGTATGGCGTTATTTATTGTTCGGCCTGGTACCCCAAATACCCAAAGCTGGGCACTAAACAGTTAATACGTTAATCGTTAATTAACGAAGTTAACTTTTTTCTCAACGATTTAACTTCAACGTTAACTTGAAAAATCATTAACGGACTAAGTAACTTCCGTTACATTCAACTTCCGTTACCTCAAGTCCGTTAACGTTAACTTGTACAGCCATATTTGTCTTTAAAACCAAAAATAGGGAAAGTCTGGAAAAATGAAGTGAAGGTTTTAGCTGTAAAACCTGTAAAAGATTACTCTATCGAGCACCACAAGCATTTTCAGAATCGGACAATTTTTTCTCAAGATATACTCATTTCAACCGAGGCAAAATTTTGGGGTGGTCTGTTCCATGGGTGGTCTACTTCAATCTTGGCCCAGTTTAGTTAGGTATTATATTGCTGGTGTAGGTATTATAAATAGTTCGGCCGCTTTCAATAAGGCGGTGTTCGGGTAATTTTGGAGATGATTATTTTGGTTTACAAAATGAAAAGTTGATGTTAACGGTTTAACGTTAACTTCCGTTACATTTTAAATCAATTAACTGATTAACGAATAACGAAGTAAACTTTTTTGTTAAGGATTCAACGTTTAACGAAGGTCATTTTTTCGTTAACGGTGCCCACCTTTGGAAATACCTAGTGGTCCAGCTCAAGTACAGGGCCATGATAAATGGAATATCTATGGGGCCATGCACTGCCACTTTTGTCCGTCGGAAGGCGCCACCTCAACTGGTAGATTGACGGCCGTCATTTGTCGGAAACGCCTGTCACTTCTATCACTCAGTCGGAGCAGTCAAATCTGACCTCTCATTTTCTGACTGCGGTCAACGTTCCGTCAATGTGAAGATGTCAAACGTAGTGATGGAAGAACGAAAAATTATTTGCCTGCATTTGCTATTATTGGGTGAATGGCGGCCCATAAGTAACCTGTAGTTGTTGCACTCGCCCTTCCAAGCTTCTGCGTGTTGTAGGCAGAACAATAATAATGGCAAAGGGTACATGGAAGAGAGGCTGTCTTGAAATCATACCTCACAAGCTTCCAGCGGTTGATAATTTTGCGATATGTGGTTACATAGAAGTCGAAGTTCAACTGTTCAAGACATACCTGGCGTTCAGGCTGAACCATTTTGAAGAAGACATGGACCGAGGAAGCTTGTGAAGTGTGTCTGACTGGCTGCAGACTGTAGAACACGCTGCTTAGCGGCATGCCAATGTATAGCTGTCTCTTCCTCTGTAGGTAGGTACCCTGTAGCCTGTACCTGGCTCCGAGGGCAAACCATATCGCAGAAAATCATATAAACGGACGGTATGGACAAGGTTTCAAAGTTCTTGATGTCTTCTAGGATCGTTTCGTGATTCGTGTCATTTAAAACTTATGATCAATCTTCAAAATTGGCAAGCAATGTCATCCCCCATGTTTTGAATTTGATACGAATATTATTTGAACGGAACAGGCCCTTACGTCAATCTACAGCGTGTTCAACAATGATTGTCCTTGCCGCCTTTTCGAAATTTGGCCCGCATTAGACATGCGCCGCTTCAATGAAATCATGTTGCAATACCGTAGTAACAAAATTGATAGACGTCACGTCACACTGACTGATATCAAATTTGAGGTTAACAGTGACGGCTCTGACTGCTGGTAAATAGTGAACAAGCAACCTAATGGCGGCTTTACAGAACTTCGTATGTCGCCGGCGACAGTGTCGCTGGCCAATAGGATTCGATCTGCCTGTACTCCCCTACCTCCCTCCATAATTCCCGCGACACGAGTCGTGTCGTTCAAATAATTCAACTACAGTGGAGTGGGGGACTGTCGCCGGCGACAAAAGAAGTTCTGTAAAGCCGCTATAACGGAACGGGAATGAATCAGCCGTCAATGCCGTCACTGTTATGGCGGCTTTACAGAACTTCGTATGTCGCCGGCGACAATGTTGCTGGCCAATAGGATTTTATCTGCCTGTACTCCCCTACCTCCCTCCATAATTCCCGCGACACGAGTTTCTGTCGTCTGTCGTGTCGTTCAAATTATTCAACTACCTATAGTGGAGTGGGGGATTGTCGCCGGCGACATACGAAGTTCTGTAATGGCGGCTTTACAGAACTTCGTATGTCGCCGGCGACAGTGTCGCTGGCCAATAGGATTCGATCTGTTTGTACTCCCCTACCTCCCTCCATAATTCCCGCGACACGAGTTTCTGTCGTCGTGTCGTTCAAATTATTCAACTACAGTGGAGTGGGGGACTGTCGCCGGCGACAAACGAAGTTCTGTAAAGCCGCCATAAAGCCGCCATTGACCTCATATTTTTTATCAGTCAGTGTGACGTGACGTCTATCAATTTCATTACTACGGTATTCCAAAATGATTTCATTGAAGCGGCGCATGTCTAATGCGGGCCAAATTTCGAAAAGGCGGCAAGGACAATGGACAATCATTGTTGAACACGCTGTACTACCAACAGTGGTGGCGACCTCCACGTTGCATTTTACAAATGCATGGCCCCATTGCCTACACAGACCGATACCGATTTCTTCACTTCCTCCATCGTACCGTACCCATCATATATCCCGTTCACTTTTTATTTTCATTAGAATGAGTTTTTCGAGGAGTTTTTGGAGCAAAAATAGAGTGACAAGCTAGAGCGCTGGAAGAATACGGCTGATAGTTTCGCTCCAAAACTTTGTAAGTGCCATCAGCCGTAGTCGTAGTCCCCAAGCTTGTCATACTTCATTTTTGCTTCAAAAAGTCATTCTACTGAATTTAAAACGTGGACGGTATATTATAGATCCTGATAAACCATTGATACCCGTAGATGTAGAAATCGGTCCAAGCATGTCACGTTAAAATGAGTAAAGTCAAGGTTTCAATAGAAGCTCAATTGGATATTTTCATCAATAAGGCTGATAGAAAGGCACTCGCTTTAGATAAATTGGCAATAATAATGCAATAAAAGTGAATGTTTGGTATTCTGATGAATAAACAGGCACTTAAGTATCAATTCAGAAATATTATTGGCAGTTTTCAAATTTTCACCTTTTTTATGGCCGTCTGCCTTTTGATTCACGACTTTTTCGCAATATTTTCCAATTCATAAAGTTTTTAATGCTACTTCTTATTAGAGTGCAGATGTAAGACTTGTTTGTGATGGTCATTGTCATTTATCATCTGGAAAATTCCGATAAAAATCGTTTCATTATCACACTCACACTCACCGCCTGACGCGATCGGATAGCCCTGGGGCCCTATTTTCGGGAAACGTGTGATCCGTTCCTATGCGAAGTTGCTAGGCAACCAGGGCTGTGATTGGCTCTCACCTAGGCAACATCACCTGATGATCTGTTCCCCGGATCCGAAAATAGGGCCCCTCAAAGAGTCCTATGGGATATGTACATGACCTTAAGCGGTCAACGCGTAGGATATATACAAATCCCATGGTGGTGAAAATGAGAAATTCTTGTTGGACTTCTTTGACAGCAGACAGCTTTGACGCGGTTGTATGGTTACTTGTTTTGATATTTATTTCTCGTGCATTTGCTTGTTGTGACGGGCAACTGCAAAATGGTGGACAGTTTGGTTGACGGTTGACAGAAGGACGGCAGCGAAAAGTGACGGTCTTTTGTCGACACAAGCGTCACCTAGTGAGATGTTCGCTAACTAAATCGAGTCTAACAAGAACTTCACACTCCGCCGCGGCGCTACCATGTCATGCACGTAGCCCATACAGACTCGTGGATCGTCTCCACGGACGGTGTCTAACACGGTTTCTTTATTTGATTGTCAGTTATTGTTGATTAATAATATTGTAATGACCGTGTGATTCCCAATCGGTAACTTATGGACTATATGGGTGCACATGAAAAGTTACGGACCAAAAACCCAATTCAAATCAATGGGATTTTATGATGTGAATTCCAATACATATTGTCCTTGGTATAGAGGTTGTATCCAGTAATTCGAACAAGTAGTAATGTCCCCCAGAGAGTCCTATACACGCTGTCTCAAAGTATCGTATTCCGAGATCAGAGCGATATGAAATCCTGTCAACAGCATGAAAAAACAATTCTTATTTTATAAGATATTGGGGATCAAAAAGCGGGACTTTGCCCCCCTAGTTTTCTTTGTTATCACGTATTGCCTGATGAATATTCCATTGGCCTCTGAAATAATTTAGAACAAGATATGACTATGCTTATTTCCATGGAGACATTGTAAGTGGCTTATTTTTTGAAGGACAATAAATTTTTCAGATGAGTATTATGAATCACCCTGTATATTAAACGGAAGATCGGTGCGCATTCAGTGATTGATTTTTCTTACACTGATTAGTTAATCGCAAGCTGTTCCCCAAACTCACTTCGAATAACGAAAATAGAAGGGAACGATTTCAAATCCTTTCAAGTCCTATATTTTCAAAAATAAACGAGTCGCCTATTTCTAAAACCGACTAGGTTCACATCGATTGTTTTTACAGAAAAGCTGAAAAAATGATAGCGTAAGGATGAATCAAAACAGAATATGGACGCAAAAGCCAAAATTATAGAAAAAAAAAATTCAACATAATGCTACGAGCGACGATTCCCGTGCATTCTGGTAAACACGCGATATTCCAAGGCTCTTCCACAGCCGCAGTGTAGAAATGCGCGGAGCTCTGGACATTTCTAGAGTGTGCGAGGTGGAATTGAAATGCATGGAGACTCAAACGCCTGATCAAGACACATCTGCCCATTTGGCGGCGGCGCCGGCTCTAGAGCACGGCAAAATTATGCGCGAGGTGTGTGGGATTGTTCGGGAGTCGCCTAGAAAATCGTATGCCGGGTCACTGTCGAGTTTGCTGGAAGATGTTGGAAAGTTCGGGAACACTAATCGGAAGCCTATATAAGCCATCAACCGTCAGCTCACGAGCAGTAATGAATTGAAATGCGAAGTGGTAGCGAGCGGATTAAAAGCGAATAGTAGTTACAGCGATAATTCCAAGTAGATAATTGTTGGCGTGTAGTTATTGTAGCACGCAGTAATAAACAAAGTATGTTTGAAACGATCGTCTCAATTATATTCGAACCTGTACGCGAAATACGTAACAATAATATGGTCTTGATATTAAAAACCAGACCAAAAAATCCATCAGATATGATCTGCACAAAAATTAACTGGGTCGGTTTTCAAAATTGATCGTGTAGTCCGGTGGACTAGCGCCAAATATTGCCCAAACTATGCATTTTATGACCACAGAACAATTTTTTGCAGGCATGTTCAGGAACTCTTTCTCCATCATTTGAGAAGTGCTGCCAAGCAATTTTTCAATGTGGGGGGCCAGGGGGGCCCTTTTTTTGACAACTTGAATCGTTTTTTGTCAATAAAATCCGTGATAAAAATGCTATAAAAAAACTTTCTACGGATTATTGAAGAGCAGCTCAAAATGTCAGTTATGTACGATGAGACTTATTACAGGGTGAACAGGTTCCGAGAAAGATGCCTTTCCGTCAACATGCAATATGATGAAAAAAAATTGCGCCAAAGACCTTTAGTTTCGTTATTGAAAGATGCCGATTGGCATATTTGTGGATCATACGCACCTGAACTGGTTGAGAACCGTACCCAACTGCGTCATTGGTGCCGGAGCTATATACAGGGTGGAAGAGAAAAATATTTTTGTTATTATTTATTTCAAAAACCAAGATGAATAAAGTGATCGAAATTAAGGAATTGATGCTTTATTCAATGGGTGTGAAGACACAACAAACCGTTTTGAAATATCTTAGAGTGTTCCTGAAATATTTTGAAAAAACTGAAGAATATCATAAAAATTTTACTTTCTACTTTGATTTCGTAATTTCCATTATTTAGAGGTATATACTATAATTTAACAACAAATCAGGGTGTAAACTAAACAGCCACATCACTCATCGGCATCAATCACGTATGCGTCAATGCGTCATATACAGGGTGTAAGAAAAAATGGTTGTTTACTAGTTTACTTTGCTGTTATAGAGAAATCAAGACATAAAAAGTGAAAAATTAGAAAGGTAAGAAGTTTCCGGGGAAACAAACCAAGCCAAGACACCTGATAAGGTAAATTACTGACGTGAATGTGTAATCAACGCGTTTTTTTCTTGTTTTTTTTACATACAGCAAAAAAAACAACCATTTTTCTTACACCCTGCATACAATGCATACATGATTAATGCCGGTGATGGTGCTGTTTAGTTTGAAACATAATTCATTGTATATTTGTGTATATTGTGAAATTTGTTGCATAATTTAAGGATATACATCTGTATAATGGGAAATACGAAATAAAAGTATAAAGTAAAATTTTGATGATATTCATCAGTTTTTTTTTTATTATTTCAGGAACGCTTCAAGATATTTTAAAACGGTTTGTTGTGTCTTCACATGCATTGAATGAAACATCAATTCCTCAATTTTGTTCACTTCATCTATCTTGGTTTTTGAAATAAATGAAAACAAAAATATTTTCTTCTTCCACCCTGTATATAGCTCCGGCACTGTTGACGCTGTTGGGTGCCGTTCTCAACCAGTTCAGGTAGAAATGATCAAAAAATATGCCAATCGGCATTTTCCAATGACAAAGCTGAAGGTCTTTGGCACAATATTCTCTTTATTATATTGCATGTTGACGGAAAGTCATTTTTTTCGGATCCTGTTCACCCTGTAATAATTTTCATCACACATAAGTGACCTTTTGAGTTGCTTTTCAATAATCCGTTGGAATTTCCTAGTCAGCATTTTTATTACGGATTTTATCGACAAAAAACGATTTAAGTTGTCAAAAAAGGGCCCCCCTGACCCCCCACATTGAAAAATTGCTTGGAAGCACTTCTCAAATGATAGATGGGAGCTTTCTGAACATGCCTGTACAAAATTGTTCCGTAGTCATAAAATGCATAGTTATAAGTTATAACCCTAGTCCACCGGACTAGTGGATTTAGGTCGATTTTGAAATTGAAATTTCATCAAAAATGGTGGAATAAACATGTGAATTTCGGAACTTTGTCTTCAGCATACTCAGCGTTCTCAGCATGGTTATCCAACACCTACTTATTATTGTACCCTAGGTGCAGGTGGAGATCCCCACTCCTTTCTTTCCGTTCTTCACCAAAATGCTTAGTGAGTATAGCTCACCCACATCTTTCAGCTTCTTGAGGTTTACTTCAATTTGGTTTACTTTTAGTGCAAGCGGTACACCAGGATTATTAAAAAAAGTGGCATTTGATGATACAAGCAAGCCACTTTGCACATTTGTTGTTTAGACCCATTAGAAAAATTTGACCCGCAGTTCCTAAAAATTCATCCCTTAGGACCCGAGATTTGGGGAGGAGGAGGGAATGCTATAAAAAAATACCAAACTTTTTCTTCCAAACCTGCTAAGGCGTGTTTGGTGTCAAAACTATATAACTCAGACCTCCTTGATACAATGACAATGTCAAAACTCTTGTGCGGTCACCGGAAGTCGAGTTATGTCGTCATTTTTGAAAATTAGAGCTCAAGGTCAAGATTACAAAGTAAGCGTCAATTGCTCATATGTTGGGTATCGATTCTTAGGTTTTCGGGCTTGCTGAAAACCTTGCGTATAAAATGTAAAAAAAACGAGTAGGTATACCTCGCGCCCATATGGTCTACCTATAGGCCCAGAAGTCAGGCATGCGAGAAAGATCCTACAAATTTTTGAAAATAGAAGTGAAATAATAATAAATAAATAAATAATTTTGTTATTAACCCACTTGTACGTAATAACAAAAAAGAAAATAAAACTAAACTTACTAATAAGGGTTAATCACAAGGGAACCATTCAATTCCTCCCTCTGAAGCTCACAGCCCAGAGAGAGGTCTGATCTTCCATGATTCCCTTGAAATCATGGATGATATAGCTCCAATCTGTACTTGGTGATGATGCTGTACCAGCTGTTCTATGTGAAATTCATGATGTTCATCTGTGAGCTGTCGGAAAACGGTTCCAAAACAGTTTCGCGGCAGATATCTTTTAAACGATGCAAGATACCACCAATAGTGTAAGGAACTTTCTTAGTCGTTGTTCACTGATGAGCAACATGGGCTTAGCTAGTGACACGCAGGAGCTCCCTAAAGAAAATCACGATAAATTATTCCCCTGTGTGTTTTAAATGGGCGCCATTTTGGATTTTTGACAGCTCACAGATGAACATCATAAATTTCACATAGAACAGCTGGTACAGCATCATTACCAAGTACAGATTGAAGCTATATCACATCAATATTTCACTTCTATTTTCGAAAATTTGTAGGATTTTTCTCGATTGCCTGATTTCTAGGCCCACAGGTAGACCATATGGGCGGACAGTGTACCCAATCGTTTTTGTTTCATTTCATACGTCTTCAGCGACCCCGAAAACCTAAGTATCGACACCCAACATATAGGTAATTGACGCTTACTTTGTAATTTTGACCTTCAGCTCTAATTTTAAAAAATGACGACTAAACTCGACTTCCGGTGACCGCACGAGAGTTTTGACCTTGTCATTAAATCGAGGAGGTCTGAGTTATATAGTTTTGACACCAAACACGCCTCAGCAGGCTTGGACAAAAAAGTTTGGTATTTTATGATAGTATTTTCTCCCCCTCCCCAAATCTCGGGTCCTAAAAGATGAATTTTTAGGAACTGCGGGTCAAATTTTTCTAATGGGTCTAGACAACAAATATGCAAAGTGGCTTGCTTGTATCATCAAATGCCATTTTTTTTTGGGTACCACTAGCACTATTTAATTTACTTTACTTTGATTTTCAATGGAAGTTTTTTCGTTTTTTGTTCTTTTTTGTATGATGGTTCCTGCATTATTCATGCAATTTTTGTAGCGAAGCTCGCCTCGAACCACAGAACATATTATTCGTGGTTGATTTCGTGAAAACAATACGCTTGCGGGACTTGATTTTGGATGGTAAATTGTTAGTGGCTTCCAAAATCACGTACCTTCGTCCTTCGTCTTTCAAGTCAAGAACGTTCCACTCAACGCCTATTCTTTTTCCAGTTCCGAATTCCTGAAAAACTTCTGAGTAGACGACGTAAGGTGGTTTGATTAGGTACTGTAACCTTTTTCTTGATTTTTTTCTCAAATGACGCAAAGACCCCGTCCGGTGGTAGGAAGGAGTCTCCTGTGACTGTGACCTGTGATCTGCGGCGGATAGCCCTATAAACCCTATTAGGATGAGGCATATAGGTCATGCCGTGTGCAGCTTCGTGAAGTATAGAGCTATGTCTCAACTGATTCCTGGGCCATCAGGGACCATGCCAAATTATGGTGGAACATCGGCATCCGCTGCAGGCAAATATGGTGGAGGCGCCAAAATGGGCTCCGTTGGTATCCGATAAGAAACTGGCTGTAAATAGGTACCTCGTTTGTTTTCCAACGTTTTTCAACATCTGGAACGTCATTTTGTAGACAAATACATTCTCTTGTTATTTCGTACCTAAATTTCCAGAAGATATTTCAAGAAATTGTCAAAATTATCTTTATGAGATTATGCCAAGTTTCGCAGGCGTTTTTTTTTAAGGTTACTCGACATTTTTGAAACTTGCCAATGTTATAGATCTTGAAGTGCCCTTTCCGAATTTTTTCAATTTTCCATTTTGCATCTTTGCCGTTTTGACTGCCATATTGAAAAAATGGCGCCCCAAAAAAAAAAACAGATTTTTATCAGTACTTTCAATTTAACCGACTCATGATTGGAACGTATGGAGGAAATTCGATTCTCTACAAATTGACATCTGTCATTTATGTGCGACTTGCGGTTCTCACGTTGTGCTATTTAAAACTTCATAAGCATCAACTTTCGGCATTCAATAAACATGCCAAGTTGATACCACCATCACCATGTGCCATATGGTTATGAAAATAATCATGAGTAGATTCTAGCTATTCACCATAGATCATGAAAACCTAGAAAATCGATCATGGTGATGTTAGTTTGTGTAATACAGAGTGTACTGTGAGAGAAAACTGACTTTAGAAAAGTACCTATAAACTCGAGTATAAACTATAAAGGTAATGGTAAATAGTATTTGAAAGTGATATTTGAAACTCATCATCGTTATGAAATTTGAAGGGGTCATTCAGAATATCCACTTCTACCTACACTACGTATCTCTGCCGATCTGGGCGTGATACTAAAAAGATGGGGCCCAAAAAATTCTTGAGAACTTTCCATTTAATTCGTAATGATGTTTGCGTTTGTATCAAAAAGAAAGCCCATTAGATTCTCTAAGATTTGACATCTGAACCGTCTATGTGCGACTTAACGGTTCTTAAGCTATATACCCTTTCCAAGTAGTTGGCCCTTTAGAAATCACCCTGCAGCTGCATAATAAAATAACCATTATCTACCATTATTGATTTTCTGAATATTATTGATCTGTGGTTGAAAACTAATCGTTTTTATGGTTAATTTGGCTGCCACATGAGCTGGCAGATCAACTTAACATGCTAATTGGATGCCCAAAGTTGATGCTTTGGGGTGGGGAGGTGTAGAAGTCATAGGTACCTTACTCAAGAACCGGAAGTAGCTCATAGAAAATTGAATAAGAAATCATTTTCCTACAAAACGACCGTTCAAGAGTTGAAATCCGTTGAAAAATACACGAGGTACAGCCAATTTATTGTTACGTATTTCGCGTACGGGTTCGATTATAATTGAGACGATTGTTTAAAAATACACACTGTTTATTACTGCCTACTACAATATATACACGCCAACAATTATCTACTTGGAATTATCGCTGTGATTACTACTCGCTCTTAATCCGCTCGCTACCAGTTCGCATTCCAATTCATAACTGCTCGTGAGCTGACGGTTGATGCTCGAATGTTTCTCGAATGCTCCACGCATTCTCCAGCAGTTTCCTCAGTGACCCGGCATACGATTTCTAGACGACTCTCGAATAATCACACACCTTTGGCGGATAATTCTGCCGTGCTCCCGAGCCGGCGCCGGCGCCGCCAAATAGACAGATGTGTTCTGATAGAGCGTTGGAATCTCCCCATTCAGTTTTACGTATACGCACGCTCTGGAATGCACAAGAACGCTCCGCACTTGTACACTGCGATCTAACAGGAAGAGTTTGGAAATATCGCGTGCTATCCAGAATCGCCGCTCGTAACATTATTATACCAGACGGAGCTCATATTGGCGCCTCCGCAGATGTCAATGTTCCACCATAATTTTTTAATTTTTTGACCCTATGCCCCCGCAGTCCCTGCACTGCCCAATTTGATTGAGGCAATTCAAATGTTCGACTTGTTGATCATAATTTGTAATTTTTTTTCAGAGGAAAGAATACGTCAAATACGCCAAGGTGTTCCCCTTATCAGAGGCATTGGACTTCAAAGTACCATCCAAATGGTACAGGAGAGCGGTGGGGACGTTGGAAATCGTGTGCGGAGTGGCCATGGCGTTTGTTCCAAATCGTAAGTATATTTTGACTTCGCTTTTGTGTCTTTTTGCCGGCGATCGATTGATCCACAACTGCGATCTTGAGCCCCGTGTTCATACAGTGTGTAATATTTCAGTCTTCCTCGACGATCCAACCTATAAAAATCTATAAATATTAACCTTCAATCGTTCCTTTCCATCAGACAAGGTGTTTGGATGTTTACAATAGCTTCATCTTCGAAATTATGGGAATTTAACAACAATTGATAATCAACAAAATGTTAATTGTGAACGCACATAGGCGCACTGGATGAAACGTCGTTTTAGTTTGTGATCGCGTCGTCTTTGTAATTATGTCAAGTTTTGATTGTGAACGGTACGTAGGTACTGGATAAAACGTCATTTTAAAAGTAAAACGTCATTGAAGTCAACATGAGCTAACATCAAGCTACCATATAGCAAGCTATGATGACGTTATTGGCGTTTACTTTTCAAATGACGGTCATGTTGAAGGTCTCTGCCTTCGGTAGAAAGTGAAGAGTGGTCTGAAGGAAGTGAAAATCTTGTGAACAGATTTTATAATTTGAATATGAGAACCTTAGAGCTCCATTTGTATTTTTTATTGTCCTTCAAACTTTTGTCAGTTATAAAAAGGAAATGGAAACGAACGCGTTATTCGCGAGCATGCGAAATCGCGAAAAAATGTAAATACCGAGTCTTTGTGGAAATAAACCGTCGTCAGTGGCAGATACAATATTTATAGGTATACATTTCCAGTTCGGGATTTTATTTGCGTATCTCTGAGCAACGCGGTTTATTTTAGTCGGATATTACAAAATTTTTGACCGCAACCTATATTTTGTCAATGTTAGCGCGAAAATAGCGTCGCGACGCCGCCCGACGTTTCGAGCGCCTCGCGAATTTTATGTACGTCCAATATGGACACTTGAATTTATACTAATTGCCCATATATGAGTACAGAGTACCTATCTAGCACAACAGTGATACAATGTATGCACCTCTGTGATGTAACAATAGGAAAATTAAAGATGGGCATCGCTTGTTTGTTTTTTGATTAATGCATGACCGGATTTTGGCATTAATATAGAGGCGTGTAAGTACTGAGGCACAGTTTGATGGCATTCCAAATGGTCGTTTGATGCCAAGTTTTGGAAGAAAACAAAACTTATTTGAGTTTGGTATATATTCTACAGGTGCTAAAATATTCAGATATGGAATTAGAGCTTAATTTTCATTCTGTCTACAAGTTTTCGAGAGATTTTTTTGTTTGTTTGTACCGGTCAGTGACTGAGAGGTCTGGTCAGTTGAACTTGACTAATGATAGTCCAGTTAGCAAACCCAACCTACATATTTTGATAGTTTTATTATTATCCATCCAGCCATGACACGTAAAGAACTCTTGATTTTTGTCACCTGGCAGATGTTGAAACGTCAAATACGTAGGTACCTATATGATTTTTTGTTTGTTTGATACGCCTACGTCCCATTGGAACTATTTTGCTGTAGATGATACTTTTGCATCTGTAAAATCGTGTAACAAAAAAATTGGGTTTTTACTTTCCCGACCCCTACACCAACATGGAAGGTGAAGTATTGTAATCGTGCAGGAAAAAAGTTTTGAGATTTCGACGGATATATCTATTTTGAGTACCTTAACGATGATTAGGACCATTTCCAGAATGATGCCAGTCTGTCTATGTGTCTGTCAGTGTGTCTGTAATCTTCCACGATAACTGCCGAATCGTTGATCCGATCGACTAAAAATTTGATACGCAGACAGGTTTTTCTGTGGAATGAGCCCATTAGCTATTTGGCTGTCATCTGTCAAACAAGAGTGTCACTATCAACAAATGTCAGAAGCTATATCTCACGGAACTTGACTTGCAATAGGGCATTTGGAAGCTCCTCAAAAACTGCATTCAGAACAGTTGAAAGAATTGCCCTATCTGTCATACGTCAGATAATGAAAAATGTCAAAGTTCAAGACTTTATCATTCAATTATTAAAAATATATCCGATGGATTGCAACAAAATTTTGCAGAAAGCAACACAACAACATAGTCAACAGTTGCAGTTTCTCAGCATTTTCCAGTCGAGCGTCAAGAATTTTCAAAATTTCTCCTAGCCGTTGCCACCCGAGAGGGCCTTTCACCCGTGTTTTGACCAGGACGACTCACATCGACTCGCTTGTGATGCAGGACTCCACTCAAAAATTCATTCCTGCTCGGGGATCGACTTTTTTTCGAAAAATTACAACTGATATCGAAAGAAGATTGGTTCGGGCGTTATACAGGGTGATTCATAAGTGACCTTACACAGGCTAATGGGAGATAGAGGACTTCGAGGCGAGTCAGGATCCACTGAAGAAATTTTGTTTCCTCCATTGGTTACGAAGATACAGGGTGTTTTGTGTGTTTCGTATGAAACTTTGATAAGCGATATTTCTGAAATGGCTAGAGATATTTTCTTGAAATTCACCAGTAATATTTCTCTATTGGAACTTACCCTGAAGCCATACTGGGTAAGTCAAAATCCAGGGCCGGGATTGAAAAAATGTGCCCCTTTTTTATTTGATCAAAAAGTATATTTTCTGACCGCTTTTCTGAAAAACTGCTATCGAATTCGAAAAGCTAAGAAAAAATGCTTCAAGAATCACTCTTCAATTTAGATGGCACACCTAAACCGTTTCGACATAAAAATTGAAAGTGAAATTTATGGGTGAGTTTTCATTTTTGACCGGACATAATCGACTCATTGTTTGATTGAATTCATTCAAATTCATTTTTTAGCTTGTCTCTGTGGAATAAAAGGGCTTGGTAGGAAGAAAAATTCCATAGCGGAAGATTTTTTTTTGACGACCAAACTAGACTCGTTTGGTTTCATTCTCGATTTTGTCATAAAAAGAAAATGGTTGGCTCTGGAATTTTTCTTCCAACCAAGCTCTTCTATTCAACAGAGACAGGCCAAAAAATGAATTTTGATGAATTCAATCGAACAATAAGTCGATTATGTCTGGTCGAAAATGGGAACTCACCCACAAATTTTACTTTTAATTTTATTGTCGAAACGGTTGAGGTGTGCGATCTAAATTAAAGAGTGATTCTTAAAGCATTTTTCCTTAGCTTTTTGAATCCGATAGCAGTTTTTCAGGAAAGCGGTCAGAAAATGTACTTTTTGATGAAACAAAAAAGAAGCACCTTTTTTCTAGCCCGGCCCTGGATTTCGACTTACCCAGTATGACTTCGGGATGAGTCCCAACAGAGAAATATTACTGGTGAATTTCAACAAAATACCTCTGGCCGTTTCAGAAATATCGCTTATCAAAGTTTCATACGAAACACACAAAACACCTTGTATCTTTGTAACCATTGGAGAAAATAAAATTTCCTCAGTGGATCCTGACTCGCCTCAAAGTCCTCTATCTCCCATTAGTCTATGTAAGGTCACTCATGAATCACCCTGTATAGACCCATTTTCAAAATCGACACGGTTCCTGTTTTCCGACGGTAATTTTTTCAAAATGAAATTAGCACATTCCATGGATTTCAAAAATCTGCAATGAAAACGTGAACATGCAGTGAGCCCCACGATATATTCATTTAAGGGGCAGACATGCTGGAAATGAAAGTATTGGAGAAGAGATTGAATCAATTTTTGGAGGGAAAATTTTTGAAATCGGACCCACGGTTTCCGAGTTTTCATCTCTGAAAAAACTGTAAATTTTCCAACTTTCCATCCCGTAAACAGATTTCCACCAATTTTTTTCTTAAACAAGAAGTAACCAGCTCCTGAAAATTTTCCAACAATTTTCTCTCCAATTTTCCGGGCATTTCCCCGTTGAAAATGCAAAACAGGCCTGGGTTACGAAACCGGACTTGAATGATGAAGCTTAAAGTGGAGCCGTGATTGACGATCTTTACAATAAGATGATTTGAAAAAGGTTTTCCTAGAAAATCCAAATGTTCTAAATAAAAAATGAAAAATAATTATGTTTTTCAGATAAAATAAAGAACGGCGCCAACGCCTGCCTGCTGCTCCTCACCCTGATGGCCGTCTACTCCCACTACATGGTGGCCGACAAACTGGAACGCACCGCCCCGGCCTTGGTCTTCCTCTTCATGCTGTGCGGTCGTCTCGTCGTTTACTACCAGATCAGCAGGCAGGAAATGGAACAGCCGGAGCCCACCGCCAACGGGATCAAACAAGAGTAGACTTTGACAAGACTCATCCGGGATAGCGTCCGAACAACCAAAGTCCACACACACAGACACTCACCGCTTCAACCAAAATAACGAGAGAAAAAGACGATAAAATAACTTAAATAAATAATATAGGTACCACACCTACATCCATTGTACATAATTATATAAATACTAGGAAATTGTTATTGTCTCCATTTTGTTTTTAGTTTTTGTTATTTAGAGATACTTGTTTTTATTTGGACCCTTACATTATTGTTATTGTGAAACATACCCTCGAACGTAACTATACCTTATATACAATTTTCTGTCAACGTTCCCCGGCCCCGATCACTTCCCATGAAATGGTTGTGTTATTATACTATAAAACGTAAAATTAATATACATAACTATAAATAAACATGTTAATATTAATGTTGATGTTTAGACGATACCTCTAATGTACAAAAAAAAACTGCGTGTGTATTTAATAAGTAAAGAACTAATAAGAGACACACTGCCACCAGGATGGACATTTAATAAATGAGCATCAGATAAACGATACACTGGAATGGTATACACACGCCCCTTTCCCAATCAAGTAAATTCTATAATAAGCTCGATAATAAGCAATAATTTAGTACCTATACCTAGCTAACTGCTTTATTAATAAAGAAGTTGAACCGTGTCTAGTACCAAATCAGAGAAGTCCTTAGTCGAGTTCTCAGTATTACAGCTAGGTACCAAAACGTTGAAATTATTATTACAATTGTCAAGACTGCTGTTGCCAACTTAACGCATATGAAAAACTTATTGAAGGTACTTGAGTAGGTATTTTGTGTTATATTTCTTATATTCTATTATAATACAGGATGATCTATCCTAGCGTAATTATCCCATAGCAGTTTTACCGTTCAAAATATAAAACAAGTGAGTATGCCTTCACGTGCGTGAGTCTCAGTAGCGCATTTTCTCAAAGAGCAGGCATATTGTGAACGTAAAGAAATGTGGTTGAAGGAGAAACACCATTCCTTGCCCACTTTCTTCATTCGAAACTCATTGTGCTATTGTGTTGTCAGAATGGGGTACTTGCCAATGAAATAGATTTGAATGAAAATTCTTTCACTCATCAATATATTTTTTTGTTTGAGGGCGGGAGCTGGGAGCGGCGACTAATCAACAGTAGTCTATCCTTTCCCATTTTTAGTCGGCTATCCATATAGCGAAAGAATTAGATCGCTATGTCTTCGGGTTAATGTTTTCCATTTATCTCTTACTTTGAGGGCAGCGTGTGGAGGTGGCAGAATTCGGCAAAGTAACTGTTGCACAGTTTGAGTTAAGAGTTTCTAAATGTTTAAGGAAATATGACAATCAGTGAAAATTGTGAAAGTTGCATTTTTTTGTTTGGGGGCGGGAGCTGGAGGCGGCGACTAATCAAAAGTGACCTATCTCTTCTAATTTTCAGTCAGCTATCTATATAGCGGAACAATTAAATCGCTATGTCTTCAGGGTTATGTTTTACATTTATCTCTTACTTTGGGGGCGGCGTGTGGGAGCGGCAGCGTTCGGCTGAGCAAATGTTGCACAATTTCAGTTGGCAATTCCTAAATGTTCAAGGGAACATCTCAATCAGTAACATTTGTGGAAGTTGCACTTTTTATCATTTGGGGGCGGAATCTGGGGGCGGCGACTAACCAAAAGTAGCCTATCCTTTCTCATTTTTAGTCAGCTATTTATATACCGAAAGAATCAAATCGCTATGTCTTCGGGTTTATGTTTTTCATTTTGAAGTGATTGGGGGTGGTTTTTAGCAGTTTTCTCATGTCGGCGGCGCATATTGAAGACGGAATGTTTCTTGGCTTACATTTATAAGTGGCAACTATGTATTATTCAAAAAATGAGAACACCAGAGCATCAGGTCTGGTAGAAAAAGCAATATTATGTTATTTCAAGTTTATCGGTGGCGGTTTTCTCTATGTTGGCGGCGCAATATAGACATCCAATATAGCCTAGCCCTCCTTTGGGAGTGGCAGCTATGTAACAGCGAAAAAATTAGAAAGCTAGGTCGTCTAGTTTGGGAGGAGTTCGAGGAACGGACGGACGGACGGACGGACGGACGGACGGACAAAGCGGTTGCAATAGCGATTTTCATCAAGATGGAGAATGCGCTAAAAAAGATACAAGAGAGAACTTATATGGTTTAATAAGACCTATGACCTAAGATTATTTCCAGCTATAGGTACAGGGTGTCCCATTTTGACGGGATAAATAAATCGACAATTTTTTCAACACCCTATATTTTTTTGCATTTTCGGGTTCAGCTTTTTCAACTGTTTCATGCCTATATTTTTGTTTTTCAACTGTTTGGCAGTGCTATCAACTGAAAATTGAAAACTTGAAAGAATCGCATTTTCGCAGTGGAAAAATTGTAGCGGCCTTGCTTTACAAAACTAAGAGATGAACCTTAACATAGTGATGGTCAAGTCGAAGACCAATATCTCAATGTCAAAAAGTTGCAATTTTATATTACAGGTTGTTCACAAAAAAAATCAGACTTCATAGTTTGGAAGTATCATAACTATTTTTTTTCAAATGCCCTGTAACATAGAATCGCAACTTTTTGATATTAGAATATTGGTCTCTGATTTGACTGTTACCATGTCAAGTTTTATCTATTAGTTTTGAAAAGCAAAGCCGCTAACTACAATTTTTTCAAACAAGCTCTGGAATGCGATTTTTCTCAGTTTCTAATTTTTAGCTGGTAGCACTGCCACAAAATTGAAAAACAAAAATACAGGCATAAGACAATAAGAAAGCTGAACACAAAAATGCAAAAAAATATAGGTTGTTCCCGAGGGGTCAACCACCACTTGAAAGTTTGTACACGGACTGTGAAAGACTGTTGTGACTGTGGTGACTGTCGGGACTATGAACTTGACTGTGATGACTGCCGACGTGACTGTGATGACTGTTGGGACTGTGAGCTTGACTGTGATGACTGTCGATATGACTGTGAAGAGTGTAGTGACTGTGAGTGAGACTGTAGAGACTGTGAGTGGGACTGTAGAGACTGTGAGTGGGACTGTAGAGACTGTAGGCAAGACTGTTGAGACTCGCCGTTGCCTTTGGCCTCTCCGCCCTCAAATTCTGACTGCGCTACTGTGTGTTTTATAGTCAAGTTAACAACTCATTTTTTGTTCCTTAGGCTTTTGCTCAATTACGGCGGGGCAGGGCGGGCCAAAAAGTCTGCCAGCCCCCCTTTATATTCTCAACTTTCACTCCTTAGGGGCCCCATCTCACAATTCCGCCCCGGGCCTCCAATTCCCTTAGTCCGCCACTGGAACAAATCAACAAACGGCTTTTTCGATGTAGAAATTACAGAGAATGATTTCATCTCCATCATACCTATTTTACGTCAACACCATGGCACCGTTGAGAGTGGTTTTCGCCCCATGACTCGGCTAGCCTAAACGGGAGCCTTGTTTTTTCTTTGTAAAGAGCAAATATTGATATGATATGATATGCTTTATTTAACCTTGCTGCTTTACAATAAAGATTGGTTACGTCAAAAATAAAAATATATATATAGAAATGAGTGAAATATATGACAATACAAAAACAATCACATTTTAAAGCAAGTTCGTCTCGATGGTGTGGCACAGCTCACAAGAACGAGTTTGACTTATCGGACAGGAACTCCTCAAACTCCTCGATCGTATAAAAACAATGCTCCGAAAGACATGATTTCAACCCTTTCACGAAAGTCCGCAGAGGAAGTTCTCTCAAATCGGAAGAAAGCATATTATAAATTCTTGACCCAACATGTTCAGGTGACCTCTTGTGGTATGAGTGATAAAACTTTTCAATGATAATGTTGTTCTTATTTCTCGTGTTGTGAGAATGGATATCTTTTCCCCTCCTCAGCCGACGCTGCATATATCTTAAATGAGTGTGTTTTAGTACCTTCAAGAGGTAGATGGATGCCACTGTAAGGATTCCAGCTTTCCTGAATGCAGGCCTGCAGGAGTCCATGCGCGCCAAACCGAAAATTCGCCGAATAATCCTTTTTTGTAAAATAAAAACCCTGTTAATGTGAGTAGTTTGACCCCAACCCATAATACCATAAGATAATATGGAGTGAAAACTAGAGTAGTAAACAGATATTGGATCATTCGCGTTTAAAAATTTTTTCAAGCTTGAGATGGCGAAAAATGATTTGTGTAATCTGGCGCACACCGCGTCCACCTGCAGACCCCAATCCAGTCTGCCATCAATTTGAATACCCAGGAACCTACAATTATTTGACAGTGGCAGCTCAGCACCATCAAACCTGAGACCACCCCGCAACAACCCCGTCTTGGCGGGCCCTGTAAACTCGACACAAATGGTTTTCGATAAGTTTATTATTAAGCGATTCTTTTCGCACCAACTGGAGAATTCACGAACTGCGCGAGTCACAAGACCAGTTAACTCATCCCCATCACGGCTCTCTACCAGAATGGTAGTATCATCCGCATACAAAAACACTCTCCCTACCGATACATGCTCCGGAAGGTCATTCACGTATAACAAGAAAAGCTGGAAACCTAAAGTGCCTCCCTGAGGAGTACCGAGTTCAACATCATATACTTCTGACTGAGCATCTTCCATCTTCACAATGAGTTGTCTATGTTTTACGTATGACATTAACCATCTATTCACCGGACCCCGCACTCCCAGCGCCTCCAGCTTCTCCCCTAGAAAATCAGGATCCAGCGTATCGAATGCTTTTGATAAGTCGAAAAATAATCCCACGACAGAGTTACCCCTATCGATCCTATCATAAATGTACTGAACCATCCCAGTAATTGCTGTCTCAGTCGACAGTCCCTTGCGAAAGCCGTGCTGGCAAGATGTTAGAAGTTTATTATCATCCAAAAAGGACCTCAGTCTCATGTATACCGCCTTTTCAATGACTTTGGAGATAGGACTTACAACGGTAATCGGCCGATAATTTTGTACATCTTCCTTGTTACCCTTTTTATAAACGGGCACAGTTTTTGATTTTTTTAGAAACGCAGGAAAATCCGGTTCTCTTGGTTGTTACAATACATTTACCCGTTTTGTTGGAGAATTTTTGGAGAACTTGATTTTTTGCCTCGTTAGCAAAGTAGTGGCCAAAGACATCACATATCAATTTTTTCTCCGTTAAAGTACAATTATTGACGTTCAAATGTATACAAGTGTGCATGATCTTTTGCTTATTCATCTTCTCGTTCACGAGTTCCCAAAGCTGTTTGTTTTTATTACCCGAGGAATTTATTATATTCGCATAAAAATCCCTTTTTTCATTTTCTATTTTTTTAATCAACTGTTTTTTTAAATTCTTATACCTGGCATGAAAACACGGGTCGGTAGTGGTTTTCCTGATCCAATTCAATTCTTTTAGCTGTTTTGATTGATCAATAGCTTGTGGAGTTGGTTTGAATTTGAATTTCGAGGACATCCCCTTGCTGTTTTTTATTTTTTGTATGGGGTGAGAGACTTGAAAACACCAGCAAAAGTGATTCCAAAAAACAAGAAAGGCCTCATCTACTGTCATATGACTGTCTAAGTGTAGAGTTTCGCGTCTGAAATTGTACTGAAATTCATTGATTGAACGGTCATTTATGCGTCTCTGCCATCTATACCCCTGTTCCAGTATTTCGTTTGAGCGTTCGGGAACAATACACGTCAAGTCGAGGGGGCAATCACTCCCAAATTACGTGTCCCACTGTGCAATATTGCACAAACATTGCACACCATTGCACAAACATTGCACACATTGCACATCATTGCACAAACATTGCACAGCATTGCACAAGCATTGCACAGTATTGCACAAGCATTGCACAGCATTACACAAGCATTGCACAGCATTGCACAAGCATTGCACACGATTGCACACCATTGCACAAGCATTGCACAAGCATTGCACAGGCATGCACAACATTGCACACCATTGCACAAATATTGCACAGTATTACATAAGCGTTCAAAATAGTTCGGAAAATTGCTAAAATATTCATATAGGTCATACTTTCCTATGTGGGGATGTACTGAATATTGTTACATAGGAAATAGGCAAAATATATAAATAAATGAATGATATAGCGGTGGTGGCCGAGTGGTACAGGTGATGGCAAGCCAAACCATTCGCGCTGCCCTGTGTGGGTTTGAATCCTACTTCATCCATGGATATTTTGTGCTGTCCCCGAGATTGCATGGTAGAGCAGCTTATAGCTGAATGTCGCCTCGTAAAATAAGACAATTAAATAAATAAATAAATATATGAATTTTTCATGGGAATTGCATCATATTTGGAAAAATTCAATATGGCGCGGCGGATGGAAATGGCGGCAGAATGTGATAATTTCATATGGCCTATCACGACAAAAGGCAGCAAAGCCTTCCCAGTAGCGTTTTTTTTAAACGCTGAAAATTGATGATGTCAACTTGCCCATCGCTGCCCCACGTTACAGTATCAACTAGTGCCTCTTTCTCCCTCACCCACCTACCTACTTCGATTTCAATATGGCGGATCAATATGGTGGCCTACCGTGAAATTCACTTTGGAAGTTAAATTTAGGTATGAGAGCTACACGTAGTCAAATTTCATCAGATTCGGATAACTTTCAAAGATGATCAATATGGTGGACCAAAATGGCGGCATATCGACGAACCGACCCTGAGAATTAGGATCGGTATGAGAACTTCATACTTTATTTAATAAATGCCAAGTTCAATCAAAAGCTGATCGTATTCAAAAAACTTCAAAATAGCGTATACAAGTGGCGACAAAATGTGGAAATGTCATAATGGTGTATCACGGCAGAAGGCAGCAAAGCATTCAAAATAGCGAATTTAATTCTAACTTTGAAACATTTCCAATATGGACAAAATAAGATGGCGACGGAGCATCAATCGCCAAAAAAATGGATGTATCTTGATGTGGTTCACATTTTCTGCAAATTTGATCCAAATCGGATCATTCTAGAGAAAATTCAAAATGGCGGATCAAAGATGGCGGCAAAGTAATAAAAAACCAAAGTCAACTCGACATCCTGGACATTATGTACTATTGACCAGCGTTCACATCATATCGATATCTCCTTTTCCAAAATAGTTATCTCGGGTATGGACTGACTAATGACGGACAAATTGAAGCTGAGCGCGTCATTCTCCCATTTTTTGGGTAACTGCGCTGAGAATGGAGCAAAATTCCCAAGTGAAGCGGGATTTCCACCCCGACTTCACTCACTATTATTTCCCAAAATTCAATCCCTTTCACGGTTGTCTTTTGTGTTGTCAGAACTTCAACAGCTGATGTGCTGACTTCCGTGCTGGGACGCTTTGAGCTTTCCATGACCAATGCTGGAAGCGAAGACTGAAGGCTTACTCCGGCTTCTTATCTTGTCTTAAGTACCTCTTACTCAGGAAGACAGGGCGGGGGGGGGGGGGGGGGAGACTTGCAAAATGAGCAAAACAAAATACTGAGCAAAATACAGATAGGAATCTGAGCTCGTGTCTGAATTTTGGAGCCTTGGTCTCTAGGTGCTGGGGATCCTCGTGGGGATCGCATACGACACACCACGATACATATATCCCATGCACCTTTTATTTTCAGTAGAATGACTTTTTGGAGCAAAAATAAAGTGACAAGCTGGGCCGCTGGGAGAATACGGCCGATGGCCGCTGATAGTTTCGCTCCAAAACTTTGCAGGTGCCATCAGCCGTAGCTGTAGCCCCCAGCTTGTCACTTTATTTTTGCTTCAAAAGGTCATTCTACTGAAAATAAGAAGTGTATGGGATATACACACAGCCTGCTCGAATTATTGGGGGCGAGGTGAGGCTCGGGCTCATTAGTTTCCTTATTCCTTCCCAGCAAACAACGACGCATGCGTGATACGACATTCATTGTACAAGCATTGCACACATTGCACACCCATTGCACAAACATTGCACACCCATTGCACAAACATTGCACACCCATTGCACAAACATTGCACACATTGCACAGGCATTGCACACGCATTGCACACATTGCACAAACATTGCACAAGCATTGCACACCATTTCACAAGCATTGCACACCATTGCACAAGCATTGCACACCATTGCACAAGCATTGCACACACGCTTGTCCCACATATTGCACAAGTGATTGCCCCCTCGCGTCAAGTATTGTGCCAAGTGGTCCGATACACCCGAGTCGAATATACTAAGCTCGCAGCCCTCCGGCAAGTTTGTTACCATATAGTCTATAGAAGTCGCGCTTGTTCCCCTCACAGTGGTTACCACTCTTGTTGGTTGGTCAACTAATGATTTCAGTCCATAGGAGCAGAAAAGATCATCCAGAATTTTATTATTCATACTCGGGACAAGTCTGTTGATGTTGAGATCACCTGTAAGGAAAATGCATTTAAAATTACCAACAGCATATGCAACAACCTCCTCCAGACTCTCGAAAAAAATCTGGATGTCACCATCTGGGGGTCTGTATATCGTAATAACGCATACATACCCATTTCTACATACCGCGGAGCATTCCATACATCTCTCAATTGACTTGTTTTTAAGGTATTTAACTTCATCAAACTTTTTGTTCATTGTTTCTTTTCTAACAAAAATTACCGATCCTCCATGCAAGGAGACTGTGCGGCAGAATCGAGACACTAACAGATAATCCTGCAAAATAAAACTATTCAACTGAATTTCGCTCTGCCAATGCTCAGTCATTGTCAAAATATCTGGTTTATACATATCGTTGAATATGTCCAGGAGCTCTACTTTGTTTCCAATTGACTGAACATTGAGATGAGCAATCTTTAAATTGGGTGTGGGTGTTGAACATTCATCCGTCGCAGAAATCTTCAACTGGATTCCGCTTTCCCCCGATCCCGATCCCGCCGCCGGCCTGGCGAAAAAATCTGAATCTCTTCACCAGGACACCGCTCGGCCAGAGTCCAGAGTCATAGAGGGCACTCTCCAGGTCACTGCCAGCTCCAACCTTGAAGCTTGGATGACCCTTCGACGGCAGTGGTTCAACTGTAAAACTCTTCCCAGGAAACTTGCTTGATAGGTAAGAGCGGACCTTCTCCGCCTTCAGACCAGGCTCGCATCTCCCGACGTATATCCAAGTACGCTTTTCAGCCGCCCTAAAACTCATGTTAGTTTCCGGCCCTGAATAACTTCCAATCACAACACTGTCCTTCGATTTCTCTGGGCGCACATCAGGCCTTTTCTTATCATCTGTTTTCTTCTGCTGCAATGGTTTTTTGGATTTATTTGTTTTTATATTTTATATCAATATTTTTATATATTGATTATTTCTGTGAAAGCTCAGCTTAATACGAAGATGCCCAACTTCGTATAAATGCGAAGTAGATGTCGATGTAGTGCATTTTGGACAGTAAATATAAGTAGCACTAGTGACATGCACGCACCGTATCTTCATAGTTGTTGGTTGCGTCAAAAAAATCATATCTGAAAAACTGTCCTAGATCAAAAAAAATTTGTTCCAAAAAAATTCTCCAATACTTTAGCCTCATTTTCTTCTGGTTATACAGAAAATTGTGGAAAGAAGAAAGTCCCTCGCTGGCTAAAAATCATGATGCATTCATAGCCGATGAAAATGTTTATAAATAAACTAATAAAATAAATAATAAATAATAAACCATTATTCCTCAACCGCTGTCACACTGTTACAAACGTCTGAATATGTACCTACTTCAATTTGAAAAAAAAATTAGTACATAGCTTCATTAGATCGAAAGATATGATGATGTGAAAGTTGTTATATATGCGGTTATTCTATTTAAGATGAGTTCGCGACTTGCGAATACATTTTTTATTGTTGTGAGAGATTGTTTATATTGGACCGATAATCTTCATATTCATCATATTTTAAAAGATCTACTCACAGTTACATTTCTTGCAATCATCGCTGAAACATCCTGTATTATCACAAGGTCAGATTGGAATAGATTCTAGTACGAGCATAGGTAGGTACGCGTAGGTACGTAGCACGAAATAATTTGATCGGAATAAGGGAAATTTACTGAGATAGGTACCTATACTATCCCAAAAAGTACCTACGATGAGATAGTAACTCCCTAAATCCAATCCAATTTTGTGCCATAGGTACTCACTCTTACCTCGCCTCGTAGTAAATTTCCCTCCAGTTCCAATTTCGTGAAAGTATCTCGAAGTCAATTCAGATTTGTTTACAGAAAACATATGACTCCTCATAAGCATCGTACGATCCTTACTAAGTACCTACATCCAAGGAAGGCTGTGACAGGCCATTTGGTACGAAATCGGCCAGGTTATCATCTTTCCCGGTCTCCTCTTATTGAATTTTTCAATGACATAGGTGTTACGGTATATCGAATATCAGGCTATTAGAATTCTTGTTATAATCCATCAACCCACGATGTAGCGATTTTTTACAGTGTGCAGTCTTCTCAAAATAGTTGAAGCTAACGATGGACCCGCCACCAGGGAGATAAAGATCGCCATGTAGGTATTTTTGGAAACTCCTGATGGGATATTTGTTCTTTTAACATTGACAGGGCACGGGTCATTTCTTCAGTTTTCTTCAATATAAATAACAAAATAACACAGGTGGACTTTCTCAGGCTGAATGTAGTGGTCAAAAGTAGGTACAAACCGTAAGATTTCATGAAACACATCACTAGAGACCGGATTTTAGGCCGTTAAAAAGTGGAAATTAGGACACATGTTTAGGCATATAAAACCTCTATTTTAGGACGCTTAAGGCCGTAACGAGCTAAAATAGGCAAAATAGGCCGAAAACATTTTTCTTATGTAATGAAAAGAATTATTAATTTTTTAGTATTGTCTCGCTAAGATAATCATTTTACCGACTGTTTTGAGTCCGCGAAACACAAATTTCGCGAACTGTAGATGCTGTCAAGGTGTTTGCATTGTTCATTTAGCAGTTTATTTTCAGCGGCTCATCCGCTTTCAGGAATACTCGGCTACCGCCTCGTCCCTAAACATACATGTGGATTTATCCGCTAAGGATGTATATTGCGTACTTGTTACATAAACTACCTACCAATTGGTGTCGAAATGAATAAAAGAGACATTTTTGTAGGGAACAACTAAAACAACGGATGTTTTTCACGATTGATTTGTGAATCATTTCAACCGTGACATAGAAAAAACCTAATGTAGGCCGTTAAAAAGCACTTCTCGGGCAGTAAATCCGAGTTTTTCTGATTTTAGGTAAATTAGACTTACAACAAAAGGGATGTGAAAGGCAATCTCTTCCAACACAGCTAGGTACCTGTATGATACTTCAAAGCTCCGTGCAAATCAAATAACCAAAACAGAAACCAGAAGCCATTTTGCCTAGAATCCTGTCCCTGCGTCAATACTAGATATCAAGCCGTTGAAAAGTGAACATTGAGGCGTTCACATTTTTTAGGTGAATAGAAGCTGTACTTCACGCCAGCATCCTAAAATAGGCAATATAGGCCAAATACGTTTTCAAATGAATGCCAAATACATTTTCAAATGAATTGAGGTAAATAAACTAATATTAGTGTTGAAATCAATTTACTTTCACAGTTTGAATGAAACAAATCAAAAAATGGATATTTTTCTCACATTTTGTGGATCATTTTCACCAAAAAATCGAAAAAGTCTATTTTAGGCCGTTAAAAACGTCTTTTTATGACAGTAAATTCAATTCAATACAATTCAATTTTATTGTATAAAAAGATCTTATCTTTATTACAAAGTAAATATATAGATATATACGATAATGAACAATCACAGACAAACAAAGTAAATTAAGAAAAAAAAAAACAGACGATAGAGTGGTATTTGGCAGGATTCACTACATGTACAAGTACAACATAACTAGAAGTTTACTCTATGCATATCAAGGACATTTTGGCAGAGACGTTGACAACAATGACAGCTATCTACTCATTATGGATGGAGGACCTCAACAGAAGAATACTCATGATTGTGCGAGTAATTTTGTTCAGTTCTCCAATGGATCCAGCCTTCAAAAAGCAATGACATCGTCGACACTCCGTGACATTCCAAGAAACTCCACCCTGACACCCTCATAAATGGGGCATTCAAAAAGCATGTGTTGCAAAGATTCAGCCTTCTGCAGGTTGCATGAAGTGCATAGTTCCTCGGTGTTAATTTTATGCGTGGTTCCCCTATAGGTCAGTCTCAGATAGGTTTTATGGCAAGTTCTTAGCTGGGCAATTATTCTGGTAGTGCTCAATGGTAGTGTTAGTGTAAGGTACATCGGGATCTCATCACCGTACTCAAGTTTTGGTGTTATGTCTGAGTACGACGTATGCGCTAAACGGTTCAAGTCTTGATTAAAAAGAGACCTTTGAAACGATTCAAGTAATTGATGTGTGTTGAGACAAGTGTTCTGTAAACCGTTTACCACATCGTACCATACACCACCATGTGAGCACATGTCAAAGTATTCTTTCAGCCGCAAGACCCAGTTATACCTTTTATCACCTTTGTCACTCAATGCAATCAGACGCTTGTAGCATTTCCTAGGAAGGCGAGTGTCGTCCATTTTCAGGAGTTTGTTCAACCAGGATATGGCTGCTTTGAATATGACGTATCTCAGATTCTTTGAAGATGTTTCAAGCCTTATTATGTAGTCTGGTGTGTTCCTAGCAAGATGAAGCAGTCGCTTGAAGAAGTCAACTTGAACTCGTTCGAGGGTCTCACCGTACTGTAAACGGACTGCATATTCTGTAACTGAATATGCAAAATCCGATTTTGACAATTTCAGGCATTTGAGCAAAAATAAAGGGGTGTCAAAAGCAATGTTTTTCCAACACTAATATTTATTTCAAGGTCTCGTGTACGTGCCTAAAACAGAAACAAAACGGCATCTTGCCTAGAATCCGGTCCCTACACATCACATAGCGATCTTGGAGTCATTCAGTGGTGAAAAAATAACAAAACACGAACCTCGAAATTGGCTTCACGAATAAATTCGTGTGCTAAAGCATTGAAAGGGCTGAGATTTAACACCTATAGTAACGCAAAACAAATGCTACATCGTGCATCAACTCTATTTCTCATATGAATAAGTCTATCCGGAGTCCGATAAATTATTTTCATGCTTCATTGGCTGGCAAATAAGGCTGAGCCGGGCCACAGCCTGCCTAGAGGAGGGAAGTTTTTGTTCATTCATACGGTACTGGCATTGCTATCAAATTATCGAAATATCAACAGACACAGTCATGGACGAACAATCTCAGAAAAGCTGCATACCAGCTGGGTACCGCGCATGCGTAAGCCAACTCCCCTCATGATTGCCAGCTTGACTGTGGAGACTGTGGGAAAGACTGTGAAGACTGTAGAGACTGTCGGCAAGACTGTAGAGACTGTGAACAAGACTGTGGTGACTGTCAGCTTGACTGTGGGGACTGTGAGCATGACTGTCGTGACTGTGATCATGACTGTAGGGACTGTCATGACTGTCAGCTTGACTGTGGTGACTGTGGGCCAGACTGTAGAGACTGTGGTGACTGACAGTCATGACTGTCAGAAATTTGTACATGGACTGTCGATGGTGGTTGACCCCTCGGTTGTTCCATTTAAAATGTCAAAATGTGACACCCTGTATAGTTGAAAATGATTTCAGGTCATAGGTCTATCAAACCATATAACTTTTCTCCGATATATTTTCTTCTATCTTGAACGAGAAGGCCGCTATGGGAGAATTACGCTAGGATGGACCACCCTGTATGTAACAGAGAGAACGTGATCTGAAAATCTAAATAGTGATGCATCACCTTAAAAATGACCCATTGAGAATTAATTGCCTCATGGCATCTCTCTGCTTCGTCCGCATTGATTTATTTCGTACTTAAGGACAAGGAGTGCAATTAATTAAAGTGTATTGTTAACTGGACGTAGTCACGCTCGTAGCGGGTATTTAAGTGCCCATTTGTAATTTTTATCTTATTGAAAACTTGTATACAGGTACATATACCACCTACCTATAAGTAGGTACCTAGGTAGGTATACTTGTACCTACTTACTTAACTTTAAAGCACCGGATTCCGGATAGCGGATGCCTTTAAGCCCGATAACCATCATTTTCGTGATTGAAACGTGAAAGCTTCTTAACGATCATCAATCAAGTTCGTAATTTAAAAGGTGCAACAATTAAAATGGGTATCGGATGCGTGAGTCTCAAGCAAGCACCTGTGAGAAAATCCAAAGACTCTATCAAAACCGCTTGGATAGGGGAATAGAAACCTAATAACCGCGAGAATTATGGCCCATTTATGGACAAAGTTGCATCTAATGGAACAATGTATAAGTTCCTGTCTGATGCGCCCCTAATGTCCGTATGACAACGACTATGTCAAGTGCACCTTGTCCAAGTACGACTTGAAATCAAGCTGTAACTCAAGTACGTATTCTGTTTCATAGACATAACTTCGGCTTTCCTCGAGGAATACTATTTCACGGGAGTAGCCAAAAATATGTGCATGGAAGAAAAATCGTACTTGAGTTAGAGCTTGATAAAAAGTGATACTTGAACAAGGTGCACTTGATAACGACTATGAATACGGGCATAAACTGGACAAACTAATATCGTGAGAAGTACCTGGATTTCAGAAAAGTGGATGACAGACTGACAGACTGTGTACTATGTACTATACATACTTACAGGTGTCCCAGCTAAAACAATCCAGCGCGATTTTTTCAGGAAATATCAAGGCAACAAAAATTGTTTTACAATTGGGGGGAAGCTTGACCTTTTAGCTTCCTTTTGAGGTGGCGCCGATGCTTGTAGGTGCTCTAGTTTCCAAGAAAATGCAATTTTAATCGGGCGAGTCACAAAAGTTCAAAAATTCATGATCGACTACACAAAATACTCCAGATAAAAAAAACCTACTCTTTCTCTAGGCTTTCTATTGATGTGTCGCCGATGTCTGTACCTGGCCCAGTAAGCCAGATATTCTGCTTTACAGTCCAGCAAGACACAATAATCAGAATCATGACGTCACCGACCACACACTCGTTGATTTAACCATCAGCCAGTATCTATTGCTATGGTGAATCCAGGTATGGTGAGTGAAAAAGCCCTAGTAACGACAAGTGTTAGTCAACAAGTGTGTGATCGGTGACGTCATGATTCTGATTATTGTGTTTTGCTGGACTGTGAGGCAGAATATCTGGCTTACTGGGCCAGGTACAGACATCGGCGACACATCAATGGAAAGCCTAGAGAAAAAGTCATATTATCTCGAAGAAAGGTTTGAGGAAGACGGACGCTGGCAAGGCAATCATCCACGCCCCAGAACCGACAACGATAACGCAAGTTGGATCGTTTTGCGGAATGGTGAATTATTATCCTAAATTCGTACCAAATTTGGCGCAGATCTTGAAACCCATCCACAATTGAGCTAAGAATGTTATTTATTCAACTACAAGTACAACATATCATTGTGGAACTATAACCATAACTTAACATTGATTCACAATTCGTTATCGAAAAAGAATTCAAATGGAGCCGAGAATATCAGAAATCGTTCGAAGAGATCAAGAATGTATTAGCTTCCGACGCTTGTTTAGTGCATTTCAACCCAAATTTGCAATTGTCCTGACCACCGACGCATCAGCAGACGGAATATCAGCTGTATTGAGCCATGTTGTCAGTGGAGAAGAGAAAATGGTGGGCTGCGTATCAATAACGTTGATGCCATCAGAGAAAAACTACCCCGTGGTACATAAAGAAGCACTTGGTAGGTACTATGGTGTAACAAAGTTCCACCAGTACTTATACGGACATAAATGGACCTTGAAGACTGACCACAAGCCTCTATTAGCTCTGCTCGGGGAACATAAAGGCATTCCTTCTATGTACGCCAGCAGATTGCAGAGATGGGCGGCGTATTTATCAAGCTTCAACTACCAGATCCAGTATATCAAGGGAAAGAACAACCCCGTAGCTGATTGCTTATCCAAAGTAGCTCGGAAAGTAACTACTATTTCTCCAGAATACAACCACAACGAAAAGTGCATCAATTTCGCGACGACATCGGAAGAATGGCCAATAAATGCTAAAACGATACAGAAGGCAACAAAAAACGATGCAACTTTGAACAGAGAAATCAAGTGTCTACAGGAAAACGACTGGTCAGCGGTAAGCAAAAATTTGAAACCATATCAAGATAGAGAAGAAGAACTCAGTCATGATCAGGGAATCCTATCATGGGGGTATCGCATCGCTGTTCCTCAGAGTTTACGGAAAAGACTACTACAAGAATTGCACTCTGCACATTTTGGTATCGTCAGAATGGAGTCACAAGCAAGATCATGGATGTGGCGGCCAGGTCTGGATAAGGACATCGAAAACGTTTGCAAGTCATGTCTACCATGCCTCCAGAGCAGACAAGACCCGCCCAAAACTACCGATACTCCATGGCCTTCGACAAAAGAACCATTTGAGCGAGTCCATGTTGACTATTCAGGCCCCATAAGAAGACAAATGTTTCTTATATTAACTGATACCTACACAAAATGGCCAGAGGTATACCAAGTCAAGTCATAAACTGCAGAAGAACTGGAAGGGAAACTCCGAGATTGCTTTGCAAGATTTGGTATACCGAAGACACTGGTGAGCGATAATGGAAGACAACTAGTATCAAGATCGTCAGAGCTTTTCTTCGAAAGAAACGAAATCCAGCACATTACTTCACCACCTTTCAACCCAAGAAGTAATGGAGCAGCCGAAAATTCTGTCAAGACATTCAAGACAAAAATCAAAGTAGCCTTGTTGGATCCGAAGAACCGCTCAGAAAAATTCGATACAATCATTTCTAGATTTTTATCATACCGGAATACGCAACACGCAACAACGAAGAGATCTCCGGCCAAAATGATGTTGGGAAGAAATGTCAGAACGGTGATAAGCATACTCAAAGAAAAATCAATATCAAGTACCACCAGAGACGAAAAAGCTGAGAAATTATCACAACATCCTGTTGGAAATAGAAGAAATCTTCGAGAATTCCATCTCGGTGATCAAGTCATGGCAAGAGATTACCGGGAAGTTAGCAAGAAGGGTTGGGTGGGAGCTGAAATTGAAAAACGAATAGGAAAATCGACATTATCTCTGTCGAGTCTTTTCGGGAGAATTATGGAAGAGGCACATCAACCAACTGATTTCCCGAACAACTACCATCATCAGCAAAAATCGAGCAAAGAAGAAAACCACTTCAAGACCATATTTATCTAATAAGATCTGTTACAGAGGTTCGCCAACTTTTCACACAGAACCAAGCGCTGACACCAACACCAGTCAATCAGTGTCCAAAAGTTGTGAAACAAAAGGTGAAGTAACAGCTGATTCCGAAAAAGTAACACCAGCCAATGATTCAGAAATAGACGTACCTACAGTCTACCGAAGAGGAAAGCTCCGCAGAAAAAGACAACGAAGAATTTGAAACGACTTCTGATCAAGAACCTGACGCCAACTCCAACACGTCTGACCCTGAGGTTACCGTTAAATCCAATATCGGACTGAGACCAAGAAGAAAAACGAAAATTCCAAGTTATTTACAGGACCATGCTCTAACCGTGGGTTCCACCAAAATATTTAACCAGCTGATAGCTAACTC
Organism: Anaspis maculata; assembly: GCA_949128115.1. Classification (NCBI taxonomy): domain Eukaryota; kingdom Metazoa; phylum Arthropoda; class Insecta; order Coleoptera; family Scraptiidae; genus Anaspis; species Anaspis maculata. The sequence continues at coordinate 83,653,367 of OX421964.1, read as the reverse complement.
GAGATTTCTTTTGATGGATTTTGGCCAAATGATCAATGTAAATTCAGGTTTCATGCTAAGTAAATCACGAAAGGGTGGTATACTTGCGATTTAACATATTTTCCATAATGAATCTACCAGCATTGACCAGAAAAAAATCCTTTCAAACTCGGTTTAGCTTGAACCGCTCTTGAATTTTTTGGTGGAACCCGTGGTAGGTCCTCCTGAGAATTGTAAAAACCTTGTAAATAAGTAATTTTGTCAAGAATTTTCTACTAATTGAGAAGTTGGACCCTTTATTCATTCAAGAATTACATTGTTTGTTATTTATTGTAACAATTCTGTGTATGTAAATTTTGAAAATGTTATTTCAAATCTAAGTGTGGGGGTGTTGTACATATAGTACAACACCCCCACACTTACAACACCCCTAGTGTGGGGGTGTATTCTCAATATTTTTACGGATGTTCGAAAAAGAACGTTATCACAGACACGTTATCAAAAACATGTACTTTTAGATTTTTTTTATGTATATCAACTCTTGAATAAAGAAACGTACAAGCAAGTTGAAAACGAACGATTTAATTCCAAGCTGCTAGAACGGAAATTCCAATTGAACTTGAAGGTGAAATGAGGCTAAACCGAGGGCTAAACACCACAGAAAACATTGATGACAAAGATGAGAAAGCGCATGGATGACCTGGGAGATTGTGTGATACGGGTCAACAAAGACTCACCAGCTGAACTAGAGGGAGTACAAAATGAAGTGAGAGACCTAGGACAACATCTAGCAGGAAGACCTTTAGGAAACAATGGGAACCATGCTCCGAACGCCGTTGGACACCGTGAACCCGCACCAGTGTAACCACCGATAATGGTCTACCAGAAACCAGAACCCATCAGCACGCCGAAATTCGGCAAAGGAGGAAGAACTGCAGGAATTTTTTGAACGTCTTCGCGTCAAAGTCAGAGGTCGGACAGATGAGACAAGCGGAGGATGTCTCCAAGGAACCTGCAAGAGCTGGGCCAGCCTCCACCAGATCCCGTGGCATACCTTCGCAGACTCTAAGAGGGAGTTCTCGAAGCAGTACTGGTCTACTGGAAAAAGAGCCGTGTCTGGCATGACATCATGACTGGCGGATGGGACCAAACACCGAGTAGGTTAGAATACCATGGGAAGATGATAGGACAAGCCCACAAGCGAGCCATCCGTATACCAGAAGAGATCTTGATCTCCGAGCTGATCAGGTACTTTGCTGACCACATCCAGGCCTTGTGGCAGATACAAGTAGACGAGAGCACCATCGGGACCGCGGAGTTCATACAAAGACAAGACCAGGTAGGCAGCACTTGACCCTTTTTCTCAGGTGATTCTCAACTCCAGAGTGCGATTGTTTGTTGTCGAATATTTTCTTAGTAAAATCAGGGATATACTACAGGGTGTCCGTTTTTCGAGGCTAAGCATGGGTATCTCGCTTATCTTGGGAGATGCAAAGTCGGGTTAATTAAGAAAAAGTTGCGCATTTTTATGACGATCAATGATCCAAAAAGTGATTTTACGTATCGATTTTAGTGTTCAATATGGCGACCTCTAGAAACGTCAAAAATCGGAATTTGACAGATGCATCTCGACTGCCGGATTGCCTAACCAAAGCAAGTAGAGGTTCCAAATCCCAATCGGATAGGTTGAAAAATGCGAGAGTTCAATATGGCGGCGGAATTAAAACTGATAAAATGACAAATTTGACAAATGTATTCAGATTGCCCATTTCAAGTTGTCATGGATTCAAAATCCCAATCGGATAGGTTGGAAAATGCAAAAGTTCAAGATGGCGGCCTCTTGAAACGTCAAAAATCAGAATTTAACAGATGTATTTTGGTTGTCCGCCTCAAGTGGTTATAGGTTTTGAATCCCTCAACCTCAACTGGGTATAGGTTCTAATTTCTAAATCCCAATCGGATAGGTCGAAAATGCAAAAGTTCAATATGGCGGCCTTTTGAAACGTCAAAAATCGAAGGTTGACAAATGCATCTCGATTGCCTACCTAAAACAAGTACAGGTTGAAAATCCCAATCGGATCAATATGGCGGCCTTTTGAAACGTCATAAATCGAAATTTGCTAGATGCATTGCCTACCCAAAACAGGTTCAAGTTGGAAATCCAAATCGGATCGGCTGAAAATCTGAAAAGTTCAATGATTATGGCAATCTTTCAAAACGTCAAAAATCGAAGGTTGACAGATGCTGCATCTTGATTGCCTACCTTGAACAAGTAGTATGAGTTGAAAATCTCAATCGTATCGGTTGAAAAATGCAAAAGTTCAATATGGCGGCCTTTTGAAATGTCAAAAATCAAAATGTGACACAGGCATCTCGAATGCCCACCCAATGCAAGTACAGGTTGAAAAATCCAATCCGATCGGTTGAGAAATGGAAAAGTTCAATATGGTGGCCTCTGGAGACGTCAAAAATCGAAATCTGACAAAGGAAAATTCGTTGTGTTTGAAATTGGGTTTGTTTCATCAGCAGTCTCTGACTGTTCGTGGACGTCAGCAGCCTGTTACTTCATAAATCGTAATGCGCAGGCTGCTGACGTCCACGGACAGTCAGGGACTGCTGATGGAACAAACCTATTGAAACAATTAAATAGCGAACGCTCACAAAAGGGGAAATACCATGAAATTTCGAATAAAAAAGCAACAAAGTGGATCTGGTCGACGGTCGTCTATGTTTTTGGTTCAGATCACGCAAAAAAAACCACCGCAAACACGACGATGAATGTGACTTGAGAATTCGGCGAACGGTGGCGCGAGTTTGACAGATTCGCGTTAACATCTAGTGACCGGAGGCGCGCGGTGCTGTGACAGTGGCAGTCCGACGCTAGGTCGACCGTATCGATGCGAAAAGTTGCACACAGATTTCGATAAAATGGACTACAAAGACGTAATAGAACGCATATGGATCGAAGCATGGACCCTTTCTAAAGATCTGACCAGAAGGTCCGATGGAATTATCTGGGATTTCGAAGGGAACAAAACGTGACAACAGGACATTGACGCCGCCACGAGATGTGTCTGGAAATGGAAAAAAGGGGATTTTCTCGAAATGTGAAGCCGGTGGAAATCGGGCTCTAGTGCAAATATACTGTGAGTACCTACCAGACGTGTTTTGCCCCATCAATCGCCTGCTTTTGTGAAATATTATGCCGTCAACGTCTGTCCCGGTCTGGGAAATTTTATCAAAGTGCCGTCGAATTTGAAGAATTCTTTGGTTTTTGGTGTCCGATAGACGCTGAAAAGCCCCCTCTAAACCACGGTTCAATGTCGCACGCTGACACGGTACGTTTTTTCCAAAAACACTGTTCAAATGCCCCGAGGTGTTGTCGAGTTTTTCCCAAAACCGACAGCGTCTGACGTTTCTGTCAGATTTGGCCGGGCCGTGTACCGTTTTCAACATTTTTCGGCAAAATTCCAAGAAAAGCCACGCCGAATGGCTCGCACCAGACGATAGTGAGTTCTCGAAACCCCCCGGTCGGCATTTCACACCAAATTTTTTCGAAATTCTGCCCGAAAATCCGAGTTTTCGCCGCCAAAATGTGTCAAGAAATCTCGGACGAATTACTTGAAATGACGATTCCCTGGAAAAAATTGGAATGAATTATGAATTTTCGAAAAATCCCCTCAAATTTGGCAGAAATTTTGGAAATTTTCCATCGTCAACTTGTATTGCGGTTCGTTTGCGAAAATTTAAAAAAAAATACCCCGTCAAAATCCGACGTCTGGTTTTCACAAACTCCTGCCAGACGTCGTTAAGTTTTCTCACGGGTTAGTTTAGGGTGACTAGCTGTCACCGGCGCCGGCAAGCCGTCGCCTGGGTGACAGCTATGGTTGAAAAGTAGACAGGGAATTTGTTTCACTGACACCGGACAAGTGGAAAGGGGATTGTATACATGATGTTGATTTTCGGTTGTTTTAGGCAGATGTCAGGTTTTCCTTTGGCGAGTTTAGTAATTTCATGCATGTCCGTCGATAGTGTTTTGGTCAGATGAAGTTTTCAATTCTCAATCAGATCAGTTGAGAAATGTGAAAGTTCAATATGGCGGCCTCTTGAAACGTCAAAAACCAAAATTTGACAGCTGCATTTGGATCGCCAACCTCCAAGTGGGTGTAGATTTAGAATCTCAATCAGATTGGTTGAACAATCCAAAAATTCAATATGGCGGCCTCTTGAAACGTCAAAAATCAAAATTTGACAGATTCGTTTTGATCGCCAATCTCAAGTGGCTATGAGTTCGAATTCTTAATCAGATCAGTTGAGAAATGTGAAAGTTCAATATGGCGGCCTCTTAAAACGTCAAAAATCAAAATTTGACAGCTGCATTTCGATTACCAACCTCCAAGTGGGTACAGGTTTAAAATCCCAATCAGATCGGTTGAAAAATGCGAAAGTTCAATATGGCGGCCTGTTGAAACGTCAAAAATAAAAATGTGACAGATGCGTTTTGATCGCCAATCTCAAGTGGCTATGGGTTCAAATTCCCAATCAGATCAGTTGAAAAATGTAAAAGTTCAATATGGCGGCCTCTTGAAACGTCAAAAACCAAAATTTGACAGCTGCATTTCGATTGCCAACCTCTAAGTGGGTATAGGTCCAAAATCCCAATCAGATCAGTTGAAAAATGCAAAAGTTCAATATGGCGGCCTTTTGAAACGTCAAAAATCAAAATTTGACAGATGGATTTTGAATGCCAACCTCAAGTGGGTGTAGATCTATTCAGAATCTCAATCAGATCGGTTGAACAAAGCAAAAATTCAATATGGCGGCCTCATGAAACGTCAAAAGTCAAAATTTGACAGATGCGTTTTGATCGCCAATCTCAAGTGGCTATGGGTTCAAATTCCCAATCAGATCAGTTGCGAAATGTGAAAGTTCAATTTGGCGACCTTGTGAAACGTCAAAAACCGAAATTTGACAGCTTCATTTCGATCGTCAACCTCCAAATGGGTATAGGTCCAAAATACCAATCAGATCGGTTGAAGAATGCAAATGTTCAATATGGCGCCCTATTGAAACGTCAAAAATCAAAATTTGACAGATGCGTTTTGATCGCCAATCTCAAGTGGCTATGGGTTCAAATTCCCAATTAGATCAGTTGAGAAATGTGAAAGTTCAATATGGCGGCCTTTTGAAACGTCAAAAACCAAAATTTGACAGCTGCATTTCGATCGCCAACCTCCAAGTGGGTATAGGTCCAAAATCCCAATCAGATCGGTTGAAGAATGCAAAAATTAAATATGGCGGCCTGTTGAAACGTCAGAAATCAGAATTTGACAGATGCATTTCGATCGCCAACCTCCAAGTGGGTATAGGTCCAAAATCCCAATCAGATCGGTTGAAGAATGCAAAAATTAAATATGGCGGCCTGTTGAAACGTCAAAAATCGAAATTTGACAGATGCATTCAGACAATCTTTTTCAAGTTGGCATAGGTTCAAAATCCCAATCGGATGTTGTGGTAATGAAGATAGAAAAATGTCATGTAACGATTTCCGCTTTCATCATTACATTTACTGAATTTACTCGCGAAAACGTCCATAACTGTCGGCATCATTCCAACGTATTTAAAAGCACTCGCGAAAAATAGGACCAAATGGTTCGCGACAAATCGCCTTGAAGGTGTGCCGTCACTGCTGTGACATTACATTGATGACATTTGCAAATGGCACAACACAACTGCGACGCTCAATAATGCTGCCAATGTTTGTAGTGATATTTTGGAAAATTTTACAAGAAAAACTCCGAAACAAGGACGCACATCTAAACACGAACCCTTTCTTGAGGTGTAGCCAAAAGGTCCGATGGAATTATCATGGATTCCGTTGAAAACAAGTCGCGACAAGGAACCCCTGTAACCGACATGAACTTTGCTCTGGCGGGCCGAAAAGGCCCCTTTATCGAAATGTGAAGCCGCTGGACATTGCAAATAAATTGTGAGTACCCCCCAGATGTGTTCTGCCCTCAAATCAACATCAACTTATCTGTTTTTTGTGAAATTACTCCGTCAACGTCAGACACGGCCCGCGAAATCTAAGCGAGATGCCTTATTATTTGAAGGGGACCTTGTGTTTCTGGTGCCTGGCAAACGCCCACGGGTCTCCTGGACCGCTACGGTAACATTTCGTACCCTGACAGGGTCATTTTTTCCAAAAGCACTGTTGAAATGCCCCGAGGTGTTGTGTTTTCCCAAAACCCAGAGCGTCAATTTGACGTTTCTGTCACTTTGGCCGTGCCGTGTTCCAATTTCAACATTTTTCGGCTAAATTTCAAGAAAAGCCCCGCCAAATGGCCCGCAACGGACGAAACCGAGCCCCCGGAAACCCCCCGGTCAGCATTTCACACCAAATTTTTCGAAATTCTCCCCGAAAAGCCGAATTTTGGCCGCTAACACGTAACAAGATGTTTGGAATGAAATACTCGAAGCGGCGGTTCCCTGGAAAAAATTGGAATGAATTATGAATTTTCGAAAAATCCCCTCAAATTCGGCAGGAATTTTGGAAATTTTCCATCGTCAACTTGTATTGCGGTTCGTTTGCGAATTTTTTTAAAAAAATACCCCGTCAAAATCCGACGTCTGGTTTTCACAAATTCCAACCAGACGTCGTTAAGTTCTCTCACGGGTTAGTTTAGGGTGACTAAAATTTTTGGACGACATTCCACACATTGTGTGCTCAGAAGGTCGATTTGCTAGATCCAAAATTATTCGCGTGATGGAAGATACGCATGCTCCTTCTGAAGCGTCCTTTTTTGTAATAGGCTCCGACAATCCAATTTTCAGTCATACCTATATTTCTTCGTGGACAATTTTGTAGACCTTTCTACTCAACAAAATATATATCGCTTCGACATTGAAAAATTCTTTGAAATGTAAAAACTACAGAGTCTTATTATGTGGAAACTCAATTTAAATCACCCTTTATATCTCCTAACAAAAACAAATAATAACCGAAGTACAATTGACTAATTGTGACTCGCAGGTACAGGGTGTTCACGCGAGATGGATACCCCCCCATAAAAAACTTCCCCTTTGCGAGAATTCAGGAAAGAAAAAACTTTCCTGGAACAATTTTTGCCGTAGTTTCTGAATATGTCAAGTACAATTTTCTACTTCGTCCCATATACAGGGTGTCGCAATTTTATTTATTTTTTTCCCAAAACACTCTGTCTTTTGTCGATGTCGATGCACCTTGTTATCCTAATTAGGAACATGCAATGAACTTCTGGATTTTTTTGAAAAAAAATTGAAAAATTTACAATGCCATCTCTAAAAACATCTACTTTTTGAGAATGATGGACCCATTTCAGAATTCAAATATGTCCAGGATATTTTGTTTCACTGTTAAATGACATGGAATGACATAAAATGACTAAACAAATATTCGGGACATATTTCATTTCTGAAATGAATCGATCTTTCCGAAAAAAAAATATTTTTTGAGGTCACACCGTGGATTTTGGATTTTTTTTTCAGAAAAAGTTTGACAAGTGTCATGCATATTTGTAATCACGAAAACAATGTGCATCGATTGTGGTGATGAAAAACAGTGTTTTGGAAAAATTCCAAAAAAATTGCGACACCCTGTATATGGGACGACATAGAAAATTATACTTGACATATTTAGAAACTACAGCAAAAATTGTTCCAGGAAAGTTTTTTCTTCTTTGAATTATCTTGAAGGGGAAGTTTTTTTATGGGGGGGTATCCGTCTCGCGTGAACACCCTGTACAATATCCGAAGTAGGTGGATTCGCTATGTCCGAATTCATTTCCGCGCATAAATCCAAGATACCAATCAAATTTACGTTCCAAAGATGCCATCTACTATCTCTAATAATAACCGTTATAGGTGGTGCCTCTCTTGAGAAAATACACAGCTTCTACTAATTCATTTTATTGTAATCCTATGCCTTTCAAATGGAGGAAGAAAAAATGTAAACATACCTCGACTGAATAACACACGCGCCAAAATATAATCTTGATGCTACACTCACGATTTTCTCACGCGCCCAGAGACCCACCCATCCGTGTACCCAGCATGTTTAACGTCAAACTTTCTTTCGAACGACAAGACATCCATCGTTGGAAAAAAAGCTTTATGAGAGACAATGTGATTGATGCTTTCGAAATATCAAACCATAACTTAGCTAGATATTTGTGGGTACCTATAGGTACTCTGGCACTAAGCTTTAGAGGAATTTTGTTTTGTTTAAAGTAGGGTATAGGTACCTGAAAAAAAAATAAGCCATGCGGGTACAGAATTGAAAAAGAAAGACGCAGTTTGAGTCCTTTCTAATAATAACACTGATGAATATTATTAACGTCATGTAACTGTTGTAAAAAGGAAGAAAAGCTGCAAATCCAACCAATTTAATTTATGAGCAAGCACCTACCTACATAATGTATTAAATACCACACACTATCATCTGGACTACATGGTGCACTTGTGCAGGCACTGTATAGTAGATAACTCTTACTTACCTAGAGTAGCTGGTTTTTGAAAGGTGATTGTTGAATAAATGGTGTTATGCTTGGAAAATTTGAAAAATCGTGAGCAATAAATTGCGTCCAGAGTTTAAATACCTACCTACCTGGGTGTGAAGAATATGTGAGAACAGGAGTGGAATATTTGATCTGTTGTTTAGGATATTGTTTTAAAATTCATTGATTTATTTCTTTGGAATTGTTTTGTTTATCAGTACCTACCTACCTAGTGAATGATTCAGTTTTAAGATAGTGCCTTTTACCTTTATCGGTTTCTTTAGAAGCTCCAATGCTTTGTGTGCTTTATAAGTTTTTCGAAATCGTTCTACAACTTTCTTCTCGCGCACGTGACTATGTATATTCCTAGAGTCGTTGAGCCGCCAGGATCCAAAATGGAACTGAGTAAAATAATCGATAAACAAAATTTCTTATAGATATTGGAGCCACCCGCATTTGGCGGGCCGAAAATAATCCGGAGGAAAATGAATCGAAGCCGTGGAATCGAGGTATTATGTGAATATTCAGAGTTAAGGCATCATTGAAAAATGTCGCTAGTTATTTAATTCATTCGTGTAAATCCCGCGAAGTTCTACAACATGATTCGCTTGCTACACCTCGATAATCAACAACCGTTCCTGCTTGACGTCCGATGAAATAGTGAAATGAGGGTGCGAATGAAGTAAAGCATCCACGCATCAAACCACCAGTTAGTCTGCCGGCGTACTCCTGCTGTATCGAAGCTCCGCTGACCGTTCATCCGCCGCGTCGACACCGCCGCACTCCAGCGCGCCATCTCAAGTTACCTAATGTGGAATTTACGACTATACGCCGCTCGCGATCGTTTCGGATACGATGAAAAATTCTGAATAGCTGGGTATGGAGGAGTATCGATGGAGTTTGACCGTTGCACCTGGACCAATCCGCCTGGACTGCCGTTCTCTCCCGACTTGTCACGTCCGTTGCCGAGTGCTTCTGCGGGTCTGTTAGCGAAGAGTTTCAATCCCCTTCGAGGAAACTGAGTTGGAACCCGTTAATGTTGCGTCGTGACCCTCCTAGAGGCCGTAGAGTCGAAGCCCCGATGATGAGTCCCAGCCCACTTGGATGATGACGAGTCGAAGCCCCGGCTGATGCATCTTAGCCCCCTGAAAAAAGTCGAGTTGGAACCCTTTGGAGACGCGTGAAAAAGTTACATGTCACACCCTGTATACGGTACCAATTAGAAACTCTTGGACGATCGATCCAAGATCCCTGGGAAAAATCGTTGAGAAACAGTTTTCAGTTTTTCAAAATATCTCAAAGGGGAATCTCCTAGAGGGGGAAGGGGTGAATTTTATCGTGAACACCCTGTACACATTTTCTTTATAAACCCATTTCAAATTACCCTTATTTCTGTAATTATCATTTATCCACTGGTTTTTATAAAATCTACGTTTGCAAAAAAACACAAAAATGACGTTTTTATTTGAATGTAATTTTCTCCCGGTCGTAGGAAAAATAGTGTACGTAACTCGCCGTAAAGTGTCTTATTACTTTTGTTCGTGTGATTTCTGCACTCGGCTACGCCTCGTGCATTAACTTACACACTCATGCCTAGTGTATCACTTTCCGTACTTGTTACGTAATGTACTATTTCCTACGACCACCTATGAAAGTGACCCCTTTCACACGCTATAGTAGGCCCGAAAGTTGTCAATTACGTCAACCTACCCAACTTGTGCGTTATGAGCCGTGCGTTGTTATAACGCACAGTTCATTCGGACCACGAAACAATACGAATTTAAACGACGATTTAATCACAATTTCGAAAAACCGGCTTTCAAATACCACCCCAACTCTGATTCACAAGCAAATCAACAATAATTCGCACCTACAGGACTGGCCTCAGTCATGTCCGCCGCTCAACCGAAAGTGACATGCCTATACAGGGTGTCCCGAAATTAGCCTGCCATACTTCAGTAGCAGATTCTACGAGCAGAAATAAGAAAAAAAGTTCCTATAAACTTGGGTCAAAAAATGCCCCATAAGGGAGCTACAGCCCCCTAAAGGTGGGTCCCTGAAGATGATGTTTAATTAATATCTGCGAAACTGTTTGGAGCAAAATGATACAATTTGGCACATGCCCAGAAGTTTTTATGCTTAACAAGATGGGGCAAAAGTCATTTGAAAAATTTGCCCAGGGTGGGGTAACTTGGTAGGAGGTGGGGTAAAACTTACCCCAACTTTTTTGTGAATATTTTTTTTCAAGATTTTATGCAAAAATATGAAATTTCAGGGTGATTTGCGTAAAAAAGTTGCTCTTGTTGAACTTTGATATCTTGCCCCGTTTCCGACTAAAATCGTTCTGAAATTTTTTTGCAGACTGAAGAATCGAATTTGTTGACGATCGACTTTTTTCTAGTTCCAAAATCAGCCCTGAGTATTTCATGAGCGTATTCTACGGTCAAAAATAAGGAAAAAAGTTCCTATAATTTTGGGTCAAAAAATGCCCCATAAGCGATCTACAGCCCCCTAAAGGCGGGTCCCTGAAGATGATTTTTGATCAATATCTCCGAAACTAGTTGGGGCAAAATAATAAAATTTGGCACATGCCCAGAAGTTTTTATGCTTAACAAGATAGGGTAAAAGTCATTCAAAAAATTTGCCCGGGAGTGGGGTAACTTGGTAGGAGTTGGGGTAAAAACTACCCCAACTTTTGTGTGTTTGTTTTATTTTAGATTTTATGCAAAATTATAAAATTTAAGGGTGATTTACGGAAAAAAGGTGCTCTTGTTGAACTTCGATAGCTTGCTCCATTTTTGTTTAAAATCGTTTTGAAATTTTTTTGCAAACTGAAGAATCGAATTTGTGGACGATCGACTTTTTTTGGTTCCAAAATCGGCTTTGAGTATTTCATGCGCGTATTCTACGACCACCAAAAATAAGAGAAAAATTTCCATGAACATGAGCCGGAAAATGCTTCATAAGGGGACTACAGCCCCCTGAATGTGTGCCCCTGAAGATAGTTTTTATTTATTATCTCCGAAACTAGTTGGATCAGCATAATAAAATTTTGCAGATACTCAGACGTTTCCATGCTTGACAAGATGGGGTGAAAGTCATTAAAAAAATTTGCCCGCGAGTGGGGTAACTTGGTAGGAGGTGGGGTAAAAATTACCCCAGTTTTTTTGTGTCCCCTTTTTCAAGATTTCAGGCAAAATTATGAAACTTCAAATTTCAGTGTGTTTTACGGAAAAAAGGGGCTCTTGTTGCTTGAGAAATTTTTCTCTTATTTTTGGTCGTAGGATACGCTCATGAATACTCGAAGCCGATTTTGTAACCAAGAAAAGTCGATCGTCCACAAATTCGATTCTTCAGTTTGCAAAAAAAATTTCAAAACCATTTTGCTCGAAAACGGAGCAAGCTATCGAAGTTCAACAGGAGCACTTTTTTTCCGTAAATTACCCTGAAATTTCAGAATTTTGCATAAAATCTTGAAAAAAAAACAACCACACAAAAGTTGGGGTAATTTTTACCCCAACTCCTACCAAGTTACCCCACTCCCGGGTAAATTTTTCAAATGACTTTTGCCCCATCTTGTGTAGCATAGAAAACTTCTGGCCATGTGCCAAATTTTATCACTTTGCTCCAACTAGTTTCGGAGATATTATTTAAAAATGATCTTCAGGGACCCGCCTTTAGGGGGCTGTAGCTTGCTCATGAGGCATTTTTTGATCCAAGTTTACAGGAACTTTTTTTCTTATTTTTGACCGTAGAATACGCTTATGAAATACTCAGAGCTGATTCTGGAACTAGAAAAAAGTCGATCGTCAACAAATTCGATTCTTCAGTCTGCAAAAAAATTTCAGAACGATTTTAGTCGGAAACGGGGCAAGCTATCGAAGTTCAACAAGAGCACCTTTTTTCTGTAAATTACCCTGAAATTCAATAATTTTGCATAAAATCTTGAAAAAAAATATTCACAAAAAAGTTGGGGTAATTTTTACCCCACCTCCTACCAAATTACCCCACTCTCGGGCAAATTTTTCAAATGACTTTTGCCCCATCTTGTTAAGCATAAAAACTTCTGGGCATGTGCCAAACTGTATCATTTTGTTCCAAATAATTTCGGAGATATTAATTAAAAGTCATCTTCAGGGACCCACCTTTAGGGGGCTGTAGCTCCCTTATGGGGCATTTTTGGACCCAAGTTTATAGGAACTTTTTTCCTTATTTTTGACCGTAGAATCTGCTGCTGAAGTATGGCAGGCTAATTTCGGGACACCCTGTATAACCTTATCTAAGGCTTAGCCCTAACGGTGAGATGTATAAAAATAAAAAATCTACATATAATTTTATTTCAACCACAGCAATTGTAAAGTTATGAATGAAATTCCCACCTACACTTATAAAGCAGAATAATTCTTTGGTAGCAATGCAAATGTGACCACAAAAGATTAAATGAGGGTCTATTCAGAAATCTTGAGCTGCACCAGCCCCTTCCAATACACCTAAATAAATACTTTGAATCAAGTTAACATACTAAAATGTCAAAATGACAGTTGAAATGTCACTAATTTCATTATTGGATTTCTAATTTTCTCACAAGGAGACGTTGTTAATGAATGAAGTCCTATACACCTGCTGATGACCAAAACGTACCTTTCCCGGCTGGTAGCCGGGGCCTTAGGTTAGGCCGCTATTGCTCTTCAAAGGATAAAAGAAATTGTTCGTGTCCTTTATTAATGACGGTTTTGGCCGGCCGACGAAAATACCCTGATAGCTTGATGGTGAGAGACGCCACCTCCGACCTTACCTGCTGCAACAGGTGCGAGACGTGTGTCCAGCAGGCTCGAGTTCGATTCCTGCGATTCCCCGAATTTTTTTCTATGAAAAAATCATTTTTTATACAGGGTGATTCAAAAATGGCGCATTTCCTTTTGGGCATGTTATAGTTGACGTTAACGGAGCATGGGAAAAATAATGAAAAAAAATTTGTAAATTGTGAATTTTTTTTTGAAAATTTGAAATACATACACATTTTCTTCATAAACCCGTTCAAAATAACCATTTTTTATGTAATTATCATTTATCCACTGGTTTTTATGAAATCTATGTTTTCAGAAGAACACGAAAATGACGTCTTAATTTGAATGTAATTTTCTCCTGGCCGTGGGAAAAATAGTGTACGTAACTCGCCGTAAAGTGTCTTACTTTCATTCGTGTAATTTCTGCACTCGGCTGCGCCTCGTGCATTAACTTACACACTCATGCATAATATATCACTTTCCGTACTTTTTACGTGATGCACTAATTTCATATGCTTTTCTTGAATCGTTCCGCATAGCATTCGATTCTTGAGCTGATTCGAAGAAAAAAAAATACTGGAGATATTTTCAATTTTGATTTTATTCAGTTACATGCTAGGTATTTCAGCTTATCAATATACGAATGTTCAATATATGAAATGTCAGCATTTCAGTTTTGGTATTCTATGTAGTCATCAAATATCAAGTTTCAAGTACCTGTCTACCAAGTATTTATTCTATACAGGATTATATAGATTATAGATATTGGCCCGTATTCATATCCCCCTTTTAGCGTTAGAAGCGGTTTTAAAGATGCGCCTCTAACATTTCCGTATTCATACGTGGTTTTAGCGCGCCTCTATCATCACTTTAAACAGGCGTCTCTAAAGTCGTCTTAAAAGGGGATGTTTGGAGACGCGTCTATTCATATGTCTCTTTTACGTGTCTTTAAGCGATTTTGGATGGTCTCACGCATGCGTCAAGTTAGATGGGATCCAAATGTGCCAACAGGCGTGTTTTGAGTCCATTTAACCTACAAGCTGTGCCGTGTGTTCTTGGGAAGTGTGACGAAAATCACATTTTCTTTCTAAAATATTGATTTATTTGAATTAATGAAGCATGCCGCCGAAATGCAAAAACTGCGCAATGTTCTGGATGTCCCTTTCGGTCAAACTCCTTTACTATTTACTGTACTCAAGGCGGGGACGACTTGCACAAAACAGTCGAAACAGGTGTTCACTTGTTAAGTTAACAGATCCAGGCCGCTATTCTTGAAAATGTGGAAGAAACTCCCTGAAAATTTTTTGCGAGGTTTTATGCAATCCGCAGTACATCAATGTAGCAAGAGTTGCCAGCACTTCCGTTTAGCCAGGCGGAGCTGCTCGGGGTAAATCACTAGACAAAGAAAACAGATCCAGCTGGGCCGTGATTGGTGTATGTATCTACTTTTCTCTATCTAGTGATCTACCCGGAGCGGCTCCCGGCACAAAACGAAAGCGGCTTGGGGTTCTTGCCTACCTGCGTCCACCTTCGGGTAGGTAGTTTTGAGTACATTTCACAACGTTGCCAAATCAACACCCCCTTTAGTTAGATGGGCCCTAACAGGACGTAAAAGGTGGCCTATGAATACGACCGCTTTTATCAGGTAGCCGAGCGCTTTTTGTTAGAGGCATGCTAAATGTGGCTTAAAAGTGGGATATGAATACGGGCCATTGAGATATTATATAGATGCATACCATTATGCAGGTCGGGATGCAGGTAGTAAACTGTAATAGAATAGGTATCTAACTTATAAGAGACTTATGTATCAGAAGCTATTTAAGAAGCGTAGATACGTGGGTAGGTATAGGAGAAAATTATGATTTTTTGTTTTGTTTCAGCCAGATGTTGTTTGGTGTCAAGTTTCTAACGTAAAGAAATATTTTATATTGTGAAGTAAATATGTTCACTTATCTGAAATATTTATGCTGTAATTAGCAGTAGGTACCTACCTACCTACATAATACGTGCGTATACCTACCATTTTATAAAGAACGAAGAGATGAAGTACCTACCTAATCAAAAATGTGTAATGATTATCTGTTATTAAATCATAATTCTTTCCTGGGTGTTGTTCCTTACTTTCTTGCATTTTTTTAATTGATCATTACGAGTTGCGTGTGTGGTGTGAGATGGATAATTTTTGGAAAGAACCAGAGAACCTAACAATTTGCCCGTCCTTTTCGTCGTTATTAACATTCATTTCTGCCTTTTGCTCTCGAAATTAGCCTTATTTACATGCAATGAGCGTCATTTCACTAATCGTACAGGTACATGTCGAGAAATAACAGGTATGTGTTCGTGTAGGGTGCTGGTATACCTCCCCAGCTGCCTCGTATTTTATTCTTTTCTTCTTCAGTCTCAGTCTAGTGTGCGCCGCAAAGACACGGGTTTAGACCAATAGCAAACACCGCTGCCGACTTTACGTAACTTATGACGTTATTTCAATCTTTCAAGTTATACCTACTCATTGTGCTCTTATACAGGGCGCCGAAGGAGTACCTATCGCATTCAGACATTATTACGGCATATGGAAACGTCCACGAAGCCTACAGGAAATAATGACAACAATTCCTCGGGTTTCATTTTCAAAGTTCGAAGAATGGTCTTTTCGACTTTCACATATTTAATTGACTTATTTAACGAGGCGACATTCAGCTATTAGCTGCTCTACCATGCAACCTCGGGGACAGAACAAAATATCCATGGATGTGGCGGGATTCGAACCCGCACAGCGCAGCGCGAGTGGGTCAGCTTGCCATCGCCTATACCACTCGGCCACGACCGCTCCGAATCTAGTTACTTTGTAAGATTTCAGTCATGTTTACAGTGATCTTAATGTTTACCATTTCGACATGCCCTCCGTTGTCACCTTCAAACGAACTTACATCTTCGTCTTTGAGCCCGCATCATGTCGCAACATGTGTCTCTGCAACTGATCTTTTCGATTGGCTCGGTACGAACACTGTTTGCACTGGAACCAAATAATTTCTTCCGGTCTGGCGTGCTGTAGCATGTGTCTCTTTAAACTGTGCTTCAGTTTGGCTTGGTACGTACAATGATTGCACTGGAACCAATTAATTTCTTCGTTTTTGGCATGTTGTAACATGTGCGTCTTCAAATTTAATTTTAGTTTGCCTCGGTACGAACAATGATTGCAGTGGAACCAAGTGATTTCCTCGTTTTTGGCATGCTGTAACATGTGCGTCTTCAAAGTTTTTTTTCTTTTGCTACGGTAGGAACAATGATTGCACTGGAACCAATTGATTTCTTCGTTTGTGGCATGTAGTAACATGTGCAATTTCAAATTCGCCTTGCGTCTACCTTGGTATGGACAATGATTGCACCGGAACCATTCAATGTCTTTATTTGTAGCATGTTGCGCCATATGCCTCTTCAAAGCCGACTTTTTCTTGGCTCGGTACGAACAATTGTTGCACTGGAACCACTTACATTCTTCGTTTTTGGCGTGTATATACATGTAGTGAGACTTCAAACATGATTTTTTCTTAGCTCGGTACGAACAATGGTTGCACTCGAACCATTTACACTCGTCGCTTTTGGTATGTTTAAATATATGGTGCATCTTCAAGGACGATTTGATTTTAGTTCGGTACGTACAATGACTGCATTGGGACCAAATGATTTCCACATTTGCAGTATGTCGCAGCATGTGCCTTTTGAAAAAACCCTCCTGTTTAGTTCGATACGAACAATGATTACATTCAAACAAACGGCTCTTTTCACCAGCCTGGTCTGAAGGTGGTGGCTCCGCACCTCTCGCATTTTCTGCTGAATACTGTGATCCTCCTGATGGTGACATTTTTTCACACAAATCGTGATGCTTAACAAGACATAGGCTCGAATCCGCTTTAAATCTGCAGTAATCACACGGATATGCTACAAATTCTTCACAGAACGACATGTTCGCCTTCTGTTTGGTCCTCGTATTGTGTGTTTGTTTGCAATGTTCGTACAGTTCGAACTGATAGTAGCTTTTGTAGTCGCAGCAGATGCAAGGGAACTGTTGCGGTTCGACGATGGCATGAAACAGTTCGGCCGCGTAAACATTTTTGTGACTCCTCTGGACGTGATGGTCGAGTTGACAAGCGGATGCAGTCCGATGCGAACATTGCGAACAGCCATACATGTCAACAACTTCTGGCGGTTCTAACCTGAAAGTACCATGGAAATAAATCTGGTTCAAAATTATTATTATTACGGCATCCACTAGAGACTTACATTTTATGATGACGATGAATACAACAAATCGCAAATTAATTTCAGAAGCAAGAGTTACGATACGTCCATGAAAGACGAATAAAATGGAAGATGCCGATGACAGAGATAAAATAGATCTCCATGAGTAGGTACTATATACATCCTTTTCGTTTTAAGGCCATCTTGGCGCAAGCGTCAGCAGGGTGCTACAAATTTTGACAGACGACAGTTAACGGCGAAACAACAGAGAAATTTTAGCTGTGTTTTGACACAATGTTTTTAAGGTTATGCCATTTCAGAACGCAATTTTCTCAGAAAAGCAGCTTTCTTATCAATTCTGCACTGCAGAAGGACCTTACGTGGTGATTTCATGCTCTAATCGTCCTAACAAGCCCAACTGGAAAACAAATTGTCAACCCATCTACTGTTCCAAATGTTCGTATCAATATTTTTTGTAAGAGTCAAACAGTAATCAAAGTTGAAGCTTGTAATAGAAAATATTGGCAATATTTTTGTACTTTTTAGGAGCGGCACATATTGGCATTTTGCTAGGTAATTGGCAGTTACCGCTAGATACAATCAGATATACCCAGGGTAGTGCAATCCTTCCATTTACATATCCAGAGTGTTGTAAGTGTTCATATCATATCGCAGAGAAGGTCATTCGTCATTTGCAAAATCATTGCTTATGTTTAAACGTTTTGAGGTTTATATGTATATCGAATGTGAATAGTAAAATATGCTGGAAGAATATGAATGGAACAAGAAATCGAGGAACTAGCTTTGGTGGTGGTGGGGATAATGTTGGAACAACATAATTATGACGAAATTACAAAATCACGCCTAAAGTCACCCAACGCAACGGTCACTACACTACAATTCCGGCGCGTATGAGCATTTCTGACATGCGCATTCACAGCAAGTCGTTATTAATTATGAAAAAGATACTGTAATTTTGCAATGCTAGCGTTTGTTTTAATATAGAGTATCTACCTACCTACTTTGATAATCCATGATCTATCAAATACATAAAAAAGTTTTGTACCTACTTGACATCGCTATCAATCACTTTCGCGTATGTTCTGGTCGAATTTGTACCAACCTGGTCGAATATCCAATTA
This sequence comes from Anaspis maculata, assembly GCA_949128115.1. NCBI lineage: Eukaryota > Metazoa > Arthropoda > Insecta > Coleoptera > Scraptiidae > Anaspis > Anaspis maculata. The sequence goes on along the minus strand of OX421964.1, from coordinate 83,634,686 downwards.
CGCGCCGGAAATCTTACTCATTTGACAAACGAACGCAAGCGCACTGTAGTAGGAAAATGGCCTGTAACGGTAAGCTAGGTGGGAGTATTTGAACCTAAATAATGCTGCTCCCGTACACCAATGGCGCTAGTGTCGAATTTCAGTTACTAAATCTTAGTGATTTTATGGCTGTGTTGTTGGCCATTGTCGATCGGCATGTTGCGAGCGATCAAGCCACGCGATTGGCCGAAATTGAAATGTATTGTCAGGAAGTGTTTAGGTTGACCCTTCCTGACTTTCTTGGGGCTGGTGTTTGCAAGCAGGGTGGAAGGTTTGGAAGAGGACACGGTAAAGTTTTACATCGTTTTATTAACACACATTAATTTCACAACGACACCCGAGACGACATGAAGATAAGCCCGCGAACACAATCCGTATAAACAATAAAGTAATGATAAAATGGACAATTAATTATCAATTTAGACGCCAACGGGCATAGCGGCCCGCCGCAATTACAAAGAATGAATTCGATTCCAAGAGCTATGGATACTTGTAGATTTATAGGCAACAGGAAACATCGTAGACCAATCAGATTGATGCCCGTTTCCTGGTGCAGGTGAACTTAGTACCACACGAGACATAAACTGCAAAGTGCATCGTTTGCAGTATCAGCATTTCCTGTAGCACCTCGTTCTTTTCGCTGAAGGCAATTTATGAATTATTATAATTTATATATATATATATAATCAAATTTCCCTTCTACCCTCGAAAAGGTGTTGGGATACACATAAATATTTACAAATCATGTCCAAATTTGCACCACATCTTCTTGTTCGTTGCCATCGTCTTTGCTTCGCTGCACGTCTTTCCTTTGTTTTCCAAAATCTTCTCCACGGTATCTTCCCATGTCTGTCTTGGTCTTCCTCTTTTTCTTTTTTTTAGTATCCTGGCCTCCCATATCTTCTTGACCGGTCTCTCTTCGCTCATTCTTTGCAGATGTCCCCACCAACTTAGATTTCTCTTTTCTATGAACTCCAAAAGACTTTCCACTTCTAGATCGCCTCGTACTTGTTCATTTCTGACCTTGTCTCTTCTTGTGACTCCGCGTACTCTTCTAAGGTATTTCATTTCGGTGGCTTGTATTTTACTTTTCTGTTGTCGCGTCAAGTTCCATGTTTCGCATCCGTATGTTAGAATCGGTCTGTATATTGCTTTGTATACGTTCATTTTGGTCTTTTTTGTTATTTCTTTTTTGTTTATTAAACATTTGTTCATTGCGTAGTATACGTTGACTGCTTTTTCTATTCTTTTGTTGATTTCCACTTCTTGTCGTCCTGTCTCTTCAATTGTTACTCCTAGATATTCGAATTGTTGTACTTGCTCTATCCTCTCATCTTCTATTTGTATGTTCAATTCTTTTTGTTCTTCTGCAACCATCATCACCTTTGTCTTGATCTTGTTTATTCTCATCCCGTTTTCCTGCAGTACTTCGTTCCATACGTTCAAATTTGTTTGTAGGTCCTTCTCACTTCCAGCCATAATGACCACGTCGTCCGCGAATGCACAGTCCGATATTGTGACTTGTTGTAAATTTTTGTGTCCCACTTGTAAATTTTTTGTTCGTCGGTTGCATGTTTTGATTATGTCATCCATGAATGTTATAAATAATAATGGACTCATTCCTCCGCCTTGTCTTAGCCCTTCTTTTGTTGCAAACGTTCCTGACTTTCTGTTCTGTGTGATGACATAGTTGATTGTGTTTTTGTACATACTTTGTATTGTCCTGATTAGCTTGTTGCCCGTTTCCTGGTGCAGGTGAACTTAGTACCACACGAGACATAAACTGCAAAGTGCATCGTTTGCAGTATCAGCATTTCCTGTAGCACCTCGTTCTTTTCGCTGAAGGCAATTTATGAATTATTATAATTTATACCTAATAAAATAATTCGTACTTGAGGGATGAGCCTTTCCCCTATGGCACTTCTGTCATGTTCTTGACAGTATGAAGACAGTCATTTCCAACGTGATTTCCGTTGGATGTTCGAAGTTCGATTGTGTTCATTCCCATAGTACCTTTCATTATCCGCGCGCCATCAGCGCGCATACTCGTCTTCTGAAGTAATGGCGTCAAATACAAAATTCGCGAACAAATGCTAGAAAATGGCGTGAAAAACCGCCAGAGAGTTGAAAAATACGCGCCGCAGCGAACAGGGTAATAGGCTAGAGGTGATAACACACTAGTGATTACTCATTTTTCATCAAAAAGTCCGCATTGTTCATTAAATTATAAATAACTGCGTTTTACATTGATCGGATGTGCGTACGCAACCCATAATGCAACCCCCAACAACTCTATTTTCAGTTTGACTAGCGAAAGTTGCCTAAAAACCACGATTTTAGGCAACACTCGCTACATCAGTGTACTGCGGAATGTATTTTACTCCCAGGGACTTCTCTCACACGATTGAAGAATAGCGGCCCACTTGTTCACAAACGTACGACACTCGGAGCGAACTTCAAAATGGCGAATAAATAGTTGACGTTGACAGCAGACAGCAGCGGAAAGTCACGGCCGTTGCTTGTCAAACTGAAAATAGAGTTGGTGGGGGTTGCATTATGGGTTGCGTACGCACATCCGATCAATGTAAAACACAGTTATTTATAATTTAATGAACAATGCGGACTTTTTGATGGAAAATAAGTAATCACTAGTGTGTATTAACCTCTAGCCTATTACCCTGTTCGCTGCGGCGCGTATTTTTCAACTTTGTGGCGGTTTTTCTTGCGATTTTGTAGCATTTGTTCGCAAATTTTGTATTTGACGCCAAAATTTGGCGCAAGCGTTGGGTTTACCACTATAATGAAAGTTACTATTCCACCATTACGCGAAGTATGGAGTGCAATCTGTGCCCATCGTTCGATTTTTGCTTTTATTTCGTTTCGACAATGGTAAAAAACAACAAATTAATGCTGTGTGTTGGAGGTTGGAGTTCCGTGATGTGGGAAACGGCGGGGGCGAAGTCTCATCGCCTTCCTCGGGTGGTAGCAAGCTCCAGGAGCTGAAAATTTGCGACGTCTATTTTGTGGCGCATTTTAAAGTTCCCGGTGGCAACCGGGCAAGTTCCGAGAACCCTTCGACTTATTCGGCAACTTGATAAATTTAATAAAAATGTACCTAGGTTATTCCATACTCATTTTCAAAAGGATTATAATTTGCTGGGTTTAATAAAGATGTTGTAAATAATATTTTTCATGTAGTTTTCTCACTTTTTCTTTAATATGACCTTTATTTTCACTTTTTATCAAATTCTGCTGTTATATTGAAGAAGTTGGATTTTTCCACTTTCCCATAACTAAGTACAAAAATTGATAAAATGGAAAACGGAACTTTCAATAATATGAAATATTTTGCACAATATCGGCCCATTTGAATTTCCCAGTGCTGCGCAATTATAGGTTTGCTACCGCCCGCTTGATGGCGCTCGTAACTTGAAGCCTCTGTGTTCCATTTCCAGCCCTTCACTCACCTGTGCTACCTTGGGTTATTTCGGCACAACAAGAATCCTAACAATGATCGCTAGACGAACACAATTACGGCTAATCGAATTTTTCAACACAAAGGTAAAATTCTGCTTCTTTGGGGAATATTTATTTGGGTATGGGAGGTGGGTCAGGGGGACAACAATATTTTTCTTGAATCGTTCGGCATGGCACTCCGCTTGAGCTGATTCGAAGAAAAAAATAACTAGAGATATTTTCTATTTAAATTTCATTCAGTTACATGCCAGGTAGGTGTTCCAGCTTATCAATAAACAATGTTGCCATTTCAGTTTTGGTATTCTATGAGTAGTCATCAAATATCAACAGCTCATGCATTTTGACTGAAATTGTGGTCAAACCCTGAATCCACGTTTCCCGAAAGGTTTCTGCGCATACCTGTGAAAGTAGGACGTTGCCATATCTATATCACGACAACAAGTTGACAACACTGTAACACGGTGTGCGTGTGTAACGTCACGCAAATTTCAGCTGACAGCGCTTGACGTCGATTTGACGTTTTGACAGATCTAGCTAAATAACGCTCTTGTTTCGTCGATCGTCTTGCAGCTCGTTGTGTTTCGTATCACCTGAATCTTTTTTGCGTCTTTCTGCCATACGGCACGTCGTAACATTTCATTCTGAACAATATTAAACGTTGAATGGTTAGAAGGTTATGTTTGTTGTTTGTTTAAATTTCGATTATTGATTGACAGTTGCCATTGACAGTGACACTTCGTGCGTCGAAATTGAAATTACCGCGCTCTGCAGGTATGCGTTCTCATGTATGCGCTGAAGTGATGTACGTGATGGTAAACGTGGATTAAATGATAGGGGAAACCTGCCGATGATGGCATACTTAATTATGAAACTCGGTCATCACTTTATCCTTAGCTTCATTACGAATTGAATAAGTTATTTCAATGAACAATTATAGATATATTTTGAAAGTGAATTGGGAATTTGACTTAATTTTGTAGTTTTTCGTGAAAAAGAATTATCATAAAAAATCGAAAGTATTCCATCATAGGCACTATTTTTCCTATGATGGCATATATAGTAGGTTCACTTGTACCGTGATTCTAGTTGGCTGTGAGATTTTGTTTCTAAGTTTTCAAATCTGATATTTGAAAACTCCCTAGAACTTGGCAGTTGGTTGCATTGATATTTGAAAGTTTAAGCTTGACGACAAGATCAACAACTTTACCGTTTGTCAGATTGAGTGTCAAATAGACTGAAAATCACGAGTTTCACGAAAATTGTGGTGAAATTATGCCCATTACTGTAAAAACTGTGTTTGCGCCTCAGCTTGTGCCTTGAACAATAACGTCCAGTGCCCATTTTAAAGTCCTCGAGAGTGCCATCAAGAACTCGCTTCTGGGAGAAAAAATGGGCGGAATGGGTGCTGGGCATGTACCCCATTACGTTCAGCTTTGCGGAGAAGACGTGAATCTATTTTCAAAAACCACATATTATGGAAGCATTGTGAACTATTCCTGGTTTTTAAAAGAAGTACCCACACTCTGGACGGCTGGAAACGATGGGAATCTGAACCCTCCTAATTTTTGTGGGGATGGGATTCATCGGCGTTAATACTTGATTTCACTGCTCAGGATATCGTACTGGAACAAGAAATTTGCGGAACTTGTGAAAGGTGAACAACATCCACTCCATATTTGCAATTTGCAAAGTTGATTTCGGTAAATTTTCCATTTTTGACAGCAACAGTCAACACACCATCACACCAACATAACCTATCTTTCGAAGGCAGACGCTCAGGCGCACACTAGGCAGTTGGACGTGAAGTCTACAATGCTAAACTGTGAAATTTGCCCAGCCTACTAGAATCACGGTACAAGTGAACCTACTATAGTAAAAAATTGAGTCATTTTGAGGTTTTTCTACTTTTGAATTAATACAAACGGGTTAAATTGACAATTTTATAATAAGAGGATGGAAATCGATGGTAGGAGCCGAGGTAGGAGCAAAAAAGGGGTTGATGAAAAAAATACCTGGAATTTTTTCTCTGAAAACAAGTAATTTTGAAAAAACTTCACCCAGAAAGTTTGCAAATGAAAACTTTTGACATAATACCGCGAATGGACGTCTTTAAAAGTCAAGGACTAACCGTTTCAATTTTCCAAGTAGTCAAGGACTCATGTCTGATGTCATAACACCTATGCCATCAAAGGAACGGCTGAGGTATGCCATCATATGAAATTTTGACATTTCCATAAAATCACCTCAATTTTTTTCAAGTGAGAATATAGACTGAAATGGAACTAAAATTAAATTACACTATAGTATATCGATTATATATGCGAAAGGAGACACTTAAGTTCAGCTTATCAAGAATGTAATTGAATGTTTATTTTTTCTGAAAATTAGATCAAAGTTTACCAAAATCTATATATTTTTACATGGATCGTTCAATATGTCTGTCTATCACACAAGTCTGTATGTCAATACTTGGTGATAATGGGTGCCTACCAAAGAGGTCATTTGGCCGATGAATTCAAATGTACAAAAAATATTGACAGTATGCCATCATCGGCACCATGCCATCATGGGCGGGTTTCCCCTATGTCCCTTTTGAAAATTTGCACAAATGGCCCTCAATAAATGCTGAACAACATACTGAAAGCTTCCGTTCAGCAAGTGTGTGCATCATTGATGTTTTGAGCAAGAAAGGAATAAGTGCCGCCAAATCTCGTAGCCCCTGATTGGGAGATGATGGAGAACTCCAACTGCAGACCTAACTTGACTCTTTTATTCTGTTGCTGCCTGCCAAATTTGGTTCTAATCCATTTAATAGATTTCGATCAATTGAATGGCAAAGTTTTGAATTTGAATATTTTTCGATATTTGACATGTCAGATAGAGAAGTACTTTTAACTGTTCTGAATACAGTTTTTCAAAGGCTTCCTAGCGGCATATTGCATGTCAAGTTCCGTGAGATGAAGATCCTGTAATTTTTTTATAGTGACTTTTTTGTTCAACAGAAGACAGCCAAAAATTAATGGACACATTCGACAGTAAAACTATGTTTGCATACCAAACTTCAAGTCAATCAAATCAACGGTTTGGTGGTTATCGTGAAATATTACAGACAGACACACACACACACAGCCAGGCACACACAAAGTCAGACACACAAGTCTTTTTCGAGCGAGCAACTTTTTGTAACCGGTTGGTTATTAGCGGTTGACATTAAATTGACAGATACTGTAATTTTTTTTGACATCTGACATTTCTCGTTAGAACGTTGCGGTTATAACTTTGGTTATCAGCATTTGGCGGGAAAAGAGGGACTGCATGATAGCTTCAAATAGTTACGTACCTACTTGTACTTGTCTCTGTTACATACCTACCGTGTACTTGAACCATTCGTAATCTAGGATAGCTTTGAAGGTGGAAAATTCAGTCATTCAGCCAATCCAGTCACTTGAATCGATGAACATCTCGTTTCCGAAGTCACCCGGGTGGGCCCTAATCAGGGCCCTGATTACGAATTTTGTGGATCACACGTGTATCGTGATCACATCACACATACAATTTCTATGAAATCTTGTTTGTTTTCTTGTTCATGGTGTAATAATACCGAAGGAACAATAAATAGTTATATTGAATTGAATTGAAAATAGGTCCCTTCGTTTCGGTTTTTTTGAGTGCGCATGTCTGGCGGGAATTTCATAGTTTCGTACACCAATATTGAAAATTAACACAAAAAAATATTGTAGTGCACCTAAAATTTCACAAATAATTTGGTTGAATGCTAGATACAATTTTTATATTCAAAGGAAATGTTTCATTGGAATTAAATTCAATGATCATTTGTGGAAGTTCAGGAACAACAAAAATGGCAACAGCGCTCAAAACAACAAGACATCGGCGCTAACTGTAACTTGTGACAATAATTATGATCACTTCTCGTTTCTACCTGACCTACATTCTCTTTGCTCATGTTTTGACGAAAGAACAGAACCTGTTGAAAATGGCTGCACCAAGAAGGAAGTTCAAAGAAGCTGCAAAGAGATGCATTTACGGTATGTATAAAAGTGACAGCCAGGAACCAGTCGTTGGTCAGGCGGCTAGACAGAGCATGCAGCGTTGCCATTCAACTGACAGGTGTACGAAAGTTTCCAAAATTTGGAGCCGTCAAGCATGCGCACCTGCCCAAACGAAGTAGCCTATTGACTATTCATATTTATACTTTATAAATATAGGAGGTATGACAAGTACTCTCAGGATTAAACCACCATCAGGCGGCCAGCGGACATCTGAATTACCCGATGTTCTTGTGGGTCCATCGTCTTCGATTCTTCTCGTCGCCAAGTCAAGTTGTCAAGTTTTTGAGGTTAGGTTAGGTACGTTTCACATTTGGAAATTCTGAACCGCTGCTTGTTTCAAATTCAAATCTGTTGCCGCCACAATTTGTTCCCCCACCATAACAATAACCATGCAGCCTCATGACCAGATTATGAAATGTATAACCGGTGATGATATCAAAATAGCGGCACTTCCTCATCGCTTATAACCAATACTCGCTCAAACGTCAAATTCTATAACCAAGTGTAACCGGTCATGAACGGTTATTCGCTCGAAAAAAACTACAGACAGACAAACTTTCATTTGGAAATGGTCCTGATCAGTGATGTAAAATACCCGGGTTTCTAAATATATTTGAGGGTAAATACTAAATACCCGGTATTTACCCAAAATCGGGTCTCTAATAGGGTATCTATTCTCATTAATTGTGTCGAACAATTGGAGAAACAACAACAAACAATAATGATTTTAGCACACAGCAGCTAAATAATAATAAGTGCTTTGGAGGTTATGTTTATGAAGCCTTGGAACTTGAGAAAAATATCATTTTTTGACCTGCAACCGTCAACACTGTCAACCGAGCTGTCAACAGTGTCAACTTTTCTGTCAAACTGGGTAGGGTGGGTAAATATCGCTCGGGAAAATATCAGGTAAATACTCGACTCACACCACTGGTCCTGATCGTCTCAGGGGGGCTCAAAATGGATATATTCGTGTTCATCTCGAAGAATGTTTTTCAAGTGTCTTCACAATACTTAGGTATTTTCCCTCCTTTTTGGTTGGTAGGTCGGGAGAAGGGAAATCTAAGAATTCTGTTCTGAAATGTGCATAAGCTTGCTTGAAAGGCATTCAGACCGAGATTCGGACCAACCAGGGTCCTTCACGAGGTTCTTCAAAATAAATGAACGCCTTCCTACATTTTATGTAGGCTGCCTTCTGACAAAGGATACAAAGTCAATATAATGATCTACATAAAATTTATAGTTGAATATAATTGAACATGAATAAATTAGGAGTATGGATGATGTCTTAGAATTCTCATCGACCCTTTCAATGCCAACATTGCAGTTTCTTTTGCCCATTTTCTATTAATTTTGAAAAAATCACAAACAGAAGTTATACAAAAGTTTGGAATAGTTCCACGAGCACCAATAAATAACCCTTTCACAAAAATTTGGTCCAGATTGAATTTTTCTTCAAAGTAATCTCTTGTGGGGTCATAGATCGAACACTTTTCTCGGTGTACTTCCTCTGGTTGGTTCTCATTGATCTCGAATCGTATTATCGGATCGAGTATGTATCCAGTTCTAGTTTTCCGATCGATGGCTATGGCTATGATGTCAATCCATCGAGAACTTTTCTGCCAGACAGTGTACTTCTTCGTGCGTTTCCATAACAACGTTCCGGAGATTTTCAGCAAAAAATGACCTAACTTCATGATGTCTTGAGTTTCGAAGAGCTTCGTTGTGTGGACCGGCACCAAGGATATGTGGTAGTGTTTCATATTTTACATTCTCGGTTCCAAAACTGCAGTGACGGCACCGGCTACCAGGAAGGACATTATGATTTTTCGTTTTGTTTTAGCCAGAGATGTTCTTTCGTTTCAAGTTTCTAATGTAAAGAAGAATGTTATATTGTGAAGTAAATGTGTTTACTTATCTAGAATATTTATGCTGTGATTAGCAGTAGGTACCCATCTACCTACATAATACGTGCGTATACCTACCATTTTATATAGAACAAAGAGATAAAGTAGGTACCTAATCAAAAATGTGTAATGATTATCTGTTATTAAATCATAATTCTTTCCTGGGTGTTCTTCCTTACTTTCTTGCATTTTTTTAATTGATCATTACGAGTTGCGTGTGTGGTGTGAGATGGATAACCTTTGAAAAGAACCAAAGAACCTAACAATTTGCCCGTCATTTTCGTCGTTATTAACATTAATTTCTGCCTCTTGCTCTCGAAATTAGCCTTATTTACATTCAATTTTACGAATCGTATGGGTACATGTCGAGAAATAATATGTGTTCGTGTAGGGTGCTGGTACCTCCCCAGCTGCTTCGTATTTTATTTTTTCCTCCTTCAGTCTCAGTCTAGTGTGCGCCACAAACGCACGGGTTGTATGGCACGGGTTTAGACCAACAGCAAACGCCGCTGCCAGCTTTACGTAACTTAAGACTTTCGATCTTTCAAGTTATACCTACTTATTGTGCTCTTATACAGGGCGCCGAAGGAGTACCTATCGCATTCAGACATTATTACGGCATATGGAAGCGTCCACGAAGCCTACAGGAAAAAATGACAACAATTCTTCGGGTTTCATTTTCAAAGTTAGAAGAATGGTCTTTTCAACTTCTTCCAATAATCTAGTTATTTTGCAAGATATTTTAGTCATGTTTACAGTGATCTTAAGGTTGAACGCACCTTAAGCTTATTTAGCCGCAAGATTTAATTTTAGTCGCAAGCGCAGCAACGCCCATTGGCTCTTACGAACCAACCTCCTCAGAACAGCCAACGGGTAAGCGATGCAGCGCTTACGACTAAAAATTAAAACTGGCGGCTAAATAAGCTGACTGAACGCACCTTTAATATTTATAACTATTTCAACATGCCCTCCGTTGTCACCTTCAAACGAACTTATATCTTCGTCTTTGAGTCCGCAGCATGTCGCAACATGTGTCTCTGCAGCTGATCTTTTCGACTGGCTCGGTACGAACACTGGCTGCACTGGAACCAAATAATTTCTTCCGCTCTAGCTGGCGTGCTGTAGCATGTGTCTCTTTAAATGTTGCTTCAGTTTGGCACGGTACGAACAATGATTGCAGTGGAACCAATTGATTTCTCGGTTCTGGCATGTAGTAACATGTGCTTTTTCAAATTCTCCTTGCATCTACCTTGGTATGGACAATGATTGCACCGGAACCATTTGATGTCTTCGTTTGTAGCATGTTGCGCCATATTATGCCTGTTCAAAGCCGACTTTCTCTTGGCTCGGTACGAACAATTGTTGCACTGGAACCAATCACATTCTTCGTTTTTGGCGTGTATATACATGTAGTGCGACTTTAAATTTGATTTTATCTTAGCTCGGTACGAACAATGGTTGCACTCGAACCATTTACACTCTTCGCTTTTGGTATGTTTAAATATATGGTGCATCTTCAAGGATGACTTTTTTTTAGTTCGGTACGTACAATGACTGCATTGGAACCAAATGATTTCTTCGTTTCTGGCATGTGATAACATGTGAGTTTTCAAATACGTCTTGCATCTACCTTGGTATGGACAATGATTGCACTGGAACCATTTGATGTCTTCGTTTGTAGCATGTTTAGCCATATTATGCCTCTTCAAAGACGACTTTATCTTGGCTCGGTACGAACATTGGCTGCACTGGAACCAATGACAATCTTCGTTTTTGGCGTGTATATACATGTAGTGCGGCTTCAAACTTGCTTTTCTCTTAGCTCGGTACGAACAATGGTTGCACTCGAACCATTTACACTCTTCGCTTTTGGTATGTTTAAATAGATGGTGCATCTTTAAGCATGATTTTAATTTAGTTCGGTACGTACAATGACTGCATTGGAACCAAATGATTTCCACATTTGCAGTATGTCGCAGCATGTGCCTTTTGAAAAAAAACTCCTGTTCAGTTCGATACGAACAATGATTACATTCAAACAAACGGCTCTTTTCACCAGCCTGGTCTGAAGGTGGCGGCTCCGCACCTCTCGCATTTTCTGCTGAATCCTGTGATCCTCCTGCTGGTGACATTTTTTCACACAAATCGTGATGCTTAGCAAGACATAGGCTCGAATACGCTTTAAATCTGCAGTGATCACACGGGTATGCTACAAATTCTTCACAGAACGACATGTTCGCCTTCTGTTCGGTCCTCGTATTGTGTGTTTGTTTGCAATGTTCGTACAGTTCGAACTGATAGTAGCTTTTGTAGTCGCAGCAGATGCAAGGAAACTGTTGCGGTTCGACGATGGCATGAAACAGTTCGGCCGCGTAAACATTTTTGTGACTCCTCTGGACGTGATGGTCGAGTTGACAAGCGGATGCAGTCCGATGCGAACATTGCGAACAGCCATACATGTCAACAACTTCTGGCGGTTCTAACCTGAAAGTACCATGGAAATAAAACTGTTTCAAAATTATTATTATGGCATTCACTAGAGACTCACATTTTATGATGACGATGAATACAACAAATCGCGAATTAATTTCAGGAGCAAGAGTTACGATACATCCATAAAAGACAAATAGCATTCAAGATGCCGATGACAGAGATAAAACAGATCTCCATTTTCCCTTTAGTCCTTTTTGTTTTCATTAATTTAAACTCACGCAAGGTAGCGCTAGTGGATAACATGGTATAAATTGGGCGGAAATTTTGAATAGGAGTATTTGAATAATTGGAAAGATCATACAGTAGGTAGGTAATTGATGTGCGACTCTACATTGCCCTAAATCCCTTCGAAGTTTTCATCATCGTAACTGGCTGGCTCGCGATAGAGCATCTGCGAAATAAAGGAGTGCGCCTGGCTTACACTTTACGACAAAATCATATATGGTTGGAGACTAATTTTTAGTCTTCGTAATCTCAGTGGACACTGATCTAAGGATTTCCTGCGGATCCCTTCGAGGAGTTTATGATCGGATTCAGTTATAAAAGGTTTGCCATAGAGATACTGATCGAATCTCTGGCAACCACATGTTAGATATAGCCCAGCATTTCTTTCTCGATCTATGCGCAGCCTTTTCGAGTTCCGGTCGAACTCTTTGACGCGTACGCAATTGGGAAGCCTTCCTGTAGGAGAACCGACCCCATACCATCCTTATTGCTACTATCCACTGATAGAACAATTGGCTTCGACTCATCATGAAATTTCAAAACCGGACTCGTCATTGAGATGTCTTTTAAATGATTGAACTCTTGCTCATGAACCTCTTTCCACAGCCGCACAGTGTTTTTCTTCAACTGTAGGAGCTTCTCCTTTTGGCTAGCTTAGAACGAGAGGGCCATGGTATAAAAGATGCACCATTAACACAAAACAAATGAAGTAGTTTATTCGTCGCACTCTGCTACAACGAAAAGGTTGGTATTCGAGTAATTTAACGGCGTAGGTGGTCCTCTTGGTCAGGGGGGGGGGCGTTGATTCTCGGCTTCACAAACTGAAAGGAACAAGGGAATTAGATCGGGTTGAAAACTTTGAGACTGGGAAGGGCGAAATGATTTAAACAAAACCAAAACGACTGTCTCGCTGCTTACCATGAGTTCAACTGCTCGTCTCCCCGTCAGTCTGCAAACCGCAATGGGCGACGGGAGTGACGTTTCGTCAAGGTGCTAGTAGGTGAGGTGTTACAGCCTCCCCCTCTGGAACTGTCAGGACGCGTAGACGGGACGTCGTCGACGTTGTTGACTAGGACTGGCGTAGTGGCGACAGGTCCAGGAACTGACATTTCCTTTTTCGGGCGCCCTCGTTTCTTCAAAGGACGAGTAGGCGCAACTACGATTTCTTCTCCGGTGTCTCGCACTTCGGGGACAAAGCGTGTCAGGTCTGACACATGGTATCGCCCTAAGGACACCTGGGGCTGCGTCGGGCACGCAATTTCGTAAGTGACGGGTGATACTTTCTCCTTGATTATGTATGGACCGTCACGTCGAGGGAAAAACTTGGAAGTTTCTCCCTTACTGGCGTTACTTAGCAAATGTGTTTTTACTAAGACTTCCTCGTTGATCTGAAAATTTGGGGCTTCTTTGCGGTGAAGGTCCGCGTAAGACTTTCTGGCATCTTGTTGTTTCTCTTGATTCTCTCGTACGCGTTTCATTGTCTCGGCGACCGTTAGAAGATACGGAGTGACCTCCGCAACGAAGTTCAGGTTTTGAACAATCGTAGAGAAGTCGCGGCGAGCGTCGGAAAAGGTTCTCAGCTCTCGACCAAAAGTTAGTTGCGCGGGAGAATAACCAGTAGCAACAGTTAGGGTAGAATTCATCGCAAAGCGGATTGTTGGGATTTGCTCGTCCCAAACGAAATGCTGATTTCGCACTAAAATGGCGAGTTGCGTTTTTAGGTCTCGATTTTTTCGTTCAACCGGATTGGCTTCGGGATGGTACAAGGGAGTAAGGGTTTGAGAAATATCGAAACACTCAGAAATATATTGTAATATGAAACTTACAAATTGTACACCGTTATCGGATATAAGTCTTCTCGGAACTCCATATCTCAAAAGGACTTCGTCAATCAAAACTTCACCACATGCCTCGGCGGTAGCGTCTTTCAAAGCAAACAACTCAACCCATTTACTGGCGGTGTCTTCTATAATCAGGATCCAACGATTTCCTTGATCGGTTTCAGGTAGCGGTCCGAAAAGGTCGATTGCGACGACTTCAAATCGTTGAGATGCGACCGGAGTTCTCAATAGACCTGTTGGCTTGTTATTGCTGACTTTGTATCGCTGGCAATCTACGCAGGACTTCACATGTCTCTCAACATCTCGGCGCATTCCGGGCCAAAAGTACTTTGATGTGATTTTCCACAACGTTTTCTCAGTGCCGTAATGACCTGCCATTGGATGATTGTGATATTCTTCTATCACAGATCTCCTTTCTTCACGAGGTATTACCAATTGAGGAACTTCGGCGTCTTCGTCGGCGTTTCTGTATAGGATCCCCTGTGATAGGAAGTATCCTCGGTCCATCCAATTCGTGACCGATTGGTCGGGATGCTCAAAAGCCTGTGTTGCATATCAGTTAGGTCACTAGGTTGGCAGTAGTGAGTGACGGTTGAAGTAAGACACTTGAATGACACACACAAACATAACCTAAGAATGTACAGATGTCAACATGATATAAAATAAAACTACAATTCAAGTTTATAAATGTTTATTATTAATAACTACATAATAGAGTATATTACATGGTGTCAGAAGAAAACGAAGTAAAACCCCGATATGGATGTCGTAAATAAACCGTCCACTCTCAAGATAAAAGGGAATCCAAAAGTGGACTGGCCACGATGGTACAGCGGTTTCGACAATTTTCTGCACGCCGCGGGATTAAATGATAAGCCCGATGAAAGAAAAATCGCGCTCCTGATAAATCTGATCGGAGAAGATGCTCAGGAGTTGATGGAGAATTTCGAGTGGACTCAAGCAAACGACAAGAAGGTGTTCAAAACAGTTGTCGAAAAGTTCGCTGAGTACTGTATTCCATTAAAAAACGTAACTGTAGAGCGGTACAATTTCAACTCGATTGTACAGAGGGAAAGTGAAACTTTCGAAGAGTTCCTGACCAATTTGAAAACGAAAGCAAACAGCTGTGATTTCGGAACATTAAAGGACAGCCTGATTCGCGACAGAATTGTCTATGGTATACACGATAAGGAGCTACAGAGAAGACTTTTAAGAGACGCCAAGTTAACGTTGGAGAAAGCTGTGGAACTGTGCATCGCAGCCGAACAAAGCAAAGCCCAAGTATCGATCATGAATGCAGCCGGTGCAGCCAGCATCGAAGCGGTACGAAAAACGCAAAACAAAAGCGAAACCCGTCAGCACCATCATGATATTAAGAAGTACGACTCGAAGTCAACACGTACATGCGGAAAATGTGGAAGATCACACAGTTTTGGAAACTGTCCAGCCTTCGGGAAAACCTGTTCCTTGTGTCGAAAGTCGAATCACTTCAAGGAGCAATGTTGGAGTAGAAGAGGATCGCAGAGGAAAATCAAGGAAGTCGTGGCGGAGGAAAGCGATGGAGATTTCGAAGAAGAGCTCAAGAAGGTTTTCATTTCGGAAGTGAGAGAATCAAGTGAAAACAGGTGGTATACAAATTTAAATATCCTAAACACGCCTGTCAAGTTGAAATTGGATAGTGGTGCGGAAGTGAACATTCTGCCAGCCAGATACATTTCCCAATTGAAAATTCCAAGCGCAAAAATTGAGAATTGTAAAACCGTTTTGTTGTCGTTTGGTAATCATGAAATAGAGACGGTAGGAAAAGTGAAACTTAAATGTAGACATGAAAACGGAAAGGTCTTGCAGGTTGAATTTGTAATTGCTAGAGTAGACTCAGAACCATTGCTAGGTTTGGATAGCTCGATAAAATTTGGCTTGTTAAAGAGAGTTTGTGAAAATGTAAAACTTGAATCGGTCGAAGATGTATGTGCTAAAAACAGTGTTGTTTTTAAAGGTTTTGGGTGCATTCCGGGAGAACATCATCTGGAAATTGACAAAGACGTAAAACCCGTTATACATCCTCCTAGAAAAGTACCCCTGGCCTTGCAAGAAACATTGAAGAAAACTCTGGATCAACTGGAGAAAAATCACATCATCGAGAAAGTCGACTATCCAACAGACTGGGTGAATAGCCTTGTAATCGTCGAAAAGAAGAATGGAGAATTAAGGCTGTGTCTCGATCCCAAGGACCTTAATCAAGCAATGAAGAGAGAACACTACAT
Source organism: Anaspis maculata (assembly GCA_949128115.1). Taxonomy (NCBI): domain Eukaryota; kingdom Metazoa; phylum Arthropoda; class Insecta; order Coleoptera; family Scraptiidae; genus Anaspis; species Anaspis maculata. Next base: position 83,618,370 of record OX421964.1, on the reverse strand, counting down.
GATTCCGACAAATCAAGACATCACATCAAGACTGAGTGGTAAGAAGATTTTCACGGTTGTAGATATGAGCCAAGGGTTCTGGCACGTGAAGCTGGATAAAGAAAGCTCTGATTTGTGTTGCTTCAATACACCCATGGGACGATACAAGTTTTTACGATTGCCATACGGAATTAAAGCCGCACCAGAAATTTTTCAAAAAGAAGTTATCCGAATTTTTGGGGGTATAAGCGGTGTACACATAATTTTCGATGATCTGATTATAGCGGCTGACACAGAAAAACAACATGACGAAATTATGATGAATGTAATCGAAACAGCCAAAAAGAACAACGTCAAGTTCAACAAAAACAAAATCCAATTTAAAGTTGACCAAGTCAAATATATGGGTCACATTGTGTCGAAAGAGGGTGAAACCAGATGCAGAAAAGGTCAGAGCGATCAAAGAAATGGAAGTACCTAAAAACAAAGAGGACGTCAGAAGATTCCTTGGTATGATAAACTACCTGCATCACTTCATTCCGAACATTTCAAAAATGAACGCGCCTCTACGTGAGCTGATCAAGAAAGAAACTGCATGGCACTGGAATGAAAAGCACCAAGAAGCTTTCGAAGAACTGAAGATGACCTTATGCTCAACGCCGACGCTGGTCTACTATGATCCAAAGCTAGCTGTCACCATCCAGACAGATTCCTCACAAGATGGAATGGGTTGCTGCCTACTACAAAATGGACATCCGATTTCATATGCGTCAAGATCGTTAACGAAGAGTGAGAAAAACATGGCCCAGATCGAAAAAGAATTACTGGCGATTGTCTTCAGTTTGCAGAAATTCCATTACTACGTCTATGGAAAAAACGTAATCAAAATCGAAACTGATCATAAACCATTGATCACAATAACGAAGAAAGAGATAACAAGTTGCAGAGCAAGATTGCAAAGAATGCTTTTGCAGTTGTTGAAATACAACTTAGAAGTTGTTTATGTCCCCGGTAAGCAAATGTTCATAGCTGATACCCTTTCAAGAGCGTATTTGAAAGATCCCGTCCAAGATGATCCCGAACTGGATGTGGTGGTACATAGTATTGCAGAGAATTTGGCGATATCACAGGAGAGGAAAAGAAAAATAAAAGACGCAACACTCAATGATGAGGTACTAAAAAAAGTTATGAATTTTTGTAAAACCAACTGGCCGACTGATAAATCGAAAATGCCTGAAGACACTATCAGGTATTGGAAAATTAAGAATGAATTGATTACTGATGGCGACTTACTGTTCAACGGTGACAAATTGGTCATACCATTGAAGATAAGAGAAGAATTCCTGGATGAGATTCATGAAGGACACCAAGGAATTGAAAAGTGCAAGGCGAGAGCGAGAGAAAGCTTGTACTGGCCGGGAATATCGCAGGATATTGAAAAAAAAGTAAATGGATGCCCAGTGTGTCAGAAATACAGAAGTAACAATACAAAAGAGACCATCATCAATCACGAGATACCAGAAAGACCCTGGCAAAAAGTCGCTACAGATATTGCCACATTCAAAGATAGAGACTTTCTGATAATCATTGATTACTTTTCGAACTGGCTAGAGATCATCAAGCTAGAAAAGAAAAACACAATCACAATCATTTCAAAATTCCGAGAAGTATTCGCACGAAATGGAGTTCCTGAAGAGTTGGTTTCCGACAACATGCCATTCGCTAGCAGGGAGTTTAAATCGTTTGCAAAAGACTGGGACATCACGTTAACAACTTCGAGTCCTCGTTACCCTCAATCCAATGGGATGGCAGAGCGCGCGGTCCAAATAGCGAAGAATATTTTGAAGAAATCGTTTGAGAGCGGGACAGACATTTACCCCCTACTGTTGGCTTACAGGACTACGATAATCAAAAGCACAGGAACAACACCGGCACAAGCTTTGTGTAGTCGGAATTTGAGAGGCAGACTTCCTGTTATGAAGAAGTTCTTGAAGCCAAAAGTGAAAACTCAAGTGGGAAGGAATAAGCGAGAAAGCAGAAAAAGAAGTTCGGAATATTACAATAAAGGAAAGAAAGACTTACCAGAATTGGAAAAAGGACAATCAGTTTGGATGCAGAGAGAAGACGGAAGAGTATGGGAACCGGCAAGAGTTGTAGAAAAATACCAAAGTCCAAGATCATACTATGTGGAAACGGAAGAGAACAGGTACAGAAGAAACCGCCGCCATCTTCGTCCTTCCTCTGGTCCACCACCAATCCCAAGACAAAAATATCCCGATGATGACATTATCCCGACAGAGACCGAAAACCCAATCAAGACTGACCTTAACGAAACAAACCCAATTGAGATTGACATGACTGATCAAAATCCAACTTATAAGAATTATTGTAAAGTAGAAGTCGATTCTGAAAGAAATATGACAGGAAGACCTAAGAGATTTAATAGGTTACCGTTCAAGTTCAATGACTATGTTTTAGATTAAGGTATTGATGTGTTTACCCAAGTTGATTGTAAGATGAAATACTACCCGAATTAAAAACGTCACTTTTGAGTGATATGAGTCTTCTTCAAACTTATCCATTTATCAATGAAAAAAAGGACTAGAGGCTTGAATTAAAGCACAGTTCGAGCTACAAGAACTATCTGTGTCATTATCGTTGATGGCTGCTGCAGTGCCGACTTCAAGATCTACCAGCATCAAACCATGCCCTTACTGCAACAGAAGCTTCCGAAACCTAAAGTCTCACCTTACTAAATCACATCCAGACATCAACAACATAAATTGTACGACAAACATTCAAGATGGTTCGACAACTAATAGCAATACGGCGGTAATTTGGGAATCTTTGCCAGACCTTGGTGACAACCTAGCCCGTTTACGTTCCTCGACACCAATCCTACGCCACGTTCCTAAGGGTGCACGTCCTTTAGTTGCTGAAACTTTTGCAGATGTGATCGAGAAGACTGCACGAACCAATGATGCGTTCAGCTGGATTTCCTTGCTGCTTTTCCCGTTTGCTATTCTGATTTCCCCACCGATGTCATTGAAATGTCAGAATCATACATCCTGGCTGAAAAACAGAATACGAGACTGGAAGAACCTTGGACTTAATTGTATCCCACTACCTACTCCAAGAGTCGTTTCCTCTTCAAAACTCAACAACGATGACCGAAAGATAAAGAAAGCTGAATCAAAAATTAGCGACGGTGACATCCACGGCGCCGTTCGTTTGCTTTGTTCCGAAGACGTCCTAGCCCCACTCGATGAAACTACCCTTGCTCAGCTCCGCAGCAAGCACCCTTCTCCATCTCTACAATCGACTTTCCCTGGTCTCCATAATAATAATAATCAACCTCTCGATCGAATTTCTCAAGAAGAAATTATTAATGCAATGAGAACTTTTACACCCGGTTCCGCTGGTGGTTTAGATGGTCTTCGTCCACAAATCATCAAAGAACTTCTGTCGTGTCAAGACATAAACGCAAAAAACAAGCTTCTATCGTCACTACAAGCTTTACTGAACATCATCCTGAACGGTCAAGTTTGCGAAAGTATTCAGCCAATACTTTTTGGAGCCTCCTTAACAGCACTTAAAAAAAAAGATGGAGGGATACGGCCGATAGCTGTTGGAAATACATTACGCAGGCTCGCAGCTAAGATTATATGCAAACGTTATCGATCTAAATTTGCTGAATTCCTTAAGCCTCATCAACTTGGCGTTGGTATTTCAAGAGGCGCAGAAGCAGGTGCTCATGCCGCGCGTGTATACTTTTCCGCTCAACATACTTCTCAAAAAGTTTTCCTAAAACTAGATTTTTCTAATGCTTTCAATGAGCTTCGTCGCGACATGATGCTCACACAAATTGATGAGAGTTTCCCAGATTTGTTACCATATGTTTCCCAATGTTACTCGGCAGACACAAAGCTTTACTTCAATCAAGATCTTATTCTTTCAAAGAACGGCGTTCAGCAAGGCGACCCGTTAGGACCAGCATTATTCGCCATTTCTCTTCAAAAAATTGTTGCTTCCATTTCAACAGAACTCAACATTTGGTATCTCGACGACGGTACCATTGCCGGTGACCCTGATACCGTCTTAGAAAATTTCCAAAAAATCAAATCCGAAGCCGCTGAATTAGGTCTAGATCTCAATCTTAACAAATGCGAAATAGCAATTTTGGGTAATTCAATTGATTCCGATAACTCTTCTACATTGACACTGTTCAACGATCATGCCAATGGTATCAAACATTTGTCCAATAACAACGCCACACTTTTAGGCTCTCCACTTTGTGATGACTCGATACCATCTATTATACAAGAAAAGATATCCACACTCGAAAGGTTGACTTCCAAGCTAAGAGGTCTGCCATCTCATTCTGCATTTTTCTTATTACGAGCCTCGCTTGCCATTCCCCGTCTTATATATTTTCTACGTTGTTCTCCTTCTTGGAGATATCATCACCTCCTCTCCGAATATGATTCAAAATTAAGGTGTTGTTTGGAATCAATAATTAACTGCTCCCTATCAGACTCAGCTTGGATACAAGCCTGTTTACCTGTACGTCTCGGTGGTCTTGGACTTCGCCGAACAACTGACATTTCGATACCTGCTTTTCTATCTTCTTTCTATGGTTCACTTGAACTATCAGAAAGGCTTTTATCAGCAAATATTCTGATTCGCGATACCGCCGTTCATGAGGGCGAAGACAGATGGCTAACCAAAATTGATCCATCTATTGACCTACTCCCTACCAGAGAAGAAAAATTGAAACAGTCGTTTTGGGATTCAGTTTTTATTTCACAATCAAAATCAACAATCGTTAATCTCCTTGACACACCTGAAGATAAAGCGCGATGGCTATCCTGTTCACTCCCGGAATCCGGTAGTTGGCTGAATGCTTTACTTTCATCTGCAATGGGATTACAACTATCCGACGAATGCTTTCGAATTGCCATTTCTCTACGTTTAGGTTGCCCTTTATGTGTACCTCATAAATGCATTTGCGGTGCACCCGTCGATCGAAGGGGACTTCATGGCTTATCCTGTGTCAAATCGGCAGGAAGAATCTCACGTCATTCCTCAGTAAACGACCTTATTTGCCGTGCACTCCGTTCAGCTAACATCCCATCGATTTTGGAACCAGTAGGATGCTCCCGTTTAGACGGAAAGAAACCCGATGGTATGACCTTAATACCTTGGAGAAAGGGCAAACCTGTTATCTGGGACTTCACCTGTACAGACACCGTTGCACCAAGCGTCCTCAACAATTCTTCCTCTATCGAAAGATTTGCTGCCAACAAGCGAGAGGACGAGAAATCCAGGAAATACGCCAACCTCACGAAGGATTACGAATTCATCCCAGTAGTCATTGAAACCATGGGATGTTGGAACTTGGATGGTTTGAAATTCATTAGAGAGATAGGATGCCGGATCACTGAACAAAATCACGAAAAAAGATCCAGCGAGTTTTTACTCCAACGCATCAGTCTGGCAATAATTCGCGGGAATGCAGCATCCATCATGGGTACTTTCCCTGCTGGAAACATTGGGGAACAATTTTGATAGTTTTGTTGTGAAACTTTTATTATACAATATTTTTATTAAATAATGCTAAGAGAAGAATTTGTGAGTTGGGAGTTCGATCACACATTCTGAATAATTTGATAGTATGTAGGAAATTCATGAGTTTGATTTCGTGTTTAATTTGTATGTGTTAATTGTTCGTTAAATGTTTAATCTTTTGTTTATAATTAAAAAAAAAAAAGGAGATGTTGCATATCAGTTAGGTCACTAGGTTGGCAGTAGTGAGTGACGGTTGAAGTAAGACACTTGAATGACACACACAAACATAACCTAAGAATGTACAGATGTCAACATGATATAAAATAAAACTACAATTCAAGTTTATAAATGTTTATTATTAATAACTACATAATAGAGTATATTACAGCCTGAACAATCTTGCGTAACTCCGGATCATTCAGTTGTTTCTCACGATAATCGTCGATCTTGTCGCGTGGGAAATCCACTTCCGTATAGCAACAACTTACCTCCTCGCTTTCGTCTGTTACGGGCCTAGACAACGTGTCGGCGACAACGTTCGATCTGCCGGGAATATAATCGATCTTCAGATTATAGGACTGCAGAGCAAGGGCCCATCTAGCCAATCTTCCCACTGGAGACTTCAATGCTAACAACCACTTTAGAGGTTGATGATCAGGGCCAATTCCGACTTCGTTTCCATCGATATATCCTCGGAACTTATTGCATGCCCACACCACTGCTAAGGCCTCCCTCTGGGTAGTATCGTAATTTCTCTCTGCTGGGGTCAGAAGACGACTGGCGTACTCTACCGGTTTCTCGTTTTCCTTCTCCCCCTGGAGTAAAACAGCTCCAAGCGCATATCCACTTGCATCGGTACGAATCACGAACGGTTTGTTCTCATCAGCTTGACATAGGACGGGTGCGGATGACAGAGCATCTTTCAGCGCGTTGAACGCTTCTCTCCGGGCAGTTTCCCATTCCCAAGCAACATCCTTTTTTAGAAGTCTGGTCAACGAGCATGATTTCTCCGAGAAACTGGGTATGAACCTCCTAAACCAGGAACAAGTTTGGATAAAAGTCTTCAACTGCTTCAAGTTTCTTGGTTCTTGCATCTTCACGATAGCAGACACTTTTTCTTCATTCGGCTTGATTCCACCCTCGGTTATGACGTGTCCCAAATAGTTGATACTTGATCTGGCAAAAAAACACTTACTTCGTTTAGCACGCAACTTGAAAAGCTTCAGTCTCTTGAAGACCAACGCGAGATCGCGAATGTGCTTCTCGAAGGTTTCCGAAATCACTATCAGATCGTCCAAATAAGCGAATGTCGTCACATCATCGAGTCCATTTCGGAATCTGTCCATCAAGCGTTGGAAGGTGGCTCCAGCGTTTTTCAAACCAAACGGCATGCGTCGAAAACGGAAAGTGCCGAATGGTGAAGTGAAACATGTTTTGTTTCTGTCCTCGGTTCGAACTGCCACTTGCCAATATCCGGAACGCAAATCCAAACTTGACATATACAAAGTTCTTTTGGCAGAATGTAGTAATTCTTCCAAGTGTGGTAAGGGATATTTGTCGGTCTGGGTGATGGCGTTGAGCTTTCTGTAGTCCACGCACGTTCTCCATCCATCTTTTCCTTTTGGTACTAGAATGACTGGAAATGCCCATGGTGACTCACAGGGCTCGATCACTTCTTGATCCAACATCTCTTCTATTTCCTTTTTCAAGATTTCTTTTTTTTGAGTACTCATCGAATACGGGGTAGTAGCAATTGGGCTATTGCTACCGGTTTCGATCTTGTGCTCAGCGAAGGGCGTCGCCTCCGTAATAGGACCGAAAATCTCGAAATTTGCTTTCAACAAATCATTGATTGCTTCTTTTTCTTTTTCTGAAAGAGCGGCTCCCTCATCATCGCGCAAAGTTTCAACTGAAAAAATCTCCATTGGACTCTCTTCTACAGGTTTTCCTGTTTCACAAAAGAAGTTTTCAAATCGCAATTCGAAAACCTTTTCTTTTCCACCGACAAATGACCATGTTTTCTCAGAAGCGTTCACAACGATACCCGCATCTTGGATGAAGTCGATTCCTGAAAGCGTCTGATTTGTCTGGGCCTCAGGAAATACCAAAAATGTGGTAGGTATCACACGATCTTCTACTGTCACCTTCAGGGAAGCGTACAAAACTTCTCTAAAACTTCTAGAACCATTTGCTAGAGTCACATCCAGATTCGTAGTTTCAAAAACTTGACCGTCAGCGAGCAATCTTTGGTAAAGTTTCCATCCGGCAATGCTTTGTTTAGCTGCCATATCCAAAAGCGCATAACCTGAACACTGATTCACTTTTACCAACAAAATTGGACGTGGTCGTGGATTTACCGAACACTTTGTTAGCGTTTCGATTGAAAAAAGATCAATCGAACTCGCGGATGCATCAGCTGAAATAGCCGGTGATTTTTTACATTTTTTGACAATTGCTTTTGATTACACCAATTGTACCGCAACCGTAACAAGAAAAACTTTTCTTCGTTGATGTTTCCTCGGGTACGTTACGTTCTTTTTTTTACAGGGACCTCGGGTGGCGGAGAAAAAACTCCATTCACATCGTGACTTTTATTTTTTACCTTGCGACATTGTTCAAAAACATGTCCGAAATTTTTACAAAAACTGCAACGTGGTCGTTCAAAACGTTTATTTTCTACATCTAGACCCTTCGTCTTGCCTGTCGAGGTTTGCCTTTGCGTTTCCATCAACGTCTCTTCAATTGCGCGCGCGGTTTTTAAAAGTTCATCAAAAGAATTGATTTTTTCGCGAGACATTTTTTTTCGTATTTTCAATGACAACATACCAAAAATCATATCAAGGTGGACAGATTCCTGAAATGCTGGTGGGGGTAACTGAGCAATTTTTGCACGAAGTTTGCACACAAAAACATCAGTTGGCTCATTATCTCCTTGTTCATGAGCAAAAATTTCACGATATATGCGATAAGCAGGCTTTTTCTCTCCAAAAGTTTGACGTAGCCTTTGAATTGCGTCATCAAAGGAACTTACCTCGGTTTCAATTCCGTTCCACCAGGTAGAAGCCAAATCCTTGAGTAAAATTGCAAAACCCTTGAGTGCACTATCGTCAGAAATGTTGGCACATTCTTTATATACAAGAACGAAAGTGATAAATGCTTCTAGATCGGTTCCAGGCGCGGCATTATACGAATGCGTACAATTTGCAAAGGAGCCTACCTGTATCACAGAGATACCTTGGGTTCCCGTCACAGGTGTCACAGACGCGGCGGCACCAACGGCAGCGGCTGCGGCATTTGTTTGGACGGCTTCCAATAAGGCACGGAACTGTTCCTGTGTCATCACGACTGGTTGAGCTGATTCTGGTTGCGAAAATGCATTCCCTTCGTCTCTATCACGGGCATCACGGCTTCTTCTTTTGTTTCTCTTCGACATTTTTGGTTATCGCGTCTGTCGCTGTCTCACTCACGAACGGCGGGAACAGACAACTTTAGCAGCAGCAGCCGGGGCCATGCGATGACGTCACACAGCACGCCTCGAAAAATATGGCTGGGCCGGAACAAAAATGCAAAGTTGAAATTTACCGTAGCTTGTTTTCGTCCGAAATTCTTCCTTCAGCCTCGGAAATCGGCCGCAAAGTTGGGCGTCACTTTGTAGGAGCTTCTCCTTTTGGCTAGCTTAGAACGAGAGGGCCATGGTATAAAAGATGCACCATTAACACAAAACAAATGAAGTAGTTTATTCGTCGCACTCTGCTACAACGAAAAGGTTGGTATTCGAGTAATTTAACGGCGTAGGTGGTCCTCTTGGTCAGGGGGGGGGAGCGTTGATTCTCGGCTTCACAAACTGAAAGGAACAAGGGAATTAGATCGGGTTGAAAACTGTGAGACTGGGAAGGACGAAATGATTTAAACAAAACCAAAACGACTGTCTCGCTGCTTACCATGAGTTCAACTGCTCGTCTCCCCGTCAGTCTGCAAACCGCAATGGGCGACGGGAGTGACGTTTCGTCAAGGTGCTAATAGGTGAGGTGTTACACAACAGTTTTCTGAGATTGGCACTCAACTATGACTAATTGGAAATGTATTTCGCGACACAGTTTAGCATACCTAAAAAAAGCGAAAGATCTTTGCTGTTTTTTGGTACCTTCCGGAATTTTCTTGATCGCTTCAACCTTTTCTTGATTAATTTTGATCCCATCTTTTCCGAAAATGTGACCAACTTTGTCTTGTTGAATCTAACATCTTTCTCTTCGGCTCTTTCCAATACCTGTCCTAACGTTTTGTCATGCTCTTGTTTGCTTTTACCGGAAATGATTATAGCATCGATTTGCCTAAATCCCCGATTCGCGTCCAGAATCTAGAAGAAATTCGCACCACTCATCCCTACCTATTGTCAATTGCTCGAACGTGGGTGAATGATAGTGATGCTCTCGCTCCAACGCTTTATTTTAATTTTGCGGATCTAGACAAATTAGAATGTAACTGTCCGTTTTTTTTTCACAATTACTATTGAGTTCACAAACTCTGTGGGTTTTGTAACTGGTTCTATTATGTCATCACTTAGGTACCATTCGATTCAACTCACTTTTGAGTTTTTATTTGAGCTGGAACGGGACTTTTCTGCACGGGACTACTACCGGTGTGTAGTCATTTTTCAAATGAAATTGACATTTTTCAGAAATGCAACCGATACCCTTGAACAAGTGCCCATGCTCTCCAAGTACATACCGTTGCGGACTTTTTAAAGTGGACGACAGTTGACAGATTTTTCAGGATTCTGGCCTGGGCGTCGCATGACAGCAAGCCAACTCGTTGACGTTGCCGTCCACTTTATTTTGGCCGCAACTGTACAAGTACCTTGGGTCGTTTTCGTTATTGACATCGTCGACTGTGACGACTTTTTTACGCTCCAACTCTTTGATTGTTCTTGTCCTAGAAGAGAGGCTGACTTGTCTTGAGTTTTTGCGACAAAAATTGAATAACTCGATTTATTCCATCCACATTCACCTCAGCTTTGCCAGAACCTAGAGCTTCAAGGCTTGTGCCTTCATAGTTTTGAACTCTGGGCTCCGATCGTACAAGTTTCAGATTCTTTCCAAGTTTTGACTTGAACAACTGCTCAGTAACGACATTTATCTTAGCTCCTGTATCTAGCTTGGAATAGATTGTGACATTTTCCTCAACAAATTCTTCTGGTATTTTCCAATCTTCAGTTGGAACTTCGTTGATTACAACTAATTCACCAAGGACCTCGAGATCAGGTACCTACATGAGATTGCATGGCATTACTTTTGAAATACTGGCATTATCTAGGAATTACCTGAATTATATCAGCATTTATCCTTGTGGTTACTGAGATTACCAAGAATTACCAAAAGATTACCGTCATTTGGCATTACGCTCGGCATTACGTGTATAAATTTTCACCTAGTGGAAGACCCCTCGTAAAATCTATTGTAGCCACCAGAATACTTTTCCGACCAGTATCTAGGAACCTATGGAAATTTTTGTTCGAAACGTCGCGTCCCTCGCTACCTACTTGGTTTCAAACGTTCTAAATCAAAGTTAACTGATTCCGGATGAAAAAAATACGAATATGCCTCCGTGGTGCTTGTACGTCCATCATAAAAATGTGCCGGTGTTATAATTCAGTATGTTTCGTTAGTAACAAAACGTTAAGTTTAAGTCTCGGTTTAAGTGCTATAACGTACCCGCAGATCTTGGGTATATTGTAAGGCAATAAATAAAACACATTCAATTAAGTACTTTAGTGCTTTGGTATAATCGACGCAATTAAATCATTATACCTACTCAGGTAGGTACCTGTTACCATCATTCATCGGACAGTGTGCTACATCTCTAGGAAAATTTTCTCGGATATACCACTCCAAAATATTACCGCAGCAATTTGCGAAGATTATTCTTTATAGACTTGCGTTTCATAGAGTCGTGACACAAGTTTTTTTTTTGTTTTGTTTAGTGGCTCAGTAGTACAATAAACATATTAATCAGAGAAGCGAGTGCTGGTCAAGCTGTATTTTGTTTGTGGGTATAGGTACATTATAATATGACTGCGGGTATATAATTCATCACGTTCCTTCTTCTCTGTCAAGCGAACCAGAGAGCAGAATATTGTTTTTACCGTACAGGAATTTGATAGAGGTAGGTATATACTTGGTAATTTTTGAAAGCTTTGAAACCGTAGTTCCAGACTTGGGACCAATTCCGAAAAAAGTAGGCATTCGAAGACGAATCCAGAATTTCGATTTAAAAAATGGATTTGAATACTGGCTTTTGCGATTAGTCTAGTAATAAGTACCTAATAGTAATTTGAAAAAATTTGGAACACTCCTGGCTTCTTCCACAGCGCCCCCTCCTCGAACAATCCTGGTCACGGCACCACTCTGTTATGTTACGCCTCCCTCCCCCTGACATTACACTTATTTGGCCTGTACCTAACTTTACTATGGATACTAATTCCTCGGTAACCGGACAATTCTTCGCGCGGACAATTCTTCGCCGGACAATTCTTCGCGCGAACAATTCTTCGCCGGACAGTTCTTCGCCGGAAACTTTGGAGCTCTAATGAGGCCCAGTGTGAGTGTGATATTCAGAGCTCTATCCCCCACTGAGTTTTGACGTAGGGTTTCAAGCCTAGCTGAGCCACCTTGTCTCTACAAGTGTCGTTTGGAATCTTGATGAGCCCCCTTGGGTATCTTCAAATTTTCTGGAGATTTGCTTTCCCTTATGCCTTGTACGGTTTCTCAGAGCCTTATTAGCCTCCCCTTGTCTCCATGTTGCATTTGTAGCCGTGCCGAGCTCCTTTGTTTCTTGCATTAGTTTTCAAAGCTCTGGTTAGCTCCTGTGTGTCTTCTTGTGTTGGTCGAAATCCTACTGGCCCCTCTTGTGTCTCCAAGTATCGTTTGGAGCCCTAGTGAGCCCGGCAGGCCTTCTTGCGATTTCAGAGCTCTATCTTGCTCTTTGTCTACATTGAAGCATTTTGAACCATGCTAAGCCCCTCTTGTATCTTTAGATATCGTTTGGAGTCCTAATGAGCCCTATTTGGCCGTCAATTGTTATTGTTGACATCCTTGGTGACCCCCGAGGTGACCCCCTTCTGATTTCTTTGAAGTTTCTGGAATTTTCGGAAACTCCCTTGTGCTTTGTCAGGTTTCTCGGAGCCCTAAGTACCCCCCTGTGATCTCCGGTTTCATTTGTAGCCCTGCTGAGCCCTTTTTTCATTGCCTGAGTTTTCAAAGCTCCAGTTAGCTCCTGTGAGTTTTTGTGGGTTGGTCAATATCCAGAGGGCCTCCTTGTGTCTCCAAGTACCGTTTGAAGCCCTAATGAACTCTCTTGTGTCGTCAATTATCGTTTGCAGCCCTGATGACCTTCTTCTGACATCTTGAACCATTAGGAATTTCAAAAAAATGATTTTGCATTCTTAGACTTGAAGTCCTATGTGACCCCCTGTGTTTTTATGTTTCATCTGTAGCCCTGCTGGACCCTTTTTCCATTGCTTTAGTTTGCAAAGCTCTAGTTAGCTCCTGTGAGTCTTTATGTGTTTCTTGAAGTCCTACAGGGCCCCCTTTGTATCTTTAAGTATCATTTGGAGCCCTAGTGAGCCCTGCCAGGCCTTCTTGCGATTTTCAGAACCCTATCCTTTTTTGTGTCTACATCAAAGCATTTCAAGCCCTGCTGAGCCACCTCGTATCTTGAAGTATCGTTTGGAGCCCTATCAAGCCTCCCTGTGTCTTCAATTATCGTTTGCAGGCCAGGTCACCCCCTTATGATTATTCGATGTTTCTGGAATCTTAGACACCTCCTTTGTACCTTCTTAGGTTTCTCAGAGTCCTATGTGGCCCCTTGGTGTCTTCATGTTTCATTTGTAGCCCTGCTGAGCCCCTTTCTACAATGTGTTAGTTTTTCAAGCTCTAGTCAGCTCCTGTTTGTCTTTATGTGTTGGTCAAAGTTCTACGTCTCCAAGTGTCTCCAAGTGTCTCCAAGTGTCACTTGGAGCCCCAGTGAGCCCCGCCAGACCCTCGTCCGATTTTTAGAGGCCTCTCCTTTCTTGTGTCTATATTGAAGCGATTCAAGCCCTACTGAGTCCCCTTGCATCTTCAAGTATCGTTTGGAGCCCTATTGAGCCCCTTTGTGTTTTCAATTATCGTTTGAAGACCAGGTGACCTCCTTATGATTTTTCGAAGTTTCTGGAGTCTTCGAATCTTAGAGAGCTCCTTTGTGCCTTATTAGTTTTTTAGAGCCCTATGAGGCCTCACTGTGCCTTTGTGTTTCATTTGTAGCCCTGCTGAGCCCTTTTTTACATTGTGTTAGTTTTTAAAGCTCTAGTTAGCTCCCATGAGTCTTTATGTGTTGGTCGAAATTCTACAGGCTCACCGAGCTTCCTTTGTGACTCAAAGTCTCATGTGGAGCCCTAGTGAGCCCCATCAGGCATTTCTGCAATTATGAGAGTCCTATTCTCCCTTGTATCTACATTGAAGCGTTTCAAACCCTGCTAAGCCCCCTTGTATCTTCAAGTATCGTTCGAAGCCCTGATGAGCCCCCTTACAATTATCGTTTGGATTATGGAATCCCGGTGACCCCCTTCTGACTTCTCGATATTTTTGGCATCTTAGAAAGCTGCCTTGTACCTTTTCAGGTTACTCAGAGCCCTATTAGGCCCCCCTGTGTCTTTATGTGTCATTTGTAGCCTTATGGAGCCCCCCTTTAACCTGTCTTTGTTTCGGAGCTCTAGTCAGCTCCTGTGTGTCTTCATGTGTTGATCCGAGCCTTATAGACCCCCCTGTACCTTCAAGTGTCATTTGAAGCTCCAGTGAGCCCCTCTAGTCCTTCTTGCGATATTCACAGCCCCCATCCTCTCTTGCTCTACATAGTGGTGGTTCAGGCACTGCTGAGCACCCTTGTGCCTTCTAATGCCATTCGGAGCTCCATCGGGCCCCTCATGCCTTTTTGTGTTATTCGAAGCCCTATCTAGCCTTGTGTCTACACTGTAGTGATTCGAGCCCCACTAGCCCCCTTGTCTCTCAAAGTATCGTTTAGGGCCCTAGTAAGCCCTGCCGGGTTTTCTTGTGATGTTCAGGGCCTATCCTCCCTTGTGTCTACATTGTACGACTCCAAGGCTTGCTGAGCCCCCTTTTTGTCTTGAAGTGTCTTTCAAAGTGAGGCTTATTGGGGCTAAGCCCGGTCATGCGCGGGCGCAAGGCTTGCAAAGAATTGTCCGGCGAAGAATTGTCCACACTAAGAATTGTCCCGCGAAAGGTTCTGGGACAATTTGTCGCGGGCAATTCGTCGCGGACAATTCGTCGCACGGAAAATTCGTCACGCGGATTATTCGTCGCACGGACAATTCGTCGCGCGGACAATTCGTCGTACGGACAATTCGTCGCACGGACAATTCGTCGCGCGAAAGATTCGTCGCAAAAGGAGCGACACTTCTCGATGCGTGGCCGGACAATTAGTCACACAGAACATTCGCAAGAGAACCGAAAAAGAAGCATGATAAAACCACTAAGGCTTCGGAACGTAAGGGGACTTATTATATTCACATGAAGACACAAAGGGGCTCAAAAGAGTTCAGAAAAAAAACAAGAGAACAAGGGGGTCCAATAGGGCTCCGAATATCACATGAAGGCACAAGACAGACTCACTGATGCTTCGACAGTCCAACAACTAGAGAAGGCACAAGGGCGCTCAGTGAAATTCTCACAGCCACAAAAAACACATAGGGGCTCATCAGGGCTACAAACGACACATGAAGACAAAAGGGAGCCCGATAGAGCTCCGAAGCCACGAAAATAAGCAAAGGGGCTAAGCAGGGTTTCAAACTACATTGAAAGGACATAAGGGGGCCTAATGGAGCTCTCTATAACAAAACAAGGCAAGAGGGGGCTCACTGTAGTACTCCGAGAGTCAAGAAAGAATATAAGTGGGCTAATTAGGGCCCCAAATTACACTTGAGGACACAAGTGGGCTTGATAGGGCTCCGAACATCACATGAAAACTCAAGCTGCCTATTTACGCACCAAAAGTCAAGGGAAATGTGAGGGGGCTCAGCAGGGCTTCAAAACACGTTGAAAAAAACAATGGAGTCCAATGAAGTTTGCTTGAAATCAGAACGCTGGCTGTTAAAAACCATGAAGGGGCTAATTGGGTCTCCAAACTCCTCTTTCGGACACAAGGGGGCCGATAGGACTTCGAATATCACATGGAAGCACAAGGAACTCACTAATGCTTCAAAAGAGACAGAAAAAGATGAGGAGGCTCAGCGGGGTCTCAAAAGACGTTGAAGAAGCAATGGGGCTCACGAAGGATCGCTAGGGCCTCTAACAGCGCCAAAAGCACAAGGGGCTCACTGGAATTCTGGAGGCTTCAAAAAAAGGGGCTCATTAGGGTCCCAAACGATACATGAGGGCACTAAAGGATCCGATAGAACTCCGTGACCCGCAAAAAAATGCTAGGGACTCAGCAGGTCCTCAAAAGACGTTGAAGAAACAAGAGGGCAACTAGGGCAACAAGGGGGCTCACTGAAATTCTGAGAACTACGAAATGAATAAGGGGACTCATCAGGGCTCCAAACGATATATAAGGAAACAAGGGGGCTCGATGTAGCTCCGTGAGCCACGGGAAAATGCTATAGGGCTCAGCAGGGCTTCAAAAGACGTTGAAGAGACAAGGGGGTCCTTAGAGGGCAACCAGGGCAACCAGGGCAACCAGGGCAACAAGGGGCCTTACTGAAATTCTGAAAGCTACGAAAAACATAAGAACGCTCACCAGGGCTTCAAACGATACATTAGGGAACAAGGGGAGGCTCGATGGAGCTCCATGACCCACGGAGAAATGCTAGGGGACTTAGCAGGATTTCAAATTTCATAGACAACACAATGGAGCCCGACGTAGTTCTGTTGAACAAAAGAAGGCAAAAGGGGCTTACTTCTGGGCTTACTGGTACCCTGAAAGCCAGGAAAAAACATGACGAGGCTGATTAAAACTACACTTGCAGACACGGGGGGGGGGGGGGGCAACAAGGGTCGGAATAATCAATGAAGACACAAAAGACTTACTTATGCTCCGACCTATAAGGCGCCGAATGACATGACGGCACAATGGTGCTTAGTGCTCCGAAAGTAACGGAAAATACAAAAAGACTCAGCATCAGGTCTTCAAATTACATTGAAGACACAAGAAGGAGGCCCAATGAAGCTCTGGGTGACAGAAGATGATGAAAGAGGGCTTGATGGAATTCTGAAAGCTATGAAACAAGGGGGCCTACTGGAGATCTGTATAACAAAATAGGCTTATTGGTACGTATTTTCTCTGGAACCCTATCAGCTCTGGGGCTTATCAGGTGGAAATAGTATATAGTTGAATTCCTTTCGAGATTTCACACCAAATCATCACAATAATTTCCATTCTATGCGTGAGATTCTGCGGCTTTATGGCCTTCCTAAAGCAGCCGCCCGACGCTCGTGCCGTAGCTCACACCGCCTATTAGGCATAAAATGTCCGTACGTCGTTAACATATTGTTCAAACTTTTAACGTATAATTCTTTTCCATAAAATTTATGGAGGCAATCGTATAACGTCTCGGCAATTAAAATTTTTTCTTCTCTCTTGCCGGACCCATCATAAGAAAAGTTTCCATTTTTCTCGCTCCCGTCACCGTTCGTTCAGTCTAATTGCGGCGACTTTGACCACCTTGACCCGTGTCCTCATCCGAAGAGCTCTTTTATACCGAGAAGACCAAGTGAAAATTTACGTGTGGGTACGAGATGAACCCTAATGAAATTTTTATAATTACCCACTCCGGGCGCTGATGCTTGGCAGATTTATGGTCGCTTGGAAAATCCGGTAATTGTACCATCACACCGTCAAGTGAGAGGTTTCATTATATACTGGTAAGTACAGGAGGTGCTCCTGGAGGTGTACCAATACAAAAATATTTTTACTAGTTTATCTAAATAATTTGAGTGGGTTGGTACCGCAGTTCAAGTTTGCCATTTCAAAACGATGTTTTTGTTTTCATGGTTCTATTCTGTCTATCTGATTCTATCTCTATATCTTCCTCACTCATGATATAGTAGCACGATTAGTCCTTCAGTGTGAGTCGCCAACCTTAATCCTTAAACAAGCCGATTATGTTGTCAATTTTTCTTATATCAACATGTCAATATGTACTCACTAGTACACAACAAGAGAATGAGTCCGAAAAAAATATGAATTATAATTTATTCATATCCATCACAAGGCAATAACGCACTACAAAAGAAGAAGTGATGGAGAAAAAAACCGTGAGCAAACATTGGCCCGAGATTGAAACTCTTGTGTGTGTGCGCTAGAGTGTCTTCTTCTTCTTCTGTACCTACTTACTATACCAAAGCAAACATGTTGTAATGATAGCTTTCGTAAATTAATTATTCAGGTAGTTAATTAGGTACACAAAACGCTGTGATGGTGTACAGTGATTAATTTTGTCGTAATTTTTACGGTACCTAAACCAATAATCTATGCCCATACATCGACCTGTTATTATTATACCTATCTGCCGCAGGTATCTTATAATAGAGAGGCGTGCAAACCAGATGGCACCCGCACCGGGATGCAAATTAAGGAAATTTTACGGCTCAATTTCACCGCAATTCTGTGGACGTTTGCAAATAAAAATGTCGATAAAATTCGTGTCTTGTGCCAGAATGTGTATATATTTTCTTCGCGTCAGGCTGAAGAAGCTTTCCGTCAGCTCAAAATAACCACAAGCATTCGGCTCTGGAAAAGTAAATTGACTTGGCGAACATCTTGGCAACCACTCGATGAACGGCTCCTCCGCCAATTCTAAAGGTATGTGTCTTATTCGCGCGTCGTGGTTTCCCACGAGTTTCATAACACTGCTTTCATTTTAAGGACGGCGACACTTTCTGAGACAGACTCATACATAAAGTGGTGGAGCGAGAAAGACAGAAACGTACACAACTCACTAGGTGGGCTTATTCTTATGAAATGTAATAGTATATTACATACCGAGACGGGAAATACATCATTACTGCTGAAGGCAACGAGAGCCTCCAGGCAAGTCGAGAGTATGTATACTATTTTACTCACAACCATGTACTCAGCTTGCATCAGGATTACAGGCGTTCAAAAGTTGAAATCTGAAAATAAACTTTTTGTCATAACTTCCAGATAGGCCGATTAATTTTGCTGAAACGTGGTTCAGGAAATACTGATTACCACACTTATTGTTTGGTTGGATGCATATTTTGAAATTTCCTTTCTAAAGCTACCATTTCTTCACTTTCTCGGGAGGTCGGCAATGGGTCACTTCCCGACCTCCTATTAGGTATGTAATGAATCAATCATATTGCAAGGGTCTGTACAAAATGAAGACCCTTGCAATGTGAGGTACTACAAAAATTCTATTTTTCTTTTCTAAAATCTAAAAGAATTCAAAATCTTACACGTTTCATACTCTTCATTGTGGTATTTTAGAAATCTGCGACTGTTCTCATTACTCTCCTTCCATTGGTTCTAATGAAGGATGAGTACAAAGTTTTCGCCAATTTTTTGTAGGTTAAGACACTGCAGCCTTAAATCTGGTAGGCCCGAGCAGGCACCTCCTTATTTCCACAGAGGGTGGGTACTAGGAGTCGGGTAACAGAACATTCCAGCAAAAAATATCCCGCCACAAATATCCCAACCAAAAATATCCCTGCCAATGATATCCCAGTCAAAAATATCCTTCGAGCAAAATATCCCAGGCCAAAAATATCCCCGCCAATAATATCTCACCCAAAAATATCCCAGCGACAAAATTTACCAATCTGAGAATATCGCAAGGAGGTAACAGTCTTCAGCCACCGGATCCAGGAAAAAACGTCCCCCGCGTAACATCCACGGAAAAAATGTCCCCCACATTACGTCCCGTGGAAATTACGTCCCCGGGAATAAACGTCCCAAGAAAAAGACGTCCCAGGGGAAATACATCCCCAAGAAAATACGTCCTCGTGAAAAAACGTCCCCCGGAAGAGACTTCCCTGGAAAAATACGTCTCCCTTCTGGATTACTCTGGATGCTCACTCTGATGAGCTTCTTTGTGTCGTCATATCATTTCCGAAACTCCAGTGGAGACTGTCTCTTGTGTCTTTCATGTGTGTGCTCAGCAGGGCTTCAAACGATATCGAATACACAAGGGGGCCCAGTGAAGTTTCATAGCTGACATAACATGAAGGCAAAAAGGTACTACACTTGAGGATACAAGGGAGTCCGATAGGGCTCCGAGTATCACATTAAGGCACAAGGTGCTTACCTCGGTGCTTACTCATGCTCCGGAAGTCTCGGAGAGATGCAAGGGGGCTCAGCAGGGCGTCAAAGAACGTTGAAGAAACAAGCCCAATGAACATTTTTGGTTATATTAAGGTGATCATTACATTTTCTTCACTAGTTTATGAAACTATAGGTTATATTAGTTTGCGTTCGTTACTCCTACATAACTTTTACAAACCATCTATATATCCAAAGTGGAGAACCCTATAAAGGTTACCGTCACGTATCAGAAGTACCCGTTAGTTTTATAGTCTTGGTTATATTATTGTAATCAGCGTATCTTACAAACCTCTTATAAAACCTTTTATATTGTGGGATTTCGCCTTATTTTACCATATAAAAATGTATATTAAATCAGCGCGCTGCATAGCTAGAAATATTTAGTTTTAAAAAATTCCCCTTCTAACGAAACAGGCACAAAAATGCGAACTTGTGTTAACCCATGGTCGGGCAGTTTTGATACGGTCACATTTGGGACTTTCGACCATAGTGTCGCCCGTCCTAAGAATGTAAATGGGTCGAGCCACGAGATTTTATTACTTTAAACGAGGGCCTTCGCCGTCTGCAGGCACGGAAGAGAGGAACTAGACCAGCACGGGGGCAGAAAGATGCGGGTAGTTAATCGAAGAGGCTGTGTTGTGCGTGTGTTTTGTAGGTAAATATTAATTTTTGCTGTATTTTTATATTATTTGTGAATTCGTTTGACGTTTTTCTTTTTGAACACTACTTGGTTTGAATTGTACGAAGGCGCAGAGCGGACATCAGAGTTTTTTTTATGATTTCGAGAAAAAAAACACGAAATTATGGGGATAAAGTCAGAATTCTGAGTTTAAAGTCGGAATTCTGAGTTTGAAAGTCAGAATTCTGAGATTAAAGTCGGAATTCTGAGTTTGAAAGTCAGAATTCTGAGTTTAAAGTCGGAATTCTGAGTTTGAAAGTCAGAATTCTGAGTTTAAAGTCGGAATTCCGAGTTTAAAGTCAGAATTCTGAGTTTAAAGTCGGAATTCTGAGATTAAAGTCGGAATTCTGAGTTTGAAAGTCAGAATTCTGAGTTTAAAGTCGGAATTCTGAGTTTGAAAGTCAGAATTCTGAGTTTAAAGTCGGAATTCCGAGTTTAAAGTCAGAATTCTGAGTTTAAAGTCAGAATTCTGAGTTTAAAGTCGGAATTCTGAGATTAAAGTCGGAATTCTGAGTTTGAAAGTCAGAATTCTGAGTTTAAAGTCGGAATTCTGAGTTTGAAAGTCAGAATTCTGAGTTTAAAGTCGGAATTCCGAGTTTAAAGTCAGAATTCTGAGTTTGAAAGTCGGAATTCTGAGTTTCAAACTCGGAATTCTGCGCGCGCACAATTCCGAGTTTCAAAGTCAGAATTCTGCGCGCGCATCGGCAGGAATCGAGCCGGTTGATTAAATGGCCTCTCCTTAGCGCAATACGAACACTTGGTACAATCGAACCACTCGATGGCGTCGGCGGCGACATGGCTCCACCCGAATGAAGTTCCTTTGTGCTTTGAACTCGGCTTCGAACGATGAGCCTCGATAAGAGCATTGGGCGCATTGTACAAAAGCAACAATAACAATAGCATATTACATAGGGTTGTGAATAATGCTATAGGTATGCTATTACAGCTGTGTCACGTTATAACGCAAAGGTGGAGGGGGGAGGGGACGGCGCGAAATTATCATTGTAGGTATCCATGTGTTTGTCTGTAATGTTCGTATAAGTCGAAACGCTTATGGCTCTTGTAGTTGCAGTAGATGCAAGAGAACTGTTCCGGTTCGACAATGGCATTGTACAGTTCGGCTGCATGCCTGCATGAACATTTTTGTAATTCCTTTGGACGTGTTGGTTGAGTTGGAAGAAGAATTCAGTCCGATGCGAACATTGCGAACAGTACGTGTCCACAATTTGGGTTGTTAGTACCTAATCACGTTGGTGGGAATTTGTCCGTGGCACCAAATAGTGCCCCAGTTATGCGCTTGACAGCCACGATACTGCCAGCCCAACGAAAACATTACTGCGCTGCGCTTCGGGATTTAAAGAGGCGCCGCAGCTATAATAGGTAGCATATACCTAGCATTTTTCACAACCCTATGTAATAATATGCTATTGCTGCTATTGTACCTACAATGCGCCGAGTGTTCTTATCGAGGCTTATCGTTCAAAGCACAAAGGAACTTCATTCAGGTGGAGCCATGTCGCCGCCGACGCCATCGACTGGTTCGATTGTACCAAATGTTCGTATTGCGCGAAGAAGAGGTGTATGAAGAAGCACATGATGACGCACGCTACGGACAAAGAATTAACCAGTTCGGCTGTGTGGAATGTCCGTATCGTGTTAAGGAAAAAAAGGGTTTAGACTCGGGTTTAGAAAAGGCACAAGTTGTTACATCTCTCGAAGATTTTATTAAATACCTAGCGAGTAAGTAGGTATCGTTAGGGTCGTCAACTTGTCAATCACTATTTAATCAACCGGCTCGATTCCTGCCGATGCGCGCGCAGAATTCTGACTTTGAAACTCGGAATTGTGCGCGCGCAGAATTCCGAGTTTGAAACTCAGAATTCCGACTTTCAAACTCAGAATTCCGACTTTAAACTCAGAATTCCGACTTTAAACTCAGAATTCCGACTTTAAACTCAGAATTCTGACTTTAAACTCAGAATTCTGACTTTCAAACTCAGAATTCCGACTTTAATCTCAGAATTCCGACTTTAAACTCAGAATTCTGACTTTAAACTCAGAATTCTGACTTTAAACTCGGAATTCCGACTTTAAACTCGGAATTCTGACTTTCAAACTCAGAATTCTGACTTTCAAACTCAGAATTCCGACTTTAATCTCAGAATTCTGACTTTCAAACTCAGAATTCCGACTTTAAACTCAGAATTCTGACTTTGTCCCCATAATTTCGTGTTTTTTTTTCGTAATCATAAAGAAAACTCTGATGTCCGCTCTGCGCCTTCGTAGAATTGTCTAGTCACTGTCGAATTAAATTAAATGTAGGTTTTTTTTTATGAAAACATGCGCTCAGATCATTTTAAAGGCACGCACGGCGTTTTTGACTGTAATAATTTAGTGTGAAGCGTTTATTGCATCAACTTTGTCTGTTTGAATTTTATGTCATAATGCTATGGTCAGATTAGTAATTTTTTGTATGTAATTTGTTTTTCATGTGTGCACTTGACTGTAATTTTGTGTCAAATTTTTGCTGAACGTCATTATCTGCGATATTTTTATGTTGTCATTTTTATGTACAGATTTGTAGTCAACTCCTTTTTAATGTCAGTGCTGTATCTTTGATCTGCCATAATCTTGGTGACAATATTCAGAGCCCTCCGTCTGTTCCGGTTCTCAAATATTTATCCTTTTTGTTTGTTTACTTCGAATTACCCCCTGAGATTTTGCAAATGGCGCTTGCGAGTATGATCGAGCCTTGATGTACCTATGTTACTAATATTTTCTTGAATACCGTGAAAGTCGTATTTCGTGTCATCACCCGCTTCCGCTCAACCTAACTTGACTGTTTTCAATGTTTTGTTTTGTACATGTGTCATTGGGTCCTACCGTCCAAGCAGGTTGTACGGTACTTTTTGTTGGGGTGTCATGTAAATTGATTTTGCTTTGTTTGTTATGAGATGTTTTTATGTCACCTGTCGGGGAATGGACTGGGACAGCAATAGCGGATACGTTTGATTGGTTGCAACTTAGTCGCTTGCGACTCGCGTAACGAGGCAAATGTCAGCTTTTGTGGGTTAGGTTCTCTTTCAGTGTCCTCGGACACGGGATACGCCCACCGCCCCGCCATTCAGTATTATTTTGTAGTTATATTGTAGTGTTTTGTTTATTATGTCCTGTCTACTAACATGTCTTCAGTTGTTGTTTTTTGTGTGTTTGTGTGAGTGTGGCGACCTTTTGTTTTGCGTATTATGCGTTCCTTTGCGTTGCGTTGCGTTGCTTTGCGTTACTTTGCGTTGTGTTGCGTTACTTTGCGTTATTTGCTGCGTTGCGGTAGGGAGAACAAAGTCTCAGTGAGTTTTACATTTTGTCACAACATGTTTGAGAACCCTTTTCTTTGAGCTTAACTCAGTGGTTTCTTCGACTGGGTTCTTCCACATGAGTGCTCTTTTCCGAATCCGTCACTCTCCATTTTCTTTGACTTGACAGTTTGACATATTTTGTTGTGTTGTTTTCAATTGTTTCATTGTTTTTGTTTATTTTGTTCATGCTGCCAGTCACATGTTAGGTGTTTTGAGAAAAGAACCAAAAGACTAATTTTGCACTTTGCACTTATTTGTTTTGAGTAAATGTAATTTTCTGCGCACTGAGCGTGTTTCATTGAAGTCCACCTTGAACTCCACCTTCTTCCCCCTCGGGTCGTTCACCTCATGAACAAAAGCGGACCAAAGGGTTAAGACGCGAACAAAAACGGACAACGTAGGATTTCGACGATCAGAGGCCAAACACGTGAAATGTCACTGGGGGGGGGAGGGGGGGTGTACCATTACAGAGTGGTGCCGTGACCAGGATTGTTCGAAAGAGGGGGACGCTGTGGAAAGAAGTAAGGATTCTTCAAAAGAGGAGGAACGCTGTGGGGGGGAGTCTGGGGAGGCCATGAGAAGCCAGGAGTGTTGAAGGATCAACTTGTTTTTTTTTTTGTCGGATTGTTCACGGAGGATTGTTCAAAAGGGGGGGACGCTGTGGGGAGAAGCCAGGAGTGTTCCAGAACAAGGATTTTCTCATCAAGTTTTTTTTTTAATTTTCATCGGACCGTTCATGACGAAGGAAGGATTGTTCACGAGAGGAGAAACCAGGATTGTTCACCGACGAGTTGTTTTTGTTCTTGTGAAGGCCAGATTGTCCAAGGTTTTTTTCAAACGACGAGTTTTTTTTTTTGCAAAGCTGGATTGTTCACGACGGGGAATTGTTCAGAAAGGGAAGCGATGTACTCAATTTTGTTTCACTGAAACCAATGTTGTTCATGGGGGGGATTCCTGAGGGGGGGGGGGGAAGAAGAGGTTGTTCCTTTTTGCCAAACCAGCCAGACCAAGAGTGTTCAAAGTAGAGACCGATGTTAAAAGAATATTTTGTTTGTTTTTTGTGTGAACCATTTACTGCTGAACCTGGTTTTGTTTCATGAAATGCCGATCTCAATCTTGTGGACGCTTGTACCTGACGCTGGACTGATTCTCTTGGAAATGAATTTCTCCCACATGACGACGGACGAGATGATGTACCTGATCCTGCCATCACAGAAAAATTCAAGAACGCTCATCGGACGATTTCTGCCTAACCAGCAAACTGTGCTCAACCAAAACGTTCCATGCTTCATGAAACATGATTCAAGCAACAACTGATCTGTCGAACCCAAACAACATCATTGACCTGACATGCTCAATTGAACCAGTCACACCATCTTGCAAAACATCACCACTGACAATTCGCAAGACCTCGCCGCCATTTTGTTCGACACCACTGTCTGACCACTGAACAAAGAAAAATCTTCTGAGACGAGAAGAATATCAAAACGTCACCGTCAGCTTGCTGCCTGATCCTACAACAATTTTGGCACCGGAAATTTTCAAGAAACGTCATTGTCATCTTGCCTCCTGATGACAAAACTTCTTACCTGTAGTCAACATCACCATTCATCAACATTTTGACTACATCACCTCTTGGATCCACTAAAGCGTCTTGTCAGAAGCAGAAATCACCAATTGCCTACACGAGTACCGATTGTCAACAGAATGTCAAACCCGTGATCACCAAATGCAATCTAGGTGCGTCCGCTTCTTGTCTGGTTCCGAAGAAGTTGCTTGTCACTGAAGAAATCGAAACCGTTCTCACCAACATCTGGATCCTTGCTCAACCTTTCTCGACTAGGGGCGTTGCTCTTTTCACTGAACCACGGATCTGAACGTTTTGTCAAGTTTCGTTTGGTTCATCTGAAGCTACCTTGACAACAGCAGGGAAAGAAGAGAAAGAAGAACAACAAGAAGAAAAAGAAGATCACCAAAGAGAAAAAAGCTACACCACATGACCTGTCTTGGGTTTGTTGAAGAATCTCCGTCATCGTCCTCTGTTCTCTTCCGTCGTTTCTTCAAGGGGCGTTCTGTGGGATTTCGCCTTATTTTACCATATAAAAATGTATATTAAATCAGCGCGCTGCATAGCTAGAAATATTTAGTTTTAAAAAATTCCCCTTCTAACGAAACAGGCACAAAAATGCGAACTTGTGTTAACCCATGGTCGGGCAGTTTTGATACGGTCACATTTGGGACTTTCGACCATAGTGTCGCCCGTCCTAAGAATGTAAATGGGTCGAGCCACGAGATTTTATTACTTTAAACGAGGGCCTTCGCCGTCTGCAGGCACGGAAGAGAGGAACTAGACCAGCACGGGGGCAGAAAGATGTGGGTAGTTAATCGAAGAGGCTGTGTTGTGCGTGTGTTTTGTAGGTAAATATCAATTTTTGCTGTATTTTTATATTATTTGTGAATTCGTTTGACGTTTTTCTTTTTGAACACTACTTGGTTTGAATTGTCTAGTCACTGTCGAATTAAATTAAATGTAGGTTTTTTTTTATGAAAACATGCGCTCAGATCATTTTAAAGGCACGCACGGCGTTTTTGACTGTAATAATTTAGTGTGAAGCGTTTATTGCATCAACTTTGTCTGTTTGAATTTTATGTCATAATGCTATGGTCAGATTAGTAATTTTTTGTATGTAATTTGTTTTTCATGTGTGCACTTGACTGTAATTTTGTGTCAAATTTTTGCTGAACGTCATTATCTGCGATATTTTTATGTTGTCATTTTTATGTACAGATTTGTAGTCAACTCCTTTTTAATGTCAGTGCTGTATCTTTGATCTGCCATAATCTTGGTGACAATATTCAGAGCCCTCCGTCTGTTCCGGTTCTCAAATATTTATCCTTTTTGTTTGTTTACTTCGAATTACCCCCTGAGATTTTGCAAATGGCGCTTGCGAGTATGATCGAGCCTTGATGTACCTATGTTACTAATATTTTCTTGAATACCGTGAAAGTCGTATTTCGTGTCATCACCCGCTTCCGCTCAACCTAACTTGACTGTTTTCAATGTTTTGTTTTGTACATGTGTCATTGGGTCCTACCGTCCAAGCAGGTTGTACGGTACTTTTTGTTGGGGTGTCATGTAAATTGATTTTGCTTTGTTTGTTATGAGATGTTTTTATGTCACCTGTCGGGGAATGGACTGGGACAGCAATAGCGGATACGTTTGATTGGTTGCAACTTAGTCGCTTGCGACTCGCGTAACGAGGCAAATGTCAGCTTTTGTGGGTTAGGTTCTCTTTCAGTGTCCTCGGACACGGGATACGCCCACCGCCCCGCCATTCAGTATTATTTTGTAGTTATATTGTAGTGTTTTGTTTATTATGTCCTGTCTACTAACATGTCTTCAGTTGTTGTTTTTTGTGTGTTTGTGTGAGTGTGGCGACCTTTTGTTTTGCGTATTATGCGTTCCTTTGCGTTGCGTTGCGTTGCTTTGCGTTGCTTTGCGTTACTTTGCGTTGTGTTGCGTTACTTTGCGTTATTTGCTGCGTTGCGGTAGGGAGAACAAAGTCTCAGTGAGTTTTACATTTTGTCACAACATGTTTGAGAACCCTTTTCTTTGAGCTTAACTCAGTGGTTTCTTCGACTGGGTTCTTCCACATGAGTGCTCTTTTCCGAATCCGTCACTCTCCATTTTCTTTGACTTGACAGTTTGACATATTTTGTTGTGTTGTTTTCAATTGTTTCATTGTTTTTGTTTATTTTGTTCATGCTGCCAGTCACATGTTAGGTGTTTTCAGAAAAGAACCAAAAGACTAATTTTGCACTTTGCACTTATTTGTTTTGAGTAAATGTAATTTTCTGCGCACTGAGCGTGTTTCATTGAAGTCCACCTTGAACTCCACCTTCTTCCCCCTCGGGTCGTTCACCTCATGAACAAAAGCGGACCAAAGGGTTAAGACGCGAACAAAAACGGACAACGTAGGATTTCGACGATCAGAGGCCAAACACGTGAAATGTCACTGGGGGGGGAGGGGGGGTGTACCATTACAATATAACTCTGCACAAGTTATTTGTGATCACTATAGGTGATGATATAGTTATTATCACTTACTAGTAGTGATTATAAACCTAGTTCATAGAAGTTGTTATCATGTTTATATAACTACGTGACTGAGCTACTTCACAAAAAAAACTATGCCCTCTCTCTTGCTCGCAATATTTATTCATAATGTTGTCTTCCTTTCAATCCGGCATAAGATTTTTGCTAAGACAAGTCATGAATCCTGATTATTACAAATCTTTTCATCTACTATTATGATGGTAATGACCAATTTCTTGCCAGTAGACTCGCGAATAACACCTGGAAAGTACAATAACGGATGGTCCGAAAGTTTTGGGAAATAGTTCTAAGCTAATAACTTTTTCTGAATAGTCTTTATTTTCGTACTTGATATTGCAAAAATTGACATCATATATAACAATAACAAATTCATATTCAACATATTGAAAATGGACCATTATCTTCGATGGATCTCAATTATCTTCTGCCATGTTCCATGATTTTTTGTATCAATTTGTCAAATGCGAAATTCTCGAATGTTATTGAAAAATGTGACGCCGTAATTGGTCTTCATTCGCAGCTTACCATCCCTTGTCGTATACTATCCTGCTCAATACTTACCAAAAATCTTATATTGGTCGAGCTTGCGGTACATTGGGAGGCAGGAGCTCTGAGAAATTAATCCTGCTGTTGTCCAGAGAATGATTGAACATGGCAGAAGAAAATCGAGAGCCATCAAAGATAATGGCCCATCTTCAATATGTTGAATACGAATTTGAAATTGTTGAAGATGACGCTAGTTTTTGCAATATTAAGTTACAAAATTTAAACTATCAAAAAAAAGTTATTAGCTTTTAAAGAAATTCCCAAAACTTTCGGACCATACGTTATATCGAGTAATTTTCTGACCTACCTCGATAAAAATCACGCGCTCCAAATATAATTAGGTTTTGATACTTTTTCATAGAAAATAGTAAAAATTATCATCGACAAATTTGTTTTTTTTTTGTTTTCCTTGAATGACATTCGATATTCAGACCTCTTTCCAAGAATAAATGAATTTTCTATGATTTCTTCAATCAAAATATGCATTTTTACGGAATGTTCCAAACAAGCTCCATTATTTGAACAAACAAATATGGCCGAAATTACAAGTCGTCAGCTATCACTCTTAAATAACAATTATATCACATGTATCGCAAATTTTAGACCTATTATACCCATAACAAACATTCAAGGAAGCATTGACACCAGTATATGCCTTCAGGTTATATAGGTGAAGTACAAATGACCTCAATATACCCGAAGATTATATAGTGGTAGCATCTAATCGTAATAGTAACAGTTTGATGCCTTTAAGTTTTATAGCAGAAGTACAAATGACCGTGATATACCCGAAGGTTATATAATGGTGACATCTAGTCGTAATGGTAATAACTGATTTCTTTATGAAACCTGCAGTAGCAACTGGGTTTCTCCCCGCGCCAACTGCATTATTTCCTGTGCGACGCAAAATTTTGTGAAAATTCTGGCAATGTCGTTCAAAATTGTACTTGTGAGATGTTGATTGTGAGATGTTCTCGTAAGAATGAGATTCAGGTTTTGTTTCGCTCTACAATGAAACGAACCCCTTCTTTCACTTTCTTCCAATTATTTTTTATTCGCGAATTCACTTTCTTAATCTCTCCCGATCTGTCATCCATTTTGTTTTGACTTCAAACGACCATACATCACTCGACATATTATAGAAAGACCCCACTGTAAAACTCAGTGTTTTGTAATTGAAGTTATAGGTACTTTTGGTTTTCTAACAGTATTAGTCGGCACTAATCTTTTACTTTTGTCACTAGGAAGATTTCAAATTGGTTACTTATATACCATTTATGAGAGTTGTTTTATTGAGGTTACAGTAATTCTGGGAAGATTCATAGTTGTGTGTTGTTACACCGCTATAAAACCAGATTACCCTCAGTTACATAAGGTGGTAAATGGAGACAACTATATATCTACTTTTATAAACCTATTAGGAATTAAACTTGAAGTGATCATGAACATGGTAACAGATACGTTTATGTCACCATTTTAAAAAACTGTAAGGTATATAACACTTCAGGGTTCTTGAAACTCTTAATATAACAACAAGTTGTTCAGAAAACCCTAATATACCTTTTATAAAACCAACATCCCTTTAGGTGACCCGAAATGTTCATTGGGAGGGGGCCAAATGGAGCCATGTGTGACACAAGAAGGCAGAATGGAGCTTGCTGGAAGTCTGAGAGTCTTGAAGAAGCGCAAGGGGGCTAATAAGAGTTCCAAACTACACTTGCGTACACATGGGGGCCCAATAGGGCTCCGTATGTCTCATGAAGGCACAAGGAATTTACACTAGGGTTTCCAAGCCTGCGGGCTTGAACTCTGAAAGCCACGAAAGAAGGCTCATTATGACTGCAAACGACACATGAGGACACAAGGGAGCCCAATAGAGATCCGAATGCTACGGAAAAATGCAAGGCAGTAAGGCTTCGAACCTTACTAAGGGGGCCCAATGGAGCTTTACATTACAATGAAGGGAAATGGGAGCTTACTGGTACTCTGAAAGCCAAAAAACATAAGTGGGCCAATTAGGCTCCATCTTGGGCTCTGTACTACACTTGAGGACACAAGAGCTCTAGCGAGCCTTCTTGTTACTTCCTGTGTCGCTTGGAATACTACTTCCTCCTTTAATTTGTCTTTTTGTGTCTTCTTCTGGGCTGTGGCCTTAAAAATTTAGTGTTCTCTGTCCCTAGTTTGCAGTTTTGAAAGTTTTAGTCACTCAGAGGCCATGTGCGACTTGGAGCCCCGATGAGCCCCCTTGTGTTTCCGGAAATAATGGTAAAAACTTTGTGTCCCCTGTGTTTTGGTGTGTTTTTCAGAGCTCTAGTGGATCACTTGTGATTTCATGTGTCATTTGAAGCCTCATATAGCTCCTGGGTCTTGTGTGTACCTACCTTCCTATTATTGTGGTTTTCGGAACTCTGTCTCCTCATTTCCCTATTTTTTTGTTCCGTTTAAAGCCCTAGCGGGCCCATTTGTATTCACGTGCCGTAGTTATGAAATATGACCCCCTTATGACCTAATGTGTCATTTGGGATCCCTATATGACCTCCACCTGAGACCTCATGTGTTGTTTGAAGAAAATACTGAATCTTTTCAGGGCAATTGGCCAAAAATGGAAAAAAAGACGCTTATAGCTTCAATTTGTTCGTCCGTCTGTTCGTCTGTACCCGGAATAACTCTTCAGGAAAAGCAGATATCGATTTTTTGTAAGCGCTGACCAATAGTAGGTATAGACAATACAAATAAAGAAGACCATATGTTTATCACCACCGTCGTCACGGATATTGGGGCATCAAAAATCAGCCAACCTTTTTTTGAATGATGGACTCGCCTGGTTCCTACGCAACCGTAAAAATTCGAGACGACATTATGGTCTTTTCTATTTGTATTGTCTATACATTATGTCTAGGATGTCAAGTTGACTCTTGATTTTGTGTTACTTTGGCGCCATCTTTGATCCGGCATTTTGAATTTCTCTGAAAGTGATCCGATTTGAATGAAATTTGCAGGAAATGTGAATTTTTTCTCTTTGTACAAACATCACGAATCGACTAATAAACAAGTTCCTAAGTTCCATATTTGGGGAGTCGTGATTTCAATTGTGACCACATTACCAAACGCAGCATTCCTACCAAACGATTTTGCACAAAGTATTTTTTCTCTTCTTGAATGCTCAGTCAGTCAAAAAATTTCACATTCAGTGACCTAAAAATATGAATAAAAGGCGGTCTTCCCACAAAACGTTATTGAAAATAATTCCTGACTGCAGTTTCGGGAGCCTCTAGTCTCCTGTCGTCAGAGGTGAAATAGTAAAGGTTTGTACCGGATGGGCCATAAAAAACCGTGCTCGGAATTTTTCTTTCAGAAATTTTTTCTTCCTTCACCGATATTATTAAATTATTCAGCATTGGCTAGCCAATTGAATGGGCTATCATTTCCGTATTTCAAAATGGCCTACATACCAAAAGTCAAGATGGCAGAAACAATTGAAAATAGGCCTTCTTTTGTTCTCGTTGCTTGATATTGAAAGTTACCAGAAAGTCAAAACCAATGATGTATCATAAAGGAATAGACCTTTCTTGTCAATTCAAGACCACAACCAGTGAAATCGGGTCATCTGCTGAGGAACTATTGCGAGTTGAAGCGAAGCCACTTTCCGTTTTTTCATTTCCGCATAATTGATCCAAATTTAGGTATCCTGCCCGCCAATCCGCCATTTGCTCATTTCTCAACCGATCCCCTCAAATTTGGTATCAATGGCTAGCCAATTGAACAGGCTATCTTTTTCATATGGGAAAATGACGTACATATCAAAATCCAAGATGGCGGCAGCAATTGAAAATAGAATTTCTTTTGTCCTTCCTTATTTCTTTTTAATAAAAATTAGCAAAAAGTCTAAACCAATAATTATTATGAAGGAATAGACCTTCTTCGACAATTCAAGACAGCAACCAATCAAATCGGTTCATCTGCTGAGGAGCTACTGTGAGTTGAAGCGAAGCCTATCTACCGGTTCGTTATTCCCGCATAAATGGCCCAAATAGTCCGGATGCTAGTTGAAAGTACCTTGCATTTTTTGATGAGAAGATGCCACTTGGTGGAAATGTTCTTTGCATTGTACTCTTCCGATCCAGAAAGGTAGCCATCAGCGCCATCCATGCCGGCGGCGTATACAGGGTGATACAGAAAAAAAAAGT
The DNA here is from genome assembly GCA_949128115.1 of Anaspis maculata. Lineage (NCBI taxonomy): Eukaryota > Metazoa > Arthropoda > Insecta > Coleoptera > Scraptiidae > Anaspis > Anaspis maculata. Next base: position 83,585,604 of record OX421964.1, on the reverse strand, counting down.
AGAAAAATCATATTCAATTAACCGAAACATGTGGAGACGTGTAACTCACCACATACATTACCTACTTTATGCTTATGAAGTCACAGCAAACTGTTCTTGATTACCTTGAACCGTCTTTGAAATGTAGGGGAAAACCAGAAAAAAAACCAAGAACACTCTTTTTTCCATAAATAAGTTATTCTTAGAGATATTGACACAATACTTGGTATTTCTACAAATAGTAATGTGAGAAATGATATGAGCTGGGTAGCCAATTCCTGAGCCAACTATTTCCAGAAATACGATTGTCAACTTTTTTTTTCTCTTGAGCACCATCTTGAATCTGCCCTGTGAGGCATCGTTGAAAAAGTGATTGGTTATCATAATAATGGTGATACGTCATCATTGCATCGTAAAAACAACCTCCTCATCATAATTTAGTGACCTCTTCGGCGGGAAAGAATGGCCATACACGTATTTTTTTGCTCTCCAAAGCTTTAGTGCCCATGATGGCATTTGCAACATTTGGAATGGTGAAATATGTAACGCACTATAAACCTTGATGTACTTTGAAGTAGCCTGTTAAGTTTCACCATCATCAATTGAGAGGTTTGTTCTTAAAAGCTGTTTGAACAAAATTTGTGTCGTTTTTTTATGAGAAATACAAAATATTGGGTCTCTCACCCTTACTTGATCCCTCACTGAGGATAGCCTGAAACCGAAAGACTCCGAATTTTCCATGATAATGGTTCAGTGGGAAGTACTCTTCAATGTTTAGTTGTCAAAAATTGCATAGTTGCGTTCAGATTCCAGACAGAGAGCGACAAAGAAGTTGATGCAGTGGAAAAAGACATACATTATAGTCTAGAAAAAACTAGTCCAGAGCTAGACTGAAAGCTGTCTGGAGACCTTTCTTTTTATAACATGAATGTGCAATATTTGGTACACTGTTAGAGCCTCAAGTTAGTAATGTTTCAAGCCTTTCATCCACGCTTGAGAGTCTTACAGAACCTGTGTATTGCGGGAAGCCTATCTAAAAGGGACATTTCCGAGATTTCTCCATTGCATTGAAAGTTGTGTCTTTTTTCACTGCATGGACTTTTTTGTCGCTCTTTGTCTGGAATCTGAACGCAACTATGCAGATTTTGACAACTACACATTGAAGAACAGTTCTCAGTAAACCATTAGCATGAAAATTTTGGAGACTTACAGTTTCAGGCTTTCCTCAACGAGGGATCAAGTAAGGGTGAAAGATCCAATATTTTGCATTTTCCATGAAAAAATTCAACAAATTTTGTTCAAACAGCTTTTAAAAACAAACCTTTCAATTGATGATTGCAAAACTTGGTAGGCTACCTCAAAGTACATCAAGGTTCATAATGCGTAACATATTTTACCATTCCGGATGTTGCAAATGCCATGATGGGCACTAAAGCTTTGAAGAGCCAGAAAATACGTGTATGGCCATTCTTTCCCGCCGAAGAGGTCACTAAATTATGATGGGGAGGTTGTTCTTACGATGCAATGATTACATATTACCATCATTATGATAACCAATCACTTTTTCAACGATGCCTCACAGTGCAGATTCAAGATGGTGCTCAAGAGGAAAAAAAAGTTGACAATCGTATTTCTGGAAATAGTTGGCCTAGGAACTGGCTACCCAGCTCATATCATTTCTCACTTTACTTTTTGTAGAAATACCAAGTAGTGTGTCAATATCTCTAAGAATCACTTATTTATGAGAAAAAAAGTGTTTTTGTTTTTTTTTTCTGTTTTTCCCCTACATCTCAAAGATGCTTCAAGGTAATCAAGAACAGTTTGCTGTGACTTCATAAGCATAAAATAGTTGATGTATGTGGTAAATTACACGTCTCCACATGCTTCGGTTATTTAAATATAATTTTCCAACTTTTTTTTTCTGTTTCACCCTGTATACGCTGCCGGCATGGATGGCGCTGATGGCTACCTTTCTGGATCGGAAGAGTATGATGCAAAGAACATTTCCACCAAGTAGCATCTTCTCATCAAAAAATGCAAGGTTCATTCCATTTTATGCAACTAGCATCCGGACTAAAATGTAGGAATCCTGCCCGCCATATCCTTATTTTCCAACCGATTTCTTTAAATTTGGTGTCAATGGCTAGTCAATTTAGCAGGCTGCCGTTTTCATGTAAGAAAATGGCCAACATGTCAAAATTCAAGATGACGGAAACTATCGAAAATGGGCCTTATTCGTCCTTGTTGGAATAGAAAAACGGAAAGTACGCTTCGCTTCAACTGGCCGTAGCTCCTCATTAGATGAACCGATTTGATTGGTTGCTGTCTTGAATTGTCGAGGAAGGTCTATTCCTTTATAATAATTACCGGTTTTGACTTTCTGCTCATTTTTATCCAAAAGCAATGAGGACAAAAGAAATTCTATTTTCAATTGCTTCCGCCATCTTGGATTTTGACAAATCCGTCATTTTGTCATATGAGAAAGGTAGCCTGTCAAGTTGACTAGCCATTGATGTCAAACTTGAGAGAATCGGTTGAGAAATGAGCATATGGCGGATTGGCGGGCTGGATATACCTATAGGGTCAATTATGCGAAAATGAAAAAACGGAAAGTAGGCTTCGCTTCAACTCGCAATAGCTCATCAGCAGATGACCCGATTTTATTGGTTTTGGTTTTGAATTGACAATGAAGGTCTATTCCTTCATCGTACGTTATTAGTTTTAACTTTCTGGTAACTTTCAATATAAAGCAACGAGAACAAGAGAAGGCCTATTTTCAGTTGTTTCTGCCATCTTGAATTTTGGTATGTCGGCCGTTTTGAAATACAGAAATGATAGCCTTTTCAATTGGCTCTCCAATGCTGCAAAGTTCGATAAAATCGGTGGCGGAATAAAAATTTTAGAAGGAAAAAATCAGAGCACGGTTTCTTATGGCCCACCCGGTGAATATTTGCTAAAGGAGTATAAGTGAATATTTTGACATTGACATTGACAGAGAATGACATTGACATTGGCATTGTACACCCACTGTGAGCGATGGCGGATAAATTTCCAAAGTTCAGTCACCTAATTTACAAACAGAAAACAGTACTACTATATATTGTTTCACTGAAAAGTACCTACAGTGATAAAAATTAAATGTGAAATATATCTGAAAACTACTGTTTTTTAATTTATTCAGTTTGTTATGCGTTCGATAAAGGGGCCTCTCATTCATTGTGTCTGCATGCATACGATGAGAATAAATTATCTTATTTTATCTTATCTCATCCTGATATGCAGGCCAGATAAACATCTTCAAACAATTCTGCCTGGAGTAGTAACTCGAGGAGCCACTCTTAGGTACTGGATCACAGAGCTGGGGCGTCCAGTTCGAATCACCTGTACACAGATTCGAGAATCCTTCAAAAATTTTCCCATAGGTTCGTTCCGCTGTTTATACAGACTCGCGTCAAAATCCCTGCTCCATGCCTATTTTGATTATAATTGAAAAAATACTGTTGCGAGACCGTGATGTCATATCTCATACCTGTGTAAGTGAATAATACCTGCACATATCATGGAAATAATTAAAAACATTACAAGCGAAAGAAATAAAGAGAAGCTTGAGCTGCGAGAGAAACGTCAGCATCTTGAAATTGATGGCATGCGCTTCTCGAGTTCTCAAGAGAAAATTAGTATTTGAAGAAACCCAGAAGAGGTGTATCTAGAGGTAGGTAGGTGCCCACTAAGATGCGGTTAATTAAAATTAATGTTTCGAAGAAACTTGGGATGAGCATACCGAACTAGGCAGTTTACTGGAATGACCTTGTCGTCGTCGGTGCGAAATGAGCTATTTTTTTGTTGAAAAATTTGGATCGCTTATGGAAGTCTCCATAATAAAAATGTCGTGAAACATAGAGAAATATTTATCCTGTACCTAAGTATTGCGAGAGAATGAAAAAATACCTATAAAGAGTAGGTATACACTATTATAAGTGCAGGAAATCCGAAACAGTTCCAATTCCGCGCTCGATCATTTTCTTCTAATTACCCAGAAATCATGAACTCGAAGTCATAAACTCTTTGAATTATTATCATGAATGATATTTATGATAATTATAAACTGAGAAGGATCACAATATTTTGAGAAAAACACCACCTATTCAAGATCTAATCAAATGCTTGCTCATACAAACATTGGATGTGAATACCTACGTTACCTAGTAGGTAAGTTAGTGCAGACCTAAGTGCATTTTAATATGCATATCATCCAGGTGTACAAAGTACGAAGTTTGTTCTTATTTTGTTTCTTGTAGGCTCGCTTGTAGGTAAGTGATTGCCTATCCTATGGTCAATTCGTCATGTCATCACAACCCATAAACCTTAATCGCCTGCGCTTATACTAATCCAACTGACTGTAAGTACTAATTTGAAATTTAATTATAAGATGCGAGGTATTCATACCTTCGAAGTTTTTAAGATAATAATACTGATTATTAATCTATAGTGTAACATCAGCAGTTGCCGTCAAAGACTCGACGATTTTGATGGAGAATTAATCGCGCTGAAAGCAAAGAAAAAGATGTAGAGCTTTCTTGCCTCAAAAGCTCTTGTTGTGGAAATAAATACGACCTATCTAACTGCAGTAGCAGGTATAATATCATACACCATGTATACTTGATAGAACTGTTGTAACGAAAGTTTGAAATAAAAGTGTCAAAACTCCTATGACCGAGTGTAAGGTCGAAAAGGGGGAAACAATATATTTTTTTAAATATCATACACCACATACCAGTACATTACGTAACAAATACGGAAAGTGATACCTTACGCATGAGTGTGTAAGTTAATGAACGAGGCGCAGCCGAGTTAGTTTAGTTAGTTTACGGCGAGTTACGTACACTATTTTTCCTACGACCTGGAGAAAATTACATTCAAATTAGGACGTCATTTTTGTGTTCTTCTGTGAACATAGATTTTATAAAAACCAGTGAATAAATGATAATTACATAAATAAGGGTAATTTTAGATGGGTTTATGAAGAAAATGTGTATGTATTTCAAATTTTCAAAAATTGAAATTTTCAAAAGTTTATATTTTTTCACAATTTTCAATTTTTTCTCGAAAAGCACCGTTTCTCTGACCACCCATATTTATCAATATTATTATTTTTTCATATATTTCAATTTTTTCTCGAAAAACACCGCTATTTTCTGACCAAGCCTGCCTGTGGCTGTTGTTATGCTTGAGCATCTTACAAGCGAGCGGTACACCGAATTATCGCAAAAAATTAAGAATCCCATCAAAAACCAGTCTTTCAAATTTTGATTGCTTTCAAAATAAAAAAAATGATCTTTTTCATGAAAAAAAATTCGGGGAATCGCAGGAATCGAACTCAAGCCTGATGGACACACGTCTCGCGCCTGTTGCAGCAGGTAAGGTCGGAGATGGCATCTCTCACCATCAAGCTATCAGGGTATTTTCGTCGGCCGGCCAATCATTAATAAAGGACACGAACAATTTCTTTTATCCTCTGAAGAGGTGTAGCGGCCTAAGGCCCCGGCTACCAGCCGGGAAAGGTACGGTTTGGTCATCGGCAGTTGTATGGGACTTTATTTATTAACAACGTCTCCTTGTGAGAGAATTGAAAATCCAATAATGAAATTAGTGACATTTCAACCGTCATTTTGACATTTTAGTATGTTAACTTGATTCAAAGTATTTAGGTGTATTGGATGGGGCTGGTGCAGCTCGAGATTTCTAAATAGACCCCCATTTGATCTTTTGTGGTCACATTTGCATTGCCACCAAAGAATAGACCGGAGAAGTGATGACGTCACAACATGGCAACATGGCCGGCGGTTGACATTTTCTGGAGGCCAACGTCATCACATGAACGTGACGTTTCTATGTTTGGTTGTGTTTGGCATGACATTTTCTGGAGGTTCACAACAAAAGTCACAAAAGTCAGTGCAAAATGGCAGTGAGCATTGCTGAAATTGCCAGCCTAAGAGACAGCCAGCGTCATACAGGCGGACTTGGTTGCAAAAAGGCCAGACATAGCCCAACAGAGAGCTGCGCAAAGCTGCACTCAGAATCACCAGTGCCTACAGAACGGTTCCGCATGATGCAGCACGAGTGCTCTCGGGTATCCCACCCTTCGCCCTGATGCTTGCGATTAGAGGAAACAAGCCTAGGAGTGCCCACCAGCAAACCAGAAAGCAGGAACAAGGCCACAGAGCAGTTCGTCGAGCAGTGGCAACGGCAGTGGAACGCCTTGGTTCAAAGTTGGATGAAAGAAATACTGGGGAGCCTCAAAAGCCTCAGCGTCAGGACAACGCGGAACACGCTCGTTTTCATTGTAACGGTCCATCAAAGCAGCGAGAAGACCTCGAAGAAAAACTGGGCAGGAGAATCGCCGTCGACAATCTCGTTCATGAAATGCTCAGAGGCAAAGAGCAATGGATCGCAGTTTATAGTTAGCAGTTTTTAGTTTATAGCAATATAGTTTGATTTCCTCCACCTGATATAGCCCAAAATATGGATTATTTTTTGTTATATCCATTTCCGTTATTTACCTTCCCAAAAAGTTGACAAACACATGACAAACACAAACAGAGAAACGTCAAGTGCATGCCACGTGCCGTGCATTCCACGGTCGTGTCACGTTTGACGTTGGCCTCCAGAAAATGTCAACCGCCGGCCATGTTGCCGTGTTGTGACGTCACACTTCTTCGGTCTATTATTTTGCTTTATAAGTGTAGGTGAGAATTTCATTCATAACTTTACAATTACTGTTGTTGAAAGACAATTATGTAGGATTTTTATTCTTATACATCTCACCGCTAGGGTTAGGCTTTCAATAAGGTTATATAAGCATGTCAAACCCATACTTTTGGTTGAGAGGACATGACTGAGGCCAGTCCTGTAGGTGCGAATTATTGTTGGTTTGCTTGTGAATCAGACTTGGAGTGGTATTGAAAGCCGGTTTTTCGAAATTGTGATTGAATCGTCGTTTAAATTCGTATTGTTTCGTGATCCGAATGAACTGTGCGTTATAAAAACGCACGGCTATAACGCACAGGTTGGGTAGGTTGACGTATTTGACAACTTTCGGGCCTGCTATAGTGTGTGAAAGGGGTCACTTTCGTAGGTGGTCGTAGAAAAAGTCTGTTCTCCAAGTTGAGTCATTTCGTTTAACACATGGTAGGAATAACTTTGTCATAGGTCGTACGGAAAAATAACACATCGTTTTGAATATATTTGTATTTTGAAAGGTATACAAATTAAACAGACACTAGCATCGGGACAACTGCAGTAAACATATTACTTAGAATAAGAAAAATCAGTAACATGTCAGTTAGCCGAATCCATAGCAGAGCAGAATTCCTGTGAAGGAAAATAAAATTACTCTTGAAGTACAGAATACAGGTATTGTTTCAAAAAAAGGGTGCGAGCACTTCAATACAGGGTGATTCATGAGTGACCTTACATAGGCTAATGGGAGATAGAGGACTTCGAGGCGAGTCAGGATCCACTGAAGAAATTTTGTTTTCTCCATTGGTTACGAAGATACAGGGTGTTTTGTGGGTTTCGTATGAAACTTTGATAAGCGATATTTCTGAAACAGCTCGAGATATTTCCTTGAAATTCACCAGTAATATTTCTCCGTTGGAAGTCATCCCGAAGCCATACCGGGTAAGTCAAAATCCAGGGCCGGGTTAGAAAAAAAGTGGCCCTTTTTTGTTTCATCAAAAAGTACATTTTCTGACCGCTTCTCCAAAAAACTGCTATCGGATTCAAAAAGCCAAGAAAAAATGATTTAAGAATCACTTTTCAATTTAGATGGCAGACCTGAACCGTTTCGGCAATAAAATCAAAAGTAAAATTTGTGGGTGAGTTCCCATTTTCGACCGGACATAATCGACTCATTGTTTGATTGAATTCATTCAAATTCATTTTTCAGCTTGTCTCTGTGGAATGGGAGGGCTTGGTAGGAAGAAAAATTTCATAGCTGGAATTTTTTTTTGACGACCAAATCGAGTCAAATTTTGGTTTCACTCTCGATTTTGTCATAAAAAAAAAATGGTCGGCTATGGAATTTTTCTTTCAACTAAGCTCTTCTATTCAACAGACACATGCCAAAAAATGAATTTTGATGAAATCAATCAAACAATGAGTCGATTATGTCCTGTCAAAAATGGGAACTCACCCACAAATATTACTTTTTATTTTATTGTCGAAACGGTTTGAGTGTGCCATCTAAATTGAAGAATGGTTCTTGAAGCATTTTTCCTCAGCTTTTTGAATCCGATAGCAGTTTTTTAGAAAAGCGGTCAGAAAATGTACTTTTTGATGAAACAAAAGAGGGAAACCTTTTTTCTAGCCCGGCCCTGGATTTTGACTTACCCGGTATGGCTTCGGGATGAGTTCCAATAGAGAAATATTACTGGTGAATTTCAACAAAATACCTTTGGCCGTTTCAGAAATATCGCTGATCAAAGTTTCATACGTAACACACAAAACACCCTGTATCTTCGTAACCATTAGAGGAAATAAAATTTCTCCAGTGGATCCTGACTCGCCTCGAAGTCCTCTATCTCCCATTAGTCTATGTAAGGTCACTCATGAATCACCCTGTATGTTGTAAGGGAGTCATCAGGAACTGCAGTCAGGAAAAATTGTAGAAAACTGTCATAAATTTCCCCTGAGCTATGACGGAATCCAGCCATCAGTTCCACAGAACCTGTACTATAAGCGAATTTATCTCACCCATCTCATAGTTGTCAAGAAACAGCTGATAGCTTGGCAAATTATACTTATATTCCGTTCACGTTTTATTCTTAGTTGAATGACTTTTTGGAGCAAAAATAAAGTGACAAGTTGGAAAGCTGGGAGAATACGGCTGATGGCCGCTGATAGTTTTGCTCCAAAACTTTGCAGGTGCCATCAGCCGTAGTCGTAGTAGCCCCCCAGCTTGTCACTTTATTTTTGCTTCAAAAAGTTAATCCACTGAAAATGAAAAATGAACGAGAAATAGTTGCTAACTATATAACTATCAGGTAGTTGAGGTCATTTGGCACATAAGACCTTTGTGGAAATGTCAAATGTTAAATTATGATCCGATATCGAATACCTCATGACCGATGGATCGCCATTCAATTTGCCCTGCTGTCTTGGTGAGAGCAGGGGAAAAATATTGGCATTTCGTTTAACTAACCAAAAAAACGTAATCTTTTTCTCTTTGCTGTTACCAGGGTGCAGGAGTTTTGGGTATGCACCGGGGATAACTTCTTTTTGGGCGAGTAGGAAAAATGTGTTTCAATGGACAGTTGTTTTTCAAGTTAAGAGTGTGCTCCAATCCACCCGCCGATAAATTATCAGTGTAGGTACGTAACTTACCGGCCGTTTATAAAGATGGGAGGATTTGGTCGATGGTCAGATCGGCTTGGTCAATCAGATCATCTGCTTGCTCAACTGAGGGTTGAAAAAAGATTTTCTATAAATTTTTCAAACTATATTTTATCCAACTTACACAAAACCTTCTGAATGTCGGCATCATCTTCTGATGGATTCAGTCCATACGTTTCTCCTAGAATTCAACAAAGGTGGATATTTAAACAACGTTCAAGCAGGTGGGTGCATATTACAAATATTTTTTAGATTGGCGGAATGACGGACAAGTTCGGTGTGAAATGCCAAGCTTTTCAGTTTTTCCTAACACTTTCGAATCATTTTTGATCCGAAAGCTCGAATTTCACTCCAATTTTTATAACAGCTGGCTTAAGGTGCGTTCAGTCAGCTTATTTAGCCGCAAGTTTTAATTTTAGTCGCAAGCGCTGCGACGCCCATTGGCTCCTATGAACCAGCCTCCTCGGAACAGCCAATAAGTGATGCAGCGCTTACGGCTAAAATTGAAATTGCGGCTAAATAAGCTGACTGAACGCACCTTTAATACGGTTCGAAGATTGAATTGATGTGTTCGTTTTTTTTTTCGTTTATCTTCCGGATAGTACTAATCTATTTTTTTGAGTGAAACTTTTCACCTGAAAAATCAAGACTAACAAAAATTACTGAATGAGCAACTTGAATCCGACTACAATTTCTCAATATCATTAACTAGTTCTCGAAAATTTTAAATTATCACATCACCACTGTAAGACTTTCGTTCATTATCAAATTAGGTGAGTACAATTTTATATGTTATTTATACAGGGTGTCCAATGGAGTAACCGACATAGCTTAAGGGTAGATGTATTTTTTGAAGACAAGTCAGAATTATGCATTCGGAATGTTCCTGATGTCCTCCGTTTCCGATATACAGAGTGATTTATGTGTTCAACCAAAAACTTTGATTGGCCATACCTCACGAATAGATCGATAGAATCAATTGAAATTTTGCAAGAATCTTTTTAGCACCAAGGGCCTTTGTAGCGCTCTATTCATTCATGAAAAAAATATAGAACCGTACTCCAATTTTTTTTCTTGAGTTCCTGTTAAAAAAGTCATCCTGTATAACTGTTTAGAGTCAGATGTCATATTTGGGAACTACAGTGCTCAACAATTGAAGTGGTACACCTGAAAATTTTTGTCAAATTAAAATGGTCGTATTTTCTCAAGAAAAATCCGAATTGCAATTAGTTATTTTATTTGGACAGCTAATGTCTTCGACTACAGCATGATATAATTCTTTTTTTGTTACAAGCTTTCCATATTATTTATACAGGGTGTAGTAGTGAGGTACTGCAAAAAATGTAAAGTTTGCACCCCTCCCTAACCGCGAAATTTTTTTTTTTGAATTTTTCCAACTTGTTCTGGAGGAACTTTGAACACATACCTCGAAACGGTTTTTTGGGTTTTCGTTTATCTCTGTTAATCACAGGGTGATCTCAAAAAAGTGATATTTTAAGCTTTCAATGGTAACTTCTTTTATTGTTATCCAATTTTAAACTTCTTTGGATCATATTGAAGCTGAAACTTCAGGCAAGAACGGTGTGAGGTCAAAACTTATTGGAGACAACAATTCAATAAGGAGACGTGTCAAAAGTGACCCGAATGCAAAACAGCTTCCGACTTTCCGTTTAATAACAGATAAGAACAAATTGAAACGTGTCTTCAAAGGATCCGCTAATTCGGACCATTTTGATCTGCTTTTCATTTTAGTTGTCCAAGATCAAATGTCCATGGTGGAACCGAAACTAGACTGCGTGTTTTTGCGAAAAAATCGCATCCTTTATTCACCTGTGAGTGACCGTAACCCAAGTTACAAAATTTAGAACTGGCAGGTGGCAATACGTGTTTCATTGTCAAGGAGAATTTTTGGAATTGTTGTGAATTTTGTAACTTGGGTTACGGCCGCCTTCAGGTAAATAAGGAGTGCGATTTTTTCGCGAGAACACGCAGTCAAGTTTTGATTCTACCACGGAAATTTCTTAGACAACTAAAGCGAGATGCAGATCGAAATGGTCCAAATTAGCGGATCCTCTAAGGACAAGTTTCAATTTGTTTTTGTCTTTCATCAAACAGATACTCAGAAGCTGTTTCGCATTCGTGTCACTTCTGATACGTACCCTTATATTGAATTATTGTTTTCAATAAGTTTTGACCTCACAACGTCCTCGCCCGATGTATCAGCTTCAATATGAGCTAAAGATCTTTAAAATCGGATAAGCAATGAAAGAAGTTATCATTGAAAGTCTACAATATCACTTTTTTGAGATCACCCTGTAATTAACACAGCTAGACAAAAACCCAAAAAACTGTTTCGAGGTATGGGCTCAATGTTTTTCCAGAACGAGTTGAAAAAATTATTTTTTTTTTTCGCGGATCGAGAGAGGTGCAAACTTCACATTTTTTACAGTACCTCACTACTTCACCCTGTATAAATAATATGGCAAGCTTGCAACAAGAAAGAATTCTATCATGCTGTAGTCTGAGGGGTCGATACCAAGTTGCAGGCGCAAAGTTTGGGACGGCGTAACTCGCCAAATACATCTGTCTGATTGGTTGGTATCCGCCGTTGCTATGGCAACCGCACTTACGGCGGTCTCAGCTCCAACTTGGTATCGAGCCGTAAGACATGAGCTGTCCAGGAAAAAAAGCTCATTGCAATTCGGTTTTTTCTTAAGAAAATACGACCATTTTAATTTGAGCAAAATTTTCAGATGTTCCACTTCAATTGTTGAGCACTGTATATGAAAAAATGCTACAAAATGCGATTTTTAAACTGTTAGCTGATCAAAAGAATAGTCTACAGGAATTTTTCAGGAATATTCTTGAAAATTTCAATTTAAATCATTTGAACACTATTCCAGATGGTCAAACAAAATCAAAATTTGAATTTTGATGTTCTCACAAACTGAGGATAGTCTCAAGAGATTTTCTGGGAACATGAATTCGGGTAGGAATCTGAGGTACCGAATTCATGTTTCCAGAAAATTCTCCTGAAATAATCCTTGGTTAGTTAGAGCACCACAATTCAAATAATGACTTTGTTTGGCCATCTGGAATAGCGTTTTATTAATTTAAATTGAAATTTTTTGAAATTTTCATGAAAAATTCCTGGTAGTATTTTTTTTAAATCAGCTAAATTAGTGCCAGACAATTTAGGAATCGCATTTTTCAGTATTTTTTATGTAGCTTCCGAATATGACATCAGATTTGAATTAATTTTGGGTAAGAATCTGGGTGCCAAATTCATGTTTCCAGAAGATTCTTCTGAAATTATCCTGAGTTAGTAATGATACCGCACAATTGGAATAATGACTTTGTTTGACCACCTGGAGGAGCATTTCAGTGATTTAGATTGAAATTTTTCAAAATATTCCTGAACCTGTCGATTAATTTTTTTTTTGAATCAGCTGAATGGTACGAATGGTAGTACCAAACAGTTTATGAATCGCATTCTGTAGCATTTTCCATTTAATTTCTGAATATTACATCAGACTTTGAGAAAATCATACAGGATGACTTTTTCAACAGAAACTCGAAAAACAAAATTTTGAGTACAGTCCTGTATTCTTTTCCTGAATAAATAAGGCGCTACTGAAGGCCCCAGTGTTGAAACATACTTGCAGAATTTCACTTAATTCTATTAATCTATTCGCGAGTGATTGCCAATTAAATTTTTTGGTTGAACACATAAATCACCCTGTATATCGGAAACGGAGGACGCCAGGAAAACTCCGAATACAGATTCTGATTTGATTAGAAAAAGTACATCACAGCATCGACATAGTTCAAGGATGAATTTTATCCTCGAACTATGTCGGTTACTCTGTGGAACACTCTGTAATGTCGTAATTTATATGGCATAATTTATAATTTCACATCTTTTATACATACTTTCGAAAATGGCTATGTGAGTATTGATAACGCCTAAGCTGCAGTCAAGAAAGTACCTGATTCTACTATTGGAGACGACAAATTTTCAACCCCCATGTAGCCCTAATAATTATCAAGCGTATTGAAACTCCATCGTTTTCACAGTCAACACTTGGGAAAAAACGAGGGAAAAAATCTGTATTATCGTGAAATATGTTCAAGAATAATAAAAATCACATTACCTGCAGACGCCATGAACACTGATTGGAAAATCACCAAGAGCGCGATCGCAAAGTATTTGAAGTTCATGTTGATGGTCGTTGGGACTTGTATGAATTTCTGTTGGAGTTTTTTCGCAATTTATAGTGAGATCGCCATTTTGGAAACCTTCAAAAAAAACTTAAAGCTCCTGAATATGGGACGCGATCGATAAATCAAATACAAGCAAAACCAGGTAAGTACTTCGTTGAACAATGAATACGAGTACTTACTTGAACATTATTACCTGTTAACTATGGTGAAAACTACCGAGTTATTTGACTTAAATTAATTGTGCAAATACTTATAAGGCCCATAAAAGGTTATTACCTGTAACTCCTCTTAGAAATTGTACCTAATAAATAGTGAACGTGAAACTTTTTTTTTAATCATTTTATTATATAGGTACTTGACGTTGGAAGTGATACCAGGTACCTACACAACCAAATTATACAGGGTGTCCCGTTTTTCAACGCTCACTATTGCCCGATTGCACAAACGTGGTATCAAATTTTAGTTCGGTACCAAAAAGCGAATCAAATATTCGAATTTGAAACAAAATGCAAATCTGATTACTTCAAGGAAAGAACAAGATAAGAATACAAAATATGGCCCCTAACGATTATTTGTATACAGAAAAAGAGTTGGGATAATACGCTCTTGTCGCTTATTTTTTATTACAAAGAAAAGATCTGACAGTTCCGGCAAGATTTGTTCTACAAGCCAAAATAAAGGCTGTGTCACCTGTGTTTTGGTATCCAAATAATCAATTGGAGCCATATTTTATATTCTCATCATAATCTCCCCATGAAGTAACTGGATTTGCATTTTGTTCCACTTCAAAAATTTGATCCCGTGTTCAGTACCGAACTAAAAGATACCACCTTTGTGCAATCGGGCATATGGGTATCTCGGAAACGGTGAAAGATACAGAGTCGGTTAAATTGCAAAAAAGTTGAGCTATTTTATGACTATCTCAAATATGTCAAGATATCCAAGATATCTTTGATCATTTCTGCAATATCCCAAAAAAACTGAAAAATGCCGAATTCGAAAATTTCACGTCACTTGTTTATTATGACAGCTATAAATTTGAAAATTGGTATCCTGACATTTTTTGAAGTCCTTGATCGACTGACGGTGATAATTTTTTCCTGCACTCACTAGTTTTTAAGATATGACAGCTAACTTCATTTTTTCTCATGGACACCATATCATTTGTTCACCTCATTGAACTCATCTTTCCTTTTTCTCTACAAAGATATAAAATACTTGCAGCAATTCTGTCAGAATAACCTGTAAAAATTGGAAAAAATATTTCTGGGGCGAGAAAATCGAGTTACCGTTTCGGTTGCCATGCTTTCGTGGCATATAAACAATGGCATTCGGTTGCCATGGTCTGTTGATTTTGGAGAAAGTTGAGTTACATCCTGTTTTTATGTATTTGATAATGATAATGAATAACAATAAAACAAAATACTAAACCAAGTATAACACAAAATAACATCGCAATAGCAATAAACATTTATAATTAACAATTGCTCGAAATGGAGTCCATTTTACTCTATGCAGAGTTGTGTCCTTTTAGCCATGTTTTCAATGGTTGCGCTGATATCGTGCGGTTTAATTGACTGAAACGCATCATCAACTCCTAGCTTCCAGCTCTTACTTCCTTTGAGATGTTCTGCCATTAACCATAAATTCGATCTTTGAGCGTTCCCCGCAAAATGGACTCCATTTCGAGTAATTGTAAATTATAAATGTTTATTGCTATTTACTATGTTATTTTGTGTTATACTTGGTTGGGTATTTTGTTTGATTGTTATTAATTATCAAATACATAAAAACCGAATATAACTCAAGTTTTTACAAAATCAACAGACCATGGCAACCGAATGCCATTGTTATTATGCCACAAGAGCATGGCAACCGAAACGGTAACTAGATTTTTTCGCCCCAGAAATAGTTTTTTTAATTTTTACAGGTTATTTTGACAGAAATGCTGCAAGTGTTTTATATCTTTACAAAGAGGAAGAAAATATGAGTTTTATGAGGTGAACAAATGATACAGTGTTCATGAGAAAAAATGGAGTTAGCTGTCATATCTCAAAAACTAGTGAATGCAGGACAAAATTATAAGCGTCAGTCGACAAGGACTTTGAAAAATGTCAAGATACCAATTTTCAAATTGATAGCTCTTATAATAAAAAAGTGATTTGAGATTTCTGAATTCGGCATTTTTCAGTTTTTTGGAGATATTTCAGAAATGATCAAAGATATATCAAATATCTTGACATATTTGAGATTGTCATAAAAAGCGCAACTTTTTTGTAATTTAACCGACTCTGTATCTCTTACCGTTTCTCAGGTACCAATAGTGAGCGTTGAAAAACGGGACACCCTGTATAGATTTTGCGGTTCATGTGTCTAAATAATTGACAAAAAAATCCAGTTTTCTCTTATAGCTGCAGCGGTACGCTAGCGAAATGACCCTGATTTTGCATTTTGTGATACTGCAATAAAATTTGGCATATGCAAACTACGTAGAATTTCAAGTGATCTGACTCGCAGCACTCAAAAATTTGTCCATTAGGGGGCGACTGGGGGCCCCTCCAAATTTCAAGATGTCAGAGCTTTCATCATGCACCATTCAGTATCGCCCTATCTACCGTACAGGACCTAAACAACTTTTTCCTTGACCATCATAACCTTTTTCGTCATGTCAATTCCATTCTTCCTACAGAAAGAAAATTTCTTTGTCTGGTATACAAATCGAAAAATAATTTTTTCTGTACCACAAATGGATAGTTGAGTCGTTTTTGTGTGATCATCGATGACGATTTTTCAACGAAGGGGTGACCTCAACTTACCATTATTTTCAACATCACCTATTTCAATGTTTTATTCCGATAAATATGATTATTGTTGTACTAATATATAGCTTAAAGTTTTCTTCAACAGTGTGGATGATCAAACGGCCTCAGATTCCACCTGGAAGCCGTGCATAATAATTTTTCTGCAGGGCCGTCAAATTTGGCATTTTTGGTTTTCTACCGGGAGCGGCCACAATGTCAATACACACCACTTCGCCCAAGAGCACCGGTTTCGGTAACTTCCGCACCAACTCTCATTTCAGTATCATAAAATGCAAAATTGTTAGGCGTGAATATCGTTTCTCGCTAGAGCAAACCGGTGCTCTCGGGCGGAGTGGTGTGTATTGACATTTTGGCCGCTCCCGCTAGCAAATCAAAAATGCCAAACTTGACGGTCTTGCAGAAAAATTATTATGTACGGCTTCCAGGTGGAATCTGAGGCAGTTTCATCATCCACATCGTTGAAGAAAACTTCAAGAAAACTTCAAGAAAACTAAACATAACATTCCGACACCTCCTAATAGTTGCAGTGGTACGCTTTTTGATTCTGCATTTTGTGATACTACAATGAAATTTGGCATATGTAAACTACATAAAATTTCAAGTGATTTGACCCGCAGCACTCAAAAGTTTGTCCATTAGGGGACGACTGGGGGCCCCTCAAAATTTCAAGATGTCAGAATTTTTTCCATGCGCCATTCAGTACCACCCTATCTACCGTACAGGACCTAAACAACTTTGTTCTTGACCATCATAACATTTTTCGTCATGTCAATTCCATTCTTCTTATAGAAAAAATTTTTTTTTGCCTGGTCAACAAATTAGAAAATTTTTTTTTTTGGACCACCAATAGATTGTTGAAGGGGGACTGTGGGTAAAATTTTGTGTCAATTTTAAAATTTATATAGCTGCGGGATGGCTTTAGTTGATTTTTAGTCAAAATCGCATCGAAAAATTCCAAGCCGTTACGAAATTATCGTAAATTTTGTGGGCTGATTATGACGTCATACTGCGCACCGGAAAGGAGAGGTCGGCAGGGCAAGGCACCACGCCAACAATTACTAGACCTTTATAAAATGGAACCAGTTTACCAAACGGTAGACGCAGATCATTTGACTTTAATTTCAAAGTACGGTGAACCAAATTTCAGTAGATATTTTTAAAAACATGATTAAAGTGCGACTTTATCTGTCAATGAAATAAAGCGGCAACATGGCGAAATCGCGAAATGAAATTCGGCAGCTTGACAGAAGCTTGACAGTATAGGGGAGTCACAGTCTATCGTATAACCCTGAAAACTTCCGTCAGTGAAATCTCATTCTAGGAATGACAGCTCCCGAAGAAATAAGCTAATTTAAGTGTAAAGTTCAACAGCGTTTTTTTTATTGTTCCCACTCTATGATCGACAATTTATGGATGGATGGATAGCTGAAACTGTTTTGTAACTCAATTCCTTTTGACTACGCGCGGAACCAAGCGCAAAAGCCTAGGAAAACATGTTTTTCATGTCGCCCGCCATTATAAAATTTGTGCCCCTAGAGTGTGTTGAAAATATTTTTATACCGTGTATTAACTCAAAGTCAGTGCTTTGAAGTATTTTACGCCTCAATATTGATTGTTGGTGCCTTCTACTTGATAACTGCAGATCGTATTGACGTTTGTCTATACTCATTAGTCTGTATTTGCTGTTGTTTCGCCAAAGCAGCATTAAAGGACCCCGCACACATTACACTGAAAATGGCTTTCGGTTAAAGTCGCTTATTTTTTTATATTTTGTAGTTCACGTCATGCTGATCAAAGATTGATGAGTCAAAAACTTCTGTAAATTACCGTTTGCTGAGAAAAAAATATGAAAGTTGGAAAAATTCAAAATTTTGAACATTTCTCCGGTCAGCTTTTCAGAGAAATTCTTCAAGGGATATATTGATTTTGACTACTGCGCAGCAATCTGTAGTCTTTATTTTAATTTTCAACCTGTCACGGTTGACAGGTGACATAAATGACATATTTTCAACATTCTCATGTAAAAATGTCTCATTTCATTTCATTTATTTATAGTGCCATCGAGAGACCTCGTCGGAGGTAGTTTATATCTCGACACTGTCAACAATTACAATAATTAATTTGTCAGATATATGTCACAGCTCCAAAATCTCTTCAGACCATCTTCTCCGCCTGCCAACCATCGTTCTCTCCATTAAACCCATCAAATCCATTCTTTTCGTTCTCCTACACCCACTTCCATTCCATCTTCTATCCGCAAACCCCAGAAAATCTTTTTGTAAATACGCCGAAAATTTTGAACTTAAAGCCCAAATATTGGTTACTATGGTATCATGTACATTTTTTTCACATCCAGTAAGATGATTTTTGATCTATATCATACCCAGTTTAGCAGTTCGGCCTTGACGTCATGTGAAATGATAGTTTTTTGGAAAAAATCTGTTACCTGTTTCTTCAGATTTTACAAGAAAAAAAAAAACTAAAACTCACTAATAAAAAAGATCAAGTTATAGGTCGCGGGAACAAGAATGGCGTGCTGTAGATGGGTATATAGTATGATGTTTTTTTTACTAGTACCTACTTGTTGATACAATTTTCTTCAGTTCTAAAGTTATAATAAATATATCGATGATTTATTCAACAATTCTCGCTTTATCATGAATATTAATGAGCTAAACTCAAGATTTAACTGAGTAATGTCAAAAACAAGCGAATCTCTACAGCGGTACTTTGGCACCCTATCAGGCGCAAGCGCGGGCAAGAAGCTGGCAAGAGGCGCTTCGTTGTGCTGGCGTGCCTGCAACGTTGCCATAGCGGGTGCCAAGGTGACGGTTATGTTCCTGCGACCTATATTAATGTATATCAATGCTTCTGTCGAGGTCTTCACGGTCTTTCGGTGGTATGTTTTTTATCTTATAGCTTTATTACACTACACAATTTCTTGTACAATTTCTTGAACAATCTGTCAAATCGACAATCAAGTTCATTGTTTTCTGAAACTATTTTGTCAGATTGTACAAGAAATTGTATAGTGTAATACAGCTATTATGTATGTCAGCTGGCGCAAGATTTTGGTAAATGTTAACCAATAAAATATATCTCAGATTATTGCAATGGAACGTGAGGTAAATTGTCCTTCGGTTGTTCTTATCTTTCATCTTGTCGCCAATGTCCTTCCACCGTCTGTGTGAATACTAATAAGTATAGGCTGTCTAATTTCTACATGATTCTAGTGGGCTGTGTTTCTGGTCACCATCGGCCGATTGTCAACAAGTCGTTGAAGCCGGTATTCAACAGTAGAAGAAGATGTTTCGAAGGTGAAAATATGGAGATCTTGTCAAAGTAGATAGATCGATCATGTCTCTGTGAAACCAAGAAATTGCATTGTCGACGAGATGGAAGATAATAACCGCTTGGACGCATTATCTTTTGTCTCTCTTTTCTTGAGCTGTAAATCACTTTGTGTTTTTGATGTTATGTATTGTATTTGTACCCATACATACATATTATTCAAAAGTACCTGAATATTGATATCTCAGGTATGTACTAAATGACTTTTGTGTAGAATTTTGAAATCGAATGGCACCAATATAATGATTGATCGATTGAAGAATAACCGAGGGACAATAAGGACCTCATTATCCTCAGGTTTCATTGCATTAATTCAAGTAGTATTTTATTGGTTGACAATATGCGATATTCAAAGGCACGACTTGCGCTGTAGGTTCGCAAAGCTAGGGGATGGAACTCATGCGTCTGCGCGAGCTAGGAAAAGTCAAAACCTGCAGATTTTCAGCCATCGATTTAACAAAGGAAAATAGATGACAAGAAACTCCTGATTTCCATGCTACATTATGCGGAATGATGTTGTCCATGTGCATTGCTGTCGAAAAAATGAATTCCGCGCGTATAGTGCTTCGAAAAGAACGAAAAAGCCGTTTTCAGTGTATAACTGGTTGCCTAGAAGGTGATGTTTTTTGGGAACACACATGAAATGGAACTGTAATGTTCTTTTCGTACGGTTTTTGCAGCCAGGCACTCAACAAACTGCCTGTCATTTTCGAAAAAAAAAAACAGAAAACACAAAACCTCTGATATATTGTACATTTAACCCGATAAAATTTCAGTTACCATTTGTTTACATGCAGTTTCATGCCATTGACAGGACAGGACGGCAACCGTAAGGCAGAGAAGAATACTAGAAGTAGGGCGGTATTTTCAAAAACACACCAACTGATAAACACGTTATCATATTTTCGCTCCTTGTGTATCTAAAACTGATCCATCATTGCTGGTCTTGAACACAATGAAAGATCAGGAAACACTCTTTGTTCCATAGCTCATTTGAAAGTTTCATTTCCAGCCGTTTCAATAATATACAATGTTGAAATTACGCTTTTTACATGTGTTAGCATACGGCACTATTCTCAAATCCCCTAGCATGGTTGCGCCAGCGCAGAAATGGCACTGAATTACGCCTATTACCAAAATCTTGCGCCATCTGACCTACCAGGGCCGCTATTCTTGAATTGTGTGAGAAACTCACACGGGTGAGATGTAACCCACTCGTGTGACAAAATCACATGCCAGTCCGAAACATGTATTCTTCGAGGTATTCTTGAAGTGTGGGAGAAATGGCCTATTCGGTTCCTTTCGCAGCTGTCTGTTTTCCGTAACGTGTTCCAAACCTTCGTCAGGGCCGCTATTCTTGAATCGTGTGAGAAAAGTCCCTGGGAGTCTTATATAATCCGCACCACACTTCTGTAGCGGAAGTTGCCTAAAAACCACGATTTTAGGCAACATTCGCTACATCAGTGTACTGTGGAATGTATTGTACTCCCAGGGATTTTTCTCACACGATTCAAGAATAGCGGCCCTGAACACACCCGAAGCCGCCGCCCGCCATAACACTTCACGCCGTATAATAGTGCAACCTATGTGAGTTTTCTCGTCTACTCTAAGGTAGGCGAGAACCAGTCTCTCATAGCTTTAGGCAACTCTCGCTACATCGATATATCGCGGATTGCATAAAACTCCCAGGGACTTTTCTCACACGATCCAAGAATAGCGGTCCAGATCAGATAAAAAACAGAACACCACAAGACAGAAGCACTGATAAACATAACTATAGCTTGATCTCTTTTCATAAGTGAGCTCCAGTTTTTTTGTAAGATCTGAAAAACGGGTGACAGATTTTTTCCCAAAAAAGTGTTTTTTTTTCACAAGACGTCATAGCCGAACTGTTAAACTGGGTATGATATGGATCAAAAATTATGTTCCGAGATGTAGAAAAATGCACTGATTTCATTTTTGTTTTACAACATTGAAAATGTCCGAAAAAGTTATGTCATTCATGTTACCTGTCAACCGTGACAGGTTGAAAATTGAAATTAAGACTACAGGTTGCTGCGCAGCAGTCAAAATCAATATATCCCTTGAATTTCTCTGAAAAGATGACCGGAGAAATGTTCAAAATTTTGAATTTTTCCAACTTTCGAATTTTTTTCCCAGCAAACGGTGATTTACTGAAGTTTTTGACTCATCAATCTTTGATCAGCATGACATGAACTACAAAATATCTAAAAATAAGCGATTTTAACCGAAAGCCATTTTCAGTGTAATGTGTGCGGGGTCCTTTGGTCCAATTCTAACAGTGACAGGTGGCGGTTAAAAAAAATTCTTTCGGGGCTTTCGCGCATCACTCGTCATTTAGTTATACTCATCAAAATTATAAAACAGTTGGAGCTATTCATATTCATATTAATTGGTAACATTGAAAAAAACTCTGCTGAACTGAGCACTTGAATTGGCTGGTTTCGTCTGGAATTGTTGCTTCTAAGATGTCAATATAAAGAAATTGACTCCATCAACGGCTTCGGCAGATATACGAGTCAGTGGATAATGAAATGCGGAGGATAAATTTACTCTTCTATTACATGAAAAAATTATGAAAACCTGATTTTTTTTTGACATTTCGAAGAATTTTTTTTCATTATGGAGAACAGTGTGTACATGGCGACAACTGGTCTGTCTCTTGTTGAGATTCAAAGTAGAGTCGAATGATCACTTTTTGAGATGCGTGACGATTATCAATGGTGGTTTGTATAAGTTTCTGCAACTTCATTTTTCAAGGGGGTCCCTAAGCCTCCCTAGCCAACATATGGCAAGGCGCAATGCCTACATTTGAAAAGGGGACCACGAAAACCACTCCTACCAAATTTCATGCCTTCATCACCAAAAAAAAAAAAAACAGATTTTATTGAATTTGGTAACTAATCCCCAAACTACACTTGATTACCACTGGTAATTGCAGATTAAGCAAGTGGGAAATAGGATGTCGACGGTTCAGATGACGTTCTGGTCATGCCCTGGAGTATATACCAAAAGCTCTGAGCTAACAATATAGCTCTAATGTGACAAAAGCGAGGATACAATTTTCGGACTTGTTGCAGCAAACATGATATACTTTGACAGCGCCGCAAGAAAAATGCTCGAGTGGGATTTTCAGGGATTTTGAGTATATGGTAGAGGATGGAATTCTGAATCGATAACAGCTTTAAAATTTCATGAAATAATTATTTCAACTCCAAAACCAATCTTTACTGCACTAATAGTTTCGTTGTGGTTTATTCAACCATGTATGCTGCTGTAGTAGATCTGAGCCTTCTCTTGTCCATCTTGCATTTGCGACAGCACATCGCCCATCGCTTCTTCACTGCAGTCTGTGTCAAGGATAAAAGTGCCTTCGTCTCCAGGAAGTGCCAATACGGGACTCGTTATCAGAGCATTTTTCAAGTCTTCAAATGAATGTTGGCATTCCTCGGTTCATCGGCAGACTTTCTTGACTTCCGTGAGGTGGTGGAGAGGTTCAGCGATCTGGGAGTATCTTTTCACGCACTTGCGGTAATAGCTACATAACCCAAGGAAACTCCTAGCTTTTCTAACGTTCCTGGCGGCTTTCAGTTTTCTACAGCTTGAATTTTGTCTTCGTCGGTTCGAACAACATCTTTTGATATCACGTGCCTATAGACTTCACTTTTCTTTGGAAGAGGTGACATTTCTTTGGATTGAGCTTCAAGCCTACCTCTTGTTATCTCCGGAAAACTCGCTGGAGTCGGTCCATTTCCTCGTGAAAAGTCTTGTCATGAACAATCAGATCGTCCAAGTACACCCCAGAGCAGTTTCCCATGACAGTCCTCTCAGGCTCAGGACCTTTTCCATCAACCTCTCGAAGGTCGCCGGGGCGTCACATAAACCGAACGGCATGACTTTGAAGCGCCAAAGTCCAGCACACGAAACAAAAGTAGTCTTTTCCTTGTCTTTTGGGTCCATTTTCACTTGCCAGTAGCCATTTAGTAGATCTAACGTAGAAAACCAGCTTGCTCTAGAGACGGCGTCAATTGTATCATCAATTCTTGGCAACAGGTGAAAGTCTTTTTCAGTTCAGCTTTCGATAATAGACGCAGAAACGTGTATCGTGTATTGTAGACTATCGAGATTTTTGGGTGCCGGGATTTCGGGTCTGTCGGGATTATGAGGTGTCGAGATTCTGACTGTCAGGATTTAAACTGCCAAGCTTTAGACTGTCGGAATTCATTCCGTCGGAATTTCGGGGTGTCGGGTTTTTGGATCTGTTGGGATTTAGGGTCTGTCGGTATTACGATGTGTCGGGATTCCGTCCGTCGGGATTTTGGGGCGTCGGGATTTAGACTGTCGGGATTACATAGTAAACCTGATGATCAATTGAACGACGATAATGTTGTGAGTTGGGAGGTTCTCGAACGGTTCCAGCACATTCGAGAATAATAACGGAAGCGGCGAGGTGATAATAATAGGCTGGTAAAGTCGAGGCGATGGCTCTGGAATGGACCTGAATGGTGGAGGTGCCTGTGAGGATCGTTTCTGACGTATAGTCGAAGTCTCTTGATGGGGCTTACTCGATCCTCACAGGCACCTCCACCATTCTTGTTTTAAGATGAAAGTATAGTGGTGTTTCGCTCTTGCCCACGTGATTTCTCGCTTTTTCTTTCTCAAATACTTGGAAGTGCTCCGGAAGGAAAACGAAACGATTTCCAATTTCAAAAATTGAATAAAAGCCAGGCGGGCTGACGGACATCAAGAAGAAAACCTTTTGACACGCAAGAAAAATGCCACTAATCACTTGCGCCAACTCGCACAGCACGATAAAAACACACGACTTATTGTGGAATTTTACGATCATTACCGTATGTAAATCAGGCGAAATTGTGCTAATACGGGCCCATACTATACCCTACTTAGCGATCGGTCGCTAAACATATTTTAGGATGTTGATCTTTTCTTATGTCCTGATTTATTGCTGTTATTCATGCGGATCTTTTGTGCCCGCATATAATTCTATTGCCCATTTCTATTGGATGGCATTTATAGTAATTACTATTCTGCCAGATAGCAGCTAGCAGTGTTATGACTTATAAATACGTCTAAAGACTCGCAGCAGAAGTATTTATGCGTGTATATTAATAAAAACTCTCGAAAGTATTATGCCCGATGGGTGGTACCCATTTAATAATGATCGGAATCGCACCGTGTGATGAGTGAGTATGTAATGAGATTCTCGTATTTGTGACGGTTCACTTTGACGCGATTTATTGACGCTGTTATTTTGTTATTAATTACCGGAACAACAGTTACTCTGGGAGAGGAGATTTTGCATCACAATCGACTTGTTAGAAACAAAACGGCTTTGGAGAGTATATGGTGGAAAAGGCGTCTTAATTTCTGGTGGTACCTACCTACAGGTTGCGGGTTCCACCAAAAGTTTTCTGAGCGAGTTAACTTTGATCTAAGTTACCTCCGGTTCCATCAGTCTTTCATCAACGAACTAAATTTATCACTCTCATAGTAATTAAGCAAATGGCATTGCTATTGGCTGGTGCATAGCAACTTTTAGCGTGATGGATTCAATTCGATCATACAACTTTGGTAGAACCGGAGGTGAGTAGCTACGCAGCTGGCCATGCTACTGGTTGTGTTCAAGCAACTATAATTCAAATGCTCATGAAGCTTTTGGTGGACCACACAGTAAATGTCGCAGTTCTTTCAGCAACTTTTCACACCTGCATCACTCCAAATAAATAGTTTGGTAGGTACAGCATTGCTGCCTTGAAATCGCTTGAAAACATCCTGGCGTAGAAAAAAGCAAATTTCCATAAACACCTTCTGACAAATAACTCTCGCAATTCCTACATGCAATTTTCTGGTCTTTCTGCATAATCCAGCGATAATACGCTTTCACAGTACTTGATGCCCATAACTATACTTATTCCGTATCTAATAAACTACCATGCACCAACTGAAAGTACGATTCTCGACGTGATGTCCACCGTTGTTCTTCGCTTCTTATTTTCATGGCAATGATGGCCAGTAGGTAAAAGGTAAGCACCATAGCAAGTATCGAAGAATACTTGCTGGTGGTGTCTTATTGCGGAAGAGCATCAAGGTACCGTTTATTCGAGAGCTGATGGCGCTGATGCATTTGAAAGTCGTTCTATTGCTGAATGCTGTGGAAAAATCACAGCTTTGCGTGCGTGCAGGGTAACAGGGTATGGTATGGTATACGAAAAGGCCGAACGAGTATACGCAGTACCTATAACATTATGCATTTTTTATGCAAAATCAAAAATTTGCACGCTTGACCAAGAATTATTCACATAACATCATAATATAGTGGACGCTGGATTTTATGCCCGAGACCGCAGGAAGTCTCCTGCCGCAATTTATGGCCGTCGTAATTTTGAACGGTGTGCATGCTGTACAAGTGCATAATCTATATACAAGGCGACGCAGGATTTATATGCATTGTGGAGCATGAAATTTCAGGAATACCCGTGTGCCCCTCAAAATAACGATTATGCTCTAGCGTTATAGTCCTGTCCCTAGCAGTACTTCTGTAGGAAAAACGATGTAATCAGATTTTTTTTTTGGGATCGTTAGAGGATCATCCCAGAACAAATAATCACTCGGGTGATTTCGCGATTTCTGGTACATTTTCCAGCAATATCGCATCAAAGTTGGCGGCTGGTCAATTCTTCAGTTCGCTGATATTTCTTGGAGTTTTTGCGATTTTCTTCAAATAAAAGTACTAATCTACCCAAAAAACAATTCTGGATCGAATGGTGCTGTCAGATGTTGCGTACTCACGTTATACCGGGTGAAAAATAAATAAAACGAGTTTTATAATTTTTTTCCAACTTTTTAGTTTCTTGGCCGATTTTCACAAACTTTATGACAAAAGCTCGCTGACTAAATCGTCTACTCAAATCAATTGTCAGTATAGCCAAATTATCAAAAATCAAGATGGCGGCGGGGAATCTAAATAAAAATGTGTCGTATTTCGAGTTTGTTTTTTATTTCTAAACTTTGTAAAGAACGACATTGATGGTGGATTCTGGAGGATTCAGCTTTTTCCTGCAATTTGGGACTAGATTTACTTGATTTGCACATTCCACTGTGAAAATATAGTGAATTAAAGAAAGGTCCACTTGTAATTTTTTCCAAATTCATAACAAATCAGCAGTTTAAAAACCTCCCGCCAATACTTATTTCTGAAGCAATTTCTGAACACTTGGTAGTGATCGCAAGCTGTGTGAATAGGCTACAAATACCGTGTTGGTGCATGGCCTAGGTTTCGAAATTTTAGATGATAGATGACGTAAATGGTGGAGGTGCGCATGTCAAATATCGAATATTCTACTTTTTTGTTCACACATGTTCTGAACGGAATTTCTATAAACGGTTGGCTTAATGGTCAGCTGAATAAACACACAACGAGAGTCAAATGTTAAACGAGTCAAAAGGTAAAATTGTCAAATAGACGACTTTACTTCTTTGGAGAAAATAAAACGGTTCGATCGTTAGTCCATGAATTTTTAGGTGTTGAAATCGCAAATAGCGACCAAAAATGAAAGCCAGCCGGATTTTTGTATATAAGCTCAGTTAAGCATGTATTTAGTTTAACACAGTAAAAGTCCTCAAGAATCCAGTGTGAACTTCGGCCGTTGTGGCCTCGAGAAGAACTTGAGGATCAGTTTTTCGCGTATATCTCGTGAACAATGGCACTTAGGAAAAAGTGCTTGGGAAGAAATTGTTGAAAATTTTATTGTCTATGAGAAAGGTCCTCACACATTCCATCGTCAGTCCAGTCCTTCGTCGTCAAAGCACAAGAAAATTAAAATAATCCTGATGCTCGATGCTGAAGACTGTATATGGACCTTGAGTTTTATGATGAAGGGGTGCCACTTGGTAGAGGTGTTGTTCGATCTATTCTGTTTTGACTAAAACTCTTTGCCATCAATACCAACTATGCCGACGGCATATACAGGATGAAATAAAAATAAGAAGTTGAAGAAATGTACATACCTCAAGAACCAAAATAGGTGGAGACATATAAACCGCCAAAAATATTTCTAATTTCATGGTCATGAAGTCGTCGTAAACTTGGATCAAATATGTTGAGCCGTTTCTGACATATCTTCAGAAGACTGAAGTCGTTAGGAAAAAAAAACTAGTTTGCCGTATATCAGTAATTCTTCAGATATTGAATCGAGACTTGGTGTTTTGAATCGGAACAATGATAAATTACATTTTAAATGGAATAATAGTGAAAAACACTCTCTAGGCCAACTACTTCCAGAAAAAACACAGTCAACTTTTCTTCTGATGAGTAGAGGAAAAAATTATTTTTTTCGGTAACAACTTCAGTCTTTTGAAGATATTCCAAGAACGGCCCAAGATATCTAATTCAAGTTTACGGCGACTCCATGACCATGAAATCAGAATTATTTATGGCGATTTACATGTCTTCACCTATTTTGGTTCTTGAGGAACAAATTTAATGTTCAACTTTTAATTTTTATTTCACCCTGTATATGCCGCCGGCATAGTTCGTATTGATGGCTTCAAGTTTCAATCGAGGAATAGTGGACCAACTAACACCTCTACGAGGTGGCACTCCGCCATCATAAAACCCAAGGTCCATACAGTCTCCAGCATCGAGCATCTGGATTATTTTAATTTTCTTGTGTTTTGACAAAGAAGGAGAGGACTGACGATGAAATGTATGATTACCTTTCTTATAGACAATAAAATTTTCAACAATTTTTTCTCAAGCATTTTCTTCGTAAGTGCTATTGTTCACGAGATATACGCGAAAAACTGATCCTCAAGTTCTTCTCGAGGCCACAACGGTCGAAGCTCACACCGGATTCTTGAGAACTTTAACTATGTTAAACTACATGCTTAACTGAGCTTATATACAAAAATCCGGCTGGCTTTCATTTTTGTTCGCTATTTGCGATTTTAACAGCTAAAATTCCTGGACTAACGATAGAACACCGATTTATTTTATCCAAAGAAGTGAAGTCGTCCACTTGAAAACTTTACATTTCGACTCTTTCAACATTTGACTCTCGTTGCGTGTTAATTCAGCTGACCATTAAGCCAACCATTTATAGAAATTCCGTTCAGAACATGTGAGAACAAAAAAGTAGAATATTCGATATTTGACATGCGCACCTCCACCATTTGCGTCATCTATCATCTAAAATTTCAAAACTTCGGCCATGCACCAACACGGTATTTGTAGCCTATGCACACAGCTTACGATCACTACCAAGTGTGTCAAAATTGCTTCAGAAATAAGGATTCGCGGGAGGTTTTTAAACTGCTGATTTATTGTAAATTTGGAAAAAATTACAAGTGGACCTTCCTTTAATTCACTATGCTTTCACAGTGGAATGTGCGAATCAAGTAAACTAGTCCCAAATTGCAGAAAAAAGCTAAATCTTCCAGAATCCACCATCAGTGTCGTTTTTACAAAGTTTGGAAATCAAAAAAAAATTCTCGAAGTACGACACCTTTTTATTTATGTTCGCCGCCGCCATCTTGATCTATCATAATTTGGCTATATTGACAATTGATTCGAGTAGACGATTTAGTCAGCGAGCTTTTGACATGAAGTTTGTGAAAATCGGCCAAGAAACTAAAAAGTTGGAATAAAATTATAAAACTTGTTTTATTTTTTTTTTCACCCAGTATAACGTAAGTACGTAACATCTGACAGCATCATTCGATCCAGAATTCTTTTTTGGGTAGATTAGTACTTTTATTTGAAGAAAATCGCAAAAACTCCAAGAAATATCAGCGAACTGAAGAATTGACCAGCCGCCAACTTTGATGCGATATTGCTGGAAAATGTACCAGAAATCGCGAAATCACCCGAGTGATTATTTGTTCTAGGATGATCCTCTAACGATTCCAAAAAAAAAATCTGAATACATCGTTTTTCCTACAGAAGTACTGCTAGGGCCTGGATTATTTCTAGCCCAGGCATATCAGGTTTCAACCCGCAACAAATTCCCACAAAGCTGAAATTTGGTGTACGGGCCTTGTAAGACCTAAGGAATAACATATCAAAATACTCGGTGGCACACCCTTGTGCGTCATTGGTTGTGGGGGAGGGGGCTAAATATTGCCATTTTAAATGCGTAAATGACACCCCGTAGCTTATATAAATTTAAAAAAAATCATATTCAGATGCCTCAAGGCTTCACAATATTTGCTTGACGTTTGAATTGTTGATAAGTAGTTTGGGTTGCCTGGAAAAAAAAGAAGATCGGAAAAATTTATTCTGTTTTTCTCTCAAAAACCTTGAATTGATATCGGCAAGTGTGGTATCGTTTCTAACTGAATCTTGGCCTCTGATGTCAAATATGGTATTTAAAATTGAATTGAAACATGATTAAACAAGTTTTACTGAAAAAATGACGATTTTTGCCATCTGAAATTGTCGTTTTGTAATTTTGGTTTCCGTATGGTTAGAATCATCTCAATTGAGTATTTCCAACAGAATTCATTGTTTTTAACCATTTTATACCTGAACACGATAAAAACAATGTGCCTGTATTCATTACAAGATCAGAAAATTGATCTGTTGTGAAAGTGATTAAATGCCCAATTTTCTCCCAAAAATGCATACAATTTTTGCAGTTCTTCTTTTTACTGATGAATGATGGAGCGGTTCCACTGTTTTTGTGTGTAGTACTAAGCGAAGTTCTTCCTCTATCAGAAAATACCAAAAGCTATTGTATCTATCGGGCAATAGAAACATAAAATCATCTTTTCTGTAGCCGTTATAGGCCAGGCGGTAGGTCATTCTGGATAGAAAAAATTCCGACCAAAGCTTTTATGGTGTCAAACTCTTCGTAAGGTCAGTAGGTATCTACCATTGAGTTTCCGCCCAAAAACGAGTTGTGCTGATTCCTCCACATCTGCCCAAAGGTAAAAGATGTCTTTAAGGTGCAAAAAGACCTGGTAAACCCCCGTACTTTTTCATTTTATTTACCTCAATGCAAACGTACAACTCTAACGCAAACATTGGAAGCATTTGTCGTCATCTCTGTGCCAGTCTTACTGTTGAAAAAAAAGATTTCTTTGTGCGGGTCAGATAAATCACATTTTATTGTTTTTCCACACAAGAAAACGATGGAGCAACATGTATTTTGGATGTTTTCTAATAACTTGTACTTACTGAACTCATTCATGGCGTTAAAGTTTCAATAACAGCATTTTTGAAGATGTTGCCCGCTAAGAAGTGGATAATTTTTACCCGCCTGTTCAGCAGCAGTTTTTTCAATTTTACGAAACACCGTTCTTGAAAATTTTATAGGGAATGACAAGCTGGAACTGTTTACTAATGATATTATATCTGGCTTAACTGCGGCACGCTTTTTGAAAGTGTAGAAAACTGATTTCTTTTGAGCGGTACTATTTTACCCGCGTGCGGCCATGCCTACTTGACTTAGACCGGACTGATTACACAAGCTTGGAAATGTACTCTCTTCCAGCTTTGGAACACGACCATTAATGATGAAATAATGTATGATTTCTTCATGAATCAATGTACAAAGTCTCAATAATAATGGTCGCGTTTTAAAGCTAGAAAAGAGTACATTTCCAAGCTCGTGTAATCAGTCCGGTCTATGTCAAGTAGGCACGGCCGCACACGGGTGAAACAGGACCTCTCGAAAAGAAAACAGTTTTTTAGACTTTCAAGTAGGTGCCGCGGTTAAGCCAGACACGATATCGTTAGAGAAGAGTTTGAGCTTTTCATTCCTTATAAAACTTCCAGAAACGGTGTTTGGTAAAATTGGAAAAATTGCTGCTGAACAGGCGGGTGAAAATTATTAACTTTTTTGCTGGCAACATCTTCAAAAATGCTGTTATTGAAATTTTTGTGCCATAGATGGGCTCAGTGAGTACAAGTTATTGGAAAACATCCAAAATACATGTTGCTCCATCGTTTTCTTGTGTAAAAAAACAATTAAATGTGATTTATCTGATCCGCACAAAGAAATCTTTTTTTTCAACAGTAAGACTGGCACAGAGATGATGACAGATGCTTCCAATGTTTGCGTAAGAGTTGTACGTTTGCATTTAGGCAAATATAACAAAAAAGTAGGAAGGTTTAACAGGTCTTTTTGCACTTTCGAGGCATCATTTACCTTCGCGCAGATGTGGAGGAATCAGCACAACTCGTTTTTGGGCGGAAACTCAGTGGTAGATAACTACTGACCTTACGAAGAGTTTGACACCATAAAAGCTTTGGTCGGAGTTTTTTCCAGATTGTAGTGATTTTACCGACATACCGCCTGGCCTATTATTCCATTTTCAGAAAAAAAAGTAGGTGTAAAACTTGTTTAATAAAAAATTGATGCTCTGACTTTGTAATATAAATAGGCGTAAGCAATTGATGCTGTTTTTGTCCAAGATAAACATGAATATAGGATTTGTCGGTAATTTTTATTTTTGACAGCTTCAGACAATGATGCCCCTAAATGAAGAAACCACAATTTTTTTGTAGAGAATTCATTATTTTCGGGATGAGCACTGTGAATATCCACTGTTCACTCATCAGTCTCATCACTTGAGTCTGTTTCGAAGATGGGAAGAAGAACCTATTAACAATGCTCAGCTTTATTGGCCATCACAAAATATTCTTACATGTTTCTCATTCAAAGATACGGGAGATATTCCACCTTGCGCGTGCTATTCACGCCACTATCAAGCAGAAATGTTTCATGGCTACCGGAGTCCACTTCATAGGCAACAATATACCGTGTTTCCTTTGAGACCCACCTTATATTGGTAAAATGATTGGTTCGTCCACAGGAACAGTTTTAGAGAAAAGTGTCTGGGTGAATTTTTTGACTAGATATTCAAAGCCCCAAAATCGTAGGAGGCACAGAGGTGTAAGTCCAAATATTTTGATATGTTCTTGCTTAGGGATCATACCAGTTATATATCAATATCCAACTTTGTGCGACATTGCTTGAGGCTTTAAATTCTCACATGGTTTTTCCTAAAATATCCGGGCGACAAATCAACACTCAGCCGCCTTTCCCGCAGAACTAACCAATCGGAAGAGTTACAAAGGCTCCCTCACACACTTAAGCACTAACAACAAATCTCTTTTGTTCATTTGAAACATATCTTATATCGATCGGATACTCCGTTCACTTGCAGGAACAACTTGGAGATAGGTATCTTTCTAATTCTTAGAACTTGACCTTTGAGGATGAAAATCAAAGGACGCACGAAGGTGTAAGTCCGAGTATTTTGATATGCTGTTCCGTAGGTCCAATAGAACATATATACCAAAATTCAGCTTTGAGGGAATTTGTTCCGGGTTACCACGATTTTTTGACTAAAATGCCTGGGCTATTCCGCATATGATCAGTTGAACGACGATAATGTTATGGGTTGGGAGGCTCTCGAGCGGTTCCAGCATATTCGAGAATAATAACGGAATAAGCGGCGAGGTGATGATAATATGCTGGTAAAGTCGAGGCGATGGTTTTGGAACAGACAGGAATGGTGGAGGTAACTGTGAGGATCGAGTAAACCCCATTAAGAGACTTCGAAGATACGTCAGAAACGATCCTTACAGGCACCTCCACCATTCATGTCTATTCCAGAGCCATCGCCTCGACTTTACCAGCCTATTATTATCACCTCGCCGCTTCCGTTATTATTCTCGAATGTGCTGGTACCGTTCGAGAACCTCCCAACTCACAACATTATCGTCGTTCAATTGATCAGGTTTACTATGTAATCCCGACAGTCTAAATCCCGACGCCCCAAAATCCCGACGGACGGAGTCCCGACACATCGTAATACCGACAGACCCTAAATCCCAACAGATCCAAAAACCCGACACCCCGAAACTCCGACGGAATGATTTCCGACAGTCTAAAGCTTGACAGTTTAAATCCCGACAGTCAGAATCCCGACACTTCATAATCCCGACAGACCCAAAATCCCGGCACCTAAAAATCCCGATAGTCTACAATACACGATACACGTTTCTGCGTCCATTATCGAAAGCTGAACTAAGAAGGACTTTCACCTGTTGCCAAGAATTGATGACACAATTGACGCCGTCTCTAGAGCAAGCTGGTTTTCTACGTTAGATCTACTAAACGGCTACTGGCAAGTGAAAATGGACCCAAAAGACACGGAAAAGACTACTTTTGTTTTGTGTGCTGGACTTCGGCACTTCGAAGTCATGCCGTTCGGTTTATGTAATGCCCCGGCGACCTTCGAGAGGTTGATGGAAACGGTCCTAAGCCTGAGAGGACTGTCATGGGAAACTGCTCTGGGGTGTACTTGGACGATCTGATTGTTCATGACAAGACTTTTTACGAGGAAATGGACCGACTCCATCAAGTTTTCCGGAGATAACAAGAGGTAGGCTTGAAGCTCAATCCAAAGAAATGTCACCTCTTTCAAAGAAAAGTGAAGTATATAGGCACGTCATATCAAAAGATGTTGTTCGAACCGACGAAGACAAAATTCAAGCTGTAGAGAACTGAAAGCCGCCAGGAACGTTAGAAAAGCTAGGAGTTTCCTTGGGTTATGTAGCTATTACCGCAAGTGCGTGAAAAGATACTCCCAGATCGCTAGACCTCTCCACCACCTCACGGAAGCCAAAAAAGTCTTCCGATGAACCGAGGAATGCCAACATTCATTTGAAGACTTGAAAAATGCTTTGATAACGAGTCCCGTATTGGCACTTCCTGGAGACGAAGGCACTTTCATCCTTGACACAGACTGCAGTGAAGAAGCGATGGGCGATGTGCTGTCGCAAATGCAAGATGGACAAGAGAAGGCCAGATCTACTACAGCAGCATACATGGTTAAATAAACCACAACGAAACTATTAGTGCAGTAAAGATAGGTTCTGGGGTTGAAATAATTAGTTCATGAAATTTTGAAGCTGTTATCGATTCAGAATTTCATCCTCTACCATATACTCAAAATCCTCAAAAATCCCACTTGAGCATTTTTCTTGCGGCGCTGTCAAAGTATATCATGTTTGCTGCAATAAGTCCCAAAACTGTATCCTCGCTTTTGTCACATTAGAGCTATATTGTTAGCTCAGAGCTATTGGTATATACTCCAAGCAGGGCTGGGCAAAATACTTTGAAAGATGTATTTAAATACAAAATACAAAATACACGATCCAATACAGTCGAAATACAAAATACAAACTACTTCTTGAAATGCCTTTGAAATACAAAATACAAAATACGTATTTTGGAAAACTAAGAAATTCCAAAATACAAAATACAACCTAGAGTATTCCAAATACAAAATACAAAATACATTCCTATTGCGTATTTCAACCATTTTATTGGAAAATCCGTAAAATGCAAGTATTTCAATGGGAACACTTCATTGATTCAGTCGCAACAATAAGTAAGTTATTATGAACTATGAAAAGACAAATAAAATAAACATAAAGTGGAGAAAACTTCATATTTAAACCTATTTCTAAGGTACTTCATTCATCAATTCTTCAAAATAACATATGTTGATTTCCTTTGGGGACAACCAGCTTTTCGAAAATATTGTCCGACATCCGACATGGAACCTCTCGTGGCTGACAGTGGGATGCACTTACCAGTAAAACGTAAAACGTAAAAGGTGCAATCGAACTCATTATCGATCCCAGATAGTGTGCAAAAGCAAAAGATGTCAATGGGGTGAAAATAGTATTACTAGAACAATTTCGGCCCGAACAGACTAAAGAGCATGGGAAACAAATGTATTTTGTATTTTGTATTTTGAAAATCAAAATACTTTCCCGAAAAATGTATTTAAAATACAAAATACGAAATACTAGCTGCCTGAACTACTCCAAAATACAAAATACAAATACTTCTCAATCAAATGTATTTAAATACAAAATACAAAATACTTTTATGTATTTCAAATACGTATTTCAAATACTTGTATTTGAAATACCGCCCAGCCCTGACTCCAAGGCATGACCAGAACGTCATCTGAACCGTCGACATCCTATTTCCCGCAAAAGAAAACACGTAACTTGCTTAATCTGCAATTACCAGTGGTAATCAAGTGTAGTTCGGGGATTAGTGACCAAATTCGATAAAATGTGTTTTTTTTTGGTGATAAAGGCATGAAATTTGGTAGGAGTGGTCTTCATGGTCCCCTTTTCAAATGTAGGCATTGCGTTTTGCCATATGTTGGCTAGGGGGGCTTAGGGACCCCCTTGAAAAATGAAGTTGCAAAAACTCATTCAAATCACCATTGATAATCGTCACGCATCTCAAAAAGTAATCATTCGACTCTACTTTGAATCTCAACAAGAGACAGACCAGTTGTCGCCATGTATACACTGTTCTCCATAGTGAAAAAAAATTCTTCGAAATGTCAAAAAAAAATCAGGTTTCCCATAATTTTTTCATGTAATAGAAGAGTTAATTTATCTTCCGCATTTTATCATCCACTGACTCGTATTTCTGCCGAAGCCGTTGATGGAGTCAATTTCTTCATATTGACATCTTAGAAGCAACAATTCCAGATGAAACCAGCCAATTCAAGTGCTCAGTTCAGCACAGTTTTTTTCAATGTTACCAATTAATATGAATATGAATAGCTTCAACTGTTTTATAATTTTGATGAGTATAACTGAATGAGAAGTGATGCGCGAAAGCCCCGAAAGGAATTTTTTTAACCGCCACTTGTCACTGTTAGAATTGGACCAAATTTAATGCTGCTTTGGCAAAACAACAGCAAATACAGACTAATGAGTACAGACAAACGTCAATACGATCTGCAGTTATCAAGTATAAGGCACCAAGAATCAATATTGAGGCGTAAAATACTTCAAAGCACTGACTTTGAGCTAATACACGGTATAAAAATATTTTCAACACACTCTAGGGGCACAAATTTTATAATGGCGGGCGACATAAAAAACATGTTTTCCTAGTCTTTTGCGCTTGGTTCCGCGCGTAGTCGAAAGGAATTGAGTTACAAAACAGTTTCAGCTATCCATCTATTCATAAATTGTCGATCATATTGATTGGGAACAATAAAAAAACGCTGTTGAACTCCACACTTAAATTAGCTTATTTCTTCGGGAGCTGTCATTCCTAGAATGACAAGACCAAAAAACAGACTTCATGAATAGCTTCGGCAAATACAAATTAGTGACTAATGACACACAGCAGATCAATTCACATTTTCTTAGATGAAAAAAATCATAAAAAACTGTGTTTTTTATTGACACTCCGAAGAATTTTTTTTCAACACGAAGAACAA
Source organism: Anaspis maculata (assembly GCA_949128115.1). NCBI lineage: Eukaryota > Metazoa > Arthropoda > Insecta > Coleoptera > Scraptiidae > Anaspis > Anaspis maculata. The sequence goes on along the minus strand of OX421964.1, from coordinate 83,548,516 downwards.
TGCGTATATGGCGACAACTGTTGTGTCTCTTGTCAAGATTTTGTGTAGAGTCCAATGATCACTTTTTGAAATGTGTGACGATATTTACCGGTGGTTTGTAGGAGTTCCAGCAGCTTCAAACTTTTGAGGAGGCCCTTGGGCCCCCCTAACCAAAATATGACGAGGCGTTGTGTTTACAGTTGAAAAGAAGACCATGAAGACTACTAATACCAAATTTCATGCCTCTATCGCGAATCAAACCGATTTTAAAACCCTTAGATACCCAAGCTACGAAAACCTACGTTGAGACCCAAGCGGGGTCACTAGGGTCCCCCGCCAATTTTTCGCAAATCTCACGTGCCAGATATTGCCAGATTATTCAAAACACTTGATAACTTCATGATAACCACTTAGACGTATTATAGTGGAAGATTTCACTGGATATTGAGAAGAAATGAAATACATTTTTATAAATAGATTTGGAAATAGTCTCAACACACTGACTGTCCACTCATAAAGAAGAGAATATGACTGAAAATGAACCAAAAATATATTATTCTCTCATAGCACAATCAACAGACATGAAAGCAGTAAGGTTTTGCCGATGGGCATCGCAAATTTTTTTTGACAAGTATCGCAGGCCATTTTGCATGCGAAATTATTAAAATCACATAGGTACCCAAGTGGGGTACCTACTTTGGGCGCCCACTCACCTTATTTATCCAAGTTATTTTACACCTGTGCTGAAATTTCTCCAAAATTTGACATTGAGACTCAAGCCCACATTCCATTTGACAAATAGCTGTGAATTGGATTGCCTACTCACACATACGAAAAAGTAACAGCCAATTTTCCGAATGTGGGGGACCCAGGTTACCCCGCTTGGGCATTTAAGGGTTTTAATAAACTTGGTTACTAACCCTCGGATTATCTTCAATCAACACTGTTAATCGGGAATTAAAGCAACTTCCATGTCTTTTTTTCCAAAAAATACGAGTTGGAAGTTCAAACAAAGGTCTGGTCATCCCCTGCAGTGTATACCAACAGCTCTGAGCTAACAATGTAGCTCTATACCTTTACAACTTCAAATTGAGACGAATCACTTTCAAATTAAGAATAAACACATTCAAATTGACACTAAAAAGTGCTACAATGATTAAACACAGTCAAATTGGGACTAATAAATTTCAAATTGAGAATAATCACTTTCAAATTGGGAATAATCAATTTCAAATTGAGAATTAACAGCTTCAAATTGGAAAAATAAGTGGGCATTCTTGTAGAGTAAGGTAAAGCCGAAGCCGACAACATTAAGGCCCAGTATTATAATAACAGATTTGAACCTCCGGTTGATATTCAACCTCCGCTTAAGACCAAATTTGAGCTTTGCCATTGGTTCGGACACCCTTTAACCTTCGGTTGAAACCCAACCGGCGGTCAACCGGACATTATAATACTGGGCCTAAGAAGCAAATTTGTGCCGTCTTCAACGATAACGGGGATTGGGGGGGACTGGCCAATACACTGGGGGTGACAAAAAGTACGGCATACCGATGTGTGAAAACTCAAGATGCTATTCAACTGCAACGTGGAGGAAAACGAAGACAAAGATTGGCGAAGAGCACCACGCTTTGATGACTCGGTATATGTAGCCCATATCCAAAGGTTTATTCCGGATGCGTTAAATTTAGTCAATATGGTAGTAGTTATAAGTTATGTTACCTTGAAATTAATTTGATTTCACATGTACGTAGGTAGGTACGTATGTACAAAGAACTTTTTTGTTGAATTATTGTTTGACCCAATAAACTGGATTTATTCTCAATTTGAAATTGATTATTCTCATTTTGAAAGTGATCATTCTCAACCTGATTTTGTTTGATCTCAATTTGAATGTGTTAAAAAGATTCCACAATATAGATTCCCGATTTGAAATTGATTATTTCCAATTTGAAAGTGACTAATCTTAATTTGAAATTGATTATTTCCAATTTGAATGTGTTTAATCGTTGTAAAACTTTTTAGTGCCAATTTGAACGTGTTTATTCTCAATTTGGATGTGTTTCGTCCCAATTTGAAGTTGTAAAGGTATAGTGTGACAAAAACGAGAATACAATTTTCGGACTAGTTGCAGAAAACATGATATACCTACTTTGACAGCGCCGCAAGAAAAATGCTCAACTGGGATTTTCAGGAATTTCGAGTATTAAGTATTATTCGAGGTGATCAGTTGCAACTCAAAATGGAGGGGATGGAACCCGTTAATCCATTGGAATAACTTGGCGGAGCTCGGCTACGTGTGTTTTTTTTGTTTTCCTGGTCACATACAGGTGGTCCAGGTTATAGCAGCAATAATTCATCATTTGATAGTCCATCGAGAACAAGGTCGACATGCATAATTTAATTTTTTTCTAAAATGCTGCTCAAGAGCCCTTCAAAGTTCGGTTTTTAAAATCTTCACAGAAAAAAAAATACATTTGAGATAAATAAATTTGCTTCATGTCAAATAAATTTGTTGTTTCAATACGTCGAAGTAAATGTTTCCTTGATTGGAAGATGCCAAATGTTTGAATTCTTGATTGTGAAGTTTATTTGAACTAAATGAGATTTGTTTGAATTGTGCTTATTTTTCATTTATTCCAAATCAATATATTATCTTTTTATCAATATCGTATTTTTGAAATTAAAATTCATTTTCTTCTTTCAAACAAATAATGCAACTTTTAATAAAAGTGTGTTTTTGACGTTATTTCTTTTATTTGTTGATTTTAATTTCAATTTATTTGATGTAATCGTATATTATTTTGAAAACTGAAACAATGACTGGTTTAATTCAAAACTTTTATTGATCTGCCTTCAACAAAACTATTCATTTTAATACTGATTCTCAACAGTTTCAATGTAAGTACTTGAAAATAAGTAATTTAATAAGGAATTATAACAAGTTATAAACAACTGAAATGTAAGAACGAACAAAACAAACAATACATACATTATAAGGTTATAGCACTTTAAACTACGTTCAAATAAAGAAGTAAATTTGAGAATAATGTAATTATGTATGTCAAGCAAATTTTTTGTTACCAATTACAAACTACAAACTAGTGAAATTTGAAAACATGCACAAAAGAACATGAAACATATCGTAATATTTTTTACAATGAACGTACATTAAAAGTATCACAAAATTAACTGACTTAGGAAAAATGCTGTTTATCACTGTATCAAGCAAATATAGCTTTCGGAGGTCTATCGGGCCCCCTTGTACCTTTATGATGGGCGACGATTGGAGTCCTGATGAGCTTTCTTGTGTTTATTTCGTGGCTTCACGAATTCTAGTAAGCCCCCTGTGCCTTTTGGCGTCGTTGAATTCTCGGAGCATCACTAAGCCCACTGTGTCGTCATGTGATATTCCTTCTGAGATACCTCTGAGAAAGGTATCATATTTTGTTGCTTGACAAAAATTGCTCCATATCACCCACTCAATAAGTCACTGACCACTGACCACAGACACTGATAAGAACAAAACAAAGGGACACTGACAATAACAAAACGAGGGAAGAGTATGGATGACAGCCGGCTCTAGCTTTTGATTTGCTGTTGCAGGTCCGTACAAGATGGCAATGGGGTGGGGTAGACTATACCAAATATGATTTGATTCAAACAAACATTTATTCTCATCAAATGAATTTTTATCAGATTAGATCTAAGCAAACATTTTTTTGACTCAAAAAATGTCACTATACAGTTGAATATACATCTTATTACAATCAAATAATTTTGGAATTGAATCAAAGAGACTGATATTGAAAATGAGTATGTTTTATTTAATGCAAAACTCCTTTTTTTGACGGAAATAAGCTATGATCAAACAAACGAGAGCTTCAAATCTAAATCTTTTTTTCTCTGTGATGGGGGTGAGTGGAGACAATCCGATATTTATTAAAATCGAACGAATATTTGTTTCACTTGATAACATCATTCTTGAGGGAAACGATTAATTATCACAGATTGAATCAAACTTGATAATTGACTCAAAAACACTGATATAATATATACAAATAGATTTTATTCGAACTAACTCTTTTTTATTCGATTCAAATAAAAAGTGGTCAAATAAATGGAAACTTAGAATTTAAATCATTTTTTCTTTCTGTGTTCTTTTTGCAATAACTCTCAAGTCATCGGAGCGATTTTGACCAAATTTCGTACAAATACTTACGAAATAAATACCCATCACTTGACGTAGGTAACTTTTGTCAAAATTATCCAGTGGCGTAGATAGTAGATAGGGAGTGGCTTTACTTCTCACGCCCTATTCTCTACGCCACTAAATATTTTTGAGAAACTATATTTTTTTCAAGATCCTTGTTTATTTAGAAAAAAAGTTACTTTGGTAAAATTTTGATAAGAGGCTTGATTTGTGAGATATTTGGGTTTTAAACTTTGGAAAACATCTCGGAATCGCCACTTTCCAGAAGCCAAATTGTTTTTTTTCTGGAAATGCCTCGTTTCTCTGCAAAAAACGGCAGTAAATCAGCTTGAACGACCTAGAAAACTTATTCCAGTTGAGGAATCATGAGTTTCCTTGGATTTTAATTTTTAGGCCTTCGAAAGTCGCGATTTTGAAGCGTTCTCCAAAGTTTCAAACCCAAATATCTCGGAAATGAAACCTCTAATCAAAATTTTACAAGTGTAACTGTTTTTTTGAATCAAACAAGAAATTCAAAGAAAGTGAATTTTTTTCAAAAATATCCAGTGGCGTAGAAAATACGGTGGGAGAAGTTGAACAATTCTCCCGTATCTACACGGTAAGAAATGGAGAGTTTAAATCAACACTTACAGAACTCTAGCTAGAGTATATATAGGTCCCTCTATTTCAGAGTTAAGTTGTAACACTAGACATAGTGTAATGTTAAGAGTTGAGTCAACTCTAGTTCATTATATGGAATTGACTCTGCGTTAGTGTCACTTCTACAGAGTTAATAATGGCGGTCAAATATTCACACTGTTTAGTGTAAATTTTCACCCTAAATTGGTGTGTTTTTTCTTGCTTTTTGTTGTTTTTCCAATAAAAGTAAAAATGTTACCATGATTTTAATTCGAAATTTATTTTAATAACAATCAATACTTGGAATACATAGGTACAATATAATATAGCCACATATAAAATACATACAAAATTGCAAGTACAAACGTACCTATAAGTAGTTGCTACAGCAATACCTAATTATAACTAAATATTTTGGTCATGTTGGTGCGGAATTATTCTGATTAAGTTGACACTCCTATGATACAGTGTGGGTATTAATTGTGCAACGAGAATAATGACAAAGAATAAAAATAACTTGCTTAATAAAAATATAAAATATGAATATTTAGGAACGATAACCGAAGAAGTTGCACTATAGGACTGCTACCTGCGAATTCAACGTATTATTATTAATATTAGGTTCTACTTACAATTCACAGTAACTCCCAATTATTGCACAGAACACGACAAAACGAACAAGTCACTATACGCACCGACCACGCCAGGTTTGCACTAAAAACTTGAATTCACACTTTAAAAACACCGACTTACACTATTTCAGAGTTACAAGTGTCAAAATAGAGTGATTTCTCTCTCGTTTTCCACAGTTAACTCTGAAATAATTATTTTACTCTATTTTAGAGTTTGTAGGGAGCTAGTGTTGATTTAGAGAGAAACAGTATTGTGAACTCTGATAAATTAGTGTAGTGTGAATCTTTTGGTGCTATTAACACTTCAAATTTACTCTGAATACTTAACACGGGAGAATTTGTCGATCACTCTAGCAAATTTCATACTGTGTACGCCACTGGACAATTTTGACAAAAGTTATCTACGTCAAGTGATGGCTATCTATTTCGTAAGCATTTGTACTGAATTTGATTGAAATCGCTTCGATGACTTGAGAGTTATTGCAAGAAAAAGATTTCAAAAACCAAGCTTGAAGGGCTCCATCTCCCTTAGGAAGCGTTTTGGGAAAAAATTAAATTATGCATGTCGACCTAGTTTTTGATGGACCATCGAATGGTGAATTATTGCTACTAATATAACCTGGACCACCCTGTATAACCGATCACGACAAGTTTGGTATCTTTTCCGACTGAATTGAAACTCCTGACCTCGAATCCGATGTGTAAATTTAAATAGAAACAAGTTTGAACAAAAACTTGAAAAAACTTGTTCTATTCTTTGACAATTTCAACAGTTTTTTTTTTCACTATTAGAGGTCTAAATCCCTCAAAAATATTCAAGGGCCATTAGATTGAAGTGTCTTTGTTATGAAAATCATCCACTCGATGTATTATTTTGTTCTTTGATATTGAAAAATCAATTTGAATCTGTGAGTCGGTCCGGCGCGGTTTCTACTAATGACCAGAACACTACAACATGCATCTGCTAATAAAACTAGCTCAAACTATTGAACAACTGATAACTTACCTTTGAAAGTTCGAGGACCTCTGCAGAATTGAATTTGATATAACATGAAACAAAATCGCCATGGATCGTTCTGCAGGGTTTTGAGTTTGAGCTATTTGTATTTGAAGGTGCATGTTGTAGTGTTCTGGTCATTAGTAGACACCGCGCCGGATCGACTCACAGGTTAAAATTGATTTTTTAATATCAAAAAACTAAATAATACATCGAGTGGATGATTTTCGTAAAAAAGACACTCCAATCCAATGGCCTTTAAAATATTTTTAAGGAATTCAGACCTCTAACAATAAAAAAAAAACGTCAAAATTGTCAAAAAAGAAAACAAGTTTTTCCAAGTCAACTTGTTCAAACTTGTTTTTCATCAAATTCACACATTGGATTCGAAGTCAGGAGTTTGAACTTGGTCGGAAAAGATACCAAACTAGCTGTGATCGGTTCTATATGACCAGGAAAACAAGAAGAACCACCTAGCCGAGCTTCGCCCCACCAAAGACCCCCCCCCCCCCTCAACAATGACCGACACTTTTTGTGCCAAAATGGTATCAACGAGATATGGTGCGTCGAATTGCGATGTATTTGCATCCAATGGATTATCAGGTTCCATCCCCTCCATTTTGAGTTGCAATTGATCACCCCCCCCATACCAATAACTCAAAACCCCGGGGTGGGACTTCTGTCAATTTTGGGTATGTACCTAGTAGGCATTCAAGTCTGAACAGAATAACAAATTTCCAGGACGTCCATATTTTTTCCAAGGTTCTAGCGACTTTTTCCACCATTTTTACTATATGATATACATTTGACAGAAAAAATCGAAATAATCCAACAGAACTATGAAATTTTCCATCGTGTTTGGTTTAGAATTGTTCAAATGTTCATTCTCAACATTTACAGTCTCCACATAGCTATGTATACTAGAAATCTCATGAAAAATTAAGCTTAATTTGAAATTGTTCGGAATGATCGGTTTTCAGACTTTTGACAGCTCTAAGAAAAAGCCTTCGCTGGGATTTTTCTGAAACCCAAAAATTTAGAAAAAGCACAAAATTCTGAAGAGAACCTGTGATTTTCACGACTACAGTATTTTTTTTGAGGTTGCAATTTGAATTGCAACCTCAAATGCAAGGGAATGCAAGGCAATGAATAAGGAATGCAAGGGAATTTCAGCTAAAATTCCTGCACCAAAGAAATAACCTACTATAAAGTGACGATAGCTTGACGAGAACACGAATAATAATACTGATTCTCAATAATTCTTTCACCATCTAACAATTCTATTAATATCTAAATTTTATCCATTTAATTTTTTTTTTTAATTTTCTGTGCTTTTTTTTTTCGGAATCAACCCGAATTTTCCCGGAAACTCCCCTGGGGCCCTATTTTCGGTGCACACGTGAACTGTTCCTATAGGAACTGTTCCCTCAAAAACAGGGAAAGCGGCATTTTCGGGTACATTCACGCGTGATCACGCCCGTTCTCCTAGGAGCTACCGAGAGAACAGCTCATTCCCCGCTTATGTCAATCAAAGCAAAGGACTGCCAAGAGTCTAAATTGAAAATCACTAAAAAAAGTAAAAAAAGCACATTGTTCATAGGTTGGCAACGCTGAATGCACCAAAAATACAACTAAAACAACCGCCATATGACAGATATAGTTTTGACAATTGGATATTGGAATTACAACGGCGTCCTTTCAAAAATTTCAATTTTACGTTCCAATCTCCAATTTTTCGAAAGTTTCTTTAAATAATTTGGAAAAAATGGATCCATTGAACGCGGCATTGGCGGTCCATGTAATCGCGGACTTGGAAGCGGCCAAAGAAGATGCGCGCCAACCCGGCAAACGATTTGTGGACATAGAAGTGCAGTTTGTGCAGTATTTTCGCGTGACAATTAAAAGACTTCAGTGTGACTTGTGAAGGCCCAGCACATCACAGAACTAGTCACGCCATTTATCCCAGTACCCGGGGAAGGAAGCCGGCTGACCGTAGCAAGTTGACAAGGATATATGGGGTTCTTGGCCATGAGTTCGGTCAGTTTTTCTTTTTGAGTTTCGGAAATCGCATCCAATCGTGGCCTCTTGAAGTTTGGGCCGGCAGATTCCATGTTAATAAATAGCAAAAGTAGGTACGTTTCGAAAAACTACAATTCGATTTCAAATATCACAGCTGACAGCCAAGCTTCGACATTACACGGACATGTACGAGTATAGCCGAAAAAGTGGTCACGAAAATACCACTTTTAGAACCGGGGAACTGATCACTTCACCGGCGTTCCCCGGTGATCGCCGGGGAACAGATCACGTGTACCGAAAATAGGGCCCCTGATGTCTTGTGGATATCACCCAAAGTTTCTCCTGGATAAAATCAACATTCTCTATCAATGTAGAAATAATACAGAATCCATGAGTGAATTTCAGGGCCCATTTCCTCGCTCAACCGACCATTGAAGTCACCAGCCTTTCCCATAGCCAACTGCATGTGCCGAAAAACAACAGCCTCGATGCGATTTTCATCCGTTTCTTTTGCCTCTCCACACTGCAGCCAGAGCCAACAACTGTAATTTTATTGTTTGTAAATTCTCACGTCTGCCCCGTAAAACTTATAAATACACTTTTGTATTACACCAGGTAAGAGTACATACCTGTCAGGCACAAAGTGTCGGTAAAATTGCAGCGTACAGCATAATACAATGCTCTCAAAAATTACAGAGCGTTGTTGCCGAAATTACGATAATGATGCGCTACCAAAAAGAAAGAAGGTGGGTATTACCGCAGTGGACCTACCTCTCGACTTACCCATACATAGGTATTCCTCTTAAGTATCCACTAGAGGTAGGTACTTATCTGGTTATCTAGTATCTAAAACATCTCTGGGATAGACTAATTAAGAGAAGGTGTAGAACGAAGAAGATGAAGAAAAAGGAAAATAACTGTCTTAGACCACCACTAGCGGTAATAAGCTTACGAACCATCACCAAAGCCAGTCTCATCGTGACCCGCGCCGCGCAAAGGAGGGCCTTGGACATGCTCCCGTGACTACTCCGGTCTATGCGATGCGATATATTTTTCGATACATAACAATGTTCCGGAATTGACTAAAAAAAAACAACAATCTTCAGCGACTTTTTCATAGAACACACTTTAATAATAATTTAAATATTTAAATAATATACTCGAGTTAAAAAAAATGTGCAAATTGTAACAATGACAGTGATTTGAAACATATACAGAAAAGACTGTTGATAAGTGGACACGTGGTTGGTGTACTAGTGAAGTTTTTGGATTGCAGTTTAACCGTGATTTAGTGTATGGTAAACGCACCAATTTTTGAATTCGGTGAGTAATAATCGTTTGGTTTTTTACTAGCGGCATGACTTTGTTTTGTGCAAACACGTTTTTGGAACTATTTGGAGAGTACGAGGTATACCCACTTACGTTATAAGCAAAATAATAAAGTAAGGATTTCCGGGTTCATTATCACTAAATCTACGCTAATTCACACACGTTTTTTCCTTTCTGTCAAAACAAGGTCGTAAAGCTTATGCCAATTGACGGCAGCTTTTTCGGGTCGTGTCTTTTTGTCTGGAGGAATCTTCCATACTTTTAAGATGACTTATTTTTCTAGATAACTGTTATATTAGTTATTATACATATACGCTCACGTTGTACCTATCAACTAAAATTTTTAATTTTATCAAGTTGCAAAATAATTTATCTACTAATTAAATTTAAAGTATCTGGACTTGCATCCATTAGAGGAATACTGCTGCTAAGTATCACTAGTTGACATCTTTAAAAATAATGATCAAGCAGATTTCGTCGGCATTTGAATTACGACACAAATAAAGAGGATCATATAAAAGCCATAAAACGGCTGTAATCGAAGTCTTAATGATATTGTTTTGTTTTCCAACAAAAAGGAAATGTAATGTTATACGTAAATATAATTACATGCTTATACTTACATCTAGTGGATAAGAATATCAGAATGTTCAGAATATTATGCAAGTACGTATAATACATCACTGAATAACCAGCAGCAACAAGCTGCTAAACAAATATATTGTCGCGAGGGTTAAATTGGTTCGAATTTGGGCCGCAATAACTTTTAAATGACACAAACTATTCCAATTCTGGTTTAAAGTTGATTAAATCAAATTTTACGTTATCCGTCTTCAGAAAGCAAAAATCAGAAAACTTCATTTGAAATATCTACAGGGACACAAGGTGATAATCGTTCAGGAGTCGAAATCACAAAGAAAGTTGAACAAAAAAAAAATCGAATTGCAAGGAAAAATCTGTATCAGCCACCTTAAATAGCCCCCCTTTTCTTTTAACAGTTGAAACAGAATACGACCTTCCGTCAAGGAAGTAATCAAAGATAACAAACACGCAGATATAAATATTGCGCCTCTTCGGGCCATATTACGGGCAGCTCGCATTTTTAATTAAACAAAGCTCTCCGACTACCACAGCATCAGACGGTCGGACCGAAACTGCACGGACACGTGTTTCGCCCCTATTGGGAGCTCATCGGTGCGCAGGCATTCAGTCAAAATATCCGATGCTGTGGCAGCCAGAGATCTTATGGTAATATACGCCCAGGGGAACTCCTAATATGTGAGTCCTCCAAGCGGCGCCATCTATCAAGAGCATTCCGCAGATGCTATATTTCAAGGCATCAAGCAGGCTGAGATGTATATCACCATGAGAGCTCTGGCTGCCACAGCATCGGATGGTTTGACTGAATGTCTGCGTACTGATGAGTCGTCAACAGGGGCGAAACACGTGTCTTTGCAGTTTTGGTCCGACCGTCTAATGTTGTGGTAGTCGGAGAGCTTTGTTTCAAAAACAAGGATCTTGCCTGTAGCAATAGGATAAACCTACAAGGATGCTCAAAAAACTTCTTCAACCACTTGAAAAAAAAATTGAAATAACCTGTTCTGTTATAATTTTCTGGTCGGAAAATCGTGATAGATAGAATAATTTAAAATGAAACGAAGGACGTTGAGGGGGTAAAGTTGGCTATAAATGATAATTTTCTGGTTACTGTGCCTCTGCTCTCCGTAAGCGTGAGGAGACTTGAAGATATATACACACATCAAAAGAATCTAGGGGACAAGCAAATTCAGACGATTTCTAAAATCATCATAACTTTTGATTTCCATCAGCGATTTTGTATCGGTTCTCAGTGTTCGATAGCTTAATTTTTCTTTTTCATTCCTTGATCACGTCAAATACAAACAATGTTTTATAAAGTTGCTACAGGGTGATCAATGGAACAGTGTAAAATTGCCGAAAGTTCAGTACGAGCGCGATTTCCCAAAAAAGACAATTCATTCATTCCAATAGCACAATTTTGAAGATCAGTGTTTCAGCTTAAGTGACGTTTTTGAATTTTGAAAATCGAAGGTGAATTGCCAAAGTTATTGATCATTTTATGCCGCCATGTTGAACTTCCAAGAAAGAAGCAAGTGATCCGATTTCATTGAAACTTGGAACACACTCATGTCTGGTTCAAGTAATTGGAATTTCAAGGTCAAATGTCACTTTCGATAACTTCCGAGCCGCTATATTGACTTTTTTACATAAATGATTCGATTTGAATGAAACTTTGAAACACACTAGAATCGAATCATTCACATAAAAGCTCAATGTGGCGGCTTGAAAGTGTTTTAATGAAGAAGTTTTAATGGCATCGGATCACTTTCTTGACAGTTCAACATGGCGACACAAAATGATCAATGTCTTTGGCAATTCACCTTCGATTTCCAAAATTTAAAAAAGTTACTGAAGCTGAAACACCAGTTTTCATAACTGTGCTATTGGAATGCATATTTTTTTTTTTTTTGGGAAATCGCGCTCGTACTGAACTTTTGGCAATTTTACACTGTTCCATTGATCACCCTGTAGAAACTTTATGAAACATTGTTCATGTTTGACGTGATCAAGGGACAAAAACGAAGGATTGGGCCATCGAACACTGAAAACCGATATATGAAATCGCTGACGGCAGTCAAAAGTTATGATGATTTTGGAAATCGTCTGAAATTGCTTGTCCCCTAGATTCTTTTGATGTGTGTATATGAAAAAAATATCACACCAATGCCACAGCCCGTAGGTATACAGAGTGTTTTAGCGATGATAGCAAAAAATCGAACTGCAAGTAGATCTCGTCAAAATATGAGGAAAACCTATACACGATTTTGCAAAGTTCGGCCTAATGACAAAAATACAGCACTTCAAAGTTCACTATTTTTGCTGGATTTCAAAAATTTGTAACTTAGTACCGTGCCGACAAACTTAGCTCTAGTTCAGCATAAGCTAGTTTGTCATGATTATCTATCAAATCTATTTATCTATCCATTTACTTGCAAAATTTTGGAAGCATCCAATGAGTCGCGTAGACGTTATGAGGGGTCACCTTAAGTCAACATTCTTTTGGATGCTTCTAATTATTGGCAGGTAGATAGATTAACACAGGTAATTATTGATTCTTCCAAAATTTGGGAGGTCGGTAGATAGTTTCGACAAATCAGTCTATGCTGAATTGAAGTTATTTTCGTCAAAACGTAAAAATTAAAAAACACTGAATTAAAAATTTTTGGAATCCGAAAAAAGTCAACTTTGAAGGGCCTCATTCTCGTTATTGGGCCAAACTTTGCAAAAAAGTTTCCGTCATATTTTGACGAGATCTACTTGAAGTTGAATGTTTTGCTATCAGCGCTGAAGCACCCTGTATAACCAAAATAAAGATTTTTTCAAAAGCTTAATTTCACAGTCAAATCTCTAAAGAAACATCCCATAAATCAGAGAACAAGTTATTCCAATCTAATAAATCGTTTTAGAGTAATTTGACTTCAAACTTGAGTAGAAATTTCGCTGGTCTGTTAATTTTGTCCGTCAGTGTAGTTTGGAATATTATTTGAGTACCTACCTGAAAAACAAATAATTTAAGATTCTTCTCACTATCTCCAATTCTAATGAGAATTGGATTTCTCATTTCTTCAAAATTGCAGTATAGAAGAACATTAACCCCAAAATAGACCCTGAAATAGAGAACTACTTTCAAATTGCGCAAAAAGATCTCCGAACAAAACTCTCGATCAAAGTGATCACAGAACTTCTTGAGGCTCGAGATAATCATTTACCCTCTAAAATTGACCTCCAATTGATCAAAACTAGACTCCACTTGCTTTGGTATAAAGCTGGTTAATTTAGTTTTAATTGGAAAATGAGCTCCATTATTTTCCCAATTGGGCTTACCCAGCTCAATATTAAGCTTGAAGGGCTCTTGAAATGGAATTTTTATTTATTTACACACTTCAATAAATATCGATATTCAATTAATATCAATTTTCTCTATAGACATTTGAAGTTTGGAGTTTTATTATTGTCAAGAAACTTGTCGTGAGTAGACGAAACTTGAACAACGTTTGATTACCGTTGTTGATGGATTTGAAAAAACATTTCTGGTTGAAAATGTCTCATTTATTTGGAATTATTCCATGACACCGTTGAACATAAGCGTTATATTATTGTTAATAAATGTTTTATTACAATTTCCAACGAATTTTCATTTAAATGAAAACATTTTCAAGAAAGCGTGTAATCTTTGCACTTTTACACAGAAAGCGTGTGCACCCTTTGTGCGATGATTAAAACAAGTCACTGTTCGGGAAATGAACGTTCTATTTTTATTTTGATGGGAACATGTTCAAGACTATTAGTGTTTAAAACTCTTGGGTATATTGGACAACGTTTATTTCTCTCTTTTCTAGACTGCCGACGTTTCGTCGAGGTATGTAGACTTAATCGAGGCTATAGGTAATAATACCACGGTAAATACAATATGTACAATAAATTGGGTTCAAATGAAGCTCACCTTCTGAAAGGAATACAATATAAAAGATAAAATGATGATTGTGTGAAGAGCTTAAAAGATATAAATTAAAATTTGTAAATCATAGATGACAGTGACATATTTTTTTGACAATTTGTGCGATGGCTGGTCCGATGGTTGGTGGTTAATTATTGTTGAAGGTTTATATATTTATCCAATTATTATTACATTTTCAAGACGTCCATACATAGGAAAGCGCTATATCGTTGTCAAAGAAATTATAGTTGAATGAATAAAATTATTGGAATTTGAGAAATATTTAATAAGCCTTACCTCCAGCTCCACTGAAATTTCACGAGCAGATTAAATTTATTACGCTGATAGTTGCTATGCACCAGCCAATAGAATGGCCGGTTGCTCAGTTACTATGAGAGTGATGAAGTTATCATGTTGAAAGTGAAAAAAGTTGTTGACGGGAATCGGTTTTATTTCATCTTTTTCGTCAAGAAGAAACTCCTCCAAGGAGAAAATATAATAATAATAATAATGCTCTATTGCGAACTCATCAAGAAGTTATTCACATCGGCAAAAATACTATTGCTAGAATAGCAATAAACACAGGTAAAAAAAAGTGTACATATCAACAGCAACAATAAGTATAGTATAGTATAAGTATAAGTATGTACAACAAATTAGAGCCAACTAAAACACGAATATAAAAATATGAGCCTCTATAATGACTCTAGCCGTGAGTTCAGATAGCCGTCCCAGAAATATGCGGGCAATGCTATCTAATTTTCAAAATTTCCAATAATTTTTGGAAATTTTGATTTTGATTTTTGAAAATTGAAAAACAAGATAGCAACACACATACCTCTTTCTTCAAGAAAGTTGCATGTCAAATTTTAACTTAATGTTTCCAAAAAAAAGGTACGAAAAATGATTTCCCGTATATAGACATGAAAAAGTGAATTAGTAGAAATCATTTTTGGTATCCTTTTTTCTGGAAACATAAAGTTAAAATTTGACATGCAACTTTCTTGAAAAAAGAGGAATGTGTGTTGCTATCTTGTTTTTCAATTTTCAAAAATCAAAATAAAAATTTTAAAAAATTATTGGGAATTTCTAAAATTTGTCAGCATTACCCGTACATTTTCTCTTTGGAAGAGTTTCTATTTGACAAAGCAAAGAAAGAAACCGATTTCCGTCATTAATTTTTTTAGTCGCATCAGAAACTCCTTGACGATGTTTTTTTGAGAATCGTTTTATTCAAAGCAACCACCACTGAAGATGACGTTTGAAAGACGTTAGACAATTGAGGTGTTAACAGCAAGGTTCAAACAAACGACATCAGGGTGTCTAGCTCGCTGTTTATTCAACATCATGGTTGAAATCAAACGTTGAATAGCCTGTGGGTTCTTCGGCGTCCCAAAACCTTTGATTCCACGTTTTGGAGACGTTTATTTGATGCCTTAGGAATGCTGAAAGTGACGTCTAATGGACGTTTGATGAACTTTTGAACACAATAATGCCGAGGTTGCATGGTAGAGCAGCTAATAGCTGAATGTTGCCTTGTAAAATCAGTCAATTAAATAAATAAAAATAAATTAAATAATTGATATTCCGGCGTCCCAGAACGTTTGACTCCACGCCACGTCTTGAAGACGTTGATTTGATGCCTCAGAAATGTTGAAATTGACGTCTTAGACGTTTTGAACACATTAATTTTTGGCCTTCCGGAAACGTTCTGAAAAAGTTGAAGTTCAACTGTTTTAAACGTTTTCGATGTTTGGCTTCCTACCTGTTTCAAACGTCTTACCGAAGATGTTGTGCTGACTGGAGGTATATAGGCTACAAAACAAGTGAAGCAATGTTTTTTCATCAGATAATTTCGTACCAAAATACATCTTTTGGTTTCAAATTGAAAGAAGTACGTTTTTCTGAAATGAGTGTACCTTTCATCGAATTGACAAATGAGCTGCCTAGTCCTAGCGGTACATGTAAAAATGGCTCTAATTGTGACAAAAGTGCGAAATTTACTGTGTGGACTCATAAAGGCATTAAAAAGGTTTTTAGGAGGGGAGCCAAAAAAAAATTTGATTTTAATTTTTTAATTTTTTGTGACGTAATTTTTTTTATTTTTTTTTTCATTTTTGCAACTTTCCAAGATTTTTGACTTTTGCTTTTGTATTATGGTGAGTAATTGCTTAGTCCAAGATACGGAAGAGAAAATTTGCAAAAAAAAATATTTGAACTGAAATTATGGCGTTTTTTGTAAAAATCAATTTTTTCCATTTTTTTTTGGAAAATATTGTGAATATGTGAAAAATTTAAAGTGGCAATTATCCCTCAAAAGAAGCCCTATCAGAAGTTATCGGGATGTTTTTTCAAATTCCAAGCCGTTTTCGAGATATTTAGAAATATGTTATTTCTTGCGACTGTCTCTTCGTTTTGGCTCCTATTTCATCAAACACTCATAACAGGGCTCTTTTTTCTTGAGAATATACTTCAAAATGATCAGACCGAAGATTTCTTAAGAGTCCATTGTAAATTGTAATTTTTCCAGTGGCGTAGATCATAGAAATTCGAACCATTTCTACCCTCTCTCCGGACTTTCTACACCACTTGATTATTTGGAAAATATATGACATTTTGGCATTATGATCATCCAATATCACCTAGCATGACACTTCATTTGAAAAGCACACAATTTTTTCGCGGATCAGATCGACTGCGAAACATTGCATCTTGTATCATCTCCTCGATCATCTCCATCATGACTGTTTTAGATAAATTAGAGTTGATTGTCCCCCCAGAGTTTTTGAACAGGATGTCATAACAGGTGGCTTTTGATGATCATCTTGTCAAATAAAATGAAAATATTTACGAACAAACAGGTAGGTATGCTCCTATGTTCCAAAACGCAATAATTACAAAATAGATGCGATGACATATGTATGCCTTCGACGCCATTGATGGCCACTCAACCAACTTTACTGTTGATAAAGTGAATAATTTTCAGTTTTGGGGAACAATAAACTATAATCTATCTAAAACAGTCATGATGGAGATGATCGAGGAGGTGATACAAAATGTAATACTTAGCAGTCGATCTGATCAGATCAGCGGAAAAATTGTATGCTCAAGATTGTCGATCTCATCTTGTTTTCAAAAGAAGTGTCATACTAGGCGATCTTAGATGATCATGATGCCAAAATGTCATATATTTTCTAAATAATCGGGTGGTGTAGAAAGTACGGTGAGAGGGTAGAAATGGTTCGAATTTCCATGATCTACGCCACTGGAAAAATTACAATTTACAATAAACTACTAAGAAATCTTTGGTCTGATCATTCCTAGGTATCTATATTTCCAAGAAAAAAGAACCCAGTGATGTGTTTGATGTAATTGGAGCTAATACTAAGAAACAATTGCAAGAAATAACATTTTTCCAAATATCTCGGAAACGGCTTGGAATTTGGAGAAACACTTCAAGAACTTCTGATAGGGCTTTTTTGAGGAATAATTGCCTTTTCTTATTTTTCACATATTCACAATATTTTTCGAAAAAAATGGAAAAGTTTGATTTTTACAAAAAACGTCATCATTTCAGTTCAATTAATTTTTTTCGCAAATTTTCTCTTCCGTTGCTTGAAATAAGCAATTGCTCATCATAGTACAAAGAAAAAGTCAAAAATCTTGAATAGTTTCAAAAAAAAAAAAAGAAAAAAAATGACATCACAAAAAAATACAAAATTAAAATCAAAATTTTTTTTGGCTCTCCTTCTAAAAACCTTTTAAATGCTTTTAGGAGTCCACACACCGAATTTCACACTTTTGTCACAATTAGAGCCATTTTTATGAAATTTTGCTTATACCGCTAGGACTAGCCGTATGATGTTTCAACTTACCAAAAAAGGAATTTTGTTTTTTTTTGCATTTTTTGTTTCCATCCCTTATTTTCAGCCTGAATATAAACGGACGATGGAATTGTTGACTATATACTTTCAGGCATTTCAATTTTGATAGAAGAAGTAAAAACGGAGATGTTGGCGCAGCCCTTAAAAATATAACACTTGGGACTTGGACGACACTTTCACGCGAGAACCGGGGATAACAGGAGAGACACACAGAGTTTGACGGAGATGTTATGTGAACATTGTAAACATATTTTTATTCATAACTAGTAGATATTTATGGCCTGTCAGATACAACTTGACAGCAGCGGCCAATGCATATGACATGGTGACCTCACCTAATGCGCAAGCGCTGAACAGGTTTACTACGTCATCAGTCTTGCAGTTCAAGCTCTATGCGTTCCCACCCGAATTTTTGACTTTTTTTTCCTAAACAATGTAGGGAGTTTTGAGATGAAATATCTCTATACCTGTTGGTGATTTCCATTTGTACTTTGTTTTGAATTGACGAAGAAGTGATATAGGACCTCACTACACTTCCTAGCTTCTCTTATAGCCTGAAGACCAACTCATTGAGAGGCTAGTTGAAAAAAAAACCCGAAGAAACAACCAAAATTGCCGGAGAAAGAGTTATCACGGTTGGAGAGTGTTTCAGCCGTCACTAAATTGACCACTAAACCGAACCGTTAAATAATTGATTTACGACATGAAATCACACACGGGTGTACTTTTATGGCAATTTTTATGGCACACGTGCAATACATTTTTTTCTCACGTCCGTATAGTCTCATAAACCTAATGCTCTTGAACATATAATCACATTTTTACTTCAAAGTATGGGTACCTACACGTTAGCCGAAAAAATTTGAATATCCTCACTTTCTCATTTTACTTCTATTTTATGACCTATGCCTGCTCGTTTATGGACCAGGTATGTACCAATTCAAAACGAAACTATCACCTTGCATGGCTGATGGATAAATTATGTTGATGCTGAAGGAAAACTGGACGCATAAAAGTTTGGGACGCACGCAAGAAAATGGCGATAACGCGAAAGAGAAATCGCGGCTGCTTTAGATAAATCTCATTTGAAAACGAAACGTGTCGACGGTTCATAACCTGTACACTCGTTCAGGTAGACTAGTAAATTGGAACCACCAAGCTGGTAAAAATGTGAGTGTTCTTCATTCCAGCATGGTATGGAGAGCAAAGTGAATTATCTCATCGACTGCCTTTAATTCGAAAAGTGTACTGAGAGAAGAGTTCGTGTACAAACAGATTTTGAATCGACAATACAAAGCTATAGTGCTCAATACGGAATTTCGTACCCATCATAAATAAAGACCAATAGAACGTGCTAAATCGTTACCTATTATTATTGAAATCATTTTTACCGCTGAGCATTATTTTATAGCATCATACTCATTTTATGCTTTCGAATATAATAGGTATCGAGTAATAAACTAATATTATACGACTTGCTGATTCATGATATCTTCATGTTTATGAACATATCAGAAATTGGTACAAGGCTTTGAATTTTTTTAGCAATAAAAAAAAATCTGTTTGCAAGGATGACTTAGGTACATAACTACTTACTATACAGGGTGTCTCATGAATAGGCGTCAGTACATTGCCAGCCGATTCTACGACCAAAATTAGAAAAAATCGGTTGTGTCACCCCAAAACTTCTCCGACTAGTATCCAGGAACCTATGGAAAATTTTGTTTGTAACATTCCTTCGGGTGGGAAGTTGGAATTAGAGAGAAAGATTGAAAACTCGATTGGAAATAATTTGCAAAAAATTGAAAATTTTGTCAGGAAAATTTCGATGGCGAGGAACAGCAACCTTTTATGTCACCGTTTGCAGAAATTCAGCAAGCTCCTTTCTCAAAAAGGGGTACTTTTCAGGAGCAACAAAATTGAACTTTAAACGTGATGTACTATATATTATCTTCCATTTTAGGTTGAAATAATATTCACTATAAATTGAAGTGACATAATGGGGATATGAAATTTGATAATATTCACTTGATTTGGCTATAAAACGTGACATAGACGATTTTGTCAGCAATATGGTGATAATTTTTGCAGAATAGAAGCTTTATAGCATTTTTTCTGTCTGACATAGAAGGTGGTTTTGGTTCATCTTGTCGTTGAAATTTTGTGCCACAACCTTCCATCTTTGACATAGAAGGTTATCATCTTCTGATTCTTCTGCCTTGTCATCGTGTTTTCTGCAAAAACCTTCTTTGTCTGACATAGAAGGTTGATATTCTGCACTTGATATACGAATAAGTCTCAATTGGAATCGGAGGTTTTGTCAGTCGATTAAAGGCTTGAGTGTCGATTGTTTGAATCATCATTTTCAACTCTGCTGAAATTGACACAGGAGGTTGTTGATCTACCGCAAATGGTGACATAGAAGGCTGCTGTTCTTCGCCATCCATTTGAATTTTCCGGGAAAACGTCATATAAACTACGCACAAATCAATACGTCGTTCCAAAATTTTTTACCCTTTTTCAACTTGATGTAAATTTGAATTACTACAATGAATTTGTATTCTGTTTAAAGTGTCCGTTGACTTGATCCTTTGGCTATTAGTTTGTGGTTTTGCAAGACACTAGATGATCAACATGAATTTTGTACAGGGTGTTCAATAATACAGTGCAAAATTTCTGGAATCGTCAAGAAGCTCCCGTTCGAAAATGAATTTTTTCTCTTGAATTTTTATTACAAAGAAGACGGGGTAGACCTTGAAGTACAGGGTGGTGCTCAAATTCTCTGCTTATCTCCTTTATTTAATGGGTGAGCACAAAAAAATTATCTTTTTGGATTTGCATTGATAACTTTTTTCCTTGTTGACCGATTTTTAAAATTTGCGATTCATATTGGAGGTAAAACTATAAGTGAAAAGACCTGAAGATTAGAATTGACTCAAGACAAACATTCAAAGCTAGCCAAGGGTTCAATGAAATGTGGCCCAAATTTCGCACGCCGTTGACAGCCCGTTTAGGAGAAGGATTTGCTAATATCCACGTTTCTTTCAAATACATTATTTTTTCTGAATACATTGAGATCTTTCGTTCTTGTGCTAGCCAAGAATTGTGTAGGTGAAGAAATTAATTCACAACTGCATGTTTTTGAAGGAGAAACAGTCCCTTGTTCACCTGAAATTGGTCGTAACCAATACTACGAAAATAAAAACAATGAATTACCTCAACTGGTTTGTCCAATACTCATTGTTTTGATCTTTGTAGTCTTGGTTACGACCAATTTAAAGTGATCAAGAGGCTGTTTTTTTTTCTTGAACATGCAATTGTAATTTGATTCCGTCACTTACAATTTTTGGCTAGGACAGGCAAGAAAAACCTCAATCTGTTCAGAATAGATGATTTCTTTGGATTAAAAGTGACTTTTAGCTAATTCTTCTTCCAAACGAGCTGTAGACGGCAGTAGGTAAAACTATAAGTGAAAAACCTGAAGATCAGAATTGACTCAAGACAAACATTCAAAGCTAGCCAAGGGTTCAATAAAATGTGGCCCAAATTTCGCACGCCGTTGACAGCCCGTTTAGGAGAAGGATTTGATAATAGCCACGTTTCTTTCAAATACATTATTTTTTCTGAATACATTGAGGTCTTTCGTTCTTGTGCTAGCCAAGAATTGTGTAGGTGAAGAAAGTAATCCACAACTGCATGTTTTTGAAGGAGAAACAGTCCCTTGTTCACCTGAAACTGGTCGTAACCAACACTACGAAAATAAAAACAATGAATTACCTCAACTGGTTTGTCCAATACTCATTGTTTTGATCTTTGTAGTCTTGGTAACGAACAATTTGAGGTGATCAAAGAACTGTTTCTCCTTCTTGAACATGCAGTTGTGATTAGACTCCGTCATCTACAGTTTTTGCTAGGACAAGCAAGAAAAAACTTAATCTGTTCAGAATAAATGATTTCTTCGAAAGAAAAGTGACTTTTAGCTAATTCTTCTCCCAAACGAGCTGTAGACGGCGGTTAAGATTTGGGCCAACTTTTATTAAACACTCGATTCTGAATGTTTGTCTCGAGTCAATTCAGATCCTCAGGTCTTTTTACCTAACGTTTTAGCTTCAATACAGGCCGCAAATTTTTAAAATCGGTCAACAAGGAAAAAAGTTATCCAGGCAAAACCAAATAGATGATTTCTTTGTGCTCACCCTGTGAATAAGAGAAGATAAGCAGAAAATTCAAACACCTTCCTGTACTTTAAGGCCTACTTCGTCTTCCTTGTGGCAAAAATTTAAGAGAAAAAATTCTTCATCTACAAGCGTTAAATAATACCCGTCACTTTTAGCACGTCGTCATGGGCGACGTGAAAAAATGATGATTCTGCGCATTCCTGTCATATTTTCAATAAATTCTGACATTTACCAAACATTTCAAAGACCATTGTAGATAAAATCCTGTACGATACACGCGTTAAAAGTGTCTTATTTTGTTCGCGGGGATGCTCTACTCGCTAATGCTCGTTTCGCAAGCGTCCCCGCTCACAAAATAATACCTGTCACTTTTAACACTCGTATCGTAAATAGCTATTTTCGAACGGAAGCTTCTTGACGATTCAGAAATTTTGAACACCCTCTGTACAAAATGTGAATTATCTAGTGTTTTGTGAACCCACGTACTGATAGCCAAATAATCAAGTCAACGGACACTTCAAACAAAATACAAATTCATTGTAGTAAGCCAAATTTACATCAAATCGAAAAATAGCAAAATTTTTTGGAACGACGTAATTATAAGGGGTGTTTTTTTGAATCTGGCGTCGAAGTTTGCTGTGCTCTAGCCAAATTTGCCTGCATTCGGCCAGAGCAGAGCACACTTTGACGCCAGATTTAAAAAAAAAACACCCGTTATTGATTTGTGCGTAGTTTAGTATTCCATCCCAAAATCCAAAATCATCTTATTGTAAAAAGCCTCAAATAAGGCTCCACTTTAAGCTCCATCTTAAGAGTCCGGTTTCAAAAACTCAGACCGGTTTTACATTTTAAACCAAAAGGTTTCCGAAAAATCAGAAAAAAATTGTTGGAAAATGTCCAGAACCAGTTACCTTTTGTTTAAACAAAAAATTGGTGTATCACCCCGAAACCTTCCCGACGAGTATAGCGAAAAACGGATGGACTATAAGACGTCCCTACGGGTGGGAAGTTAGATGATAAGCCCAGGCCGGTTACTCATTTCAATTTTAAAGTGGAAAACTCCTCCTCAGTTGTTGGAATTATTCGAAAAAAGTCGATCCGAAATGTCCTCAATCATCTTGGGGGACCTCAAAATGGATATATCCGTCTTCATCTCGAAACATTTTTGTAGGGCGTTTACAATACTCCCTACTACAATACGAAAATTGACGGAAAAATTCACCCAGGGGTGCAGTGGCGTTATTGGGAAGAGTTGAGGTGAAAATCAGCCCACCCCTGAGTGAAACTTCTCAATGATTCATCATTTCACCTCAACTAGTTTCGGAGGTATCAAATAAAAGGCATCTTCAAGAGCAGAAATTCAAGTGGCTTTAGCTTCTTTACAAAGCTGAACTTTTTTTAAAGATTTTTTTCAAATTTTTGGTCGGATAAAATCGGCCGGCA
Organism: Anaspis maculata; assembly: GCA_949128115.1. Classification (NCBI taxonomy): domain Eukaryota; kingdom Metazoa; phylum Arthropoda; class Insecta; order Coleoptera; family Scraptiidae; genus Anaspis; species Anaspis maculata. The sequence continues at coordinate 83,524,687 of OX421964.1, read as the reverse complement.
AAGTATTGCCGCGTATAGCTATGAGACATGACATCTTGCATATCTGTCCAGCCAGCTGAGGTATTATACCTATTCCATTAAAACAGACATAATTGAATTGTATAATAAGTACATCAGCAAGTATTATAAGTAAGTAATTGTTTGCAATTTTGATGCCATATTATGCGAGACGAGATGTTTCCGCCAATCAAAGTGAATATGGGTCGGCCATTATTCATGAAAGTTCTTTAGTTTAATGAAGATAACTTGAAGGAAATTGCAAAACTGAAGAAACGCTGATGGATATTATACCAAATTCGCTGTTATTTTCGCAGACTTATACAAAATTATAAAATTATCTTGGTTATAAAAATTTCTTTGTAAGTATCGTATAGCAATATCTTCGAGCGATTTCAGATATTTCCATCAGGTTGGATCAGATAAATGAAGTTATAATAGCATTGTGATTTTCTTGAGAACTTGCACCTTGCACCAAACACCCATCGAATATATTGCCAAAACAAATTAGAGTCCTTGTGCGAATTATGAATCTCTACATACACGTACTAGCACAAAATGGCATGCAATTGAGTCTTTAGTCGAGCCAAACATCTGGAAATTGCTGAAGGTTACATACAAGAGAGATTTCGCGAACGTAGAATTTGTCTAAAAAAACGAAAGTATTTCTTCAAGCATTCTGATTACATCTGCGGGTCGTCAACGCACGTTTTTCACATCATTGTGCAAGTAGCTTAGGTCGCGGTTATAAGTACCTCATAATGCGAAATCTCGACGTGCCATCCACCTGCCATATAAAGTTTGCAAACGTACGGCAACGAACAGTAGCTGCTGCATATTTCTCAATTTCCGCTTTCCTCCTTTTAATGCCTTCGCCTTATCTTGCGTATAATACATCTTCTTATTCTTCTGATGATGCGCGGTATACCTTTACTGCACCTTCTTCACCATCCTGCGGTTTTTTCTTCTGGTACACGGGTGGAAAACACGATGCTGGTATGTTTGTTTATAGGCGGATTATAGGACTGTACGTATACGAGTTTTGTTGTTGCGTGACTTGGTTTCATTCATTTATTTCTCTGCATGCAAGCAAGCACGCATCAGCAAGGCATCTCTTTGAGCGAGCGGGCATTTTTCTGACCTTTCTTCTTCTATTCTCAAGGCCCATAACATTGTATAGATGCCCAGGCATAACAATCTGTGGTTAACGATACATACCTGCAGGCAATGGATTAAGCATGGAAGGTAATATGGAAATGATCGCGGACTTGTAGTAGATCGTATAACAAGTTGCGATATTCCATCACACACTCAAACCACGCACGCACTTACGCTATATTCATAACATAAACAATGTCAGTATGTTAACGGACGGGCTGTTAAAACGGTTCTGGTTTCAACACTGCTTGAATTCTTGATAGACATTATCGCCTAGCATAGATTTACAATGTTCGATTCGATTTATCGACCGGTTGTCTTTCACGAAACATGATTAGATATAGGTGTACACTTGAAAATTTATTGGATAATCGATGTATTGAATAACCAATTTGTGGAAGAATCGACGTATGGCATAATCGATTTATTTTAATAGGGTGGGTAGGTATAGATAACCACTGGTTGCGTCAGAGACCGCATCTGGTCTCAATGTGCGTATTTCTGACCAGCGCATCCACCATTATGACAAAATACGGGGTTCGTCGCTTATCGACTATCGGAGTCTCCATGCATGATAAGTTGTTCATACGCTTCAACAATGGATAAACGGGCACAAAAATGCTTCAACTTGAATTTAATTATTCTCTTAACGAACCAGGATCTGGCTTTGAAATTTTCGTAACGCTGCGCTGTTCGTTTCGTTACAGGGTGATTCATGTATTTTGTCGAATTCTTTGATAAGTCATATCTTTAGAACGATTCAATGGATTCGATTGAAATTTTGTGGGTTGTTTCTGCTATTGATCGCTGACCAGTGCCGGATTAACGCCTAAGCCAACGAGGCTCAGGCCTAGGGCGGCAAAGTTTTGAGGGTGGCAAAATCGAGGGAATTTTTCTTTATTAATACTTAAATTGTGACAATCGTCATGGCCCATGTGTCGTTGATTTTGCACTTCCTTAAGTTTTCTGTTTAGAATTAGAAGAATCTATAATTTTTTTCAAATTTCATGTTCTGAATTTTGATCTTGGTGATACATTTTCGTGCAATCATCGAGATAATAAAAAAACCGGGAAAACAATGAGTTCGTTATGATCAGTGAACATTCGTTGGTATGATTTGCTCGCTGGAAGGGGAGAGGGGGCAAATTTGAAGCAGGCCTAGGGGCGGCAAATATACGTTAATCTGGCACTGTCGCTGACACATCGCCTTATCAAGCGGCTTCAAATTTCTAGGGCCGGCCTTGGAAAACACTTCAAAGCTGTAGCTCAAGTACACACATTGGTGGCCAGTTCCTCAACTGAGTACTCGATAAGGGCCAACAAACAACGGACCAAATTTGGCCATGTAGCCATCCACCGCGTTGAAGACAGTTTTGTTGCCACGGGAAACAAGATCATTCACTTGGAACTGGACTAAGCAACGACGAAGGTTGGAGCGACTCTTGCTTTGATGCTCGAACGAAATTTTCAAGCACTCTGGAGTCTTTCAGAACATTTTCGCGAAGCCCAGTTTTTGCTTTTCGTCATCACTGACAGCCTTTAAATCACCCTCGACAGACGCATCTTGATTATGCAGATTCTCTTCCAACTAAATGCCGACCAAAATCACCATAGTATTGAAAAAAAAGCGGTCACGTCATGTGGAACAGCACAATTAACAGAGGAAAGATGGTCAGACCAGAGCCTTTGGTTGTTTTTCACGTAGGAAGAGAGCATGATTTTGACATCACGGTCCACCCTTTCGGCTGGGTCGGCTTGAGGATGGTATATCGGTATAAAAATTATAGGTACGAGTTGCGATATCGCGAACAAAGAATGCATTTAAACAACATCAACATCGCGTAGGATTGCTGAAGGGACACCGTGAACCAGGAAGTCGCCTTCATGACTGAGAACAACAGAAAGTAATATTTTTTTACTCAATTACGAGTACTATTTGCTCAATTTTACACCGGAATTGGTAAAATGAGTTTTAACGAAGTTATTTCACTCAATCTGGAGTATCGCTTACTAAATTATTCCGTCAAAATTATATGATTGACGGCATTTAACCTACTACGCAGGCGCGTGTTGAGAAAACTAGTCATTACTCCTTCTTCGTAGACTCTCAAGGTATGGTAGTCATGCTATTGTTATTGTTGTTGCGGAAGTAACCGTAACTATGTAATTATTGTGATAGTGGTGTGGTTCAAACCATTGTTGCCAAGCCGAATTTTGCACCGGAAGCCCGCAATGGGGAAGTAAAGGGGAGGGAAGACCAAAAATCACCATTTTTCACCATTTTTGATGTCGGGACTGCGACCTGTCATGACTATGAAGTGAATTATATCATATCTTGATCCACTGAGGTTTTATACTACCATATTGATATAATTACTGTCAAAATTTCTAGAGGGGGAAGACTGGTGGGGGGAATGTTGACTGTGTAGATGATTCTTCTTTTCTCTCGATTTTGAGTAAATATAAACATGTTTGGTATCGTTTCCGACTAAGTTCCATATTCCCTATTCAACTATGGTGTTCGAATTGCAATAGAAGCAAGTTTGAACAAGTTTTACATGGTAAAACATATTGTTTTTTGTCGATATTTTTTTACGTCTTTCAACTGTGTTATTTTACTGCAGAACGGCATTTTTTCTCAAAATTCTTGCGTAGTTCGTTAGTCTCATGTATTTACCATGATATAGGCATCCAATTGATTTGCCTCTACTCTTTTAAATATAAAGAAAAATTTTTTTTGTGGAAATTCTTTGGCCCTACTTTTCAACTTTGTTTTTTTGCTGTATGATGTATGTATGATCAAAACTCTAGTTTTTCATATTTTAAAAAGTGAAGACACACTTAGTATGTAAATGTATTGTGTGAAATACACCAGACTAACGAATTACGCAAGAATTGTCAAAAAAACTCCGATTTGCATTGAAATATCATAATTTATAGAATTAAAAAAAATACGCTAATGAAACTGAAGAGAACTTGGTGCAACCGAAGGCAGATACGTACATTACCCTAAACGTTAAGTTGAATAATACAATTATAGGTTTTATCATTCACATTTATCACATTCGATTTCAAAATCTCTTCATCTATCTCTCCCCTGGGTATTATTAGAGGAATGCGGCCTTTTCGAATATAGGTACATCTCATGAACGTAAATTTTGAGGAGTTGTTCTTTTTTAGAGGTTGATGGTAGAGAACACCCGCCCAAGACGTTCGAAAAAGGTAACTTTTCTTGGAGGTTTGATAGATTATCTCACGGAAATCCAAAAAAGGTAACCTTTTTAAGAGCATAATCGAACATACCAAAGAATTTTTTTTTTGGAGCTGAAATAGAACTTCTTGGAGAAGTTGGAGAAAAGTAACCTCAAGAGTAACCTTTGGAGCTTTATAATTTTATAAAACATTTTGAATAAGTTCTGAAAAGGTAACCTTCTTTGGAGCTTGAGATAACATCTTAGAGAAGTTGGAAAAAGGTAACCTCGATCTTTAGAGCTTAATAGAACATCTCAAAGAAGTGCAAAAGTGGTAACATTTTTGGAGCTCAACAAAACATCACAAAAAAGTTGGAATAAGGTAACCTTTCTGTATCTTAATAGGTCATATCAAAGCCGTTTGGAAGAGGTAACCGTTTCTGGAGCTTAATAGAACATCTCAGGTCTCTCTGAAAGGACTCTTGCCCACTGGGCATCAGGTTCTGACATGAGAAACTCTTCTTTTGAAAAAAGTGCATTCTAGAATATCTCAGTTAAGGTTTTATTTATAATTATGAAGTGGAGGACCACAGTTTTCCATTATACACAATGATAGCAAAAAATAAAGTTGAAAAGTAGCGCCAAACAGTTTCCACAAAAAAATATTATTTTCATATTTTAAAAGTTAACGGCATATCAGTTACATGACTGTATTGTGTGAAATACACCAGACTAACGAACTACGCAAGAATTTTGAGACAAAAATGCCAATTTGCAATAAATAGCACAGTTCAAAGTGGTGAAAAAATATTGACAAAAAAACATGTTTTATCATCCAAAACTTGTTCAAACTTGCTCCTATTGCAATTTTGACCCCATAATGGAACTGAGAATATGAAACTTGATAGGAAAAGATACCAAACATGTATATATTCACTTTTATCAAGAGAAAAAAAAATCATCTTCACAGTCAACATTCCCCTCACCAGTCGCCCCCCTTTGAAAATTTTGACAGTAATCATATCAAGATGGTAGTATAAGACCCCAGTTAATCAAGATACGATGTAATTTACTCCACAATAATGACAGGTCTCAGTCCTGGTTTCACAAATGGTGGAAAATGGTGATTTTTTGTCTCCCCCTCCCCTTTACCCCCCTATTACGGGCTTCCGGTGTAAAATTCGGCTTGGCAACAATGGTCTTCGTATTTAGCGAGGTCCAGATACCCTCAAAACATATGTTGCCGAACTTCAACATGACTTGCCTCTAGAACCACTTTCCAGGCCACTTTTTCAAAAATGATCCTAGTCTATGTAGAAAAGTTCCAGGTGTAGTTTTCTCGAAGACCGTCTCACTTGTCTTGAATTGAAACAAATGGCATCAAAAAATCCGCCCTGCTCCTAGATGTGACCGAAGCACCGAATATGCATGAACAGCTGAAAGCAGGGCAAATTTTTTTATGCCATTGGATTTCAAAACGATTAGGCCCATATTGCATCCGAAGCACCAATCCAATCTACAGCAACCACCAAGCACATCACCATCACAATAATCAGACAACTTTTATTATAATTAGGTACTTCCGCAATAACAATCGATTGCGGTGAATACTGAGTAAAATTCACTCACAATCGAGTGAGTGTCTGAGTCAAACTCACTCACAATCGGAGTGAATTTCACCAACTCTGGACTTAAGCTTTACTCTAGCTATGAGTGGAAGTTTCAACTCCAACCCGTTCCTCTTCACTTGATCAAATGAGTACAAATTTTTACTCAAAAGGAGAGGGGATGCGATTTCAATCCGATTTTGAGTGAAATTTCACTCAATTTTTTTTTCCGTGTAGGCACTCTTTTTCAGTGACTGTGAAGCTCTTTTCTTGCTCGGTCAGTGATCTCGACATAAAACAGACGACCCTCTCTCCATCCGTATCAGGTTAAGTCAACACAGCCTCTAGGCCATAGTTCGAGGCGTCCGCCTGGAAAAGGAAGGGTTTCAAGTAGTCCGGATATGTCAGGAGGATCGGTGCCGTAGCAAGAGAGTTTTTCACCGAAGTGAAGGCCGTTTCGCATTCCTCCGACCAGCACCATGAGACTCGCTTCTTTGTCGGGTTTGTGAGCGGCGCCATGATAAAACTGTGGAACGAAGCGGCGGTACCACGACGCCAAGCCCAGAAGCTGCAAACCTCTTTCATGTTGCTTGGAGTCGGTACCCGCAAAATGACGTCCACCTTCTCGGAATCCACCCTCAGCCCACGACAGTCCTCGACGTATCCAAGGTATTTGAGCTGTGGAAGACAAAACTGACACTTCTCTCGACTGACTATGAGATCTGCAGCCCTCAGACTATCGAAAACAATACCTAAGACCAGTACATAGCAAATCGACGCAAGGAGCTCTGTCCATCAGTTTCTGCCAAGTTGCCGGAGCGTTGAGTAAACCGAAAGGCATCTTCACAAATTGATAGAGCTCACGTCCTGGAACGGTGAAGCCGTGAGCTCTCTGAACTCCTTCTTTACAGGCATCTGCCAATACGCCGACTTGATGTCCAATGACGTTAGGTATTGGACATTCCTAAGCTAACCGAAATGATTTGGCTGATCAACGTCTTTCACCAAAATACCTATTCCATCCGGGAAACCATCAGAAAATCGACACAATCAGATAATGAGTTTTGGAACAATGGTATCTGTGACTTTCACCTCAACTTATCTTCAGGGCAGAGTTAACTCGAGATGGAAATACCTACTGAATATCAGACCAAGCTAGACTACAGCTAGAAATCGATACTCAACAATGGCGGAGTCAAAACGGAATACTTGGTCGTGATAAGAACAATCGAGCACTTTCTAAAATGATCTACCTACAGAAATATTCTTGAATCAGTTTGCGGGTTATACGCATCGTTCCTGGAGCGATGCACTTCAGTTCAGCAAGGACAACAATAAAATACGCATTAAAGCGTCTTAGGTTGTTATACTGCAAAAAAACGTAGGTGTGGGTATACGAAATTCACTAGACAACTCGATAAGAACAACTGGAGGACAAGGTAAATTTATCGAACGACCGGCGCACTTTGCCGAGCAATAATTATCGCACGGCTATTGGCCATTTACAACAAATGTGCTGTTCTTATGTGTCTACCTACTACCATGCACGCTAAGTGGACATCGGCTTTCAGATTTATTGAAATTACCACGGCAATCGGCGCCGATCGCCGAGAACTTGATCTTGATACATCAGGCCATATTGCAAATATAATTTGTAAAACAAAACGAGCACTTATGATGGCATCCACAGGAGCCTTCTTATGTGTAACTGTGTACATGTGTATGTGTGCCGATAATACCAACAAACGCACGTGCTTCGTCTTATCGATTCACACCTCTCTGTTATACGTCCATACCCGCATAATAGATCATGAAGAATTTCCACTATAACTGAGTGCTCGTATTTGTATACAGGTGTCCCGAAATTAGACCGCAATATTTGACCAGCTTATTCTACGTCAAAGAACAGGAGCAAAAAGTTACATGGGTCGAATAATGCCCCCCAAAAGGAGCAGCTAGAGCCCCTTAAAGGGAGAAACCTGATGATGGTTTTTTGCAAATATCTCTGAAATTTGGCAAGATAAAGTAACGAAATTTGGTTTAACCTTTACTTGTCACAATCTTAAGATAATGCTGTGAACAAGATTTCAACATTTTCATTAGAAACGTCTCAAAGGAGGGGGGGGCTAAGTGAATTTAGAATAAGTGTTTTTGGCGAATCATGTGGAAACGTAATTTATGAAACGATTTTTTTGAAAAGATTACAACAAGTGCTCAAACAAATTCCCGTTTTCTTGGATGCACAATATCGATTGACGCTAATGTCAGGAATTGGCTTGATGACCGTTTTCCTGGCAGTTGGATAAGAGAGATGGTCCCATACTGTGGCCACCTCGATCACCCGATCTAAATCCTTCAGATTTTCACTTTTTGGGACGGATGAAAGATATTGTGTACTTCGTTGAGATTCATTCCCGAGAAGTTTTGCAGCAACGGATAAATCTAGCTGTGAACGAGATTTAACAACAGTTACTTGAGATTTTGCGTTCTTTTCCGGGGCAGTTAGGCGTCGATTAGTACTGCGTGCATCAAAGAAAACGGGAATTCGTTCGAGCACCCCTATTGCAGCCTTTGCAAAGAAATCTTCTTATAAATCACATGTTCACATGATTTGCCAAGAAACACTTATTCCAAATTTACTTAGCCCCCATCCCCTACCTTTGAGGTATCCCTGATAAAAATTTAGACATCTTTTTACAGCATCAGCTTGCCATTCTAACATGAAGACGTCATATCGAACTTCGTCATTTTATCTCGGCAAGTTTCGGAGATAAGAGCAGCACCAAGTCCCCCTTCCGAGGGGCTCTAGGTCCCTCAAGGTGCATTTTCCAGTCCACCTTCATCTGGACGTTTCTTCCTGTTTTAAGTCCAAAAGAACACAGTTGGTGTTATTGCTCTGATATCTGTATCTGGGACATGGAAATTTTGGAAGAATCTCAGATGAAGTTTTTTTGGAAGTGATTTATCTCGAAAACGGTGCGTCACATCGAAATGGTATAGGAGTATCTTTTTCAGATTCTCTTATCAAAATTCGAAAAAAGTCAAGAACAAAAAATAGACCACGTCTATTCCCCGTTCACCCTCAATTGAACGTCTCTGATGAAAATGTGGGAATCTTGTTCACACCAATATCTTAAGCTTTTAACATGTAGAAGTCAAACCGAATTTTTCCATTTCATCTTGCCAACTTTCGGAGATATTTGCTCCAAGATATTATCAGGGTAAAGGGACTCTAGTTTCCTTGAGGGGCATTATTCGAGCCATGTTTATGGGAACTTTGACGTACCTATTTTTTGACGTGGAAAAAGCTGGTCAAATATTGAGGTCTAATTTCTAGACACCTGTATGTATAGGTATGTATACTCGTGATTAGAATCTCTGGCATTTCTATTAGAGATTAATCTGGATTTGAGAAATAGTTGTTTGGCCTTTCTGTATCATTTCGCGAAAAATACGTGATTGGTATCGCAGCTGGCAAAATGACAATCATATAGGGTTCTGGTGTGGGTAGGCGGGTCTACGTTAGGCCAATAATAACCTTCATACAATAGCTGCCTTTGGGACTATAGGACAAATGACAAATTAGGTTGGTTGGCTCAGGCTGAAATGGCATGCCGTCTACTGAGATAACAGAACCATCAACAATCAGTAGATAGAAACACGACTTTCTTGGTAATTCATATACCAAGTAATAGGTACTCGCATTACAAAAAAAGAATAAGTAGTGTTATGAGCATAATTAACAGACAGCCTATATGGTCATCACCAAAAGTTCCCAACCTCAATAACTGACCAACACAATGGCATAATTGGCGATGGCCCACACCAAAAAATATTTCGGTTAGTTAACAGACTGGAACCTGACGAAAAAAAAAAACCGTAACGACAACGGCAACGACATCACACCCAAACTACAACCGAGCGCAAGCATAACGGAAATTTCGCTCATAACCTTTCAAATGAAAGAAATGAGCAAGAAATAAAGAAATTTCCTCGCATTCGCGCGCAATTAAAACCTCCATCATCATAAATTCTCGTATACAGGCATCATGGAAAAAGAATCTTTTATATGTGGCACACGGCGTTTCTAAGCTCGCACTCTGACCAATCATCAATCTTGTTTTTCTATAGGTATAGGTACAGTCATCCAATGCACTGACAGGTATTAGGCATGGCAGTATCAGGTGTATGGGTTAGGTATAGGTACCGTCTCAGTAGGTACCTACTTGAAGAAAAAGTGCCGTTTCCTTGAAATCTCCGCATCTCCGATGGGACGGGCATTGGCCATTAGATCTCACCTGGTGACCTAAAGCGAAACGAAACGGAACCTGTGTGTGTGCGGTTCGTGAGACGGCGTCCGCGTGTGGATCTTCTATACCGTGGCGTGTGTGCGTTCTTCAGCATAGATGGTTCACGCACTCTGTTGTGGTCTAGAAACTGGAAGTGCCGGCTCTCGCGGGTTTGACGCCCACCGCGTTTCCAAGCACTTCACTCGGCCGTCTCTCTGTTTCTGTATACACACAATGCACCTCTGGGAACGGATGATGATAATTGCAAATTGCAGTAACTTTTCCGGGTGTTTTTGTTTGTATTATTAGTCAGCATGATTAGTTTTGTTTTGTGTTGGCGACAGTGTCTTCACAAATTGGTGAACTGTCACGTTAACAGGTGACACGCCTTGTATTGCTTTGGCTTTTCTAATTACACAGTGCAAAATTTCAGATTATTTCATCAGTTAACAGAGGTGTGAATCTCTCACTTTTTGCGCATTGAATGAATTTATCCCAGCAGAATTCTTCTAGAGGCAGTTTTCTTACAACGCGAGCTCATCTCGGGAAAATTATTGTTGGGGAAATTTGTTCCAAGGAATATTCATTCCGGTGACGTTCGTTTCGGGAAAATTCTCTCCAAAGGCAATCAATTCCAAGGGAAATTTATTCCGGCAAATTTTCTTTCAAGTTAGCTGACCTGAATTCCAATAGATCTTCAATTTGTCCAGAGCTACTAAGAGTTTCCCTGAAATATTTAGTTTTCATGGAACTTTCTAATAGGTAACTACTTGCACTTGAGAATTCAATCATGGAATAGCTAATTATGGATTCTTTTGTGAATTTTAGCATACTGACCAATGAAGAACGCAGTTTCACGTGATAATATGAAGGAATATCCGGCTTACAACAGCTTGTATGCAATAAAATCTTTGTTGCAATGCGGCACAATTCGCACAAAACAGTTCGTTTTGCGATTGAGTTTTTTGAAGTTCATCTGCTGAGTGCCTTCACAGTTCCTTCAAGTTTCTCCAGAGTTACTTTGAATTCCACCAGAGCTCTCCCAGCTTTCTTCGGAATTCCTCAGTGCTTCCCTAGACAATTGGTTTCCATTAAAGTGTTCTCAACTCAAATACAAGAGGTTATTCTTGTGACTGACTTTGTCGGAGTCCCTCTGCTGAGCTCCTACAAAGCTCCTCCGAGTTTCTTCATAGTTCCATCAGAGCTCTCCCAAATTCTTCCGAAATTTCCTGAAGTTCCTCACAATATGATGTCAGCATCACTGTGTCAACTTTTTAGTTGAACCCACGATTTAACTGATACAAAAGAGTTCCTTAAGAGGTATCTTGTATCCTACCAGAGCTGCTCTGAGTTTCACCTATCTTCTACAGGGCTTCGCTACTCCCCGTTGAAGCCCTCGAGCTTGTACATGTACGATTGTACGTACAAGCAAGGTCATTCTTGCGACTATGAGTTCCCTGGGAGAGTTCCCCTGCTGAATTCCTTCACAGTCCCTCCGAACTTCTTAAAAGTAACCCTAGATTCCACCGAAGTCCTCCCAGAATTTCTGGTTTGAATTGAGGCTCTTTATCTTGAACAAAGAGGCCATTTTTGCAAGTGAACCTTCCAAAGTTTCCCTGCTGAGTTACATTATAGTTTATCCGAGTTTCTTTACAGTGACACTAGAATTCACCAGAGCTGTTGTGAGTTTTTTCTGAGCTGTTAGAGTTCCTCAAGAACACTTACTTTCTATTCAGATCATATCAACCTTACCATTCCATCCATGCTTTCCCGAGCTCCCGAGACGTTCTCGGAGCTTTCCTGAGATATTTATGTAGTTTTCATTGAAGTCCTCCTAACCTAACTTGAACGGATAAGTGTTTCTTTTGCAATGCAGTTTCCCGCAGGTCTTCTGTTAAGTTACTTTTAAGTTCCTGCAAATTTCTTTAAAATCATTTATAACCTGAATTTTACGTTCACCCAAAAGTTCTCCCAATCTCCACGAAATACCTTGTAGTTTCCCTAGAATAATTACTTTGAAGTCCTATACTCTAAACTTGCACAGAAGAGGTCATTTTTGAGATTGGAGTAGCCATAGTCTGACCTTGTAAAAACTTTTCATAAAAGTTTTCACGGTTTTTTCAGAGCTTTTTAAAGGTAACTCTGGATTTCGCCAGAAGTCCTACTGCGTTTTCCCAGAGTTTCTTGGAATTGTCCCAGAATTTACTCAGTTTTCATCCCAGTATCTAGCTTTGGCAAAGGAGGTTATTCACGCAATTGGGTTTTTCAAGTTTTTCGGATGAGATTCTCGACATTTCCTTGAAATTTCTCAACAGTCAGTCTTTCACCAGAGCTCTACCGAGCTCTTTCAAGATTCCTCGGAGCTTCCCTTGAACTTCAAGTTCCCAGCGAAGTCCTCTAGCTGGCATAAAATATACAATTTTCGTGACTGATTTTCGTAAAGTTCTCCTGCTGAGTTCCATTGCAGCTTCTTCGAGCTCGAGTTACTTAAGGGTTACCCTGAATCCCATTAGAACTCCTCCAAGTTTTTCCAGAAATCTTTGAAGTTTCCTTAGAATAATCAGTTTCTCTGTTGAGCTTCTTTACAGTTCCTTCGAGTTTCTTCTGAACACTCTTCCGAGTTTTCGCAGGATTCTTCGTAGTTTCTCTGAAATTTCTAGTTTTCACAGAAGTCATCTAACTTATAAAAGAGATTATTTTTGTGAGTGAATTTCTTGGAGTTCTCATGCTCAGCTCCATCTCAGTTCCTTTTAGCTCCTTGAGAGTTACTCCGAATTCTATCAGAGCTCCTCTAAGTTCCTCCAAAACTCCTTGAAGCTTCCCTAAAATATTCAGTTTCCGTAATGACTTTCTCCACAGTTCCTTCAAACTGTTCCAAAATCAGACTCCCAACATAGCTCATCAGAGTTTGCCTGGATTTCTTAAAAGTTCCCCTTTGATATTTCGTTTCCATTCAAGTCCTTGAACTCACTCAAAAGAGATCATTTTATTATTGAGTTTCCTGTAGTTCTTCCATCACAATTCCTCCAAGTTACTTGAGAGTTACCCTGGATTCCATTAGAACTCTTTCTAATCTCTCCAGGATTTCTTGTGTTTCGGTAGAATAATGAGCTTCTCTGTTGAATTTCTTTATAGTTCCTTCAAATTTCTCCAGAATCAGGCTGCCATCAGAGCTATTCTGAGTTTTTCAAAAGTTCCCAGAGTTTCTTCACTATAGTTTTATTCAAACCTTTCAACTTACACGGAACTAATAGAAGTTCCCTGAAGTACTTCTGGTGAGTTCCATCACAGTACCTCCGAGTTTCTTGCGAGTTGAGTACCCTGAATTCTGTTACAGCTCCTCCAAGTTTTTCCAGAATCCCTTGGAGTATTCCTAGATTATTAAGTTCCTTTACTGAATTTCTTCAGAGTTCCATCGAATTTCTCCAGAGTCAGACTTCCACTAGAGCTTTTCCAGAATTCTTCGAAGTTTTCCTAGAATCTTCAGCTTCATCTGTATTCCTCTAGTTCACAAAAAACAGATCATTTTCGAGATTGAGTTCCCTCGAAATCTCTTGCTGGTTTCCATTACCGCTCCACCAAATTTATTGAAAGTTACTCTGAATCACATCAGAGCTCCTTCAAGCTTTTTCCAGAATTCCTCGGACTCTCCCTAGAACATACAGTTCTCAAGAAAGTCCTCTTACTTCTACTGAAGAAGACATTTTTGCGATCAAGCTCTACGGTGAAGCTTTCTTGTCGAATTTCTTGACAGTTCCTTCAAGTTCCTGAAGAATTCTACTGACTCCCACCACAACTTCTCTGAGCTTTTCCAGAATTCCACAGAATTCCTCAAGAATATTTAGTTTCTGTTGAAGTCCTAGAACTTACACAAAAAAGAGGTCATTTTTGCAATCGATCCGAAGCTGAGTTCGTCCATAGTTCTTTCGGGTTTCTTCAGAGTTACCATGAATTTCATTCAGGCTTTCCTCAAAATAGCACCTACAATACCTGGGCTATCATATAATTCTCTTGATAACAGGTGTATGGATCAAGCCCGTTGTAGTCTTCAAGTGTGACAGGAAGGCTAGTCTTTCGAGATCTATTCTTAGTTGTGACACTCTGAAAAACTTAACCGGAGGTTACAATACTGAGCCTTAGATTCACTTGCATCTGTCATCTTGAATTTGCTCATTTTGGCCATCTTGATAAAATACTTACAGCTATTGTTTTGCCAGCTATTTACATCAAATTTGTTTAAATTGGAATTGAGAAAAAACTGGGTTTTTTGTCCACCCTGTAATAGATAAAGGTCTATAAACGCGTTGGAGCTCATTTGGCAGGAACCTCATAATTTTTTTTCAGCTGGCGTGGCAATTGGTAATTTAGATTTTTTTGAGCAAATGACGCCAATATTTCAACACCAGAAAATGGTCTTTATCGGAAATTTATTTGGAGACTCCAATACTCGATAAACGACGAACCTCCTGGATTGTCACACTAATGGTGGATGCGCTGCTCCAGAACAAACAATCTTTGTACGACGCTCCTCGGACAATTTCAATTATTTCTGGGCTTTTCATTCCACCATTAGGTACAATAAGGTATATAATAATAAGGTACAAGTTGGTTAGATAAAGAGAGAATCAGGCTAATCACCTCAACCACAATTGGAATAGCCCAGGACTAGACGCAAAAAGTTCTTAGTTCTTAGTTCTTAAAAGTCGAATAATTACTTTGATACGGACAACTAATTTGTCCAGCAGTTTAGTTTGGTACCAATACTGAGTTTTTTTTTCTAAGAATGAGCCTGTTACTATAGGTGCGTGTCTCTGGACTTGAACATTTTTGTTCATTATCACCAATCCAATTAATCCTTATGAAAGTACTGACCGGTGCAATAGAGTTCTGATACTGCTGCCGATTCAACTCGCTTACCAAATTATATTCTTTTATTATGAAATATGTACTGCCGATGGCCTCTGTAATAATAGGAGTATGATAATAATGAAAAAATAACCACGCAGGCAATTTGTCATTCCGCTGCCTGTACCTCCTGCCAACAGTCCGTGAAGAAGGTACCCGTCGGAGGTATTGAGTAGTGGAAAGGTATTACCAAATTGCATTCTACCAGCTTGCTGCTTCGTAATTGAAATAGACGTGACGATCGCGAGCCTCGACCGTGAAAAAGCTGGCTTTGAAATTTTGTGACAATAATAATTGTCAGTGGTTGCGTTATTGGATAAAGGAGAAAGCGCTCAAGCTTGCCAACTATACGAAGACGTATCGGCAGACCACATAACAGCTTTATACAGGTTGACCCTCATTTTTTCGAAATAAACCCGGACAGGTCAACTTTGTCTTCAAGTAAGACGTTCAACTGCTGTCAATTCAACCAAAGAGTTGGACCCCCGTAGTCAGGGTGGCTGCCTCTTCGAAAATTTCAAATGACAATTGGAGTTGAGTGATACGACATTTCAAAGCTGGTTCATTTATCTTTATGGCGGTGTTAATTTTTTTCGATTCGATGCAAATTATTCAAGAAAATGCTAATTTCAGTGTTTTTGGAGGGTTACAGCCCCTTCTAGAAGGCTGGCTCGTATTTGCCAAACCCATGACGGGGCTTATGGTGTTCAGTGAACATATTGCAGTAAACAAACAAGTGAGGTCAAGCGCCCGAAACTTTGTCTATTTCGTTTTCGGTGGGTCACCCGGTATTATTAAGACTCTACGACTACTTTGATGGCTTGCTGAGAAAAAAATTAAATACTAAACTCTTACGGTATTTGCTCGAATTTCGGTTTCGTTCTTGTAATTTGTCTTCAAGTATTGTCGAACTAACGTTTTGGTTTATTCTTCTATCTCCTAGATAATATTAATTGCTGCTTTCCGCACGGTTATTGTTTATTAAACGTTCCATTACAGTTTCCCGGCACAAATTCGTCGCCTTCGGCGATTATCAATGAATGGAGCTTCCACGCTCTCTGTAATCTGGCTGCGAATACAAGGTGAATGGGATAATACATTTCGTACCAGTAATGCCTTCCAGTTAATTAATTAATTTCCTGTTGCCACTTTGTTCATACTTACAATAATTATTACATCGGAAACACCGAACACCTGCGTAGGTAGCACTGCAATTTATGTTCCTCGCTGAGAGCAAGCACAAACTAGTCGCAGAATCGCAGAGAAATAGAAGAGCAAAGTGAAAAATGCTTCTGTACAAAATATTACGCCATATGAAGAATAATGACTGGATTCCCGACTGAATTATAATTTTGTTTAATATGTAATTATTTATACAACTGTAGCATAGCAGGATTGCTAAGCAGTTACCTACCCACTTGGTGGTTGGGTACATAGCCTCGAGCTAGCGGCGGCAAAATCTTGTTCCAATAAATTGCAATTTTAATTGCAATAATTTGAATCAAATCAAATCGGAATTTAAGTAATTTATTTTTTCAGTTCTTGTCACCGCCAATTAGCACGTTGGGAACGTGAGCGTGAATTCACTCGTGCAGCTATTTCTTAGAGAATTTCTTTTATTGATGAGATACATTATCATTCAACAAGATGACAAGTTTGCTCTCGTGTTATTCTCAGCTTCGAAGATATCGCATCGGCTTCTATGAAGAATGATTGTTTTAACGGATATAATCGATTCAATCAATCAAAATTTGCTCGTATGATTTTGAATTTTTATTTGGTAGCAGTTCGAAGTAACAAGACAGGCTACCTCCTAGCGATAATTTGCAATGCTCTGTTTGGCTAAGTAGACAATGATTGATTCTATTCGATAGCGTGCGATGCCAATTTTTACCTTAAAGGGCGAGCAATTACAGGTGCGTGCATGACGGAAATCGCTATCAATCACGCTATTATTGACAGTTCAATCTTGACTCTTAGGTTTACAGTTTTTACTTTTAGAAAATTGCATAATATATTTAGATACGTTGTACGAAGCACGTCCTATTTTCTCGATTTTATTCTCGAATTGCCAATTGTATGGGAGTGTTTTTTTTTTTTTTTTTTTTGTAATAATTATTGTTGTGCTTAAATTTTTTCACGAATACCTCTCTGGAATGTGTCGACAAAAAAAATGTGATGCAAATAC
The DNA here is from genome assembly GCA_949128115.1 of Anaspis maculata. Lineage (NCBI taxonomy): Eukaryota > Metazoa > Arthropoda > Insecta > Coleoptera > Scraptiidae > Anaspis > Anaspis maculata. The sequence goes on along the minus strand of OX421964.1, from coordinate 83,507,352 downwards.
ATAATCCAAGCATCAGGAAGCGATACAACGAAACTTGCTCATTAACAAAGTAGGTTAATAACAACTAGACCACTCGAAAGCGAAAAACTAGATACCGAACAGTGAACACTGAAGAAACGAAACCTGCTGTGATGGACGACCTGCGATAAGATCATCAAAAAAAAATTGCTATATCTTGTCCGCTACTAGCGCGGTTCCGAACCGGTTGGCACGGATTGGAACTTTTAGCACGGTTTTTTGCTTCAACCGACTTATGTTAAGTTACTTTTTGTTCCTTGAGTATATTAACGTTGAATGAACAAATGTGCTCATATGCCTGAGTACAGTACAGAATTGGTAATAAATTATTGATCAGAGAGAGAGAGAGAGAGAGAGAGAGAGAGAGAGAGAGAGAGAGAGAGAGAGAGAGAGTGTTATGATGTTTTCTGCCCAATAAGCTCCAGTGTATCAACACCGGTATCTGTAGGGCGGACCTGAAAAATTGCACATTTTTCTCCTTTGATACAAATAGCCGGCAAAAAAATGGCTTTGAATAAGTATTCCATAAAGATGGCCGAAATGTGGAGATTCAAGATGACAGATGCAAGTGAATCCAAGTATAGTATTCGCTTTTGAGCTCCAAGAGTTTTTTAATTGGAAGTTTTCAGAGTATCCAGAGTTAAGCATAGATTTTGAAAGATCAGCGTTTTCCTCTTGAGGACAACAACGAGTTGAAAAAGTTTAACCGGTGAAAAGATAATGCGATAGCTCAAGTATTGCAGTTGCCATTTTAACAAGGAGCCTGAATGAAATTTGAAGTAACTCTGAAGAAACTCGAAAGAACTATGGAGGAACTCAGCAAGGGCACTTCGATAATTTTCTTCGGCAAAAATGACCTTCCGAGGAATTCTAGGAAAGCTTGGAGGAGCTCTAATGGAATTTAAACTGGCTCTCACGAAAATCGGAGGAACTGTGATGGAACTCAGCAGAAGAACCTCGAGAAACTTGTTCTGTTTTATAATGTTTTATCAAAAGGACTTGAATAGATACGTGATATACCAAAAGATCTACTTCGAAAATTTGGGAATGTTCCCAGATTCTCGAGATGAGCTCATCAGAGCCATCAGATGAGCTCTGATGGGAGCTTGACTCTGGAGAAATTTGAAGGAACTGTGAAAGGAAGTCGGCAAGGAAATTAAATATTCTAGGGAAACTCCTAGAAATTATGGAAAATCTTGAAGGAGCTCTAATAGGATTCAGGGCACCTAACTCTTGAGAAACTCCCAGGAACTATGATGGAACTCAGCAAGAGAGCTTCAGGAAACTCAATAACAAAAATGATCTCTTTTGTGCAAGTTATACCGGGTGGGCCATGAAAAACCGTGCTCGGAATTTTTCCTTCCAAAATTTTTATTTCGCCATTGATTTCGTCAAACTTTTCCGCATTGGATAGCCAATTGAATAGGCTATCATTTCCGTATTTCAAAATGGCCGACATATGAAAATTCAAGATGGCAGAAGCAATTGAAAATAAGTCTTCTTTTGTTCTCGTTGCATTTTATTGGAAGTTACCAGAAAGTCAAAACCAATAATGTATTATGAAAGAAGAGACCTTTCTTGTCAATCCAAGACCATAGCCAATAAAATCGCGTTATCTGCTGAGGAGCCATTGCGAGTTGAAGCGAAGCCTACTTTTGGTTTTTTTCATTTCCGCAGAATTGACCCAAATTCAGGTGTCCTGCCCGCCAATCCGCCATATGCTCATTTCTCAACCGATTTTTTCAAATTTGGTATCAATGGTTTGGCAATGGGACAGGCTACCTTTTTCATATGCGAAAATGATCGACCTGTCAAAATCCAAGATGGCGGAATTGAAAATATAATTTCTTTTGTCCTCATTGTTTTCTAATAAAAATTAGCAGAAAGTCAAAGCCAATATTTATATGAAGGAATACACCTTCCTCGACAATTCAAGACCGTAACCAATCAAATCGGGTCATCTACTGAGGAGCTACGGCCAGTTCAAGCGAAGCCCACTTTCTGTTTATCTATTCCAACAACGACGAATAAGGCCAATAGTTTCCGTCATCTTGAATTTTGACATGTTGGCCATTTTTTCTCATGAAAATGGCAGTCTGTCCATTTGGCTAGCCATTGATGTCAAATTTGGAAAAATCGGTTAGGAAATAATAAGGATATGGCGGGCAGGATTCCTAAATTTGGGTCATTTATGAGGGAATAAGGAACCGGTAGGTTGACTTTGCTTCAATTCGCCGTAGCTCCTCAGTAGATGACCCGATTTGATTGGTTGCGGTCTTGAATTGTCAAGGAAGGTCTAATCATTCATAATAATGATTGGCTTGGACTTTTTGCTGATCTCTATCAAAAAGCAATGAGGACAAAAGAAATTCTATTTTCAATTGCTCCCGCCATCTTGGATTTTGACATGCACGTCATTTTATTATATCAAAAATATAGCCTGTCCAATTGGCCAGCCATTGATACCAAATTTGAGGGAATTGGTTGAGAAATGACCAAATGGCGGATTGGCGGGCAGGATATCTAAATTTGGATCAATTATGCGGAAATGGAAGAAACGGAAAGCAGGCTTTTCTTCAACTTGCGATAGCTTGTCAGCAGACGGCCCGATTTCACTGGTTGTAGTCTTGAATTGACAAGAAAGGTCTATTTCTTCATAATACAATATTGGTTTTGACTTCCTGGTAACTTTTAATAGAAAGCAACGGAAACAAAAGAAGGCCTATTTTCAATTGTTTCTGCCATCCTCGATTTTGATATGTCGGCCATTTTGAAATACGGAAATGATGCCTATTCAACTGGCTAGCCAATGCTGAAAAGTTCGATGAAATCGGTGGCGAAATAAAAATTTTAGAAGAGAAAATTCCGAACACGGTTTTTTATGGCCCACCCGGTAGAGGACTTTGATGGAATAAAAAAAAATTAGGGAAACTCCGAGGAATCCTGGAGGAACTCGAAAGAGCTCTGGTATGGTGGGAGTCAGACTTTGGCGATATCATTTATTGGAACTGTAGAGAAACTCAACAGAGAAGCTTTTTATCTAGGGAAACTCCGATGAATTCTGAAGAAACTTGGAAAAATTCTGATGGAATCCAGGTCGACTCTTAAGTAATTCGACTTATTACACTAATAACTCGAAGAGATTATGATGGAACTCAGCTGGAGAACCACAGGGAATCCAATCACAAAAATTATTTTTCTTGTGTAAATTAGACGACTTGATTGGGAACCAATAACTGTGAGGAACTTCAAGGTATTCTGTTGGAACTTAGAAGAGTTCTGATAGAAGTCTTGACGCTGTAGAAACTGGAAAGAGCTGTGGAGAAACTCAGCAAAAAAACTGAATAATCCAGAAAACTTCGAAATCCCTGAAAATCTTGGAGGAGCTTTAATAGAGTTCAAGGGAACTCTTTAAAAACTAACTGTGATAGAATTGAGGATTCAGGGTAGCTCTTGAGAAGCTAGGAAGAAATGTGTTGAACTAACCAGAAGAACTCCAGGAAACTCAATTATAGAATGTTTGTTCTTGTGGAATTTATAGGGTTTAAGTGTGAACTGAACATTGGGGAAATTTTGGAGAACACTGGGGAAACTCGGAAGAGCTCTGGCGGAAGTTTGACTATGGGAAAGGTTGAAGGAACTGTAAAGGAACTCAGAGGAGACACTGAATATTCTAGAGAAACTCCAAGAAATTCAGGAAAAACTTGTAGGAGCTTCAAGAGAATCCAAGATAACTATAAGGAATCTTGGAGAAACTATGATGGAATTCAACAGGAGAGCTCCAGGAGAGTCAGTCACAAAAATGATCTTTTTTGTGAGAGCTAGAGGACTTCAGAGAGAACTTGAAATTCTAGACAACTAGGAAGAGCTCTGGTGATGTTCGACTTTGGAGAAATTTGAAAGAACTGACAAGAAACCAAGCAGAGAAACTGAACATTTCAGGGAAACTCCAGGGAATCCTGGAAAACTTAGGGGAGTTCTAATGGAATTCAGGTAACTCTTGAGGAACTCGAAGGAACTGTGATGGAACTTAGCAGGAGAGCTCAGGATATGGATGGGCGATGTTGCATTGATGTTCATCAAACATCGATGTTTTTGCCTTGATATTCGATATTTTAACATCGATGTTCATATTTTACAAACGTCGATATATTTTCGATGTTCAATGTTCAACTGAAAACATCGAACGTCGAACCAACAAGGGAATTTTAAGCTATCATGTTTAGTCACTTACTAACTTGCTGAACGTGCCGTGCGTTTTCGGTAAACTTTGTGTTGGTGATCCTAGTTTTGTGTTCAGTTGATCCGTTACTTTTTGTTTCTCCAGTCAATCGAGAGATCTTACTGGGACTTGTAATAATTTGTAGTAGTTTTTCCACAATAAATCTTATGATATTTCTATTTTCATTTCTATTCACTGCTAATAAGGTTTCTAATAATTACTTTTCCATTCTGTTCCAATGTTCTGCACTTCGATGGTTGAAATGGCGATGTTTGCAAACATTGAAGTTTCTCGCTCGATATCGCTTCATCGTCATCGATGATTAGTCGTCGATGCCAACATCAACATCGGACATCGATATTAATATCCGATGTCCCATCCCCAGTTTAGGAAGCTCAATCATAAGAATAAAATTTTATTTGTAAGCTATACGACTTCATATTCAATGGAATCTGAATATTCAGAGAAGCTGCTGGGAATCCTAGGAAAACCCGAAAGAGCTTTAGTGGAAGTCTGATTCTGGAGAAATTCAAAATAACTTTGAAGAAACTTAATAGTGACTCTGATTATTCTAGAAAAATTTCGAGCAATTCTGGAAAAGCTTGGAGAGGCTTTGATGAAATTCCGAGTAACTCCTAAGGAATTCGGAAAAACTTGAATGGAACTCAGCAGGAGAACTCCAAGAAATTAAATCCTGGAAAGAATTGAAAATTCTAGGGAAACTCTTAGGCCGGGTTGCTCACTCCGAGTTTAACTTCAAACTTGGTTTGGTTGCATAGATTTAATTGTTGCAACAATTATTACCAAAGTAATCAAACCAGGTTTAAAGTTGAACTCGAAGTAAGCAGCCCGGCGCTAGTGATTCTAGAAAAGCTTGGAAGAGCTTCGGTGAAAGTTTTACCCTGTACAAATTCAAAAGAACTGGAAAGAAACTCAGCAAAGAAACTAAGTTATCTAGAGAAACTCCAAGGAATCATTAAAAAAACTCAGAAGAGTTTTGGCAGAAATCTGACTCTGGAGAAGTTCTAAGTAACAGTGAAGAAATTTATGAAAGGAACCGAATAATCTAGAGAAATTCCGGGAAATAATGAGAAAACTTGGAAGAACTTGAATAGAATTCAGAGTGGCTCTTAAAACAATTCGGGGGAGCTATGGAATGGGACTCAGGAACAGGACTACAGGAAATTCCATTATAACAAGGGAATTCCGAGAAATAGTGAGATAGAGAGCTTTGGTGGGAGTCGGACTCCAGAAATTTTTAAGGAACTTTAGAAAGAATCAGCAGAAAAACTCAATATTCTAGGGAAACTCCGAGAATTCTAGAAAAACTTGAAGGAACTTCAATAGAAATCGGGGTAGCTCTGAAGAAACTTGAAAAAAGTGTGATGAAACTCGATAGGAGGATTTCAAGAAACTCAATCACAAAAATGATCCTTTTGCGTAAGTTAGAGAACTTGAATGGAAACTAAATATCCTATAGGATGAAACCTGAGGGAGTCTGAGGAAACTGGGAGATTTGTGAGTTCAAGTTTGAGTTCAAGCTCTGGTGGAAGTCTGACTCTGGAGGATGTCGAAGAAAATGTGAAGAAACTCGGCTGTAAATTTGAATATTCTAAGGAAAAACCGCGGAATTCATAACTCGGAAGAGTTCTAATATAGTGTTAAGGTCAACTCTTCAGAAACGGAGAGACTGTGATGGAACTTTACTCAGCAGGAGGATTCCAAGAAATTCGATCATAAAAATGATCTCTTTGGTGTAAGTTGGCGGACTTGAATGGAAACCTAATATTCTAAGAGAGCTCCGAAGGAACCTGGGAAAGCTCGAAAAAGCTCTGGTGGGAGTCTGATTCTGGAGAATTTCAAGAAACTCAACAAAGGAACTGATTATTCTGAGGAAACTCCGAAGTTTCCCCGAAACTCGGAGAAACTGCAATTGAACTCAGCAGAAGAACTTTAGGAAAATCACTATCGTATCTTTTGGGTCAGCAAGAGGACTTGGTTGGAAACTAAAAACTCAAGGGAAACTCCTAGGAATCTCGGGAAAACTCGGGAGAGCTCTGGTGAAAGACTGACTAAAGAAATTCTGAGGATCTGTAAACAATCTCACCCAAAAAACTCTGAAAAACCCAATTGCGTCAATGGCCTTTTTTGTCAAGTTGAAGACTTGAATGAAAACCAGGAAAATTTCAAGGAAACTTCAAGGAACTCTGGGAAAATGCAGTAGGAGTTTGGTGGATTGCAGGGTAACCTTGAAAAAGCTTGGAAGAACCGTAAAAAAACTCAGCAGAACAACTCCGGGAGACTGAATCGCAAAATGACCTTTGTTGTATAACTTAGAAGTTTTAATGAAAATTTGATATCCTATACTTCGAGGAACTCTGTAAATACTCGGAGGAGCTCCAGTGGAAGTGAGAAGAATTCTGAAGTAACAAAGAAGAGCTCTTGTGGAATTGTAACTCCAAAGAAAATCAGAACAACTGGTTGTAAAGGAGCTCAGTATAGAAAAACTCCAGGGAACTCGATCGCAAAAATTCTTCTTTCAAGTTGAGTTTTTCAATCAAAAGTTTTTTATCAAAAGTCTCCACAACGGCTTTCAGACTGCGGCTACTTACATCGCAAATTTGACCTCTTTTGTGCAAATTATAAATAGCGGACTTCAATGCAAACCAAATATTCTAGGAAAATTTTGAGGTATTTCAGGAAAGATCGAAGTATTTCTGGTGAACGTAGAGTTCAGGATATAAGTGAGTGGAAAGAAATTTTGAGGAACTGCAAGGTAACTCAACAGAAGAACTGCGGAAAACTCAATCACAAAAATGACATTTGTCATAATTTGTCTATGTAAGAGAACTTAATTGGAAACTACATATTTTAGTAGTTTTCATTGGAGTTTAGTAGGATGGTACTGATGAAATGTAGGTAGATTTCTGAAAACCAAGAAGGAGCCATGAATAAATTCAGCAGTGTAACTCCGAGAAACTCAATCGCGAAAGTCACGGTTTTTGTGAAAATTAAGAGGACTTCAATGGAAACTTGGACTTCTAGGAACTCTGAAAACTCGGAAGGAACTCAGAAGCTCTTGTGAATTTCAGGTTACTTTAAAGAAACTCGGAAAACTGTAATGGAACTCAGTATGAAATTTTGGAAGACTCGATCGCAAAAATTACCTTTTGAGTCCAAGCTAAAGTGGTTCATCCTAGACTAACTATAGAATTTATTAAAGGATGGTGGAATCCACGATATCTTTGAAAATGTTCAGAGGGGCTGAAGAGGAACTCAGCAGAGGAACTCTTTCCGGTCACTCATTGTCGTAAGAACGACCTTCCTTGTACAAATTCAAGGATTTCAATGAAAAACTAGCGAATCTCTGTGGAACACATGTAAAATACAGAGCAGCTCTGGTAGAATTAAGGGTGAATCTGAAGAGAGCTATATCACAAAAATGGCCTTTTTTGTGAGAGTTAGACCACAGATTCCACCAAAAAGTTGATACAGTGTTAGCGATAACTGATTTATTCCGAAAAACTCGAAGGAACTTCAAAGAAGCTCAGCGATGGAACTCAGCGATGGTGGAAGTTACACCATTTTGAAAAAGGGCAAAATTTTCGATACCGACATTTCAAATGTTGAGCAGTTTATATTGTCAAGGAAAGCATCAAAGAATTCTTGAAAAAAGTTGGCAGGGCTCTCGGTTATGAAATTCAGAGTAACTTCTGGTGGGAGAAAAACTCGCAGAAACTGTAAAGTAACTCAGCAGGTGAACTCTGGAAAACTCAGTCGTAAAAATGACCCCCTTGGGCAAATTCTCCCGGTTGCACAAAAAATATTTTTGAAATATTGTAAACTGAATATTTTGTCATCATCTCCCGTAAAACTGCCTTTTTCTTTGGTCAGTATGCTAAAATCCACCAAAAAAAAACAACATAATTAGCTATTTCATCATTAAACTCATAGGTGCAACCGGCGCCGGCGGTTGAGAGGTGAGAAAGTTCAACAGGAATTAAATTTTTTTTAGGGAACTCTGAGGATCTCTGAAAAAATAAAGAAGATCTGTTGGAATTCAGGGTGATAACCCTGTAGAAACCTAATTCAAAGGAACTGTTGAGGAACTTCAATGAGAATAAATATTCTAGGGGAGCTCAGCTCTGGAGAAATTAGGGAGCTCTATTGAAGTTCAGGGTAGGTTACTCTATGAAAAAGTCGTAGGAACTTTGAAGAAGTTCAACAGAGGAATTCCGGGAAACTCGATCGCAAAAATGAAAGAATGACCTCTTTGTGCAAGTCAGGAGAGGACGAAAATGGAAAATAAATACAGTGAGCTCAACAATTAGGTATACCTTGGGATGGCTGTGACGTCGTAGAATTTTGGAAAAATTCGAAGGATCTGTTGGGGAGCTTAGTGAAACTCCGTTGGGGAACTTGATGGCAAGAAAGATATATTTTGTACAAGTTCGAGGATCTCAATGGTTCTCAATGGAGAACTACGTGGAAATTGAGAAAATCGAAGAAGCTCAGGGCTTCTTCAAATGAGCTCGAAATAAAAGAGCTCTGGAAGAAACTCAGCAAAGGAACTTCACAGATAAGCTGGAAAGAGAACCTCGTTCCGTACAGATTTCTCAGCATTTCACCCCCGTCAGGAAATGATGCTGCTTCTCAACAATCAGGCAGATTTTACTTAGCGAATCACGCGATTATCGGTTCAGATTCGAATTTCTGCCAACAATGTTGCCGGGATGGGGATAGCTGTTTACGCCATGGATACCAAAAGCATCAAGTCTCGGATTTTGCTAGATGACGGTGCCTTTAACGCTCGGTTAAGTGCCAAATCTGCACAGCTGCTGGATGCGCCGGAATGAAAACGATCAACGAATCAGATTGATGTATTCACAGTTATACGACTTCAAATATACTTGATCGGTACGATTATTGAAAGTTTTTAAAACCAACTGAAAAAGGCTAGCAATAGAGTGGTACCTGGTGAAAACGCTCCTTAAAAGAGCGAATCTGCAGAAAATCGTTGAACAAAAAGTCTCCGACTATAGGGCTTGGAGAAAAACATTGTTATTGATTACCAAGTGCTTACGTTACGTACAACAAATCGTTTCTCGTAAACACCGCCATGTAATGAAGCGATTTACACGTTGTTCCCCTTGAACGACTCCAACACCATTTTCAATTAAGCCGAGCATGAAAATGCAAAGGCGAAAACCATAAAAATCCATCGAAAAGTAATTACTTCGGCTGCATGTTGTTACAAATGTCTTTCTTCTCTTAATTTTCTCGAACATATTCAAGACAAATCGGTTTGCAATTGGCATTAGTACGCTTCGACATGGATCGAGTACCGGGGAGAATGCCTATTAAGATCGGCATGTGGTACGTATGTGGGAATACGGAATAAGTACGAGAGGTACCTACTTCATGGCATGCATCATTTAAATTCTTGGAAATGAACGATAGATGAAGAAAAAAGGTAATAATACTAGGAGCAGCGGCTCGGCATGGAATATATCATCACTTTTTTTTGGAAGCGCACCGACTTCAAAATAGGAACGAGTGTGATATAGCTAAATTGGTTTTGGTCTTTTCAACGTGCATCATAGGACGCGCATGGTGGTCTGCAATGTGTGAATATTGTTCCGTTACAGATTTTCTATTGGTTGGATGGCTTGTTGCCCAGGCGACTCAACCAATGACTCACGGTGACAAGCCAACTTCTGAGCAATTCTTGGAAAGTTAATTTTTTCCATAGATATCATCATAATACCTGAGCTGTTCCAAAATATTGTGCATCTAAGGGTTATGAAATTTGACTTTTGATCTGGAAATAAAGGTTGTGGTAAGCCAAATCGATTACAGCATCAAAGAATATTTTTATCAAATGTTTTTAAATTGATGGTCGTCTGTGATGCTAAGCTCGATTTGGCTTGCCACAAGCATTATTTCGATAAAACAACGTCATAGCTGTATTACACTACACAATTTTTTGTACAACTTCTTGTACAATCTGTCAGTGAAACAATCAAGTTCATTGTTTTTTGACACTATTTTGGCAGATTGTACAAGAAATTGTGTAGTGTAATACAGTCATAGACAATAAACTCGATGATCATCTTCTTTGATAAAAATAAACTGTATATCCTACACCTATGCCTCCTCCACTCATGCCCAACTCGAACCTCAAATCAACTTTGAGTTGGCAACAGTTGCCTCCATTCTCTTTTCCCTTTTGGCCTATAAGCACTGTACTGATGCTGTACTGCTCTTCCATGGTTTGTTACTTTTCATTTCATTTTTGATCAACTTGGCAACAGTGCTGTCGTGTCGACAGTTGAATGAATAGCGTCCTCTGCTATCTATGCCTGTCATCCCAATCAGTCAAATCTGACGCATCCCGAAAACATGCACAGACCGTCTCTGGCAAAGAACGCGAAGAATATGGTCAACGAAGCCAAAGTCAATGGTCGGAAATCCAGCTTCGGCGACATGGAAAGGGCCAAGGAGAAGCTACAAAAACGAATTGCGTCTCTCAGCAAGGCACTCGGGGCCCTGGAACGGGCCAACAAGTCCCTCGACGAAAAACTGAAGAATCTCGAGAAAGAAAACGTACAGCACGGCAAGAACGTGGCTCGCTTGGAGAAAATGTGCGCATTGATCGCCGAATTGAACACCGATAACACCGGACCGCTGACCGAAGCAGCGGAAGAAATCATAAATATCCGCAGTTACTTCGAAGAATCCAACTGATTGTACTTCAATTGTAATATAATAGTTTCTCAAGAACCCTTTGTTGTTTGTTTTCTTCTTGGATTGGATTTGATTCAGGGCCTATCTGCTGGAGGAGTTGGTTTCCTGAGTTCCCTGGCGTTTTCCAGCTGGGCCTCTCTTCTCTGGAGTTCTCCCGGGCACTTACAGATTTCTGTGTAGTTTCCCTAGACTATGCAGTTTCTCCTGATGTTCTCTGAATTTCACAAAAATTGTATATTTCGCCACTTGTGTAATTCCCCGCAGCTTTCTCCAGAGCTTTTCTGTTTTTTTTGTAATTCTCCTGAGTTACTGCGAGTTTTCCTGAGAATATTTAGCTCCCCCTGAAGTTCTTTCAAACTGCACAAAGAAGAAAATTTTTCGACTAAATTCATGGGAGTTTCTCTTCTAAGCTTCTTCGAATTTCCTCTAGATTTTCCCAGAAATCCTAGGAATTCCTCAAATTCCCTTCAGAGTATTCATTTCAAATCAAGGTCTTCTAGCTTGTACAATTGGATTCCTTTCGCTACTCACCCCGCAGAGTTCCCTTGTCAAGCTCTTCAAATTGAACAAAATACTTTTCCGACTTAATTTCCCGGAGTTACATCGTTAAGTTCATCTACAGTTCCTATAGGTATTTCCAGATCCTCGAAATTCCTCAGACTTCCTTGCAGTTCCCCTTGCAGTTAGAGATCCTCAGGATGTTTATTTTCACTTGGATCTCTTCAACTTGAACAGAAGAGGTCAGCTTTGCGACTGAGTTGCTGAGAATGGTTCTGCTAAGTTCCAATTGAATTCCACTGGCTTTCCAAAAGTCGATGAAATTCCTCAAAGCGCCCTTAAAATTTCCCTTCAAGTTCTCCTAATACTATTGAAAACAATGTTATGTTAACAATGACAACCGTCATCAACTCGTACGGTTACAACTAAAACATAGGACGTTTATGATAACAAAACAAGCCTCCAACTTCCACAAATCAGCTCTCTTTTGGGACGGAGTCCACCGCAATTCTCCAGCTGAATTTCTCTGAAGTCAATTTTGATCTTTCCAGAATTTTTCTGAGCCTCCCAGAGTTTCTTTGAGAAAATTTAGTTTTCCTTCATGTCCTCTGATCACTTCTTCCATGGAAGTCCTTGCAAATACCTTGCCAAGTTCCTTTTGAATTTACTAGAATTTTCCATGGTTCCTTGAAGCTTCATTTCAAATAATTAGCTCTGTTCGAGTCTCTTCAACTTGTACCAAAGAGATTACTTGGACAACTGAATCCCCCCAGAGCTGCTTCACTGAATTCCTCCAAAGTTCACTTGTGTTTTTCTCAGAATTTTCTGGAGTTTCCAGCTTTTACCTGGATTTATATGTTCTAGTTGATAGGTATATGTATTCAAATTTACCCAGAAGGTAGCTTTTGCGACTGAAACCAGTTTCCCCACTGGGCTTGTTCAGAGTTCCTTCACTATACAGAGTGCTTTGGCCAGAATTCTTTGAAATTCTCCAGATATTCTGGAGCAGAGAGAAATCGAAGTAGAGGTCAATAGTTTGCAGATCACAGATTTCTCTTGCGAACAGATTTCACGTATTTTCCTTGCTGAGCTACTTATCCTTCAGGGATACTTTAAATAGTTTCTGAATTCCTCAGAACTTTTAGCATTCTCAGAATACCAAATTCCACTTAATGTCTTCCAACTCGTGCAAAATTGAGGGCTCTCCAGAAATTCTACGCGGTTTTTCAGAATTATCCTAATCTAATTCATCCCGAAGCTATTCAACTTGTTTAAAAGTTGCCACTTCTGCTATTAAATCTCTCGCATTTTCGAGCTCCCCCAAAGTTCCTATGAGTTTTTTCAAACACTTGGAGTTTCCCAGAGCTTCCTTGGAATATTCAATGACCCTTGAGGTCTCCCACTCTTATAAAACATAATTTTCTGTCTAAATTTCCTGGAGTTCCTTTGTCAAGTCCATCCAAAATTAATTTAGGGGTTTCCAGAATTCCTCGAAATTTTTCACAGTACCTTAGAACTATCTAGAAATCCTCCAGAATATCAATTCCAACTTGACATTCTCCAACCTGGACACAAGAAGTCACAAGAAGTTTTGCGACTGAGTTATCGTGAATTCATCTACCAAATTCCACTTAAATTCCACTGGCCTTTTCTAGTGCCCATGGAGTTCCCCATAGTCTCTGTTCAGTAGAATATTTAGTTCCTTAATGATGTACAAGTTTAACTCCTCTGATGAATTCCATGAATCAGGTCTCTTTTGAATTCCCCGCAACTATTCTGCTATGCTCCTCCAGAGTAACTTTTGATCTTCACAGAATTCCACGAAACCTCCTGGAGTTTCAGAGAATATTCAGTTCCCTTTCATGCCGCCGTCTTTGTACAAGAAAAATCATTTTTGCGATTGAAGTCCCCGCGGTTACCTTGCTGAATTTCCACTGAGTTCCTCTGGATTTTTCCGGAATTCTTCGGGGTTCCGCGAGAGTTTTCTCAGACTCTTTTTTAGATCTTCGCCTCCGTTTAAGGTTCTTCAATTTGTACAAAAAAAAAAATTAGGCGGCTGATTTCCCTGGAGTTGTTCTACTGAGTTCCTCTAGACATTACTGGTGTTTTTCTCCAATTTCTTGGATTTCCTTAGAGCTCCTTGAATTATTATGTTCACCTTGATATCTTCAAACATACAAACAAAAGTAGTTTTTGCGACAGAATACCCTCCAGTTCCCATATTGAGTTCCTCCAGAGTCACTTGTGTCTCCCCAAAATTCCTTCGAATTTCTCAAAGTCCTCCAAGAATGAGTTTTCTTTACTTAGTATGAGCAAAAGATCAAAATAAATCCTCTATTTTGCTCATTTAAATTCCAGAGTACATTCCTCCAATCAAGGTCTTCTAGCTTGTATAAAAAAGTCTTTTTCGTGACGTACCCCACGGGGTTCCCTTGCTGAGCTGCTCATTGTTTTCCTGGTGTTTTAAGAAATTCTTTTTTATCAAAGCTTCCATAAATAATTTAGTTTCCCTTGAGGTTTTTTACCTTGTATGAGAAAAACAACCTTCACGACTGAATTCCACGAAATTTCTCTGCTAAATACCATCAGAATTGTTTGACTGGGTTTCAACAGAACTTCTTGGAGAAATCTCCTCGACTATTTAGTGTGCCCCTATGTCCCTAAACTTGCATAAAAAAGTAGTTTTCATACTGAATTTGCCGGCGTTCACCTGCTTTCTTCTGCAAATATCCTTAGACCATAAGTAGGACCATAAAGTTCCTAGGATAATGATTCCAAACCACTTTAAGGTTCTTCGACTTGCATGTCACTTTTGCGATTGAATCCTCCACATTTCACCTTCTGAGGTTCTCCAGAACTTTTTTGTTTTTTTTTCGGGAATCTTAGGTGTTTCTCAGAGTTCCTGTGGAACATTTGATCCTTCAACTTGTACAAACGAGGTCACTTTTTCTGCTGAGTTTCCCGGAGTTTCCTACTGAGCTCGTCCAGTACTCTTATGGGCTTAGAAAAAGTTCCTAGGAGCTCCCTAGAGTTTTCTCAGATTATTTAATTACCTTTGCTGTTCTCTAATTCACACAAAAAATTACTTTTGTTGTTGAATTCTCCGCATTTTTGCTGCTAAGCTCTCCCAAAATTCTTCTGAGTTTTTTCGGAACTCCTTGGAAGTGTTCCAGAGCTCTTATTGAATAATAATTAACGTTCGAGGCTCTTCAAATTGAACCAAATATTTTTTTGACTCAATTTTCTGGAGTTTCATTGTTGAGTTCATCCAGAGTTTTTGTAAGTATTTTCCGAGTTTCTCTAAATTTCTTATAGTTCATCGCAGTCCCCCAGAGATTCTCAGGATATTTATTTTCACTTGGAGCTCTTCAACCTGGACAGAAGAGGTCACCTTTGCAACTGAGTTTTCCAGAATGCTTCCGCTAAGTTCCAATTAAATTCCACTGGCTTTTCAATTGTCGATGGAATTCTCCAGAGCTCCCTCAGAATATTAAGATTCCCTGATGATATTAAAAAACAAAACAATCCTCCAACTTTCACAAATCAGCTCTCTTCTGCGACTGAATACACCGCAATTCTCCTGCTGAGTTTCTCTGGAGTCAGTTTTGATCTCTCCAGAATTCTTCAAAACTTCTCAAAGTTTCTCTGGAAAAAATTCTCACTCCTTTAAGTCCTTAGGTTTGTACCAAGATCACTTCTGCCAATAAAGTCCTTGCAGTTACCTTGCTCAGTTTTTTTTGAATTCACTAGAATTTTTCATGGTTCCCTAAGACTTTCCTTTAGATATTTAGCTCTATTTGAGCCTCTTCAGCTTGTACCAAAGAGATTACTTGAGCAACCGAACTCCCCGGAGTTGCTCCACTGAACTCCTCCGAACTCCACCTATGTTTTTTTTCAGAATATTCTGGAGCTCCAGCTTTTACCTGGATTATTATTTTTCCGTTAATTTCTCCAAACTTGCCCAAAAGGTAGCTTTTGCGACTGAAACCTCTTCCAGTTTCCCTGCTGAGCGTATTCAGAGCCATTTTTGGTCTAGTCAGAGTTTCTCGGAGTTCTCCAGATATTCTACAGTGGAGAGAAATCGAAGTAGAGGTCACTAGTTCGCACATCACAGATAACTTTTGCGAACGAATTTCACGCATTTTCCTCGCTGAGCTTTTCATCCTCCAGAGATACTTTGAATATATCTTGAATTTCTTGAAATTTCTTAGCATTCTCGGAACATTGAGCTCTACTAAATGTCTTCAGACTCGTTCAAAAGCGAGTTTAGCAACTCAATTCCCTGCAGTCTACTGCTGACGCTGAGTTCCTTCAGAGTTCCTGTATGGGTTTTCCTGGAATTTTTCGCGGTTTTTCAGATTTACCTTGATCCCTCGCTTGATCCCATTCAACCCAAAGTTCTTTAACTTGTATGAATGTTGTCACTTTTGCTATTGAATCCCTAGCAATTCCATTGCTAAGTTCCCCCAAAGTTTCTCTGAGTTTTTCCGGAACATTTGGAGTTTCTAGAGCTTCCTTGAAATATTCAATGACACTTGAGGTTTTTAACTTTTGTACAAAATAATTTTCCAGCTAAATTCTCTGGAGATCCTATGTCAAGATCACCCAAAGTTTATGTAGGTTTTTCCAGAATTCCTGGGAATATTTTTGAATACCTTAGAATTCTCCAGAAATCTTCCAAAATAATTTCTTCTTGAATTTCTTCAACCTGAACACAAAAAGTCACTCTTGCGACTGATTTATCCTGAATTCATCTGCCTAGTTCCACTTGAATTCCACTGGCCTTTACCAGTGCCCATTGAGTTTTCCAGATTTCTCTAGAATTTTTAGTTCCTCAATGATGTATAAGTATAACTCCTTTGACTTTCATAAATTAGGTCTCTTTTGAATTCCAAGCAATTATCTTGCTAAGCCCTTTCAAAGTTACTTTTGATCTTCACAGAATTCCTCGAAACCTTCCAGATTATCTATGAGAATATTCAGTTCCTTCTTATGTCTTGTCTTATGTCATTTCTTTCTGAAATGAAGCAGAACTCTGATTTATACAGGGTGATTCATGAGTGACCTTACATAGGCTAATGGGAGATGAAGGACTTCGAGGCGAGTCAGGATCCATAGAAGAAATTTTGTTTTCTCCATTGGTTACGAAGATACAGGGTGTTTTGTGTGTTTTGTATGAAACTTTGATAAGCGATATTTCTGAAACTGATACTGATAGCATGAACTATAGGTAGGAAGATTCAGCTCAAAATTAAAGTTTGACGTTGGCATAAACTTAAGTTAATGAGCTTAATTTAGCTTCATAGCTCAGGTTAGATCAATATTGTGGCATTTCGGCTTTGCCGTCAAAATGCTCGCGATATGTCAGCCAATGTGGTGGCTCCAGTTGATGAAAATGTTGTTTGCAAAGCCAGCTGCAAACGGAAATGCGTTTGATCGCACGGTAAACGAACATAGGGTATGTAGGTCTAGAATGGGACCTATTAAAAGCTACTCTTCAAATGGCACTTTGCGTCTTATAAAATTTAATAGCAGCACCGGCCATAATCTCAGGTATTATATACTTATTATTACCTGTACCGCCTTAATATAGCATGCCGATTATACGTATAATTACTTGAAACTTTACAATAATTAATCGTCATAACGGCCATTGCGCGATAGTTACTTTCTTGCAATAAGTTGGGCACCTTTACTGCCCATACCTTTTATAGCCATTCTTGCGATAATCTCATCTCGTAGAATTTAGTGTGCATCAGCTCTATGAATTATTCTGAAGATGGTTTCACCTAACGGAATCCTGTCCAAGCAATGAACTTTGCGTGAAATTTATAGACGATCTTCACTCTATAATTTGCGGTGCGTATACCTCTACCTATATGCTCTGCCTGCCTACGAAAATAGAATCACGTTTTCGAAGGACCTGTGGGTAAAAGTAATTTCGGAATAAACCCAATAAACCCGGAACCGGAGTGTATGGGTATAAAGTAGCATTGTATTTATGCTAAATTTCGAACGTTTTCAATGTGGGCGGGAAGCGTTGGTACTGACCTTTAACGAAAAGTGTGCTTTTCGTATAAATCAAAGCGGAAAGAAGAACAAGATGCGGAAGAACGGTACAAGTACAAAAACACTCGGGGCGATTATACAAAATAAGGATTATTTATTTTCGGCGACGCGGCGACTCGAAATACCTGATTCGGAACCGAAGAAATGCCTGACTGGAAAAAGAAGAAGCCGAAGAAGGGAATAATCATTCATTATTGTTGTCCGCGATGCCCGGCGAAATACGCTACATGACGTGTCGGTGTATATTAACATAAAAAGTTCAAATTTTATTTCTTGCAACAGACAAGAACAAACTGTTCGATATCCATCGTGAGTATGAACCAAACTGGATTGGCTCAGCGCCAGATGCAGAACTTATTCTTCAGTTTCTGTTTGCTGTATTTTATCCTCGAATTTCGTAATAATTCGCGCTCGCTGGTGTCATTGTCCACATCAAGTAGAATGTATAATTGGCATAATTATATCTAGTCCAGAGGGGAAATCGCTGAGGATCTCTTTGTACAAGTTACAGAAGATCAAGAGGAACTGAATTTTCTAGGGAAACTGAGGAACCACGAAGTATTCCGAAAAAGTCCAGAAAAACTCCGGAGTACCTCAGGGACTGCTAGAAGTTTAGTCGCAAAACTTTTGCACGCGATAGAAGACATAAGGTGGAACTGAATATTCTGAGGAGCTCTTGAGAGTTCCAAGGAATTCAGAAAAAGCCCCTCAAAGTGTATCTGAAGGACAAGAAGCTCGGCAAGCGAAATGCGTGGAATTAGTTTGCAAAAGGGACCTGTGATATGCATATTAGGAGAATCATTCCTAGCCAAGAAAAGTTACCTTCTACAAGCAAGTTTGAAGATATAGAGGAGAACTTAAAAATCCAGGAAACTGTTTCCCCAACTCTGGGAAGCTCCAGAAAAATCTAAAAAAATCAAGTGAATTTTGGAGGCATTCAGTGAAGTAACTTCGGGAAATTTAGTTGATCAAGTAATTTCTTTGGCACAAGTTGAAGAAGCTCGACCGGAGCTAAGTAAATATCTAAAGAAAAGCCTAAGGGAATAAACTGAGCTAATCAAGCCACCAGTTTTGCTTGAGCTAACCAGAGCTGAAGCTCAGTTGCTCAGTTCAAGAAGGCTGTGCTTAGCACACATATGTGCTTAAATTCTGCCGAATCGAGTTGGCCTGAGGTGAAGTTACCTGAACTCAATCAAACTTGAACTTCAATTATAACTGGAGCTGACAAAGCTAGAAAACTAAGCTAATTTGAGCCACAGTCCAACTCAAGTTGATATGAATTTGTGCTGAGGTAAACTAATAAGTCAAACTTGAGCTAACAGTAGAAAAACCTACAGCGACAGGCTAAACTCACCTGAGTTAGGCTGGCTGGAGCTAGTGCAAAATAGAGTATATGAATCAGAGTTCTGCTGAAACCACTTTGAGCTAGTGCAACTACCGGAACTGGAATAATTATGGTTAAAGCACAGCTAAAATTGAGCCAACTCAAGCTAGATTAAGCTGAAGCATGAATTGACTGATCTAAATTAAAGTGATATCAGCAAAAATTAAGAACTTACGAAGTCAAACTTGTGGCTAATTTTTAAAAGTGCGCTGAGCTAGCTCAAGCTGAAGTTGGACTCAATCTAAAGTGGACTGGAGCTTAGTTACGTGATCGTAGTACGTGCTACAGTTCAGTTTAACCATGTCTGGACTCAGAATTCAACTATATTCTGAGCTAGAGCTGTCTTGATCTAGCTTGAACTGAACTCTAGAGTTGAATTAAGCTTAGCTCAAACTCAACTGAAACGAGCTTATGCCTAATAGAACTAAGCTGATCTACAACCTTGCTTGAGCTCATCAGACGTGTAGGCCAGTCAAATAAGGAAAGCTAGAGGGAAAAAACTGTTGGAGTTTTGGAAATTTGACAATAATGTCCGGTAAGGTGTACTGATAAACATACTAAAAGTCCCCAACTCTACCTATTGAGCTCGAGCCGCCATCTTGGAAAAATGGTCCTTCGATCCAGTTTTCTGCTTATATTGCGCGCTGATCATCAGAGATATTCAATTAGGTTTCATTAAAAATCAAGGCTATGAAATTGTCTACAACAATTGTTTCATACCGATTTTTTTTCTTGTATCTGTTGATATTAATTAAATTAAATTAACAAAAAAAAATTGAAAAAAAACGATTTTTTGCCTATGGCTAGAGATATTGTCTTCAAAATTTGTGAAGATGTTGGCAGTCTTCATCAAAGCTGAATGTGACAGTTGAAATAGAAAAAAAAATTGCGAAAATATTTTTTAATTTTTTTTTTAAATTGAGCAAAATTTTGGTTTACGAGTTTGACATTTCCAACAGGGCGGAGTAAAGGTTTCAATCGAACATCAATCAGTTTTGATATTTACATATTGTAAGACAAGATTTCATCAGTATTGTGCCTTCACGAGCTTCTGGAATGCTCGATATGAATTAAACTAAAAGAATAATCGCTAATTCCAAAAAGTGTTGTCGATTGGTTCTGAAGGGAACATTTCGAAACAAAAGACATCAGCAAAGGATATACAGAAGGTCCAAAGGTTATTCAACTGTATATGAGCCCCATATTGATGTGGCTTATCCAAAATAGTACAAAAGAATCAATCAAAGTGTTAAAATCCACCCTGTATAACAAAAAGTAACGATACAAAATGAAAGTAGTAAAGCACACCTGGTGCCAAAAATACAGCCTTTACATTGCTAAAAAAAAAAAATTGATCGATTTATTTGAAAGTTATTAGTCCTCAAACTTGACTTTACAAATTTCAGCCAGTGAAATATGGAAAAGTAGAGAGAAGTAACTGTCGGAGTTTCAGAAATTTGACAGGGATGTTCGCTAACGTATACTAATAAACATACTAAAAGTCCCCGCCAGTACCTGTTGCGCTTGAGCCGCCATCTTGAAATATTGGTCCTTCGATCAAATTTATTACCATTTTTCCAAGATGGCGGCTCGAGCACAACAGGTAGTGGCGGGGACTTTTAGTGTGTTTATAAGTATACCTTAGCGAACATCCCTGTCAAATTTCTGAAACTCCGACAGTTACTTCTCTCTACTTTTCCGTATTTCACTGGCTGAAATTTGTAAAGTCAAGTTTGAGGACTAATAACTTTCAAATTAATCGATCAATTCAGTTCTTTTTTCAGCAATGTGAAGGCTGTAGTTTTGGCACCAGGTATGCTTTACTACTTCCATTTTGTATCGTTACTTTTTGTTATACAGGGTGGATTTTAACATTTTGATTGATTCTTTTGTACTATTTTGGATAAGGCACATCAATATGGGGCTCATATACAGTTGAATAACCTTTGGACCTCCTGTATATCTTTTGCTGATGTCTTTTGTTTCGAAATGTTTCCTTCATAACCAATCGACAACACTTTTTGGACTTAGCTATTATTCTTTCAGTTTAATTCATATCGAGCATTCCAGAAGCTCGTGAAGGCACAATACTGATGAAATCTTGTCTTACAATATGTAAATATCAAAACTGATTGATGTTCGATTGAAACCTTCACTCCGCCCTGTTGGAAATGTCAAACTCAAAAATCAATATTTTGCTTAATTTGAAAAAAAAAAAATCAAAAAATATTTTCGCAATTTTTTTTTCTATCTCAACAGTCACGTCTAGCTTTGATGCGGACTGCCAACATCTTCACAAATTTTGAAGACAATATCTTCAGCCATAGGCAAAAAATCGCTAATTTTTTGATTTTTTTTTGTTAAGTTAATTTTATTAATATCAATATATACGAGAGAAAAATCGGTATGCAACAATTTTTGTAGGCAATTTTATAGCCTTGATTTTTTATGAAACTTAATTGAATATCTCTGATGATTAGCGGAATATGAGCAGAAAATTGGATCGAAGGACCATTTTTTCAAGATGGCGGCTCGAGCTCAATAGGTAGAGTTGGGGACTTTTAGTATGTTTAACAGTACATCTTACCGGACATTTTTGTCAAATTTCCAAAACTCCAACAGTTTTTTCCCTCAAACGGAAAAATTTGTTCTAATTTGACTGGCCTAGTGGGCTGATTTGACTCCAACGTGGCGTAGTAAAGCTATGAGCCAAAGTTTTGTGTTTATTCAAACTCAACAAACTCAAGTTAATTAGGCTGGTGAGTGGTGCACAACTGAACTTACTGAATGAGAGTTTAAGTCTCACTAACTTGGAGCGAACTGATGTGTTCTAGATTCAAGCTGAACTAAGTCAGCGTGAGCTAAACTGATCCAAGTTCAAACTCAATTGAACTGACCTCTGGTCTTATAAAACCAAACTAAGCTATCAGCTCAGTCAAGCCAAATTGATGTAAGTTATATTGGGCTCTCGTAGAATTGCAAAATTGACCAGGCCAGAATGGAGCTGTAACTAACTTGCAGAGCTAATCTTCTGATCTAGAGCTTTCGCTAAACCAAGCTTATTGAGTTAAGTTGGATTGAACTGAGCTGAGCTCTATAGTCAAATTGAAGTAAACCACCGTGAGCTACATGCTGGAATTCCGTAGAATCAACTAACTCGAGCCAACTTCAAAAGAGTTACACAATGCTCACAGCTCCTGCTGAAACAAGTTGATTGTGCTAATGTTTAATTCAAGTTGAAAAAAGTTGAAGCTTAGTTTGGGTAGAACTTGAACTTGTGCTGGAACTCAGCTAAATCAAGTCGGCCTGAGCTAAAGCTGAACTCAATCAATTGATTCTGATGTCTAGGAGGATGAAAAAATTGAGATAGATAACACCGAGCTGGAGCTGAGCCGTAGTTTATCTCAACCTGATTAGAGCCAGTGCAGTTCTGAACTAGTCCGAATCTCTGCGAAAGTGGAAAAAAACCTATAGCAATATGCTAAACTTGAGGTAGGCTAGATGAAGCTATAGTGCAAAGAACTAATTTGGACCAGAGTTCAGCTGAAGCTATCCTGATCTTAGTGCTCGGTGAAAGTCACTTGAACTGGGCTGATAGGTCTAAAGCACCGTTGAACTTAGCCAGTTTGGTCAAGAATAAGCTAAAACTCGAATCAACTAGTCTGAACTGAAGTAATATCTCTGGGAAAAAACTCACTGAGCTAAGTTTTTTAGGCTAAGTTGGAGCTGGACGTGGCAAAAGTGTATACCAGACTGAGCTTATCCGAGCTGGAATAAGGCTTGATACATCTTGACTTCGAACTCAGTTGAATAAGAGCACGAAGTGAGCTACTAGACTCCAGCTGCACCCAGCTTAGACTTCAGCTATACAAAGATCGAGCTACACTCAGAGTCAGAGTCAATTGAAACCAAGTTTGAAGTCAGTTAGGGTCAGTGCAAAGTTGATTCAAGCCATAACCCATCAGCTGCAACCTGAATATCAGGGTTTTGAACTAATCTAGCCTGAGTTAAGTGAGCCAGACTCAAGCTTCTGCTTTCGTTTTTTTTAACTAAGTAATAATGTTAGCAATTTGCTTGCCAAAATACAAAGTTTCGTAAATTTGGTTTCAAACTTAAATTTCTTGTGTCTCACATTCCTTATATTCCACACTATCTTGCAAAACGGAGACTTCAATAGTTGATACGTGACAAAAACTGTACAAATGGCGGATGCGCCATCAACAGGCGGCTGGAGTGCTATACTCGGGAAACATTTTTAAAGCTTTATGCAAGCCTTTACGGCATTTTTGCAACGATGCTGATCAATAACGAGCTTTCTGCTTCTCTATGGTGATTTTTCACTAAATTTGGGTCCTCTGATCATTCCAGGCGATCAACATAATGGCTAGTTGCTAGTCCTAACTAGTGCGGACATGATAAGTAATCACAGAAAAATTGAAAATCATCTGGTTTACTAGTGCAGTGATAACCAAATACATGCATACAAGCAAAATTGATTACTAGCGCTGGTGCTTTCTACAAGCCCCTCTAATCTGGCACGTTTCAAACTACATGAGGCATGAACGGAGCGAGCTTGTAATTAGACCCATTAATTTGTAGCAAATGATTATGGTGACAATTTATCTACTTTACTAACAAATGCAACCGGCGCTTGACTATGATTTATCGCCGTACCTTTTCGAAACGGATAATTATAGCAATTACGCCGGAACATGACTGGCTATTCAAAAATTCTTTTTCAACCATTCGTCCAATCTTCTCTTTTCCGTTATTGTCGATAAGAAATATAACTTTTGTGCATATCTTTCCGCAATAAATCTAAACCGATGCGTCTGTGTATCGACCATCTGGCTGGTGATGTGAGATTTATCGACTTGTTCGGTCCGTGTGTTATTAAATCAATTATTTGGCATATCAATGGGAATTTATCGACGAAGCCAAGCCTTTTGTATGCCTTGTCCAAAAATTGTAATTTGTTTTGAAGTATCTACCAGGTACACAGTAGTACATTTCAATACATCGCTGAGTTCAGCTTTTGTGTTCCAAAATTGGCTCGATCACAATGGGAGCCATCAAAAATTCTATAGTTTGAATTGGAATAGCACTATGTCGAGAATGACCACGGTTTTTATCCCAGAATTTCTTTGAGAAGCTATCTACTTATTCAAAATAAATTGTGTGTCTAAGTTCTTATACAAAAAAACTGGAAAAAGCTGTGTAGAACAAGAACAAAAAGAATAACTTCGAGAGAAAAAAGCTAATCAATAATATAGCTCGAAGGTGTACATGAAAGTTGAGCAACGCGTATAACGCCTCTCAAGGGAATTATAACATCAATTTCTATTCCAATAACCATCAGAATAGATGAACTTACAGATTAATCTGTCAAGTATTGATGGTATAAGATCTGAGATAAACGACGTGACAGACTTCACTATTTCGATTACAATCTACACTTACTCGAATATATACTTTATGAACCTGTGGTGGTGCCGGCGTGAACGGATAGAACGACATCGAGGAGGCTAATTTTTGAAAAAGTAGGCCAGCAGAAAAGTTTTTCAATTTGGCCCATACACCTCGGCATTAATTAGGCACTTCCTTTCGTGTAAACAGAACCGTAAACCTATTGAGATGATTATTTTCGAGAGAGCACAATATACCTATACGCGACAAACAAAGCCATTTTTCGCTACACAACAAAGCTGCACGTTTTGTTTTTTGCATGTGAACTCCTTATGGTTTTTTCCGTGGGTCACAAAACTGTTTGAAGCGCCGGAAACTTCCTGCCCATAATGATTCTTATTAGAAGATGCTGATCTCCCATTTCAGAGCAGAACATAATCTGGATATGTACGAGTATTGAAGATTCGGTTTTTGTTGGACGTTGAGTTGGCTCATCACTGCTTTATTTGTTATTATTAGAAAGAACCCTAGAAGAAACGTGAGTTGATTCAAGTAAGCTTGTAGTCAAGCTTAGTTCTATAAGTGAGCTTAGCTCAGTTTAGCTCAAGGCCAGCTCAAGCTGTTTCACCTCACTAACATCAATTTAGTTCCGCACTTCCATAGCTCATTCAACATAGAATAGTTAACTTCGAGTGAGCTTGTAGCTCAGCTCAGCTTCATCACGCTTCAACTAAGTTTAGTTGGATTCAAGTTTAGCTCAATGTAATTTCCGCTGGCTGAGCTCGACCTCAACTTGACCCTTGAATAATTAGTTCAAGCTAATTCAACTCAGCTATAGCTCAGATTAGTTTGATCTTCGAGTTCAGCTTTTACTCACTTTAGTCCGCGCTGGCTAATTTCAACTCGATCTTATAGAATACATCAAACGTAAATTCAAGCTAGTTCAACTCGGGACTGGCATCAGTTCAGGTCGGGTTTAGCATCGCTATAATCTTATGCCGTTGTAGGGCTGGAGCCAGTTCAGTTCAATTCAGTTCAACTTGAGCTTGGCCTAGTTAGACTCGTTACGTTCAACCCGAATCTAGCATAAATTATTGAATCAGATCAGTACAGGTCAACCTAGTGAGTACATAGTTCAGGCTAGCTCGTTATGTACCTACTCTGGTATTTCAATTAGCTTAGCTTTGCGCTGAAATCATTTAGCGTGCAGTCTGGTTTGTTTGTAGGCTTAGCTTATTTCTTCAAGTTCTTCAGCCAACATCAGCTCAGGTCAATTTAACTCCGACTCTAGCTCATTCTAGTTCAATTTAGCTTGACACAGCTGAGATGAGTAAGCTCCTATCTCAGCTTAGTTTCCGCAGTTTAGCTGAGCTTGAGTTTGAATCAGTTCAGCTCACGCTGCCTTAGCTTAATTTAACGCTAAACGCAATAAATCAGTTCAAGCTTGTTTAAATTGGTGACTAAAATGCAGTTTTGTGTCCAGCCCAATTTGATTCAATCTAGTTAACTTCGAGTTAGCAACGAGCTCAGCTCACTTTTATAAGGCTCAATCTTCATTCACTTGGATTCAAGTTCAGCTGCTGAGCTGGGTTCAACTTAGCTCTAGAATAATCAGTTCAGTTCAAGCTAGTTCTACTCAGCTTCTCGCTCCGATCTGACTCGGATTAATTTGAATATTGCTCTGGCTCAAAAGTCGGTATGCCGGTAGTTGGTATACCTTCAACTAGATTCAACTCAAGCTAGCTCCGTTTGAGTGAAGGTGTAGCTTAGTTTGATAAGCTTAGTTCAATTGAGTTCAGGTTTGACTCAATTAGCCAATGCTATGACTGAGTTCAGTTTGAATCTAAAGCTCATAAGTTCATGTCAAGCTAGTCTGAGCTAGTCAACTCAGCTCTGACTCAGTTTAGTTCAACTTTTACTCTCGCTTAAATCCAGTTCAGCATCACTAGCTTGATTCAAATGACGTTAGTTGAGTTCTAATGAACTTGGAACTTGGCTTGGTTTAATTCAGTTTTGCATCTTTGCCCCAACTGAGCTCACGTTGGTTTAGTCCGAGTGAGCATGTAGCTCAGCCTAGATATTTATGAGGTTCAGCCACGAACTTGTAGTATAGCTGGACAGATGATAACAGAGGGGGAAATGACGCCAGGCGGGCGCTGCCATGAGATTATGTGGTCACTAAGTTTTTTGTTTTCAACAGTTGGCATCACCTGCCACGGCAACGGTCTGATTCTACGAGTTTACCTAGCTATATCCCGTTCACTTTTCATTGTCAGTAGAATGACTTTTTGTAGCAAAAATAAAGTGACAAGCTGGAGCGCTGGGGAGAGACGGCTGACGGCTGCTGATAGTTTTGATCTAAAACTTTGCAGGTGCCATCAGCCGTAGCCGTAGCCCCCCAGCTTGTCACTTTATTTTTCGTTCAAAAACTCATTCTACTGACAATAAAAAGTGAACGGGATATAGGTACAAGTCGCCGAAATCAAAACCAGAAATCAATATATTATCCCAGATCAAGATGCCGCGGCACTGACAGCCAAGCACCGACTGTCACCGAGCGAAAATTCTTTCAGTGAACCTTAAACGTTCTATGTAAACGGTGAACTCTTGCAAATCTTCATGGATCGGTAACAAATTTAGCTAAAAACTATATTAATATACACTGGAATTATATATATTTATAAAATAGAATATTATAGTCATAATCATCAATCCATAAAACTGCTCCGTTGAATATTGAAAGCCACTCTCGAGGCCGCTACCAAACGTTTTGGGACTTTTGGGTACCGGTGCATAATAAGATGGCGACTTCCGGAGGAGGGGTCATAAGTTGTTGGGGGAATCTGGGGGATTAGCAGTCCAGCCATACTACAGGTTCGTGGGTTCAGCCCAGTTCAGTCTAGATTGAGTGTAGCCCAGTTTAGCTCACGCTAACATGGTTCAATTCAACTATAGAAAGCATGAGTTGAGCTCAAACTGGTTCAAATTAGTGAACTGAACTTAGTTTTGCATTTCTCGCTCAATTCAACTCACGTTAGTATACTTCGGGTGAGCTTGTTTCAGCTGAGTTTTATCTGGCTTAAGCTAAGTTTAGTTGGATTGAAGTTGAGCTCCGTCTGGCTATCGCCAACTGAGTTCAACTTAGCTCTATAGAACTAGTAGCTGAACTTTCTATAGAATATTACTTCATTTCAAGCTAGTTCAAATCAGCTCTAGCGCTCTAGATCAGATTGGTTTGATCTTTACTCTGGCTTAAATTTAGCTGTACACCTCTGGAAAATTGGGCTCACGTTTTAGTATCTCAAGTTCGAGTAAGCCTTGAGCTTAGCTTAGTTTCATGAGGATGGACCTCAGCTCATTAATTCAGCTTCAACTCAGTCTGATCACGCTGGCTGAATATAATGCCAGCTCAGTGCAAGTGAGCCTGTAGCTTGGCTCAATTTTTTGGACTAAAGCTCATTTTAATCAAGCTCAAATTCAACTTAGTCTAACTCTGCTGACTAAATACAAGTAAACTCTAGAACGTATCAGTTTAGTTCAAGCTAGTCTAACTCAGCTTGAGTTCCGGCTCGAAAGCTGTGCACCTCCAGCTCAATTCAACTCAAGCTAGCTCCATTCGAGTGAGCTTGTAACTCAGTTCAATTAGACGAAAGCTTAGTATGGTTGGGTTCAAGTTTGGCTTAGTTCAGCTAACGCTGACTGAGCTCAGCTTGACTTTGGAACACATCAGCTCATTTCAAGCTAGTTCAAATCAGCTCTAATTCAGCTCACTTTGACTTTCACTCTGGCTTATATATGATTTTGCACGACTTGCTTAATTTAACTTGCGTTCGTTAGTTTGGATGAGACTTTGGCTCAACTCAGCTTAAGTTAGTTTAGTTCAAAAAAACTACTTCTAGTTGAGCTTAGTTCCATTAGACTTAATTCAGTTGAGTTTGCGTCAACCTCAGTTTAGCTCATGCTGTCTCGATTAGATTTCACTCTAGAACGCATAAATTGAACTCAAGCTAGTTGAAATCAGAGGCCTAGATTTAGTTTTGAACCACTTGCTCAATTCAACTCACGTTAGCTTTGTTCGAGTGAGCTTGTAGCTCAGCTTAGTTCTATAAGGTCCATGCTAAGTTGGATTCAGTCCAGCTTTCACTGGCCGAGTGCAACTCAGCTCTAGAACGATTAGTTCAGTTTAAGCTTGTTTAAATCAGGTATAGATCAGATCAGTTCAATCGTAACTCTAGCCTGAATTAGCCTGGGCACCTTCAGGAAATCAAACTTGAATTTTAGTATACTTGAAGATCGAGTGAGGATGTTAGTCTAGCTCAGTTTTGTTATAATAATTCTCAGTTTATTTTAGCTAACGCTGCCTGAGTTCAACTTGATCATATAGAACACGCCATTATAGTCCAGTACAAGCAGGTTCAGTTTGGCCTGACTTAGTTGATTTAAACCTTACTCTGGCTTCAATCCAGTTTTGCACTTAGGGCTCCTTATTCTAGTCAAGTCCATCAACGTCAGCTCTTTTTTCCTAGTTTTCTTTGAGTAAGCTTGCAGCTCAACTAATTTTTAATTTTTATTATTATTTTTATTGAGTTGAGCTGGATTCAAGCTGAGCTCAGTCTGGCTTCCGCTGACTCATTCAACTTGACTCTAGAATATCAGTTTAGCTCAAGCTATATCGACTCAGCTCCAGTTCAGATTAGTTTGATCTTCACTCTGGCTGGAATTTAGTTGTGCAATCAAACTCACGTTTTAGTATACCATACCTGAAGTTCTAGTTAGCTTGTGGCTTAGCTCAGTTTGATTGGGATAAAGCTCATTTGAGTTCAACTCAAGCTCAGTATAGCTCACTGGGGCTGAATTGAACTTGACCCAATAGAACACATAGTTCAACTCAAGCTAGTTCAACTGAGCACAGGCTCAGATCAATTTGAACCTTGATTTTGCTTGAATTCAGCTTTGTACGTCTAGCCCTATTCAATTCACGTCAGTTCAGTTCGAGTTAGGTTCTAGCTAAGTTTAATTTTATTCGGCTGAAGCGCGTTTAGGTCGCCGAGTCTAATTTTGGCTAAGTCCTCACGTTACTGAATTTAACTTGACCCTGTAGAACACATTTTATGGTTGAGTTCAAGCTAGTTCAGCTCAGCTTTAACTCAGATTCGTTCGATCTTTATTTTGCCTCGAACTCAGTTGTGCACCTCCATAAGGCAATTGAATTTATATTGTAGTATACTTCAGGTTCGAGTGAGCTTGTAGGTCAGCTTGGTTTGATCAGAATGAAGCCCAGTTTAATTGAGTTCAACTTTAACTTAGTCTAGCTTACGCTGGCTGGATTGAACTTGGCTCTTTGAAACACATTATAGTTCAGTTCAAGCTTGCTCTTGCAACAAATCAGATTAATTTGAACCTTACACTGGCTTGGATTAGGTTTTGCACGATCAACTCAGCTTACGTCAGTTTAGTTCGAGTATAGGCTTGTAGCTTGGCTCAGTTTTAATCAGCTAAAGCGCATTCTACTTGAGCTTGATTTGAGCTCAGTCTAGCTGGATGAATTCAACTTGACCCTTCAGAACACATTGAAGTTCAGTTTAAGCTAGTTTGAGTAAGCATTGGCTCAGACTAGTTTAAATCTAACTTTGGCTTGAATTTATTTCAGCACGTTCAGCCTTTTTCACCTACCTTACATTGGTTTAGTTCGAGTAAATTTGTAGTTCGGCAAAATTTTATTAGGCTGAAACTCAGCTTGTAAGTGTCTCAAATTGTTACTTTGTCAAAAAACACTATAACATACAAATTGTTAGCTAAGCAATAGGACATGAATGACCTGAAATATGTTAATGATAATACTGTTGTTGTTTTGTTGTTTTGTTGTGCTGTTGTTTTCTACTAACTTTATAACTTAGAGAAGAACACAAACCTGTATGCTGAATAAATATCCGAATTTCTGATGAGGATTCGATAAATTTCAATCCAAAATCGACACACTTATCATTTATGCTGACAAACAAGTCAGATATCGTTGACACTGTTTTAATAATAAAGCACTATTTACAAATGGCTGTGAATTGAAATTCTTTTTGACTATGTTTTTGTTGTTACTCAAGAATCTCAAGATGGACATGTCGAGTATATAGTATCAAACTTCATCAAATTTCACTACGAATCTGAATCTCTCACTTGAAACTTTTACTACATTTGACTATCTCCTACTTTTCTCCAACAATTTTGAGATATCAAAGGAAAAATACTTCAGAACAAATGCATCGTTCCATTGTCAACCCGAACAATGTTCCCATCAATTACCGCTCCTCTAATCGATCAAATTGTTACAGGCATCCTGATGGAATATTCCACGGAATCTGCTCACGCTTCCACGGCCCGGTTTTCGGTACACCCGAGTCTCAGAGTCCCGCCGTGCTGAAGAAGGCCATCATCATCATCGATGACGATAATTCATTAAGGTATGGCAGCTTTCAACATGTCCTAGACGTACATATCTATACGCAACACCAGCCAAAGACATATCAAAAACAAGTCGGCAGTTACTATATTCTATTTTTAGTCGTCTTGGCTTGTACCTAGCGATAACAGATATTGAATGGCACTGTATCTACATTAGCTTAGGTTATAGGTACTTAGGTACAAACACCCGTTTCATCAACCGCTAAAGCAAATACCCTGTAAATATGACCGAACTTTAACCTCTTGGTACCTAGGTGAACAGCAATGATACCATCGACTTGACAGTGGAAATTGATTAGGGATTTGAATCTTGAAATTATGTTTGGCAAGTTTTGCTGTCAAAGAGTGAGTGACAGGAGCAAGAAGCTCCAGTTTTGTACACTGTTGCCAACTTTAGGTATACTTCTAGGTTCACTCGACCACATAAAATTAGTGAAGTACAATAATGCTTTAGCGCAAAGAAGGGATCCCGTAGGCACTGATCGTAAACAACCATTATTTAACGTAGATATCTGAGATACTAAAGC
Source organism: Anaspis maculata (assembly GCA_949128115.1). Classification (NCBI taxonomy): domain Eukaryota; kingdom Metazoa; phylum Arthropoda; class Insecta; order Coleoptera; family Scraptiidae; genus Anaspis; species Anaspis maculata. Next base: position 83,476,025 of record OX421964.1, on the reverse strand, counting down.
AAAGCTGCATTGTCCACCAACGTAAAAATCAAAATTGAATTGGTAATAATAATATCTGGGCACTGGATATTGGATATCTATACAGCAATTTGTTCTGTACGCATTCTTATCTCGACAGCATTGCAATTAAAGTCAATGTATAGCTGGTAAGTGGTTATGAAAATTCATCACAATACGGCAATAATATCTTTGAACAACCTTTCTCCATTTCAAGTCAAGAGTGCGCTTTGCTTCTCCAAGCCATTACGCCAGGAGTACCAACTGCGTCGCGTATCAATAAATGCACAAAGCGCAAAACGGTCAGCACAAAGAGCAAGGCCCGTATTCATATCCCCCTTTTAGTGTTAAAAGCGGTTTTAAAGATGCGCCTCTAACATTTCCGTATTCATACGTGGTTTTAGCGCGCATCTATCATAACTTTAAACAGGCGTCTCTAAAGTCGTCTTAAAAGGGGATGTTTAGAGACGCGTCTATTCATATGTCTCTTTTACGTGTCTTTAAGCGACTTCGGATGGTCTCACGCATGCGTCAAGTTAGATGGGATCCAAATGTGCCAACAGGCGTGTTTTGAGTCCATTTAACCTACAAGCTGTGCCGTGTGTTCTTGAGAAGTGTGACGAAAATCACATTTTCTTTCTAAAATATTGATTCAATTGAATTAATGAAGCATGCCGCCGGAATGCGGGAAGTGCACAATGCTCTGGATGTCCGCCCCGAAACCGCCAACTCTTCCTATTTTTTTTTCATGACCGCGCGTCATCTTGGCGTTGCTGGAGTGCTGGACCTGTCCTTGATTACGACTTGTTTACCGGCACAATGTCTGATTTTTTTCTTCGCTAAAATTCTTAGCGCGCTTTCAGTCATACCCCTTTACTATTTACTGTTCTCAAGACGGGGACGACTTACACAAAACAGTCGAAACAGGTGTTCACTTCTCAAGTTAACAGATCCAGGCCACTATTCTTGAAACTGTGGAAGAAACTCCCTGAAAGTTTTATGCGAGGTTTTATGCAATCCGCAGTACATCAACGTAGCAAGAGTTGCCAGCGCTTCTGTTTTGCCAGGGGGAGCTGCTCGGGGTAAATGACCAGACAAAGAAAACAGATCCAGCGGGGCCGTGATTGGTGTATGTATCTACTTTCTCTATCTAGTGATCTACCCGGAGCGGCTCTCGGCGCAAAACGAAAGCGGCTTGGGGTTCTTGCCTACCTGCGTCTACCTTCGGGTAGGTAGTTTTGAGTACATTTCACAACGTTGCCAAATCAACACCCCTTTTAGTTAGATGGGCCCTAACAGGACGTAAAAGGTGGCCTATGAATACGACCGCTTTTATCAGGTAGCCGAGCGCTTTTTGTTAGAGGCATGCTAAATGTGGCTTAAAAGTGGGATATGAATACGGGCCCAAGTATCTACCTATAATACGCCCAAGAGCATTAGGTACCAAAGTACCTGATGCCCGATACATAGTAAACCCACTTGTAACCGTTTATGTGAGCATTGATGGTTCATTTATACTGTTCCCGCGTCCTCTTAAGAAGTCATGACTTGCTACTTATGGCGCGCTCGGGCTTCTATTTCTTCTTCGTATTCTTCTCGCAATGCAAGCGACATTGAAGAGATTGGACGATAATAAATATGGATTCGTGTATAGGTACTGGGTACTAGCTTGTGCTGGTATAGGTGGGTATGCCTATGCATCATACAAGCCTCGGTGTGAGTTTGATCGACGTGGGATTTTTGCTGATATCGATCCGTGCATGAAAAGGAAATGAAGCAATCTCCATCACAGAGAGGGAGTGTTAACAAGATTTTTTTCAATAGATGAAAAGTTCAATTCCAATCAGAAGAATTTGGTGTGTGATAAACGGATGAAGCTTTCGGTATACTTACGCCTCAGTGTGCAAGAATAAACAGGTATTTCATAAGTTTGAAGTATTGGGAGTTCTGTAAGCTGTTGGGCAAAGCCTCACGGTTATTTGAGTCAGTTTATAGACAAGTGATATTTTCTTCTCGACTCGAAAGAGATTTATTTCCAAAAACTGCGACTTGTGTCCTTATTGTTCGCAAAAATCGATCAAGTCGGCAGGGTGAGAAATGAGAGTATTTTTCTGCCAGCCTGCTCTAAAAAAAATGGAGACATGGACTGGCCGTCTCATATCCCAGATTTGACAGCACTAGATTTTTACTTGTGGGGGTTACTACTTGAAAAGTAAAAGTCAATAATAATCGCCCTCAGACGTTAGAAGCATTGAAGGCAAATACTCCTGAATGAAGAAATTGCCGAGGAAATTGCCCAAATTCTACCTTGAATATTGCGCAAAGTGATGCTACACCTCGTGTTACACGTTTAAACCGAGGCTCAAACCAGAGTTGGTAATTGCTTGGATCGTTGTGGCGGTTATTTACTTGATGTAGGCTTTCTTCGAGTTTTTCATACATATAATGTTACATGTTGTTATGAAAAAGTCCACAAAGAATCATCTCATTTGCGTTGAATTGTTTCATAAAATTTTTTTGCTGGCAGTATTTTACCCCATCCTATCTATACAATACAGATACTCGCCAAGGCTCGTGTCGGCAGATTGCATCCTCATGAGTCAGAAGCAATCATTACCCGCTTGTTGAATAATATCCTATTATTGTCTCAAGGATCCTGTCAGATCCGAAATACAACAGGTTCGTTGCATGAGGAAAATCAGCCAGAACTCAAAGAATTTTGTAGTTATCACACAGAGTGATACGTTACACAAAACTCTATCTGAATATGAGAAACGTTAGTTTATACTTGTTCTTCTTACTTACTTACTCACTTAATCCTTTTGCCTATTTTACCCTTACGGGTATAAGGCGGTTTGTGGAGTCAAGTACTCCGTGGGGTCCCTTCTCCATATTTCTCTCCATCTTGTCCGATATTGTACCGACCGAGTCGCCCCATCCATCATCTCTTCCCTCTTCTCCACAGCTTTCTGCACTTCATCACACCACGCTCTTCTAGGTCTTCTCCTGCTTTTTTTCTTTATTGTTCTAGCTTCAACCACTCTCCTGGTTATTCTGTTTTCATCCATTCTCTTGAGATGACAGAACCAATCGAACCATCTTAATTGTCCTTCCTCTATTGTTCGATCCACAGGTTTCGTGTTGAGCTTGTCTCTAAATGTTGTGTTCCTTATCTTGTCCATGATTGTCTTGTCGTCTATTTTTCTTAAGAATCTCATTTCTGTCACTGCAATCTTGTTTCTTTGTTTCTCTGTTCAAGTCCAACACTCAGACCCGTATGTCAAGATTGGGGTGATGACTTTCTTAAATATTTCTGTATTGGTGTCTTTGGGGATTCCGTTGTTTCCCAGAAATGTTGTCTCTATGGAGTTAAATAGTCTTCCCGCTGCTGTGGCTCTCTCAATAATTTATTCGTCTAGCGTCCTGTGACACGATTGAGCCTAAGTAATCAAATTCGACCTATTTCAGTTTTGCGCCGTTTAGCTCAATTGTGTGTTGTTTTGCTTCCTTGCCAACAGTCATGGTTTGCGTCTTACTCTGATTGATGTTCATGTTGTACTTGTTAAGTTCGCCTTTGTATATCTGCATCCTCCTGTTTAGTGTTTCTTCGTTTTTTTGCGATTATGACCATATCGTCGGCGTAGCATATTTCGGGAATCTTGAACCTTTGCATGTCGTATTGTCTTGCATCCTTTCTTGTTCCTTTTGTAGCCTTGTCCAGTACCACAGTACAAAGCATCGGGCTCAGTATACATGCCTGTCTTACTCCCTTCGTTGTCTCAAACATTCGAGATGTTTCATGTTTCAATCCTACGTAATTTGTCGTTTTTCTATACAGGCCTGGAATGCTCTTTACTGTGCTCTGCTGCACTTCCCATTCTCGTAGTGTCTCTCATAAGTCGTTTCTGTCGATTATGTCGAAAGCCTCTTCCAAATCCACAAAGCAAACATGTACTGTCTCTCCTTCTCGTATGGCATTTTCCGTTATTTGTCATAGAATGAAGATGGCATCTTGTACTCCTCTGATTGGTCTGAAATCAAATAGTGTGTCTTCAAGTGTCTCCTCCAGTTGATCTCTCAGTCTTTTTCCCAATATTCTGGCAAATATCTATGCTGCGTTGCTGAGCAGTGTAATTGCTCTATAGTTGTGGTATTCTTGACTATCTTTTTTGTATATCGGTGTTATGTTACCTATTTCCCAGTCTTGAGGTGCTCTTCCCTCTTTCACTATCGTGTTCATGATTATTCCTCTTAGATCTTCGAGTGCTTCATCTGTCAGTGCTTTCAACATCTCATTCATTATCTTGTCGTATCCCGGTGCTTTTCTAGCTTAGCTTTCTTTATTGCCGCTAGGAGTTCTTGTTCTGTAATTTTCTCGTTTTGGTTTCTTTCCCGTGTTGTTTTCTTTTGTGGTGTGTTTTCTCTTGTTCTTTCTTGTGTTACATCTGTCTCTTCTAGTAGCTCTTCAAAGTACTCTCTGTATCATTCAATTATCTGCCCTTCGTCTCCAATAGTGTTTCCTGCCTTATCTTTCAAGTTCTTCAGCACTGTGTTTTTCTTTTGACTCATGTCTGATTGTACCGAAAAAAAGCTTCTGGTTCCCCCTGTATGCATTTGTCATTCTCACTCCAAATTCTTTCCAAGATCTTCCTTTTTCTTTCAGAATTACTTTTTTCGCCTGCTTCCTTGCTTTTTTATATTCTTCGTGATGGCTTGCTTCTCTCGTTCCTATGTATTTCTTCCACTTTTGTTGTTTTTTCTCTTTGACTGCTGCCTTGGTCCTTTCCGTCCACCAGTTCGTTCTTTTCGTGTCTCTGTTCACCAGTCTTGTCAACCCACAGCTCTTTTTTGTCGCCGATAACACTCCTTCTCTAAATCTCTTCCATATCTTCTCGATGTCCGTGTCTGTTTCCTTTGGTCTCGTTTTTTTCCAAGGTAGTGTTTAGTGCCATGTATCCTTCACATTCGGACAGGCAGTCTAGAGCATTCAATCTTTTTGTTTCTGACCTTTCTTCTCTTTATATCTGATTCCTTTTCCTGTTTCCTGATTTCATGACTACTAAATGATGATCGCTTCCAATCTCGAGTCCTATTTTCACTCTTAGGTTTGTCACATCATTCCATATTTCTTTGTTCACCAGAAAATAATCGTTTGTCGATTTCTCATTTCAACTTTGTACTTCCCTCGTTACTTTATGTATTTCTTTGTGAATAAAGTGCTTATTTCCGATTTTCAATTCGTTCGCCAGGCTAAGCTCTATTAGTCTATGTCCGTTCGTATTTTTTGCACTTTCTCCCTGCTTTCCTAGGCACCACTCCACTCCTCCATTCTCACTACCCACTCTTCCGTTAAGGTCTCCCATCATTATTATCTTGTGGGTGCTTCTATCTATCTCGAGCTGTAGTTCGTTGTGGAAGTTGTCCTTTTCGTCCTTCTTTGCATCCTCGTTCGGGCCATAGGCTACTATGAAAGTCTATTCTTCTTCTCTTTTCCCCTCCGAAATATCAACATATAGTATTCTTTCATTTATAAGTCGCTCCCTCTGCACACATCTCATCTTGTCTTCTTTGATCGTCCACTCCTGACTAGTGCGTCCAGTAGCTGTTCGGTAATTGCAGCAAACCCTTGCCTTTTCTCTTCGTTTCCGTTACACTTATGTAATCAATTTTGTAGTTTCTCCAGCTCTTCCGTCAATTCCTCCTCCTTTCCGTTCAAGCCTCTAACATTTCAAGTTCCCAGTCTGAGCATACTTTTCTTCCCTTGTCTAATTTTGCTCCTTTGGTTTTCCTTTTTGCAACGCTTTCCTTCCGTATACTTCTCATTGTCCGTGTTTATTGCCATTGTCTCCATTTCCTCACATTCCTCCTCCCCCCGTCCTGTTATCTTATTTGCCTTCCTGCTCAGTATCATGTCAATTTTTTTTTGCTATTGTCCTTGTTCTCTTCCTTACTCCGTCATCTCTTCTTCCATCTATCTTCGGTTTTTTGGTGTCGAGCTCTCAATTATTGCAGCTCTTAGTCCCCCTTTTCTGTCGTTCCATCTGTATTGCTGTCCGTTGACATTCATTCTTCGATATCCCATCTTCACTATTTTCCTATTTTCTCTCTGTTCTCTAACTATGCTCCTTATTTCTTTCTGGATTGTTCTTTCATCGGTTCTTTCCCTGATTGTTGAGTCAGACAATCTCTCGTAACAGTTTCTTCTTTGCTTGCATGTTCTTGAGTTTTTCATCAAAGTTTTGTACGCTTGCCACCACTTTTTCTAGTTTGTTTCCGTTTCCCACTGTATACGCTGACTCTATCGTTGTCTTCACTTTGCAGGTTCTTTGCAATAAGTTCTTCCAACATCTCCTTCTCTTGTCCCTCTCTCACTTTCAGTCCCGTCCCAATAATGTTGTTCCTTCTTTTCTCTTTCTCCTGTTTTTCTGCTCTGTCCTTCAGTGTTTCCAATCTTCTTTCTACTTTCCTCTTTCCTCTTTCCTCCATCCACTTTGTTTCCCGGATTTCTATTCCCTTTCTCTGTTTCTCAAGTTTTTGCCTTATTTCTGCTATTTCCGTTCTCAAAATAGACGTATTCTTTTGCATTTCCTCCATCATGGACTCTTTCATTTCATTAATTGATACCTTTATCTCTTCAATCTCTGTTTGTTCAATCTCCGATTCGTATCTCGCTCCCTCTTGTCTTTCCGCCTCCGTTCTTCTCTGGTCTGGCGATCTGATCGTTTTCTTGCTTGCTCGTAGTAATACGCCGTTCGATCCTTCTCCGACTTCCTCTGCCTCCCTCGCGTTCCTCTTCCGTCCTGTTGAACCGCCTCCCATAAATGTTCTTTGTTTCGGGGAAATCTCCGGTTGTGGCAACGTCGCCGCGTCAGCCGCTTCGCGCACAAAGTGTTCTTGCTGGGGTTTTTTGCTTGTACTCTTATCACCCAATTGTTGATTTTTCACTTTTAATTCCTCTCTTAGTAGTCGTTTTCTTTCCCAAAACACTTTCTTTGGTTCAAACTTTAAGTTTCGTTATCCGTACCAGTCACTTTTCGGGATTAAAATACTCGGTAGCCCTCCTTCTCGGACAATACACACCGGAGCGATTTAATCACGTCTTCCGTGTACAGTTGCCGACTCGACTCCTCACTTGTTATTCAAAGGTAGGTATTATGGCTTTGAGCTACTTTGGTTGGGTTGAGCTACTTCTTACCTGTAGTGCTCGTGTCTAATGAATATTTTATATTCCCGAGAAATCTTCAGACCAAGTTGCCAATTTTACATAACAGAAAACTTTTACAAACACGACAGCCAGAGCTTCCGGTTGCGTAGTGTCGTAGTTTCGTTCTGTTGGGGTCAATAGGCGACTTGCATATTTGATTGGCCGCTCGTCCTCCTTCTCCCTCTGGAGTAGGACAGCTTCGAGCGCGTAACTGCTAGCGTCTTATTACGGGTTGAAATCGTAATTGAAAGTAATTGATTCTGATGTGGAGATAGTTGGGATTGGGAGAATTAAAAATACAGAATAAGCTACAAAAATCAGGTTTATGATCGGGAAGAAAAGGTTCAAGAATATTCACAGTTCAACTTGACATGGCGTGTTAACAAAAATAAAAGGGCGTTGCGCAGAGGACGCCAATAGAAAGGGTGAGCAATACCGCGAGATTCGGCTTACAAACTATAACGTAGGTACCTACCTTTTCAATGACGCTGCGAGAACTCAGCGTCAGAACTCAGAACTCAGAACAAAAACATCAGCATTCCTGGCTAACACATCAGTTGTAACATCATGTAACATATTCAGTGAAAAACTCATGGTAGAAAACAAGCTTCTGAAATCCTCTGAGTTCCAAAGAAAAAGATATTATGCATAAAGATGAAGACTGAAAAAGATGGAAACCAATTGGAATGGGCAAAAAACAAACCAAATTGTATCGCAAAAAGCCTCTGCACGAAGGAAATCGAATGAAAGCTCGCACTTTCAATCATATTTTTTTATCCAGGCCATGTACCTATCAACATGTTATGTGTATTACGCTCATTAATAAATAATCATTTATGATAATTTGATAAGGCATCCGGATGTTTATTATGCCTGATAGCAGAGTAATATTTTGTCGCAATCTACCTACACGACACGCGATATTGTCACTGCCGTCTGCCGTGACCGGTTCGGTAGGTTCCTATACATAATTTCTTAACATCAGAATAAGAAGATTTCCGTGTAAACAGCTCAACGCCTGGAATGGTCCACCCCGAAATTTCATCTTGTTCCAAATGGGTCCATCTCAAAACAAAATCACCAATTTATTGGCAATTGGCTCCATATTATATCAATTTGACGGGAAAGCATGGTTCACAAGCAGTTCTGAAAAATTTTCACCTCTGTGAGCCCTAGGGATGCAACTCCCTTAAGGGTGCATCCTAAATGGGGTCGTACGACGTTGGACGTGAGTTACAAACAAGTTTATTAGTATAGAATGATTCAAATACAGCACGATATAAGTAAAGTTCGCAAATTCCGTTATTCATCTTTGAAAATTTGTCATCAACTAGCGCTTAATTCCGGTTGTGACCACTTTGCCAAGTACTTTTATGTTCATAGGAAATCATCGATATCACCTGTATGGTCGCCTATATTTAAGTAAACACGATTCTATAATCTGATGGTGTGTTAGCCATCGCATACAAGTATAGAGATACGTATCTGCATGCATTATAATTATCGCTGTACATTCAGACAGCTAATAATTTTATTAAAGACCTCCTGCGAATCGGCGTTAGGATAATTCCATGTTTCACTTTGAAGGCTGTGAAAATATACTATTGCTTTTATTGCCGTGGAGTGATTTATTTGAAATCCCACACGTTTAGATTTACTGTTCGACAAGCTGCCTCTGATGGTTTCTTTTTCAAGTCGAAAAATAGGGTCTTCATGCGACTGTATTAAATCAAGAATAAAAAAGCATTGTTCTGAACATACCTGATTTTTTTTTGTACGGCTTCGACCTGCTTTCTAGACTCACCGGTCCTTATTTTAATAAACTCGCGTCTTGTATATTCGGAAATATTCTATACTACTTCCAGGAATATCCAGACGAGAGCTCTTGTCGCTTCCATTGTCGTTCCGGTATACAGGGTGATTCAAAAATGGCGCATTTCCTTTCGGGCACGTTATAGTGGACGTTAACGGAGTACGGGAAAAATAATAAAAAAAATTAATCGGCTTCGATTTGCGAGTTATTAACAAAAACAAATCTGTCCAATCTGGCAGCATCGCATTAGTACCTACCTGGCACCTTTAGATCAAAGAGGTACATCACAATAGCATTATTGTATTGTTACCCTGGAATTTCCGTAGAACCTGCTAGACCATACCAAACATACTTGGCAAATGTATTTTCACGGCACTTTTGAGGTGAAAGATGAATTTTGAAACTTGAAAATACGACTCAAATCTCAATTGCAAGAGAAATTTTGAATCGGGAACTACTAACGACATGTGACTCTTCGCGAGTAACGATGTTTTGCTTTAAAATCATGCAAACTGGAGAAGTTAAATTCTCAATTTCACCTCTTCATAACTCGAAAGATAAATGAGCCAAATTTTTTTTACTAAACTGCTCAACGAAAAATAAGGATATTGAAAATTGTCGCTCAAGTTTAAATAAAGATAACTGAAGGAAAAATTGACCAATTTGAAAAAAATCAACACTGCCTGATAGAACTATTCTTTGGCTACAAGGTGCTGTCCTTAGTTTGATCATACATCGCATTTTGCAAGATATACAGGGTGCCAAGAGAAGAGGTGAAAATTAGTGAATTTTCGAAGTGGTCTCTGTTTTAGAAAAAATGTCAGACTTTTTCTCAGTTTATTTTTTGAAAGCCTGCATCAATCTGTCAACTAAATAGTGAATTTTTTTGAATCAGGTTTTTTTTTCAAGAAGTTTTGATTTTTTTTCATGAAATCAAATAAAAATTGATGTCGATTCTGTAAACGGCTTCTATTGAAATTTGATAGTGAAGTATGATTTTACTTCACAAACCGTCTCATTGAATCATTAAACCAACCGATACAAGTGACTTCCCAAGGAGGTATCCGTCAATACTTTGTTACATGTTGGATTTATCAGATCAGGATAGTTAGGTCAGAGAAACATCACAAAGCCTAATTTCTAGACTTTTATGGAAGTACAACATGGACACTGCTGGTGTCGCAAGAAGACCTGGCTCAAGTCAAAGACAAAAGACAACTGCACTGCAAGGCAAGATCGTTCAATCGTTCAGTGCTCGAATAAATTCCTTCGAGAATGCTACGATTTTGAGAAGTCGATTATGCAAGTTATTGATGGTTTGATGTTCTTTCATTGTATAGGTTTATTGTTGCAATAAATTTCTTCCCAACCATCACCAGTAAAGTTTTTGACATATTTGTCTTGTCCTTTGGACAGCAGGCATGAGAATGTTTGCTGATTGAAAATGTCCAAACCATCCTCCATCCCAGTCGGGTTTGCTCTGAGAAACATCCTTGCTATGAGAATATGGGTATGCGCCTTCTGTCCTGTGATTCAAAACAAATTTCGATTCTAGACCCATGTGTTCTTCAGCTATGGATTTCTCAAACAAACATAAGTAAAATCATACCTTATTACCAAATTTCAGTAGAAGCCGTTTGCAGAATCGACATCGACTTTTTTCGATTTCATGGAAAAATTCTAAAATTTTTGAAAAAAAGAAAACTGAATAAAAAAATTACTATTAGTCGACAGATTTTGACGCAGACTTTCTAAAAATTAACTCAGAAAAAAACTGACATTTTTTCTGAAGCAGGTAGATGACTTCGAAAATTCACTGATTTTCACCTCTTCCTTTGGCACCCTGTATATCTTGCAAAATGCGATGGATGATTAAAATAATGAAACCACCTTGTAGCCAAAGAATAGTCCTATCAGGCAATGTTGATTTTTTTTTTAATTGGGTAATTTTTCCTTGAGTTATCTCTATTTGAACTTGAGCAACAATTTTCAATATCCTTATTTTTCGTTGAGCAGTTTATTTTTTCCGTGCCCCTTCAACGTATCCCACAACGTACACGGGAGGAAATGCGCCATTTTTTAATCACCCTGTATATTCCAGCATTGGCGGCCTCCACTCAATTTGCGGCACTTCGCGAAAGCTCTAAAAGAGTCCTTCGGCTTGGCGAATAAGTACTCCTGCAAGCTTTTGATGGACGGTTCCTTCTGCAATTGTGCGGGTGTGTATCTTACTTGCGCGTCGTAGTCTCCAGCAAATTTCGCAAAACTGCTTCCCTCTCAAGCCTGTTCGTCTCGAGCAGACACTTAATCTCCCGAGGGTAGCAGGTAGATCGTTCAGATGAACATTTTTTCATATTGGCTCTGTAGAGGCTCTTTGGATCTGGTACACGACGTCTTTGACTTCCTCTTGACCACGGTTCATTACCTCCTCTTGACCCTCCCACAACGGATGGAATTCCGGCAATCTCACCTTCTTGCACTGGGGATTGTACAGTCGGGTAGTTACACAAGCTCACCTGCTTGAAATCCTTACTATGCCTTAGATCATCGACGTATTCCGAAACAGGTGTTGAGTCATGTTCCGGTAGTACACTCAGTGGAACCCCTCGAGGACTTTTGCCAACGTCTTGTTGACCTCAGGATGTCCTCCGGTAGCGCCGTCGTGCACCTTCAGGACCTCCTTTATTCATTCTTTGGGAAGCACCAATTGCGAAACTTTCTGCTTTCCATCCGGACTTCTCCCATACCCTTTTCAACAGCCTGTTATTAATTTTTAATAAGTTCCACTAAGTTCATGAGCCTCAAACTTTGGTCTTTCTTCTTGACCTATTTTAGCCTGTTCTGGTCAAGCTTTCACTGCATGTCCTCAAGCAAGTCAATAGCAGAATCTTCCCGATGTTTTTTTTTCACTAAAGCTGTGGTCCACTACCGTTGGATCTCAGCGAAGATTGTCTTGACTTGTACTATAACCTGCTTGTCCATCTTCGAACAGTACTTGGTATCTTTTCCGTCTGGTTTCTAAGAAAGAACGTCTGCGTTACTATGACTATTCCTGGTCAATGAACTTCTTGATCAGCAGTTTCCCATTCAAGTTTTGAACAGTCTACTGAACGGTACCTTTGCCGGCAATCACGCTGCAAATGTCCAACCCTCCCACAATTGAATCAGCGTGGTTTTATCTTGTGCTACTATGGCTTCCTTCTGGTTAGTGACATTTTCGAGCAGCACTTCTTTGTTTCGGCATAGAACGAATGGTCTGTTGAAAAGTATTGTTGCCTGTAGTCACGTTTCAGATGTCCAATCCTTCCACAATTGAGACAAAGCGGTCTCTTGTTCTTGCCTCAGATCAACGAACCAGGACCAGAGTATATTCCAAAGCAGAGCCTTGAGGTTTCTCCTTTAACTTTCTGTGGTCAATTTCTTGGGAGTATAGTATGCGAACCTTTAGATACTCCAAAGTTCACTTCCTTGACTCTACGAGGCGAGTAAATGGAATTATGCTCACCTTAAGGAGAGCCTTAACATTGGCTTATTTTGAAGGCCAGGCGTGGAAAAGAGGACTTTTTCTTTTGTTCCAGCTTATAAAGGCTCGGAGTTCTTGCCAAGAAAGACTGTGTTATTGCCAGGTTTTTCTGATCACACAGGTGGGTAGCAACGATCTGGTCCATGCATGGTGGCAACACTGGAACAACCAGCGGCCTCACCGCTTGTCAACGCGGTGTTATATATAGATGATGCTATCATTACTTCGCAGACCTCCGAACATCACTTTAAAATTTAACCAAAGATCCTCGATAAACTGATTGGAGCGGGATTGAAGGTGAGGAATGTGGGTGTATTGAAAGCGGAGCATTATCAGCTGCTTCGCTAGTTCCAGTTCAAGACTTTCTCACGCGTTTCTGGGAAGTTCTTTTGGTCCAAGATGCGCAGCGACGTGCAGGGTTACGTTTGGCAGTGCCCAGTGTATAGTGGTAATAAACCGAAGTACCAGAGACGTGCTGGGCCGATGGAAGTTAATCCAGTCGTGGAATGACGATGGAAAATTTTATCAAGCGACTTGATGGGCTCTTCTCCAAGATCCAGCAAGGGGAACAAGTATATCTTGGCGCTGATGGATTGCTTTAGCAAGTACCTAATCATCATTCCCATCCGCAAGGCAACTACCAAGCTGATTTATGTTAAGTGCCTCAGATCCTGATAACAGATAACGGAGTCCAGTTCCGCAGCTAACTTTTTGCGGCATTGTTTGAAAAGTATCGCTTCAAGATTTCATTAAAGGCTAACTACTATTCTCGGGCAAATCCCACTGAGTGGCTCAACAGACAAAAAATTCAAAAATATGAGCGTGTGAAAAAGAAAAAAACATGAAGAATCATTCTGGCAAGTGTTACAGACTAAATCTTCCGACCGTAAGTGATCAGTGGAAGTAATTTCAAAAGTACGCAGGTAGAGAAGGTTGTCAATTTCATGGCTTTTTTCTTTATGATGAAAAAACATTGGAAATGTCATAAACTGCGCAACAAATATGTTGTCGCGAAGGAAAAATTGGTCCGACTTTGGACCACGATAACTTTTAAACGACAGAAACCATTTTGATTCTGTTTTGACAGTTAGTGAGCTCAGTTTTTTCGTTATTCACCTTCAGGAGGTGTAGATCAGGGAGCTTCATGTGAAATATCTACAGGGTGAAATGCAAAACGGTGCAAAATTTTAGCAAATTCAACTGATCCCAATTTTCAAAATAATATTTTTCTCAAATGCAAATGAAAATATCATGAAGCGTGATATTTTTGGCGCTTGCGTCCAGTTTTAAAATTTTCGAAAGCCGAAAGTCCACTTTATAACTGTTTTTCTTGGAGGATGCTGATTTATCCTATCATTACAAGGAAGACTATGTTGCTCTGATGATGGGAGGTTCATCATCTGATCTTATTCAATTTTTGATGGATGGCCAAAATGGCCGACAAAAAACCTGTGTCGGCCATTTTGATAAGGCACCCTTTTTGCGGCCTTGATCAACGTATTCCAGATGGTCTGCGAGCTTAGTTGCTGAGAACCGTTTAAGAAACAATATTCGTGGATTGCAACCTCCCATCATCATAGTGACATAGTCTTTCTTACAGCGATAGGATGAATCAGCATCCTCCAAGATAACCAAGACAGCAATTACTCCAAAATCATGAAGTTAAAACCAGACTTCCGATTTCAAAAATTTCAAAACTGGGCGCAAGCCAAAACATCACGCTTTATGATCCTTTTATTTGCATTTGAGAAAAAAATTCTGAAAATCGCCATCTGTTGAATTGCCGAAATTTTCACATTTCACCCTGTAGATATTTCACGTGAATCTTCCTGATCTTCACCTCCTGAATATGAATAACGGAAAGACTGAGCTTACTGACCGTCAAAACAGAATCGAAATGGTTTGTGTCATTCAAAAGCGATTGTGGTCCAAAGTCGAATCAATTCCTCCCCCGCGACAACATATTTGTTGCGCAGTTTAGTTTACCCTAGATGAAAAAGCCGTAGAATCGATTAGGCGCATGCGTACCACATGGGGGCACATTCTTTGGTTCCACGTCATGTTCTACTTTGTTGAGAACGAAACGTAATGAAACGTTCCTGACTGCTCTGCATGGTTTAGAATTCCATTCACAGCAAGCCACCATCCTCAGGCAAATCCTACTGAACGGCTCAACAGAAAAACAACTCAAAAATATAAGCACGAATAAGAACAATAAAACGAAACGAATCATTCTGGAAAGTTCAACAGACACAACTCCCCTACCATGAGAATTTGATTGTATGAAAGCCAGATCAGTGATAATAATTTCAAAATAACGCAGGTAGTGGGCGAAAATTTCATCAGCGAAAGCTATGAAATTTGACATTCATCATGGAAAAGCATTGGAAATGTGTATTTCCAATAATCAAAATGAGAAAGCCGTGAAATCGATTTTGCATCCTCAGACAGATCCTACTGAGCGGCTCAACCGAAAGACAATTTAAAAATGTAAGCATGATTAAGAACAAAAGCAAAACGAATCATTCTGGAAAGTTCAACAGATACAACTCCTCTACCATGAGAATTTGATTGAATGTAATCCAGATCAGTGATATTAATGTCAAAATAATGTAAGTAGTGGGATGTATAACGTTTACATGGCTTTTTTCATCCGCGGAAGCTATGGAATTTGATATTTATCATGAAAAAACATTGGAAATGTCCATTTCCATTGATCTGAATGAGAAGCCGTGAAATTGCTTTTGCGCATGCGTACTCTTTCTGGGGTCACTCTTTGGCTCCACATCATGTTTTTTATTTAGTTAGAATGGAACGTCATTGAACGGCTAGCTACCATCCCCAGACAATATCCACTGAGCGGTCCAACAGAAAGAAAACTCAAAAATATGAGCATGTGATTCGAACAAAGTGAGAAGTATAATTCTGGCAAGTGTGATAGACAAAACTTCTCCATCATAAGTATGTGGTTAGAGGAAACCCCGATCAGTTAAATAATTCCAAAATAACGCAGCCAGTAAAGGATATGATCATTTTCGTGGCTTTTTTTTCCATCAGCAAAAGCTACATAAATATATAATCATGTCAAAACGCATTGGAAATGTGAATTTCTATAGGTTACTTCAAATGAGAGAGATGTGGCATCGATCATGCGCATGCGTACTCTTAGGAGCGTATTCTTTTGTTCCACATCAATCACATCGTGTTCTCTACATTGTTGGAAACGAAACGTTGAGAAAAGTTTCAGACCGCTCTGCATGGTTGAGAATTTCATTCACGGCTGGATAACATCCTCAGGTGAATCCCACTGGGCGGCTCAACAGGAAGAAAATTGAAAAATATGAGCATGTGAAAAAAACAAAACAAAAAGAATCATTCTGACAAGTTCAGTGTGACAGAATAAAAAATTTCCCCACTATATCTATTTGATTTGGAATTAGTTCAAAAAATGCGCAGGTAGTGAAGAATGTAATCGATTTCATGGCTCTTTTCTCCAGCGAAAGCTCCGGAGCTTGATATTTATGTTCAAAAAGCAATGGACATGTCAATTTTCATAGTCAACTTCAAAAAAGTCGTAGAATCGATTATGCGCATGCTTACACTTCAGTGGCGTACTCTTTGGTTCCACAGCACTGCCGTACTTTGGTAAGGTAAGGTATTCGCAAAAATTGTGATTTTGAGCTTTTGAATTAGTTTCACTGAGGTTTTTACCTTGTATCCAATGATATTTTCTTGATTACTGTGAGACAGAAATAAGCCAAGAAAATGGTTTGGCGAAACATTATGATATCACTCTTTCTCAGACGGAACACAGGCAAAACAAGCTACACACATAAATTCGCAAAAGCAAAACACGATAATGTACAATTCAATCAATTTTCTTCCGGTTTTTGATCTCTCATACATAGACAAAAGAAGTTAATAAGCAAGCAGAAGACGATAATGCGTCTCATATGAACACAAATTACTGAGGAAACGACGGCAAAACACTGTGAGCGACGATTTTTTTTCTAAGGTGGATTTCAAGTTTGAAATAACGTAGATTTATTCCTTACACTCTCCTTGACCTACGTTCAAGTTTTGAACTGATTCCATAAAGAAATACAGTCTTGGCAAGAAATATAGCTTTATCGCTTCTCCTGTAAAACGACATTTTTGCGAATACGAATACACTACTTTGTCGAAATACGACAGAGCATGTTCTGTACTTTGTTGTTGAAAATGAAACCTCATCAAATATTTCAGCCTGCTCTGCATGATTCAAGATTTCATCCACAGCAAACTATCATCCTCAGGCAAATTCCACCGAGCGGTTCAAGAGAAAAAAAATCAAAAAGATGAGCATGTGAGCAGAACAAAACTGAAAGAAATATTCTGGCAGGTTAAAGAAACAAAATTTCCCAACATAAGTATTTGTTTGAAGGCTACCTCGATCAGCGGAAGTAATTCCAAAAGTATACGCAGGTAGTGAAGGTATTATTATCAATTCTATGTTTTTTTCATCAGCAAGAGCTATGTAATTTGATATTTATCTTGGGAAGGCATAAAAAATGTCCATTTTCAGTTTACTTTGATCAAGATTGAGAAAGCCGGGGAATTGATTATGCGCATGCGTACTTTGGGGGCGTACACTTTGGCCCCACGTCATTTTTTTACTACTTTAAAAATGAAACGTTATGAAACGTTTCAGCTTGTTCTGCATATATGATGGCATGAACTAATTATTCATCTTGATGTTGCAAAAGTGGATACATCACATGCCATAGGTATCACCTAAAAAATGGACTAGAAACTCCTAATGTTGAAAATCAATCACTAGTCCTATGACAGAATTTGGCAGGATAAAAACTACTTCACTTCTCGAGAAACTTCCAGCTGACATCAAACAATTTATTCTGAACCGAGTACGACATCATTAAACTTCGACTGCGTAAGTACTCTCTGTCTATAGTCTACCTATACTTGTTGCTATACATTTCAAGAACTTAAGTACCCGCCTATACAGCAAGGCATCCAGTATAGTAAATAACGTACTCACGTGCTTATCTGAAATCGATCTACCCGACTCAGGACAAAATACTGACGAAAATTGCAGCTCTTGAAATTTCTTTATTATCCAGGCGTGTTGCGCTTATTATGCACTCGCGACAGGTGAGCTATGCCCATAAGTGCACACCTCCCGAAGCGCACGATCAACGATCGAGATTAGTCGCCGAGTTTATGATTATGACAGTGATTTTAAAGTAGCAAGCAAGGAAGTACTCGCCTAAGCACGGCTCGCCGGTGTTGTGCGAATCCAGGTCCAAAAATGCGCGAGAGGTGAAAAGAGTGACACTGCAAAACGGAAAAGAGAAGCCGGGGTCGTGCAAGTGAACCCTGCGGGAAGCTACATACGAAACTTTGTGGGTTTTCGCAAACAACCACAAATATGAAAAATTAGTGTGGGTAATGGAGCAATTCTTTCGGTTTCAGCTGAAACTGATACAGTTCCCACTGCATCATGGATGATTGACAAAGAAAAGCCGAGGTCGCACAAGTGAGCCCTGCGGGACACGGCGCCAAGAAAAAATCATGATTGTTTCGCAGGATATTACCGACTTGAAAAATTTGTTTAATTTAGGGTTCCAGTTTCGCTGACACAAGTATGAATACTCGAGGTGCATTAACTCATAGGTATATGGTAATAATATTGATAATATAAATTAAATGAAACGGTATACATAACGTAATCGCTACCGTATAAGTGATTGGAATTGCGCCGGCCGGAACCCATCACTTAGGCGCCGAGAGAAAATTGAAAGAAATAATTACAGCCTTGTTGTAACTTGGGTGTTATTTTTGAAAATGTGCTTTTCAATTTGCAATATACGAGTACCGACTTCCCACGCTCGTTTGATCTTAACACAAATCAGTTTTTTGGTCAAACGACTAGCATTGACCAGACGAAAATCCATTCAACGATGTGTTGGCGTTGAACAGTGTCTTAATATCTTGGCAAAGCTCGCAGTAGAATTGCGTTTCCTCTTGAGCAAACATTGAATTTTTACGCCTCGTAGACGATCCAAGCTTTCGAGAGTCGCATCCATTAAAACATTTTAGCTCAAGACTCCAAGAGGTGTGCATGCTCGAGTCGTTTGTTTTGATACGGAAACCACTCTTCTGTGAAGTACCTACCTACACTGGTCCTAGATTATAAACAAAAAAGCTCCCGAACATACGTAAGAAGAACAATCAATATTTGTCTACGCCAGTAGATACCTTGTTGAAAAAAAGAGTAATTGGCTGTGCAAACTGTCTATCATTTTTCCATTTTGTTTGATTTAGCACATTGTATTATTGAGTACTCTCCCATGATGCGACAGCAAACCAGCCAGGAGCCTGTACCCATCATTCACATTAACATCACAATAAGCAGGTGCCAATTATTTGTTTGCTCGTCAATTTATTTGCACTTATTTGCAATGAGTGTCTATCTTATAGCTATAGCTTCTAAGCTAGCAATCATTTTCCTATAGCTAGTACGGAATGTTGAAATATTAAAAAAAATCTAGGAGCTTTACAACGAACTGGGATAAATCGCACGATCAGCTCCTCCGCCAATTGTACGGGTTTGTGGCTCATTCTCAAGTTGAAGTTTCCAGTAAGAAGTCTGTGATATGTTGTAAATATACAATGTTTATCAAGACTGTCACTCTGTATAAGGCTAATAATAATTATCGCTTATTGTATAGATTCCGCAAAGTTCTTGCGCGGAATGGAATGTGGGAAGGTTGAAATTTCTTATAAGGAATCGTCTCTCCGTTCGAAGTGGTGTGCGACATAAATAACTAATAGGCTAATTTAATAATTATCACTTAATTCACACCTACCAATAAACTATGATTGCTGTGAAAAAAGCTGTTATACATGATACGTTTGTATGGCAAGTGTTAAGCGAACGATTTCCTAGGTGTATCTACTATGTCGGAAAGTTCCGAGATTCCTTTCAAATCCACTTATAGTTATTCCCATATTAGATATACTTTTTTTTCCCGAACAACAGATTAGATATCATAAAACTCTAATTATACGCAATTACGTTCACCTTAGAAGTAATGCCGTTATTAGCAGTTATTAAACATTATACACGGCGAATATTATTGTTAGTATTATTATTACTGGAGATTCAAATTTACTGTTATAGTATGTTTCAATTATTGCGATATATGATTCCTAATGATAATGACAATCGAATGGTGATTGATGATTATTTTGGCGTAGGTGCTATAGTATATACCCAGGATTTGCCTTGGAACTTTTTTTATAAGCCAGGTAGGTACCGCGGTTAATGGATCCAAGATCTAAGAATAGGTATACTTAAGTAGTATCGAGGATAGTACAGGCCTTCTATAAAGTATTGAAAAGATGTTGAAAAGAACTGCGTGTATAATAGCTGGTAATTAGTGATAAGTATAAGACCGGTTACGTATAAGAAATAACTAGAACAACTACATAAAAAAACAGTACATGCCAGATGAAAAGAAAGTGAATAATGGCATAAATTTATGAAAACATTTTTGGGTAATTGCAAAAATATCGTTATTTTTGGCTATTCCGGTCGTAATAACTGAAATCGTGGTATGTCTAGACGTGCTGCGTTATTGTTGTGTAACGGAACATAACATTTATTTATTTAAGTGCCTTAGATACCCTACATCCGGAGAAAAGAATTTCGTGATGGCGTTTCGGTGTTCAACTTTCAATTTTACTTTCATTGTGGTAGGTAGGTCGGTATGGAGCAAAAAATTGGCAAAGTATACATTAGAATTTGCTTCACTTGGATATGAGTAGACATAGTAACTATAATACTATAATAATTGCTGCAAAATAATACAAATCACGTGTTTTGAGGGTATGGCGAGACAAAATTCAAGCGTCTAAATCGAGACAAACTTGTGTCGCGTTATAATCCTCGATCTATTGCTCTGTCGGTAACTGTTGTACAGGGATCTGTCAGAGAAACATACAGAAATACGGGCTCCGTGTCCGATAATGTTTGGTTTTTGACCGAACTAAGTCACTTGGACACATTTTTGAAATTTAAAGCTCAGGTGGTTGTTTCCCTCCCCAATTTTAGTTCAACCGGTTTGGCCATAGTGGCGCTGTTTTGCAAAGCATTCAAGCCGACCCTTTTGGCTGATTTTAGGTCGAAATGCCAAATTTTATATCAGGAGAACATGAGATGGGGTGGGCAGGTGTCGCGGTATGAGTCTATTATTACGCGACCACCTTTATAGCTTTGGGTATTGCCATTTTGTGGCCGAAGTGCTGAATTTTGTATCAGGAGACTATAAAGCGTGTGTATCTCGTTGTGTATCGACCAATGTTTTGGCAGAGGTATCTACAAAATGAATCGGCTATTTGCAGGCCCTTCAGCTGTCAAGGCGTAGGATATACATATAGAGCTCATCGTGGAGAAAAAAAAAAATCCTTTGCTGGATTCTTTGACAGCTTTGACGTGGTTCTGACGTTAGACATTTCTCGTGCATGCTTGTTTGTTGTTTCAACACCAGGTCGTCATTCCGTAATCGAACTGGACTTTGAATTGCTATTTCGTGTCGATTTTTTCAAGGATTGCCAGAAATCATGTCAGAAAAGATTGATAGCGGCTTTTTATGAAACCCTATTTCTGAATTTCTTGGAAATAGGGTCTGATTTGCGATAAAAATGGAATTTTTAATTTTGACCCTTATTGACGGTCCCGTAATGTTGAGTCAGAAACGAGACAAGTCTCGCCAAGTATTGAAAAATATCACAGCTGTGCCACTTCAACGCCAACAATTTTGAATAAAATAATACTTGTTCAAGGTCAGACAGATCAAATGTGAGGTCCTCAGGTGTTCAATCTCAATTTTTTTGGGAAATTATCAAACTTCAACACCAGGTCGTCATTCCGTAATCGAACTGGATTTTGAATTGCTATTTCGTGTCGATTTTTTCAAGGATTGCCAGAAATCATGTCAGAAAAGATTGAGAGCGGCTTTTTATGAAACCCTATTTCTGAATTTCTTGGAAATAGGGTCTGATTTGCGATAAAAATGGAATTTTTAATTTTGACCCTTATTGACTGTCCCGTAATGTTGAGTCAGAAACGAGACAAGTCTCGCCAAGTATTGAAAAATATCACAGCTGTGCCACTTCAACGCCAACAATTTTGAATAAAATAATACTTGTTCAAGGTCAGACAGATCAAATGTGAGGTCCTCAGGTGTTCATTCTCAATTTTTTTGGGAAATTATCAAACTTCAACACCAGGTCGTCATTCCGTAATCGAACTGGATTTTGAATTGCTATTTCGTGTCGGTTTTTTCAAGGATTGCCAGAAATCATGTCAGAAAAGATTGATAGCGGCTTTTTATGGAACCCTATTTCTGAATTTCTTGGAAATAGGGTCTGATTTGCGATGAAAATGGAATTTTTAATTTTGACCCTTATTGACTGTCACGTAATGTTGAGTCAGAAACGAGACAAGTCTCGCCAAGTATTGAAAAATATCACAGCTGTGCCACTTCAACGCCAACAATTTTGAATAAAATAATACTTGTTCAAGGTCAGACAGATCAAATGTGAGGTCCTCAGGTCCTCTGTGCCACTTCAACGCCAACAATTTTGAATAAAATGATACTTGTTCAAGGTCAGACAGATCAAATGTGAGGTCCTCAGGTGTTCAATCTCAATTTTTTTGTGAAAATATCAAACTTCAACACCAGGTCGTCATTCCGTAATCGAACTGGACTTTGAATTGCTATTTCGTGTCGGTTTTTTCAAGGATTGCCAGAAATCATGTCAGAAAAGATTGATAGCGGCTTTTTATGGAACCCTATTTCTGAATTTCTTGGAAATAGGGTCTGATTTCCGATAAAAATGGAATTTTTAATTTTGACCCTTATTGACTGTCACGTAATGTTGAGTCAGAAACGAGACAAGTCTCGCCAAGTATTGAAAAATATCACAGCTGTGCCACTTCAACGCCAACAATTTTGAATAAAATAATACTTGTTCAAGGTCAGACAGATCAAATGTGAGATCCTCAGGTGTTCAATCTCATTTTTTTTGTGAAAATATCAAACTTCAACACCAGGTCGTCATTCCGTAATCAAACTGGACTTTGAATTGCTATTTCGTGTCGGTTTTTTCAAGGATTGCCAGAAATCATGTCGGAAAAGATTGATAGCGGCCTTTTCTGACACCCTGCCTCTGAATTTCAAGAAAATTAGAATTAAAAAATGAAATTTTCATCTTGGTCCTTATTGACTGTCTTGTAATAAAGAGTCAGAAACGAGACACGTCTCGCCAAATAGTAGATAATATCACAGCTACTGGACTGCTGGACACTCTGCCCCTGAGTTTCATGAAAACTCGAGCTGATTTTGCGAAAAAAGTAATTTTTATAATGTTGACTAATTTTCTTTTTGGAAAAGGATGAAGGAAATATCGGGTAAATTCTGAGGACTCTCCGGAGTTCTCGTGTGATTCTCCTTGATCTAAGCGCGCATATCGCATCTTTCCAAATAGGTAGGTATGAAGAAAAATGTAAGCAGGTACCTAGTGCTGCACTAGTTGAGTAAGTCGAAAACGCTATAGGTTTAAAAAGTAAACTTCATGTTTCCCTGCTCCCGTAGAAATTTTACACAATTTAGTTTCCGAAAACATGCAAACTGCGTGTAATGGCGAAGTGCACTAAGTAAAATATCGCACGCCACACGGAGATTGTGATAGGCGCCACAGCGTACCGTGGTTTATCGGCGAAGCTTTTGAAGAAAGTCAATTTTGAAAATAACACAACCAGCGACATCTGTAGTGATTTGAAAATAGCAACCGGTGTCGCGAAAAGTAGGTGAAATAGCGCGACAAGGGACCTTTTCAAGACGATTTTAGCGAGACGCGACACGCTTTATAATGCCATTAAAGTCGCGGTAAAATATGTTTTTTCGCGACATGTGTAATGTGATGGCCTCTAGAAAGATAATTTGTTCTTGATTCTTTGTGATAACAAATACAGGATGTCCCACAGATTATAGTACTGCAACAGGGACCCTGGCTTGGACTTTCTACCTAATGTGAAGGGTGTAGCTTAGTGTGGTCCAAAAAAAAAATTATTTCAATTTTTGATGGGGCCACCCTCCATTTTTGTTACACATACCCATAGTGATTTCCTGGTAAAATTTCAATTCTCTACCATGGCAGGAAGGGAGTGCTCATCAACCCTCGAAATTTGAATATATCAGATTTATCCGTAGGAGTTTGTAGCATCCAGATTCAACAAAATACGAAGTAATATATGAATTACTGTTCATTTGGTGTACCTAAGTGGATAATTATGTAAAAGAAAAATCAAATGAAGCGGAATTATAATGTTCAACTAACATGGTATGATTTTACTTTAGACTACGTTGATCAACAATTTTTGGTCGTCCAAATAGGCACCATGTTCCAATTGGTCTACCATTTGCAACAAAACCATCTTTTCATTCTTGTCATTGGTCAGTAGTTAGTTGTATTTCTCGAACAATTGGACACCCCTTTTAGCCATCAGTATCCTTTCCCACCCGTAAATTTATACCTAACTCAGTCTTTGCCTTGGAGGTGATCATGGATGCTGATCCATATCTAGAAGAAATGTCTTAGGAAGTAGACACTGATATTAAAAATCAGTAACATGTTTAATGTTCTTCCAAAGGTGGAATATCTTGAGGTTTCCGCAGTCCTTAGGATTGCAAAATTATTTTTAGACTCAGTATTTCCGTCCCAGGATAACTCTATCCAGAGGTCAACTTGAGGTTAATTGCCAAAGATACCAATGTTCCAGCAATGTTGATATGACAATTATGACATTGACCTTTTGGTTAGAGTTAACCAGAGATGAAAACACTGGGCCTTACTTTGTGACATCTAGCTTCAACATCAACAAGTCATACCGCGAAACATCTCCGCTTTTTTGGTAGGTGTCACTATTAGTTCAACGATCAATATTCCACTCTCATCTGATTTTTCTTCTATATAATTCTCGAATTGTGCTAAATAGATTATTACTGACATATTCCTTCGTGTTTTTGGTAAATCTGGATGCCACAGAATTTTACGAATAAATCTAGAATTTTCAAAATTAGAGGGTTGATGAGCACCCCTTTTCTGCCATGGTAGAGAATTGAAATTTCACGAGGAAATTACTATGGGTATGTGTAACAAAAGTAAAGGGTGGCCCGATCAAAAATAGAAAAACAGTTTTTTTTGGACCACACTAGTGTAGCTTCAGATTATACTAGCCAAGGATATACCACCACAAATATACCGGCAACAACATACCAGTTGAAAATATACAAGTACCAAGCCACCAATATACTATCCAGAAATAAACCAAGCCAAAAATATACCAGCTGAACATTGTGACAAGACAATTGTCGCGTGGACAATTTGTCGCACGGACAATTCGTTGCACGGACAATTCGTCCAATTCGTCGCGGACAAATTGTCGCGGACAGTTGGTCGGACGAACAATTCGTCGCAAAATTTGTTTTGCCGTTTGCCTTGGTTTTACTAACCCGTTTTGGCTTTCTCTTGCTTTCAGAGTTCTAATGAGCCCCTTAAACCATACTGTATTA
Organism: Anaspis maculata; assembly: GCA_949128115.1. Lineage (NCBI taxonomy): Eukaryota > Metazoa > Arthropoda > Insecta > Coleoptera > Scraptiidae > Anaspis > Anaspis maculata. Next base: position 83,450,847 of record OX421964.1, on the reverse strand, counting down.
TTTGAAACCCTTTTGGGCACCCTTGTTTTTTCAATGTCTTTGAACCTCCAGTGAGTCCCCTTGCATTACTTCACGCACTTCAAGCTTCCGGAACTCTAGGAAGCCCCCTGTTGCCTTTATGTGATATTCGGAACTCTATCGAGCTATAAAGTGTTGTTTGGTGACCTAATTAGCCCCTGATGACTATCAGAGTCCCAGCAATCTCTCTGTTGCGTTCTTGTGCTATCCAGACTTCCAGTCGTAGCAGTAAGCACCGTTGTTCTTTCTACGTTTTTTGAAGCCCAATGAGACCCGTCAACTGTTTTCAGGGCTTTCTGAATCAGTGAATTCCATAAGTAAGCCCTCTTTTGCCTTCTAGTACTTATCCAGAGTTTCATTGGGCCACCTTTTGTCTTCGTTGTCGTTTGACCTCTGCTGAAGTTCCTTGAAATTCCCTGTTGATTTCGAAGTTTTAGTAAGCACTATTGTGATTTTGTGTCGTATTCGAAGCCCTATCAGACCCCCTTGTGTCTTCAAGTATTGTTCGGAGCCCTGATGAGCCCCCTGTATTTTTGTATCGTCTTCAGCATTCCAGTTTTCTCATTGATATCTACTTGTTGGAAGCCCTACATGGCCTCTTGTTTTTGTAATGTTGTTTGAAGCTTGTTTGAAGAGTCTCCTTCCAATTTTCTGTGGCTTCCAAAACACTGGTCCCTGAGCCTTCTTCTGCAGTGTCCTGTTTAGAGCCCTAGGAGCCCTTCTGTGCCTTCTTCTGGCTATCAGAATTCTGATGAGCTCCTTGTGTCTTTTTTTGTAATTTTAGTTGCCTTATCGAGCCTCCTTGTCTCCTCATGTATAATAAGCCCAAACCGAAGCCCAAACTCCTTAATGTTCGGAAGCCCTGGTGGCTTCTTGTGCACTTGCTGTGTCGTTCCTTGCAGCGATGAACTGTGATAACACCATGGACCTCATTATCATCAAGTACCCGAAAAGCTGTATATTTTTGAGTGGTATAGTTTTGGCTGGTATATTTGTGGTATGTTTTTAGCATTGGTTGGTTAAAAATCTTGTACTAGACTCTTGAAAATCTTTGAAATCCCTTGAAATTTTCAGATATCTTTGGAAACCTTGGGAGCCTCCCGGAAATTCTCAGAAATTTTTTAAAATCCTCTTTAATCTTGTAGAAATCTCAAGAAATCCCTATAGAAACTCTTAGAAATTCACCGTGATTCCCAGAAATCTCTGGAAATCTCACAGACATTTTGAAAAATTCTATTGAATTCTTGGGAATCTCCATAAATCATTGAAAATCCCCAAAAATCCCGCAGATTTTTTTTTGAAATCCCTGGAAATCCCGTCGAAACTTTCACAAGACTCAAAATTTCTCAAAATATCTCGAAAATTTCTGGAAATCCAGTAAAAATCTGTAGGAATCCGTAGAAGCCCTATAAAAATCTTTAGAAATTTCTAAAAAATTTCGTCAAAGTTTAAAAAGATCATTGCTAAATTCCCGCAGAAATTCTCAGAAATCCCTAGAAATCCCATGCAAATCCTCGGAAATCCCGTAAGAACGTTCAGATATCTCTGGAAATTCGCAGAAAAGCTATAAAATTTTATAGCAAGCTTGAAAATTCTCTAAAAGTCCCGTTATCTTTGAGAATCCGTAGGAATGCTCAGCAAACCTTGGGAATCAAGGAAAGAACTTTGAGAATCTCTAGAAATCTCGTAGAAATCTTCACAAAATTCCCTTGCCCCTTGATTTCTTGTGGAAATTCCCAGACAACTCAAAAAATCTTGAGAAATTTTTGGTAATCCTCAGAAATGCCGGGATTTATTCAAGAAAAAAAAACTCGGAATATTTCCTGTAACATCACTGCTCATACTTGAGTCTGTCATTATTTTCAAAAAACAGAAAGGAAACGAGACGATGACTCTATGTACCGTATGATCAAAAACGTTCCTCCTCTAGGCAGGCTGTGGCCTTGCCAAAATCAGCCTTGTCTGCCTGCCAATGACCAGACCACAGCCTACCTACAGGAGGAAAGTTTTTGATCATACGGTACAATTCAGGTAAGGAGACTGAACAAATATATGATTCCGAAGCATCGATTTTCAAATGTGCGGCACTGGGACCCAAAGTTTCACCCACAAATTTTTTTAATAAACTGCCTGCAAAAATCAGAGCAATAATATAAATGGACTGGCCGAATTCAAGTTTCAAGCTAGAGAATTTCTGCTGGCTCAGTCTTTTTACACTCTCAACGACATTTTTAACAGTGGGCTTATGACATTCACCCATAAATTTTATAGCAATGTCCGAGGGTAAGAATGAAGCTTATTCACTTATTTATTCATCATTTTCTTATTCAAATCTTCAAAAATTCCTACAAGTCTTGTATAAATCTCAAGAAATCCAACAAAATTCCTCAGAAAGCCCTGGAAATTCCGTAGAAACCTCAAGAATGTCCCTAGATATCTCATGGGATAGTTAAGAAGTTCTCAGAGTTCTTCCAAGTTTCTTCAAAATGTCTAGAAGTCTAGCAAAAATCTCTAGAAATTCGTAGAAATCCCGTGACAATCTTTAGAAATTTCTTGACATTTCGTAGAAAATAATGTTTGGAACTTCACGGAATTCCCGTAGAAACCCTCAGAAATCCCTAGGAGTCCTATACAAATCATTCGCGGGGAAATTTGCAGAAAGCTCAAAAATCTTGTTAGAAAACTTCAGAATTCCTTGAGAATCTAAAGTTTGTAGAATGCTTTGGAAATCTCGTAGAAAGCTTCAGAATTCCCTAGAGATCTCGTTGAAATTTTTAGGGAGTCTATAGAGATTCTAAGTGAACTCTGAAAATCTTGTAATCTTCAAAAATCTCAAGAAATCTTGTAGAAATATTTAGAAGTCCCTAGATTCTGCAGAAATTTCTTGATATCTCTGGAAATCTTGGGAAGTGTTCGATAATCTTCCGAAATCGATTCGATTGTGTCAATAATTGTTTGTAAAATCAAAAGCTTTGTTCAATAGGGAAAATCGCTTCCTTTCTACCTGTGAACCAGTTACCTGGAATGCAAAGAAAATCACATCATGGCTGGAGTGATACCGCTGTTGATGGACACCCTGAAAATATCCGCAATGGCCTTGATGCTGAACCGTCCTTGACCGGAGAGTCTCTGAACAGTTTGCAATTCTTCACAGGTTGATCGAAGATCCAAATTTGATTTTTGGACAAGTTGAATGATGTGAAAAATTGCAATTCAGGGAAGAGACTTGGGAAAGCCTCAAAAGGCTGTACACAAACTGAGAGAAAATAATGGAGATAACAGTGTGGATAAGGATGAAAAAGTCGCCAAGAACAAAAAGGAAGAAGCTCGGAACAAGAGTATCACTTATCTTATCACTCATTTTATCACTTGAGTGAAAAATAGAAGCACGCTACAAAAATTCTACAGCGGTATTGTTAGCTGCCTATACAGAGTGTTTCAGGGATGATGGCAGAAAATTCAACTGTGAGTGGATGTCGTCCAAATACGACGAAAACCTTTATACCATTTTGCAAAGCTCGGCCTATTGACAAAGATATAGCCCTTGAAAGTTGACCTTTCTAGGATTTCAAAAATTTTCAATTCTTAGGAGCGTTTCGACAAAATTAGCTCAAACTCACCATAAAGCTGGTTCATCAACATTATCTATCAAGTTACCAAATTTTAAAAAAATCAACTTTTCTTTGGATGCTTCTGAATTATTGACCCTCGCAACTCCTACGCCACTGGCTGGATCTTTCCAAAATTTGGCAGGTCGGTAGATAGTTTTGACAAACCAGTCTGTGCTGAATTCATGTTCATTTTGTTGAAACGTTCCTGAGATACAAGTTTTTGAAATCTGAGCAAAGTGAACTTTGGAGGGCTGTATCTTTGTCGTTAGGCCGAACTTTGCAAAATGGCATATAGGTTTTCGTCATATTTTGACAGGATCTACTCACAGTTGAATTTATGCTATCATCGCTGAAACACCCTGTATAAGCAATGTGAAAAATGTGAAAATGATGTGCTTCACAAAGCGCAGTACGTTATTGCCATTGGAACAAAACCATCGATATGAATTGGAAAGCAAAATGGAGAAAATGCACGCTTCAACTACCAATACAGAAGATCGAGAACAAGATCGAGTGTCTTGTTTTGCGAGTTCCTTCCAGCTTTGTGATTCATTTCTTTTCTTGTGATGGTTTTACACGATTGTTGACGATTCTTAGCCTTGTTTCTTGTTTTGCAATGCGGTTTTTTAGCTTCTCCCCGCCCAACACTCCCGTTTTGCTCCCCTGTCCCGTTAGTGTCTTTTAGTAGCGTATTGCCACAGAATCAATGACTTTTAGTGCTTCTCTCACGATTATTTGCGATTTTCACCCTGTTCGTTGTTCTATGACAATTTACTTTTAGGTTCTCTCCGCCCAATAATCCAATTTTACCTCCTGGTCCCACTAAAGAGTTCTATCTTCAGTTTAGGTTCATTTCCACTTTGTTAGGGGAGTTGCATATCCGCCTGGCGTTGAAAAAACCGTGCCTAGTTTCCTGATTTTCATATTTTTTTTTCTCAAAAATTCATAGAGAATCCGCAAATTCTCTCTAAAATGTGTTTCAGGACACTTTTTGTAGTTTGTTTCTATATTTGAAATCATCGAAAGCGGAATCCCCTCTATGACACAATCACCAACCTCGGTGACATGACGTGAAAAAGATACTGCAGAGTATAGAAAATGAGAAAAAAACGAGCACAACGAGCGAAAAAGATCAGAACCAGAGTATCAAGAACAAGAAAAAGAAAAAGACGCCAAAAACAAGAAGCTAAGAAGGTCACAGCCACAGTATACAGGATGGTCCGACTTTTATGTCATTGAATTCAAGGATCGATAGAGAATGGAAAATGAAGTGGACTTTTTCCAATAAACACATTTGAGAAATGCCTAATAACAGAGATACAGCCCTTCAAAGTTTGAAATAAATAATCATTTTTTCCGCATAACTTCTGAACCGTTTAACCGATTTGATTCAAAATAGAACCAAAGGTTTACTTAAATTATTCCCTGTCGAACAATCATAACATGTTTTATGAAAAAGTTTCAGGGGCGTAGACATTAGGGGATGTCCCTACTTTTCCCCCCTATCTTTCACTCCCTAGTTATTTTTAAAAACTGCTCATAATTTTGAATTCTACGTTTAATTTTAAAGAAAAAATCACAAATGCAAAATTTTGATTGGAGGCTTTGTTTGTGAGATATTCAGGTTTGAAGGTTTGGAAAACATCTCAAAGCACAACTTTCAAAGGTCTAAAAATTAAAATCTAAAAAAAATCATGATTTCTCAGAAAGAATAGATTTTCTTAAATTTTTAAGTTGATAAACCACCATTTTTTCCAAAACACGAGAAATTGTCAGGAAAAAACAATTTGGGCTTTGGAAAGTGGCGATTTCTGGATGTTTTCCAAAGTTTGAAACTCAAATATCTCCTAAACGAAGCCTCCAATCAAAATTTTGCGGGGGTGACTTTTTTTTTCGAATTGAACGTAGAACTCAAAATTAGGAACAGTTCCAAAAAATAACTAGGAGGGTGAAAAATAGGGGGGTAAAAGTAGGGACATTCCTAATGTCCACGCCCCTGAAATTTTTTTATGGAACATGTTATAATATTGTTCGACAGGGGATAATTTCAGTAAACCTTTGGTTCTATTGTGCATCAAATCGGTTGAACGGTTCAAAAGTTATGCGGAAAAAACGATTATTTATTTTCAACTTTGGAGGGCTGTATCTCTGTTAGTAGGCATTTCTTAGTTATGTTTTCTGGAAAAAGTCCCCTTCATTTTTCATTCTCTATCGATCCTTGAATTTAATGACATAAAAGTCGGACCAACCTGTATAGGGAAAAAAACATTCAAGTACGTGAAGGAGAAAAGAGTGAAACCAGAGTATGGAGAACAAGAAAAATAAAAAGACGTCAAAAACAAGAAGCTAAGAAGGTCACAGCCACAGTACACAGGGTGTTTCAGGGATGATAGCAAAAAATTCAACTGTGGGTAGACCTCGTCGAAATATGACGAAAACGTATGTACTATTTTGCCTAATGTTCGGCCTAATGACGAAGATACAGCCCTCCAAAGTTCACTTTTTTCGGATTTCAAAAATTTGTAACTCAGGAACGTTTTGACAAATCTAGCTTCAATTCAGCAAAAGTTGGTTTGTCATAATTATCTGTCAACCTGCCAAATTTGGGGAGAATCCAACCAGTGATGTAGGAGTTATGAGGGTCAATAATTTAGAAGCATCCGAAGAAAAGTTGACTCAAGGTGACCAAACCAGCTTATGCTAAATTAAAGCTAAATTTGTCGAAACGTTCTTAAGTTACAAATGTTTGAAATCCGGAAAAAGTGAAATTTGAGGGCTGTATCTTCGTCATTAGGCCGAACCGCAAAATGGTATATAGGTTTTATCGTCATATTTTGACGAGATCTACCCAGAGTTGAATTTTTTGCTATGATCCCTGAAACACCCCGTATAGAGAAAAAAAAACATCTAAGTACGTGAAGGAGAGAAGAGTAGAACCAGAGTATGGAGAACAAGAAAAAGAAAAAACAGTCGAATACATGAAGAAAGAATCAAAACCAGCAGAGTATAGAGAATAAGAAAAAATAAAGCTAAAGAATAAACATGAAAGAAAGAAGACTTGAACAGTATAAAGAAATTGAGAGAAAGAAGAATGCTGGAGCTGGACAACTGCAGCGAGAACAACAAGAAAAGAGAGAAAGTAAGCGCTTTGCAAAACAAACAAAAACATGAACATTGACATTCTAAGATCTGGTCAGATTTTTTGAAACGACCTGATCCGTAACCAGAAGCGTGCAGAATTGTGATTTGTGAAGCGCAGGAACACCGACACCGCAACTAGTTTCATATTATTATTGTAGGATTTGTAGGATGAAAAGAATCACTGAAAGGGGTTCAATCGAGGGTCCAATCCTCAAGGAGCTATGACACTTTGAATTTGCTCAGAATTTTTCCAAGGATGAAGCACTCCAATCTTTGATTATTTCGAAAAAATAGAACAAGCGTGGCTCTAACATTCAGAATAGAAGCAAATGTTGCTTTTTAGCGAAATAAAAAAAAAGTATGTAGAAGTAAAAAGTTAGGAGAAGTTACCAACTGAACCTAGAGCTTCCGCAGAAGTCTCCAGAATCTGTATGCTTGTCCAAACTCTTCGATACTAATTGAGTAATGAGCTTTTTCTGTAAGCTTTTAGTAACAAAGTCACTTAAAAATATACACAATGTCACGCCGCCGCCTGGCACACACAAAAAATGCACGCATACCAACAGTGCGTTTTAGCACATCGTAAAATCACCAGTTACGATAACTCGCGATAAAAACCCCAACGTCTTACGCCAATTATCTCACCGCGACAGGCCATTCAATCCGTACTTTTTCCTCTTTTTCAACAACAAAAGTACAAACGTGTGTCCTCTTTGCATATATCGATGAGGCGTGCCTGAAGAATGCATGTCTGCATAAAATTATCGTTAAATCGTATAGATATAGTAAGCACAAATTATCCGTTATTACACCCCGGCACCGGCGACTGATGAAGAAATTAAAGTTTTTCTCTTTTTCAGCATGGAAGCTGTCATTCGCGAAGGAACTCTGAGGCTGCAGACGTCGGAAACGTCCTGCGATGTCATCCTGAGCTGTCAAGGACAACGTCTGATGGCGCATAAAGTGATCCTTTCCATAGCCAGTCCGATGTTGAGAGTGAGTAGCAATAATAAATTAAATCAAGCGTTGTGTACCGGCGTATAGAGAGCGTGTTCTCGGGAGAGTATCGAGCGAGAATCGAGTCACGATTTTGGTGTAAGTAATTTGAAAAAAAAACTCGTCGAGTTTCATATGAAGCATGTATACTACACTGTGCCGTTCTAAGACAGGTGTTTTATTTGATTTTCTTCTTGGCTACAGGCACTTATAAGTATATCTTGTGGCAAGGGATCGTGAAAAGTGCAGATGTAATTACATGCCGGGTATATGGGACGAAGAGATAAGAGATTTACCGCTCAATTAGAACGGGTCGAGCTTCTCGTAGGGGCTCAGCTGTCAATTAATTTTCTATAATCACCGGTTATGTGGTGAATTTAGCAGTGTATTTAGTGCCGCTAGGCTGCAAACTCGCGAAAAAGCTAGGAAAGAAACGGGCGCCGGTTAAATCGATTGCGGAAGTGTTGACAACACTTTTTCTTTCCCGCGCTTTCAACACCTGTCAACTCGCCTGTCAATCCAAACATCGTAGCTGTCCATTCCACATCCAACTGAACAAGTGATCAATTGAACTGGTCCACCCAAAAATTTCACCCTACCTCAAGATCGAAAGTCTCGTAGAAAAACCAACCGATTTCAAACTCAATTTCTAAGAATGTGGTCATAGTCAGGGGTCATCCGGTATTCTGTGGGCTCCTTCGTGAAGGGGGCAAGAGACCTTCAATTTCTTATAGTCCTATATGTGGAGATACCGGAATGTTGTGGTGCCACTTCAAAAATGGCGTCATTTCAAAATGGCGGCCGTTTGTTTTCGGTGACATTTATTCGGACCTAACTTGCTTCATCCAAATTTTTTTTTAGAAATACGTGAATCCATATTCTTTGTCCGCTGCTATCATCGGTTATCATTTATATCAATTTGTTTGACCGCAATTAGAAAAAAACTTGAAATTATGATGACTTTTAGTCCTATAGGTTTCTCGACTGCTTCTCAACCTAATTCAAGTTGTATTGATCCTAACAGCACCTACAATGAATGAAGTTAACTGAAAACTCAGCTTGCTAGAACAATAATGGCCACAAATGATACAGTAGATAAAAAAAAAACGATATTCACGAAAAATGGTGAAATTAAGCAAGAAAGTGCCGTGTGTTTTTTCAGGAAGTGGGTATACGTGTTATTTTTCAGTTACTACTTCTCTGGCCTCTGAAGACATCGAAATGCTCTGATATCAACTTCAAAATGGCGTCGTTCCAAAATGGCGATTATTTGATTTTGGTAACATGGATTTACACTCAACTTACGCCTATTTTCGCTCGACTCAAACCGATTTTGATGATTTTTCTTTTGATCAAGTATAGATTGATATTCTCTATATGCTATCGTCCAAAATTTGCATTTGTGTTGGATAGTTTTTCCACAAAAAGAAAAAAAAACCAGAAAATCAGAGATTTTTACGATTCCTATTGCCCCAGGTGCTGTGTGCTTCCCCGTGAGAGGTATGCCAGGCAAATATTTTTGCATCATTCTCATATGTATGAAGTTACCAAAATGCTTTGTGCCACTTCCAAAATGGCAGCGTACCGATTTGGCGGCCACCTGGATTCTGGTAAGGTGTTCAATAATGCAAAAATTCCAACTCGGTAACCAAAAGAGTTATAGTGATAAAAGTCACAAGGTCGATTTACAATTCAATGCTTAAAGATATAACAAATCGCATCTTCATATCTTGAGCCGTTCCTGAAAAATTCTGATATTAGTGGTCAGTTGCATGAAAATTGACATTTTTTAAATAAATCAGTGGATTTTTCAGGAACGACTGAAGAAATGGATATTCGGTTCATTTTATATTATCAAGCATTGGTTTGTCAATCTACCTTGTGACTTTTAACACTATAACTCTTTTGATTACCGAGTTGGAATTTTTGCATTATTAAAATCCAGGTGGCCGCCAAATCGATACACTGCTATTTTGAAAGTGGCATCAAAGCATTTCGGTAACTTCATACATTATGAGAAAAATATTTGCCAGGCATGCCTCTCACGGGGAAGCACACAGCACCTGAGGCAAAAGGGATCGTAAAAATCACTGATTTTCTAGTTTTTTTACTACTTGGCACACATGCAAATTTTTGGACAATAGCAAATGGAGAACATCAATCCATACCTGATCAAGAGCAAAATCATAAAAATCGGTTTGAGTCGAGCGAAAATAGGCGTAAGTCGAGTGTGAATCCATGTTGCCAAAATCAAATGGTCGCCATTTTGGAACGACGCCATTTTGAAATTAGTACCAGAGCATTTCGGTGTCTACAGAGGCCATAGAAGTAGTAGCTAAAGAATCACACGTATACCTACTCCCTAAAAAAGCACACGGCACTTTCCTTCTTAATTTTACCATTTTTCGTGATTATCGCTCTTTTTTTCCCTACTGTATCACTAACTTGTGGTCATTAATTTCCCAGCAAACTGAGTTTTTAGTGAACTTCATTTATTGTAGATGCTGTTGGGATCAATACAACTTGGATTAGGTTGAGAAACAGTCGAGGAACATATAGGACTCAAAGTTATCATAATTTTCAGTTTTTTTTCTAATTCCGGTCAAACAGATTGATATGAATGACAACCGATGACAGCAGCGGAGAGAGAATATGAATCCACGTATTTCTAAAAAAAAATTCGAATCGGGTGAAAATGAAGCAAGTTAGGTTAGGATAAATGTCACCAGAAGCAAATGGCCGACATTTTGAAATGACGCCATTTTGAAAGTGGCACCAAAACATTTTGGTATCTCCACATATAGGACTATAAGAAATAAAAGGTCTCTTGCCTCCTTCACGAAGGAGCCTACGGGATCAGTTTTTTGAACCTATGGTACCTGACTATCATGCCGGATAGGTCATTCTTCTGGCTACAAAACGCCATGCTGAGTCACGTGGACGTTGACTATGTTCATCATGTACGGAGTGACAACAAAAGCAGTGTCTAAATGACCAATTTCCAACAGTGCACAACTTTTCGAGAAAAATTGTGGATTCTTTCCCAATGAATTTTTAAAAAGCTTATTACAATATCTCGAAACTGTTTTTGATTCATCCCCCTATCTGAGTTTTCAGGGGAGTTATGTCAATTTTTGACAAATTTACGTACCATGATGCCGGTGTCCAAGGGCATGTTCTTGGTTCAAATGTGGTAGAAGTGCATAACTTTACTCTACAAAGTAACCCTCATAATCGAATTTGATTCCACTGACCATCAGGAACACCTACTATGGAGATGTAACCGGGTTTCTGATTATCTGATTTCACTTCACTGTGTTTTTCGCGGTGGAAAACCAAATAGAGATAGTTCCAGTGTACTTTCATCAGTGACAACCAGATGACAACCTGTCGTACCTTGAAATACCGCTCCATTCTCTTCCTCCTTAAATTGAGAAGGTAAGTTGCAAAACAGAGCTCACCTATACTTACCATTTTCCTCGATATTCTCCTCAGGTATTACTGACAGAAATATTGTTACTCGATTCAGGCGTAGGTAGTACCCATCTAAGCGTGAGTATACACCTGTTGCACGCTGCGATAGTTCATAGTGGCCGTCTTATATACCGTAATTTGTGGAAAATGATGAAGTGCGTCTCTATGAGGTGTCTTGTAAGAGATGTCTTTATTGGAAAAAGCCGAAGATGGATGTGCGACCGGAACAGTTATCACAGGCAACTTGGGTATACCTTATTCCCGAGTTGGTGTGAGCCTCTAGCGCGCTGTGGGTACTTAGAACCCACTATGTATGATATAACGAGCGTATAAAGAAGCAAAGAGTCTCGGAAGGAATCGAAAGAGGTGCAGCACTTGCAATTTTAGTCACATAAATCAGTGGATGGTTATAATGATGGGTGTGCATGGCCAGTAGGTGTGCAAATGGCATGGCGATAGTAAATCAGGAAAGTGTTGGCAAAATGGATGCTTCGTTTACGATGATTGTTGGTATAATTGCCCGAGCAGTGTTTACGCTTTCGCACGTTATCACGGTTATGCCATCTATCTGGGACTTTGGTTTAAAATAGTAGGCTCGGAATAAATATATCTGATGAAATTTGACTGTTATGACAGGTTAGTTGGACTCGAGTGCCTCTGGCCCAAGATCGACATTAGCCCAAGTCCCAGGTAGGAACTCAAGATTTGTAGCGTGGAAAAAGATTGTTGGCTGGAAATGTACAAAAACTATCCTCAGAGGCTTCGACCTCAACATATTATTCGAAAAGCCCCTGGAATCTCAACGGCGGGTCACGTGTTCGAGTTCTTTTCCAAGCGTCTATTGTTCTGTTGTTGGAGTTGATACTTCTCGTTATTACTGAGAAGTACTACACCACTCAACGTGTTGCAACCAAATATTTTCCCTCTTCCCAAAACAATGTAACTTTTGATTTCCTCTGAATATTTTGATTTGGTCCGAAGACACTCCTGCGCTGCCAGGAGTCACTTATTGTGTAAATTGATGGCACAAATTTCGCAAAGCACAAGCAACCTTGGATACCTTACCCCACTGGCGATGATTATCTCCAACGTATGTCAGCATAGTTTTTAGAACCCGATTGACTCTTTCGGTAGGGTTCACTTGAGAGTGATGTGCGGCAGTGAGGTAAATTTCAACTTGATAAGAATTACACTGATAAAATCCCTACTCCGGGACTGGACGCCGTTATCACACGGAACATATGAAGTGTTCCAAACAAAAGATTATTGTTAATTTCTTGTAAATTGTGTAACTGTGCTGTGTGAACAGTTCTAATCTTTGCAAGAAGAACTGGGCATGTACGAATTTGACAAGATTCAAATAATCAAAATTGCACAAGGTAATTGGCCCGGAGTAATAATTATCTAATCGATATTTTCCAACATTTCTGGGTAATAAAGAGAGTGTTCTCAAGAATAATTCTCAAAGATTCTCACATTTTCTCAAAAATAACTGTTTGGCAAAACGTGATATTTCGCACAATATTTATGGAAAATCTAAAGGAATATCTTAAGTAACCATTTTAATCAATCTAAAGTTCTTCTCAATGTTTCCTCAGCCCAAAGCCAAAGCACCCTTAGAAGTAATATCTGTATTTATCCCAATACTTCACATTCTAGAGATATTCTGCCAAACATTTCAATCAAAAACGGATCTCACGCTAAGTTTTTCTCAAAAATATCAATATTTCGCAATCATTATATTGAGGTGAGGTGTCATGGAATACCACAACGTCCCGACAAAACTTTCTTGCAATGTCATAATCTTGAGAGTTTCTCAACGATTGATCAAGAATTGTTCGCACGAGTTTCTCACCAGAAAATGCTCACGTTATCTCTCATAAATCTCTTCAAAGCCAGTCCAATAGTTTCGGAGTATTATCAAGGATTTTCTCCTCAGGCCTGTCAAAGCTTTCTAAACATATGATTGCTTGAGAATTTCTCACGTGTTCATCGTGAGAAAAAATCACAGGCAATTTCTCACGAGAGCATCTTTACGAGGAAGGATTATGTTCTCAAATATGTATTTGACGATTTTTGGAAGCGACTTCTCTCGCCCGTCCGTCGAAGCGTTATTCAGAAATGATTCCCACAGTCAATGAATTACTAGAAATATTTCGCAAGATTTTCAAGCAAAAACTCACGTGATTTCTCACTAGTGTCCTAAGTCTATTGGGAATAACTCAAGGTCATTTTGAGGTACATTACTTCACGCTTGTCGGGGCTAAGAGTTCATCTTGAAGATTCCTCATCAATTTTTTCAACTCATAGAAACCGCTGACGGTAACCGAACGACCTGCCGTCAGATTTTGTGAAAACAAGATTTTGGCGGGGTATTTAAAAAAAAAAATTCGCAAACAAACCGCATCCCAAATTGAGGGTGAGAATTTTCCAAAATCTTTTGCTGAATTTGTCAAGATTTTTCGAAAATTGATAATTCATTCAAACTTTTACAAGGTAACCGATGTTCGAATAATCCATTCCAAATACCTTGTTACATTTTCGCGGCGAGAACTCGGTTTTTCGGAGAGAGTTCCGAGAAATTCGGTGTAAAATGCCGACCGGGGGATTTCGGGGGCCGCGTGTCGTCCGGTGGCGATTTTATTGAAATTTCGCCGTATAATTGATCAAATTCGACCACGGCACGGTCAAAGTGACAGGAACGTCAATTGACGCTCTCGGTTTTGGGAAACTTAACACTTCGGGGCATTTGAACAGTGTTTTTGGAGAAAATGTACCGTGTCGGCGTGCGAAATTGAATTGTTGTCTCGAGGAGACTTTTGAGCGTCCACTAGACAACACAAACTCAACATCACCTTCAAATTCGACGGCATTTCGGTTGGAAATTCCCCGGCCGGGCCAGACGTTGACGGCCTATTTCACAAAAACAGACAAGTTGAGAGGACAAAACACGTCTGGGGAGTATTCACAATTTATTTGCAATTTCCAGCGGCTTCACATTTCGAGAAAGGGGCTTTTTCGGTTTTCCACGGCACATTTCATGTCGGTTACAGGAGTTCCTTGTCGCGACTTGTTTTCTACGGAGTTGACAACTCTATTCACTGTCCTATACACCTGTAAAAGGTTGAGGCAATAAATTGTTATTGTTATTGTTATTGTGTATCCATAATGATTTCATCGGGTGTTCTGGCCAGACCTCCAGAGAGGGTTCCTGTTTTGATGTGCTTCCTTGTTTCGGAGTTTTTCTTGTCAAATTTTACGAAATTTCAGCACAAAGATAGGCAACATTATTGAGCGTCGCAGTTGTGTTGTGCCATTTGCAAATGTCAATGTAATGTCACAGCACTCCTTTGAGGCAATTTTTCACGGACTCTGTGTCATTTTTTGCGAGTGCTTCTAAATACGTTGGAATGATGCTGACAGTTATGGACGTTTCGCGAGTAAATGTAATGATGAAAGCGGAAATCGTTACATGACATTTTTCTATCATCATAAGCACAAGATCCAATTGGGATTTTGAACCTATGCCAGCTGGAAATAGACAGTCTAAATGCATCTGTCAAATTTCGATTTGTGACGTTTCGAGAGACCGCCATATTAAACTCTTGCATTTTTCAACCTATCCGATTGGGATCTAGAACCTATACCCACTTGGGGTGGACAACCGAGATGCATCTGTCAAATGTCATATTTTGACAGTTCTAGGGCCGCCATATTAAACTTTTGCAATTTTGAACCGATGCGATTGGAATTCTACACCAATACCCACTTGAGGTTGACAATCAAAATGCATCTGTCTGGTTTTGATTTTTGACGAACTTTTGCATTTTTCAACCGATTTGGTTGAGATTTGAAACCTATAACCACTTGAGACGGACAACCAAAATGCATTCGTGAAATTCTGATTATTGACGTTTCAAGAGGCCGCCATATCGAACTTTCGCATTTTTTGACCTATCCGATTGGGATTTAGGACCTATACTTGCTTTGGTTAGGCAGTCGGAATGCATCTGTCAAATGTCGATTTTTGACGTTTCTAGAGGTCGCTATATTGAACCTTAGCATTTTTTAACCGATCTGATTGGTATTTTGAACCCATAGCCACTCGAGATTGGCGATCAAAATGCATCTGTCAAATTTGGATTTTTGACGTTTCAAGAAGCCGACGTTTCAACAGGCCGCCATATTGAACTTTTGCATTTTTCAACCGATCTGATTGAGATTCTAGACCTACACCCACTCAAGGTTGGCGATCAAAATGCATCTGCCAAAGTTTGATTTTTGACGATCCACGAGGCCGTCATATTGAACATTTGCATTTTTCAACCGATCTGATTGGTCTTCTGAACACACAGCCACTTGAGATTGACGATCAAAACGCATCTGTCACATTTAGATTTTTGACGTTTCAACAGGCTGCCATATTGAATTTTTGCATTGTTTAACCGATCTGATTGATATTTCAAGCCTTTACTTACTTGAAGTAGACAATTGAGATGCATCTGTCAAATTTTCCATTTTGACATTTCCAAGGCTGCTATATCAAACTATTGTAAAAAATTGTAATTGTAATTGTAAAAATTGTAAAAAAAAGCCACCCCCTAAAAAACGACGGTTTTTGGCTTCTGGCACATTTTTCTCGACAAGTTATTGGAGAGTGCTGAACACAACTTGTTCCAAATATTTTTTCGAACATTAAAAAAAAAAGAAAATCAAAATCCAACCAACAGCAACCGAGATATAGAAAAACACCCCTATCTCGGAAAGTTCAAGGAGATTTTGGTGGACTTTTGCGGTTCGGGGCTCTGTGGGGGATTCCCTAGGTGTATGCAAAAATTTAGCCAGAGTATACGTTTTGCCATTTCAAATTCCCTATCGACTGGCCTAGCAGGCTGAAGGATCCGGTAGGACGTTTTTGGCGCTGGGCGGGTCGCTCGAGCAATTCGACTTTGAGGTGATCCATCGCAAGGACAAGGACAATGTTGTACCTGATATGATGTCCAGCGTTGTTTCCGAAGTCGATGTTGCTGGGAAGAATCCCACCGATCGTGTATTGAGCTATTCGTGGTAATAATTAAGACGCTGCTTCGGTTTGATTTCTCAAACACCTTGTAAAGTGTATTGTACCTATAATGTACGTACCTATAAGCAAGCATCTGTCGGTCATTAAAAAACAAGCACACAATTAAGACGGCAGCAGATTTGAAGACAATTTATTTCCTTACGATCGTTGTGATCAATTCAATATATTAATTACACTCCTTTCACGAGTCAATTTTTTCTTTTTCTAATTTCGTGATTTGTTATGCCGGAGGTGAAGATACAAAAGCTCTGATGTAGGTACATAGTAGCCTCAAGCCTCGAGATAGTACAAACGGGAGGGCATATCTTATCTACCGAGCTTGATTACATAAAATTTAATTATCATTTTTTGCTATTGTTAAGTAGCTGTATACGCCGGATCCATATGATTGAAACTTTTCTCAGGTAGGTACCTAGACTATGAGGCGTCATGCAGCGCAATAATTGTTTACTGTTAGCAAGACATAAATCCCAAACTACCACACTCGGATTTCTTGCGTAGCATAAGATGCCAGCATATGGCTTGCGCTGCGCTGATTATACATGCAAGTAATAAAAAAAAATCATTTATGTATTTTTTCAAACACTTTTATGTCCCATGAGAAACTTTTGAACTTCTTCCAGCGATTTGCCTTTGGTTTCCGGCACGAACTTGACGATGAAACCTAAACCTACGAAGCAGCAACAAGAGAATGCCCAGAACGGCACGTGAAGTCCGTACGCGTCCATGGTGATCTGGAAGAATTTTGACGCCAGCGCCCCCATACACACGCTGAAACTATCGGCCGCCCCCAGAGCCGCCGCCTTGACGCTGGTAGGGAACAGTTCGCTTAGAACGGCCACGGGGGCGTAAGCCAGGCCCGCGCTGAAGAACACGTTGTAGAGCACCAGCGCCGTGATCGGCAGCCATTCGAAGCTTTTCGTCAATTCCGCCGATGCGATTTGGGCGTAAAAGTACCCGCCCAAGAAGAAAATCGAAATCGCGCAGCCAAGCGTCGAGACCATCAAGAGAGGGCGCTTGCCGAACCTGTCAACGACGAGCATGGCGAGCAGAGTGGCGACAAGCTCGACGCTGCAGTACACGATCACCGACATGGTGGACGAAATGCTGGTGGCGCCCGCTTGCTCGAAAATCGTCGCCGTGTAAAACATGCATGGATTTTTTCCGCTGAATTTGCTCGTTACGGTAATCACCACGAATATTAGGCAGGCTTTTCTGTTGCTCGCGCTGGTAAACAAGTCAGACAGTTTGCCTTTTTCGGATTCTTGCCGCTCGACGGCCGCTTTCAGCTCTTCGTATTCCTGGCGGATGTCGTTCGAGCTACGCAGAATGCGCAAGCTGCGTTGGGCCTGAGAGTACTTGCGTTTTTTGATGTAGTAGTAGGGCGATTCGGGCATCCAAACGAACGCGGCGAAATGCGCCAGAGGCACCAGCGTGCAGAGCAGCGACGACGTGAATATGGACGTGTACGGACCGATGACGTTGATCAGGAGCGTCCCGGCGATCCCGGCGATGGCTATGGTGGACGTGAGGAAGCCCCTGATGTCGGGCTGGGAGATTTCGCCGATGTACATCGGCAGGACCGTGTACAGCGCGCCTTCGGTGGCGCCGATCACGAAGCGCAGCGCCGAGATCAGCAGGATCGAGTCGGCGAAGGCTATGCCGACGAAGGCCGAGAAAACGACGGGCGCCAGCAGGAGCGTCGAGTGCTTCCGGCCGATGCGATCGGCGAGCAGTGCGGCCATCAGGGCGCCAGGGGGCGCTCCCAGGAGCGGCATCACGGCGCACCACGATCCCGCGTCGCTAGTCGTCGGGATCGTGGACGAGTTGCTCTGGAGCTGCGGCAGGTACGGCGAGGTCCAGCCCAGGTTGATGCCCGACGTGATCACCGAAAAGGTCGCTTTTTTGACAAATTCAATTTGATAAGTTGGTATAATTCTTTAGCTTAATTTTATGAACAAGAAAAGTCTGGTACGTATTCTACAGCGTGTTCAAAATTGTCTTGTGCCTACTGTGCTGCTTTAGTATTTGAAAATCTTCTACATTGTTGCCGTAAAATCCCGGTTCCAACTTCATTTCTGTCATGAATAATTTTGCAAAAGTTACCTGCTTCATTTGCTCAGTCAATTGAATGATTTCATGGTTTAATCCAGGCGACAAGAGAACATTTTGGTGAAATCAATTTTGAATACGTCACATAAGTACTTGAAAGTCAATTTGATAAATACCTGAAAACGTGGCCAGATATTGGAAAAGGCGGCCATGGTTCTGGAGGCCCAGCATATTGCTCTAGAGGAAAATGTTTTGGTTCATCTCACCAAGAAGGTATATTAGATACAAGAAGATACCAATATAAGCTAAATTTATTACATTGTTTCGTATAAAAATGTTGTAGATACCTACTAGCGTTGCTTATGAGTAAAGATAACGCTTTGTTTGTTCTTGTACAAACACGACTTTGATTTGTTCGGGGTTTTGTTGAACCAATGACGTCTAGTCGCCGGATTAGGCCCAACTACTTCTTTTTTCAACGTCAATCCTTGAGACCGTGCGTGTATTGTCTGCAAAAAGCTTGGCAAGAACACGCAGTCATGCCAAATTAGATGACCGTGAAATTTGTATTTTGTTAACAATAATTACCCAGGGAATCGGAGTAGAGAGAGAAGAGGGCGACTGAATCAAGTTTCATTACATGTAATTACAGAGGAGGTAATTACAGAGGAGGTAATTAGACCGGTCCTACCGCTCTACAGTACACTCTTTAGGGTACGACGCCGGGTGCTATAGAGACGTGATATGGGTCAGGATCCTGAAACCGAGCTCATTAATTATTGAGGTAATTACTAGAGAGGTAATAACACCCTGAGAGTATGTGCACACCAGTTTTACCGTTGCGAGCTTGAACCCGCGGTTTACCTGGACCGTCGCTTTAGTCCTCCTCCTCCTCTTCATGCCTACCGCTGCAGGTGCAAAGCAGAACAGTGGCAGGTGCATGTGCCATCGTGTCTTCTCAGTCGAACCTCCTCCGACACCGTTTGCGCTATATTGGTAAGAGCGAGATGAAGCGCTGCCATCCTCTTAACACAGCTCGACCAAGCGCACAGCGGTGGGTCTCCTCCTCTCGCGCTCGGTATTACCTGCTCCGCATGACCCAAAACCGCCGGATCGTGTTTTATGGCTGCTTCCAATCGAACATGCGAAGGAGTCACAAAGGTAGGTCCTTCGCAAGGTCCTGATGGTCGGAGGTCCTTGCACATATTGGGGGCATGAGCGCTGCATCTGAGAGAGAGAGAGAGAGAGAGAGAGAGAGAGAGAAAGAGAGAGAGCTATTTCGCTCCCACATCTCTGTCTATCATCCTATGCAGTGGTGGCCCGGCCAAACGCAGAGGTTTGAGAGAGAACCGTCTGCTGTGCTCTTACTTACCTACAGAGAGGCGCACAACGTTTTAAAAAAATTAGATGAGGTACCTAATTTTTCTGAGATGAGGTACCTAATTTTTCTATTTGCTCGCGCTTCGGTGTACGGTTTCATTTATCGACGCTCACAACATGGGAACGAAGGGATGCACGACGCTTTAAAAAAAAAAAAAACACTGAGAGGAGATACCTAATTTTTCTATATGACCGCTACGTCGCAATGTTTTAATCATAGCAAGGAGGGAGAATATGAAATAGATAGCTCTTACTTACCTACAGAGAGGCGCACAACGTTTTAAAAAAATTAGATGAGGTACCTAATTTTTCTGAGATGAGGTACCTAATTTTTCTATTTGCTCGCGCTTCGGTGTACGGTTTCATTTATCGACGCTCACAACATGGGAACGAAGGGATGCACGGCGCTTTAAAAAAATCAATGAGAGGAGGTACCTAATTTTTCCATATGACCGCTACGTCGCAATGTTTTAATCATAGCAAGGAGGGAGAATATGAAATAGATATGGAAGCAGAGGTGAGGCGCACAGCGTTTTAAAAAAATTAGATGAGGTACCTAATTTTTCTGAGATGAGATATCTAATTTTTCTATATGCTCGCTACGTCGGAATGTATTAACCAAAACAAGTCGACATGCTCTGGACAGATGAACCGATACATAGCTAACTGTTGTACTAATCATCATGATGTTTTTGATGGTAGGGGGTAATAGATACCTCGGTACATCATCTAGCTGTGTTTTAACGGTCATTTTTACCTTCGTCACAATTCAAAAATTCAAATATTCAAATCCGGTATTGGTATGATATCCCCTGCCAGAGGGTGGAGGGTAGGGAGCGACGGGTGGTAAACCGGGATTGTTCGATGAGGTGAGCGAAACTGCAGGTTAGATATAGCTCGTCTATGGATTGTAAACCGGCGAATTAAGGGCTTTTTCTCGCGAGAAGACCTAAGCGCCGCATGTGACAAAGCGCGCTATATCGGCTCCATCCCTGTCTATCATCCCACAGCGACATGGATATATTTGAGGCCTGTTAGATGCATAAGGTGAGGTTTCCGACCGAGGGTCTGCAGGTATAAAGTGCTATTATCATACAAAACCGATAGGTACCTGTTCTTTAAAAAATTCATGCTCTCAAAGCTCGGGGTATATTATAGAATTATGTGCCATCATAGTTTCGAGGAAAATGGTGATATGATGATGGTGTATGGAGATAATTCTACGAGCACTTTGGAAAAACCATTTAGCAACACAACGAGACGGCTTCTATACCACTTTCTAAAGCATGGGGAAGCAGTGCCACTTGGGTGAAAACTACGAGTGCACTCGCTTTTTTTATAAACCCAGCTGTGAATGAGCATAATGAACACCGTTTACCTGGAATCGCCTCCTTTCTGAAAGAATGGCTAGTCGCATCATCTATTTTTTTCCTATGGCAAAGAACTGAGTGAACCGAGAAATATTTATTTGATAGATAAAAACCTTATTTAAAATCTCCCGTCTTGTTTATCATGGTGTTACGGGTTTAAAAAAAAAAAAAAGGGTCGTACCGGTGCGAGATTTTTGTTAAAATAAAACCCGAATCCACCTTCAAACATACCTCCCCATATATAGTGCTATGTAGTGAGAAGGGCTACCTATCCCACCGCATGCGTGTACATACTGGATGTCAAAAGTTCGCTAATGATCTGGGTGTAGGTACCCACGTGATAACCTGCCTGTCTGTTTTCATCTTGAACAAATAAATGATTCTATCTATCTATCCATCCATCTATAATATGTCTCAATAGATCAGTCGGCTGAACCATGACTAATTGAGCATGCAACATGGCTGCTGGTGTAAAATTCGCGATACGTATATAGTAAGCGCTGATGTATTGTAAATGCCTAGCGAATAAAAACCAATTTACCCCGGGTCGAACAAAACAGCGCAATTTCGAGCGATGACATCATAATGAGGACCGTAGAAGAATCTCGGAGCTCGCGAAGAAATCCCAGCCATGCCACCTGTTTTGATGCAGGTACCTACATAGTCCTGGCCATATGCAGGTATTATAGGAGAAGCTTCGGGCGCACGCTCTTTCAGACCTATTAATGGAGTTAATTATATAGTAAATATTTATGTAGAAACTTAATTGAAAGCTACTTCTTTCTTTTGCATGCCATAGTGCCATGAGTTGGAAAATATCAGCACTGAATAATTTTTTTCAACCCAGGATGCTTGCGTGAAAATAGTAGAGTATAGAGTGATAAGTATTTGCCTAAATACCCAAGTTCGCTTCAAAATAACCACATACGGAAAGAAAAGAATATGATATACGTATGAAAGCATTGATTTAAGAGAAAATCATGTATAATAAGCTGGATTATTCTCGCTACGATAATTTTAAATAATACGATGGTCGGAACACTACGCTCCAGATAGCTTACTTCGCAGGCTCTCTGATGATAAGCGTGATCGACGAGGTTGACGGTTCAAACAACATCTGCTCTCGTAATCCATCCTCGACCGCAAAGTTCGACTCGAAAAAACTCTCCCATCTGAGATGGGAATGTTGGAAAAAATCCAACCAAATGACCGGAGAACCGGCATCTTCCATATCCCCCAAGTGTTAAACACGATGGATTTTATCGTACTAGCAAGAGCATAGAAATTTTCATTCACATGTTTGAAGGTATTTGCAAGCATTTCCGAGAATAATTCATCGGTTTTGACGAAAAGCTAGAGGGTGAAACATGTTTTATATGTTTTATCTGATTTTCTGAATAAAATTGGATAGGATAATATTATCTAGTTTACTCGAAAGCTCAGAGATTTCCGCAAACCATATAAAAAATTTGTATTTATAATATCTCCCTGACTTGATATACAGCT
This sequence comes from Anaspis maculata, assembly GCA_949128115.1. Lineage (NCBI taxonomy): Eukaryota > Metazoa > Arthropoda > Insecta > Coleoptera > Scraptiidae > Anaspis > Anaspis maculata. Next base: position 83,428,216 of record OX421964.1, on the reverse strand, counting down.
CGAATTAGGTGCTGCTTCGCCTCTTTTGTGCAGGGAGTTGCCAGGGAAATTTGTCTCTAGCAACTCAATGCATGGCCAAAATCTGCAAAAATGCATGATGCTACAGTAGCTAGTACCCGCAGTGATTGCAAAAATATAAATTTTTGATTTGTCTCGCCAAATACGGTAGACGTTCCTTCGAAGTGGGTAAGGCTATCATCCGAATTGATGTGGCTCAGGAGAAGTAAAAGGGAGCCAAAAAGGATGTCTCACCTTGCATACCATGTTCTAGCATCAAGGAATGCACCATTTTTATATATTGAATGAGAGATTATAGACTTCTAACAGAGCCGGAATTGGACTCTGCCCGGACTGATTCGGGTGGGATAAAAAGTACAAGAGCTTTGGAGGGTTTCTACAGTCGAGACTATTCTTTCGCACGAGCTCACTCTATTTATTTGACATCTCTGAATTCTTTTTTCTTTTCTTTTCTTTTTTTTTTTTGATAAATATGAATGTGTCCATGAGGCAGGCATTCCGCAAACCCTCACCTTATGATTCGCTATTGAGACAAGTATGGGCATCACAACCAGGCATATAGGATTGGTGATTATGACAGTGAAAGAAATATGCTCTATTCAAAAGTGTTCAATATCTTTATTTCCACGGAAATAATCACTACATCTTTAAATGGCTAGGTAGGTAGGTAAGTATTAGGTATTAGTTGATACAAATTTCCGATCAATGTCCCATTCGATCGTGAATAAAATATGGACATTTTTACGCTATTGAGGGTATCCAAAAAAAAAAAAATGTTAGTATATTACTTCAGCATCTCGGAGAATTTTTTCCAGCGATACTATTTCTCGGACGACTCCGACGTCCCCGGTGTTCCGCTGTGCACTCAATGTTACTAATCGATCTATAACGCCATTTATGTCAGTGAAATATTCACCTACTAGGGACCTCTTCGCAAATCGCCGTCGTCCCATATCATTCATAAAGGAGCCATTCCCCGCACGATCATCAATGTTCTCGAAGTCGCTCCCCGAACACCTCTTATCTTCATCCTTAGATGAAAAACAGTGCTTGTACGCATTCTGATATCCGCCACTCGGTGTAAGTCGCGCCCTTGAAGAAACTTCTTTTGTATTACTGAAGCTCTTACACCACATGTTTTGATCCTCGTCCTCAGATGAAAAACGGCGCTCATATGCATTTTTATACCCCGTACGCGGATTGATAAGCGAACTCGAAGAAAGTTCTTTGGCAGCGTTGAAATCACCAGAGCTATCGTATAACACATCGTCACTATCAGCTTTCAAGACAGAGTCCTCCGAGGATTTAGCAGTGTTCGCATATTTAGAAGCGAGACGTGATTTGACTTGATCTCCCGATGAAAAACGTGGTCTGAACACGCTAACATAATTATAGGCTTTGGACGTCCCAACCTGAGAGCTGTGAAAATCTTCTTTATTACCGGAGAACTTGGTAGTGGAGTCCTCATTTGCTCTTTCATAACCATCTGCATCCTCGTCATCATACACATCTGATGGTTCCGATATCATGCTGGCTGATGATGACAGCACTGGCGAAGGTCCCGGTTGAGGCCCTGATGATGCTAGGAGCTGTAGCGACGTATTCGAGGAAGCTTTGGTTGGATACTTCATAACCATAGTCGAATTATTCGAGCTGACGTCAAAAGTCTCGAGATTTTTACAAGAGACGGTCTCAGCCGCTTTGTCAGGATCTACCACTTGCTGCAAATTGCGTTCCCTGCAGCCTCTAAGTGAAATGTCTGGATGTCGTTTCATGAATCCTCTGCACCAATCAAAAGATGCTGCTTGTTGTTTATCCCAGCGTTGTGGATAGCTCTTGTTTAGCAGCCTAGCCTGTTCTAGAGCGAATTTACACACGTGCTTGCGTGTCACGCCATGTGGCATTTTCGATGCTGCTTTGATATAATCAGCGAGCATCAACTCCTCATCTTTTGAGAAGATTCTCCTATTCCCGATATTTGGATTATAGACATACACGCCGTTCACTTTCTTAACCCGTCGCAACAGCCGCCCCAGTGTAGATGCGGGAATACATAATGACCTAGCGATCGCTCTGCGCGAGCCACCACGTCGGACTTCGGCTACAGCCTTTTGAATTGTTTCAGAACTAATTTGATTTCTCATGTTTCTTTCAGGATCAGCAGCTTCATTCACTGAACAAAGATCGCTCGCGACTGGCTATTAATCGGAGGTGTTCGAGGTTTTATAGCTATAACCGCTATGGTGCAATGTTTCAACCATAACAAGTCGGCATGCTCTGCTAGATAATTTGACATGTGCCAGCAGCACTAGTCGACATGTTTTATCCGTAGAGACGGCATGGTCTGAGAGTCAAAGCGCTGTGCATTAACCATCAGTCGTCATGCCATATCACCTAGATCATCACGTTTTAAGCGTCGGGTCGGCATGGGCTGCTAGCAATGACGTCATGCCTTACCCAACAGCTCGTCATGCCATAATCAGCTCGTGATGTTTTAACCGACGACCATGCGGAATTAGGCAAGGTTCAGCTGGATGATCTATTGAGGTATATTATAGATGGATAGATTAATAGAATCATTTAAGCATCGGGTCGGCATGAGCTGTCAACAGTGACGTCATGCTTTAACCACCAGCGCGTCATGCCATAAGTCGGCATGAGCTGTCAACAGTGACGTCATGCTTTAACCACCACCGCGTCATGCCATAAGTCGGCATGAGCTGTCAACAGTGACGTCATGCTTTAACCACCACCGCGTCATGCCATAAGTCGGCATGAGCTGTCAACAGTGACGTCATGCTTTAACCACCACCGCGTCATGCCATAAGTCGGCATGAGCTGTCAACAGTGACGTCATGCTTTAACCACCACCGCGTCATGCCATAAGTCGGCATGAGCTGTCAACAGTGACGTCATGCTTTAACCACCACCGCGTCATGCCATAAGTCGGCATGAGCTGTCAACAGTGACGTCATGCTTTAACCACCACCGCGTCATGCCATAAGTCGGCATGAGCTGTCAACAGTGACGTCATGCTTTAACCACCACCGCGTCATGCCATAAGTCGGCATGAGCTGTCAACAGTGACGTCATGCTTTAACCACCACCGCGTCATGCCATAAGTCGGCATGAGCTGTCAACAGTGACGTCATGCTTTAACCACCACCGCGTCATGCCGTAAGTCGGCATGAGCTGTTAACAGTGACGTCATGCTTTAACCACCAGCGCGTCATGCCATAAGTCGGCATGAGCTGTCAACAGTGACGTCATGATTTAACTGGCAGCTCGTCATGCCATAATCAGCTCGTGATGTTTTAACCGACGACCATGTGGAATTAGGCATGGTTCAGCCGGCTGATCTAATGAGGCATATTATAGATGGATAGATTAATAGAATCATTTAAGCGCCGAGTCGGCATGGGCTGCTAGCGCGTCTGGGTAAATACAAAGTACTTTTTGAAAAAGGTTATACCCCCAACTGGACGACGGAGCTGTTTCGCATCAGACGAGTGAAACCGAATAGCAATCCACCTACATATCTTATTGAAGATCTAAAGGGTTCGCCGATCATGGGATGTTTTTACGAACGAGAACTACAGAAAACTAAACATCCCGAGATCTATCTGGTGGAAAAAGTTTTGAAAAAAACCGGTTCGAGGCTTTACGTTAAATATTTGGGCATGCCCGATCGAGGGTGGATTGCGAGAGCAGACGTTGTTTGAACCAGCAACCTCGTCGATCACACTTAACGTCAGAGAGCCGGTGAAATAAGGTGTCTGGAGCAAAAACGTCCCGATCACAGCCGTCATAAACTCCATCGGCGCTATCGCCATAAGCAACGTAGCCATCATCACCAACAACGTGATAACATCACCAGCAACTCCATATCATCATAAAGCAACATCACTGTTATCGTCATATCATCGCAAGCATCATCATCTCTATCGTCATATCAACGTAAGGATCATCACCGCTATCGCCATATCATCACAAGCATCATCACCGCTAACGTTATTTCATCATAAAACAACGTCATATTATCATATTCATCACCCTCGCTATCGTCATATCATCGCAAGCATCATCACCTCTATCGTCATATCAACGTAAGGATCATCACCGGCATATCGAGATAAGCAGAGAGGCGAAGCAGCACCTAATTCGAGCTGTATATCAAGTCAGGGAGATATTATAAATACAAATTTTTTATATGGTTTGCGGAAATCTCTGAGCTTTCGAGTAAACTAGATAATATTATCCTATCCAATTTTATTCAGAAAATCAGATAAAACATATAAAACATGTTTCACCCTCTAGCTTTTCGTCAAAACCGATGAATTATTCTCGGAAATGCTTGCAAATACCTTCAAACATGTGAATGAAAATTTCTATGCTCTTGCTAGTACGATAAAATCCATCGTGTTTAACACTTGGGGGATATGGAAGATGCCGGTTCTCCGGTCATTTGGTTGGATTTTTTCCAACATTCCCATCTCAGATGGGAGAGTTTTTTCGAGTCGAACTTTGCGGTCGAGGATGGATTACGAGAGCAGATGTTGTTTGAACCGTCAACCTCGTCGATCACGCTTATCATCAGAGAGCCTGCGAAGTAAGCTATCTGGAGCGTAGTGTTCCGACCATCGTATTATTTAAAATTATCGTAGCGAGAATAATCCAGCTTATTATACATGATTTTCTCTTAAATCAATGCTTTCATACGTATATCATATTCTTTTCTTTCCGTATCTGGTTATTTTGAAGCGAACTTGGGTATTTAGGCAAATACTTATCACTCTATACTCTACTATTTTCACGCAAGCATCCTGGGTTGAAAAAAATTATTCAGTGCTGATATTTTCCAACTCATGGCACTATGGCATGCAAAAGAAAGAAGTAGCTTTCAATTAAGTTTCTACATAAATATTTACTATATAATTAACTCCATTAATAGGTCTGAAAGAGCGTGCGCCCGAAGCTTCTCCTATAATACCTGCATATGGTCAGGACTAGGTAGCTACCTACATCAAAACAGGTGGTATGGCTGGGATTTTCTTCGCGAGCTCCGAGATTCTTCTACGGGCCTCATTGTGTCACGGCTCGAAATTGCTATGCCTTGTTCGACCCGGGGGTAATCGAACTACACTACGACGATGTATTATCGGATTATGAACGACTGAAGACATGTATTAATTTTTGAATAAAACTCTTGAAAAAATGATTGCCTGGTTTTTTTCAACGGCTACTGCTAATTAACGCATGCCGAACTGTCTCATACCCCACAACATCTTTACAGCTAAACCATGCGATTCCAGGTAAACGGTGCTCATTATGCTCATTCACAGCTGGGTTTATAAAAAAAAAAAAAAGCGAGTGCACTCGTAGTTTTCATTCAAGTGGCACTGCTTCCCCATGCTTTAGAAAGTGGTATAGAAGCCGTCTCGTTGTGTAGCTATATGGTTTTCCAAAGTGCTCGTAGAATTATCTCCATACACCACCATCATATCACCATTTTCCTCGAAACTATGATGGCACATAATTCTATAATATACCCCGAGCTTTGAGAGCATGAATTTTTTAAAGACCAGCTACCTACCGGTTTTGTATGATAATAGCACTTTATACCTGCAGACCCTCGGTCGGAAACCTCACCTTATGCATCTAACAGGCCTCAAATATATCCATGTCGCTGTGGGATGATAGACAGGGATGGAGCCGATATAGCGCGCTTTGTCACATGCGGCGCTTAGGTCTTCTCGCGAGAAAAAGCCCTTAATTCGCCGGTTTACAATCCATAGACGAGCTATATCTAACCTGCAGTTTCGCTCACCTCATCGAACAATCCCGGTTTACCACCCGTCGCTCCCTACCCTCCACCCTCTGGCAGGGGATATCATACCAATACCGGATTTGAATATTTGAATTTTTGAATTGTGACGAAGGTAAAAATGACCGTTAAAACACAGCTAGATGATGTACCGAGGTATCTATTACCCCCTACCATCAAAAACATCATGATGATTAGTACAACAGTTAGCTATGTATCGGTTCATCTGTCCAGAGCATGTCGACTTGTTTTGGTTAATACATTCCGACGTAGCGAGCATATAGAAAAATTAGATATCTCATCTCAGAAAAATTAGGTACCTCATCTAATTTTTTTAAAACGCTGTGCGCCTCACCTCTGCTTCCATATCTATTTCATATTCTCCCTCCTTGCTATGATTAAAACATTGCGACGTAGCGGTCATATGGAAAAATTAGGTACCTCCTCTCATTGATTTTTTTAAAGCGCCGTGCATCCCTTCGTTCCCATGTTGTGAGCGTCGATAAATGAAACCGTACACCGAAGCGCGAGCAAATAGAAAAATTAGGTACCTCATCTCAGAAAAATTAGGTACCTCATCTAATTTTTTTAAAACGTTGTGCGCCTCTCTGTAGGTAAGTAAGAGCTATCTATTTCATATTCTCCCTCCTTGCTATGATTAAAACATTGCGACGTAGCGGTCATATAGAAAAATTAGGTATCTCCTCTCAGTGTTTTTTTTTTTTTTAAAGCGTCGTGCATCCCTTCGTTCCCATGTTGTGAGCGTCGATAAATGAAACCGTACACCGAAGCGCGAGCAAATAGAAAAATTAGGTACCTCATCTCAGAAAAATTAGGTACCTCATCTAATTTTTTTAAAACGTTGTGCGCCTCTCTGTAGGTAAGTAAGAGCACAGCAGACGGTTCTCTCTCAAACCTCTGCGTTTGGCCGGGCCACCACTGCATAGGATGATAGACAGAGATGTGGGAGCGAAATAGCTCTCTCTCTTTCTCTCTCTCTCTCTCTCTCTCTCTCTCTCTCTCAGATGCAGCGCTCATGCCCCCAATATGTGCAAGGACCTCCGACCATCAGGACCTTGCGAAGGACCTACCTTTGTGACTCCTTCGCATGTTCGATTGGAAGCAGCCATAAAACACGATCCGGCGGTTTTGGGTCATGCGGAGCAGGTAATACCGAGCGCGAGAGGAGGAGACCCACCGCTGTGCGCTTGGTCGAGCTGTGTTAAGAGGATGGCAGCGCTTCATCTCGCTCTTACCAATATAGCGCAAACGGTGTCGGAGGAGGTTCGACTGAGAAGACACGATGGCACATGCACCTGCCACTGTTCTGCTTTGCACCTGCAGCGGTAGGCATGAAGAGGAGGAGGAGGACTAAAGCGACGGTCCAGGTAAACCGCGGGTTCAAGCTCGCAACGGTAAAACTGGTGTGCACATACTCTCAGGGTGTTATTACCTCTCTAGTAATTACCTCAATAATTAATGAGCTCGGTTTCAGGATCCTGACCCATATCACGTCTCTATAGCACCCGGCGTCGTACCCTAAAGAGTGTACTGTAGAGCGGTAGGACCGGTCTAATTACCTCCTCTGTAATTACCTCCTCTGTAATTACATGTAATGAAACTTGATTCAGTCGCCCTCTTCTCTCTCTACTAATCGGCTGTTGAGATAAACGTTGGCTATAATAAAATATTTCACTGATAAGAAGTTGTTGAATGCTAAAAAGGAGGTCACTGTACGCTATACACTCATTATTATGTAGTTCCTTTCATAATGATGTGCATCCCGATAAGTCGCGAAATGCTAATCGAAGAGTAGTTTCAAGTTAGCAGCCTTGTTAATAAGCATTCAAAACTTCATGCCATAGACATTCACGCCAAATAGAGGCCCATTACGTTGGAATATTCCATGTCAATGTCAAACAAAGTTGGAAGATCTGTCACTTGTCAACTTTTTTCCAGGATATACCTCAAGTAGATAGTTCAGTATGGTTGTACTTATAATAGTCAAATGGATGAATTGTTTAATAACAAGCTCTACCAAAAGAGCTATCTGTGCAACAATTACGCCTCCCCCTCCTCCTTACCTGACATAATAATTTGTTTGGAATGGCATTGTAGGAAATTGGATTGAATTTAGGCACTGGTTCACTTTAATTATTGCTTTTACTCGAAAACTGCTGCAACAAGTCTACAACTCAACTGCCATTTTTATTCTTCTTGACGCTTGCTCCTCTGCGCCATCTGCCGGTGAGCGCGCATGCTATCCAGTGGCGTACTGTACTAAATAGATTCTAAACATGCCCCCGACCTTGAAAGGCTCAGAGAGCTTTCAAATAAAATGAACAAATGAATGCCATTGATTTGGCCTCAACTCTATGATATGGATATTGTAACATTTCACAAAAACGAATTAGAAAAAACATAAACGTATAAGTTTCGGTCGTGGAAACTTATTAGTTAGGAATTGGATTGAAACCAACACGAGTTGTTGCAGTGTGAATACTGTAATACGAGAAATAATTCATATTTACAACTATATACAAATAACAGGCTTTACCTGAATCAACACAATTGTCGGTACAACCGTTTAAATTGGAACAAAATAATATTTCTAAGAATATCTTTCTGAGTGCGACTGTAGCCTTGCCCAGTTTATCAGCGACTGGCTTTTTCAAGCAACGTCGTTTTTAGCAAGCACGTGCTCAGCCGGCCGACACTGTTAGTCATGTGACTAAAGTATTTAGGCGGCTAAGTTTGAAAGTCGTCAAACTTACATCCCCCCTTCTTTAAGATGCAGGTGCAGGTGTGGAGGATGGAAAGCAAGGAACAAGTTTACTAGCATGGAAAAAATTGGATTCATTTTTTCTAAAACCGCTATCAATGACGAATATCAAATCTGATATTTTCTTTTTTATTTTGTAAGGACCTACTCTGATCGGGTCTAATTTGTCTCTATTTAATTTACTGCTATTTTGAATATATACTAAGTCTCCCTCATTATATTTTATCGCAACTGAATTTTTGTCGTAGTATTTTTTGTTTTGTTCATGGATTTTTTTCGAATTTGCATATGCTATCTCTCTATTACATTGTAGGTTATTTTTATTATTTTCATTTATTTCTTTCGGTAATATATACTCGTCTACCCCCGTTAGTAAATATTTCGGAGAAAAACCCGTCGAGCTATGAATTGTATTGTTATATTCGTTTACACATTCCTGTGCCAGTACAGACCATGGTCGGTTTCTTTTATTGTAAATTTTACACCTTATTCTATTTATCAAAGTTTGGTTAGATCTTTCATTCAAACCGTTTGAGAAAGCACAGTCAACCGCAGTGAAAATTAGGTTTACATTTTCTGATTTCAAGTATTGTTTGAATTCTTTTGAATTTATACCTCCATATTGGTCTGTTAACAAAGTTTTTACATCGTGTTTCTTTTTGATTGATTTTACTAAATTTATGAAATCTTTAGTATTTTGAGTTTTCGAAGTAGCGATGATAGCAAATCTTGTAAAATGATCTACAATTAGATGTAAATATTTTTTTGTACTTTTGTTTCCTGCAAAACCTCCGATTGTGTCAAGAGAAATTATTTCGAATGGTTTTTCGCGGGTCCTAATTGTGAAAGCGGAGCTTTGTAATTCGCAATTCTTGATTTGTTTTTTATACATGTCTCACATGCGCGGCATATTATTTTTATATGTTTATGCATATTTTTAAAATAGAATTTTTTTGTTATCGTTAGTGTTAATTGCTTTACTCCCACATGTCCCTGTTTTTCATGCACGGTTTGTATTAATGCAATGCCAAAATCTTCGGTTACCCAAATTCTTCTCTTATTATTGAAACTTTTATAAATTATATTATTCTCTATATCACAATTTTCGTCTATTTTCAATTTCGTTTGGTCATTAATTATATCTGTTAAATTAATGAAATTTACAACTTTAACTATGGAATGTTCACAACCATTTTCTCGTTCCTGTAGGACTGGATTTCTAGATAGACAGTCTGCCTCTAAATTTTCTTTACCTGGGTTATATATTATGTCAAAGTCAAATTGCGATATGTAATTCAGGATTTCTCGTAATTCCGGGTCTTTAAAATTTTTAATATTAAAATGTTCTAACGGTTTATGGTCCGTATAAATAATAAATTTATGGCCCATTAGGTAATATTGCCAATATAATATGGCTTCTTTAATTGCTAGGCATTCTATGTAGATGGCTTTTTTCGTTTTTTGTCGCTCCATTAATTTTCGAGGAAAATAAAATACAGGTTTTAATGTTTTGTCTCCTTGTGGTTGTTTTAAAACTGCACCCACCCCTTGTGAACAAGCATCAGTATAAATATAAATTTGGCTATCAGGATCGAAAATAGCTAAAATTGGTTCCGAGCACAAACAACTTTTCACTTTCTCAAAGTTCTCCTGGCACGTTTCTGACCAATTAAATTCCACGTTTTTTCTTAGCAGATTATGAAATGGTTCTAGTACTATTGTAGCTTTTGGAATAAACTGTAAATAAAAATTTATTTTCCCCAAAAATTGTCTGATGTTTTTTCTCGTTGTGGGTGTAGGAAAGTCTTTTATTGCAATTACATTATTGTTTAGGGGCTTAATACAGTTAAACCCTATTTCGTGACCTAGATATATTATTTTTTTTTGCGCGAACAAACATTTGGATACGTTTAATTTGAACCCATTTTCTAATAACATTTTCAAAACTAATTCAATATGTCTCAGATGATCTTCGTAATTTTTGGAATAAATCAGAATATCATCGATATAGTTTACCGTGAATGCTTCTACATTATTTTTCCTCATTATGCTAGATAAAATTCTCTGAAAAATCGCCGGTGAGATTTTCAGCCCAAATGGTAAACAGCACCATTGCCAATGACCGTGATGTGTTACAAAGGCTGTTTTGTATTTATCTTTGTTACGCAGCGGGATCGACCAAAATGCCGAGTTTACGTCAAGTTTCGTGAAGTATCTACAATTTCTCGCCCGTAACACTAATTCATCGATTCGTGGAAAAGGTTGACTCTTCGGTACGACTATTTTATTTAATTCTCTATAGTCTATACATAATCGAGACTTTTTTCCCTCTTCTTTTTTAAACGCCAACGTTACTGGTGCAGCATTAGGATTACTTGATTCCTCAATTAAACCTGATTTCAATAACTCTCCGATTTGTTTTTCTATTTCAGTCCTATCTTGCAACGAACATCTATATGGTTTTTTTGATATGTATTTATTTTCCGTGAGTTTCACCGTAGCCTCATAATTTTTTATTTTACCAACGTCAAATTTCCCTATCGCAAATACTTCATCATATTTATTCCTGATTTCGATTATAGGATCACTTTTTCTCAATGTATTGGAATTTGATGTTGGTATGTCTTGAATTAAATTAATTTTTAATTTTTCATAATTTTGGCTTATTTTCAAATTTTCATCTTGACATAATTTAAATTCTTTAATACTATTTAATCCTAATAACACATCATCCTTGAATGAATCGCTTTTTATTATGAAAAAATCAAAATTTTTCGTGATGTCAAAAATTTTCATTTCTACCGAGACTATACCTTCCGATTTCGAAGTTCCCGATAATGTTTTTATATTGTCCCCACTAATATTTCTTTTTATATTGAGCCTCTTCCAAAACTTAAAGTTGATTAACGATACATTTGCTCCTGAGTCGTAAATGGCAATAGCTGGATTATTATTTATCAGTATATTTACCTTTATGAGTGGGGGAACAATTAGTTTTTTGCCTCTTCAGTGGAAGAGATTAAATTCTGTAATTCAGTATTATTTGCTATTTTAATTTTTCCATTTCTTTGTTGTATGTTTTTGTTTAATTTATTTCGACATTAATTTTCGGGATGATATCTGTTTGGGTAGCCTAGGTTTTCACAATACGCACAAGGAGAGTTACTACTTCCCCGTCTTTCATTTGACTTGTTTTGTTTCGGTTTCCAGTTGTCTTCCATTCCCGAATTCTTGAAATTTTTTACCATAGGCTCCATTTTCTTCAAAATTGTCATTAAATTCTCAATTGTTTCCAATTTACCGTTCAACTTTGACCTAACGTAATGAGGCAAAGCTATCACTATCAGATTGATTTGAGAATTTATTGTCAATTCAGGATCTACATCGATCAATAAATTTCGTTTTTTCAATGCGAATTCAAAAAATGTTCCGTTTAAATATTTATACGCGTATGCATATTCAATCTCAGACCATGATTTCTGACCAAAGGTTTCAATGAAAGAATTATTCCAAAATTCCCATGCATGGGTTATTGAAGTTGTTTTCAAAAATATCGTATGCCACTGTAATGCACTATCTTCCAAAAACAATCTCATAGCTTCAGCGAATTTTTCTTCGTGTATACTAAGACGCTTGCATTCACTTATAAAAGTGTTCAACCAAGATTCCGCGTTAAAATTTTTTCCGTTGAATTTTTCCAAAACCATATTTTTCACTATGGAGTGTATTGATTTTACTGGTGAAGGACTTCGTATCGGCTGGGATTGAAGGGAAAAGATGTCCGTGACGACCTCCAAATAGTACTCGTTAAAAACCACGTTACCTTCATCGTCCATATAATCGTTTCGCAGGTCTTCTTTCTTCAAAGTGATAACCACCTTTCGGAATTTGTTTCGTTCTTTTAGACTTTATACGACTCCTTTTATCACTGGATGTTCGAAAAGTTTTTTATGATGAACACTCGTTTGTTGGTCGACCGGAAAATTGTAAACTTCTTGTTGGTCCATCAGTTGAATCGTTTTGACCTTTACCGTCGTGGTTTTTGTGGTTAATCCTTCTGATGCGAAGTGGAATCTTGCTTTTTGATCGCCCATATTGTGTTGATTTATAAGTTTCGGTCGTGGAAACTTATTAGTTAGGAATTGGATTGGAACCAACACGAGTTGTTGCAGTGTGAATACTGTAATACGAGAAATAATTCATATTTACAACTATATACAAATAACAGGCTTTACCTGAATCAACACAATTGTCGGTACAACCGTTTAAATTGGAACAAAATAATATTTCCAAGAATATCTTTCTGAGTGCGACTGTAGCCTTGCCCAGTTTATCAGCGACTGGCTTTTTCAAGCAACGTCGTTTTTAGCAAGCACGTGCTCAGCCGGCCGACACTGTTAGTCATGTGACTAAAGTATTTAGGCGGCTAAGTTTGAAAGTCGTCAAACTTACAAACGTAAAAGGGAATCAGTTTCTTTCACTTCACTCCACGGGTAACGGGCAAATCTTCGCAAAGGAGCGACGAATGATACCTCCGGCGGTTTGGATGTCGGCAACACGGGAAGCTCCATGTTGATCTGGATACAGACGAACGACTCGTCCGAGTTTCCATTTCTGTGGAGGCAGCTGATCATCCTTGATCAGCACGAGGGTGTTCAGTTGAAGCTGAGACTGGTGTTTCGTCCGCTTCATTCGGTGCTGGAGTTCACTCACGTACTCTTTATGCCAGCGCGTCCACAGGTGCTGAGTGATTTGCTGAATCCGTTGAAACCTGGACAGCCTTGACTCTGGCAAGTGCGTTACATCTGGATCTGGCACCGACACGAGCGGCCGTCCGATCAAGAAGTGTGCGGGAGTGAGGGGAGTCAGGTCGGTTGGATTTGAAAAGATTGGAGTCAAGGGTCTAGAATTGAGTATTGATTCAATCTGTGCCAAACATGTACCCAACTCCTCGAAAGTCAAGACCGCGTTTCCCATCACACGCTTCATGTGGTGCTTCGCCGACTTCACCCCGGCCTCCCAAAGGCCACCAAAGTGTGGCGAGTGACTGGGTATGAAATGCCAGGTGATACCTCTGTCGGCGGCGGCGCCAGAAATCTCATCGCTATGATTTTTCAAGAACGAGCCTAGCTCACGGAGAGCGGATCGTGCGCCTACAAAGTTGGTGCCGTTATCGGAGTATATGTGCTATGGAATACCACGCCGCGACACAAATTGCCTCAATGCCAACATAAAACACTCAGTTGAGAGACTAGAAACGAGCTCTAAGTGCACCGCTTTTGTAGAAAAACAAATAAATAAACAGATATAGCACTCCGAAGTTTTTAAACCTCTGCCCTTTCTGTCTTTGACTGTCAGCGGGCCGGCGTGATCGACGCCACTAGTTTGGAATGGAAAGACTGCTTCCAGGCGGCGGCTAGGTGTAAGTCACCCATTATGGGTTTGGTCAGCTTTGGGGCAAAACGGGTACAAGGAACGCACCTCTGTACTATCTTTCGACACAAATTTCGACCAGAGGTGATCCAAAACTGTTCGCGAGATGTAGCCAAGACCATCTGCGGTCCAGCATGTAGCAACCGGATATGCAATCGTTGCAGTATCAATTCCGCTAAGCGATGCTTAGAGGAGATCAGCAAGAGGTGCTTTTTATCGTGGCAGAAGGCAGACTGGTGTAATCTTCCTCCGACACGCAAAGTTCCGTCGCTGTCGAGAAAGGGATTTAATTTGGCAAGTTGCGTACTGTAATTGGAACATGACTTTTGAAGATTCGCGATTTCTTCAGAGAAGCTATCTCTCTGAGATAGCTTGACCAAGCACACAAATGCCCGATTGATCTCTGATGCACTCAATGGCGTTACTGTACGTTTAGAACTCTTCACTCGGGCATTCCCTATGAACCGCAAACAGTAGGCAACCACTCGTTCAAGGCGTGTCAAACTCGAAAATCTGTCAAATTCGAAAGGAGACTCTCGATTTTGCGTTTGTTCGGTCATTGTCAAGCATTTTGATCTCAATTCTGGGAGATCATGAATCTCAGGAGGAGATTCGAATTCTGAACATTCGATGGAGTTTGACAGCCAAGTCGGACCTTGCCACCACATTGGTGTATTTTTCAAGTTGTTGGGAGTGATCCCCCTAGAGATGTAGTCTGCAGGATTGTCGTGAGTGGACACATGGTACCATTCCCATTGAGTTGTCATCTTCTGAATGTTTTTTACTCGGTTGCCGACAAGGTTTTGAGCAAGTGAGGTTCGGTTTTGATCCAAGCTAGAACGATTGTTGAGTCACACCAAAAGACACAACGGTCCACCTTGATGCCGGCACAACCGATCATCTTTTGGAAAAGTTTCGACAACAACTCAGCCGCGCATAACTCCAGCTTTGGGATTGTGATGGTTTTTAATGGTGCTACCTTACTCTTTGCAATCAATAGGGCTACTTTGACATTATCGTCAGCGTCGACTGATTTCAGGTAGATGCAGCCACCGTAGGCACTTTCGCTGGCATCGGAGAAGCCATGTAGTTCAATTCTACAATGGCCAGAAATGAGTACATGCCGGGGAATCTTTATTTGATTCAACTGGGTGAATTCAGTCTTGAACTTAATCCATTTAGAATACAAGGCAGTGGGAATCGATTCATCCCAAGAGATTTTGCCTGCCAGAGCTCTTGTATCAAGATCTTGGCAATTATGATTGCAGGACCCAATAAGCCCAACGGATCAAAGATCTTCGAAATCTCTGACAAAATAGAGCGCTTCGTAACAGGCCTCGAGAAATCCTGAAATCGTGGTTCATATACAAACGAGTCAGACTTGGCTGACCAACCAAAACCCAGAGTCTTAGGTGTCTCACTGTCAGAGTCAAAGCTCAAGGTCGCGGAAGACCATCTAGATGGCTCGATAGGTTCCAGAGTTTTTGGCTCATTAGACATCCACTTTCGGAGTGGAAAGCAACCATTTTCCAGGACTGCCGATACGTCACGACATATTGAGCGAGCCTCCTCGATCGTTTCAGCACCCGTCAGCATATCATCCACATAAAAATCTTCATGAATGATTTTCGCGGCTTCGGGATATTCATCTGCGTGAATATTAGCGATTTCAGCGAGGCATCGAACTGCCAAAAATGGAGCACTAGCTGTTCCATACGTAATTGTATTCAACTGGAAAATTGATATTGGAAGTGAGGAGTCTGCGCGTCAGACAATCCTCTGAAGAGACCTTTGATCGTTCTGGATCCAGACCTGGCGGAACATATTTTCGATGTCAGCGGCCATTACGTAGGTATGCTAAAATTGAAACCAGATCATTTTGAATGGTCGGACCTATCAACTGAATATCGTTATACGACTTGCCAGTAGTAGTAGGTGCTGATGCGTTGAAGACAACTCTCAATTTGGTTGATTCGCTTGACTCACGAGTGATACCAAAATGAGGCATGTAGTATGAAATGGCATTGTCATCTTCAACCTTTTGCATGTGACCTAACCTCTCATATTTAGCCATGAATTCATGGTATCGTGACTTCAACTGAGGACTCTTGGCGAGCTTTCGCTCGATTGCTTGAAAATGCCCGATGGCATTTTGCTTTGAGTCACCCAATTCACAGGGACTGCCCCTCAAAGGAACCGACACGACAAAGCGACCGTTCTCTCTCTTTGTGGTACTTTGGAAGTGATTCTCACAAGCCACGTCATCTTGTGGAGGAATTTTCTCAGATAAACATCCCTCCTCAATCTGCCAAAACTTCTGAATCTGATCCTGTACTTCAGAAAATTTAGAAACCAAACCACAATGAAGAGTGGTCCGTGTCAAATCTACATGCAATGGGCCAGACAGTATCCACCCCAGCTTGGTTTTCTGTAAGATGGGCAGATCTTTTCCCAAACGAATCTGACCGACGCAAAGCAACTCCCAGAAATAGTCGCTTCCCAGTAGCATGTCGACTGGTGCTGGAGATCCGCATTTAGGATCCACCATTGCTATGTTTTTTGGAATTTGTAGTTTGCTCACGTCGATCTTGAAATCCGGAGCTGAACTGATTATGGTAGGTATCACCAAGCATGATACTTGTTGTTGGAAACTGTTATTCCGACTTTTCAAAGTGACTTCACACTTTGACTTGATCTGAGAAACGGCAAGATTTAACCCACTTACTGATAGATTGACACTGTTCAATCGAATCCCCAAACTTTCGCAGGCGGTCTCAGTGATGAATGAGGATTGCGACCCAGAGTCTAGGATGGCTCTGAGATGTCGGAACTCGCCATACATGCCAGCGACTTTTACCACTGCTGTTGGCAACAAAGTGTGTTGATGTGCCAAGTTTGACGTGAGTGTCGATGAGGCACCAGCTCCAAGGTTTTGGCCTCTCTCGATGTGATTTCGTTTTTTATGGGCCACATAGAAGATTTTTCCACTGACAATGAATCGACAAGAATACCTTTGGATATCGTAGCAATCGTAGCAGATCCTCCAATCCAGCTTCAAATGAACTCACAGCTACTAGAGAAATTCTGTGATTCAATGAAACTCGAGGTAAACACGGAAAAAACGAAGGTTGTCGTTTTTAGAAAATGCAACCAAATCAAATCTGACCTTAAATTTTATTATAAGGGATCCCAACTGAAAATTGTCAAATCCTGTAACTATCTTGGAACCATTTCCCGTTTCAATGGATTATTCGTTGAGGCGTTGAAAACCAGAGCACAGAAAGCTAGAGTCGTTCCGGGTACCATGATCGGTCTGGTCAATAGGACCCAAATGAGCAATATGGATTCAATTTTGAAGCTTTATAAATCGGTAATGGTACCAACTTTGAAATATGGATCAGGTATCTGGGGTCTAAGATATCTAGAAGATCTTGAAATTACCCAAAATAAACAGCTCAAACTCTCAAACAGCTTTTCTATTCACAACGATCTACTCCGGGATACCTGATTAGGACAGAGTTCTCCCTTGACAGAATTAGTCAATCTGCAATCTGCCTGGTTGTCAAGTTTTCACAGTTACAGGATGGTCGTTACCCCAAGATTGCATTGAATAGACTGGAAGAATTAGATTCATTGGAGAATGGCAAAGCAAAATACAACTGGTATACACAACTCGAAGAAATTCTTAATTTGTTCCATATTGACATGCCACAGCCGCTGACTAGGACGGATATAGATAAGATTTTAGGAAAAATCACTTTACTCCAGAGAATTGAGAGTTGAGCTTGCATTGCCTAAACCATAAATTTATAATGAATGACAGTATTCTTGCAGCAGGCTCAAGCAATGAATACCTGAACTCTCAAATTGGTTTCGCTGTGAAGAGATGTGCACAGCTTAGAACTAGCAATAATAAATTTCTGATAATATATGTAAATAAGATTAATTACAAAATTGACCATTGGGTTTGCACAATATGTAATTTGAACAGACGTGGAAGTATCCACCACATTCTCCTTGAGTGCCCCCTTTATAGGGAACTCCGCAGATCGGGATCACTAACATGTGATGAGAACTGCACTGACAATTTACTGAAAAATATAACACCATCAAATTCTGTCGCCATTTATAGGTTTTTTAAGGAAGCCATGAAGCTACGATCTTTCATCAATTACGAATAGTCTTGAATGGACTCAGTACTTGTTATTTTCTGTTTATTTTTCTTCTTTCTTTCCAAATGGACTGTAAGTTACTTATGTTCTCCCCCTGTGTCTTTTCTACGAAGGCGCAGAGCGGACATAGAAGATATTTATTTGTAACCGCGACTTTTTTCTATCAATTGCCACTTTATTCTGGCAATTGCGACTTTTTTCTGTCAATTGCCACTTTATTCCGGCAATTGCGACTTTTTTCAGTCAATTGCCACTTTATTCTGGCAATTGCGACTTTTTTCTGTCGATTGCCACTTTATTCTGGCAATTGCGACTTTTTTCTCTCGATTGTCACTTTATTCTAGGCAATTGCGACTTTTTTCTGTCAATTGCCACTTTATTCTGGCAATTACGACTTTTTCATGTCAATTGTCACTTTATTCTGGCAATTGCGAGTTTTTTATGTCAATTGACACTTTTTTCCGTCGATTGCCACTTTATTCTGGCAATTGCGACTTTTTTCTGTCAATTGCCACTTTATTCCGGCAATTGCGACTTTTTTCTGTCAATTGCCACTTTATTCTGGCAATCGCGACTTTTTTCTGTCGATTGCCACTTTATTCTGGCAATTGCGATTTTTTTTTGTCAATTGACCCTTTATTCTGGCAATTGTGATTTTTTTCTGTCAATTGCCACTTTATTCTGGCAATTGCGACTTTTTTATGTCAATTGTCACTTTATTCTGGCAATTGCGATTTTTTTTATGTCAATTGACACTTTTTTCTGTCAATTGCCACTTTATTCTGGCAATCGCGACTTTTTTCTGTCAATTGACACTTTTTTCTGTCAATTGCCACTTTAATCTGCCAATTGCAACTTTTTTTGTCAATTGCCACTTTGTTCTGGCAATTGCGACTTTTTCTGTCAATTGACACTTTATTCTGGCAATTGCCACTTTATTCTGGAAATTGCGATTTTTTTCTGTCAATTGCCACTTTATTATGGCAATTGCGACTTTTTTCTGTCAATTGCGACTCTTTAGCACATTTTGATAGAAAATGATGTTTATAATTATGGCCGGTTTGTCCGTCTGTCTGTCTGTCCGTGAAAAAGTTGAGGAATTGTACTCCTTCTTGGGAAATGAAGCTAGAGCCTTAGAAGTTTTTCCAAATAATAGCTTAGGCCCTCAATGGTGGCCTATGGGCAGACTGTAATTCATGGTGGCGCTGCCATCTTGGTAGCCATATTGGAATTTCTCATCAGTGGAACGGAACCTCGAACGGAACTTACTCTTATCTCGTATGAACATTCTTCTTTCAAGCTCAGTTTCATGATTACGCCGCCGCCATCTTGGCCGCCACATCAAAATTTCTTATTATTGGAACGATTGTCATGAACGTGAAACGTAGGTACTCTTGTCTCGTATGAATCCGCTTCAGATTCATTCTTGAAAATAAGAGTGATCATACGAAGCAAGGGTAAGTTCCAAGTTTCTGAAAAATCGTTCCACTGATAAGAAATTTGAATATGGTTACCAAGATGGCGGCGTAGTCATGAAACTGAGCTTGAGAGTGAGAATGTTCATACGAGATCAGAGTAAGTTCCGTTCGAGGTTCCGTTCCACTGATGAGAAATTTCAATATGGCTACCAAGATGGCAGCGCCACCATGGAATATAGTCTGCCCATAGGCCACTTTTGAGGGCCTACGGTTCATGATACCTTTTTTTTTATCAAAGAAACAATAAAACTTTTGTATTTGTATTTGTAATTAACAATGAAAACATTTTGAGAACGGTTGGAGGTGGTTTGAAAGATTTCAAAATATGTTTGTCAGAAAGAAAATTTCATTGGCTCCATTTTGATGTATCACAAGATGGGTAATGCTATTTGAAACTCTAAAGTTGAGTCGGGTGGGGGCGAAGGGATTAAAGATGGAAATTTGACAATGTGCGTCCTAGATGTCCTCCTCAAAATAAAAAAAGTCGACCTGTTTCGGCGTTTTCCTGAGAAAAAAATTTAGCGGCAAAGAATCTGGGGTGGGTCCTTTTAAAAAAATCACCCTGTATATACCTACACGCAGACAGAGATCATTCTGAAGATGGTCTTAATCGTCATAGGGGACCTGAAAACGGATATATCTGTCGAAATCTCGAAAAAAATTTAGCGCGTCCACAATACTTTTTCATCTTGTTGGGTGGTGGGTCGGGGAAGTAAAATCAGATGTAGATGTAGACCCATTACAATAATATTTCACGTTGCAATCTGAATTTTATGTTTTGTAGTTTTCCAAGGTATTGCGTGACCATGTTTTGACAAAGTATTCCTAACACACAAATGAAAGATTTTTTAACGTATTTGGAAGGAACTCTCCAAAGAAGAAACTTGTGAATGAGTGTGGGAAAAGTGCCAGTTCTCCCGTCCTAATTTTTGCAACCTGGGCCATGCGGTTGATGGACAAGGTCTCAGGGTCGATTCAGCTACGGTTCAGGCTGACTGGAAGTGTGCGGAGAGTGTTGGGCATGGAAGGCTGGGTACCGCCAATTTGTCCTGAGCTTCTCATCACTGATGGCCTTGATGAACAATCTCCTCCGGAAAAGCAATGATAATAGTAGTGTTTGAATCGAGGTTTGAATCGAGGTTTGAATAGTAATATTCACGTTATTAGTCCGGTACCTAAATGAATTTACTTATAAAGAGCAAGGATGTTTACAAAGGAGGTGACGAGAAATGATATCAATCCGTTTTATTTGTACCAAAATATTCACCACATTGTATTCACACTCAGTCAGGAAATAAGAGGGGAGATAAAACTAATTTTTTGAATGACCTCCACCTATGATACCGATCTACACAGTGTTCCAGAAATCTCCCGCTTCTTAGCATGTATCGTATCAGCTAGAGGATCAATGTCAGATCCCAAAACATTCGTGACATGTTTTGACAAGTTGTGCCTTTTTAAATCAAACTTATTTTTACTTCGGTACGAACAAGTGCTGCACTGGAACCACTTGATTTCTTTGTCAGTAGCATGTTTCAACAAATTGTGCCTTTTCAAAGAAGACTTTGCTATACATCGGTACGAGCAAAGGTCGCAGTTGATCCAGTTGATTTCCTCTTCCGTGGCATGCTGTGACATATTGTGCGATTTCAAGTGTGATTTTCGCTTGGCCCGGTACGAACAACTGGCGCACTGTAACCAGCTGATCTTTTTGTCTTTGGGATGTTTTGACAAGCTGTGATTTCTTAATGCTGACTTCGTTTCAGCTTGGTACGTACAGTGGTCGCACTTGAACCTAGTGGTGGCTCGAGTGGTGACTCGAGTGGTGGCTCGAGTGGTGGCTCGAGTGGTGGCATGTTGCAACATGTGCTTTTCCAAACTAAGCTTATTTCTACTTCTGTACGAACACCTCGGGCACTGGAAACAGCTGATTTCTTCGTCGGTGAAATGTCGCGACATGATATGCCGTCTGAATTTAGACTTCCGTTTACATCGGTATGAGCACTGGTCACACCGGAAAGAAGTGATTCCTCCATCAGTACCGTGTTTCAACATGTGCATTTTGAAACGGAACTCGTTGTTACTTCGGAACATACAACTAGTGCACTTGAGCCAGTTGATTTCTTCATTCCCAGCATGTCGCAGCATGTGTTGTTTCAAGGACGACTTCTGTTTGGCACGGTAGCAACAACTGGTGCACCGGAGCCAGTTGATCTCTTCGTCTGCGGCATGTCGCAACATGTGTTGTTTCAACTGATTTTTCCGCTTAGCCCGGTACGAGCAACTGGCGCACTGGAACCAGTTGACTTCTTCATCAGCGACATGCTCCGACAAGTTGTTGATTTGTGGTGCTGCCTCCTGCTTAGTTCCGCTAGGACAAGGGCTGGACTGCAAACAATCGATTTGTTTGGTCGTGTTGTGTTCAAGCACGTTTCCAACATGTTCTGGTGGATTTTGAAGTGGCACCATTACGTTTGGATTGTAAAGCTGATTAAAGAGCGACCCCGAGTCCCATCCGAACCCCCCGAGGTAGTTTGGCGGCGAGTTGGGCGGGCATTCCTCGGCAAAAGATTCGATTTCTTTGTTCTCGGTGCTCGAATTATGATGCATCTGTTTGCAGTGCTGATACAAGCTGAACCGAAAGTTGGTCTTGTAGTCGCAGTGGACGCAAGATATCTGTTCTGGTTCCAAAATGGCATTGAACAGTCCGGAGGCATCAACGTGTTTCTTCTGGATGTGGTGTTCGACTTGGAACATCGATGCAGTTCGATAGGAACATTGCGGACAGCCATACATTTTTTCTATTTTCGGCGAATCCGACCTGGAGATTATAATTTACTTCAATTTGTCGAAGCCAGAAAGGCAATTTACTTACATTGCGAGATGATCTGAGCAGGTATGGGTATATCAAAACAGTAGGGAATAAAACTGTTGTAAGTATGAAAGTCAACCTCCGCTCGTATCTAGGTAGGTATACCTGGAAACTACCTATCCCTCGACCTATGCTATAAGAATATTGTGATCAGGTTTTTTCTCGGGTTTTTAACACGGTTTTAATCTAAGTAGGTAGATATAGGTACAAGAAGAATGTATCTTAATCGACGGGCTAGACAAAAAATAACTGCAAATATGATAAAACAAATCATGACAGAAGCAAGCCTTTGACAGAGTCACTACTTATAACAAGAAGGATCGATTTGGCCGGTAGCACTCACCTGCTCCACCCTGCAGGTTCAAGATTTGCAGGGAAAACTCGTGGTTCATATAATGTCCAGCACGCATGCAAATCGGCTGATCCGATTTTGAATACTGACCTATACATCTGATGCAGTGGAGTCTTATTTTCCAGAATAGTACAGGTGATTTATAATTGGACCAAAATAATGAACAACCTATACCGTGTAGATATCAAGAGAGAAGGCAGAAGTGGAAGTCTTTACATTGTTTCCCTTGTTTTCGTTTCGTTCATATTTTTTCGAGTATTTGTTTAAATATTTTCATGTCTTCCACTATTTATATTTAAGTTTACAAAAGGTACCTACCTGTCATTAGTGCCTTCTTTTTGACCCACTCTTGGATTGAATTGTAAAAGTGCGGAAAAAAAATTGATGAAATAAGCAAGCACCAAAAATATGTGATAGACGAAGAGCGCAGGTATTTGGGGAAGGAAAATTTCCGAATGAGTCCTATTTTTCCAGAAGCTAGGGTTATTCGAGTTTCATAAAAAGTTTTGGGTTGGCCACTTCAATTGTTGAGTGGTTTAGATACTTTACGGATGTCCGTAGGGCCTTGGAAGTGCTATCTGGGTATAGGCTTGAGCTGTTCCACCCTTTTTGACTTTTGGCTGTGATCGTCATCACCCCCGCCCCTCTTCTTGCGAACCTCTCACCTACGTTATGCTTACGTTGTGGTTTTACTCAGGCTGCTACTCTAGACGAGAGCGGAACTTTCAGGATGAAGTTTTATTTCGAAAGAACCACGAATTGACAGCAAAAAAAATTATTTTTTATTGAAATCATCAGCAAAATTCAATTTTTTTAGGTTCTTTCCGTGAAACACCTAACACAGGACTGACAGAATGAACAAAATCAACAAAAACAATCAAAAACACAACAACAAAATATGTCAAACTGTCAGTTAAAGGAAAAAGAGAGTGACGGATTCGGGAAAAGGCACTCTGTAGAAGAATTTTTCGAACAAAGCCCTGAGCTGAGCCCAAAGAAAAGAACTCTAAAATATGTAACAAAATGACAAGCGTCTCACTGAGAACTTCCGGTATTCAATGTAAGCAGAATCCTCGGCAGAATCACCCTGGGTTGCACCAACGCTTAATTAATATATTACGAGATAAGTGGAATTCCTCTTGGTCACTACTCGTTGGTGAATAATATGGAAATTCTGGTTTCACAAAAGAGAATGTTCCAATGATTGATTAGCTGAAGATTTTATGCACTTCCCATGGTCAACTCACTAGGATTGACCAGATTTAAATTTATTCAATCTCTTACCTACAGGGTGTCCCAGCTAAAACAGTCCAGCGCATTTTTCTCAGAAAATATCAAGACAACAAAAAGAAATTTCGATTTGGGGGGGAGCCTGATCTTTTAGCTTCCTTTTGGGGGGGCGCCGATGCTTGTTCTAGTTTCCAAGAGAATGCAATTTGAATCGGGCGAGTCACAAGAATTTGAAAATTCATGACCGACAAAGCAAAATACTTCAAATGGAAAAAAAAATCCTCTTTCTCTGGGCTTTCCATTGATGTGTCGCCGATTTCCGAGCGTCGAGTACTTCCGGCCGATGCGATCGGCGAGCAGTGCCATAGACAGCAGTGCGGCCACCAGGGCGCCAGGGGGCGCTCCCAGGAGTGGCATCACGGCGCACCACGATCCCGCGTCGCTAGTCGTCGGGATCGTGGACGTGTTGCTCTGGAGCTGCGGCAGGTACGGCGAGGTCCAGCCCAGGTTCATGCCCGACGTGATCACCGAAAAGGTCGCTTTTTTGACAAATTCAATTTGATAAGTTGGTATAATTCTTTGGCTTAATTTTATGAACAAGAAAAGTCTGGTACGTATTCTACAGCGTGTTCAAAATTGTCTTGTGCTCACTGTGCTGCTTTGGTATTTGAAAATCTGCTACATTGTTGCCGTAAAATCCCGGTTCCAACGTCATTTCTGTCATGAATAACTTTGCAAAAGTTACCTGCTTCATTTGCTCAGTCAAATCAATGTTTTCATGGTTTATCACTGGTGACAAGAGAACATTTTGGTAGAATCAATTTTGAATACGTCGTATAAGTACTTGGAAGTCGATTCAATAAATACCTGAAAACGTGGCCAGATATTGTAAAAGACGGCCATGGTTCTGGAGGCCTGGCATATTGCTCTAGAGTAAAATGTTTTGGTTCATCTCACCAAGAAGGTATAATAGACATATGAAGATTCTAATATAAGGTAAATTTATCACATTGTTTCGTATAAAAATGTTGTAGATACCTACTTGCATTGCTTATGAGTGAAGATAACGCTTTGTTTGTTCTTGTGCAAACACGACTTTGATTTGTTCGGGGTTTTGTTGAACCAATGACGTCTAGTCGCGGGATTAGGCCCAAGTACTTCTTTTTCAACGTCAATCCTTGAGACCGTGCGTGTATTGTCTGCAAAAAGCTTGGCAAGAACACGCAGTCATGCCAAATTAGATGATCGTAAAATTAGTATTTTGTTACAAATAATCACCCAGGAAATCGACTGTTGAGATAAACGTTGGCTATAATAAAATATTTCACTGATAAGAAGTTGTTGAATGCTGAAAAGAAGGTCACTGTACGCCTCGCTGTACGCTATACACTCGTTATTATGTAGTTCCTTTCATTATGATGTGCATCCCGATAAATCACAAAATGCTAATCGAAGAGTAGTTTCAAGTTAGCAGCCTTGTTGATGAGCATTCAAAACTTGATGCCATAGACCGTCACGCCAAATGAAGGCCGATTACATTAGAATGTTCCATGTCAATGTCAAACAAAGTCGAAAGATCTGTCATTTGTCAATTTTATTCAAAGATATACCTCAAGTATAGGCGATTTACATTTGAGAAACTCCACCTGATGTTGAGCTCGGTACTTGATTGGAGAGGAATTTTTTGGGAGAAGCACATACTCCGACGTCTAGTTGCCTAGGTGGGCACTAGTGGATACCTACAATACCCACATTATTGACATGGAAATTTGACGAGTAGAAATAATGTGAAAAGGCGTTTGCATTTGTGTCTCTTATTTCATGTTATGATTGGCGTATTCAGCCGGCTTGTAGTAGATCTAGCCCCAGAGGTGCGCAGCTGAAAAACTACGCCCCCAGCAATGCACTGAATTGCGATAAAAAAAAGACAACGTTTACGTCCCCAACACAAAGGTAGCTACGACGAGCTTATTAGAATGAAAAAATGCGCATCTCCAGCTGAAGTCCAAGCAAAAAATCTTGAAAAAAAATCAAGGAAAAAAGGTAGGTGGTGGTTGACTCTGCACGGCCAGCCCGAGGTAATTTTTTCTTGGCTGGAGGCTGGCTTGTTGCAAGGCTGGTCGACGGCCTTGTGTGTTTCCCTCCGTGCGGACGTGAGTCTGTTGGTCTTCCTTGGGCGGAAGCTATGGATGATTTAGAGAAAGGTCTGCGACGACGCTGGTCATCAACATGGGGCCGAATAAAGAGCCTACGGGGTCCCAAAGTGTTCACAGGAACAAAAGTTTGCTTGTAGTGGACTGCACAAGACAGCAAAGTGACAGTTTTGACGTGCCACCAATTGACGTAACAGCTGCCGTTGCCTACGGCAACTTACACCTCTTCTGACAATAAATTTCCTAAAACTTCCTCTACGAAACGGCCATTTTCCCCAATAAGGTCAATCGCCCATATTATCAGCCTCAACCTAATGTCAACCTTCGGTGAGAAGAACCTAACGACAGGAAATTGAAATTTGTAAAAACCAGACGTCAGATTTTGACGGGGTATTTTTTTCAAAATTTTTGCAAACGAACCGCATGCCAAATTGAGGGTGAGAGTTTTCAAAATTTTTTTTGAATTTGTTAAGATTTTTCGAAAAATTTTCAATTCAATAATTTTTTCCAAGGGAATCGTCACCTAAAATAACTCGTCCGGGATTTCTTGATACATTTTTGCGGCGAAAACTTGGCTTTTCGGGCATAATCTCGAGAAAAATTCAGTGTGAAATGCCGACCGGGGGGTTTCGCGGGGACCCACTGTCGTCTGGTGCGGGCCATTCGGCGTGGCTTTTCTTGAAATTTTGCCGAAAAATGTTGAAAAATCGAAGCACGGGCCGGCCAATCTGACAGGAACGTCATTATTGACGCTCTCGGTTTTGGG
The DNA here is from genome assembly GCA_949128115.1 of Anaspis maculata. NCBI lineage: Eukaryota > Metazoa > Arthropoda > Insecta > Coleoptera > Scraptiidae > Anaspis > Anaspis maculata. Next base: position 83,401,136 of record OX421964.1, on the reverse strand, counting down.
AAACTCGACAACACCTCCGGGCATTTCAACAGTGTTTTGGGAAAAAACTTACCGTGTCAGCGTGCGAGATTGAACCTTGGTCTCGAGGGGACTTTTGGGCATCCATCAGACACCGAAAACCAAAGAATTCTTCAAATTCGACGGCACTTTGATGAAATTTCGCAGGCCGGCTCCGGTGTTGACGGGGTAAATTCATCGATACAGGCGAGTTGGGGAAATAACTTTCACAGCTTTCACAGTGGGGGCCGGTTTTTGAAGGCTCCACATTTTAGCCCAGGCGCCAGGGAGCAAAAATCAGCTCGATAAGAAAATAAGTGTTTACTGGCTGGAAACTAGCTCAAAACGATCTGTGTGGCTCAGATTTTGACATACTAATTTCCCCCCTTTCGGAAATGTCGGCGTCATGTCACCATCATCAACAAGAAGTGCACCAGTGTGGTTTTTGTCGAATATCTTGATTTTGGGCCATCTGACAGCAAAAGATGTTAAAAGTCATTTTGAAACCCCGGCAGGGGGAAATTCCTGCAGAACAGTTTTTAAATAACCTTTCTGTGACCTATGGTCTTTGAGATAGAGCTTCTGGAATCGAGAGGCATTGTCTTAAAAGCTTCATGGTCGCTTGACTCCAAAAACTAAAATGTCGATGTGACAAAAAAATTTCAAAATGAGATTTCTCGAGAATCCTTCATGCTATAGTTGCGGTGATGGTCTTAAACTCTTCCTCTTGAGCCGTTGATTACGAGTATAGAAAAGTCAAAAACGTCACATTGTACATATACAGGGTGTTCACTGTACGGAGGGAATCAAATCAGATCAGAGAAATTTTACATAATCATTTCTTCGATTTAGCCTATCACGAGTCCAATATCAATATGGATTTGCTCTGTGAGCTTTACTTGATACACTTAAGAAGTAATCAGCTCACAGCTTTACTGTAAAATGTTTTGAAGGCCCTCTGAAATCATCGAAATATTCAAAATTTACAGTAGGTACCAAGAAATGTATATAACAGTATATTATAAACCAAGGGACCAAAGTGAATTTTTAATTTGGGGATTTGGACCCAAAGGGCCCTTGAGCAACAAACTCCACCCAAGGAATCAAAAATCCACCTTGGTTCCTTGGTATTTAATATACCTACTGTTACATACATTTCTTGCTACTGTAAATTTTGATGATTTTAGAGGGCCTTCAAAACATTTTACAGGAAAGCTGTGAGCTGACCACTTCTCAAGTGTATTAAGTGAAGCTTACAGAGCAATGCATATAGATATTGGACTCGTGACAAGTGCTTAGAGTTTCGCATATGCTAATTCGAAGAAATATGTCAAATTTCTCTGATCTGATTTGATTCCCTTAATACACCCTGTATATTAGTGTATATGTACAATGTGACGTTTTCTGACTTTTCAATATTCGTAATCTGCGGTTCAAGCGAGAGAGCGTTTAAGACCATCACTGCAACTATAGCATGGAGGATTCTCGAGTGATCTCATTTCGATTTTTTTTGTCACATCGATATTTTAGTTTATCGAGTCAAGTGGCCATGGAGCTTTCACGACAATGACTCTCGTTTTCAGAGACTCTATCTCAAAGACCATAGGTCGCAGAAAGATGATTTAAAAACCAAACTGTAGGAAATTTCATAGGCTTCAAAATGACTCCTCACATTTTTTGCTGTCAGATGATCCAAAATTAAGATAATAGGTAAAACCCACGCTGGTGCACTTCTTGTTGATGATGGCGACATGACGCCGACATTTCCGAAAGGAGGGAAACTAAGCTACACAGATCGTTTGAAGCTAGTTTCCAGCCAGTAAACAATTATTTTCTTATTGTTTTCTTTGGCGCCTGGGCTATTTCGAGGAAGGGGCTTCTCTCGTTGTCCATAACACTTTCCGTGGCGAGTTGTACAACTATCTTGCCGCGACTTGTTTTGTAGAAAATCCGTGCTGATTCCAGGGGACTTTGTGGCTGCACTTCCAGAAAGGATCCATGTTTTGATTGATTTGCTTATTTCGGACCTTTCATTGTCCAATTTTTCAAAATTTGACTCACAATATTGGCTTCGTTTTGCTGGCGCTGCACTTGTGAAATTGGCAAATGTCAATTGTCACATTTGTCACAGCACTCATATTGAGCAAGCACATTCTCGCGGGTGCTGTTGGTTCTTGGTACATTGCAATTTGCAATGATGTTGACAGTTATAGACATTTTCGCCAGCAAATCTAATGACAAATGCGGAAATCGCGCCATGTTGCTCCGAATATTGAAGTTTTATATTTTTCAACACATTATATAGATATTTTTAATAAATACTCGGTCATGATGGACAATCAAGATGCATTTGTCATTTGTAATTGTTGATTTTTCAGTGGATATCTTTCACTTTGGGGTCACTTTTTTGTTTGTAAATAAATTGGTCTCGACATTACAATTACTTGATGTTACAACGGTGCCCATTTTCGCGACTTGCTCAAGTGACATTATTGACAGTCTCTTCTCGTAGTTACACCTACACCCACTTGAGGTCGGCGATCAAAATGCATTTGTCAAATTTTGATTTTTGACGTTTCAGAGGCCGCCATATTGAACTTTTGCATTTTTCAACCGATCTGATTGGGATTTCAAACCTATATCCACTTGAGGTTGACAATGGAAATGCATCTGTCAAATTTTGATTGTTAGCGTTTCAAAAGGGCGCCATATTGAAATTTTGTATTTTTCAACTCATCCGATTGATATTTCAAGCCTTTACCTACTTCAAGTGAACAATTGAGATGCATCTGTCAAATCTGCCATTTTGACATTTGCAAGGCTGCCATCGAAGCTGCCATATTGAACTTTTGTATTGTTCAACAGATTATATTGAGATTTTGAACAAATACTCAGTCAAGATGGATAATCGAAACACATTTGTCAAATTGGACATTTTCGCAGTTTGAAGTCGCTGTGTATTGAACTCTTGCTTTTTTTCAACCGAATTCATTGAGTTTTCAAATCTAGACTTGGTTCAGATGAACAATAATTGGAACGTAACTGTCTTTGGAATTTTGCACAAATTTTTATTTTATCTCAATGTCTCCTACAAATATTTAGGAAGGCTCCTGAATAATACAAATACACGGTTCTGTTTTTCCTTCCACTACACGGTGTCTTCTACGACAGTACCTTCTTCACGGTTCAGGTTTCCATAACACATATCGTCGCTTTCATTTTCAAAGCTTCATCATGTTTCCAGTATTTTTAGGAGTTACCTTGAGAAAAGAAAAAATACATAATAATAAACAAAATAATGATGTTTCGATTTCTTCACTGACCAGACACCACCCACTGACATGCGTTTCGTTCACAATAGAACCCTATAAGTCGAGGCAGAAATTTCAAAACACGCGGAAAACAAACATCTTTTCGTATTTTTGTCACTCTTACAGTCGTTGCTTACGCTTTTTGGAAAACTTCATCTGACCAAAACACTATCGACGGACATGCATAAAGTTACTAAACTTGCCAAGGGAAAACCTGACATCTGCCTAAAACAACGGTAAATCAACATCATGTATACAATTCCCTTTCCACTTGTCCGGTGTCAGTGGAACGAATTCCCTGGCTACTTTTCAACCAATGCTGTTACCCAGGCGACGGCTTGCCGGCGCCGGTGACAGCTGGTTCACGTTATTAGTTCGATAAATGAATTTTTATGGAGCGAGGATGTTCACAGAGGAAGCGACAAAAAATGAAATCAATCCGTTTTATTTGCGTTTTATTAACCACATTGTACTCACAATGAGTCAGGAAATGAGAGGGGGAATAAAACTAATTTTTTGAATGATCTCCGCCTATGATACCGATCTACACAGTGTTCCAGAAATCTTCCGCTAATCAGCAAATGTCGTATCAGCTAGAGGATCAATGTCAGATCCCAAAACATTCGTGACATGTTTTGACAAGTTGTGCCTTTTCAAATCACACTTATTTTTACTTCGGTACGAACAAGTGCTGCACTGGAACCACTTGATTTGTTCGTCAGTAGCATGTTTCGACAAATTGTGCTTTGTCAAATATGACTTCTGTTTCGCCCGGTACGAACAGTTGTTGCACTGAAACCAGTTGATTTCCTTGTCAGTGGCATGTTTTAACAAATGGTGCTTTTTCAAAGAAGACTTTGCTATACATCGGTATGAGCAAATGTCGCAGTTGAACCAGCTGATTTCCTCTTCCGTGGCATGATGTGACATATTGTGCGATTTCAAGTGTGATTTTCGGTTGGCCCGGTACGAACAACTGGCGCACTGGAACCAGCTGATCTTTTTGTCTCTGGGATGTTTTGACAAGCTGTGATTTCTCAATGCTGACTTCGTTTCAACTTGGTACGCACAGTGGTCGCACTGGAACCAAGTGGTGGCTCGTGTGGTGGCTCGAGTGGTGGCTCGACTGGTGGCTCGAGTGGTGGCATGTTGTAACATGTGCTTTTCCAAACGGAACTTATCTGTACTTCTGTACGAACACCTCGGGCACTGGAAGCAGCTGATTTCTTCGTCGGTAAAATGTCGCGACATAATATGCCGTCTGAATTTGAACTTCCGTTTACATCGGTACGAGCACTGGTCACACCGGAAATAAGTCATTCCTCCATCAGTACCGTGTTTCAACATGTGCATTTTGAAACTGAACTCATTGTTACTTCGGAACGTACAACTAGTGCACTGCAGCCAGCTGATTTCTTCATTCCCAGCATGTCGCAGCATGTGTTTTTTCAAAGACGCCTTCCGTTTGGCACGGTACCAACAACTGGTGCACCGGAACCAGTTGATTTCTTCGTATTCGGCATGCCGCAACATGTGCTTTTTCAAATAACACTCTAGTTTAGCCTTGAACGAGCACATGGTGCACTGGAACCAGTTGATTTCTCCGTCCGCGGCATGTCGCACCATGTGTCTTGTCAACTGCTTCTTCTGCTTGGCCCGGTACGAGCAACTGGCGCACTGGAACCAGTTGACTTTTTCGTCTGCGGCATGCTCCAACAAGTTGTTGATTTGTGGTGCTGCCTCCTGCTTAGTTCCGCTAGGACAAGGGCTGGACTGCAACCAATCGATTTGTTTGGTCGTGCTGTGTTCAAGCACGTTTCCAACATGTTCTGGTGGATTTTGATGTGGCACCATTCCGTTTGAATTGTGAAGCTGATTAAAAGACGACCCCGAGTCCCATCCGTACCTGACGTAGCTCGGCGGGCATTCCTCGGCAAATGGTTCAATGTCTTTGTTTCCGCTGCTCGAATTATGATGCACCCGTTTGCAGTGCTGATACAAGCTGAACCGATAGTTGGTCTTGTAGTCGCAGTGGACGCAGGATAACTGTTCTGGTTCCAAGATAGCATTGAACAGTTCGGAGGCATCAACGTGTTTCTTCTGGATGTGGTGGTCGACTTGAAACACCGATGCAGTTCGATACGAACATTGCGGACAGCCATACATTTCTTCTGTTTCCGGCGAATCCGACCTGGAGATTATAATTTATTTTAAGTTGTCGAGACCAGAAAGCAAGTTACTTACATTGCGAGATGATGAGGGTAGGAAGGTTTTTTCAGAACAGTTTCGTACCTAATAATTGTTTGTGTAGTAGGGAATAAAACTGTTGTCAGAATGAAAGTACGATCTACGCTCGTATCTAGGTAACTACCTCTATCCTATAAGAAAATTGTGATAAGGTTTTTTCTTGGGTTTTTACCACGGTTTTAATCTAAGTTGGTGAGTATAGTTACAAGAAGAACGTATCCTAATCGACCTGCTGGACAAAAAATGACTGCAAATGATGAAACAAATCATGACAGTAGCAAGCCTTCGACAGAGTCACTATTTATAACAGAAAAAATCGATTTGGCGCGTAGCACTCTACTGCTCTACCCTGCAGGTTTAAAATTTGCAGGGAAAACTCGTGGTTCATATAATGTCCAGCACGCATGCAAATCGGCTGATCCGATTTTGAATACTCATCTACATTTGATGCATTGGAGTCCTATTTTTCAGAATAGTATAGGGTGATTCATAATTGGACCAAAATAATGGACTACACTCAGAAAAATATTGAACTCCCCATTAACTAAATGTAGCAGTTATTATCAACTGATTATCAATACTTTAAAAAACGGTTCGTACAACGGCTCTAAGACTAAGTGACAGCTTTACAAATTGTGAGAAATACTACTTCAAAATAGTTGAACTGTGCAGTGGCAGTCACCACTACATATGTTGTTAATAACATCTTCGTAGAAGTATTCACTGTCAAATATCTCCATAGTTATATGTCTTACGTTCAAATGGTAGAAATTACCACTACAGAAATGTTACCATCACTGCTACTGAAGTTACGCTCTGTTACACGGCTACGATAGGTGATAATCGAGTCGGTCAGCCAATGAGATTTCCGAATTGTGATCATGTGATTTGATTCGGGTTCTCGATGGGAAGCATCTCACCCCACGCGCCCAAGCCATATTTTTCTTGTCGGTGCTTGTTCTCCATTTTTCTTGCGGTTCCGGTGTGTGGTGTTTCTGTTTCTGCGAGGGCAATGTGAAAGTAGCTAGACGCCTGGTATTCCACAAGAACTGAAATCAGTCTTCGAAGGTAGGTACTAAATTTTATATTGTGGTGAAGTAGCTACCTAGTTGCACTGTAGTGTAGTTGTGGTCGTAGATACGTAGGTAGTTTAGCTGCACGCATTTGCCATTCAGCTTCGGCATGGTTTCTGTTGCCATCAATGGTTTGCATTTATCAGCTTTAGCGCTTTAGCTAGGTATTTGTTGTAAGTTGCTAGAGTATCCATGACTTAGGAGTTTCCGGTTTTATTTTGAAATAAAAAGGTTAGGCTGTTAGCCTCGTTGTTAGCATAAATTAATCTGAAACGGTTTATTTTATAGCAAATTTTCTGGATGACGGAGCTTTCCTTTTGACGGGAGAAGATTTGATGCAACTTGAGCCTCAAGAGGGCTAAAGGCTAAGCTAAGGGCTGATCTAAAGCTGAAGTGGAGAGAATTTTTATCTAACGTGAGTGAGGATTATCTTAGTTCGCAAAATTAAAACTATGAAGTCTCGGATGATACCAGAGTTCCTAAATACGGACCTTTAAAACATAATTTCCTCCGAGGCTTCAAGCTATCATGTTATTTGTACTGACTATTCCACACAACATACTTCTGACCAATCAATACGTTTGAAACCTTCGAGTTGAACCAATGAAATTAGTTTTATACTGATAAAACACCACCTTCGTACAGTTTTATACTGATAAAACTGTGCCTTCCTTTTTATAAATAAACATGATACTTGATTTAAAAAGTTCCTGAAAATCGTGCCTGCTATAAGCCTTTCAAGCGTCACCTACACACAGTGACACCGCTTCCAAAAGTGGTGGTATTGCAATCGGTATATATACTCATCTCTTGTGTCCAACTAGAGGTGAGATGTAGTTTACTATATTTGTGAAATACCACATTTAGGCAGTTCCTAATTCCAATAAGTAACAATAATTTTGATCTGCAATGATTATCCATGGAACATTATGTAATTTCTGTTTGTTATAATTGCCGCATTATTATTTTTGCCACAACGGCACCGTACGTCGCCGTAGGTAAGGCAGGCCAGGCCACCCTCCTGCACAGCAGTTGTCACATTGACAATGAATGACATCCGCAATCCGCGCGGGGCACAAAATCGCAGATATAGCCACAAAGAGGACCAGTTCATCACTTCTGTGAGGTTATGGTTATATTTTGGGGCCAATGTGGTTTCGTTTTTTGAATGGCAAAGCTTTGGAAGACGTTTTTACGATTGAGAAGCACAATAATAATTGGAATATTAGCTGTTTGTTGGAATGTGAGTGCACTTGATTTCCAAAGCAACTTGATTTAATTAGCATGACCGCATGACAGTGTCACAACGCCAAAAAACAATTCCATTTTATCTTCCCGGCCCGTCCAAGGGAAAGTTATGTAATGATGCAGGATGCAGGAGAAACGTTCTGACACGATAGCTGCTGAACCGATAATCTGATTGACTTGAAATTTGGTATACAGACAGGGTCTTGCTGTTAAATGAGCTCATTAGTTTTTGGCTGTCATCTGTCAAACGGAAATGTCACTATCAAAAAATGACAGAAGCTATATCTCACAGAACTTGACTTTCAAAATGCCGTTTGAAAGCCCATGAAAAACTGTATTCAGAATGGTTAAAATATTGCCCTATCTGTCATCTGTCAAAAAATAAAAGATGTCAAAGTTTAAAACTTTACCATTCAATTATCCAAAATCTATCCGATGAATTGGGACCAAATTTGGCAGAAAGCAACAAAACATAAAAGTCAAATTAAGTCTGCAGTTGCAATTTTCCACCATTTTCCCGTCGGGCGTTATGAATTTTCAAAATTTCTCCTAGCCGTTGCCACCCGAGAGAACGACTCGCCCGGATTTCCACCAGGATGACTCGTTTTTGATGCAGCACTCCACTCAAAAATTCATTCCTGCTCGAGGATCGACTTTTTTCGAGAAATTTTGACTGATATCGGAAGTAGATTGAACTGGGCGTCTTGTACCTAGATCTATTTTTAAAATAGACACAGCTTCGGTTTTCCGACGGTAATTTTTTCAATAACAAATTTGCACATATCGTGAATTTGAAAAAACTGCAGCGTTCAACATGCGGTGAGCCACACGAAATATTCATTTTAGGTACAGACATGCTGCGAATGAAAGTTGGAGAAAAGATTGAATTAATTTTTAAAGGAAAAATTGTCACAATCGGACCCACGGTTTTCGAGTTTTCCTCTCTGGAAAAACTGCAAATTTTCCAACTTTTCATTCCGCGAACAGATTTCAACCATTTGTTATTAAGGAATAGATAACTGGTTGTTGAACATTTTCAAACAATTTTTCTCCAATTTCCCGGAAATTTTCCTGCTGAGAATATAAAACCGGCCTCGGTTATCGAGACCGGACTTAGATGATGGAGCTTAAAGTGGAGCTTGATTGGCGATTTCCACAATAAGATGATTTGGAAGAAAAATTGAGGTTTGCTCTGAAAATTCAAATTTTCCTGACAAAATTTTCTATTTCCTGCAAATATTTTCAATCTTTCTTTCCATTCTAACTTCCCATCCGAAGGGACGTTCCGATCAAAGTCATTACTGATGTCTCTGGATACCGCCGGGAAAGTTTTGTGTCGCCCACAACAGATTTTTTGATATGGGGTGGAGTTGGAATCAAAACGTTTTTATATTTTGATTTTCACGTTTTGTGGAATATTCTCCGCAAATACCACTCGAGCTAGTACTAGTTTTATCAAAATTTTCGAACTGTTTCTCAAGCTTTGTTTTCATGAAGCAATTCAACTCGTGGAAATGGTCACTTTATTATCAAAGACAAAAACCCTCCAGCTACGCTGTCGGGTTTTTTTCAGATAATAAAGTGACCATTTCACACTCGGTGAATTTCTTGAAAACAAAGCTTTCGAGATAGTTCGAAAATTTTATCGATAAAACTCATAGCTCTTGTGGTATTATATACGATTAATTACTAAGTTACATAACTATAGTTTATTTTATGAAATCAGCAATCTAAAATTGAATGTAACTCCTTCTCATTTTTAATTTTCTTTGTTCTCTGTATTTTTTAACGTTCTCCCATTTTTGTTTTGTTTAATGAAAATTTATCTGTTCCTATGATGTCTTGTAATCTACGTACGTATGTTAATTATTCAAATTTCAGTGAATTTTAATTGTATGTTTTTTTTTTAAATTACATATTATTGTATTAAATTTCGATTCTTTTTATTTATTCCCAATATTACAAGTATATTTATAAATAATGAAACGTAACGGTTAATGTTACCGACCAGATATGTGATAGCAATCTTTCCGTAAGGTAGGTAAAACCATCTAATATGGTATCTCTTATTACTATAATGCAGTATTCCTTGCAACTACGAAAACATTCTGTTGACGACAGGGAATGTTGAAATTTACTTTGCTGTAGTGGTAAAATCCTCTATACTGTAGTGGTAAAATCTACTACTCCATTTACTGCGAATATATACGAGAAGTAGTGTATTACGGAACTATATCACATTTACTATTTTGTAGTAGTATTATTACCACCATGTATAAGTTGGCGCCTATTTAACTGCTACAGCAAGTAGGACCAACGCTTTATCGCGTATTGCTTCCGCTTCTTTTTTCTCGGTGTACCTATACCGTATAGATATCAAGGGAGGAGGCAGAAGTGGAAAACTTTACATTGTTCTCCTTGTTTTCGTTTCGTTCATATTTTTTCGACAATTTTTTACATATTTTTATGTCTGTCACTATTCATATTTTAGCTTCCAAAAGGCACCTACCCGTCATTATTACCTAGTTTTTGACCTACTCTTGGATTATATTGTAAAAGTGCGAAAACAAATTGATGAAATGAAGCGAAAACCAAAAATTTGTGATAGACAATAAGCAAAGAGGAAGGGAAAATTTTCGAATGAGTCCTCTTTTTCCAGAAGCTTGTGTTTTTCGAATTTCATAAAAGTTTTGGGTGGGCCACTTCAATTGTTGAGTGGTTTAGATAATTTACAGGACCAACAGAATGAACAAAATTAACAAAAACAATAAAAAACACATCAACAAAATATGTCAAACTGTCAGTCAAATAAAAAGGAGAGTGACGGATTCGGGAAAAGGCATTCAGTGGAAGAATTCGCCAAACAAACCCCTGAGTTGGGCCCAAAGAAAAAAACCTAGGAAAAACTCTGAAATATGTGACAAAATGACAAGCAACTCACTGAGAACTTCCGGTATTCACTGCAAGCAGAATTACCCTGGGTTGCACCAACGCTCAATTAATATAATACGAGATTAGTGTGAAGTTTTTTTTGGTCACTACTCGTTGGTGAATAATAGAAATTCTGGTTTCACAAAAGAGACTGATCCAATGATTGATCAGCTAAAGATTTTATGCATTTCCCATGGTCAACCTACTAGGATTGGCCAGATTATCGGGAATGGTAGGAACACAATCGACAGCTCCAAGAAAATCCAAAAAAAATTCAATGCTCAACTGTAGATACCTTGGAGATTTGATAATGTATGTCGATCATATATATATATATTTCAAATTATTAGTATTATTAGTATTATTATATGTATACGGGCACGCAACAGACTAACAAGTTTAGTAACAGCGTGACCGCGGAACCACACACGATAAAACAAAAAAAGCCGTAGCAACACTACAGATAAAAACGAGGACAAAAACAATGAGTCGATTGCACTTCAATCAATACTCGCCTGATATCCGCCGCACTGCAGTTAAAAATGTCGAACTCCACCTGGAACCTATTGTATGTCAGGACAAGGCAGTTCACTTGGGAATTGGAGTAAAAGAGCTTTTGTGTAAGTCTCACATAAAAAACATCACTCCGCCTTAGACCCCGTCTCGGAACATTTAGGGAGATCCTCGAAAAAACACTTGGGGAGAAAACCGCACTCGAAACAAGCCCATGCAGGAAGGAACGTAGCCAACCGTTTTTTGGCTTTCCAAGAACCGATGCCCAAATCTGGCTAGCAACGACTGCTGCGGGAAACCAACACAAGAGTAAACTCCGTCGACCCTGAGGGCCAGCAGCTTCAGGAAACGCCGCTGCATACCCTCTAGAAAGGAGACATATTTCTCGTAGTAGGGGCACCAAAAGACCGATGCATTTCAGTCGTGGCAAAACCAAGGACGCAAACAGACGCTGCAATGTCTCGATGCTGGAAAAGTCCTTGGAGTTCCGTGTCACGAAACCCAATGTAGTATAGGCTGCCCTGTGCACGTAACCAATGTGCTCAGAGAAAAAAAGCTTTGGGTCGAAGTACACGCCAAGGTCTCTGATGACACTGAGTCTGGTCAGAATGTGATCGCCAATCTTGTATGGAAACTCCAGGGGTCCAGAGGTTTTTTTGAAAAAGACACGACCATGCACTTCGTCACGTTCAAGTCAAAACTCTTTGCAGTGCACCATTCCACCAACGCATCGATGTCATCCTGAAGGCGAGAGCAGTCCCCAGTAGAATTCACAGGTAGAAGATCCTCAAATCGTTAGCATGGAGGAGAAACGAGGTCCTGAGGCTCAGCTCAATGTCATTCATGAAAATGATGGGACCCAGCACAGATCCCTGCGGGACCTCCGACAAAACCTCAAGACTCTCGGAACTGTGACCAGAGACCCTCACAAACTGCTTTCGACTGAGCAGATAGAACCTGAACAGTCTGACTAGACTGGGAACACCCCCAGATTTTCCAATGTCCTTAAGAGTATGTCGTGGTTTATGCGATCGAAAGCCTTTGAGAAATCAGTGTAGATGACATTGGCTTGCTCGCTCATACAACCAGATATAAATTGCGTTTTCTCTATCAAGTTCGTGACTGCTGACTTTCCCTTTTAGACTAGGATCATTTTTGAAAAAGTGGCCTGGAAAGTGGTTCTAGAGGCAAGTCATGTTAAAGTTTGGCAACATGTGTTTTAAGGGTATTTGGACCTCGCTAAATACGAAAACCATTGTTGCCAAGCCGAATTTTGCACCGGAAGCCCGCAATGGGGGGGTAAAAGGGGGGCAAGACCAAAAATCACCATTTTCCACCATTTTTGATACCGGGACTGAGACCTGTCATCAGTGTGGGAAAAATTACATCGTATCTTGATTAACTGAGGTCTTATACTATCATCTTGACATGAATACTGTCAAAATTTCCATAGGGGGGCGACTGGTGAGGGGAATGTTGACTGTTAAGATGATTCTTCTTTTCTCTTGATTTTTAGTGAATATATACATGTTTGGTATCTTTTCCTATCAAGTTTCATATTCTCAGTTCAATTATGGTGTCAAAATTGCAATAAGAGCAAGTCTGAACAAGTTTTAGATGATAAAACATGTTTTTTTGTCAATATTTTTTTACCACTTTGAACTGTGTTATTTATTGCGAATCGGTATTTTTTTCTCAAAATTCTTGCGTAGTTCGTTAGTCTGGTCTATTTCACACAATACAGTCATGTAACTGATGTGCCTTTAACTTTTAGAATATCAAAAAAATATTTTTTTGTGAAAACTGTTTGGGGCTACTTTTCAACTTTTTTTTTGCTATTATTTTATTGTATGATGAAAAACTGTGGTCCTCCACCCCATCATTATAAAGAAAACCTTAGCTGAGATATTCTAGAATGTACTTTTTTTCAAAAGAAAAGTTTTTCATGTCAGAACCTGATGCCCAGTGGGCAAAAGTCCTCTCAGAGAGGCCTGAGATGTTCTATTGAGCTCGAGAAACGGTTACCTCTTCCAAACGGCTTTGATATGCCCTATTAAGATACAGAGAGGTCACCTTATTCCAACTTTTTTGTGATGTTCTCATGAGCTCCAAATATGTTACCACTTTTGCACTTCTTTGAGATGTTCTATTAAGCTCCAAAGAGGTTACCTTTTTCCAACTTCTCTATGATGTTCTCTCAAGCTCCAAAGAAGGTTACATTTTTAGACCTTATTCAAAATGTTTTATGAAATTATAAAGCTCCAAAGGTTACCCTTGAGGTTACTTTTCTCCAACTTCTCTAAGAAGTTCTATTTCAGCTCCAAAAAAAAAAAAAATAATTTTCTTTGGTATGTTTGATTATGCTCTAAAAAAGGTTACCTATTTTGGATATCCGTGAGATGATCTATCAAACCTCCAAGAAAAGTTACCTTTTTCGAACGTCTTGGGCAGGTGTTCTCTACCATCAACCTCCAAAAAAGAACAACTCCTCAAAATTTACGTTCATGAGATGTATAGACAATACAAATAGAAAAGACCATAATGTCGTCTCGAATTTTTACGGTTGCGTAGGAACCAGGCGAGTCCATCATTCAAAAAAAGGTTGGCTGATTTTTGATGCCCCAATATCCGTGACAACGGTGGTGATAAACATATGGTCTTCTCTATTTGTATTGTCTATACCTATATTCGAAAAAGCCGCATTCCTCTAATAATACCCAGGGAAGAGGTAGAAGAGATTTTGAAATCGAATGTAATAAATGTGAATGATAAAACCTATAATTGTATTATTCAACTTAACGTTTAGGGTGATGTATCTGCCTTCGATTACACCAAGTTCTCTTCAGTTTCAATAGCGTATTTTTTTTTAATTCTATAAATTATGATATTTCAATGCAAATCGGAGTTTTTTCCCGACAATTCTTGCGTATTTCGTTAGTCTGGTGTATTTTACACAATACATTCACATACTAAGTGTGTCTTCACTTTTTAAAATATGAAAAACTTGAGTTTTGATCAAACATACATCATACAGCAAAAAACAAAGTTGAAAAGTAGGGCCAAAGAATTTCCACAAGAAATTTTTTTTTCACATTAAAAAAAGTAGAGGCAAATCAATTGGATGCCTATATCATGGTAAATACATGAGACTAACGAACTACGCAAGAATTTTGAGAAAAAATGCCGATTTGCAGTGAAATAACACAGTTGGAAGACGAAAAAAAATATTGACAAAAAACATGTTTTATCATGTAAAACTTGTTCAAACTCGCTTCTATTGCAATTTGAACACCATAGTTGAATAGGGAATATAGAAATTAGTCGGAAACGATACCAAACATGTTTATATTTACTCAAAATCGAAAGAAAAGAAGAATCATCTACACAGTCAACATTTCCCCCACCAGTCTTCCCCCTCCAGAAATTTTGACAGTAATCATGTCAATATGGTAGTATAAGGCCTCAGTGAATCAAGATATGATGTGATTCACTCGACGTTAATGACAGGTCGCAGTCCCGACATCAAAAATGGTGAAAAATAGTGATTTTTGGTCTTCCCTTCCCTTTACCCCCCCATTGCGGGCTTCCGGTGCAAAATTCGACTTGGCAACAATGGTTTTCGTATTCAGCGGGGTCCAAATACCCTTAAAACGTATGTTGCCAAACTTTAACATGACTTGCCTCTAGCATTGCTTTTTATCCGAAAAGATCCTAGACTATTTATGGAACCGTGTTGCTCGCTAACTATTTTCTGTTCAAAAAACCCCGGGATAACCCTATGTAGACAAATCTCGAACACCTTGCTGACGTTGCTCAAGATAGCTATCGGTCTATAGTTCTCAGTGCAATTCCTAATGCCGCTTCTGTGAATAGGGCACAACCTAGAGCTTTTCCATGATTTGGGGGAGGTAGAGAAAGGCAAGAGCTCTGTTGAGAATCAATTGCAGGGGGCGAGCAAGAGCAGAACGACAGTCCCTCAAAAGATATGATGGAATGAGGTCCGGCCCGACAGCATTATCAACCTTTAGCTTAACCAAGGCTGCCACGACGTCATTTTCGCTGAAAGTGGTGAGGCAAAGGTGGTCAGTCGACCTCAGGTTGCCACAGGAGTAAGCCGGATTGTTACTGCTCGCATAGACATTTCAAAAATAACGTGCAAAGTAGTTGGCAACGTCACGGGGATTATAGGTACTGTAAGATTTCCCTTGGTGCAAAACCTCACTGGGCATGCCCGACCGACTTCTTTTGCTGGCGATATATCGCAAGAACTTCCTTGGATCACCCCTAATATTACTCTCGATCCAAGACAAGTATGTGGCGTGAGCAACGTGAGCAACTCTGATGTCAGCGATATTTTCGAGAATCGTAGGATTTCCTTAGATCGACAACTTTGAATTTCATACAGCAATATCTCAGATTTTTGTAAAGTGACATTCTCCAAGTCTGCAAGGCGACATTTTTGAGTATTTTAGGGCAACATTTATCTACTTACGGAGTAAATTTTCTGGATTCATGGAACAATAGCGGCACGGATCGTAGTTAACCGACACATCCGATGTTCATATAGAACAATCTTCTTGAATTATGAAATTAGATTTACAGGTTCATGTAAACGAAGCCTAACGAGCTTTCGTCGACGTATACACTGCTGAGTATTGTGCAAACTGCACTGTACCCTAATTGCTGCGCACACAATTTACGTTTTCATTGTGCAAAACTGCATCCCATTGGAAAGTCACTCTTGACACTCTTCTTGTGTGCACTTTTCGGTAAAAATCACCGATGATGAGTTAATAACTTCCTGCTGAACGCAGGCAGGTAGCTATAGACAAAACGAGCTGTGTAATGGCAGTTTTTCCAAACTGCGGTGTGTGTAATAATGACTCACCTTTTCATACCTAGATAAGCGCCAACAAGAAGAATAAAGAATAAAGCTTTGTCATGATGTTATGGCATTGTGCTTTCAGCGTGTTTTCAAAATAAGCATCAATCAAAACACAGCATGCGTACAACTACCTATGCCCACCACGGCCTGTGAGTATAAAGAACGCCATGTGCTGCTCAAGGTACACCTTCACACCTATCTAATTAGCACTCTCATACAGTTTTTTTTTTATTCAATATCAGATGAACCACCCGGAATGTTGAAGTTTTCGTTTGGGTTCTTCTCATCGGCTTGCGCTCTCGGTTTCTTTCTTTTTACCTTTTTTTTCCTTTCATTTATTCATTATCCTGTCGCCGTGCTTTGTTCGCTGAAAACGGTACCTGCGAGTTCCGAACATGGCCTTGCGTACCGTCAACAATACAAATCAAGACTGCGGAGAGAAGAGGCAGAGATTAAGGAGAGAGGTGAGCGGGAGGCAGAAAGAACTTTATTGCTTATCTCTGTCATTAAAAAGCAAACATCTAGGTCGTACCGGAGCGTTTCCTATGCAGCAGGCTTCTAATAACGATGATTATATGATATCCTCAGCTTCTTTCAGTTCCAGAGGTTGTTTCTCTGGGCGTCGGCGTTTTTCTGATGGTATATGCTATGGACGCTGATGGTAATGACCAAGTGCTCGATAGCCTTGAGGTACAAGACATCGGTTTTGGAAAAGTGTCTTGGCAGAGTACTCGGTAGAGTATTTATTCCACCTCTACCGATGCATTCCATATGACACAAATGTGAATTTTTGTTGCATGATTTACTTCGTGTTCATATATTTGCATGTTCGAGAAAGAGTACCTACAGCCGAGTTAAAAACGATATCTTCTCAATAAGTTTGCCTCTCGATTTGACCGCGATCATTGGTCATCATTGTATTACAAAATACAGCTCAAGTTACGAGAAACTTTGTTTCAAGCTGTCGTGTTTCGAAGGTCCTGCGTGATGCAGAAACGACAATTGATTAAAATGTGTGGGGCGAATGTTCCATCTGAGCTCGGCTGTACCTAAGTTGCCGCTTTACCGTTAACAAAAACAACAATTCAGTTTAATTTCGACGAGTCACTATTTGAGTGGGTATAGAATCAGATATCTTGCGGTCGCTGCTCTATTGAATGACTACTGGCTTCTTTAGTTTAGTTTGTTTTGTGAAACAATAAAACTAGTATGCGCTGACTCGACCTATCAGTTATTGTTTGTTGGTTAGTTGTACAAAATGTACTCGTTGTTGCATTACCATTATTCAAATAAAACAAAATTAGTGACCATAGTCAACCACTGGGGCTTGCAGCTTGCTTTCAAAGATATCCATCCCATGTATGTTCCAGAAAAGTCTCGTCAGTTAGTACTCATCGCTTCCCGGTACGGTCCACATGGGTTTCCAGTCTATTCACGACAGTTCTATAAGTCTATTGGTTTCGCTATCATTAATCCAGCAAGCTATTGATGCACGGCTCCTCCGCCAATTGTGCAGGTGTGTGCCTTATTTGCGCGTCGTGATCTCCAGCTCGCTTTATAACAAAACTTGAAATTTTGCACAGTTGACTGAAAGTATTCATCCAAAGACAGAGATATACTTTGGAGATGTGGTTCTGTAAGAGTGGGAGATGTCGCTCTTAGTCTAGGATCTTTTCGGATAAAAAGCAATGCTAGAGGCAAGTCATGTTAAAGTTTGGCAACATACGTTTTCAGGGTATTTGGACCCCGCTGAGTGCGGGAACCATTGTTGCCAAGCCGAATTTTGCACCAGAAGCCCGCAATGGGGGGGTAAAGGGGAGGGAAGACCAAAAATCACTATTTTTCACCATTTTTGATGTCGGGACTGCGACCTGTCATTAACATGAAGTGAAATATATCATATCTTGATTCACTGAGGTCTTATACTACCATATTGACATAATTATTGTCAAAATTTCTAGGGGGGGAAAACTGGTGGGGGGAATATTGACTGTGTAGATGATTCTTCTTTTCTCTCGATTTTGAGTAAATATAAACAAGTTTGGTATCGTTTCCGACTAAATTCCATATTCCCTATCCAACGGTGGTGTTCAAATTGCAATAGAAGCAAGTTTGAACAAGTTTTACATGATAAAACATGTTTTTTGTCAATATTTTTTTACGTCTTTCAACTGTGTTATTTCACTGCAAATCGGCATTTTTCCTCAAAATTCTTGCGTAGTTTGTTAGTCTCATGTATTTACCATGATATAGGCATCCAATTGATTTGCCTCTACTTTCTTAAATATGAAGAAAAATTTTTTTTTTCGGAAATTGTTTGGCCCTACTTTTCAACTTTGTTTTTTGCTGTATGATGTATGTATGATCAAAACTCACGTTTTTCATATTTTAAAAAGTGAAGACACACTTAGTATGTGAATGTATTGTGTAAAATACACCAGACTAACGAATTACGCAAGAATTGTCGGAAAAAAACTCCGATTTGCATTGAAATATCATAATTAGACAGCGGATTTATAATTTTTTACAGGTTCTATTCGCTAAGTTGGATGCACCTGTCGACTTGCAGCTTGACGTTTCCATCTCCAAGGAACCTAAATACCAAGTCTTATTTCGCATATAATTTATTATTTTGACTTTTTACCGCATACAAATTAATAGTCCATATAATCGCATATAGCCGCATATTTAGTCCATATTTTTGCACATAACTAAATATTTGTCACTATTTTGGCAATTTTATCTATATGTGCGAGAAAATCACGATATTTTGATTTCAAGAAAAAAAATAATTCAAAAGTTTCGAAGAATTTTTTTTTTTACTTTGATGGTCAAAGTTGGTTAGTTGGTTTTACACTCGGTTTTACATGTAAGTGTTGTATTTTTCACTATTTTTGCAGCTTATATCACATATTTACACGCATATATTGCTCTATTTGAACATTTTTGCCGCATATTTTGATACTTTTTAAGCGCATATAAACTGCATATTTTGGACTTTTTTACCGCATATGAATCCGCTCTCCAATCATAATTTATAGAATTAAAAGAAATACGCTAATGAAACAGAAGAGAACTTGGTGCAACCGAAGGCAGATACGTACATTAACCTGAACGTTAAGTTGAATAATACAATTATAGGTTTTATCATTCACATTTATTACATTCGATTTCAAAATCTCTTTATCTACCTGTTCCCTGGGTATTATTAGAGGAATGCGGCTTTTTCGAATATAGGTACATCTCATGAACGTAAATTTTGAGGAGTTGTTCTTTTTGAGAGGTTGATGGTAGAGAACACCTGCCCAAGACGTTCGAAAAAGGTAACTTTTCTTGGAGGTTTGATAGATCATCTCACGGAAATCCAAAAAAGGTAACCTTTCTTAGAGCATAATCAAACATACCAAAGAAATTATTTTTTTTTGGAGCTGAAATAGAACTCCTTGGAGAAGTTGGAGAAAGGTAACCTCAAGGGTAACCTTTGGAGCTTTATAATCTTATAAAACATTTTGAATAAGTTCTAAAAAGGTTACCTTCTTTGGAGCTTGAGAGAACATCATAGAGAAGTTCAAAAAAGGTAACCTTTTTGGAGCTTAATAGAACATCTCAAAGAAGTGCAAAAGTGGTAACATTTTTGGAGCTCAAGAGAACATCACAAAAAAGTTGGAATAAGGTAACCTCTCTGTATCTTAATAGGGCATATCAAAGCCGTTTGGAAGAGGTAACCGTTTCTCGAGCTCAATATAACATCTCAGGTCTCTCTGAGAGGACTCTTGCCCACTGGGCATCAGGTTCTGACATGAAAAACTCTTCTTTTGAAAAAAATTACATTCTAGAATATCTCAGCTAAGGTTTTATTTATAATTATGAGGTGAAGGATCACAGTTTCTCATCATACAATAAAATAATAGCAAAAAGTAAAGTTGAAAAGCAGCGCCAAACAGTTTTCACAAAAAAATATATTTTTTATATTTCAAAAGTTAAAGGCACATCAGTTACATGACTGTATTGTGTGAAATACACTAGACTAACGAACTTCGCAAGAATTTTAAGAAAAAAATGCCGATTTGCAATAAATAACACAGTTCAAAGTGGTAGAAAAATATTGACAAAAAAACATGTTTTATCATCCAAAACTTGTTCAAACTTGCTCCTATCGCAATTTTGACCCCATAATTGAACTGAGAATATGAAACTTGATAGGAAAAGATACCAAAGATGTATATATTCACTCAAAATCAAGAGAAAAAAAATCATCTTCACAGTCAACATTCCCCCCACCAGTCGCCCCCCTATGGAAATTTTGACAGTAATAATATCAAGATGGTAGTATAAGACCCCAGTTAATCAAGATACGATGTAATTTACTCCACATTGATGACGGGTCTCAGTCCCGGTATCAAAAATGGTGGAAAATTGTGATTTTTGGTCCTCCCCCCCTTTACCCCCCTATTGCGGGCTTCCGGTGTAAAATTCGGCTTGGCAACAATGGTTTTCGTATTTAGCGAGGTCCAAATACCCTTAAAACATATGTTGCCAAACTTTAACATGACTTGCCTCTAGAACCACTTTCCAGGCCACTTTTTCAAAAATGATCCTAGTCTATCTATGGAATCGGAAATATTTTGGTACAGTTTTCAAGAATAATATCCTTCTATAAACTTCCAAAATATAATTCCTAATAGCCTGCTGATATCATGTGTTGCGATTCTCGGCGTTTGCCCCATAAACATAGAAGATATCGCTCTGAATTTCTCGTAAACATCAATTTATGAGTCTTCTATTGCTCTATGTCGTCCCACATCTCTCAAAGATATCGCTCTGTGAGCCTCAAAATCATTCCTAATAATCTGAGTTCCTAAGATGTTTACCTACAAAACTGAAAAAGATCGTTAAAAAAAATCAGTGATGTCGTCCTACAAAAAAACGGAGTGATCACTTTGTAATTCCCAAAACTATCACTCTGCGATATCCAGCGTCATTGTTATTACTATTAATATACAACATTCCCGCATTGCAATCCCTGAAGTTTGCTCTTTAAGCATGGAAGATATTGCTCCATTGGAAGATATGTGAAAGTTGAAGATAGCATTCCATGGAAATCAGAGATGTTTCCGTACAGTTCTCAAGAATATCGTTCTGTGAGCTTCAAAAAAATCTTTTTTGATAATCTGCGAATATCAAGTGTTAGAATTCTCGAAATTTGCTTCATAAACAAAGGAAATACTGCTCTATGGAAGATATCGCTCTGTGAAAAAAAAGATATCGCTCTATGAAAATTGGAGATGCCTTTGTACAGTTTTTAACGTGAGCTTTGGCTATCAACTGTTGCGATTCTCGGAGTTTGTTCTATAAACATCGGAGATATTGGATCAATGGAACTCACAGATATTGTAATGTGAAAGTTCTAGATGTCGCTCAATTCAAATAAGAGATTTCCTCGTACAGTAGTTCTCAAAAGTACCGCTCTGTGAGATTCAAGAATATCATTCCTAATAATCAGCGAAAATTAAGTGTTGCGATTCTCGGAGTTTGCTGTTTTAACATCGGACAAATCGCTCTACCATTCTCGCAAATATAAACTTATGAGTTTTCGATATCTCGCATATAATCACAAACATGTTACTTTGCGATTCTTGAGAATATCACCCTATAATCCTGGAAAAGTCACTTTATTCGCTCTAAAAACTCGAAGATGTCGATCTACAAGAGTTAAAGATGTCGTTCCAATGAGAAAGGAGATATCGCCTCATAGGATACTTGAATGCCATCCCATGTAACATGAAAATGTCGCTACATAATCCACGATAATTCCACTTTGCAATATGTAGAGACATTATCATCTACAACCCGCGAATATAATATCGCTTCGCGATTCTCGAAGTTGCAACGTTTTTAATGAATTTTGAACATTTCACTCTTTGAACATGAACATTTTGGTATATCGCCCTGCAATACTAGAAGATGTCGTTCTACAAAATTCTAGATGTTGTTTTCTATAAAAGTCGGGAATGTCGTTCTATTAGCCGGAGATTATACTTCATTGGAGTCAAAAATGTCGCTTCATAGAATCGAAGATGTCGATTGTCGCTAACGATTCACAAAAAAATCGCCTTGCGATCTTTAGGGACATCACTCCCATAGTTGGAGAATAATGTCGCGTTGCGATTCTTGAAGCTTGATCTACGAACATTGGAGACGTCGCTCTGCGATGCTTGAAAAATTTAATCAGAGTTTGAAAATTCTACTTGATGAAACACCCAACAGTGGGTACTCTTAAGTTCCGGTATGAAATTCTATGAGATGTCGCTCTGAAAAACTCAAGGATGTTGCTCTTCTTAAGTCTTAGATATCGTTCTATGGAATTCAGAAGTGTCGCTTTATAAAATTGAAAGATGTCGATTCTGGCTAACGATTCCTGAAAATACCGCCCAGCTATCTCCAGGGACATTACTTCTACATTTCGAGAATATGTCGCGTTGCAATTTTTGTAGTTTGCTCTACAAACATTGGAGCTGTCGCTCTGTGATGCTTGTAGAATTCATCCTGAGTTTTGTATAATATTTTACTCGATAAAACACCCACAGTAACCTAAAGTTCCGCCATGCAATTCTAGAAAACCTCCTTCTAGAAATCTCAAAAATGTCGCTCTTTGGAAGTCTCAGATGTCGCTCTTTGAGAGTCTTAGATGTCATTCTATGAAATTTGGAGATTTCGCTCTATAAAATTCGAAAATGTCGATTGTCGCTTCCGATTCCCGAGAATACCGCCTGCTATCTCCAGAGACATCACTGCCACATTTGAAGAATATGTCGCGTTGCAATTTTTGCAGATTGCTCTACAAACATTGGAGATGTCGCTTTGTGATACTTGTAGAATTCATCCTGAGTTTTGTATGATATTTTACTCGATAAAACACCCACAGTAGCCTAAAGTTCCGCCATGCAATTCTAGAAAACGTCGTTCTAGAAATCTCAAAAATGTTGCTCTTTGGAAGTCTCAGATGTCGCTCTTTGAGAGTCTTAGATGTCATTCTATGAAATTTGGAGATTTCGCTCTATAAAATTCGAAAATGTCGATTGTCGCTTCCGATTCCCGAGAATACCGCCTGCTATCTCCAGAGACATCACTGCCACATTTGAAGAATATGTCGCGTTGCAATTTTTGCAGTTTGCTCTACAAACATTGGAGATGTCGCTCTGTGATACTTGTAGAATTCATTCTGAGTTTTGTATAATATTTTATTTGATAAAACACCTACAGTAACCTAAAATTCCGCCATGCAATTCTAGGAAATGTCGATCTAGAAATCTCGAAGATGTCGCTCTTTGAAAGTTTCATATGTCGCTATTTGAAAGTGTCAAATGTCATTCTATGAAATTTGGAGATTTCGCTTTATAAAATTCGAAAATGTCGATTGTCGCTTCCAATTCCTGAGAATATCGCCTGCTATCTCCAGAAACATCACTGCCACATTTTAAAAATATATCACGTTGCAAATTTTGCAATTTGCTCTACAAACATTGCAGATGTCGCTTTGCGATACTAGTAGAACTCATCTTGAGTTTTGTATATTTCACTTGATGAAACACCCTACAGTACTCTTTGAGTTCCGTCATGCAATTCTAGAAGATGTCATTCTAGAAAGCTCGAAGATGCCGCGGTTTGAAAGTTTCGGATGTCGTACCATGAAATTCAGAGATGTCGCTTCATAAAAATCGAAGTTCTCGATTGGCGATAACTAATCAAGGAACTACCGCCCCGCTACCTCCAAAGACATCATTCAGACCTCCCACATTTCAAGAATATGTCGCGTTGCAATTTTTGCTCTACGAACATTGGAGGTAACGCTCTGCGATACTTGCAGAACTCGTTCCGAGTGTTGTATATTTTATTTGATGGAACACCATACAGTACTTCAAAGTTCTGTCATGCAATTATAGAAAATGTCGCTCTAGAAGGTTGAGGATGTCACTTTTTGAAATTCATGGATGTCGTTCAATGAAATTCAGAAATGTCGCTTTATAGGACTCAAAGATGTCAACTGTCGCTAACGATTTCCGAAAATGCAGCCTTGCTTCCTCCAGAGACATTTAATAAATCATTCCTCCAAGAATACGTCGCGATTGTGACGTTTGCGATTTTTCTAGTTTGCTCTGCAGACACCGAAGATGTCGCTCGGCGGTACTTGTATAATTTATCCTGAATTGTGCATATTTTACCTGATAAAACATCCTACACTGCTCTAAAACTCAGATTTGCAATTCTAGAAGATGTCGCTGTAGAAAGCTCGAAGATGTCCTTCTTTCAAAGTCCCAGATGTCGTCCTATGAAATTTAAAGATGTCGCTTCGTAAAATTCAAGGATGTCGATTGTCACTAACGATTCTCAAAATACCGTCCTGCATTCTCCAGAGACATCACTCCTACATTTCAGGAGAATATCGCGTAAAGAATTTTGCAGTTTGCTCCACAAACATTGGAAATGTCGCTCTGCGATTCCAGCAGAATCCATCCAGAGTTTTGGATATTTTACTTCATAAATCATCCTATGATATTCTCAACTTTTGTCATGCGATTCTGGAAGATGTGGCCCTAGAAAACTCAAAGATGTCGCTCTTTGGAAGCTCAGATGTCGTTCGTTGAAATTTAGAGTTGTCGCTTTATGAAATTCAAAGATATCGATTGTCGCAAACAATCCCTGGAAATACCGCTTTGCTATCTCAAGGAATATTACTCTCACATTTCGAGAATACGTCGCGTTGCGATTTTTGCAGTTTGCTCTACAAGCATAGCGATACTTGCAGAATTCATTCTATGAATCTTGTATGAATGTATATTTCAGTTGATAAAACAACCCTACAATACTCAAAAGTTTTGCCATGCAATTCTAAAAGATGTCGTTCTAGAAAGCTCGAAGATGTCGCTATTTGGAAGTTTCCGATGTCATACTATGGAATTTAGAAATGTCGCTTCATACAGTTCTGAGATGTTAATGATCGCTAACGATTCCCAAAAATACCGGCCTGCTATCTCCAGATACACCACTCCTACATTTTGAGAATATGTCGCGATTGTCGCGTTCCAATTTTTGCAGTTAGCTCTACAAACATTGGTGATACTTGTGAAATTCATTACGAGTTTTGTATATTTCACTTGAATGAACACTCTACTGTACTACAAAACTACACCATGCAATTCTAGAAGATGCCGATCCAAAAATTCTCCAGGATGTCGCTTTTTGAATGTATTAGAGTCGTTCTATGAAAGTTGAAGATGTCGCTATTTAAAGGTTTCCGATGTCGTACCAAGGAATTCAAAGATGTCGCTTCATACAGTTCTAAGATGTCGATTGTCGCTAAAGATTCCCAAAAATACCGGCCTGCTATCTTCAGATACATCACTCCTACATTCCGAGAATATGTCGTGATTGTCGCAATTGTCGCGTTTTGATTTTTGCAGTTAGCTCTACAAACATCAGAGATGTCGCTCTGTGATACTTGCGGAATTCATTCTGAATTTTGTATATTTCACTTGATAAAACACTCTACTGTGCTTCAAAATTTCACCATGCAATTCCAGAAGATGTCGTTCAAGAAAGCTCGAAGATGTCGCTCTTTGAAAGTCTCAGATTTGATACATGAAATTTGAAGATGTTGTTTTATAGAATCCAAAGTCACGATACTTGAAAGTTCCGCAATGTAATTCTAGAAGATGCGGCTTCAAAAAGCTCAAGGATGTCGCTCTTTGAATGTATTAGAGTCGTTCTATGAAAGTTGGAGATGTCGCTATTTGAAAATTTCCAATGTCATACCAAGGAATTTAGAGATGTCGCTTCATACAGTTCTAGAATGTCGATTGTCGCTAACGATTCCCAAAAATACCGGCCTATCTCCAGATACATCAGCTCTACATTTCAAGAATATGTCGCGATTGTCGCGTTTCGATTTTTGCAGTTAGCTCTACATACATTGAGAATGTCGCTCTGTGATACTTGCGGAATTCATTCGGTGTTTTGTATATTTCACTTGATAAAACACTCTACTGTGCTTCAAAACTCCACCATGCAATTCCAGAAGATGTCGTTTAGGAAAGCTCAAGGATGTCGCTCTTTGAAAGTCTTAGATTTAGTACATGAAATTTGGAGATGTCGCTTCAGAAAATTCAAAGTCACGATGCTCAAAAGTCCCGCAATGTAATTCTAGAAGATGCCGCTCCAAAAAGTTCGAGATTGTCGTTCTTTGAATGTATTGAAGTCGTTTTATGAAAGTTGGAGATGTCGCTATTTGGAAGTTTTCGATGTCATATCAAGGAATTGAGAGATATCGCTTCATACAGTTCCAAAATGTCGATTGTCGCTAACGATTTCCAAAAATACCGGCCTGCTATCTTCAGATATACCACTCCTACATTTCGAGAATATGTCGCGACAGTCGCGTTCCGATTTTTGCAGTTAGCTCTACAAACATCGGAGATGTCGCTTTGTGATACTTGCGGAATTCATTCTGAGTTTTGTATATTTCACTTGATTAAACACTCTACTGTGTTCCAAAACTCCACCATGCAATTCCGGAAGATGTCGTTTGATAAAGCTTGGAGATGTCGCTCTTGAATGTCTTAGATTTGGTACATGAAATTTGGAAATGTCGCTTTATAAAATTCAAAGTTACGATACTCAAAAATTCCGCAATGTAATTCTAGAAAATGCCGCTCCAAAAAGCTCAAGAATGTCGCTCTTTGAATGTATTAGAGTCGTTCTAGAAAGCTCGGAGATGTCGCTATTTGGAAGTTTTCGATGTTATAACAAGGAATTTAGAGATGTCGCTTCATACAGTTCTAAAAAATAAAACTCCATAATGCAATTCCAGAAGATGTCATTCAAGAAAGCTCGAAGATGTCGCTTTTGGAAAGTCTTAGATTTGGTACATGTATCATGAAGATGTCGCTTTATGAAATCTAAAGTCACGATACTCAAAAGCTCCGCAATGTAATTCTAGAAGATGCCGCCCCAAAAAGCTCGAGGATGTCGCTCTTTGAATGTATTAGAGTCGTTCTAGAAAGCTCGGAGATGTCGCTATTTGGAAGTTTTCGATATCATACCAAGGAATTCAGAGATGTCGCTTCATACAATTCTAGAATGTCGATTGTCGCTAACGATTCCCAAAAATACCGGCCTGCTATCTCCAGATACATAAGCTCCACATTTCGAGAATATGTCCCGATTGTCGCGTTTCGATTTTTGCAGTTAGATCTACATACATTGGGAATGTCGCTCTGTGATACTTGCGGAATTAATTCTGAATTTTGTATATGTCACTTGATAAAACTTTCTACTGTACCTCAAAACTCCACCATTCAATCCCAGAAGATGTCGTTCAAGAAAGCTCGAAGATGTCGCTCTTTGAAAATCTTGGATTTGATACATGAAAATTTAAGATGTCGGTTTATAAAATCCAAAGTCACGATAGTCAAAAGTTCGGCAATGTGATTCTAGAAGATGCCGCTTCAAAAAGCTTGAGAATGTCGCTCTTTGAAAGTTTGAGATTTGGTACATTAAATTTGGAGATGTCACTTTATAAAATCCAAAGTCACGATAGTCAAAAGTTCGGCAATGTAATTCTAGAAGATGCTGCTTCAAAAAGCTTGAGGATGTCGCTCTTTGAATGTATTAGAGTCGTTCTAGAAAGCTCGAAGATGTCGCTATTTGGGAGTTTTCGATTTCATACCAAGGAATTCAGAGATGTCGCTTCATACAGTTCTAAAATGTATTCGGCCTTCTATCTCCAGATACATCACCCCTTCATTTCGAGAATATGTCGCGATTGTCGCGTTTCGATTTTTGCAGTTAGCTCTACAAACATTGGAAATGTCTCTCTATGTGATATTTGCGGAATTCATTCTGAGTTTTGTATAGTTCACTTCATGAAACACTCTACTGTACTTCAAAATTCTACCATGCAATTCCAGAAGATGTCGCTCTTTGAAAGTTTCAGATTTGGTACATGAAATTTGGAGATGTCGCTTTATGAAATCCAAAGTCACGATACTCAAAAGTTCCACAATGTGATTCCAGAAGATGCCGCTCCAAGAAGCTCGAGGATGTCACTTTTTGGATGTATTAGAGTCGTTCTATGAAAGTTGGAGAAGGGTCGCTGTTTGAAAGTTTTCGATGTCATACCAAGAAAGGACCCCGCACGTTTTCTATGAAAAAGTGGTTTCGGTGAATTTCGCTAAATTTTTGATATGTTGTAGATCTTGATTCAAGAAATATATTCCTGGAAAATTGGACCCCTCCTATGAACAGTTTTTCCCCTACACCCCTAATAAGGCCAAAATTAGGAATAGTCTCAAATGTTTTGAAATTCATAAAACTAGTTCTAATCTAACTCGTGATCATGGGAAAAATAGTTTAAAAAATCCATGTTGTGAATTGGGGTAGTTATCAAGGGGGCTTGGGGGTCGAAATTGAGAAAATAAATTAAAATTCCGAATTTTTTTATTCTTATAAAATCTGAACAGAATAATAATCGAGGAATAATTTTGGAAAATCTAAATCAATGATTTGGGGTTATTCTAGAGGGGGCTGGGGTGGAAATCAAGAAAACGCAATGAAATTCTGGAATTTGCGGTTCCCATAATATATTATTTTACGAGCAATGGGAAAAGTGTTAAAAAAAATTCAAACCAATGAATTCGGGTGTTATTGAGGAGGGTAGAAGGTCGAAATTGAGAAAAGAGTAAAGAGTGGAGTTCTGGAACTTCCAGTTTATCTAGGAAGTTCTGGACAAATGACAAAATGATGATACAACCAATGTGAATAAGGACCAAGTTCATCGTTTCTCGATCATCCTTGAAGGGGGGGGGGGTTATCAAGACTTGCAACAGCACTATTAATTACAGTTCTCGAGAAGCTCTCCACGGTTCTGTGTGCTGTCCATCATATAGCTTGTGTCAAAAAAACTCGACTGGACTACTATCTTTTTTAAATAAACATAAATCCTGCTTTTGGTCATTGGTTGATTCAATAGGATTCCAAAAATAGATCGATATTGGAAGTGAGGCTCAATTTTTCAAATATGAATTTTCAGTTCCAAAGGGTCTTTCAATAAGAGTGATACTCGGAGTGATAGAACTTTGACAAGATTTTACTGTCATTTTTTTGACATAAATACTCAGTATATCTTATAAAATCATCTTCTTTCAACAAGACGAGGCTACGTGCCACACAGCAGGAGAAACCTTGGGACTTGTTGGCTGAAAACTTTCAAGGAAGAACAATTTCGCGGAACGGCGATTTCAATTGGCCAGCGATATCTTGCGATATTACGTCCCTGGACTTTTTTTCTGTGGGGATATGTGAAATCCCTGGTATATAAGAACATGCTTAGAACCATTGAAGCCCTGAAGGACAATATTGTGCGTGTTATTACTGAAATATAGCCCGATAATCTGCCAGAAAAATAGTACAAATTGGACTTCCCGTCTGCACGCTGTTAGACAAAGTCGAAGAGGCCATTTACTAGATGTTATTTCCCACACATAATGTTAAAAACTGTTCTTTCACATGAGTCAATTAGATATCGTTAAACCCCGACATAATTTATTCAATTCCAATTTAAAGTTCTATCACTCTTATTGAAAGACCCTATACATATATGAATTTGAAGTTTCGGAACTTCATCCTTTTATCTAGATTTTGACCACTGTCCCCTCAGTAGGAAACCATCTCAATTTATTGATTCAGATTTTTCTAAGCTACTTCTCCATTACCCTTTCCCCAAAATGCTAATTCCTTTACTCGATTTCGACCTCTGCCCCCTCGATAATTAGTCCAATTCAAAACTTATATTTTTATACTTCAACCTAATTTGAGCCAGTTTCATGAATTTTGAAATGCTTGAGACAAATTCTTATTTGGACTAGGACATGGCTGTAGGCAGAAATTATGGTGGGTGAGAAAAGGGATGGTCGAGAAATGAAGAACTCAATCCTTGTGCAGATTGGTTTTATCATCATTTTGTCATTCACCCAGATCAATTCCTAGATGAACTGTAAGGTCCAGAATTCCATTGTTGTCTTGATTTTGACCCTCTACTTCCTCAATAACACCAGAACTCATTGGTTTAGATTTTTTTGAATTATTCTCCCAATAATGGGAATCGCAAGTTTCGGAATGTTACTCCGTTCCCTAAATTTTAACTCCCAGCCCCCTTCAGAATAACCCCCAATTAATTGATTTAGATTTTCCAAAATTATTTCTTAATTATTATTCTGTTCAGATTTTATAAGAATAAAAATTTTTGGAATTTCAATCTATTTCCTCAATTTCGACCCCCAACCCCCTTGATAACTACCCCAATTCACAACTTGGATTTTTTTAACTATTTTTCCCATGATCACGTGTTTGATTTGAACCAGTTTTATGAATTTCAAAATATTTGAGACTATTCCTAACTTTGGCCTTATTAGGGGTGTAGGGGAAAAACTGTTCATAGGAGGGGTCCAATTTTTCAGGAATATATTTCTTAAATCAAGATCTACAACATATGAAAAATCTAGCCAAATTCACCGAAACCACTTTTTCATAGAAAACGTGCGGGGTCCTTTAGAGATCTCGCTTCATACAGTTCTAAAATGTCGACTGTCGCTAACGATTCCCGAAAATACCAGCCTGCTATCTTCAGATACATCACCCCTACATTTCGAGAATATGTCGCGATTGTCGCGTTTTGAATTTGGCAGTTAGCTCTACAAAAATTGGAGATGTCGCTCTGTGATACTTGCGGAATTGATTCTGAATTTTGTATATGTCACTTGATAAAACACTCTACTGTACCTCAAAACTCCACCATCCAATCCCAGAAGATGTCGTTCAAGAAAGCTCGAAGATGTCGCTCTTTGAAAATCTTGGATTTGATACATGAAAATTGAAGATGTCGCTTTAAAAAATCCAAAGTCACGATGCTCAAAAGTTCCGCATTGTAGTTCTAGAAGATGCCGCTTCAAAAAGCTCGAGAATGTCGCCCCTTGAATGTATTAGAATCGTTCTATGAAAGTTGGAGATGTCGCTATTTGACAGTTTTTATGTCATACCAAGGAATTCAGAGATGTCGCTTCATACAATTCTAGAATGTCGATTGTCGCTAACGATTCCCAAAAATACCGGCCTGCTGTCTCCAGATACATCACTCCTACATTTCGAGAATATGTCGCGATTGTCGCGATCCGATTTTGGCAGTTAGCTCTACAAACATTAGAGATGTCGCTCTGTGATACTTGCGGGATTCATTCTGAATTTTGTATATTTTACTTGATAAAACACTCTACTGTACTTCAAAACTCCACCGTGCACTCGAAGATCTCGCTCTTTGAAAGTCTCAGATTTGGTACATGAAATTGGGAGATGTCGCTTTATAAAATTCACAGTCACGATACTCAAAAGTTCCGCAATGTAATTCCAAAAGATGCCGGTCCAAAAAGCTCGAGGATGTCGCTCTTTGAATGTATTAGAGTCGTTCTATGAAAGTTGGAGATTTAGCTCTATGGAATTCGGAGATGTTTTGCAATACTTGCATATTTTGTCAACAATCATGCATCCTACGATACTCATAGCAATGCTCTGCAAAAGATGTCGCTCTACAAAATTCAAGATTTTGCTCTCTATGAAATTCGGAGATGTCGTTCTATGAAAGCCGGAGATAATGCCTCATGAAAGTCGCTTTATGAAACTTATATATGATATCCCAAATGATATAAACATTGAGACTTTCTTTTTCTTCAAGGATTTGCTGCTCCACGACTTGACCGAGCCCTCGGTCCTGATCTTCCCGGACGTCAACGGCAACACCATGTCCCTCATCCTGGACTACATCTACACGGGAAGCGTCGTGGTCTACTCCAACACCATAGCCGACTTCATGACCGCCGCCCAGCTCCTCCGCCTCCACATCGACGTCGATTTCCTCGACAAATTCCACCGGCACCCCGCCAAGGACGGCGTCGGCGACTTCAAGCTGGAAAACTTCGAGGACAAGTTCGAAGAGAAGAAGAAGGAAGAAGTCACGCGCGACCGGGAAACGGCATCGCCGGGCGGCGTCCAAGTGTACAGCAAGAGGAACCAGAGGAAGCTGCCCAACTTGCTTCCGATAGCCGTCCTGCCGTCGGGCGTCGCTTCTTCTTTCTCCCCTTCCCGTTCCCCTTCTTCGTCGTGTTCTTCTTCGTCGTTGAAAAGTGACGCGAAAGTTCGGAGTTTGTTGCTGAACAACCACGTGATTCCGGGGCCCTGGTGTCCGAGGATGACGGAGCCGCTGGAGGATCCGAGGAGCAACTGCGTCGTTCCTGCCTTGGACATTCAAGTGAGTTAATTGTTTTTTTATCCGGATCCATATCTTGCTCTTGCATTTCTGTTGGTTTATTGCTGTTGTATTGGATAAGCTGTGGCACCTCCAAGACGCATCCGATTTGAATTTCAAATTTGGCGCGATACTGAAAGAAGACGATTGGTCGAAGTTGACAGCGCTACTGTCACGACTGCTCGCTGACAACCACTGCTGCCAGCCTCACGTTGTGTCACAATAGGTGCTTTCCTTTTAGTACAAAACTCACTGATCTGATCCAAGTTAGGGAGAGAAAGAGCGAGAAATCGCATGCGCGAAAATGAGATACGACTAACAACTTAGGTCAGGATACTTGGTTCAGGTTGTAAAAAGAAAGCACCTATTGCTTTGCAATAACATTGAAATTGAAAATACACAAAATGGAAACTAACTTTGACTAATGCCTTAGGTGTACTCATTCATATTTTTCACTCCTTATACCTGGATGTTTCAAGAACGGAAATAACCACACTCAATTAAACATGCATAAGTGATTTTACCAGTATTTATCTACCTACGTTTCGTTCGTAGGAATATTTCGGTATTTTTTTCTCAATTAAAATTCAGGAACGAAAAACAGATAACCGGCAAAAAAAAAACATAAGTATACAGATAATGACCTGAATCAGAGAGGAGAAACCCGCTCTGTGAGGCACCAGAGGAATGTCCAATATTGCATTTAAAATTCTCACTTGGTGTAAGTCAAGTCAATAAATCTCCCAGCTGACCTGTGGGCAATAATGTACCCGTACAGTGTTTGCATGCGTTTTAAACAAAGATTGATTTATCGATCGTGCCAAATTTTTCGTATTTAAAAAGAACCGCAAAATCAACAACTGGCACGCACTTCTTTTTTGTTGTGTTGTTTCACCATATATTTGTTGTATATTTGGGCGATTAGCACTTCTTTTCGAGATATGTTTGTACTCAAGTCGAGAGTCGAGTGTAGGCAATTATTCTTTGTTGTGAATTACTTTTTTTCCGTTTCGTTCCAGACATCAGGTATAGGTACCTACTCAACTTTAATTCACCATACTAATCTAATCAAGCAAATCTTTGCTTGAGGCTGTACATTAAGATAGAGAAAAAAAGTATAAAGGCACCGTTCGATGATGCTAATTTTAGATTTTTTGTACCTATGCTTGCAAGAAGTGAGTTAGAATTTGAACTGGTTCATGAGTTCACTAATATTGTTTTTGTTCGACGCGGTTCGGCTGTGGGCATTCAACTTTCTTGCACTACTTTAAATTTTGGACCTAAGTACTTATTTTACTCATTTTAATCTGCAATTTTTTTCTATGTACTTAAAAATCTCCAAGTGATCTTTCAAGCTGTCATAAGTTGCAAGCAATGTCCATGTTTGCTTTTTCAATTAACCGATAAGTACAAAAATGTTGTGCTAGAAATACGCAATTTTATAACTTCTACATCATAGGTAGTGTCAATCTACTTGTGGATTGTATGTCTAATTGTCT
Organism: Anaspis maculata; assembly: GCA_949128115.1. Classification (NCBI taxonomy): domain Eukaryota; kingdom Metazoa; phylum Arthropoda; class Insecta; order Coleoptera; family Scraptiidae; genus Anaspis; species Anaspis maculata. The sequence goes on along the minus strand of OX421964.1, from coordinate 83,367,081 downwards.
ACGCAATTATATATGTTGAGGTACTTACTTACCGTACATGTACCTAAATAATTGGTATAAATTAGTATGACTTCCTTCTAGGAATGTCCGAATTTATGGATCAATGGAAAGACTTTCAAGAGTGGGAACTGAAGAATAAATTCACTTCGGTATCTGTTAAATAGACAAGCATTCAGCTCAGGAAGTTCAAATCGTCAATTTGGCATGAATAGTATTGAATACTGCTTATAACTTGAATTACATGGGATTATTGGGTGAATGAGAATGAGATATCAATTGAATGAATTTATGACGATATAAAACTTGCTGGGAGCAAGAAGTTCTCACGCATAAAATCGTACGTCCACATTAAGTGTCTATACGTAACCGTATCTTTGATCATAAAAAAAGTTTTTTCATTACCTAGCTACAGATTTTCCATATATTTGAGAAAAAATTCGAATCGTTCTCAACTGAGAAAATAAGTAGGTATACTTAATATTTAAAACAGGTACCTAGGTGCTTAGCCTTGCACCTAACGGTAACAAGATCATTTCGAAAATATACTTACTCACTTCCTAATTCATATTTTACCAAGTATGGATTATGAATTTATTTGCACCTCCACCCTTTATTTGCTAATACCGGCTAATATACATATCTATTTGCTCTCTTTTGATTCTACAATAGCAAGATAGAAACAAAAGAAACCAAAACAGGGATTTTAGATGACAATATTCCAGGGTTCGCAAGGAACATCAAGTATAATATCTTGAACAATAGATAAAATTGGTCAAAAACAAAAAAAAACACTGGAGGTTTTTTAAAATGTTCTAGAAATACTTGAAAGTCCATCCATGGAGTCTTGAGGAGCTTTAGATTTTTCAAAAATATTTTTAATACAAGGAAATATCCCTTAGGTATATAATCTCTTCCATAGTTTCAAAAATAAAAAGTCGGAAAAAGTTGGCATACTTATTGTGAGTTTTATAAAATGCTCCATATATCGTAGTCTCGATCGTAGTACTTTTCTACTTATGGTGTGCCATTTCGGGATCACCTTTGTAGATACACTTTGAAGAGTTATTTTCTAAAAGCTTTTAGAACCGGAAAATGTTATGAAAAGTTAGACCGGAAACGACTCTTGCGACGTTTTAAATCCTTGTCCAAGAAAATCACTGGAAGCTTCTTTGAACATTCCAGAGCTACTATAGGTACATCTTTCAGAGTTCATAGAAGCTCTAAGAACCAGAAAACGTTATGAGAAGTTGGACTAAAAGCACACGAAGCTCCTTGAAACTTCAATCGTTTTCAAGAGAGCGTTTCAGAGTTTACGAAAGCTTCAGAATTGTTTCCAAGGATTGCCCAAAAAAATAACTCAAAGCTTCTTTGAACATTCCAAAGCTACTATGGAAGAGCTTCTCTCTCTATACTCAAGAGTTTATAGACGCTCAAAAAACCAAAAGACGTTTTAAGAAGCCGGATGAAAAGCACTACAGCTTCTCAAAACTTCAACTGTTTTCCAGAGAACGTTCCAGAGTTTACGAAAGCTTCAGAAATGTTTCCAAAGATTGACCAAGAAATTCACTGGAAGCTTCTTTGAACAGTCCAAAGCTACTATAGGTACATCTTCAAGAGTTCCTAGAAGCTCAATGAACCAAAAAAGTTCTCAAAAGTTGGACGATAAGCAATTTGAGCTTTATTAAAGTTCAAGCGTTTTCAAGAGAGAATTTCAGAGTTCACGGAAGCTCTAGAAATGTTTCCAAAGATTTTCCAAAAAAATCAATAGCAGTTTATTCGAATATTCCAAAGCTACCATGGATACATCTTCATCAGTTTATAGAAGCTCAAAAAGCAAAGCAAAGCAAAAAAAAAAAAAAAAAAAAAAAAAAAAAGTTACAAGAAGTTGGACGGAAAGCACTTGAAGCTTCTTAAAACTTCCTCCAAGAAAGCGTTTTAGAGTTCACGAAAACTTCAGAAATGTTCCCAAAGATTGTTGAAGGAAATCATTGGAAGCTTCTTTGAACATTCCAAAGCTACTCTGGGTACATCTTTAAGAGCTCATAGAAGCTCTAAGAACCAGAAAACGTTATGAGAAGTTGGACTGAAAGCACACGAAGCTCCTTGAAACTTCAATCGTTTTCAAGAGAGTGTTTCAGAGTTTACGAAAGCTTTAGAAATGTTTCCAAGGATTGTCCAAGGAAATCACTCGAAGCTTCTTTGAACATTCCAAAGCTACTATGGGTACCTACATCTTCAAGAGTTAATAGACGTTCAAAAAACCAAAACACGTTTAAAGAAGCTGGATAAAAAGCACTGAAGCTTCTCAAAACTTCAACCGTTTTCAAGTAAACGTTCCAGAATTTTCGAAAGTTTCAAAAATGTTTCCAAAGATTGACCAAGAAACTCAATTGAAGCTTCTTTGAACATTCCAGAGCTACTATAGGTACATCTTCAAGAGTTTCTGGAAGCTCAATGAACCAAAAAAGTTCTCAAAAGTCGGACGAAAAGCAATTTGAGCTTCTTAGAAGTTCAACCGTTTTCAAGAGAGAGTTTCAGAGTTTACGGAAGCTCTAGAAATGTTTTCAAAGATTTTCCAAGTAAATCAATAGCAGTTTATTCGAATTATCCAAAGCTACCATAGGTACATCTTCATTAGTTCATAGAAGCTCAAAAAGCCAATAAAAAAACGTTACAAGAAGTTGGACGGAAAGCACTTGAAGCTCCTTAAAACTTCCTTCAAGAAAGCGTTTTAGAGTTCACGAAAACTTCAGAAATGTTCCCAAAGATTGTTGAAGGAAATCATTTGAAGCTTTTTTGAACATTCCAAAGCTACGATGGGTACATCTTCAAGAGCTTATAGAAGCTCTAAGAACCAGAAAACGTTATGAGAAGTTGGACGAAAAGCACATAAAGCTCCTTGAAACTTCAACCGTTTCCAAGAGAGCGTTTCAGAGTTTACGAAAGCTTTAGAAATGTTTCAAGGATTGTCCAAGGGAATCACTTGAAGCTTCTTTGAACATTCCAAAGCTACTATGGGTACCTACATCTTCAAGAGATTATAGATGTTCAAAAAACCAAAAGACGTTTTAAGAAGCTGGATAAAAAGCACTAAAGCTTCTCAAAACTTCAACCGTTTTCAAGAAAACGTTCCAGAATTTACAAAAGCTTTAGAAATGTTTCCAAGGATTGTCCAAGGAAATCACTTGAAGCTTCTTTGAACAGTCCAAAGCTACAATAGGTACATCTTCAAGAGTTTTTAGAAGCTCAATGAACCGAAAAAGTTATAAAAAGTTGGACGAGAAGCACTTTGAGCTTGTTTGAAGTTCAACAAAAAGCCGGCTTCAAAAACCGACATGGAAAACCAGCTCCGAAAACCGGAATTGGAAGTCGGCTCCGGAAACCAGCGTTGAAAAAGCTCCGAAAACGCATTAAAAGCCGGCTCAAAAAACTGGCCTCGGAAGCCGGCTCTGGAAACCGGTTTTCAGCTATCAAGCGACTTCAAACACGAAAAACTGCGATTATATACAAAAAAAGTTCAATAATCTTAAAATTTTGACTTCTAAACATAAAAAACTTCGACTTTTACCTCGAAGTTTCGACATTTTACACGAGATTCAGACTTCAAATGGCGACTTAGATCACGAAAAGCTTCGATTTCCATCTCGACCTCTGACTCAAACCACATAAAATTTCGACTTGAACAGAAAAAAAATTGTATTTCACAATAATTTAGACTTCAAACACAAGATTCTTTGACTTTCATCCCTAAAGCTTCCACTTTCGACACAAAAAACATCCTTAATAAAAAAATTATCCTCCAAACATGGAACGCTTCGGCTTTAACAGGAAAAGTTTCGATTCTTATCTCAACATTTCGACTTGAACCACGAAATTTCTACTTTTTTTACTTTTAACAAGACTTTTATCCCGAAATTGTGACTTAAAATATGAAATTCGGATTTGTAACACGGAAAACTGCGACTGTGACTAAAAAAAACCTTTCACTTTTACCTCAATATTTTACTCCAACACGGAATTCCGACTTCAAACTCGAAAAACTGCGACTTTGAACAAGAAAAAATTTTGAGTTCAACTACGAATTTAGACTGAACACGAAACCGGCGACTTTATTCCAAAATGTTGATTTCAAACACGTACAGTTTCGACTTTTATCTCGGAATTTCGACTTAAAACACGAAAAACTTCAACTTTCGTATCGATGTGTCGACTTCAAACATGAAAGACTACGGCTTCAAATAGAAAATTCAGACCTTAAGCACAAAAACTGCAACTTTGATTGAAAAAACCTTCGACTTTAATCTCAATATTTGACTTCAACCACGGAATTTCGACTTCAAACTAGAAAAACTGCGACTTCAAACAACAAAAACTTTTATCTCGACATGTCCAGTTCAACTACGAATTCAGACTGAACACGAAACCTTCGACTTCATTCCAAAAATGTCGACTTGAAACACACAAAGCTTTGAGTTTTATCTCGAAATTTCGAGTCAAAACACGGAAAACTTCAACTTTCGTATCGACATGTCAACTTCAAACATGAAAGACTACGGCTTCAAATAGGAAATTCGTTCAGTTTCCATAAGCACGAAAACTGCGACTTTGAACAGGAAAAGCTTGGACTTTTATCTCAACATTTTGTATACCATGAAATTTTGACTTCAACACGGAAATTTTGACTTCAACACGGAAATTTTGACTTCAACACGGAAATTTTGACTTTCACCTTCAAATTGTGGCTCTTAAAGCAAGAATATCTGTCTTTTATCCTGAAATTTCGATTTTAAACAGGACAAAACGTCAACAACGACATTCCGACTTTAAACATGAAAAAGTTCGACTTTCATATCGACGTGTCGACTTCAAACACAGAAAACTGCGGCTTTCAACACAAAAAACGTCGGCTTCAAATATGTTGATAAATGTCGATTATTCCGGGCTTTTGACTTCTAACACGAATAACTTCGACTTTCAAAAAACGAAATTCAGACTTTAAACATAAAAAGCTTTGATTCTCATCTCGACATTTTGATCTCAGCTACGGAATTTCGACTTCAAACACGAAAACTGCAACTTTGAACAAGAAAAACTCTGACTTTCACCTTGATATTCTGACTTGGGCCATGATATTCCTACTTCAATACAAAAATTTTGATCCTTAGTTCAAAATTTAGACTTCGAACGCGAAAAACTCCAGCTTTTATTCAAATTTCGACTTGAACCGTGAATCCTATTCCGAAATTGTGACTTTCAACAAGACTTTCGTATTGAGATTGTGACTTGAAATGTACAATTCAGACTTGAACACGGAAAACTGCAACTTCAAACAAGAAAAACTTTGACTTCTGCTCAGATATTTCACTTCAACCACAAAATGTCGACTTCAAACAGAACAAACTGCCATTTTATAATAGAAAAACTTGAGTCTTGACATTCCGACTTCAATAACAAACTCGGACTGAACACGGAAATTTCGACTTTATTTCAAAATGTCGACTTCGGACGCACAAAGCTTCGACTTCCATCTCGAAACTCTGACTTTTAAGACGGAAGACTTTGACTTCAAACACGAGATTGAGACTTTAAGTACGAGAACTGCGATTCCGAACAAGACAAGCTCCGACATTTATCTGGGAATTATAACCTAAACCATAGAATTTTGACTTCAAAACAAAAATTCTGGCTACAGTTTCAAAATTTCATTCTCAAACGCAATAAGATCTGTCTTCCACCTCAAAATTTGGACTCTGAAAAAAAAGCTTCAGTTTTGATCTTCACATTTTCAATTTACCAACGATATTTTGACTTGATTATGGGAAACTTTGACTTTTATATGGACATGACGACTTCAAATACAAAAAACTTTGTGTTCGAATACTAAATTCAAACTTCAAACACGATGAATGCGACTTTGGATATTGAAACTTCGACTTTTATCTTGACATTTTGAGTTGAATCATGAAATTTTGACTTTTATCACAGGAAACTTCTGCTTCAGACACAAAATTCAGACTTCAAGCACGACAACTGCGATTTTGAACCAGACAAGCTCCGATATTAATCTCTTTATTAGAACCTTAACCATAAAATTTCGACTTCAACATAAGAGTTATGACATTAATTTCAAAATTTCACTTTTAAACACTATAAGATCTCACTTTCACCTTGAAATTTCGACTTTGAAAAAGAAAAGCCTCTGTCTTAATCTCCACATTTTCAATTTAACAACGACATTTATTTTTGACTTGAGCATGGGGAACTTTGGCTTTTAGGTATATAGACATGACGACTTCAAACACAAAAAACTGCGAGTCCAAATGCGAAATTCAGACTTCAAACACGATAAGTGCGACTTTGAACAGAAAAGCTTTGACTTTTATCTTGACATTTTGACTTGAATCATGGAATTTTGACTTTCAACACAGGAAACTTCAGCTTCAAACACGAAATTCAGACATCAAGCACGAAAACTGCGACTTTGAACAACACAATTACAAAATATACAGGGTGTCTTATGAACAATTTTCCACGACAGCTTGTATATTGTAGGTCGTGAAAAATTACAATTTTCAATTTTGGAACCTACAGAGAAAAATTGTTGTTATTTATTCGTCGACAATCAAGTTATAGCCACTATTATGGGTGAACAACACTTTAGGGATTGAACAGTGTGAACGTTATAATTATACACAATTACACAAAGCGAAGAGAATAAGCAAAAAGGCAACAAACTGTTCGCAAGGCACGATGGAAGTGGTGGCGTTCACCACCCTGCATCCTGACTCGGCACTCGCTGCCAAGTAAAGATGGCGCTACCTGCACCATGACATGGGGCTGCCTATGCCGAAGTAGTAGGGTACCGGCATTCTAGATGGCGCTAACAGCCACAAAATGTGATTTTGGCGGGAAACCTACGGGATGCCGCCTTAAGGACGGAGTTATATTGGTGAAATAAGCGTTGCGGAATCAATCCCTGTGAGTTTATTTTATCGGTTTATTCCTTGAAAGAATCTTACGATCCAGGTCTTTTTCGAAAGCTGCAAGGATGTATGTACTTTGGCTTAAGACCATCGGTATTTCCAGAATCTAAAAATCAGAAAAATTATTTGTCGATACAATGCCAATGCCAAACCAATGGGCAGTTCGACCTTCTGACCACAGAATGTTTAGGTATAGGTGAAAGAGATGAAGCAAAAAATTGAGTGCTCTTATTGCCACTTGCAGGTGCGCAAATTTTCATGCATTTTTCACAGATCGTCAACAAGGATAATTGGATTAAATCGGACGCTCACGTTGCCACGTTGGCTATTGAGAAACTTGTTCCAAATGAGCGATGATTGTACCTACCACAACGTACGATGGGTTGACTTCCTTGGCTAAACAAGAATTCCGCAATTATTGTCGTGCCTGCACGTATGATATGTTTTCTTCTGAAGGAAGAGCTTGTCACCTTTTATTAACTTGTTTAATTCAATTAGCGTTGGATTGTGAAGACTGCAGTGTTTCTCGAAAGGTTTCTTCACTCACGTCTCCACGGGTTTTTGAAGACTTGGAACCAGATTTCAGCAATGAATACCTACACAATAAATAAGATACTGGGTATAGGTGATAATACTGATAATCTGCGTTATTTGCTGATACTAAGATATGAATAAAAAAAGGCTTGGTAAGCAATAAAAACGTATTATATCAAGCTAAATTTGAGCTTAAAAAACTTTCTAAAAAGGTACGTTCACAAAAAATCTATAAAATCAGTTAGGTATAGGATACAATGGTATACGTAACAGAGGAACTAATCGAAGTGAAGCGTATAAACTGTAGAGTCGGTCAGCACGCCGCCCTTCGTATAAAACGCCAAGAATAATTCTTTGCCTCCCAGGCCTCTGAAGGCCACACCCAGATCTTGCTCGCCGATTCGAAATCTCAGGCTTCCTTCGTCCATGTCCAGGTCCATGTTGAAAATTTCCGGGAGCTCAAACGAATCTCCGTCGTGCGGATACAAATGGGGATGTTCCCTCGTGGAGTCATTGTGCATCAGTTTTCTCGTTGCTGGAGTAAAAAAAAAATCTTCAAAATCACTTTCTCAGTACAGTACTTTTTTTCCGCAGCGAAAACTTACGCAGTTCCCAGAACCAGTGCTCGGTGACTTGACCGTAACTCACTTCGTTCCCGTACACCTCCAGCTTTGGCAAAGTGAGCACGCCGATCTTGATTTTCGCCCCTCTGTCTCTCAAGGGCCAGAAGATTTCGAACTGCCTGGAATAGCTGAAGGACTGTGCGGTTCTGTAGCATTTTGTTTCGAAATTTGTGCAAAGTCCTGCCAGTTTGATTGGTCTCTTGATGGGTTCCATCACTTTTTTTTTTTTCAATATAGATATTAGATAATACAGTGGAAACAATAAAATGAGTGAATAAAACGGTGACAGCACACAGATCTTGATGTAGGTACTGGATGCTCCGATAGGCCCGAAAAAAAATTGAAGTTTTTAGTCGGTTTATAATCTGATACTTTTTCACTTATTTGAATCCAAGCGAATACGATAACGTTTCAAAAAATTGCACCAAAATAGGTAGCAGAGTCTGAATAGATCCATCTTTTCACCTTTATTCAACAGTTCACAAGTTCACAGATTTTTTTTTCGAAGCACTATTCGCACACATAGACAAAATCTCCGGAAGCATAATATCTGAAGGACAAAATCTCTGAACGGAACAATCTCTGGAAACAAAATCTCTGGAGAGACAAAATCTCTGAAAACAAAATCTCTGAACAACAGAATCTTCAAACGACCCAATCTCTGAGAACTAAATCTCTGACGACAGAATCTCTAGAAACATAATCTTTGGACGACACAAAAGATTTTGAAGATTTCTCAAAATCCGTACGTATTCTAGAGATTTGAAAGTTTCCTAAAGATTCCCACAGAAGTTTTTGAAAATTGATGAGATGACTGAACATTTTAAGAGTTTTTCAAAGATTTTTGGAAATTTCCGAAGTAGTCTGAGATATTATTAAATTCCCTTGGAGTTATTGAAGATCTCTAGAGATTTTCGAAGATTTCTGTACAGATTTCTAAAAATTTCTGTGAATTTTTGCTAGAAATTTTTTCAAGAATTATTGAAATCAATGAATTTCGAAAGATTTTGAGATTCCCAAAGATTCTGATTAAGATTTCTATAAATTCCTCAGTAATTTGACATTTCTCAAAATTCTACCGAAGATTTGCAAGAAATTATAAAGCTTTCTGAAGATTTCCTATAGATTTCGGATAAAATCTGAGGTTTTTTTGCAAATCTCCGCAAAAATTCCCCAAGTTTTTTAAAGATTTTGATGATTCTCATAAAAATTCTCAAGATCTCTAGAGATTCCTAGAAATTTCTGAATACTCCAAGCTCCACTCTAGGATTTTTCGTGATTCCCGAAGATTTTCAGAGATTTGTAGAGAAAGCTTGAGTTTCCCAAAAATTTCTAGCAATTCCGAAGGATTCCTGAAGTATTTTTTCAAGATTTTTATGGATTTCCAAAGATCCGTATGATTTCTAGAGATTTGAGAGTTTCCTAAAGATTCCTACAAAAGTTTTTGGGAATTAATGAGATTACTGGAGATTCTTGGAGTTTTCCGAAGATTTTTGAAAATTTTCAAAGCATTTTAAAGTATTCTGGAACTCTCTTGAAATTATCAAAGATTTCCAGAGATTTTCGAAGATTTCTATGAAGATTTCTTAAAATTTCTGTAATCTCTGCTGGGAGATTTTTCAAAAAAAATCGAATTGATTTTCCAAAGATTGAGAGATTTCCAAAGATTCGTATGAATTTTTCATAAATTTCTGAGTAGTTGAGGATTTCTCGATATTCCAACAAATATTTGCGACGAGTTATGAAGCTTCCCAAAAATTTCCGAAGATTTCTGACAATTTTAGAAGCTTTCCAATGATCGATGATTTTTTTTTCAATTTCAAAGATTTGTGGAGATCACTACTAGATCACTACTTTTGCAGATCCCCGCAAGGATTCTCCCGAGGATTCTCTAAATTTTATGGGGATTCTTTCAATAATTTCGAGATTTCCAAAGATTATATGGAGATTTTCATAAATTCCAAAGTAATTTGAGATTTCTCAAGGTTACATTGAAGATTTTCAAGAAATTATGGAGCTTCTTGAAGATTCCCAAAGATTTCTGACGATTTTTCAAGCTTCCTAGTGATTGATGTCTTTTTTTTACTCCCAAAAATGTGTAGAAATTATTGTAGTTTTCGGATAGAATATTTTTCCAGGGATTTTCATGATTCTCATTAAATTCTCAAGATTTCTGAAAACTCCTGAGTTCTCCAAGCTTGACTCTAGGATTTCTTGAGATTTCTGAGAATTTTCAGAGATTTGTGGTGATAGCTTGAGTTTCCTGAGAATTTTCAGAGATTTGTGGTGATAGCTTGAGTTATCCAAAGAATTCAAAAAAATCCGAACGATTCCTGAAGTATTTGTTAAAGATTTTGACGATTTATGGAGATTCGTATGATTTCTAGAGATTTGAGAAGTTCCCAAAGATTCATACAAAAGTTTTTGCAAATTGATAAGATTACTGGAAATTCTTGTAATTTGCCGAACAATTTTGAAAATTTCCAAGGCATTCTAGAATATTCTGGAATTCCCTTGAAATTGTTAGAGATTTCTAGAGATTTCCTAAGATTCCTATGAAGAATCCAAAAAATTTCTGTCAACTTTGCTGGAAGATTTTCAAAAATCTATTGGAATCCATGAATTCTCAAAGATTTAGAGGTTTCCAAAGATTTGTATGAAGATTTTCATAAATATCTAAGTAGTTCAAGATTACTCAATATTTCACTAAAGATTTGCGAAGGGTTATGAAGCTTCCTAAAGATTTCCAAAGATTTCTGACAATTTTTGAAGCTTTATAATGATCGATGATTTTTTTTCAATCTCGAAGATTTGTGGAAATTACTGTAGATTTCGGATATGATCTAAAGTTTTTTGCGGATCCCTGCAAAGATTCTCCACATTTTTTAGGGATTCTGGTAATTCTCATCAAATTCTCGAGATTTATAGAGTTTTCTTGAGATTCCTGTCGATTTTAAGAAAAGTTCGAGTTTCTCAAAGATTTCCAGAAAATACGAACGATTGCTGAAGTATTTTTGTAAGATTTTGAGGATTTCTCAAGATCCGTGTGTGTTCTAGAGATATGGGAGTTTTCTAAAGATTTCTACAAAAGTTTTTGAAAATTGATAAAATTACTGAAAATTCTTGGAGTTTTCCAAATATTTTTGAAAGTTTCCGAAGCATTCTGAGGTATTACGAAATTTCTTTGGAAGTAATAAGGATTTCTAAAGACGACACAATCTCTGAAAGCTAAATCTCTGACGACAGAATGTCGGGAAACATAATCTGAACGACAAAACCTCTGAAAACCAAAACTCTAATGACAGAATATATGAAAAAATCTCTGAAAGCAATAATTTTTGAAAGCTTAAGATTTGATGACATAAAATCTGAATATAATAAAACTTCTTATCGATTTCTCATGATTTCTAGGGATTTCTGAAAATTTCTGAATACTCCAAGCTCGACTTCAAGATTTCTCAAAATTCCTGGAGATTTTTAGAGATTTGCGGTAATAGCTTGAGCACCCTAGGCTTTCTAGATATTCCGAAGGATTCCTGAAGTATTTTCCGGGAATTTTGAGGATTTCTCGAGATCCGTATGTATTCTAGAGATTGAGGAATTTCCTAAAGATTCCCACAGGAGTTTTTGAAAATTGATATCACTGAACATTTTTGGAGTAATCCAAAGATTTTTGAAACTCTCCGAAAAGTCCAAAGTTCTATAAAATTCCCGTGGAATTATTGGAGATTTCTACATATTTCCGAAGATCCCTGTAGATCTTCGGAGGATTTCGAAATTTCCAAAGATTCTTATGGAGATTCTTATAAATTTCTGAATATTTTGAGATTTCTCAAGATTCCACCGAAGATTTGCAAAGAATTATGAAGCTCCCGGAAGATTTCCAACAATTTCTGACAATGTTTCAAGCTTCCTAGTAATTGATGTTTTATTTCTACTTCCAAAACTTTGGGGAAATCACTGTAGATTTCGGAAAAAATCCGAAGTTTCTTGCTAATATCCGCAAAAATTCCACAAGTTTTTGAGGGATTTTGATGATTCTCAATGAATTCTCAAGATTTCTAGAGACTCCCAAAAATTCCTGAATACTCCAAGCTCGACTCTGAGATTTTTTGAGATTCCTGAAGATTTTCAGAGAATTGTGGTGATAGCTCGAGTTTCCCAAAGATTTCTAGAAAATCCGAACGATTCCTGGAGTAGCGTTTTGGAGATTTCAAGGATTTCTCAAGATTCGTATGTAGTCTAAAGATTTGAGAATTTCCTAAAGATTCCTACAGAAGTTTTTGAAAACTAATAAGATAACTGAATGAACTTTTTTAGAGTTTTCTAAAGATTTTTGAAAATTTCCGAAGCAGTCTAGGGTACTATTGAATTTCCGTGGAATTATTGAAGATTACTACTGATTCCCGAAGATCCCTGTACAGATTTCTGAAAATTTCAGTGAACTTTTGCTGGAATTTTTTTAGGGTTCATTGAAATCAATAAATTTCGGAAAATTTCAAGATTTTCAAGGATTCTTATGGAGATTTTTATAAATTCCTAAAAATTTTGAGATTTCTTAAGAGACCACCGAGGATTTGCGAAGAATAATAAATCTCTCTAAAGATTTCTAGAGATTTCTGACGGTTTTTTGAGCTTCCTGGTGATTATTGTTTTTTCACTCCCGAAAATTTGTGGGAATTACTATACATTTCGGATAAAATCTGAAGTTTCTTGCAGATCTCCGCAAAAATTCCCCAAGTTTTTTTTTGGGGATTTTGATGATTCCCACTGAATTTTCAAGATTTCTAGAGATTCCTAAAAATTCCTGAATACTCCAAGCTCGACCCTAAGATTTCTTGACAATCCGAAAGATACCTGAAGTATTCTAAATCTTAGGACATTTTTGGAGTTTTCCAAAAAGTTTTGGAAATTTTCGAAGCAGTCTAAGGTATTATGAAATTACCTTGGAATCATTGAAGATTTCTAGAGATTTCCGAAGATCCCTGTACAGATTTCCGAAAACTTCTGTAAACTTTCGCTAGAAGATTTTTTAAGGGTTATTAGGGCCAATGCTGTATCAGACCCGTTTAAATTTGAAGGCTGTTAAAAGAAAATCACCCAATCGTGAAGCTCATTTCTGATCGTTCCTAGGTGACCGACGCCTTTGAAAATTTCAAGGGGCCTTTGAATTTTACAGAATTGCCACTATTGAAATCTATAAATTTCGAAGGATTTCGAGACTTCCAAAGATTCTTATGGGGATTTTTTCAAATTCTTTAGTAATTTGAGATTTCTCAAGATTCCACCAGAGATTTGCAGAAAATTATGAACCTTTTCAAAGGTTTCCAAAGATATCTGACATTTTTTTAACTTCCTAGAGATTGATAGTTTTTGTTACTCCTAAAAATTTGCGAAAATTACTATAGGCAGATTTCGGATAAAATCTGTAGTTTTTTGCAGATCTTCGCAAAAATTCTCCAAGTTTTTCAGGGATTTTGATAATACTTATTGAATTTTCAAGATCCCTGGAGATTTCTAAAAATTCCTGAATACTCCAAGCTTAACTCTAAGATTTCTTGAGAATCCTGAGGATTGCTAGAGATTTGTGCAAATAGCCTGAGTTCCCCAAAGATTTCTAAAAATTTCGAAAGAGTCCTGGAGTATTTTTTGGAGATTTTGAGGATTTCTAAAGATCCGTTTGATTTATAGAGATTCAAGAAGTTCCTGAAGATTCCTACAAAAGTTTTTGAGAATAATTGAGATAACTGGAAATTCTTGGGGTTTTCCAGAGATTTTTTGAAAATTTCTAAAGCTGTCTAAGGTATCTCAAAATTCCCTTATAATTATTGAAGATTTTCAGAGATTTCTGATGATTCCTATACAGATTCCTGAAAATTTCTGTGAACTTTGCTAGAAGATTTTCGAAAATTTATTGAAATTAATAAATTTCTAAAAATTTGTATAAAGATTTTCGAGAATTCCTGATTCCTCAAGATTCTACCAAATATTTGCGAAGAGTTATCAAGCTTCTTAAAGAGACTTCCATAGATTGCTGACAATTTTTGAAGCTTTCTAGTGATCGATGATTTTTTTTAGTCTTAAAAATTTGTTGGAATTGCCATAGATTTTGGATGAAATCAAGAGTTTTTGCAGATCCCAGCAAAGATACCCCAAGTTTTCAAGGAATTCTGATAATTCTCATCAAATTCTCAAGATTGCTGGAGTTTTTTAAAAATTCCTAAATACTTTCAGCTCGACTCTAAGGGTTCTTGAAATTTCTGACAATTTTCAGAGATTTTGAGAATAGCTTGAGTTTCGTCAAGATGTCTTGAAATTCCGGAACATCCTTAAAGTTTTTTTGAAGATTTCGAGTAGTTCGGAGGATCCATAATCATGACCTCTATGATTCAGATTACTGGAAATTCTTGGAGTTTTCCAAATATTCAAAAAAATTTCTTAAGCTTCTTAAAGTTTTCTGGAATTCCCTTCGGGATTATTAAAGATCTCTAGAGATTTCGGTAGATTCCTATACAGACTTTCTATAATTATTTCCTGCTGTCTTTGCTAGAATGATATCAAAAATTTCCTGAAATCAAATTATATTCGACGATTTTGATATTTCCAAAAATTTGTTTGGAAACTTTCATGAATTTCCCCGTGAATTCCTGAATACTCCAAGATTTCTAAAGATTCCACTGAAGATTCACGAAGAATTCTAAAGATCTCAGTTCTCAAAGATTTTTGACGATTTCTGAAGCTTCCTTGGATTCAAATCTGGATGTTGTATCGTAGAATGGAATTTTTCGAGTGTATTTAGATCTTATAAAGGCAACACAAACTCCCATGGCCGTGATAAGAGTTGATGAAGAGAAGAACTTTTCTTAATTCTCGTCAATTTCTCACGATTTCTAGAGATTTCTTGAATCTCTGAATACTCTAAGCACGTGACTCTGAGATTTTTTGAGATTTCTGAAGATTTTTAGAGATTTCAATAGTAGTTTGAGTTTCCTAGAAATTTACAGAAATTCCAAGAGATTCCCAAAGTTTTTTTCAAAGATTTTGAAGATTTTCAAACATCCAGTATGATCTTTATGAATTCAAGAATTTCCTGAAGATTCTCACAAAAGTTTTTGAAACTAGGTAAGTTTTCTGAAGACTAAAAGATTTTTGGAAATTTCTGAAATTTTTTGATGATTTCCAAAAATTCTTTGAGATTATTGAAGATTTCTAGAGATTCCCGGTAATTCCTATACAGATTTCTGAAAACTTCTGTGAATCACTGGAGGATTTTCAAAGATTTGTTAAAATCAATAAATTTCTGAAGATTTCCAGATTCATCAAGATCCATGTGAAGATTCCTGCAAATTCCTGAGTAGGTACTTCAAGCTCGACTCAAGATCCTTGAGATTTCCGAGGATTTCTAGAGATTTTAAATATAGCTTGAGTCTCGTGAAGATGTCTAGAAATTCCAAAGGATTCCTCAAGTTTTTTTTTGAGATTTTGTAGAATTTCGAGAATCCCCATGATTTCTGGAAATTTCAAAAGATCCTGGAGTTTTAAAAAATTGATAAGATTTCTTAAAAATTTTTAAAGTTTTCAAAACTTCATTCTAATTCTTGAAAATTTTCTGAACAATTTTGAGAATTGTTCAGAAAATGTTCAGTTTAGTTTAGTTTAGTTGAGTTTATTTATACTCTACAATAATGAAGAGGAATGAAGTTTTCAAAGAATGTATAGAAACTCTAAAAATTATTAAGATTTATAGAGATTTCCAGAGATTTCTTCACAGATTCCTGAAGCTACAAGATTTTCAAAAGTTTCTTGAATACAATGAACTTTCAAAGATTTTAAGATTTATAAAGATTCGTATAGAGATCTCTGAAGATTCCTATGAATATTCCTACAAATTCCTAAATACTTTAACATTTCTCTGAGATTTCGCCGAAGGGTTGCGAAGAATTTTAAAGCTTTCTTTGAATTTTCAAATATTTCTGACAATTGGTTAAGCTTCGCAGCGGCTAACAATTTTTTTTAAATTCTCAAATATTTCTAAAAATCACTATACACTTCGGATAGAATCTGGTCATCTTTGCAGATTCCTGCTGGGATTCCCTGAGTCCTCTCAGCTGTTTTGAAAATTTTCATCGATTTCTCAAGATTCATACAGATTCTGGCAATTCCTTGATATTCCTGAAGCTTTTTTGGATATAGTATGTATGAAAATAAATTTTCCCCTTGAGCGGCTTGAATTGAACTGACAGGGAGAGAACCTCGGAGAGAACAATTTTTTTTTCTAGTAATTTTTATTGAATATGATTCCCAGCATGCTCTCAAGCCTTATAGTCCCTTATTCATAATGAAGAAATCTTGTTATCATGACATATAGAGTGTACCATGTTTTTTCTTCTATGTGCTATAGGCGATACTGCTCTCACGGCTAAAATTGAAATCACGGCTAAATAAGCTGTCTAAACCCTCCTTTATCCAACAGTGGTTCACAAGTTCACTGATTTCTCTTCAAATCAATATTACACGCAGATGTCAGCATGCAGACCATCTTTACCATCCTAAGGGTGCAATTTCAAGATGAAGTTTACTTAGGCAACGCATGATTGTAGTGTATAGATTTGTTTTGTGCAAGAATCATACTCACGATTTTTGAATACTTCAAACACATCGACAGAAATAAGATACAAGAATAGCTGATGAACTGCTTTATTTACCGATGATTAGGCGGTATAAAGAAAGCTTCAGAATGAACCTTTCAATGGGTAGGTGACTGAAAAAAACGTGTGCCAAGGATACCGATTTCAAGGTGAACCTCCAGTAAGATCGATGTAATCGCCTTGGTGAGGATTGATGTTATGGCCTTGATTAGAGTTCACATTATGGCCTTGATTAGGGTTTACATTATGGCCTTGATTGAGGTTCGCAACATGACCTTGATAAGGGTTCACATTATGGCCTTGATGAGGATTTACAATATGGCGTTGATAACGGTTTACATTATTGCGTTGATTGCCGTTCACATTATGGCCTTGATGAGGATTTACAATATGGCGTTGATTACAGTTTACATTATGGCGTTGATTGACGATCACATTATGGCCTTGATTAAGGTTCACATTATAGCCTTGATAAGGGTTTACATTATGGCCTTGATAAGGTGAACCTCCAGTAAGATCGATGTGATCGCCTTGGTGAGGATTGATATTATGGCCTTGATTAGGTGAACCTCCAGTAAGATCGATGTGATCGCCTTGCTTAGGATTGATATTATGGCCTTGATTAGGTGAACCTCCAGTTAGATCGATGTGATCGCCTTGGTGAGGATTGATATTATGGCCTTGATTAGGGTTCACATCATGGCCTTGATAAGGGTTTACATTATGGCCTTGATTGAGGTTCACAATATGGCCTTGATAAGGATTTTCATAATGGCGTTGATAACGGTTAACGTTATGGCGTTGATTGAGGTTCACATTATGGCTTTGATTAGGGTTCACATCATGGCCCTGATAAGGATTTACATTATTGCGTTGACTACGGTTCACATTATGGCGTTGATTGAGGTTCACATTATGGCCTTGATTGGGATTCACAATATAGCTTTGATGAGAATTCAGATTATGGCCGTGATTAGGTTTCACATTATGGCCTTGACTGGAGTTTAAAATATGACGTCGATTAGGGTTCACATTATGTCGTTGATTGAGGTTCACATTATGGCCTTGCTGAGGGTTTACATTATGGCCTTGATTAGAGTTTACACTATGGCCTTGATAATGGTTTACATTATGGCGTTGATTAGGGTTCACGTCATGGCGTTGACCAGGGTTCACATTGTTGTCTCGATAAGGGTTCACATTATGGCGTTGATTAGGGTTCCCATTATTGCGTTGATTAGGGTTTACATTATGACGTTGATTGAGGTTCACACTACGGCCTTGATAAGGGTTCACATTATGGCCTTGATTAGAATTTGCATTATGGCGTTGATTAAGTTTCACATCCTGGCCTTGATTAGGGTCCAAATTATGGCCTTGATTAGGGTTCACATTATCGCCTTGATCAGTATAGCCTTGACCAGGGTTTGCAAAGTATCTTTGATAATACTGATTGTAGTAAAAATCAAGTCTCCAGACTTGGACGCGGTCAAGCACGCCGCCTGTTGTCCAAAATGCCAAAAACAATTTTTCGGGATTCAGGCCTCTAAAGGCCACACCCAGATCTTGTTGGCCGATTCGAAAACTCAAGTTTCCCTTTTCCATGTCTACGACCATGCGGAAAGTTTCCGGAAGTTCGAATGGATCTCCATCTTGCGGATACGTATAGTACTGTTTCTTCGTGGCGTTATCCAGCTGACTGGGCACCAGTCTTCTGTTTTCTGGAGTACAAAAAAAATCTCTACGGAAACTTTCCTGGTGTCAATTTTCGAACGAAAACTTACGCAATTGCCAGAACCACTCCCGGGTAACTTGATCCCAACTCTCAAATTCCGTGAACACTGTTGGCAGATCCGCAGTGAGCACACCGATTCTGGTCAATGTCCCTCTATCTTCGACGGGCCAGTAGACTTCGAACTGCTCGGAGGGGCAGGGTCTTGTGCTTATATAGCAACACAAATCATCCGCTGTTTCCTTTGAAGTGTCAAGTTCAATTAGAGGAACCTTGTGCTTGATGGGCTTGTTCAAGGGTGTCATTTTATTCTTCTGTATAATTATCCGGAGAATATAACACAACAAAAATATTCTAAACAAGTGAATAAAACGGCGACAACACAAATATTTTAGCATATACTGAATGTTTCGATGAACCCGATAACAGTAGAAGTTTTTTATTCTGTTCAGAAATCTAACACTTTTTCGCTCATTTCAATTCAAAAAAATTAGATAACGCTTCGAGAAACTGGATCACAATAGGCAACAAAATGTCAAAGTTCTCAACTTTCCAACGACTAACAGTGTCAGTCACCAGCCAGTTTTGCCAGTTGTTATTTTGTATCAGAGTCCTGGAAGCCTTCGAGTCTTGTAAAGGCACTATTTTGGCGTGATAAGTGTCCTCTGTAACCGATCACAGTATCCACAGCCGAAGATAGCCAAAGATTAATGCGTTCCTGGAGTCCGTCGTTTAACGACATCTTGCAACTTTTCCAAGCTATACTGACGCTCAAAATTAACGGAACGATTTTTGATAGTTTTGCCACAGACGAATTCGCTGACAAATTTTCATAAAACTCCACATCATCAGGTTTACTTCTGAAATAAAGCTTAATTTGTCGAGCCGTTCCTGAGTTACAAATTTTTGAAATCCGAAAAAAGTGAGCTTCGAAGTAGTGTATTCTTGTCACTCGGCCGAACATTGCAAAATGGTATGTAGGTTTTCGTCATATTTTGACAAGATCTTCTTATAGTTGAGTTTTTTGCTATCATTGCTGAAACACCCTGTAGATTTCGGATAGAATCTGAAGTTTTTTGCAGATCCCTGGAAAGATTCTCCAAATTTTTGAGGGATTCTGATCATTCTCATCAAATTCTCAAGATTTGTGGAGCAAGGCTCGACTCTGAGTCTTCTTTAGATTCCTGACAATTTTTGAAGATTTTGGAAATAGTTCCAGTTTCCTTAAGATTTCTAGAAATTTCGAACGATTCCTGGAGTATTTTCTGGATATCCGTATGATTTCTAGAGATTCAAGAAGTTCCTGAAGATTCCTACAAAAGTTCTTGAAAATTTATGAGATTACTGAGAATTCTTGGAGTTCCCCAAAGATTTTTGTAAATTTCCAAAGCATTTCAAGCTATTCTGAAATTTTCTTGAAATCATCAAAGATTTCTAGAGACGACTTATCCTCTAAACGACACAATTTCTGAACGACAAAATCTTAAATTGACACAATCTTCAAAAACTAAATCTCTGACGACAGAATCTCTGCAAACATATAATCTCTGAACGACACAGTCTCTGAAAACCAAGTCTCAAATGACAGAATAACTGGAAAAAATCCTTGAAAGCCATAATTTTTTAAAACTAAAAGTCTGATGACACAAAATCTTGAAACTATGTAACTTCTCATCGATTTCTGAAGATTCCTGAATACTCCAAGCTCAACACTAAGATTTCTTGAGATTCCCGAGAATTTTTAGAGATTTGTGGTGATAACTTGAGTTTCCCAGAGATTTTTAGAAGAGCCGAACGATTCCTGAAGTATTTTTAACGATTTTGAGGACTTCTCAAGATCCTTATGTATAGATTTGAGAATTTGCCAAAGATTTCTACAGAAGTTTTTGAAAATTGATGAGATTACTGAACATTGTCGGAGTTTTCCAAAGATTTTTAGGAATTTGCGAAGCAGTCTGGGATATTATAAAACTCCTTTGAATATATTGAAGATTTCTTGAGAATTCCGAAAATTCCTGTTCAGATTTCTAAAAACTCCTGTTTTCTTAAAAAAATTTCTACGATTTTTCGGAATCAATGAATTTCTAAGGATTTTGAGATTTCCAAAGATTCTTATGAAGATTTTCATAGATTCCTGAGTAATTCCAGATTTGTCACGTTTCCACCGAAGATTTGCAAAGCATTATGAAGCCTCTTGAAGGTTTCCAAAGATTTCTGACGATTTCTCAAGCTTCCTAGTAATTGATGATCTTTTTTACTACCTATCAAAAATTTGTGAAAATTACTATAGATTTCGGATGAAATCTGAACATTTTTGCAGATCCCTCTGGAGATTCACTTAGTTTTTTGGGGATTCTAGAAATTCTCGTTACGGCCCACTAGTCAAGTGGAACCCCTGGGACCTGCACCTGCTTGGCGAAGTGAGACTCGGGGTTCGATTCCTGGTGATTCAAGTCCGGGTATTGTATCGTGAAATGAAATTTTTCAAATTTATTCAGATCTAGTCAAGGCAACACAAACTCCCATGGCCGTGATAAGAGCCGATAAGGAGGAAAACTTTTTTTTTCAATTCTCGTCAATTTCACACGAATTCTAAGAATTTCTGATAACTCTTAGCTCTTGACTTCAAGATTCCTTGAAAATTCTGAGGGTTTTTAGAGATCTCAAAAATAGTTGGAGTTTCCTAGTTTCCAGAAATTCCAAGATATTCCCAAAGTTTTTTTTCAAGATTTTGAAGATTCTCAAGCACTCATATTATGATCTCTATAAATTCAAGAAGTTCTTGAAGATTCCTACAGAAGTTTCTGGAAATAAGTCAAGTTTTCTGAAGACTAGAAGATTTTTGAAAATTTCTGGAGTTTTTCAATGATTCTTAAAAATTTCTCGAGATTATCGAAGATTTCTGGAGATTTCCGAAAATTTCTATACAGATATCCGAAAACTGATGTGAACTTCACTAAAGGACTTTTAAAGATTTGTTGAAATCAATTGATTTCTAATGATTTTCAGATCGCTCAAGATTCATGTGAAGACTTTTGCGAATTCCTGAGTACTCTAAGCTCGACTCGAGATCCTTGAGATTTCAGAGGACTTTTAAAAATTCTAAATTTATCTTGAGTTTCGTGAAGATGTCTAGAAATTCCGAAAGATTCCTGAAGTTTTTTTTTTGAAGATTTTGTAGAAATCCAAAGATCCATTTGATTTCTAGAGATTTCAAAAGATCCTGGAGTTTAAAAAAATAATTGATGAAATTTCTGGGAATGATTCTTGGAATTTTCCGAAATTTTTTCAAAATTTCCAAAGTTTTCACAGGACTAATAAGAATCCCTAGGGATCATTGAGATTGATAGAGAATTCCAGAGATTTCTTCACAGATTCCTGAAGCTACAAGATTTTCAAAGATTTCTTGAAATCAATGGGTTTTCAAAGCTTTGGAGATACATAAAGACTCGTAGGGAGATTTCTGAAGATTCGTTTGAAGATTTCCACAAATTTCTGAATACTTTAACATTTCTCTAAGATTCCGCCAAAGGATTGTGCAGAATTTTGAAGCTTCCTATAGATTTTTAAAGATTCCTGACGACTTCCAAAGCTCCGTAGAGGCTTATGATTTTTCTTAATTCTCAAATATTTTTGAATATCACTATAGATTTCGGATAGATTTTAGACATCTTTGCAGATTCCAGCTAAGATTCCCTGAGTTTTTCCAGCTGTTTCGAAAATTACCATTTTTTCTCAAATTTCTCAAGATTCATACAGATTCCAACAATTTCTTGATATTCCTGAGTTTTTTTTTTATATATTGTGTATAAGAACATAAATTTTTTTCTTAAGCGGCTTGATTTGAACTAACAGGGAGAGAACCTTTTTTTGTCTCAGTAATTTTTATTGAATATATTCCAAGCTTCCTTTCAAGCCTTATAGTCCCTAATTTAACACGAAGAAATCTGGTAAACTACCAAGTCATGACATACAGAGTGTACCAATTTTTTTTTGTTCCATGTGCTATGGGCGATATTGTTTTCACGGCTTATTTGAAACCACGGCTAAATAAGCTGTCTAAACCCTCCTTTATCCAACACTCCAACAGTGGTTCACAAGTTCACTGATTTCTCTTCAAATCAATATAACACGCAGATGTCAGCATGCAGACCATCTTCACCATTCTAAAGGGTGCGATTCCAAGATGAAGTTCACTTAAGCAACGCATGATTGTAGTGTATAAATTTCTTTTTTGCAAGAATTCCTCATACTCACGATTTTTGAATACTTCAAACACATCGACAGAAATAAGATACTAGTATAGCTGATGAACTGCTTTATTTACCGATACTTAGGCGGTATAAAGGAAGCTTTAGAATGAACCTTTCAATGGGTAGGTAACTGAAAAAAATCGTGTACTAAAGTTACCGATTTCAAGGTGAACCTCCAGTAAGATCGATGTGATCGCCTTGGTGAGGATTGATATTATGACCTTGATTAGAGTTCACATTATGGCCTTGATTAGGGTTTACATTATGGCGTTGATTGACGTTCACAATATGGCCTTGATTGGGCTTCACATTATGGCCTTGATGAGGATTTACAATGTGGCGTTGATTACGGTTTACATTATGGCGTTGATTGACGTTCACATCATGGCCTTGATTAGGGTGCACATTATAGCCTTGATGAGGGTGCACATTATAGCCTTGATGAGGGTTTACATTATGACCTTGATTAGGTGAACCTCCGGTAAGATCGATGTGATCGCCTTGGTGAGGATTGATATTATGGCCTTGATTAGGTGAACCTCCAGTAAGATCGATGTGATCGCCTTGGTTAGGATTGATATTATGGCCTTGATTAGGTGAACCTCCAGTAAGATCGATGTGATCGCCTTGGTGAGGATTGATATCATGGCTTTGATTAGGTGAACCTCCAGTAAGATCGATGTGATCGCCTTGGTAAGGATTGATATTATGGCCTTGATTAGGGTTCACATTATGGCTTTGATTGGGGTTAACATTATGGCCTTGAATGAGGTTCACAATATGGCCTTGAGAAGGATTTACATTATGGCGTTGATAACGGTTAACGTTATCGCGTTGATTGAGGTTCACATTATGGCTTTGATTGGGGTTCACATCATGGCCTTGATAAGGATTTACATTATTGCGTTGATTACGGTTCACATTATGGCGTTGATTTAGGTTCACATCATGGCCTTGATTAGGGTTCACATTATAGCTTTGATGAGGATTTACATTATGGCCTTGATTAGGGTTCACATTATGGCCTTGATTAGGGTTTACAATACGGCGTTGATTAGGGTTTACATTATGGCGTTGATTGAGGTTCACATTATGGCCTTGCTGAGGGTTTACATTATGGCCTTGATTAGAGTTTACATTATGGCCTTGATGAGGGCTTACAATATGACGTTGATTGGGGTTCACGTTAATGCGTTGACAAGGGTTCACATCGTGGCTTTGATTAGGATTAACATTATGGCGTTGATTGAGGTTCACATTACGGTCTTGATAAGGGTTCACATTATGGCCTTGATGAGGGTTCACAATATGGCCTTGATTAGGGTTTGCAATATGACGTTGATTAGGGTTTACATTATGGCGTTGATTAGGGTTCACATTACGGCGTTGAGTAGGGTTCACGTTATGGCTTTGATAAGGGTTTACATTACGACCTTGATTGGCGTTTGCAATATGACGTTGATTAGGGTTTACATTATAGCGTTGATTAGGGTTCACGTTACGGCGTTGACTAGGGTTCACGTTATGGCCTGGATAAGGGTTTACATTCTGGCCTTGATCAGGGTTCACGTTTTGGCCTTGATTAGGGTTAACAATATGTTCTTGATAAGGGTTCAGAATGTTTGGACCAGGTTTTGCATAGTAGCCTTGATAAGGATGAATGTAGTGAAATCTTAGTATCCAGACTTGGACGCGGTCAAGCACGCCGCCTTTCGTCCAAAATGCCAAAAACAATTTTTTGGGATTCAGGTCTTTAAAGGCCACACCCAGATCTTGTTGGCCGATTCGAAAACTCAAGTTTCTTTTTTCCATGTCTACGACCATGCGGAAAGTTTCCGGAAGTTCGAACGGATCTCCATCCTGGGGATACGTATAGTACTGTTCCTTCGTGGCGTTATCCAGCTGACTGGGCACCAGTCTTCTGTTTTCTGAAGTACAAAAAAAATTTCTACGAAAACTTTCTCGGTATCATTTTTCAAACGAAAACTTACGCAATTGCCAGAACCACTCCCGGGTAACTTGATCCCAACTCTTGAATTTCGTGAATATTGTTGGCAGATTCGCCGTGAGCACACCAATTCTGGTCAATGTCCCTCTATCTTCCACGGGCCAGTAGACTTCGAACTGATAAGATGAGTCGCAGGGCTTTGCGCTTGTATAGCAACACAAATCGTCCTGTGTTTCCATCGAAGTGTCAAGTTCAATTAGTGGAACCTTGTGCTTGATGGGCTTGTCCAAGGGTATCATTTTATTCTTCTGTATAATTATCCGGAGAATACAACACAACAAAAATATTCTAAACAAGTGAATAAAACGGCGACAACACAAATATTTTAGCATATACTGAATGTTTTGATGAACTCGATAACAGTAGAAGTTTTTCATTCGGTTCAGGAATCTAACACTTTTTTGCTCATTTCAATTCGAAAAAATACGATAACGCTTCGAGAAACTGGATCACAATAGGCAACAAACTGTCAAAGTTCTCAACATTCCAAGGACCAGCAGTGTCAATCACCAGCCAGTTCTGCCAGTTGTTATTTTGGATCAGAGTCCTGGAGGCCTTTGAGTCTTGTGAAGGCACTATTCTGGCGTGATAAGTGTCCTCTGTAACCGATCACAGCATTCACAGCCGAAGATAGCTGAATATTATTGCGTTCCTCGAGTGCGTCGATTAGCGGCATCTTGCAACTTTTCCAAACTAAATACAGGGTGTTCCAGGGATGATAGCAAAAAATTTGACTGTGAGTAGATCTCGTCAAAATATGACGAAAGCCCATTTACCATTTTGCAAAGTTCGGCCTAATGACGAAAATACAGCCCTACAAAGTTCACTCTCTTCGGATTTTAAAAATTTGTACTTCAGGAACGTTTCGACAAATTCAGCTTTAATGCAGCAAAAACTGGTTTGTCATAATTATCTATCAACCTGCCAAATTTGGGAAGAGTCCAACCAGTGGTGTAGGAGTTATGAGGGTCAATAGTTTAGAAGCATCCGAAGAAAAGTTAACTTAAAGTGACCCCTCATAACTTCTACGCCATAGATTGGATTCTCTCCAAATTTGGCAGGTTGATAGATGATCATGACAAACCAGCTTATGCTGGATTTAAGCTCAATTTGTTGAAACGTTCCTGAGTTACACATTTTTGAAATCCGAAAAAAGTGAACTTTGGAGGGCTGTATCTTCGTTATCAGGCAGAACTTTACAAAATGGTATATAGGTTTTCGTCATATATTCACGAGATCTACCCCCAGTTGAATTATTTGCTATCATCCATGAAACACTCTGTATAGAAATTAAACTGCGCACTTCTCGAATGTGTCGTCAACAAAAATTTCGCCTCTTTTCGAAATGATGTGAATTTTGATCCACTATTTCTAGTCGATTTGCGGTGTTCCTTAGCCTTATTATCTGGCAGTCCATTCTTCAGATACAAAACTCAAGACCGCCAAAATGAAGTTTTTTACAGGGTGATATGTGAAAAACAGTGCAGATCTCCTATGTGTTCGACAAAACTCCGTTTGTGGATAGAATGTTTTTCCCAATTTCAACCTTGACAATATGAGGCTTCATATCTTACCTCGAAACGATTTTGAATATCTTCGAATCAGGAGTCCAACAACCGGGATATGATTTTTGTTTCGAACTGGTGAGATTCTCGACACCCTGAATTTACACCTCACACAAGTTTTGTCCTTTAGAGCCATTGTCTTTGTCTGAAACTTCACTTTGACATAGAAATTATACGCAGGAGGTCAAAATCATGGAAAAAAACAAAGTTCACACAATTATGATATCTGCTCATTTTCACTTCCGAATATTCTCAGCCCAACTCAAGGCCCAACCGCTACCTTGAGAAGCTGGTCTCTGCTTTGACCTCCTTGGATGTTATGGGGGTGATGGGTTGTTGAGTCAACTTGTTAAAAATCATGTTGAAGAGGCAGTCGCTCAAAATTCCATTTTCTTATCAACAGGGGGCAGATTGTAGTTCGTGACGATAGGCCTAAAATGCACCAATTTGAGAAAAAATCATGCTTCCTTCACTGGACTCCCCTCGGGACTCCCGAATCAAACAATTCCGTAACCGTTTCGAGGTTAGACATGGACATCTTTATAGCACGGTATCACCAGAAAAACGCAATCAGGGGTAAAGCTCAGACATAGAGCACAAGGACAACAAGTAAACTTCCAAAGGGCTTTCCCTCCCACAAAAAATCAAGCTCTACCATATTCAGGGATTTAGACTTGCAAAAAACATGTTCCACATCTGAAATATTGATAAAATTCAACGTCCCAAGATGATATAGTGACGGCCCCGTGGCGCAGGCGGTCGAGTGGCTGCCTGCGACGCGGAAGTCCCGGGTTCGATTCCCGGTGAAAAGTCTGGGTGTTGTGTTGTCCGAAATTTGCATTTTTCTGAATATGTGAACTTGATAAATAAACGGGCAAACTCCTATGACGAGAAAAAGCCGATAAGGAGAGGAACCTTTTTTTTACAGTGACTAGCGTTTCAAAAAGTGCTCCCAAGCTAGTCCAAAACCAAATTGCCGGGATTTTTCCAAAATCCGGAACGTTTGTAGGAACAATCGTGCCCAATGTCAACCACCCAATCCTTAGAAGTGATTCAATCTTGCGAGAAAATAGAGCAAATATCCGTTAGAGTAGTCGGAATACCAGAGGGACCTGTGGGCGGAGCCTAACTGCGCAGACTCAGTTCATCTTAGAGTGCACCTAGATTTGCAGTGGGATTTTAGGTTCGCCTGTGACCTGGTAATGGTCCACCACTTCAGCTGACGGTGTTGCTTCCCCTATTTCAACACACGGACTCGCCCAAAACGATTTTGGTTTTTCTGTTTAGCCCCGCCCACAGGTCCCTGTGGTGTGCCGTCAACTCTACATCCCATATAGAAATTCATATCTTTTGTGTAGTTATATAACATTAGTTATTAGTTATTGATGTTCATTTTCTTTTTCTCTTGTATTATAGACTTCTTTGCAATTCCTTTTGTCCATGCCAATGAAAAAAGTCGTATGATTGGAAGGGTGTTCTAGGTACCTCCGTGGAATGAATACCATCTGTTTCAGGGATAATAATACTAGGGTAAACCACTGACAGAATTTTTGTACACCGATTTACAATGATTTTCACATGACTTCCAAATGGTTTTCGATGATTTCCACATGATTTTCAATGATTTTCATGGAAGTGTACACCAAATTTCCAAGGTGGTTCACCCCTCGTTACATTGATTACATTGACTTGATATTTGTTTTTGAAATAAAACTGTTATTTTTCTTGATTCAAAAGTCTCTGGTTCACATTTCCAAACCTACACTTATCTGTCCTACCTGGGGTGCTCCGGCACAACAAGATTCTCACCAATCATCGCTAGACGATCACAATTATGGCCAATATGATAATTGAAATCAGGTGTAAAATTCTTATTTTTTGAGGAAGACTTGGTTTTCTGAAAGAGGTGGGTCGGGGAGGGAGCTTAGCAGGTATCGAGATGTAGCTTCAATTTTAGAAACCGAATGTGAATTGAAATCACTAGTTACTTATTGTAAGCTGGAGTCAGCACAATATGAGAACATGTAACGGAAAATAATGCAAATGGAGTAATTAGGCTTCACTTAATTATATCAGCGATCATTTATTTATGAGTAGTATGAGAAACTCTTTCCCCTATAATAAAATTAATTAGCTGTGATACCTTTAGTGACCCTACGTTATGTTTTTGTTGTGCCGTAGACTTTTTAACCTTTACTTAAGTCATTTTGATCAATTACACCTACCTCACTTTACGTCGTGCTGATACCTCAATCAGACTATAGTACCCCTGTCATGCGAGTTACCTCAGTCCTTGTTGGAAAAGGATGAGTTGAATAAATGTTGAAAAATAAACAAAGTAATTCAACACCACACCTAATCTCTATTACAAATTAATAAATCATCGCCAATTTAATTCAGTGAAACCTTAATTATTCATTACATAATTTCCAGACGTGCAAAAACCAGCAAGCATCAGGAATTAGTCGATTCAAGTTTACATTCGGCTTCTGGACAAAAAGTACACCCTGATTACGTAAGAAACCCCGCTACTAATTAACTCAACCCTTCCAATTCAATTCCGTTTCGCATTCTTCCTAATTTTCAGAACTATCGATGAACTCGTTTCCTAACGCACTTGAGTTTTAATTCTCTGCCTAATTAAGTGATACTTCGTCCAGTTTTAATCTCGACCCTCTCTTTCTTCTCGCCCATTTTTCATTAATACGAAAAGAAATCTCGATTATTCAATTGTACTTAGAAAGAGAGATGGTTTTTCACTAAGTATTGTCTTGGTATTCAAAATTATAGCCATTACTCCAATTTTCGATCAAATAATTTACATAGAAAAATTAGGTGTTCACATTCCATGAATTTTATATCCGGCTGGTGCTGTAGTTTGAACTTACAGACTAATCCAGCAGCTCTATTTCACGTTGGGTTAGAGAATCTCAAATCAAAATCAAATCAAACTCAAATCTGCAATCAAGTGTACAATTTATCGCGGTGAGCCTCCAATTAAGCAGCCTGTCAAAATGGTGTTCCTTTCTATCTTGAAGTGTTTTCGAAACGACACTGAATTTTTTTTGGCATTGATTGCTCAAGGAGTTCTTTTTTTCTGGAACTCGACTTTAATGCTTATAAGTCTTTCATTCTATGGAGAGAGATAACGCGTAATCGAGATTGTCGCCCAGAATTGATTCAAATATATGTCGAGAGCGCTAGATTCTCAGCAGAACTGACCTATAGAATCAACCTGCCGGAAACGAGATCTTTCTAAAGGGTTACTGACGATTCCACCATTTTCTGGCGTCTTGAAGGTGGCCGAAACCCGATATTTAAAAGCTCACAGCAAGTTCAGGGTATTAAATCGGGTTGACGCTTACTATGGCTGTTTGAAATATCAAGAACAAGACCTATTATCATTTTAGAAACAAAACAATCACTTCAACACTATTTAAACAATTAGCATTCGATTACAATGGATTACAAATCAGACTTGCCTTACTAATTTTTTTTTTCTCGTTACTGATGCACCACAATTATTAACAGTGTTTTTAGCACTCTTCTTGATTCATTCTTCTTAATGAATATTAATTTTCTCTCCTCACACACCTGCCGTTGTCGTACACTCTCCCGCTAATCCTCTTCACCCTCGAGTTTTTCTCTTGGGCCATTCTTTTCTTGCTCTCATCCCCTCTGCTGGGATCTCCCTTGACCCACAAAACCGATGCGCCGGCATGCGGTGTCACCCCGAGACCCAAATTATGATTTTCCCTTTTCTTTCATAATTTCAAGCTATCCATTACAGTAGATAGTAGAAAAGAGTTGTGGTTTTGGGGACTTTGTTTATTCGCAATCTTTATTCAATTGCCCTCTTAAAAAAGAACCTGAGGAAATAGAATGGTTTGGGAATCAAAGGGGGGTTGTGAATTTATTTAAATGATTCGGGTTGAAAGGTTTACAAGCCTACAGCACAAAATACACAACGTAAGGGCAAGTGTTTGACGTTTTATCAATTAGGGAGGAGGGGGGGTTCATTACAGTACGGACTAAACCCACCTTCACTCAAGAGTTCACAATTTGTTGACTAATTTTTTCCTAGATCACTATAACACGCACGACCTTGAATTTCGTGACGGCGAGATGCCACTTGGTGAGAGTATTGTTTGATTCATTCTCTTTTGATTGAAACTTGGAGCAATCAATGTCAACTATACCGGCGGCATATACAGGAACAGGGTGAAATCAAAATAAAAAATTGAACACTTGTACCTCAAGAACCAAAATAGGTGAAGTCTTGTAGATCGCCATGAATATTTTTAATTGCATGGTCATGAAGTCGTCGTAAACTTTGATCAAATATCTTGAGCCGCTCCTGAAATAGCTTCAAAAGACTGAAGCTGTTACCAAAACAAATAGTTTTTCGTTTATTGGTAATTATTCAGATATTGAATCGAAACTTTGTGTTTCCCTAATAAGTGACACTAAAAAATGAAATGAGAGTGAGAAGCACTCTCTAGGCCTACTATTAAGAAAAAAAACACACAGTCAACTATTTTCCGATACCTATAAAAAAAACTTGTTTTTTGTAACAACTTTAGTCTTTTGAAGATATTGTTACAAGCGGCGATCCCGTGCATTCTGGTAAACACGCGATCTTTTGGGATTCTTCCATCCATCATGTCGCAGTGTAGATACAAGTGCGGAGCTCTGGACATTTCCAGCAGTATACGCGATGGCTTGGCATTGAGAACCTTCAACGCTCGATCAAGACACATCTGTTCATTTTGGCGGAGGCGCCGGTTCTAGAGTACGGCAGAATTATACGGGTGGTGTGCAAGATTTTTCGGAAGTCGTATGGAAACCGTATGTCGGGCCACTGTGGAAACTACTGGAAAATGCATGGAACATTCGAGATGAACTAGTCGGACCTACGTGAAGCATCATTCGTCGTCTCACGAGCAGTATTGTATTGGGAGAGACAGCGAGCGGATAAGAAGCGATAGTCCCAGCGAGCGATAATTCCAAGCGTAAATAATTGTTGGCGTGTATTTATTGAATTACGCAGTAATGAACAGTTTGTTTTCCAAAACGATCGTCTCAATTATATTCGAACCCGTACGCGAAGTACGTAACAATATTCCAAGAACGACTTAAGATATTTGATTGAAGTTCACGAGGACTTCATGACTGTGGAATCGGGATTAGTTGTGGCGATTTACATGTCTTCACCTACTTTGGTTTTGAAGGTACAAGTGTTTAACTCTTTATTTTGCTTTCACGCTGCATATACTGCCGGCATAGTTGATATTGATGGCTTCAAGTTTTAATCAAAAGAGAATGGATTGAACAGTACCTCTGTAGGTATCAAGTGGCATCCCGCTATCATGAAACTCAAGGTCCTTACAGTCTTCAGCATCGAACATCTGGACTATTTAAGTTTTCTTGTGCTTTGACAGGGAAGAAGTGGACTGGCGATGAAATATGTGAGGACCTTTTCTGTAGACAACAAATTTTCCAACAATCTTTCCCTGTGGACTTTTTGCCTAAGTGCCAGAGTTAATGGAATAAATGCGAAAAACTGATCCTCGAATTCTTCTCGAGGCCACAACGGCTGCAGGACACACTGGATTCTTTAGGACTTTGAGTATGTAGAACTGCATGCCTAACTGAGCTTCTATGTATACAAAAATCCGGCTAGGTTTCACTTTTGTTCGCTATTTGCGGTTTTTACATCTAAAATTCCTAGACTAGCTTTGTACACAAGTAACAAGCTTTAGCATTCCACGGGATGATTATAGAAGTGATTTCCCAAAACAACGCATGCATATCTCAGAAGATCGACACAGCGTTCATCAGACCCAGCTTCAACATTCTCGTGATTTCAAAAGAAGTTGACTAAGGCAACGCATGATTATGGTGCGAAAATGTCTTTTGTGCTCGGATTCTTCATACTTACTAGTTTTCAAATGAGATACCCAATACATCGACAAAAATGAGATACAAGTATAGAAAATGATCTGTTTTATTTGTATACGAGTAGATACTTAGGTGGGTATAGAATTATATTATAAAAAAACACCATTGAATGGGTAGGTACCTAACCAATAGGAACATGTGCCAAGAATACCAAGATCAAAAAATTAAATCAAGGTCGTGAATCCAAGCTTGAGCGTTATTAAGCGAGCCGTCCTTCGTCAAAAACGCCAAACACAACTCTTTGCCTTGCAGGCCCCTGAAGGCCACACCCAGATCTTGCTCGCCGATCCTAAAACTCACGTTTCCTTCGTCTGTGTCCACGTACATGCGGAAAGTTTCCGGAAGCTCAACGAAATCTACGTCATGCGGACGCAAAGGGTATTCCTCTTGCACGACGTTATTCTGCAGCAGTTTTCTTGATGCTAGAGCACAAAAAAAAGACCAATCCTAACGAATTCATCCTTGGTACAGTTTTTCAAACGAAAACTCACGCAATTCCCAGACCCATTGCTCGTCAACTTGATCCCAACACACCAAAGTCCCGTTCCCCTTCGGCAAAATTGCAGTGAGCACACCGATTCGGGTTAATGTCCCTCTGTCTTCCACGGGCCAGAAGACTTCGAAATGCTTGGTGATGGAGGAATACATACTCTGCGTTGCATAGCAAATGAAATCGCCATATGTCATGTGAAGTTTGTCCAGTGGAATCGGGATCATTTTGGTTTTTTAAACTTATGAATAGGTAATTCAGACAACACAATTCGACGATTTCAAACAAGTAAATAAAACGGTGACAACGCAGAGATTTCAGTACATTGAATGCTTTGATGTGCCTGAAAAAAGTTGAAGTTTTTATACGGTTTTCAATCTGATACTTTTTCTATTGTTCAAATTTAAAACAATTATGATAATGCATCAAGAAACCGAATCAAAATAAGCAACAAAATGTCAAAGTTTTCAGTTTTTGGAAGACCGAAAGTGTCAATGTTGAAGAAAACTGGCACACCTGTCATTTTGAATCAGAGTCCTGCAAGCCTACGAGTCAATTGAAGACTATCCTGGCATATTCATACGTGAAATGTTTCCACCCGGGTTTGCCTAGAGTCGAAACCGTACTCGTTATAATTGAAAAAGTCGATGGGATAAAATTGAGCAATGTCATGCTGACATTAGCTGAAAACCAAGGGTTGTTGATAATGAAGATTATTACTGTTACGAGCGGTGATTCTGGATAACACGCGATCTTTCTAGACTCTTTTTGTTAGATCGTAGTGTACAAGTGCGGAGCGTTCTGGTGTGTTCCAGAGCGCGCGTGTAGGCTTTTTCCCGTACAACTGTATGGAGACTTCAGCAGTGGGTCAAGCTACATCTGTCCATTTTGGCGGCGGTGCCACACACCAGAACACACGGAAAGCACGCGAAAAGATGTGTGATTATTCGGGAGTCGACTAGAAGCCATATGTCGGGTCACTATATAAAAATGGCTGGAGGATGATAGGAAGTTCGGGAACACTCGGTAGTCGATGGATCTCAGTTTTTTCTGCCATGTTCCATCATTTTCTGGACAACTCGAAAATCTTTTGGACTTTGTTGAGAAAATTTGAAACCTCCGAAAATGCTGTGAAAGTTTCGATTGAAAATGTGGAAAATAGAATTGGTCTAGGATCTTTTCGGATGAAAAGCAATGCTAGAAGCTAGTCATGTTAAAGTTAGACCCGGCTGAATACGAAAACCATTGTTGCCAAGCCGAATTTTGCACCGGAAGCCCGCAATGAGGTGGTAAAGGGAAGGGAAGACCAAAAACACTATGTTTCACCATTTTTGATGTCGGGACTGCGACCTGTCATTATTGTAAAGTGAATTATATCATATCTTGATTCACTGAGGTCTTATACCATATAGACATAATTACTGTCAAAATTTCTAGAAGGGGAGACTGGTGGGGGAGAATGTCGACTGTGTAGATGATTCTTCTTTTCTCTCGATTTTGAGTGAATATAAACATGTTTGGTATCGTTTCCGACTAAATTCTATATTCTCAGTTCAACTATGGTGTTCAAATTGCAATAGAAGCGAGTGTGAACAAGTTTTACATGATAAAACATGTTTTTGTCAATATTTTTTTCCGGGTTTCAACTGTGTTATTTTACTGCTAATCGGCATTTTCCCTCAAAATTCTTGCGTAGTTCGTTAGTCTAATGTATTTATCATAATAGAGGCATTCAATTGATTCGCCTTTACTTTCATAAATAGAAGAAAAAAAAATCTTTGTGGAAGTTGTTTGGCCCTTCTTTTCAACTTTGTTTTTTGCTGTATGATGTATGTATGATCAAAACTCAAGTTTTTCATATTTTAAAAAGTGAAGACACACTTAGTACGTGAATGTATTGTGCAGAATACACCAGACTGACGAATCACGTAAGAATTGTTGGGAAAAACTCCGATTTGCATTGAGATATCATAATTTATAGAATTAAAAAAACTACGCGTAATGAAACTGAAGAGGACTTGGTGCAACCGAAGGCAGATACGTACATTACCCTGAACGTTAACCTTAGGTCAGTCGCGCGGTCCACGATCGCAGACCACCTCTTTACCAACCGGAACCGGAAACTATGAAGCTTTGGAGCATAAGTTCTGAAAAAAGTAACCTTTTTTGGAGCTTGAGAGAGCATCATAGAGAAGTTGGAAGAAGGTAACCTTTTTGGAGCTTGATAGGACATCTCAAAGAAGTGCAAAAGTGGTAACATTTTTGGAGCTCAAGAGAAGATCACAAAAAAGTTGGAAAAAGGTAACCTCTCTGTATCTTAATAGGGCATCTCAAAGCCGTTTGGGAGAGGTAACCGTTTCTCGAGCTCAATAGAACATCTCAGGCTTCTCTGAGAGGACTCTTGCCCACTGGGCATCAGGTTCTGACATGAAAAACTCTTCTTTTGAAAAAAGTACATTCTAGAATATCTCAGCTAAGGTTTTCTTTATAATAATGAGGTGGAGAACCACAGCTCTTTATTATACAATGAAATAATAGCAAAAAATAAAGTTGAAAAGTAGCGCCAAACAATTTCCACAAAAAATTTTTTTTCAATATTTTAAAAAGTAGAGGCACATCAGTTACATAACCGCATTATGTGAAATACACCAGATTAACGAACTGCGCAAGAATTTCTAGAAAAAATGCCGATTCGCATTAAATAGCATAGTTCAAAGTGGTAAAGAAATATTGATAAAAAACATGTTTCATCATCTGAAACTCGTTCAAACTTGCTCCTATTGCAATTCAGACACCATGACTGAACTGAGAATATAAAACTTGATAGGAAAAGATACCCAACATGTATATATTTACTCAAAATCAAGAGAAAAGAAGAATCATCTACACAGTCAACATTCCCGCACCAGTCGCCCCCCTCTGGAAATTTCGACAGTAATCATGTCAAGATGATAGTATAAGACCTCTGTTTATCAAGATATGATGTAGTTTACTCCACATTAATGACAGGTGGATATCCCGGTATGAAAAATGGTGGAAAATGGTGATTTTTTGTCTTCCCTCCCCTTTGCCCCCCAATGCGGGCTTTCGGTGCAAAATTCGGCTTGGCAACAATGGTTTTCGTATTTAGCGAGGTTCAAATACCCTCATATGTTGCCAAACTTTAACATGACTTGCCCCTTGAACCACTTTCCAGGCCACTTTTTCAAAAAAGATCCCAGTCTAAATGGAAAAATTTGGAATTTTATCCTGGTACGAATTAATAGTGGAATGAGGCATCCACAGCTGAAATTTTGTGATAACAGTGCTTTTTGTACAACTTTTCATAATTAGGATCTTCCGATTCAAAGCTTTTTCAAGTCTCGTTTTCGAGCTCTGATAAGCTCTCTTGTGCCTTCTTAGAGCTTTTGGGAATTGATCAAGCTCCCTTGTGTCGTCCTGGGCTTCCTCCTGACCGTGAATTAGGTCTTTTGTGTCTACATAATGTGTCATATGTATCCCTACTGAGCCTCACTCTCCTCTGTTAGTCAAAGTTTCACGGGGCTCCTTTGTGTCTTCAAGTGTCTCTAGGAGCCCTGATAATCCTTTGTTGTTTCTCGGAGTTTATGAAACTTTAAAAGTTTCCTCGTGCGTTTATTCAGGTTCTCAAAGCCCCAATAGATCCCCTTGTACCTTCACGTATCTTTTTTGGACCTGCTGAGCCCCTTTTTATATTGTCTGAGCTTTTGGAGCTCTATAGTAATTGGAGTGTCGGTCGGAGTCTTACAAGTCCCTACTGTGTCTTCAAGTTTCGTTGGGTACCCTGATGAACCTTTGCATGCCTTTTCGTATTATACAGAGCACTGTTGAACTCAGTTGTGGCTTTACGCGACCTTCTGGATCTCTAGTAATATCCAGTATATCAGTAATCTCCGTGTTGTCTTTTTTGTGTTGATTGAAATCTCACAAGACCCCTTGTGTCTTCAACTGTTGTGTGGAGCTTTGACGGGTCCACTATCATCTTTTGGTAGTTTCTGAAACTACAACAGACTCCATTGTTCTTTCAAGTGTCGTTTGTAGACCTGCTGAGCCTGTCTTAGCCTGTCCATCTTGTCATGGCTTTCGGAGCTTTGTAGTGCATTCCCTTGTGTCTTCCAGTGTTGTCGTAGTCTTACAATATCCCATTGTGTCTTCAAGCTCTGTTGAAAGCCCCGCTAAGCCCTCTTATTTCTTTTCAAAGTTCATAAAACTTTGGCGAGCTTCTTTGTGTTCCCAAGAAGTTCCCCAAGAAGAACCCAAAGAAGTTCTTTCAAAGAAGTTCTTTCTTTGGGTTCTCAAAGCAGGAATTACTTCAATAATCAACAGTAATATCACAAGTGCTTAGATTTTCACGATAATTTTGGCCTGGCGATCGCAAGTGCTGGTTGTTGCGATGAATGCCCGACTCTGTAGGAGGAGGGCATTTATCAAGGGACAACCAGCCCGAGGGAAACGCTTGGCAAAAATTATCTGGGAAAATCTTGAGCACGAGTGATATTTTGAAGATTATTGCAAAAAAAAGTCCGAGGTGACAGCTGTCAGGTTTTCTTGTTTACATCAACTTCATTCCGTTGCTATTGACAGTGGGATTTGGATAAGTGAATATTATCCTTGGAGGTCTAATAATCAAGGGCGCTGTATGCAACAATCGAAGAAATTGAATAGTGAAAGTCATTGATAAGTTCAAGGTATTTTTTTTCTTCAGTTTCTTGGGAATTACAGACAGGTTTTATCTTTTTTTATACAGGGTGTCCCGGAATAAGTGTTACAACACTCACAAGAGAGATAGAAAATTGAAAAATAAGGGGACTCAATAGACATATCCTTGCAGACGTATAATAACGGAGATACAGGCCCTCAAAGTTGTTTTTTAAAAACAGTTTCTTCTGCGTAACTTTTGACTTAACTTTTTTCTAATTTAACCGACTTTGTATCTTTCAAGATAAGCGAGATACCTATGCTTCGCCTCGAGAAACGAACACCCTGTATGCCGTTCACGTTTTAAATTCAGTAGAATGACTTTCTTGAGCAAAAATAAAGTGACAAGCTGGGGGGCTACGGCTAGGGCTGATGGCACCTGCAAGGTTTTGGTGCGAAACTATCAGCGGCCATCAGCCGTATCCTCCTAGTGTTCCAGCTTGTCACTTTAATTTTGCTCCAAAAAGTCAATCTACTGAAAATTAAAGCTGTACAGGATATATTATTACCTATTTGGAATGTTTTGAAAGGGCCCGGTGAGGTATGTAAACATCCTGTACCTACCTACAGATAGCTAGTAACACATGATTTTTATAGAACCTCAAAACTTATTTGATTATGTACCGAGATTTTTAACTCCTTGTGTCTAGACCCCTGCTTAGAACAAAATAGGTGGGAGTGCCGGGACTTTCCATTGGTAGGACTGAACCCGGCTGCCGGGACTTTTAGATTATAGTTTAAAATCCCGGCTGCTGGGCTCCGATCCACTACCTTTAGTTTATTGCTTCTCACGGCCGAAACTTGGCAATTTCTCTACCACCCAAGGACTTTGCCGGTTATTTTCTATAGTGCCCCGTTTTAAAAGATCATCCCACATGATTCGACTTAACTTTGGGTTTTTTCCAAATCGACCCCGCGGTCCGATCGCATTCCAGCCAGAATTACATGTTCCCGGAAACTACAGGGTGATTAATGTATTTTGTCAATTTTTTAAATAGCATTTTTACTTTCCCGGCCCCACCAACATGGAGGGAAAGTATTGTAATCGTGCAGAAGAAAAGTTTTGAGATTTCACCGGATATATCCATTTTGAGGTCCCCCAAGTCGATTAAGACCATTTCCAGAATGATGTATGTCTGTGGGTGTGTATGTGTGTATGTATGTGTGTGATCTTCCACGATAACTGCCGAACCGTTTATCCGATCAATTTGAAATTTGATATGCAGACATGGTTTCGCCCTGGAATGACCGGATTAGTTTTTGGCTGACATCTGTCGAACATAAGTGTCACTATCAGAAAATGACAAAAGCTACATCTCACGGAACTTGACTTGCAATATGTCATTTGAAAGCCCTTGAAGAACTGTATTCAGAACAGTTGAAAGTATTTTCCTACCTGTTGTCTGTCAAATTATAAAAAATATCAAAGTCTGGAACTTTGCCATTTAATTATTCAAAATCTATACGACAGATGTGAACCAAACACGGCAGGAAGCAACATTACTAAAGAATCAAACTAATGCTGAAGTTGGAGTTTCCCACCGTTTTCCGGACAAGCGCTATGGATTGTTAAAAATTTTCCTAGCCGATTCCAGCCTCGCTTGCCTGTTCCTCGATTTTTGGCCTATTTAATTTTTTTAGCAACATGGCAACCAAACCGGTAGGTAACTACGTTTTTGTCAGGGATCGTTTTTGTCCTAGGAGGATATAAGAATATACCTATATCCTTATAGTTTTTGTCACGAATCGTATAAATGTCAAAGTGACAACATGAACGCTGTTCTCGGCAGGTTTTCGGTGTTTTCTTTTGTATCTTCTTGCATCATTTGGGGCAACAGTGCGAACCGATCCTTTGTGTTGTTTGGGGCTCCGTAAACCCCCTTGTGTTTTCTGTAGCTTTAGCAACTCTAGTATGCTCATGCCATTGACGTATATGTACAAACTGTAATGTGTGCAGTTCCCTTATTTGATTCAGTACCAGGG
Organism: Anaspis maculata; assembly: GCA_949128115.1. Classification (NCBI taxonomy): domain Eukaryota; kingdom Metazoa; phylum Arthropoda; class Insecta; order Coleoptera; family Scraptiidae; genus Anaspis; species Anaspis maculata. The sequence continues at coordinate 83,327,585 of OX421964.1, read as the reverse complement.
CCCCATCCCCATGGTGCCTGCTGTTCAAGGCCCTGATGGGGCCCCCATCTGTGTCTATCAGATTTTGCCGTTTTAGGCCAAAACTGCGGCCTTGTGTCTTCTTGGGTTCGTTGAAGCCCTCTAGGCTCCTGGTGTCAACGGGTGTCTCTTGAAGCCCCACTGAGCCCCCTTTTTTTTAGTTTTCAGAACTATCGTGCCTTCAGGTGTGGTTCGGACCTAACTTATTGATGGGCTCGAAGTCTCATTTCAGAGGTTACCACTTGGGGGCCCTGAATTGCAATTGAATAGAACTCTGCCCCAGGTTTTCAATCCGCGACTGATTTTCACCGGTTATTTTTCAAACAATAATTTAGGTTGCATCATTGAAGGCAACAATGCGCCCCGATTAATTGTGTCTTCAGGTGTTGTTTGGGGCTGCGTAAACCCCCTTGTGTGGAACTAGCATTGCATTCTTGAGATATCACAACAGTTAACTACCTCTAGTTCTACCTTTTGAATTATATCATCACCTTGTACCTACCTACTTCATAATGCGATCGCGCAAATTAAACGGTTCTGCCATGATAACTACCGAATTGTTGATCCGATCAAATCGAAATCAGGTAGGTACGAAAGCAGAAGTTCAGCCTGGAATGACCTGATTAGACTTTGGGTAGATGATTTAGTTTGGAAGCCCTCCGATGGCACATTGGGTCTGGGCTTGTCTGCCCAAGCTCTAAATTGAAGATATAGAGTTGAAATTTGACACACAGATGCAGAAAGTTCTCAGTCAAGTTTGTGTAATCTCATCATGTCTAAAGTAGGAACAAAAATTTGAATATGGAACTAGCATTGCATTCTTGAGATATCACAACAGTTAGCTTCCTAGTTCTACCTTTCGAAATATTTTATCACCGTGAAAACCTAAGAGCCTGTTATGTTGTGAATGTTTTCAATCAAGTTTGTGTAATTTCGTCATCATGTCTGAAGTAGAAACAAAAATTTTGATGAGGAACCTGCACTGCATTCTTCAGATTCCGCAACAATTAGCTTCCTTGTTCTTTATACATTACGAAATATTTTATCACCTTGGAAACCTAAGAACCCGTCACTTGTTCTGTCGGCCCGACAATGGATGCAGGATGCTCGCCAAACGCTCAACTCACTAGAACTTTTTCAATCAACTTCTCAATTGAATCCCACTTTCCCGAAGGGACGCTCAGATCAAAATCATTACTGACGTCCTTGGATACCGCCGGGAAAGTTTTGTGTCGCCCCACAACAGATTTTTTAACTAAATTTTAACATTTTTCGAGAATTGACAAGCCTATACCAGTTTAAAGCCCCCGGTGTGACATGTAAGACAAATAAATTTTTAACAACCTTATCAACGCACATTAGACCAACAGGGTTGAAATCATGTACCTTATGACGTAAGTTTTGAGGCACCAGCTCCCTGTCCAGAAGGAAACTACGCAGTGTACTTTTTGCGCCGGGAGGAATAACGCATCGTAAAACAAAACAGGGCAGAAAATGGCAAGAAATCGGAGAAAAACAAGGAAGACTTTGTTTTTGTGACAATATGCCACCAAAAGACACAAACGGGACCGTGGAGCAAAATAGGAGTGTTGGACGAGGAGAAGCTGAAAAGAACGCATCATAAAACTAAGAACAGGGTGAAAAATCGCAAGTAATTGTAAGAAAATCAGTGAAAGACATCGGTTTTGTGGCAGTATGCTACCAAAAGACACCAACGGGACCAAGGGGCGAAATTGGACTGTTGGGCGGGGAGAGACTAAAAAAAACGCGTCATAAAACAAGAAACAGGACTGAAAATCGCTAGCAATCGTTAAAAAAACATTCACCAGTAAGAATAAATCACACGAAACGGGAAGAAAGTCGCAAAATAAAGCAGTCGACGCGTGTAAGGAAGGAATGGAATGCAGGGGGAAAAACGGGAGCTCCCAAAAAAGGAAACAACGCATGGGAAGTATATCGCGCAAAAGCATCAAAATGAGGTAAAGTACGTTCAAAAAGAAGGAATAAAACACGAAAAACGGGAAGAAAGTCGCGAAAAAAAGGTAGTTGACGCGTGTAATATTATTCTCTATTTGCTTTTCAAATTATGTCGATGTTTTTTTTTATGGCAATAACGTACACTGCGCTATGTGGAGCACATGCATCTAAACATTTTTCGCATAGCTTCTTGAAACGTCAATTGTCAGAAAAGAACAGCGAGAATAGAGTGTGGTTACCATGCCGACAAGCAAGGGAAGTGGACAATGTTCAAGTGCGAAAATTGAATAGTTAACGTTAGTGAATCGCATTCTCCCGTACCTAGATCGACTCAAAATCATATTGCATGAGGAAGAGAATGGTAGAGAAATTGTTACTGTGAAATATACGGCTTCGGGTCCCCTTTATGACACGGCCACTCACTTTTTACTTGGTATAATCTCCTGGGTTGAACTAAACTGGTTTCGCCGGCGTGCAGTTCACTCCAGGATTTATTCCCGAAAAGTGCTATTTCGTGCTTTCGTCAAACTGGCCTTTACTCGAGTACTCACCCTGATTTTCTCATTTGCAACGATTCGCAACAAACACGAACATTTTGACATAAACGTCAATAACATGGAAACAAGAAAGGGAAAACGGGTGACATCCAATACAGGTCGTCTTGAATGGGATAATACAGAATTCTGCTTCAACGATATCATAAAATGGCCGATCTATCAATACGAAGTATTTCTTTGCTATTTTCAACTAGAGCTGGCCAACAAATCAAGCTTAGATATCAAAACATTGATCCAAAGATATCATATGACTTCAAATATATCGGGAAAATGTCCAAATTGAGAGAAAATCTCCACGAATCTCCACGAAATCCCGCGGATCTCCATCAAACCTCCATGGATCTCCACGGAACCTCCATGGATCTCCATGGATCTCAACGGATCCCCAAAAAACCTCCACGGATCTCTACGGATCTCCACCAAACCTCCACGGATCTCCAAGGCAAGAGATAGAAAACCTCCACAGTGGTTAACTCTTCGATTTTGAATCATCAATTTACAGAAAATCGTAACCTCAAAAATTTTCAGGATCATCAAAATTTTATTGACAGCTCAATGGTGACAAGCAATTTTTTTTTGCGGTGTTATCTGCATGTTTCATGTGCTTTCTAGATATGAAAATGAATTTAAAAAAATATGCATACAGAATGTCTTTTTTTGAAAAAAAGTTTGAAGTTTTTTTTTTCGAAGCCGGTCCTGGAAATTTTGAGTTGTTTGATAGGGCAATGTGACAGCTTTCAATAGAAGAATCAACTCACAAAATTTTAATCGAATCCATTGAGTCGTTCTGAAGATACAGCTTGTCAAAAAATTCTACGAAATATTTGAATCACCCTGTAGCTTCGAAACGAACTACTTTATAGAAATTTCAAAACCAGATCCTGGTTCGCCTAAAAAAACTGGACCTACCCTCAAGCTTTGTCCATTTGGTGGTGAATTACCCTGGTATAATTAGCACAATATTCTAGGAATTTCTACAGTAGATAGTAGAAAGGAGTTGTGGTTTTGGGGACTTTGTTTATTCGCAATCTTTATTCAATGGTCCTCTCAAAAGACCCTGGGGAATTAGGATGATTTGAGAATCAAAAGAGAGTTGTGAATTTATTTAAATGATTCAGCTAAACAGGGTCACAAGCCTACGGCACAAAATAGACGACGTAAGGGTCAATTGATTTACGTCTGATTAATTAGGGAAAAGGGGGTTCATTACAGTACGGAATAAACCCACCTTCACTTAAGAAATCACAAGTTGACTAATTTTTTTTCTCAAATCACAATAACACGCAGCTTAGTCCAGGAATTATAGAAAAAAAAGCGAACAAAAATGGAACCCAGCCGGATTTTTGTATAAAAAGCTCAGCTGAGCATGAGCATGTAGGTCAACATACTGAGAATCCTCAAAAATCCAGTGTGAGCTTCGGCCGTTATAACCTCGAGAAGAATTTGAGGATAAGTTTTTTTGTTTATCTCGTAAACGATGGCACTAGAAAAAAATGACTTTGAAAGAAATTGTTGGAAAATTTCATTGTCTACAAGAAAGATCCCCCTATATGTCATCGCCAGTTCACTTCTTCTCTGTAAAAACACAAGAGAACTGAAATAGTTTAGATGCTCGATGCTGGAGATTGTATGGACCTTGAATTTCATGATGGCGGGATGCCTATTGTGGACAACAAAATTTCCAATAATCCTTCACTGGGAATTTTTTACCCAAGTGCCAAAGTTGACGAGATGAATGCGAAAAACTTATCCTCAAGTTCCTCTCGAGGTTACAACGGCTGCAGCCCACACTAGATTCTTAAGAACTTTGAGTATGTTGAGCTACATGCCTAACTATGTATACAAAAATCCGGCTAAATTCTACTTTTGTTCGCTATTTGCGTTTTTTACATCTGAAATTCCTACACTAGCTTTGTATACAAGCAACAAGGTTTAACATTCCACGGGATGATTATGAAGGCAATTTCCCAATACGATGCATGCATATGTCAGAAGATCGACACAACGTTCATCAGACCCCAGCTCCAACATTCTCGTGATTTCAAGAAAAAGTTGACTAAGGCAACGCATGATTAAAGTGCGGAAATGTCTTTTGTGCTCGGATTCTTCATACTTACTTCAGTTTTCGAATAGGTACCTAATACATCGACAAAAATAAGATACAAGTATAGAAAATGATCTGTTTTATTTGTATACGAGTAGATACTTAGATAGATCAAAAATCGAGATCAATGTGATGGACCCAAGCTTTAGCGTTATCAAGCACGCCGTCCTTCGTCGAAAACGCCAAACACAACTCTTTGCCTTCCAGGCCCCTGAAGGCCACACCTAGATCTTGCTCGCCGATCCTAAAACTCACGTTACCTTCGTCCGTGTCCACGTACATGCGGAAAGTTTCCGGAAGCTCAACGAAATCTAGACGAAAAGGGTATTCCTCTTGCATGACGTTATTGTGCAGCAGTTTTCTTGTTGCTAGAGCACAAAAAAAAACAATCCTAACGAATTCATTCTTGGTACAATTTTTCAAACGAAAACTCACGCAATTCCCAGACCCATTGCTCGTCAACTTGATCCCAACACACCAAAGTCCCGTTCCCCTCCGGCAAAATTGCAGTGAGCACACCGATTCTGGCTAATGTCCCTCTGTCTTCCACGGGCCAGAAGACTTCGAAATGCTTGGTGAAGGGATAGTTCCTCTGCGATGCATAGCAAATAAAATCGCCATATGTGTCAAGTTTCGTTAGTTCAACCGAGATCATTTTAGTTTTATCCCATCGACTTTTTCAATTATTACGAGTACGGTTTCGACTCTAGGCAAATTCAGGTGAAAACATTTCTCGTATAAATACGCCAGGATAGTCTTCAAATGACTCGTTGGCTTGCAGGACTCTGATTCAAAATGACAGGTGGCAGACGTGCCAGTTTTCTTCAACATTGACACTTTCGGTCTTCAAAAAACTGAAAACTTATTTCGATTCGGTTTCTTGAAGCATTATCATAATTGTTTTGGATTTGAACAAAAGAAAAAGTATCAGATTTAAAACCGAATAAAAACTTCCACTTTTTTCAGGCACATCAAAGCATTCAGTATACTGGAACCTCTGCGTTGTCACCGTTTTATTTACTTGTTTGAAATCGTCGAATTGTGTTGTCTGAATTACCCATTCATAAGTTCAAAAAGCCGAAATGATCCCGATTCAACTGGACAAACTTCACACGAGATATGGCGATTTAATTTGCTATGCAACGCAGAGGATGTATCCCTTCACCAATCATTACAAAGTCTTCTGGCCCGTAGAAGACAGAGGGACAATAACTCGAATCGGTGTGCTCACTGCAATTTTCCCGAAGGGGAACGGGACTTTGGTGTGTTGGGATCAAGTTGACGAGCAATGGGTCTGGGAACTGCGTGAGTTTCGTTTGAAAAATTGTACCAAGAATTAATTCGTTAGGATGTTCTTTTTTGTGCTCTAGCATCAAGAAAGCTGCTGCACAATAACGTCATGCAAGAGGAATACCCTTTGCATCCGCATGACGTACGTTTCGTTGAGCTTCCGGAAACTTTCCGCATGTACGTGGACACGGACGAAGGAAACTTGAGTTTTCAGATCGGCGAGCAAGATCTGGGTGTGGCTTTCAGGGGCCTGGAAGGCAAAGAGGTGTGTTTGGCGCTTTTAACGAAGGACGGCTCGCTTGATAACGCTGAAGCTTGGGTTCGTCCGAGGGTTCGTCACATTGAACTCAATTTTTGATCTTGGTATTCTTGGCACATGTTTCTATTGGTTAGGTACCTACCCACTCAATGGTGTATTTTTGTGAAACTTTCCCTATACCTACCTAAATATTTACTCGTATACAAATAAAACAGATCATTTTCTATACTTGTATCTCATTTTTGTCGATGTATCAGGAACCTTATTCGAAAACTGTAGTAAGTATGAAGAATCCGAGCACAAAAGACATTTTCGCACTATAATCATTAGAGACCGGATTTTAGGCCGTTGAAAAGTGGAAATTAGGACACATGTTTAGGCAAATAAAAGCTCTATTTTAGGACGCTTTAGGCCGTAACGACTAAAGTAGGCAAAATAGGCCGAATACATTTTTCGTAAGTAATAAAACAAATTATTGATTTTTTAGTATCGTCTCCCTGAAATAGTCATTTTGCTGACTGTTTTCGAGTCCACAAAACACGAATTTTTGCGAACTGTATCCGAAAGATTCTCTCAAGGGGTGGTGCATTGTTGATTTAGCAGTTTAGTTGTTGTAGTTACATTGTTACAGAATAGGTAACTTCACTATGGCCGATATAAAGACACAAATTGGTGTTTGGAAAGCTTATGCTAAAAAATGATGTATGCGACAAGTACGCAAAATGCTTCGGCGGCTCATTCGCTTTTAGGGATAACGCGGATTCATCCGCTAAGGACTCATTTTGCGTACTTGTTACATAAATTACCAATTGGTGTCGAAATGAATAAAAGTGACATACAGTACGAAACAAATAAAACAATGTGAATCATTTCAACCGCAACATAGGAAAAACCTATTGTAGGCTGTTGAAAAAGCACTTTTAGGGCACTAAATCCGAGTTTTGATAATTTTAGGCAAATAAGACTTCAATGAAAGAGATGTGAAAGGCTATTTATTTCAACATAAATATATATTTCAAAGCTGAGTGCAAATGACCAAAACAAAAACCGGAAGCCATTTTGCCTAGAATCCTGTCCCTGCGTCAAGACTAGATCTCAAGCCGTTGAAAAGTGGAAATTGAGACGTTATGTTCACATTGTTTTGGTGAATAAAAGCTTCACTTTACGTAACAGCCTAAAATGGCCGTAACGACCTAAATTAGGCAATATAGGCCAAATACATTTCTAAATGAATTGAAGTAAATGAATTATATCAGGGTTGAAATCAATTTACTCCCATATAGCCCAGGTATTTTAGGTGCTATTCAAGTCGAAGCGTGAACTGATTTATGGTCGGCCAAATTTTTCATAAAACGACAGTAAAGAGTGTCTGCTATAACATATCAAAAGTCCCCTAAGATCCCGTGTCGGCGTCCCTATTTTTGGAGCGTTTTTTCTGAAATATGACAGTTACGTTATCTAAGTATAACACACAGATATTGGGACGGGCGCCTGTCACCCGGAATAGCTCAGTTGCAAAGGCTCTGCTTTCCGATTGATGGATCGCTAGTTCGATTCTCCTCAGAGACACAATTTTTTTTTCGTGGAAGTGATTTTTTCCTTCTTCTAAAAATTACCCAAGAGATGAGATTGCCTATTTTGAAGCATTTTTGACTTTTTTATCAAGAAAATGAATCTAATAATACGAGTTCTGGACAAATAATAAACAATAAGCTGTGATGCTCTCGGTGATGTCATCATGACTTTGCATAAAATGTAGTTACTTGCCATTGCGAAATTGTATTTGGGTATTTTCAATAATAATGCTGGTAAAGCATTTCCACTTGTCGTCTAGCTTGTGTGTCCAGAACTCGTATTATTAGATTAATTTTCTTGAGAAAAAAAGTCGAAAATGCTTCAAAATAAGCACTCTCATACCTTGAATAATTTTTAGGAGAAGGAAAAAATCACTTCCTCAAAAAAAAAATTGTGCCTCGAAGGAGAATCGAATTAGCGATCCATCAATCGGAAAGCAGAGCCTTTGCCACTGAGCTATTTCGGGTGACAGGCGCCCGTCCCAATATCTGTGTGTTATAAACTGCTCACAAATTGAAGTGGATATTTTAAAAAAAAGGTTTTTCTAAAATCGCCAGAAAATTCTTGAAAATCATTCGATTGTGAAACCGTTTGCACTGTTTTGAAGAAAAATGTCAATATTTTCAAAAACTATTGAAGTCCTCTACAAACATCACATGGATATGTCTAATACAGGGTGTTGAAAAAAGTCGTTCAGTTTTGTTCTTTTTTGATCTCATGCAGGAGATTGTTTATCCACCCTGTACATCTATACTTGTTTGGATCTTATAGTCTGTAGCTTATGTAACTCGTTAGTTTTTATTTTTCCGCTTTCCGTTGCGTACTTACCAAAATATAGCCTTTTTACTTTCCAAAGTCATTTTGTCAATGAATAAATCCGGGGGGCTACTGGATTTTTTGGTGCTTACAAAACAATGCCACTTGGTACATTTAAAACGATTTTTTGAGCAGATCTCAAATGAAAGACTACATAAAAATATACAGGGTGTCGCATGAACGAAGAAATTTGTTTCTGACACCTTATTACAGGTTGTAAAAAATTTCACTTTTCAATTTCACAATTTTATGTCTAACAAGAAGAGATCGTTCATTACTGGGATTATTCTTCGACCTTCTCCATGTGTAATTTGGGCACTGCCAGTGGCCAGGAGTTGTCTCTTTGCCCACCGATGACACTTTGTGATACGTTCACCAAATTGACAATTTCTCTTTGCCTTGTACCATTCCGCAAGATATTTGCCACGATATCGAACTTACCTGGAGTTGATCTTTGCAACGGCATTTTGCTACTGATTATTTCGAAATAAAGTGAATCTTATAAATGATTTTCTTGCGACACCCTGTATACATCAGATGGTTGAGACCTTCGTCACCTCGTTATTCGTTACTCGTTACCTCTTCGTTCGTTGATACCTTCGTTAATTTTGAAATCTGCGCAAAAAATCGTTCTGAAAGTACCAAGTGGCATTGCTTAGTACAAAAAAAAAATCCAGTAGCGTCCGGATTTAGTAGATTCATCGATAAAACGACTTTGGAAAGTGAAAAGGCTATATTTCGGTAAGTACGCAACGGAAAGCGGAAAACTAAAAGCTGACAAGTTACATAAGCTGCAGACTATAAGATCCAAGTAAATATAGGTGTACAGGGTGGATGAACAATCTCCTGCACGAGAGTAAAAAAGAACAAAACTGAACGACTTTTTTCATCACCCTGTATTAGACATATCCATGTGATTTTTGTGGAAGACTTCAATAGATCTTGAAAATATTGACATTTTTCTTTAAAACAGTGCAAGCGGTTTCACAATCGAGTGATTTTTAAGAATTTTGTGGCGATTTTAAAAAAACCATTTTTTAAAAATATCCACTTCAATTTGTGAGCAGTTTACTTATAACGTAACTGTCATTTCAGAAAAACGCCCCAAAAAGGTGGACGCCGACACGGGATCTTGGGGGACTTTTGGTATGTTATAGCAGACACTCTTTACTGTCGTTTTATGAAAAATTTGGCCGACCATAAAATAGTTCATGCTGAAACACGATAGTACCTGGGCATGGAACAAATCAGAAAATGGATTTTTTTTCAACATTGTGAATCATTTCCACCAAAAAATCGAAAAATCCTAGTTTAGGCCGTTAAAAAGGTCTTTTTAGGACAGTAAATCCGATTTTGTAAGTTTTAGGCATTTAGGCAAAAACAAAGGGGTGTCAAAAGCAATGTTTTTTCAACACTAATATTTATTTCAAGGTCTCATGCACATGCCTAAAACAGAAACAAAAAGGCATTTTGCCTAGAATCCGGTCTCTAATAATCATGCGTTGCCAGTTAACTTTTTTTGAAATCACGAGAATGTTGAAGCTGGGTCTGATGAACGCTGTGTCGATCTTCTGAGATATGCATGCGTTGTTTTGGGAAATCACTTTTATAATCATCCCGTGAAATGCTGAAGCTTATTGTCTCTTGTGTACAAAGCTAGTCAAGGAATTTTAGATGTAAAAAACGCAAATAGCGAACAAAAGTTGGGTTTAGCTGGATTTTTGTATACATATAAGCTCAGTTAGGCATGTAGTTTGTACTGTTCCCCCCTTCTGGACCCCTGGCTGTGATTGTCGTCACCCCCCCCCCCCCCCTTACCTTGGACCTCTTACTTACGTTTTGCTTACGTTGTTCGGTTCACGCAGGCTCTATACTCGCGACGAGAACGGAACTTTGGGGATGAGGATTGTATTGAAAAGTTGAACAAAAACACGAATTGACAGCAAACAAAATGATTTTTTATTGAAATCATCAGCAAAATTTTAACGAATCATATTCTTTTCATAAAACACCTAACAGGACTGACAGAGTAGCAAAATGACACACAATAGACAAATTGAACAAAAACAATCAAAAACACAACAACAAAATATGTCATACTGTCAGTCAAAGAAAAAGAGAAGAGTGATGGATTCGGAAAAAGGCACTCAGGGAAAGAACCCAGTCAAAGAAAACCTTGAGTTAAGCCCCGAGAAGAAAACTCTCACATACATGACAAATGAATAACAAAAACTCACTGATAAATTCCGGTATTCAGTGTAAGTAAAATTAGTAAAACAAAATTGCAGAAACATCAGTAAACAAATGCAAAACACATCAGTTAACAATGGCATAATGAATCAACAAAAAATGCAGATAAAAATCATATCGACAATGTATAAAAACCCTAAACAAGACAAAACAGGTATGGTTAGTAGGATCCTGTGAAAGACCTACAGTGAATATCTGACAAACATAGCAGTGAGCATTAACAACAAACAAACAATCCTGGTGTATTTATACGTGAAACGTTTTCACCCGGATTTGCTTAGAGTCGAAACAGTACTTGTAATAATTGAAAAAGTCGATGTGATAAAATTGAGCCATGTCATGCTGACACCAACTGAAAATCAAAGGTTGTTGATAATGATGATTATTACTGTTACGAGCGGCGATTCTGGATAACACTCGATCTTTCTAGACTCTTACCGTTAGATCGCAGTGTACAAGTGCGGAGCGTTCTGGTGTGTTCCAGAGCGCGCGTGTAGGCTTTTTCCCGTACAACTGTATGGAGACTTCAGCAGTGGGTCAAGCCACATCTGTCCATTTTGGCGGCGGTGCCACACACCAGAACACACGAAAAGCACGCGAAAAGATGTGTGATTATTCGGGAGTCGTCTAGAAACTATATGTCGGGTCACTATGGAAATTGCTGGAGGATGATGGAAAAATCGGGAACACTCGGTAGTCGATAGATCTAAGTTTTTTCTGCCATGTTCCATCATTTTCTGGACAACTCAAAAATCTTCTGGACTCTGTTGAGAAAATTTGAAAACTCCGAAAATGCTGTAAAAGTTTGGAATTGAAAATAAGGAAAATAGAATAATGGAAAAATTTTGAATTTTATCCTGGTACTAATAGTGGAATGAGGCATTCACAGCTAAAATGTTGTGATAATAGTGCTCTTTGTACAACTTTTCATAAGATCTTCTGATTCAAAGCTTCTTCAAGTCTCGTTTTGGAGCTCTGATAAGCTTCAACTTGTGCCTTCTTAGAGCTTCTGGGGATTGATGAAGCTCCCTTGTGCCTATCCAGGCTTCCTCCTAACCGTAAATTAGGTCTTTTGTGTCTTCATATGTGTCATATGTATCCCTACTGAGCCTCACTCTCCTCTGTTAGTCAAAGTTTCACGGGGCTCTTTTGTGTCTTCAAGTGTCTTTAGGAGCCCTGGTAACCCCTTGTTGTTTCCCGGAGTTTATGGAACTTTAAAAGTTCTCTCGTGCATTTATTCAGGTTCTCAAAGCCCCAATAGACTCCCTCGTACCTTCACGAATTTTTTTTTGGACCTGCTGAGCCCCTTCTTATATTGTCTTAGCTTTTGGAGCTCTATAGTAATTGGAGTGTCGGTCGGAGTCTTACAAGTCCCTGTTGCGTCTTCAAGTTTTGTTGGGTACCTGATGAACCTTTTTATGTCGATTATTTCTTCTCGAAGTCTATAGAGCTTTGGGGAGCTTTTTTATGCCTTTGTTTGGGTTCTCAAAGCCAGATATTAGACTTCCTTGTGCCTTCATGTGTTATTTGTTGACCTGCTGGGCCCCTTTCATCGTCTCAGCTTTTGGGCTCTACCGGGTGGGTCATGAAAAACCGTGCTCGGAATTTTTCCTTCTGAATTAGTAGAATTTAGAATAAGAATTTAGCCAATTGAATAAGCTATCACCTCCGTATTTCAAAATGGCCGACATATCAAAATTCAAGATGGCAGAGACAATTGAAAATAGGCCTTCTTTTGTTCTCGTTGCTTTATCTTGAAAGATACCAGAAAGTCAAAACCAATAATGTATTATGAAGAAATAGACCTTTCTTGTCAATTCAAGCTCACAACCAGTAAAATCGAGTCATCTGCTGAGGAGCTATTGCGAGTGGAAGCGAAGCCCACTCTCTGTTTTTTTTTTCATCTCCGCATAATGGATTCAAATTTAGGTATCCTGCCCGCCAATCCGCCATTTGCTCATTTCTTAACCAATTTTTTCTAATTTAGTATCAGTGGCTAGCCAACTGGACAGGCTCTCTTTTTTATATAAGAAAATGACGTACATGTCAAAATTCAAGATGACGGAAGCAATTGAAAATATAATTTCTTTTGTCCTCATTGCTTTACAGTAGATCGACACAGCGTTCATCAGGCCCAGCTTCAACATTCTCGTGATTTCAAGAAAAAGTTGACCAAGGCAACGCATGATTATAGTTCGGAAATGTCTTTTGTGCTCGGATTCTTCATACTTACTACAGTTTTCAAATAGGTACCTAATACATCGACAAAAATGGAATACAAGTATAGAAAATGATCTGTTTTATTTGTATACGAGTAGATACTTAGATGGGTAGAGGGAAAGTGTCACAAAAAAAAACACCGTTGAATGGGTAGGCACCTAACCAAAAGAAACATGTACCAAGAATACCAAGATCAAAAATTGAGATCAATGTGATGAATCCAAGCTTTAGCGTTATCAAGCACGCCGTCCTTCGTCAAAAACGCCAAACACAACTCTTTGCCTTGCAGGCCCCTGAAGGCCACACCTAGATCTTGCTCGCCGATCCGAAAGCTCACGTTTCCTTCGTGCGTATCCACGTACATGCGGAAAGTTTCCGGAAGCTCAACAAAATCTACTTCGTGCGGATACAAAGGATATTCCTTGTTCGTGACGTTATTGAACTGCCTGGGCAGCAGTTTTCTTGATGCTAGAGCAAAAAAAAGCAATCTTGAGGAATTCATTTTCAGTACAATTTTTCGAACAAAGACTCACGCAATTCCCAGACCCATTGCTCGTCAACTTGATCCCAACACACCAATGTCCCGTTCCCCCTCGGCAAATTTGCAGTGAGCACACCAATTCGGGTTAATGTCCCTCTGTCTTCCACGGGCCAGAAGACTTCGAAATGCTTGGTGAAGGGATAGTTCCTCTGCGATGCATAGCAAATCAAATCGCCATATGTGTCAAGTTTCGTTAGTTCAACCGAGATCATTTTAGTTCTTTATACTTATAAATAGGTTATTCAGACAACACAATTCGACGATTTCAAACAAGTAAATAAAACGGTGACAATGCAGAGATTTCAGTACATTGAATGCTTCGATGTGCCTGAAAAAAAGTTAAAGTTTTTATTCGGTTTTCAATCTGATACTTTTTCTCTTGTTCAAATCCAAAACAATATGATAATGCTTCGAAAAACCAAATCAAGATAAGCAACAAAATGTCCAAGTTTTCAGTTTTTGGAAGACCGAAAGTGTCAATGTTGAAAAGAACTGGCACATCTGCCACCTGTCATTTTGAATCCTGCAAGCCTACGAGTCATGTTAGGACTATCCTGGCGTATTCATACATAAAATGTTTTCACCCGGACTTTCCTAGAGTCGAAACCGTACTCGTAATAATTGAAAAAGTCGATGGGATCAAATTGAGCAATGCCATGCTGACATGAACTGAAAATCAAGGATTGTTAATAATGATTAATACTGTTACGAGCGGCGATTCTGGATAACACGCGATCTTTCTAGACTCTTCCCGTTAGATCGCAGTGTAAAAGTGCGGAGCGTTCTGGTGTGTTTCAGAGCGCGCGTGTAGGCTTTTCTCCGTACAACTGTATGGAGACTTCAGCAGTGGGTCAAGCTACATCTGACCATTTTGGCGGCGGTGCCACACACCAGAACACACGGATAGCACGCGAAAAGGTGTGTGATTATTCGGGAGTCGTCTAGAAACTATATGTCGGGTCACTATGGAAATTGCTGGAGGATGATGGAAAAATCGGGAACACTCGGTAGTCGATAGATCTAAGTTTTTTCTGCCATGTTCCATCATTTTCTGGACAACTCAAAAATCTTCTGGACTCTGTTGAGAAAATTTGAAAACTCCGAAAATGCTGTAAAAGTTTGGAATTGAAAATGTGGAAAATAGAATAATGGAAAAATTTGGAATTTTATCCTGGTACTAATTGTGGAATGAGGCATTCACAGCTAAAATTTTGTGATAATAGTGCTCTTTGTACAACTTTTCATAAGATCTTCTGATTCAAAGCTTCTTCAAGTCTCGTTTTGGAGCTCTGATAAGCTTCAACTTGTGCCTTCTTAGAGCTTCTGGGAATTGATGAAGCTCCCTTGTGCCTTTTTAGGCTTCCTCCCAACCGTAAATTAGGTCTTTTGTGTCTTCATATGTGTCATATGTATCCCTACTGAGCCTCACTCTCCTCTGTTAGTCAAAATTTCACGAGGCTCCTTTGTGTCTTCAAGTGTCTCTAGGAGCTCTGGTAACCCCTTGTTGTTCCTCGGAGTTCATAGAACTTCAAAAGTTCCCTCGTGCGTTTATTCAGGTTCTCAAAGCCCCAATAGACCCCCTTGTACCTTCACGTATCTTTTTTTGGACCTGCTGAGCCCGTTCTTATCTTGTCTTAGCTTTTGGAGCTCTATAGTAATTGTAGTGTCGGTCGGAGTCTTACAAGTCTCTACTGTGTCTTCAAGTTTCGTTGGGTACCCTGATGAACCTTTGCATGCCTTTTTGTATTATACAGAGCACTGTTGAACCCAGTTGTGGTTTTACGCTACCTTCAGGATCTCTAGTAATATCCAGTATTCATCAGTAATCTCCGTGTTGTCTTTTTTGTGTTGATTGGAATCTTACAAGACCCCCTTGTGTCTTCAACTGTTGTGGGGAGCTCTGACGGGTTCCCCTTCATCTTTTGGTAGTTTCTGAGACTACAACAGACTCCCTTGTTCTTTCAAGTGTCATTTGTAGACCTGCTGAGCCTGTCTTAGCCTGTCCATCTTGTCATGGCTTTTGGAGCTTTGCAGTAAATTTCCTTGTGTCTTCAAGTGTTTGGGGAGCTTCTTTGTATTCTCAAGAAGTTCCTCAAGAAGAACCCGAAGAAGTTCTCTCATTGGGTTCTCAAAGCCAGATATCAGACTTCCTTGTGCCTTCATGTGTTATTTGTAGACCTGCTGGGCCCCTTCCATCGTCTCAGCTTTCGGGCTCTATAGTTAGCCTCTTTGTGTCTTGCGTATTACAAGATCATCTTGTGTCTCCAAGCTTTGCTGGAAGCCCTGATAAACCCTTGTATGCTTTTTGATGTTAAACAGAGCCCTATTGAGCTCCTTTGTGTTTTTCAGTGGCTTTCTGTACTCCAAATGAGCCCCGTTGTGTATTTCTGTTAGAGTCTTACAGGATTCGTTCGTGTATTCAACTGTTTTGTTGGAGCTCTATTGGGCCTGTTCGTATCCTCCAGTAGTTTCTAGAGCTCAAGGAAGCTCACTTGTTCCTACAACTGTCGTTTGTAGCCTCACTGAACCCACTTCTATCTTGCTTCAGCTTTTGGAGCTCTGAATTCTGGGAGGCCTCTTGTGTCTACATATGTTGGTGACAGCACTAGAGG
Organism: Anaspis maculata; assembly: GCA_949128115.1. Lineage (NCBI taxonomy): Eukaryota > Metazoa > Arthropoda > Insecta > Coleoptera > Scraptiidae > Anaspis > Anaspis maculata. The sequence continues at coordinate 83,311,366 of OX421964.1, read as the reverse complement.
GTTCTTTTACTGTGTTTCCATGGGTCGTTTTCTCAGATCTGATGAGCCCTGGTGTTGTGTTCCTTTAGAGTTTGCGAAACTCTTCTGAACTTCTTTGTGCCTAATTTTGCGTTATTCATATCCCCGTAGTGCCCTCCCCCCCTGTGTCTTCATGTGTCGTTTTGAGTGCTATGATGCCCCTCACCTTTAATGTCTTGTTGACGTTTTGGAACTCGACAACAAGCCTGTTTTCTTCAATTTTATTTCAATCGTAGCCCTACTGAAGCCCCTCTTGCCCTCGTGACTTTATGGAAGCCCCAAATTATGTGCCTTAGTGTCTCTTTTCGAGGCTACCAAAGCTCTAGCTGGCCTCCTTATACTTTCTCGTATATTATCCTGTAAGTTCATCAGAGATACGTACACATGAAGTACAAAGAAAGCCATCACGTTCATTTATATTGCAAAAGCATTATTTTATTTATTCGAGTGCAAAAGAACAGCGAATTTTCACAGTCACGTAAGTTGCTGAACAAATATGTATTTTCATATAAAACTAAACAACACACAAAATATTTATGCTATGAAGAAAAAGCATTTCGGCAGCAATTCCAAAATAATGGATGCCTATGCGCAAACTTCGTCAACCGGTAGAGCTACTTCACTCTTTTTTTTTGCTTAAGTGGTCCTCTACAGCCTCTATTACTTTGAGACACTCACTGCAGTGTGTCCATCTCTTCGTCCCGACTCCTTCCCCGAAGGTCGTGCCAATACATTTGAAAGGATAGAAGCAATCGAACCTGTAAGTCATTCTACATCCCTCGCAGTCTCCGGGGGTAATGGGCTGGGGACTTCTGCACAAATAACAATAATTTTCCACATCCCATGATAAAATGTTGTATTCGGCTCGACAGGTGTCACAAAACCAATGGGGATTCATCCTTTGCGTGTCGATTGGATCATCATCATCTTTTGCGACAAGTTTACATTTGCGGCAGTTGAAGCAATCCCAACTCCATTCCTTCATCTTACGTTTTGTCGGGAAGTCTGAACAATCCGCTTGGCTCTTGTTCTCCTTCTCCTGATTGGATTCGTATATGGCCCGGAAACGTTGGACTTTTTCCTGTTGCAGCCAAGCCATGGGAGGCTCTGTTGCTTGTCCTTCGACCTGAATGGGATCGGGAATCTTTGAAGTTGGTTTGGGAATTTCCCGGCAGTAACGGCATTGCCAGTCTTTCCACAGGTCCGAACTGGAACATTTTGTCGGGAAGCAAACAAAATTTCTTGATTCCTTGCAACATGGGCATATCCTCTTGACGGGCTGCTCTTTTAAACAATCGGGGCACTTCTTATCGCGCTTCTTATCGAATGTCGGATAGTTTGGGTCCATTTCTGGTAGCTTGGATGGTATATTAATATTCAACAAGAGTTTGTTTTCCTTGAATGTAGCTGCAAGAGGTTGGTTACCGGGACCAGAAACTCCCAATGGAAGTTCTGAAAAATGTGATGATTGTGCAAAAAAGATGGTATATTTAATTGGTTATTGTAACATACCATTCATCCCTCCAGGTGTGGAGTTGGACGCCATATCGATTGATTTTGTTTTCTTGGTGATCTGAAAGAACCGTAGGTACCTATACTGTTGTTTAGAGTGAGATAAGAACTTTTTTAAATTGCTGAAATACTCACCTTGAACATGCTAGTAGGTACTCGTACATACCCTTCATCTTTTTAATCGTACCTATATTAACTTGAACTAGCAGCAGTAGCATCAGCACTGATTTGTACTGGTTTACTTTATCGATTTACATCCTCAATTACAGAGAGGACAAGCATGTTGAATAAGTAAGTAAGTAAGTAAGTAAGTGGTTTATTGTTTGTAAAGACTTTACAGTCATGAACAATTGGAGGGAAACTTAAATAATATTCTTGAAATAACATGATATAAAGTACTGTAACGGTACAACCCTTTTTTCTAACCCTTCAGTTGACATTCCGGCGTGATCGTCTGACAAAAGTATAAAACATACTTAACTGCTGTCTGGCCTCTTACAGTAGATTCACAAACACTGAGGTGGACTCCGCCAATAGAGCCACCCCTTTCCTTTCACTAACCCTTTCACTGGCTCTGTCAAAGAAAGTGACAGTACGAGAAGCTCCGCTGATAGAGTCCCATTTCACTTTCCACTACGTTGTCAAATTAATTCATAACCGCTGGTTCTTTCATTGACAAGTGACACAAGAGAACAGGTACTAAACAGAGAGACATAACACGAAAGTCAACCACAATCCTGTTTATTACAACAAAGTCATGATAGAGAGAAGACAATTGATACACAGGTCCTCAATCCTACCCTAGTCAGTGGGAGAATTCTTTAAATATCCTATCTTAAATCAAATCACAGTCCTCTAATTAATTAGCGTAATCGGAGTCATACTGACCTCCTCGTGGAAAATGTAACCATGGCATTCGCCTATTGACCTGGTGGGGAAACCACGGAAAACCCACCAGGATGGTCTTGTGCTGTGATTTCAGGGACTTGCTACAGTTTGTACGGCTCTGCCTACCCGCAGATTAGATCCCTATTGTAAACGACCTAACTTATTGAAATAACACGGAGGACGTTGCCATGATACCTGAAAGAAAACCCTATCCAAATTTAACAACAATTCAAATTTGAGCTAAACCAAAGGGGAAGAAACTCTACCTAAACCGCCACGCAAATTAAACACTTGACTGCTCGAAATACGGAACGTAGCGACGTTTTACAAAACATGACGCCCAGAGTAACAACAATAAACACTGAATTCCATGTCAGTAATCACACTAATGTTATCACACAATTCTGTCGCTTGACGCAGGCTTACAAATCACCTACGCCTTATCAACCACCTGTCCTGGAAACCAATAATTTGCCGTGCTTTGACTTGACTTTGATAATCGTCAAATTTTGATTGTAATTTTTCACTCGTTGGCTTTGTACGACAGCTTCGGCTTTGATCGTATGCCTTCAAACAATGAGATATGGGATATTTTCCCATTTCAATAACTTAATCATCTAACGGCATTATGACTGCCGGATTCACACTTCAAATACCATTTTAATGGCTCTCAAAAACAACAGTAAATGTCTCCTACACTACACCTAGCTAACGGCGCCGAAGGAAAGTGCAGGTATGGTTTTTCACCACAAGACGGCTCGAGTTCACCTGAAACCTCGATACTGCTAAGAGAATCACGGTGGCTTTCTTTGAATAATTTTATTTCGACGTGGCTGAAGTTGCCGGTGGCAGAAAATAACAATCCTTGGACAGAATTTTTCAACAGATATTTGGAGGGAAGTAATTACGACGCTCTCGCTATTGGTCTCTTCGGGCGTCGCGCCTCAGCTCAAGTCTTCGATGACCCAACGGATTCTCGCGACGCGCCCCCACGGAGTTATGTTGAACCCTTTTTGATCACAACCCTTCGTTTATCGAATCTCGCGCGAGACTTTCGCATTTTGGCGGTGTTTATAGGTGATGTCTTTAAAGGTGGGCAATTTGCAGCCGCCCTTTTGGTGGACTTGAACTGTAAATTTTCTTTGCCATTGCGGTCGTCTGCTTGATCGAGAGAAAGAAAAAAAGGCTTGAAATTTCATTCGCATGATGAGGCTTGGAGATTCGCCTTGCCGATGGTGTCCGGCCGATTCTTTAGCCTGTGACGGAAGTAATTTTTGTTGTTGCAGGATGGAACAATAATGGCGCTCACCTAGTGGCCAATCAGGGTGCATTTAATTCATTTGATGAACTTTCACGTGTTCGGGGCAGTGAGCCGGCTGAGCCATTGGCGGGAAGGCAATCCCGAATTTCTCGGCCGGTACCCTCGAATTACACTTAGCTACAATTTTCTGTGGACTTCTAATCCTTATTTAATTTTTCAGCAGCATTGGTTTCCACGGCCGGTAATTAATAATATTTTAAACCTCAATTAGTGCAGAAAACGAGACCAACCTTTGATTGACGATCGGCGTAGCAGCAAGTTTCCTAGTCCTTGGCCCCGATGTTCAGAATTTCGACTTGAAGCTGGCTGCCGGTTGTGCTGTCTCCAACACACACACAATATCACCTCTTTCTAATTGAATTTACACCCAACACACCACGCGACTTAAACCTGATTTAATTTAGCAACCTGAACACACGAAATTTTCACTAAAACCCCTTTTTGACTTTTGTGGAAATTTCCGACCACCGAACTGACTTTAATCTGTTTAATTGACTTGAAATTTGAATTCTTTAGATGCAAACAACGATCTGAAATCTGTTATTTAACTCAGTGAGTAAATTAGTAAATTTTAGCTTCACGCTTGTACTTATCAAAAACTGCCTTGACAGAACAAAATCTTAAATCCCCAGAGGACTTGGATTCACGTTTTTCAATGCAACTTGTCACGATGAGAGCTCAAGCAAAAAAGCCACGAGAGCTCGCCCACATTCCCTGAGCTACACTCTGATTTCCACTTCCGAAAGTCCTTCACCTCTACCAATGAGATTTAACCAACCCTAGTCTCGTCCAATCACAATCTTCCACCCCCTGATATCGATCGCGTATTGGATTCTGTCGACCACGTTCGATCTTGCAAATATCGCCCTTATGGCCGCACTCCTTATAGCATTCACCGTCAGATGGCACCAGTCGTCTCATTTTCCACACCAATTTGGATAATTACAATCTTATCGCTACCTCCACACTCCCATCTGACTGCTGACATATCAAGATATTTTAGCTTACGTTTATAACTTCCGGGCTTATGTCTAAACATAAAGAAATTACCCTAATAGTGTAATCCAACCTGGCCGGACTGGGCAGAATCGCTTGAATGAAACCCTTTCTTGTTTGGTGTCTACTTGACTCTCATTTCGCACCCTAATCTGTAAACTTACTCTTTCCACCATACAATCACATCTACGAGTTTTCAATTTGGAAACTGGTAATTAACCGCGTTTAATTTTCTTGTAAGCGAAATTCTCGACTCGGCAAGGTGCTGGCCACATGGCAACGGCCCTTTTCGGCCCTTTTATGCGGCCTTTCAGTATATCATAAACCAGCGGGCGTTTTATGCCGTCGCATCCGGGCGTTAACTACACCGTTCCCCGTATTTTCGAAACTTAGATAAACATTTCTTTGTCCACAAGTTAGTTATTATTTCTCACGGCCAAAACGAAGCAATTTCTTTATCACCCAAGGACTCTGCCGGGTTTTTCTATAGCTCTCCGTTTTTTTTTTTAACAGCCTGGCTCATATAACTCGATTCAGCGTTGGGTTTCTTTCAAGCCACTCTCGGCCTTATCTCGCTAAGTTGAATTCACATTTGCCCGGAAACTATTAGTAACCTACTTAATTATATTAGCAATTGCCACAGTACCTATATGATATGCAAATAAAATTTGAAAATAAACAACAACACTAATAAGGTGTAACAAAAATAAGGTGTTAAGACATGTTTTTGCGGTCGGAGTCTGTGAAGTGTGTACCAACAATGAAAGTGAAAAGCTCAGCCCATGAAACTACGACGGGTAATTGCTGTTGGTTTTTAGTCGCTCAGGATGAAATCTCTAAGTTTCATGCATCCGGAGAGGTACCTGTACAAGATGGTAATATCAATGAGCTCGTTACTGTTCAAAATGTCGTGCTCATCGTGGTGAGAAAAATGACTTATGAACCAAGGCCTGTACGGAGAATACAACGGGCATTCAAAAAAAATGTGACGAAGTGACTCTGTCCTCCTCATGCAGCAAATGGTACAGTCACCCGTGAGATCAATGGTGTGAGTTGTTTTATTGACGTAGATCTTTGCGGTTGTATTGCTTACTGTTCTTAATTGTGACATAAGTCTTTTAAGTGAGATTGGAATTTCTGCATTGTTAATGTAGTGAACTGTATTCTTAGGTACCAGATGTTTATATTGTACGTTATTGACAGATAAAAGAATATTGTTCATATCCTCAATTTTAAGCAGATTGAAGTACGACTTTAGTATGTCATCAATTTTGTTAAGGATCAAGTCGTTTATGTTCAGTTTGATCTCGCTGAGGCTCAAGAAATTTGACAGCCTTGTGTACCAGTTGAACTGGCTGCAGGGAGTGGTTCCGTTCAATTTGATCAGCCTGAGCAGAGCTCTCTTTGGGTATCTATTTTGGCAAACAAAATTTCTTGATTCCTTGCAAGATGGGCATATCCTCTTGACGGGCTGCTCTTTTAAACAATCGGGGCACTTCTTATCGCGCTTCTTATCGAATGTCGGATAGTTTGGGTCCATTTCTGGTAGCTTGGATGGTATATTAATATTCAACAAGAGTTTGTTTTCCTTGAATGTAGCTGCAAGAGGTTGGTTACCGGGACCAGAAACTCCCAATGGAAGTTCTGAAAAATGTGATGATTGTGCAAAAAAGATGGTATATTTAATTGGTTATTGTAACATACCATTCATCCCTCCAGGTGTGGAGTTGGACGCCATATCGATTGATTTTGTTTTCTTGGTGATCTGAAAGAACCGTAGGTACCTATACTGTTGTTTAGAGTGAGATAAGAACTTTTTTAAATTGCTGAAATACTCACCTTGAACATGCTAGTAGGTACTCGTACATACACTTCATCTTTTTAATCGTACCTATATTAACTTGAACTAGCAGCAGTAGCATCAGCACTGATTTGTACTGGTTTACTTTATCGATTTACATCCTCAATTACAGAGAGGACAAGCATGTTGAATAATAGATATGCAGTTTGAAACAAGTGTTGTGGCTCCACAATATTTTTGTCGGAAATATCCAGGGGTGTCGTGGGTGAATTTTTGTTCTAGTCGTCCCTTCGAGAGAAAGACATGAGAGTATTGCAACATGAGGCTCTGTTTTCGATGCAGTGTGTAGTTTATTTTAGCCAACTAAGCGCAGCATCATTGATAAAGAGTTTGAAACAGAAAGAAAACTAAACGTCAGGAAGGTCAGAAAAGTAATGCTGAAAAAACGGCCGTATCTTGCGCGTTTGAACGGTTTTTGTCACACACAGTAATTGACGTTCATGAAACGCTTGAACTTCAACGTTTTTACTAACGTCTTTGAAATGCCAAATCAATTGTGTTCAAGATGTCGACGTGTTTGATGACGTTGATTGAACAGTCTAATGCCACTCTTCAAACGCTCCTATTACCACCTTGCCGGACAAATTGTTGGATGAGACGATTTCGTAAAATCTGAATGGAAGTTCAACCTCTTTAACAAGAAGAGGAATCAACTGAAGCGGTGAATCAGAAGCCAGGGCGCCCTCTGTTGGTGTGGCTTCGAATTACTGCGGAAAATGGCACATTTCAGGTCACGGTCACGTTCGAACGATCATTTCTTCACAAAAATATATAATGCTTTCAATAAAAAAAAAACTGAATGAGACATTCATCTTTCGACCAGATCAGTTTTTTCAATCATGCCTGACAGTGACTAAACGTTCATCAAGTCAAACGTCTCAAAAGCTCTTCAAGGTTCGTGTAGATTGAGCTTCACTTTTTCGAATGGCTAGAAAGCAAACAATCCTTGATTGAAATAATTCTATGAACTTTCAAAAAGTTCCATGAGCTGTGATGCCCTTTCAAAACGGCTGTTTGTTCAAATTTTCAAGATATTTTCTGACCCTCAAAATTCGCTTGGAGATGTAGGTACCTATACCTCATACACTTTCTATTTTCAGTGGAATGACTTTTTGGAGCAAAAATAAAGTGACAAGCTGGAGCGCAGGGAGAATACGGCCGATGGCCGCTGATAGTTTCGCTCGAGGTTCCGTTCCAAAACTTTGCAGGTGCCATCAGCCGTAGCCGTAGCCCCTCAGCTTGTCACTTTATTTTTGCTCCAAAAATTCATTCTACTGAAAAGAGAAAGTGTATGGGATACACATACAGTTGGTTTTCCGATGTTCAGAGCAGCTTTTAGTGATTTGTTTGAACAATTCTTGAAAACAGTTTAAAAGCTCTCGTGAATTCTGAAATGTTTTCTCAAAAACGGTTGATGATTTCAAGAGTTTCTGATCGATTTTTGTCCAAAAGTTCTCAACATTCCCTGGTTCTTATAATTTTCATCGAGCGTTGTCATTGATTGAAAGCATTATTGAAACGGATTGAATGTGTCAGTTAACAGTTTATGGTGATGATGAAGCCGTTCCAAAACCGTGAAAAAAAGCTAAAACTTAGTGATTTGAGGGGAGTTGGTCCAAAGGTGCGACATTGGGGCGTCTCAAATTTTGAGAAGTGCTCAGTCTGAACTGAAAAAATTGTTACTAAGGATTTCAACTGTTTATACTAGTGAAACAAAGTGCAACTAATGATCTTCTGATATTTTTTTTAGAAAAAAGGTCATGTCAATTTTGACCTAAAAAAATTTAAAATATCAAATTTTGAGTTTATTTTTCTATAAATTTTGAATGGAGTTTCAAGTGTATGATTTTATGAAGAAAATAGGAGAAAATGGAACTCTTCCAAATATTTACATGGAACTTTTCCAACTTTTTTGAGCTACTTCAGTTTGTCATGGGGCTTTTTCAACTTGTTGTGAAGCTTTTGAACTTTTTGTTGAGGTTTTTCAACTTTCTATATGGTATTTTTCTTGTTCTAATTAGATTTTCTAGACGCTTTGTGTAGATATTCTCGATTTCAATGAACTTTCAATTTTTTTTTGAGGTTTTAAGACTCTACCACACTTCTAACCAACAAGTTATAACTGAGGTAGTTGGAGGAGAGTTGGTCCAAAGGTGCGACATTGGGGTATCTCAAATTTTGAGAAGTGCTCAGTCAGCCGAAAAAATTGTTACTAAGGATTTCAACTGTTTATCCTAGTGAAACAAAGTGCAACCAATGATCTTCTGATATGTTTTTTAGAAAAAAGGTCATGCCAATTTTGACCTCAAAAAAATTGAAAATATCAAATTTTGAGTTTATTTTTCTATAAATTTTGAATGGAGGTTCAAGTGTATGATTTTATAAAGGAAATAGGAGAAAATGGAACTCTTCCAAATATTTACATGGAACTTTTCCAACTTTTTTGAGCTACTCCAGTTTGTCATGGGGCTTTTTCAACTTCTTGTAAAGCTTTTGAACTTTTTGTGGAGGTTTTTCAACTTTCTATATGGTATTTTTCTTGTTCTAATTAGATTTTCCAGACGCTTTGTGTAGATATTCTCGATTTCCATGAACTTTTAAATTTTTTTTTGAGGTTTTAAGACTCTACCACACTTCTAACCAACAAGTTATAACTGAGGTAATTTGAGGAGAGTTGGTCCAAAGGTGCAACATTGGGGTGTCTCAAATTTTGAGAAGTGCTCAGTCTGAACCGAAAAAATTGTTACTAAGGATTTCAACTGTTTATACTTGTGAAACAAAGTGCAACCAATGATCTTCTGATATGTTTTTTAGAAAAAAGGTCATGCCAATTTTGACCTCAAAAAAATTGAAAATATCAAATTTTGAGTTTGTTCTTCTATACATTTTGAATGGAGGTTCAAGTGTATGATTTTATAAAGGAAATAGGAGAAAATGGAACTCTTCCAAATATTTACAAGGAACTTTTCCAATTTTTTTGAGCTACTTCAGTTTGTCATGGGGCTTTTTAAACTTGTTATGAAGCTTTTGAACTTTTTGTGGAGGTTTTTCAACTTTCTATATGGTATCTTTCTTGTTCTAATTAGATTTTCCAGACGCTTTGTGTAGATATTCTCGATTTCCATGAACTTTTAAATTTTTTTTTGAGGTTTTGAGACTCTACCACACTTCTAACCAACAAGTTATAACTGAGGTAATTCGAGGAGAGTTGGTTTAAAGGTGCGACATTGGGGCGTCTCAAATTTTGAGAAGTGCTCAGTCTGAACCGAAAAAATTGTTACTAAGGATTTCAACTGTTTATACTAGTGAAACAAAGTGCAACCAATGATCTTCTGATATTTTTTTTAGAAAAAAGGTCATGCCAATTTTGACCTCCAAAAAAAATCGAAATATCAGATTTTGAGTTTATTCTTCTATAAATTTTGGATGGAGTTTCAAGTGTATGATTTTATGAAGAAAATAGAAGAAAATGGAACTCTTCCAAATATTTACATGGAACTTTTCCAACTTTTTTGAGCTACTCCAGTTTGTCATGGGGCTTTTTCAACTTCTTGTGAAGCTTTTGAACTTTTTGAGGAGGTTTTTCAACTTTCTATATGGTATTTTTCTTGTTCTAATTAGATTTTCCAGACGCTTTGTGTAGATATTCTCGATTTCCATGAACTTTTAATTTTTTTTTTGAGGTTTTAAGACTCTACCACACTTCTAACCAACAAGTTATAACTGAGGTAATTTGAGGAGAGTTGGTCCAAAGGTGCAACATTGGGGTGTCTCAAATTTTGAGAAGTGCTTAGTCTGAACCGAAAAAATTGTTACTAAGGATTTCAACTGTTTATACTAGTGAAACAAAGTGCAACCAATGATCTTCTGATATGTTTTTTAGAAAAAAGGTCATGCCAATTTTGACCTCAAAAAATTGAGAATATCAAATTTTGAGTTTATTTTTCTTTAAATTTTGAATGGAGGTTCAAGTGTATGATTTTATAAAGAAAATAGGAGAAAATGGAACTCTTCCAAATATTTACATGGAACTTTTCCAACTTTTTTGAGCCACTTCAGTTTGTCATGGGGCTTTTTCAACTTGTTGTGAAGCTTTTGAACCTTTTGTGGAGGTTTTTCAACTTTCTATATGGTATTTTTCTTGTTCTAATTAGATTTTCCGGACGCTTTGTGTAGATATTCTCGATTTCCATGAACTTTAAAAAAAAATTTGAGATTTTGAGACTGTACCACACTTCTAACCAACAAGTTATAACTGAGATAATTTGAGGAGAGTTGGTCCAAAGGTGCGACATTGGGGTGTCTCAAATTTTGAGAAGTGCTCAGTCTGAACCGAAAAAATTGTTACCAAGGATTTCAACTGTTTATACTAGTGAAACAAAGTGCAACCAATGATCTTTTGATATTTTTTTTAGAAAAAAGGTCATGCCAATTTTGACCTCAAAAAAATTAAAAATATCAGATTTTGAGTTTATTCTTCTATAAATTTTGAATGGAGGTTCAAGTGTATGATTTTATAAAGAAAATAGGAGAAAATGGAACTCTTCCAAATATTTACATGGAACTTTTCCAACTTTTTTGAGCTACTCCAGTTTGTCATGGGGCTTTTTCAACTTGTTGTAAAGCTTTTGAACTTTTTGTGGAGGTTTTTCAACTTTCTATATGGTATTTTTCTTGTTCTAATTAGATTTTCGAGACGCTTTGTGTAGATATTCTCGATTTCCATGGACTTTTAAATTTTTTTTGAGGTTTTAAGACTCTACCACACTTTTAACCAACAAGTTATAGAAAAAAAATTCACATATTTTAGGTTTATACTCGTACTAAATTGAGGTAGCAGAGTCTCCATGACGTTGGTGAATAGAGACTGATAAAACCTTTTAGTAGATTTGTTTAAGAACAATGAATGTTTCTGTTGAAAAACATCAGATTTTCCAAATTCTGACGTCCGGAAAAAACTAGGAATTTGATATTGTGAATTTTTCTTGGGAACAAATCTGAAATTAGAGTTTGGAGGACATGTTTCTTCGGAAAAAGAAGTGAAAGAAGAATGAGTTACGCCCGATATTAATGAAACTGAGGATTGGTACCTTGGAGTGCCTCAGTTTCTCAAAATATTTCGATTTAGACTGGAAAACTTGTTGCTGGGAGGTTTTCATTGCCTGTACTAGCTAAGTAGGCACCAGTAAACGGTCATTTGAAGTTTTTCCAAGTAACATTGGAAATATTGTTATCTCAAGTTTTTTTTTATAGAAATTTGAAATTTTGATTCTCATTTTTGACTATAAATCAGGGTCTTAAATGTCCGCAGTAGTAAATAAAACAGGCCTACGGAAGCAACTATCGAACATTCGATGGTCTTTGTTGAGAAAAATTGAAAATTTTGGAAATGTTGTGAAGTTTGGAATTGAAATGTGGAGAATAGAGTGAAAAGAGTGTAACATTTTAGAATTTCATCAATGCATGAGCATGAATTGTGGAACTAGGCAGTGAATGGTTGATTACTTAAATTTTGTGAACAAAATCGAAAAAAAAGTTTGAGCCCGAGATTGATAGAATTGGGGCAGAAGATGCTACCCTGGGGTACCTCAGTTTGATGGAATTGCTCGGTTTAGACCGGAAACATTGCTGCTGGAAAGTTCCAAACTCCTGTACTAGCTAAATAGGCCTCGGTGAATGATCTTTAAGGTTTTTTTTTAACATTCAAAATATTGTTATTTCGATGTTTTTTGTTTTTGGAATTTAAAATTTTGAGTTTTATTTTTGACTACAATTAATCAAAATTTCAAATATGTGGTGAAAGTTTCAAATTAAAAATGTGAAAAATAGCATGGGAACTGGAGCAATTTGGAATCTCATGTAGGTACGAATAGTGAAATAAGGCATTCAAAGAGTTATAGTTTTGTAATCTCGATAGCGTTTTTTTTACAAATTTCATTTTTAGATTCTCGTAAGCTTCTTCTTGAGATCTTGTTTTTGAAAAAACCCTAATACACCCCCTTGTGCTTTCTTGAAGCTCCTGGGAATTTAGGAAGCTCCCATTTGCCTTCCCGGCTAGCTCAGATCCCCATCCGTGAATTAGGCCCCTTGTGTCTTCATGTGTTATGTTTACCCCTGCTGGCCCCACTTCCCTGTGTTAGTAAAAGTTCCACGATGCTTCTTTGTGTCTTCAAGTGTCTTCAGGAGCCTTTGTAACCCTCTTATTATTGTTTCTTGGATCTTCTGGAACTTGAAAAAGTTTCTTTGTGCGTTTCTTCAGGTTATCAAATCCCTAACGCCCTTGTGTCTTCACGTGTCATTTGTGAACCTGCTGAGTCCCTTTCTATGTTGTCTCTGCTTTTGGAGCTCTATAGTAATTAGAGTATTGGTCGGAGTCTCACAAGTCCCTACTGTATCTCCACGCTTTGCTAGTGCCCCTGATTAACATTTGTATGCCATTTTGTATTACACAGAGCACTCTAAACCCCGTTGTGGCTTTTCGCGACTTTCTGGCTCTCCAGTAAGCCGTGTTGTGATTTTTGTGTTGATTGAACTCTTACCAGACCCTCTTGTGTCTTCGTGTTCTTCCACGTGTCATTTGTAGACCTGCTGAGCCCCTTTCTATCTTGTCTTAGCCTTCGGAGCTTTGTAATGAAGTCCCTTGTGGCTTCAAGTGTTGGTCATAGTCTTGCAATATTTTATTTTATTATGTTTCCAAGTTCCGTTGGCAACCCTGCCAAGCCCCCTCACTCCTTCTCGAAATTACTGGAAGTTTGGGGAGCTTCTTGGTGCTTTTCTTTGGGCTCTCAGAGCCAGTATTTGACTCCGTTGTACCTTCATGTGTTATTTCTTAACCTGCTGGGCCCCTTTTCATCTTGTCTCAGCCTTCAGACTCCATGGTAAGCCCCCTTGTGTCTTGAGTATAACAAGATCCTACTGTGTCTCCAAGCTTCGCTGAGAGCCCTGGTGACTCTTTTATGCTTATTATTGTTATGCACAGCCCTACTGAGCCCCGTTGTGTCTTTCGAGCCTTCCTGGATCTCTAATGAGCCCTGTTGTGTATTTCTGTTGGAGTCTTACAGAACCCCTTGTGTCTCTGACTGTCGTTCGGAACTCTGATGGGCTTGTTCGTAGCCTCTAGTTGTTTCTGCAGCTTGAGAGAGCTCACGTGTTCCTTCAACTGTCGTTTGTAGCCCTGCTGAGCCCACTCCTATCTTGCTTAAGCTTTTGGAGCTCTAGTAGGCCTCTTGTGTCTACTTGTGTTGGTCAGAGTACTTGAGGGTCCCTCTAATGTGTTCATATGTGTCGTTTTCGTAGACCTGCTAGCCCTGGTGTTGTGTTTCTTCGAAGTTTACGAAATTTTCATAAACTTCTTTGTGCCTAATTTTGCGTTATCCATATCCCCGAATTGCCCTCCTCCCCTCTTGTGTCTTAATGTGTGTCGTTTTGAGCCATCTGATGCCCTCCTAGTGTCTTGTTGACATTTTTTGAACTATACAGCAGGCTTTTACACTCTTTTTTTTTCCATAAAACTTATAAGTATAAACAACACACGAGTATTTATTTCATACAATACAGCAATACAAGAATAATGGGATGCTCAGGCGCAAACTCCGTCAACCAGTTGAGCTTCTTCACTATTATTTCTTCTACTGGTCTATTTGTGGTGGGCTTATTTCAAGCGTGATTAATTCACTCACGTCTACAAACTCCATTTTTCCGATACAGTCTTCGCAGTGTGTCCATCTTTCCGTCCCGACTCCTACACCGAAGGTCGTGCCAATACATTTAAAAGGATAGAAGCAATCGAACCTGTAGATCTTCCCACATCCCTCGCAGTTTCCGGGGCTGACGGGCTGCGGACTTCTGCACAAGTAACAATAGTTCTCCACGTTAAGTGGAAAAATGTTGTACTCGACTCGACATCTCTCACAAAACCACTGGAGATCCATCCTTTGCGTGTCGATTGGATCGTCGACGCCCTCACCTTCTGACAAAAGGTTTTGATTCGAACAGTCGCGGGGACAGTTGAAGCAACTCCATTCGTCTATCGTATCCAATTCGCGCTTGTCCTGTATCTCTTGATTGAATTCAATCATGGCCCGGAAGCGTTCGACTTTTTCCTGTTGCAGCCAAGCCATGGGAAGCTCCGCTGCTTGTCCTTCAACCTGAATGGGATCGAAAATCTTTGAAAATCGTTCGGGAATTCTCCGGCAGTACCTGCATTGCCAGTTTTTCCACAGGTCCAAATCGGAACAGCGGGTCGGAAAGCAAACAAAAAATCTCAAGTTCCCGCAACACGGGCATAATCTTTTGACGGGCTGCTCTTCCGAGCAATCGGGGCACTTTTCGAATGTCGGATGGTTCACGGCGCCGTTCACAATCAACTTGGGGTCCATTTCTGGTAGCTTGGACAAATTAATATTCAACCTCGTAATCAACAGAATTTCGTTTTGTCCCGATGTAGCTACAGGAGGTTGGTTATCACCTGCTGAAGGTTTTTTCGTGAAAACAAATGATTTGATCGAGGATTTGATGTTTTGAAGTTCTGAAAAATGTGATTATGTGAAAAAGATGGTGAATAAATTTGGCTGTTGTGACATACCATTCATTTCTCTTTGTGTGAAGTTGGACGCCATGTCGATTGTCGATTGATTTTGTTTTCTTGGTAATCTTAAAGAAACGTAGGTAACCTCTACCGTTATGTTCAGAGTGAGATAAGAACTTTTTATGATTGCTGAAATATTCAGGTACCTTGAACGGTCTAGCACATCATATCCTTCATCTGTTCAATCGTATCATAACTTGGACTAGCAGCGCTGATTTGTACTTGTCTATTTATTTCATTGATTTACATTTTGAACTACAGGGAGGACCAACAAGTTGATTCGGATGTGCAGTTCAAAACAAACTGTTATGGCACCACAATATTTTTTCGGGAAGTTTCCAGGAGCGTGGGTAAATTTCTATTTGAGTCGTCTATCGAGTGGAAGACTGAGGAAAATAAAAACCGTTGTCAAGATTGACAGCTGATGTTTTCATTGCGATCGTCTCTCCATGCAATGTTTGCTTAGAAGCAAAGACAAGAAAAGGGAAAAAGGTACTGCTTGCTTACAATTTTTTTTTTCATAACCCATAACCTTTCACGACGACATTACTTTCTTCACGCTATACTAAGTCCTGAGAACAGAAAAATGCCTTGAAAAGTTGAACAAAGAACAATATTGATAGCTCCCGAAAACGCCGACTGTTTCTCAAGATGACATTCCAGAATTTGCAAAAGCTCCTAAAATGGCTTTAAATACTTCAAGAGGAAAGTCACTGAGAGTTCCATTGACTGAATCGGTGAGAGCTAGAATCAGGAGAGAGAGTTATTTATTTATAGCGTTTACCACAAACAGTGGTCTGTAAAATACAAAGAATACTTAACAACAACAGTTTAAACAATAAAATGGCAATAAACATTTTTGTAAGTGAATAATGTAAGAGTTTGTCCAGTCAGTCTTTCTATTTAGTGTATAGATGGTGTCTAAGTATAAAAACGGAATATTTTATTGTTTCCAAAACAATGAACTTTATTTTTCACAGGAATCCTTTCATATCTGTAGTGTGTTTTCCAATAAATATGTCGTTCTTCTGTCCGCACTACTTTATAAAGGCGTTGTCTATTTGACCAATATATATTTCGAGCTAGCACTCATCATCAGGGCTTTTTTGCTACAAATAAATATATAAATGGTACGAACATACAGAAACCAAAATTCGAAATAGCTCACTTTTTAGATTTTTGAAAAAAAAAAAATGTCAGAACGGAAATTTGTCAGTTTGAATTTGGGTTTATGTATGTTCATACCATTTATATATTCATTTGTAGCAAAAAAAACCCTGATGATGAGCGCTAGCTCGAAATATAAACTGCGCAACAAATATGTTGTCACGAGGGAAAAATTGGTCCGACTTTGGACCACAATAACTTTTGAATGACACAAACTATTTTAATTTCATTTTCACGGTTAGTGAGATCAGTCTTTCCGTTATTCACCTTCAAGAGGTGAAAAACAGGAAGCTTCATGTAAAATATTTACAGAGTGAAATGTAAAACAGTGCAAAATTTTAGCAAATTGAACGAACCCCCATTTTCACATAATTTTCGAATAATTTTTTTTCACAAATACAAATGAGAGGATCATAAAGCGTGATGTTTTGGCTTGCGCCCAGTTTTAAAATTTTTGGAATCGGAACTGTGGTTCTGACTTAATGATTTTTTTTCTCTTGGAGGATGCTGAGTTATCCTATCGCTACAAGAAAGACTATGTCAGCCCAGGGAGCCTGTCATCATCAAAAACTAAAATTGACCATCAGCATCATGTTCAGGAGGTCAAAATCACAAAGGAAGTTTGTTTCAGTTGTGAAAATCTGATCAAATGCAATTTTTAAGAAAAACAGCTGTGTCGCCCATTTCGAATGGGCCCCTCTTTTGAAGTCTTGATCAAGGTTTTCCAGATGGTCTGTAAGTCAATCTGAGAACCGTTTGAGCAACAATATCCGTGAATTGCAACCTCTCATCATCAGAATAACATAGTCTTTTTTGTACCGATAGGATAAATCAGCATCTTACAAGAGAAAAAAATCATAAAGTCAGAACCATACTTCCGATCCCAAAAATTTTGAAACTGGGCGCAAGCTAAAACATAACGCTTCATAATCCTTTCATTTGCATTTAAGAAAAAAAATTATTCTGAAAATGGGGGTCCGTTTAATTTGCTAAAATTTTGTACTGTTTTACATTTCACCTAGTGTTGCCGTCTAGAGTTAGACTTTCTAGACTCTTGTCTTGAAAGGGCGTCAAGACTTAGACAAGACCTCTAGAAACTCTTGTCTTGAAATATCTAGACAAGACAAGAGTAGGGCTGTCAAGATCAAGAGTCTTGATTAGACTCTTGAAAAGAAAAATTGAAAAAAAAAGTGATATATTCCTCTCTGTTGACGGTTCTTATTGTGATTTGCTTGGAAATTTCTCACAGAGTTTATTGACAACATAAAATAACATAAATAAGGGTGAAGGGTATGACAAATAACTATTCAAAACTATAATTATCTACTTGAAATGAAAATGATTGCAATGAGTTCTTATAGTATTTTTCTTTTATTTGTTGAAACCAAAGTACCGAGATCAGTACAGACGATATAAATAATCTCGTCTCAAAAGTCCCTACTTTTTTCCGAACAAAATCTGGGAATTTGGGACAGGGTGTGTCTGATAAGCAGTCTACAAATCCATGAATATTTACTAGTTATGATTAAAAATCAGGAAAAACCAAACAACACAATGAATGAAGCATCTTTCTGTAACTAAATATATTGTAAATTCAATATATCAGCAGAAGATTTTCTGTTTGTGGTGGCAGTTCACTATAAATTAATCAATTTTGCATTAGAGAACAGGAAAGCGTTGCCAGAGAGATGCCATGTCGAGTTCTGTTCATGTCTTGTGATTATAAATTATATTCACATGACATCTTCTATAGACTCTGTATGTCTCTACTGTTGTTTTTAGGTTCTCATGCGCAAGTTTCGTCCAAGTGATCTTTTTTTCAAGGGCTGCTCCAACATCTTCATTTCTACTTCTCCAAAAAATAGCTGCTCCTTCTCAGATCGCAACTTCTAAGGAATTAGGTCGTTTGATAAGGCTTCTGGTCCATAGCTGCGAAACAAAGGGTTTCTTGTAAAAAAAAAGAAAATGATTCAGACAACATGCTGCAACCAGATATTATTTCAATGTACCAAGGCAAATTATCGATAAAGCTGGTGTTCTTTTCACAACTTGAGTAAAGTGAGTCTTCTTGCCCGCGTCAGGTTGGCACAAGCGGGAACCTGACACAGGTCTGCAAACAATGGGTATACTTTGACAAAAATATTGGACCACGTCCACACTACGACATCTGGGAACTCCGGGTCTTGGTTAAACCCAATTATTTACATTTCTTTATGCCGCAGCAACGTTTCGAACACCAAACAGCAAATATTGAAGTTGATTATTCAACTTTTTTTTTAATGTGACTCTTTCGTTGACTCTTTCTTGACGTTCACAACCTGGTACTGTTCTTGGCTTGCTTATTCACTCGATTTGAGCCGATGGACTGCGGTGAGTTAAATTTATATTTCCTTCCGCGGTGCCAGATTTTTTTAACACTTTTTTAACTGAGCAGTAGTTGACTATATTTACTCAGGCATCAACCAACGGCTATAAAATCGTCATTTTATACTCACAGGTCAGGGGTGGCGGAAGCTACCTTTTCTTTCAGCACTCACACCAATGATAAATTTTAGTGTCAATATAAGTGGGCCTTTCTTCTAAAATTTTAACGTAAGTGTACCCTAGTGGAATATTTTATTGAACCGCAGTGTCCCCTCGAAAGGTGCTCCTTGCTCCTCACAGTTTCTTTGTTTTTCTTGCCAAAAGATGTTTATAATTCTGTCACGTATTTTTATTGGAACAGGGGGTTTTATAGTAATTTAATTTCAAGACTCTATCTAGACTCTTGAAAAATTTCCATCAAGAGTTAGAGTCTTGTCTTGAAATTTTGAAATAATCTTGATATTTCAAGACAAGACAAGAATAGGGCAACTCTTGTCTTGTCTTGTCTAGACGGCAACACTAATTTCACCCTGTAGATATTTTACATGGAGCTTCCAGATCTCCACTTCCTGAACGTGAATAACGAAAAGACTGATCTCACTAACCGTCAAAACAGAATCAAAATGGTTCTTGTCATTCAAAAGTTATTGGGGTCCAAACTCGGACCAATTTTTCCCTCGCGACAACATAGGGTAAAACCTCCATTGATTGGCACCTTAAGAGGTTTCTCAAACTTGGAAGCTGATTAATCATTTGGTATTAGAGGTACGAACCGCAATTATTTTTTCAGGCATTCTCCAATGTCTTCGCTATATGGTCTTATTAAAGTTTAATGCAAACAGTGTTCTAAACAGCCAAAAAAGAATAACAATGAAAGCCTTGCATTTGTGCCAGTCATTGGCACTTTAGCCAATGATTGGCACGACGAGCTGAGCCATTGATTGGCACTGTTCGCTGGCAGTGTTTTGGCACTGGTTTGCGTGTTTCATTGGCATTAGACACAAGTTAGGTAAAGGGTATTTACCTGAACCATATATAAACATAATATAGATATTTGTGGAACAATTGAGAAAGAGCGAGTATTGGGACGGTGTGAGATAATTAACCAATGGCAAGCAAAAAACAAACGGGTAGGTACGAGAAAAAAACGTTTTTCTACAAGATTTTTCCACTACTTTTTCATTTCGACATCAAAAAATAAGACCTTATCCAACTTGCAGTAGTAGAAAAAACAATAAAAGTGATTCGTGATAATTATCTTTATAGTGTAAATCAATAAATTGAAAAACACAGAAGCGCAGACTCAAACTAAGAGCAAGTCCACAAAAAATTTCAAAAAGCAATCTTTTGGTAGTTTCAACCTTTTAAAGAAAAAAAGAACTTTTTACATGAGAGCAGAAACAACTGCGATTTAAAGTCCGGGAATAGTACAGGAGATTACGCTATTCTTCAGTGTAGGTAACTGTAAACAGTATAAACTTACTTTTCTTTGATAACACTTCAAAATATCGTAATTTTCTGTACTATTCCCGGACTTTAAATCGCAGTTGTTTCTGCTCTTCTGTAAAAAGTTCCATTTTTCAGTTACGAGGTACTGCCGTGAAGTCCTCGATAAACGTTTTGGCCAGGAAAATGTTTAATTTTAACAGCGATAGGCTGCTCCTGCTACCATAGCCGTACCTCGAGCATTACACTGCTACTTTCAACCCTCATTTATCACGAGTGAATGGAGTCTAGTTTTGCCATCGCTGTTTTTAAGCCGTAGCATAAGTCTTTAGGCTGATAATTATTCTTATCATCTTCGATTGATTGTCTGGATACCTATCTTGAAATACTCGCAAGTTAGCTATTGGGGAATTATTGTCGTTTCGTTTGATCGTTTGACGCCTTCGACAATCAAACAACACTGGTTCTTTTTCGATACTCTTTAGTGAATGATGAACAATAAAACATGCCGTTACGGGAACCGCGCTGCCAACAACAAGAATAAACTAAGCTGAGATGCTGAGATTAAATGGCATTTCAACAATGAAAAAAATGGAGCCATCAGAGTGGTTCTCAATTTCAATTTTTTTTTTCGTAAATCTTGCTCAAAACCTATTGAATTGGACGGAAAAATATCGATTCCAATGATTGGAACTTTGCGCAAACGGCATGTTTCATTTATGGGCACCCCTGCCAATCATTGGAGCTTCGCTCAAATCGACATGCTCCATCCATTGGCACCCCTGCCAATCAATGGAAAGTTACTGTTTTGTGACCCAAAAGTTGGCACCAAGAAACATGATCAAAATAAGAAAACCACACTAGTGGTTTCAGCAGCCAAATGTAAAAAAAAGCTTATTCTTTGAATTATAGCAAAACCAAACAAATTTCTGAATAAATTTGGCAAGTTACAAACTACCCATTGAGGGTGAATTCTCAAGAAAATCATAAGAAACTTATCTTATTCGCAATTCTGTCATAAATCCACTCGTCACACAGAGAATGAATGAAGTGATTATTTGTATTATCGACATAATATATCAAACAAGGTTGTTGCATTTTGTGAAAAATACTAGATTTGTCAAAATGGAGATATTCCACTAATTAAAGCGATAAATAAATGGAGGTGCCAATCATTGGGGCCCTGCCAACAATACCCCCTTTCACCCTATTTGTTGCGCAGTTTATATTGGTCAAATAGACAACGCCTTTATAAAGTAGTGTAGACAGAAGAACTACATATTTAATGAACTTTATTACTTTTTTTGGAGGAGAATTTTTTTGTGAAGTCCATGAAAAGCTTCGGAATTGTGCCTTTGGCACCAATGAATAGTCCGAAAACTTATGTTTTCAGTTTTATGTTTGTCCGTGAAAAATGGTATTGTCGGGTTGTACTTAGATGTCTTTTTTACTCTGTCAACTTTCTTGTTTCCAGTTTCTTCTCAGTTTCGACATGGCACACACTTTGTACTTATACCTACAATGCTTCATTTCGCGAACAGCCTGTTTACCTATCTGAAGGCTCAATTTCAAGTCAACTTTCCATAGTCACCGACCACCGGACTTGCGCTACAATTGCACGGGCGTATCTCCAACTTGAAATCGAGCCCAAAGTGCTACAGTTATGTTTCAGCCAGTGAGGATCTTGACATTTCTAGCCTATCCAGAACTCTGCCCATCCGCTATAATATTGAGATCACGATCAAAATATTTGATCTGCTCGATCAAACTAGAACAAATTCCTTCGGCACCCAGTGTAAATAAAGGCCACCATGAGTCTGACGCTCAAATATTGGCGTTTCGTATTAAGCCGAAAAATTAATTATCGAACTGTTGAACCGCGGCTTTCGTCAATATTTGCTCGATTGCTATTCAGTATTCATCCCGTTTTCTTCTCTCCAACTGTTGATACATCATATTAAACTGTACTCACAGCAGTCATTATTACTATGATTAGATTTGAGAAGAACCATCCGGCGGAAGGTAAGCTCTTGCAGGAAGCTTACTATTTTCGAAATTTGATTGGGTCTTGCACTCTACATTGCACCTTTGTACAACACCCACCTTCAAGCATGATTGCGCAAATTTCTTCTCTTGCTGTCTGATGGTGCTGCAACAACTGCAGGAGTTAACCACAGTAATCACTGGTAATAACTTAGTCATTCTTTAACAAAAGTAATTTAAAACGCGCGCCGTACAGATATAACAGCTTAATTATACAATGCGCAACAATCGGAAACGTATTTCTGTAATTTGTAGCAACGCGGCGCTCTATACGCATATGGAATGCTTACTGCTGCTGCTGCTGCTGCTGCACAAATTGCATTATTTCTCAATCAGGTGTTTCTGTCGTATCACAGTGATTTCCCAGTGAATATGCAATGCATGATAAAATATCTTGAATGTTTGTCAGAATTTTTCCAAAACTTGCAAAAATTTCGAGCTTGGTTTTGAGTACCCAAATTGATATAAAAAGTGCCTATATTCTCGGAGGATGGAATGTCCTAAGTCATAGGTAGGGAGCGGATTTATATGCGGTAAAAAAGCTCGGAATATGTAGTTTATATGCGCTTAAAAAGTGTCAAAATATGCGGTGAAAATGTTCAAATAAAGCAATATATGCGAGTAAATATGTGATATAAGCTGCAAAAATATCAAAAACTTCAACATTTACATGTAAAACCAACCAACCAACTCTAACCATCGAAGTAAAAAAAGTTTTCTTCGGAAATTTCTATTTATTTTCTTCTTAAAATGGAAAAATTGTGATTTTTTTTTGCACATCTAGATAAAATGGCCAAAATATTGACAAATATTCAGTTATATGCAAAAATATGGACTAAATATGTGGCTATATGCGATTATATGGACTATCAATTTGTATGCAGTAAAAACTCAAAATAATAAATTATATGCGAAATAAAACTTGGTATTTAGGTTCCTTATAGATGGAAACGTCAAGCTGCAAGTCGACAGTTGCATCTAACATAGCGAATAGAACATGTAAAAAATTATTAATCCGCTCTCTAGTCATAGGCTTATTATTTCAAGACTCGTTTCAAGAGGAACCTTTTTCGAACTTCTAACAACTTTTTTTTTTCCAGGGCAAACCTCCTTATAATACATAGAATAATTCACATGGGACAATGAGTGAGCGAGTAAATAATATCTTTAGTGTGATGAGGACGTTTGTCTCAATGTCATTTTCACCGTCAAATCGTTCCGGGAGAACCTCAAATCTTTTTCCAAATCATCTTATTACGGAGATCGTCAATTACGGTTCCACTTCAAGCTCCATCATTCAAGTCGGGTTTCGATAACTTGAGCCAGTTTTACTATTTACTAGAGAAATTCCCGGGGAATCAAAAAGAAAATTATTGGAGAATGTTCAAGAGCCAGTTACCTGTTGTTTCAGAAGAAAAAAATGATGAAAATCTGTTCACGAGATAAAAAGTTGGAAAATTTGCAGTTTATCCAGAGATGAAAACTCGGACACTATGGGTCCGATTTGGAAAATTCTCCCTCCAAAAATTGATTAAATCTTCTCTCCAACTGTCACTCCCAGCATATATGCACCTAAAATAAATATCCTGTGGGGCTCACTGCATGTCAAAGTTTGCATTGCAGTTCTCTCAAATACACGAAATGTGCCAATTAGTCCAGGAGCATATGTAAATAAAAAGCATTCCGTGAGATTTTGAATGGAAGAGCATAGCGACCATTTGGAATACATTCCTTGAAATAGCAGCAATCACACCTCACCGGGTGTTTTGCTTCAATTCCTTGCAGGGGATAAATACAGGGTGAAACAGGAGAAAAAAAATATATATTCCGTGAACTATAGAAGGTGGATCGGTACAAAACACCAGGTGGATGCCCGACTTGATGCTTTTGAAGGTTTTGCTTGAAGAATTGACATCCGTGGTAAATAGAGTGAAAAACAGGAAAACTTGAAAATTAAATTTATTATTTTGAGAAAATCATCGTCGGAAAAGCGAAACCATGTCGGATTTGGAAACAGACCTACACGACCCCCAATGCAATCTACTTCCGATATAGGTTGGAATTTTTCGAGAAAAGTTATTCCCCCACCAGGAAAGGACAGATAAGTTGAGTCCTGCACCAAACACGGGTCGTCCTGGTCAAAATCCAAATGAGCGGCCGTCTTCGGTGGTAACGGCCAGGTAAAAATTTAAAACCTCGTAACGTCCAACTGGGAGTTGGTGAAAAGCTGCAAGCTTCATTTGATGATTTTGTTTTGTTGCTTCCGTCCAAATTTGGCTCCAATCCAAGGGATAGATATTGAATAATTAAATGACAAAGTTTTTTCGAGAAGATTACGGGGCAGTGTGTGTCTTGTGTCCGTAATCTTCCACAATAACAGCCGCAACGTTAATCTGATCGACTTGGAATTCGGTATGCGGACATGATTTTGCCGTCGAATGAGTTTGTTACATTTTGGTTGTCATCTGTCAAACGGAAATGTCACCATCAAAAATGACAGAAAGCATATGTCACGAGACTTGACTCGCAATATGTCTTTCAAAAGCTCTTGAAAAACTGTATTCAAAATTGTTGGAAGTATTGCTCTGCATGGCATCTGTCAAATATTGAAAAAATCTCAAAATTCAAAGCTTTGTCATTTAATTCTTCAAAATTTCTCCGATGGATTGGGACCAAATTCGGCAAAAATCAACACAACAACAGAGTCAAATCACGTATGCAGTTTGAGCTTTCCATCTTGCTCCAGTCTGGAGCTTCGAATTTTTATTAATTTTTTTCTGTTTCACCCTGTATAAATTTTCTGCAAGAGAGTCAAGCAAAACACCCGGTGAGGTGTGATTGCTGGCCATCTAAGGAATGTATTCCACATTGTCGCTATGCTATTCCATTTAAAATCCCACGGGATAACATGAGCTCCTGGACTAATAATGGTGCGATTCTCTAGAAAATCACATTCCATAAAGGCTCTGTTACGTTGTTATTATCTAGGCAACAGCCAATGGCCGACACGAATTTTTACATAACAGAGCGTATATGGAATGTTATTTTTCACAGAATAGCACGAGGAATAGCACTATTAATTTCATTTTGAGAAAATTTCCGCCGGAAAACCGGAGCCGTGCTGATTTTGAAAATAGGTCTACACGACGCTCAATCCAATATAAACTGGTCAAAAGTGAATAGAGGTAATCAAAAATTTTGCAGTTTTCAAAATGGGAATATCTCGAAAAATAATCACCCGATTTCAAAAGAGAAGACAAAGTCAGATGGGACTTTTTTTTCAGCTACGTGGTGATGGGTAGGATAATTCCATCAATTGATAAGTGCATGATATACAGATACAGGGCGTCAAAAGGGTGAGTGTCCAAAGGGTCAATTTTCAATGTTGTGCCATTTTCCAAAAAAAATTGTAGATTATTTCTAATTTCGTTTTTGGAAAAGTAGCAATGATATCTCGAAACGGTTTTTTAGTTTCTCAAATATTTCTTTCACTCCAAAGGCTACGTGATTTTTTCTAAAATATACAGTTCTTGATTGCGGGTCTTTAATTGGCCATATTATTGACACAAATTTGGCGGAGGCGCATGAATTTACTCAATATACCTTCCCATGATAAAAAATTACACCCCAACGACCCCAAGGGGGCTACTCCGGTGGACGTCAGCAACCTCTTTAGGGATGAGTTGAAATGGAGCATGTTGTGGCGGTTACCATGAATTTTTCAAATCAGGATTTTTGACGTAAACGTAACATTAGTAACTTTATGTCAAATCATAATTACCATCATGGTTACCATATCAGGCCCATTTTGATCATTTTTGAACAGAGTGTTCACGCGAGAAGGATACCCCGCTATCAAAAACTTTCTTTCTATGATAATTCAAAGAAGAAAAAACTTCCCTGGGACAATTTTTTCCGTAGTTTCTGAATATGTCAAGTATATTTTCCATTTTGTTCCATATACAGGGTGTGGCATTTTTTTGCAACATCTGTATATCATCACCACAATTATTGCACACTGCTATCTTGATTAGAAAAATGCAAGACACTCCTGAAAAAATTTCTGAAGAAATTGAAAAATTTACAAAAATTTCATTTTTTTTTAAATGATGGATCTATTTCAGGATTCAAATATGTTCAGAGTATTCTGTTAGCTTCTTAATCCCATGGAATCACATAGAATGACAGATAAGATATTCGGGACATATCTGATTTTTTCTAAAATGCATCCATCATTCCGGGAATTTTTTTTTTGAAATGCCATTGTGAAGTTTTGAATTTTTTTCGAAAAACTTTAGGAGTGTCATGCATTTCTGAAATCAGTTTGAGAATGTGAATTGACTGTGATGCTGGTGACAAAATACAGAGTGTTTCAAAAAAAAGCAAAAAAAATTGCGACACCCTGTATTTGGCACGAAATGGAAAATAATACTTGACATTTTCAGAAATTACGGAAAAATTTGTTCCAGGATAGTTTTTTTTTTAATTATCACGAAGGATAAGTTTTCAATGAGGGGGTATGCGTCTCGCGTGAACACCTGTACAAAAATTTCCAAAAGGGGGCCTGATATGATAACCATGATCGTAATTATGGTTTGATATAGAGTTACTGACGTTACGTTAAAAATGCTAATTCGGAGAATTCATGATAACCGACACAACTTGTTTCATTTTAACTCATCCGTAAAGAGGTTGCTGGCGTCCATCAGGGGTAGCCCCCTTGGGGGTCGTTGAGAATAGAATTTTGTCGTGGGAAGGTAAATCAAGTGGATTCATGCATATCCGCCATATTTATGTCAATAATATGGCCAATGAGAGAATCGCAATAAAAAACTGTAAAATTTAGAAAAAATCACGTAGCCTTTGGAATAAAGAAAATATTTGTGAAACTGAGGAACCATTTCGAGATAATCATGCTACTTTTCCAAAAATGGAATAAGAAATAATCTACAGTTTCTTTTTTTTTTCGAAAAATGGCACAGCGTTGAGAATTGACCCTTTGGACACTCCCCTTTTTGACACCCTGTATGTCATGTACATTTGTAATAATGGAATTATCCCATCCATCACCATGATTGTAGCTGAAAGAGAGCCCTATCTGGCGTCGCGTCGCCTTTTTTTTTGAAATCGGGTAATTTTTTTGGAGATATTCCCATTTTGAAAAACGCGAAATTCTTTGTTACCTCAATAATTTTTGAGCAGTTTACTCTCGATATTGGTTTGACTTCCCCGAAAAAAGTCGATCCCTGAACAGGAATAAATTTTTGAGTGGAGTCCTGCATCAAAAGCGAGCCATCCTGGCCAAAATACGGGAGAAAGGTCCTCTAGGGTGGCAACGGCTAGGTGAAATTTAAAAAATTCATAACGCTCGACTGGAGAATGGTGGAAAGGTGCAACTGCACTCTGCAACAAGACTCTTTTGTTGTGTTGCTCCCTGCTAAATTTGGTCTCAATCCATTGGATAGATTTTGAATAATTGGATGGTGAAGTTTTCAACTTCGACATTTCCAGCGCACTTTCCCAAAAAATTGGGAAAAGGCGCTTTTAGCTTCACTTTGTCCGTCCGTCAGTCCGTCCGTCCGTCCGTCCGTCAGTCCGTCAGTCCGTCTGTCCGTCTGTCCGTCTGTCCGTCCGTCTGTACCCGGTATATTTCCTCGGAGAATAAAGATATCAAGTTGGCTTTTAGATTTTTGTTATTCTGCCGCCATCTTTGATCCTCCATTTTGAATTTCTCTAAAAGTGATCCGATTGTGATGAAATTTGCAGGCAATGTGAACCGCATCATGATCTATCCAATTTTCGACAATTCATGTCCCGCCGCCATCTTGTATTGTCCATATTGAACATGTTTCGAAGTGATAGAACTAGGATAATTATGCCTCAACGAAAAAAGATATCGATGTGGTGCAAACGCCAATCGAATGCGTACGTGACCATCATATAAAGTTGACCAATGACTTTTGTCACTTGGCCGCCATCTTTGATCCGCCATTTTGAATTTCTCTGAAAGTGGTCCGATTTCAGTGAAATTCACAGGCGATGTGAACTTTATCAAAATACATCCGATTTTGGACAAATGATGCTCTGCTGCCATCTTGGCCGCCATATTGAAATTTCTCATCACTAACCAACTTTCATGGAACTTAAGACTCACCTTTGTTTCGTGTGATAATTCTTATTCTCCAGCCAGTTTCAACATTTAGCCGACATCTTGGCCGCCATATTGAAATCTCTTATTAGTGGAACGATTTTTATGGAACTTGGAACTCACCCTTGTCTATAGTACGATCATTTTGATTTTTGAGCCAAATTTCATGAATCCGACGTATTTTGGCCGGCCTATTAAAATTTCTGCCCAAATAACGTTAGAACCCTAATTAACATCTTGCGTTCACTAATCCTTCAAAAAGGAAGTGCGCTACTGAGCCTCATGCCCATGAGGCATATTCGCTTGTTCATTATACGACAGATGACAGCTAAGGCAATACTTTCAACTGTTCTGAATACAGTTTCTTATGGGCTTTCATACGGCATATCGTAAGTCGAGTTCCGTGAGATATAGTTCATGTCATTTTTTGATAGTGACACTTCTGTTGGACAGATGACAGCCAAAAGCTGATAATGGGCTCATTCGACGATAAAATCATGTCCGTATACCAAATTTCGAGCCGATCGGATGGACGTTGCGGCTGTCATCGTGGAAGATTACAGACATACAGACAAACATACACGCAGACAGAGATCATTCTAGAAATGGTCTGAATTGTCATAGGGGACCTCCCTCACAACGGATGAACCAGTCAAAATCTCGAGAAAATTTTTTAGCGCGATCGCAATTGATACTAACGTATGGTCCGAAAGTTTTGGGAATTTTTTTAAAAGCTAATAACTTTTTATTGATAGTTTCAATTTCGTAACTCATTATTGCAAAAACTAGCGTCATCTTCAACAATTTCAAATTCGTATTCAACATATTGAAGATGGGCCATTATCTTTGATGGCTCTCGGTTTTCTTCTGCCATGTTCGATCATTCTCTGGACAACAGCAGGATTAATTTCTCAGAGCTCCTGCCTCCCAATGTACCGCAAGCTCGACCAATATAAGATATTTGGTAAGTATTGAGCAGGATAGTATACGACAAGGGATGGGAATCTGCGAATGAAGACCAATTACGGCGTCACATTTTTCAATAATATTAGAGATTTTCGAATTTGACAAATTGATACAGAAAATCATGGAACATGGCAGATGATAATTGAGATCCATCGAAGATAATGGTCCATTTTCAATATGTTGAATATGAATTTGTTAGTGTTATATATGATGTTAATTTATGCACTATCAAGTACGAAAATAAAGACTATTCAGAAAAAGTTATTAGCTTAAAACTATTTCCCAAAACTTCCGGACCATACGTTAGTACGGGGCAGAAAGGCAATTGTCCACTCAAACCTGGAAATTACTGGACGATTTTTGGCATACATATTCAAAGATATGTCCTAAACAACATACTAAAAGTCACAAGCCGTCACAGGTGGGATTCACCTGGGAGACTGGAAAATCTCCAGGATACCTGGAATTTCGCTGGAACGCACATACATAGAGAATGGAAAAACGAAGAGGCGTGATTTTTTTCTGTGAATTACTCGTTATAACGTCATCTGTCACAGAGAATGTGGTACAACTCCATAAATAATGTATTTTCAATGGAAAATCATCAATAACCTGATTTTTCTGTAGCGCTCACAGAACCCTTGCAAAATGTGCAAATTTCATTTTGAAAAAATTGCAGTTGGAAAACCGAAGCCGTGTCAATTTTGAAAATAAATCGATACGACGTCCAGTCCAATCTACTTTCGATATCAGTTGAAATTATTCAAAAAAAGTCTATCCCAGAGCAGGAATCATTTTTTTAGTGGAGTTCGGCATCAAAAGCGAGTCGTTTGGTCAAAATCCGGGTGAAAGGCTCCCCCGTGTGGCAGCGGCTAGGACAAATTTTGAAAATTCATAACGTCTGACTGAGACATGGTGAAAAGCTGCAACTGCAGACTTTATTTGAATCTTTTGTTGTGTTTCTTCCTGCCAAATTTGATTCCAATCCATCGGATAGATTTTGAATATTGAATAGTGAAATTTTGAACTTTGACATTTTTTGATATTTGACACATGACAGATGGAGAAATGCTTCCAAATGTTCTGAGTACAGTTTTTCAAGAGCTTCCAAATGACATACTGCAAGTCAAGTTCCGTGAGATATAGCTAATGATAATGGTTCATCATCAATATGTCGAATATGAATTTGTTATTGTTATATATGATGTTAATTTTTGCAATATCAAGTTAAAAAATTAAGACTATTTAGAAAAAGGTATTAGCTTTGAACAATTTCCCAAAACTTTCGGACCATACGTTATACTGGAGTTTTTTCAGTCTCCCAGGTGAATCCCACCTGTGACGGCTTGTGACTTTTTGTCACCTTGAATGTTGTTAAGGGCATATCTATGAATATAATATGCCAGAAATCGTCCAGTAATTATCAATTTCTAGGTCAAAACCTATCTGCCCTGTACTATACTTCTCGTTGGGTGGTGGGTAGGGGAAGTGATATATGGATATGAATTTTACAGGGGCGAATGGTCCGGGGACAGATTATTGTCCTACGACCGATGGGTACAAAGCATTTAATTGGAAAGTTTACTATTTAGAAGATTACTATTCACTTGCTCGTCAGTACTCAGTATGCGTCGAGGTGATGTTGTGAGAACAATAGTCTTCCAACGTAAAAGTAGAACCCACACCGGGGCCACCGTTGCTACTGTAAGTAGGGCATCATTCCAATTTTTGAATCAGTTTCAAGGAGTTTATGTATATTTTTGTGGAAAATTCTTCAAGTTATTCTCATTGGGAAGTCTTGCGAACACCAAAAAATATATTATCCTTCAAGAAACTCGTGACATTCCCAAGTACGTTCAATCTATTTGTATAGTCAACCTCCCAGAACTTTCTGATAAAAAAGCTTTTCAAAATGTGGCAGAGAGGTATTAAGAACTCCTGAAGACGTACTTTCGGGTTGATTCTAATCGTGCCAAAAAATTCTCAATGATTTTCTCGAACAATTGATTTTCAGAAACAATTCAAGTATTCTACCATGCAAATCTGACCAGGACCTTGAATCTTGAGCCTCACCTCCGTCTCGCTGTTTTCTGGCATAGCGAAACTGATCGCGCAAAGTAACAAGTCAATCGCGCAAATCAAGAAAACAAACAGCAATTTTTGCGAATAATCGCAACGGAATTGGAACTAACAAACCGTCCAAATACAGGATTTTCTCTGATTACTTTCTTGTCTCAACATCGAGCTTTCCTGCTAATCGTTCGCTGCTTTTAGCACCGTAACACTTCGCACACATTGAATAGGTACCTACACCGCAATACAAAGCTCTAATTGTTTTGTAACTTTTTTCCAGAACAACAAACGCCTGAACCGCGTCATCAGCAGCAGCAGCAGCAGCAAAGAAGAAAACGACGCCAACAACAATTCACCTCTGCGAACGCCCTTGCGAAATTTCGCCTCCACCCTCACACCGCCGTTACCGGAGCCCTCGCCGCTTAACGCCCTCGGCGCCAGCTTGCTCGAGCTGGATCTCACGACGTCGTTTCGCAAACTAGAGCAGCGTCTCGCACTGCCGTTACCGGCAACCACGCTCGATGATCGACCGGCTTTGAACAATCGAACGAAGAAAAGCAATGACGCGTCAGGTTTACTCATGTCGCCCGGCCGCAAAAAAACTCACCGCAATAACAACAAGAGATTGCTGCAGAAGATATCGTCGAAATATAACAAAGGCACCACGACGGGAGGTGGAGGAGAAGAGGAAGAGGAAGAAGAGGCAGAAGAACAATCGCCGATGGTCAGCGAAGAATGTCTTCTGGAAAAAACGATAAAGAAAGAATGCATCGAGGATGATACCAGCAGCAGGTGCAGCAGCGAAGCGGGAGACCTTCCGCAGCAGGACCATCGCGGCAAGCAGAAGCCGTTCAAGTGCGATGACTGTGGGAAGTGCTTCAGCCAATTGAGGAACTATAAATATCACAGGTGGGTACATGCCGTATAAGTTTGTATGTACCTGCATTTATTGATTTGCGCGCGCTTTATTAGTATGCGGATTTTATTGCTCGTACATAAACGTTGCCTTAATCTGCAGTTGAGCATTGTCGGAGCGCGGTTTTTACGACTCGTCGGGGACGTTGAAGGATACTTTTATGCCCGTCCTGATTTGGTGTTGACAAATTCGAAATGGAATTAAATGTCTACGAGCGGCTGACGGATCGCCTCTTCAGTTGGTGTATGAGTTTTTGCGTTGGAAAGTTCCAACTGACTCAACGGTATATTTGCAAAAGTGGGATTTTGAATAAAGAAGCATAGCGACCATGTGGAATACATTCCTTGAATATAGGCAGCAATCACACCTCACCGGGAGTTTTGCTTGAATTTCTTGCAGGGGATTCATACAGGGTGAAACAGGAAAAGAAGATATAATATATACCATGAATTATAGGAGGTGGAGCGGTACAAATCACCAGGAATGCCTGACTTGATGTTGTTGAAGTTTTTGCTTGGAAAATTGACATTCATGGTGAGTAGAGTGAAAAACGAGAGAACTTGAAAATTGAATTTACTATTTTGAAAAAATCACCGTCAAAAAAACGAAACTGTGTCAGATTTGCAAATGGGCGTAGACGACCGGGTTGCCTGGATGTCCGGGTTGAGTGCTGTAGATACTAAACACGGGTCGTCCTGGTCAAAATCCAAGCGAGCGGCCGTCTCCGGTGATAATGGCCAGGAGAAAATTTAAAAAGTCGTAACGTCCAACTGGGAATCGGTGGGAAGCTGCAACTGCGGGCTCAATTTTATTATTTTGTTTTGCTACTTCCTACCAAATGTGGTCCTAATCCATCACATATATATATATTGAATAATTGAATGGCAAAGATTTTTAGGGAAGATTATGAAGCTGTGTGTCTGTGTCTGTAATCTTCCACGGTAAAATCCGCAATGCTAATCCGATCGACTTGAAATTGGATATGCAGACACGGTTTTGCTGTCGAATGAGCCTATCGCGTTATGGTTGTCATCTGTCAAACGGAAATGTCACCATCAAAAATGACAAAAAGCATATGTCACGAAACTTGACTGGCAATATGTCATTTGAGACCCCTCGAAAAACTGTATTCAAAACTGTTGATAGTATTTCTTCTAATGCCGCGTCTGTCAAATAATTGAAAAAGTCACATTTCGGAGCTTTGTTATTCAATTATTCAAAATTGATCCAATGGATTTGGACTAAATTCGGCAGGAATCGACACAACAATATCAAATTACGTGGGGAGTTCAAGCTTCTTATGTATTCCCAGTCTGGAGCTACGAATTTTTATTTATTTTTTCTGTTCTACCCTGTATAAATCATTCAAACAAAACACCCGGTGAGGTGTGATTGCTAGCCATCTGAGGGATGTATTCCACATAGTCACTTTTCTCCTTCATTCAAAATGCCACGGGATAACATTAGCTCCCGGACTACAGTATTATGACAGGAAAGTGCAGAAAATGATAGATTTTTCAGGAAGATTTCCAGATGTCTTTGGAGCGACCCCATTCTTCATGATATTAACAGATCAAAGATTAAAGTGGTTCACCCTAAAAACTCGCTCAGGTTCAAATGAGGATATCGTGACAAAATATGAACCGATTTGAAAAAACAATTGTGTTTATGATTCAAGCGTTCTTCTGACAGCAAGTTTCATATTTGGATATCGTGTTGAGTGACGGAAAAAAGAACGAAAAACAAAAGGTCGAAAACAAAACATCGAAAGAATGAGGTCGAAAAGGAAGAGGTCGAATTTGCAATATATCGAAAGTTATGACGATCAAAATACATATGGTCGAAAATACATAATGTCGAATAACAGAATGTCGAGAAACAAACTATCGAAAAACAAAAGATCGAGAAATAAGAAAAACCCCGAAAAAAACGTAAAAATCAAAAAGCACTAGTAGTCCAGTCAAATTAGCCCAAAATGGCGGCCAATCGTGCAATCAATCATAAGGTTGTAATTTTTTCAGGAATGTGTAGAGGATGGTTCCCTGAACAACGCCTAATAAAGTCCCTTCGATTTTAGGCGCCGCGAAGTGGGGGAGGGGGTGACAAATGTCAGCTTTGTCAGTTTTTGCCGTTTATCACGGAAATTTTATACTGATCAAAATTAAAGCTGATGAAATTCCCTTTCAAATGGTGTATTCACGTTTCACCTGACTGTTATCGATTTCGGGATATGGGCCGTTAATTATGAAAATTTTTCAAAAAAGTGGTAGAGCCGTTTAGAGTATTTCGTCAAACTTTCTCTTCTAACTCACTACTCAATAGCTTCTGAGATAACTCCGAATTAATTTCACTTTATCCCAATCAAGACAAGACCCTTCTGGCACCAGACAGTGTCCTTATTCATAATTTCATTATTATATTCAACGGCCCATATCTCAAAATTGGTAACACTTAGGTGAAACGTGAGTACACCATTTCAAAGACTATTTCACTAGAGTGTATTACACCGACAATAAAATCTAGTATTCAGATGACAAAACACGTACCTATACCTACCTGGGCAAAACCAACATGATGGTTTTGCAGCGGCAATTTTTTGACGTTTCAATCGTTTCATTACATCAAACTGCTTTAGTAGATGTAGCGCATTTTCCTATCGAATACGCTATTTTTATACCTTGTATTCGCCTGTCCATCCTAATCCGTCCAGCCGTCCGCCTTGTTATGAAATTCTTTTTGTAAATGACAAAAATGAGCACAGGAAAACAAAGCAAGCTCAAATTGAGTTACCTATAATAATATTTGTCAGACTGACACTTTTGCATCAATTTGAATCGGCGGTCGTCACAAACAGTATTCAAGCAAACTAGTAAGCTTCATTGCATCTTGTTGTATCAATCGAAGCCCCAGCGGGCCCCCTTGTGTTTTCATGCATCGTTTATATCCCTAATGAGTTGCCCCTGGTGTTTGTTGCCCCTTGTGTCTTCTTCTGTGGCTCGAAGCCCTTGCGGGCCCTTTGATGTGGATGTCTATGTGCCGTTCAAAGACCTAGCTCACCTTCTTATGACGTACTGTGAGCCCCCTTGCGTCTTCTTCTGGCTTTCGAAATTTTGGTGTGTTGTCTTGTATTTTCTTGGTT
This sequence comes from Anaspis maculata, assembly GCA_949128115.1. Lineage (NCBI taxonomy): Eukaryota > Metazoa > Arthropoda > Insecta > Coleoptera > Scraptiidae > Anaspis > Anaspis maculata. The sequence continues at coordinate 83,275,921 of OX421964.1, read as the reverse complement.
TTTCAGTCAAGGTTTTAGTAGAAAACCTTTTCTTTATCTCCCGAGACTCTGTGCTCTTCCATAATTTCTATACTCACGGATCTTTTATGGCTTCACGTTATTTTAGAACTAGAGATAGTATCTTGGTTTTGGATGAAAAAACTGTTCAAAGAAAGCCTCTTTTTCTCTCGTAAAATAGTCATGTCGAATACCACTCGAGATAAAATTTTGAAGGCAAAATTTTCCTCTTGTAATATTCAAATTTGTTGCTTTTTGGCAATATCGCTCATGACATTTAATCAAAACCACTCGCCTGACGGCTCGTGGTTTTGTTACAAATGTCATTCGCGAAATTGCCAAGCAACAAATTTTCATAACAATCGAAAAATTTTGCCGACAAAATTTTATCTCTTGTGATATTAAATACGACTATTCCATCAGCTTTAATTAAGATACGTGTGAAATTTCCGTTTTTGAGATAAACGGTGAAAACTGACCAAAGTGACATTTGTCACCCCCTCCCCCGCCTGGCGGCGCCTAAAACCGAAGGGAATTTATCAGGTGTTGTTCAGGGGACCACCCTCTACACATTCCTGAAAAAATTGGAACCCTATGATTCTATGCGAGATGAAAACCCAATTTGCCTTGACTATAGGTGTATGTATACAGGGTGATTCATGAGAGACCTTACATAGGCTAATGGGAGATAGAGGACCTCGAGACGAGTCAGGATCCACTGAAGAAATTTTATTTTCTCCAATGGCTACGAAGATACAGAGTGTTTTGTGTGTTTCGTATGAATTTTTGATAAGCGATATTCCTGGAACGGCCAGAGGTATTTTGTTGAAATTCACCACTAATAGTTCTCTGTTGATAGATAGATAGATAGATATATTACGCCACATTACATGATTACTTGATTACATCAGTTTGAAGCAAGATAAATAATTGGATTTATACAAACAAATGTTGAGACTCATCCCAAAGCCACACCGGCTTACTTAAACCGTTTTGACAATAAAATTAAAAGTAAAATTTGTGGGTGAGTTCCCATTTTCGACTAGACATAATCGACTCATTGTTTCATTGAATTCATCAAAATTCATTTTTTGGCTTGTCTCTGTTGAATAGGAGAGCTTGGTTGAAAGAAAAATACTAGAGCCGACCTTTTTCTTATGACAAAATCGAGAGTGAAACCAAAATTAGACTCGATTTGGTCGTAAAAAAAAATGACTATGGAATTTTTCTTCCTACCAAGCCCTTCTATTCCACAGAGACAAGCTAAAAAATAAATTTGAATGAATTCAATCAAACAATGAGTCGATTATGTCCGGTCAAAAATGGAAACTAAACCATAAATTTCACTTTCAATTTTTATGTCGAAACGGTTTAGGTGTGCCATCTAAATTGAAGAGTGAATCTTGAAGTATTTTCCCTCAGCTTTTCGAATCCGGTAGCAGTTTTTTAGAAAAGCGATCAGAAAATATATTTTTTGATAAAATAAAAAAGGGGCACATTTTTTCAATCCCGGCCCTGGATTTTGACTTACCCAGTATGGCTTCAGGGTAAGTTCCAATAGAGAAATATTATCGGTGAATTCAAGAAAATATCGTCAGCCGTTTCAGAAATATCGCTTATCAAAGTTTCATACGAAACACACAAAACACCCTGTATCTTCGTAACCATTGGAGAAAACAAAATTTCATCAGTGGATCCTGACTCGTCTCGAAGTTCTCTATCTCCCATTAGCCTATGTAAGGTCACTCATAAATCACCCTGTATACAGGGTGATTCATGAGCAGTGTGCCAAACTTGGGTGCCAGGTAGAGGAAGTCAAGGCGAGTCAAAATCGATGGGTTTTGTTTCTTTTTCGTCATCTCTTACGGAGGTACAGGGTGAGTTATAAGTATGTTGCAAAATTTCGAGTGACAAGATCTCGGCAGCGGTTCATGATAGCTCAATCAAATTCACCAGTAACGTTACTCTGGTCAAGCTCGCCAAAATGCCGTACGATCAAAAAAAAAATTCTAAGACCGGACTCGAAATTTATTATTTTTTAATTTTTGCCTGAAAAGTATATTTTCTGTGCGTTTTTTTGAAATCTACCAGCATATTCGAAAAGTTCAGGAGAAATGCTTCAAAAATGGCAATTCAAATTGCACGGCACACCCAAACTGTTCCCGTCAGAAATAATAAACTAACACCTTACACCTGCGAATGCAATTTGACGATGCATATAAAATGGAATGGACTGATTTACTCCATTCAGACTTATCAGTCGAATATGTTTCTGCATTTTGTGGCACAGGAATGCGCTTAAGGAAAGGCCTTGAAAACATTTCAGGACCGGATTGAAATTATCTCGTTTGGATTTTTTTTTGGAACTTTTTTTGCGGAAATTTTAAATGCTTTGAGTTGAATACGAATACAAGACAAACAACATTTTCATCTAAACAATGAAATTTTAACCGCTACAGCTACTTAATAAGGTTCTCGAAGTGCCCACCCCCTATTCCAATGCACTTCCTGTGTAGTAGTGCCGGATTTAGGAATGTGGAGGCCCTGGGGCGACAGTATTTTGTGGAGGCCTCAAGGTAAGCCTTAGGATTTTTTCAGGAATAATACTCCGAATATTAATAACAATAAATAAGGAATTTTTGGATTTGTTGAGGCCCTGAATTTGTGATAACATGTGGGGGCCCAGGGGCGATCGCCCCTGTCGCCCGCCCTTAAATCCGGCACTGTGTGTAGCTTATTAATTCTGACCGGAACAGTCTAGGTGTGCCGTGTAAATTGAATTGCCATTTTTGAAGCATTTTCTTTGAACTTTCCGAATTTGCTGGTAGAATTTCAAAAAACCGCACAGGAAATATACTTTTTGGGCCAAAATCAAAGAAGTTTTTTTTTTTAGTCCGGTCCTAGAATTTTTTTTATCGTACGGCATTTTGGCGAGCTTGACTAGGGTAACGTTACTGGTGAATTTCATCGAGCTATCATGAACCGCTGCCGAGATATTGCCTCTCGATATTTTACAACATACTTATAACTCACCCTGTATCTCCGTAAGTAATGACGAAAAAAGAAAACGAAACCTATTGATTTTCACTTGCTTTGAATTCCCCCACCTGGCATTTGAGTTTGGCACACTACTCATGAAGCACCCTGTATGTACAATTGTTGTAAAGACAAATAATTTGAGAGTTTGGGACAGGAGAAAGAAGAACCGAGTCAAAAATCAACTAGTCTAAATTCATTTTCGTCAAAAAACCTAATCAGGCCTTGAAAAAAATACTGGACCTGACGAGGTCCATGTACACAGGTTTATGAGTGTAGGTCAATTTTGCGTCAAAAAAACCAAATCAGGTCTCAAAAAAATATATATACTAAACCTGACGAGGTCCATGTGCACAACTTTACGTTTCAGAGTTGATTTTGCGTTAAAAAACCGGATCAGGTCTGCAAAAAAAATTACTAAACCTGACGAGGTCCATGTGCACAGCTTTACGTTTCAAAGTGGATTTGGAGTCAATTCAATCCAATTCAATTTATTAATTCCTGCTTTACAGCTTTGAATGGCTGCCGCCATAACACAACTATTATCCTTATTACAATTCAAAAAACAATCTTACAACTCATTGAAAACTTAACAACTCGTATTTTTCTTCTTTTTTCTTTCTTCCTCCACTCTTCTCATCCATGCCAGACCTCTTCCGTCCTCTTTTAGTATCTCCTTTTCCGTTCTTCCGTCTCTCAAAATTTCTTCACAGGTTCCTTTTAGGTGGGTTATTGTTTCTTCTTCAATTTCGCATATTCTGCACTTCCTGTCCTCTTCCTTTCTCCAAAATTGACTGTCCAAAGTACCGTTTCCACATCTGTATCTTGCAATAATCTTCATTCCTGCTCTACATGTTGTACTTGTAAAGTATTTGGGTGTATCTGTCGCCATAATATTCTTATATACTGCGCAGTATCTCGTGCTGTCTATTCTTGACCTCTGCAGTTGCTTTTGCACTTCCATATCCCTGCCCTTCAATTCCTCTATCATACTTTCTCCTATCCCAACCTTCATGTCTGCCCATTCCAGACTTGCTCCATTCCTCTCATAATATTGCTTTCTATCCTTTATCCATGTTGCTGTCTTGACCCTACTTTCTCTTGACTCGCGCGCTGCCTCCTTCAGTATCGCACACTCGCTCATTTGCCATATTTTCTCTTCAAACTTCACTGCTCTTTTTCCCATCTCTATTCTCATTAAGTCCCTTTTCGTTTTTTTCCAACACAATGTAGCTTGGCGTATTCCTTTGCAGTCCCAAAATCTATTTCAAGTACTTGATCTGCAGCCCTTCCACTTTTTCTCGTTCTTTCCATCCCCAGATTTCTACTCCATACAGCATAATGCTTTTAACAAGTGAGTCGAACATCATCAATCTCAATCGGTATGCATATTTGAATTTTCTTTCACCTATCCCCCATACTTGACACATGGCTTTGTTAACTTTCTTGCATGTTTCTCTGATATGCGCTTCGGTTCCGTTATTTTTCTGCAAGTTGTATCCCAGATATTTGAACTCTTTCACTTCTTCAACTATATCTTCATTCCATTCCCAAACTTCTTTATTCTTCTTTCCACGTCCTTTTTTGAATATCATAATTTTTTATTTTTCCACGTTGAGTTCAAGTTTTCTTTTGTTCAAATATTTCCTAAATCTCTCCATCATCTGCCTCATCTCTTCTTCTTTGGTAGCTAAGAGAACTATGTCGTCTGCATATGCCAATGACCATATTTTTCTACTTCCCGCCAGCACTCCTCCATCCTGTCCCATTCGTAACACTTCCTCCAGATCAGCAATATAAACCGAAAACAAAGTCGGGCTCAATGGGCATCCCTGTCTCAGTCCTTTTTCTGTCCAGAATTGAGTCGTTTCCTCTTCTCCTGCTCTCACTATGTTCACTGTTTCCTTGTAAATTTCTTCTATTCTGTCAACCAGCGTACTTTCTATTCCAATCTTTCTCATCTGTTTCCATAGTTTCGTCCTTTCCACGTTGTCGAATGGAGTCAAAAAACCGAATCAGGTCTGCAAAAAAATCACTGAATCTGACGAGGTCCATGTAGACAGCTTTATGGTGTCAAGTTAATTATGCGTCAAAAAACCGTCTGCAAAAAAATTACTAAACCTGACGAGGTTCCTAAACACAGGTTTATGGTTTATGATTGTAGGTCAATTTCGCGTCAAAATACCAAATCAGGTTTTCAAAAAAATATACTAAACCTGATAAGGTCCATGTGCACAACTTCACGTTTCAGAGTTGATTTTGCGTCAAAAAACCAAATCAGGCCTGCAAAAAAGATCACTGAACCTGACGAGGTCCATGTACCGGATGAGCCATAAAAAACCGTGCTCTGAATTTTTCCTTCTAAAATTTTTATTCCTCCACCGATTTCATCGAACTTTTCAGCACTGAATAGCCAATTGAATAGGCCATCATTTCCGTATTTCAAAATGGCCAATATGTCAAAATTCAAGATGGCAGAAACAATTGAAAATAGGCCTTCTTTGGTTCTCGTTGCTTTTCAATGAAGGTTACCAGAAAGTCGAAACCAATAATGTATTATAAAGGAATAGTCCTTTCTTGTCAATTCAAGACCACAACCAATGAAATCGGGTCATCTGCTGAGGAGCTTTTGCGAGTTTACTCTCCGTTTTTTTCATTTCCGCACAATTGACCCAAATTTAGGTGTCCTGCCCGCCAATCCGCCATATGCTCATTTTTTTTCTTCATTTTTTCATGTTTCCCAAATTGAACACCCTGTATTTTGATATAGGAATCGATTCCCTTTTTCCATCGTATATATAAATACAGGCTGGCCCAACGAAAACAGAACAGAGGGGTTTTAGGGCATTTCACTTAATTTTTTTGAAAAAAGCTCGAACAGGTTGATTTTTATATTGAGGGGGACATCTGAAACATACATTATCGTATTCCTATCTTCAGCCCCCTCACCCTCACTCACCGTAACTTGAAAGTTTCAAATGACACCACCCACTTTGCGATACATCAAAGTGAAGAGAATAAAATTCTATTTCTGAAAAAATATTTTTATGATTTTTAACCCCACTCCCTTCTTCCTAAAATTGTCAAAGTTTCCAATGTAATATTTTTGATCTCTCAATTCTCTCCAGTACAGTCAACGTCATCCTGCACAGCATCGAGGGAGAAAATTTTCTGTGTAAAAAGTGCCACCCAAATTCACCCCTTCACTCCCCCACCTCAACTTTTAAAAATCTGAAATGACACTACCTACTTTGTGATACATCAAATCGAAGGGAATTGAATTCTCTTCCTGAATAAAATATTTTCAGAATTTTCAAAACACCCCATTTTTCCCAATATACTCCGAATGTTCAATTTATTGGGAGAGGGGTTGAAAATTTCAAAAAAATTGTTTTCAGAAAGAGAAATCAATTTCCTTTTATTCGATGTATCACAAAGTAGGTGGTGTCTGTTGAGTTTTGAAATTGGGGTGGGGGAGAGGAAAGGGGTGAATCTGGGTAACACTTTTCTTCACTGAAAATTTTCTCCTGAGATGCTATTTAGGATGACGCTGATTAAATTGGGGAGAATTGAGGGGTCGAGGATAAAAAATGGGACAGTCGGAGAAATTTAGGAAGATGCTGGGTGGGATTAAAAACTTTGAAAATATTTTTTCCAGAAAAAAAAATTGATTCTCTTTGATTTAATGTATCGCAAAGAAGATGGTGTCATTTGAAATTCCAAAGTTGAAGTGGCTAGTGGTGAGGGGGGCTGAAGAGGGAAATTTGTCAATGTGTGTTTCAGATGTTATAAAAATTGACCTGTCTGAGCTTTTTCCGAAAAAATGATGTGAAATGCCCGAAAACCCCTCTGTTATGTTTTCGTTGGGCCACCCTGTATATATCACACTTGATAGGTTAGTTAACAAAGCACGTGTGAAAAAATTGATGAAGTTTCAAAAAATTTCGAAGAAAAATTTTCTTTCAAAAGTGACTCAGTGAATTTTTTATCATTTTTCCAATTATTTGGGTGAATGAATTCGTTGAGAGTTTGAAACTTTCACTAAACTCACCTTAAACCGACAAACTTGAAAAAAAAAGATTTTCCCATTGTTTCTTTTTTTGAAATTATGTTCAAGGGGAAGTCTCCATCAGGGAGGGGGTATAATTTTTACGTGAACACCCTGTACAAGAAACAGAAAGCGGTAAAATGTCAAAAACCGTTTTGGGATATTGCTGCGAGGTTTCCAAAAATATAGCTAGAAAAATCTACAATTGTTTCTAAAAAAGTTACACACGCTTAATAATTAACCACTTTGCACTTCTTCTTTTGTCACCCTGTATATCATACAGTATATCAGTTGAAGCGATATCCTCATTTGAACCTGAGTTTTTGGGGTGGACCACTTCAATCTTTGATCTGTTAAGTTTCTAGATAACGCAGAAGACAGAATAAATGCTTGGATTTTGACAGTTTAAGTAACTACAAGTAGGTGCATAAACTGGTATTTTGATGTCGCATGTAGTAGGTATGGCAAATTATGTCGTGTAAAACTCCCAACACTCCCTTGTTTCGGATTCCAAAGAACGTGAACTTGGCACCTCGTACTTGTAGCTACTTTTTTCCTTCCGCTTGAAGTGGTACCGCCGCAAGAGCCGAGACGTGCCTGATTGCCATTTTAAAACAACGAACAATCATGCCAATTGCCAACCTGGGGCTTACACAAGACACAAGCGTGCACTAACGGGCCAATAGCTACTTAGTTATACTTATAGGTGGATACCAATCAAATCAAAATTAATGTAAGTGTACCTAGTGAAAGCAAAATGAGATATTCAAGTTTTTTTTTTGTATAGGTACCAGTTAGGTGGTACCTAAAGCTGTAGATACGATAAGGCAGACAAAACATAGGTAGGTAATAGAAATAGCCATTTACTAATGGACCATACGGGCATGTCCTCGTTTCTCTAGATGTGCCAGGCCTGATGTCGAGTGAAAAAGCACCAAGACAAAGCGCAATTTAGCTCTAGCCTCTGTCTATTTGATAGAAATATGCACACTGGTTTTGCAGAACAGAACTCTTCAAATAACCGCTATTATTCAACAGAATTAATTATAGTGCGCTCGCACGTGTCTGTATCGCTTCTCTTGAACGTGCGTACAATCCTCTAGACGTATTACACTTGAATTTGGTCACTTAAACCGGCCGGTAGCGCAATGGACTCCGTCTTTGGAAGCAATTCCAGGGATCGTGAGTTCGAATCCGACTCGGGCCAGGCGAAAATTTGCATGCGCTCTCTAGTACCTTGACGTGTACTTCCGTTAGTAAATAAGGAGGCACTTGAGTCACCCCCTCACCTTTTCTGGTGGGAGGCGCGGTGGAGGGAAAGCCACGCCATCTGTCGTGGCGGAATACACATTCAATTTTGTAAAGAGAAATCTGAAGATCGAACAAAAATGTCGGAAAACACTACTAATCATTTTATTGGGATTACAAGATTATAGTACCGTTGCGGACTTTTTAAAGTGGACGACAGTTGACAGATTTCTCAGGATTCTGGCCTGAACGTCGCATGACAGCAAGCCAACTCGTTGACATTGTCGTCCACTTTATTTTGGCCGCAATCGTACAAACATAGAAAATAAGAAAAAACAAGAAGATTGACCAGACAATAGAAGAAAGAATACTGATTGAGTGATTGGAGGGGATGTCAGTGCAAGAGTTGGGAAGAGAGAGGAAAGATAACAGAAGCAAGGAAAAGAAACTAGAAGATTGGCGAAGGACAAAGAAGATAACAGTAATGGGAAAATATTGCTAGATCTTATTGAAGACAGAGGCTGAGAAATGTTGAACGGAAACAAGGAAGGAGCCGAGAAGGGGAATTCATCTTTAACCGAGGCAAGGCAGCAACACAATAGGCTTCGGTATTTATATGCTTTGGTATAAATGAAGAAGCTTATAATGGAGCAGTGAGATTCAAGATTGGGGACAGTATTGAATCAGATCATCTACCACTGAAAATAGAACTAAAAACAGAGGAAGAAATATCAAGACAAGTGAAAGATCAAAAACAAGAGTTCCATACAGAGACGAGACTGGAATGAGAAAGATATATGGAGTTTTTAGGGGAGGGATGAGTTTCGCAAAGTTTGAGGAGAATTTAAAGTTATTCGAAGAAAAGATAGATGAGCTGACAAAATAAACATACAGAGGAGTGCATAAAAAACGGCCACCGCTGTAGCATCGTTATTTCTTATCCGATCTTTAAAATTCAAAAATCAGTTCCAATGGTATAATGTCTCCTATGATTCGACAATAGAATTTTTTTTCCATTATGATGCTTCTGAGCACTGACAGTCAATTTTTGTTTTTCAAATGGCAACTATATTTTTTAAATTTTTTTTCGGATTCCTTACAAATATCTGAATATAATGATGCATCAATATCACACTTTTTGTTATTGCAAAATTTTCACACACAACAGTATCGTCAGAACACCTACGATATGCACGAAATCCGGTAGGCTGGGTGCAAAATGATGTTCAAAAGCACATAGTAGGTCAGACGTTTGGTTTTTCAAAATGTAAATGTCAAAATGTTTTTAAAATCCGAAAGAAGCTGTCCGTCTCTGACTTGTTTATTCTTTATTTTTAGCCTACTATTTTATATCTTTTCAAGTGTGTATTGTGAAAATGAAAAATCAATAAGACGTTTTTGTCCTGACAGGTCACAATATACCTACTTGAATGTGTAAAATAATAAGCTGAAAATAGAGAATAAAGACGCCTTAGAGACGGACAGTTTCTTTTGGATTTTGAAAACATTTTGACTTTTACATTTTGAAAAATCAAACGCCTGACCTACTATGTGCTTTTGAACATCATTTTGCACCCAGCCTACCAGATCACGTGCATATCGTGGGTGTTGTGATGCTACTGTGATGTGTAAAAATTTCGCAGTTTTAATTTTTTTTCTTCGTGTCTAATGATAAAATGTGTGATATTGATGCATCATTATATTCAGATAAGCATAACGAATCAAAAAAAAAATTAAAAAATATTGTTGCCCTTTGAAAAACAAAAGTTGACTATCTGTGTTCAGAAGCATCATAACAAAAAAAAATATTTTTTACTGTCGAATCATAGAAGACCATTAAACATTCAACCATTCAAACTGGTTTTTGAATTTTGAAGATCGGATGAGTAATAACGATGCTACAGCCGTGGCCGTTTTTTATGCACCCCTCTGTATAAACCACAGTTGAGTGAGTATTATTATAGCTGAGGCGCCAGATTAAATCTCGAAGCGCAGCGGATGTAACGATTACATTTTCATTACTTATTAATAATATCATTGAGTCGACTTTGTAAAGCTTGGCGGTAAATTTATCCAAAGATCTGGGAGGAACAAAAAAAAATTGAACTTACCTTTCTGTTTCCTTGAACTAGGGTCGTATCCATCAACTTCATTAATACCTGAACCAGCTGCAGCCGCAGATATAAGATTTCGCCGCTTCTTGGCCAAACCTACTTAAAAATGTGTAAAATAATAAGCTGAAAATAGAGAATGAAGACGTCTTAGAGACGGACAGCTTCTTTTGGATTTTTAAAACAATTTGACGTTTACATTTCGAAAAATCAAACGTCTAACCTTGTTAGCGCGGTACACATAAAGACGGCAGCCTTCCGATGAAGGCTGCATTAAAACAATAACTCTTGGATTAGGAAAGCAGCAAGCGACAGTCAGAAATAAAACTCACAACAACAATCAAAAACTTTAATGCAAAACAAAGAAAAAAAACACAAACAGACAGAATTACAAAACAATAAAAAAAAAAAAAAAACAATGTGAATTAAATGAAATGAAAAATCCGAGTGGTTCTGATCGGGGGCAGATTCGCTGGCGCCGAGTGGCGTCCTGAAAACGAGACGAACTGCACTGAAGGTATACACCCCGGCAAACGGGAATAAACGGTAAATGGTAAAAACAATGGAAAATATGGAACTTACGGGATCTTATTCGGTGGCGGCGTCGTCCTGGCGGAGTCCGAAGGCGGCGTCGTGGTGGATGGCCGTTCTGGTGGTGGATTTCCTGGTGAAATGCACGAGTGCCCGTGTTCGTCACCAAAATGGCGGACGAACGACTCGATCCCGTCCGAAACTGGAGCTTTGTGTGCGGCTGGCTGATCCAAGCCGCTCCCCGGTGAAAGCGGTGAAAACTGCCGCTTTCTGGACTTGGAGATGCTGCAGAGCTCCTCCAGGAGTCACTATCGGACGCGATGGGCCTTGGATGGGCTTCTGGTCGAGTACGAATGTACGCCGATGGCACGACAAGATGGCCGCGAGAACGATGACCAAAAAAAAGACGGCGTGGCTTCCCGCTCGACGTACGGAGATCAACGCCGCTTCGAACGAAGCGGCAAAGGCACGAGCGGAAAGAAAGCCGAAGAATGCCGAAGACGGCCGAAGAAAGTGCTGGAGCTCGTTTACGCTTGCGCCTGACAGCCAAGTGCCAGGCACACCGAACAGGGGGTGAGGGGTGAGGACTTGGACGACACAGGGATATTTTGGGTCGCATACCCTCAGGGCACACGAATGCAGTGTTCAATGAACGGGGCCGAGACATACTCCCCACCAAAATACCACTCGGGGTATTTTCAAAGTTCAAAAATTAATGAAATCAAACATGATACAAAAAGAAAGAGCATAGTGAGAACAATGACGGAAGTGAAAACACAGAATGCTCACTGTCCTGAAGGGAGGGGACAAAGTTTGACCATTGGGCGTCGCAGAACGTCGCGTTGAGTACGGACATCTGCGACACGACAAATGCCATCTTTGCCGGGGAAGAGTTTTGAAATTCTGCCTAACCTCCACTTCAGAGGGGGAGCGTTTTCGTCCTTGATGAGGACTAAAGACCCCACATCTGCGGATTCAAGGTGACGTGACTTGTGCCACTTGCCGCGTTGGTACAGCGTGTGTAGATATTCGTCGCGCCAACGCGCCCAGAAACGCTGTTGCATGGATTGGACCAACTGCCATCGCGACAACCTGCTGATCTTGAGGTGGGACAAATCTGGGTCAGGTGGGGCCGTTAACGGCTCGAGCGTCAAAAAATGACCAGGCGTCAATGGGCACAGATCATTTGGATCCGAGCTCAACTCCGAAAGTGGCCGTGAGTTGAGCAACGCTTCAACTTGGGTGACCAACGTGGTCAGCTCTTCAAAGGTGAGTATTTGATCACCTATCACGCGAGATAGATGAGTTTTGACAGCTTTTATGCCGCTTTCCCACAGCCCGCCAAAGTGGGGACTGGAGGGAGGAATGAAGCGCCAAGTGATGGCTTCGGATTCCGCGGCGAGTTGCATTGACGTCGTCAATTGCCTATGAGCTCCGACAAAGTTTGTGCCATTGTCGCTATAGATGGTAGAGCAGCGACCGCGCCGGGCAATGAATCTGCGCAAGGCAGCGAGGAAAGCATCTGTTGAGAGATCGGAGGCAACCTCGACGTGCAATGCCTTGGTGGCGAAGCACACGAAAAGACAGATGTACGCCTTCGTAGTTCTGACACCGCGAGCGCGTGACATGAGGATTGGAAAAGGGCCACCATAGTCGAGCCCGACGCAGCTAAAAGGTTTTAGCTGAGAAATTCGCGCCGAGGGGAGGTCGCCCATGGTGGGAGAAAAAGTTTGCGGCTTAGTCCGGAAGCACCGGTAACACGATGCAAGATAGTGCCGTACCGCGCGTCGCGTGGACAATATCCAAAAATTTTGCTGCAGGAGATAGCAGGTATTGTTGAGTCCCGGGTGGCAATGTCGGGAATGAACTTGTCGAATGACGAGTCCTGTCAAGACGTGACGAGATGGAAGAAGAGCAGGGTGTCTGGTTGCAAATGGCAACTCATGACAATGCTTCAAACGTCCGCCGACGCGGAGAACATCGTCACGATCGAGAAAGGGTGAAAGTTTTCGAAAGGGTCTTGAACAGGGTTGGCCGTTGCGTAACGACGCGATTTCGACGGCAAATACCTTCTGCTGTACATGTTTGACAATGTACAACAAGGCAAAATGGAGTTCTGTATCCGAGAGAGGTCCTGTGAACTTCTCATCGGACTTGCATTTGCAGAACCGATAGAAATAGGCGACAGCGCCCTGAATCTTCCGTAAGGAGGATATGCGCAAAAAGAGGTCGTCGATGTCAATCGGCGGCGGCTGCGGCACACGCACGACCAAAGCGAGCTTTCGCTCTTCAGACGCAATGTCTGGGGAGGACACGGAGAATTTGTCATCCGGCCATGTGTCATCCGCTGATGACAGAAAAGGTGGGCCAGACCACCAGAGGGAGCACGAAAGCATGTCTTCGGGAAACAATCCGCGCGAAGCTGGGTCGGCGGGATTGTCCGATGTTGAGACATGTCTCCAACACTGAGGCGGGACACGCTGTTGAATATGCTCAACACGGTGAGCAACAAATGTTTTCCAGCGGTGCGAAGAGGAACGCAGCCAGCTGAGAACAACCGTAGAATCGGTCCACGCAAATATGGCATCGAACTGTACGGTTCCTGCGAGCGCTGCAACGGTGAAGGCAACGAGATTGGAAAGTAGGACCGCTGCACACAATTCGAGACGGGGTACGGTCAGCAATTTGACTGGAGCCACCTTTGATTTGGCGGTTAGGAGACGAATGGTGGGAACACCATTTCGAAGGTAACGAACGTACAACACGCTCGCGTACCCAGATTCCGATGCATCGCAAAAGGCGTGCAACTGGCACCTGTCTGCAGGCGACGGAAAAGTATGCCGTGGAATTTGCAACCGCGAAAGTTGCGATAGCTCGGATTGAAAACGCAACCACTGCTGACATACGATGTCTGGAGGGGTGTCGTCCCAATCAAGGCCAAGTTTCCATAACCGTTGGATTAAATGTTTGGCGAAAAATGCAACAGGGCACAGAAAGCCGAGCGGATCGTAAATCCGAGCCACCTCCGACAAGATGGACCGTTTTGTGCACGGTAGTTCATTTGGATGAACCGTGAATGAAAAGGTGTCTGTTGCCGCTTGCCACTGGAGGCCAAGAATTTTTACAGTATTGTCAGCAACGTCACTGAAAGTGGACGGCTGAGTTCGAACGTGATCAAGTGGTATGTCTTGCAGCACATCAGGGTGATTGCTTGCCCACTTGCGCAATTCAAAGCAACCCGATTGGAGCAGGTTGATTAGCTGCGTTTGTAATTCCCGTGCTGATTCCACGGAGTTCGCACCGCAAAGTAGATCGTCTACATACAAATTACGGCGAATTGCCTGCGAAGCCAATGGAAACTTCGAGGCGCTTTGTTCTGCCAAGTGAAGCAACGTGCGAACCGCTAGAAACGGTGCCGAAGAAACACCATATGTAATGGTGTTCAATTGGTACGTTTCAATGGGTCGATCAGGGGAGAAACGAAAGCGAATGAGTTGATACTTGCGATGTTCGGGCGAGATAAGTATCTGCCGATACATCTGACGGATGTCACAAGTAAAAACGGTCGGCTCACACCGAAACTGCAGTAGCAAAGCTGCTATGTCCTGTTGTAACTTAGGACCGACGAGAAGCGTCTCGTTGAGGGATAAATGATTCGGCGCTTGCGCCGAAGCATCAAAAACGACGCGAATTTTCGGCTTGTCGTCTTCGATCTTGACGATCGGATGATGAGGGATGTAATACGCCTCAGAATCTGGAGGTTCTGCGTCCAGCAAGGTCATGTGACCTAGGTCGAGGTAGTCGCGCATGAATGCTATGTACAGATCACGGAGTGTGTCCTGACGGACCAGGCGACGTTCGATAGCTAACCAACGGCGGTCAGCCATAGACCTGCAATGTTCAAAGGTGGGGGACTCCCTTTTGAAGGGAAGCGAAACCCCAAAACGACCTGACGGACAACGGTAGACAGAGTCCCGGAAACAAATTTCTGCACGTTCATCATCTGGGGACAAACGTGTTTTGGACGATGGTGACGAGATTTCCTCTACTTCCCAAAATTTGTGCAGAGACTCGTCGATTCCAGTTGGAGTGCAGACCAAAAAGGAATGCAGAGGTTTTGACGGGGTTTGAAAGGGACCGAGAAGAGCCCAGCCAAAAATGGTGTTTATGGCAACAGGCTGTGACGGACCTGACGAGACGATTCCCTCTTTCACGACTGACGGATAAACGTCGGCGCCCAACAACACTTGAATGGGGCCTGGCTTGAACCATGTGGGATCCGCCAGATTCGATAAGTTCAAGTGGAATTGATCCGGGTTCAAAGCGGTGTCTGGCAGGTTACCACAAATCCTGCGCAGGACAATTAACTCCAATTCAGGGATTGGGAGAGACTCATCATCAGCCTTGACCTGGCAAGTGACTGTGCCACACGTCGAATTGGCGGGGGTGAGATCCAAGCCAAAAACGGGCACATTGTGATTTGATGGGGATAGACCCAATTTGCGCACGCAGGAGTCCAAAATAAACGATGCCTGACTGGCAGGGTCTATGAGCGCACGGAGGCTTTGGTAGCCTCCCCACCGGTCACGAACGTGAACGATTGCCGTGGCCAACAAAACATGAGCTGCCTTGAGGCTTGAGGCGAGATTCGTCACCGAATTCGCGACATTTTCTGGAAGACCAGGGGAAACGATTTGCGGTAATTCAACTGGATTCGATAAAGAACTGGGTGACTCATGACCTGCAGTTCTATGTGGCTTGGGGAAGTGCAGCAAGGTGTGATGCCTTGCGTGGCACTGCCGACACGAATACGACGATGGACATTTTGGAGCGCCGTGATTGGTGCTCAAGCAGTTGAGACAGAGCCTTTTCTGTTTGACCGCCAAATATCTGTCATTTGGGGACATTGACAGAAAAGTCTTGCACGCGGTGACTCTATGACTTCTCGCCCCACAATGAGAACATGCTGACTCATGCGACGTCGCTGGGGCAGATGAAGTCTGAGACACCAACGTATGTGAGGCCCACGACTTGCGGCTGACCTCGGGCTTCACGGTAACGGTGTTTGCCCGTGTGGAGCGGGAGTTCGATTGCGTTTTAGAATTTAAGGCAGTTGCCTCGAAAGCCTTGCATTGGTCGAGCACGAAAGACTTGACGTCTTCGTATTTGGGGAAGGGGGTGCCAGCTGACTGCACCTCGAAACGTTTTCGCGTCGACTCATCGAGTTTCTGGAGCAGCATGCTCGACAGGGTGAAATCCCACAGGTCGATATGCGGATACTGCTCGAGCGCCACTAAATTTTCGTTGAACGTGTTCACAAGATGGCGAAGCGCTTGCGCGGAGTCAGATGTGACGGAGGAGGCGTTCATCATCGACTGCCAGTAAAAAGTGACTAGCACGCGGTCGTTCTGGTATCTCTCAACCAACGAGTCGAACGCAATTATGTAATTATCTCCCGTCAATGGCAGGTGTTTAACCATTGAGAGAGGTTCACCAGATAAAGACGAGATCAGATACTGAAACCGTTCAATATCTGAGAGAGACTGGTTTCTGTGTATTAACGCCGTGAATAGATCATAGTATGGTGGCCATGATTTTAACTTTCCGTCGAACAACGGCAACGCGATTTTTGGGCAATCGGACATTGCTCCGGCCTGTCTCGAACCAAGTTTGCGAGGCTTGGCGAGAGAGCGAGGAAGTCGGCTCTGAATTCGCAAACGAGGCTTTTACCGCAGCAAGTTTGCCATACAAGCTGTCTGCCCGGAGTGTACGTTCAAGAAATGTAGCCTTCTGCTCCTCGGAGGCACTGGGGAGAGGGGCAGTGTTGACCGTGCTCTTGAAACCGTTGTAAATTTCCGCCGCAATGTCAAACGTGGCTAAAAATGCCGGTTGGAGGCTTGGCTCGGTGGTAGCTGTGACGCCTTGTTCCAGAAGGGGCTCAAGGCGCGCAATAGCTATCGCGATGGACGATAAAGTTGCGTCCATTGTGTACGACACAAAGAAAAATGAAAACAAAGCAACTGACCCTTTGGTTGGCGTACCTGAATGGCGAACCCAACCCAGGTGAAAAAGTGCGAATGAGACGGGCGAAAAACGAATTGATCAACACGCTGGACCAACGCACAAGTGTCACGTGGGTTTGACCCGTGACTTTAAAGTTTCAATAGTGAGGTGAATTAAATTCCTGACTGTACCATGCTTAGCCTGTATCCGGCTACGAAGGACCAATTTATATGTTAGCGCGGTACACATAAAGACGGCAGCCTTCCGATGAAGGCTGCATTAAAACAATAACTCTTGGATTAGGAAAGCAGCAAGCGACAGTCAGAAATAAAACTCACAACAACAATCAAAAACTTTAATGCAAAACAAAGAAAAAAAACACAAACAGACAGAATTACAAAACAATAAAAAAAAAAACAATGTGAATTAAATGAAATGAAAAATCCGAGTGGTTCTGATCGGGGGCAGATTCGCTGGCGCCGAGTGGCGTCCTGAAAACGAGACGAACTGCACTGAAGGTATACACCCCGGCAAACGGGAATAAACGGTAAATGGTAAAAACAATGGAAAATATGGAACTTACGGGATCTTATTCGGTGGCGGCGTCGTCCTGGCGGAGTCCGAAGGCGGCGTCGTGGTGGATGGCCGTTCTGGTGGTGGATTTCCTGGTGAAATGCACGAGTGCCCGTGTTCGTCACCAAAATGGCGGACGAACGACTCGATCCCGTCCGAAACTGGAGCTTTGTGTGCGGCTGGCTGATCCAAGCCGCTCCCCGGTGAAAGCGGTGAAAACTGCCGCTTTCTGGACTTGGAGATGCTGCAGAGCTCCTCCAGGAGTCACTATCGGACGCGATGGGCCTTGGATGGGCTTCTGGTCGAGTACGAATATACGCCGATGGCACGACAAGATGGCCGCGAGAACGATGACCAAAAAAAAGACGGCGTGGCTTCCCGCTCGACGTACGGAGATCAACGCCGCTTCGAACGAAGCGGCAAAGGCACGAGCGGAAAAAAAGCCGAAGAATGCCGAAGACGGCCGAAGAAAGTGCTGGAGCTCGTTTACGCTTGCGCCTGACAGCCAAGTGCCAGGCACACCGAACAGGGGGTGAGGGGTGAGGACTTGGACGACACAGGGATATTTTGGGTTGCATACCCTCAGGGCACACGAATGCAGTGTTCAATGAACGGGGCCGAGACAAACCTACTATGTGCTTTTGAACATCATTTTGCACCCAGCCTACCAGATCCCGTGCATATCGTGGGTGTTATGATGCTACTGTAATGTGTAAAAATTTCACAGTTCCAATTCTTTTTCTCCGTGTCTAATAATAAAATGTGTGATATTGATGCATCATTATATTTAGATAAGCATAAGAAATCTAAAAAGAAATTGAAAAAATATTGTTGCTATTTGAAAAACAAAAGTTGGCCATCAGTGCTCAGAACCATCCTAACAAAAAAAAATATTTTTTACTGTCGAATCGTAGAAAATGAAAAACCATTTGAATTGGTTCTTGAATTTTGAAGATCGGAGAAGGAATAACGATGCTACAGCGGTGGCCGTTTTTTATGCACTCCTCTGTATATGAACTGGAAGAAAGGAATTAGATTGCAGAATGCACGGAAGAGAAGAAAACCAGTGGAACGATGAAAGAGTGGAAAAAAGTTGTCAAAAAAAGTAAGAAATTGTCATCCGTCAAAAAATATAATTGATGATAAAAAAATAATATCACTAACACATCCGCAATGGTCAAAATCGTTATACCCCTTGAAGGAATTTTCTGAAAAGTGCCAGGGAAGAAAATATGGAGGTGATCCCACTTCACTGGGGACACTCTGTATATGTAGGTACTGTTACGTATTTCGCGTACGGGTTCGAATATAATTGAGAGGATCGTTTCAAAACACACACTGTTGATTACTGCGTACTACAATAAAAATACGCCACAATCATCTACTTGGAATTATCGCTGTGATTACCACTCGCCTTTATCCGCTCACCACCACTCCGCATTCCAATTCATAACTGGTCGTGAGGCAACGACTGATGCCTTATATAGGTCCGACTAATCCATCTTGAATGTTCCATGCATTCTCCAGCAGTTTCCATAGTGATCCGGCATAGAATTTTCTAGGCTACTCCCGAATAATCATACACCTTCCGCGTGATTCCCGTGTGCTCCGGAATGTCTGCACCTCCGCCAAAATGGACAGATGTGCCTTGATCGAGCATTGGAGGTTCCGGCCAGGAAATTTCGGCGAGTCATCAGTGATGGATTTGAAGAATAGCTTGTCTGAACGCTTTATTCATGTCCATATGCACTTTGGCGAGCTTATACCTATGCTACCCCAAGTAGCAATCCGACGTCGGGCCAACGTTGCGATTCGCGACCTGAGGTCGGCAGCCGACGTCCGCGCGACGTTGAGGCGACTCACATTTGCACCCATTTGGTCAATGAAATGCGGGTCGGTACGACGTTGGCATCCGCGACGTTGTGACTGCCGACCAAAACTCGACCAAATCCGACCATCTTACCTACGTGTAGCCAAAGTCGCCTGTCGTGTACCTAATCCGACTTATGCTAGTCGCATTAGGTGGACTTTATTTAACCTGTTCTGTACTAAAGAAATATAGCTCCAAATATAGGACGGTAAAGTTTCCCTAATCCAACCATCAGTCAAATTCAGACCAAGACTACCTACCACAATACAATATGTTGCCGTATAAGATATAACAGACAACAGAGCATCTGAACTTTAATAATGAAATTTTGTGATTGGTTGATATGAAAACTTGATGCGAAGAAAATTTTACTGATGAACAAGTATGTTTTAAGTCGAAAATACTCATCGCCCACCAAAAATTTGGCTGTTCTCAAAATATTTTAATTTTATATTAAAACATTCATCAATTAAAACATCGTTTCTCAAAAGAAAAGAAGACCAAAGAAGTATGTATATATACTTAATTAATCAATAGCCACCATAATTTCGTTTCTCGAGTTCAAAAATGATAAATTCAATAATTTCAAAGATTTTCATTGGCATTTCTTCAACATGGCCTCTTCTTGTTGTTTTGATATTGGAAGAAAAAATGGCCGCGTCGGCTCTTTCTACCTATACTGACTAAATCCGACTAAGTTTTATACGAGTATAAATTTCTAGACCAATTCCGACCAATTCTGACTTCTGGTTTGATTTATCGTACCAATGCCGACCTAATCCGACCTATAGTCGGCGTATATACAATTGCACCAAAACGCCTCGCACAAGTCCAGGGCCACCCAGCATAGCGGTTAATAATGTCCATTGTTGCCGCGGTCCCGGCCGTTTTCGGGCAGGGCCGGGCCGGCGCTAGGTATTTTGCCGTCTGAACCGAAGCTCAATTTTTCCGCTTTCATCGGACGTGATCTAACAATGGTCAAGTCTATATACCTATGTCCTATACCCATATTATTTTTGGATTTTACTACACTTTATACAACCCCGGGTGCAATCCCAACAATAAAATTTGAAAACTGGTGCATGACGTTTCCGCGTGCCAGTTAATTTCCGGACCTCTCAAATTACGCCTGGAATCTAACACAGGGGCGGCGCCACGGCTTCTTGAAGTGAAAAAAATACAAAATGAAATTTTGGAACATTTTGCCTCCAGAATTTGCCACCCCTGGAATTTACCGCCTGAATCAGGGGCTTCGCCGATTCATGCCTAGCGCCGGCCCTGCGGGGCCGAAATCTGGACGACAGTTACACCAGACTAGACTGGTCGCATTAGGTACAAAAATATACACCGAATCCAACGTTGGATACGCCAACGTCCAGCCGACGTTGCATATCCCAACGTTGGGTATGCCGACGTCAGCCGACGTTGTCAAGCTTGCCCAAATATAACTACAGACTGATTTGGTCGCATTAGGTATAAAAATACCCACCGTGTCCAACGTTGGGTATCCCAACGTCCATCCGACGTTGGATGCGCCAACGTTGTATTTACCGACGTCGTGCCAACGTCGGTTTTAGTTGCATGGGGGACGTCGGGTTGCCGACGTAAAGGCAACGTTGTTCCAACGTCGCCTCGTGACTTTCAAATATTGGTCGCCATCCGACCAAAATTTGCACTAATTCCGACGTCGGAATTGGTAAAAATTTGGTCGGAAGTCGGGTAAATGTTACTTGGGACTCCTTATAAACTGCTCACAAATTGAAGTGGATATTTTTAAAAAAAGGTTTTTCTAACATCGCCATAAAATTCTTGAAAATCATTCGATTGTGAAACTGTTTGCACTGTTTTGAAGAAAAATGTCAATATTTTCACGAACTACTGAAGTCCTCTACAAAAATCCCATGGATATGTCTAATACAGGGTGATGAAAAAAGTCGTTCAGTTTTGTTCTTTTTTAATCTCATGCAGGAGATTGTTTATCCACCCTGTACACCTATACTTGTTAGGATCTTATGGTCTGTAGCTTATGTAACTCGTTAGTTTTTATTTTTCCGCTTTCCGCTGCGTACTTACCAAAATATAGCCTTTTTACTTCCCAAAGTCATTTCGTCAATGAATAAATCCGGGGGCTACTGGATTTTTTGGTACTTACAAAACAATGCCACTTGGTACTTTTAAAACGATTTTTTGAGCAGATTTCGGAAGGAAGACTACATAAAAATATACAGGGTGTCGCATGAACGAAGAAATTTGTTTCTGACACCTTATTACAGGTTGTAGAAAATTTCACTTTTCAATTTCACAATTTTATGTCTAACAAGAAGAGATCGTCCATTACTGGAATTATTCTCGGGCGACCTTCTCCATGTGTGATTCGGGCACTGCCAGTGGCCATCAGGAGTCGTCTCTTTGCCCACCGATGACACTTTGTGATACGTTCACCAAATTGACAATTTCTCTTTGCCTTGTACCATTCCGCAAGATATTTGCCACGATATCGAACTTACTTGGAGTTGATCTTTGCAACGGCATTTTGCTACTGATTATTTCGAAAAAAAATGAATCTTATAAATGATTTTTTTGCGACACCCTGTATACATCAGATGGTTGAGACGCCATATCTTCGTTAATTTTGAAATCTGCGCAAAAAATCGTTCTAAAAGTACAAGTGGAATTGCTTAGTACAAAAAAAATCCAGTAGCGCCCGGATTTAGTAGATTCATCGATAAAACGACTTTGGAAAGTGAAAAGGCTATATTTCGGTAAGTACGCAACGGAAAGCGAAAAACTAAAAACTGACGAGTTACATGAGCTGCAGACTATAAGATCCAAGTAAATATAGGTGTACAGGGTGGATGAACAATCTCCTGCACAAGAGTAAAAAAGAACAAAACTGAACGACTTTTTTCATCACCCTGTATTAGACATATCCATGTGATTTTTGTGGAGGACTTCAGCAGTTCTTGAAAATATTGACATTTGTCTTTAAAACAGTGCAAGCGGTTTTACAATCGAGTGATTTTCAAGAATTTTGTGGCGATTTTAAAAAAACCTTTTTTAAAAAATATCCACTTCAATTTGTGAGCAGTTTACTTGATAGCGTATATTGAATTGAAGTAAAATACTGTTGGTTATTCAATACGACCTCACTGCTAGTCTTGAGGTATTCAATTCGGAAACTGTGTAATTCCAAGCAATGAATTCCATCTAAAAGTAGGCAAAAGTACCGAAAACTGATGCTGGTCGGTAACTCAGCAAATTCTCAACACAATGTTCAATTGTTCATGCTTTCGCCTGGCTAAAGAAGCCAGTAGGTAAGTATAAGATCTTCAAACGTTTTCCTTTTCAGTCAAGTTTCATTTTGTTTTTACATTTCAAGTACTAAAACGATACTTGCTTATTATATTTGATGATGTTGAATATTAGAAAATTTACCTACACTAAAGTTTACAATGTTTACATTATCATCACGCGGTGATTAAACGACGAAAATGGGTAGTTCGCGGCTTTCATTAGGTGCATTAGGATGGAAGTTATTGGTAAAATTTTACGACGCAACGTGAAACGAGGTGATTAGGGTTTTTGAAGCGAATGATGAGTACCGAAAGTGCAAGGTCAAATTGCATTTCGCAGAAAATCGGCTTGTCACAGCCAATATTGCTTGTGCCGTTTGAATAGCAACATTTGGCAATAGCAATACTGTATGTAATCACAAAAAATATATAGTATTTCATAAAACTACATAGTACTAGTATAAAACTACTGGTTTCTCTTGATTCTATGACTAGAGACTCATGTTATGGACACAATATTGTTCGATTTGTTCAAACAAAGGTTTCTGAGTTACAGAGCCTCAAACTTCAAAATTGACCCCCATTGCAGGGTATACGTACCTACTGCAAACATGATCATTGATCATTAAATCAGAGCATGACTTCTGAAATGCTTCTGATGACATGCAGGACATCCGGCGTGGCAGCACTGCGGCCTCAGCCCACTCCTTATCGGCATGTGGCCAGACATCATACTGCTAGGCATATAGGTGCATACTAGCATACTTCCAACTACTAGGTACTTATAGATAGATGCTCTCTCTTATTAATAATCGTAATGTATGATCTGGCAAGATCTTGTATCTGCATAATCTCGGGTATATCGCAACTTCAATCGCAGCTGACGTAAAGAGATGTTGATTGAAAGAGAATAAAAGGCTTGAAATGCCTGCGAGCCATCAAAGATAGGTATAGGTACAGGAACACGCACTAATTAACTTAATTAGGCATGCCCATTGTGGAAATTACTCGTAAGTGTAACAGCATGAAAGCTCGTGGACAGATTCGATCAACTTTTTTCTCGATGTGGCTCTCTTGCGGTGTTTTTAGTTTTTAGGTAGGTATGTAGTTAGTTAATTACACTTACAAAGATGGGGAGCGGATATGGCAGGTTTTTTTGTAGCTGCGATTTCGGTTTGATAGGTATAGGTACTTGGGTTTTGTCTTGGAGACTGCCACTTTTTTCACGCCATTGCGGCATGCATTTATTCTGGCTATTGCGACTCTTCTTCTGGCGATTGATACTTTTTTTTTCCTGGCAATAAGGTCTTTGCATGATTTATTTTCATTGTTCTCAATAAAGCTATGGTGGTGTGGTACCTCAATAACATCATAAACTGAGTATAGTTCACCGCAAATCTGTGTGATTATTCAAGTTCTATGAATTTGAAACTTGGAAACTGTCAGGTAGGTAACTTTCATGCACCCAGGCCTTCAGCGGTATGAAGAAGACACAAATAGGTTTATTTGTTTTACCTCAGACAGATTAAGGACGGAGTTGAATTGGTAGAATGAGCATTGCGGAATCAATCCCTGCGTGGGTTTATTCCTTGACAGAATCTCACCATTCAGGTCTCTTTCGGAAACTACAACGATGTACTTTGGTTCCAGCTCATTCGCATTTCCAAAATCCAGAAATCAAAAGAATATTCTTTCGATTTTGGAAATTCCAAGATTTTGTCAAGGAATAACCCCACAGAGATTGATTCTGCAACGCTTATTTTACCAATATAACTTCGTCCTTGATATCTGGGGCCCTATTTTCGGTACACGTGATCTGTTCCCCGGCGATCACCGGGGAACGCCGGTGAAGTGATCAGTTCCCCGGTTCTAAAAGTGGTATTTTCGTGACCACTTTTCGGCTATACTCGTACATGTCCGGTAATGTCGAAGCTTGGCTGTCAGCTGTCATAATGATATTTAAAATCGAATTGTAATTTTTCAAGACTCTCAAAAATAACACCAACGGGTCTTCTAGCCTCCCTGTGTATTGCTACTTGATATCATAACGTCATATTATTGTATCAGGAAAAACAGGACTTTGGTAGATACTTGATTGTCCAAACATGGTACCTACCTACTTTACTTGCTACGGTCAGCCGGCTTTCTTCCCCGGGTACTGGGATAAATGGCGTGACTAGTTCTGTGATGTGCCGGGCCAAGTCTTGTGTCACGCGGAAATACTGCACAAACTGCACTTCAGAAAGTTCCTCAAAAGGATTCTCCTCATTATCGTCCACAAATCGTTTGCCGGGTTGGCGCGCATCTTCTTCGGCCGCTTCCAAGTCCGCGATTACATGGACCGCCAATGCCGCGTTCAATGGATCCATTTTACCAAATTATTTCAAGAAACTTTCGAAAAATTGGAGATTGGAACGTAAAATTGAAATTTTTGAAAGGACACCGAACGAGAATTTCAATTGTCAAAGGTATATCTATCATCTGTCATTTGGCAATTGTTTTAGTTGTATTTTTGGTGCATTCAGCGTTGCCAACCTATGAACAATGTGCTTTTTTTACTTTTTTTAGTGATTTTCAATTTAGACTCTTGGCAGTCCTTTGCTTTGATTGACATAAGCAGGGAATGAGCTGTTCCATAGACAAGCCTAAATAGATAGGCCACTCTCCATACAGCAGGCGTGTATGAATTAGAGCGCCATCTACCGAAATGGGACAGTATCATTCGCATTGTATTGTGATATCTTGGGAGAAATCTGTGAAAAATTGTGGCGGGGAAATATGAAATCCCTGTATTTTTGTTCTTTTTACTTTTTTTCAAGCCCAAGTGCAAAAATCATGCATAAAAGGTATTTGACAGTATTTTTCTCGAATAATTGAGAAAAATTGAGAAAATTCACTGTTGTCTACCCTTCACACATAATTTTCACAAGTAAGCTTTTCACAAGAACTCTTTAGTTTGTAATTTACTCTGAAAATATCATATGATCAAAAACTTTCTTACTCAAGGCAGGCTGTGGCCTGGCCAAAATCAGCCTCGTTTGCCTGTCAATGACCAAGACCACAGCCTGCCTTGAGTAGGAAAGCTTTTTATCATACGGTGCTCATATTGTTACTGATAGACTCGAAGGTATGGCAAACAGAAAATTATACAGAAATAAACAATATTTCGAGACGTCGATCACTTCTGAAAAAATCTTTATTATTCATCTTCTCTCCCAATTCGTTTTAGAAAAACTTAAGACAGTTAGCTTGTTGTTAGCCGCAATGTTCACTGTTTTGTTCTGTTCGACAACCTCGGGGGAAATTAGGTAGGTATAAGCACACGAGCACCTCATCAAGATGGTGTTTCCACGCGAAATTCTGTTGTAGAGTCATCTGAAGGAGAGAAGTACCTAGATCAATCCAACAAAATACGATGTAGAAGCAGGTAAAGCAACTTACCGTGTTTGAGGTTAAATTAAAAGAAATGCTCCAAAATGAAATCAAACTTAATCCAAGCAATTCCTGACAAGGACTGGAGTCCGAAACAATCACTGGAAACTTGGATGTTGAAATTTTCCGACGAAAAACGCAGAACAGATGCCAAACAGAAATAAGTAAAAATTTTTCAACGGTTTTTCTCTTGTCAGTTGAAGGTGTCAGATGTTGTACTGTCAATTGTATCAATTTTTATGTCTGGTGTATGTCAAATTGGGTGCTGCTGTCGCCATCTATACCTGTGGGACAGAACCGCAATATAACTGTAAACAATCATATCCCAGTTTCCTACCCCTGAGCTGTTCTCTCGGTAGCTCCTAGGAGAACGGGCGTGATCACGCGTGAATGTACCCGAAAATGCCGCTTCCCCTGTTTTTGAGGGAACAGTTCCTATAGGAACAGTTCACATGTGCACCGAAAATAGGGCCCCTGGCGTGGCGCAGATCACAACCCTATAGATTGGCTTTCTACAGCAATGTTGAGAACCAAATTCTGGATGACGTGTTCTTGAAAGGCCGGCATCCGAACTTCCGAAGAGACCAAAACCAAAGCAGATCAACGAGCTAAAGACTTGCATATTTCGGTTATTACGTGAGAATCCACGAGGAGAAGCCTGGGATGGACACACCGGTAAGGACGGAGTCATATTGGTAGAAGAAGCGTTGCAAAATCAATTTCTGTGGGTTTATTCCTTGGCCGATTCTCACCATTTAGGTCTCTTTCGAAAGCTACAAGGATGTACTTTGGTTTGAGCTCATTGGCATTTTCAAAATCCAAAAATATTCTTTTCAAATGTCAAAATTTTCAAGAAAATTTTAGATTTCAGAAATGCCAATAGGCTCAAACCAAAGTACATCATTGTAGCCTTCCAAAGAGACCAAAACGGTAACAATCAGTCAAAGAATAAACCCACAGGGATTGATTTCGCAACGCTTGTTTTATCAATTGAACACCGTCCTTAACACCATTGATGGTGAATCGGAGCGTGCATTGGACACTTGCTCAGCACAAAATTGTTATTTTTGACCAGAAACTGCAAAAACGAACAAAACCAAACAATTTTCCGCAAAAGTTTGTTTGTAGAAGTGTCAGTTCCGTATCATTCAGAAAACAAACCGCCTGCGGTGGCTTGGGATTTGAACAGCGCTCTGGTTTACTTCCTTCTTGGTAGACCTATCGACCTGGAACTTTCACTAGATTGAAGCCACATCTTTTGTTATTCCAATGAAGTTTTCAGTTTTGTGTCATCTCCGCCCGTTCGTGAGATTTTGCGTTTGGAACGAATGAAACTCAACTTTCTTTCCAGTAAGCCTATCGACCTGAAATTTTCTCTACATTGAAGCCACATCTTCTATTATCACAGTGAAGTTTTTAGTTTTGTGATATCTCGGCCCGTTCGTGAGATTTTGCGTTTGAAACGAATGGAGCCCAACTTCCTCCCTGGTAGGCCTATCGACCTGAAGCTTTCACTATAATTAAAGCCACATCTTTTGTTAATACAATAAATTTTTTAGTTTTGTGATATCTCTGCCTGTCCGTGAGATTTTGCGTTTAAAACGAATGAAGCCCAACTTCCCCTATAGTAAGCCTATCGACCTGAAACTTTCTCTACATTGAACCCACATCTTTTGTTATTACAGTGAAGTTTTCAGTTTTGTGATATCACCGCCCGTTCGTGAGATTCTGCGTTTGAAACGGATGAAGCCCAACTTCCTCCCTGGTAGGCCTATCGACCTGAAACTTTAACTCAATTGAAACCACATCTTTTGTTATTACAATGAAGTTTTCAGTTTTGTGATATCCCGGCCCGTTCGTGAGATTTTGCGTTTGAAACGAATGGAGCCCAACTTCCTCCCTGGTAGGCCTATCGACCCTAAACTTTCACTAAATTGAAGCCACATCTTTTGTTATTACAATGAATTTTTTAGTTTTGTGATATCCCTGCCTGTCCGTGAGATTTTGCGTTTAAAACGAATGAAGCCCAACTTCCCCTATAGTAAGCCTATCGACCTGAAACTTTCTCTACATTGAACCCACATCTTTTGTTATTACAGTGAAGTTTTCAGTTTTGTGATATCACCGCCCGTTCGTGAGATTCTGCGTTTGAAACGGATGAAGCCCAACTTCCTCCCTGGTAGGCCTATCGACCTGAAACTTTAACTCAATTGAAACCACATCTTCTGTTATCACAATGAAGTTTCCAATTTTGTGATCAACCTACCCGTTTGTGAGATTTTGCGTTTGAAACGAATGGAGCCCAACTACCTTTTCAGTAGGCCTATCGACCTGAAACTTTCACTGAATTGAAGCCACAACTTTTGTTATCACTATGCGGTTTTCAGTTTTGTGATCTCCCCACCCGTTCGTGAGATTTTGCGTTTGAAACGAATAAACCCCAACTTCCTTTTCAGTAGGCCTACCGACCTGAAACTATCACTAAATTGAAGCCACATCTCTTGTTATTAGAATTAAGTTTTCAGTTTTGTGATATCTCCGCCCGATCGTGAGTTTTTGCGTTTGAAACGAGTGAAGCCCAACTTCCTTCCTGGTAGGCCTATCGACCTGAAACTCTCACTAAATTGTAGCCACATCTTTTGTTATAACAATGAAGTTTTCAATTTTGTGATCTCTCCGCTTGTTCGTGAGATTTTGCGTTTGAAACGAATGAAGCTCAAGGAAGCTCACCGGTCCATTGAAAATTTCCAGCAATTATTGTTGTCGTATCTGCTCAGTTCTTCAAACTTGAAAAAAATCTAGGGTAGAAGTCGTAAAAACTGTTACTCTATCTCCTAATATGAAATTGGAAAAGTTAGCTCCTGTTATTGCGCACACATGACGATACTCAGTTATCGCTTTATGAAAGTTCTTGCATCTTAAAAACTTGGGAGGGTCTCCATTGACCCCATAACGAACTGTCACGATAGGAGGAGATGCCCCTCCCACCACCGGCACAAGGCAAAGCAAGTTATGCAAAGTGTGTATGACAACACTTCAACAATACACCTGAGAGCCTGTATATTTCACTGTCTGAGCCCCCATCACACCCTGAAGCCAAAAGGAATAATCCCTTGTAGCCAAGACATAGCTTAGACAATCAAGAAGCTCTGAGCTATGTTCGACATGATGGAGGCGCCGGCGCCGGCCGGGTACGCCCGACAGGACGAAATATCGAGTGTTGCTGGTCAAATCCTTGTTTTGGTATAAAATACGCCCATGGTATCTGTTTACATACCGCTTCCACTATTAGGTAATACTCCTGTGAAAAATAATGGTATGTTGTATAGGTCGGTATAGGTATATGCCTGGTTATATGGGCCCGCTAGTCCCTATAAATTTTTTTGGGTGGTTCTCCATGGGGAATTTGCAGCAAGGCGTCCTCAGCTTTATGTACCTACTAGGAAAAACTAAACTGCTGGACAACGAAGTTGTCGGTATTGAACAAATGGTTCGACTTTGGAGGCCAATATCTCCCGATTGCCGATTTTCGTATGTGATTTCCATTTTGTTTGTTGCATAACTAGCTTAATCTTCCCGTAACTCATCCTATGATAGTGAATGTTGAGAAAATTCATGTGAATTTTCTTAATGCTGAAACGTAAAATGGCTTAAAATTGCAACGACTTCATCGTATTCCCCTTTTTTCAAATATATTTTTTCAACAGTCTCTGCTAATACAGAAATCGTGAAGTGTGGTGTCTTATCTCGGAACGGTTTTGGAATTGCCCATATTGGAAGTTCAACATTGAAGATATAAATTGTCACCTTGAATGTTGCAGATTTGCGAAACTCAGACATCCATAATGCACAAGCACAAAAAATATAACGTCCAGGGAGCTTTACTTCACTCGGATACCGAAGTTTCACATCGTTACCCCCTGCTTGGCCCCAAACCAAATATTCGGGTTGTGTTCAAAGTAAAATTATCCTAGACTGTTGTACGAACAATCTCGTTCATTGTCAACATCCATGCATCAAAAGTGACTCATTGTCGCGTGCCGACAAGGCAAATCTGTAACATTCAACATAAAAACTTATATCTTCAATGTTAGACTTCCAAGCTGGGTAATTCCAAAAAAGTTTCAAAATAATCACCACACTTCATGATTTTTGTATAATACATGAACAAAAAATGACAAATGGGGGTACGATGAAGTCGGTGCAATTTAGGTGCACTCTGTAGAGATTACACATGAAGTTTTTAGACATTCACCTTCACAGGATATATTACGGAAACATCAGGCTGATTATTACAACAAACAAAATGGGAATCACATTCGGCAATCGGAAAATAATTGGTCTTCAAAATTGAACCATTTTTCCCATACCAACAACTTTGTTGTCCAGCGGTTTATATCTTCAACCCTTATCAACTGGTCGCACGGTAGCACTGAGTGCTCCGTTTGTATTAAAAGCTCTGACTTTTTTCATATTTCCCTGGAATTAAATGCCCTCCCATGCACAACGGTTCAATACTTGTGCTGCATGGACGGATCTTGAACAGAATTCAAGGAAAGCTTCTGAGTTATTTTGATTCTTATAAACATTTATGTTGCTAATAGCAATTATTATTGTATTCAGAATCTATATTTTGTTGATAATGAAACAGCCCCAGCTATTTTCTTAACCCCTGAATGGGTAGGCAACCCATTATACTGGCATTTAATTCAACTTATTTGAATTAAATCACTTCTCCCGCTTTTGGAACCGCTTGGCCGATGATCATCTAGTATCAGGACAACATCCCGTGGTGCCTCTCTTCTTGTTGTTCGATTATAGAACTCTCGAGATTGTTGAGATTGGTCTGACTACGAGTTTGAACACAATAAGACACAGTATAAAATTTCAACATAACAGCAATCTATTAACCTCTATGTACAATTCAAAATGTTTAAATAATGGCTCGCTCCTATACCTAGTCCTACTTCCACATCGCAGGCTAAAATCTCTGAAAGATCTAACCTATTCCCGAAGGGATAACTTTCCCCTAATTATTTCAGACGTCCCAACACCCCAACCCTCCGACGAACACCTCACTCTACACCTTGATCGACATTCAATTCTGACTGGTTTTCGCGGTTCAAAGTTCCTTTTGTGGTTAGATCAGATCCAACATTTATGTTAGTGTTAGAGGTTATGTTAGGGTTAGGCCCGGCTTCTAGACACTGCAAAGAGAAGAGTGACTTCGACCACGAATGCAATCTAAGATTTGTGGGCCGGTGTATGCGGTGGCCCCCTTTTTGTGTAGCCTCTTTTCAAAGGCTAACACTCTTTTTGGGCTATGGTTCTCTTTTGCCCGTTTGGGAGGGATTTGATATGGCTGGCCTTTGTGGGGGCTTTAAACCTGTTTTCGCCGTGAATTGCCCCCAACGCTCAGAAAGATTCCCGTGATCAAAAGTGCCTACAACCGGAAATGTTGAACCAAATTTCGCCCTTCCAAAAACTTTCGAACCGATGGTGTACGCAAAACAAATTACTCAAATCAAGGTACTAATTTAATGTGGAGAACGTTTTTAAGCACGCCCCGTATACGCGTCAGTTCGTTGTTGTTTAGCAATTTGAGAGAGAAGGCCGCAGCCAGAAGAAACAAAACGCAGAGAATTGACTATACAGGGTGTTTGCCGAAAAGCCGATGCGGAGAGGCGTCGAAATAATCTTTGCTCTAACACGAAATAATTGCTGTCTACACTATTCCTGATCGAGCCCTAATAACAATTCATTTTTACAAAGTCTCTATCTGAACGGTGGCGTCGTTGGGTACCGGAATGAATTCATCAGTTTCGAATAAGAACGTCTTCATTCCCGTAACAAGCTCTACATGGAAATATTAGGAACTGTCGTAGCGCTAAAACAAAATCATTAGTTTCAAGAAGGGGGAGGGGTTCCATCAATCCCATCACCAATTACGACTCTACGGCAGGGTTCGAACCCCGATCTCAACGCGATTCTATTTTATTTCAATTACTCAAGTTTTCCCGTAGTTCTCAAAATTTACATTTTCCGAATAACTAGGAGCTTCAGAAACGCAGAGGAAGCTCACCCGCGAGTTTTCAGATCTAACCCACTAGGTCCGGTGCTCTGAGTACCGCAGTCACAAAGCCAAGTCCAGAGGGCCCAAGAGCGCGAATGCCTCTCTATGAAGGTATCCAACAAAGGACGAGGCTTGACAGTGGCTGTACCTGATGGCAGACAGTAGCGCGGACACCAGCACGTGCAGGCAGATTCAGAACGCACGCGTGAGCCCCATCATACATTTGTCACGACAAAGCCTAACCGTAAGCCACCATCCCAACTCACCAAGACTAACCTTCCACTCGTCGAGGTCATCACTCCGCTACACGAGATACCGAAACGAGAGACCTCATTTTCATCGGGCCTGGTTCATTTAGGAGTTTCAACTCGACATCCTCGAGGTGGGCTAGAACTCATCGTCGAGGGAACGCGACTCAGCATCCTGGAGGGGGTCGAAACTCAACACCGGAAGGGCCTTGGCACATCGACTTGGCGAAGAGCTGGAACTCGTCGTCGGAGGGCTCTGACTCGACACCTGGAGGCGGGTCAAGACTCAACGTCCAAGGGCTCTGACACGACATCCTAGGGGGGGTTGCAACTAAGAGTAGCAACTCATCAGCCCACAAAAATAGGTGCGACCAGTTGAGGGTTAATAATGAAAATGAGGAATCTCACGTTTATATCTTCATTTCACATTCTTCTACTTGGGTGGGTTTGCATTTGCCTTGCTAGCCTCAATCCCGATCAATAATTATTGAAGAACTACAATATAGACGCGCAATAAATTAAGCCCGAAGTATTCACCTGCAGTTCCATCAACGCAATAAAACAATCCTGGAGCGGCACGGTGACTTTTTGCCTGCCAGGCCGTATATTGCTCCAGCGAAACAAGGCATTTCCGTTTAATTCCCAGCAATTTTTCTCGAAGCAAATCCTCGGCTTGTCACGCACGTAATTGATCTCTTCCATATCAAATATAGCCAATCCATCTCTCGGCGATCGCCGATGCTCATACCTCAGAGGCATCAGTGGCGCGCCAGTTCTGAGAATATCAGGAAGCAAGCAATCGCCATTTGATACGAAACATCCTCTCCATACATACCACGAGATAATGTCAATTAAATTGAGATCCTCAATCAATAAGTACCTAGTTTGCGGCGGACATACCTTTGAGCAGCGTCTCGTAATTAACTGGAAGCATGATTGTTGATGCCCATGCCCATTGAGTATCTATCTGTACGCACGATAGTGTAGCTCATGAGCAGGTACCTACCTATTTTCATACATGATAATCATAATTGTATACGTTAGTAAAATATGAAGACGACGGAGAGCTCGAAGAAGATTTATGCGGAAGAAACTTACGGCTCATTATCTCTAATTTATGTGCATTTAGTTTGCACTGGATGCGAGCGCAAATTTGACTTGGGTAAATTGAAAGAAGAAGAGCGCACCTGCGCATACCTGTGGGTGGTACCCCATTATGCTGCACCATGCTAATTTTTGGAATAATGAAGCAAGGAAAACCAATGACGGGCCGCGATTTTCGTGCAGCACAAATCGGGCCGGGACCGTGAAGAATTAACATGATTCCTATTCAAACCGTCGCCGAGTGCAGCTTCATTAGAATGCAGCACGTGGCTTTCCTGCATTTCTTGTAGTTGTGAGTGTGTGTTTTTTTGTTGATGCTCGTCGTGTGCGTTGAATAAACACATAAAACTTCTCTCTTACTCAATCAGAACTTCACCTGAAGCCGGCTACTAATTGTTTGGAGATATATACTGACGGCTAAAATTGAAGGGACACTTTTTTGGAGTTTCCCTACAGGAAAACCACCCAGAAGATTTCCTTCAAACTTTTCATGTGCAGAAAGCTCGAAGGGTGTGCTACAAGTCCTCAGACTCACTAGTTTGTGAACCTCAACATTACAGGGTGACCTGACTGTGATTGTAGCAATGTAGGTATCAAAATCGTTTCTGCAAAATTTTCAATTGAATTCATGAGACTGTTGTATAGCCACGGGAAGTTGAATTACACCCCAACAGGTTTAAATCAACTGCTCGCACTTAACAAAGTCCTCTTACCTACATAGGAATTTAGCGACTCTTCTTACTTACTATCAGAGGATACAATTCTCGGTATTCAATCATGAGAAAACAGCTTTATGATAATCAAAGATGGTTCGGAGCTGCTACTAATAAATTTTTTCCATCACGAAAGAGGTCGCTGTCCTATGGATAACTTGAAACCTTCCCAAGTCTTCTGCAGTTTGTCTGGTTGGGTATTGTCTTCACCACTGCAATTTCCACCATCTGGCGTTATCCAAAAACATTTTTATTGATAGTGGGGACTCGTTTGTACCTTTGGTAACCACAAGATTCATCTTTTGAGCTTTCAGTCTCAAGCAAGCCTCTCTATAGCCTTTTTTTGCTATCTCGTAGATGAGTGGTAACAAGACAAGTTTTTTGCGTAATTAGAGTGACATACGTTACTGCATGAAGGTCTTACAACGTTAAGTCACATTGTCAAAAACCCAACTAGTCATCTTCAAAACTCGCCTGATATCCGCCGCGCTGCATTTGAAAATATCGAACTTCTCCTGGAACCTATTGTATGTCAGGGCAAGGCGATTAACTGGAGAATTGAAGTGAAAGAGCTTTTGCGTAGGCCTCACGTGAAAAACATCACTCCGCCTGAACATTTAGGGAGATCCTCGAAAGAACACTGGGGGAGAGAACTACACTGGGGGAGATAACTGCACCCGAAACAAGCCTATGCAGGAAGAGAAGGTAGCCAACCCTTCTTCGACTTTCCAAGGACCGATGTCCAAATCTGGCTAGGAACGACTGCTGCAGGAAACCAACAAAAGGGTGAACTCTATGGACCCGGAGGGCCAGCAGCTTCAGGAAACGCCTCTGCACACCCTCTAGCAAAAACACATACCGGGTGATCATTTGAAAACATTCCACCTGCAATAACTCCCGATTCCTAATGAAAATGTCTTCGAGCAAAAACAGGTCGATTTGTTATATCGAGGGGAACATCTCAAACATACATTAGCGATTTTCTATTTTAAGCCTCTTCGCCCCCACCTACCCCAACTTTGAAATTTTAAATGACACTACCTATTTCGCGATACATCAAGTTCAACAAAATTAAATTCTCTTCTTGAAGAATTATCTTTAAAATTTTCAACCCCACCCCTCTTCCCCCAAATTCTCTGAGTGTCCAATTAAATATTCTTGACTTCTCAATTCTCTTCAATGCAGTCAACGTCATCATGCACAGCATCGAGAGAGAAAATTTTTTATGGAAAAAGTGCCACTCAAATTTACCCCTTCGCTCCCCCCTCCTTACCTTAAAAATCTAAAATGACAATATCCACTTTGTGATACATAAAATTCAAGGGGATTGGATTCTCTTCCTGAACACAATTTTTTCGGAATTTTCAAAACCCCCGTTTTCCAACCAAAATACTCCAAATGTCCAGTTAAATGGGGGAGGGGTTGAAAATTTTAAAAAAATTGTTTTTGGAAAGAGAATTCAATTTTCTTTGATTTGATGTATAACAAAGTGGGTGGTATTTTGTTGAATTTTAATGGTGAGGTGAGGGAGAGCAATGGGGTCAATTTGGGTGGCACTTTTTCCACCGAAAATTCTCTTCTTTGAAGCTATTCATGATGATGCTGACTGAGCTAAATGGAATTGAGGGGTCCAGAATTTTGAAAGGGACACTTAGAGAATTTTTAAGGAGAAGGTGGGTAGAGTTGAAAATTTTGAAAATATCTTTTTCAAAAAAAAAATTTAGTTCTTTTCAATTTGATGTATCGCAAGGTTCAAGGAACAGAATTCAACTCCACGAAAACAATATTCATCCTCATGAAAACAGATTTCATCCGCACGAAAACATATTTGATCCTAGTGGAAAATCGATTTCAACCTCATGAAAACAGGTTTCATCATAGTGGAAAATCAATTTCAACCTCATATAAACAGATTTCATCCTTATAAAAACAGATTTCGTCTTTGTGGAAAATCAATTTCAACCTCATGAAAACAGATTTCAACCTAACGAAAACAGATTTTAACGGAATTCATTGAAATGCAAGTTGGAGTAATTAAAGCGGCATAATTTTCAAGCAGTCCCATGGGCTGTTCAAGGCCATCATTGTTGCAGTCGAGGAACTTATGGTAGAACAAATTGACGATCTTCCATCCAATAATACTTGTCTGGTGTTACTCACCTGATTAGTAACACTTGAAATATTGAGCTTCCCTATATCAAGGGAAGAAGGATTCTCCTTGTAAAAGAAGGACGATTTACTGAGACGGTACCTTTAGAGAAATCACAAGACGTGAAAGAGATTATGAACATCATCAAGATGCGCAAATATAATATACAGGATGAGTTAAGGGGATGAGGATGAGGATGGGTATCTTCAAAACAATTCCAATAATCCAAAAAAGTTGACGGCTTCAAAAATTAATAGCGTTTATTTCCGATCATGAATACATGAAGTTGGATCGTCGATGTCGAGGCCTCCATTAAATGTCGTGCATAATGATAAATTTGTTAAGATTATCATAAAATACGAACAAAAACAAGAAAGAAAAAAAAACAGATTAAAAAACAGATTAAAAACATAAAGGTATGAGTGGATAAAAATATCGCAATCACAGATCGATCATTAAATATGGAAGGTTTAAACCATGGAGCCCAGGCTGAAAAACTCTTGCACGTCGTAAAAATCACCCTTTATTATTATTTTTTTGACTTTCCTCTTGAACAAGACGACGTTGGCTGCACACTCCCACATTCAGTGGGAGCGCATTGAATAAGGCCACACCCGGCGACCTTTTAAAAGCCTCATGCAGAGGTTTATCCTTGCAAAGATTTCCCTTTCCCCGTGTATCGTACGTGTGGAAACTTTCGTGAATTTTTGATAATTTCTAACACTTCTGACACTCCTTCCTTTGGCATCCTGTATACTTTTCATGTATTCTTTCTTTTCATGGAGTCATTTATTGACTCATCCTGTATTATATTTGAGCATCTTGATGATAATGTTTATAGTCTCTTCTGCGTCTTGTGATTACTCTGAAGGCACCGTCTCAGTAAATCGTCCTTCTTCTACAAGAAGAATTCTTATTC
Source organism: Anaspis maculata (assembly GCA_949128115.1). Classification (NCBI taxonomy): domain Eukaryota; kingdom Metazoa; phylum Arthropoda; class Insecta; order Coleoptera; family Scraptiidae; genus Anaspis; species Anaspis maculata. Next base: position 83,238,573 of record OX421964.1, on the reverse strand, counting down.
CCTTGATAAAGGGAAGCTCAAAATTTCAAGTGTTACCAATCAGATGAGTAACACCAGACAAGTGTTATTGGATGAAAGATCGTCAATTTGTTCTACCATGAGTTCTTCGACTGCAGCAATGATGGCCTTGAACAGCCCATGGGATCTCTTGAAAATTATGTCGCCTCAATTGTTCCAACTTGCATTTCAATGAATTCCGTTCGAAATATGTTTTCGTTAGGTTGAAATTGATTCTCCACTAAGACGAAATTTGTTTTCATAAGGATGAGATCTGTTTTCATGAGGTGGAGATTGATTTTCCACTATGATGAAATCTGTTTTCGTGAGGATGAAATCTGTTTTCATGAGGTTGAATATGATTTTCCACTAGGATCGAATCTGTTTTCGTCAGGATAAAATTTGTTTTCATGAGGATGAATTATGTTTTCATGGGGATGAATTCTATTTTCATGAGGATGAATTCTGTTTTCATAAGGACGAAATCTGTTCTCATGAGGATGGAATCTGTTTTCATAAGGATGAAATGAGGTTGTGAAAGGTATGGTATCATTCAATGAGCACAGGTCTAATGCACGCAAATCTGAGCAATCTTTGTATTCTGGAATGTTAAAGTCGCCAACTATCACTAACTCAGACCAAAAAAAAGCCTCCAGAGATTCCAAGAGCTCCATCAGCAGTCTGAACAGCTCCAGAGACAGACGAGGCGGCACATACAATCACGGTTCTTCCACGCTGTAAACAACACCTGACGATCAAAAAATCCACCGATTCCAGTCTGTCAACATAGTCATTTCGCCCCAACGTAATCAGTGAGGACATCAAGTCACCCTCTACTGCCAGAAGCACTGTTGCAGGACCCTGTATATGATTCTGCATTTTCAGAGTTTTTGTTGGTTATTTAGATTTTCATCCCCTAAGAACAGCTCCAATTTGTCATTGGAGATTGTCATTTTCGTCCCACTGTGGGGCGCCGGGCGGGAATGAGAACTGACTCTTAGAGTTCCACGAAAGTTTGGAGGTTCAATCTCAATGGAAAAAGTTAGCAAATACTTCTGTCCGTTCAACCCTCGATTTCAACCTATGTGATATTACTAGTTGAGTGGGAGGAGTGGGAAGAGAAAATGCAAAAGTGGGAAGAGTGAGAAGAGAAAATGCAAATAATACCGGGTGATTATAAACGACTGTGATCGCATCGCCTTTGGAATCTGCTTCCGATCACTACAATTGCGCCTGTTACTACGTTTTTTGGCCTGACCCATGCCTGCCGCGATCACAGATTCTTATAAACACCCCGTAGCTGTTGAATTGGACATTACAAAAAGGCGCACTTTTTTGTGGGCTGTACTTCGTAAAATACCAATCTCGCAATTTTGACTTCATATAAATATAGATTAAGCCAAGGATTGAGCGAATGGAAATGATACAAAACACGTCAATACAACATTGTTTTCCATGAAGAAAATGAATCAAATTGACTACTTTGACTAGGTGAAGAAAATATTATTTCAAACTTTAGGGAGCTCCTGCAGCCCCTCTTAGAGATGATTTGTTTAGTGCTCCAAACTGACTGACTTTAAGAACCCTGGATAACAATCCTGCCATAGGAAATTGCTTATTCATCAAATGCCGTATTTTCACACCTACTCTGGCTATTTCTGATGGAGATTTTTCATGCGAATATCACTTTTTCCTCAAAAACTTTCTCCGACAAAAAATAACGACGCGGTTTTCCTGAGTATATTTTCCACCATAATCTGTTTCACGTAAGTTTGGTGGAGTAAATGTGAAAATTTCCTCTAGTGTACCCCATCAGCTCTGGTGTATGTACCTCCACCTCTCATGCGTGTATCTATTATTGCAAATTACCATTACATAATAATTAGATTGGTAGGTAGCTCTTACACACCTGAAGAACGACCATTCATGTATAATAGCAATTAATTTGTTATTGCCTTGATTGGTAATTGAATAGAAAAAAAAAAGCTTTTTCCGATAGCAATTATTGCAGAAGCGTAATAGATTCCATATTTGTACAAAAGCTCTCAAGTTCTCAATGTTGACAAACAGGTCTTCGTCTCACCGTTTACACGCTTGCTGAGAATTTATTATTTATTATAATAAAAGCTATGCACCTCGGTATGCTTCTTCTTATATCCCATCAGGTATATCATTTCTATATCCTCTCGTCATGCATTTATATTGATCAGTTCGAAATTGTATATTATAATTGCACACATAAACCTCGACGTGAGCATTCCGCAGCGCGCATAAGATTGCCATTATTGGCATCTCTAGTGTAATTGTCTTATTATTGTAAGATTCGCGTGTTTTGCTGCTTCGATAGATTTATGGTGCAGATATCTGCGTCAATCACGAATACTTTGGAACAAAATTCCACAAATAAACAACCATAACCATTTCCCATAAGTATTAGGTACATACCTGTAGTTTACCGGTCTATGCTCTGTCGTCCTGTTACTTATTACTATTACTGGCATTTTAGAAAAGCAGAATTCAACAAAACAAAAACACTGAACGGTTAAATATTTTTCTGATTAATGTGTCGTTCGAGGTGTCGTTCAACAATTTTGATTGATGATGCCTTTATGCAATTTGCACCTAATTTTATATACGGAATCTCATTCCAGATCCGTACATGAGGGAACGAAAGAATTTGCAGCCAAATGTCCGGAATGTGATAAGGTCTTCAACGATCGGGGATACCTGAGCAGCCACATGAAAATCCACCGGGACCGGAAGGAATACGCCTGTCCCCATTGTCCCAAGAGGTTCAATCAGAGGGTCGCCTACAATATGCACCTCAGGATTCATACAGGTACAATTTTTTCACTAAGTAATTACAAAATTATGCCAGAATTGCTGATCATGATTGAAAAACTAACATTGTTGCTTGAAGTAGCCCCGTCCGGTCGGCACGACGAACGGAAAAGTTTCGAAATCGTCACGTTCCCTAATACAGAGTGTTCATTTGAAAAGTTGTCACCCCTGATTTCTCGCCGCCATTATTGTGTTTGCTGGACTTTGAGACAGATGTTCTGGCTTATTGAGCCAGATACAGACATCGGCGACACATCAATGGAAAGCCCATAGAAAGAGAATTTTTTTTCATCTGAAGTATTTTGCTTTGTCGGTCATGAGTTTTCGAATTCTTGTGACTCGCCCAATCCAAATTGCATTTTCTTGGAAACTAGAGCACCTAAAAGCATCGGCGCCCCCTCAAAAGAAAGCTAAAAGATCAGGCTTCCTTCCAATTGTAAATTTTTTGTTGTTGCCTTGATATTTTCCGAGAAAATTGCGCTGGATTGTTTAAGCTGGGACACCCTGTATGTCTTCATATTTCCTTCTTAAACTTCCATTATTTTTTGTTGTCTTGCGCCTTTTCTAAGTTCTTGCCGATTTTCCATGAAACAGCGAGTGAATTCTTCTTCGATAACTTCGTCTATGGTGGCTTCTTTATCTTCATCGTGGATTTTCGGAGTGGTGACGGCTGATTTGCCCTGATGGATGGGCAGGGTTTCATTTTGGTACATTTCGTAGACCGAGGTCTCACGTTGAAGGTTGTCTTCCGGAGACAGCCTCCGTTCTGATGATGAAATGCCTTCGCCCTCGTGCGGGGTTCCATCCTTCTTCTTCGAACTGACGCAAAACGAGTTCTTCTGCAACTTTCCCATCTTCAACGAATGAACTTCCTCCTGCAGCTTGCAGCATCTCTCCTTCAGGCACTGCTCCTGAGAGATCAGAATGCCCTTCTCCTCCAGCAAGATCTGCACTCGTCTTTCCAGAATCAGAACTTTGTCGCGTAGCGAATCGTTGTCTCTTTCCAAGGTTTCGTTTCTTGGAACAACCTGAATTTCCTCGGAGTTTGCGATCAAAGTGACTTTGCTAAGAATTGGTTCGCCCAATATCAAGGTCACTGGCATATCCTCGTCAGGAACAACATGCATTGTGGTCTTAAGTTCCACTCCATCGATTCGAAGAAATCGAAGAAAGCGGTCTTTTTAGCGTTATTGATCTCCACAAGTTCAACTGATTCCATGACCAGGGCACTTCTCTTCGCTGCCATCTTGAATCTTCATAGCTCTTCTCTGATTCTTGTCAACACTAGACTCCTTATCTTGTTCAAGCGGACAATTGCTAGGGATGTGACCGAATTCATTGCAAGAAAAACATTTCGAGCCTTTCAACTCATCCTTGCAATCTTGAGATTCATGGCCTTTTCCGCCACAATTGTGACATTGTATTTCTGCGGCTTCGGCACTTCGCGACCCAGCCTTTGGCTCAGACTTTGCGCAGCTAGGCTTTGACTCTAGTTTGCTTTTTTCTCAGTTATTCGTGATGTTAGAATAATACTGCAACTTCTCCTCCAACTTCCTCACGTTCTTTGCGCCATTCAAAATGCTCTTGTTGATTTCTTCATCTGGAATTCCATGAATTACGTAATCAATCGGAGCACTCCCCTCCAAATCACCTTGGCTGGGAATTTTCTTCATACCGAGTGAGTATTGCTGACAGGCCTCGTTCGCTTTCTTCTTTATTCTGCTCAATTTCTTATGAATCATAGCACTGGTGACTTTCTTTTGAAATTCTTCCAATAATTTCTTCTCGGAAATCTGCCAAGAAGTAATGCCACTTTCGGATCGAAGAAATAGTCTTGCAGTACCTTTAAGTGATTTCTTTCCGTTTACCAGCGGAATACGGACATTTCACCGACAACCAACTCACCGACTGGACATTTCACCGACACTCAACTCACCGAATCGCCGATTCGCCGACAGGACATTTCACCGTTTCGCCGTTTCGCCGACTGGACATTTCACCGACACGCCGAATCACCGACAGGACACTTCACCGACTGGACATTTCACCGGTACGCCGATTCACCGACAAGACATTTCACCGACTCGTCATTTCACCGACAGGACATTTCACCGAATCGCCGATTCACCGACAGGACATTCCACCGACACGCCATTTACCGACAGGACATTTCACCGACACGCCATTTCACCGACAGGACATTCCACCGACACGCCATTTCACCGACAGGACATTTCGCCGACACGCCATTTCACCGACAGGACATTTCACCGACAGGACAATTCACCGAATCGCCGATTCACTGACAAGATTGAAGAGTTTTGAGTTTTGGACCATAAGTACCTACATTTGAAAGATTGATATGCTCGATTCCGTACCGGTGCGATTCCGAGCCTGGTTGGTGTTCAGCGCCAAAAGTGTATTCGATAACCAGATAAGAATCTAATTTTCAATCAAGTATCTTCCTTCTTTTCAGACCCACCTGATGAGAAAATGTTTTTTTGCTTATCTTCTTTTTTTTAGACTCGCCAGTTGAGGAGTTTATTTTTTTTTATTATTTAGAGTATCGTCCATCTTTTTTGACTTAAGTCTAGTAATTAGGTGGTACCCAATCACCACCAGATACACCGTCAGTTCCTGAATTTTTGACTCAAGCATCCTCCTTTTTCCAAACCCACAAAATGAGAAGTGTATTCTTAACTCAAGTGTCATTTGTTTTTTTTGACCCATCAGATAAGGAACCGATTTTTGACGCAAGTATCATCCGAGGTATCATCCTTCTTCTCAGGCCCACCAGATAAGAAATTCATTTTCTATTCAAGTATATCATCCTTCTTTTGAGACTCACCAGATAAGGAATCCATTTCAGACTCAAGTTTCATTCTTCTTAGACTTAGACCTTAGACCCACCAGAAAAGATTATTTCTTGCTCAAGTATCATCCTTCTTCTTAGCGGCACCAGGTGAGGGTTTAATTTTCAAGTCAAGTATTCTTAGGCCTACCAAATATGGAGTTCATTTCAAACTCGAGTATGATCCTTCTTCCCTGACCAACCAAATGAATAACTGATTTCCACTCAAGTACCATCCTTATTCTTTTCCAACTCACTACATAGATTATGTATTGACAAGAACACTTTTTCTACCCGCTAGTTCAGGAGTTTATTTTTGATCGAGTACCTATCATGCTATTTTTTAGACTCACCATATACAGAGCCTATTTTTGAGTTTTTGATTTAAACATCGCTTCCTTTTAAGACCCACCAGATAAGAAGTTCATTTTTTCCTCAAGTATCATCCGTCTTTTAAGACCCACTACTCGAATGAGGGGTCTATTTTTGAATCAAGTATCCTCAGGCATACTAGATATGGAGTTTATTTTCGACTCAAGTATCATCCTTCTTTCCAGACCTACCAGATCAAGAACTGATTTTGACTCAAGTAGCATTCTTCTTTTTGGACTCACTGCATAGATAAAGTCTATTTTTGACTCGAGCAATCTTTTTTCTTCAGACCCGCCAGTTGAGGAGTTTATTTTTGACTCGGTAACCGTACGTCCGAATCCAGATTGGTTGAGGTCTAAATTTGATGATAGATTTTTGCATTTTATCATACCAATGTCATTTTCCTCGAATTTTCCGAAAAAAAGATACAGACAACAATCTGTTTTCCACGTTTGAGCTTTTAGCAATGTACAGGGTCAATGTGAAAACATGAAACCTACCCATAAAAAAGTTTTTTTTCGCATTCGCCAATACCAAACACGATTTTGTTACATTTTGCAGCATTTTCCGGGAACTCATTTTCAAGCAAAATTTGCAGATTCGGCGAGTTGGTTGAATTTCCTGTCGGTGAGTTGTCGAGTCGGTGAAGTGTCTTGTCGGTGAGTTGTCTTGTCGGTGAAATGCCCTGTCGGTGAGTTGCCTTGTCGGTGATATGTACTGTCGGTGAATCGGCAAGTCGGCGAAATGTCCTGTTGGTGGAATGGCGTGTCGGTGAAATGTCCTGTCGGTGAAATGGCGTGTCGGTGAAGTGTCCTGTCGATGGAGTCGGTGAATCAGCATGTCGGTAAAATGTCCTGTCGGCGAATTGTCTTGTAGGTGAAATGTCCAATCGGTAAGTCGGCGAGTCGGTGAAATGTCCTGTCGGCGAAACGGCGTGTCGGTGAAATGTCCGTTCGGTGAAATGGCTGTCGGTGAAATGTCCAGCCGGTGAGTTGGTTGTTGGTGAAATGTACCAAACCCAACTGAAAATATGTTTGGCGGAAAGAAAATTTTATTGCCTCCAATTTGATGTATCACAAGTCACAAGATAGGTGATGCCTCGGGTAATGCTATTTGAAATTTTGAAGTAGGGTGGGGTGCAGGCGAAGGAGTTGAAGGTGAAAATTTGGCAACTCGTGTCCTAGATGTTGCCCTTAAAACAAAAATCGACTTGTTCCGGCGTTTTCCAGCAAAAAATGTAAGCGGCGAGAAATCAGGGGTGACAACTTTTCAAACGAACACCCCGTATGGCTTTTACGATAATATGTTACTTTACAAAAAGATTTGGAAATCGAAAAAAGCAGCCTTTCACAGGAGGTCCGATACACCACAGTATACCTACACTCCGATTTCTGTGTCAAACTTGAGTAAAATGGATCTTAATATTTTTCCACAGGGATAAAACCACACGAATGCCCAACCTGCGGGAAGAGCTTCTCCCGGAAGATGCTCCTGAAGCAACACCAGAGGGTCCACACCGGCGAAAGGCCCTACTCCTGTCCCGAATGCGGCAAGACTTTCGCGGATCGATCAAACATGAGTCTACATGCAAGACTGCATACAGGTATGAATAAGTGACAGAATCACTCCGTATTCTATCATCTTCCTTCCCTTTTGATATCATGATACCTGTTTAGTCCTTTCAAGCTCTCTATCTACGTTTTTAGGTACCTAGCTCTGTTCGAATGTATCACATTTCAAATACAGCGTCCACCATTTCTTTGGCCATACCCAATCACCCATCCATTTGCTTCTTCAATTAAAATTTAATCATCGTCCAATAGGTACGTGTTTGAATCAACGCAAGATTCTTCGTCTCTGCATGAACAGCCTCCACGAGTTACCCTGTAGGAACATCTATCAAGTACTCCGCTTTACACTGTATAAACAAATTAAATTTAGTAATGTTGCACCTTACTTACACCTCGACTTACACTATCTTCACTTATTGTTACGGGTACAGGTAAGTAACAGCTTTTATATAGTTCTGCTCGAGGTTCTGGTTTATTAGCGATGTGTTTATGGAGCCATAAAAGAGACTGATTGTATGGATGTAATCGTACAACAAAGATATTTCTTGTAAACGTCCTTACCATCAATACCATCATGCGTGTTAAATCGAACCGATCAATCTGAGTATGCTTGAGCCTACCTATACGGCGCGGCGATAATAACTTCGCCTTCAAGCTATTTTATATATTATTATCTTGAATTCCGCATCACCCAAGCACCTACTGTTATAATACACCTTTTCTGGTACAAGAGTGAGTAAAGTACGCCTTCCTATAGGTAGTAAACTAGTGAAGTGTGTGGCGGTGGGTAGGTTCGATATGGCGGGAAAGCAAAAAGATGCAAAGCGGTTATGCACGAAGAGCTAAGTGATTGTTTATTCCTGTTTTTTTTTTTGCCGAAGCAATGTTCCACGCCTCTTTCATTACAGCGAACACTTACCTGCTTGCATTCACGCTATGTGTGTGGTAACTTCTCCATTAAAGCCCTATTATTCTACACGGGGAGCACAGCGAGAAAATCGAGAAGAAAATGGATGAAGGAGTTGGAAACTAATGGGGAAAGAGCATCTTAGCCCCACTGTTTCCGAAGTACAGTGCAATTTGCTTAAGTTTGATGCTAAAACGGACTTATTTCTATCTAGAACTGATTTCAAACAATCGCTATAAAACAGATGGAAGAAACCGTGTAGGGCAAAGCTGAGCTTCCAAAATTTCCAACCAATTCCGCTGGAGTGAGCTACTCGCTGGTAATTTGTCACTTCTTGTTAATCCCCAATCTTCCTGTCACTTCCTTCGTGTTATTTATCCATGCTGCGTTCTCTGGTCCGTCGCTTCTAGTTGATTTACTTTTTTTTCAATCCTTGGACTTGCCTTGATACTTTTTTTAACATCTCTTCCATCATTGTGCTTGTTCTATTTACTTCCTTCACTTTGGTTTGTTCTGTCTCCCCCAGTAACCGCATAAAGTATCTCTTACAATCCCTCATTTCCATTTTCTTGCTCACTTCCTCCTATTTTCTTCTATTTCAGTTGATGTACTTCCGTACTTCATTCTTGTTTTCCATCTCTCTGATCTTCCTTCCTTTTTTTTCTGTTCTCTCTGATTTCTTCCTTCACATTTTCTTAGTATTTTTTCCTGGCTTCTACATATTCCTCTTCCGTTCCTGTTTTCTTCCTGCAGTCTTCCAATCTTCCTCGCGCTTCTCTCTTCCACCATGTGCAGTCTTGGTTCCACTAGACATTCTTTTTTTCTAGATTACTCTCCTCTCCACAGCCAATATGCTGGCTATTTCCAACATCTCCTTTTCAACTGCCCATCTCCGGAACACTGTCTCTCTTGTCTTCATATAAGTATGTCTCCCCCATTCAATAGCTTCTTTATCATTGTCCTTTTGGACAGGGAGCTGGTGCCTCGAAACTTACGTCATAAGGTACATGATTTCAACCCAGTAGGTCTAATGTGCGTTGATAAATAAGGTTGTTGAAAATTCCTTTGTCTCACATGTCAGACCGGGGGCTTTATAGCCCAGGCATTTTAGGTTTCGACCGGGAAAAAAAGAACGTTGGTCTGAAAATTGGTGGAACGCTTCCACATCAACCTCTCAACCACATACTGAAAGTCCTCAAAAATCCTATGTCCGCTTCATCGGTTTTTGGCGGCAAAAAGGTGTAAGTGACATTATTTAGGAAACTATTTATTAAAATACGAGTTGGGGATTCAGTACAGCTAAAAATTGCTGAAACTGGTCTTCTTTGTCAGTTAAACAACATACTAGAAGTCCTCAAAAATCCTATGTCTGTTTCATTATTTTTTGGCGGCAAAAAGGTATAAGTGACTTTTTTTTTACTATTCATTAAAATACGGATTGAAGTTTTGACAAAGGTGAAAGTATCCAGTCTCCTTGGTCAATTTAGTGGCATACTGAAAGTCCTAGGAAATCATATGTCTGCTTCATTGTTTTTTGGCGGCAAAAAGGTATAAGTGACATTGTTTTGGAAACTATTCAATCAAACAGGCGGTCAAGTCTCGATACAGCTGAAAATTGCTGGGGTTGAGCAACATAATTAAAAATCCGAAAAAAACTTCTCTCCGCTTCATTAGTTTCTGGCGGCAGAAAGATATAAGTGGAATTTTCTTTTATTAGTATTTATCAAAATACGGGCTGAAGTTTTGATACACTCAAAATAGCTGAAAATGGTCTCCCCGGTCGGTTGAACAACACACTGAGAATACTAGGAAGATCCCTGTTCGCTTCATTGTTTTTTGGCGAAAAAAAGATATAAGTTTTGGGAACTATCATTTATTGAAATGGGCGTTGAAGTTCCAATTTATCTGTAAATTGCTGGAACTAGTTTCCTCGATCATGTAAACAACATACCGAAAGTCCCGAGAAATCCTATGTCCGCTTCATCGTCTTTTGGCGGCAAAAAAGTATAAAGATCATCTCTTGAAATTATTGATCAAAATATGCAGGCAAAATATGTATGCAAAATATAATATTCAATATGCAAAATATTGAAGGTGCAATACAGTTGGAAATTGCTGGAAATGGTCCCCTCGGACTACAGTCAACCAACAAAGGAGACCATTTTCAGCAATTTTCAGCTGTACTGGAACTTTGACTCGTATTCCAAAAAAATTGTTCACAAATTAATGTCATACTTATACATTTTTGCCGCCAAAAAACGGGCATGGGATTTCTCAGGACTTTTGGTATGTTATCCAACTAACAAAGAATACTATTTTTCAGTAAGTTCCAGCTGTACTGAAACTTCAACTCATGTTTCAAGAAATAGTTTCCAAAATAATGTCACTTAAACCTTTTTGCTGCCAGAAACCTATGGAGTGGACATAATATTTCCTAGACCTCTCGATAACCTGACCAAGAAGGCCATTTTCGGCAATTTTCTGCTGTAATAAAACTTGACCCTTGACCGCGTGTTGAATTGAATAGGTTTTGAAACAATGTCACTTATACCTTTTTGCCGCTGAAAAAAAAGTATGAAGCGGACATAGGATTTCCTAGGACTATACATGTTGTTCAACCGACCAATGAGATAATTCTTAGCAATTTCCAGCTGTATTGGAACTTCAACGCATGATTCAATTATCAGTTTGCAAAGCAATGTCACTTATACTTTTTTGCCGCTGAAAAACGATGAAGCGGATATAGGAGTTTTTGGAACTTTCAATATGTTGTAACTGGCCAAGGAGACCATTTTCAGCAATTTTCAGCTGTATCGAAGCTTCATCGCGTATTCTAATAGATAGTTTCTGATTTATTGTCACTTACATCTTTTTGCCGTCAAAAACCGATGAAGCGGACATAGGATTTTCTAGGACTTTCAGTATCTGGTTAAGAGGTTGAAATGAAAGCGTTCTATCAATTTTTAGACTTACATTATTTTTTTCCAGGTTTTGGTCAATTTTGATCTAAAATGCCTGGGCTATTTAGTCCAGTCAAATTAAGCAAAAATCGGGCCAAACCGGAAATAAATTCGGAAGTTGACAAAATTAAGTGGATCGATGCAGAATTCAACGTAAAATAACATACTGAAATTCCCGAAAATTCGAAGGCTTGGATTTTTTTTTTAGGACCAATAAAAGAGCATCATCCTTGAAAGTTTTCGATTTGTTCTGAAAAACTTGTAAACTATTACCTTTAGAACACCAATACTCGCGAGGCAAATGTAGCCCGTTGAATTCCCAAGAGATCAGTACTGAACTCATTACTTTCTGATCAATAGCCTTTGAGATACAGCGTCTGCCGGAACGCAGTGAAAATTGCTCAAAAATTATTTCCGGATTTTACGTAACAATTTGCATAGTGTCAGTTCACGGGTTGCAACGTGGACAGCAAATGTGCGGATTTCAATCTGTTTTACGTGTTTGGAAAGCCAATTCAACATTCGGTATCACACTTTTGTCTAGAAGTTGCCAACTTCAAACTGGTACTTTTCCTCGACCTTTGAAATCGATACTTGATGTCCCGAAGAATCCCCAAAAATCGATTTTTTCCATACCATGCCATTTGCCTAATTTTCTAAGTAGGGCAAAACCATCCAGGGAATATATGAAGAATTGAATACCAAAAAAATAACATGTAACGGGATTTTTTTCCCAGTGATGGTTCCTGAGTTATATGGATTGAAAGACTACAACGATCTATTTGGAAGAAAGATAGGTAGTTCGGACACTAACTGCTGAATACTGTACGCAGGGCTGGGCGGTATTTCAAATACAAGTATTTGAAATACATTTAAGTATTTTGTATTTTGTATTTAAATACATTTGATTGAGGAGTATTTGTATTTTGTATTTTGGAATAGTTCAGGCAGCTAGTATTTCGTATTTTGTATTTTAAATACATTTTTCGGAAAAGTATTTTGATTTTCAAAATACAAAATACATTTGTTTCCCATGCTCTTTAGTCTGTTCGGGCCGAAATTGTTCTGGTAATACTATATTCACCCTATTGACATTTCTTGCTTTTGCACACTATCTGGGATCGATAATGAGTTCGATTGCATCTTTTACGTTTTACGTTTTACTGGTAAGTGCATCCTACTGTCAGCCCCGAGAGGTTCCATGTCGGATGTCAGACAATATTTTCGAAAAGCTGGTTGTCCCCAAAGGCAATCAACATTTGTTATTTTGAAGAATTGATGGATGGAGTAAGGAATAGGTTTGAATATGAAGTTTTCTTCACTTTATGTTTATTTTATTTGTCTTTTCATAGTTCATAATAATTTACTTATTGTTGCGACTGAATCAATGGGGTGTTCCTATTGAAATACTTGCGTTTTACGGTTTTTCCAATAAAATGGATGAAATACGCAATAAGAATGTCCTTGTATTTTGTATTTGGAATACTTTAGGTTGTATTTTGTATTTTGGAATTTCTTAGTTTTCCAAAATACGTATTTTGTATTTTGTATTTTAAAGACATTTCAAGAAGTAGTTTGTATTTTGTATTTCGACTATCTTGGATCGTGTATTCTGTATTTTGTATTTAAATACATTTTTCGAAGTATTTTGCCCAGCCCTGACTGTACGGACCTTGCATTTGATGATGCAAAATGCCACTTAGCAGACGTATTGAATATACTTATGTACTTTCCACGTCTGCCAAGTGACATCTTACACCTCAAATGCAAGGTCCGTACAGTATTCAGCAGTTAGTGTCGGACTACCCAGTTTTTTGTTCGAATAGGTCGATTTAGTCTTTCAACTAATAAAATTCTGGAACCATCACTGGGGAAAAGATTCCGGAACATGTGGTCTTTTTGGTATTCAATTCTTCATATATTCCCTGGATGGTTTTGCTCTACTGGAAAAATTGGGCAAATGGCATGCTATGAAAAAAATCGATTTTTTGGGGATTCTTCGGGTAATCAAGTATCAATTTCAGAGGTCGAGGAAAAGTACCATTTTGGAGTTGGCGACTTCTAGACAAAAGTGTGATACCAAAGGTTGAATTGGCTTTCCAAAAATGTAAAACACAATAAAATCCGCACATTTGCTGTCCACGTTACAGCCCCTGAACTGACATTATGCAAATTGTTAAGTGAAATCCGGAAATAAATTTTGAGTAATTTTCACTGCGTCTTAGCAGACGCTGTATCTCGAAGGCTATTGACCATAGAGTTATAAATTTAGTACTGATCTCTTGAGAATTTAACGGGCTACATTTGCTTTGCTGGTCTTTGTGTTCTAAAAGTAATAGTTTACAAGTTATTCAGAAAAAACAGAAAATTTTCAAGGATGGCGCTCTTTTATTGGCCCTAGAAAAAAAGCCAAGCCTTGGAATTTTCGGGAATTTCAGTATGTTATTCCACGTTAAATTCCGCATCGATCCACCAAATTTTGTCAACTTCCGAATTTATTTCCGGTTAAAACCTATTTTGACTGGACTAATTAGGCTGGTAGTTATAGACTTGTCAATTTTCTAAAAATGTCAAAAATTTATGTCATGAGGTACATGGATGAAACCAACAGGCTTTTGTGTGGGAATATCCCCTTAATCAAACATCGGGTCATAAGACAAAATTTTTGGGGGCTTTCGGTCCTAAGACAAGTTTGAAATTTACAAAAAAAGCCAAAATTCATCTCCTCCTGGAGACTTTCCCTTTGGAATAATTTTAGAAATAAAAAACGATTCTCACATGGTTTTGTACGCAGGATTCGAATTCGAAATTTTTTTCTCAAATTGTACACTCTGTATTTTAACATGGAAATCATCCTTGTTTCATCCTGATTACAAATATATATCACACTTGGTGGGTTAGTCAACAAAACGCCTGTAAAAAAATTAATGAATTTTGGTCTTTTTTTGAAAATTTCAAACTGGTCTTATAGACCGGAAGCCCCCAAAAATTTTGTCTCACGACCAGATTTTCGAGGAAGGGGATGTTCCCACACAAAATTCAGTTGATTTTATTCATGTACCTTATGACGTAAATTTTTGGCCATTTTTTCAAAAATTGACAGGCTCATACCAGCCTAAAGCCCCCGGTCTGACATGTAAGACAAAGCAATTTTCAACAACCTTATCAACGCACATTAGACCTACAGGGTGAAATCATGTACCTTATGACGTAAGTTTTAAGGCACCAGCTCCCTGTCCATTTATAGTGTCTTCGTAGATTCATGCTGTTTCTTTTTTGCATTTGTTCCTACCTCCAATGGTGAGTGATCGGACTCCACTCTGTCTCCAATTTGGAATGTTTATATTTCGTAAAATGCTTGCCGACTTGCCATAACTAATATAATCGATTATTGTTGCAGCATTGGCCCTTGAAAATGTATATTCGACTTCTTCACCTTTGGTTCCAATTCCATTCAGAATCTCCCATCCCTTATCCTCAGAGTGTTCTAGCAGTAGTTTCCTCTCGTTGTTTTCCAGCTCTTGCAAACTTATTTAGTCTTTTACTCTAGTATTGAAATCGCCTCTTATAAGTATGCCTTCCTCTTCTATTCCGTTCATTCTCAGTTCCATACCTCTAAAAAAGTTCTTCGTATTTATCTGGGTATTTATGCTCCATCAGATTTGGTGTTAGTAGTTTGTGCCCATCCATTGCTTTATTACTCTTCCTAACTCTGATTATCATTTTACCTCCCGCTCTGCCTTTTTCTTCGATTCCATATGGTCCGGCATCTCTTTGCCGACCAAAGAGTTGGACGACACAGATAGACACTATTGTTTCAAGTATCGTAACTGTGGAATTCAACCATAAGGTAACCTAAGGTACAGTACCTAATGTCCCTTAGATGGAAATACTGGGTTTTGACTGGACACGTGTATGGCTCGCGAGAATTCAATAAGAAAGTCTTGGGAAAAATTTTAATCACCTTTCGAGTTATACCGTACACATCTACTCAAAATCAATTCACAGTAGTACCACTGCACAAACAAGTATTTGGGCGAGCGTCCCCAATAAGGACCGTCTATTCACGAAAGCAGCATTGCACAGATTTCCGGTGCAGAGGTAGCAAGTTTCGGTTTGGTAGTATTCCGCGTGACTGCCTTTTTCGGCCAGAGCGCACAGCCAGTGGGACCAGGGACCGTAACAGCTCTTCAGGGTACCTTTTTGGATTCAATATTGTTCGAATTATTATTGATTGTCGTGGAACGCATTTATGACGACATACCGACTCCCGAATATTTGCAAAAAAGTACCTACCTGATTTGTAAACATTGTTCTTTAGGCAGGTCCTTATGCCCGGTTCACAAGCCAGTTGTTGTAGATTGTCGCATTCTCTGTCTCCGTCGCAGTAATAGCAGCTGATCCGTTCTCGGTCACGATTTTGGGCGATGGCTTGTCGGCTCAGGTTCATTCCCCACCCTCGTTCTATAATCCTGTGTCCGTCGTGATGGAGCGATACTGGAATGAAAACGGCCGACAAAAGTAGGCTCAATAACAGACGTGCAACTTTGTCCATGCTTGGGACGTGACATGACTTCTGTTTGGCTGACAAGTTGTCAGAATACTGACGGCTACAGTGTACCACCAAGCGCGATGCCCTACAGACTCAAGAAGTGGCCGCGTTATCTCGCCGCCGACCTCTTCCAAGAACAGATGTCACTTGTGCTTTTCATGTCGCCAAAAACCATGCAGATAGCTATAGTTTGTCCGTCAACTGCTATTTTCTATCTCAACAGGAACGAATTTCTCCTGGAAAAATTTCGCCGGAACCAATTTCCCGGAAATAATTTCCCCTGGAAGGAATTTCCCTGGGATGAATTCCACCGAAATGAACTTTCTTCGGAAATAATTTCCCCTGAAAAGTAATTTCCCCAGAATTAGTTCCACCACAGTGAACTTCCATTGGAAATGATTTCCCCTTGAGGGAACACTATATCAAAACACAATATCGAATGTCCTCCTCTTTTTAGGACATTTATCTCGCGGACACTTCGTCGCAAAATAATATTTTGCCCTTTGCCTTAGCTTTAATAGATCCACTTGTGTTTTTTCGTTGCTTTTCAAACTTTAGTAATCTCCCTTATGTCTAATTGTATTATTTAGAGCCCTACTGTGACTCTGATTTTTCCATGTCTTTGAAGCTCGCTTAGTCCCCTTGCAATATTTCGAGCAATTCTGCTAGTACACCGAGTTTTAGGAGCGTCAGTAAGCCCCTTCTACCTTCATGTGATATCCGGGCTCTATAGGGCCCCTCATCTTCTCTAGTGTAATTTTTGAGCCCTAAATGAGCCCTCTTGTGTTTTTTGTAACTTTCAGACTTCCCACTAAGGCACCTTTTGCAGTATTATGTTATCAAGGCTCGATTGGGCTCCCTATTCTGTCTTCAATGTAATTTGAAGCCCTGCTGGACCCCTTTACATTTTCCGTGACTTTCGGAGCAGCAAGCAGCGTTGCGTCATCATATGTTAGGAGCCCTATCGGGCCCCATTTTGTTTTGAAGTAACTGTAGCTGGAGTCGAGCCTGGAGACCTGTAAACTCTCCTAATGTTTTTTCATGGCTTTCCGAGTAGGTGCCAGTATGCCCGATTCTGCGCTATTCTGTTATGCAGATCTTCATTGGGCCCCCTTGTGTCTTCATCAGGTACCGTTTGAAGTTCTGCTGAGCTCGCGTGCACTTTTTTGAGGCTCTCGAAACACTAGTATGCCTCTTGTGCCTGTATGCGATATTCGGTCCTAAAACGGACCCTCTTGTGTCTTCAAGGATACTTGGAGCCCCAATGAGCCCCCTTATGTACTTCATGGCTTCCAAAATTTCACAAGGCCCTCTTTTGCCGTCTTATGTTATCCAGGCTTCAATGCCCCCCTCATAGTTTTCAGTTTGATTTGAAGCCCTGCTGAGCCCCCTTACATTTTCCATTACTTTCAGAGGAGGGTAATCACCCTTATGCCATCATATCATTCGGAGTTCTTTCCGGCCTCCTTGGGTCCACAAATGTAGTTGGAGCCCTGATGAGACCCCTCATGTGTTTTTGTGACATTAGAATACGTGTTTTCGTGGCAGTTAGGATTCCAGAGAGTTTTTTTTTGCCTTCTTTTATTTCACAGCTTCATAAGGCCCCCTTGTTGTTTTTACATGACTTTCAGAGCTCTACCGGACCCCTTGTTCCCTCTCCAACCCAATGTGTAGTTTTGAGCTCTAATCAGCTCACTTATGTTTTTATTGGCTTTCAGAGTAACAGTGAGGCCCGTTTTGCCTACTTTTATTATACAGGGCTTTCTTGGTCTCCCTTTGTGGCTTTTCCATGGCTTTCGGAGCTCTATCTGGTTTGGTGAATTCATTGTATAGAAATTCTTTCCGAGGGAATTTCATTCCGGTGGAATTCGTTCTGGGGAAATTGCTCCCAGGAAAAATGATTTCCGAGGGAAGTTTATTCTGGTGGAATTGCTTTTAGAAAAATCCCCTTCAGAAGAAATTATTTCTGAGGGAAGTTTATTCCGGTGGAATTCTTTCTGGAGAAATTTCTTCCAGGGGAAATTAATTTAGGGAAATTCATTCCGGCGAAATTTGTTTCAGGAAAATTCGTTTCTGGATTCCTATTCTATAGTTTTTGAAGTGTCGGAAAGTTTGGCTCTATAATCCCCTATAATCGATCCATGTTCACAGAATGTGATTTTTTTTTGTTACAACTGGCAATGCCCAAAACTGCTGCCGTCATTTTTTGCGCCCCATTAAGGGCCAGGCCTCGGTCGATCAACCTTTCAGTTTCATAGTCTGGAGGATCGACAAAGAAATACAAAAGTATCAGGATGTGATGGACCCCTTTGAGCGATATGCGTGATGGAGGTATAGCCTTTCAAATTTCAAAAAGTACCTAGTTTTTTGTGGGGACACAGTACAGTTCTCAAAATTTTCAACTGACTTCGCTGGAAATCGTTAAGGCTTTTCACCGTCAACCATACAAGAAGTTCATCCAATCATAGGGTTCTGCAGGTCCACTCCACATGATAATATAATTACTACCAAAAAATAGAAAATAACGAAGTTTTTCTTAAAAATTATGTTGCTTCATCTTTTCCTTCGTTCTCATAACAGTCTTCGGCAATTCCAATCCTTGTCCATCCTTGCTCAGTAGGTATATATTCCTCATTTGCTTCACTCTCCACTCCTTCTCTCTCATTTCTAGACATTCTCGTTAGCATATGTTCCCAAGTTTTTCTCCCTATTTCCCCTCACTTTTTCGTTAAGTTCAACCAGAAGTTGTTCCTCCTCTCTTTATCGAAATCTCGCAGAGTTCTTCCTCTCTTTGAAGCTTTCTCTTTTGAAATAATATAAGCTGCTTCTCTGTTGTCAGCTTTATGTGTATTTTGCAGTATCTTTTATCTTTCATATGTTCCATTCTTCTCTGCTTTACCACATCTTCCTGAAATAAGTCTGCACATTGTCGGCCCCAAGCCGCTCCTCGAAGTCCTTAGATCCCGTCTTCACTAATCGTAGAAGGCGAGCAACGTGAGGTGCTGATCAATCAGGCGCCAGTGAAGTTCAAAAGAAGCTCTTCCTGTTAGTCAGCATCCCGCGCTTTTTTTCCCGGCATTTCGTAGAATATTCTAGGCCTCTTCCGGAAAAGCTTCAAAGTTCTCGCCGCTTCCCTATTCCAGCATATTCCATCATCTGTTCCTATAATCTATTCGCGGAAGTTTAAGTAAGACTAGTTCTAGTAGCTTCAGGAATATTCCAACATGAAATTCTCAAGGTTCGGCTCCTCCGCCAATTGCGCAGGTGTGTATCTTGCCACGCGTCACTGTCTCCAGCGAGTTTCGTAATACTTCTTGCCTGCCCCCGTCTGACCCGTCTCAAGCCTGTTTGCTGTTTCTTCCGAGCAGACATTTTTATCCCATACACTTTCTATTTTCGGTAGAACGACTTTTTGGAGCAAAATTAAAGTGACAAGCTGAGGGGCTACAGCTACGACTGATGGCACCTGCAAAGTTTGGGAGCGAAACCATCAGCAACCATCGGTCGTATTCTCCCAGCGCTCCGGCTTGTCACTTTATTTTTGCTACAAAAAGTCATTCTACTGAAAATAGAAAGTGTATGGGATATAGTTATTCCTTCAATAGCCTGCAAGTCGATCCAGGTGAATAACTTTTATCTCAGCTCGAGACAGTTCTCTTCAGATCTGGTACACGACGTCGTTGATCCTCTTGACCACGGGTGCGGCTCCTCCCAAGACGATGGAGCTTCGGAGATCTTCCTTCCATATAATTAGGATTGTACAGCCACAGAAGGTAGCCTGTATGAAAGCCTCCCATACCAGAGGATTGACCTTCAGGTCATACTGAAGTGATCAAAAATTTAGCCGGCCTACCACCCGGCACTCACCCATGAATTTCAGTCAAAGTTTAAAGTTTAGTCAAATGGTCTCTTGTAGGTTGATCATGGGCTTTGCCCATCGTAATTCGACAATTGTGCGACCAAATCATGCGATGGATCCCAGCCGAAGTATCGCTTCGATATTTTGCTGTCTAATATCGCTACCATTTTTTCTTCTAGCTTATTCCCATTGCCGTTAAAGTACTGCGTTTGTCGTTCTACAATGACCAGTAGTTCATCCCTTTCTCCCAGATGTTTTTTCCTTCTAGAATATTCTTTGATCCTTTTATTTCAAAACGCTTCTATCCTGCTCTTCCAGAAGATTGTTCAGTTCTAGGTTTCCTTCGTAAACGTTGTTCTTGTAGAAAATTGTTCAATTTTTTCTTGTCTCTTCGAAAGATTCTTGAGTTTTGTTTTTCTTCCAAGTGGGTCTCTTGTGGAAGATTCTCAATTCTGTTTTCTTACAGGCGCTTCTTTTACTATTGCTGCATCATTTACATCATGCTAGCTAAAACGCCTTCGACGCCGCAGCAGCTTTGGACAATAGACATTATTCTTGTCTCCGGCGTTTATATGTAGATAACTTACTCAGGAATCTTCCAAACTCCTTGTATAGTCCAGGAATTATAGCACAAGGGTTCATTTTTGCCCGATATTCACCCTCATAACGTCTAAAATTCCTGGACTAGTAGCCGGACAGGCCGAATTTTTCTCGATTGTTTCGCTTCAGGCACCGCAATGCTACGCGCTTCAGAGTATTCCAGACCTCTTCTGTAATAAAGGCGTCGGAGGTTCCCGCCGCTTCCATATCCGATTCCGGCATATTCCAGAGCATCTCTTACTAGTCTATACGGTGGAAGCTCTGGGAAAGCTCGGTACCTAGCTTCAGGAATATTCTCGAAGTGCGGCTCCTCCACCAATTGCGCGGGACAAGACATGATTAGAACTGGCGTATGTCGCGAGACTCAGAACTAGCTATCACAGGCAATTTAGGTCTAAAAACGGCCAAACCCAGAAATAATTCCCACAAAGCTGAATTTTTATATCAGTGGCAAGTAGAAAAGTTTTTGATCATACGGTTCAAGTGGTAGAGCACTGGTATAGTATTGTTACGAATTTCGCGTACGGGTTAGAATATAATTGAGACTATCGTTTTAAAACACACACTGTTTATCACTGCGTACTACAATAAATTCACGCCAACAATTATCTACTTGGAAATATATCGCAGGTACTTTGCTTTCATTCGCTCGCTACCACTTCGCATTTCAATTCAATACTGACTGTCGCGCTGTTGGACGGTGCTTCAATATGCCTCCGATTAGCGTTCCCAAGCTTTCTATCATCTTCCAGCAATCCATAGTGGCCCGGCATATGCGGTTTCTAGATCACTCCTGAATAATCACACACATCACCCGTATAATTCTGCCGTGCTCTAGAACCGGTGCCTCCGCCAAAATGAACGGATGTTTCTCGAACGAGCGTTGGAGTCTCCATGTATTTCAGTGCCATCGAGTTTACTCTGGAAATGTCCAGAGCTCCGCGCATTTGTACACTGCGGCTGTGGAAGAGTCCAGAAAAAACGCGTGTTCACCAGTATTCACGGGATCGCCGCTCGTAACAGTATGTTCACTTCTACCGTGTTTCTAGTCGGCTGTGAGATTTTGTTTCTGAGTTTCCGAATGTGAAATATAGAAAATACCCAAAACTTTGCAGTTGGCTGCTCTGGCTTCATTCGGCACAATAAGTCACGAAGAGACACGAAGTCGTCCGGACCAGCTTTGGAACACATTTCTACCATATTTCCTCTGCAGATAGACGGAACTTATTCGCGGGACGTGATGTCTGACACTTTTTACCACGTCTCTCGTTCTCAGCTCTTCCATCATTAGACCGCCGTCTTCTCTCACTCTTCTGATTTCCTCGCTGGCAAACCCATTCCTTTTCTTCTCTCAGCCGGGTTTCTTCTATTTTTCAGTTCTCTTTTCCTATTCATTGTCACTTGGTTGCTCTTGGTTGCCCCTCTATTTGTTATCCTCGTTATAAGGTTTTTGAGCTGAACTTGATAATCTTCTACCTGTCTTTTTCCACCTCTTCTGGCGCCCTTTGACTGATTTCTCTTTGTACTCGATTGTTGGTTTCGGCGTCCTCGCTTCCCTCTCTTATCCCTCCGCATCTCTGGTCATATTTCTTCATTTGTTCGTCTGTGAAATATCTTTCCATCTATGAACAGTTTGTCGTACGCCACGTTAGTTTTTGTCCTCGCTTTCCTTGCTTCTATCATGTGCCCTGTAAGAATTTTTCTTCGTTCCCGTACTTCCCTGGGATAGTCTTCGTTGATGTGGATGTTGGTTTCTTTAGTCCGTTTGCCTTTTCCAAGATTTGTTTCTTGTTCCAGCTTCTCATTTCTATCAGCACCGGCTTCATTTGCCGGTCTCCGGGCTTCCCTATCCTTCTTCTTTCCTGCACTTTTCCCTTCACCCAAGCTTTTACTCCAATTTTATTTGTTATTTTTTAGACCTGTCATACGCGTCTTGCGTTTTCCTTCTCTCTGCCCTCATTCTCCGCCCCACGCGCTGTAACTCCCTTCTGTAGCCCGTCCATTTTTGTTCCACTCTGGCTCCCTTGTCTTCTATTCTGTTCAGAGCCGCTATTCTTGAATCGTGTGAGAAAAGTCCCTGGGAGTATGCAATCCGCGACACATCGATGTAGCGAGAGTTGCCTGAAACCATGTGAGAATGGTTCTCATCCCCTGAGCCCTCTTGGGGGGCCAAAGCCCATTGTAGCGGCTTTCAGCTTCGTACTTTGGGAGATTGATAGGGAAGTGCAAAAGGATCAGAAACTGTGAAGAAATTCTTCCTGAAGCGATTCACAAAAGAGATGCATGAAGTCGAAAATAATTAACCAGATTTAGTGAAACATGACCGGAATAGTAGCTCCGCCACTGGACAACTTATCCAGAAACTGATATACCCTAGTCTAGATGCTTGTTACAGAGGGGCCTAGACAAATTTCCAGCAAATCAGTTGAAAATTGTGGAAGTTGTTCCTCCACGAAAATCGCATTTTTTGAAATTTGAAGGGCTGTGTCTTCATCGTGGATCACATTTTGAGAGAGTTTGATCATGGCATCCTGAAGGTTTTGTAATTCAGTGTCGATCCTCCGAGATACGGAACTGAAATTCGATCAACTGAAGGCTGGCCCCACAGGGGGACACGGGGTAACCGCACCACTTTTGAGCATTGCCACCAAAAAAATTTGATTCTGTGTACCTTAACTGAATGGAGATCCAAAAAAAACCTTTTCCGACCTTTAAAAAAAAAGACTAGTAGCCAGCGGATAGGCTACCAGCGACACTAGTAGCAGTTATTGAATCTTTTTAATATTCATTATCGATTTACACCTATTATTTGGAATGAATGTTTTTTACCGGTTCCTTAAGAGCTATGTTGGGCCTACTACCTACTTGTGTAAGCTACCTGTACTCTTTCAACCAAAGTCTTCTGGAAGACTATATTGCACCCATCTATAATCCGCTTTTGCATCTTTTCGAATACATTTGCATTCAGTAGAACATAACACATTATTAAATGAATCAAATTTGAATTGAATATAAATTCATCTCGTACTCGGAGGAGACATAATAATGGACACACCTTGACCTCAAATGGCAAATGGTAAAATCAGGAACGTGCCTGGCAAACGTTATGGTTACGGATAGGAAACATCAGAGAGAGGCATATCCTACGGTATCGGACTTTGGCGCACACTGCATGGAATAATGTAAAACAGTTGCGATGAATGCCAATTTGCATTCCCATTGTTTTGTTTTCGTTATACCACACCGGCAATCTCAGACCCGCCGTGTTCCACATAAACTCCTTCTGGAGGTTTCACTAAGCAGGTATATCTAATTATCCCTGAAAAAGCGCGCATGCTAGTTCTGGGACGATTTTTCACTTATTATGAAACAAAAAACTCTGTACTGCGTCACGCTGGCATACGAATTCATATCTGGCACGCTGTCAAGCGCATGTCATTGGTTGTCAATGGCAGTGACAGCTGACAGCTTACAGCCCTTTAAGCGTCAAGCACCGCTGTCGATATACGTTTCCAATAAAAAATGTGTTATCTCTAAGCGTGTTGTCATTGAAAAGACGCTGCCAGTGACTTTTTGGTCATTGAATTAGCACACGATGCAAGTACTTCTTTCGAATTGTGACACGGCTTTTTTCAACCTTCTGCCTGACATGTGACAGTTGCTAAAGAACGCACGACGCTAATGATAATTTCGTCAACGTAGATAGTTGAGATGTATCACTGGTTGCATAACACCAGAGGCAGATCGTCCGTCTCCTATAGGCGATTGACCTTATTGGGGAAAATGGCCGTTTCGTAGAGGAAGTTTTAGGGAATTAATTGTCAGAAGAGGTGTAAGTTGCCGCAGGCAACGGCGGCTGTTAGGTACGTCAATTGGTGGCATGTCAAAACTGTCACTTTGCTGTCTTGTGCAGTCCACTAACAAGCAAACTTTTGTTCCTGTGAACCCTTGGGACCCCGTAGGCTCTTTATTGGGCCCCATGTTGATGACCAGCGTCGTCGCAGACCTTTCTCTAAATCACCCATAGCTTCCGCCCAAGGAAGAGCAACAGACTCTGTCACATCCGCACGAAGGGAAACTCACAAGCCTGTCGACCAGCCTGCCAGCCAAAAAAAAAATCACCTCGGGTTGGCCGTGCAGAGTCAACCAACACCTACCTTTTTTCCTCGCTTCTTCCTAAAGATCTTCTGCTCGGACTTCAGCTGGAGATCCGCATTTTTCATTCTAATAAGCTAGCCGTAGCTACCTTTGTGTTTGGGACGTAAACGTTGTCTTTTTTTTACCGCAATGTAGTGCATTGCTGGGGGCGTAGTCTTTCAGCTGCGTATCTCTGGTGGCGTTTTTTGAATGTAAATCGCCTATACTCGGGGGCGCATATTATAACGACAACGATGAGCTTGTGGATAAGACCAATGAAACTTTTTCCCTCGTTCTCTTCCGCTCTCTTTTCCTCTCCACCACCTCATCTGAATTTTGTGTCGCCATCAACAGTGTGACTAATCAAAACGTGTGCTATGTTCCAGGGGTGAAGCCGTACGCCTGCAGCTTGTGTCCGAAAAGCTTCACGAAAAAGCACCACCTCAAGACCCACATGAACTTCCACACGGGCCTGAAGCCGTACACCTGCCAGAAATGCGGTCTGGCCTTCTCGCAGAGCAGCAACATGCGGACGCACTACAAGAAGTGCGTCCTGAAGAGCAGCGCCGGCGCCTCCGCCGATGCGACGAGCAGTCCGCTGCGTGAAAACGCCGAAAGCAGCAGCTCCGGCATCACTTGACGTGACGAGCGGCTGTAGTATTTTTTTTTTAGCGTTAATAAGTTGTATCTCTGAAGTACCTATCTACCTACCGCGCTATCAACGAAATTTCCAGGTGCAGTTGGCTTCGGAAATTAAGTTTACGTCAATCAGAGTGGCTTTGATATTTTGACAGCAAATAAAGCATAGCCAACTGCCATCCTGGGAATTCTGTTGATAGGTAGCATATTTTGCTACACTGCTGCCAACATTACTGCGTACCGATAAGCGAACACACCCTGTGATAATAATTGTACTCTGTTATATTTCTAAGCATTACCAATACAAATCTAGCTTAAAGTAGTACGTAAGCATATTTATTTTATATGAATTTATTTATTGATTTTTTTAATAAGTTATACTAAGTGAAATAAATGTTACTCTTATAACAAACAAGTGTTTTTGTTCATTCAATTACGATCAGAATGATCAGGACTGGGCAAAATACTTTGAAAAATGTACTTAAATACAAAATACAAAATACATGATCCAAGATAGTCGAAATACAAAATACCAACCACTTCTTGATTTGTCTTCAAAATACAAAATACAAAATACGTATTTTGGAAAACCCAGAAATTCCAAAATACAAAATACAACCGAGGTATTTCAAAATACAAAATACAAATAACAAACGTATTTAAACAATTTTGTTGCAAAAAACCGGGAAATGCAAGGATTTCAATGGAAACACTTTGGATTGATTCAGTCGCAACAATAGGTAAATTATTATGAATTATAAAAAGACAAATAGGACAACCAGGAAGTGGAGAAAACTTCATATTCGACCTATTCATAACTTCATTTATCAATTCTTCAAAATCACAAATGTTGCTTCCTTTGAGGACAACCAGCTTTTCCAAAATATTGTCCGACATCCGACATGGAACCCCTCGTGACTGACAAGATGCAGCCACCAGTAAAACGCAAAAGAAGTAATCGAACGATCCTAGATAGTGTGCGAACGCAAGAAATGGCAATGGGGTAAAGTATAGTATTACCAAGACAATCTCAGCCGAAACAGACTACAGAGCGTGGAAAACAAATGTATTTTGTATTTTGAAAATCAAAATACTTTCCCGAAAAATGTATTCCAAATACAAGATACAAAATACTGCCTGAACCATTCCGAAATACAAAATACAAATACTTCTCAGTCAAATGTATTTAAATACAAAATACAAAATACTCAAATGTATTTCAAATACGTATTTCAAATACGTATTTCAAATACGTATTTCAAATACGTATTTCAAATACGTATTTCAAATACCGCCCAGCCCTAAGAATGATTAGATACTTTTTTGTAATTGAATAAGTAAATGACACCTATGAAAATACAGAGTGATTTGCAATTCATGATTTTCCTGTCAAGGGTAGATTCCTTGATTCATTCTGAGACGAAAATCAATGGAAAAAAATAGTTCAAGGATTTTTTGGGGGTTTTCAAGTAGCACGTTGCCGACTGATAGTGGACTGTTACCCTTCGGTGGTTCGATGCCGACCCAATTAAGTAAGTCGGCTTGAAGCCGCCTTACTGACGTAGGTACACACAACGTCGGCCCTGCGACCTAATCTGGCTTGGTCATTTCAAGATTTCGAGAAAATTGGAAGGAGCACAGTGTTTCAGTACACTTGATGCAACCAGTGGTTCCTGGGATATTGCTCTTGATGAAGAAAGCTTCAAACTGTGCAAATTTGCAAAGCTTTTTGACAGGTATAGGTTCAAAAGACTAGCCTACGGCATTGTAACGGCCGAAGAGGTATTTCAGAAATGATAATAAGAATTGTTTGATCTCGTAGGTGTAGAAAAAGTTGGCGACATTCTTATGTTCAGCAAGGATCAAAAAGAACATGGGAGATTGTATTTTTTTTGCAATTCTTCCTTGTCTTTCTGACGCTTTCTTTCTTGCCGAGTCTCTTGTTCTTGCAAAAGATTCCCCAATTCTTCTTTTTCTTGTAAACGTTGCTCTTGCGGAAGATTCTTCAATTCTTCTTTTCCTTCCTTGTGTTTCCTTTCCTGTTCTTCCAGAAGATTCTTTGATTCGTCTTGTAGCATCTTGTCCTCAGCTTTCTCTTCAAGACGCTTCTTCTTCTGTTCTTCTTGGAGACTTTTCTGCTGCTGCATCATCGCCACGATGCTCGCCAAAGTGTCTTCGACGTGCTTCCCGTTTCCGGCATCGACCAAATCACGAATGTTCCGAACGTCCTGTAGTCGCAGGCCGAATTACTCTCAATTAACCGCTTTCTGACACCAAATGTTACGTATTTCGCGTACGGGTTCGATTATAATTGAGACGATCGTTTTAAGACACACTGTTCATTACTGCGTACTACAATAAATACACGCGAACAATTATTTACGCTTGGAAATATCGCTGAGACTATTGCTTTTTATCCGCAGTCTATCACTTCCAATCCATAACTAGTAGGGCAAGCGGTACACCAGGATTATTAAAAAAAGTGGCATTTGATGATACAAGCAAGCCACTTTGCATATTTATTGTCTAGACCCATTAGAAAAATTTGACCCGCAGTTCCTGGAAACTCATCCCTTAGGATCCGAGATTTGGGGAGGGGGAGGGAATACTATGAAAAAATAACAAACTTTTTCTTTCAAACCTGCTGAGACGTGTTTGGTGTCACAACTATATAACTCAGACCTCCTCCATACAATGACAATGTCGAAACTCTCGTGTGGTCACCGGGAGTCGAGTCAAGTCGTCATTTTTGAGAATGCGAGCTAGAGGTCAAAATTACAAAGTAAGCGTCAATGACCCATATGTTGGGTATCGATTCTTAGGTTTTCTGGGTCGCTAAAGACGTATGAAATGAGACAAAAATGATTGGGTACACCGTCCGCCCATATGGTTTACCTATGGGACTAGAAGTCAGGAAATCGAGAAAAATCCTACAAATTTTCGAAAATAGAAGTGAAATGATAATGTGAAATAGCTTCAATCTGTACTTGGTGATGCTGCTGTACCAGCTGTTTCATGTGAAACTCATGAAGTTCACCTGTGAGCTGTCAAAAATCACAAGGGTATAATTTATTGTGATTTTCTTTAAGGAGCTTCTACGTGTCAGTAGCTAAGCAGGAGGAAACTTGTAACTCTTTCTATTTTTGATGGTTTGTATTTATATTCTGGACCTTATGTATTTGAGATATTTTGGATTCACATCTTAGGTACCGTAACTGTTCG
Source organism: Anaspis maculata (assembly GCA_949128115.1). Classification (NCBI taxonomy): domain Eukaryota; kingdom Metazoa; phylum Arthropoda; class Insecta; order Coleoptera; family Scraptiidae; genus Anaspis; species Anaspis maculata. Next base: position 83,210,065 of record OX421964.1, on the reverse strand, counting down.
TATTTTAGATATTTTGGATCAAACGCATTAGATATTTTCTTGGATTTTTGGTTATTAGATCTTTTTTCCGTTGTTGTGTGAATATTAAATAACATAGCCATGTAGGCAACCAGGCTTACACTAGTGTACGTGCAGTTGCACATAAATATTATACCGGTACGCGCAGTCTCCACGCGCAAGTGGACGCAGCCCTCGGAAGTTTTTTTTTTTTTTTTTTTTTTTTTTTTCGTTTATTTAACGTCGGCCTATTTCCGCAACGAGGCCTAACACCGACGCCGGTGAATGCTTCCCTCCACTATACCGGGAATTTTGCCGAACCCCTGTGTGTTCCAACACAGGGTAGGGATTTTTAACGACCACCAACATCGCATGGGGTCGGCACCATCGTTCGTATTTTACGTGCTATGCGACACACGGCGCGTCTTGCATTTAGCAAGCATTCCAACTAAACCAAAGAGCTTGTTTTCGAGGCCAAAAATCCGTCCCCGGCGGAGATCGAACCCGCGACCTCTGGAGTGGCAGTCGAACGCGCTAACTAACCACACCACAAGCTCCTCTCCCTCGGAAGTAGGTGTATGAATAAAGGCACTTACTATGCAACGCTCTCAAAGTACAGTTGTGTTATTTACCAGTCCCACAAGTTAACAAATGAGAAATAAACAATAAATACGAATTGGGAATTCTTTCGCCAAACACTGGAAATTTACCTGAACGTCAGTAAACAGAACAGAGAATCTGATGAAGACAAATTATTCATTTTGCTGAACTTAATCGGAGACCGAGGTTTGAAAGTATACAACACATTCAAATTTGACGAGGACGCAGACAAGAAGTTATTTAGTGAAGTCATGGCCAAGTTTGAAGAAAAGTACGTCCCACAGAAAAATTAAACATACGAGAGACACATGTTCTGGTCCCGAGAAATGCGACCAGGAGCAACTGTTGATGAATACGCAACGGAGCTAGCTAAATTAGCATCCACGTGTGAATTTGGTGCCATAACCGACAGCCTCATCAAAGACAAGCTGATCATATGAATCAAGGACACACACATCAAGGATCGCCTACTGAGGGAGAATAAACTCACGCTTGCAAGAGCACTCAAGGTATGCAAAATAGCTGGAACAGCAACCAAGCATCTTAGAGCCATTGAAGGCAGACATGATGGAGAAATCAACCTAGTGAACCGGCCCCAAATGAGCAAGCATCAACAGTCAAGGCAGCGACCAGCAGAACAACTGCATCAAAAACCACATGTTTCTTCAGGAGTAAGTGTTCGTAAAATGAATAATTTGATGAATAATTGCACACGATGTGGATATTCCCACGTGATAAATAAATGCCCTGCATATCAAAAACAATGCACGAAATGAAAAAGGAAGAATCATTCTGCCAAAATGTGTGAAAGCAAAATTAACCTGATTGAATTTGAAAGAATAGACCCAGATTTGTTTATAGGAAACGGTTATTTTTTAAGCAAAAACAAATGGACACAAAATTGTACGGTTGAAGACAGACTACAGATCAATTTTAGGTCAGACACTGGTGCTGAATGCAACATTCTGCCATTGGACATTTTTCAAAAATTGAATAGAAATAATGACATTCCAATTAATAAATCACACGGACGAATAACCCCCGTATCAAATCAAACAATTACCGCGGTTAGTACCTGCGACTTGAAAGTAAAAGTCACAAATAGAAATCAAACAGCCGTCCTGGAGTTCCAAATAATTGAAATAAATAAAGCCATCCTAGGTTTAGAAGCTTGTACCCAGTTAAATTTGATATAGAGGGTAAGTGTAAGTAACGTAAATAATGTAACTGTTACTAATAATACAGCAACGGAAATAAATAAGCTGTTGAAGTCTTACGAGGATGTTTTCCAAGGTACTGGTTGTGTCGAATACAATTAATTCATGATGCAGTACCGAAAGTTCACCCACCGAGAAAAGTCCCATATACTAAATTACGAAATAAACTAATTGAGCTGGAAAAACAAGAAATAATTAAGAGAGTTGACGAACCAACAGAATGGGTGAACTCATTAGTGATAGTTCCAAAGAAGAATTTAGACATAAGGATTTGCATGGATCCTAAGCAATTGAACAATGCATAAATTGAAAAATTCAAAAGTTTTCAGTGTGCTAGACTGTTCCAATGGGTTTTGGAAAATTAAGCTTAGCGAACAAAGCTCTAAATTATGTACATTTAACACACCGTTCGGACGGTATTGTTTTTCAAGGCTACCCTACGGTATAGCTTCAGTCCCAAAAGTTTTCCAAAAAAGAATAAAGGAAATTTTCGAAGGACAGGAAGGTATTGACACCTATATAGATGACATTTTAGTACACGGGAAAGATTTAAAAGAGCACAATGAACGACTTGAAAAAGTGTTGAAATTATTAGCCAAGGAATGGGGTTTGAGGTACAACAAAAGTAAATGTCACTTTGCAGTGAGTGAAGTGAAATATATGGGTCACCTGACTAGTGAAAAAGGGCTAGCCGTAGATCCTAGCAAGGTAGCTGCCATAATACAAATGAAAAGACCTACTGACAAAAAAGGAATAGAAAGATTTATAGGCACTGTTAACTACCCAAAGAAATATATTCCAAATTTCACCGAGATAACCGCCCCATTGCGCGAACTGTTGAAAAAAGAAGTTGTTTCCATTGGAATGAAACCCACGACCGTTCATTCAAAGAATTGAAAGTTTTGCTGAGTAAAGCACCTGTTCTACAATTTTTTTCAACAAAAGAACCAATAACCCTATCTTGTGACGCCTCAAGCGAAGGTTGTAGCGCGGTTCTCCTGCAAAATAACAAACCAGTGGCATTTGCGTCAAAAGCATTTACAGACTGTCAAAAGCGATATGCGCAGATCGAGAAAGAAATGTTGGCTATTCTGTTTGCGTGTACTAAGTTTCACCAATTTATTCATGGTCGAAAAGACGTAATGATTGAAAGTGACCACAAGCCTCTAATAAGCATCTATCAAAAACCGTTTCTCTTAGCTCCAGTTAGGTTACAAAAAATGCTGTTGCTCTTACAACCCTACACGTTCGAATTGATATATAAAAAAGGGTCTGAACTGTTCATCGCAGACATGCTATCACGAGATTTTATAACTGACGTTGATGAACAATTTCAAGAAAAATGTGATCAAGTCGAAAGTCAAATGTGTATTCTCGAATGAAAAACTCCAGCAATTTCAAAATGAATCAAAGGAAGACACAAATTTGCAGAACTTGATCAAACTTGTTCAAAACGGTTTTCCAGATGATAAAACACAAGTAGATAATAACTTGAAAATTTATTGGTCATTTCGTGACGAACTGTCAGCAAAAGAAAGTTTAATTTTCAAAAGTGAACGGGTTCTAGTTCCGGAAACTTTACGGAAGCTGAAGCTACTACACAAGACACATTTGGGGAGAGAAGAAACCAAGCTCAGGGCCAGAGATATTTTCTTTTGGCCAGGTTTGAATAACGACGTCAATAATTTGATCGACAATTGTGAAGTATGCTTAAGATTTAAAAATGAAAACCAAAAAGAACCCCTAATTCCACACAAAATACCAGACAGCATTTGGCAAAAAATAGGAGTGGACATATTCGAGACAGACAGAGCAAAATACATCATAGCCATAGATTACTTTTCAAAATTTATAGAACTAAAACAAATAACAAATGATAACTTCACGGAAGTATCCAAATTTATGAAGGAAATATTTTGTAGGCATGGCATTCCAAACATCATTATGACAGATAACGGCCCTCCTTTCAGTTCTTATAATTTTGCGGAATTCAGCAAATATTGGAGTTTCAATCACAGAACATTCAGCCCACATTACCCAAGGTCGAACGGACAAGTAGAAAGAGCAATCGGAACCGTCAAAAAGACCATAAAGAAAGCTGAAATAGATGGTACAGATCTCCATTTAGTTATTCTCGAGCTAATGAATACGCCAATATCAAAAAGGTTATCAAGCCCAGCGCAACTTTTGTTCCAACAGAAGGCTAAGAATGACCCTACCAATAAGTCAACAACTGTTACGACCAAAAATGAACAATTACAAGAAAGTCAAAGCCATATTGAGGAACCAGCAATTAAAAACTGTTGAACATTACAACAAAACAGCAAAAAAGTTGAGTAAATTAAATCAAGGAGATAGAATTTTGATAAAAAAATTTGGAAGAGGGAAAGAAAAATGAGTTAAAGGTGTAGTTATTGATAACAGACTGGGATATGAAAGATCTTACATAGTGGAAGTTGACGAAACTGGTAGAAGATTTGTTAGAAATAGATGGCATCCCATTAAAATTAACAATGGCAACAATGACACAAGCAGTCGTGTTGAAAGCAGCACTAGTGTCCGTAACTATGAATTACCTGATAGTCTGTCTGATACCCATCATGATACCACCCCTAAAATAAATACACCGGAAGATATTGTTATTCATGAAAGTCCAGAAAAAGACCACAACACCGATTGTAGCAGATCCAGATCTGGTCGAATTGTGGAACCAGTAATTCAAATGGATCTTCAGTATTTAGTAAGTTAGTAAGTTAGATAAGCTAGTGATTCAAATGTGAGTACTTAAAATTAAGAAAGGGAGATGTGGTGTAGATATCAAATAACATAGCCATGTAGGCAACCAGGCTTACACTAGTGTAAGTACAGTTGCACATAAATATTATACCGGTACGCGCAGTCTCCACGCGCAAGTGGACGCAGCCCTCGGAAGTAGGTGTATGAATAAAGGCACTTACTATGCAACGCCCTCAAAGTACAGTTGTGTTATTTTACCAGTCCCACAAGTTAACAAATAAGAAATAAACAATAAATACAACATCCGTCACTCTATTTGTTCCTGTTTTCTGCAACAGTGCAACATTATTGGACAGAACGGTAGCAAGATTTCATTAGTTTTTAGTATGTAGGTGTCATTTTACAATTTAAATTTCATGTAGATATACTTTAGGTAGTTGATTAGGTATATCTCTCAAATTACTGAAGAAATAAAAATGTAAGGAACTCTTCAGAAATATATAAGTAATGTACAGGTGCGGTAGATATTTATTATTCATCCAAATCCAACAATAAAGTTGGCATGAAATTTTCAAACTTACAGCGGTGGACATCTTGGATTTATGATTTATGACCCTCCATGCATAGACCAGGAATGACAAATCAGGCAAAATACATCATAAGACATGATTGCATGGAACAGACAAAATATATTTAGGTCGGTTATTTCAATTCTGCATGCAAAGTTTTTCCTCCTGTTCATGTATTCAATCTATTGTCAAAAAACGGTTCCGAAACAGTTTCACGGCGGATATCTTTTCAACGATGCAAGATATCACCAATAGTGTGAGAGACTTTCTTGGTCGTTGTCCACTGATAAACAACATGTGCTTAGCTAGTGACACGCAGGAGCTCCTTGAAGAAAATCACGACAAATTATTCCCCTGCATGTTTTGAATGCGCGCCATTTTGGATTTTTGACAGCTCACAGGTGGACATCATGAATTTCACATTAAACAGCTGGTACAGCATCATCACCATGCTCAGAATTAAGCTATTCCACATCATTATTTCACTTCTATTTTCGAAAATTTGTAGGATTTTTCTCGATTGCCTCACTTCTAGGCCCATAGGTAGATCATATGGGCGGACGGTGTACCGAATCGTTTTTGTTCCATTTCATACGTCTTCAGCGACCCTGAAAACCTAGGAATCGATACCCAACCTATGGATCATTGACGCTTACTTTGTAATTTTGACCTTCAGCTCTAATTTTCAAAAATGACGACTTTACTCGACTTCCGGTGACCTCACGAAAGTTTTGACATTGTCATTGTATCGAGGAGGTCTGAGTTATATAGTTTTGATACCAAACACGCCCCAGTAGGTTTGAACAAGAAAGTTTGGAATTTTTTATAGTATTCCCTCCCCCTCCCCAAATCTCGGGTCCTAAGGGATGAATTCTTAGGAACTGTGGGTCAAATTTTTCTAATGGGTCTTGACAACGAATATGCAAAGTAGCTTGCTTGCATCATCAAAGGCTACTTTTTTTGCGTACCGCTAGCACTATAACTGTCGCGCTGAGGACGGTGCCTATATTATAATATGTCTCCGATTAGTGTTCCCGAACTTTCCATCATCCTCCAGCAATTTCCATAGTGACCCGGCATATGGTTTCTAGACGACTCCTGAATAATCACACACCTTTCGCGTGCTTCCCGTGTGTTCTGGTGTGTCGCACCTCCGCCAAAATGGACAGATGTAGCTTGACCCACTGCTGAAGTCTCCATACAGTTGTACGGGGAAAAAGCCTACACGCGCGCTCTGGAACACACCAGAACGCTCCGCAGTTGTACACTGCGTTCTTACGAGAAGAGTCTAGAAAGATCGCGTGTTATCCAGAATCGCCGCTCGTAACACTATTTTTGGTCTCTTCTACAGAAACGAAACGCTTTTCGCCAGCTCACAACATTTTCTCAGGAAGAATTTGAGTATACATGCTAATGGAGGTGAACCTCGTCACGGGTTGTTCTGGAATTCCTGAAGTAATATAACTATAATATATCGTTTGTATTTTTGTCCTTTTGGATGATACTATAGTTCGGCGAATTTAAAAAACTAGGGGCGAAACGAGGGGCGAAACGTTGTGCGTGACCAAGAAAATTGTACTCATTGTAAAAATCCTCTGCTTTTACAGGACCGTCTCAACCTAGAACACAGAAAACCTGTGTCCTGTCGAGAATCTACAGGCAACCGAATAAAATATGCGGTCCGCTCATTTGGTCTCGGATGTGGTTCTCTAGTCCTCCTGATGGCGACGTTTTTGGTAGGGTTCCATTTTGTGGACTATTGCACAACTAGTCAGCCAAGTGGTTGCAAGCGATCAGGCTAAGAGGTCAGCTGGACTGTTCAGTAACCTACTGTTGGCCTTACTGTAAGTGCTGTGATATTTGAATATCATAATATACATATGGAATTATAATTCCTTCAACACCAATGAGTTTAACACATGAAGTGGAAAAATGTAGGTATATTATTGGTCAATTGACTACCAATTGTTATTAATAAATGGTTTCTTGAAATGTGCTTGTACCTATACATATAATAAAAGCATAGTGATCCGTAGTAATCGTAGTGACTGCTTCCATTGAAACCAAGAGAACTTCTAATCTGAGAAATCATCGGAGGTTGGGATAAACCTAAGATGAACGCTAGTAAGTGAAACAATCCGGACCCTGTATAATCATGGTCGAAGCTTGGAAAAGAAAAGTCAGATAAGATAAACTATAAAACCAACCTTTTATTTACGGCAAAGAAGACAACGTTCTATCATCAAAATATTTTTCAGTTGCATGCTTCAATGCAGTAATTTTCAGATACTTGTTCTGGCCTGTTTCAAAACAATTATGAATAAGCTTTCGTGTTATTCCAACGACGGATTGGAGTTGGTCTGTGTCATTTGTCGCGAACCTTTCAAAGATCCACCGCGCCTCAACTGCAGCCACGTGTTCTGCAAAAGGTGTTTGTTGACGTTAGCGCGATTTGGAAAACTAATTTGTCCAATGTGCCGTGCCCCGATCACTCAGATAGTGCAGGACAAAGTTGCCGAGATGGTAAAAGATGTAAGAATAGCCAAAAAAATGTCAACTAAAATTCACAAAGAACCTCGCGAAGAACTGTACTGGGAGTTATAGGTAGATTTATACTGATTGTGTTTTCTCCACAGGGGCCGATTGATTATTCTGATATCGTTGAAGACGTGATGGCGGTAAGTGATGAAGATATACTGGGTAATTCAAAAGTCCGGAATGAAATTAATAATTTTTGACCATATTTTCCCCGAAAAAACGCTCGAACAGGTCGATTTCTGAAAAAGACAAGCCGTTATTTCAAGATACGTGTCTTGATCTACCGTCAACCCCTTGACCCCTAGCCACCCTTAGTATTTTCCTTTAAATGGCACCCTATGGCTTAAGGGGGCTCGTTAGAAAGCAAAAACTGTATTTAGATCTATCATTGAAAGCTAGATCGAACGCTTCACCATAAAGTTTTGAGGAAGAAACCTCAAGGTTACTTGAAAGTCCAGAACAAAATTCATAATTCATTACCATATTGTTTCCAAAAAAAAAAACGCTCAAACAGGTTGATTTTCAAAAACGGTAAGTCGTTTCTCCATGATACGTGTCATGATCTACCTTCAACCCCCTAACCCCCAGCCATCCTTAGTATTTTTTTGAATCGCATCCTATGGTTTGTGGGGGTTCGTTGGAAAGCTTGTCGAAAACTGTGTTCAGATCTACCTTTAAAAATGGTTGGACGCTTAAGGGGTTAAGGGTCAAGGGCTTAAGAGTTAAGGGGTTGACGGTAGATCATGACACGTATAATAGAAAAATGACTCACCGCTTCTAAAAATCGACCTGTTTGAGCGTTTTTTTTTTGAAAAAAATATTGTAAGAAATTATGAATTTTGTTCCGGACTTTTGAGTAACCCTAGGGTTACTCAAAACTTCAGGGTTGTAACGGGGGGAAAAATGAAAAAGGGGGTTTTTCTCTTCTCTTTTAACTGGTCCCTGCTCGGGCGCCAGTTTGTAACGGGGGGAAAAATGAATAGCGTTCGGCTCTCTTTTGAACTCGACTAGATTCGCGGGTTCTTACTCTTCCCACATGAATCGATGCGTTTCTCTCTAGGGGGTTTGCTCGGGCGCCACCTTACTTTACCGCAAGGAATTTAAACAAGATTCGGGTTTTACTTTAGTATATTGAACACACAACAATATCTCAAACAAGTATCAAAAAGACAACAATTATATTTACAGTTTACAACGTTACTTAGAGAGAAATGTGACCGCACCTATCCACCCTGTGGGAATCTACCACAACAACACGACTACCGTCAGTCAATTATCCAACTTCAGTGCAATGCGCTACTCGTTTGGTGTGAAGCACCGATGGGTTCCGACCCCGCAACAGTCTAGGGTACTCTTCGTATCCGCTCCACCCCGCAACAGTGTAAGGTGGAGTAAGCCTACAAGAGCAATCCACACAGCAGCCCCCTTCAGGTCACTCGGCCGGTCCCCACGTCCCAGACAACCGTGTTATCCGTAGACAGGACACCAGAGAGAGCACCACGAAGACGACCCGCAGGACGCGGTATTAACACGGAGGGGCATCCACACAGTCGCCCCCTTTCGGTTGATGTCGCAGTATCAGAAGCTCAGGACAACGGTCAGGTTGTTATCCACGGCTTCGACACCGCTAATCCCCCACAAAGGTGACCCGCAGGACACTATTGCATCTCAATGCAAAGTGGCGAGAAGTGCGCTTCCGTCTCCACCCCGCAACAGTGTAAGGTGGAGTATAGCCTACAAGAGAGCGATCCACACAGCGGTCTCCTTCAGGTACTCGTCCGGTACCCACGTCCCAGACAACCGTGTTATCCGTAGACAGGACACCAGAGAGAGCGCCACGAAGACGACCCGCAGGACGCGGTATTAACGCGGAGGGGCATCCACACAGTCGCCCCCTTTCGGTTGATGTCGCAGTATCAGAAGCTCAGGACAACGGTCAGGTTGTCATCCACGGCTTCGACACCGCTAATCCCCCACAAAGGTGACCCGCAGGACACTATTGCATCTCAATGCAAAGTGGCGAGAAGTGCGATCCCGGCATCACCGCGTCAGTTGGCCGTCGTCGGCTTGGTTCAAACAAACTAGATTGGCACTTGGTGTACGAATTGGTCGGCCGCAGCCAGTTAATTCATCAAGCACCGTTCATGTACCCTCCCTAGATGTTCGCCTTGCCGATTGCGACTGGCACAACTGCGTGTCTCTTTATGACTGATGCATTCTCTGTACAACGTCTTTACAAAGACATGCGTACATGCGATCCAGTGGAATTGGATGAAGTGGCCGTCCGCCACAACTTTACTTACGTTGGGTCGTTGGACGCGGTGCGGTGGCTTGGCCGCACGGCGCCCTCTCTCGGTCACCGTTGGGACTTTGTATTTACCGCGGGACGAGTGCGCTTGCTACTGATTTATCTCGCGCTACCTAGACGCTTTATCACACCCCCTCCCTGCTTTGGGAGAAAAAGGAAAATTCCCTCGGGAGTTTCCTTTTTCTAGTGACCTTTCGTCCTAAAGGTAATACACCCCGCCCCACAACAAATGTTTTATTGGGTCTCTTCCTTAGATTGAATAACTGTTATTTACAAACTTATAAACTACCTAGGTGCGGGTCACGGTAATCCTAAGACACGAGCAGAAAATATACATGGCCTCAGCCGAATTACAATTTACATGGCCGCAGCCGAATAACACAAATTACAGTTAACTTTATACAATATTTTCTTGAAGTAGCGACTCTCCGTGGGGCGATCGATCGTCGGGGGACCGCTTCCTGTGCACCTTCCTGTGCATCGACGTCGCTTTCAGGGGCCGCTTTCTGTGCACCTTCCTGTGCACTGATGACGTCGCATTCAGGGACGCGTCAGTGGCACCCGCGTCGCTCTTGGAGGCTGCTTCCGCTGCACGTTGCTGGCCTCGTAGCCGGCGTTTACAACCGTGCCGGCGGTTGCGATGTCGCTTGTTGCTACGCCGCTGCTTCGTCGTGAGTTGTGGTGGGTCCGTGGATACGGGACCTTGCCATGGTTTCACCGATACTGAATCTCCGCTGCTGCTGGGCAATATAACCGTTGGATGGCGAGAGGACTCATCCTCTCTCTTCAGATCTTTCACGTGGGCTGAAAAAGATCGATCCTGGTTATCTCGGAGCAGTGCGACCTGAGTGGCGAGGGGCTCCTCCACCACAAAGGGACCGCTGTTTTGCTGTCGCAGCCGGCGCTTATAGCTTCGCCGGCGGTTTCGATTCTGCGTCTTTCGGCGGGTTCGCGGGAGGGTCGGCTCTACGTCCAGTGGAGCCGTCTGGGTGACGCTGTCGCAGTCTGTGAAGTGGGTAATCCTCTCTTCCAGAGAATTGTCAAGCCTCTGCCGTCTCTCCGTGCTCAGCCAGTCTCGGGGCGGCTCGGTTTCTTTCTCCAATGAGATGGTGGCAGTCTCGGCAGGTTCTTCACTCTTGTCCGCGCTTTCGCTGTCTGCTCCTCCCATGAACACTATTCGGCGGCTTGTGTTCACCACTATCTGCATTTTTGTCATCGAATTCATGCCCAACACCATGTCTGTGGTGAGAGGCGGCAAGTGAGACGCTCTGATTGTCCACACGTTGCCATCTTCCGTGGTCATTGGGAACGCAAAGTTTCCCTTCGTCTTGATGCGTTTCCCGTTGGCCAGCCGTACTGCTCCGCTCTCCATGGGCATGAATTTCTCCCTTCGCAGGACCGCTGCGAGTTTGTCTCCGACGTGTGACCAGCACGACCCGGTGTCTACCAGGGCGCGCCATTTTCTGCCACAAACGTTGACCGTTATCATTGGTCGGGTGTCTTTATCTGGCGTGTCCAGCGCACAGTTTGCCGCTGGAGGGGCCTCGTTTCTCTCTTGCTTGATAACTGGGTGACAGCTCCGTGTGAACACGTCCAGTTTTCCGCAAGTCCAACAGAACAGACGGGCTTGATTATCGCATCGCATCCGATTGTGGCTGGCATCTCCACAGCGTTGACAATTTCGGTTTCGGTCATAATTCGGAATGTACTTCGCTACTCTTTGAGCCGGCTGGGGCCTTGAGTCGGTGGCCGGCGCCGAGGGCGTCCACCGCTGGTTACCTCCTTGCTCTTCGAGCGTTTTCCGATCCCGCGTCCGTTTCTCTTCTGGCTCTTTGTAGGCCGTCTCAGTCGTATATGCCTGTGCTGCTCGAGGAGGTGGTCTAAAAGAACTCGTCTCCGCTTGCAGCTGTTCGAACTCCTCCGTCATCTGGACAAGTTCCTCCATGGTGTCGAAATCTCGCCATCGTACATATCCCTTATATTCCGGACGAAGATTCCGGTAAATCCGGGCCAGCTCGGCTCGCTCGTTGCAACCACCGTGCCGCCGCATCAGGGTCTGCATGGCGGTGAGATAGTCTCGGGCTTTCTCGCGCGCGCCTTGAGTCCGTGAACGGATTTCCTCTTCCATTCGGAATTCAAAATCATGAGGCAAGAAATGGCGTCGAAAATCTGCTTCGAATTCGTTCCACCAGATCCATCTTTGCCTGTTGTTGCGATACCACAGCAGCGCACTGCCTCGCAATAACTCGGGAAGGGCCTTTAATAGCGCCTCTCGTGGCAGATCATACGCTTCTCGTAATTCTTCTAGCCTCTCCAAAAATGTTACTGTTTCGCCGACCTGGCCCTCGAAATGCAGGTTCCATTTTCTGACAACGTTGAGTACGTCTCCGATGCGTCGCGTCGGCGGCATCTCTTCCGGACCCCACGGCAGGTCTTGCTGCTGCTCCGTGTGTCTCCTCGGTGGATGCGCTCGGTGGACGTCGTGTCGTGGTCTCTCGTACTGTTGCAAGAAGGGATTTTGCGGCGGCGCCGTCCAAACTCGTGGCTCTGCATCTCTTGGTAACGTATTTTCGACAAGCTGTCTGTGTGCGCCACAGCGCTCTTTATGGCTTGCCACCCTCTCTATTGGTGGTCTTCGTGCGCCACAGCCCTCTCCGCAGCATGCCACCTGGCTCCGTGGGGGCACCTGGGGGTCTGTCGGTCTCGCACTTCGTTGTTCGAAGCTCTCCCGTACCATGGGGCTTCTTGATTCTTCGTTGTGATGCGCTCGCATCGAAGCTTCCTCATATCGTGCCGTCGGACTTGTGATATCCACGATGCATCGTGAGTGAGGTGTATGCACTGATCCAATTGACGAGGTTCCTCCGCCTCTTCTGAGCCCGGTATCGTCGTGCGATTCCCTCTGTTCATCTTCTACTCGACGAGATGATTGGCTCTGCGGTGTCAAGCTGGATCGGGTCATGCGTTCGCTTCTTTCGTCCACTTCTCCTGCCGCGGACTCTTGTTGTTCACCAGCTTCTCCCATGTCTTGAAGTGTTGGCGGCGTTCGTCTTTCAACTTGTTCGGCCCCATTAACCGCTGCTGCCGTTCTTCTGCCTGCGAGCCATGGAATCGCGCCCGGACCATGCTCCAAGTAAAAAATTAGGCGTCGTCGCAGTTCTTCTATGGCGCCGGTTTCATTGATACCAAACTTTTGCAGTTCCGCCTGCACTTCTTTCTTCTTAAGCCGTTGGATCCAACCGTATCGGTTGTCCGTGGCATTCCCCATTTCTTGGGGTACTGGTGATTTTTGTCGTCGTCGCGTCATTGTCAAGGAGGAAAGGATAGGATGAGTCTACGCCTTGCACTGGTGTGTGTTTTGTAGCAGAAACGTGTCCCTGCTCGGGCGCCAGTTTGTAACGGGGGGAAAAATGAAAAAGGGGGTTTTTCTCTTCTCTTTTAACTGGTCCCTGCTCGGGCGCCAGTTTGTAACGGGGGGAAAAATGAATAGCGTTCGGCTCTCTTTTGAACTCGACTAGATTCGCGGGTTCTTACTCTTCCCACATGAATCGATGCGTTTCTCTCTAGGGGGTTTGCTCGGGCGCCACCTTACTTTACCGCAAGGAATTTAAACAAGATTCGGGTTTTACTTTAGTATATTGAACACACAACAATATCTCAAACAAGTATCAAAAAGACAACAATTATATTTACAGTTTACAACGTTACTTAGAGAGAAATGTGACCGCACCTATCCACCCTGTGGGAATCTACCACAACAACACGACTACCGTCAGTCAATTATCCAACTTCAGTGCAATGCGCTACTCGTTTGGTGTGAAGCACCGATGGGTTCCGACCCCGCAACAGTCTAGGGTACTCTTCGTATCCGCTCCACCCCGCAACAGTGTAAGGTGGAGTAAGCCTACAAGAGCAATCCACACAGCAGCCCCCTTCAGGTCACTCGGCCGGTCCCCACGTCCCAGACAACCGTGTTATCCGTAGACAGGACACCAGAGAGAGCACCACGAAGACGACCCGCAGGACGCGGTATTAACACGGAGGGGCATCCACACAGTCGCCCCCTTTCGGTTGATGTCGCAGTATCAGAAGCTCAGGACAACGGTCAGGTTGTTATCCACGGCTTCGACACCGCTAATCCCCCACAAAGGTGACCCGCAGGACACTATTGCATCTCAATGCAAAGTGGCGAGAAGTGCGCTTCCGTCTCCACCCCGCAACAGTGTAAGGTGGAGTATAGCCTACAAGAGAGCGATCCACACAGCGGTCTCCTTCAGGTACTCGTCCGGTACCCACGTCCCAGACAACCGTGTTATCCGTAGACAGGACACCAGAGAGAGCGCCACGAAGACGACCCGCAGGACGCGGTATTAACGCGGAGGGGCATCCACACAGTCGCCCCCTTTCGGTTGATGTCGCAGTATCAGAAGCTCAGGACAACGGTCAGGTTGTCATCCACGGCTTCGACACCGCTAATCCCCCACAAAGGTGACCCGCAGGACACTATTGCATCTCAATGCAAAGTGGCGAGAAGTGCGATCCCGGCATCACCGCGTCAGTTGGCCGTCGTCGGCTTGGTTCAAACAAACTAGATTGGCACTTGGTGTACGAATTGGTCGGCCGCAGCCAGTTAATTCATCAAGCACCGTTCATGTACCCTCCCTAGATGTTCGCCTTGCCGATTGCGACTGGCACAACTGCGTGTCTCTTTATGACTGATGCATTCTCTGTACAACGTCTTTACAAAGACATGCGTACATGCGATCCAGTGGAATTGGATGAAGTGGCCGTCCGCCACAACTTTACTTACGTTGGGTCGTTGGACGCGGTGCGGTGGCTTGGCCGCACGGCGCCCTCTCTCGGTCACCGTTGGGACTTTGTATTTACCGCGGGACGAGTGCGCTTGCTACTGATTTATCTCGCGCTACCTAGACGCTTTATCACACCGTGAAGCGTTCCATATAATTTTCAATAGTAGATCTGAATACAGTTTTTGACAAGCTTTCCAACGAGCCCCCCTAGGCCATGGGGTGCCATTTAACAAAAATTACTGAGGGTGGCTAGGGGTCAAGGGGTTGACGATAGATCATGACACGTATCATGGAAAAACGGCTTGCCCTTTTTAGAGATTGACCTGTTGAAGCGTTTCCCCCGAAAAAAATATGGTCAAATATTATGAATTTTATTCCGGACTTTTGAATAATCCTGTACATATAATAAAAAGCGCTTTCACAGTGTTTGAATAAACTCTGGTACCTATACTATATTTATACAGGTAGGTATGTGTACCTGGTATGTACAAATTGCTACCTGCTAGTTATACCAGGAATGGAAATGAAATGCTCAAGTAAGTTAAACCATCCATCAACATAATGGATGTTTCACGAATTTTTCAGTGAATTTGTTCAGATAAATAAGTCATTCGAATGAAAAATCTGCTAGTAAGGTACTCAAGCAAAATGATAAACTGCCATGGAGTGACGCTAGGCCAGGACTGTCAACAGTATCAACCTGATATGTGTAATGCAATCGTTGATTTTGTTTTTTTTTTACAGAGAAGCCAAATGATATTTGAGGAAGTTGAGCCGCCCACTTCGATTGAGGAACTTTGTGCAGCACTTGAAAGGGTATGTTTGAAATTTGTTTTTATTCCGGATAATTATAATAATAACTAGTAATTCTCCAAATAGTTTCCGACAGAAGACCGACAAAATAACGACTAGTTCCTATCAATGGTCTGGAACTGCATTATTTGCTAGTTTGCGACGTTTGTAGATCCAAATCAAATGTTAAATTTATCGACTGATTGTAAATGTGATGTGGATATTATGACAACTTTCTCACTTTGACAGCTGACACTTCTCGAGTGACAGCATCAACTGCCGTGGAACCCAGATGTAAACATATTTAGTTATATGAAAATAAAAGTTGACCCGTGCGTGACGTGTTGATTGTTTTAAATTGCTGGAATATAATTGATTCATTGTTTTATTCCAAGACTCTTTTTTTCCGGTTCGTAGTTATGGTAAAATTCGGTGTTGTTACTCTAGTTACCCATAAGTACCTAGGTACTGGGTGATTCAAAGTTGTAGTTGGGATTGGTGAAATAAGGCGTTACAGACTAGGCTAGCCCATTGGGCGTATTTGTCGACAGGGATTTATCGTTCGATTCTTCGAAAGCTGTAGGGAGTTACGTCGGGAGTTACTATGAATAGATAGCAATTTTCATCACAGTAGTATACGTAGCGCATGCGCTGAATTTCGACCGCCAGCTCCATGTAAGGCTCGCGACATGTGGTGATTTGCGAACACAAGTTAGTAAAATTGCAAGAAAAGGTAAAAGATTCTGTTTTATTCTTTCAAATATCATGGAAAAAAAGGAAAGGGGCAGTGAAATATTGTGTTCATGAGAATTGTCACAGTGATGGTCGATATAATGGTAAAGATGTGTTTTTCTTTATCCATTTTTTAAAAACGTGCTTGAAATATCGTAAAAACTTTCTAGTGCTGCTTGGCCTAGACCATAACTTGCAGTTTGTGAGCACCTAAAATTAATAATTTGGTAGGTTTCTGTCCTTTATTTTTATCTCATAAAAATAGTACTTCGTGTATCAAGGGCATGAAAATAATATTTTTTGGCTGAATCTGGATTCTTGTAGCCGAGGCGTAGCCGAGGCGTAGCCGAGGCTGGAAAACAGGTGAGGCCAAAGAAAAACCTTTTGGCCGAGGTGCACACAACATTTTTCAGGCGACTATCACAAGAAATTGAGCGAAATATACTTATGTTTGAATTGTTTGATTTCTTACTCGCAATCGCAAAAGTGCTTCTCTTCATAAAACCTAGTTGTCTGTGACATTAGAGTACAAAATTTGTGGGTATATTATTATGACTGGGAAGCGGATTTATTTGCGTGAAAAAGCTCAAAATATGCGGTAAAAATGTTCAAATAAAGCAACATATGCGTGTAAATATGTGATATAAGCTGCAAAAATGATTCCAATATTTTCAATTACTTTTTTCTTAAAATGGAAATGTCGTGATTTTCTAGCACATATAGATACAATTTATGAAATTAACTCATACAGCTATATTTTGGCTGCTTGAACTGAACAGTTCTGTCACTGTCAGTGCCAAGGTGACAACGCTCAATCAAGCTGATTTCCGTCAATCATGCCTCGATTTAGCATGAACGAAAAAACAGAATAACAGCTGGAAGAAGTTGTTTCTAAACAGGTTACTTCGTACCTGTTTCGGAACAAAATCATGACGTCACCGATCACACACTTGTTGACTAACAATAGTCGTTACTGGGACTTTGTCACTTACATTCTTACCATACCTGCGGATTCACCATAGCAATGAATACTGGCTAAGGTTAAAATCAACAAGTGCGTGATTGGTGACGTCATGATTCTGAATATTGTGTTTTGCTGGACTGTGAAGCAGAATATGTGGCTTATTGGGCCAGGTACCGACATAGGCGGCACATCAATGAAAAGCCTAGAGAAAGAGAATTTTTTTTCATCTGAAGTATTTTGTTTAGTCGATCATGAATTTTCGAATTCTTGTGACTCGCCTAATTGAAATTGCACTTTCTTAGGAACTAGAGCACCTACAAGCATCGGCGCCCCCTCAAAAGAAAGCTGAAGAGTCAGGCCTCCCCCCAATTGCAAAACAATTTTTGTTGCCTTGATATTTTCTGAGAAAATCGTGCTGGATTGTTTTAGCTGGGACACCCTGTATAAACGCATAAATTTAAAAAAAAAATATTTACTTCTGAACGGTTGGAGCCAATTGCAAAAACTAAACGAATTTGTAATGCCTGAGAAAGGGTTAATATGCAGAAATATACAGGACAGGGGGTACCAATTGAAAAAGCTCGTTCAAAAACTGCTCTGCAGAAATGAGGCCCCCTGTATAAAGCAAAATAATTTTACAAACTGCACTTTGACCTCCCGTTTGCAGTGCCGTTTGATTCACTTCGATATCATCAATGGCGTAGGTGTACCGGGTGGGCCATAAAAAAGCGTGCTCGGAATTTTTCCTTCTGAAATTTTTATTTCGCCACCGATTTTATCGAACTTTCCAGCATTGGCTAGCCAATTGAATAGGCTATCATCTTCGTATTTCAAAATGGCCGATATATCAAAATTGAAGATGGCATCAGAAACAATTGAAAATAGGCCTTCTTTTGTTCTCGTTGCTTTTTATTGAAAATTACCAGGAAGTCAAAACCAATAATGTATTATGGAGGAATAGACCTTTCTTGTCAATTCAAGACCACAACCAGTGAAATCGGGTCACCTGCTTAGGAGCTATTGCGAGTGGAAGCGAAGCCTACTTTCCGTTTTTTTCATTTCCGCATAATTGATCCAAATTTAGGTATCCTGTCCGCCAATCCGTCATTTGCCCATTTCTCGACCGATTTCCTCAAATTTTATATCAATGGCTAGCCAATTGGACAAGAAAATGATGTACATGTCAAAATCCAAGATGACGAAAGCAATTGAAAATAAAATTTCTTTTGTCCTCATTGCTTTCTAATAAAAATCAGCAGAAAGTCAAAATCAATAATTATCATGACGGAATAGACCTCCCTTGTCAATTGAGGACCACAACCTATCGAATCGGGTCATCTGCTGAGGAGCTACGGTGAGTTGAAGCAAAGCCTACCTACCGGTTCCTTATTTCCGCATAAATGACCCAAATTTAGGGATCCTGCCCGCTATATCCTTATTTCCAAACCGATTTTTTCAAATTTGGTAGCCGAGACTAGCCAATTTGACACACTGCTATTTTCATATGAGAAAATGGCCAACATGTCGGAATTCAAGATGATGTGGAAACTATTGAAAATGGGCCTTATTCGTCCTTGTTTGAACAGGAAAACGAAAACAAAGACTTCGCTTCAACTGGCCGTAGCTCTTCAGCAGATGACCCGATTTGATTGGTTGCGATCTTGAATTGTCGAGGAAAATCTATTCTTCCATAATAATTTTTGGTTATGACTTTCTGCTGATTTTTATTGAAAAGCAATGAAGACGAAAGTAATTCTAAATTCAATTGCTTCCACCATCTTGGATTTTTGACAGGTCGGTCATTTTGTTATATGAAAAAGGTAGCCAGACTGTCCAATTGGCTAGCCATTGATGCCAAATTGGAGGAAATCGGTTGAGAAATGAGCATATGGCGGATTGGCGGGCAGGATACCTGAATTCAGGTCAATTGTGCGGAAATGAAGAAAACTGAAAGTGAGCTTCGCTTCAGCTCGCAATAGCTCCTCAGCAGATGACCCGATTTTATAGGTTGTGGTCTTGAATTGACAAGAAAGGATTATTCCATTTTATTACATTATTGGTTTTGACTTTCCGGTAACCTCCAATAAAAAGCAACGAGAACCAAAAAAGGCCTATTTTCAATTGTTTCTGCCATCTTGAATTTTAACATGTCGACCATTTTGGTATACGAAAATGATGGCTTATTCAATTGGCTATCCAGTGCTGAAAAGTTTGATAAAATCGGTGGAGGAATAAAAATTTCAGAAGGAAAAATTCAGAGCACGGTTTTTTATGGCCCATCCGGTAATTGAGCTCGCCCATATCAATGACTCACCCTGTAGAATTATAATTCGTTCAACACCGATGAGTTTAACACATGAAGTTGAAAAATGTAGGTGTATTATTGGTCAATTGACTACCAATTATTGTTAATAAATGGTTTCTTGAAATGTTCTTGTACCTATATAATAAGAGCAAAATGATTCGTAGTAATCGTAATGACTGCCTCCATTGAAACCAGGAGAGCTTCTAATCTGAAAAATTATCGGAGGTTGGAGGTTGGGATAAATCCGAGGATAAATCTAAGATGAACGCTAGTAAGTGAAACAATCCGGACCCTGTATAATCATGGTCGAAGCTTGGAAAAGAAAAGTTAGATAAGATAAACTATAAAACCGACCTTTTCTTCACTGCAAAGAAGACAACGTTCTATCATCAAAACATTTTCCAGATGCATGCTGTATTGCAGTAATTTTCAGATACTTGTTCTGGCCTGTTTCAAAATAATCATGGATAAGCCTTCGTGTGATTCCAACGACGGACTGGAGTTGATCTGTCTCATTTGTCGCGAACCCTTCAAAGATCCACTGCGCCTCAATTGCCACCACGTGTTCTGCAAAACGTGTTTGTTGACGTTAATGCGATCTATAAAACCGAGTGGAAAACTAATTTGTCCAACGTGCCGTGCCCCAGTCACTCAGATAGTGCAGGACAAAGTCGCCGAGATGGTAAAAGATGTAAGAATAGCACAAAAAAAATGTCAACTAAAATTCACAATTGTACTAGGAGTTATAGGTAGATTTATAATGAATGATTGTGTTTTCTCTACAGGGGCCGATTGATTATTCTGATACCGTTGAAGACGTGATGGCGGTAAGTGATGGAGATATATAGGTAATATAAAGCGCTTTCACAGTGTTGGAATAAACTCTGGTACCTACCTATACTATATTTATACAGGTATGTGTACCTGGTCGGTACAAATTGCTACCTGCTAGTTATACCAGAAATAGAAATGAAATGCTCAAGTAAGTTAAACCATCCATCAACATAATGGATGTTTCACGAATTTCTCAGTGAATTTGTTTAGATAAAAAAGTCATTTGAATAAAAAATCTTCTAGTAAGGTACTCAAGCAAAATGGAAAACTCCCAGGGCAGGGCTGTCAACAGTATCAACCTGATCAACCAGTATCAACCATGTGTAATGCAATCGTTGATTTTGTTTTTTTTTACAGAGAAGAAAAATCACGAGCAAAATGATATTTGAGCAAGTTAAGCCGCTCAATTCGATTGAGGGAATCTGTGCAGCACTTGAAGGGGTATGTTTGAAATTTGTTTGTATTTCGGAATAATAATAATAACTAGTAATTCTCCAATTAGTTTCCGACAGAAGACCAACAAAATAACGATTAGTTCCTATCACTGGTCTGGAACTGCATTATTTGCGAGTTTGCGACGTTTGTAGGTCCAAATCAAATGTTAAATTTATCGACTGATTGTAAATGTGATGTGAATATTTTGACGACTTTCTCACTTTGACAGCTGACACTTCTCGAGTGACAGCATCAACTGCCGTGGAACCAAGCTCTGAACATATTTAGTTATGTGAAAATAAAAGTTGACCCGTGTGTGACGTTTTGATTGTTTTAAATTGCTGGAATATTATTGATCCATTGTTTTATTTCAAGACTCTTTTTTTCCCGTCCGTAGTAACTGGTGAAATTCGGTGTTGTTACTCTAGTTACCTATAAGTACCTATAGGTACTGGTGATCCAAAGTTGTAGTTGGGATTGGTGAAATAAGGCGTTGCAGGCTAGCCCATTGGGCGTACTTGTCGACAGAGATTCACCGTTCGTTTCTTCCGAAAGCTGTGATGAGTTACGTCGGGAGTTACTATGAATGGAGTATTATACTAAAAAATTTTTTCGATTGAAATGGAAACTAGATTGAAAAATAATTGACCCGTGTTTTTTTATTTAGTCACAACTCGTATCGTTTGGGCGCAATAAATGAATAACATCAACTAGTTCTGACGTCACAGCGAGTCGCCGCCTATACTGCCTGTGTAAATGACGTCAGAAATAGGCAGAATATAGGAATTTCGTTTATTTATTGCGGCCAAACGATTTGATTTATGGCAAAATAAAAAAATACGGGTCAGCTTTTTTTCAACATAGTTTCCGATTCCATCGAAAACAAAATATTTTTTCAAAAGTATAATACTCTATTGTGATTTTTACCACAGTAGTATACCTAGCGCATGCGCTAAATTTCGACCGCCAGCTCCACGTTAGGTATGCAACATGTGGTGATTTGCGAACTATAAGTTAGTAAAATTGCAAGAAAAGGTAAAATAATCTGTTTTATTCTTCCAAATATCATGAAAAAAACAAGGGAAAGGGGCCGTGAAATATTGTACCCATGCGGGAATTATTGTCACAGTGATAGCGATATAATGATAAAAATACCTGTTTTATGCTAATAAGCGATGGGGCCCCGTAGTCCGGATGTTAAAAGCAAAAAACAGGGGGTACCCTGCATTTTGAGGTAGAGCGAAGCCCCTTCGCATGTGTGATGCTTGGACCCTTCCGGATCCATAATGATCGGTAGCCACTGGCAAAAATAGTGCAGGCATTGTATACAGGGTGAAACAGAAAAAAAAATGAAAATTTGTATTTCGTGAACCGCAACGGATGGAGTCGCGTGAAAGACCACATCTGTTCCAAATTTTGCGCTTATCAAGATAATGGAGTCCGTTTCCGATTACCTCGTGCCGTTTTTGAAACATCGTGAAAAGAAAAAAAAAAGAAAGCATTGCCTCTCCATAAATGGCTGAAAATCCAAGATGAAGAGATGCGATTTGGTTTGTATGCTCTGAGTGGTGTTTCAAGTAAAATTCGAGGAGTAGCGACCTGGGAAATCACTGCGGGCGCTGTTACAGGGTGAGGCAGAGAAAATTGAAAATGAATCGTATTTCGGGAACCAAAACGAATGGGGTCACGCGAACCACCAAATTATGTTCTTAGTTTTGCTTTTGACAAGATGTTAGCGATAGTTTTTGGAGATCTCATCCATTTTTTAGAAAGTCATCATAAGAACTTTTTCTTTTTTTATTTTATTTTTTTTATGAATGGCTGAAAACTCAAGATTTAGTCGTGCAATTTGGTAAGTACGTCGATAGTGATCTTCTAAGTGAAACACGATTGATAGCCACTGGCGCCAGTACTGCAGGCGCTGTATACGGGGCAAAGCAGAGGAAATTAAAAAAAAAATCATATTCCGTGAATCTAAATGAATAAAATCGCGTGAACCGCCATACGAGTTCTGAATTCTGCTCTGGAAAATATCTAAGCAGTAGTTTTTGAAAATCTCGTCTACATTTTTGAGAGAATCGCCATAAAAACTTTTCCGTTTTTGAATTTTGTTTGTTTTTATGAACGGCTGAAAAGTAAGGATGAAGAGATGCAATTTTATGAGTATGTCAATAGTGATGTTCTACGTAAAACGCAATTGGTGATCACCGGCGCCAACACTGCAGGCGCTGTATACAGGGTTAAGCAGAAAACAATCGTACCTAGTAGCTCGACAGGGATGAAGTCGTGTGAACCACCATAATATTTCTGATTCTGCAATTATTATGATGAGAGAGAGGATTTATATGCGGTAAAAAAGCTCGGAATATGTGGTTTATATGCGCTTGAAAAGTATCAAAGTATGCGGTGGAAATGTTCAAATAAAGCAATATATGCGAGTAAATATGTGATATAAGCTGCAAAAATATTGAAAATTTGAACATTTACATGTAAAACCAACCAACCAACTCTGACCATCGAAGTAAAAAAAAATGTTTTTTCGAAAACTTAGATCATTTTTTTATTAAAATTGAAAAATCACGATTTTTCTGACACACCCAGATAATATGGTCAAAATATTGACAAATATTCAGTTATATGCAAAAATATGGACTAGTATTGAAAACAAGTTATATATTGATTAATTTATTAATAATGATAATAATAATAATCTTTATTGATGATTATACATACGGAGTATGTTTACACACGTCACAAACAAGCAAAAAATGTAAAACACCGCAATACATCAAATGTATCACAACAGAACATCACAAGACATGAATTCATCTAATGTATAAAATGCATTTACAATAAGAAAATTTTTAATTTCGGTCTTGAACTTTTCACGATTATGCGTCCGGATTGAGGATGGTAGTTTATTTATAAATTGATTCTATTGACTAGTTACAAAAAGTTCTCATGCCAAAACTTATCCCTATGGACAGTTTTTGTCCTACCGGGGACTGAATTTGAATATTTGAGAGCATAAATATTGAACTTCAATCCCCTGTAGAGCAAAAACTGTTAATAGAAATAAGTTTTGGTATGGGAACTTCTTGTTCAGCAGAATTAGAAGTAGACAATACCAAAAATTTAGCCAAATTAACCAAGGAAAAAATCGGCATCTCAACATTAGGGGTGGAAAATAATTTTCATGTCAAAATTCATAATTTAAATCACAGAAGCCATATGCATGGCTTTTGAGAGTAATCTCGAATTTTATGATCATAGATAGGGGTTGGGGGTGGAGGAGGAGGTTGATATTCCTCTGTTGAATAAATACATTTAGCATGAAACACAACTTGAAGAGAAACCAAATAGAAAGCTTTCAATTACGTCATGATATCATTTTGAAGCCGTCAAAACCATCAACTTCAACGCCCTGTGGGTGAAAAACTGTCCATTATTTGAGTTTAGGGTTCACGGTATTTGATTAGTATCTCATGAGCTACAACATATCAAAAATTCAGAGAATTTAACCAGGAGCCATTTTCCATAAGAATCGTGGGGGGTCCTTTCATCGAACTAACTTAGCGTGCAATGAAAATCAACTAATTCAGACAACCAATGTCAAAGTGACTTATATTATACGTCATTTTTAAATTTTGACAAGAAATTATCAAGTGAAAATATAGAATGCCACGGAAAGCCTCTCTAATTATTTCTTGCATATTTTCCCTGGTATTGACTTGAGCTTCATACACCCGATCGTGAACAAAATCCTGAAGAAAAAATCGGGTAAGTCAAGTCAGGTGACCTCGTAGGCCATGGCACCGGAACAAGTTATCCACTCTAAATCAAACTGATCTGAATCTAAACTAATTCATCAAGTAATTCTGACAACGAACGTCAATATGACTTCAATTGTACGTCACTTTCAAATGTTGACAAGAAATTATTATGTATAAATTAAAAAACTCAAAATGTCGAAACAAGTAATAACATTTATAATTTAAGATAGAAGGGACATAAGAGTAAAGACCAAACGAGAAACAGGAACTACAAATGAGAGGAAAGCGGCTCCATGAATGTCATCAACTTTTCTTGTCCCAAGTCCTCTATATTGAACTGGTGAGGAAGCCATTCGTGATTGGTTTCGCTCTAATTTTACATTTACCACTTTTTCCAATGTTGCAAATATGTGGCAATCGAGCTTGTTGATTGAATCATGAAAACCATCCAAGGGCGTAGTCCAAAGAAGGTAGTTCAATTTCGGGATGGCTAAGCAGTGGCGAAGCAGACAGTATGCTGTGTGCGTATTTAGAAGCTCTAATCGATGAAGCAATAATTTGAGCTCTGCTATTTTTTCATTCATAATCATTTATGTAGATTCAGCACTCAACGGTGCACTTAGTAGTCTGAGATTTTTTGAATTCACTTTGACCCCATGTAGGTGGTCTTCGAAGAATTTGGTGGTTTCACTGTTGAAAGATGAGCAAAAGAAAATTTTACATTTTTGATCATTGATGTTGAGTCTAAGATTTTTACAATTTTCAGATACAATTTTAAAATTTGCAAGAACTGAATCTTGAACTCCTCTTGAGGTACCATCATCTAAGTATACCATGCATTGAATTCAGAATTAAGTTGATTTAGAATTGGATGAATGGCAAGGCAGAAAAGCATTGGTCCAGTGGGATCCCCTTGTTGAGCTCCAACATCTGATAAAATCTTCTCACCCCCAAATGATATAAATATGATACATTTCTGTAACACTGGGATATAAATGAGAACAAAATAGGAGTATGTTTTGAAAATTTGTTCAATGTGCTGTCACGTTCTATTGAGTTGGAGGCATTTTGAAGGTCTATTTTGAGTATCACCTTATTTTTTGTTGTTATATTATCTTTAGTGAAGCTTGGGCACGCATGTATCACTGCTTCAGATCCTCCTTTGGTTGGAAAACCGACCTGGGGCCCTATTCTTTCCAATTCTAATACGGGGAACAGAGTCCACAATGACATGTGTAGTTGCTAGGCAAGGGCCAATCACAGCTCTCCTTGCATAGCAACACTGCATGAGAACTTCGTTCCCCGTGTTGAGGATAAGGCCTCTGAGCAGGACGAAGGTAGTTTTCCACTGATTCACGTACCATTTGGCAAGCAAGCTTGGCTGCTAAACGTCAAAGAGTTTTACGTTGTACCCACAGCTATGGGACGTATCCCCCCATCTCTTTTATTTAAAGCACATAGTGAGGCTTCATAAAGTACACATGTTATTTTTGGACTCGTTTTTAAATGAACTTGGCCCGATAACATGACCTCTGTTTTATTTTTTATTTTATTTTACTTTATTTATTGATTTATCAACGAATTTTAATTAAATATCAACGAAAACCAGAAATATCACACGTATAGGAGAAATGTGAGTTTTTCCATCGATGTATAGTCTGTGATCGATGGTACCGTCAGGAGCACAATATCCCATACATCAAAAAAAATTTCATTAGAAAAAAAAGGGCTTCATGGTGGATGAACTACATACGTGAGGGCTTTTTCATGGTTTTGTCACTTTTTTTGGATTTACAAAAAAAAATTGTTGTGTGTGATACATAGCCCAGAAAAGAAATGTGAAATTTTGATGAGACCCGGAATAAATTATTAGGGAAAATCTGAAAACTTGAGGATCCCTTCAGAATTTGATGGGGAACAACATAATAAATAAGTCCCCATCTGTCCGAGGCTTGGCATTTTTTCTGTGGGAAGTCGAAGGTACAAGAGGTTACCATTCTTGAAATCGTTACATACCTACGCTTTTTACATACATTTTTCATTTTTAAGGTCGAAGAACCCAATGCAATAAGTTCCCAGAAAGTGTGATGCACCAGTGGCGTACCAGACGACTTTGAAGAGGCAAGTTGCGATTTTTCACCAAGTCGTATGGTAAACCGTGACTAACACCTTTTTTGACATGTTTGATATCATTTCTGATCGAATCGATTTCTCTAATTCCAAAAATTAGTATAAAATCTTGATGTAGACGTGTTGAAACCGGTTTTATTAGAAAAAAGAACATGATTTTTTTGTGGTCTCTTTGATGTTTTGTAGCTCTAACTCTGTCAGTGTCCAATGTATTCCCAACTATGATTTTGATTTAGACAGTTAGCTTGGACTATTTCACACACAAATATGATTTTCTGATTTCTTTTCCCGTTTTTACAAAGTCACGGAGTGATTTTGTTTCTTGAGATGTATCATGTCAAAGCTTGATTTGACGAAACGTGCTATTCCACAAGAAAAATCAGGCTACGATCAGAATGTAGCTTTGAATTGGTACTCTGATTATTTTAAGGCATGAAAATAGTTTTCTCTATCAAATAAAATCAAGAACACTAAAATCGGAGCCGTGTTTTAGTCATGACATCATTTTTCTTCCGACAATTCGGAAAAATTTCGCAAAAAAAACGCAAAGTTTCGATCTATAAAGTCGTTTTGTAGCTCCATTGGGTTCCTAGCTCGGTTCCTAGACCTCGAAAATATAAGGTACAATGAAAAAAGTACAAAAAAGCAACGATTCAAAAAATGGTAATTCCTTGTAGGTACCTTCGACCTCCCACAGGAAAAATGCCAAGCCTCGGACAGATGGGGACCTTTAGTATGTTGTTCCCCATCAAATTCTGGAGGGACCCTCAAATTTTTAGATTTTCCTTAATTTATTCCGGGTTAAAACCGGTTTTGTCTGGGCTAACAGTGCTCCTGACAGTAGGGTGATTCAAAAGTGTCGGACCATTTCAACAGTGCATAATATGGAGGTGTAGTAGAGTGCTAGAGAGTTGTTGAAAACATTCTATGTGTTTTAATTTCAAAGTTATGGAGAAACAAAAGTTGGTCCTTCGATTGCTGCCATTTCCGTTGTTTCAAAAGATTTTGGTCGACTGTTTATGGAAAAATAGTGAGTACAAAAAGTCAACCTCTGATTCTGTATTGAATTTCTGTTTTCTATACAGGGTGAATCATAAACTACAAAAATTTAGTTTTCCTGAAAAACCAGAAGCAACAGAATCATTTTCCAATGAATTGTGTTTCATAGTTTTATTGTGCTCTACATAGGTTATGGGACCAATGTGGCTGTTTATAGGTACTTCAGAAAAAAATAATTTTCAGGATTCATGACTCACTCTGTATACAAAACAGAAATTCTTTGCAGATTCAGAGGTTGATTTTTTGTACTTATCCTTTTTCTATAAACAGTTTACTAGAATCTTTTGGAACAACGAAAATAGAAGCGATCAAAGAACCAACTTTTGCCCATAACTTCTAAATTAGAAGACATAGAATTTTTACAACAACTTTCCAGCACTCTACTGCACCTCCATATTACGCACCTTCAAGGTGGTCCGACACTTTCAAATCACCCTGTATATCAAATTATATTCCTATAAAGATATAATAACCTTATATCTTGGAATTTTTTAAAATTCATGGAGAAACAATTTCCAAGAAAAAATCTATGCGGAATAACTGTACCCATTTAAAAGCGGGACCAGACATCCTGAAACAGTGTTTTGCATCTTAATAATCTGAAAAACTGAATAAATACCTATAGTGCTTTACGCGACTCTATTGGTTTTGGGTCGCGACACATCATGAGATATAACTTTATTCATTTTTCTGCTGTATCCTGTATACAGCCCTCACATTCCTGACGCCAGTAGCTACCTGTTGCAGTTCACTTGGAATATAATTTTTCACATAGGTGCGTGACCAATGGCATCTCTACAGCTTCAACTTTCTGCCAATACAATCACTGAAAAAAAATCAATAATAAAATTTTAATCGCGATTCTTTTAACACGGAACAGGGTATCTCAAGTGTTTTTTTTTGCATCATAATAATTGCAGAATCAGTCACATATGTTGGTGATTCACACGACTTCATCTCTGTCGAACTACTAGAGACGATTTTTTATCATTTTTTTTGCTCAACCCTGTATGCGCCGGTGATCACCAATCGCGTTTCACGTAGAACATCACTATCGACATACTCACAAAATTGCATTCTTCATCCTTACTTTTCAGACGTTCATAAAAAAAAAGAAATTCAAGAACGAAAAAGTTTTAAGGACGATTTTTTGAAAAATTTGTGACCAAAGAGACCCACAGTGGAACGACTGTGGCCAAGTGGTCGGACATCGGTCTCCCATGCCAAACGTCCCGGGTTCGGATCCAGCTTTCGGCAACTTTTTTTTTCCTATATTTTCTCGGTAATGCAGATATCAATTAAGATAAGATAAGATAAGATAAGATAATGTTTATTCCAATGACTATCTTTACAACAGTGTCGGATTCCACATTCCACAATTCCACATTTTCTTGCATTTTCTCAAACACTTTAATTTTACCCATGCCCACGTCAAGTGGCTTGCGTTTGTCGTCAAGTATAAAAAAGTTACAGCACGATTCATTGCCGATACAAGGTATCAGGAAAATAATCATATCTTTCAAATAGGCACGTATAGGCACGCGTTTTTTCATTTATTTTGAAGAGGAAGATCTCCTCTTCAAACTGATATAGATCACCGATTGGATCCCGTTGGAGACTTTCCGCAATTGACTACCTAAGTGAAGTAAATATCACAAATCAAGATTTGCGGGATTTGCCTCCACTTTGGAATAAGATTACTTGAGATTTCCACAGACGATTTCAGTTCTGCTTGAATTGTTTGTTAGACTAATGTATCGGCCATCTGGCTTGGCTTCCATAAATCACAAGAAACTCTACAATCTACATACACTTTTTATATACATAATACATGACGATGATGAATAAAACGGTGAAGAATTTCTGAACTAAACCTTCTCGTGGACCTTTGTATGGATATAAACGACCAAGCTATGTGGATTCATGTTCTATACATACGCCGATACATTGGTCCAACAAACAATTCAAGCAGAATTGAAATCGTCCGTGGAAATCTCAAGTAATCTTATTCCAAAGTGGAGGCAAATCCCGCAAATCTTGATTTGTGATATTTACTTCACTTAGGTAGTCAATTGCGGAAAGTCTCCAACGGGATCCAATCGGTGATCTATATCAATTTGAAGAGGAGATCTTCCTCTTCAAAATAAATGAAAAAACGCGTGCCTATACGTGCCTATTTGGAAGATATGATTATTTTGACTTGACGTGGGCATGGGTCAAATTGAAGTGTTTGAGAAAATGCAAAAAAATGTGGAATTGATATCTGCATTACCGAGAAAATACAGGAAAAAAAGAGTTGCCGAAATCTGGATTCGAACCCGGGACGTTTGGCATGGGAGACCGATGTCCGACCACTTGGCCACGGTCGTTCCACTGTGAGACGACTTAAACAGAAATATTCCACCCACGTCTCTGGATATTTCCCAAATAAATTTTGTGGTGCCACAACAGCTTCTTTTAAACTGCATGTCTAATCAACTTGTTAGTCTTCCCCTTGGTCTTCCCAGTATAGTGGACGTGGTACAACCGAAATAGGGAATATAAGTTGCAAATGATGATAAAGGCAAACCACTTGGCAGGGTTACAACTTAGACCTAAATGAACGATTTGACCCGCAGTGCTTTTCTTTTCGTCCCTTAGGATTTGAATAGCGCCCCTTTTTCAAAATGGTGGATATTGTCTAGGGGCAGAAGGTATCGAATAGCCTGGTGATGTCCAGCTTAGTAGAAATATAGGGGGCTATGTCTCAATCGGTTTCTGGGACATCAAACACTAATTAAAAAAAATGGTGGAACATTGACATCTACTGCAGGCAAATTTGGTGGAGGCGCCAAAAAGAATTTAGTACTGTGATAAGAAAATTGCTGTAACATTTTTAATTTTCAACAGATTTCAACACAAGACATTTCATTTTGTGAAAAAGTGAATTCTTCATGTTACCTTATATCTTTCATTGAAAAAAGACGTTGGGGAATGTTGAAAAAAAAATAAAAATTATTTTGAAAAAAAAAGATTTTTTACATTTTTTATTTTTATGCAATTTGCCCTTTTTGTAGACTTTGATGTGCCCTTTCTAAATTTGCACTTTTCTAATTTATATCTTTGCAGTACGCGCCGCCATATTGAAAAAATGATGTCTGAAAAGAAGTTTTTGACAATATCTGAATTTTGGTCTATGTGACATTGGAATGTTCATATAGATATGAAAGCACATTCAATCTCCCACAGTTTGACATCTGAATCAGCTCTGTGCGACCCACGGTTCTTGAGCTAGACCTTCTGGAAGTATCAATTTTTGGTTCCAATAGAAATAAAAATCACCTCTTGGGGCTGTGCCAGGTCCACCAATGTTCATGATTTGAGATAAATGACGATGAGTTATTGATAGGTTACTTGATTAAGACATGGTGGTGATCCTGTGGTAAAATCCGGTAGGCACGGTCACTATTTAACACCGAAAATTGATACTTCCGGAAGCTCTAGCTTAAGAACCCCGAGTCGCACAGAAATAGTTCAGGTGTCAAATTGTGGAGAATTAAATGTACTTTCATACGTATATAAATATTTCAATCTCGCATAAACCAAAATTTAGATATTGTCAAAAACTTCTCTTCAGATTTCATTTTTTCAACATGGTGGTACGCACTGCAAAGATATAAATCGGAAAAGTGCAAATTTAGAAAGGGCACAACAAAATCGACAAATATGGCAATTTTCATGAAAATAAAAAAATTTAAAAAAATCTTTTTTTTTCAATTTTTTTTTCATTTTTTTCTTCAACATTCCTGAATGTCATTTTTCATGGAAGGTACAAGATAACAAGAAGAATTTCCTTTTTCACAAAATGAGATACCTTGTGTTAAAATCGGTTGAAAAATAAAAATGTTACAGCAATTTTCTTATGACCGTACAAAATTCATTTTGGCGCCTCCACCAAATTTGCCTGCGACAGATGTCAATGTTCTATCATTTTTTTAAAAAGTGTTTCATGTCCCAGAATTCAATCGAGACATAGCACCATATATTTTAACGAAGCTGGACATCACTAGTCTATTCGATACCGTCTGCCCCTGGATAAAATTCGCCATTTTGAAAAAGGGGCGGTATTCAAATCCTAAGGGACGAAAATGAAAGCACTGCGGGTCAAATCGTTTATTCAAGTCTCAGTTACGATCCTGCCAAGTGGTTTGCCTTTATCATCATTTGCAACTTGTTTTTTCCTACCACGTCCACTAGTAGTTCAAGATGCAAATCATCAAAATGAACCGGTACAAATCAGCGCTGCTGGTCCAAGTTGATATACGATTGAAAAGATGGAGGGTTTGTACTAGAAGTTCAAGGTGAATATTTCAGCAATCATAAAAAGTTCTTATCTCACTTTAGACAACAGTAGAGGTACCTACGTTTCTTTCAGTTCAGCAAGAAAACTGAATCAATCGACATGGCATCCAACTCCACACGTAGAGGAATGAATGGTACGTTACAATAACCAAATATGCCATCTATTTTGTACAATCACATTTTTTAGTTCGACATTTCGGAAACCAAACCGAACGCTTGTTGATGTTGAATAATTATCTGTCCAAGCTACCAGAAATGGACCCCAAATTGATAGTAAACGGCGTCGTGAACCATCCGAGATTCAAAAAGTGCCCCTATTGTTCAGAAGAGCAGCCCGTCAAAAGGACATGCCCGTGTTGCAACAACTTGAGATTCTTCATCTGCTTTCCGACCCGCTGTTCCAGTTCGGACCTGTGGCAAAACTGGCGGTGCAGGTACTGCCGAGAAATTCCCCAACCAATTTTGACTATTGACGATCCCATTCAGGTCAGAGGACAAGCAGTAACAGAGCCTCCCATGGCCTGGCTGCAACGGGAGAAAGTCAGACGCTTCCGGGCCAAAATCGAAGAAGAGAAGCGTAACAAGACCGAAGCGGACGCACAAAACGAATGGGGTTGCTTCAACTGCCGCCGCGACGCGACGCGACACCCTTTGTTGAAAGATGGGACCGTCTTCGAACCAGTCGACATACTGAGGATGGATATCCTGTGGTTTTGTGAAAAATGTCAAGCCGAGAACGACATTTATCGCGGGAATGTGGAAAATTATTGTTATTTGTGCAGAAGTCCCCAGCCCATCACCCCCGGAAACTGCGAGGGATGTGGAAAGATCTACAGGTTCGATTGCTTCTATCCTTTCAAATGTATTGGCACGACCTTCGGGGAAGCAGTCGGGACGGCCAGATGGACACACTGCAAAGACTGTCTGGAAAAAATAGAGTTTGCAGACGTGAGTGAAGAAATCGAGGCTGAATCAGGCCAGCCAGCAACGGACCAATAGAAAAAAAGAGTAAAGCAACTCAACTGGTTGACGAAGATTGCGCCTTGGCATCCATTATTCTTGTCTTGCTGCGTAAATGCTTCTTTTTATAGTACAAATACTTGTGTGTTGTTCAGTTTTATAAAAAAAATACTTGTAATACCTACTTACGTGACTGTAGTTCTTTTGCACTCAAATAAAATTATGCTTTTGCAATAGAGATGAATATGATGGCTTCCTTTGTACTCATGCGTATGTATCTGTATCTGTATATTTCAGATGCACTTGAAGATAATACAAGAGAGTATAAAAAAGCCTAATTCCAGAGTTCTGGAAGCTTTGGCGAGAGACAATACGGTACATAATTTAGGGATCCAAAAAAGTCATAAGGACAGAATAGCTCCGATTAAAGTCAACATAAGGCACTAGGGGGGTAGGGGCATCAGAGGGCTCCAAATTACACATGAAGACACAGGGGAGGTGGGCAGTGTAGGGATATGAACAACACAAAATTATACACAAGAAAGTTCATAACAGCTTCATAAACTCTGAAGAAACACAAGACCGGGGACCGATCTACAGGTTCGATTGCTTCTATCCTTTCAAATGTATTGGCACGACCTTTGAGGAAGGAGTCGGGACGGAAAGATGCGAAGACTGTATCGAAAGAATGGAGTTTGTAGACGTGAGTGAATTAATCACGCTTGAAATAAGCCCACCACAAATAGACCAGTAGAAGAAATAATAGTGAAGAAGCTCAACTGGTTGACGAAGTTTGCGCCTGAGCATCCATTATTCTTGTATTGCTGTATTGTATGAAATAAATACTTGTGTGTTGTTTATACTTATAAGTTTTATGAAGAAAAAAAGTGTGAAACCCTGCTGTATAGTTCAAAAAATGTCAACAAGACACTAGGAGAGCATCAGATGGCTCAAAACGACACACATTAAGACACAAGAGGGGAGAAGGGCAATTCGGGGATATGGATAACGCAAAATTAGGCACAAAGAAGTTTATGAGAATTTTGTAAACTCTGAAGAAACACAACACCAGGGCTAGCAGGTCTAAGAAAACGACACATGGGAACACAATAGAGGGGCCCTTCAGTACTCCGACCAAGACATGAAGATGCAATGGGCTCACTAGAGCACCAAAAGCCAAACCAGTATTGCCACACTATTGGTGATATTGGATGGTTTGATCATCTACAGGGTGTCCTATGTCCTAGCTAAAACAACCCAGCTCGATTTTCTTAGAAAATATCAAGGCAAAAAAAAATAATTGAGGGGAAGCCTGACCTTTTAGCTTCTTTTGAGGGAGCGCCTATGCTTATAGGTGCTCTAGTTTTTCAAAAAAATGCAATTTTAATCGGGCATGTCAAAAAAATTCAAAAATTCATGACCGACAAAACAAAATACTTAAGACGAAGAAGAAATCCTCTTTCTCTGGGCTCTCCATTGATTTGTTGCTGATTTCTGTACCTGGTCCAGTAAGCTAGATATTAGAGATCTATCTCTCAGTCAAGCAGACACAATAATCGGAATTCATGACGTCATCTTTCTCGACGATTCATTCATATCTCGAGCTATGCTCTTATGCCGAGTCCCATGGATGGGTTTGCGAGGTATTAACTAGACTTATGTCCTTCTGCCCAGACGGCTGAAGACAATGATAGAAGAATAAGTCAAGTTATATCATTTTGCCGGGTAGACTTTCTCAAACTCTATCGCCTAAGTCGATTTATGTCTTTTTGCCAGGAACGAATTTTATATTTCTAGAAGATATGCCTTTTTGTTCAAAAAAAACTTTTCTATTTTTGGGAATTTGATCATGTGCTTTTTCCAGATGATGAGAACACATTTTTGAAGCGCAATGGAGCAAAAAAGTTTTTTGTCAAAATTGACTTATGCCCTTTTGCCTCCTAGCCGCAGAACTATCAACTAACATACGGCTCAATTTTCAATCGGTATGCCGACGAAAGAGTGCAGTCAACTCATCATTTACATTTGATGAGAAACTTCAAGCCTCTTATCTTTCTATCGAAAACGCAAAAAATTATCAGAAATCTCAGAGAATTGATCAACACCCTTGAAGAAAATCTGGCCGTTCTGAGAATTCTGAAGCACAATGTTGAAGAGTGGGATTTCATGATCATGGACTCACCCCTGGATAGGTTGGATCCGACAGCTGGGAAACGTTCCGAACTCGAAAATAGGACGTCAACAATTCCGACTTATAAGAAATCGATTGGTTCTGTCAAGAATCATTGCTCTGGAAACTCTAGCGCCATTCACTTATTCAGTACAATCTTCAAGCAGCTCCAACTCCAAATTCAAAAGATTCGCACACTTTTCCTCTGATCTAACTTGCAGCTTTTGTGAAGGTGACATGCATTTATTGGCCTTTTCATTGTGGAACATTCATGGAGCTAACACCAAAATAGCGACTTTCAACTTCAAGAGATTTGAAGCTGTGCATCAATTGTTCAGTTGCAAACCACTCAGTCAGAGAGTGTAAATCGAAACACGATTGTAAATCGTGCAACTCTCGTCATATTTCGCTTTATTTCACCTAAGAATTATCTTCTTAACTCCGCAGTCAAGCCGAACAAAATACAGTCCACTCCAACTATTCCAACAGCTCTACTCCCATCAAAACTGATGTTCCTCAGGCTCCGAACAAAAGTTCAGGCAGTCTCAACATCAACTCAACCACGCAAGTTCTTCTTCCTACAGCTCGTATCGACATGAAGGGCAATGATGGTGAACTTCATCAATTCAGAGCGTTACTTGATTATGGAAACAGGAGTAATTTCGTTACAGAAACAGTTCGCAAAACAGTGGATTTACCGATCATCAGAACCAAACTTGAGGTTCCTGGAGTAGGCAAGAACGTCTCCAAGAATCACGAAAGAGTTAAGATTGGAGTTTTTTCAAAAACAACTGGTTACAGGGTCACTTCGTCTTTCTTCGTGATGCCTAACATTAAAGCGAAGTACCACCCCAAAATCCCAAATGCATGACGACGGGGCTTGGCCCTCACTTTTGAAGAATTATACACCTTATTCACACAAATTGATGGCGTGGTGAGCTCTCGACTCCCACTCCCAAGTCAGCGGCTTCAGCTGACCTGGAGCCGCTGACTCCAGGCCATTTCCTGATTAGAACCCCACTCGTGGCGCTACCACAAGAGTGTCATGACGATGAGACACCGGTCAACCGTCTATTCCGCAACGCTCTTCTTGAAGGTTGGGTCAACAGTTTTGGAAGCGTTGATCGAGGGAATATTTGCACCATCTGCAGCAGAAAGCTTCTCAGCTACCAATACGTCCAGGAACCCTCGTAGTCCCAGAGGAGGTGAAGTCCTCTCCGTTGAGTTGGCCAATAGGCCGAATAACAGCAGTACATCCTGGTCCTGACGGAGTCGTTTGAGTCGTAACCGTGAAAATTCGAAATACCGCAGTGAAGCGCGCAGTGACAAGAATTTGTTTGCTGCAAGTTGAAACAAAAAAGAGTTCCTTCAATCAGTAACTTTTTTTGATTTGTTCATATCAATTTATTTCATAATTTGAAGCGTACCGCATATACAGGTCGAAAACACCCGAGCGAAAATCAGTAAATGCTTGGGAATTGAGCGTGTGATATTCAAATTCACCAGGTCGTTAAAAGATGTCGCTAGCCGTGTAATCTACACGTTAGAACTATGAGATATAGTATGAATTGGTTCAGATCTAATATCTAATCCACCGTCACTCTCTCCACTCCAAAGCTCGAGCGAAATTCACTATCCGAAGTGTGGGCGCACCGCATCCGATGCTGCTGTAGCCGTGTAGAGATGGGCAAAACGGCCCAACTGACTGAACCGACTCAACGGCGGTTTGAGGCCCGATCGGTTTGAGGAACCGGCTCAATTGAGCCGTTCGGATCAGTAATCGCTTCTTGCACCACGATTTGGAATTTCTCGAACTCGTTCAAATCGGCTCGCTCAAAACAGTCAAAACGCAAGCACGGTTCATTTATGATTGTGATGTCGTGTCGAGCCGACTCCATATGCCTTTGCCGGCTCCGGCTCGACAACTCACAATCAACTCACTCATTAAGCCGTTCAGTCGTTCAGCGTTCTTCGTATTTTTGTGTCAGCTGTCCGGCGCCCGGTTCGAAAGCATTTCCGGAACCGACAGTTTTTGTAATTTCACGGCTCACTCCGCGTCTATTGGCTCATAATCCGATTCCGAATCTCATTTTATTGAACTTCCAATAGCGCATATTAGTGAGCCGTGAACCGGTTCAATCCAACGCCGCGAACCGGGTCACAAGGTTTTTGAAGTGAGCCGGCTCACCGAACCGGATCACTCCTGAACCGCCCATCTCTATAGCCGTGCCACTCGCATATCGTCGCGTGAATGATTTTGCCCACGTCCCAGGTCCGACGTCGAAGTTTCTACATGATACGCCTTGCTGCCGTGAGATTCTGGATCTCTCGGAGTATTCTTTATAACCACCATGTGGAAAGTCTACCAGCTTAGCTCTCCAGTGTAACGGTACCCGTCTCAAAACACTAGTTCCCAGTTACTGTGCACCGGTGCTCATATGTCGGCGGCTGGGTGTGGGTTCCGGTGGGTGTTCTCTGAAATTTATAAGGCGCCAATCGAGTGCAAGAGTAATCTTGTTTCTGATCACCCGATAGATCATGAAACTCTGCTCCCGGTAGACCCAAACGCCCGTAGTAGGCACGATGTACCGCTGAAACGTCAAACTGACAGCCAAACCTTCCAAACGTCACCTTGACAGCTCGTGATAATTTGGAGGGAAAATAAACGATAAGTGGGGTTATGATAAAATGTAACTAATGGCTTTATTGCGTGATTAAATGATAAAAGTGAATTTTAACTATGTGGAATGGTGTGGTGAAAGACTTCACATGGTCTGCGACGACTTCGCCGCCGTTGGACAAGCCTAGTGGCACTCTTGTCTTGGGCAAGGTGCCCCCTTTGGTGGACCGCTATGCCGATGTTCCGGCGAGACTCCGGGACGCCCACAATGCCGCAAAAAAACCGCGAAGCCCTCCCGTAGGACACTCGCTCCCTAACCAGGACCGGTAACGTCCTAACCACCTCACCTTCATGGCCTACCGGGGCCTCCATGAAACGAATCACGCAGGGGGAAACTACACATGTGCACATATGGGTTATACCTACGTGATGGGTACTAGGTAAGTACCGTGCTTCGAACGCAAAAGGCGGGTAATCAGAGGTCACGTACCTACAGGAAAACGAGTTACCACGAGCAGGACTCTCCAGACACAGATCCACGATGCTGTCCCGGAAGCCCACAAGACACTATGGACACGGTCCCCAAGGATGAAATTCCGTCGTGATGGTCCTGGCGAAATCAGCAGGCGATGACAAGGAACGCGATGGACAGTTTACTCCCTGCCGGATTGATCTAATTCCAATCTTCCTTTTTTCAGCTGGTATGGGTCCCATCGAAGACTGCGCTTCCTAGTCCGGACTATCGTCGGCCCCGTTGCTGAACGCTAGCAACGCAAGAAGTCCCGTGAAGACTGAAGGGCGGGAACTAGGAGGTATCAGAGACCCATATACCGAAGACACCGCGCTTGAAACCTATATGAAAATATTAATTTTGGGGTCTGGGGTTGCAGGATAAAACGTACCTCGGCGGAGATGTTAACCGGTAGAGCCAACCCCTGCGGGCGGATCGACACCGAGGTTTCGGCTTTGCGGAAATTATCTGAGTGCCCGGATTTCTTTTCTCTGACTATCGCCAATAAAAAACCCTATCAAAACCTTTTTATTCGTTTTATTTCTCCGCGTCGTTCAAACCGTTACACCAGTCGAATGGATTTTCGTCCCTGTCACGATATTACTACATGCAAATATCGCGGTCTACATCAAGCTTTCGTTATATGAAGCCACGCGCTCAACATTTCAATTTCGCACCGGTACACACTACAATTTTGCTCAGGGCGTCGGGTTAATTGCGTTGTACATTGGGAGACGGGTCTAGTTAGGGAGCTCCTGAAACCAAAATTAGAACTCATGGACTGTGAGACCACCGCCGAGAGATTGCATACCATTGCATGTCAGTCAATGTATGTTACAATTATTATTTTTGTTCTCCAGTCATGTACCTATCCGCTTCTGAATAGCAGGGACTTGAATTTTACGGTTTTTTATTGATCTCAAACGTTAAAATTTGAATAACTCGAAAACGAAGCTTTCAATCAAAATTCACAAGGGCAACTTTTTAATCTGAATCGAAAGACTAAAATAAAATATTAATTTGAAAAAATATCCAGTGGCGTAGCAGATAAGTGGATGTAAGATAGAAAACCCCCTGATTCTACGCCACTGGATTGTTCAGATCAAAATCGTTCTTACGTTATGATTAGACAGCGGATTTATAGTTCTTTACATGTTCTATTCGCTAAGTTGGATGCAACTGTCGACTTGCAGCTTGACATTTCTATCGATAAGGAATCTGAATACCAAGTTTTATTTCGCATATAATTTATTATTTTGACTTTTCACCGCATACAAATTGATAGTCCATATAATCGCATATAGCCGCATATTCAGTCCATATTTTTGCATCCAACTGAATATTTGTCAATATTTTTTCATTTCAAGCAAAAAATAATCAAAATTTTGGAAGAAGAAATTTTTTTGTTACTTTGGTGGTCAAAATTGGTTGATTGATTTTACATGTAAACGCTGAAATTTTCACTATTTTTGCAGCTTATATCACATATATTTACTCGCATATGAGTCATTCCATGCCAAAACGATCACTTTCTGCACTCATGGTGTCCGATTCTCATAAATTTTGGATATGTTGTAGAGACATGAAAATAAGTCGAACCGTATTCGCCGGTTTTTTTTTTAATTTTTTTTTCGGAATTACAATTTTTTCAAATTTTCCACTTTTGCCTTGCATCCTACTCTGAGAAAAATCATAGCTCTTCAGTCCAATGTCCGATCTTGAATATTTTTGTTCTGATCCAACCACAAAAAATGAGGAATTTTGACATTGCACTTGTCTTTTGACAGATGTTGAAAAAAAGTATGGAAAGTCACTTTTCCGAAAAGAAAACCGTATACTGAAAAATGGTACATCTTCGATTTTCCCAATTTTTTGATATATTGTTCTGTGAACTTTTCTGAATCCATAAGTAATAGTCACCAGAATGAACATCGCCCAGAAACCCACGGAATGAGTTTCTTAATCGAGCCGCGCAAGCTGATTCGGCGCTCAGGAGTCCAGTAAAATGAGGCGATTTTTATGCTGAAGTTGGAACCAACTGAGGGCTTGATGAATCAAATATGGCAATGTAGAGAATGAGAAACTAAACTAAAAAAAAAACAAATTTTCATCTCCCACCACCCCAGGAACCATGAAAAAAAAATGGAGGAGATTAAAAAACATGCGGCGCGATCTTTCTTCTGGAACGGTGAGAGATGTCTGAGAACTGTAAGGAACTAAGTTGTAGGAAATTCAATAATCTACAGAAAAGGCCCTCAGGGCATATGTCCAACTTCTTCAGTTTAACCGTTAATTTCGGTCAAAGTTGCGCGCCGGTCCAGTGAAGTACGCGTGGCATTACTCCTTGAATGCTGCGAAATGGCTAGAGATCCCAAAATTGTAAGCAACGAAGTTGTAGAGAATTGAAAGTTTCTCCAGCAGTTTTTCGAGGTGAATTATTAGCTCTTCTCGTTTAGTCGTGAACCACGTTCGAAGTTGCGCGACAATCTTGTTAATGAAGTGGTTATTTTGAAAAACTTACGACTAAATCAGAAGAGCTAATAACTGGCCTTGAAGATTTTCTAGTGGAACATTCAATTCTCTGCAACTTTGTTCCTGGCAATTCTCGGATATCTCTAGCCATTCTCGCCGCATTCAAGAAGGAATGTCACGCGGGCAGTTTTTCCACTAGACCGGCGCGCAACTTTGGCCGCGATTGATGGTTGAACTGGAGAAGTTGGACATATGCCCCTGGTGACTTTTCTGTAGATTATTGAATTCCCTACAGCTTTGTTTTTTACAGTTTTCACAAATCTCTCACCGTTCTCTCACCGTTTCAGAAGAAAAATCGCGGCGCATGTTTTTAATCTTCGCCATTTTTCCATGGTTCCCGGGGTGGTTGGAAATGAAACTTCAGTTTTTCTTATTCAGTTTTTCATCCTCTACATTGCCAAATTTTTTTTATCGAGCCGTCAGTTAGTTCCAACTTTAGCATAAAAATGGCCTCATTTTACTGAACTCCTGAGCGCCGAATCATCTTGCGCGGCTCGCTTAGAAAAATTATTCCGTGGGTTTTTGGGAAATGTTCATTCTGGCTACCATCATTTATCGATTCCGAAAAGTTCACAGAACAATATATCAAAAAATTGGGAAAATCGAAGATGTACCATTTTTCAGTATACTGTTTTCTTTCCGGAAAAGCGACTTTCCATACTTTTCTTCAACATCTATCAAAAAAAGAGTGCAATGTCCAAAACTCCTCATTATTTGTGGTTGGATCAAATTGAAAATATTTAAAATCGGATATTGGACTGAAGAGCTATGATTTTTCTCAGAGTAGGATGCAAGGCAAAAGTCGAAAATTTGAAAAAATTTTAATTCCGAAAAACAAATTTATTACAAAAAACGGCGAATACGGGTCGACTTATTTTCATGTCTCTACAACAAATCCAAAATTTAAGAAAATCGGTCACCATGAGTGAAGAAAGTGATCGTTTTGGCATGGAATGACTCATACATTGCTTTATTTGAACATTTTTACCGCATATTTTGATACTTTTTAGGCGCATATAAACTGCATATTTTGAGCTTTTTCACCGCATATAAATCCGCTTCCTAGTTATGATACCTACTTGATGATTTCAACACCACTTGTGTGAATTTAAAACTGATTATTTTCAATGATGTAGCAATGCAAATTTAAAGCAAATTTTGTTGCAAGATTGATCAGAATTCTTCAAACTGAATTATCTCAAAAAGTAAGCCTCCTATCGAAATTTTGCAAGAGCAACTTTTTGCTCAAAATTGAATAAACAACTCGAAAATGGTAACAATTTTGGAAAATTTGCAGTGAGAAAAAATTGAGGATGATAAAAGGGGCGCAACCACCCCTATCTACGCCATAGGGCTGCTCTCACCAAATGTGATATACGAAGTTTATAGACATATGGTAAGTGAATGCGTGTAGGAAATTTGACGCAAATCGGTCGAACAGTATGAGAGTTGGGTGAAAAGAACTGTATTTGTTTTCCAACTTTCAAGAGCTGTATCTCCGTTATTACGGGTTTTGACACAAAATTTTTACATGCATGTCTTATTCCTTTTTGATGCTCTATCGACTGGCAAAATCTTTGTGATTAAACACGGGACACCCTGTATAGTACGATACTGTCTTATTGTAATTTTTGAGGACAAAAATGTCGCCACCTAACCTGCAGAAGAAGAGCCGCTAACGTCAACTGCCATGTTGAGTCCTAATGTAAAGGATTTTTGAGTGTCTTGAGAGTTGTTCAGAATGGGATTTTGTTGGAAATACAATCAACATCGAAGGCATCAGTGATCATTCCGTATCTTTCATTCTCCTCCAACTGAGCATCGATCATTATTCGCTATGTGCGTTCGTCAAAAAAGTGGGAGGGGTCGACATCAGCGCTCAAAGTGACGATACACGAAACTGAAATAATGCTCATTTGTTTTGTTTCCGGTAGCTAGGTGTCGCTACTTGACTGAATGCGCATGGTGCTTCCGCTATGTGCGTTCGTCGGGAGGAGTCGACGTCAGCGCTCAAAGTGGTGATTCACGAGACTGGAGGATGCCTATTTGTGTTGTTTTCGGCTGCGAGATGTCGCTTCTCGACTGAATGCACAAAGTGAATAGTAGTTATATGAAACTGGATAATTATGAGGTGGGATGTAGTAGAGTCGGACAAAGAAGTTGATACGAACTCGGAGATGCCCCACGTCCGAAGCTACCCCACCCTAATACTCTACGATTCCAGAGTCTGGGAAGGGAATCAATTACTTATGCGGGTGAATGGCCACTGCCATTGAAGAAAAGGCTTCTGCAGTAGATATTATCAGGATTAAGTAACCTTAGAACAGTTCAAAGTTTCAATTGCATTAAAAACATCTGATACCTACTCCCCTACTTTTCCTATTTTTATACCAAGGTGTATGAGAACATGAGTATTCTCTTTCATTTCCTCTGCTGCTAT
Organism: Anaspis maculata; assembly: GCA_949128115.1. NCBI lineage: Eukaryota > Metazoa > Arthropoda > Insecta > Coleoptera > Scraptiidae > Anaspis > Anaspis maculata. Next base: position 83,166,691 of record OX421964.1, on the reverse strand, counting down.
TTTTCTCACTTCTATCAATTTTTTTCCTAATAAATGTAATCAATAATTATTGCTGTTGCAACCTAAATAGTAAAGAACACACATGTACACACACAATCATACTCGTATACTGTTAGTAGTTCATAATAATTTATTATCAAGCTATAGAAAAATACTGAAACAGCAGAATACAATAATTCTTAAGTACATTATATACAACTATTATTAAAACATAATAAATAAGAAGCATGGAGATAAAGCCATCATCATCATCATCAAGTTCACAGCGTATAGAAACTAAATTTGAACCAATACTGGTGCACGACGAAAAGAATTTCGCAACTCGACAACAACAGATTATTATAGTAACATAATGTAATTCGGTGGTGCCATCACACACGAACGTTTGACTTCTGACACGCAAAAGTCGCTCGTTGCTCAATAGAGTTCGAGATAATTTTTATTAAACTTTTCCAACGGCAACTATTCGGGAATGTCGCTCAGCTTCAGGCCTCCGGCCTTTCGGAAGATCCTCTCGGTCACCGGAAGCTCGCCTATCAGGAAACGGTCCAGCTCCCTGTGGGCCTGCGCAGAGTGTCCCGAGCCCCTGAAGGCCACGCTCGCGTCTCTGCCCGCGTACTCGAGTAGGACGTCTCTTCCGCCGGGATGCTAGAACACAAGAAAAAAACTAGTTAAAATTTGACAATTTTCGAGAAATTTCCTATTGCTGTTTGACTGTAGTTCAGCCGGAAAAAGTTGAACCAAGCGAAACGTCGCATTGAAACGTCTTACATGGAAGCTCCATGGGTCGAGCTCTAGGTATATGTATGCTGAATCGTGTTCCTTTATGAAAGTTTTAATTTGATTCTATTCAGTAAAATAATGAAAGAAATTTGGTTAGCAATGAAATAACGGGTACATTATTATATGTATACCAAGGTTGAGGGAATATTTAAACCGCTAAAGAATGCAAGGCACCAAACTCGGCACCAAAGCTATACCTAGTGGTTTTCTCAACCATGGTTTATACATATAAAATCTTTCCTAACGACTTCGCGATTCAGGAAAAACAAAATAATGACGTATTTCACGGTTAGGGTAGTTGAAAAATAGAATACATACCTCCTCGAGAAAATCAGTCACGTCGTAGACTCTGTCGTAAACGATGATCCAACAGTCGGTGGGGCTGTCATGCCAGGAGACTTCGTCAAGGGTCAAGGTATTCTCGCTCGGATCCTTGGGGACTTTTTCTTTTTCTTTGGTGAATCCGGGAAAGAATCCCGTGATTATTTCGGCTGCCATCACAGGAATATTTTCTTTTCTTTCACTGATTTTAGCAAATAAATGCCAACAAAAATCTTTCTATCAGAAAGGAATTTTTAAATATATAACTATTAAGCTGTCCACTATTTTTTCGATATTTTCTAGCTTTGCAGGTATAACTGTGTCTGGTATGAAATCTAATTATTGAATGTGTCGGCGATAGCACTGCTCCGTCACTTTAATACCCCTCGATCGATGTATAGTCTGATGAAAGATTTCTGTTCGCTTTCGTACGGTTTCCTTGCGCGCGTAAGCTCTATCGGAATCCTCTCACCATTGGCTCGTGGCAAAAATATTATCATTGCCGATAAAAGAGCAATCATTCTACATTATTTATTTGGGTATTAGATTTGGTACGTAAATTATGAGCGAAACAAAAATATTGTGAGTCTAATCAATAACATCATTGTGTCGTACTTAGTGTAGTACTATAATGTTTTTGTTTATGTTTAGAGGGAAATACTGGGAAACTGTTCCAAAAATCTTCACGTTCTTTGATCCAGTGTTGCAAAGCTGGAAAAATGAATTAATTAAAACCTGTTTTCAATTTTTTTATTTACAAGTTTATTTTTGGCCTGGTTGACCTAGATTTTGTTATCAAAGCGGAAGCCCAATTCCATCTAATATTTATGCAATTTTTTTATTTTAAATTTATCAATGAAATTCGCAAATCATATACAAATCAAATACAACATCCTCAAACCTAAGAGCTTTTTTTTACACTTATTAGTGTATTTGAAAATAATCTTTTCTGCTCCAGAGTATATTATGAAAAACTGTGTTTCTGCTGTTTTTTGTATTCTTCGAAGTAAATACTTTCTTCTTTTCTAAAATTTGAAGTGTCGCTTGCTTGAAGTGTCACTATCCCACCAATGTAACCGCTGTGAAACTCTTAACGCTATCTACAGCCGTTTGTGAAAACCAGGCGTCGGATTTTGGCGGGGTATTTTTTTAAAAATTTTCGCAAACGAACCGCAGTGCAAGTTGACGATGGGAAATTTCCGAAATTTCTGCCGAACTCGAGGGGCATTTTCGAAAATTCATAATTCATTCCAATTTTTTCCAGGGAACCGCCGCTTCGAGTAGTCCATTCCAAACATCTTGTCACGTTTTAGCGGCAAAAATTCGGCTTTTCGGGGAGAATTTCGAGAAATTTGGTTTGAAATGCCGACCGGGGGGTTTCCGGGGGCTCGGTTTCGTCCGTTGCGGGCCATTTGGCGGGGCTTTTCTTGAAATTTAGCCGAAAAATGTTGAAATTGGGTCACGGCACGGCCAAAGTGACAGAAACGTCAAATTGACGCTCTGGATTTTGGAAAACTCAACACCTCGGGGCATTTCAACAATGTTTTTGGAAAAAATGACCCTGTCAGGGTGCGAAATGTTACCGTAGCGGCCCAGTAGACCCGTGGGCGTTTGCCAGGCACCAGAAACACAAGGTCTCCTTCAAATAATAAGGCATTTCGCTTAGATTTCGCGGGCCGTGTCTGACATTGACGGGGTAATTTCACAAAAAAACAGATAAGTTGATGTTGATTTGGGGCCAAAACACATCAAGGGGGTACTCACGATCTATTTGCAATTTCCAGCGGCTTCACATTTCGAGAAAAGGGGCCTTTTCGGTCCGCCAGAGCAAATTTCATGTCGGTTACAGGGGTTCCTTGTCGCGACTTGTTTTCTACGGAATCCATGATAATTCCATCGGACCTTTTGGCCACACTTCCAAAAAGAGTCCGTGTTTAGATAAGCGTCCTTGTTTCGGAGTTTTTCTTGTCAAATTTTCCAAAATATCACTACAAACATTGGCAGCATTATTCAGCGTCGCAGTTGTGTTGTGACATTTGCAAATGTCAATGTAATGTCACAGCAGTGACGGCACGGCACACCATCAAGGCGATTTGTCGCGAACCATTTGGGCCTGTTTTTCGCGAGTGCTTTTAAATACGTTGGAATGATGCTGACGTAGTTATGGACGTTTTCGCGAGTAGGTAAATGCAATGATGAAAGCGGAAATCGTTACATGACATTTTTCTATCATCATTACCACAACATCCGATTGGGATTTTGAACCTATGCCAACTTGAAAATGATTGTCTGAATGCATCTGTCAAATTTCGTTTTTTGACGTTTCGAAAAGCCGCCATATTGAACTCTTGCATTTTTCAACCTATCCGATTGGGATCTGGAGCGCGATTCTGTACTCGCCTACCGACACTTGTCGGTGTCGGTAGCTAGGCAGGAGCGAAGTTGATTGGTTCTCACCCTAGCTACCGATCCGATAGTTGTCGGTAGGAAAGTACAGAATCGCGCTCCTGGAACCTATACCCACTTGGGTTGAACAACCAAGATACATCTGTCAAATTTTGATTTTTGACGTTTCAACAGGCCGCCATATTGAACTTTTGCATTTTTCAACCGATCTAATTGGGATTTTGGACCTATACCTACTTGGAGGTTGGCGATCGAAATGCAGCTGTCAAATTTTGGTTTTTGACGTTTCAAGAGGCCGCCATATTGAACTTTCACATTTCTCAACTGATCTGATTGGGAATTTGAACCCATAGCCACTTGAGATTGGCGATCAAAACAAATCTGTCAAATTGTGATTTTTGATGTTTCAAGAGGCCGCCATATTGAATTTTTGCATTGTTCAACTGATCTGATTGAGATCTTAAATCTACACTTACTTGAGGATTGCGATCAAAATGCATCTGTCAAATTTTGATTTTTGACGTTTCATCAGGCCGCCATATTGAACTGTTGTATTTTTCAAGCGATCTGATTGGGATTTTAACCTTTACCCACTTGGAGGTTGGCGATCGATATGCAGCTGTCAAATTTTGGTTTTTGACGTTTCAACAGGCCGCCATATTGAACTGTTGTATTTCTCAAGCGATCTGATTGGTATTTTAACCTTTACCCACTTGGAGGTTGGCGATCGATATGCAGCTGTCAAATTTTGGTTTTTGACGTTTCAACAGGCCGCCATATTGAACTTTTGCATTGTTCAACCGATCTGATTGAGATCTTAAATCTACACCGACTTGAGGTTGGTGATCAAAATGCATCTGTCAAATTTTGATTTTTGACGTTTCAAGAGGCCGCCATATTGAACTGTTGTATTTTTCAAGCGATCTGATTGGGATTTCAACCTTTACCCACTTGGAGGTTGGCGATCGATATGCAGCTGTCAAATTTTGGTTTTTGACGTTTCAAGAGGCCGCCATATTGAACTTTTAAATTTTTCAACTCATCTGATTGGGAATTTGAACCCATAGCCACTTGAGATTGGCGATCAAAACGCATCTGTCACATTTTGATTTTTGACGTTTCAACAGGCCGCCATATTGAACTTTCGCATTTTTCAACCGATCTGATTGGGATTTTGAACCTGTACCCACTTGGAGGTTGGTAATCGAAATGCAGCTGTCAAATTTTGGTTTTTGACGTTTATTCAAGAGGCCGCCATATTGAACTTTCATATTTCTCAACTGACCTAATTAAGAATTCGAACCCAGAGCCACTTGAGATTGGCGATCAAAACGAATCTGTCAAATATTGATTTTTGACGTTTCAAGAGGCCGCCATATGGAATTTGTGCATCTTTCAACATATCTGGTTGATATAACAAGCCTTTACTTACTTGAAGTAGATAATCGAGATGCATCTGTCAAATTTGCCATTTTGACATTTCCAAGGCTGCCATATTGAACTATTGTATTTTTCAACAGTAGATTGTATTGAGATTCAACAAATACTTAGTCGAGATGGACAATCCAAGTGCATTCGTCAAATTCGACATTTTGGCAGTTTGAAGCCGCCGTATTGAACTCTGGTTTTTTTCAACCGAATCCAATGAGTTTTCAAACCTAGACTTGGATCAGATGAACAATTAAAATGTAATTGCCAAATTTTGAATTTTGCACATATTTTTATTCCATCTAAATTTTCCCTACAAATATTTAGGAAGGCTCCTAAATAATACAAATACACGGTTCTGCTTTTTCTTCCACTACACAGTGTCTTCCACGACGGTACCTTCTTCCGGTTTAGGTTTCCATAACACATATAGTCGCTTTCATTTTCAAAGCTTCATCATGTTTCCAGTATTTTCATTAGTTACCTTGAAGAAAAGTAGAAATACGTATTAATAAACAAAATAATGGTGTATCGATTTTCCCCGACAACTCTTCACTGACCAGACACTACCCACTGACATGCGTTCCGTTCACAATAGAACCCTACAAGTTGAGGCAGAAATTTCAAAACACGCGAAAAACAAACATTTGCTCGGATTCATGTTACTCTTACACAATCAATTGCTCACGCCTTTTGGAAAACTTCATCTGACCAAAACACTATCGACGGACATGCATAAAAGTACTAAAGTCGCCAAGGGGAAACCTGACATCTGCCTAAAACAACCGAAAATCAACATCATGTATACAATTTCCTTTCCACTTGTCCGGTGTCAGTGGAACAAATTCCCTGGCTACTTTTCAACCATAGCTGTCACCCAGGCGACGGCTTGCCGGCGCCGGTGACAGCTATCAGCTTAATGTGATCGGTGTGAAAACCAAACGGTGGCTGAACGAAATTTGTGAAGACCAGACGTCGGCTTTGGCGGGGTTATTTTTTTTTTAAATTTTCGCAAACGAACCGCAGTGCAAGTTGACGATGGGAAATTTCCAAAATTTCTGCTGAATTTGAGGGATTTTTTCGAAAATTCATAATTTATTCAAAATTTTACAAGGGAACTGAAGTTTGGATAATTCGTTCCAGACATCTTGGCAGGTTTTCGCGGCAAAAATTCGGCTTTTCGGGCAGAATTTTGAGAAATTTGGTGTGAAATGCCGACCGGGGGGTTTAGGGGACCTAGTGTCGTCCGGTGCGGGCCATGCGGTAGCGTTTTTCTTGAAATTTCGCCGTATAATTGATCAAATCCGACCACGGCACGGCCAAAGTGAGAGGAACGTCAATTGACGCTCTGGGTTTTGGGAAACTCAACACTTTGAGGCATTTGAACAGTGTTTTTGGAAAAAACGTACCGTATCAGCATGCGAGATTGAACCGTGGTCTCGAGGGGACTTTTGAGCGTCCATCAGACACCAAAAACCAAAGAATTCTTCAAATTCGACGGCACTTTGATGAAATTTTGCAGGCCGGCTCCGGTGTTGACGGGGTAGATTCACCGATACAGGCGAGTTGGGGGAACAAAAAGGCGAATGGGGAAGGTACTCACAGCTTTCACACTGGGGGCCGGTTTTTAAAGGCTCCACATTTCGAGGAAGGGTTCTCTCGTTGTCTGTAACACTTTCCGTGGCGAGTTGCACAACTATCTTGCCGCGAGTTGTTTTGTAGAAAATCCGAGTTGATCCCAGGGGATTTTGTGGCTGCACTTCCAGAAAGGATCCATGTTTTGATTGGCATGCTTATTTCGGACCTTTCATTGTCCATTTTTTCAAAATTTTACTTACAATATTGGCTTCGTTTGCTGGCGCTGCACTTGTGAAATTGGCAAATGTCAATTGTCACAGCACTCATATTGGGCGATTTTTGCCTAGCGCTTAAGCAAGCACATTTTCGCGGGTGCTCTTGGTTCTTGGTTACGTTGCAATTTGCAATGATGTTGACAGTTATGGACATTTTTCCCGAGTAAAGCTAATGACGAATGCGGAAATCGCGCCATGTTGCTCCGAGTATTGAACTTTTGTGTTTTTTAACAGATTATATAGAGATTTTGAATAAATACTCGGTCATGATGGACAATCGAAATGCATTGGTCATTTGTGATTGTTGATTTGTCAGTGGATGTCTTCCACTTTGAGGTCACTTTTTTGTTTGTGAATAAATTGGTCTTGACATGAGAATTACTTTATGTTATAACGGTGCCCATTTTTGCGACTCGTCCAAGTGACAATTGACAGTCTCTTCTCGTAGTTACATGTCATTTCTATCATCATTACCGCAAGATCCGATTGGTATTTTGAACTCATGCCAACATGAAATAGACAGTCTAAATGCATCTGCCAAATTTAGATTTTTGACGTTCCAAGAGGACGACATATTGAACTTTTGCATTTTTCAACCGATCTGATTGGGATCTCAATCCAACAGCCATTTGAGATTGGCGATCAAAATGCATTTGTCAAATTTTGATTTTTGACGTTTCAGAGGCTACCATATTGAACTTTTGCATTTTTCAACCGATCTGATTGAGATTTCAAATCTACACACACTTGAGGTTGACAATGGAAATGCATCTGTCAAATTTTGATTTTTGACGTTTCAGAGACCGCCATATTGAACTTTTGCAATTTTCAACCGATCTGATTGAGATTTCAAATCTACGCACACTTGAGGTTGGCGATCAAAATGCATCTGTCAAATTTTGATTTTTGACGTTTCAGAGGCCGCCATATTGAATTTTTGCATTTTTTAACCTATCTGTTGGATTTTCAACAGGAAGCCATAATGATTATGGTCGACAACCAATCAGCGATGAAGTTGGCGAAAAATCCCGAGCTGCATAGAAGGAGCAAACACATAGACGTGCGGTATCATTTTATTCGTGATGTGGTGTCTCGGGGTGAAATCAAACTTTCATACGTTGAAACCAAAAAACAACTAGCAGACATTTTGACCAAACCTTTGAATAAACATTTGTTTTATAACATTCTGAATTTGCTAAACATTGAGTGTTATTTTGAATAAGAGGGAATGTTGGATTTTGTATTCTACAATAACACAGTGTTACTTTCCGCTTTAGTATTATCAAAACTTGCTTCCGTTATTTTTGCGTGCGCAGTAGCAGCGGCTACATGTTGTAGTAGTCGCCGAGCAGCCGTCGAGCGATGAACATGTACCTTTATGTCTCTTGTCTTTTGTAAACAATTCTTTCAATAAACATTTACTTATCCAGTCAAGCCAGATTTAACACTATCTCATTGGGATTTCGAACCTATACCCACTTGAGGTTGACAAAGGAAATGCATCTGTCAAATTTTGATTCTTGACGTTTCAAGAGGGCGCCATATTGAACTTTTGTATTATTCAACTTATCCGTATCCGATTGATATTTCAAGCCTTTACCTACTTGAAGTAGACAATTGAGATTCATCTATCAAATCTGCCATTGTGACATTTGCAAGGCTACCATATTGAACTTTTGTATTTTTCAGCAGATTATATTGCGATTTTGAACAAATACTCAGTCAAGATGGATAATCGAAACGCATTTGTCAAATTCAACATTTTCGCAGTTTGAAGCCGCCGTATTGAACTCTTGCTTTTTTCAATCAAATTCATTGAGTTTTCAAACCTGGACTTGGTTCAAATAAACAATTGGAACGTAACTGTCAAATTTGGAATTTTGCACATATTTTTATTTCATCTCAATTTCTTCTACAAATATTTAGAAAGGCTCCTAAATAATACAAATACATGGTTCTGCTTTTCCTTCCACCACACGGTATCTTCCACAACAGTATCTTCTTCACGCTTCAGGTTTCCATAACACATATCGTCGCTTTTATTTTCAAAGCTTTATCATGTTTCCAGTATTTTTAGTAGTTACCTTGAACAAAAGTAGAAATACATGAATTAATAAACAAAATAATGGTGTATCGATTTCTCCCGACAACTCTTCACTGACCAGACACCACCCACTGACATGCGTTTCGTTCACGATAGAACTCTACAAGTCGGGGCAGAAATTTCAAAACACGCGAAAAACAAACATCTTCTCGAATTCATGTTACTCTTACACAGTCAGTTGCTTACGCCTCTTGGAAAACTTCATCTGACCAAAACACTATCGACGGACATGCATAAAATTACTAAACTCGTCAAGGGAAAACCTGACATCTGCCTAAAACAACAGAAAATCAACATCATGTATACAATTCCCTTTCCACTTGTCCGGTGTCAGTGGAACAAATTCCCTGGCTACTTTTCAACCAATGCTGTCACCCAGGCGACGGCTTGCCGGCGCCGGTGACAGCTAGTCACCCTAAACTAACCCGTGTGAGAACTTAACGACGCCTGACAGGAATCTGTGAAAACCAGACGTCGGATTTTGACGGGGTATTTTTTAAAAAATTCTCGCAAACGAACCGCAATACAAGTTGACGATGGGAAATTTCCAAAATTCCTGCCGAATTCGAGGGGATGTTTCGAAAATTCATAATTCATTCCAATTTTTTCCAGGGTATCGTCATTTCAAATAATTCGTCCGAAATTTCTTGACACATTTTGGCGGCGAAAACTCGGATTTTCGGGCAGAATTTCGAGAAATTTGGTGTGAAATGCCGACCGGGGGGTGTCGGGGGCCGCGTATCGTCCGTTGCGGGACATTCGGCGTGGCTTTTCTTGATATTTTGCCGAAAAATGTTGAAAACGGTACACGGCCCGGCCAAATCTGACAGAAACGTCATTATTGATGCTCTCTGTTTTGAAAAAAAACTCGACAACACCTCGGGGCATTTCAACAGTGTTTTTGGAAAAAACGTACCGTGTCAGCGTGCGAGACTGATTCGTGGTCCCGAGGGGGCTTGGTGAGCGTCCATCGGACACCAAAAATCAAAGAATTCTTCAAATTCGACGGCATTTTGATGAAATTTTGCAGACCGGGACAGACGTTGACGGCGTAATAATTGTTAGCGCCAAAGTTGGCAATGGTTAGGTTGGCAGTACCCGAGGTACCTACTTCCTGCGTGCCACAGGAAGCAGAACCGAGCAGGCAGTACGGGACCATAGCATGAATAAGGCGGACGTGTGTAAAGTCGCTCTCGTGATAATAAAGTTTTCGAGCGTAATAAGGTGTCTTATTGAGTGAATGCGACGTCCCGGCTCTCCCAACATCTCAGAAGCGGGATTGAGCATCAAGAAGCTGACCAAAAAGGCCATTTGAAGAGAAGAAACGAGGAAATTGCTGTGTGGATTTTTCCTCAAGATGGCGGATACCAACGACGAAGGTGAACGCGGACGGGTTCGGCATGATGGCGGAGAAGAAGCCGAGTGGAGCCGAGAGGAGTTCGAGTCGCCGCGGGTATCACCAATCACGACGCAGACAGGAAGACAGCGGGAAAATGAGCATGGAGCAACGAACCAGAGATGGCGCGAGCGTGTGGATTTTCAGCAGAGTGTGAATGACAGTCGAAACGTTGGCGTCGAAGCGGCGGGAATGCAAGGAATGTTTACAGCGTTCATGCAGATGATGACACGGATGGAGGAGGAGCGAGCAAGAACCAACAATGTTTTGTTGACGGTTCTACAAAATCAACACGAGAGCGATGTGCGCCCGAACACGAATGTACAATATCAAGTCATGCCCGACTTGAACAGGGCCGTTCCGGATTTCGACGGAATAAAAGAGCGCGACGCAAAAGAGTGGCTAGATCGGATCAACAGCTGCGGAACATTGCACAACTGGCCGGTTGAAGTAAAGTTGGAGACGGCAAGGATGCACTTGACAGGGCCAGCCAAGGATTGGTATGAAGTACGACGTGATGAGATCCAGTCGTGGGGAGCGTTTGAAAAACTTTTCAAGGCGACGTTTGTTGTGCAGGACAGCATGACCGAACTGTGGCGCAAAATGAACTCGAGAGTGCAGGGCAACAAGGAGCCGGTAGAGATGTATTTCCATGAAAAGTACAAACTCTGCAAAAAACTCAAATTGTCGTTCGACGAGTGCAAAGAACAAATTGTGGCGGGCCTGTGGAACAAGTCTCTCGTTCCTGGTTTGCTCACCGCTTACCACACCAGTATCGAGGAGTTGCTGCACGATATTCAGCGACTAACGCGCGTTATCGAAAGGAAGAACTTTTCCGATAGAGTGTCCTACGACGCGGCGAACACGGGCGAGCAGAATAGAGGCAGTGTGAGTGTGAGCGACAGTCGAGCGCGAACCGGGAGACGTGACGTAACCGAAAGGGCGGTGCCGCTGAGACGATGCTTCAATTGCGGGGAAAGAGATGGTCACCTCGCTGGACAATGCACAAAGCCTCGCGAAAAACTGTGTTTCGTATGTCGTTTGCCAGGGCATTTTGCTTCGGACTGTAGGCAAAAAGTGCCAGCTGGACGCCCATTGGCTACCAGTACACCGCGAGCGAGTTCCAACCGAGATCCGAGCGCGGCAATGTCGTCGGCGGGACAGCCGCATACAAATGTCAGAGACAATAACAGAGTGATGACCGTAGAAAACAGCCGTGATTCGTGCAAGGATAACGACAAAAGGATCACGCCAGCCTGTAAATTCTATCGGGAGATAGAGGTGAATCGAAAAAAGTGCCAAAGTTTCATTGACACGGGGTCAGCTGTTTCCACCGTGCGCGAAGGGGCGTGGCTGGAAAAACGCGAAATCGTGTCGGAACCCGAAAATCTGTTTGGTTTTGGTGGACAATCGGTGCCGAGTAGTGGCTTCGTGCGCGCGAGCCTGACGATCGACGATGTTACCCTCGAGAACGTGAAGTTACGGGTAGTGCCGGACAGTGCGCAAGGAATCGATGTGATTGTCGGTCGCAACTTCACCGAGTCGGAGGAAGTGGCGTACGCGCGTGTGGGCGACGCCTTAGTGTTTGGCTATAGACAGGAGATGCCATTCAGAGATCTCGAAATAAGTGAAATTTCTCCGAGAGTCAAGCTTCGTACCGTGGGAAACAACATGTTGTTGAAAAACTCAGTGAGTTTCGTTGAGGTAGAAGCAACGGGCGATGACACGACATGGATGATACCTCTGGACAACAGCTCAGGCAAGGACGTCACCATTGGCGAGGGTACCTGCGTGGGAAGGGCCTCGGCGTTCAATGCGGTGATGTGCTTGGAGACGAAGGATGAGGAGAAAGCTCCAATCACGAAAGAAATGTTGAATGTGGACCAAGACACACCCCCTGAAATAATAGATGATCTGCTCCGGCTTTGCAACGAGTTTCGGGACTGCTTTTCACTTACATTGGCGGAGCTAGGGTGCACGAATTTGGTTGAAGTCGACATAGAGGACAGCGGAGTGCCAGTGAAGGCGAAGCCGTACCGGGCTAGCATGAAGGAACGACAAGTCACCAAGGAGATCATTGCCGAGTGGAAAGGGCATGGCTTGGTGAAAGAAACCAATTCACCCTACTGCAGTCCAGTGCTACTGGTAACGAAGAAGACAGGAGAGCCGCGGCTGGTGATAGATTACCGCAAATTGAACAGTCAGACAGTGAAAAAGAACTTTCCGATATCGAATCCAGAAGAACACCTCGAGAATCTGAGCGGCTGTAAACTGTTCTCGGTTCTTGACTTGGCTCATGGTTATCTGCAGTTACCACTGTCCGAAGAAGCAAAAGAGAAGACCGCTTTTATAACGATGGATGAGACCGGGCAGCTGGAAAGATTGATGTTCGGACTGGTGAATGCGCCCTACGAGTTTAGTCGAGCCATGAGTTTAGCCTTGGGACCTCTGAAAAACCAAGTGGTCATGTCATACCTGGACGACGTGATCTGCCCAGCAAGGGATTGGCCAGAGATGATTACCAAGTTGCGCGAAGTTTTCGAGAGACTGAGAAGTGTGAAATTGACTTTGAAAATTTCAAAATGTGTTTTTGGCGCGCGCGAAGTGGAGTATCTTGGAATGCAATTGTCAGCGGACGGCATAAAACCGGGGTGTGCAAAAATCGAAGCGATTAGAGATTTTCCGCGACCGCAAAACGTGCGTGAAGTTCGTCGATTTCTCGGGCTAAGCGGATATTTTCGTCGATTCGTGAAGGAACTGTATTGGTTTCCCAGAATGAAAAGATACGTGAGGAGACACATCAGTGCTTGCGCGGAGTGTATTCTCGCGAAATTACCCGCGGGAAAGCAGGCAGGAGAGCTGCATCCCATACCGCCGCCAAGCAGGCCTTTTGGACGGATACATTTAGACCACGTGGGACCCCTGGTCACAAGCAAGAAAGGCAACAAGCATATTTTGGTGCTGATCGATGCGCTGACAAAGTTCACGAAGCTATACCCAATGAAGGACACTAAAACGAAAACTACGATTCGAGCGCTGAACAAGTTCATAGAGCAGTATGGAATTCCGGCGAGGATAATTTGCGATCGAGGTACATGCTTCACAAGTGATGATTTCGGAAAATTCGTCAGAGAGAATGGAATCAAACTGACTCTTATTTCAACTCATTGGGCAAGAGCCAACGGCCAATGCGAGAGAGTGCATCGGACTCTAATTCCATCAATAATGACAACCGCGGAAAGTGAAGACACCTGGGACAGCAGAATTCAACGTGTGGAGCAGAACTTGAACGTGATGCCAAACAAGACTACGAGGAAATCGCCGTACGAGATTCTACACGGATATTTGCCCCGTTTCCACGACGGAAAATTATCGGCACTCGCCGAAAACGAGCAAGGTCAATGGACACCAGCACATGAAGTGCAGGAAGAGGTACGAGACGTGATACGCGCCGAACAAGCGAAATACAAGCGCCGCTACGACAAGTCTCGATTTCACGGAGTGAAATACAACATAGGAGACGTGGTGTTCCTGCGACGTGTGCCACAAATGACGGGCGAAAGCACCAAGTTGCAGCCAAAATACCGAGGACCCTTGGTGATCACAGAGATTTTGCCGAGTGATACCTACAGAGTGTCGAACATCGAGGGACGAAAGTACCACACGACGGCGACGGTGAGTCAGCTCAAGGTGTATCGACTTCCGGAACAAGACGACAGCAGCGACGAGGAGAAGCCAAGCGACGACGTGGACGAAGAAGAAAGTGCCGGGAGTTTCCGCGAAAAGTCAGTAAATACCGAAACGGCTGAAAAGGCATGTAGTGAATGTGACGCGGATCCTCCAGAAAGTGGCGACGAAATGTGCGGGAGTGCTCGCGAAAGGCCTTTAATACCCACCGTCGAAAAAAGCTCCAGACAAGTGAGTGACAAACGGGCACGACGACGGCCTGGATACCTTGAGGATTATACGGAGTGAATAAATAAAGACTCGAAGGTAGAAAGAATATTTTTGTTCATATTTTTACGGTAGTTTCCGTTGTTTCCAATGTTCATATCGTTTAGATGATGAGTTCCGGTTGTTTCCAATGTTCATATCGTTTAGATGATGAGTTTCGGTTGTTTCCAATGTTCATATCGTTTAGATGATGAGTTTCGGTTGTTCCCAATGTTCATATCGTTTGCCGAAATAGTACCTTAGCTTTGATAGAATTCAGTGTTCATATGATATAATGTTAATGCTTGTAACTGAAGTCCGGAAGGCTACCTAGATGAAAATGAGGTCATTTTCAGGCCAGGATTGGCCGAGTGTTAGCGCCAAAGTTGGCAATGGTTAGGTTGGCAGTACCCGAGGTACCTACTTCCTGCGTGCCACAGGAAGCAGAACCGAGCGGGCAGTACGGGACCATAGCATGAATAAGGCGGACGTGTGTAAAGTCGCTCTCGTGATAATAAAGTTTTCGAGCGTAATAAGGTGTCTTATTGAGTGAATGCGACGTCCCGGCTCTCCCAACATAATATCTCACAAATTTCACAAAAACAGGCAATTGATGAGGCAGAACACGTCTGGGGGGTACTCACAATTTATTCGCAATTTTCAGCGGCTTCACATTTCGACAAAGGGGCCTTTTCGGTCCTCCAGAGCAAATCCCGTGGCGAACTGCAGACTTGTCTTGCGACGAGTTGTTTGATGAGAATTTCAATATGATTTGCTGCAGGTTTTTGGCTGCACCACCGCAAACGGTTCAGCTTTCCATTTGTAAACTTTTTTCGTAGCCTTTGTAGCCCAATTTTTCAAAATTTCACTCTCAACATCGGCATTATCACTGCTGGCGTTGGAGCTGTAAAATTTGCAACTGTCAAATGTCAACCAGCACTCTATGATTCCTTACTTGAAGAATTTTCACACGACCTCTTCGGCTAATCGTCGGATAAATGTGTCCTGAGCCAAATCGACCCGCCTCCGTGCTCTTTTTTTGACTGTGCCATGAGGAACGTTTCGCATTCTAATACACCAACTCAACTTGTACCTTTTTTTCCCCGAATTTGCATTCATCTCTTTTCGCAATTTATAATTGCCGCCGCGTTCAGGCCTGCGTTTCTGCTATGATTGCCAACCTGATTCAATTGTCACCAGCTGTCAAGTTTCCATTTGTGTTTGTGCGCAGAAAAGTCACTGAGTCCGATTCGATTGAACTGCAGCCGCGGCGCCGCGCGCTTTTTTACAATAATAACAAGGCAAGTACACAAACTTTCCAACTTGCTATAAGGGTTGAATTGAGCAGTGCCTCTTTCAGTTGTGTTTGACCACAGCGGCCGAAAAGTCTTCTTCGCCACCGATGCCTCATCGGGCAACTTCTTACCATTAGACGTCAAATGCACATTGGATGGAGCACCCTGCAGACGGCCAATTTCGAGAAGAAATAATTCAGCCTCCCCTTGGATTACGGCATGTCAGCTCTGTGATTAGTGCGGGTATGTACGTACTGTTTTGTTTGTTCTGATCACGACAAAACGAAATCCTTTTGCTCTCCACTGTTTTTATTTCGTGTTACTTCCAGATTGCGAAGGTGCCTGCTTGCCTGCTACTGCTGGTTTTCTCATTCTTAAAGACTTGCTGCTGTCCGTTTTACACTTCTCTGGATTTCCTTCGAGTACTACACGTTCTCAAACCCCCATGCATAGCGGAAGCCGAAGACATTAAAAACAGTTAGTGAAATCCTCCTCGGTGAAGTCCATGTTCCACAAGTCTTCATCACTGCTGGCAGTTGGTGGTGCTGTGTACTGCAGTCTTACATCCGCATTCCACATCCTTTATGAGACAAGAAAGAAAACAATAATAACGCTTTTCTGGTGGTCCACAAAGTGAGATTGCTGTTGCAGGTACAAAAGTTCACACGTTGTGAATTGAGATGTATTGTCAAATCATCAAAGATACTGTTTATTTTCATGTCCAACTAATGTGGTTTGCGTTTTTGTCTTTTTTCATGAACGTGCGTGTGTGCAATGTGTGTACGTGTAATCCACTGATTATTTTGTTTTGCTTATGCTTACACCGACCGGATTGACAGATATTTCAATACGCAGAGACCGATTCCGCTTTTCATCATGATTATCGATAGATATCACACTTGGTATTGGTAGATTGGTTAACAAAACACTTATTGTGTAAAATTGATGATTTTAAAAAAAAAATTATTGAAAAATGATTTTTTTCTTCAAAGTAACTGTGCTTTTTTGGTACAATGGATTTTAATATAGTCTGAAACTTTCACCTCATTCAACTACTTTACCTACTCTGCAAACATAAAAAAAATTTCAATATTTTTCAAAAAATTTTCATCACTGGATTCGTGCATGGAACTTTAACATTTGAAATTTAACATTTAATTTTATTACATGGGAAACCAATGGGTGAACACTTAGATGTTAAATCTTGGATTTTAAATTTCCATGGCATGAATCCACCATAACATGTGTATCGTCAACTAACCTATCAAGTGTGACATATGGGGTGGTCCAAGATTAATCTGAACATTTTCAATGATCGATATAAGCAGGACTGCAACAAACGCATCGCCATCTTATCAATGATTCCTACTTGCATACCCTGTCATTACATGATTCCTGGTTATTACTGTGGGTATGTAGCGCTACATCGTGGTATGTAGTAATAAAAAGCTAATCATCACTTTCGATCGCGCCTCATGACGTGGTGGGATCTCCATTTCATTTTTTAATGTGTGAGATTTTATTGCAACTCATTGCGCCGCATCCATTTGTTTGTATGACAATTTTCCAATCAGAGCAATCACGAATTTGTTTCGGAGCTGGCTCATTTTCACGGAATCAGGATCTTTTCAGACGCCAAATGGTTCAGTGCCGGAATCAAACAAGTTCATAGTTGGTTAGTTGATTTTCAAAACTTGATATATCCATAAATTGAAATTGGTACCGTTGCGGACTTTTTAAAGTGGACGAAAGTTGACAGATTTCTCAGGATTCTGGCCTGAGCGTCGCATGACAGCAAGCCAACTCGTTGACATTGTCGTCCACTTTATTTTGGCCGCAATCGTACCTATATGATTACATTTTTATTTGGATGAAGTTTCTTCTTTCCTGGTGATCAAATGCAATTCGTCTGTTGTGCAACTAGACACTTTCTCATTATTGAAAGACAAAACAAACAGCAATGGAAAGGTCCAAGTTCAAATAGAAAAATGGTTTTCACCAATTTCCATTTGTTTATGTACATTTGGGAGCGAAATGATTCATACGACACTGCTAGGAAGTCGGCTGGATTTCAGAAATGCTGGCTGCTTGGATTGTTCTTGAATGCCAGTTTTGATGAGAGATTGGTCGTAATCAACACTGGCACTCAAGAACGATCCTAACAGCTAACATTTTGAGATCCTTAATCTACACCCACTTGAGGTTGGCGATCAAAATGCATCTGTCAAATTTTGATTTTTGACGTTTCAAGAGGCCGCCATATTGAACTGTTGTATTTTTCCAGCGATCTGATTGGGATTTTAACCTTTACCCACTTGGAGGTTGGCGATCGATATGCAGCTGTCAATTTTTGATTTTAGACGTTTCAAGAGGCCGCCATATTGAACTTTTGCATTTTTCAACTGATCTGATTGGGAATTTGAACCCATAGCCACTTGAGATTGGCGATCAAAACGCATCTGTCACATTTTGATTTTTGACGTTTCAACAGGCCGCTATATTGATATTTCGCATTTTTCAACCGATTTGATTTGATTGAGATTTTAAACCTGTACCCACTTGGAGGTTGGTAATTGAAATGCAGCTGTCAAATTTTGGTTTTTGACGTTTCAAGAGGCCGCCATATTGAACTTTCACATTTCTCAACTGATCTGATTAAGAATTCGAACCCATAGCCACTTGAGATTGGCGATCAAAACGAATCTGTCAAATTTTGATTTTTGACGTTTCAAGAGGTCGCCATATTGAATTTTTGCATTGTTCAACCGATCTGATTAAGATTCTATCTACACCCACTTGGAGGTTGGCGATCCAAATGCAGCTGTCAAATTTTGGTTTTTGACGTTTCAAGAGGCCGCCAAATTGAACTTTCACATTTCTCAACTGATCTTCTGATTGGGAATTCAAACCCATAGCCACTTGAGATTGGCTATCAAGAGGCATCTGTCACATTTTGATTTTTGACGTCTCCAGAGGCCGTCATATTGAATTTTTGCATCGTTCAACCGATCTGATTGAGATCTCAAATCTACACACACTTGAGGTTGGCGATCAAAATGCATTTGTCAAATTTAGATTTTTGACGTTTCAAGAGGCCGCCATATTGAACTCTTACATTTTCAACTGATCTGATTGGGATATCAAACCTATACCCACTTGAGGTTGACAATGGAAATGCATCTGTCAAATTTTGATTATTGACGTTTCAGAGGCCGCCATATTGAACTTTTGCATTTTTCAACCGATCTGATTGAGATTTCAAACCCATACCCACTTGAGGTTGACAATGGAAATGCATCTGTCAAATTTTGATTATTGACGTTTCAGAGGCCGCCATATTGAACTTTTGCATTTTTCAACCGATCTGATTGAGATTTTACATCTACACCCACTTGAGGTTGGCGATCAAAATGCATCTGCCAAATGTAGATTCTTGACGTTTTAGAGGCCCCCATATTGAACTTTTGCATTTTTCAACCGATCTGATTGAGATTTCAAACCTATATTTACTTGAGGTTGACAATGAAAATGCATCTGTCAAATTTCGATTTTTGACAATATTAGAGACTGCCATATTGAACTTTTGCATTTTTCAACCGATCTGATTGGGATTTTGAACCTATACCCACTTGAGATTGACAATGGAAATGCATCTGTCAAATTTTGATTCTTAACGTTTCAAGAGGGCGCCATATTGAACTTTTGTATTTTTCAACTTATCCAATTGATATTTCAAAACTTGACCTACTTGAAGTAGACAATTAATTGAGATGCATCTGTCAAATCTACCATTTTGACATTTGCAAGGCTGTCATATTGAACTTTTGTATTTTTCAACAGATTAAATTGAGATTTTGAACAAAGACTAAGTCAAGATGGATAATCGAAGCACATTTGTCAAATTCGACATTTTTGCAGTTTGAAGCCGCTGTGTATTGAACTCTTGCTTTTTTCAACCGAATTTATTGAGTTTTCAAACCTAGACTTGGTTCAGATGAACAATTGGAACGTAACTGTCAAATTTGGAATTTTGCACTTATTTTTATTCTATCTCAATTTCTCCTACAAATATTAGAAAGGCTCCTGAATAATACAAATACCTACACGGTTCTGCTTTTCTTTCTACTACACGGTGTCTCCCACGACAGTACCTTCTTCACGGTTCAGGTTTTCATAACACATATCGTCGCTTTCATTTTCAAAGCTTCATCATGTTTCCAGTATTTTTAGGAGTTACCTTGATCAAAAGTAGAAATACATATTAATGAGCAAAATAATGGTGTATCGATTTTTTCCGACAACTCTTCACTGACCAGACACCACCCACTGACATGCGTTTCGTTCACAATAGAACCCTATAAGTCGAGGCAGAAATTTCGAAACACGCGAAAAACAAACATCTTTTCGAATTCTTGTTACTCTTACAGTTGTTGCTTACGCCTCTTGGAAAACTTCATCTGACCAAAACACTATCGACGGACATGCATGAAATTACTAAACTCGCCAAAGGAAAACCTGACATCTGCCTAAAACAACCGAAAATCAACATCATGTATACAATCCCCTTTCCACTTGTCCGGTGTCAGTGGAACAAATTCCCTGTCTACTTTTCAACCATAGCTGTCACCCAGGCGACGGCTTGCCGGCGCCGGTGACAGCTAGTCAACAAATGTAAGAAACTAAAGTACGCAACAAAAGTCGTGTCACCCCCTAAATTTCCAACGGATTTCAAAACTGATTATCTTCAAATTCTCTTGTGCGATTTTGGATTTTTATCGACTGGTAGACAGCACAATTCTTCGGCTATCGAATCTTGTCTTTGCGAAATACAAAATATGTCAAATAAGGTTTGTTCAGGGTGATACACGAGGGGTCAACCACCTACTGAAAATTTGTACAGTGATTTCCATTTTTGGAAATACTTGATAGTATTTTGGCTGTATTTCCAGGTATTTCCAATATATTTCCAAGTATTTTCAAATATTTCCAAGTATTTCCATAGTATTTCCAAGTATTTCCATGGTATTTCCAAGTATTTCCATGGTACTTCCAAGTATTTCCAGGTATTTCCATAGTATTTCCAAGTATTTCCATAGTATTTCCAAGTATTTCCGTTCGCAGATTGCCTACCTTTCAGGGGCAAAGTTTGAAATTTGGTACACGTAGGTAGCTAGTTTGAAGGGTACCCACGTGTACCAAATTGTGTGTTTGTACCTATCACAATTTGAAAAAAGGTTGTGGGAACAACCGTGCACAATTTTAATTTTTCAAAATCACAACTAGGATTAGCCCGTGTCCCGATGGGCCAAATCTACATCACGTAATATGAAAATTCATATCTTCATTGTTAGACTTCCGAACCAAGAGATTCCTAAACCGTTGAGGGCACTGATTTCTACAGGGTGTCCCGGAATATGAGTTACCAAATTCACAGGGAGATGGAGAATTGAAGAATTAGGGAACTTTTCGCAATAAACATACCTCGCAAACGTATGATAATAACGGAGATAGAGGCCGTCAAAAATGTTTTTTTTTAAATAGTTACTTTGCATAACTTTTAAAACTTTTTCAATTTCAAGAGTCTATCTAGACTCTAAAATTTATTAATTTCAATTACAATAAACAAGGTATAAGTTCTAACACCACCTACATTATAAACTCAGAAATAAAACAATTCGTCAAGAACAGCCGTCGGAGGAATAGTTCCCAAAACGCTAGCCGCATTACCCCAAAACTTTTTTGGCTTGAGATAGAGAATTGAAAAATAAGGAGATTTTTCTCAATAGATATACCCTCGCAATTGTAAAATAACAGAGATACAGGCTTTCAAATGGTTTTTAAAAAAACGGTACTTTTTGCATAACCTTTGGAACAATCCACCGATTTTATTCAAAGTCGAACCAAAGCTTACTGTATTGAACAATAATAACGCAGTAGTAACAAAATTTTGACTACAGACTCCATTTTCGAGATATTTGGGTTTGAAACTTTGAAACTCGAAATCGCCATTTTCCAGAGCCCAAAGTGTTTTTTCCTGAAAACACCTCGTCTCTCAACTAAAAATGAGAGGTGGTTTATCGACTTGAAACACCTAAAGAAGTTATTTCAGTTGAGGAATCACGAGTTTTATTGGATTTTAATTTTCATCGCCTTTGAAAGTGGCGATTTCGAGATGTTCTCCAAAATTTCAAACCCAAATATCTCGAAAGCAAAGCCTCTAATCAAAATTTTGCAGAAGTAACTTTTGTCTCTAAATTAAACGCAGAAATTTAAAATTGGAACCATTCTCAAAAATAATTAGGGTGTTGAAAAATAAGGGAGAAAGGGGGAGGATATTCTCTATTACCTTCGCCCCTGAAAATGTTTGATGAAATGCGTTATTATTGTTGAATAGAGACATATTCCAGTAGACTAGACTTTGATTTGAATTTGAATAGAGTCGGTTGAACGGTTCAAAGATATGCAAAAAAATCTGTTTTCAAAAAACAACTATTATACGTTTGCGATTGTATAAATTTAAAAAAATCTCCTTATTTTTGAATTCTCTACTTCCCTGTGAATGTTGTAATCCTTATTCCGGGACACACCCTGTACAGGGTGTCCGGTGTTTAATGGCGGAAACCTTGGCAATCGATAGAGAATCAAAAAAAGACTTTCCCCAAGACACCCTGTTCAAAAACGAACAATCACGGAAATATAGACCTTCAAAGTTCAACTTGAAAATTGTTTTTTTGCATAACTTCCGAACCGTTCAACCGATTTTGTTCAAATTTGAACCAAAGTTTACTAAAATAATTATGTCTCTATTGAAAAATAAAAACGCATTTTATCGAACATTTTTAAGGGCAAAGGTAATAGGGGGGTACCTACCCTATTTTCCACTACCCTGATTATTTTTCGAAATCGTTCCAATTTTTGAATTTCACGTTCAATTTAGAAAAGAAAGTTACTCTTGCAAAATTTTGATTGAAGGCTTCGTGAAAACCTAGAAAACTTGGATTTGGATTCTGGATCTGAGAAATCATGAGTTTTTTTTATTTCAATTTTTAGACCTTTCAGAGTGGAATTTTCAAGATGTTTCCTAGTGGACGTGGTAGGAAAAAACAAGTTGCAAATGATGATAAAGGCAAACCACTTTGCAGGATCGTAACTAAGACTTGAATAAACGATTTGACCCGCAGTGCTTTTTTTTTCGTCCCTTAGGATTTGAATGGCGCCCCTTTTTCAAAATGGCGGATTTTATCTAGGGGCAGAAGGTATCGAATAGCCTGGTGATGTCCAGCTTCGTTAAAATATATGGAGCTATGTCTCGATCGGTCTCTGGGACATCAAACACTATTTAAAAAAATGGTGGAACATTGACATCTGTCGCAGGTAAAATTGGTGGAGGCGCCAAATTGAATTTAGTACGGTCATAAGAAAATTGCTGTAAAATTTTCATTTTCCATCCAATTTTAACAAAAGACATCTCATTTTGTGGAAAAGTAAATTCTTCTTGTTATCTTATACCTTCCATGAAAAAAGACATTGAGGAATGTTAAATAAAAAATTGAAAAACAATTTGAAAAAAAAGTTTTTTTTTTAATTTTTTCATTTCCATGAAAATTGCCCTATTTGTAGATTTTAATGTGCCCTTTCTAAATTTGCACTTTTCCGATTTATATCTTTGCAGTGCGCACCGCCATGTTGAAAAAATGATATCTGAAAAGAAGTTTTTGACAATATCCAAATTTCAGTGCATGCGAGATTGAAATGTTCATGTACCTACGAAAGCACATTCAATTCTCCACGATTTGACACCTGAACCATTTCTGTGCGACTCAGGGTTCTTGAGCTAGAGCTTCCGGAAGTATCAATTTTCGGTGTTAAATAGTGACCGCGCCTACGGGATTTCACCACTGGATCACCTCCATGTCTCAATCAAGTAACCCATCAATAACGCGTCGTCATATATCACAAATCATGAACATTGGTGGACCTGGCGCAGCCCCAAGAGGTGATTTTCAATTCTTTTGGAACCGAAAATTGATACTTCCAGAAGGTCTAGCTCAAGAACCGCGGGTCACACAGAGCTGCTTCAGATGTCAAACTCTGGAGGATTGAATGTACTTTCATATGTTTATAAACATGTTAATGTCACAAGGGCCAAAATTAAGATATTGTCAAAAACTTCTTTCCAGACATCATTTTTTCAATATGGCGGCACGTGCTGCAAAGATATAAATCGGGGAAGTGCAAATTTAGAAAGGGCACATCAAAGTCTACAAATAGGGCAAATTGCATAAAAATAAAAAAATATTGAAAATATTTTTTTTCAAATTTTCTTATTTTTTTTTTCAACATTCCTCAACGTCTTTTTTCAACGGAAGGTATAAGGTAACAAGAAGAATTTACTTTTTCACAAAATGAGATGTCGTGTGTCAAAATCCGTTCAAAAATAAAAATGTTACAGCAATTTTCTTATGACAGTACTAAATTCCTTTTGGCGCCTCCACCAAATTTGCCTGCGGTAGATGGCAATGTTCCACCATTTTTTTTTATTAGTGTTTGATGTCCCAGAAACCGATTGAGACATAGTCCCATACATTTCTACTAAGCTGGACATCACCAGGCTATTCAATACCTTCTGCCTCTAGATAAAATCCACCATTTTGAAAAAGGGGCGCTATTCAAATTCTAAGGGACGAAAAGAAAAGCACTGCGGGTCAAATCGTTTATTTAGGTCTCAGTTGTAACCATGCAAAGTGGTTTGCCTTTATCATCATTTGCAACTAATATTCCCTATTTCGGTTGTACCACGTCCACTATTCCCCAAGTTTCAAATCAAAATAGCTCAAAAATGAAGCCTCTTATCAAAATTTTGCAGAAGGAACTTTTTTTTCAAGTTGAACGTAGAATCAAAAAGATGGAGCGATTTCCAAAAATAATTGGAGGCTTTAAAATAGGGGAAAAAGGGTAGGTCACCCCCTATTATTTGCGCCCCAAAACATGTTAGATGAAATGCGTTATTATTATTCAATAGAGACATATTTTAGTAAACTTTGGTCCAAATTTGAACAAAATCCGGTTGAACGGTTCATAAATTATGCAAAAAAAAAAGATTTTTCAATTTCAGCTTTGAAAGGCTATATTATCGCTGTTATTTTTTGATTTTGAACAGAGTGTTTGAGGAAAGTCTATCTATTTTTATCTACAAGCGTTAAATAATACTCGTCACTTTTAGCACGTCGTCATGGGCGACGTGAAAAAATGATGATTCTACGCATTCCTGTCATATTTTCAATAAATTCTGACATTTACCAAACATTTCAAAGACCATTGTAGATAAAATCCTGTACGATACACGGGTTAAAAGTGTCTTATTTTGTTCGCGGGGTTGCTCTACTCGCTAATGCTCGTTTCGCAAGCGTCCCCGCTCACAAAATAATACCTGTCACTTTTAACACTCGTATCGTAAATAGCTATTATCTACAAGCGTTAAATAATACCCGTCACTTCTAACACGTCGTCATGGGCGACGTGCTAAAAGTGATGATCCTGCGCGTTCCTGTCATATTTTCAATAAATTCTGACATTTATCAAACATTTCAAAAACCATTGTAGATAAAATCTTGTACGATACACGCGTCAAAAGTGTTCTATGTTGTTCGCGGGGTTCCCGCTCACAAAATGATCTCTGTCACTTCTAACACTTGAATCGTGAATAGCTATTATATGCTCTTGTTGATTGCCAAAATTTCCGC
This sequence comes from Anaspis maculata, assembly GCA_949128115.1. Classification (NCBI taxonomy): domain Eukaryota; kingdom Metazoa; phylum Arthropoda; class Insecta; order Coleoptera; family Scraptiidae; genus Anaspis; species Anaspis maculata. The sequence goes on along the minus strand of OX421964.1, from coordinate 83,141,429 downwards.
GAATAAATACCGGACACCAACCTGTATACAGGTGTCTCGGAATAAGTGTTATAAAACTCACAGGGAGATAGAAAATTGAAAAATAAGGGGACTTTTCTTAACAGTTTTTTTTGCATAACATTTGAATCGTTCAACCGATTTCAGTCAAATTCAAACCAAAGTTCACCGAAACAGGTCTCTATTGAACAATATACTACATTTTATCAAGCACTTTCAGGGGCGAAGATAATAGGGGGTGCCCTTCCCCTTTTACCCCTATTTTTGACCTCCCCGAATATTTTTGAAGATTGTCTTTATTTTTAAATTTTACGTTCAATTTAAAGAAAAAAGTTACTTCTGCAAAATTTTGATAAGAGGCTTCGTTTTCAAGATATTTGGGTTTGAAATATTGGAAAATATCTCGAAATCGCCACTTTCCTGGGTCTAAAAATTAATATTCAAGAAAACTCATGATTCGTCAACTGGAATAAGTTTTCTGGGTGTTTTAAGTTGATAAATCACCATTTTCGCTGAGAAACATGGAGTTTTTCAGAAAAAAACATTTTCAAAATGATCGAAGCCTCTAATCAAAATTTTGAGAAGTGACTTTTCTCTAAGAATTGGACGCAGAATTCAAGAATTGAAACCGTTTCCAAGAACATTCAGGGTGGTTCGAAATTAGGGGAAAGGGGGAGGGTACCTCCTATTATTTTAGCCCCTAAAAATATTTGAAGAAATTCGTTATTATTGTTCAATGAAAACTTATTTTAGTGAACTTTGGTTTGAATTTGAATGAAATCAGTTGAACGGTTCAAAAGTTATGCAAAGAAAACTGTTCTCAGAAAACAACTTTGAAGGCCTGTATCTCCGTTATTATACATTTGCGAGGGTATGTTTATCAACAAAAGTCCTCTTATTTCTTGTTTTTCTGTCCCTGTAAGTTTTGTAACACTTATTCCCGGACACCTGTACATACATATTATAACCCTGTAGAAACTTCATCTTGAGTTTCTTGATGTTTCCTTTCATGGGATATACCTATGTCTAAGAGAGAAATGGAACTGACCAACTCAAGAAACGTAATTAAAAGTCGCCTTATGTGCACACAAAAGTTATTGGCCTCCAAATTCAGACGTTTTTTTTTTTAAACCGTCTACTAATTTGTCCAGTAGTTTATAAGTACAACGACCATAGAGACCTGTTCTAGTTGTCACAGGCTTCACTAGGAATTAAATTTCGGCAGTTATGACCAAGTATATATGGAATATTTCCAAAGTATTTCCAAGTATTTCCAGGTATTTCCAAGTATTTCCATAGTATTTCCATCTACTTCCAAGTATTTCCATAGTATTTCCATCTATTTCCAAGTATTTCCATAGTATTTCCATCTATTTCCAAGTATTTCCATAGTATTTCCAAGAAAATGTACAGTGATTTCCACTGGTGGTTGACCCCTCGGTGATACATCAAACAGTGCCAAATTGATGGATGTTCCGTGTCCCCCATTTTCTCACAATAATTTTTTCCCCAATTCAGAAACAAAATTCATGGGGAGTGATGTCTTATTTCGGGACGGTTTTTGATTTTTAGCCCCATTTTGATTTTTTTGAAAAATATTTGTGTCTGTAATCTTCCACGAAAACAGCCGAACTGTTGATCTGATCAATTTGAAATACGGTATGCAGACATGGTTTTGCTGTCGAATGAGCTTATCAGTTTTTGGCTGTCGTCTGTCAAACAGAAGTGTCACCGCCAGAAAATGACAGAAGCATATTCTCACAGAACTTGACTTGCAATATGTCATTTGAAAGCCCTTAAAAAGGGGTCTTCAAAACTGTCAGAATTTTGTGTCTATCTGTCATCTGTCGTATATTGAAAAATGTCAAAAATACCAAATTTTCCCATTCAGTTATTCAGAATCTATGCGATGGATTGGAACCAAATTTGACAGGAAGCATCACAACAAAAGAGTCAAATTGAGTCTGCAGTTGCAGTTCTCCACCATTTTCTAGTCAAGGTGTTATGAATTTTCAAAATTTCTTCTAGCCGTTGCCACCCGGGAGAGCCTCTAGTCCGGGTTTTGACCAGAACGACTCACTTTTGATGCGGGACTTCACTCAAAAATTCATTTCTACTCGGGGATCGACTTTCTTTGAATAATTTCAACTGATATCGGAAATAGATTGGATTGGGCGTCGTGCAGACTCATTTTCAAAATCGACACAGCTTTGGTTTTCTAAAAGTGATTTTTAAAAATGAATTTTGCATATTCCGTGAATTTGGAAAAACCGTAGTGTGAACTTCAACATGCGGCGAGCCCCACGAAATATTCATTTCAGGTGCAGATATGCTTGGAATAAACGTTGAAAAAAAGATTGATTCAATTTTTGGAGGCAAAATACTCGAAATCAGACCTACGCTACGGTTTTTGTGTTTTTTATGGAAAAACGGCATATTCTCCAACTTCTCATCCCGTGAACAAATTCCCACCAGTTTTTTTCAACAGAAGGTCTCTAAGCTTCATTCATTGGGCCAGTCAAATTGGAACAAATTTTTCCGTTTGAGGGAAAAAACTGTTGGAGTTTTGGAACTTTGACAGTAATGTCCGGTGAGGTGTACTGATGAACATACTAAAAGTCCTCAACTCTACCTATCGAGCTCGAGCCGCCATCTTGGAAAAATGGTTCTTCAATCCAGTTTTCTGCTTATATTGCGCTAATCATCAGAGATATCTAATCAGGTTTCATAAAAAGTCAAGGTTATAACATTGTCTACAAAAATTGTTTTATACCAATTTCTTCAACTTATCTGTTGATATTATTAAAATTAACTTAACAAAAAAAGTCAAAGAAATGAGCAATTTTTTGCCTATGGCTAGAGATATTGTCTTCAAAATTTGTGAAGATGTTGACAGTCTACATTGAAGCTGAACGTGACAGTTGAGATAAGAAAAAATCTGCGAAAATATGTTTTTATTCATTTTTTTCAAATTAGGCAAGAATATGGTTTTCGAGTTTGACATTTCTAACAAGGCGGAGTGAAAATTTCAATTGACTATCAATCAGTTTCAATATTTACATATTGTATGACAAGATTTCATCAGTGATGTGCCTTCACGACCTTCTGGAATGCTCGATATGAATTAAGCTAAAAGAATAGTAGCTGAGTCCAAAAAGTTTTGTCGATTGGTTCTGAAGGAAACATTTTGAAACAAAAGACATCAGCAAAGGTTATACAGAAGGTGCAGGAGGTCCAAAGGTTATCCAACTGTACATGAGCCCTATATTGGATGTGCCTTATCCAAAATAGTACAAAAGAATCAATCAAAATGTTAAAATAACCCTGTATAACAAAAAGTAACGATAGAAAATGAAAGTAGTGAAGCAAACCTGATGCCAAAAATACGGCTTTTACATTGTTGGGAGAAAGAATAAGATTAATTTAATAATTTGAAAGTTATTAGTCCTCAAACTTGACTTTACAAATTTTAGGTAGTCAAATGGGGGAAAATAGAGAGGAGTAACTGTCAGAGCTTCAGAAATTTGACAGGGATCTTCGCTAAGGTATACTAATAAACACACTAAAAGTCCCTGCCTCTACCTGTTGCTCTCGAGCCGCCATCTTGGAAAAATGGTAATAATCTTGATCGAAGGACCATTTCTTCGAAATGACGGCTCGAGCGCAACAGGTAGAGGCGGGGACTTTTAGTATGTTTATTAGTAAACCTTAGCGAAAATCCCTGTCAAATTTCTGAAACTCCGACAGTAACTTCCCTCTACTTTTCCCCATTTGACTGGTTAAAATTTGTAAAGTCAAGTTTGAGGACTAATAACTTTCAAATAAATCAATTAATCTTGTTCTTTTCTCCAGCAATATGAAGGCCGTATTTTTTGACATTAGGTATGCCTCACTACTTTCATTTTGTACCGTTACTTTTTGTTATACAGGGTGAATTTTAACGTTTCGATTGATTCTTTTGTATTATTTTTATTAGGCATATCAATATGGGGCTCATATACAGTTGAACAACCTTTAGCTCTCCTGTATATCCTTTGCTGATGTTTTTTGTTACGAAATGTTTCCTTCAGAACCAATTGACAACACTTTTTGGACTCAGCTATTATTCTTTTAGCCTAATTCATATCGAGCATTCCAGAAGGTCGTGAAAGCACAATATTGATGAAATCTTGTCATACGATATGTAAATATCAAAACTGATTGATATTCAATTGAAACCTTCACTCCGTCCTGCTAGTAATGTCAAACTTGAAGACCACATTTTTGCCTAATTGAAAAAAAATATATAAAAAAATATTTTCGCAAATTTTTTTCTCATTCAACTGTCACGTTTAGCTTTAATGTAGACTGCAAACATCTTCACAAATTTTGAAGACAATATCTCTAGCCATAGACAAAAAATTGCTTATTTCTTTGTTTTTTTATTGTTAAGTCAATTTTAATAATAACTAACAGATATGAGAAAGCAATAAGTATAAAACAATTTTTGTAGGCAATTTTATAACCTTGATTTTTTATGAAACCCAATTGAATATCTCTGTTGATTAGCGCAATATAAGCAGAAAACTGGATCGAAGGACCATTTTTCCAAGATGGTGGCTCGAGCTCAGTAGGTAGAGTTGGGGACTTTTAGTATGTACATCAGTACACCTTACCGGACATTAATTTCAAATTTCCAAAACTCCAACAGTTTTTTCTCTCTAGCTTTCCTCATTTGACTGGCCTACATCATTCAAGTCCGGTCTCGATAACCCAGGCTGGTTTACTTTTTTGACAGGGAAATTCCCGGCAAATTGAAGAAACAACTTGTTGGGAAATGTTCAAGAGCCAGTTACCTTTTGTTTAAAAAAAAAATGGTGAAAATCTGCTCACAGGATAAAAAGTCGGAAAATATGCTGGTTTCCCATGAAGGAGCACTCGGAAACCGTAGGTCCGATTTCGAAAATTTTTCCTCCAAAAATTATTTCAATAAATATCTAGCTTTTATCCTCAGCATGTCTGCACTTAAAATGAATATTTCGTGGGGCTCACCGCATGTTGGAGTTTGCACTGCAGTTTCTCCAAATTCACGGAACGAGCAAAATTCATTTTGAGAAAATTGCCGTCGGAGAACCGAAGCTGTGTCAGTTTTAAAAATGGGTCTACACGACGCCGTATCCAATCTTTCTTTGAAATCAGTTGAAATTATCCAAAAAAAAGTCGATCCCCGAGAAGAAATGAATTTTTGAGTGGAGTCCTGCATCAAAAGCGAGTCGTTCTGGTCAAAACCCGGGTCAAAGGCTCTCTCGGGTGGCAACGGCTAGGGGAAATTGTGAAAATTCATAACGCCCGACTAGAGAATGAACGAAAATTGCAGCTGCAGACTTGAATTGACTCTTTTGTTGTGTTGCTTTTTGCCAAGTTGGGTTCCGATACATCGGATAGATTTTGAATAATCAAATGGTGAAATTTTAAACTTTGACATTTTTCAATATTTGACAGATGATAAATGGACACAAAATTTTCACAGTTTTAAATACAGTTTTTTCACGGGCTTTCAAATGACATATTGCCACTGGCGGCTCCACGGGGGGTACGACGGTATGGCCGTACCCCCTGTCGCAAATCAGGGGCGCCAGACTTCAAGCTCATAATTTAAAAAAAAAATCCACAAGTAGTACCAATGGATTACTTTTTGCAAAAAATAAATCGATAATGTTACCTGTCGACATTCGCTTTAGGCGTCGCGCGATAAAATTTTGGAACTATTCTCATAACATCTGTGGATGTGGAAAGAACTTCTACTCACAACCATCATAGTGATTGATCATTACTGACTTTTGAAAACGTTGGAAAATAAACCATTACGAACTATCGGCCCGCGGCGCGCTTTGCAGCTACCTAGGCTCTTGTCTGCAATGAACCTCTTTCCGCCTCGGTAAGAGGGCGGAGAGTAACTCATCATTACCTACTCCGCGGGAAAAAGAAGAAATGGTAGCTTCAGAAGATGAATTCCAAAATAATGCATCAAACCAAACAATGAGTGGGTAAATTCGTATGACCTGAGCCAAGTTTCGGAAAAATTGATTCGCCGATCTGGGAGTAATGGCAAAAAACAATTTTTGATCTCAACTTTCGAACGCCCTATTCCTATAAGCTAGGTTGTACATGGTTGTGAGTAAAATAGTACACGTTTCCTAGCAGTGAATGCATCATTACCTCCTGCTGAGGGCTAGAACCTTCAGGCTCCGCCAGAACGAAAGATTGGTCTACGATGACTGAAGAACGATTAAATACCCTGTCAATAAGTTATGACAGTAGAGGCAGATAGGTTTAGATCCATAGAAATTCAAGATTGCATCGTGAAGTTTAGTCTTGCAGGTAGAATAGCTCCGTAGAGAAGAGTTCAATTGATACTATCAAAACCAAGTTGTTGTGATCGTTTTTCTTTGAAAACTGCTTCTGAATCAGCTACATATAGGGAGTTCAAGTGAAGTCATACATAGAAGCACGGGGCTCATTTTGATCGTAGCCCCCGTATTCTCCAAACAAATTTTGCCTGTACCCCATTTCGCGCGTGTCACCTTAAGGGCGCCTGGTCGGTGAACCGTACCCCCTATTCGAAAATGCTGGAGCCGCTAGTGCATTGCAAGTCAAATTTCGTGAGAATGGGCTTCTGTAATTTTCTGATAGTGACACTTCTGTTTGACAGATGACAGCAAAAAACTGATTCACTCATTCGACAACAAAACCATGTCTGCATACCAAATTTCAAATCAATCGGATCAACAGTTCGGCATTTATCGTGAGATATTACAAACAGACATGAATATTTCACAATAAAATCAAAATTTGGCCAAAAATCAAAAATCATCCCGAGGTAAGACATCACTTTCCATGAATTTCGTTTTTGAATTGATTTTTTTTTTTTGAGAGAGAATGGGGGATTACGGAACTTCCATCAATTTGGCACTGTCTGATGTGTCACCCTGTACAAACCTTATTCCACATATTTCATATTTCACAAAAACAAGATCTGAAAGCCGAAGAACTGTTCAGTCTACCAGTCGAAAAGAATCCAAAATCGCCCAAGAGAATTTGGAGATAATCAGTTTTGAAAACCGATAAAAATTTAGGGGGTGACCAGTGGCGGACTAAGGGAATTGGGGGCCCGGGGCGGAATTGTGAGATGGGGCCCCTAAGGAGTGAAAGTTGAAAATATGAAGGGGAACCGGCAGACTTTTTGGCCCGCCCTGCCCGGCCGTAATTGAGCAAAAGCCTAAGAAACCAAAAATAAGTTGGTTACTTGACTACATATAAAAAACACAGTAGCGCAGTCAGAATTTGAGGGCGGAGAGGGCAAAGGCAACGGCGAGGGTGTAGGTCAGGGAAAAGTAGCGCCGCAGGCGAAATTTTTTGGGCATAATAATAATAATAATGATGCTGATGACAATCGGTATATTTCATGCCTCCTGTTACGATTTCGGTTTTTGACGTTTTCACCAAAATTACTTGACAATCAAACTTCTTTTCAGAAAACTTTTACGTTTCTTGAAAATTTTCACCAGAATTTTTTTCTGTATCGGTTTAGTGTGGGATGAAGTGCCGCGGGCGCTTGGGAGGTAGAGGGGTGGGGTCATTCGTCCACTTTCGCCCCACTTGGCTATGCCACTGACCCAGTACCTACAACAAGTTTTCGGTTCCAACTTTGGATGTTGAATTGGATTTGGACTGTTGACTTATTGCTAAAACTTACTCGTATATATAAAATTAGGAATAATATGAATTTCTACAACCTGCAGCGCGCAGACAAGAAAATTTTGTCGTTTTGTCTTTCCCCTCTTTTGAAAAGAAATAATAAAATACAAAATTTCAAAAGTCTTGAGGCCCCTGGCACTGTGATATCCTGGGCCGGAGCCCCTAAAGCGTAAAATGAAAATGATTCGCGGAGATTCAGTGATACAGACACACCTATATTGCCTCTGTGTAGGCTCCCAGGCCTGTTGTCATGGGGCCTGCCAAGGTAACTTTAAAATGGAAAAAATAAGAGAACAATGTCTCTCACCGAAGTAATATGCGAAAAAAATGATCATCGAGGGAAAAAATTGAAATTTTTGGATTTTATCCCAATTTTTTTGCAGTATTTTTTACAAACAAGAGGAATTGGGGGCCCCATTAGATGATTGAGGCCCCGAGGCCCAAGGCGGACCGCCCCCCCCCTTAGTCCGCCACTGGGGGTGACACGACTTTTGTTGCGTACTTTATATCTCTAGAAACATGTTTTGCAATAATTATGTCATTTGGCAGCCCACGAAAAACTGTGTTAGGTATTTCCATTGACGTCACAGCAGTGTTGCCAACTGTCCAGAGTTGCCCGCCAAATTTGAACCACATAATGTTCGGAGACAACCGAACTACAGGGCGCTTAGGGAGTTTTAGAATCTGCATTTTTTTCCTCGGCTACCTTTTTGAGTTTGAGTTTGAAACTTTTGTATTAAGTTCAAAGCAATGTCCTTAATGCGCCTGCAAAATAAGTTCTAGTAGAGAAGAGTGTTTTTTTTTGGGAAAAAGCAAGCCAAACATGTTAGGTTACCTGCACAGGGTAGTGGTGAAAATTCATATTTTCCGACGAAATTGGGCTTGGACTTTACCAACAAACTTCACCTGAATGTTGGGAGTTCACAGTTCTGGCATTGCTGGAGTGATATGACTTGTGAGGGGCTAGGTATGTACCTCTTCGGTTTGTGCTTACCAATCACCCAAATACTTGAGGCCCAGCTTTTACAGGTTACAGGTAAAAAACTGTACTGCAAACTTCGACATGCGGTGAGCTCCACGAAATATTCATTTTAGACATGCTGGAAATGAAAGTTGGAGTAAAGATTGGATGAATGTTTGGAGGAAGAACTTCTGAAAACAGGCCTAAGGTTTTCAAGTTTTCCTCTCTGGAAAAAAACTGCGAATTTTGCAACTTCCTATCCCTTGAACAGATTTACATCTTTTTTTTCAAACAAGTGTAACATCTTGTAGCGCGGATGGGTTAGGTACATCGCGGGATTTCCTATATGTTCAGGATATGTTACAGAAAGATATAAATACGGAACAAAACAAAAAATTAGTTCGAATTGTGTTCCGGGTCAATGTCTATTATTCCTGGCCTACTGGCACTCCGCAGTTTTTCAATTAAACGCACAATGATGGCCTTTTCGCGCCTCTTCTACAAACTAAACAGCAACATGAAGCTTTTATCAATTCATGTCGTTTTTTTTCTTCTTTCTCAAATCGCGCTTTTATTAATGATACCCAATTATCATTTATTTCAAGATTTCCGAGCAGTATTTACTCGCATGAACACATTCCAGCAAAAAAATCAAACATCTCCAAAAAATACAACGTCAAAGGTCACAGAACTCAAATTAGTTGCCCAAATTCGAAACTGTCCAGCGTTGGATGATAAAAAAGAATTAAACAATATTCTGACCTGTGCTTAACCTTCTCAACACTTCTTAGCATCAATTGCTCCAGAGTCTATTATTGCCGCTTCAGTGCTGCTATCTGAATGGTGTATTGCCATACAATATTATTGGTCTTGATACCTGATAATATTGGATTACTTGCAGGTATTACTTAACGCATGTGAAATGACATATCATATTTATGTGCTTTTATCAAATATCAATAAAGTATGACAACATTCAATGCGAAGATGTACACATGAATTATTGCCGTAACAAGAAAGTGTTTCCGTCGGGAACGGCGAAAATACGAACAAAAGATTATTGTTACCAAGTAAAAACAGCTCAGATGTTTTACCTTTCGCAATATTATTTTCGAACTTGTTCTTATTTGGCAACGTAGGTACCTACGTGGGTAGTTGTTTTTCAACAGTCGATTCACTAAAAGAGAAAAAATCGTCGTCATTTCTGTCGTATACTATACACACATCAAAAGAATCTAGGGGACAAGCAAATTCAGACGATTTCTAAAATCATCATAACTTTTGAATGCCGTCAGCGATTTCACATCGGTTTTCAGTGTTCGATAGCCCAATCCTTCGTTTTTATGCCTTGATCACGTCGAATACGAACAATGTTTCATTAAGTTTCCACAGGGGGTTCAATGGAACAGTGTAAAATTGCCAAAAGTTCAGTACGAGCGCGATTTCCCCAAAAAAAAAATGCATTCCAATAGCACAGTTATGAAGACTGGTATTTCAGCTTCAGTGGCGTTATTGGATTTTGGAAATCGAAAGTGAATTGCCAAAGACATTGATCATTTTATGCCGCCATGTTGAACTTCCAAGAAAGTGATCTTTTTCAACTTGGATCACACGCATGTCTGATGGTTCAAGTAATTGGAGGAGTCCGGTTCGATAATGCTACGGTGCGCCTCGCGTGTTTGAACGTTCTCGCCTTTTGACAAAATTGTGGTGTTCGGCCCGCGAGTTTTTCCTAGTGTTTTTTGGATAACGTCCTGAATGATCCACTGAAGGGATAGATCGCCTTCTCATCATTCCCGGTCTACCGGAAAAACGGCTGAGTCCAATTTATTTTTCAAAACTTGCATGAATTTGTTATAAGCAGGCACATTATTACCTTATCGCACCGACAACAAAAAGGCCGCTTCTTCCTATAGTGCTTCTTGCGCTATAGGAATGGACTGTTGTTTATATACACGAAAACTATTTTCTATTCTTGTTGATTGAACAAATCTTCAATCAAAACTAAGGCCCTGGTCACAGGAGCAAAAAAACTCAAAATGTCACAACCCCAAAACAGAAATAACTCCCAACAAAACTCAAATTCACCAAATAAAAACTTATCGCACTCTGGCGTAGCTTCAATAAATACAATGTTTCCAAGCAAGGACTTGGTCATAGTCCTTGATGTCGTAGATAAACTAAAGTTAAGAGACTACGTAGTACCAATCAGCAAGCTTGTTGGTCCAAAACAAATCACATTTGCATCACGAATCTCAAGAAACCGCATCTGCATATTCTTGTCAACCAAACAGAATGTCGATGAAATCGTGAATAATCACGGGAAAATTCAGATTGAGGAAAAAAATTGTAACAATTCGAAGACTTCTTCCACCGGCTAAGAGAATCATTCTGTCGAATGTTTGCCCAAACATTCCCCACGAGCTCCTCGAGAACGCTTTGAGAGATGTTGGCTGCGAACCAATGTCAAACATGACATTTCTCAGAGCCCACATCGAAGACGACGAATTTTCCCACATGTTGAGTTTCAGACGCCAAATTTACATCAAGCCAAATGAAGATCTTGAGCTTCCCCCATTTGTTACCATCACGCAAGACCACACCGACTATAGAATTTTTATTGGCACGGGTGAAATGCTTTGCTTTTTATGCAAAGAGTTGGGCCACAAAGCCGACCAATGTCCAAACTTGAATATGTCCCGAACAGAACCTGAAGTCGCCTCCACTGCAAAACCGAAACACAATCGAAACAATAGCTGACGTACACTCAATAATTAATGCTGACGATCAACAGATTACAGAAACAAACCATTCTACGGTAACAATTGTAACTGAAAATTCAAAAACTCCTCTCTTCTCTACCGAAAAACCACACAGAAAAAAATGATTATTCAACTTGAATATTCCAATATACTTAAAAATAAAATTTTGAATAAAAGATGCAAATGTATCACGTCAAGTGAACAGTTTTGGTGAGAAGAAACAGCTCGTTTTGAACCAAGAAAATAATTTTATCACCCATTTTCTTATTGGGAGTGATGTCGTTTCAATTCAAGTAATTTGTTCGATAAAAACAAAGCTTCTCGAGTTTTGCAGTCAAAGAGATGCAAGAAATATTTGGTTCTAGTGAATAATTTCTTTCCGAGGCTCTCAAACCTCGATATTCTTGGATCAAGTAATTCGCTTACTTCATGCAACCCTGCGAGTTTGCCGCAAGCAATCGGATTTCTTCGTTTGATACGATGCTGTAATTCCAGAACCCGGAAAAAGTTTATGATCTATGATCACGTTGGCACAAGATTTGGGGAGGCGCGTTTCCTTTATGTGCTGTGTTCTGTGTCATTTTTGTGATGGAAGACTTTCTCAAAAACTGGGATTAGGAGGACTGTGTTCCAGATCTCCAAAGTAAGTACCTACCTACTGTTAGTATAAGTATCTACTACTTATACTATAATTCTACACTACTCCTTTGCGTTGTTCACCTAAATCGCCACCTGTGAAACTGCCGCTGGTACTCACTTTCTTAGCTTTTATGGGGGCAAACTTATGATAAATTGTTGCATACTGGAATGTTTGCACCAGTGTCGGTAGATTTCTAGGAGATTAGGACAAGATATTACATATTTCTATAAGATTAGAAGTAGCTTGTTCTTTGCTTTTCTTTGTAATTTTCCTCATTCAAGTTTTAGCTTTGAGGGAAGCGCAATGCAATGGCGGCTCGTCGTGGCGGAATACGCAGTGGCGTGCTGCATGTGTTGCATCATATTGGTGCTTTTTTAGCGCATTTTCTATTGTGGAAAAATCGCATCAGTTGTGGTTTGTTGTCCGTCCGTCCGTCAGTCAGTCCCGTCACTTACCTCTGCCTCAACGAAGAATCGTAGAAGCGCCTTTTTCCAGTTATCACGACGGACGTATCTTTTCTCACTACTAGCTGTGAAGTAGGCCGTTATTGACCTGTTTAGAGGTCGTGAAGTGATTTTTCACAACCAGTAGGCTGACTGTCACATTATTAACCGCCTGTCACTATTATTAACCTCCTGTCACATTTTTAACCTCCTGTCAGTCCTGTCACATTCCATATTCCTAAAAAATCTTTACAAATCAGGATTTAATGTTTGCTAGTAGTGAGAAAAATAGTATATAAACCACGGTTGTGAACGCTGATATAGCATTGGCGCCTTATATCCCTCAGCTGCGCTTCGGGATTTAAACAGGCGCCGCAGCTAGAACAGCGTCCTTCACAACCTTGGTATATAGTATACTATTTTCTGAGCGATACATAGACATGAAAAGTTTCACTCGAAATGTCCGTCATCTTGGCCTGGCATATTGACCTTTTTTATAAACCGATTTTGATAAAACTGCAAACATGGTCTTGTTTGTCTCCGTGCATGTCCCGGTTTCACAATTTGCTGCCATCCCATCTTGATCCGGCCGTCATATTGAATATTCTTATGAGTGAACCGATCTTGATGGAACTTCAAATCTAGGTCCGTTTATCTTGGACAAAGAATTATGATTTTGAAGTCAATGTCATGCTTCGCCGCAATTTTGGTCCGCCAGTTTGAAATTTTTCGCAAATGAACCGATTTGTCTAGTGTAATTATTGCAATCATTCGATTTTGAGGTTGACTTCACGATTCACTGCCATCTTGGCTCGCCATATTGACTTTCTCTTTCTCATTTTGTTTTGCTTAAAAGGGCCGAGTGACCTTCAGTTACAGGCTGCTCACACGAAAATTAACTTCTCCTATGTACTTTTATTTCGAATTATTCACAACAATCAACAAAAAAACATATTTATTAATTGATTTTCAGGGCACCAGATAACTATTGACTGTTTAGAAAGTCTACAAGCGGACAAGGAATTGAGGAAAGAGCTGTTGCCGGTGATCGCACAAGGAATAAGGTTTGAGAGGAATTTAGCACTATATTTGAACGTAGATATACCTACTTATATCAAACATATTATATATTTCATCATTATGTCCAAGGTTTGTTGTTCTTTTGTTTATCGTATTAGTTGGTATTATATCAAGACTTACCATATTCGTATGAAATATGTTTTTTTATTGATACATATACTTTGATAATAATATTTTTGTCGATTTGTGTTCATTGGCCATGTTTTTCACATGTTCATATCATATTTTGATATATTCAGTAATAAAATATTGTTCGATAGTAATTTAAACCCGCCATTTCAATTCAAAAAGTGACCCTTAAAAATTGAACCATCAATTTCTTGAACGAAGCAGTAAAATAACCTTAACACAAGAGTACAATAACTTCAAAATAAGCATACGTGAAATTGAGCCAACGCATTATATTTTGTTGATGTAAGGCTTTCCATTATTTGATTCAAATCAACCATCTGCTCATATTATAACTGTGGTTTCTTAGTTACAAAGCTACTGGGTCAGTCATTTTAGAAGTAAAAATAGCGAATAGAAGAAATAAAATATAGCAGGCTGCTGTTTGGCGGAATATACGCGTTGGAGCCATACTTCAACTATGCCGAAAAGTTCCCAACGCGCAAGTGGTAGCAACATCTTCAAAAAGAGCTTTAAGGTAAAACCTTGAGGTTTATATACATTTGTACGAACCGCGACGTCAAACGTTGATAGTCGAGTGGGTGGGGGCGCCGATTTCCCATGTAAAACGGCCGATGCAATGTAGGTTCGAATCCTGCAGGAAATATCCATATTTTTTTTTGCCGAAAAATGTTTCTAAGGCGTAACAACTACTTTTCATTGAAGTTATCATTACAGCTTATGCATGTGTCAAGTTTCAGGTGGATACCAGCGAGTTTCAAAATACGGGGTGTTTATAAGAGACTGTGATCGCGGCAGGCTTGGGTCAGGCCGAAAAACGTAGTAACAGGCGCAATTGTAGTGATCGAGAGCGGATTCCAAAGGCGATGCGATCACAGACGTTTATAAACACCCGGTATTACAGGAGTTATTGTTACCCTGTTGTTACCTAATCTAATCGTCCAGGCGCTTATGGTGTCCCCGTGGCGGTATTCGTGATAGTTGAATGAAAATTGTTTTGTTCGATTGGAGATAGCCCTTGGAACAATTTTTTTTTGGTGGCAATCGATATTCCTCGTCGTTGATTTTTTATGGCTTCTTCAAAATGAAGACATAAACCTTCCGGAGCTCCGGCTCTACTGGACAGATTTTCAAGTGTGTAGGTTTATTTTGAAGGTAAAGTGAAACTCTACAAAATAAATGAAATAGTTTCTGTCAAAACCGATTTTGACAGGGTGGTTGGGTCTGTCTGTAATCTTCCTCGATAACTGTCGAACCGTTGATCCGATTGACTTGAAATTTGAAATGCAGACATGGTTTTGTCTTGGAATGAGCCCATCGGCTTTTGGCTGTCATCTGTCAAACAGAAGTGATACTATTAACAAATGTCAGAAGCTATATCTCACGGAAGTAGACTTTCAATATGTCATTTGAAAGCCCTTGAAAAACTGTATTCAGAACAGTTGAAAGTACTGCTCTATCTGTCATTTGTCAAAAAATAAAAAATGTCAAAGTTCAAAAGTTTACCATTCAATTATTTAAAATCTATCCGTCGGATTGGAACCAAATTTGGCAGGAACCAACACAACAAAAAAGTGGAATTGAGTGTGGAGTCGCAGTTTTTCACTATTCTCTAGTCGGACGTTATGAGTTTTCGAAATTTCTCGTGGCCGTTGCCACTCGGGAGGGCCTCCTACCCCGGTTTTGACCAGGACGACTAGCTTTAGATGCAGTACTCCACTCAAAAACTCATTACTGCTTGGGGATCGACTTTTCCCGAAAAAATTCTGAAAAATATTCAAGAACCACTTACCTCTTATTTGAAAAAAAAATGGTGGAAATCTGTTCAAGGGATGAAAAGTTTGGAAATTTGCAGTTTTTTCAGCGAGGAGAGCTCGAGAACCATTGGTCTTCTTCTCTCCAGCTTTCATTCCCAGCATGTCTGCACCTAGAATGAATATTTCGTGGGGCTCACCGCATGCCGAAATTTGCACTGAGTATTTTCAAGTTTACAGAATGTCCAAATTTTATTTTTAAAAAATTACCGTCGGGAAACCGAAACCGTGCTGATTTTGAAAATGGGTCTACACGACGTCCAATCCAATCTACTTCCAATACAGTTTGAATTTTCCGGAAAAAGTTGATCCCCAAGCAGGAATGTATTTTCAAGTGGAGTACTGCATCAAAAGCGAGTCGTCCTGGCGTTGTCCTGGTCAAAAGCCGGGGTGAGAGGCCCTCTCGAGTGGCAACGGCCACGAAAAATTTCGAAAATTCATAACGTTCGACTGGAGGATAGTGGAAAACTGCAACTGCAGACTTAATTTGACTCTTTTGTTGTATTGGTTCGTGCCAAATTTGGTTTCAATCCGACAGATAGATTTTGAATAATTGAATGGTAAACTTTTGAACTTTGACATTTTTTATATTTTTGACAGATGACAGATAGAGCAATACTTTCAACTGTTCTCAATACAGTTTTTCAAGGGATTTCAAATGACATATTGAAAGTCTAGGTCCGTGAGATATAGCTTCTGACATTTGTTGATAGTATCACTTCTGTTTGACAGATGACAGCCAAAAGCCGATGGGCTCATTCCAAGACAAAACCATGTCTGCATTTCAAATTTCAAGTCAATCGGATCAACGGTTCGACAGTTATCGAGGAAGATTACAGACAGACCCAACCACCCTGTCAAAATCGGTTTTGACAGAAACTATTTCATTTATTTTGTAGAGTTTCACTTTACCTTCAAAATAAACCTACACACTTGAAAATCTGTCCAGTAGAGCCGGAGCTCCAGAAGGTTTATGTCTTCATTTTGAAGAAGCCATCAAAAATCAACGAGGAATATCGATTGCCACTAAAAAAAAATTGTTCCAAGGGCTATCTCCAATCGAACAAAACAATTTTCATTCAACTATCACGAATACCGCCACGGGGACACCATAAGCGCCTGGACTATCAGATTAGGTAACAACGAGGGTAACAATAACTACTGTAATATTTTGAAACTCGCTGGTATCCACCTAAAACTTGACACATACATAAGCTGTAATGAGAACTTCAATGAAAAGTAGTTGTTACGCCGTAGAAACATTTTTCGGCAAAAAAAAAATGGTGATTTCCTGCAGGATTCGAACCTACGCTGCATCGGCCGGTTTACATGTGAAATCGGCGTCTCCACCCACTCGACTACCAATGTTTGACGCCGCGGTTCGTGCAAATGTATATAAACTCCATGGTTCCACCCTAAAAGCTCTTTTTGAGGATGATGCTAACACTTGCGCGTTGGGAACTTTTTGGCATAGTTAAAGTATGCCTCTAACGCGTATATTCCGCTAAAGAGCAGCCTGCTATATTTTATTTCTTCTATTTTTTCTAGAATGAATGTACTATAGGTACCATATAGTTGAGTCAATCGTTACACGTCAATATCACCTACTTCAAATAATAGAACGATATTCTTTCTGTTTTAGAATATCATTTATTCATCTGTACAAGATTGCTGTATTCTTGACTTAAGTAGGGACTCGAGTAGGGACATCTGAATAATCGATAGTATCATCAGAAGAAAATCATTTAATCGCGTATATATGAATGTAGCATTTTCTTAGATAAAATAGTATTTTTTTGGACCAACCATTCATTTTTCTCCGTGCACCAAACAAAAAACCAGCATCATCTACCCTCAACAGCGGATCTACCGAAAGTTCCCCACAGGGATCCCCACTACCAAACGACGACCATACTGGGGATTTTCAGTTTGCTAAACCGAGTTCCAGAAACAACAGACACAAACTCAATTCAAAAAAAATTAAAAATCTTCTTCCATAGAAAACGTTTCACTAACTTCCAAAGAAAACACAGAAACAATAAAACAAACGATACAGGAAAACCCAAACAAATACATTCTCACCTCAGACCAATTCGAGTCCTTTATTGAACAATGCACCAATGGTGAAGATCCACTAAAAACAGGTCTTTCCTCCACTGACAATATAGTTGGTCTCATCGATATGATGAATGACCTTTACCCCTGCCTAACAAACCGACATGCGAAAAGCAGATTCACAAGAATCTGCAATAAGTTGAGCCAGTCTGCTGACAATGTTGAAATATCAGACCTCTCTCAGTTTTCTATTGATCCCAGCGATTCTGAGCAATCCGAATACTGAAAACCACCACTCAACCTGACAACAAACAAAAATGGCGTCTGTGATTCAGTGGAATTGCAATGGTTTTTACACCAGATTCACTCATATCCAACGCCTGATCAGTGATCACAACCCCTCAGTACTATCATTGTATAACTATTGAAGCCACCCGCATTTGGCGGGCCGAAAATATTCCGGAGGAAAATAATTCAAAGCCGTGAAATCGAGGTATGAGAATGTGAATATTCAGAGTCAAGGCATCATTAAAAGATGTCGCTAGCTATTTAATTCATTCGTGTAAATCCCGCAAAGCTCTATAACATAATTTACTGGCCCATCATCGACATTCTACAACCGTTCCTGCTTGATGTCCGACGAAATGGTGAATTGGTGCATATGAAGTAAAGCACCCGCACATTGACTCAGCTAGTTGCTGCCGTACTCCCACTGTGTTGACGCGCCGTGCCACCGCCCGCTGCCCGCCGCCCGCCACCATCCGATTCACACGTGTTAGCACTGCCAGTCGCATTCTCCAGCGGCTTCTCGGATTACCTGAGCTGTCTATACGCCGTTCGCGGTCGTTTTGGATGCAATAAAATATTCCGAATTGCTGGGAATGGAGGATATCGCCGGAGATTGACCGTGGTACCTGGACCGACCCTCCTGGGCTGCCGTTCGCTCCCGACTTGTCACGTCCGCTGCCGAGTGCTTCTGCGGGCCTGTTAGCGAAGAGTTTTAGTCCCCTTCGAGGAAGCTGAGTTAGAACCCGTTCATGTTGCGTCGCGACCCTCCTAGAGGCCGAAGCGTCGAAGCCCCAATGATGAGTCCCAGCCCACTTGGAAAATGACGAGTCGATTTCCCCCGGCTGATGTGTCTCAAAGGCCCCCTGGAGAAAGCCGAGTTGGAACCCTTCGGAGTCGTGTTTTGGTCCCCTTGGGGGCACGCTGAGTCGAGACCCTCCAGGTTGAGTTTTGACCCTCCGAGAGACCGATGAGTTGCTTCCCCCGTTGAGTTGCAACCCGTCTCTAGGATGTCGAGTCAGAGCCCTTGGACGTTGAGTCTTGATCCGCCTCCAGGTGTCGAGTCAGAGCCCTCCGACGACGAGTTCCAGCCCTTCTCCAGGTCGATGTGCCAAGGCCCTTCCGGTGTTGAGTTTCGACCCTTCTCCAAGTCGTAGAGTTGGGACCCGTTGACGAAGTGTTTCGAACCCCCTCCAGGATGCTGAGTCGCGTTCCCTCCACGATAAGTTCTAGCCCACCTCGAGGATGTCGAGTTGAAACCCCTAAATGAACCAGGCCCGATAGAAATGAGGTCTCTCGTTTCGGTATCTCGTGTGGCGGAGTGATGACCTCGACGAGCGGGAGGCTAGTCTTGGTGAGTTGGGATAGTTGCTTACGGTTAAGCTTTGTCGGAAAAATGTATGATGGAGCCCACGCGTGCGTTCTGAATCTGCCTGCACGTGCTGGTATCTGCGCTACTGTCTGCCGTCAGGTACAGCCACTGGCAAGCCTCGTCCTTTGATGGATACCTTCATAGAAAGATATTCGCGCTCTTGGGCCCTCTGGACTTGGCTTTGTGACTGCGGTACTCAGAGCACCGGACCTAGTGGGTTAGATCTGGAAACTCGGGGGTGAGCCTCCTCTGCGTTTCTGAAGTTCCTAGTTATTCGGAAAATGTAAATTTTGAGAACTACGTGAAAAATCAAGTAATTGGAAAAATAGCATCACGTTTGTATCGGGGTTCGGACCCTGCCGTAGAGTCGTAATTGTTGATCGGATTGATGGACACCCCCCCCCCTCCTTGAAACTAATAATTTTGTTTTAGCGCCACGACAGTTCCGGATATTTCCATGTAGAGTTGTCCCGGGAATGGGAACGTTCTTATTCGAAACTGATGAATTCATGCCGGTACCCAGCGACGCCACCGTTCAGATAGGGACTTTGTAAAAATGAACTGTTATTAGGGCTCGATCAGGAATAGTGTAGACGGCGATTACTTCGTGTTAGGGTAAAGATTATTTCGACGCCTCTCCGCATCGGCTTTTCGACGAACACCCTGTGTAGTCTATTCTCTGCGTTTTGTGTTTCCTGGCTGCGGCCTTCTCTCACAAATTGCTAAACAACAACGAACTAGCGCGTATACGGGGCCTGCTCAAAACGTTCTCCACATTAAATTTGTACCTTGACTTGAGTAATTGTTTCGCGTACACCATCGGTTTTAAAGTTTTTGGAAGGGTGAAATTTGGTTCAACATTTCCGGTTATAGGCACTTTCGATTACGGGAATCTTTCTGAGCATTGGGGGCAATTCACGGCGAAAAAAGGTTTAAAGCCTCCACAAAGGCCAGCCATATCCAATCCCTTCCAAACGGGCAAAAGAGAACCATAGCCCAAAAAGAGCGTTAGCCTTTGAAAAGAGGCTCCACAAAAAGGGGGCCACCGCACACACCGGCCCACAAATCTTAGATTGCATTCGTGGTCGAAGTCACTCTTCTCTTTGCAGTGTCTAGAAGCCGGGCCTAACCCTAACATAACCTCTAACACTAACATAAATGTTGGATCTGATTTAACCACAAAAGGAACTTTGAACCGCGAAAGCCAGTCAGAATTAAATGTCGGTCAAGGTGTAGAGTCAGGTGTTCGTCGGAGGGTTGGGGTGTTGGGACGTCTGAAATAATTAGGGGAAAGTTATCTCTTCGGGAATAGGTTAGATCTTTCAGATAATTTAGCCTGCGATGTGAAGGTAGGACTAGGTATAGGAGCGAGCCATTATTTAAACATTTTGAATTGTACATAGAAGTCAATAGATTGATGTTACGTTAAAAGTTTATATTGTGTCTTATTGCGTTCAAACTTGTAGTCAGACCTGTCTCAACAATCTCGAGAACTCTATAATCGAACAACAAGAAGAGAGGCACAACGGGATGTCGTCCTGATACTAGATGATCATCGGCCAAGCGGTTCCAAAAGCGGGAAAAGTGATTTAATTCAAATAAGTTGAATTAAATGCCAGTATAATGGGTTGCATACCCATTCAGGGGTACAAGACGATAGCTGGGGTCGTTTCACTATTACTAGTAGGTCAGCCTCGAATTTGAGATTTTGTCGCTAGATGTCGCCTAGAGCAATTAGCTCGCAAGAAATTATCAGCGCATATGAGAAAAATTGAAATTTCTGTACCAAACCATCAACATCTATCAGTAAGTTGGGCGCCACGTTGAAATTTGAAGACAGCGTGATTTATAACTAATTTGAGCGACCAAACGACAAATGCTGAACACGCCACCTGCCCGTGCTTTCCGAAAACTGCACAATTTGAACGGCGGCTGGCCTACTAGGAGTAGTTATACAATGGTACTATGTTTACAAGAAACAAACTTCAAAGGCAACCACAGCCCTTCATTGAAAAGGTACAATACTCTCACAAAAAACCGGATCACTCAACAAATTGCCAGCGGTGGTGTCTGAATTTCAATCAAGAAAAATCTACATCATGAGGAAGTTGTTATCTCAACTAATTTGGAGGCAATTGCTGCCTCGGTTTGGTGTCCCAGCAAAATCAACATTTGCAACATATACTTACCTCCAAATACAAATCTCGACTCCAATGAACTGGCCAACCTAATCACTCAAATCCCCCCTCCATTCATCATAGTCGGCGATTTTAATGCCCACAACATTATGTGGGGATCACACTCCAATAGTCTCAGAGGAAGAAAAATTGAAGACCTATATCTCAGAGATCCGTCCTTATTTCTGCTAAACAACGGCCAACCTACTCACTTCAATTCATCATCCGGCAGCTTCTCTAGCATAGACCTTAGTTTCAGCGATCCACGCAGTGGCCCCGCCCTGTGCTGGGCAGTTCTGCCAGAACTATATGACAGCGACCACTTTCCCATTGCAATTTCTCATCGGAAAAACAACCTCAGTGACCCCAATAAACCTTTTGAAGAATGGAAAGATAAAGGAGTTGATTGGCTGGCTTATCAAAACATGATTGACGAGAAATTGTCTACTTTCTCCCTCCAGGATGACATCAATGATAACGTTCAAAAATTCTCCAAGATCATAACCGAAGCAGCTGAACAATGCATCGGGAAAAAAACTGTTATCACAAACCACAACCCAGTGCCCTGGTGGAATCCTAAATGCAGTCTTGCCGTCAGGGAATCCAAAACTGCCTTTAACAGATTCAAAAAACACCCTGACGTCGAAAATCTGATCGCGTTCAAGAAACATAGAGCAAAAGCCAGGTTCGTACTGAAGGATGCCAATAAGTCATCTTGGCAAAATTATGTCCCCACTCTCACTAGTTCCACTCCTCTGAGGGAAGCCTGGTCCAAAATTAACAGAATAAAGGGCCTCAATTGCAACCCCTCTTCCATAACAGCGCTAAAAGACGAAAGTAACAACCCTATTACTTCTAACGACGATATTGTGAATCTACTAGCAAATCAATTCTACAAGCACTCCAGCGACAACTTCTACTCGAATGAATTCCTGAAAATAAAGTCAGAAAAAGAGAAGATCCCACTCAATATGAACAACGTCGAAAACCCGGAACTCAATGTTCCACTGCGGAAATCCGAATTGGATGAAGCCCTCAAAAACTGCAAAAATTCAGTCCCAGGCCCCGACCCCATCCCCTTCACTTTCTTAAAAAACTTATCTGACGCTGCAGTCCAAACTCTCCTAGACATCTTCAATTTTATATGGCAGCGACAATGTTTCCCTGACTGCTGGAGAGAATCCACTGTAATTCCCATTCTCAAACCCAATAAACCCAAAATCGAACCATCGAGTTACAGACCGATATCTTTGACCTGCACTATGTGCAAATTACTCGAAAAAATTATCAACAACAGACTAAAATGGTTTCTTGAGGAAAACAATCTACTGTCCAACCGCCAGAGCGGTTTCAGAATAGGTCGATCAACCGTCGATAATATTATTATTATTATTATTATTATTGTTATTATTGTACTGCACCCAACAGGCAAAAAAGCCCAGTTAAAGGGTGAGGGATACCAGAGACAAAACCGAGAGGGGGTACATACTTAGGAAAAAACCTTCGCTCTTATGTCGGACAGAGAACAGTTGAAGAGATCAACCTCGCTCTCATAAGCAGAGTAATTGACAATCATCTGATAGAGAGGAGATGCCACTAGGATGTTGGTTCTAGCTGTGGGAAGGTGGAATAAACTGTGTGATCTAGAGGAAAGCCGAGGAACACTGAGACCCACAGCACCAAGAAAATCAGGGCAATCCAACGTGTTGCTAAATAGACCAAAAAGAAAATGGATTGACTGGAACACTCTTCGAGACTTCAAAGATGACAGGTTGAACCGCTCCAACATGATCTCCTGAGGAAAACCACGTGGAGGGTATTGGTTGTCCAGTATAAAATAAGCCGCCTTCAAAAACCTCCTCTGAACTCTCTCCAAATCATTGACGAAGGAGTCATAAATCGGACTCCAGACAAGAGAGGCGTATTCAAGTTTGGACCGGACGAAAGAAACATATAAGGCTTTCAGTGTTTCAACGTTGGTAAATGCCTTTGAGTTTCTCAGCACAAAGCCAAGACTTTTGTATGCCGAGCTCGAGACATAACTGATGTGCTCCTTGAAGGATAGACCGCCGTCAAAAACTACCCCAAGGTCCTTCACCGTCCGAGGTCTCTGCAATATTTCTCCCCCCAAAGTGTAGTCGAAAACGACGTTTGCATGTTTTCTGCTGTAGGACATAACGCTGCACTTACTCACATTGATCGGCAAGCCATTCTCACTGCACCAAGCAACAATTGTATTGAGATCTGCCTGCAGGCGCCCGCAGTCTGCGAGGGAAGACACCACACTAAAAACCTTCAAGTCGTCTGCATAAAGCAAGTACCTCGCATTGATGTTCATAACTATATCGTTTATAAAAAGGATAAAAAGCAAGGGACCTAGCACAGAACCCTGAGGAACTCCGGAAGCCTGTAAAAACCTGCGGGATCTGAAGCCCTTAAGGTAGACGTATTGGTACCTGTTACAAAGATAGGAGCGAAACAAGGATATTAGTGGGTCAGAAAGTCCATAAGAACTCAATTTGCGGAGCAAGATGCCGTGGATAATATGGTCCTCCTGCAATCTGAAATCTCAGAAGCCTTTGCTACCAATAGGAATCTAGGAGCGGTGTTTTTTGACATTGAAAAAGCATATGACACAACATGGAGACACGGCATACTGTTGAAACTTTTGAAGTGGAAGATCAACGGTAGCATGGTCGCTTTTATAAAAAGCTTCCTCTCACACAGAACTTTCAGAGTGAAAAAAAATAATGTTCTATCTAAGCAATTCTTCCAGGAAAATGGCATCGCTCAGGGTTCAGTCGTCAGCGTCACTTTATTCTTTGTTGCTATAAATGAAGTCCTATCGAAAATCAAGCTGCCAGTTAGAGGCGCTCTGTACGCCGATGACCTCGTGATCTTTTGTAAAGGCACTAGTGGACGAGAAATACAAACTCTGATACAGGTAGCCATCAATGAGATCGAAGAGTGGGCTGTGCAGTCGGGTTTCAGATTTTCTCCTCTGAAATCTAAGGTAATGATCTTTTCCAGAAAGTACAAAATAAGCCCCCTACCTCCCATTAAAATATACAACACGGAGATTAAACAGGTTCATGAACTGCGATTTCTTGGTCTCATCTGGGACACCAAACTAACCTGGAAACCCTATGTTGAGCAACTAAAAGCTGAATGCGCCCAAAGGTTGAACCTATTGAAAACTATTCCTCACCATCACTGGGGTTCAGAGCAAGCTCTTTTTCTGACTGTTTACAGAGCCAACATACTCTTTCATCGGCAATAAAGCAAAGCAAAGAAGTAATTCTGAGCTGGTGTCCGTCACATGTCGGAATCCGGGGAAATGAAAAGGCTGACCAAGCTGCCAGTGAGGCGGTAAATTTACCGGAGCACACTAATTTCAAAATCACTGAGTTTGACTTGAAGATTCATTACAAAACAGCTATTCGTGAAAAATGTATCGGATCCATGTCCAGCTATAGACCACTCACAATCCAGATCAGTCCAGCCATCCTGAGGATCATAACTAAAGCCGTCTCAAACCGAAGGGAAGAAACAACACTGAATCGTGTACTAATCGGACACACGCTCATGACACATTCCTTCATTTTGTCAAAAGAAGAGCCCCCAGGATGTCTATACTGCAACGAGGTTCAAGTCACTATTCCACACCTTTTTTTCAACTGTCAGGGACTTTTGAGACAAAGACAACGAGCAGGGTTTTCAAATGAAGTTTCCCTTACTCGGATGGTTACTCAGAATGGCAATTTTGGTGTGCTGATGGATTTTCTGAAGGACTCTGGCATTTTTGACCTGATCTAAAAACAGACCATCCTCTAATACCAGTCTAATACTGCAGACTCCCCAAGCATCTTCAAGCCTCCCAACATTTCCACTCATACTTTTTTCTACCAAGTCATAGCATTTTCTGGGAAATTAGAAATAAGAGTCCAGGACAACCGGAAAACATCTACCTACCGCCCAGTGTTGTTGGACGACTTTGGCGGATAGACCGGTAAAACCTTGATCAGGAAAAAAGCGCAAACAGCAGCGCTCAAACCAGTTTTGTGCCGGGCCGTTCGACAACACTCCAAAGTTTCCAAACCTAAAAACCAGAAAATCAAGCAAAGACACTGAAACTCAAACCCAACCGTGGGTGCTGATAACCATGCAGTTGATGCACCCTAACAAAATCAAAAAAAAAAAAAAAAAAAAAAATTAATTGAAATTTCAAGGTCAAATGTTTTTTTTGTCACGCTTAAGCCGCCACATTTAACTTTTATGTATGTATTCGATTTTAGTGTGTTTCAAAGTTTTATTCAAATCGAACCATTTACGTAAAAAGCTCAATATAGCGGCTCAAAAGTGATCAAAAATGTCATTTGACCTCGAAATTCCAATTACTCTAACCAGACATGAGTCTGTTCCAAGTTTCAATGAAATCGGATCAATTGCTCCTTTCTTGGAATTCAACATGGCGGCATAAAATGATCAATATCTTTGGCATTTCACCTTCGATTTCCAAAATTCAAAAACGTCGCTGAAGCTGAATCACTGATCTTCATAACTGTGCTATTGGAAGGCATGAATTTTGTTTTTTGGGAAATCGCGCTCGTACTGAACTTACGGCAATTTTGCACTGTTCCATTGATCACCCTGTTGCAACCTTATAAAACATTGGTCGTATTTGACGTGATCAAGGCATGAAAAATAAAAGATTGACCTATCGAACACTAAGAACCGATATGAAATCGCTGACGGGAATCAAAAGTTTCAATGATTTTAGAAATCGTCTGAATTTGCTTGTCCCCTACATTCTTCTGATGTGTGTATTTCTCATAGTGAGCATCCACTGTATCGCAGTATACTTTTTCGAGAAGTAGATGACATCCAACAAGGTTTTTTTTGTGGGCAAACGATATCGATGCACCAGTGGCGTACCAGACGGCTGCAAAGGGGCCGAGGTGCGATTTTTCACAAAGTCGTATGATAAACTGTGACTTACACCTTTTTTGACATGTTTGGTATCATTTCTAGTCAAATCGCAATTCTGATTACAAAAACTGATATAAAATTTTGATAGATACGTGTTGGAACTGGTTTTATCAAGAAAAACATGATTTTTTCAACCCCTGAATTTGATGTTTTGTACTCGGTTTTGTAGCTCCAATTCCTCCAGTGTCCAATATGTATTCCTCACTATGATTTTGATTCAAACAATTGTTGGTTTGGGCTATTTCACAGTTTCACACACAAATATAATTTGCTGTATTTTTTTTTCCGTTCTTACAAAGTCACGGAATGATATTGTTTCTTCAGAAGTATCATGTCAAAGTCTGACTTGATAAAACGTGCTATTTCACAGGGAAAATCAGGCTACGATCAAAATGTAGCCTTGATTGGTACGTTATTCATTTCAAGGCATCATGAAAATAGTTCTCTTTATCAAATAAAATTAAAAAAACTGAAATCGAAGCTGTATTTTAGTCATGTCATGACATCATTTTTCTTTCGACAATGCGAGCTTTTGAAATAAAATCTGTACATGATGCACGTTTTGGAACAAAATCACCAAGTGACTGTAACCAGCGATAGAAACTTCTAGTTATGATTATGGAGTTCATCTATTGAATAGTTCAATTGGACAATCTATGTCAAAATCGCGATCATGGGTGTTTTGAAACACGATGGAGATGGAACTACAAAATGACAAATTCATTGGTCGAAACTTGATCGCGTTTTTTTTTTGTGGAATTTATTCCGCATTGTCGGAAAAAAATTATGGCATGACTAAATACGGCTTCTATTTTGGCAAATCCACCAGAAGTGAGCCAAGTTGGTCTCATTTTTGTCTGATTCACCTAGGTAGGTACCGTGTGAAATGAAAAATTCTCGGAAAAATTGCTTTGTGGCACAAAACAATAATTCAAGTCAAAATAATGCAAAAGTGGATTGAGAAATTTAGTGAATCCATAATTTTGACGCTATGAGCTTTCGAGCACATAAAAAATCATTGCTGGCAAACCAAGTGGCAAAATACGACAGGCAGTTTTTGTTTTTGATAGAAGAATAATCAAGGTTTGAATGACTTTTTAGATCTGCATCAGAATCAGAAGTTACTCTGGAGGTACCTAAGTTAGCAGAAACATCAATTACCTATACATAGGGTAGTTCCCGGCGCTCTGCATGTGAGGAAAGCATGCGCCGGTTTTTTGACAGACGGCAGCCGCAGCTTGACAGTTGACGGCGAAATTTTGGGACAAAAACGTCAAACACATTTAATAAGAGAAAGTTAGGTTAGTGGTTCAGCGATAAAGTGGCAAGGTAAGTTTGAACATGTTAGAATGCAAGAAATCGAAGGCTTGTGTGGAAGCAAACAAGCATTGTGCGTTCGGTGGTTGTTTCAGTGACTCGCGATACGTTGTTTCGACACAAGCGCCATCTACTGAGATATGCGCGAACTAAACTCCACTCTTGTCATTTGTCCGAGGATTTTTGACAGTCGGCAGTCGACAGTCGGCGCACCCCAGATCGCCGGTCAGGTGGGTGATCTGAACATGCGCCCTTGCGTGCGACAGTGGATGGGAACATCTCTATTTTTATAAACTGTAACAGCTTTATGGGAGTTACATTTCAATAATTACCTACATAAAATACCAATATACGTATAGATATCTTTTGTTTTTGAATCAACTTTCACAGTAGTTTCGGAGTAACATTGTTTCTATTGAATTCATCTGATATAAAAGAAGCGCAGAGGGCAGCAAGAATATCCTCACTATACTAACACCTAACTCATTTTTCAAATCTGTGGACATTGGACGATTTGAATCTACACCCGAGTCTACACCTCCATCTACACCCCTCCTTTGTGGTGTGGTGGTGCAGGTTAGAGTTGAGTTACGTCACGCGTCAGGTAAAATCTGCGTCAGTTATCATTTGAATTTTGATCCAAGGAACAAGAAATCTAGGGTAATATGCGATATTCAGCGGCACGAGTTGCGCTGTAGGTTCGCAAAGCTAGGGGATGGAACTCATGCGTCTGCGCGAGCTAGGAAAAGTCAAAACCTGCAGATTTTCAGCCATCGATTTAACAAAGGAAAATAGATGACAAGAAACTCCTGACTTCCATGCTAGATTATGTGGAATGATGTTGTCCATGTGCATTGCTGTCGAAAAAATGAATTCCGCGCGTATAGTGATCCAAAAAGAACGAAAAAGCCGTTTTCAGTGTATAACTGGTTGCCTAGAAGGTGATGTTTTTTGGGAACACACATGAAATGGAACTGTAATGTTCTTTTCGTACGGTTTTTGCAGCCAGGCACTCAACAAACTGCCCGTCATTTTTGAAAAAAAAAACAGAAAACACAAAACCTCTGATATATTATACATATAACCCGATAAAATTTTAGTTACCATTTGTTTACATGCAGTTTCATGCCACTGACAGACAGGACGGCAACCGTAAGGCAGAGAAGAATACCAGAAGTAGGGCGGTATTTTCAAAAACACACCAACTGATAAACACGTTACCATATTTTCGCTCATTGTGTATCTAGAACTAATCCATCATTGCTGGTCTTGAACACAATGAAAGATCAAGAAACACTCTTTTTTCCATAGCTTATTTGAAAGTTTCATTTCCAGCCGTTTTAATAATAGACAATGTTGAAATTACGCTTTTTACATGTGGTAGCATACGGCACTATTCTCAAATCCCCTACCATGGTTGCGCCAGCGCAGAAATGGCACTGAATTTCGCCTATTATTGGGTTTAGTACACACATCATAAGAATCTAGGGGACAAGCCAATTCAGACGATTTCCAAAATCATCATAACTTTTGATTGCCATCAGCGATTTCATATCGGTTTTCGGTGTTTGATAGCCCAATCTTTCGTTTCCATGCCTCAATCACGTCAAATACGAACAATGTTTTATACTCGGTTTTATAGGTTGCTTGGGAATCGCGCTCGTACTGAACTTTCGGCAATTTTACACTGTTCCATTGATCACCCTGTAGAAACCAAGGACGGGACGGTCCTGATTCGCCCTGTATTAATAGTGATATACTCTATACACTGATAGAAAGGACCACCAGATTCCTCCGCTTGAAAAGTAGTCCCCGAGCGTTACCCTCGAAATTTAAAATTCCAGTTAGAAAGAGGTGCTTATTTCCGCTAGTCACAGCTAAGTGCTATAGTAATTTTAAATGACACCAGTTAATTACCAATTTTAATGGATGAGAATTTTTTTTTTAATGAAGCCGATTTTATTACACAACAGTCACAACACTCACAACAGCCGAGCCGACGGAAAATAACAAACATCATAGAGAAATGGAGGTTAGAAATCGTACGTAAGTGTCAAACTCGCTGAATGTAATGCCATTGGCTTGGCGTAGGAATAATTTGCCCGGGTAAGACTACCAACCGAACAAAACTAATATTAGTTCCAAACGCGCCTATGTTGTTACAGTCTTTGGTGCTTTTGTTTGCTATAGGTTACATCACTGAAATTCAAAAAAGTCCGTTCTATCGGTGTACAGACTATAGAAACAAACATGTTCCGCAAAACTGCTCGAGTCGAGGCTCAAGTGGAATTTCGGATTCTCCTACGATCCTACGAATCAAAACACTACCGGATTCGGGATTCCGCATAGATCCACCGGTGTGTCCGCACGGAATTATAACGTGGTGTTGAAAATCGGTGAAATCGACGATAAGTGCGCTGTTTCTTTCCGCTGTTTTATAACCTGGACCATCCCTAAGGACTCCCGGACTGGTCACCCCAGCTTTGGACCCTTAGCTCCAGAAGGAATAAGTAGTATCATCAATTATTTACCTACATATTTCAACCGTAAATAAGCGATTCGAACACCTATACGGGCTTATCAGCACAGCAAAAAATCACCGCATTTCTTCCCGCAGTGATTAAATTCGCAGCGGGTCGATAACCTGCTTATTTACTTAAATTCATTGTGCAATTAATCTATTCATAATACAAAATCAACCCTAAACAAATCAAAGAAACCCCAACAATGTCATCTCAACCCAACAACACCACTAACGGCAACAATACTGTATCGTATGCCAAAGTTGCAAAAACTCTACAGTCTCCTCAAAAGGAACTTGCTATAGTTATTGACGTGATTGATAACCTAAAATTATTCGAATACCTCGAATCAATTGGTGACATTATTGGCCCAAAGAACATTACTTTTGCATCCCGCATTTCAAGAAATCGCATTTGTATGTATCTATCAACCGCCCAGTTCGTTGATCAAGTAACAAACCTCAACAAAATCCAAATTAACGGCAACGAGGTATCAATACGTCGGCTTATAACACCAGCCAAGAGACTCATTTTGTCAAATGTCTGTCTATCCATCCCGATGCCATTTCTAGAAACTTCACTGAGAAATATAGGATGCGAACCAGTCTTGTAATGGTACGCTCCCCCCCCCCCCCTCCTCCCAGTGACATTCCACGTGTTTGGCCTCTGATCGTCGGAATTCTACGTTGTCTCCGTTTTTGTTCGCGTCTTAACCCTTTGATCCGCTTTTGTTCATGAGGTGAACGACCCGAGGGGGAAGAAGGTGGACTTCAAGGTGGACTTCAATGAAACACGCTCATTGCACAGAAAATTACATTTACTCAAAACAAATAAGTGCAAAGTGCAAAATTAGTCTTTTATGATTCTTTTCTCAAAACACCTAACATGTGACTGACAGAATGGGCAAAATGTACAAAATGGACAAAATGGACAATACGAACAAAATAATAAAACAATTGAAAAACAACACAACAAAATATAACAAACTGTCAAGTCAAAGAAAATGGAGAGTGACGGATTCGGAAAAAGAGCCCTCATGTGGAAGAACCTAGTCAAATAAACCACTGAGTTAAGCTCAAAGAAAAAGGTTCTCAAACATGTTGTGACAGAATGTAAAACTCACTGACACTTTGCTCTCCCTACCGCACGCAGCAAATAACGCAAAGTAACGCAACACAACGCAAAGTACTAAACACTACAATACAACTACAAAATACAACAACAACACAATGGGGGAAATCCTGTTGCGAACCTGTACTCGAGGACACTGTAAGAGAACCTATCCCAATCAAACTGACATTTGCCTCGTTACGCAAGTCCCAAGCGACTAAGTTGTAACCAATCGTCCGTATCTACCATGGCTGTCCTTGTCCCTCACCCTGGCAGGTAGCATCAAATCATCTCATCACAATCACAAACAAAGCAAAATGAATGAACATAACATGACTCCCCAGCAAAAAGTACCGTACAACCTGCTTGGACGGTAAAAGCCCTCTGACACATAGACAAAACTAAACATTGTAAAAGTCAATTTTAGGTTGGGTAGAAGTGGTTGATAGTACAGGAACGACTTTCACGGTATTCAAGAAAATATTAGTAAAATAGGTACATCAAGGCCCGATCATACTCGCAAGCGCCATTTGCAAAACCCAGTGAGTAATTATGATTATTAAACAAACAAAAGGGGACTGTTTGTGAACCGGAATAGACGGAGGGCTCTGAATATTGACACAAAGATTATGACACATCAAAGGTAAAGCACTGACATTACAAAGGAGTTGACTACAAAACTATACATAAAAATGAGAACATAAAAATATCGCAGCTAATGACATTCAGCTAAAATTTGACACAAAATTTCAGTCAAGTGCACACATGAAAAACAAATTACATACAAAAATTACTGATCTGACCATAGGATTATGACATAAAACACCTCACGCTGAATTATTCCAGTCAAAAGCGGCATGCGTGCCTTTAAAATTATCTGAGCGTATGTTTTAATAAAGAGGACGTACTTTTGATTCAATTCGACAGTAAACTAGCAACTTAAACCAAGTAGTGTTCAAAAAGAAAACGAATACACAAGTACATGGAAATACTACAAAAATTAATATTTACCTACAAAAGCACGCAAAAGGAACAACACTTCAACGCGACACATGTCTTCAAGAGGCCGTGCGCGTCTCCCCCAGCATCCGTTCCTCGATTTCTTCCTAGACTCTGCACAAAGCAATAAAATATTCCCGGACTCTCGCGCTGTGATCCATATACCACCATCTAATGGGTGACCGAAGAGGTGATTTTCCCTTCTCTCTTCGAACGCGACCCCTACGTGTTTACTGAAACACGTGCAAAGACATCGATGTTCGATGGTTCGACATTCCAAATGAGAGAAATTTTCAAACCAAATATTTCTAGCTATGCAGCGTGCTGATTTAATTATACATTTTTATATGGTGAAATAAGGCGAAATCCCACAGACTCAAATATGTCTTATCTTAGAGCCGGCGTCGAGAACGAAAGCGAGTACATGCACATTGCACATCCTCAGCTCTAGAAGGCAATTATTTATCAAGCCCGATGAAAATCTGACGCTACCACCCTCTTTTGTAGTCACCTATGACAACACAGAATATCGCATCTTTTTAAGCACAGGAGAAGTCATCTGCTTTTTATGTAAAGAGCAAGGCCATCGAGCCGATCAATGTCAACTCCGACCCGAACAAGATATATCTGAATCCGAAGCACCCAGTACCTCTCATACCGTGGATGAAAAATCATCAAAAAAAAAGAGGAGCATCAACTCTAAATACCGACTCTACAGAAAATTCACCCCAACCAGACATTGACCCAACCAAAGATTTCGTATTTCCAAAACCATCTACAAAAAGTGTGAAAAAACCCAAACAAAAGAAAATTAAAAAATCGTCTTCAACCGAAAACATACCTGATTTGCTAGTTGAAAATACAGAACCCATAAAGCAAATTATGCAAGAAAACCCTGGTAAATACATCCTCACTCAACAGGAATTCCTATCATTCCTTGAACAATGTCTTAACGGAAGCGACCCGCTGGTAATCGGCCCAACTTTTACTGATAACACCGATGCCCTCATAGAAATGATACCCATGCCATATACATAATATACATATACCCATGCCTCACTAATAGATATTTGAAAAGTAGATGTACCAGAATTTGTAACAAACTACGCGAAACTTCTGAAAATGACGACTGCGAATCAAATTTTTCCCAATCTTCGATGGATCAAAGTGATCCAGAGCTCCATTAAAAAAAAAAGATAAAAAACAATCTTTCAAAATGTCTAGTTTAGTACAGTGGAATTGCAATGGATACTTTGCACGCCTACCAAGAATACAACACCTAATTTCTGATTATGACCCTACAGTTTTATGTCTCCAAGAAACCAACCTGAAGAATGATCAAATTCTCAATTTCAACAACTACACCAGTTACTCAAAAAATCGCCTAACACACCTCATTGCGAGCGGAGGTGTCTCCATTTCAGTTAAAAACAGTTGCCATAGCGAACAAATCCCGTTGCAGACAACATTTGAAGCAATTGCAGTAGGTATCTGTGTCATGGCCTAAGAAGGTCAACATATGTAACATTTGTATCTCACCAAATTCACCGTTTGACCAAAACGAGTTCTTACATCTCATACAACAACTTCCTTCTCCTTTCATTCTGACAGGTGACTTCAAAGCACACCACCCCCTTTGGGGATCATCTACACCCAGTCCTAGGGGAAAAGTCATTGAAAACATAATCTCAAACCATCCATCTTTGTTTCTTCTAAACACGGGCCATTCATTAGACGCACCTCGACTCTGCACATGGTAGTTTTACCAACATAGACCTTACTTTTTGTGACGCTCGCAGTGGACCCGTTATGTCCTGGGAGATATCGCCTGACTCATATGATAGTGACCACTTTCCAATAATAACACAAAGCTTGAATAGCGCAACTGCTGAAATACTGACGCATCCACCAGGAAAGTGGAAAAACAAAAACACAAACTGGGTACAATTTCAAAATTCTGTCGATGAAGGACTAAAACATTTCACAATTAAGGAAAACATCAACCATACAGTAAGCGAATTCACAGATATCATAGTAGAAGCTGCAGAGCTATCAATTGGAGAAAAAAACCGGCTGTGCAAGGTAATCACAATCCAGTTCCATGGTGGAGCCAAGAGTGCAGTTTGGCTGTTAGGGATTATAAAACGGCACTTAATAAATATAAAAATCACAAAAACATAGAAAATCTGATTGAGTATAAAAAGCTTCGAGCAAGGGCCAGATACATCATAAAAAGTAATAAAAAACAGTCCTGGGAAACATTTGTTTCTTCTCTTTCACTGACCTCATCCACAAAAAAGCCTGGAACAAGATCAAAGCAATTAAAGGCAGCAGAACATTTCAACCAATCACAGCCTTAAAAGACGCCAATGGAGAAGTCACAACCTCTTGCAAAGACATATCCAACTCCTTGGCAGCAATGTATCATGACCATAACAGCAATTCAAATTACGACCCACCTTTTCTAGTAACAAAACAACAGTTAGAGCAAGAAGAACTAAACGTCAACCTTCCAGACAGCAGCGATATAAATAAACCAATTAAGATACAGGAACTCAATGAAGCACTCAAATCATGTAAAAACTCTGCATCAGGATCTGACAGCATTCCTTTCGACTTCCTCAAGAATCTGTCACAAAAATCACTTCACCTATTACTGGACATTTATAACAAAATTTGGTGTGAACAAGAATTCCCTGACTCATGGAAAAAATTCATCATTATTCCGATACTTAAACCAGATAAACCCAAAACAGAAGGATCAAGTTATAGACCAATTTCACTGACGTCGTCCATGTGCAAGCTGCTGGAGAAAATTGTCAACAAAAGACTTACATGGTACCTTGAACATCACAAATTTCTCTCTCCTTTCCAAAGCGGCTTCAGGATCCATCGTTCGACAAATGACAATCTGACCAAACTCCAAACAGAAATACTAGAAGCATTCTCAACAAAAAACAATTCAGGGGTCATCTTTTTCGACATAGAAAAAGCATACGATACGACGTGGAAGCATGGCATTCTCCAAAAACTCCTGAAAATGGACATTCAAGACAACATGTTCATGTTCATGGAAATTTTTCTCTTAAACAGATCATTCAAGGTCAAAGTTAACAACAGCTTCTCTGATGAACACATCCTGGAAAATGGAATACCCCAGGGATCAGTTATCAGTGTTACACTTTTTCTGATCGCTATCAATGACGTTGTCAAAAAAGTGAAACTCCCTGTACGAATGTCTCTTTTTGCTGATGACATAATCATTTGGTGCAAAGGAACAAAAACTGCGAACATACACAAACTTCTGCAACAATCTCTTACTAATATGGAAAATTGAGCTGCAGATTCTGGATTCAAATTCTCCCCAACAAAAACCAAAGTAATCCTATTTTCAAGAAAAAATACTGTAGAAACACCCTCCACCTCTCAAATTGTACAACGACGAGCTCAGTCAGGTGAACGAAGTGGAATTTCTTGGGCTTTTATGGGATAAAAAACTCAACT
Organism: Anaspis maculata; assembly: GCA_949128115.1. NCBI lineage: Eukaryota > Metazoa > Arthropoda > Insecta > Coleoptera > Scraptiidae > Anaspis > Anaspis maculata. The sequence goes on along the minus strand of OX421964.1, from coordinate 83,105,536 downwards.
GGAAACCTCACGTCAAACACCTCAAACCCGAATGCTTGAACAGACCTAATTTGTTGAAAACCATATCTCACCATCAATGGGGAGCACAAGAATCTACACTTATACGAGTATATAAAGCATTGATCGAATCAAAAATGGACTACGGCTCGGTAGCATATTCCTTAGCTTGTGAGTCGACTCTCAGAATCCTAGATAGCGTCCACAACTCAGCAATGAGATTGGCATCAGGAGCTTTTCGTACAAGCCCAGTTGAATGTTTGTCAAAAATAACTGGACAACCTACACTTGCACTCCAGAGAGAAAAACAGATCTTAGCCCATGCTTCTAAACTTTCCACATCGCCTGACAATTTTGCATATAGCTCGGTATTCGCTCATAGGTACAGCAACATATTCCACCGAAAACCAAGACTAGCTCTACCTGTCTACTACAAATTCAACGCCATCTTAAGATCAATCCACCTTGACCCCATAAATCACTGCTACAGCACCATAAACAATAAACCGCCTTGGACTCTATCATTGCCCATGTTCGATACGAGCCTGACCACTCAAAGCAAGATCGAAACGAACAGAGAAATTCTCCAGAATCTTCACCTGGGAATGCTGAGTAAATACCCAGACATGATCCCAATATACAGGCTGGTCCAGGTTATAGTAGCAATAATTCACCATTCGATACTCCATCGAAAACTAGGTCGACATGCATAATTCAATTTTTTTCTAAAATGGTTCCTAAGAGAGATACAGCCCTTCAAAGTTCAGTTTTTAAAATCTTCTTTTTGCAATTACTCTCAAGTCATCAAAGCGATTTTGACCAAATTTGGTACAAATACTTACAAAATAAATACCCATCACTTGACGTAGATTACTTTTGTCAAAATTGTCCAGGGGCGTAGATACCGGGGGATTGTTCAACTTCTCCCACCCCATTTTCTACGCCACTGGATATTTTTGGAAAATGGTACTTTTTTTAAATTCCTTGTTCAATTAAAAAAAAAAGTTACTCTTGTAAAATTTTGATTAGAGGCCTAATTTTTGAGATATTTGGGTTTCAAACTTTGGAAAACATCTCGAAATCGCCACTTTCCAGAGCCCTAATTGTTTTATCTCTGAAAACGCCTCGTTTCTTAGCAAAAAATAGCAGTTAATCAACTTAAACAACCTAGAAAACTTATTCCAGGTAACGAATCATGAGTTTTCTTGAATTTCAGTTTTTAGGCCTTCGAAAGTCGCGATTTCGAGGTGTTTTTCAAAGTTTCAAACCCAAATATCTCGGAAATGAAACCTCTAATCAAAATTTCACAAGAGTAACTGTTTTTTCAAAGGACCCCGCACGTTTTATATGAAAAAGTGGTTTCGGTGAATTTGGCTAAATTTTTTATATGTTGTAAATCTTGATTCAAGAAATATATTCCTGAAAAATTGGACTCCTCCTATGAACAGTTTTTCCCCTACACCCCTAATAAGGCCAAAATTAGTAATAGTCTCAAATTTTTTGAAATTCATGAAACTGGTTCAAATCAAACTCGTGATCATGAGAAAAATAATTAAAAAAATCCAAGTTGTGAATGGGGGTAGTTATCAAGGGGGTTGGGGGTCGAAATTGGAAAAATAAATTAAAATTCTGAGTTTTTTTATTCTTATAAAATCTGAACAGAATAATAATCGAGAAATAATTTTGGAATATCTAAATCCATTAATTGGGGGATTCTAAAGGAGGCTGGGGGTCAAAATCAAGGGAACGGAGTAACATTTCGAAACTTGCGATTCCCATTATTGGGAAAATAATTCAAAAAAATCGAAACCAATGAGTTCTGGTGTTATTGAGGAAGTAGAGGGTCGAAATCAAGATAACGATGAAATTCTGGACCTTACAGTTCATCTAGAAATTAAACTAGGTGAATGACAAAATGATAATAAAACCAATCTGCATAAGGATTGAGTTCTTCATTTCTCGACCATCCCTTTTCCCACCCACCATAATATCTGCCTACAGCCATGTCCTAGTCCAAATGAGAATTTGTCTCAAGCATTTTGAAATTCATGAAACTGGCTCGAATTAAGTTGAAGAATAAAAAATATAGGTTGTGAATTGGGAGTACCTAATTGTCGAGGGGGCGGGGGTCAAAATCGAGTAAAGGAATTAGCATTCCAGGAAAAGGGTGATGGAGACATAATTTAAATAAAAAAATCTGAATCAATAAATTGAGATAGTTGAGATTGAGGTGGAGTGATAGAACTTCAAATTGGAATGAAAACAAATTATGTCTGGGTTAACGATACCTAATTGACTCTTTTCTGAAGGAACAGTTTTTAACATTATGTGTGGAAAATAACATCTAGTAAATGGCCTCCTAGACTTTGTCTAACGGCGTGCAGACGGCAAGTCCAATTTGTAATAACTTTCTAGCAGATATCGGGCTGCATTTTAGTAATAACACGCACAATATTGTCCCTCAGGGCTTCAATGGTTCTAGGCTTGTTCTTGTATACCAGAGACTTCACATACTTCCACAGAAAAAAGTCCAGGGATGTAATATCGCAAGATCTCGCTGGCCAATTGAAATCACCGTTCCGCGAAATTGTTCTTCCTTGGAAGTTTTCGGCCAACAAGTCCCAAGGTTTCTCCTGCTGTTGTGGCACGTAGCCCCGTCTTGTAGAAAGAAGATGATTTTGTTGAGATATACTGAGTATTTATGTCGAAAAATAACAGTAAAATCTTATCAAAGTTCTATCACTCTTATTGAAAGACCCAATCTGAAAATTCAGATTTGAAAAATTGAGCCTATAACTTTCAATATCGATCTATTTTTGGGATCCCATTGAATCAACCAATGACCAAAAGCAGGATCTATGTTTATTTAAGAAAAGATAGTCCAGTCATTTTTTTTTGACACAAGCTATTTGATGGACAGCACACAGAACCGTGGAGAGCTTCTCGAGAACTGTAATTGATGATGTTGTTGCAAGTCTCGATTCCACCCCCCACCCCCAGCCCTCATTGTGGTTGTGGGTAGGTATCAAATAATATCCCTGGTACAACTAAGGAGGTGAGGGGTGAGGATGATCGAGAAACGATGAACTCAGTCCTTATTCACATTGGTTGTATTATCATTTTGTCATTCGCCCAGATCTTCCTAGTAAACTGGAAATTCCAGAACTCCACTGTTCTCTTAATTTCGGCCCTCTACCCCCTCAATAACACCCGAATTCATTGGTTTAGATTTTTTCGAGCAATTTCCCCATTGCTCGTAAAATCATATATTATGGGAACCGCAAATTCCGGAATTTCACTGCGTTTTCTAGATTTCGACCCCCAGCCCCCTTCAGAATAACACCCAATCAATTGATTTAGATTTTTCAAAGCTATTTCTCAATTATTATTCTGTTCAGATTTTATAAGAATAAAAAAATCCGGAATTCTAATTTATTTTTCCAATTTCGACCCCCAATCCCCTTGATAACTACCCCAATTCACAATTTAGATTTTTTCAATTATTTTTCCCATGATCACGAGTTTGATTTGAACCAGTTTCATGAATTTCAAAAAAATTGAGACTATTCCTAATTTTGGCCTTATTAGGGGTGTAGGGGAAAAACTGTTCATAGGAGGGGTCCAATTTTTCAGGAATATATTCTTTCAATCAAGATCTACAACATATGAAAAATTTAGCCAAATTCACCGAAACCACTTTTTCATAGAAAACGTGCGGGGTCCTTTAACAAGGAATTCAAAAAAAGTATGATTTTTTAAAAATATCTAGTGGCGTAGGAAATGGGGTGGGAGAAGTTGAACAATCCTCCGGTATCTACGCCACTGGACAATTTTGACAAAAGTAATCTACGTTAAGTGATGGGTATTTATTTCATAAGTATTTGTGTCAGATTTGGTCGAAATCGCTTCGATGACTTCAGAGTTATTGCAAAAAGATTATTTTAAAAACTGAACTTTGAAGGGCTCTATCTCCTTTAGGGAGCGTTTTGGAGAAAAATTAAATTATGCATGTCGACCTAGTTTTTGATGGACCATCGAATTGTGAATTATTGCTACTATAACCTGGATCACCCTGTATACGGATGCCTCCAGAGGCACCAATGGTGTTGAAGTAGCATTAGTGACCAGACTCAAAACTAAGAAATTTTTTCTCCCTCCGTCTTACAGTACGTTCTCGGCAGAGTTGTATGGGACTTTCCAGGCTGCCAAACTTATCGAATCAAGTGCTACGGACAGACAATTTATCATCTGTACCGATTCACTAAGCTCAGTTCACTGCATACAAAAACAATACACCTCAAATCCCACTGGCACAACTCGCTCAGAACAGCTTTTCAACAGCAAATTCAAATGGCAAAAGCATCGTACTGTCTTGGTGCCCTGCACATGTTGGAATTCCACTCAATGAAAAAGCCGACGAGACTGTCAAAGAGGCCTCAAGATCTGACCATGATCCCCTTGCTGATATCTTGAACACCCATTACGACGTCAAAAGTTTATACCACCTTGCACTCCAATGCAAATGGCACAGTCACCAAGCCGATTCTAGATCTCTGACAATAGAAATGGAAGTAGAACCAATCGAGCTTAAGAAAAACCCGAGATCTCGGAAAAACCTAAACCTCTCACGTAGGGAGGAGGTGGTTATTAATCGCATACTAACAGGCCACAGCAAATTAACTCACAGCTACATCTTCACCCAAGACGATCCACCGCTTTGCCCATCTTGACAATCCCGCACGATGTCAACCCATCATATTCTATAAGAGTGCACGACACTTCACCCACAAGTGGATGAAGGCGATGAAATCTTATGGGGACCGAAAAATGTCATGGAACTTTTGGAGATACTGAAAAGAAACAACCTATTTCACCTGATATAAGACAATCCAGCACCGACTGCATCACCAGCTCTGATCCACCCCCCACACAAAAATAACATCGTTAATGAGAACCAGACCACCAGTTAGCTAGAATCGGTCCTTTGTTTAACCACCTACCTGATATCCTACATCCGTGGCCTTCTCTGTTTGTCATTCAAGAGTCGCCATGATGGGCCCCATGACGTGAAGCGTGTGCCCCTGTATATTGTTTGTATTTTTGTTTACATCGTCGACAGTTAGGGTAGGAACATTAATACGTCTGAGCCTCATGCAACAACACAAATAACAACATAGTTTTAAACATAGTGTTCCATCGGTGCTAATAACCGTAGCTGTTGAAGCACCTGAATTTAAAAAAAAAAAAAAAAAAACCACTACCGCTGGATACTATACTTACCGAAGCGAAGAGTGAAGAGGTACGTAACTATCTTTGATTCCCACTGGTTCACTCGACTGTTTATACACACTCCGAAACTTCTCCTTAATTTATTGCACAACAACAATTATTACCTACAAGACTGCACCGAAACGAGTGAAACGACACAGAGCTTGACAGCCTTCTGAGAACCCTATCTTGTCTAGTCTTGCACGCTGCAAGATACACGTTTCCAAATGTTTATAAAACACTACAGATGCATGCAATTTTAAGTGAAAAGCTGAGAAGGAGAACATTGTTTGGATGCATCGCGGAATGTGAATTTCACTCCATAGGACGCGGGCCGCAAAAGTATGCATCCCGCTTACCGCTTGCTGGAGAATTTACTGGCGCCCTCTGTCGGCCGACAGTTGAAGCCCATGTGTCAATGTGACGCGATTGAAAAACTCAAAATTCGTCAGAAAAGCTCGAAGATCTGGTTGTTTTCGGTGCTTTACCTCCACTTCCTCGTACTTTTCCTCCCCGGCCTTGACGCTTTGCGCACATTTTGTAGTTTGTACCATTGTACCTTATTCTTAGTAGATATAAGAAACTTCATTTACCTGGTCCTTCGGTTACAAACTGTAAACCGCACGATCAGTTTACCTATCCGTAACTGATGTTCAATGTTGATGAATGTAGCAGGTATTTTTAGCGTAAGGCCTATACTTGCTCATACCTACCTATGAGTGACATTGAGGTGTAGGTTTTCACATCTCACTTGAGTTGCGGTACTCATAAAAATATCCTGAAATCGTATCTATTAAGCTTTCAGTCAGTAAAAATAATATAGGTAGTTGAGATGCAGGTTTCTAAGCAGGTATTACTTGACATAATACCGGAAACGTAAAGTTACACCTATAGTAATGAGATTGTGTGGTCAAATTGATACCTAATTAATTAGGGCAGGCGTTTCTTCCAACACGCATCCTGCCTAAGGGCCAAATTTCGAGTCCGAGTTGCAACCCGCGCAGCGTGGCGCAAGTATAGTCACGTGATCCAATAATGGCATGCTCAAGCTCAAGGGCACAGAGGGATCACGTGCTTACTTGCGCCACGCTGCGCGGGTTGCAATTTGGACACAGTAACTTCAAGTTAGCGGCGCAACTTACGCTACTCATTCACGGCATCGATAAGCCAATCATCGCGTCGGATTGTGTTATGTTGCCAAGTTGCCATATTGACCGGACTTACGCTACACTTGCACGGGCGGATCTCCGACTTGAAATCTGGCCCTAAGCTATGAATGTCCCTACTCAGTGGGGTCTTATACGATTTTTTTTATTGCTTCAAAATGTTCTACAAGGTGAGTTTGCTACATGAATGATAATAGTTTGTCTCAAAAGCCTCTACCTTTTTTTTTAAATGTTGAAAATCGAGGCGGGAATAACCCCGATTAAATTTCAACGTCTGATGACGTAGGCGGACGAGTTGAGTTTGCACAATGGGATGGTCGTAGCTGGAGCCTTGTTGCCAAATTGTGTGACAGACAGTCAAGATTTGCATGAATATTTTGATATTCCTTGGAAAAAAATCACTTCGACAAAACAACACGTTAGGTGGTATGTTTTTGGATACAATGGAATACACTTTTGAGGCATGAACAATCAGTTTTGGTGTTTGCAATGGGAGTCCATTATAAATCTGGCAGCTTTGCAACAAGGAAATGTCATTTGAACGCCGCTGTTGCCACCTTGTGAATTGTCTTTTTTGACAGAATGGTGGTTAAATCGAAATTATTTGTTCGGTACATTCTGCAAATAAACAATAATGTCATCGAAAACATGCATTTTCAAAGGATATCCCAACACCTCTTCAAGTGCCCCACAAAAAATTGTCATCAGTGTATCCAAGTCTCAACCCCTAAGAAACAAGTGCCATACAGCGACCGGCGACAAAAGCCCAGCCTCATGGGGCGGCGGATATTTTTGCTTAAATGTAGGTAGAATCGTTGAACTTTGTGACCCCTCACCTGCAACAGTTTGTTTCTTCACAGCTGGAATTCGATGCCCCAAACTAGAAGTACATAGTAGTAGGTATGTATAAGGTTGTGGGCTCGGTTGTGGGCTTGAAAACCATTCAAGGAAAATACGTAGTACCCCCCTTCAGAACTTGAGCTGAAAAAGAAGCCTCAGCTAACTGCTTTTACGAAGAAAAAGAAATATGAGCTCACTACCTCACTGGCAGCAGATCGTGGAGGTATGCGAAGAAAATGATTCCAAGCAACACTTCGAAATGGATGTGGCAGGAAGTGAAATTATATGCCACCATCTAGGTGGGTGTAAGCAAGGATCCACAGCAGCTATGGTCACCATCAGCAACATAGCAAATCATCGACAGGCCGTAGAACTTGATGGGTCTTCCAACTAAGTAGAACAACTCACCCCTTCGCTTCCCAAACGAAGATTTGGTACTCTGCCTGCAAATTAGCCACACCCAACATGTTCTGTTTTTGCATTTTATCCAACTTTATCATAACATTCAGTTGTCAACTGTATAAAAATTAAAATGTGGCGGCTCTCATATGGGCATGTGGCGGAGAAAAAATGCCTGCTCTGAGCGGGACTCTAACCCGCGTCTTCCATTTGCCGGATGGATACTCTGACCACTAAGCTATCGGGGAGACAACAGTTCTTTCGCCACATGCCCATATGAGAGCCGCCACAGTACTCCCCCTCTAGAGACGTCGTTCGTCTCGTATGTACCCCTGCGTTCGCCGTACTTATGGATCATTGAGCATTGTTCAGTACCCTTGGCGGCGGAACTGTTGTCTCCCCGATAGCTTAGTGGTCAGAGTATCCATCCGGCAAATGGAAGACGCGGGTTCGAGTCCCGCTCAGGGCAGGCACTTTTTCTCTGTCACATCGCGCCATAAAAACAAATGAACCTGTTTTTCATATACTAATTAGTTTTCAGTATTTAATTATGTATAATAGGCATTACAGTGTACTAATACAAATTATCACAAATCCTAAATACGTACTGAATACTCCACTAGATCCATCACGCATGGAGCAAAATACTGTTTGAGAACTACTCTTTTCTAAGCAAAAGATAATTTTTTGACTCTCATGTACCTACCTATACTATTTTGTCAAACTGGCCACTTTTTCACACGTCACTTCCAATACAAGATCACTGCAGTATTTTGAAAAGATTTTATGTCGTAACTTCTGTATTGTTCTACAGTGTGTACTAGTGTCCATAATATACAAATGATGAAGGGAAACCTTCTGTGCATTGGTTTCCTTATCACAAAAAAAAGTGAATAAAATTCCATCTGAATTTGTTTTTAATCCACTTTCAACTACTTTATCTTTGAAATCTGAGGTTGTTGATTTGGTGATACCTTCTACTTTTAACTTTGAAAATTTCCTGGAGTGTTTGTTTTTTAAGGGTAGTTCCCACTTTGGCTGGAGCAGATTTTCTCCAATAGCACTCTGTGGAGGTTACTGATGGATTTTGGCTTTTGTTCGATAGTCAATATAGGAGGGCGACGCTATGCTTACAACCTTCTGTAACAAAGTTACACAGTAAATTTCAATTCAATTCAAAATCATTGGTATCAAACTACAAAACAATGATATCCTTCACTTCGTCAAACTTGAATCGTAAGAAGTTTGCTAACAAAATAATACTGCACCCTACCTGAACTAGCCGCACAATCTCCACAGGTACATAAGACAACCTCCTCTGTTTCTTCTTCAATTATGACTGTAACAGCATAGACAGCATTTACTTCGGACTTTGTGCTCCGGTGTTACTTTGGCTTTGACAGTACATAACGTTTTATCACGTTTCACCTGTACAAACCCTATTGCTTCGTCTCCATATGTTTGTTTGCTACTTCTGCAAAAAAAAGGAATGAATAATTGATTGGGATCAGGTAGATGCTAGAGGCTCGCTTGCCGCTTGCTTATGAGTCACAAAGCCTTACCTGCTTGTTTTAACATTTCTTACGCCATGTGCAATAAAATCTGCGTTTATTCTGTAACAATTGTCTACCATGTCCGCATCGACTTCTGGGAGATTTCTGTCGTTGGCTTCTTCGGAACCAGCTTCCATTTTTTTCCAATTTAGTACAAAAAACAACTCAATACGTTCAGCAAATATGACCGCAAACTCTCACAACAAGAGGAATCGGGAATGTGAGGTTAGATAAATGGCTGACATGTAAATAATGACAACGTGGCAACGCTGCTTCATGTCAACTGCGGTCTTGCTCCCATTTCATTGGTGGATGAGTTTAGCCGCGAATTCAGTCGATTTAAACAGAGGGAGTGTGAAGAGCCAAATTTCAAGCTCTTTTTCCTTGGTTGATTTTTTTTTTCTTCACAGTATTTAGTTTAAGGTACTTGAGCATCGATTTACCTAAGAAAATAGCATTTTGTGATTTTCGTATTGTTGAGACCCCATTGTTGAGAAAATCGGTAGTCTCACCCCAAAACTTTCCCGACGAGTAGCAAGAACGGACACCTAAAAATTTTTGTACGAGACGTCCCTTCGGGTAAAAAGTTGGTTTTTGAGATAAAGATTAAAACAAATTCCAAGCATCCATCAGGGGAAAATTGAGAAATGAACAAGTTTTGGGGAGAAATTGAACTTTCCGGAAAAACCTCGAAGCTTCTTCCGAAGAATCTCGTTGTAAAAATGTCAATCGAGGTTTTATTTCAAGCTCCATCGTTTGAATCCGGTATCGATGAACCAGGCCAGTTTCAACTTTTGTGACGTTCATTTTTCATATTGATTCCAGGTACCTACCTACTTGATGTAGTTCTGTATTTTCATTTTAAATTATTTTGGTCATGAAATAAAATAGAGCGGGCGATAAGGTTTTTGTCACGACACCTCGATCTTACTTTTGGCCTTTTTTTTATCGAGCACATTTCTGATATCTTGACTTGGTCGTGCTCGAAATATTAGCCACGCTCGCTGTTGAAGCGGATAAATTGTCTTCTGGATGAGTTTCTTGTCTGTATTGGGTTCAGAATATTGCCGTGCTTACAAGGATAATTGTGGAGTGTGAATATTATTTATTCGTTCCATCTTGGCATTAGTCACAGCATTTTTGATGTCCCATTGCTGGTGATTCAAAGACTTCGTTCCAAGCAAGTATATTTCTCGAAATTGGCATCGTTCAGTATACTCATGGTATCATTATTTCAGGTTGAAAATAATTATTGAACGTTTTTGGATTTTTGTTGAAGACGAAACTGTGTTTACCTACGTGCTATATTTTGTGACAAAAACCCTTATTTCCAATAAGGTAATCAGTGGAAGATCGACTGACGTGGTGTGTTTGACACAAATTTGTTCTAGGGTTTTTTTTTTATATTATCGGCGGTTCTCTTTTCTGGAAATTTTCATGGTTGACGTAGACGCCTGAGGTGCGTTTTAATTATTATTGTGCAGCGACGTCGTCAGCACACATACCGTCAGCATCAATAGTAATTGTCGGAGTCGTTTGCTACCTACTACCTACCTACGCTAAGTACCTACTGCTACGCTGGTCACCATCTTCACCGGCAGCGAGGCTAGGAAGCTACACCTTTTGGAATTGTGAACGAATTTAGTGGAGCCCCGTGAAAGGTTAGACAAGTCCATAAAATAATCAAAGTTGTTGTGTTTTCTTCCTAATTTATAAATAATTGTTACTCGCGGATTACACTGTTGGCGCCTCCGTACCGGTGGCATCGTAAAAGTTCCTCCTGCAGGAAAACAAAATTAGCCGCGCTATAACCTAGGGCCCTCGGTACCGAAAACAAATTTTACAGTGTCCACTTTAGCGAGATAGCGACAACAGTTAAGTACCTACGTTGTTAATTTTTTTTCAATTCAATTTTCGTCCCGTTATCTTGATTTCTCGGTTCATTCGATTCTCGTATTTTATTGACTTAACCTATACCTATCTATTCTCTGACTTTAACTTGTTCACTAAACTATCAAAATCTTGTTCACAACTTGTTTAAAATTCTCTTTTCACTCTAACTTCATTTATTTCATTTTGTGATTTGCTTACCGCTTTATTGTTTTGTTTTTCTCATTTCAATCATTCCCTTTGGTTTATTCTACCAATATATTTTTGATCTGGAATAAATATTGTAGTGGCCATTTTATTGTTTATATTGAAACCCACCATTCCAGCCGTGCCATATACTGCGGAACCCACCCTGAGGTTTTGTACCGTCACACTTTTCAAGTGAAAAACTCTCGGAAAACTCGGTGAATTTTGAGCAAAATTTTCAGAAAATGTCCAAAAACCAGAGTCATCTCTTGTTTGAAAAACCAGTGAAAATCTATTCATCTCATGAAAATGTGGAAAAATGCAGTTTTTCCAGGGAAAAAAACTCTAAATCAGTTGATTTGATTTTGAAAATGGTTCGTGCAACAATTATTTCAATCTCTTCTCCAACTATGACTCGCCGCAAGTCTGTACTTGAGGTAAACATCTCATGGGGACTACCGCAGGTTGAAGTTTCACTGTTTCCTCTATTAATCCACGGAACGTGCAAGCTCACTTCAAGAAAGTCAACGCCGAAAAAATCGAGACCGTGTCGTATTTGAAAATAAGCCTACACGACGCCAAAGTGCGATTTCCCTTTCATATCAGTTGCAATTTTTCGATAAAAGTCGATCCCCGAGCAGGAAAAAACGTCTGATCAGATATTAGTTTAGGATCTTGCCCCAAACGCGGGTAATCTTAGTAAAAACCCGGGTGAACGGCCGTCTCGGGTTGTAATGGCCAGAAAAATTTAAACCGAGATTAAAACATTCGTAGCGCCAGACTGTGAGTCGTTGGAAAGCTCCAACTGCGGACTGGGAAAGTTGCCTTGTCGGTAAAATTCGACCTGTCCAAAAAAAAATGGCATGGCCCCAATCATTCCACACAGGATGACATGACTTACGTTCTCAAGGACGGAGTCATATTGGTGAAATAAGCGTTGCGAAATCAATCCGTCTGGGTTTATTCTTTGACGGATTCTTACCATTTTGGTCTCTTTTGAAAGCTTCAAGGATGTACTTTGGTTTGAGCCCATTGGCATTTACAAAATCCACATTTTTTTTTCAAATTTTGACATTTGGAAAAAATATTTCCGGATTTTAGAAATGTCAATGGGCTCAAACGAAAGTACATCCTTGTAGCTTTCGAAAGAGACCAAAATGGTGAAAATCCGTCAAGGAATAAACCCAGACGGATTGATTTCGCAACGCTTATTTTACCAATTGAACTCCGTTCTTGACGGCCATTTTTATGTCAGTGCAGACAAGTTAAAAAATGTCATTTTGGTGATTTGATTCGTCAATATACTTGGACTAATGAAAGTTGACGTGGAGTAGAATGTATATCTATTAATAACAGAAAACACATAACAGAGTGCATAAATCATTATCAGTATACTTCCTGGCCTTGCTAAATAACGCAGATTTGCATTTATTCCAATGTCAAGGTTATCCTTTTTTGATAAAACAAAATCATGGACAGCACACGAATCGCATTAAAACTGCATTCATGCGGAGATAACAAACCTCTCATCGTCTCGTATCCATTGATATGAGATTTCCAACACAAGCCACTATACAGTAGGTAGGTACACGTTTCCAATCAAAGCTGTGCCTCTAATTATTATTGTGAAGTAAATAAATAAACCGGCAAGTTGAAAAAATGCTCTCAATCTAAGCAATTAGCTAATGGGGTGTTCCACGGGTTTTGGGGGAAAATGAATTTAAATTCTGGCGCCTTCGTAGAGCTCATATATTTTTTATTCAATTTTTTTGCATTTATACGAAGGCGTCTGGGAGTCACAAAAAAAAGAAATAATAACATTGAAATGAGAAGATTATAAAATTGAAATAATTTTTTTTTTAAATTAAATGAAAAAATTATAAAATAAATTTTTAGGGAGAATTTCGTTACATCGGATTTATTTTCGTTATATCGGATTTTTCTAATGCCCGATTTTCAGATGTTCGAAGGCTGTAAACCATTCTACAGAGATCATATGATCACTATTCATACTTATACAATTTTTTTCTCTTTCTTCGCCACCCTCTGTCTGCACAAACCCAAGGTGAGTTGAGAGTTGCTCAACTCTCGCTTTAACTTGCTGCGGGAACGGAAATAAATCCGATATATCGGATTTTTGTCAGGCACCTTGGGTTGGTGCAGAAGGTAGTGGGGAAGGTGGAGAATTCTGTATGTATAGAGATCATCAGATCCCTGTACAGTGGTTTAAATGCTTTGAACGTCTGAAAATTGAACATTTGAAAAATCCGATATAACGGAAATAAATCCGAAATATTGGACTAAAATGACTGCACCAACACGAAAGACTACCGGCCAGTCCACTTGAACAGAGCAGCAGACCAGCAGACTTTGGGCTACTCAAACTTGACCCAGGCTACAGACGGATGACACCTCCTGGTATCAAACGTTAATGATGGGGTTTGTTGTTGTCTGTGAGTGGCGTCTTACTCCTTTTTTTCAATGAATAACAACTACAATACTCCCTATCTCAATCGATGGGCTGAAATGAGAAATATGTACCTCAAATCTTCCACGTCACGTCAAGCACATACAAAATGTAGGATTGGCAACAAGCAAATGAAACACTCCACCATGAACAACTTCAGTGAGACTAGGCAGCAGACTGCTTATTCAAAACTTCTTGGTTTATGCAGAGAAGGCGACCATAACCTTAGACGACAACTCAGTCTAGGTGAGGGCTGCAGACCACATGAGAACCTCCGGTTCTGGTGGCATTCTTGAAATTTTCTGTGGACATCCGAAGGTTCGAGTTTGGCTGGATCACTCTTCTTTCTTCCTTCAATACCAGAGAGGTTTGGGAATATTCGCGTGCTTCTCAAGCACACGGCAAACTATTGCGCTCATATTGTTTATGTCTGCCCACATCTCAACACAAAACACTCAGAACACGTCATAATTGACGCACAGATTTTTTCTCAAATCAGCTGTTTGGTTTGCCTCTCGCGTTTGGCAGGCAGAGTTCACCGTGCTCGCGTTACCGAGGCCGTACGAGGCCTAGCAACGATTTCCACTGCCTACCTAGCGCCATCTGTTAAAGTACCTGGGTGTCAATTTTGGTGACGTCACGCGAATTTTTATTTTTGTGGGGGCCTGAATGGACGCAAAAAAATTGAATGAAAAATTTCTTGGCTCTACGAAGGCTCCAGTATTCAAATTCGTTCGTTCTCAAAACCCGTGGAACACCCCATTCTGAAGCATGGATTTGGATCAATGAAACAAAATATATTTGGGTTATTTTCCTTTATTCAGATTGAAAAAAATATTGCCATCTTATCAGAATCAAGGAATACGTGGTAGCGTTGAGTTCTGTCAAACAATTCAGAACTTCGCCATTTTTCAGTACCGTTTCGTATAAAAATCTTTCAAAGTTATCATCACTATGCTGGATGATCCAGGCACCTTGATAATTTGCATTGATATAAGAAATATAAAACCCTAGGATAAATGCTTCTAAGAAAATCATTCTTGTCTCTTCATTACTCAAGAACTGTTCAAGAGCCAAGCTCCACAATTTCTCGAACACGTCCACGTTTCGGTACACGAAGGCGTGCCCCATTTTCGTAGCAAGGAAGTCTTGGTCCATTGCTGTTGCACTGTTGTGGTGAGAATACATCCACCTTGGGTCCAACATACTGATCCACTTGCGCTGGCTCTCTATAGCAACATTTTCGGAACGGCCTGGGCCCGAGAAGTACTTGTGGCACTGCTGATCTCTTTCCTTTTCGGAAAACGTCTCCCACAATTGCTTCACGACATCTTCACGGTCGAATTCCGCCGCTATGTGGAACTTGACACCGTCATCCAGATGGTCCATCAGTAGCCATTCTTCGACAGTTTTACTTATGTCGACGTAGCCCAGCCGGGTCCAATGGATATTGAAAGTTAAATTCACTGGTAACTCCATCCGCGTTGTCACGTACAACACCCACAGAGCTGACTTTCTGCTGCCTTCCAAGATTGGTTCTTCAAAACATACGGGCAGTCCCATGGTCTTGATTGCCTCTCTGAACTTGTCCACGATCATTTCGGCGGTAACATCTACGTTCGGTTCGAATGCTCGATGCACCGTCTGCACCCAGAGATGACCGATGAAGGCGTGTGTTGATTGAGTGACCAAGTCCATTTCGATAAGCTGAAACAAAATAAATGAAACGTTACTTCATTGTTGCCTACATTACATTTATATCTATACAATTTTATTAAATAGAAGATGCGATAGGAAATGTGGATACAAAGTGCTTCAGAAAACAGTTGGATTTGGCGATTCTTCAGAGCTCGATCCCAAATGAAGACTGCTGTAATCAAGAATAGTCCAAATGAATTATATAACGAATAGGTACTTACATGTTTAGTGGCGAGTTTAGTGGTATTCAAGAACGACAAATTTGCACGGTATTTTTTCGAAAGACGTGACTGAGCTGGTTGGTTACACGTCTTAGCCTTGACTAGTCTTGTTGTAAACTGTGCAGCAGTGCAGACTGCAGCTTTCATCAGTGCCATTGTTATACTTACCTTACCTGAAGATTCGGAACTTACTCCCTCTATAACCGCCTAGTACTACCCCTTGAATAAAACTATTATATTCCAGTATTTCTAGTATTATAGGTCAAAGTACCCTTGCCGTGCCCTGTCCCAAACAGTGTATTGTATTCTTCGAAGACATTTTCCCAAAACGTTTGTCAATAATCACTTTTGGGTTTCAACATGTTGAAAAGGTTCTTCAAAACAATAACGAAGACTGAATGACTATACCGTTAGTCAGGTACCTGGCTGGAAACGGACCTATTGTGTTTTTTTGCTCCAAGAAACCAAGAAAGTATTAAATTTCTTAAAACGGTTTATTGTTTCATGGCAAGCCCATTCCCATATACAGGGTGATTTTTTGAAAAGTTTCCACCCCTTGTTTCTCGCCGCCAAAATGTCTTACAGGAAAACGCCGAAACAGGTCAATTTTTGTTTCGAGGGGGTCATCTAGAGCACATATCACCAAATTTTTATCTTGAACCCCTTCGCCCCCGCCCCACCCTGCTTTAAAATTTCAAATAGCATGACCTACTTTGTGATACATCAAATTGAAGGCAATAAAATTCTCTTTCCGTTAAACATATTTCAAATTTTTTTAAACCACCCCTCAACCCTTCTGAAAATCCTCTTTTCGTTAATGGAAGGACAATGTTCCCCCTATAAACTCTTGATTCCTGAGAAATAGACTCCCCAGCAAAAACAGGTCGATTCTTATTTCAATGGGGTCATCTTAGACACGAGTGGCCAAACTTTTATCTTCAACCCCTTCGCCCCCACCCTACCCTACTTTAAAGGGGTGGTTTAAAA
The DNA here is from genome assembly GCA_949128115.1 of Anaspis maculata. Lineage (NCBI taxonomy): Eukaryota > Metazoa > Arthropoda > Insecta > Coleoptera > Scraptiidae > Anaspis > Anaspis maculata. The sequence continues at coordinate 83,088,864 of OX421964.1, read as the reverse complement.
AAAATAGAAATATGTTTGACGGAAAGAGTTTTATTGCCTTCAATTTCATGTATCACAAGATAGATAATGCTATTCGAAATTTCAAAGTAAGGTAGGGTGAGGGCGAAGGGGTTGGAGATAAAAATTTGGCCACTCGTGTCTAAGATGACCCCATTGAAATAAGAATCGACCTGTTTTTGCTGGGAAGTCTATTTCTCAGGAATCAAGAGTTTATAGGGGGAACATTGTCCTTCCATTAACGAAAAGAGGATTTTCAGAAGGGTTGAGGGGTGGTTTAAAAAAATTTGAAATATGTTTAGCGGAAAGAGAATTTTATTGCCTTCAATTTGATGTATCACAAAGTAGGTCATGCTATTTGAAATTTTAAAGCAGGGTGGGGCGGGGGCGAAGGGGTTCAAGATAAAAATTTGGTGATATGTGCTCTAGATGACCCCCTCGAAACAAAAATTGACCTGTTTCGGCGTTTTCCTGTAAAACATTTTGGCGGCGAGAAACAAGGGGTGGAAACTTTTCAAAAAATCACCCTGTATGTGGAACGCCGTCTTACTCATTATTATGAACTATATAAAGTCACAATTTGAATAAAGAATCATATGAAAATAGTAATATCACATGTTTTTTGAATCATGTTAAATCACTCAATGTTTGTTGGATCAAAATGATACATTGCACATTTGGTTCCATGTGCAATCTTTATTCCAAAACAGATTTATTACGATTTGTTTTTTTGGATTGCCAAAACTTGGTCATTTTTCGACTTAATTGAAAGCCTCCCGTGAATTATATGTAACTTTATAATATAGCCCACAAAATTGTTAACAATCAATTCATTTGATCCTATTGAAAATGTTGGTTCTATCAAAATGAGACGATGCATATTATGTTCTTGATGAAATTATTGTGAAATTTTCGATTGAAATGTTGATTGTAGAAATGGAAGGAATATTACTTTTTGATGTTCAAAAAGAATCATTTCTACTTTTTTTTTTTTTTTTTTTTTTTTTTTTTTTTTAATGTTTTACGACGCATCAACTACGAGGTTATTAGCGTCGACGGGACATTCAGTGGGTTTTTGGTACACGTTTTAATTATACTTGAATTGCCCACTGTTAACTATGTGAGGCTTCAGTACTCTGATAGCACTCAACTCTGTAGTCAGAAATCCATTTTTTCTGTAACCGCTGTTGTCAGACAGGTGCAGATATGGCATAGTAAGGTCGGAACAATTTTTGGAACAATCGGACAACACAAAATATCCATGGACGAGGCGGGATTCGAACCCGCGCGGTAGATCACGACTGGCTTGGCGCGGCAACACCAAAACCACTCGGCCACCGCCGCTCCTATTTCTACTTTTACTGTCATATCAATCGAAGCAATAAAAGATCAAATTTTTATGTTGTATAAAAAGCACACAATTAGTATAATTTGAAAATAAATAATTTGGTATTTGAACAATGACAAAACATTTGTGACCTGCAAATCAATAAAAAAAACAATTATATCTTGTGAATTGGTTTTTGTCTCGGTTTTTGTAAAACAACTCTGAACCACCACCAAATTCAGTTCAATTGGAATGTGCATTGATAAAAATCTGCTTTATTAAAATAATGATTCAAAAATCATTTTCCTAATGCAACCTCGAATGCAACCTTGAACCAGAACAAACAAAAAATTAAGGTAATTTTGTGCATGTTGAAATATAACTTATAGACTCATTCAACATCAATTCGATCGTAAGAAAAATGTGAATCAAACACAGTCGAATTATTCCAGATGTCTATTAAATTCAACTGAATTCAAATGTTGAGTGATATTAACAGCCGTTGAAAAAATGTTCGTTTCTCAAATGAGGTGGGAATAAAATTATTGTCTGTGTTGTAATGGAACTAAGGGATCGATTCATAATGATACTTTATCGAATGAATTATCTAAGAGATTCGATATTGAAACATCAAATTGAAATCGAATGGTTGCTTGAGAAGGTGATACCTATACTTATCATTGGAAATCATCGTAATTTTCAAATTATTCAAGTCCTGATTGAATTAAGTTGTTGGTTTCCAACGATGTTCTCGAGTTAGTTTAACTTCAATGGTGGACTGAATCGTGTCATGAATTTAGATGTTACTTTGCTTGATCCCATAGTTCCGTTAAAACACAAACAACAATTTTAATTCCACCTTCTTTGATAAACGAACATTTTTTGAATGATTGTCATTACTAATCAACATTTGGATTCAGTTAAATTTGATACACATCCGGAATAATTTGACTGTGTTTGATTCACATTTGTATAACAATCGAATTGATGTGGAATGATGCAATGAATTTCATTTTAACATGCACAAAATTACGTTAATATTTTGTTTGTTCTGGTTTTGAGTTGCATCAGGATGATGACTTGAAAGCCGAATTTCAATAAAGCAAATTTATATTAATGCACATTTCATTTGAACTAAATTTTATGGTGGTTCAGAATTGTGTAACAAAAACCAAATCACAAAATATAATTGGTTTTTCGATTGATTTGCAGGTAACAAATGTTTTGACATCAGTTTAAATAGCGAATTATCTGGTTTAAAATTATACGACTTGTGAGCTCTTCATCCAACATAAAAATTAGATGTTGTATCGATTCGATTGATATAATAGTAACAGTAAAAATGATTTTTTTCCGAACATGAAAAGTAACATTGGTTTTATTTCTACAACTAACATTTGAATAGAAACTTTCACATCAATTCAACTAACAAAATAAGTAACTTCTTATTCCAATACAACCAACATTTTCATTAGAGGGTCAAAGCATACTACCAACAAAAACATTAATCAACATTTTTCAACAAACATTTTAATTTGCGACTTTCTTACATTTTTATGAAAAATGTGTTGTTGTTTAATTCCTAATAAAGAGCAGGAGGGCGTTCCATACAGATGCTCAATGTATCGGAAGATTCTATGCCCGTGGCTGGTACAAATCAGGATATAGGTACAGGGTGAACATTTGTTCCTAAAACTTTTTTATTCCGATAAAATGATTCTCAATGAAGATAGTCTTAGTTACCTTGCAACCCTATGATCTCCCATTAGACATAAAAAATGTACAGTTGCTGGAGTTCTACGTACAGGGTGGAATCTATTATTATTTTTCAATATTTTTCATCTCTATGGAATCAATCCAGATTTCCGGTTCTCTTAAAAGCTTATAATTTCTCATTCAAGAGAAAGGTTAAAATGTAAGATCCTTCAAACTGCTGAAACATGACACACACACTCTTCTTCTCTTTTCTTTTTTCATGAGCGATATAAATTCGCATGATTATCTTTTTTATTTTATTGGGAAGTCTAATAACTGTTATTTACATAGTCTCAAATTGTGCTGAATTTAGCTAACAATAACGAATTATTCAATTCAAATTTCAGTTTTGTATCTAAAAGAAAAAGCACATCCTTGTTGCAAACCCTCGCGAGAGAGAGAGAGAGAGAGAGAGATCCCAACACGACTTGAGGTTGAGTTCTTGAATAGAAGCACCCCTTGATTAATACTCCAGTATTATATTATACTGAATAGTAACGGACCAAGATTAGAACCTTGTGGGACACCAGAATATGAAGGCAAGAGAACTTAAGAATAATTGTGATTCTGATATCTTACATAAATCTTACGATATCATCTAAAATGATGGACAGAAAACCATGTGGACGGAGTCTAATAAGATAAGCTCATCTGAAAACTAAGTACTGAAGTGTAAGTACATATTGTTTTGTATAATTCAAGGGTTGAAATTGCTGCCATGGACTGGGCATACAGTGAAGTGGAATCGCTTCTCACGTGATAAACGACGATGAGAAAGTGGGTACCTAATCTGTATTTAATTGCGAAAACCACGTGACCAAGCTCTTAGACAAACTATTGAACATCTTGTTGCTAAATGAAACTCTATTTTGCGTAGCTTCCAAAATTACATTGGTGTAATCAAGAATTATTGAAATCAATCACATAACAACTAAGTACTTACATGGTTACAGTGGTGAGGTTGGTGATGTTCAAAATGGACGAATTTGCGCGAGTTTTTTTTTGGCAAAACTTGATTGGTCACACGTCATATACTTGTTTAGTTTGGTCGTTAACTGACCCTGGAACGAGTGAAACGTTCAAAGCTATGGTCGAACCAAAATTCACTTAGGTATCCCCTCCAATGGTTTCGAGGACCAATAAAAACGCACGTGTAAACGTTATATTCTATAGAATAGATACGTAGGTAAAGGTACCTTTGTGAAGTATGTGGGTACTCCACTACATTCTGTGGAGTTCATGGTCACATTGTATTGGAATAATATCTTATACCCACTCACTTTTATGTTCAACTTGTTGAAAAGGTTTCTCAGAGACAAGAATGAAGCACCACCAGGCTCCTGAGCTGAAGGGATCCATTGTTCTCTTAACTATGTAGCTTTCTAAGAAAGTCTTTGTATTTGAACAAGAAGTTATTGATAAGCTTTTATCTGATATTTTCTTATGTAGTACATTTAAGCCATTAAAGAAATAAAAGTTGATTTAAGCAAAGCAGCATATTACAGTTATGGTCTATTTTTTTTTCTAATAAAGAGCAGCGCTAGAAGCAAGTTATATTGAAGTTTGTCAAGTTAAAACAGGGTATTAGGACCCCGCTGAGTAGGTACGAGAACCATGGTTTCCAAGCCGAATTTTGCTCCCGGAAGCCCGCAATGGGAAAATGAAGAAGAGGGAGAACCAAAAATCACCATTTATGACGCCTGGAGTGGAACCTGTCTTTATTGTGAAGTACTTAAATTACATCATATCTTGATGCACTGAGGTCTCGTACTATCCTCTTGTAATAATTATTGTCAATATTTTTGAAGGAGGGAGCAAGTGGAAATTTTGACTGTGTGGATGACCCTTCTTTTCTCCTTATTTTGAGTAAATATCAACATACTGGGTATCTTTTCCGACCAAGTTTCATATACTTGGTTCAATAATTATGGGGCTAAAATTTTTAAAGAAGCGAGTTCGAACAAATTTCACATGATAAAACATGTTTTTTTGTCAATGTATTTTTTTTATCCTTCATACTATGTTACCTCAATGCAGATCGGCATTTTTTTCTTGAAATTCTTGCGTAGTTTGGAACGGAACGGGTGCAAACTTTTGCGAGATGGCAATTTGTGTTGTGGCTGGACTTGGTTACAGGCAGGATTGCAGAGACGCGTTTAGAGCTCTAAACATCTTGACATTGCCATCATTGTATGTCCAGGAGTGCTTGTTATACGTTAAGGACCATCTATTGGACGTCACCGAGGACGTCACTGTTTCTTTTGAGCACTTGCATCATTACTCCACCAGAAATAATAAAGACCTGGTACCCCCATTTCTTAGGCTGAAAAAAAAAACAGATACGGCATTGGCCACTTTGGGATAGAGTTTTTCGAAAACTCCCAGCAACAGTTGGAGGTTTGAATCGAGCGAGCTCCAAATCTTGGCTGAAGGACTTTTTAATCGAAAGTCATTCTGATTTGGTGGATGACTTTCTTAAATTGTGAATCTATTTCATTGTTTTTGTAATATGTTTTTATACAATCATGTACAATAACTTGTAGGTATAGGTATGTAAATACTATGACTCAATATTTTACTTTTGTGATATCGTGTGTGATATTTTATGACTTGTGGGAATACTTTATGTAAACCTATGGTGAACACCAATAAATACTTACTTACTTAGGGCCAAATTTCAAGTCCGAATTGCAACCCGCGCAGCGTTGCGCAAGTAGTCACGTGATCCTATAATGGCATGCTCATTGGCACAGAGAGATCACGTGACTACTTACGCCACGCTGCGCGGGTTGCAACTTGGACTTGAAATTTAGCCCTTACTTACTCTTACTCATGGGGTTAATGAAAAAAAAATGGGTTGGATTTTTTGCATTTTTGATCATCCTGTATACGGCGTCTGTACGGACTGCCATCTTGGCAACACCTCTTGAACTTGAGGCATGTGTATGTACAACATTCCTACCAAAAGGCACCTCTTAATCATTAAATGCAAGGTGGGGGTGATATTATTGCTCTTAACATCCGGACAATCACCTGAAATACGGCATGGGGTAGATAATAGACCCCACACTTTTTTCACTAGTTGACTAATAATTTTCGCAAAAATGATCAAGAATTGTGAAACTAATTTATTTGAACTAATTTGCGAAAGAATATCTGCATTGTAGTGGAAGACAAAGCAACACATCAAAATGAGTCTTCAATAACACACAAAATTGATCAAAACACTTTTTCTTTCAGGCATTCAGTTTTTTCAGATAATATAATGATTTGATAATCATGGTAGGTACCTAATGAATTATTTCAATAGCATTTCACCACATTCAACTTGGAAGTGACAGTTGTCATTTTTATTCGTATTTTTGACCTAATATCCACAAAAGACCAAAATACTACAAGGGAAAGATCTTGGACTTCAAGCAACGTCACAGCTACTATACAAAAAAGGTGATCTCAGAATAATTTTATCTGTGATAGTATGTTACTGTCGAATTAACATTGTTCATGATGTTAATTCGACCTGAAGCTGCTGGCCCTCAGGGTCGATGGAGTTTACCCTTGTGTTGGTTTCCCGCAGCAGTCGTTGCTGGCCAGATTTGGTCATCGGTCCTTGAAAAGCCGTAGAACGGTTGACTACCTTCTTTTCCTGCATAGGCTTGTTTCGGGTGCGGTAACCTCCCCCAGTGTTCTTTCAAGGATCTCCCTAAATGTTCCGAGACAGGGCCTAAGGCGGAGTGATGTTTTTTATGTGAGGCCCACACAAAAACTCTTTTACTTCAATTCTCCAGTGAACCGCCTTGCTCTGACATACAATTGGTTCCAGGAGAAGTTCGACATTTTCAACTGCAGTGCGGCGGATGTCAGGCGAGTTTTTGATTGAGATGCAATCGACGCATTGTTCTTGTCTGTGAGTAGTGTTGCGACGGATTTTCTTTTCTTCGTTCCGCGGTCACGCTATTATTGGACTTGTTAGTCTGTTGCGTGCCCGTATATAATAACAATAATAATAACATTAATAATAATAATAATGATGATAATAATAATAATTAATTATTTATTTATTTATTGTTTGACGTGTACATCCGACACTTCGGCCCCGTACAAATAAAATTCTATTCTATTCTATTCTAATGCCCTACACGTTGAAACAATCATTGACTGAAATAAATAAACTAGCGAGAAAACAGATTCTGTGAGAAAATTATTTTGAAAGATATTTCAAAAAAATGATCTTTGGGGTCCGAAATGGACCCCGAATGGGTTATACAAATTCAGAAAAGATTGATATAAGATGTGAACATTCAACAATAGAACGAGACCAGAACAATCCTAGCTTTTTAAACTGGATGGGAAAATTCCTTTCCATTGACCATCAAGGTACCTACCTACGGAACAAACCACCAAGAAATCCAAAATCCAAAGCTGCTGTTCAATAAATATACAATATACAATATACAAATTGGATTCTCTCTTTAGATATTTGAATACACACATCAAAAAACATCATCGAGTATAACTCGATGTATTATTGGTTGCCTACCTTAATTCGCAAATATGGGGACGATCCGTTGCTTAGAAAGTCCATAGCTTAGAATGTTCGTAGCTTAGAAAGTTCTTAGCTTAGAGTGGTCCATAGTTTAGAAAGCTCACAGCTTAGAATGGTTCGTAGCTTAGAATGTTCACTGCTTAGAAAGTTCATAGCTTAGAAAATGCATAGGTTAGAATGTTCTTAGCTTAGAAGGTTCTTAGCTTAGAATGGTCCATAGCTTAGAATGGGTCGCAGCTTGGGAAATTCGCACCTCAGATTAGTTCGCAGCTTAAAATGTTGACTGCGTGGATATGTCTGTTTAGAAAGATCATATCTTCGAATGATCCGTAGCTAAAAAGTTCATAGCTTAGAATCCGATGGAAACTTGCGCGCACAGAGTGGGTATACTAGAAATTGAAATTCTCAAAAGTTCTCAGCAATTTGGCACACCGAGCTGTGTACATGGATGTCGTCAGGTTCAGTAGTTTTTTTTTTGTAGACCCGCAATCGGAATACCTAGCAATGAGATTGTTTACTTTCTCAACAATTTTGCACACCAATCTGTCTAGATGAAACGTCATCTTCAGTAGTCTGGACGCTATGGACATTCTAAGCTACGAACCATTCTAAGCTAAGAACATTCTTACCTATGAATTTTCTAAACTATGAACTTTCTAAGCTATGGACATTCTAAGCTACGAGCCATTCTAAGCTGTGAGCTTTCTAAGCTACGGACCATTCTAAGCTAAGAACTTTCTAAGCTACGAACATTCTAAGCTATAGACTTTCTAAGCTACGGACCATTCTAAGCTGAGGATTTTCTAAGCTATGGACATTCTAAGCAATGGACTTTCTAAGCTACGTACTAGGCCCGCAAATATACCCTCCTGCAAAATTTGAACCGTAAGAAGTCTTTGTTGGGTGTTCGGATACGAACGAGCGGCGATTCCTGTGCATTCTGAAGAGCACCGGGTCTTTCTGGCCTATTCCTATTAGAACGCAGTGTACAGTTGGGAGCGAAATGATTCATACGGCACCGCTAGGAAGTCGGCTGGATTTCAGAAATGTTAGCTGCTTGGATCGTTCTTGAATGCCAGTTTTGATAACGACCAATCTCATCAAAACTGGCATTTAAGAACAATCCAAACATCTAAAATTTCTGAAATTCAGCCGACTTCCTAGAGGAGCCGTATGAATCATTCCGCTCCCAACTGTACAAGTGCAAAGATCTGGACATTTCCAGAAAATACGCGATGACTAAGCGAATGAAATTCACGTGGAGATTTGAACATGCGAGTAAGATACATCTGTCCGTTTTGGCGGAGGTGCCGGATTTTCTGCACGTTCGTAATGCCCGCAAAATGTGTAAAGACAATTTCAAATTGTTGGGTTTATTGAATAAAACAAAACTCAGACGGAACAGTTGTTCGATACAAGGTTCGTTTGGTCGTCGGAGGCCTCAGTCAGCGGGAGGGCATTGACTACAGCGGGACTTTCAGCCTTGTAGCACGACTTGATACCATTCGAACTGTTATCGGTATCGGTATCGCAGCAAACGAAAATCTTGAGCTGGCCAAATTCGATGTGAAAACTGCCTTTCTGCATGAGGTAATCGAAGAAGAGATCTGCATGGAACAACCTGAAGGCTGAAGGATACGAGGATGACAGTGAGCAGGTTTGCAAGCTCCAGAAAAGTCTGTACGGTTTGGAGCAATCCCTAAGATGTTGGGATAAATGGTTCAAAGGTGTAATAATCTTTCTCGCGTTTGAAATGAGCACAGCAGACTCTTGCTAGTCTTACTGTATCTACAAAGAAGACAAGCTGATGGTCACGCTGTATGTCGACGATGGGTTGGTAGCTGACGAAAGCAACAGCATTCAACAGTTTCTGGATAAATTGAAAGCTGAATTCAAAATCACTGTTGAACCGCTCAGTTGTTTCTTGAATGTCCTTATCGATTGTGTCGATGAAGGCTCAATCTACGTCAATCGAAAAAGGTATATTGAAGATATACTCCGATGATTTGTTATAAACAAAACGGATCCAGTGTCAACTCCAGTCGAGAAATGCAATTCAACTGGGGAAGCGGAGGAAACGGATGACGAGACAACAGATGTCCATACAGTAAAGCTGTGGGATGCTTATGGTTACCTTCCTATCTAGCGGTAGCTACATAGGATCTAGGAAAAAACATCGCTGGAAAAAACATAGCCGGAAAAAACATAGCGGAGAAAACATAGCATGGAAAAAACATCGCAGGGAGAAAACATAGCATGGAAAAAACATAGCAGGATGAAACATAGCACGGAATAAACATCGCACGGAATAAATATCGCGGAAAAAAACATAGCAGGGAGAAAACATAGCATGGAAAAAACATAGCAGGATAAAACATCGCGCGGAAAAAAACATAGTAGGAGAGAACGGTGCTAGGACAATTCTTCGCCGGACAATTCTTTGCAAGCATTGCGCCCGCGCATACTTCAAGACACAAGGGGGCTAGCAGGGCTCAAATAGCCACAATGTAGACACAAGGCTAGATAGGGCTTCGAATAACACAAAAAGGCATGAGGGGCTCAATGGGGCGCTAAACAACATTAGGAGACACAAGGGTTCTCAGCAGGGCCTAAACCACTACACTGTAGACCAAGAGAGGATGAAGCTGTAAATATCGCAAGAAGGACTGATAGGGCTCACTAGGGCTCCAAATGACACCCTAAGGCATAAGGGGGGCCTATAGGGCTCCGATCAACACATGAAGACACACAGGAGCTGACTAGAGCTCCGCAACAAAGACGGGTTGGAAAGGGGCTCAACAGGTCTACAAATGACACATAAAGACACAGGGGGGCCTGATAGGGCTTTGAGAAACCTGGAAAGGCACAAGAGAGCTTTCTAAGATGCTAGAAATGTCAAGAGGTCAGAAGGGGGTCACTGGGGCCCCAAACTATAATTGTGGACACAAGGGGGCTCATTAGGGCTCCAAACGATACTTGAAGATACAAGGGGGCTCAGCAGGGTTTGAAACGCTTCAATGTAGATATAAGGGAGGATAGGATTCTTATAATTGCAAGAAGGCCTGGCGAGGCCCACTAGGGCTCCAAATGAAACTTTGAGACACAAAGAGAGCTCGGGGAGCCCTGTAGAACTTCGACCAACACATAAAGACTCATAGGAGCTAACTAGAGCTTCGAAAACTAGCACAGTGTAAAAAGGGGCTCGACAGAGCTATAAATGAAACATAAAGACACAGGGGGGCCACATAGGCCTCTGAAAACATAATAAGGCACAAAGGAGCTGCTAAGATTCCGGAAACTTCGAGAAATCTGAAGGAGGTCACCTGGTCTGCAAACGATAATTGAAGACACAAGGAGGCTCAATAGGGCTCCAAACGATACTTGAAGATACAAAGGGGCTTAGTAGAGCTTGAAACGCTGCGATGTGGACACAAGAGAGGAGAGGCCTCTATAAATCGGACGAAGGCCTGGCGGGGCTCACTGGGGCTCCAAATGACACTTGGAGACATGAGGTGGCCCCGTAGAACTTTGACCAACACATAAAGACTAACAGAAGCTAAGTAGAGCTTGAAAAAAGGAGCTTAGCAGGGCTACAAATGAAACATAAAGACACAGAGGGGGGGCACATACGGCTCTGAAAAACTCAATAAGGCACAAAGGAGCTTTCTAAGATTCCAGAAACATCAAGAAATCAAAAGGGGGTCACCTGGTCTGCAAACGATAATTGGAGACACAAGGGGCTCAGAAGAGCCCCAAACGATCCTTGAAGGTACTTGAAGAGCTTGAAAAACTCACACATTGAAAAAAAGGGGCTCAGCACTCTCAGCAGGGCTACAAATGAAAAGTAAAGATACAGGGGGGGCCACATAGGGCTCTGAAAAACTTGATAAGGCACAAAGGAGCTTTTTAAGATTCCAGAAATATCGAGAAATCCGAAGGGGATCACCCGGTCTGCAAACGATAATTGAAGACACAAGGGAGCTCAATAGGGCTCCAAACGATCCTTGAAGATACAAGGGGGCTCAGTAGGGCTTGAAACACTCCAATGTAGACACAAGAGAGAAGAGGCCTCCAAAAATCGGACGAAGGCCTGGCGGGGCTCACTGGGGCTCTAAATGACAGTTGGGGACACGAAGTGGCCCCGTAGAACTTTGACCAACACATAGAGACTAACATGAGCTAACTAGACCTTAAAAAACTAACACATTGAAAAAAGGGGCTCAGCAGGGCTACAAATGAAACAAAGACACAGGGGGGCAACATAGGACTCTCAGAAACTTGATAAGGTACAAAGGAGCTTTCTTAGAATCCAGAAACATCAAGAAATCAGAAGAGGGTCACCTGGTTTGCAAACGATAATTGAAGACACAAGGGGGCTCAATAGGGCTTCAACAATACTTGAAGATACAAAAGGGCTCAGTAGGGCTGATGAAACTGACACATTATAAAATGCTGCAAACGATAATTGAATACATAAGGGGGCCCAATAGGGCTCCAAACGATACTTGAAGATACAAGGGGGCTCATAGAGCTTGAAACGCTTCAATGTAGACACAAGAGAGGAGAGGCCTCTCAAGATCAGAAGAAGGCCTGACGGGGCTTACTGGGGTTCCAAATGACACTTGGAGACACAAGGGGGCCCCGTAGAACTTTGATCAACACATAAACACTAATAGGAGCTAACTAGGGCTTGAAAACTGACACATTGTGAAAAGGGGCTCAGCAGGGCTACAAATGCAACATGAAGACAAGGGGGCCTAATAGGGCTCTGTGGAACTTTCCAAGGCATAAGGGCGAAGCAAATCCCCAAGATACCCAAGGGGATTCCTAAAGATCCCAAACGATACCTTGTAGAGACAAGGGGGCTCAACAAGGCTTGAAACGCTACGTAAAAACCCAGTGGGGGATAGGGCTCTGAATGTCACACTCACACTCGGCCTCATTAGAGCTCCAAAGTTTCCGGCGCGAAGAATTGTCCGGCGAAAAATTGTCCGGTCACCAGAGAGAACATAGCATGGAAAAATCACAGCCAGGAAAAAATTCTGCTACAGACAGCCCCTATACTTATTTATGTCTTTGACTTGAACGACTCTCATAGGTACCTACTTGAATCTCACGACCCAAACATGATACCTTACCGTGTGTAGACTTCCATCATGCACATCATGCACGGCCAGACTTCTGATATATCCAGGCCTCCACCCCAGGCGGCCCCCATTCGTACATAGACCTGTACTGAAGACTTCATTTCCGCGTACTTGCGGTCATACTTGATTTTGATAGTTGGGAGACCACAGGAGATTTGGAAAAACACACCCTTGCGATGTTATTTCCCTGCTATGTTTTACCGTGCGATGTTTTTCCTGGCTATATTTTTTCCGCTGTGTTTTCTCCTGCGATGTTTATTCCATGCTATGTTTTTTCCGGTCGATGTTTCTTCCGTGCGATGTTTCTTCCATGCGATGTTTTCTCCATACGATGTTATTTCCATGCGATGTTTTTTCCTGCTATGTTTTTTCCGCTATGTTTTTTCCTGCGATGTTTTCTCCTGCGATGTTTATTCCGGTTACCAGCTACATAATCTGATATTCCACCTTTATTCCGTTTTCCACTCTGCAAAATCTTTTTGTGTTGCTTTATTAAATGTGCTATTTGAAAGTCAGTGTTCTGCATTCTGAAATTTTCAGACCTGTTTCTCTTCGTGCATTTTTTACCAGTGAATACTACACATAACATTTCATTTGCCGTGTTATTATCACGCTTGAAATTTTTTTCTTGTGAATTATATTTATTGTTTATTCTTAGGTTCCTATGTAGAGTTAACCGGAAGAGCAGAGAGCAAGGTTAAGTCCTGCCCACCTGAACTTCGCCCTACATGGAATATATATTTCAATAAAGACATTTAATAATAATAATGATAATAATAATATCACCTTTGCCATCAGCTACGTGTTCCAGTTTCTCGACCTAGTTCCACTGCAGCTTTTCATGGCGGAGTGTTCCAGTTGCTTGTTGCAAATCCTACATGCGTGAAAGACTAGAGGTACAAATTCCTCATTATATAGCCTATCGATTGAGATAGGTAGTATTGTAGTTGTTATTTATCCAGAAAAACGAAATAAGGCGCCACCCACAGACGACGAAAATTTCCATCATAAATGTTTGACACCAAGAGGCCTAATTGGACCGCAGTCTGGGTCAAGTTTTGAGTAGCTTGGAGTCTGCTGGTTTGCTGCCTGGTTTGAGTGAAGTGGTCGGTAGTTTTTTTGTGTTGGTGTATAGTCCAGGAATTTTAGCTGTTCAAATCGCAAATGACGAACAAAAATGATAACGAGCCGGATTTTTGTATATAAGCTCAGTCAAGCATGTAGTTCAACATAGTAAAAGTCCTCAAGAATCCGGTGTGAGCTTCGGCCGTTGTGGCCTCGAGAAGAACTTGAGGGTCAGTTTTTCGCGTATATCTCATGAACAATAGCACTTGGGAGAAAAGTTCCTGGAAAAAAATTGTTGGAAATTTTATTGTCTACAAGAAAGGTCTTCACACATTTTATCGTCAGTCATCTCCTTCTTCGTCAAAACACAAGAAAATAAAAATAGTCCAGATGCTCGATGCTGAAGACTGGTATGGACCTTGAGTTTTATGATGGCGTAGTGCCACTTTGTAGACAGGGCTGGTCTAAAAAATACTTCGAAAAATGCAAAATACTTCGAAAAATGTATTTAAATACAAAATACAAAATACACGATCCAACATAGTCGAAATACACAATACAAAATACGTATTTTGGAAAACTAAGGAATTCCAAAATACAAAATACAACCTAGAGTATTCCAAATACAAAATACATTCTTATTGCGTATTTCAACCATTTTATAGGAAAAACCGAAAAATGCAAGTATTTCAATGGGAACACTTCATTGATTCAGTCGCAACAATAAGTAAATTATTATGAACTATGAAAAGACAAATAAAATGAACATAAAGTGAAGAAAACTTTAAATTCAAACCTATTCCTCACTTCATCCATCAATTCTTTAAAATAACAAATGTGGATTTTCTTTGGGGAAAACCAGCTTTTCAAAAATATTGTCCGACATCTGACATGGGACCTCTCGTGGCTGACAGTAGGATGCACTTACCAGTAAAACGTAAAACATAAAAGATGCAATCGAACTCATTCATTATCGATCCCCGATAGTGTGCAAAAGCAAGAAATGTCAATGGGGTGAATATAGTATTACCAGAACAATTTCGGCCCGAACAGACTAAAGAGCATGTAGGCCAGTCAAATTAGAACAAATTTTTCCGTTTGAGGGAAAAAACTGTTGGAGTTTTGGAAATTTGACAGTAATGTCCGGTAAGGTGTACTGTTAAACGTACTAAAAGTCCCCAACTCTACCTATTGAGCTCGAGCCGCCATCTTGGAAAAATGGTTCTTCGATCCTATTTTCTGCTCATGTTCCGCTAATCATCAGAGATATTCAATTGAGTTTCATAAAAAATCAAGGCTACAAAATTGCCTACAAAAATTGTTTTATACCGATTTTTTTTCTCGTATATGTTGATATTAATAAAATTAACTTAACAAAAAAAATCAAAAAATTAGCTATTTTTTGCCTATGGCTGAAGATATTGCCTTCAAAATTTGTGAAGATGTTGGCAGTCCACATCAAAGCTAAACGTGACAGTTGAGATAGATAAAAAAAATTGCGAAAATATTTTTTGATTTTTTTTTTCAAATTGAGCAAAATATTGATTTTTGAGCTCGACATTTCCAACAGGGCGGAGTGAAGGTTTCAATCGAACATGAATCAGTTTTGATATTTACATATTGTAAGACAAGATTTCATCAGTATTGTGCCTTCACGAGCTTCTGGAATGCTCGATATGAATTAAACTAAAAGAATAATAGCCAAGTCCAAAAAGTGTTGTCGATTGGTTATGAAGGAAACATTTCGAAACAAAAGACATCAGCAAAGGATATACAGGAGGTCCAAAGGTTATTCAATTGTATATGAGCCCCATATTGATGTGCCTCATCTAAAATAGTACAAAAGAATCAATCAAAATGTTAAAATCCACCCTGTATAACAAAAAGTAACGATACAAAATGGAAGTAGTAAAGCATACCTGGTGCCAAAAATACACCCTTTACATTGCTGAAAAAAAGAACCAAATTGATCGATTTATTTGAAAGTTATTAGTCCTCAAACTTGACTTTACAAATTTCAGCCAGTGAAATACGGAAAAGTAGAGTGAAGTAACTGTCGGAGTTTCATAAATTTGACAGGGATGTTCGCTAAGGTATACTAATGAACATACTAAAAGTCCCCGCCACTACCTGTTGTGCTCGAGCCGCCATCTTGGAAAAATGGTAATAAATTTGATCGAAGGACCATTATTTCAAGATGGCGGCTCAAGCGCAACAGGTACTGGCGAGGACTTTTAGTATGTTTATTAGTATACGTTAGCGAACATCCCTGTCAAATTTCTGAAACTCCGACAGTTACTTCTCTCTACTTTTCCATATTTCACTGGCTGAAATTTGTTAAGTCAAGTTTGAGGACTAATAACTTTCAAATAAATAGATCAATTTTGTTGTTTTTTTCAGCAATGTGAATGCTGTATTTTTCGCACCAGATATGCTTCACTACTTCTATTTTGTATCGTTACTTTTTGTTATACAGGGTGGATTTTAACATTTTGATTGATTCTTTTGTACTATTTTGGATAAGGCACATCAATATGGGGCTCATATACAGTTGAATAGCCTTTGGACCTTCTGTATATCCTTTGCTGATGTTTTTTGTTTCAAAATGTTTCCTTCCGAACCAATCGACAACACTTTTTGGACTTGGCTATTATTCTTTCAGTTTAATTCATATCGAGCATTCCAAAAGCTCGTGAAGGCACAATACTGATGAAATCTTGTCTTACAATATGTAGATATCAAAACTGATTGATGTTCCATTGAAACCTTTACTCAGCCCTTTTGGAAATTTCAAACTCGAGAACCAAATTTTTGCTTAATTGAAAAAAAAAATTAAAAAATATTTTCGCATTTTTTTTTATATTTCAACTGTCACGTTTAGCTTTGATGTAGACTGCCAACATCTTCACAAATTTTGAAGACAATATCTCTAGCCATAGGCAAAAAATCGCTTTTTTTTTATTTTTTTTTGTTAATTTAATTTAATTAATATCAACAGATACGAGAGAAAAATCGGTATGGAACAATTTTTGTAGGCAATTTTATAGCCTTGATTTTTTATGAAACCCAATTGAATATCTTTGATGATCAGCGCGCAATATAAGCAGAAAACTGGATAGAAGGACCATTTTTCCAAGATGGCGGCTCGAGCTCAATAGGTAGAGTTGGGGACTTTAGTATGTTTATCAGTACACCTTACCGGACATTACTGTCAAATTTCCAAAACTCCAACAGTTTTTTTCCCTCCAGCTTTCCTTATTTGACTGGCCTAATGGGAAACAAATGTATTTTGTATTTTGAAAATCAAAATACTTTTCCAAAAAATGTATTTAAAATACAGAATACGAAATACTAGCTGCCTGAACTATTCCAAAATATAAAATACAAATACTTCTCAATCAAATGTATTCAAATACAAAATACAAAATATCTTAATGTATTTCAAATACGTATTTCAAATACTTGTATTTGAAATACCGCTCAGCCCTGTTGCCAGTGAAGCGTGAAACGTAAAAGATGCAATCAAACTCATTATCGATCCCAGATAGTGTGCAAAAGCAAGAAATGTCAATGGGGTGAATATAGTATTACCAGAACAATTTCGGCCCGAACAGACTGAAGAGCATGGGAAACAAATGTATTTTGTATTTTGTATTTTGAAAATCAAAATACTTTTCCGAAAAATTTATTTAAAATACAAAATACAAAATACTAGCTGCCTGAACTATTCCAAAATACAAATACAAATACTTTTCAATCAAATGTATTTAAATACAAAATACAAAATACTTAATGTATTTCAAATACGTATTTCCAATACTTGTATTTGAAATACCGCCCAGCCCTGTTTGTAGAGGTGTTGTTTGATCCACTCTCGTTTGGTTGAAACTTGAATCCATCAAGACGAACTATGCCGGCAGCATATACAGGGTGAAATAAAAATAAAAGTTGAACATTTGTACCTCGAGAACCAAAATAGGTGAGGACATGTAAACTTGAATTGAATATCTTGAGCCGTTCTTGAAATAGCTTCAAAAGACTGAAGTTGTTACCAAAAAAAATATATTTTTGTCTACTTATCAGAAAAAAAGTTGACTGTGTTTTTCCTAAAATTAGTTGGCCTAGAGAGGGCTTTTCACTGTAATTTCATTTTAAATGTAATTTATTATTGTTTCGATTCAAAACACCAAGTTTCGATTCAAGATCTTAAGAATTACTGATATACGGAAAACTATTTTTTTTTTCGTAACGACTTCAGTCTTCTGAAGATATTTCAGAAACGGCTCAACATATTTGATTCAAGTTTACGACGACTTCATGGTCATGAAATTAGAAATATTTTTGACGATTCACATGTCTTCACCTATTTTGGTTCTTGCCGTACATTTGTTCAACTTTTTATTTTTATGTCACCCTGTATATGCCGCCGGCATAGTTGGTATTGATGGCATCAAGTTTCGTCGAAAGAGAATGGATCGAACGACACCTCTACCAAGTGGCACCCTGCCATTCATAAAAGTCAAGGTCCGTACAGTCTTCGGCATCGAGCATCTGGACTATTTAGCTTTTCTTGTGTTTTGACGGAGAAGGAGTGGACTGATGATGGAATATTTGAAGACCTTTCTTGTAGACAACACAATTTCCAATGATTTTGCTTCAAGTGCTTTTCCTCCAAGTGCCATCGTTCACAAAATAAACACGAAAAACTGATCCTCAAGTTCTTCTCGAGGTCACAACGGCCGAAGCTCACACCGGATTCTTGAGGACTTTTACTATATTGAACTGCATGCTTAACTGAGCTTATATACAAAAATCCGGGTAGTTATCATTTCTGTTCGCTATTTTTTCTATAATTCCTGGACTAGTAGTCATTTTTAATTAAAACAAATATCACAAATGTCATGTGATTTGATGTTTTGAATTACACGTTACTCTTCAAAAGTGACAACACCTGATTGAAATTGAAGACGTTGAAATGTTGGTAAAGTAGGTCACGTTTGGTTTGTGCGCGAGGTTGACCGAGTGACGTCATAAATTAATAAGAAACATTTTTTTCTACAATATTAGGGGCGGAATGAACGTGCCTGTTACATGGAAGGCTTGATTAGATCATAAACAATCGGAATACTTGATGAAAATAACTAGTTTTCTCCCAATATAACACCTCATTAGAAACGATGCAATCGAAGTAATTCTGGAGCATGGATTTGGATCAATAAAATAAAATATATTGGGGTTATTTTCCTTTATTCAGATTCAAAAGAACGTTGCCATTTTATCAGACGCGTGGAATACGTGGTAGCGTTTAGTTCTTTCAAACAATTCAGAACTGCTCCATTTTTCAGTACTGTTTCGTATAAAAATCTATCAAAGTTATCATCACTATGCTGGATGATCCAGGCAGCTTGATAATTTGCATAGATATAAAAACTATGAAACTCTTGTACAAATGCTTCCAGAAAGTCCATTCTTGTCTCTTCATTTCTCAAGAACAGTTGAAGAGCCAAGCTCCACAATTTCTCGAACGCCTCCACGTTACGGTACACCAAGGCGTGCCCCATTTCTGTAGCAAGGACCTCTTGGTCCATTACTGTTGCACTGTTGTGATGAGGATACATCCACCTTGGGTCCAACACACTGATCCAGATGCGCTGGCCCCGTATAGCGACATTTTCGGCCTGGGCTATAAAAGTACTTGTCGCACTGCTGATCTCTCTTCTTTTCGGAGAACGTCTCCCACAATTGCCTCACGACATCTCCACGATCGAATTCCGCCGCTATATGGAACTTGACATCGGCATCCAGATGGTCCATCAGCAGCCATTCTCCAACAATTTTACTTATGTCGACGTAGCCCAGCCGGGTCCAATGGATGTTGAATGTTAAATTCATTGGTAATTCCATCCTCGTTGTCACGTACAACACCCACAGAGCTAACTTTCTGCTGCCTTCCAAGATTCGTTCCTCCAAACGTCTGGGCAGTCCCATGGTCTTGATTGGCTTTCTGAACTTGTCCACGATCATTTCGGTGGCAACATTTACGTTTGGTTTGAATGTTCGATGCACCGTGTGCACCCAGAGATGACCGATGATGGCGTGTGTTGATTGAGTGACCAAGTCCATTTCGATAAGCTGAAACAAAAGAAATGAAACGTTACTTCATTGTCGCCTACATCATATTTATGCACAATTTTATCAAATATTTAGAAGATGCGATAGAAAATGTGGATACAAAGTGCTTCAGAAATCGGTTGAATTTGGCGTTCCTTCAGAGCTCGATCCCGAATGAAGACTGCTATAATCAATGAATAATCCAAATAAATCATATAACGACTAGGTACTCACATGTTAACTGGTATCCGAGATCGACAAATTTGCACGGTATTCTTTCGAAAGACGTGACTTAGCTGGTTGGTTACACGTCTTAGCACTCTTAGCCTTAACTAGTCTTTGTTGTAAACTGTGCAGCAGTGCAGCTTTCATCAGTACCAATGTTATATTCACCCAGCGTTGTCATACGATGGAAAAATAAGTAACCAGCTATGAGAGTGAAAAATCACCAGTTGGAACAAAAAATCACTAAATTTTGAACGAGTGCAGGGACCAATGGCAGGGAGAGCGTAAGCTGCGCGGGGGGGGGGAAGATGCGCCGTGTTCTTTTTCACTTTATTTTTGGCTATCAAATCACGTGAAAAAGTCTTTTTCAATATTACAAATCAGAAATGCCAGAAAAGAAATGGTTTTGGTCCTCACCATCGGAACTCAGAATGCCCAACATCAAAGTCTGAAAGTCACTAAACGAAAACGGAAACAGGACAGGGACGAACAGAAATAAATTTTACTGGAATGGAAAAATTGAATTCGACATGGCTATTCAGTATCTCGTAATTTTGTAGTTGGTTTGGGGAAAATCACCAGAAAGTAGGCTTTTTGCAAAAATAATCGCTAGGTGATATTTGTGTAGGTGAAATTATCAGATCTGGTGACAAATCACCACCTATGGCAACACTGTACTTACCTGAAGATTTGGAACTTACCCCCTCTATAACCGCCTTACTACCCCCTAAATAAAACTCTCGATAAAACTATTATATTCTAGTACTATAGGTCAAGGTACCCTTGCAGTGCACTGTCCCAAACAGTGTATTGTATTCTTCAAAGAGATTTTCCTAAAACGTTTGTCAATAATCACTTTTGGGTTTTAACATGATGAAAAGGTTTTTCAAAACAATAACGAAGACTGAATGCCTATACCGTTAGCCAGAAACCTAGCTGGAAACGGACCTATTGTGTTTTTCTGCTTCAAGAGAGTATTTCTCAAAACGGTTTATTGTTTCATGGCAAGCTCATTCCCATATGCTCAATGTATCGGAAGATTCTATCTCCGTGGCTGGTACAAATCGGGATATAGGTACAGGGTGAACATATTTGCTCCCAAAACTTTTTTATTCCGATTAAATAATTCTCAATAAAGATAGTCTCAGTTATCTTGCAACCCTATGATCTCCCATTAGACATAAAAAATGTACACATCTATCTATAGTTGCTGGAATTTTACGTACTGGATGGAATTTATTACTCTTCTTCAATATTTCCCATCTCTATGTAATCAAGCCAGACAAAAATCATTTTGGTTCTTTTAGAAGCTTATAATTTCTCCAATATCCTATTTCCCAGATCCTTTTTGAAAGAGGATGATTCAACAAACATGACAAATGGACAATGTTTCAAACCACACCTGACTTTATTGCCTATAAATTCGTAATAGCCAATCCAATTTTGAACCTCAGTCACTCAATTTGAAATAACTGTTATTTACAAAGTCTCAAATATTGCTGGATTCAGCTAACAATAACGAATTATTCGATTCAAATTCCGGTTCTGTATCTAAAAGAAAAAGCTCATCCTTGTTGCATGATAATACCCTCGCCTAATAAACGACCTTCTTTCAAATTGACCCCCTGTATTCAATAAGAATGTATAAAAAAGAATTTATTGCTCCGAATCTGGGGAAAAATTGTAAAAATAAAATAAAAGAAGGTGACTAAGTACACAATAATCTTTGAGCAAGAAACAGAAAAGGAGAGGTATTTTTGACAACAAATAATATAGACAGTCGATGTCGCTATGTAGAAGGCGGCATAAACATTAATTCAATATCTAGAGTAGCGCGACAAGTTTGTAATGGGAAAAAATCAAATCGAGTCGGAAATAGGCAGTATTCAATATAGGCTGTCTGATTTCTGCATGATTCGAGTGAGCTGTGTTTCTGGTCGTCATCGGCCGATCGCGGCCTGAATCGCAGCCTACTAGAATCATGTAGAAATCAGATAGCCTATGCCTCGTTCAGGATATATAGTTCAGTCACTTCAGTCAGATATAGAATTTATTTTGAGGAACAATTCCAAGTCATCAGCAATAAGGAGCTTTCCCGAGGTAATGGCATCAACAATATTAATAATGAAAAATTGGAATAGTAACGGACTAAGATGTGAACCTTGTGGGACACCAGAATATAAAGGCATGAGAACTTCAGGATTCTGATTACAATATCTCACATAAATCTTACGATATCATCTGAAATAATGAACCGAGAACCATGTCGATGGATCCCAATACGATAAGCTAATCCGAAAACTACTGAAGTGAAAAGTACATATTTTTTTCAAATAATTCAAGTCTTGAAAATGCCGCTATCGACTATAGACTCAAATACAGTGACAAAAAATCGCACTCCATGTAACAGACGACGATGAGAAAGTAGGTGCCTACCTGATCCTAATTTATTTGCGAAAATCATGTGACTAAGCTCTCAGACAAACAGTAAGACATCTTGCTGCGGAATGAAACTGTATTTTGCATGGTTTTCAGAATTAAATTAAGGGTTGGTGTGATCAAGAAGGGTCAAAGTTAATTGCTCATCATTTTTATCAACTAGATACTTACATGGTTATAGTGGCGAGGTTGATGATGCTCAAAACTAACGAAATCGCACGAGGTTTTTTTTTTGAAAAACTTGACTAATCACACGTCATAGACTTGTTTAGTTTGATCGTGAACTGACCCTGGACATGGAACGTGTCATCATGTCAAAGCTATGGTCGACCCAAAATTCACTCAAGTATCCCCTCCAATGGGATCAAGGACCAATAAAAACGCACGTGTAACCATTATATTCTATAGATATGTAGGTAAACGTATCTTTGTAGGGCAGGTAGGTACTCCACTACATTCTGTGAATTGCATGGTCACATTGTATTGAATGATTAGCTCATACCCACTTACTTTTATGTTCAACATGTAAAAAGGTTTCTCAGAGACAAGAATAAAACACCACTAGGTACCTGAGCTGAAGGGGATCCATTGTTCTTTTAACTGTGTAGCTTTCCAAGAAAGTCTTTCGGGCGGTGATGACGCACTTCCTACGTATTATGAACAACGGTTACGGTTATAGTCTAGAATTTTTTTCGGATAAAAAGCAGTGCTAGGGACAAGTCATGTTTTGAAGTTTGTCAAGTCAAAACAGGGTATTTAGACTCCGCTGAGTACGAAAACCATTTTCGCCAAGCTAAATTTTGCTCCCGAAAGCCCGCAATAGGGAGGTAAAGGGAAGCGAAGACCAAAAACCACCATTTATAATGCCGGGAGTGGAACCTGTCTCTATTGTGAAGTAAATCACATCATATTTTGATGCACTGAGGTCTCATACTATCCTCTTGACATAATTTCTCAATATTTTCAAAGGAGGGAGCTAGTGAAAATTTCGACTGTGTGAATGACCCTTCTTTTCTCCTTATTTTGAGTGAATATCAACATGCTAGGTATCTTTTTCGACTGAGTTTCATATTCTTAGTTCAATAATTACGGTGCTAAAATTTCAAAAGAAGCGAGTCTGAACAGATTTCGAATGATGAAATTTTTTTTTGTCAATACATTTTTTTACTCCTTTATATTGTGTTACCGTTTTTTCCGGGGGTGTTTTGCTGGAGGCTTTTTTTCCGGATACCCTTTATACGGCCTACTATTTCAGGGGGTAAGGTGAATTGTCACAGGCAGTTAGCCATTTTCACTGTTGAAATAGACTATTTCAGCAGCATTTTGGCCGTGTGGCGCATGAGCAACGCGCATGAGCAGTTGACCAGACACTTTCACTTTGGTGACTATGGCAACAACCGTCAGCTTGACGTTTTGGCAAAATAAACGAACTTTAAAATTGTATAACCTGCAGTTCTTTGTCTTTCAAGTTATTTTGTGATAAATATGTCAGAACAACGAGGCAAACGAACCGGAGCCACTAAGCATTGTGCATTTGGCGAATGTAGGAGTGACAGACGATCGAAAAACGCATCATCCTACACATTCCAGCTGTTTCCCCAACCATGCTACCATGTGAGGACGTTCGGCACTAAACCTACTCCGGGACACGTCTCTAGTTGTCAATTGTGTGAAAAAATGTTTAGTGTGGATGGGGAAGTGTTGTCGAAGTGATGGTCGGTTCGATAAAATCGGACATGTAACCAAAAATTCATTCATCTGCAGCAAACATTTTGCCCTCTGCATTTCAGCATTTATTTTTAGCTGAGAAACACTGTGAGCTTCCACTGAGGATTTCTGCAGCGAAGCACTCGGAACATGCTTTGGTAGTAACACAGGAACAGAAGCCGCATTACAGTAACAAAATCTAAACCTGCGTCTTGGCGTGAACAGCGTCTGTGAACAGATAAGACTTTGACTGTTTATCAGAACTTCGACGCTGTCTTCATTTATTTTGCATTGTTGCGTATTCTACAGATATTGTGCACCTGCTGTCAATCTGAGAAATTTGAGAATTTCGTGTTCCTCCACAAGAATAAGCGTTCGTTGTCTCTTTTTCAAGAATTGGAGGTTTTTTTCCTGGTTTTTTCCATTTATAGTAGCACCTGACGATAGCATGGCCAAAATAGGTCGTTAGAAATGAAAAAAAACTGACGAAGGTACACGTACGCACCTAAAAGAATCTTCTCTATATTGAAACTATCAACCAATACAACGAATATCAAATCATTAAAAACACTACCTATAAAAATAAATTCAACTTCATTAGTGAGAACATTAATGTCGTCTCGTCTCTAGCTTTTTCTCCAATACAGTGAGAACTGCCACTCTTTCAGCACAGCACTCACAGCACAGTTCGACTCGTGTAATCCACGCCTCTTCTTGCTGATGCATGCGTCTCTGGTGTGGATTGGTTGTGTTTTTGTTCACTTTGCTGTCCTCTCGTTGCCCTTCAGCCATGTGATTCAACTTGGGTTTGCACAGGTACCAATTTTTCTACCGTCTTCCTCTTAAAAATCAACAATTAAGTAACAAGGACAAGCTTTCCGTCAGCAGCGTAGGTCCTCATGTCGGAACTGTGTCATGTCTAGGACTCAGAATCAAGACTGACTGACATTCGTGCATATCACAATGACAGTGACTGAATTTGCCGTGGCCATGGTAACACTTGCAATCCGCATGACTTTGTCTGCTTCAGCGCGCAAGCGCACCTTGGGCTGAAATAGTCTATTTCCACTCGAGTTTTGAAGAACGACGTGTTTGAGCAACCGGTATCGCTTAGGTATCTCTTCTTTGATACAAAAAAAATATGACGGAATCAATACTCTCAAAATAAAGAACCGCTGTAATCTCGAGGGAAGAAAGGTTTGCACAAAAAAAAAAAATGTTACACACGTTACGGAAAGAGAAATCGCTCATCTACAACCATCCATCCTCAATCATCTATGCATTTTTTCCTGATCCGGGCAGAAATACGGGAGAATCCTGGACAACACGTGGTTTTCAGAAATAGCGTAGGAACTAGTGTTTGCGTCGAAGCCATGTGTCATGTCATTGCGGAGGTGACAATTGGAAAAGGTAAACAAAGGAAATTATTGATAAAAGATGTGAACATTCAACAATAACAGAACGAAACCAGAACAACTCCAGCTTCTCAAACTGGACGGAAAACCCCTTTCCATTGATTATTATCAAGGTACGGAACAAATCGCCAAGCAATTGGATTCTCTCTCCATAAATATTTGAACGTACACATCATCAAACATCATCGAGCGTAGCTCGATGTATCATTGGTTGCTTACCCTAATTCGCGAATATACCCTCCTGCAAAATTTGAACCGTAACAAGTCTTCGTTGGGTGTTCGAATAATATTTTTACGAAGGGCGATTTTTATGCATTCTGGAGAACACCCGGTCTTCCTAGACTATTCCCATTAGAACGCAGTATACAAGTGGGAAGATCTGGACATTTCCAGAAAATACGCAATGACTTAGCGAATGGAATTTACGTGGAGATTTGAACATGCGAGTAAGATACATCTGTCCATTTTGGCGGAGGTGCCGGATTCTCTGCACGTTCGCAATGGCCGGGGCAAAATGTGTAAAGGCAATTGGGTTTATCAAATAAAACGAAACTCAGACGGTAGAGTTGTTCGATACAAGGCTCGTTTGGTGGTCAGAGGCTCCAGTCAGCGGGAGGGCGTTGAATCCAGCGAGACTTTCAGCCCTGTAGTGCGATTTGATACCATTCGAACTGTCATCGGTATTGCAGCAAACGAAAATTTTGAGCTAGCCAAATTTGATGTGAAAACTGCCTTTCTGCATGAGGTA
The DNA here is from genome assembly GCA_949128115.1 of Anaspis maculata. Classification (NCBI taxonomy): domain Eukaryota; kingdom Metazoa; phylum Arthropoda; class Insecta; order Coleoptera; family Scraptiidae; genus Anaspis; species Anaspis maculata. The sequence goes on along the minus strand of OX421964.1, from coordinate 83,062,382 downwards.
ATCGAAGAAGAGATCTGAATGCAACAACCTGAAGGCTGAAGGATACAAGGATGACAGTGAGCGGGTTTGCAAGCTCCAGAAAATTCGGTACGGTTTGGAGCAATCCCTAAGATGTTGGGATAAACGGTTCAAAGGTGTCTTAACCTTTTTCGGGTTTGGAGAGAGTACAGCAGATTCTTGCTAGTTCCACTGTATCCACAAAGAAGACAAGCTGATGGTCACGCTGTACGTCGACGATGGGTTGGTAGCTGTGACGAAAAGCAGCAGCATTCAACAGTTTCTAGATGAATAATTGAAAGCTGAATTCAAAATTACTGTTGAACCGCTCGGTTGTTTCTTGAATGTCCTTATCGATCATGCCGCGGATGGTTCAATCTACATCAACCAGAAAAGGTAAGTATACTGAAGATATAGACTTCGACAATTCGATATGAACAAAACGGATACAGTGTCAACTCCTCTCAGTCTAAGCCGCGGTCTGAGCTTATATTAGCCAATTAGAAACGCTGCATTTGAAATAATTCTCTAGCATGGATCAGGATCAATGAAAAAATACATTTGGGTTATTTTTCTTTATTCAGATGTGAAAAAACTTTGCCATTTTATCATGCACATGGAATACGTAGTAGCGTTGAGTTCTCTTAAACAATTCAGAATCACTTCACTTTTCACTACCGTTTCGTGTAAGAATCTCTCGAAATTATTATCACTATGCTTGATAACCCACGTAGCTTGATAATTTGCATTGATATAAAAATTATAGAATTGTATGATCAATGTTTCTAGGAAGTCCTTCCTCGTCTCTTCACTGCTTAAGAATTGTTTCACAGCCAAGTTCCACAATTTCTGAAACACCTCCACGTTACGGTACACCAAGGCGTGCCCCATTTTCGTAGCAAGGACGTCTTGGTCCATTGCTGTTGCACTGTTGTGGTGAGGATACACCTTGGGTCCAACATACTGATCCACATGCGCTGGCTCTGTATGGCGACATTTTCGGAACGGCCTGGGCCCGAGAAGTACTTGTGGCACTGCTGATCTCTTTTCTTTTCGGAAAACGTCTCCCACAATTGCTTCACGACATCTCCACGGTCGAACTCTGCCGCTATGTGGAACTTGACATCGGCATCCAGATGGTCCATCAGCAGCCATTCGTCGACAGTTTTACTTATGTCGACGTAGCCCAGCCGGGTCCAATGGATGTTAAAAGTAAAATTTACTGGTAATTCCATCCGCGTTGTCACGTACAACACCCACAGAGCTAGCTTTTTGCTGCTTTCCAAGATTCGTTTTTCCAAACATCCAGGCAGTCCCATGGTCTTGATTGGCTGTCTAAATTTGTCCACGATCAGTTCGGCGGTAACATTCACGTTCGGTTCGAATCCTTGATGCACCGTGTGCACCCAGAGATGGCCGATGATGGCGTGTGTTGATTGAGTGGCCAAGTCCATTTCAATAAGCTGAAACAAAAGAAATTGAACGTTACGGTGTGATAAACCGCCCCAAAACGGCGATTAAACGCGCCACAGAGAGCACAGAGCAAGCGCGCGACTAGTTCCGCGTTTCGCCACGAGATGGGCGTGCGCGCTCCAACCTTCTACGGCTGACCCCGCGGCTCAGCGTAAGAGAGTTCTAGTACCGTTCAACGATTCATTTACAGATGGCGCAGGCGCTCTTGCCTACAATTACCAGCCTCGCCATCACGCGTAAAGACATTTTTGATGTGTGGCATCTTCAACAGTTCCCATCCATACTGTTCACATAACCTTTCCCATTCCTTGTTCCATGGCTTCGGCCGATTCCGGTAATAGGTACCAGTCATTCTACTGACTCGTTGGAGTGTTGTTGCAATCAACTGGACGAACACTTCCAAAGCAGAACAACCATGTCCTTCATTGGACATAACCGCTCTCAAAAGGTCGTGGGGAAGCCAGATGACGATTAACATCTCCAAACGTTGTACCTAGGTACCTACTCCATGTCCACGGTGTGTGTTCACTGAGTCTTTTCTTCAAGATTCGCTGGTGTGCACCTGACTGGGGAGTATGAATGTGTTGTCTGTCCTGGCTACTGGCGTTCGTGGATACTCCGTGTCCTGGAGCAAGTCTAGTCGTGGATGACTGTGTGAATGAGGTCTGTCCTGGCTACTGGCGTTCGTGGATACCCCGTGTCCTGGAGCAAGTCTAGTCGTGAATAGACTGTGTGAGAGGTCTGTCCTGGCTACTGGCGTTCGTGGATACTCAGTGTCCTGGAGCAAGTCTAGTCGTGGATAGACTGAGTGAATTTGGGGTTGGAGTGTGAATGAGGTCTGTCCTGGCTACTGGCGTTCGTGGATACCCCGTGTCCTGGAGCAAGTCTAGTCGTGGATGACTGTGTGAATGAGGTCCGTCCTGGCTACTGGCGTTCGTGGACACCCCGTGTCCTGGAGCAAGTCTAGTCGTGGATGACTGTGTGAATCAGGTCTGTCCTGGCTACTGGCGTTCGTGGATACCCCGTGTCCTGGAGCAAGTTTAGTCGTGGATGACTGTATGAGCAGAGCTACTCCGAATGACCGGCAGGTCGTGGATCCGGCGTGTCCAGGCCGGGTTATTGCGTGAGTAGTTACGATTGTTGCTGGGAGATCGGCTGGTCGTGGACACAAAGCTCCGGTAGTGTCCTGGCCGGATCTTGCCAGCACAGTCTGTGCGAATGAATGTGTGAATGAGGGGGTAAATTTGAGAGAAAGGTAGTCAGGTGCACGCTGCACACGTCGCACCGCATCGTTATCAAACTCCCCTCCGAACTGCGCTCTGTACTACGTCACACCCTCCCCTCGCGTCACGTGCTTTGTGGTAGGATCCTTTGCGGGATAGGTTTTTGTTATTCCCATCTCTTGGTTGTAATTATTTGTGTAACAATTGCTGTAAATATTTGTGTAACAATCACTGTCATTTTGTGTGAAACCCTTTTGTACGTAAATTAATTGTGTGTTCAATATACTTGTTAAACTACATGCGAGTTTACTTTCCCTGCGGTCAGTAGGGTGGCGCCCGAGCAATCTAAGCTGAGAGAAACTTGAACCTATGCAAGGAGAGTTGACAACCCTTGACTACCTGAGTAAAATCCGAGCATCAGCGCTCATCATAAATAACGGGCGAACCCAAAGAACCCCCGTTACAACTTCATTGTTGCCTGCAATATATTTATTCAACCAATTCTATCAAATAGAAAATGCCAGAGAAAATGTGAATACAAAAAGCTTCAGGAAACTACTGAATTTGCCAATTCCTTCGAGCTCGATCTCAAATGAAGACTAATATATGATCAAAAATAATCCAGATAAATTATATAACCGACTAGGTACTTACATGTTGGGTGGTTTATAAAATCAACGAATTTGCACGTTTTTCTTTTTCTTTCGGAAGACGTCACTGAGCTGGTTAGTTACACGTCTTAGCCTTAACTAGTCTGGTTGTAAACTGTGCAGTGGTGCAGCTTCCATCAGTGCCAATGTTTTACTTACCTGAAGATTCGAGACTCACCCCCTCCAGAAATCGCCTAGCACTACCCTCTTATAATAGAACTATTATAATTCTAGCATTGTAGGTCAAGGTACTTACCGTTGCAGTGCACTGTCCCAAACATTGTATTGTATTCTCCATAGAATTTTGCCTCAATTGTTTGTAAACAGGTATTAATTGATTTTGGGTTTCAACATGTTGAATAGGTTTTCAAAAACAATAATGAAGAATGAATGACAATACCCTCAGGATATACCTGGCTAGTGACAGACCTATTGTGTTTTTTCTGCTTCAAGAAAGTATTTCTCAACCGGTTTATTGCTTTATGGCAAGCTCATTCCCACATGTTTGATGTTTCGGAAGTTTCCATCCCTGTGGCTGGTACAAATCAGGATACAGGGTGGAAATTTGTTCCCAAGACTTTTTCATTTCGACGAAATGATCCTTAAGAAAGATAGTCTTAATTATCTTGCAGCCTTATGATCTCCTACTAGACATACCGGGTGATCAATTGAAAACTATCCACCTGCAATAACTCCCGATTCCTAGTGAATATTTTTTTGAGCAAAAACAGGTCGATTTTTATATCAAGGGGGACATCCAAAACATAGATTGGCAAATTTCTATATTCACCCCCCCGCCCCCACTTATCCCAACTTTGAAATTTCAAATGACACCACCTACCTTGCGATACATCAAATTGAAGGAAATTGAATTTTCTTTCCGAAAAAAATATTTGAAATTTTTTTAATCCCACCCCCTTTTTCCTAAAAATTCTCTGACTGTCCCATTTTATATTCTGGACCCCTCATTTTTTCTCAATTGAGTCGGCGTCATCCTAGATAGCATCGAAGAAGGAAATTTCCGGTGGAAAAAGTGCTACCAAAACTCCCCCCTTTGCTCTTCCCCACCTCAACTCCCAAATTTAACAACACGACCTCTTTTGTGATACATCAAATTAAAGGGAATTGAATTTTCTTCCCGAAACGATTTTTTTTGAAATTTTCTACCCCTCCCCCAATAAATTGGCCATTTGGAGTATTCTAGGGGGGAGATGGGGAGCTTTAAAAATTGTGAAAAAATCTGTTAAATGAAGAGAATTCAATTTCTTTCAATTTGATGTATTACAAAGTGGGTATTGACATTTCAGTCCGGAAAGTCATAGAGACGTGATCTTTTGAGTGAATTGCTCGTTATAACGTCATCTGTCATATAAAATGTGGCACAAGTCTATGAATAATGTATTTGCAATTGAAAATCATCAATAACCTGATTTTTTTGTAGCGCTTACAGAATCCTAACAAAACGTCCTAGAAATGTATTGAGAGCCTTGGTGTATCTTTCTAATAGCAACTATATTGAAAAAAATCGGTTGTGTCACCCCAAACCTTTCCCGACTAGTATCCAGAAACCTATGGAATTTTTCGTTTGGAACGTCCCTTCGGGAAGTCTCTGTTCTCCCCTTTGGGAAGTCGGAATTAGTTAGAAAGATTGAAAATATTTTGCAGGAAATTGAATTTTTTTAGAATTTGAATTTCACGGAAGAACCTCGGATTATTTTTCAAATCATCTTATCGTAAAAATCGTCGATTAATAGGCTTCACTTCGAGGTCCATCACTTGAGTCTGGTTTCAATAACCCAGCCCTGTTTTACATTTTCAACAGAAAAATGACCGGGGAATTGAAAAAAAATTGTTAGAAAATGTTCAAGAGCCAGCTACTTCTTGTTTAAAGAAAAATTGGTGAAAATCTGTTTACGGGAAAAAAAGTTGGAAAATTTACAGTTTTTCCAGAGATGAAAACTCGGAAACTATGGGTCCGATTTCGAAAATCTTCTCTCCAAAAATTAATCTAATCTTTTCTCCAAATTTCATTCCCAGCATGTCTGCATCTAAAATGAGCATTTCGTAGGGCTCACCGCATGTCACAGGTTGCATTGCAGTTTTTTCAATTTCACGGAATGTGCAAATTTCAATTTGAAAAAATTACCGTCGGAAAACCGAAGCCGTGTCGATTTTAAAAATAGATCTACACGACGTCCAATCCAATCTACTTGCGATATCATAGTCGACTTTTTTTTTCTCACGGCCGCCATATTGGAGTTTTGCATTAATAGATAAAGAAAAAAACTAGCTTTTCGAATTAGTAACCAACATGTTTTTTTATGACATTTTTAGCGTCAAATTTGAAGTTTTTTGTAAATTATTGACAAAATCGGGAATGCTTCAAAAAACAATTGGAATATCATCAATAGCAACAACAAAAAAGTGACAGATTTTGTGCCATTGACGTATCTAACTTCTTAATCGTGTTTCGTGCTTGTTTGCTTGAGAGTTCATAAATCAAATGAGTTAAGGATGCCTATGAATTCAAAAACGTCTGTCGAAACTAGGGTAATCCCCCATTTACTCCTTTTTTAATAAATTTGTCAAACTTAACAAGAGAATTCATAGATTAAATGGGTCAAGGACAGTGGCGTATCTAGGGTAAACTGCGCCTAGGGCAAAACATGAAATTTGCGCCATTGAATGAAAAAACCTTGAAAAATGCGTCGCAGGCGTTTTTTTCTCAGAATTCAGGTGGGCCAACGACAAATTGGGCCTCGAGTTTGGCCCCCATATTAGGCTATACCTGGATCAGATGAAAAAGTCGAAAGTTGATCGTCTGTTTAAATGTTTTGGTTTTGTTTTTTCCCTCTTTCTCTCTTCCCATTTCGCTTGTCAATTATTGTTCACACGAATTGCGTCCAACAGCTCAAACATCCACATTATGTGTTTCAGTTTTTCATTTTTTGAATTTTCATCATTTCCTCTCATTTGCGCCATGAGGATCAAAGTGCGCCCATAGCACGTGCCGCACGTGCCCCCGTAGATACGCCTCTGGTCAAGGGTGTCTGTGAGTTCAAAAACGTCTATCTGTCATCGTTCTTGTTAAGTTTGACAAATTTATTACAAAAGGAGTAAATGGGGAATTATCCTAGTTTCGACAGACGTTTTCAAATTCGTAGGCACCCTTAACTCATTTAATTTATGAACTCTCAAGCAAACAAGCACAAAACACGATTAAGAAGTTAGATACGTCAATTGCACACAATCTGTCACGTTTTTGTTGTTGCTATTGATAATATTTCAATTGTTTTTTGAAGCATTCCCGACTTTATCGATAATTTACGGAAATTTTTAAATTTGACGCTAAAAATGTCATCAAAAGAACATGTTGGTTAATTATTCGGAAAGCTAATTTTTTTTCTATCTACTAGTACAAAAGTCCAATATGGCGGTCGTAAGAAAAAATTAAGTTGACTCATAATTTGAATTCTAGAAGGCCCGGAAAATTTCTGTCAACGTTATTCAACTCGAAGTGATCAAAAACATAAGACTACCAAGTTTCATTGAAATAGCTTGCATGCTTGGGAAGATAACAACAATTTCTGAAATCAGAACTTTAAGTTTTTTCGTGGTAAATCGAGAACCAATCAAAATATTCGAAGTTTCTTTTCAGATTCTCAATCGCCATAAAAATGCGCAACTTTTTTCCAATTTAACCGACCTCGTATCTCTTACCGTTTACAAAATACCAATGGTGAGCATCGAAATTCTCACCACCCTGTATATGGGCGGACCACGGAATTGGTGACGGAAACGGACGTGTTAAACTTATATCTACGACATAAACTGCTCAGCAACTGGGATGAAGGTATCGAAAATTTTGTTTTTTTTTATTCAAAATGACGTTACTTTGGATTGACATAACTGATTTGTAATTTGTTTCCACATTTTTCTAGATACATTTTCCAGCAATCCACCCCACTGACGAGTGACGAGATTTGATTTTTAATATGAGTTTCATTTTTTACAGGGTGGAATGTAAAACATTGCAAATTTGTGCAAGCTCCACCGATCCCCGTTTTGGTGATTTTTTTTTCGAATTCTAATGAATTATTCCAGGTAGGTAAAGCTGGATTCCATAGACCTGGATTCCCAGCTGCGAATATTTGGACAGAAAATACGGGATCTCATGTCAAAGTCCTCATACTGGCCAATCACAGCCCTCGAATTTGAAATTTGACATACAAAATCGCATTTTCTGTCCGAATATTCGCATCCGGGAATCCAGTTTTACCTGACGCCATCTGTTACCGTTCCTTTTTTTTAATCATTTATTCAACGTCGGCCTATTTCCGCGACGAGGCCAAACACCGACGCCGGTGAATGCTTTCCTCCACTATACCGGAAATTTTTGCCGAACACCTGTGTGTTCCAACACAGGGTAGGGATTTTAACGACTACCAACATCGTATGGGGTCGGCACCATCGTTCGTATTTTACGTGCCATGCGACACACGTCTTGCATTCAGCAAGCATTCCAACTAAACCAAGAAGCTTGTTCACGAGGCGAAAATCCGTCCTTGGCGGAGATCGAACCCGCGACCTCTGGAATGGTAGTCGAACGCGCTCACTACCACACCACAAGCTCCTTTTTATCGTACCTTGGTCTCAGGATTCGTGACGTCACGCAAAACTTTTTTTTCCGGGGTCCTAATAAACGCAACAAAATAAAAGAAATATCATGTGAGCTCCACGAGGGCTCCAGTATTTAAAGTCATTTTTCCGGTTTTTTTTTCAGAAAACTCGTGAAACACTTTAATTGACAGTAACTGCGTCTTGATCTCTAGGGTGAGCAGTAGTCCTAGCGGTATATATGTAAAAATGGTATTCAAAAAAGTTCAAAGTATTCAAAAGTATTCAAAAAAAGACGATCCAGATTTGGGTCAATTTTGATGCCATTCTGTATCTTAGACACTGCGCATCAGTCGATTCTGACTTCAAGGTTTCTTACTTTAAGCTTTAGCTTCAACATGAGCTTGAGATTTAGAAAATCGGTTGACGGGAAAAAAATTGGTCCTGGAACCACCAAAATGTTGATGTTTTTCGATCACCCTGTTGATAAAACAGACAGGTAAAAAAACAAAAGTCGGTCGAAGGTAATGAGGTTCATTCCCATGCATTTGGTGTTGGAATTGATGAAAAACAATCTTTGTTCAAACGGAGCTTGGTTGAATGCATCGCAGTTCTGCAGCGTTTTACATACCACTCTGTATCAACTTTATTTGAAGACTCTTGAGCTTGATATCCATAGAATGGTTTGCCAAAACATAGGGCTAACGGACCGCGCAAACCAAAAGGAAATCGGTCATGGCCAAAAAATGTATGTTGTTCTGAAAAAGAGCGAAATTTTTGATACCGACATTTTAGATGTTGAGCAGTTTATTTGAATATTGCATCATTCAAATATCTCAAGGGACAAAATATTGCAAAATCCAAATGGGCAATTGAGTGTACGGTCTATTTGGGCGGACTACGGAATTGCTGACGGAAGCGAACGTGTTAAACTTATACCTTCGACATACTTAATTACTTTTGAAAAAATAACCCTGTATAATTATGTTTAAAAAAATTGGCTTCGACTTCAGAAGAATCGTAACAGGATACCACGATAAAAAGCCGAGTGTAAAGCCTTTTAGCAAAACCCCATTGTTATATTTTATTTACCTGTCCAGGTATACGATGAATAATGCTTTGAACTAAACTGTACCCGGTACCAAGTTCTGAATAGGGTTCCGGAAACTGAGGGTAATTGTTCCAGGAAGCTTCCAAACCTCATAAAGCTATCTGCTATCCAAGATTTTGTTCATTTGGGTAGAAAGCTGCTGCAGGTTCAGTCGTCGACAACCTCCAGTGTGTTCATACTTCAGACTAGCTTGATCGGTGATTTCAGTGATCAGTTAAGTTTGAGTTATATTCTGTGAAAATTAAGAGGTAAGAACTCCTTTTGTCGATCTATTTTCAGCTCATTCTTTCATCTGTACTCAACTTCATCTAGAAGTTCAACGTCGTAGAACTTGGCATGAACTCAACCTGTGGTCCTGTGCATTGAGTAAGTCACGTGACTGACAACCATTGTTCAAGAACACAAGGGTACCACGCAAGTCCCGTTAGCTCCAGGTAAATTTCCAGGGAACCATCCCCAGAAACAATTCTTCACAATAGGTACACACAGCATGAACAGGTACCTGCTTATTTCAGACACCTTTCGCTGAATAGATGTTCGAATACTTCGAACAGTGCGGGGCAGTTATTCGTCAATAGTTTTGCACAAAACATCTTTCTGCAGGAAAATTCCCTGTGGAAATGATAAACAATATTATGTGTTTCAGAAGTTTCCTGCGCGAAGACCTAGACAGTTGTCGAAGAAGCTCAACTTAAGCAGCCGAATCGCAATGGAAATTCAGGAATTTGACGAACAAATCGATCGCATCAGGCGCTACAATGATAGCTTGTCGAGGCACGCCGAGGGCGAAAACCACCCAAAGGTAAGTAGCATTGTCACTGCTACTGTTGTCTGCATAAGATTTCCCGTTTGTAACACTGTTTTTTTTTCAGATCCAGTACTATATTGAAAAGCTGAGGAAGCTTCCGATCAAAATGGAGCACTTGCAGGCGACTCGTATTGGGAAATCGGTCAATCAGCTTAGAGGAAGATTCGATGGGAAAACCAAAGATCTGGTGAGAAAATGCGTCAATGAATGGAAAGAAATGGTGAAACTGGAACTAGCAATGCAAGAAAAGCTGGAGGAGAAAGCAAAAGCGGAAGAAGCGAGGAAGAAAATATTGATGGAGGAAGAGCAGGAAAAGATATCAAGAGAGAAGCGTGACAAAAACGCAGCTCTGAACCACAGTGAACATCACGGCGAAGCTTCGTCCAGTCATCAGCGAGTCGCAGAATTAAAACACAAATCACACAAGCGGTCACATTCTCGCGGTGACCACCAACACTCAGAAAAAATGAAAAAACACCACCACGACAAAGACAAGCACCACAAGTCGCACGATCACCATTCGAAGCACGACAGAGAGAAAAATGAACACAGACATGAGGATGAGGACAAGAAAAAATCGAAAAGCAAAAAGTCTGAAGACAGGCACAAGATAGACGTCAAAAAGCTAGGAAGGGAGCAAGTCGAGGAGCAAGTCAAGAAGCTAGAGAAGGAGCGAGCCAAAGACAGGGAGGAGGAACAAAGCAAAAGAGACAAATTCTCGGACAAATCGCGCAGGAAAGAGTCCAGTAAAGATAACGAATCCTCAAGCGGCAGCTCAAAATTCCAGAATGTCGTCAACATAGCCAACGGAATCGATTCGGGCTCAGGCGCAAGCTTTGCAGAAGCCTTAGGGATGTGCGATCCAATCAGCAGCAAGTCCGCCACTCTCAAGAAAGAAATAATAATAAGAAAGCCGTCCTTGTTGCTGGAAAAGAGATCTAACGACGAGAAAGTAAAGCCAACCAGTTCTTCTGTCGGTCACTTTTCTTCTAAGAATTCATCGCATCCCAAGTCAAATCCAAGGCCGATTCTTTCGTCATCGCCCCCGGATCCGAACGATTCTCTACCGACATTGTTCAAGGAACCAGCCGCTGTTCAAAAGCTCCCGATCAAGTTAAGGCACTTGCAGGCGACTGGTATTGGGAAAGCGGTCGACCAGATGAGAGGTAGATTTGATGGGGAAACTAAAGACCTGAGGAGGAAATGCTTTGATGGATGTGAAGAAACGGTGAAGCTGGAACAAGCAAAGAAACTAGAGCTGGAGGAGCAAGCAAAAGCGGAAGAGGCAAGGAAGAAAAATTTGATGGAAGCAGAGCAAGAGATGAGATCAAGAGACAGGCGTAACAAAAACGCAGTACCAAACCTACCAAACCACAGCAAGCATCAAGGCAAAGCTTCGTCCAGTCATCAGGGAGTCGCAGAATCAAAACACCAACCACACAAGCGGTCGCATTCCAGCGGCGCCGACAATCACTCGAAAAAACTTAAAAAAGACCACAGCGACAATGACAAACACCACAAGTCGCACGACCACCATTCGAAGCACGACGAGGAGGGAAATGAACACAGATATGAGAATGAGGACAAGCACAAATCGAAGAGCAGAGAGTCCAAAGACAGGCACAAGAAGGATGGCAAGAAGCAAGAGCGGGAGCAAGTCAAGGAGCCAGTGAAAGAGTCCAGTGAAGACAAGAAATCATCTGGCGGCAGCTCAAAATTCAAGAGCGTCATCAACATAGCTAACGGAATCGATTCGGGGTCGGGCGCAAGCTTCGCGGAAGCCTTAGGGATGTGCGAGCCAACCAGCAGCAGGTCCGCTGCTCTAAAGAACTTCAAATCAGCAGGTTCGCCACCACACATTATTTTTAAAGAGTGGTAAATAGTGTTAAAAAACTGTGAATGATATTTTTGTAGATATAACTCAAGTTATAAATATTGTTTTTCAAAACAATAAAGAAGTTGTGCTCCAATTTTTTGTTCATTTCACTTTCCCGACCTCCACCAACATGGAAGAGAAAGTATTGTAATCGTGCAGAAAAAAAGTGGTTTGTTTGCGATCTTCGTGTTTTCTTATCCATTGTATTTTGACTTCATTTGTCCCATCCACCTCTCTAGCCAATGACGCCTCAATTTCGTCCTCAGTAGTGTGATGACCCAGAATTATTCTGTAACAAATTGTGACAATCCAGAGCTGTTCATGTTACTGGACGTTCTATTGTTTTCTTGCAATATTCAACTATACTGCTCAACTGAAATGACGGTATCGAAAATTTCACCCTCTTTCCAAATGACGTAACTTTGGATTGACACAACCGATTTTGAATTTTTTTCACAGTTTTTCAGATTCATCTTTCAGCAATCCATCCCATTGACAATATGAGTTTTTTGATTCTAATTACTTTTTTTACAGGGTGGAATGTAAAACATTGCAAAACTGTGCTAAGTTCGATCGATCCCAGTTTCTGCAAAAAAAATTGATTTATAATGAATTATTCATGGAGCCTGATGTCTAAGCTCGAAACGGTTTTTGATTTTTCCAGATCAGAAGTCCAACAATGACGACATGATTTTTTTACTTTCCCGACCCACCACCCAATGAAGAGGGGAAGTATTGTGAAAGCGCTAAAAACTGTTCCCGAGATTTCGACAGATATATCCGTTTTGAGGTCCCCTATGACGACTAAGACCATTTCCAACGTGTAGATCCATCTTCAAAATCGACGCGGTTTAGGTTTCCCGACGGTAGTTTTTTCAAAATGGAATTTGCACATTCCGTGGATTTGAATAAACTGCAGTGTAAACTTTGACATGCGATGAGCCCCACGAAATATCCATTTTAGGTGCAGACATGCTGAGAATAAAAGTTTGAGGAAAGATTGAATTAATTTTCAGAGGAAAAAGGACCCCGCACATTCCTTAAGGGATTTGGCTCCCCGGAGGACTTGGCTCAAACTTTGATATGTTGTAGCCCTTGTTGAAGTGATCTAACTTCATCCTCGACTTTATCATTGCGCAAATCTTCTAAACTCAACGGTTCACCCCCTAGAGGGGGTGGAATGCCGGTAGTCACAGAACTAATTTATTGCAATTATGGGCTTCAATGAGCAAAAGATTCATCTATTTTGACGTCACGAGGTGGTTCTACGGTTATACTGGTCATAACTTTGAACTGGTCAAAATATTTCATAGACTCCTATTTTTAGAACCACCCCTAGCGGTAGAGCCCATTGTATTGTATCACCAAAGCTTCAAACATTTCTTTTATCATCAAAACTGCCTTTGTTTTCGAAGCTTTGTCACTAACAGGAAGCTTTAGAACTTTCGCGATGTACCTGCTCATAGATATACTGTTGGGTGGAGAGTCCCTATATAACCAAAGCAAAGGTGGAAGGATTCAATGATCATTTACATTTTCAACCAGCCAGCTAACACAGTCAACACAGTTCCTTGAGTGATTCATCGATTGTTGACCGAACTCCCTTTGATTCGTTTTTTCTTCACCACGTGATTCAAATTTTTGGTTTGAGTTCTATCAATTTTTTTTTTGACAAATTGAGATATTGCCATTATACCTGCATCATGAGCATTTTGATTTTAATAATTTCGACAATGTCAACTACCAATGATTACCTATAGGCTATAGGTATGACGGACATCACGTTACGATCTACATTCTACATTATGGAATAAAACTGATATCTTTTTTTAAATGAAATGTTCTTCATTTTACTTACGATGCATTTATAATGGTAAAAGCATAAGCATGATACACGTGCACTAATAGCCTTCCAAGAACTTGCGCTGCTAATAAAACTATGTTTTGCGTCGGGTAACGTGCTATCAAACACGACGTACGTGTTTGGAAGGCTTACTTATCAACACGCATCATTATTCTATCTCCTGATATTTCTTGACAGCTCCTTGTCAGAAACTCCCCTGCTTGTCCGAATAGTTCTGTATAATATGAGTGATGTCAAGTCCAATCCACGTGTGACAGTGAAATCGGAATTGAGACTCTTTCAAAAGCTAGATTTGTGTAGAAAAAAAAACAAGAGTGAGTGCATTTCAAATGTTTTCCGATTTGCATCAATTTCGTGAAAATTTTCTTGACTTCAAATTGTATCATGAGTTGACCCATATCATTCAAGGGACTTGGTTCTCGAACTCGTCCTACTTAGCGATGAGCTGTCAGAAACAGTTGGCCAGGGAAGTCATAAATAACCATCCAGCTGCAGCTCAGCTTTCAGAGAGAAGTTTCTATGTTGACGATTTTATTGCCAGTTTCGAGAGCAAGAGGCAAGCAGTTTCAATAAGTCAAGAAGTTTCTACTGTTAAGGAACAAGTCCAATTTTCACTCAGAAAATGGACATCAAATGGTGCAGAAGTAGTGTACGCTTCTTCAAGGAAGAGGATGATCCACTAGCGCCGGTTTGCTCACTTCGAGTTGAACTTTCAACCCGATTTGGTTACGATGGAAATATTTGTTGCAACAATCAAATCTATGGCAACCAAACCAAGTTTAAAGTTGAGGTTGTATACGCAGGGTATCGATATTTCTCTCAAAAATAAAGGTGAAAAGATACAGAGATTTTGATGGGATTCCATCAAATGTTTGTCCACCTTGTTTCCGTTTGGATTACTCCACATTTTTTCAAAAGCCCAATAGCCGTAAAACACTTGAAATGTTTCTGTGGGATTTCTGGGACATTTTGTGACAAACAAAAAAATTATCAACTGTTCTATAATTTTGAGAGACTTAGAAAATTGAGCACAGAGCGGTTTTTTGAAGAAAGTTGTTGACAAAAAAGATTTTTTTTTCGCATAACTGAAGAAACGCTTTGTTTGCTATTTTGTCATACACTCAGTACACCGTATGAAAAAAATTTAGTTTTATCCCCATTTTTGAGGCAGAAATCCTTTCAATAGTTTTCACCTACTGAGAATACAGCATTAAACCCGAAGTGAGCAACTGGGCCTAAGTGTTCTCTCATTCTCAAAAGACAAGCAGATCAAAACTTCAGGCGTATTGTGGAACAATAAAATTGACAAACTCTCCTTTCAGATTCCTGAGTTGACAGGAAAAAACGATCGTAGCGAAAAGAATGATTTTATCGGGGATATCCAAGGTCTTCAATCCACTGGGTTTATTAATAAGTCCATGCGCAATTTTGTCAAAAGTTCTGATTCAGCACTTGTGGACAATGGAATTCAGCTGGGACAAAGAGGTTCCTGAGGATATAAAGAAAAAATTAGTGCAATTTGGAGACATACTACCTATACCCTGAGAGTTTTACAAATACAGTGTCTTTCACGTAGACAATTATTGTTATTCACGACTTCAGCGACGCTTCAAACGCAGCGTATGCAGCGCGTATTACTATGAGAAGTATTGATGACCTCGATACGATACACGTTCATATTTTATGTGCAAAGACGCAAGTTACATCGCTGAAAACATTCACAACTCCTTAGCAACTCCAATAGCAAAACTAGTCGACAAAGTGATTTTGTCACTCGACTGAGCAGCAAGTATTTCCTTTGGTGCGATTCTCTGATAGTCCTTTGCTGGCATTACAAGCATGTCTGGGCAGTCTCAACTATTGTACGAGAAATCGCATATCTGAAATACAAAAACTTACGAATGTTTGTGATTGGAGGTATATCATTACCAAAGAAAGCCCAGCCGACTTGGTATCAAGAGGGCTATCTTCAAAGACTCTTGTTCCATTCACACCATGATGGAAATGTCCCACTTGGTTATCTGGAGAACAGTCCAATTCGCTGCACTCTCGGAGTGTTGTTATCATCTGAAACGGGAGAGAAATTTTTGATAACTGCGACGGCCAATGCAGAACAGTCTAGCATATTTGGCGTATTTTTGTCTTCGATCAGACTGAGGCGCGTATAATGACTTATTGTTTGAGGTTCGTGAGCAATGCAAGAACGGTACAAGAAAATTGAATTATCGGATGTCTGGCAGTGGAAGAGCTGGATGCAGGGATGAGGATACTGGTCAGAAAGGCTTTGGCGGAAAATTCTGTGGATGAAATTGGTTCACTCCAGAGAAAATGGGAATTGAATACAAATGATGAACTGTTAGGTTCATCACCATTTTTGGACAACGATGGACACGTGTAGGAGAAAGATTGAAAAATTTCGGTTGACACGGCTTATTCTGGAAGACATTCATCGAGGATCTCAACACGCTAGTCCACAATTACTATTAGCCACTCCTGCTCGACAAGAATATTGGCCGACCGCAGAAATGTGTGTTGTTTAACGTGTTATCAGGGAATGTGTCAGACGTTTCCGAGCAAAGCCAATTTTATACCATCCATTTATGGCAAACTCACCCCAGGGAAGAGTCACTGCAACTTTGTACCCATTCCAGCCGTTGGGAGTAGATTATGCAGGCTCATTTTGAAATGGGAAAGGGAAAGGGCGGGGCGGATGCAAATTAATCACTGCTTGTTATGCTTTGGAAGCAAGTCATTGCATTTCAAGTTGATGACAAATTTGACGTCCGATAATTTTCTCGCTGCTTGAGGACGATTTGTGTCAAGACGGTACAAATATTCTCGGACAACGGTATGAATTTTGTATGTGCCGAAAGATATTGACAGAGAAACTCCTGAAGTCGTCATCTTCAGTAATCAGATCCGACTCTCCTTCTTGAAGATTTGCTGTTTTTGTTCCGGGCTCAAAACTTCGAACACAAACCGAATCGCTTCCGAACTTCGGTTGGCGTGATCGAAGCTAGACAAATCAGATTGAGATGCAAATCGTGTTGGTCCGGCTGGAGCGTTGAGGTCGAAGATGTTTAGAATTGTTGAACTTGACCTTATCCAGAAAATTGATGAAAGATTCATGGTATTCTTCTTCACAAGGTTCCCAATAGTTTACGAGATCGGTTCCGTCCTTATTAGGTTTCAATCCTCCAAATTTTGGCAGGGGTTGATGAGAATCGGGATGGACCCAGATATAAACGAACTTGGTCAGTCGTGCATCTTTCAATGTGTTTGTGTTTGTCCTCGCCTTGGTCGACGTTCACCATTTCGAGGACATTTCAATAAACAATATTGGCATATCCAAAGATTTTCTTGTCGCTTACCTATCGATTCGAACGTGATGTTCATTCGAATTTCGGTGGAATAGGAGCAATTCCAGAGATAGTGGGTTCGAATCCGGCCTGGGCCAGGTGAAGTTTTCATGCGCTTTCTAGTACCTTGGCGTGTACCACGGCGCGGTCACGTCACGTTCTCGGGTGGAACGAGATGGACACCGAAAGAAGGGCGCTAATAACCTCGTTGTTGATGCGATCATAAAATGGTGGGTGGCGTGCGAATCACCCGGCACCGCTTTCAGAATACTGAGGCGGAGCTGCCAGTAAGTGAACAGATCCCCGCCCACTGCCAAAAAAAAAAGTTTATTCCGATACTGGCTCTTATAGTCCGCACTAAATATACAGTGTGTTTGCAAACTTGGGTAAAAAAATTGAACATCAGTTGAAGAAATGTTCCAAAAGTGCCAGAAAAATGTTGAAAGAAATGTATGGTTTTTATTCTTGGAAATAATATGGAGGGTCAAAAGGTGGTCCTTTGACCTCCTATGTTTCCGTGATTTTGGAAAATTTTAGCAAACTCTGTAACGTTAAAATTTCGTCTCGATATATTTATCACGCAAAAAGTGAGAGGTAGCTGATGAGATTTCTTCACGGCGTATTTTGGAAGAGCTAACAACCGAAAGGCTATGATTCGTGAGGTTATAACTCTTCTCATCAGACCAAAAAAAGTAAAATTTTTGAACCTTCGAATGTGTTTTGTAATCTATTCAGTGTACAAATAATTGAGTCATGAATCCCAAAAATCTATTTTCCGCAAAAAATGCCCGTGACAAGTTCTAGAGGTTATAAAACTGATGTGGAGCAACAACTAACAGGAATAGTTCCCATGACATTTTCTGCATGCGTTTTTGGAGATAACTGGGTTTCTAGGATTTATCATTCACCCTGTATAGTGAATGGAACTACGAAACATAATTATTCAAAAGTTCGAAAAGATTGTTTTTTGGTCTGATGGGAAAATTTCCCTGAAAACTTTCAGATAAACAAAAATAGAGGGAATCGAGGGACCACCTTTTAACCCCCCATATTTTCAAAAATAAAGCCCTAAATTCTTTTCAATTCTTTTATATTATTTTGAAGCATTTTTTTAGCTGCGGTTCACTTTTCCACCCCAAGTTGGCAAACACCCTGTATATCCTAAACAAAAAAGTTTCACCTTCGAAAGAATCATAGTAGGTAGAAAGCTTTTAGTCAAGGCTTCTTTGTTATTTGCTATGTACCTGCCCAGATTGACAAACACCCTGTATATACTAAACAGAAAGGTTTCAATTTCAAAAGAATCATAGCAGGTAGAAAGCCTTTTGTCAAGGCTTCATTGTTATTTGCTATGTACCTGCTCAGGTATATAAAGAACAATGCTCTGAGTTTCTCGCACTTTGAATTCCCACTTATATGGTGTGGTCAAATATACCAACATTTGAATAAAGGTTCAAGATTCTACACATAACTGTTCTAAGACTCTCGAACAGTGTTGTCAAAGGTGGTGATTTGTCACCAGGTCTGGTGATTTCACCTACACAAATATCACCTGGTGATTATTTTTGCAAAAAGTTTACTTTCTGGTGATTTTTCACAAACCAGCTACAAAATTACGAGATACTAAATAGTCATGTCGAATTCCTTTTTCCGCTTATTTTTTGCGCTTATATTATATATCTGGATTTTTATCATATATTTTTATAGGTATTTTTCCTTTAGTTTTGAAATTATTAGAATCAGATATTCTTTGAGACTGTATTTTTTTCATTTTGTTGTACCTGAGTTTGAGAGATATTTTGTTTCGGAGTTCTATTATTTAGTTAGATTATAATTGGACGTTCTTTTGCTAATTTTCTATTGTTGTGCAATCTGAGTACCCATCTGAGTTCTCGAAGTATTCATTTTTTTTTGTAATTACATTCGGGTATAGTTTATACATACTTATTTTACCATTGACTGTTCTCCAATTTGCTCTGCATTTGAATTTAATAGGTCGTTATATTTATTTCTGATTCGTAATATTGAAAAGTACTTTTTTACGTGATTTGATATACCAAAAATATATGAAAAAAACAGAGCGCGTTCCCCTCCCCCCCCCCCCGCGCAGCTCACGCTCTCTCTGCCATTGATCCCTGCACTCATTCAAAATCTGGTGATTTTCTGTTCTAACTGGTGATTTTTTATTCTCATTGCTAGTTACTTATTTTTCCATCGTTTGGCAACGTTGCTCTCGAACCCTTATAAATTTCCGGCTGGCCAGAACTTGCTCATTTGAACAGAAAGCTGCTGTGAGTTCAGTCGTCGCCGTATTTTATTGTGTTCAGTCTTTAATCCTAGCTTGTTCGGTGATTTCACTATTTAGTGCCTAGTGATATTTTGTGAAAGTTAACAATTTACAACAATTAACAACAAACAACAACAAAGTTAAGAGGTAAGAATTTTTTTTCGATTCATTTTTCAGTTTTTTTATATCCGCTCAACTTCATATAAGAGTTCAAAGTCATGAAACTGACACGAGCACGTGTTATTGGCGTTGATCCTTAAATTGAAATTAGACTCGGATCATAGACTCAACTGTTGAGCTCGAAATGAAACAAAAACAGCCTAGGATGGAAAACAATGTTGCTATGAGTCAACGATAGCGTTTTTCAAAAAGTCTCATGGTCTAAAGGATGTCTAGGTCACTGGAATACCTTTTGGTTATGGAGCACGTGGAGCTATCATCACTTTTTTTTTAATTTTGGTTCGCCTTCGAAATTATTGAAAATGATAGGGATATCTGTTTTGAAAAATCCTATCCACAACAACTATAATATAAGTACAAAAAGTGATTTTAGTACACACTTTTTCATTATATTTTATCATGTTTCTATTACTTCCATACCTTTTTGCAATGTATTCTTTGTAGTTCATAGCACTATTGCCTGACCTCTCAGTGAAGCATTTACTATACGCCGACGACTTGAAATTGTTTTGTATGATTGTGAACCGTGCGGATTGTGAGTTGCTCATCAAATTTCAGACTTGTCACGTAGGTAGATACCTATTTACCTCAATGAATATAAACCTCATTTTCTTTTTTTTTTCAGTTGAAATGGGAGGATTCACGAAGAGATGGATAACCATGACCGCTGATGAAATAGCTGCCAAGCTCACATGCGAAAAGCTATTCGCAGCTTTTCCGACCATAGACCAAGGTTCCGTTTTGAAACTTTTACATGCGAATAAATACAGTTATGGCAAAACTGTGGAGGATCTGTACTCCGCAGTTGGACCTGATGGTGCATGCGGAGCCAAGGAGGAGATAGAGCAGCCTCCGCTCAGCCCAGACACTTTGGCTGAGATGAAAGAAGCCGAGGAATCCCTACTGGATAGAACTGAATTAATCGCCTGCCTGATCCAGGACTATCAGGGCGCGTGCCGAGGCAAAAACTATCGAGAGAAAGCTCGAGAGCACTCGGCACGCAGCAAAAGCCTGGATCAAAAAGCCCAAATCTTCCTAATGGGTGGCATGGCAAAAGTTGCTGAGTTTTATGCAAACTTGGCAACAAAGGAAATGGAAAAATCAAATGAAAAGAACGTATTAGCAGCAAACGCGTTCATGAGGGAAAATGCGGAACGGCTTCAAAGGGACGACGCTGTGGACCTACACAGCCTCCACGTCCCCGAAGCCTTGACATATATCGACAATTTAGTGGACCACCACCTTGCTGATGGTTTGGCCGGTCATGGTTTCAGAAAAATTGAAATCATAACTGGCCGAGGAAACCACAGCGGTGGTGTGTCCAGACTGAGATTGGCTTTGATGGATCATCTGTCAAGAAGGAATATACCGTAAGTTGTTTTTTAAAATGGTCTTTTTATCTATTTTCATAATGTATTTTGTTCTAGATATCAGGAGTCCAGTTGGAACCCTGGCTGCCTATGGGTATTCCTTCCACATATAGGGGAAATATGTCGATAATGTCGGATAAGTTCTATCCTCCTCACGGCTTCCCTCATGACGCCTTGCTGGATCGATTTGATTCATCCTCTGTCGAGGACAGAAGGAAGATAAATGCTATTCAGTTTCTCAAGAAGGTTATCCACGGCAAGAATGGCTGCATTCATCGCGACATTGCCCTGTTTTCAATATACAACCACATTTCAATTATGTCTCCCATTTTTAAGCTCAATTCTTATTACAGTAAGGTTGAGTCTAGTGTCGATATATTCTGTAGTGTGTCAATGTGAGTTTATCCATTGTTTGTATTTGTTATTTTTTTCTTTGCATTATATAATTGGTGCCATACTGTTGAATGCTTTCTGTATAAAATTGAAATAAATAAAAAGATAATAGATACTGACATAGGTACTTTTTGTGTAAAACATTGTCCATTTGAAAACGGTGATTTTTTAAGGAAAACTGAAATGCACATTCGAAAGCATTATAATTTCTTTCTCAAAAACAAAAATTAATACCTGGAAGTGAAAGAGTTACAAACAGGTGAGTACCTATGCCTTCACGTGCGTGAGTTTCAGTAGCGCATTTTCCTGAAGAAGCATATCATTCGTGAATGTAAAGAAATTTGGTTGAAGGAGAAACACAATCTTTTGCTCACTCTCTTCAATCAAAACTCATTGTGATTTATTGTTATGGGAATGGGGTACTTGCCAATGAATTGGATTTGAACAAAAATTCTTCCAATAATCAACAACAAAGTTATTGTTTTTCATTCATCTCTCATATTGTGGGCGGCGTGTGGGAGCGGCAGGTTCGGCTGAGCAAATGTTGCACAATTCGAGTTGGTAGTTTCTGAATGTTCGAGGAAACATCTCAATCTGTAAGAATGGTGAAAGCTGCACTTTTTTCCGTTTTGGGGCAGAATCTGGGGGCGGCGACTAACCAAAAGTAGCCTATCCTCTCCCATTTTCAGTCAGCTGTTCACATAGCGAAATAATTAGATTGCGATGTCTTTGGGTTCATGTTTTCCATTTTAAATTGATTGGGGGCGGTCTTGAGCAATTTTTTCATGTCGGCGGTGCATATTGTTACGAGCAGCGATGCCCGGGCAATCCGGAAACACGCAATATTTCTAGGCTCTTCCACGGCTGCAGTGTACAAATACGCGGAACTCTGGACATCCCCAGAGTAACTTAATAGCATTGAAATACATGGAGACTCCAACGCCTGATAAAGACACATCTGTCTATTTGGCGGCGGCGCCGTCTCTACGGCACGGTTAGGCCAGTAGCAGGAATATTCAAGGTTGCAAAAGGTCCCATGGGAAATTTTCTTCTTGATATTGTAATCTCCCAGCCCACCCCTCTCATAAAAATAAATATTCCCCAAAGAAGAAGGATAATCCTCTTTAGATTGAAGACTTAGGTTGGCCAATCGTGTTTTTCTGGTGGTGTTTTTTAGGACTTCAGTTGTGTTGTAGTTACCCAAAGTAGTACAGGTGAGTGAAGGCCTGGAAATGAAACACAGAGACTTCAAATCAACAAAGAACAATTTTATCCCAAAGGCAAATATATCGACTCATGTGCAAACATGCAATATCAATTCAATTACCCTACCCTCCCACAATTTGAAATGCAGTGTGTAAGCCACTGATGCAGAGAGAACAAGAGAAAGACACAAGAGAATTAATAACACTAAGTACCACAACATGACTAAATGTGAATCAACAATATCAACAACCAGGTCTTGACAGTTGAGGACGTATATTATTTCATCAGATAGTAAAGTAAGGAAAAATATCTTCTCTCACGGGATACCCTTCTCTTTCAAGACACGACAGCAAGTATCAATATCCGTTGTGTTAGATATCTTTGTCTCACAGGACTAAGGCATGAATATAGAAGACAGTCGATCAGTGTGATATGTATCATAGTGAACAAAAGTATGAAGAAATCATTGAAACGATTCAACTCAGACTGAGAAGAATAACCCCTGTCCATCAAGTATATGACAGTATACCTTGGAGCTCTCGAAACCACGTCACCTGTACTACAGGTCATCGCTCTGTTGTCTCGCCAGACCTTGGCTCTCGCGGTAGCTTGGCCGCAGGTTATCTGGAAATCTTGTGGCGACATCGTTCTACTCTTTCGTCCCTCTCAAGCATCAACAACAGTAACCCACACGCTACGTGTATTTCCTTGCTCCCCTTATGAATATCCCGTTGATTGTTACAATAATTGACTTCTGACTGACAGGAGTCAAAGCAACTGAATAAACTTACCTTCAAGCGTTCGGAAGGCACGGCAGCGATACTCTGGAGGTCTCTAACATCGGGGGAAACTTAAATCTTCCCTTTTCTATGATCTGTAGCGTGGAAGTACCAAATATCTTTTGTGTTCTTCTTCCACACATCTGCCGACTTTTCTCTACCTCTCAACTTCTCGTTACTTGACGACGGCCTCCCCTTTTCAGGTGTATTACCAAAGCTCACGATGTTTTACATTGAATTCTTCATAGGCTAAAAAGCCGGTCGATTTCAATATCAATTTACTTGGGAGTCCTTATGGAGAATCCAAATTTGTGACCTTATGTAACCTCCGGAACCATGGTAAAAAAATTTAGAAGTTGAAAATTGGTGAAAATCGATCGTTTTTCTCGAATAACTCGTAAACGGTCATTCTACGACTAAAATGTCTAGCAGTTAAATTTAAGAGATTAAATTTTTCAACAAAATGATGTCACAGCCTTCACTGTGCAATAAACGGTCACCGAAATACAGCTCTCGGAAGTCTACCCTGGAAATTATTCGAAGCGGTCAGCTGAATTCTGGGACGTCAAACTGCAGGTTCTCACTCAAGAAGCTATAATGCGAGGTGTGGGAGGAAGATTGAGAAATTTCGAGGTGTCATAAGCGAAGCATTCATTGCTTATATATAGGAAACACAGGTTGACAAGGCTTATTCTGGAAGACATTCATCGAAGATCTCAACACGCTAGTCCACAATTACTATTAGCCACTCCTGCTCGACAAGAATATTGGCCGACCGCAGAAATGTGTGTTGTTTAACGTGTTATCAGGGAATGTGTCACACGTTTTCGAGTGAAGCCAATCCTACACTATCCAATCAAGCAAACTCACCCCAAGGAAGAGTCACTGCAACTTTGTACCCATTCCAGACCGTGGGGGTAGATTATGCAGGCTCATTTTATTGGGGAAAGGGAAAGAGCGGGGCGGATGCAAATCAATCAAGGGCTACATCACTGCTTGTTATGCTTTGGAAGCAAGGCATTGCATTAAAAGTTGATGACAGATTTGACGTCCGATAATTTTCTCGCTGCTTGAAGACAATTTGTGTCAAGACGGTACAAATATTCTCGGACAACGGTATGAATTTTTCATGTGCCAGAAGATATTGACAAAGAAACTCAAGATGAAGTCGTTATCTTCAGTAATCACATCCGACTCTCCTTGAACATCTGCTGTTTTTGTTCCGGGCTCAAAACTTCGAACACAAAACGAACCGTTTCCAAACTTCGGTTGGCGTGATCGAAGCTAGACAAGTCAGATTGAGATGCAGATCATGTTGGTCTGGCTGGGGCGTTGAGGTCGAAGATGTTTCGAATTGTTGAACTAGCACTTATCCAAAAAATTCATAAAAGATTCATGGTAATCTTCTTCACAGGGTTCCCAATAGTTCACGAGACCGGTTCCGTTCTTATTAGGTTCCAATCCTCCAAATTTTGGTAGGGGATGATGAGAATCGGGATGGACCTAGAAAGAAACAAACTTGGTCAATCGTGCATCTTTCAATGTGTTTGTGTTTGTCCTCGCCTTGGTCGACGTTCACCATTCCGAGGACATTTCAATAAACAATATTGGCATATCCAAAGATTTTCTTGTCGCTTATCGATTCGAACGTGATGTTCATTCGAATTTCGGTGGGATCGGAGCAATTCCAGAGATAGTGGGTTCGAAACCGGCCTGGGGTAGGTGAAGTTTTCATGCGCTCTCTAGTACCTTGATGAGTACCACGGCGCGGTCACGTCACGTTCTCGGGTGAAACGAGATGGACACCGAAAGAAGGGCGCTACTAACCTCGTTGTTGATGCGTTCATAAAATGGTGGGTGGCGTGCGAATCACCCGGCACTAGGGCCACTCCATCAAAGTAGGCCGTGGAAAGAATCCTCATACGGGTACGGACAACTTGTCAAAACGTGGTGACAGTCGCCAAGGAAAATCGTGACAGGAACTCGGAATTTCCAGTAGCGTAACAAGCAAAAATTGTCGGGTTCCTGTCACTTTGACACAAACTCGGTATCGAAGTGAATCAATCACTTATTGCATCCGTGTAATTAGTTTCTTCGACCGCAAGTATTGTTTACTTGTCGTACCAACGTGGAATATTGGTTGCGGTAATAGCGGGCATAAATGACAACGGTGTGTTGGTGTGTTTCGCGCCAGTGCGTGACGCGAGTGTAAGAAAACCAAGAGCAAGGAGGAATCTAAATCTACACTATGTCTACACCTGATCCCTGGCTTGCATGATTGAGTATTGAGGGTATTGAGTGATGTCCACATCGAAGAATGTTCCCTGCACCATTATCTCCTGGCCTGTGCACAGCACCGATCACCACTTCTAACCAAAGATTAGCCTAATCTTCCACTACCACGAGGGGCATGAGCTTATGTTGTACCTGCTCAGGCTTACTAGAGAGTGCCAACTTCTCACCGCTTATCAGCATCAGCATGTGGCATCGACGTGTGGTCATACTCCCCTGCACAGACTGCCGAGAAATATTTGCCTTGTTTGACAAATTTCACTTCTTCAAGGGCCTGTTACACGCACAAGCTTTACCTCGCGCTTACTTGTACGAACCAGCTTGTATCGGGAAGTCTGTACGTGTGGACGACAAAGACAAAACGCTAGCATGTGCAAGCCACAAAGGGCGACTTGGAAAGATGTGGACTGTGCAAACTTGGTCGAACAATATAAATTGAACCTGTGGACAGCCGTTGAGCCATATCCACAGTCGCAGAGCTTAAGGACGTACGAGCTTACTGCAAGAGGTCCCCCACGAAGTTCAATAAATTATACAGGTTACAGGCCATGCCAGCCAGTTGAATTTACATGTTAATCCATTCTTTATTTCAGGGCCCGACTCTTGCACAATTTTGAGCAGGGGCTCCTGTTGCTTCTCCTTAAATAGAACACTTGCAGCAATAAGAGCTTTTCCAAAGACAACATTGCTTTGGCCTGAAGGGAGACTTGAAACTGAGGGTTTGCACAAACTTGCCTGCACGTGTGGCCACATCATAGTGTCTTCATATCACTTGCTCAAACTATACCGTATAAGTAAGCGCTAGTTGAAGCTTGTGCGTGTGACAGGCTCTTCCTAATATTCCTCGATTAGCTCGATTACCTCGGAATCGTTCATCAATTATCAATAAACGGCTCGATCCACTTCTATTGAGAATCGGAGCAGGCAGATCCAACTCCGAGTGCTCCGATTAGCTAATGGAAAACGCCGATCTGAGTGGATCGAGCTGTTTATTGACAAGTGATGAACGATTCCGAGGCAATCGAGCTAATTGAGGAGACAGACTCACAACTGCCGAAGGCAGTATATATGTAGAAATATCCCCAGGTACATACCTATTTTAATATGTAGTTTTTTTATATATTGACAATAAAGGTGAATTTGATCTGTTCTAGGATTATTTACTGAGGGCTGTGTCTATGTCTCATAGCTGCACATCAAAATAATTAAGTGATGCATAGCACTGCAGTGGATGCATGCAACTGTGATGCAACTAGAAAACGCTAAAAAGCTCAATTAGAACAGTTCTGAAATGAAGCTAGTAATTGTAAAAAAATACGTATACATCAGAAACATCAATCTAAAGAAATATAAGTAGGTACCTATATTATATTAAAATTATTATTATTATCTTTCTAGAGGCCATCACATTACACATGTCGCGAAAAAACATATTTTACCGCGACTTTAATGGCATTATAAAGCGTGTCGCGTCTCGCTAAAATCGTCTTGAAAAGGTCCCTTGTCGCGCTATTTCACCTACTTTTCGCGACACCGGTTGCTATTTTCAAATCACTACAGATGTCGCTGGTTGTGTTATTTTCAAAATTGACTTTCTTCAAAAGCTTCGCCGATAAACCACGGTACGCTGTGGCGCCTATCACAATCTCCGTGTGGCGTGCGATATTTTACTTAGTGCACTTCGCCATTACACGCAGTTTGCATGTTTTCGGAAACTAAATTGTGTAAAATTTCTACGGGAGCAGGGAAACATGAAGTTTACTTTTTAAACCTATAGCGTTTTCGACTTACTCAACTAGTGCAGCACTAGGTACCTGCTTACATTTTTCTTCATACCTACCTATTTGGAAAGATGCGATATGCGCGCTTAGATCAAGGAGAATCACACGAGAACTCCGGAGAGTCCTCAGAATTTACCCGATATTTCCTTCATCCTTTTCCAAAAAGAAAATTAGTCAACATTATAAAAATTACTTTTTTCGCAAAATCAGCTCGAGTTTTCATGAAACTCAGGGGCAGAGTGTCCAGCAGTCCAGTAGCTGTGATATTTTCTACTATTTGGCGAGACGTGTCTCGTTTCTGACTCTTTATTACAAGACAGTCAATAAGGACCAAGATGAAAATTTCATTTTTTAACGCAAATCCGATCTAATTTTCTTGAAATTCAGAGGCAGGGTGTCAGAAAAGGCCGCTATCAATCTTTTCTGACATGATTTCTGATAATCCTTGAAAAAATCGACACGAAATAGCAATTCAAAATCCAGTTCGATTACGGAATGACGACCTGGTGTTGAAGTTGGATATTTTCAAAAAAAATTGAGATTGAACACCTGAGGACCTCACATTTGATCTGTCTGACCTTGAACAAGTATTATTTTATTCAAAAGTGTTGGCGTTGAAGTGGCACAGCTGTGATATTTTTCAATACTTGGCGAGACTTGTCTCGTTTCTGACTCAACATTACGTGACAGTCAATAAGGGTCAAAATTAAAAATTCCATTTTTATCGCAAATCAGACCCTATTTCCAAGAAATTCAGAAAAACGGTTTCATAAAAAGCCGCTATCAATCTTTTCTGACATGATTTCTGATAATCCTTGAAAAAATCGACACGAAATAGCAATTTAAAGTCCAGTTCGATTACGGAATGACGACCTGGTGTTGAAGTTTGATATTTTCACACAAAAATTGAGATTGAACACCTGAGGACCTCACATTTGATCTGTCTGACCTTGAACAAGTATTATTTTATTCAAAATTGTTGGCGTTGAAGTGGCACAGCTGTGATATTTTTCAATACTTGGCGAAACTTGTCTCGTTTCTGACTCAACATTACGTGACAGTCAATAAGGGTCAAAATAAAAAATTCCATTTTTATCGCAAATCAGACCCTATTTCCAAGAAATTCAGAAATAGGGTTGCATAAAAAGCCGCTATCAATCTTTTCTGACATGATTTCTGATAATCCTTGAAAAAATCGACACGAAATAGCAATTCAAAGTCCAGTTCGATTACGGAATGACGACCTGGTGTTGAAGTTTGATATTTTCACAAAAAAATTGAGATTGAACACCTGAGGACCTCACATTTGATCTGTCTGACCTTGAACAAGTATTATTTTATTCAAAATTGTTGGCGTTGAAGTGGCACAGCTGTGATATTTTTCAATACTTGGCGAGACTTGTCTCGTTTCTGACTCAACATTACGTGACAGTCAATAAGGGTCAAAATTAAAAATTCCATTTTTATCGCAAATCAGACCCTATTTCCAAGAAATTCAGAAATAGGGTTCCATAAAAAGCCGCTATCAATCTTTTCTGACATGATTTCTGATAATCCTTGAAAAAATCGACACGAAATAGCAATTCAAAGTCCAGTTCGATTACGGAATGACGACCTGGTGTTGAAGTTTGATATTTTCACACAAAAATTGAGATTGAACACCTGAGGACCTCACATTTGATCTGTCTGACCTTGAACAAGTATTATTTTATTCAAAATTGTTGGCGTTGAAGTGGCACAGCTGTGATATTTTTCAATACTTGGCGAAACTTGTCTCGTTTCTGACTCAACATTACGTGACAGTCAATAAGGGTCAAAATAAAAAATTCCATTTTTATCGCAAATCAGACCCTATTTCCAAGAAATTCAGAAATAGGGTTCCATAAAAAGCCGCTATCAATCTTTTCTGACATGATTTCTGATAATCCTTGAAAAAATCGACACGAAATAGCAATTCAAAGTCCAGTTCGATTACGGAATGACGACCTGGTGTTGAAGTTTGATATTTTCACAAAAAAATTGAGATTGAACACCTGAGGACCTCACATTTGATCTGTCTGACCTTGAACAAGTATTATTTTATTCAAAATTGTTGGCGTTGAAGTGGCACAGCTGTGATATTTTTCAATACTTGGCGAAACTTGTCTCGTTTCTGACTCAACATTACGTGACAGTCAATAAGGGTCAAAATAAAAAATTCCATTTTTATCGCAAATCAGACCCTATTTCCAAGAAATTCAGGAATAGGGTTCCATAAAAAGCCGCTATCAATCTTTTCTGACATGATTTCTGATAATCCTTGAAAAAATCGACACGAAATAGCAATTCAAAGTCCAGTTCGATTACGGAATGACGACCTGGTGTTGAAGTTTGATATTTTCACAAAAAAATTGAGATTGAACACCTGAGGACCTCACATTTGATCTGTCTGACCTTGAACAAGTATTATTTTATTCAAAATTGTTGGCGTTGAAGTGGCACAGCTGTGATATTTTTCAATACTTGGCGAGACTTGTCTCGTTTCTGACTCAACATTACGTGACAGTCAATAAGGGTCAAAATTAAAAATTCCATTTTTATCACAAATCAGACCCTATTTCCAAGAAATTCAGAAATAGGGTTTCATAAAAAGCCGCTATCAATCTTTTCTGACATGATTTCTGGCAATCCTTGAAAAAACCGACACGAAATAGCAATTCAAAGTCCAGTTCGATTACGGAATGACGAACTGGTGTTGAAGTTTGATATTTTCACAAAAAAATTGAGATTGAACACCTGAGGACCTCACAATTGATCAGTCTGACCTTGAACAAGTATTATTTTATTCAAAATTGTTGGCGTTGAAGTGGCACAGCTGTGATATTTTTCAATACTTGGCGAGACTTGTCTCGTTTCTGACTCAACATTACGTGACAGTCAATAAGGGTCAAAATTAAAAATTCCATTTTTATCGCAAATCAGACCCTATTTCCAAGAAATTCAGAAATACGGTTTCATAAAAAGCCGCTATCAATCTTTTCTGACATGATTTCTGATAATCCTTGAAAAAATCGACACGAAATAGCAATTCAAAGTCCAGTTCGATTACGGAATGACGACCTGGTGTTGAAGTTTGATATTTTCACACAAAAATTGAGATTGAACACCTGAGGACCTCACATTTGATCTGTCTGACCTTGAACAAGTATTATTTTATTCAAAATTGTTGGCGTTGAAGTGGCACAGCTGTGATATTTTTCAATACTTGGCGAGACTTGTCTCGTTTCTGACTCAACATTACGTGACAGTCAATAAGGGTCAAAATTAAAAATTCCATTTTTATCGCAAATCAGACCCTATTTCCAAGAAATTCAGAAATAGGGTTTCATAAAAAGCCGCTATCAATCTATTCTGACATGATTTCTGGCAATCCTTGAAAAAACCGACACGAAATAGCAATTCAAAGTCCAGTTCGATTACGGAATGACGACCTGGTGTTGAAGTTTGATATTTTCACAAAAAAATTGAGATTGAACACCTGAGGACCTCACATTTGATCTGTCTGACCTTGAACAAGTATTATTTTATTCAAAATTGTTGGCGTTGAAGTGGCACAGCTGTGATATTTTTCAATACTTGGCGAGACTTGTCTCGTTTCTGACTCAACATTACGTGACAGTCAATAAGGGTCAAAATTAAAAATTCCATTTTTATCGCAAATCAGACCCTATTTCCAAGAAATTCAGAAATAGGGTTTCATAAAAAGCCGCTATCAATCTATTCTGACATGATTTCTGGCAATCCTTGAAAAAACCGACACGAAATAGCAATTCAAAGTCCAGTTCGATTACGGAATGACGACCTGGTGTTGAAGTTTGATATTTTCACAAAAAAATTGAGATTGAACACCTGAGGACCTCACAATTGATCAGTCTGACCTTGAACAAGTATTATTTTATTCAAAATTGTTGGCGTTGAAGTGGCACAGCTGTGATATTTTTCAATACTTGGCGAGACTTGTCTCGTTTCTGACTCAACATTACGTGACAGTCAATAAGGGTCAAAATTAAAAATTCCATTTTTATCGCAAATCAGACCCTATTTCCAAGAAATTCAGAAATACGGTTTCATAAAAAGCCGCTATCAATCTATTCTGACATGATTTCTGGCAATCCTTGAAAAAACCGACACGAAATAGCAATTCAAAGTCCAGTTCGATTACGGAATGACGACCTGGTGTTGAAGTTTGATATTTTCACAAAAAAATTGAGATTGAACACCTGAGGACCTCACAATTGATCAGTCTGACCTTGAACAAGTATTATTTTATTCAAAATTGTTGGCGTTGAAGTGGCACAGCTGTGATATTTTTCAATACTTGGCGAGACTTGTCTCGTTTCTGACTCAACATTACGTGACAGTCAATAAGGGTCAAAATTAAAAATTCCATTTTTATCGCAAATCAGACCCTATTTCCAAGAAATTCAGAAATAGGGTTTCATAAAAAGCCGCTATCAATCTATTCTGACATGATTTCTGGCAATCCTTGAAAAAACCGACACGAAATAGCAATTCAAAGTCCAGTTCGATTACGGAATGACGACCTGGTGTTGAAGTTTGATATTTTCACAAAAAAATTGAGATTGAACACCTGAGGACCTCACAATTGATCAGTCTGACCTTGAACAAGTATTATTTTATTCAAAATTGTTGGCGTTGAAGTGGCACAGCTGTGATATTTTTCAATACTTGGCGAGACTTGTCTCGTTTCTGACTCAACATTACGTGACAGTCAATAAGGGTCAAAATTAAAAATTCCATTTTTATCGCAAATCAGACCCTATTTCCAAGAAATTCAGAAATACGGTTTCATAAAAAGCCGCTATCAATCTTTTCTGACATGATTTCTGATAATCCTTGAAAAAATCGACACGAAATAGCAATTCAAAGTCCAGTTCGATTACGGAATGACGACCTGGTGTTGAAGTTTGATATTTTCACACAAAAATTGAGATTGAACACCTGAGGACCTCACATTTGATCTGTCTGACCTTGAACAAGTATTATTTTATTCAAAATTGTTGGCGTTGAAGTGGCACAGCTGTGATATTTTTCAATACTTGGCGAAACTTGTCTCGTTTCTGACTCAACATTACGTGACAGTCAATAAGGGTCAAAATAAAAAAATCCATTTTTATCGCAAATCAGACCCTATTTCCAAGAAATTCAGAAATAGGGTTCCATAAAAAGCCGCTATCAATCTTTTCTGACATGATTTCTGATAATCCTTGAAAAAATCGACACGAAATAGCAATTCAAAGTCCAGTTCGATTACGGAATGACGACCTGGTGTTGAAGTTTGATATTTTCACAAAAAAATTGAGATTGAACACCTGAGGACCTCACATTTGATCTGTCTGACCTTGAACAAGTATTATTTTATTCAAAATTGTTGGCGTTGAAGTGGCACAGCTGTGATATTTTTCAATACTTGGCGAGACTTGTCTCGTTTCTGACTCAACATTACGTGACAGTCAATAAGGGTCAAAATTAAAAATTCCATTTTTATCGCAAATCAGACCCTATTTCCAAGAAATTCAGAAATAGGGTTTCATAAAAAGCCGCTATCAATCTATTCTGACATGATTTCTGGCAATCCTTGAAAAAACCGACACGAAATAGCAATTCAAAGTCCAGTTCGATTACGGAATGACGACCTGGTGTTGAAGTTTGATATTTTCACAAAAAAATTGAGATTGAACACCTGAGGACCTCACAATTGATCAGTCTGACCTTGAACAAGTATTATTTTATTCAAAATTGTTGGCGTTGAAGTGGCACAGCTGTGATATTTTTCAATACTTGGCGAGACTTGTCTCGTTTCTGACTCAACATTACGTGACAGTCAATAAGGGTCAAAATTAAAAATTCCATTTTTATCGCAAATCAGACCCTATTTCCAAGAAATTCAGAAATACGGTTTCATAAAAAGCCGCTATCAATCTTTTCTGACATGATTTCTGATAATCCTTGAAAAAATCGACACGAAATAGCAATTCAAAGTCCAGTTCGATTACGGAATGACGACCTGGTGTTGAAGTTTGATATTTTCACACAAAAATTGAGATTGAACACCTGAGGACCTCACATTTGATCTGTCTGACCTTGAACAAGTATTATTTTATTCAAAATTGTTGGCGTTGAAGTGGCACAGCTGTGATATTTTTCAATACTTGGCGAAACTTGTCTCGTTTCTGACTCAACATTACGTGACAGTCAATAAGGGTCAAAATAAAAAAATCCATTTTTATCGCAAATCAGACCCTATTTCCAAGAAATTCAGAAATAGGGTTCCATAAAAAGCCGCTATCAATGGCCGCTTTCATAAGACGGGAGCAGCTACCGCTACGCTCCTTCGGAACTGTTGGCGTCTTACGAACGCATTGTTGGAAGTAGCGGTGACTGGCGGTGACACATCCAGCGCCGCGTCAAGAATAGCCGAAAATATAATCTGGTCTTGGAGAATTTCACCCAGTGTTATAGCTCGATGGTCTATATTTAACAAGCGATTCACATTAGCTGAGAAAAAACATATAATCTTCAAAAATTCAAAACAGCACGCAAGGTAAACAGCACCGAACAACACTCTTGAACCCATAAAATGTCAGAATGGCACTTGCGAACATCAAAATTCAACTTTTCTCTCATTCTTCCACCTCCCACTCCTATCGCTCACTATGCTACCAAAATGTAGCGAACTTCCGAGCCGCTACAAAACATGGCCGTCCGCTCCGAGCGGAGCGGAAAAGTAGCGCACCGTTCACAGGACAAATCGGTAACAGTTCCACAACTGTTGTGACTTATGAATGCGGCCATTCTTTTCTGACATGATTTCTGATAATCCTTGAAAAAATCGACACGAAATAGCAATTCAAAGTCCAGTTCGATTACGGAATGACGACCTGGTGTTGAAGTTTGATATTTTCACAAAAAAATTGAGATTGAACACCTGAGGACCTCACATTTGATCTGTCTGACCTTGAACAAGTATTATTTTATTCAAAATTGTTGGCGTTGAAGTGGCACAGCTGTGATATTTTTCAATACTTGGCGAGACTTGTCTCGTTTCTGACTCAACATTACGTGACAGTCAATAAGGGTCAAAATTAAAAATTCCATTTTTATCGCAAATCAGACCCTATTTCCAAGAAATTCAGAAATAGGGTTTCATAAAAAGCCGCTATCAATCTATTCTGACATGATTTCTGGCAATCCTTGAAAAAACCGACACGAAATAGCAATTCAAAGTCCAGTTCGATTACGGAATGACGACCTGGTGTTGAAGTTTGATATTTTCACAAAAAAATTGAGATTGAACACCTGAGGACCTCACATTTGATCTGTCTGACCTTGAACAAGTATTATTTTATTCAAAATTGTTGGCGTTGAAGTGGCACAGCTGTGATATTTTTCAATACTTGGCGAGACTTGTCTCGTTTCTGACTCAACATTACGTGACAGTCAATAAGGGTCAAAATTAAAAATTACATTTTTATCACAAATCAGACCCTATTTCCAAGAAATTCAGAAATAGGGTTCCATAAAAAGCCGCTATCAATCTTTTCTGACATGATTTCTGATAATCCTTGAAAAAATCGACACGAAATAGCAATTCAAAGTCCAGTTCGATTACGGAATGACGACCTGGTGTTGAAGTTTGATATTTTCACAAAAAAATTGAGATTGAACACCTGAGGACCTCACATTTGATCTGTCTGACCTTGAACAAGTATTAGACCAAGAGCTAGCAACGTTTTATTTACCTCATAAGCAAAATGCGGTTTGACTTCTGGAGCATGTAGAGGATATGATGGGCTTCCATAAAATCTTTGTCTTATGAAAAACACCCCTTGCTTTCTCACAAGACAAGCAAAGAAATGTGCCGTTTGACAGCAGTATTCAACAGCGGATTTTCTGGGGTTCTTAATCGATATAAATATCAATTTTATCAGGAATGGATAGGTTGAACTACCTTTCAACTGAATTGAATAGGACCGAATCTCGTAATGTATTAGAAACTGCCAAAAACCCGACTTTCTCAGCTGGCATATTCAAGCTAGTAGGCTAGGCCGAGCTGTTTGGATCGCATTTGATGGCCGATTCCCGAATCACGCCTACTAGAAAAACCGGTGCTAACTTCCGTCCGCTTGGAATTCTGGTTTTTGGTAGTTTCTAATACATTCAGGTGTCCTTTTTCATTCAATTTAGTTGAAAGATAGTTCAACCTATCCATTCCTGATAAAATTGATATTTATATCGATTAAGAACTCCAGAAAATCCGCTGTTGAATACTGCTGTCAAATGGCACATTTCTTTGCTTGTCTTGTGAGAAAGCAAGGGGTGTTTTTCATAAGACAAAGATTTTACGGAAACCCATCATAATCTCTACATGTCCCAGAAGTCAAACCGCATTTTGCTTATGAGGTAAATAAAACGTTGCTAGCTCTTGGTCTATATTATTTTATTCAAAATTGTTGGCGTTGAAGTGGCACAGCTGTGATATTTTTCAATACTTGGCGAGACTTGTCTCGTTTCTGACTCAACATTACGTGACAGTCAATAAGGGTCAAAATTAAAAATTCCATTTTTATCGCAAATCAGACCCTATTTCCAAGAAATTCAGAAATAGGGTTTCATAAAAAGCCGCTATCAATCTTTTCTGACATGATTTCTGATAATCCTCGCAAAAATCGACACGAAATAGCAATTCAAAGTCCAGTTCGATTACGGAATGACGACCTGGTGTTGAAGTTTGATATTTTCACAAAAAAATTGAGATTGAACACCTGAGGACCTCACATTTGATCTGTCTGACCTTGAACAAGTATTATTTTATTCAAAATTGTTGGCGTTGAAGTGGCACAGCTGTGATATTTTTCAATACTTGGCGAGACTTGTCTCGTTTCTGACTCAACATTACGTGACAGTCAATAAGGGTCAAAATTAAAAATTCCATTTTTATCGCAAATCAGACCCTATTTCCAAGAAATTCAGAAATAGGGTTTCATAAAAAGCCGCTATCAATCTTTTCTGACATGATTCCTGGCAATCCTTGAAAAAACCGACACGAAATAGCAATTCAAAGTCCAGTTCGATTACGGAATGACGACCTGGTGTTGAAGTTTGATATTTTCACAAAAAAATTGAGATTGAACACCTGAGGACCTCACATTTGATCTGTCTGACCTTGAACAAGTATTATTTTATTCAAAATTGTTGGCGTTGAAGTGGCACAGCTGTGATATTTTTCAATACTTGGCGAGACTTGTCTCGTTTCTGACTCAACATTACGTGACAGTAAATAAGGGTCAAAATTAAAAATTCCTTTTTTATCGCAAATCAGACCCTATTTCCAAGAAATTCAGAAATAGGGTTTCATAAAAAGCCGCTATCAATCTTTTCTGACATGATTTCTGGCAATCCTTGAAAAAACCGACACGAAATAGCAATTCAAAGTCCAGTTCGATTACGGAATGACGACCTGGTGTTGAAGTTTGATATTTCCACAAAAAAATTGAGATTGAACACCTGAGGACCTCCCATTTGATCTGTCTGACCTTGAACAAGTATTATTTTATTCAAATTTGTTGGCGTTGAAGTGGCACAGCTGTGATATCTTTCAATACTTGGCGAGACTTGTCTCGTTTCTGACTCAACATTACGTGACAGTCAATAAGGGTCAAAATTAAAAATTCCATTTTAATCGCAAATCAGACCCTATTTCCAAGAAATTCAGAAATAGGGTTTCATAAAAAGCCGCTATCAATCTTTTCTGACATAATTTCTGGCAATCCTTGAAAAAACCGACACGAAATAGCAATTCAAATGTGAGGTCCTCAGGTGTTCAATCTCAATTTTTTTTGTGAAAATATCAAACTTCAACACCAGGTCGTCATTCCGTAATCGAACTGGACTTTGAATTGCTATTTCGTGTCGATTTTTTCAAGGATTGCCAGAAATCATTTCAGAAAAGATTGATAGCGGTTTTTTATGAAACCCTATTTCTGAATATCAGGGAAATAGGGTCTGATTTGCGATAAAAATGGAATTTTTAATTTTGACCCTTATTGACTGTCCCGT
This sequence comes from Anaspis maculata, assembly GCA_949128115.1. Lineage (NCBI taxonomy): Eukaryota > Metazoa > Arthropoda > Insecta > Coleoptera > Scraptiidae > Anaspis > Anaspis maculata. Next base: position 83,024,997 of record OX421964.1, on the reverse strand, counting down.
AATATTGAGTCAGAAACGAGACAAGTCCCGCCAAGTAGTGAAAAATATCACAGCTGCGCCACTTCAACGCCAACAATTTTGAAAAAAATAATACTTGTTCAAGGTCAGACAGATCAAATGAAAGGTCCTCAGGTGTTCAATCTCAATTATTTTGTGAAAATATCAAACTTCAACACCAGGTCGTCATTCCGTAATCGAACTGGACTTTGAATTGCTATTTCGTGTCGGTTTTTCCAAGGATTGCCAGAAATCATGTCAAAAAAGATTGATAGCGGCTTTTTATGAAACCCTATTTCTGAATTTCTTGGAAATAGGGTCTGATTTGCGATAAAAATGGAATTTTTAATTTTGACCCTTATTGACTGTCACGTAATGTTGAGTCAGAAACGAGACAAGTCTCGCCAAGTATTGAAAAATATCACAGCTGTGCCACTTCAACGCCAACAATTTTGAAAAAAATAATACTTGTTCAAGGTCAGACAGATCGAATGTAAGGTCCTCAGGTGTTCAATCTCAATTATTTTGTGAAAATATCAAACTTCAACACCAGGTCGTCATTCCGTAATCGAACTGGACTTTGAATTGCTATTTCGTGTCGATTTTTTCAAGGATTATCAGAAATCATGTCAGAAAAGATTGATAGCGGCTTTTAATGGAACCCTATTTCTGAATTTCTTGGAAATAGGGTCTGATTTGCGATAAAAATGGAGTTTTAATTTTGACCCTTATTGACTGTCCCGTAATAATGAGTCAGATACGAGACACGTCTCGCCAAGTAGTGGACTTGAAGCCAGCTGCTGGACTGAAACGCCAATAATTTTGAAAAAAATAATACTTCTGGAAGGTCAGACAGATGAAATGTAAGGTCTTCAGGTGTTCAATCTCATTTTTTTTCGGGAAAGTATCGAACTTCAACACCAGACCGTCATTGTGTAATCCAACTTGGCCATTAATGGATATTTAGTGCAGATTTGTCTGAGGATTGCCGGAAATTATGTCGGAAAATTTTGATTGCGGCTTTTTCTGACACTCTGCCTCTGAATTTGATGGACCTTCCTTCAACAGCAGAGAACGGTAACAACAAACAAGCATGCACGAGAAATGTCCAACGTCAGAACCACGTCAAAGCTGTCAAAGAATCCAGCAAAGGATTTCTTTTTTTTCTTTCTCCACGATAAGCTCTATATGTATATCCTACGCCTTGACAGCTGAAGGGCCTGCAAATAGCTGATTCATTTTGTAAATACCTCTGCCAAAACATTGGTCGATACACAACGAGATACACACGCTTTATAGTCTCCTGATACAAAATTCAGCACTTTGGCCACAAAATGGCAATACCCAAAGCTATAAAGGTTGTCGCGTAATAATAGACCCATACCGCGACACCTGCCCACCCCATCTCATGTTCTCCTGATATAAAATTTGGCATTTCGACCTAAAATCAGCTAAAAGGGTCGGCTTGAATGCTTTGCAAAACAGCGCCACTATGGCCAAACCGGTTGAACTAAAATTGGGGAGGGAAACAACCACCTGAGCTTTAAATTTCAAAAATGTGTCCAAGTGACTTAGTTCGGTCAAAAACCAAACATTATCGGACTCGGAGCCCGTATTTCTGTATGTTTCTCTGACAGATCCCGGTACAACAGTTACCGACAGAGCAATAGATCGAGGATTATAACGCGACACAAGTTTGTCTCGATTTAGACGCTTGAATTTTGTCTCGCCATACCCTCAAAACACGTGATATGTATTATTATTATTATTATTATTATTTAATACATCACCGTACAGGTCGAAACCCATTTATACGGTGAGAGAGAACGAATATTGTATAATCTATCATGTTACTAGAAAAAGCTCAGATCTCATTGTCAATATTCGAAAAAATAGTCTTGATGAGATGACAATTACAGTGAAGGATGTCACATGCCTCCTCGATGCAGGAATAGCTTCGGATCATTCGATGGACGGGAGAAGACCATAAGACGTTCGTCCTTGCGAAAGGGAGGTGGAATAATCGGGGGCTACGCGAACAATGCACGGGTACACGCAAATGAAGACGACAAAGCAACTCCGGACAGTCAATGTCGCCGCTGATCAACCTGAAGAGAAACAGAACGGAATGCATGTTACGTCTGGAGAGCAGTGACTGCATGTTGAACCGTTGCAAAAGATGCCGCTGCGGAGTACCTCGCTCAGGATACGCGCCCGTTAACATGAACGAGGTCATTTTCAAGAATTTTCTCTGAACTCTCTCGAGAGATGCCACATGGACATTATACACGGGAGCCCACACAAGTGAGGCATACTCGAGGCGAGAGCGCACAAACGCGACATATAGGGTCCGAAAGGTCATAACGTTTGACAGAAACCTGCAACCCCGAAGCACAAACCCTAGCATTCTCAGCGCTCCGACGATGACTGACTCTATGTGATTCACAAATGTGAGTTTGGGATCGAATGTGACTCCCAAGTCCCTCACGACCGCGGGCCTGCCCAGCTTCACGCCACCAATGGTATAGTCGAAAACCACAGGCGACGTTACTCTATGGTAGCTCATGACGTTGCACTTTTTGATGTTTAGGGGGAGCTGGTTACGTGTGCACCACTCATTCAAGGCATCAAGGCTCTCCTGCAGCACGAGGCAGTCCTGTGGTGTATTAATCGAACAATAAAGTTTCATGTCATCGGCATACAGAAGGCATTCCACCCCGAGGCGACGGACAACGTCATTTATAAAGATATTGAACAGGTCCGGCCCCAACACAGTGCCCTGAGGGACACCCGACGGCTGCGCAAATGGAGCAGAGCGAAAGCCATGACACTGTACATACTGACCACGGCCACTCAGGTAGGACTTGAACAAATCCACAAGGGGAGTCGAGAAGCCAAACGATTTCAGCTTGTCAGTCAAAATCGAGTGATTCAACCTGTCAAAAGCCTTCGAAAAATCTGTGTATATAACGTCCACTTGAAGCCTCCGGTCCAGGCTCTCGGAAATGAACTGGGTGACACACGTCAGGTTGGTTGTGGTCGAACGTCCGGGCGTAAAGCCATGTAAATAAATGCCAAATAAATGAATACAGAATTATATTAATGAGATAATTTTAATTATTATACACATCAAGGCGCTAAAGAGCTCTTCTGAGATAAGTCTGATGTGGTTTATATCTCAACACTGTTCAGAATGTTACAATAATTTGTCAAACAAATGTCACTGCCTTAAAATCTCTTCATGTCATCTTCTTTGCCTTCCAATCATCATTCTTTTTATTCATCTTTTCAAGTCCACCTTTTCTGTTCTTCTGGACCTCTTCCATTTTTCATCAGCAAACTTCAGAAAATCTTTTGAATAGGACGAAAATTTTACATGTGCAGGCCAAATATTGGGTACTATGTTATGAACAAAAGAACTATTTTTATTCTTAATTTCTTTTTTGTGATGAGCTATGCCTATTTATGCTTGAAGCTCATTGAGATTCCTGTTTTTATCCAGAAGGTTTCCATAGTTCCTACTTCCAGGAGTTTGCAGTCAAACCGTGTATGTGTAACGTCTGAAAGAAATAGGAAAGAAAATGTTCAGTATTTTTAGCAACACTCAAGTTTTGTATGATCTAGTGTAAAATCAGGACCAGATTAGAAAAGTGTTGTTAATGGGTTTAGTCAGTTTATTCAGTCGCATCTTTGAATTTTGAATTGGAACATTCGACTAAATAAGCTGACTGAACCCACCTTTAACATGAAGCCAAAATTGCAACTTGAAATGGAGGGGATGAAACCCGTCTATCCACTCTGGATGAAAATACGTCGTAATTCAATGGTACCATTCTGGCACAAAAGGTGTCGATTGTTGTTGAGGGGGTGTCGGAAGAGGGGGGGGGGGAAGCGGAGTTCGGCTAGCTGAATCTTTTCCCTTTCCTGGTCATATAGGACCGATCACGGCAAGTTTGGTACCTTTTCCGACTAAATTCAATCTTCTGAATTCAAATCCGGTATGTATGTAATGGACCCCGCACGATTCTTATGGAAATTGGCTCTCAAGTCAGTTATCTGAATTTTTGATATGTTGTAGCTCATAAGATACTAATCAGATACCGTGAATCCCTTTGAATATTGGACAGTTTTTCACCTACAGGGGGTTGAAGTTGGACGTTCTGACGGCTTCAAAGTGATATTATGACGTTAATAGAAGTTTTCATTTGGTTTCTCTTCAAGTTGTGTTATATGCCAATTGTATTTGTTCAAGAGAAAAATATCAACCCCCTCATTCACCTCCAACCCCTATCTACCACTATAAAATTCGAGATCACTCTCGAAAGCCATGAAGATGGCTTCTGTAATTTAAATTATGAATTTTGACATGAAAACTATTTTCCACCCCTAATGTTGGGGTGGCGATTTTCCTCGGTTAATTTGGCTGAATTTTTGGTATTGTGTACTACTACTCCCAGTCCTGCTGAACATCTGATGCCAAAACTTCATCCTATGAGCAGTTTTCGTTCTACAGGGGACTAAAGTTCAATATTTATGATCTCAAATCTTCAACTTTAGTCCTCTGTAGAACAAAAACTGTACATAGGATTAAGTTTTGGCATGAGAACTTTTTGTTCAGCAGGAGTAGAAATACATGGTACCAAAAATTCAGCCAAATTAACCGAGGAAAATTGGGAAATCGCCACCCCAACATTAGGGATGGGAAATAATTTTAATGTCAAAATTCATAATTTAAACCATAAAAGCCATCTGTATGGCTTTTGTGAGTAATCATGAATTTCATGATGGTAGATAGGGGCTGGGGGTGAAAGAGGAAGTTGATTTTTTTTTCTCAAATAAATACAACTGGCATGAAACTCAACTTAAAGAGAAACCAAATAGAAAAACTTTTATTTACGTCATAATATAAGTTTTAAGCCGTCAGAACCTCCAACTTCAACCCCCTGTGGCTAAAAAACTGTCCATTATTCAAATTTGGGGTTCACGGTCGCATTTGAAATGTTATGTTATGTTATGTTAATCCTGCAGTGATATTTATGGCGCTTTTGTTCATGTTGTAGGGAATTAATTCGGCACAGGTGACCGAACTTCCGAAGATGAGTTGATAATTTTACAATAGCTTGAGCCATTTTCCTATTTTCATATGAAGGTGCATGCTGTATTGTTCAGTTCACCAGCAGACGCCGCGCCGGGCCGGCTCAGGCTCAGATGAATTTTTTTAATTCCGAAAAACAAAATTATACATCAAGTGTAGCTCCACATGGCCTCTGAAATATGTTTCAAAGAACAGTAGAAAAAATTGTCGTAGAAACAGCAAGTTTTTCCCAGTTTACTTGTTAGAGCTTGTTTCCATCAAAATTTACACACCAGATTCGAATTCAGCAGACTGAATCTAGTTGGAGAAGATATCAAACTTGTCGTGATGGGTTCTATAGCCGGGAAAAAAAAGATCCATTTAGCCGAGCTTCGCCACCCCCAGGACCGCCTTCAACAATGATATTGATAAGACACTCTTTATGCCAAAATGATTTGAATGAGGTACGAGGCGTCGAAGTACGATGTATTTCCAATGAACGAGTTTCATCTCTTCTATTTCAATTTGCAAATTCCCCCCTCCAATAACTCAAAACCCTGGGGCGCGATTTTGGGTATGTCATAGGACATTCACTTCTGAACATAATACCAAATTTTCGGAACGTCCACATTTTTTCCGAGGTTGAAAATTATCTTTCTTACACTAAGTATACTGAGTGATCATTTGAAAACTATCCACCCGTAATAACTCTTGATTTCTAGTGAATATTTTATCGAACAATATGTCGATTTTTATATCGAAGGGGACACCCAACTTTAAACTGAGGTTTGATTAGATAAGTGATAATATGAAGCTGTACCTGCTTACGCTGGCAGCTTGTTGAGAGATTCCCATGATTTTTCAGAATGTTTTTCCAGAAAAGAACCATGGTTCGTACTTGCAAAAGCTTGTAGTCAAATCTCATATGTGTGTTAAGGTTCTATATCCAGGGTTCTCTAGAACAAGTAAGAAAGAACAAACTTTCAATATTTTTGAAAACACTTCGACTTTATTATATTTACTGTAAGGGTGGATTCAGTCGGCTTACTTAGCCATATGATTTTAGACTAAGCGCAGCATCCCTCATTGGCTCTTGTGGCACAACACATGGCATGAAAGCCAATGAGCGATGCTGCTGTTACAGCTAAAAATAAAACCACGTTTAAATATTAAGCTGTACCTGTTAATGCTGGCAGCTTCATGAAAATCCCATGAATTTTCCGAAAGTTTTTCCAAAAAGAATCATGGTTCTCACTTGCAGTCTTGCAGAAGCTCACAATTAGACCCTGTCCGGTGTGAGGCGATGGTGCACCGTTCGATGTCTGGGTGATATCTGAACAAATAAGAAAAAGATAAAATTCAGTAATCACGAAAATACGTCAGTTTCAAATAGTGTAAATTAGGGAAGTTCAATTTTGCCTGATTGCATAAAGGTGGTATCAAATTCTAGTTCGGTGCCAAGCACAGGATCAAATTTTTATTGTCGAATTAAATGCAAACCAGTTACTTCAAGGAAAGAATATATTGTGAATACAAAATATAGCTCCAAGCGATTATTCGGATACCCAAACCCAGGTGAGACGGCTTTTATTTTATGTTGTAAAACCCATTTTACTTGAACTGTCAGATCATTTTTTTGTAATACAAAATAAATTACAAGTGCATATTACCTCAAGTTTGTTTCAGCGCAAAAACTATCGTATGAAGATGGATGGAGCTATGTTTTGTATTTCCATCATGTTCTTTCCTTGAAGTAATCGGATTTGCATGTATTTCACTTTTAAACTTTGATCTCGTGTTTAGTACGAAACTAAAATGTGATACCACGCACGTTTGTGCCATTGGGCATTCGAATCTGTAATGTACCTGTATATACCTGTTTTTGCTGAAGGTCGTCAAAAGCTAAGCACGAAGTTTACAAAGCACAAACTCAAACCGTCAAATAAGTTTGATCCTGCCTGGTGAAAACTGCACGTTTTGGACTGATTGCGGCCTCAGTCACCAGCTCCAGCAGGTTGTAGTATCAGCACTTATTACCACAGGTACTATCTCAAAAAGAATATTGGATAAAAGTAAATGGAGTAAAATAATAGTGTCTGTACCTGTTTTGCTGCAAGCGTTTAGAAACCCCCGAGGGGTTGACCACCTGGTAAATGTGGTGTACAAGGGTCGGTAAATGTGGTAAATGTCTAGTAAATGTGTAAATGTCTGGTAAATGTGGTAAATGTGGTAAATGTGTGGTAAATGTCTGTAAATGTGGTAAATGTCTGGTAAATGTGGTAAATGTCTGGTAAATGTGGTAAATGTCTGGTAAATGTGTAAATGTCTGGTAAATGTGTGAATGTCTGGTAAATGTGTAAATGTCTGGTAAATGTGTAAATGTCTGGTAAATGTGTAAATGTCTGGTAAATGTGGTAAATGTGGTAGATGTCTGGTAAATGTCTGGTAAATGTGGTAAATGTCTGGTGAATGTGGTAATAAAAAATAATGAAAAATGCTACTCTCCAGCGCCAAACACAAAATTTGCGTTTTATAAAAACCAATACAGGGTGATTTTATTAAAAGTTTTCACCTCCGATATTTTCCCGCACAAATTTTTCCTGCAAAAAAGCCAAAACTTATACGTTTTGTTTTTGAGAGGACATCTTACCAGCATATTTTTAATCTTGCTGTTTCACCTCACTATATAGGCAGGGGCTGCCCTTTTTAAAATCTTCAATGAGACTAGGGGTCTCCAACCTCTGGCAATTTGAGGGGTGATCACTTATAACATAGGTAAACAAATTGTCAACAACCAATTAGCGCGTTTTTCAGTAATCCATTTGAAACAAGATAGATAGTAGTAGACCCTCAACACAGACCTCAAGTAGCACATTTCTGGCGCGACTTCCTATTAAACACACCGCAAGTTGCAAGTTTTTTGCAATTCCTGCAGGAAGTTCTCTGTTTCCATAACAACAATGCGGCAATGCCATTTGGAATAATCATACCACCTGCAAATGTCAATTTCAACAATTCATAAACTTCTATATATTGACGATTTTCTTCACACATTTGTTGGCAACTGCCGCATGAGGGTGCTGAAACGGGCGGGATATTCAAAATGTGCAGAGCGGCTATACTGTGAAAAATAAGATTTCATAAACGCTCTGTTATGTAAAAATTCCTGTCGGCCATTGGCTATTGCCTAGGGAATAACAACGTATCAGAGCCATTATGAAATGTAATTTTTTAAAGAATGGGACCATAAGTAGGTACCGGGTGTTTATAAATGTCTATGATCGCATCGTCTTTGGAATCGGCTTTCATTCACTACAATAATAGGCGAAATTCAGTGCCATTTCTGCGCTGGCGCAACCATGCTAGGGGATTTGAGAATAGTGCCGTATGCTAACACATGTAAAAAGCGTAATTTCAACATTGTATATTATTGAAACGGCTGAGAATGAAACTTTCAAATAAGCTATGGAAAAAAGAGTGTTTCTTGATCTTTCATTGTGTTCAAGACCAGCAATGATGGATCAGTTTTAGATACACAAGGAGCGAAAATATGGTAACGTGTTTATCAGTTGGTGTGTTTTTGAAAATACCGCCCTACTTCTAGTATTCTTCTCTGCCTTACGGTTGCCGTCCTGTCTGTCAATGGCATGAAACTGCATGTAAACAAATGGTAACTAAAATTTGATCGGGTTATATGTATAATATATCAGAGGTTTTGTGTTTTCTGTTTTTTTTTTCAAAAATAACGGGCAATTTGTTGAATGCTTGGCTGCAAAAACCGTACGAAAAGAACATTACAGTTTCATTTCATGAGTGTTCCCAAAAAACATCACCTTCTAGGCAACCAGTTATACACTGAAAACGGCTTTTCCGTTCTTTTCGGAACACTACGCGCGGAATTCATTTTTTCGACAGCAATGCACATGGACAACATCATTCCGCATAATCTAGCGTGAAAATCAGGAGTTTCTTGTCATCTATTTTCCTTTGGTTAATCGATGGCTGAAAATCTGCAGGTTTTGACTTTTCCTAGCTCGCGCAGACGCATGAGTTCCATCCCCTAGCTTTGCGAACCTACAGCGCATGTCGTGCCTTTGAATATCGCGTATTACGCCTGTTACTGCGTTTTTCGGCCTGACCCATGCCTGCCGCGATCACAGAATCTTATAAACACCCCGTATAAGTAGTAGTAGTAGTAGTAGTAGTAGTAGTAGTAGTAGTAGTAGTAGGTAGGAGAGATGTGCCTGAGTTGGCATACATTTTGTGTTCAGGCTTTTATTTTTTTTCTTAACGCTTAGAAAACAATTCTATTTGCATTGAATTGAAGCCTAATATTTTGTATTAGAAATTCCGGGGCCTTTGTAGGGCTCTTTTAATTTTTTGTTTTTATTTCCTATCAAATACTCATAATATGCCAACACCATCTTGTCCTGACTTTGTGCAGGTGAGTTGACATTCATTATGTTCTCGTCTTTAGCAACGACCACTTTACTACTTCACTTTACTATTTCACTAAGTGTACTTTATTGAAGAATAATAGAATGTCATACAAAAATCTCATTCCAGTTGAAAAAGAATCCAAAAAGGAGAATGTGTGATAAAATTTCCAAACTTCACTGAAAAAAAAAGTTCACAATACACAATTTTGCGCAACCGCTTAGCGCATGCGCTAAATAATGGGGTGATTCGTTCTGGGTCTTCCGTATGTTACGCTGTAAAATATATGATTCTCAAACTAACCTCAACGGACTATATGCGTTGTTTTCAAGTAGAAGTGATTACATAGAAAAATCAAAGTAAGCCTCGCAACCTATTTATGAAAGCACATTATATGTGAGGGATCATTTCCAAATGCCCCAAATTACGGAATAAAAAAAAATGGAACACTTCAACCATAACATTCAAATTTACCGCGAAGTTTTATGGGGATATTTTATCTAATCAGTGCTGCACTGTATTGATGACAGCATGAGTCTTTTTTTATTGAGCTAATAACTTTTTATAACCGGTTGGTTATTAGCGGTTGACATTAGATTGAGAGATACCTACTGTCATTTTTTTGACATATGAAATTTCTCGCTAAAACGTTGCGGTTATAACTTTGGTTATCAGCATTTGGCGGGAAAACAGTAAATTTAATTGACGGAGAAAATTCTGCGGTACTTTGGCGGTACCGGCAAGGGAATAGAAATTTAATTTCCTGGAAACTTTTTGGTTTTTATCTGAAATATTGGTATCTCAATAAAAACCTCTAATAAATCTAAGGTACGGCTAAAAAACAATTTGAAAACTCCAGCATTAAAGGGTGATATCTTGGTAAAAAAGCTACAATTTAAAAACGGCGTAAATGGCACTTTCACGCAAAGAGAATCCCCCCCTGAAGTTGGTAACACCAGCTTGAAAACACCCTGTAGAATGCGTTCAAAACTTGAACCATAGGGGTTAACCATAGGCGGCCATCGGACTGATGGCCTGATGTTCTTGTGGGTCCATCGCAGAGGAGTCCATCGTCTTCAATTCTTCTTCCCTTGTCGCCAAGTCAAGTTTTTGAGGTTAGGTTAAGTACGTCTGACGTTTGGAAATTCTGGACCGCTGCTTTTTTCAAATTCAAATCTGTTGCCGCCACAATTTGTTCCCCTCCCATGACAATAACCAGCCCCATGGCCAGGTTATGGAATGTATAGGTCGCGGTAACATAACCGTCACCTTGGCACCCGCTATGGCAACGTTGCAAGTATGCCTGACATGGCAACTGCGCAATGCGCATCTCTTTCGACGTTGAATTGACATAAAACGCTCGCGCAAGCACAATTTAGCACAATTATTTTTTTGGTAAAGTGGCAATTGTTCAATAAATCATTTATATAATTTATTACAACTAAAGAAAATGGTATTCACAAGTACTAGTGAGAATAACATTATACCATATACCCATATTTAGCACGCCATTTTTGTTCCCGCGACCTATAACCGATGATGATATCAAAATGGCGGCACTTCCTTCACCGCTTATAACCAATCCTCGCTCAAACGTCAAATTCTATAACCAAGTGTAACCGGTGTAACGGGGGGAAAAATGAAAAAGGTTGTTTCTCTTTTAACTGGTCCCTGCTCGGGCGCCAGTTTGTAACGGGGGGAAAAATGAAAAGGGGGCGTTTTCTCTTTTAACTGGTCCCTGCTCGGGCGCCAGTTTGTAACGGGGGGGGGGGAATGAAAAAGAGTCTCTCCTCTTTTAACTGGTCCCTGCTCGGGCGCCAGTTTGTAACGGGGGGAATGAAGACTGGGGTTTCTTCTCTTTCACTGGTCCCTGCTCGGGCGCCAGTTTGTAACGGGGGGAAAAATGAAAAGGAGTTTCTTCTCTCTTCTTTTAACTCGACTAAATTCGCGGGTTCTTACTCTTCCCACATGAATCGATGCGTTTCTCTCTAGGGGGTTTGCTCGGGCGCCACCTTACTTTACCGCAAGGAATTTAAACAAGATTCGGGTTTTACTTTAGTATATTGAACACACAACAATATCTCAAACAAGTATCAAAAAGACAACAATTATATTTACAGTTTACAACGTTACTTGGAGAGAAATGTGACCGCACCTATCCACCCTGTGGGAATCTACCACAACAACACGACTACCGTCAGTCAATTATCCAACTTCAGTGCAATGCGCTACTCGTTTGGTGTGAAGCACCGATGGGTTCCGACCCCGCAACAGTCTAGGGTACTCTTCGTATCCGCTCCACCCCGCAACAGTGTAAGGTGGAGTAAGCCTACAAGAGCAATCCACACAGCAGCCCCCTTCAGGTCACTCGTCCGGTACCCACGTCCCAGACAACCGCGTTATCCCGCGTTATCCGTAGACAGGACACCAGAGAGAGCACCACGAAGACGACCCGCAGGACGCGGTATTAACACGGAGAGGCATCCACACAGTCGCCCCCTTTCGGTTGATGTCGCAGTATCAGAGGCTCAGGACAACGGTCAGGTTGTCATCCACAGCTTCGACACCGCTAATCCCCCACAAAGGTGACCCGCAGGACACTATTGCATCTCAATGCAAAGTGGCGAGAAGTGCGCTTCCGTCTCCACCCCGCAACAGTGTAAGGTGGAGTATAGCCTACAAGAGAGCGATCCACACAGCGGTCTCCTTCAGGTACTCGTCCGGTACCCACGTCCCAGACAACCGTGTTATCCGTAGACAGGACACCAGAGAGAGCGCCACGAAGACGACCCGCAGGACGCGGTATTAACACGGAGGGGCATCCACACAGTCGCCCCCTTTCGGTTGATGTCGCAGTATCAGAAGCTCAGGACAACGGTCAGGTTGTCATCCACGGCTTCGACACCGCTAATCCCCCACAAAGGTGACCCGCAGGACACTATTGCATCTCAATGCAAAGTGGCGAGAAGTGCGATCCCGGCATCACCGCGTCAGTTGGCCGTCGTCGGCTTGGTTCAAACAAACTAGCTTGGCACTTGGTGTACGAATTGGTCGGCCGCGGCCAGTTAATTCATCAAGCACCGTTCATGTACCCTCCCTAGATGTTCGCCTTGCCGATTGCGACTGGCACAAACTGCGTGTCTTTTTATGACTGATGCATTCTCTGTACAACGTCTTTACAAAGACATGCGTACATGCGATCCAGTGGAATTGGATGAAGTGGCCGTCCGCCACAACTTTACTTACGTTGGGTCGTTGGACGCGGTGCGGTGGCTTGGCCGCACGGCGCCCTCTCTCGGTCACCGTTGGGACCTTGTATTTACCGCGGGACGAGTGCGCTTGCTACTGATTTATCTCGCGCTACCTAGACGCTTTATCACACCCCCTCCCTGCTTTGGGAGAAAAAGGAAAATTCCCTCGGGAGTTTCCTTTTTCTAGTGACCTTTCGTCCTAAAGGTAATACACCCCGCCCCACAACAAATGTTTTATTGGGTCTCTTCCTTAGATTGAATAACTGTTATTTACAAACTTATAAACTACCTAGGTGCGGGTCACGGTAATCCTAAGACACGAGCAGAAAATATACATGGCCTCAGCCGAATTACAATTTACATGGCCGCAGCCGAATAACACAAATTACAGTTAACTTTATACAATATTTTCTTGAAGTAGCGACTCTCCGTGGGGCGATCGATCGTCGGGGGACCGCTTCCTGTGCACCTTCCTGTGCATCGACGTCGCTTTCAGGGGCCGCTTTCTGTGCACCTTCCTGTGCACTGATGACGTCGCATTCAGGGACGCGTCAGTGGCACCCGCGTCGCTCTTGGAGGCTGCTTCCGCTGCACGTTGCTGGCCTCGTAGCCGGCGTTTACAACCGTGCCGGCGGTTGCGATGTCGCTTGTTGCTACGCCGCTGCTTCGTCGTGAGTTGTGGTGGGTCCGTGGATACGGGACCTTGCCATGGTTTCACCGATACTGAATCTCCGCTGCTGCTGGGCAATATAACCGTTGGATGGCGAGAGGACTCATCCTCTCTCTTCAGATCTTTCACGTGGGCTGAAAAAGATCGATCCTGGTTATCTCGGAGCAGTGCGACCTGAGTGGCGAGGGGCTCCTCCACCACAAAGGGACCGCTGTTTTGCTGTCGCAGCCGGCGCTTATAGCTTCGCCGGCGGTTTCGATTCTGCGTCTTTCGGCGGGTTCGCGGGAGGGTCGGCTCTACGTCCAGTGGAGCCGTCTGGGTGACGCTGTCGCAGTCTGTGAAGTGGGTAATCCTCTCTTCCAGAGAATTGTCAAGCCTCTGCCGTCTCTCCGTGCTCAGCCAGTCTCGGGGCGGCTCGGTTTCTTTCTCCAATGAGATGGTGGCAGTCTCGGCAGGTTCTTCACTCTTGTCCGCGCTTTCGCTGTCTGCTCCTCCCATGAACACTATTCGGCGGCTTGTGTTCACCACTATCTGCATTTTTGTCATCGAATTCATGCCCAACACCATGTCTGTGGTGAGAGGCGGCAAGTGAGACGCTCTGATTGTCCACACGTTGCCATCTTCCGTGGTCATTGGGAACGCAAAGTTTCCCTTCGTCTTGATGCGTTTCCCGTTGGCCAGCCGTACTGCTCCGCTCTCCATGGGCATGAATTTCTCCCTTCGCAGGACCGCTGCGAGTTTGTCTCCGACGTGTGACCAGCACGACCCGGTGTCTACCAGGGCGCGCCATTTTCTGCCACAAACGTTGACCGTTATCATTGGTCGGGTGTCTTTATCTGGCGTGTCCAGCGCACAGTTTGCCGCTGGAGGGGCCTCGTTTCTCTCTTGCTTGATAACTGGGTGACAGCTCCGTGTGAACACGTCCAGTTTTCCGCAAGTCCAACAGAACAGACGGGCTTGATTATCGCATCGCATCCGATTGTGGCTGGCATCTCCACAGCGTTGACAATTTCGGTTTCGGTCATAATTCGGAATGTACTTCGCTACTCTTTGAGCCGGCTGGGGCCTTGAGTCGGTGGCCGGCGCCGAGGGCGTCCACCGCTGGTTACCTCCTTGCTCTTCGAGCGTTTTCCGATCCCGCGTCCGTTTCTCTTCTGGCTCTTTGTAGGCCGTCTCAGTCGTATATGCCTGTGCTGCTCGAGGAGGTGGTCTAAAGGAACTCGTCTCCGCTTGCAGCTGTTCGAACTCCTCCGTCATCTGGACAAGTTCCTCCATGGTGTCGAAATCTCGCCATCGTACATATCCCTTATATTCCGGACGAAGATTCCGGTAAATCCGGGCCAGCTCGGTTCGCTCGTTGCAACCACCGTGCCGCCGCATCAGGGTCTGCATGGCGGTGAGATAGTCTCGGGCTTTCTCGCGCGCGCCTTGAGTCCGTGAACGGATTTCCTCTTCCATTCGGAATTCAAAATCATGAGGCAAGAAATGGCGTCGAAAATCTGCTTCGAATTCGTTCCACCAGATCCATCTTTGCCTGTTGTTGCGATACCACAGCAGCGCACTGCCTCGCAATAACTCGGGAAGGGCCTTTAATAGCGCCTCTCGTGGCAGATCATACGCTTCTCGTAATTCTTCTAGCCTCTCCAAAAATGTTACTATTTCGCCGACCTGGCCCTCGAAATGCAGGTTCCATTTTCTGACAACGTTGAGTACGTCTCCGATGCGTCGCGTCGGCGGCATCTCTTCCGGACCCCACGGCAGGTCTTGCTGCTGCTCCGTGTGTCTCCTCGGTGGATGCGCTCGGTGGACGTCGTGTCGTGGTCTCTCGTACTGTTGCAAGAAGGGATTTTGCGGCGGCGCCGTCCAAACTCGTGGCTCTGCATCTCTTGGTAACGTATTTTCGACAAGCTGTCTGTGTGCGCCACAGCGCTCTTCATGGCTTGCCACCCTCTCTATTGGTGGTCTTCGTGCGCCACAGCCCTCTCCGCAGCATGCCACCTGACTCCGTGGGGGCACCTGGGGGTCTATCGGTCTCGCACTTCGTTGTTCGAAGCTCTCCCGTACCATGGGGCTTCTCGATTCTTCGTTGTGATGCGCTCGCATCGAAGCTTCCTCATATCGTGCCGTCGGACTTGTGATATCCACGATGCATCGTGAGTGAGGTGTATGCACTGATCCAATTGACGAGGTTCCTCCGCCTCTTCTGAGCCCGGTATCGTCGTGCGATTCCCTCTGTTCATCTTCTACTCGACGAGATGATTGGCTCTGCGGTGTCAAGCTGGATCGGGTCATGCGTTCGCTTCTTTCGTCCACTTCTCCTGCCGCGGACTCTTGTTGTTTACCAGCTTCTCCCATGTCTTGAAGTGTTGGCGGCGTTCGTCTTTCAACTTGTTCGGCCACATTAACCGCTGCTGCCGTTCTTCTGCCTGCGAGCCATGGAATCGCGCCCGGACCATGCTCCAAGTAAAAAATTAGGCGTCGTCGCAGTTCTTCTATGGCGCCGGTTTCATTGATGCCAAACTTTTGCAGTTCCGCCTGCACTTCTTTCTTCTTAAGCCGTTGGATCCAACCGTAACGGTTGTCCGTGGGCATTCCCCATTTCTTGGGGTACTGGTGATTTTTGTCGTCGTCGCGTCATTGTCAAGGAGGAAAGGATAGGATGAGTCTACGCTTTGCACTGGTGTGTGTTTTGTAGCAGAAACGTGTCCCTGCTCGGTAGCGTCAGTTTGTAACGGGGGGAAAAATGAAAAAGGTTGTTTCTCTTTTAACTGGTCCCTGCTCGGGCGCCAGTTTGTAACGGGGGGAAAAATGAAAAGGGGGCGTTTTCTCTTTTAACTGGTCCCTGCTCGGGCGCCAGTTTGTAACGGGGGGGGGGAATGAAAAAGAGTCTCTCCTCTTTTAACTGGTCCCTGCTCGGGCGCCAGTTTGTAACGGGGGGAATGAAGACTGGGGTTTCTTCTCTTTCACTGGTCCCTGCTCGGGCGCCAGTTTGTAACGGGGGGAAAAATGAAAAGGAGTTTCTTCTCTCTTCTTTTAACTCGACTAAATTCGCGGGTTCTTACTCTTCCCACATGAATCGATGCGTTTCTCTCTAGGGGGTTTGCTCGGGCGCCACCTTACTTTACCGCAAGGAATTTAAACAAGATTCGGGTTTTACTTTAGTATATTGAACACACAACAATATCTCAAACAAGTATCAAAAAGACAACAATTATATTTACAGTTTACAACGTTACTTGGAGAGAAATGTGACCGCACCTATCCACCCTGTGGGAATCTACCACAACAACACGACTACCGTCAGTCAATTATCCAACTTCAGTGCAATGCGCTACTCGTTTGGTGTGAAGCACCGATGGGTTCCGACCCCGCAACAGTCTAGGGTACTCTTCGTATCCGCTCCACCCCGCAACAGTGTAAGGTGGAGTAAGCCTACAAGAGCAATCCACACAGCAGCCCCCTTCAGGTCACTCGTCCGGTACCCACGTCCCAGACAACCGCGTTATCCCGCGTTATCCGTAGACAGGACACCAGAGAGAGCACCACGAAGACGACCCGCAGGACGCGGTATTAACACGGAGAGGCATCCACACAGTCGCCCCCTTTCGGTTGATGTCGCAGTATCAGAGGCTCAGGACAACGGTCAGGTTGTCATCCACAGCTTCGACACCGCTAATCCCCCACAAAGGTGACCCGCAGGACACTATTGCATCTCAATGCAAAGTGGCGAGAAGTGCGCTTCCGTCTCCACCCCGCAACAGTGTAAGGTGGAGTATAGCCTACAAGAGAGCGATCCACACAGCGGTCTCCTTCAGGTACTCGTCCGGTACCCACGTCCCAGACAACCGTGTTATCCGTAGACAGGACACCAGAGAGAGCGCCACGAAGACGACCCGCAGGACGCGGTATTAACACGGAGGGGCATCCACACAGTCGCCCCCTTTCGGTTGATGTCGCAGTATCAGAAGCTCAGGACAACGGTCAGGTTGTCATCCACGGCTTCGACACCGCTAATCCCCCACAAAGGTTGCGCTATTGCATCTCAATGCAAAGTGGCGAGAAGTGCGATCCCGGCATCACCGCGTCAGTTGGCCGTCGTCGGCTTGGTTCAAACAAACTAGCTTGGCACTTGGTGTACGAATTGGTCGGCCGCGGCCAGTTAATTCATCAAGCACCGTTCATGTACCCTCCCTAGATGTTCGCCTTGCCGATTGCGACTGGCACAAACTGCGTGTCTTTTTATGACTGATGCATTCTCTGTACAACGTCTTTACAAAGACATGCGTACATGCGATCCAGTGGAATTGGATGAAGTGGCCGTCCGCCACAACTTTACTTACGTTGGGTCGTTGGACGCGGTGCGGTGGCTTGGCCGCACGGCGCCCTCTCTCGGTCACCGTTGGGACCTTGTATTTACCGCGGGACGAGTGCGCTTGCTACTGATTTATCTCGCGCTACCTAGACGCTTTATCACACCGGTCATGAAAAGTTATTCGATCGGAAAAGACTATGGTGTGACGACAGTCAGTTCTCTGGGTGGCACACACTTTTTCGACCGGCGAATATCCATTTTGAATCGGAAGACTCCACAACTTGCTGATAAAACTGAACAGGCAACAAAACGTCAACGTCAAACACAGAAGTCAATTTCACTGTCGAATTTTGAACATGCGCGGTGATAACTTCTCTTTGTTTTCTTAGTTCGCACGACATCCGTGCCAGAGCGCCACTTCCGCGCAATATTGTGTATTGAAAGAAAAACATTTTCTTGTTGGCATTTTTGGTTAGAGCTCCACCTGTTATGGGCAGATATCACAAATAATTTTTTTTAACGCTCTGGAGACGCCAGTACACTCTGCATAGTATGCCATCTCGCCCAAGCCCCTGGTTTGCCAACCAGTCCTGAAATGCACTGTGTTAAGTTTATATTTCCCGCCGATTTATTTCTTTGGCCAACACTTGAAGGTTGTAATGAGAGCACGAGCTCATAATACCAGAAATCATACATCAACTTGTTAAATTGATCCAGAGGAGCATTTTGAAGATAAAGACTATAACATTTACTTACCAGAAAAACTTTGAAGCCTGAATTTTCTTGTTTAGTAAATAACGTAGATACTCTTCCGTCAAGTGACGTTGCGATTGACATGGTAGCATTGACAAGCAGTTGTATCAACATTGCAGCAGAGCGCAGCGCAGTATTTCAAATAGTTTCCCGGGAAAAGGGCCCTATGCCAACTCAGACAGTATGCCAACTCAGGCACATCTCCCCTACTATAAATAAATATAGGCTTTAGCAAAAAAGCGCCATTCAAATTGGCAGTGGCGTACCTTCAGGCTTGCGTGGGTAGGTACCTCTCCTCTATGGGGAGGGCAGGGAGGGCGTCGCTCTTTGGCGCCGATCAAGGGGAATATCAATTAATAAAGAAATTGCTTTTTTTCGGAGCGGAAGATTTTGCTTTTCCACTGAGCTTTTGCTTCGGCTTTTGCTATTTGTTGTTCTTGAACATCGAATACTTAAGTGATATCATCAATAGCATCAAGGTATAGCCGCCCGTACCCCGTACCTTGGAATTATTTTGGTTTCTACAGGATGGTCCAGGTTATAGTAGCAATAATTCACCACTGGATGGAGGAAAATGAAGCCCTTCAAAGTTGAGCTTTGAAAATCCGTCTGGTTACCGTCAGGTAAATATCTGGTAAATGTGAAAATGTCGGTAAATGTGGTAAATGTCTGGTAAATGTGTAAATGTCTAGTAAATGTCTGGTAAATGTGTAAATGTCTGGTAAATGTGTAAATGTCTAGTAAATGTCTGGTAAATGTGTAAATGTTTGGTAAATGTGTAAATGTCTGGTAAATGTGTAAATGTCTGGTAAATGTGGTAAATGTGGTAAATGTCTGGTAAATGTGGTAAATGTCAAATGTGGTGTACACATTTTTCCTAGGTGGCCAACCCCTCGGAAACCCCTGTGCTCAGCGGTCAATAACAATCACTTTAACATCATTTATTTTGCACTCCATCAATTTCCATCAGATTCCATGTTATTTCTATCTAAATTAACTGATATTTTCGATTGTCTTCCACTCGGTCTTCCATCAATGTGTGCACTGAGGTCCACAGTCCTTTTTCTCTTAAATTGTACACAGGAAATTCGGTGCAGGACGTCGTTGAAAAATTTCCATCGCAAAGGTTTGCTCGGTCACAATCTGCATGTCCGAAGACTATGTGTCTTGCCTGGAACAGAATAACAGACTCAAAAACACTTTCCTATAACAAATAAGTCCAATCAAATAACCAGTACTTACTATTTAATTATTCTAACCTGCAAAGCCACAGAGCAGAAATCAGACAGCTGATGCTGGGTGGGAGCACGAGCACGGCCACACATCAAGCACGGTGGGCTCATTATGGGGATGGGGGGCCCCCCTGGGCCAGAGAGCACACCGAAGCTGTTGGATGAGCTCCACGGGCCGCCGGCGAAACCAACAACAAACAACACTTGTGCAACACTTCCGCCACCAGACTACCAGGCAGGCAAGTGCATGTAACCATCACCAACGCGCGAGAATTCAAAATTCATGAGGGGGCGAAGCAGATATTCTCGTAAAAATTGTACCTCGGCGCCCAGATAATAATTATGGCAAATCGGAACCCCACCGAGTCTACGACGCGTACCACTGGCGATTTTGACACTGACAGGAACTCGGTCTGGCCATAGCAACCAGAGTTGTCCCTACACGTATGAGGATTCTTTCACGGCCTTCTTTGATCAAGTGGCACTACCCGGCACCGCTTTCAGAATACTGAGGCGGAACTGCCAGTAAGTACACAGATCCCCGCCCACTGCCAAAAAAAAAGTTTATTCCGATACTGGCTCTTATAGTCCGCACTAAATATACAGGGTGTTTGCAAACTTGGGTAAAAAAATTGAACATCAGTTGAAGAAATGTTCCAAAAGTGCCAGAAAAATGTTGAAAGAAATGTATGGTTTTTATTCTTGGAAATAATATGGAGGGTCAAAAGGTGGTCCTTTGACCTCCTATGTTTCCGTGATTTTGGGAAATTTTAGCAAACTCTGTAACGTTGAAATTTCGTCTCGATATATTTATCACGCAAAAAGTGAGAGGTAGCTGATGAGATTTCTTCACGGCGTATTTTGCAAGAGCTAACAACCGAAAGGCTATGATTCGTGAGGTTATAACTCTTCTCATCAGACCAAAAAAAGTAAAATTTTTGAACCTTTGAATGTGTTTTGTAAACTATACAGTGTACAAATAATTGAGTCATGAATCCCGAAAATCTATTTTCCGCAGAAAATGCCCGTGACAAGTTCTAGAAGTTATAAAACTGATGTGGAGCAACAACTAACAGGAATAGTTCCTGTTAGTGGCATGACATTTTCTGCATGCGTTTTTGAAGATAACTGGGTTTCTAGGATTTATCATTCACCCTGTATAGTGAATGGAACTACGAAACATGATTATTCAAAAGTTCGAAAAGATTGTTTTTTGGTCTGATGGAAAAATTTTCCTAAAAACTTTCAGATAAACAAAAATAGAGGGAGTTGAGGGACCACCTTTTGACCCTCCATATTTTCAAAAATAAAGCCCTAAATTTATCTCAATTTTTTTATAATAATTTTGAGGCCTTTTTCTAGCTGCGGTTCACTTTTCCACCTCAAGTTGGCAAACACCCTGTATATCCTAAACAAAAAAGTTTCACCTTCGAAAGAATCATAGCAGGTAGAAAGCTTTTAGTCAAGGCTTCATTGTTATTTGCTATGTACCTGTCCAAGTTGACAAACATCCTGTATATACTAAACAAAAAGGTTTCAATTTCAAAAGAATCATAGCAGGTAGAAAGCCTTTTGTCAAGGCTTCATTGTTATTTGCTATGTACCTGCTCAGGTATATAAAGAACAATGCTCTGAGTATCTCGCACTTTGAATTCCCACTTATATGGTGTGGTTAACTATACCAACATTTGAATAAAGGCTCAAGATTCTACACATAACTGTTCTAAGACTCTCGAACAGTGTTGCCATAGGTGGTGATTTGTTACCAGGTCTGGTGATTTCACCTACACAAATATCACCTGGTGATTATTTTTGCAAAAAGTTTACTTTCTGGTGATTTTCCACAAACCAGCTACAAAATTACGAGATACTGAATTGTCATGTCGAATTCCTTTTTTCGCTTATTTTTTGCGCTTATATTATATATTTGTATCAATATTATATATTTTTATAGGTATTTTTCCTTTAGTTTTGAAATTATTAGAATCAGATATTCTTTGAGACTGTATTTTTTTCATTTTGTTGTACCTGAGTTTGAGAGATATTTTGTTTTGGAGTTCTTTTATTTATTTAGATTATAATTGGACGTTCTTTTGTTAATTTTCTATTGTTGTGCAATCTACTAAGTACCCATCTGAGTTCTCGAAGTATTCATTTTTTTTGTAATTACATTCAGGTATAGTTTATACATTCTTATTATACCATTGACTGTTCTCCAATTTGCTCTGCATTTGAATTTAATAGGTCGTTATATTTATTTCTGATTTGTAATATTGAAAAGTACTTTTTTACGTGAATTGATATACCAAAAATATATGAAAAAAACAGGGCGCGTTCCCCCCCCCCCCCCCCCGCAACTCACGCTCTCTCTGCCATTGATCCCTGCACTCGTTCAAAATCTGGTGATTTTTTGTTCTAACTGGTGATTTTTAACTCCCATTGCTAGTTACTTATTTTTCCATCGTATGGCAACGTTGCTCTCGAACCCTTATAAATTTCCGGCTGGCCAGTACTTGCTCATTTGAACAGAAAGCTGCTGTGAGTTCAGTCGTCGCCGTATTTTATTGTGTTCAGTCTTTGATCCTAGCTTGTTCGGTGATTCCACTATTTAGTGCCTAGTGACATTTTGTGAAGGTTAACAATTAACAACAATTAACAACAAACAACAACCAAGTTGAGAGGTAAGAATTTTTTTTCGATTTATTTTTCAGTTTCTCCATCTCCGCTCAACTTGATATAAAAGTTCAAAGTCATGAAACTGACACGAGCACGTGTTATTGGCGTTGATCCTCAAACTAGAATTAGACTCGGATCATAGACTCTACTGTTGAGCTCGAAATAAACGAAAACAGCCTAGGATGGTCAACAATGGAAAACAAGGTTGCTATGAGTCAACGATAGCGTTTTTCAAAAAGTCTCATGGTCTAAAGGATGTCTAGGTCACTGGAATACCTTTTGGTTATGGAGCACGTGGGGCTATCATCACTTTTTCCTTTTATTTTGGTTTGCCTTCGAAATTAGTGAAAATAATAGGGATATCTGTTTTGAAAAATCCTATCCACAACAACCAAAATATAAGTACAGAAAGTGATTTTAGTACACACTTTTTTCATTATATTTTATCATGTTTCTATTACTTCCATACCTTTTTGCAATGTATTCTATGTAGTTCATAGCACTATTGCCTAACCTCTCAGTGGAGCATTTACTATACGCCGACGACTTGAAACTGTTTTGTATGATTGTGAACCGTGCGGATTGTGAGTTGCTCATCAAATTTCAGACGTGTCACGTAGGTAGATACCTATTTACCTCAATGAATATAAACCTCATTTTCTTTTTTTTTCAGTTGAAATGGGAGGATTCACGAAGAGATGGATAACCATGACCGCTGATGAAATAGCTGCCAAGCTCACATGCGAGAAGCTATTCGCAGCTTTTCCGACCATAGACCAAGGTTCCGTTTTGAAACTTTTACATGCGAATAAATACAGCTATGGCAAAACTTTGGAGGATCTGTACTCCGCAGTTGGACCTGATGGTGCATGCGGAGCCAAGGAGGAGATAGAGCAGCCTCCGCTCAGCCCAGACACTTTGACTGAGATGAAAGAAGCCGAGGAATCCCTACTGGATAGAACTGAATTAATCGCCTGCCTGATCCAGGACTAACAGGGCGCGTGCCGAGGCAAAAACTATCGAGAGAAAGCTCGAGAGCACTCGGCACGCAGCAAACGCCTGGATCAAAAAGCCCAAATCTTCCTAATGGGTGGCATGGCGGAGGTTGCTGTTTATTAACAATTAATGCTTGTTTTTCTTTAACGGGGCACGGAGTAATATGTAGCGGCAGACAAAATAGCCGTAGTTACTAAAGTTAGGTAGCGGCAGACAAAATAGCCGTAGTTACTAAAGTTAGGTAGCGGCAGACAAAAATAGCCGTAAATAATAATGTAAATCATTGAGAAAAATACTTACCCAATATTTAAGAAAAATACTTACCCAACATTTAAGAAAAATACTTACCCAATACATATGTCAAGTTTTGAGCTGATCAATAATTAGGTACTTACCTAAAACGATGGTTTTAATAAGCCAATCAATATTCAATCCATAATGACAGGATGGACTACGAAGCCAGAAATATTCAGTAGTAGAAAAAAACCAGTACTTAATACAAACGAGACATCACAAGGGAAATAAACTGTTTGCATCAATCGTCATATTTTATTGAAAAAAAAAAAGAAAAAAAAAAACTATGTCACAATGAGTAAATTGGCGTTCCAAAAGTACATGAGGTGAAGCGGCCCGATGGGGGACGGGGCCACCCCTAAGAGTTCCCCCACTCCGGGCAGCGCCTCCCCCATGAGGCCGTCCACCCCTAGTAAGATAGCTACAAGCGGGTTTCGATTGTGTACCGCCGGCCAGAAAGTCACTAGATAGTCATGGACGGCTTGTCTTAACATTTGCTCACTTAAAAAGAAAATAATAAATAGTAACAATAATGAGACTAACTTGAAAGAAAAACTTACGCCATCTCGAAAAAATTCAGAAGAACGTTTGATTGGCACAGTGGTTCTTATT
This sequence comes from Anaspis maculata, assembly GCA_949128115.1. NCBI lineage: Eukaryota > Metazoa > Arthropoda > Insecta > Coleoptera > Scraptiidae > Anaspis > Anaspis maculata. The sequence goes on along the minus strand of OX421964.1, from coordinate 83,000,693 downwards.
TGAATGATACATCAGCCAAAACCCAACAAAGGGTTTGCCATCGTCATGCTCCATAAGGAATTAAAAGTTGCGAAAATTATCATGATCTGTTTCATGTTTAGAAAAATATAATGTTCCACTTAATAAGCAGAAAATCAATACAGAGGAGAACGCAAAAATAAAATAAGAAATCCGATGCCTACCCAAATCGTATTAATTGCTTTAAGTATATTGTCGTAAAACAACACGACGAAAAATTTATGAGCATATAAACCATCTAACTCTGACAAATTGCACCGGGAGAGCAAGATCAAAGAAACGGACCCTTCTTATTTCTAAGAAGTCATAAAATCCACTCCCCTATCCTTGGAATGTATAAGTTGACCTTTTGTTTTTCCCAGAATTATTATTTTTCTCCCCTGTTCGGAGAACCCGTTTAGTGGCGAATTTTATCCAAAAATAGCTCGCCAAAAACATATATAAACCCACCCCGTAAAAGGGGAGAATAGAGAGTTAAATTTAAGCCGTTGAGCAGCAAGTTACACCAGTGCCAAAATAATTATTTTCTTCGTACAAAGTTAAACAATTTTAAATTTCTCCAAGTTAAAAAATCAGACTAAGAAAAAAAGTCCGTTTCAAACCGAAGCCGAAAAAAATTGAAGACCAAAAGTTATTGAAGAGCCCAATCAACCATGAATGGAACAGGTTAGTCAAAAATTTCACTCTGCTAAAAAGTTTTGCCCTGTACAGATATTTTGACTTGTGTGTCTCAGCCGTATTCCATCCAATCAAAAATTAAGTAACCATGTATTTATTAATGTTTAGAAATATAATATCCCATGTGCAGGTATCTACTTTGTTGCCTCGTTAGTTTAGCTTAATACCAAAAGTAATGCAGAAAAATTCAATTACCAGGCCAAAGCCCCTCTAAGATTTTGTAGAGAATAAGTACCTACGTTAAATAAGTTGTAAAATTATTGCGTGTCTAATTTATGTCCGCAACGAGTGTTTTCTCTAGTCAACTTGTACTATACCAACCCATTATTCAATAGATATAAGTTAGTTCAGCATTTGAAAGCGTTTAATTATTATTTACCCTATTTGCAAGGATATAAAAAAGATTAAAACATCTGTGAAGATGTGCCCATGCCCAAACCAACAAGGAACGTTTTGTTCCGGCTTTATCGCGGGTTCGTATCTCGTTTAAAGCCATCCTGACCTGACGTACCTATGCCTAAGTAAGGTAAGTACTGAAAGACGAAAATATTGGATGAAGGCAAAAAGCCCGACAACGCTAAAATAATAAAACGACCGCGATAGTATGTATACCTGGGATAAACACCTTCATCAAAATTTTCTGTGATATTTTTGTGATCTACCTCTGTAACAGGTCATGAATGACATATCGTTAGTCAAGTTCCGTGAGATACAGCTTCTGTCATTTGTTGATGGTGACACTTTTGTTTTACAAAATATCACAGTCAAAAATTATTAGGCTCATTCAACATTGGAACCATGTCTGCAAACCGAATTTCAAGTCGATCGCGTCAACGGTTCGGCAGTTATTGTGGAGGTTCACAGACAGACATTATTCTTGAAGAGGGGTCTTGATCGTTTTGGGGGACCTGAAAATGGATGTAACCGGCGAAATCTAAAAACTTTTTTCTGTACGATCACAATACTTTCCCTTCCATGTTGGTGGGGGTCGGAAAATGGAATGAACAAAAAATTTGAGCACATTTTCTTTATTGTCCAAAAAAAACAATATCTATAACTTGACTTATATCTACAAAAATATCATCTAGTTTTTTTTACTATTTAAAAATATAGACAATACAAATAGAGGAGACCGTATGTTATCACCACCGTCGTCACGGATATTGGGGCATCAAAAATCAGCCAACCTTTTTTTTAATGATGGACTCGCCTGGTTCCTACGCAACCGTAAAAATCCGTGACGACATATGGTCTTTTCTATTTGTATTGTCTATTCGCGATTTAAATTAATTTTTCCCGCCACAAAATGGCTGCGAAAGGCGGAATTCAACTGACAGCCCGAGGTGACATAAGATGTCACACTCACAACTCAAAACCTCACTTTTATTTATCAATCACCCACCACTCAGTGTTTACTGTTTATTCCAGTTTACTCTCGTCTTGGCTTCCTAGTGTGGTCCCAGTTCCCAGAGAGTGCGTCTGTTTGCTGTATTCTCTGTATTCTAGTTTTGCGAGTAAATTTCAATGATTGTTGTGTTATTTGTTCTTATCACGACTGTTATGGGAGGTATTCGCTTGTCGTTGGAAGAGATTTGCAATTATTTGCGTGCCGCCTCTCCAAGCTCCCGGAACTTTGTGGAAGGTGAAGCAGTAGTAAATACAAACCACATAGTTCTATATGGAACAGCTACCACAGGTGAGTGGACTGATTTTGGCAAGAAGTTGTAAGTCCAAGTCCAAATTCCCCAGGCAATCGGAAGCTTCAGGTGTCACCTTCACGAAGACCTCTAGAGAAACCTGGTATGCGCGTGAAGGCCACGCAAATGTGACGTGTTGTACTGTCTGGTTTTTCAAGCGACAATCACATTCGGGGGATTTGGTAAGCTCCCACTGGTAAAACGAATCAGCACATCGTCCGGGACCTGTGCGAACCCTGTTGAAGTTCCAAAAGGTGCTTCATGGACGTTTAGGAGCTGGTGTCATTCGGGTACAGCTTGTTGAGCCCAGTCTTCTTTCAATTTCTCTTATCCATCAAAGTTTCCTAGTTCACGTTCTGTGACTAACGATGGTCGATGAGATACAGTAATACTACTAAACACAACAATCACCTTCAAATTCACACGCAAAACTAGAATACAGCAAACAGACGCACTATCTGGGAACTGGGACCACACTAGGAAGCCAAGCCGAGAGTAAACTGGAGTAAACAGTAAACACTGAGTGGTGGATGACTGATGAATAAAAGTGAGGTTTTAAGTTGTGAGTGTGACATCTCATGTCACCTCGGGCTGTCAGTTGAATTCCGCCTTTCGCAGCCATTTTGTGGCGGGAAAAATTATTTTAAATCGCGAATACATAATCACATTGTTTACGTACATTTTCCTAACAAAGCACCTGTAAGTGAATCGGCATAGTGAACAAAAACCACAACAAATTTCAATAATTTTTCGACCTGATAGATACAGGCGCTAGATACAGCCAGGCGCAATATGACTGTAGAGGCTAGAACAACGTAGGTTATCTTCTGAACCCATTTTTCTTCAAGTTTTTCATTAGGGAGAGGCTTTTCGCCATCAGAGGTGCCATTTTGGCTGGCTTTTTCGATGCGCTCGAACATTCCACGGCTCGTGCAGCAGGGTTAGGGAGTGAGACCTTTGCTGAGACCTTTCCGGCCTCGCCAGAGGTGACCGGAGTGGCGAGGGTGGACAGCCTTGACGACGGCGTGATCAGTGGCCTCTTGGTAAACTGGCTGCTGAAGCGACCTGAGCAGTTTTTAGCCTGAAAAAACATCCGTGTTAATAATAAGTAATCCACAGTATTCAACTTAATGTTTTTTTTTTTGAAATGAAGATTGTATTTTATTCCCATCAATAAAATTATTCGTATTCTAAAAGCTATCCTACCTCGATTTTCTCACAGAATCTGAATCTGAAACGTGAACTTCAAGCTTATTCTCTTTGAAAGGGTGCCGATGTTTGTGAGGGCTTCAAATAAAAAAAAAACGATTTTAACCGAGCTAGCAACAAGAGCATTCATAAACGGTAGAACAGAACATCTCTGATAATAATGGATGGCTTTTTCTCCAAGCTCTCTTTTGATGTGCGCTGTACGTTAGGCCTGCTTGACACTACACTCAAATTTAGTCTTCAGAAATTTATCCGTCATGGCTAACAGTGGGTATAGAATGTAAAAATATATAAATAAAAGGCGGTCTTCCTTTATGTAAGGGTAAACTTTTGAGTAATTTAGAAATTTCAGAAATTTGTAGAGCCACAAACGATCACTCTATCACTTTATTAAATGATTGTGTCGATTTCCCTTCCAAGAATTTTTATAATGCTTTAGATTTTGATCGTTTGTTCGCTGAATTATAGTCATATTACAACCATCTTCAAGAAAATTCTGTGTTCAATTCAAGATACCTTGAAAATTTGACAATTTACATCACATATTTACCCCAATTCTCTTCACCAGAATATTTCACAAGCTTTTTACGTATGTTATACTTACCTATCTTATGTTAATTCAATTATTGTATTTTAGTATTTTACCTCTGACGACGGAAGACTAGAGGCTCCCGAAACTGCAGTCAGGAATATTTTATAAACGTTTTGTGGGAAGACCGGCTTTGTATTTATATATTCTCAAATTTAGTATTAATTTTGTTTTGGTCATCAGCAGGTGTGGAGGAATCACAAAAAACGAGCCACTTTCGTGTTGGAATGCTATGATAAATCGGTCGCAGTCTACAATTTTTGACTTCCCATCATCACCATGACTACTGACCTGCTGCCTGGCAACGTTCCTGGGCGGCTTGACCATGCCGTTCACGAACGCCAGCTCGGCCTTCCGCGCCGGCACCAATTTGTCCTGCGCCTGCTTGATGTTGGCCGTCACTGCTTCCAGCTTTGCCTTGTGCTCGTTCGAATATCTCAAGAACATCTCCCGCCACGATTCCAGTTCCAGCCGCTGCTTGTTCCTGAAATACTTCTGGCAGTGCAGGTGCCAGAGGTCGTCCGTGTCCTCTATCAGATAGGGGTTGTGGTGCTCCAGCAGGTACAGCTGGTTCGCCGTGGCCTTGTCCAGGATCGGTTTCAATATGAAGAAGGGAATACCACCCGTGAACCTCAGAGCTTAAGGAAATAACAACGATCAATAATTATTATTGTTTCTTCTGGGAAAATGCTGCGTGGCAAAAACTACTTACAGTCTATGTTATCCTGCAGCATTCGTATGCACGTGTCGAAGAGACTTGGGATTTCTCCTCGGAGTTCTCCGTGAGGATCCGATTTGCTCGCAGATTTGTTTCCGGAATACATTTTGATTCTGGAATAGAGAACAAAATTAGCAAATAAGGTACCTCTCCGAAAGCAGTATGGCCAAGTCGGTAATATGGCCACGTCCTTGTATTTCAGTCGGTTCTTTAAAAAAAAAACTCGGTTCAAAAATAGTTGATGCCAGTTGATTGATCATAGTCGCAATCGCCATAGTTGAAAAAATAAACCTTGCGAAAATAAGTTTGATTTGATAATTTGAGTTTTTTTTTGTGCCTCTATTTATTTCTGAACCGTCAGACCAATTTTGACCAAATTTGATGGTCGATGGCGGAAAAGTGAAAATACTGTTTTCACTGTGATCTGTCAGACGGAGGTGTCACTGTCGAAGGCACAAAAGATATCGATGTAATAATTTTGACTTGTTGTAAGCTCTTCAAAAAGTCAACCCAAAACATATTAGAAACTATGGGATATTATGTCATCTGTGACAGATAACACATCGCACCCTCAGTTCAAAGGTATAAGCTGTGAAAGCCAAAACTTTGATCATTTGCATACAGGAGACTCACCTAAAACGTACCAACCAAATTAAATTGAAAAACTACACATCTTTTCGAAACGACCGAGATAATAATAATAGAGCCAGCGGTGGTGTTGCTATTTTCTCAATGTGTGAGAATGTTGTTGAGAAAGTACCTCTAACTACAAACCTCGAAGCGCTTGCCATCAAAATTTTGAACAAAAAATCCCTCACCATCTGCAATGTGTATATTCCTCCAAACAGACCCTTTACATATGAAGAAATTGAAGACTTGGTAAACCAACTTGATCCACCCTTCATTTTTACAGGTGACTTCAACTCGCATAACACTGTTTGGGGATCCCAACATACAGACGTCAGAGGTCGAATTATTGGAAAAGCTGTTGATATGGATAACATTTGTTTTCTAAATTCACACGACCCAACTCACGTCAGCTACTCAACTGGTACTTTTTCTAGTATTGATCTATCATTTTGTGACCCTAGAACGGTAATATCCTTATCTTTGGAATGAGAGGTTTTACAGAACCCATATACATTGGACCATCTACCAATACTGATCAAATCTCTTGATCAAAATAACTCCTCCTCAATATCACCACAGGGATTTATACCTCGCATAAACCTGGCGAGAGTAGACTGGGAGAAGTATCAAGCTCTGACTTCACCAGACACTCTGAAAAATCTCCATGAAGAGAGCGTTGATCAATTAGTTACAAATTTGAACAATCTGATAATGAATGGTATGGAAAAAAGTTCCTTACTTTCATCAAATAAAATATCCAAATCTGTCCCTTGGTGGAACCATGAGTGTCACGTGGCTACAAAAAAATAACAAAAAAGCTTATAACCGTTTCAAGAAACATGACACCTTAGAAAACTTGATTCACCTTAAGAAATGCAGGGCAATTGCCCAAAGAACAATCAAACTAAGTAAACAAAAATCTTGGGAAAAATACGTTTCAGAGCTTAATAACACATCACCATCGGTAGTCTGGAAAAAGGTTAAGAAAATTCTGAGGAAAAATTACCACCAAAGCATCACCGCACTAAAAATCGACAACGACAGCCTCATAACAGACCCCCAACAAATAGTAGATCAAATGGCTAAAGAATTCCAAAAAAGCTCCAATGACCAGCAATATCCCCAACATTTCATTGAGCAGAAATCAAGAACAGAGAAAAATCACATCGCAATGAATAAAAATTCCCAAAACATCCCATCAATGACCTTTTCACAAAATGGGAATTGAACAAAACTCTCAACAATCCTAAAAATTAAAAAACACCAGGGCCTGACGGTATCTCATATGAAATGATACGAAACCTCCCCCAAGAAACATTAAACTATATTTTTTTCCCTGTATAACCACATTTGGCAAGAAAATGTTTTTCCAACAAAATGGAGAGAGGCTCACGTTATACCAATCTTGAAACCCAACAAAAATCGTACCGATCCCTCTAGCTATCGCCCAATCTCGTTGACAAATTGTCTATGTAAAGTTATGGAGGCGTTAATAGACGTTTGATGTGGTACCTTGAAGAAAAAAAATTGAATTATAACAACCAATGCGGCTTTCGAAAAGGGAGATCCACCACCGATCAATTAGTTGTCCTTGAATCTGAAATCTCTATTGCATTTAATGCAAATGAACAAGTGACAGCTATATTCTTTGACCTTCAAAAAGCATATGATACTGCCTGGAAGTTTAATATACTAAAATCTCTAAAATAGTTTGAGATCGATGGGAACATGCTGTGTTCCATAGCAAACTTCCTAAAATATAGAACTTTCAGGGTAAAGCATAACAACTACATTTCCCTTGAAGTAGAGCAAATGAATGGTGTCCCCCAAGGTGAAGTTTTGAGTGTCACTCTTTTTATGATTGCAATAATTAAAATCACCGAGGCTTTTCCTCCCCATATCAAAACGTCGTTGTATGTGGATGATCTCGCCATCTACTATCGAGGAAAAAATAGAACGATTGCAAAAAGATTACTACAAAACTTGATAACAAAACTGGAGGAATGGTCATCAAACACAGGTTTCACTTTCTCACCGCAAAAAACGAAGTGTATCCTTTTTAGTCGACTCCATAAGAAGAACTCACAACCCCCAATCTTCAAACTCTATGACTCCAATATGGAAACTGTTGAGAAAATCAGATTTTTGGGTCTAACATTTGATAGCAAACTTACTTGGTTGCCTAAGACGGAAAAAACTAATTGTTAAGTATTGTACGAATTTGGTTGATAGCGTCGACCACCCAACACACGATTACATTTTTCCACCATTACCAACAGCCCCTAGATTAAGATACGCCCCTCCTATTATAGACCAAAGACTGAAAGCAGCTTTGAATGAAATTAATATCACTTCACTTGCCAAACCAACTTGTAACCTTCATTCAAAAACTCCCCCATGGTCTTTAACACCCCCTGAGATTAACTTAGCATTAACTGAATATAATGAAGAAAACACCCCTAGAGATATATACAAAGGAATCCTTCGTGAAATAATCCACAATTCACCCGAACATGACCAAATTTACACAGACGCTGCGAAATCTGAAGACAAAATCGGCGCAGCTTTTGTACATAACAATACCACTCGGACATATAAGATCTCAAACACCTGCTCCATCCACACAGCTGTACTTTTTGCGATACTACAAGCGGTAAAATATCTTGAAAACCAGACTAAAACAAAATTTCTGATTCTCACGGATTCCTTGAGTTCGCTAGGGAGTTTATCCCAATATAACTCATTGAACCCGCTGTCACGAGAAATCCAGGAGTAGGTTAATAATCTTGAACTAGCCGGCAAAACAGTTGTTTTCATTTGGGTGCCGTCTCACATAGGCATAACTGGGAACGAGAAAGCTGATGAGGAAGCAAAGAGGGCACAAATAAACGACACACTCTACGAACTTACAATCCTGTCAGATATCAAATCCAATATACAAAGTCTCTTTCTACCTCGATTTAAAGATCTTTGGGTACAAACCACTGGCAACAAACTGCGTGAGATCTCTGCATCTATTGGTCCTTGACCGCTCAGAAAATCAAGAAGAGAGAACATAATCCTTTCGAGACTTAGGATAGGGCACTGTTTCCTAACACACTCCCATATCTTCAAAAAACTACCAGGTGAACAGTGTAATCGGTGTAACACTATCAACTCAATCCGGCATATCCTAATAGACTGCCCACAATTTCAGGAAGAGCGAGTCACAGCTGGCCTACCTAAAAATCTCCCTTCTGTCCTTAGCTCTTCTAATGCCGACATAGCAATTACTTTTTTGAAAACAATTGGAATTTATCATCAAATTTAGGATCTACATCTATTTTTCTTGAACCGATCCGGCGCTAATAATCTTTATATTGATGAGCCTAATCCTGAGTGAAATTTTTTGTTTTTTCCTGATCATGTAAGTAATGGGTGTTCTTTTGAATCTGGCGTCAAGCATGCTGTGCTCAGGCCGAATGAGGCTCTTTTCGGCTGGAGCACAGCATTTTTGGACGCCAGATTCAAAAAAATACCCGTTACTTATAATTGAAACAAAAATAGTGTCGGTACAAAAATAATATTGCATTATCAAGAAAATTTTACAGATAACTTGAATTATCTTCAAAGACGTTGCAGGAAGGATGCTACGATGAGAGGTCCCGTGGCAGACATTTCGACTATTCTCCAAGAGACTTTCCTGTTTTAAAATCCATCCGAGCTCCAAGCGCATTACTCTTATGCCAAGCTGGCCATGGAATGGAATAACGCTTTGTGACGTTATGACAACTTTGTTGTTCATTATCATAGCAAGTTGCTATGATACGTCACAGTCCCACTAGATTCTTATTTTGCATACACGAAACACGGAATGCTACCCTTAACTTGGTGTATCAGAAATTCTGCTTTTACATAGGCTGATTCGTTATCTATCTATCAATGAAACCGAATTGAAAAAATGCAATACGATAAGTTAGAAGTACAATCAAAGAAGTGAACAAACCTTTGTTTTTTTGAGGTAATACTGAGGCTCAGAGTTTCGTAGTCAGACTTGTAATCAGACAACTTCTTCGAAGCAACACCGGACATGGTCATAGTTCCCACCGGGCGATAATAGGGCGTGGTGGTCGTCATCAGGCTGGGAATGTTCAAATCGATAGGATCCAGTGCAGCGGCCGGTTCCTTGAGCAATGTCGGCAGGGAATCCTTCGGGTCAGTAGGCGATGACGAAAGATCTGGCTCCGGATTTAACTTGGATTGCGATGACTGCTTTGACAAACAGTGACTGGCAGAACTGCTCGGCTTTTCTTTCTTGCTTTTGGATTCATTTTCCGGCGACGAGGACGACTTCCTTTTCGTTATTTCTTTCTTGGAAGTGGCGGACCTGCTGCTGGCTTGCTCGCACATCCCTAGGGCTTCCGCGAAGCTTGCGCCTGACCCCGAATCGATTCCGTTGACTATGTCGATGTCGCTCTTGGATTTTGAGCTGCCGCTCGGCGATTGCTTGTCTTCACTGAATTCTTTTTTTGGCGGTTTGTCCGAGGTCTTGTCTTTTTTGCTTTGATCTTTTTCATTGTTTCTGTCTTTGGCTCGCTCCTTCTCTTGCTGCTTGACTTGCCCCCGCTCTCGCTCCTTGGTGTCTTTCTTGTGCCTGTCTTTGAACTCTTTACTTTTCGATTTGTGCTTTTCCACAGCATCACACCTGCTCGCACATCTGTGTTCATTTTTCTTCTCGTCGTATTTCGAATGGTGATCGTGCGACTTGTGGTGCTTGTCATTGTTGTTGTGGTCTTCTTTCAGTTTTTTTGACTGACGGTCGTTGTCGCTGGAATATGACCGCTTGTGTGATTTGTGTTTTGATTCTGCGAGTGGCTGATGACTGGACGAAACGTGATGTTCACTGTGGTTCGGAGCTGCGTTTTTGTCACGCTTCTCTCTTGATATCCTCTCTTGCTCTTCCTTCATCAATATTTTTTTCTTTGCTTCTTCCGCTTTTGCTTTCTCCTCCAGCTCTTCTTGCCTTGCCAGTTCTAGTTTCACCATTTCTTTCCATACATCAACGCATTCCCTTGCCAGATCTTTGGTTTTCCCATCGAATCTTCTTCTGAGCTGGTTGACTGACTCCCCAATACCAGTCGCTAGCAAGTGCTCTACCTTAATTGGAAGCTTCCGCAGCTTTCCAATATAGTATTGGATCTGAAAAAAAAAACAGTGTAACAAACCGGAAATCTAATGCAGACAACAGTAGCAGCGACAATACTACTTACCTTTGGGTGGTTTTCGTCCTCGGCGTGCCTTGACAAGCAATCATTGTAGCGCCTGATGCGATCGATTTGTTCGTCAAATTCCTGAACATCCATTGCGATTCGGCTGATTTGCTCGAGCTTCTTCAATCAATTGTCTTGATCTTCGCGCAGGACACTTCTGAAACACATAATATTGTTTATCATTTCCACAGGTAATTTTCGTGTGAAGAGATATTGCTATTGCAAAACTATTGAAGAATAACTGCCCCACACTGTTCGAGCATCTATTCAGCGAAAGGCGTCTGAAATAAGTACCTGCTCATGCTGTGTGTACCTTTTATATTGTGAAAAATTGTTTCTGGGGATGGTTGATCCTGGAAATTTACCTGAAGCTAACGGGACTTGCGTGGTACCCTTGTGTTCTTGAACAATGGTTGTCAGTCACGTGACTTACTCAATGCACAGGCTGAGCTCATGCCAAGTGAGATCATGCAACGCGATCACGCTATTGGTCAAAATTCAAATTTATCGAATTCGATTGGTCGCTCAGTGGATGCGTTCCGAGCCTTCAATTCGCATGAATCCGATAATTTCATTCAACCTTTCGGTTCTGTAAACGGGAGTCGGACAGTTCGTCGACATCCAACTCATCGACAGGATAATTTGCCGACACTCAACTCATCGACAAGATAACTCACCGACAAGACAACTCGCCGACAAGAAAACTCACTGACAAGACACCCCACCGGCAAGACGGCTCATCGACAAGGAAACTCACTGACAGGGCAACTCGACGACAAAACAATTTATCGACAGAACAACTCATCGACAATACCACTTCTACGATTACCCATCACAACTTAGTTTCTAGCTTTTTTTTTTGAAGACACGGTCAGATCAAGTCAGGCAATTCAGTTCTTTGATTTGAAAACAACTTGCACATGTTCAAGCTGTGTAAATGGACCTCGTCAGCTCTCAGTATATTTTTTAGAAGACCCGACCAGAGTAAGTCAGGTGATTGAGTTCTTTGAGTCGAGAACAACTTGGACAAGGTCAGGTCCTGCCGACAATTATCATAAGTTGTTGGGGAGTTATCGTTAGAGATTTCTTGTCAATGAGTTGTCCTATCGGTGAATTGTTTTGTCGGTAAGTTTTCTTATCGGCAAGTTGTCCTGTCAGCGAGTTGTCTTGTCGGTGAGTTTCCTTGTCGGCGAGTTATCCTGTTGGAGACTTGTCTCGTCGATGAGTTGGGTGTCGGCAAGTTATCCTGTCAATGAGTTGAGTGTCGATGACTTATACCAAACCCACTGTAAACACCAATTCGATGGTCTCTGTCAAACTCAAAGTATATCCCGTTCACATTTCATTTCCAGCAGAATGATTTTTCATATCAAAAATAAAGTGACGGGCCTGAGCGGGGGGCTATACGGCCACAAATGATGGCACTTGCAAAGTTTTGAAGCAAAACTATCAGATTTACACGAGATGATTGAGCGTCGTGTAAATTTATCTTTAAAATCGGTTGTCCGACGGTACTTTTTTCAAAATGAAATCACATTGCCTGAATTTGAAAAAACTACACTGCAAACTTCGACATGCGGTGAGCCTCTCGGAATATCCATTTCAGTTGCCGACATGCTGGAGATGAAAGTTGAGGAAAATATTGAATTAATTCTTGACGAAAAATCTTCAAAATCGAACACATGGTTTTCAAGTTTTTCTCTCTGAAAAAACTCCAAAATCTCAAGCTTTTGATCCCGTGAACAGATTCCCACCGATTTTTAAAAAGAAGTAGGTAACTGGTTCTTGAAGATTTTCTTTCAACTTTCCGGGAATATTTCGGTTAAAAATATAAAACCGGCCTGGATTCTTGAGACCAGACTTGAGTGATGTAGCTCAAAAAGAAGCCTTGTTGACGATTCCTACAATGAAATGATTTGGATTGAGATTTGAGGTTTTCCCGAAAAAATCAAATTTTCCTGACAAAATTTTAAAATTCCTGCGAATCATTTCTGATCTTTCTTTCTGATTCCAGCTCCCCACCCGAAGGGACGCTTCGAACCAAACATTCTAGAGCTTCCTGGATACTAGCCGGGGAAGCTTTGGGGTGAAACAGTTGTTTTTTTGGGTTTTGTGTGGGAGACTTTCTCGCACCTTCGATTTCCCTGATTACCGCAATTTTCGCTCTTTTGCTATAGCGTTGCGTTGTTTGGTAGCCAGGCTCCGGACTAATTGGCTTGGGAGACGAACATCTTTGCAGACGGGTCGCGTCTAGTCCGTCCTATACCTGTTGATTCCCCCTTTGATTATTGCTTGGACTCGCATCGTTCATGGCATCATCTTGCAAGTTTTTTTTTTGTGAAGACAGCGTTTGTTTCGTACGCTTCTGACGTCAATCTGGTGTGTTTGTTTGTTTATTTCGCAAGACCGTACCTAGTTCAACCCTTTTTCCGCGCATCTAAGATCATACCCACTTCTAATTACTCCTGAACTTACAATTTAACGCACTAGCTAATGTTAGTCTAACCTGGAAAAGGGTCGACCGCATTAGGACCAAAGACTGGGTTGCTAGGAAATTCCTGAATTTGTCGTTACTATATATTCGTAGCCACATACAGGGTGTTTTAATGGAAACGAGCCACCCTGAATGAATTTTTGCCATGTGAAATCCATAAAATTTCCTAAAACCCGTCGACTTTTATTCCAAGGGAGACATCTAAAGCGTACATTGGCAAATTTCTATCTTCAACTCCCTTACCCCCACCCATCCTAACTTCAAGATTTCAAATGTCACTACATACCTACTTTGGGATATGTCGGATCAAAGAGAATTCAAATCACTTCCTAAAAAAACATTGCTCAATTTTTCAACCCCACCCTTTTTCTTCCTGAAATTCTCTCAATGTCCAATTACTCCAATTTGATATTCTTAACCTCTTAATTCTTTTCAATGTAGTCAGTCACGTTATCCTGCTCAGCATCGAGGGAGAAAATTTTCTGTGGAAAAAAGGCCACCCACATTCACCCCTCTGCTCTCCCCACCCCAACTCCAAAATCTAAAATGGCACTACCTACCTACTAAGTGATATATCAAACTGGAGAATTGAATTCTCTATCTGAAATATCACCTAGATTTTCAAAAACTCCACTTTCGTCTTAAAATACCTAGGTACCCACTCCGGATGTCCGATCTGATGAGGGAGAGGTTAAAATAAAAAAAACTGTTTTCAGAGAGAGCAATCAATTTCCTTGAATCCGACGTATCACAAGGTGGGTGGTGTATTGGTGAATTTCAAATTTACGGTAGGAAAGCAGAGTGAATTTGGGTAGCACTTCTTCCACCGAAAATTCTTTTCTTCGACGCTATTTAGGATAAAACTGACTGGATTGAAGAGAATTTAGAGATCGAGAATATTAAACTGGACATACAAGAGAATTTTAAAAAGAAGAGAAGTGGGGTTACATTTCAAACATAATTTTTTCAGAAAGAGAGTTTAGTTTTCTTCAATTTGATGTATCGAAGGTAGGTGGTGTCATTTGGGATTTCAAAGTCGGGGTTGGTGGAGGTGAAGGGGTTGAAGATAGAAATTTGCCAATGTATGCTTTAGATAATAATAGCAATATTAGCGTTTATTTCCGATCATGAATACATGAAGTTGGATCGTCGATGTCTCAGCCTTCATTCAAGGCGTATAAAGAACAGAACAGATTCAAAATATGAAGGTATAAGTGGAGGAAAATATCGCAATCACAGATCAATAATCCGAATTATCCGAATAATCCGATTATTTTTTTTGATTCCCTCTTGAACAAGACGACGTTGGCTGCCCGTCTCACATTCAGTGGGAGCGCATTGAATAAGGCCACATCTGCATAAGCCGGCGACCTTTTAAAAGCCTCATGCAGAGGTTTATCCTTGCAAAGATTTTCCTCAAAACAAAAATCGACGAATCTCGAAATTTTTTCCAAATTTCACTTGACAAAAATTTGATGGTGGCTCGTTTCCATTGAAACATCCTGTATGTCCAGCCTCAAAATAGTACAAAAATTGTATTGTGACATTCAGGCTTCACTTAGTGAGATTCGATTAAATCTAACATTAGAGTGAAATTGGTGTACCTACCTAGATCTAAACATATATACTTTATAAAAATTATACCCCACTCATGGTGGATTCATGCATGGAAATTTCTAATTTGGCATCCAAGATTCAATTTCAAATTTATGAGACTTAAATTGAATGTCGGTGTTCGATTTATACAGCTTGATTTGAGATTTTGTAGTCCTTAAAATGGGACTGGCAAATTGTGGCAAATCGGGGGTGTGTCACTGAAATAAAATCACATTCAGTCAAATTGATTGTTGAAACAGAAAATGTCATACCTAGTGCGCCAGCGCCATCTAGCTTTCTAAATCCCCAGTTGAAAGTAAACCAACTTGTAGAATATTAAATTGAATGTTAAATTTCCATGCATGAATCCATCATTAGTTGAAGTGCGACTTGAAGGCAGGTAAATAACAAATAACAATAGAGCTTTGACAAAAGGCTTCCTATCTACCTGCTACGATTCTTTTGAGAGCGAAACCTATTTGTTTAGTGTATTTTGTATGTCAAATTTTGAATTCGAGGGCTCTGATTGACCAGCATGAGGACTTTGACATGAAATTTCGCATTTCCTGTCCGAATATTTGCATCTGGGAATCCAGCTTTACCTGGCGCCATCCGCAGTTAACGTATCTTGGTCTCAGGACAGGATGCGTAACGTCACGCGAAATTTTCCAAAATTTTTTTCAGGGCCTAAATGAACGCGAAAAAATCAAATAAAAAGTATGTGAGCTCTACGAAGTCTCTAGTATTTGAATTCTTTTTTTTTCCAAAACCCGTGGAACATGGAAACTGAGGGCTTCCAAATAAACCGGATATGATTTTCATGTGTACATTTTTGACTTCCCGGAGAAAAAATAGAACAAAGAAATAGAAAGTCGGTCAGCTACAAAATCGCTGGCAACTTTATGTTCTACGTTAACCAAATCTGTTGTTCGCAACTGTTGTTCCGTGTAAAATAAGCCTAATTTTGATTTAGGGACAAACGCCATTGACACGTGGTTGTGTCAGTTTCACGACGTTGAACTTCTAGATAAAGTTTAGTACAGATGAAAGAACGAGTTAAAAATAAATCGACAAGAAAAGTTCTTACCTTCTGATCTTAGCAAAATATCACAGAAACTTGCACTTAAATCACCGATCAAGCTAGACTTGAGTCTGAACACACTAGAGGTTGTCGACGACTGAACCTGGAGCAGCTTTCTGCTAAAATGAACGGATCCCTGGGATAGCAGATAGCTTTATAAGGTTTGGAACCTCCTAGAACAATCCCCTCCGTTTCCGAAACCCTATTCAAAACTTGGTACAGGGTACAATTTACTTCAAAGCATTGTTCATCGTATACCTGGGCAGGTAAATAAAATACAACAATAGAGCTTTGATAAGAGGCTTCATCCAATCCTATTGAATAATGCACGCATTATCTTGCGCATACAATACATGCCTGCATTTTCCAATAGGACTGGATAAAGCATGGTATTCTACTCTCGGGTAATGACTATTACTCATTCGGATGCTTCATTTGTTAAGTATATTTTGTCGGTCAAATTTTGACTTGGAGGGCTCTGATTGGCCAGTGTGAAGACTTTGACATGGAATCTCGCATTCCCTGTCCGAATATTCGCATCTGGGAATCCAGCTTTACCTGGCGCCATCTGCAGTTAACGTACCTTGGTCTTAGGACAGAGGATGCGTAACGTCACACGAAATTTTAACTTTTTTTTCTGGACCTGAATGAACGCAAAAAAATCAAATAAAAAGTATGTGAGCTCTACGAAGGCTCTAGTATTTTGATTCATTTTTCCCCAGGACCCATGGAACACGGTAAGTTGAGGAATAAACCGGATATGATTCTCATTTGTACATTTTTGACTTCCCGAAGAGAAAATAGAATAAAGAAATAGAGAGTCGGTCAGCTACAAAATCGCTTGCATTTTTATGTTCTACGTTAACCAAATCTGTTGTTCTCAACTACTGTTGATCAGTGAAATGGAGCCTAATTTTGATTTGAGGACAAACGCCATTGACACGTGGCTGTGTCAGTTTTACGACGTTAAACTTCTAGATAAAGTTTAGTACAGATGAAAGAACGAGTTAAGAATAAATGGACAAGAAAAGTTCTTACCTCTCAATTTTCTCAGAATACCAATATCACTGAAACTCAACTAAGCATTGAAATCACCGATCAAGCTGTACTGAAGTCTGAACACACTAGAGGTTGTCAACGACTGAACTTGCGGCAGTTTTATGCTCGAATGAAGGAGTCCTGGGATAGCAGATGGTTTTATAAGGTTTGAAGGCTCCTAAAACAATTATGCTTACCTTGTTTCCGAAACCCTATTCAAAACTTGGTACAATTGAGTTTAAAGCATAGTTCATCGTGTACCTGTGCAGGTAAATGAAATATAACAATAGGGCATCAATAAAAGGCTTCGTAGTTTCTACTCGGCCTTTTATCTTGGTACCTGCTACGATTCTTTAAAACTCGGAGCCAATTTTCTGAGATGTGATTATACAGGGTTATTCTACTTCCCCGACCCACCACCCAACGAGGAAAGGAAGTATTGTGAACGCGCTGAAAATTTTCCGAGATGGAGACGGATATATCCAGTTTGAGGTCCCCCAAGACGATTAGGAACATTTTTGGAGTGATGTCTGTCGGTGTTTATGTAATCTGCTACGATTACAGCCGCAACGTTGATCCGATCGACTTGAAATTCAATACACGGACATTGTTGGTCCCTTGAAAGAGCCCATTAGTTTTTGGCTATCATCTGTCAAACCAATTATAATAATAATAATAATAATAATAATAATATATTTATTGATCCCATTTTGGACATATATGAATGTATGGGGACAAGTCAGTTCAGGCAGGTAGTCAGTTTATCTTGTGAAGATAAATAAGTGGCGAGGACCAAGGCGAGGACAAACACAAACACATAGAAAAATGCACGATTGACCAAGTTCGTTTATATCTAGGTCCATCCCGATTCTCATCATCCCCTGCCAAAATTTTGAGGATTGAAACCTAATAAGGATGGAACCGGTCTCGTGAACTATTGGGAACTCTGTGAAGAAGAATACCATGAATCTTTTATGAATTTTCTGGATAAGGGCTAGTTCAACAATTCGAAACATCTTCGACCTCAACGCCCCAGCCGGACCAACACGATCTGCATCTCAATCTGACTTACCTAGCTTCGATCACGCCAACCGAAGTTCGGAAACGGTTCGTTTTGTGTTCGAAATTTTGAGCCCGGAACAATGACAGCAAATCTTCAAGAGAGAGAGGAAGTCGGATCTGATTACAAAAGATGACGACTTCAGGAGTTTCTTTGTCGATATCTTTTGGCACATACAAAATTTGTACCGTTGTTCGAGAATAGGTATTTGTACCGTCTTGACACAAATCGTCTTCAAGCAGCGAGAAAATTATCGGACGTCAAATCTGCCATCAAGTTGAAATGCAATGCCTTGCTTCCAAAGCATAACAAGCAGTGATGAAGCCCTTGATTGATTTGCATCCGCCCTGCCCTTTCCCTTTCCCTAATAAAATAAGCCTGCATAATCTACCCCCACGGTCTGGAATGGGTACAAAGTTGCAGTGACTCTTCCTTGGGGTGAGTTTGCCATGATTGGATAGTGTAGGATTGGCTTTACTCAAAAACGTGTGACACATTCTCTGATAACACGTTAAACAACTCACATTTCTGCGGTCGGCCTATATTCTTGTCGAGCAGGAGTGGCTAATAGGAATTGTGGACTAGCGTGTTGAGATCCTCGATGAATGTTTCCCAGAATAAGCCTTGTCAACCTGTGTTTTCTGTATATAAGCAATGAATGCTTCGCTTATGACACCTCAAAATTTTTCAATCTCCCTCCCACATCTCGCATTATAGCTTCTTGAGCGAGAACCTGCAGTTTGACGTCCCAGAATTCAGCTGACCGCTTCGAATAATTTCCAGGGTAGACTTCCGAGAACTGTATTTCGGTGACCGTTTATTGCACAGTGAAGACTGTGACATCATTTTGTTGAAAAATCCATTCTCTTCAATTTGACTGCTAGACAATTTAATTGTAGAATAACCGTTTACGAGTTATTCGAGAAAAACGATCGACTTTCACCATCTTTCAACTTCTTAGTTTTTTTTTTACCATGGTTCCGGAGGTTGCATAAGGTCACAAATTTGGATTCTCCATAAGGGCTCCCAAGTAAATTGATATTGAAATTGGACGGCTCTTCAGCCTATGAAGAATATAATGTAAAACATTGTGAGCTTTGGTAATACACCTGAAAAGGAGAGGCCGTCGTCAAGTAACGAGAAGTTGAAAGGTAGAGAAAAGTCGGCAGATGTCTGAAAGAAGAACACAAGAGATATTTGGTATTTCCATGCTCCAGATCATAGAAAAGGGAAGATTCAAGTCTCCCCCGATGTTGGAGACCTCCAGAGTATCGCTACCCCGAGAGCCAAGGTCTGGCGAGACAACAAAGCGATGACCTGTAGTACAGGTGACGTGGTTTCAAAAGCTCTAAGGTATACTGTCATATACTTGATGGACATGGGTTATTCTTCTCAGTCTGAGTTGAATCGTTTCAATGATTTCTCCATACTTTTGTTTTCTATGATACATATCACACTGATCGACTGTCTTCTATATTCATGCCTTAGTCCTGTGAGACAAAGATATCTGACACAACGGATATTTATACTTGCTGTCGTGTCTTGAAAAAGAAGGGTATCTCGTGAGAGAAGATATTTTCCCTTACTTTACTATCTGATGAAATAATATACGTCCTCAACTGTTAAGACCTGGTTGTTGATATTGTTGATTTACAATTAGTCATGTTGTGGTACTTATTGTGATTAATTCTCTTGTGTCTTTCTGTTGTTCTCTCTGCATCAGTGGCTTACACACTGCATTTCAAATTGTGGGAGGGTGGGGTAATTGAATTGATATTGCATGTTTGCACATGAGTCGATATATTTGCCTTTAGAATAAAATTGTTCTTTGTTGATTTGAAGTCTCTGTGTTTCATTTACAGGCCTTCACTCACCTGTACTACTTTGGGTAACTACATACAACTGAAGTCCTAAAAAACACCACTAGACAAACACGATTGGCCAACCAAAGTCTTCAATCCAAAGAGGATTATCCTTCTTCTTTGGGGAATATTTATTTTTATAAGAGGGGTGAGTTGGGAGATTACAATATCAAGAAGAAAATTTCCCATGGGACTTTTTGCAACCTTGAATATTCCTGCTACTGGCCTAACCGTGCCGTAGAGACGGCGCCGCCGCCAAATGGACAGATGTGTCTTCATCAAGCGTTGGAGTCTCCATGTATTTCAATGCTATCAAGTTACTCTGGGGATGTCCAGAGCTCCGCGTATTTGTACACTGCGGCCGTAGAAGAGCCTAGAAATATTGCGTGTTTCCGGATTGCCCGGGCATCGCTGCTCGTAACAATATGCACCGCCGACATAAAAAAAAATTGCTCAAGACCGCCCCCAATCAATTTAAAATGGAAAACATGAACCCGAAGTCATCGCAATCTAATTATTTCGCTATGTGAACAGCTGACTGAAAATGGGAAAGGATAGGCTACTTTTGGTTAGTCGCCGCCCCCAGATTCTGCCCCAAAACGGAAAAAAGTGCAGCTTTCACCATTCTTACAGATTGAGATGTTTCCTCGAACATTTAGAAACTACCAACTCGAATTGTGCAACATTTGCTCAGCCGAACTTGCCGCTCCCACACGCCGCCCACAATATGAGAGATAAATGAAAAACAATAACTTTGTTGTTGATTATTGGAAGAATTTTTGTTCAAATCCAATTCATTGGCAAGTACCCCATTCCCATAACAATAAATCACAATGAGTTTCGATTGAAGAGAGTGGGCAAAAAATTGTGTTTGTCCTTCAACCAAATTTCTTTACATTCACAAATGATATGCTTCTTCAAGAAAATGCGCTACTGAAACTCACGCACGTGAAGGCATAGGTACTCACCTGTTTGTAACTCTTTCACTTCTGGGTATTAATTGATGTTTTTGAGAAAGAAATTATAATGCTTTCGAATGTGCATTTCAGTTTTCCTAAAAAATTCACCGTTTTCAAATGGACAATGTTTTACACAAAAAGTACCTATGTCAGTATCAATTATCTTTTTATTAATTTCAATCTTATACAGAAAGCATTCAACAGTATGGCACCAATTATAGAATGCAAAGAAAAAAATAACAAATACAAACAATGAATAAACTTTACATTGACACATTACAGAATATATCGACACTAGACTCAACCTTACTGTAATAAGAATTGAGCTCAAAAATGGGAGACATAGTTGAAATGTTAGTTTATGGGGTTGTATATTGAAAACAGGGCAATGTCGCGATGAATGCAGCCATTCTTGCTGTGGATAACCTTCTTGAGAAACTGAATAGCATTTCTCATCCTTCTGTCCTCGACAGAGGTTGAATCAAATCGATCCAGCAAGGCGTCATGAGGGAAGCCGTGAGGAGGATAGAACTTATCCGACATTATCGACATATTTCCCCTATATGTGGAAGGAATACCCATAGGGAGCCAGGGTTCCAACTGGACTCCTGATATCTAGAACAAAATACATTATGAAAATAAATAAAAATACCATTTTAAAAAACAACTTACGGTATATTCCTTCTTGATAGATGATCCATCACAGCCATTCTCAGTCTGGACACACCACCGCTGTGGTTTCCTCGGCCAGTTATGATTTCAATTTTTCTGAAACCATGACCGGCCAAACCATCAGCAAGGTGGTGGTCCACTAAATTGTCGATATATCTCAACGCTTCGGGGACGTGGAGGCTGTGTAGGTCCACAGCGTCGTCCCTTTGAAGTCGTTCCGCATTTTCCCTCATGAACGCGTTTGCTGCTAACACGTTGTTTTCGTTCGATTTTTCCATTTGTTTAGTCGCCAAGTTTGAATAAAACTCAGCAACCTCCGCCATGCCACCCATTAGGAAGAGTTGGGCTTTTTGATCCAGGCTTTTGCTGCGTGCCGAGTGCTCTCGAGCTTTCTCTCGATAGTTTTTGCCTCGGCACGCGCCCTGATAGTCCTGGATCAGGCTGGCGATCAATTCAGTTCTATCAAGTAGAGATTCCTCGGCTTCTTTCATCTCAGCGAAAGTGTCTGGGCTGAGCGGAGGCTGCTCTATCTCCTCCTTGGCTCCGCATGCACCATCAGGTCCAACTGCGGAGTACAGATCCTCCACAGTTTTGCCATAGCTGTATTTATTCGCATGTAAATGTTTCAAAACGGAACCTTGGTCTATGGTCGGAAAAGCTGCGAATAGCTTTTCGCATGTGAGCTTGGCAGCTATTTCGTCAGCGGTCATAGTTATCCATCTTTTCGTGAATCCTCCCATTTCAACTGAAACCAAAAGAAAATTAAGTTTCTTTTTATTGGGGTAGATAGGTATCTACCTACGTGACAAGTCTGAAATTTGGTGATCAACTCACAATCCGCACGGTTCACAATCGTACAAAACAATTTCAAGTCGTTGGCATAATGGTAAATGCTTCACTGAGAGGTCAGGCAATAGTGCTATGAACTACAAAGAATACATTGCAAAAGGGCATGGAAGTGATAGAAACATGTTAAAATATAATAAAAAAGTGTGTACTAGAATCACTTTTTGTACTTATATCATGGTGGTTGTGGATTGAATTTTTCAAAACAGATATCCCTATCATTTTCAATAATTTCGAAGGCAAACCAAAAGAAAATTTTTTTTGAAAAAAGTGATGATAGCTCCACGTGCTCTAACCAAAAGGTATTCCAGTGACCTAGACATCCTGAGGACCATGCGACTTTTTGAAAAACGCTATCGTTGACTCATAGCAACCTTGTTTTCCATTGTTGACCATCCTAGGCTGTTTTCGTTCATTTCGAGCTCAACAGTTGAGTCTATGATCCGAGCCTAATTTTAGTTTGAGGATAAACGCCATTAACACGTGCTCGTGTCAGTTTCATGACTTTGAACTCTTATATGAAGTTGAGCGGAGATGGAAAAACTGAAAAAAAAAATCGAAAAAAAATCTTACCTCTTAACTTTGTTGTTGTTTGTTGTTAATTGTTGTTAATTGTTAACTTTCACAAAATATCACTAGGCACTGAATAGTGAAATCACCGAACAAGCTAGGATTAAAGACTGAACACAAATAAAATACGGCGACGACTGAACTCTTAGCAGCTTTCTGTTCAAATGAGCAAGTACTGGCCAGCCGAAAGTTTATAAGGGTTCGATAGTCTTAGAACAATTATGTGTAGAGTCTTGAGCCTTTATTCAAATGTTGGTATAGTTAACCACACCATATAAGTGGAAATTCAAAGTGCGAGAAACTCAGAGCATTGTTCTTTATATACCTGAGCAGGTACATAGCAAATAACAATGAAGCCTTGTCAAAAGGCTTTCTACCTGCTATGATTCTTCTGAAATTGAAACTTTTTTGTTTAGTATATACAGGCTGTTTGTCAACTTGGGCAGGTACAGTTGGGAGCGAAATGATTCATACGGCACCGCTGGAAAGTCGGCTGGATTTCAGAAATGTTAGCTGCTTGGATCGTTCTTGAATGCCAGTTTTGATTACGCTCAATCCCTTATCAAAACTGGCATACAAGAACAATCCAAGCAGCTAAAATTCCTGAGATCCAGCCGATTTCCTAGCGGTGCCGTATGAATCATTTCGCTCCCAACTGTAGGTACATAGCAAATAACAATGAAGCCTTGACAAAAGTCTTTCTACCTGCTATGTTTCTTTCGAAGGTGAAACCTTTTTCGTCTAGGATATACAGGGTGTTTGCCAACTTGGGGTGGAGAAAAGAACCGCAGCTAGAAAAATGCTCCAAAATTATTTTTATAAAAAAATTGAAAAGAATTTAGGGCTTTATTTTGAAAATATGGAGGGTCAAAAGGTGGTCCCTCGACTCCCTCTATTTTCGTTTATCTGAAACTTTTTAGGAAAATTTTTCCAACAGACCAAAAGACAATCTTTTCGAACCTTTGAATAATTATGTTTCGTAGTTCCATTCACTATACAGGGTGAATGATAAATCCTAAAAACCCAGTTATCTCGAAAAACGCATGCAGAAAATGTCGTGGAAACTATTCCTGTTATTTGTGGCTCCACATCAGTTTTATAACCTCTGAAACTTGTCACGGCCATTTTCTGCGGAAAATAGATTTTCAGGATTTATGACTCAATTTGTACACTGATTAGATTACAAAACCCATTCTAAGGTTCAAAAAATTTACTTTCTTGGTCTGATGAGAAGAGTTATAACCTCACGAATCATAGCCTTTCGCTTTTTAGCTCTTCCAAAATACGCCTTGAAGGAATCTCATCAGCTACCTCTCACTTTTTGCGTGATAAATATATCGAGACGAAATTTTAACGCTACAGAGTTTGTTGAAATTTTCCGAAATAACGGAAAAAGAGGAAGTCAAAGGACCATCTTTTGACCCTCTATATTATTTCCAAGAATAGAGACCATACATTTCTTTCAACACTTTTCTGGCACTTTTGGAACATTTCTTCAACTGATGTTCAATTTTCTAACCCAAGTTTGCAAACACCTTGTATATTTAGTGCGGACTATAAGAGCCAGTATCAGAATGAACCTTTTTTCTGGCAGTGGGCGGGGATCCGTGTACTTACTGGCAGTCCCGCCTCAGTATTCTGAAAGCGGTGCCGGATGATTCGCAGTATTCGCACACCACCCACCGTTTTATGAACGCATCAACAACGAGGTTATTAGCGCCCTTTTTTTGGTGTCTATCTCGTGTCACCCTTTTCGTCTTGACGTGACCGCGCGGTGGTACACGCCAAGGTACTAGAGAGCGCATGAAAACTTCACCTAGCCCAGGCCGGTTTCGAACCCACTATCTCTGGAATTGCTCCGATTCCACCGAAATTCGAATGAACATCACGTTCGAATCGATAAGCAACAAGAAAATCTTTGGATATGCCAATATTGTTTACTGAAATGTCCTCGAAATGGTGAACGTCGACCAAGGCGAGGACAAATAGTCCAGTCAAAATAGGTTTTAACCGGAAATAAATTCGGAAGTTGACAAAATTTGGTGGATCGATGCGGAATTTAACGTGGAATAACAAACTGAAATTCCCGAAAATTCCAAGGCTTGGCTTTTTTTTCTAGGGCCAATAAAAGAGCGCCATCCTTGGAAATTTTCGGTTTTTTCTGAATAACTTGTAAACTATTACTTTTAGAACACAAAGACCAGCAAAGCAAATGTAGCCCGTTAAATTCTCAAGAGATCAGTACTAAATTCATTACTCTATGGTCAATAGCCTTTGAGATACAACGTCTGCTAAGACGCAGTGAAAATTACTCAAAATTTATTTCCGGATTTCACTTAACAATTTGCATAATGTCAGTTCAGGGGCTGTAACGTGGACAGCAGATCTGCGGATTTCATTGTGTTTCACATTTTTGGAAAGCCAATTCAACCTTTGGTATCACACTTTTGTCTAGAAGTCGCCAACTCCAAAATGGTACTTTTCCTTGACCTCTGAAATTGATACTTGATTACCCGAAGAATCCCCAAAAGTCGATTTTTTTCATAGCATGCCATTTGCCCAATTTTTCAAGTAGAGCAAAACCATCCAGGGAATATATGAAGAATTGAATACCAAAAAAACAACATGTTCCGGAATCTTTTCCCCAGTGATGGTTCCAGAATTTTATGAGTTGAAAGACTAAATCGACCTATTTGGACAAAAAACTGGGTAGTCCGACACTAAATGCTGAATACTATACGGACCTTGCATTTGAGGTGTAAGATGTCACTTGGCAGACGTGGAAAGTACATAAGTATATTCAATACGTCTGCTAAGTGGCATTTTGCATGATCAAATGCAAGGTCCGTACAGTATTCAGCAGTAAGTGTCCGAACTACCTATCTTTCTTCCAAATAGATCGTTGTAGTATTTCAATCCATATAACTCAGGAACCATCACTGGGAAAAAAATCCCGTGACATGTTATTTTTTTGGTATTCAATTCTTCATATATTCCCTGGATGGTTTTGCCCTACTTAAAAAATTAGGCAAATGGCATGGTATGAAAAAAATCGATTTTTGGGGATTCTTCGGGACATCAAGTATCGATTTCAAAGGTCGAGGAAAAGTACCAGTTTGAAGTTGGCTACTTCTAGACAAAAGTGTGATACCGAATGTTGAATTGGCTTTCCAAACACGTAAAACAGATTGAAATCCGCACATTTGCTGTCCACGTTGCAACCCGTGAACTGACACTATGCAAATTGTTACGTAAAATCCGGAAATAATTTTTGAGCAATTTTCACTGCGTTCCGGCAGACGCTGTATCTCAAAGGCTATTGATCAGAAAGTAATGAGTTCAGTACTGATCTCTTGGGAATTCAACGGGCTACATTTGCCTCGCGAGTATTGGTGTTCTAAAAGTAATAGTTTACAAGTTTTTCAGAACAAATCGAAAACTTTCAAGGATGGTGCTCTTTTATTGGTCCTAAAAAAAAAATCCAAGCCTTCGAATTTTCGGGAATTTCAGTATGTTATTTTACGTTGAATTCTGCATCGATCCACTAAATTTTGTCAACTTCCGAATTTATTTCCGGTTTGGCCCGATTTTTGCTTAATTTGACTGGACTAAAACACAAACACATTGAAAGATGCACGATTGACCAAGTTCGTTTATATCTGGGTCCATCCCGATTCTCATCAACCCCTGCCAAAAATTGGAGGTATGAAACCTAATAAGGACGGAACCGGTCTCGTAAACTATTGGGAACCTTGTGAAGAAAAATACTGTAGCCTTTAAGAAAATTCATTAGCTCATTGGTTACGGCAGTTGTTGTTTGTGTTAGCGCATTTATTTAAAAATAGTTGATAGATTAAACGAGAGAGGGCGCTGACTGGGCAGTCCTGAGTCAGGGGAGTCAGTGGTCGCCCAAGCCGCAAGGAGAGCGGATGTATCAGAATAAAATACGTAAAAGTTGACGGTCTGGTTTTCCTTGGTCCCCAGGCCCCAAATAGAAATCCTACACTTCAGAAGTGCGATAACGATCCGCGTATGTGACGCGTAGTGCCGAAAAGTCATTACAACGGAGAGTTAGTCGGTTCCCTGAGTTTTGCTGTGTGAGTGAACCAAGATGGCGGACGGTTCAAGACGGGACGGTCGGGCTAGCTCCTTCCAGGATGACGGAAGTGCGCAGAGTCGAAATCTGAGTGAATACGACTCATTTCTGAGTGATCAAGAAATGTCGCCGATAGATGGAGCTGCAGGTGGTCATCCGAGAACAACATACAATACATTCGATCGGCCCCCGGAAAACGTCACCTACACCTCGAGGATGGAATGGTCTGTTCAGCAGCAGATGAATTCGATGCTAAATTTGGTCGCGAGAATGGAAGAGAGTAGATCAAGAACGGATAACCTGTTACTTGAGCTTTTACAAAACCGCAATGACAGTCCACGCCCGAGCAATACGAACTTCTATCAAGTCATGCCAGATTTAAACAAAGCTGTTCCAATGTTCAACGGCACAAGAGAAAACGATGCTAGCGAGTGGTTGGCTAGGATAAACAGTTGCGGGACATTGCATCATTGGCCAGAAGAGGTGAAATTAGAAACGGCGAGAATACATTTAGTTGGACCAGCAAAAGATTGGTACGAAGTGCGTCGCGACGAAATCCAGTCGTGGGCGTCATTTGAGCGACTCTTCAAAGCTGCGTTCGTGACACAGGAAAGCATGACGGATTTATGGTGTGCGATGATTTCAAGAACCCAGGGCAACAAGGAAGCTGTTGAGTCATACTTCCACGAGAAGTACAAGCTGTGCAGAAAGCTGAGACTACCCCTTGAAGAGTGCAAGGAGCAGATCGTCGCAGGATTGTACAACAAGACGCTTATTCCGGGATTGCTAACAGCGTATCATACCACCATTGAGGAGTTACTTCACGACATTATACGTTTGTGTCGAGTGACAGAAAAGAAAAACAGCGTCGATTCCGCGAACATGAGTGTCCATCGTAAAAGCGACGGTGACTATCGTGCGCGAGCTGTAAAACGTGGCTTTGGTGACCGTGCGTTGCCACCAAAAAGGTGCTACAATTGTGGAGGCACAGACGGGCATATCTCATCTCAGTGCACCAGAGCTAGGGAAAGACTTTGTTTCGCCTGTCACCTACCGGGACATGTTTCTTCGGAGTGTACTCGAAAAGGACAAACCAACCGTGCACCAATGACTAGTGCACCGCATGCGAATTCTAGTCCGCGAGTGTATAACGCAGCGCAGACACAGCCAGCGTCGTCAGCAAGATACTCGGGAGGAGGTGCGACTGCCAAAGATACGCATAGCGTGATGACTGTGGAGGATCACAACGACCAGCCGGAGGAAAATTACACAACTCCTGCCAGCAAGTTTTTTCGTAAGGTCAAAATGAATGAACGTGAGTACCATTCTTTTATTGATATGGGAAGTAGTGTATGCACTATTCGAGAGAGCGCCGTGCCTGATAGCAGCCAAACAGATCGAGTTACAAAAACATTATTCGGTTTCGGCGGCGGTACGGTAAATTGTACGAGGGTGATGCATGCCGACCTTGAACTTGATGACGCGCGGGTGAATGACATTGAACTTTTCTTAGTTCCCGAAAACGCCCAACCGATTGACATTATTCTCGGACGGAGTTTTACTGAAAATGAAGACATTGTTTACGTACGCAAAGATGATCAGCTTGTTTTCGGTCGTCGAGAAAAACAACCTTTCCGCGATCTCGAAATTGAGGAAATGTCTCCAAGGCTGAAGCTTCGTACGGTGCGAGAAAATGTTATACCAGCGCTTTCGGTCAGTTATATCGAAGTACACGCGAATGACGAGACGCAGTGGTTGGTACCGGTTACGAACCATTCGAAGCAGCAAATCGAATTACCGGAAAATACCAGCGTAGGAATAGCAAGAGCGCCGATTGCGGATGGTCAAGAATTGAAAGATAATGCGGAAAGCGGTATGACGCAGATCATGGAGGAAAGGATAGTGGAAAAGTTGGAAAGCAACTTGAAGCAAATAGAGGCGCTGAAGGCGGAAAACCAGAAATTGAGAGAACAGGTAACCAAACAGGAGAAACGAATTGTACAACTGGAAGTTCATGGTGTGAGGAAGAAGAAGGAAGAGAAGGAACGAACAAGCGAAGAAAACAAGAGTGTGAAGGACTACGTGTTGGAAGAGTCGAAGTTAATGGTGGAAAACGAGCAAGGCTGCTGGATGCCAGCGAAAGAGATCCAGGAACAGATTCGAGAAGAAATCCAACGACAACAAAAGTCATACAAAACGCGATATGACAAAACGAGATTCAAAGGTGTGAAATACCACGAAGGAGACATCGTTTTCATGCGAAGAATGCCACAACTTACTGGAGAAAGTACGAAGACCCAGCCAAAATACCGTGGGCCGCTGGTCATCACCGAAGTGTTACCAAGCGACACTTACCGAGTAACAAATCTCGACGGACAGCGAAGATACAGCACTACGGCAACCGTGAGCCAACTGAAGATATATCGCCTGCCAGAAGAAGATGACATCAGCGACAACGACGAGGAAGATTTCGAAGAGAATGTGCGCGAAAACGCCGAGTTCGGGAGTTTCCGCGAAGAGCCAATTGAAAACGAAACGGCCCAGAGGGCGAGTGTTAGTGGCCAGTGCACAAGTGCGAACGAGAAATCCGAGATTCGAGGGTTACCCCCTGAAGGCGAGCGAGCGCCGCTTCCGAGAGCGCGCCGCAGACCCGCCTACCTGAGCGACTATGAACAGTGAGAACTGTGTTCTTTTTTTACTAGAATCTTGATTTCGGTCGAGTTACTCGACGAATTTCATATAATTGATTTGTTTCATTAGTTTAGTAATTTTGTGCTTAGAATAGAGATGTTCGCCAATTCAGATAAGAAAAATGAGGGCATTTTGACCGTCAGGATGCCCGGGTGTTAGCGCATTTATTTAAAAATAGTTGATAGATTAAACGAGAGAGGGCGCTGACTGGGCAGTCCTGAGTCAGGGGAGTCAGTGGTCGCCCAAGCCGCAAGGAGAGCGGATGTATCAGAATAAAATACGTAAAAGTTGACGGTCTGGTTTTCCTTGGTCCCCAGGCCCCAAATAGAAATCCTACATTTGTTTATTTTATTTTCCTTATTTAAAACTTTATATTTATTTTCATGAGACTTGAGTTATAGAAATTATGATTTAATTCAATAGTTTGTTGCCATCGTGAATATTATAATGTAGGAACGGCGCTTGCTTCCTCCTTCCACACTCGAGTTGTTGTCACACGGCAAAAACCCTTATCTTGTTTTCGAGCTCTGGCTTTTTCGAACTTCATGTAGTAGAATGAACATCTTTTAAACGTAGTCGGATCAGCTCCGCGATTTTCTCAAACTCCAATATTGATCTGAAAGTAAAAAAAGATTTGTCTATGAAGGAAGATCCGAGAAAATATTGTGATATTTGAAGATATCTCGTGCGGATGCTGGTGAGTACAATGACAACCGGCGACGTCGGGCTTCAGTTTTTCATTTGCTTACTTTTCCTTTTAAATTCAATAATATAGATCCACCACCGACGGACTACCCACACGATATACCTACTATGAAATAAGATCCACGAAAATCGATCAAATATTACTTCAGCGTTTCGAATTAATGTCAAGCCTCCTATACGAAATTATCTGCCGTCCTGAAGCAGCTGTATGTCGTACTGAAGCAGTTGTATGCCGTACTGAAGCTGAGAGGTCCTCATTCATATCGCCGCTACCTATCTTGTGATCTGCAACACAACAGTCAGCTTCATCATTATCTTCCGGCCGCCGCCGTGACGTTCTTCTCTTCTATCTCCAAGAACTACGAGCCTAACATCGAGAGTAAGAAATCTAGAAGTTAAGGTGCCCTTTTATTATTATTCGTGTGAATCGTTCGCGTACATTGTCCGTGGACATACAAAATTCTGCAGAATTAGGTTAACCCCCACGCCACGTCGTTTTCAAATTTTAAGTGTATTAGGGTACCCTCTTTTCTCGGTTTCCAGATTTTTGGAGCTCGAGAAGAAGAAGAGAAAAGGCGTTAGGCCTGTAAAAGTCGTCTGTTTTCTATAACTCACCTGTATATCAAAGCTTAATTTATTTATCACATTTTCAATCACATGTACCGCAGTTAACTACAATACAAATTATTAATTTTTATTTTAAATACGCTTTCCTATTTACTAAATTTAGTCTTCAAATCAGTCATTTACATTTTTCTTTTGAAATTGGAAGAAGTGCCAAAGTATCTCAAAAATAACTTTTGTGGAGTGCCGTTCCTTCCTGATAGTTTGTCAGTATTGTGCCGTTCATGAGCGGATGGCGCCCTCTTGTTTCTGGTAAGTAGGTATTTTCCGTCCAACACCAAAAATTTCAAAGAACCTCCCCGAGCTGCCAAACCGAAAATAAAAACATCGAGCTGCCGAGCCGAGTTTTATCCAAAATTACGGGTATAATACCATGAATCTTTCATCAATTTTATGGATAAGGGCAAGTTCAACAATTCTAAACATCTTCGACCTCAACGCTCCAGCCGGACCAACACGATTTGCTTCTCAATCTGATTTGTCTAGCTTCGATCACGCCAACCGAAGTTTGGAAGCGATTCGGTTTGTGTTCGAAGTTTTGAGCCCGGAACAAAAACAGCAAATCTTCAAGAAGGAGAGTCGGATCTGATTACTGAAGATGACGACTTCAGGAGTTTCTCTGTCAATATCTTTCGGCACATACAAAATTCATACCGTTGTCCGAGAATATTTGTACCGTCTTGAACAAATCCTCCTCAAGCAGCGAGAAAATTATCGGACGTCAAATTTGTCATCAACTTAAAATGCAATGCCTTGCTTCCAAAGCATAACAAGCAGTGATGTAGCCCTTGATTAATTTGCATCCGCCTCGCCCTTTTCCTTTCCCATTTCAAAATGAGCCTGCATAATCTACTCCCACGGTCTGGAATGGGTACAAAGTTGCAGTGACTCTTCCCTGGGGTGAGTTTGCCATAAATGGATGGTATAAAATTGGCTTTGCTCGAAAACGTGTGACACATTCCCTGATAACACGTTAAACAACACACATTTCTGCGGTCGGCCAATATTCTTGTCGAGCAGGAGTGGCTAATAGTAATTGTGGATTAGCGTGTTGAGATCCTCGATGAATGTCTTCCAGAATAAGCCGTGTCAACCTGTGTTTTCTGTATATAAGCAATGAATGCTTCGCTTATGACACCTCGAAATTTTTCAATCTTCCTCCTACACGTGTTCATCGTTGTCCAAAAATGGTGATGAACCTAACAGTTCATCATTTGTATTCAATTCTCATTTTCTCTGGAGTGAACCAATTTCATTCACAGAATTTTCCGCCAAAGCCTTTCTGACCAGTATCCTCATCCCTGCATCCAGCTCTTCCACTGCCAGACATCCGATAATTCGATTTTCTTGTACCGTTTTTGCATTGCTCACGAACCTCAAACAATAAGTCATTATACGCGCTTTAGTCTGATCGAAGACAAAAATACGCCAAATATGCTAGACTGTTCTGCATTGGCCGTCGCAGTTATCAAAAATTTCTCTCCCGTTTCAGATTATAACAACACTCCGAGAGTGCAGCGAATTGGACTGTTCTCCAGATAACCAAGTGGGACATTTCCATCATGGTGTGAATGGAACAAGAGTCTTTGAAGATAGCCCTCTTGATACCAAGTCGGCTGGGCTTTCTTTGGTAATGATATACCTCCAATCACAAACATTCGTGAGTTTTTGTATTTCAGATATGCGATTTCCCGTACAATAGTTGAGACTGCTCAGAGATGCTTGTAATGCCAGCAAAGGACTATCAGGGAATCGCACCAAAGGAAATACTTGCTGCTCAGTCGAGTGACAAAATCACTTTGTCGACTAGTTTTGCTATTGGAGTTGCTAAGGAGTTGTGAATGTTTTCAGCGATGTAACTTGCGTCTTTGCACATAAAATATGAACGTGTATCGTATCGAGGTCATCAATACTTCTCATAGTAATACGCGCTTCATACGCTGCGTTTGAAGCGTCGCTGAAGTCGTAAATAACAATAATTGTCTACGTGAAAGACACTGTATTTGTAAAACTCTCAGGGTATAGGTAGTTCGTCTCCAAAATGCACTAATTTTTTCTTTATATCCTCAGGAACCTCTTTGTCCCAGCTGAATTCCATTGTCCACAAGTGCTGAATCAGAACTTCTGACAAAATTGCGCATGGACTTAATAATAAACCCAGTGGATTGAAGACCTTGGATATCCCCGATAAAATCATTCTTTTCGCTACGATCGTTTTTTCCTGTCAACTCAGGAATCTGAAAGGAGAGTTTGTCAATTTTATTGTTCCACAATACGCCTGAAGTTTTGTTCTGCTTGTCTTTTGAGAATGAGAGAACACTTAGGCCCAGTTGCTCACTTCGGGTTTAATGCTGTATTCTCAGTAGGTGAAAACTATTGAAGGGATTTCTGCCTCAAAAATGGGGATAAAACTAAAATTTTTTCATACGGTGTACTGAGTGTATGACAAAATAGCAAACAAAGCGTTTCTTCAGTTATGCGAAAAAAAAATCTTTTTTGTCAACAACTTTCTTCAAAAAACCGCTCTGTGCTCAATTTTCAAAGTCTCTCAAAATTATAGAACAGTTGATAATTTTTTTGTTTGTCACAAAATGTACCAGAAATCCTTCAGAAACTTTTCAAGTGTCTTACGGCTATTGGGCTTTTGAAAAAATGTGGGGTAATCCAAACGGAAACAAGGTGAACAAACATTTGATGGAATTCCATCAAAATCTCTGTATCTTTTCATCTTTATTTTTGAGAGAAATATCGATACCCTGCGTATACAACCTCAACTTCAAACTTGGTTTGGTTGCAACAAATATTTCCATCGTAACCAAATCGGGTTGAAAGTTCAACTCGAAGTGAGCAAACCGGCGCGAGTGGATCATCCTCTTCCTTGAAGACGCGTACACTACTTCTGCACCATTTGATGTCCATTTTCTGAGTGAAAATTGGACTTGTTCCTTAACAGTAGAAACTTCTTGACTTATTGAAACTGATTGCCTCTTGCTCTCGAAACTGGCAATAAAATCGTCAACATAGAAACTTCTCTCTGAAAGCTGAGCTGCAGCTGGATGGTTATTTATGACTTCCCTTGCCAACTGTTTCTGACAGCTTATCGCTAAGTAGGACGAGTTCGGGAACTAAGTCCCTTGAATGATATGGGTCAACTCATAATACAATTTGAAGTCAAGAAAATTTTCACGAAATTGATGCAAATCGGAAAACTTTTGAAATGCACTCACTCTTGTTTTTTTTTTCTACACAAATCTAGCTTTTGAAAGGGTCTCAATTCCGATTACACTGTCACACGTGGATTGGACTTGACATCACTCATAGTCATATTATACAGAACTATTCGGACAAGCAGGGGAGTTTCTAACAAGGAGCTGTCAAGAAATATCAAGAGATAGAATAATGATGCGTGTTGATAAGTAAGCCTTCCAAACACGTACGTCGGTATTTGATAGCACGTTACCCGACGCAAAACATAGTTTTATTAGCAGCGCAAGTTCTTGGAAGGCTATTAGTGCACGTGTATCATGCTTATGCTTTTACCATTATAAATGCATCGTAAGTAGAATGAAGAACATTTCATTTAAAAAAAGATATCAGTTTTATTCCATAATGTAGAATGTAGATCGTAACGTGATGTCCGTCATACCTATAGCCTATAGGTAATCATTGGTAGTTGACATTGTCGAAATTTTTAAAATCAAAATGCTCATGATGCAGGTATAATGGAAAATATCTCATTTGTCAAAAAAAAAATTGATGAAACTTACCAAAAATTTGAATCACGTGGTGAAGAAAAAACGAATCAAAGGGAGTTCGGTCAACAATCGATGAATCACTCAAGGAACTGTGTTGACTGTGTTAGCTGGCTGGTTGAAAATGTGAATGATCATTGAATCCTTCCACCTTTGCTTTGGTTATATAGGGACTCTCCACCCAACAGTATATCTATGAGCAGGTACACCGCGAAAGTTCTAAAGCTTCCTGTTAGTGACAAAGCTTCGAAAACAAAGGCAGTTTTGATGATAAAAGAAATGTTCAAAGCTTTGGTGATACAATACAATGGGCTCTACCGCTAGGGGTGGTTCTAAAAATAGGGGTCTATGAAATATTTTGACCAGTTCAAAGTTATGACCAGTATAACCGTAGAACCACCTCGTGACGTCAAAATAAATCAACATTTTGCTCATTGAAGCCCATAATTGCAATAAATTAGTTTTGTGACTACCGGCATTCCACCCCCTCTAGGGGGTGAACCGTTGAGTTTAGAAGATTTGCGCAATGATAAAGTCGAGGATAAAGTAAGATCACTTCAACAAGGGCTACAACATATCAAAGTTTGAGCCAAGTCCCCCGGGAAGCCAAATCCCTTAAGGAATGTGCGGGGTCCTTTTTCCTCTAAAAATTAATTCAATCTTTTCTCAAACTTTTATTCTGAGCATGTCTGCAGCTAAAATGGATATTTCGTGGGGCTCATTGCATGTCGAAGTTTACACTGCAGTTTATTAATAATAATAATAATAATAATAAATATTTATTGTCTTGTGTACAAAAAATGTACGTTGACAAAATAAATAAACAAATAAATGGTTCTAATACAAGAAATTAAATAACATCATCAGGGAAGTTGAAAAGAAAAAGAATAGAAAATTACTCGTTCATGAGAAATGAACGCATCCTAAATATACCCTCAAAGACAGTATACAATTTTTTGGCTGTAGGATATGTGATTTGCTCTAGAAGGGAGGCGAGGCCATCGATGTCATTTAAACCCCTAATGAACTCCCCCCTGAAAGGCCGGTACATCGGACAACGGAACATGATGTGTGAAACAGACTCAGATTCAGCCATGTTGCAAAGTGTGCAGTTCTCGTCCTGGTTGAAAGTGTAAGAAACTGTTTGAAACCGCAACCGTACGAAAGTCCTTGATGCGAGGCGCAACTGTGATACAAAGCGAATGATGTGAATGGGTCTGCTGCACTGCAGATATCCACAAGCACTTCTGTCAACGCCAAAAGATCTGTAGAACATGGCAAAGCTGGAGTTGGCTAGAGCGTCAAGATCCTGTTGAAATAAAATTTCGCGATACTTATCTAACATGACATTTTTGTAAAGCGCAACAGACCGCAGTCCCACCTTGGTCCACAACCGAGAGAAACCCACCTCCCCACTGCAGTTTATTCAAATCCACGGAATGTGCAAATTCCATTTTGAAAAAACTACCGTCAAAAACCTAAACCGCGTCGATTTTGAAGATGGATCTACACGTTGAAAATGGTCTTAGTCGTCATAGGGGACCTCAAAACAGATATATCTGTCGAAATCTCGGGAACAGTTTTTAGCGCTTTCACAATACTTCCCCTCTTCATTGGGTGGTGGGTCGGGAAAGTAAAAAAATCATGTCGTCATTGTTGGACTTGTGATCTGGGAAAATCAAAAACCGTTCCGAGATTGGACATCAGGCTCCATGAATAATTCATTAGAAATCAAATTTTTTTTCTCCCAGAAACGGGGATCGGTCGAACTTAGTACAGTTTTGCAATGTTTTACATTCCACCCTGTAAAAAAAGTAATTGGAATCAAAAAACTCATATTGTCAATGGGATGGATTGCTGAAAGATGAATCTGAAAAACTGTGAAAAAAAATTCAAAATCGGTTGTGTCAATCCAAAGTTACGTCATTTTTTGGAAAGAGGGTGAAATTTTCGATACCGTCATTCCAGTTGAGCAGTTAAGTTGAATATTGCAAGAAAACAATAGAATGTCCAGTAACATGAACCGTTCTGGATTGTCTCAATTTGTATCAGAATAATTATGGGTCATCACACTACTGAGGACGAAATGAGGGCGTCATTGGCTAGAGAGGTGGATGAGACAAATTAAGTCAAAATACAATGGATAAGAAAACACGAAGATCGCAAACAAACCACTTTTTTTCTGCACGATTACAATACTTTCTTTTCCATGTTGGTGGAGGTCGGGAAAGTGAAATGAACAAAAAATTGGAGCACAACTTCTTTATTGTTTTGAAAACAATATTTATAACTTGAGTTATATCTACAAAAATATCATTCACAGTTTTTTTACACTATTTACCACTATTTAAAAATAATGTGTAGTGGCGAACTAGCTGATTTGAAGTTCTTTGGAGCAGCGGACCTGCTCCTGGTTGGCTCGCACATCCCCAAGGCTTCCGCGAAGCTTGCGCCCGACCCCGAATCGATTCCGTTAGCTATGTTGATGACGCTCTTGAAATTTGAGCTGCCGCCAGATGATTTCTTGTCTTTACTGGACTCTTTCATTGGCTCCTTGACTTGCTCCCGCTCTTGCTTCTTGACATCCTTCTTGTGCCTGTCTTTGGACTCTCTGCTCTTCGATTTGTGCTTGTCCTCATTCTCATATCTGTGTTCATTTCCCTCCTCGTCGTGCCTCGAATGGTGGTCGTGCGACTTGTGGTGTTTGTCATTGTCGCTGTGGTCTTTTTTAAGTTTTTTCGAGTGATTGTCGGCGCCGCTGGAATGCGACCGCTTGTGTGGTTGGTGTTTTGATTCTGCGACTCCCTGATGACTGGACGAAGCTTTGCCTTGATGCTTGCTGTGGTTTGGTGGGTTTGGTATTGCGTTTTCGTTACGCCTGTCTTTTGATCTCATCTCTTGCTCTGCTTCCATCAAATTTTTCTTCCTTGCCTCTTCCGCTTTTGCTTGCTCCTCCAGCTCTAGTTTCTTTGCT
Source organism: Anaspis maculata (assembly GCA_949128115.1). NCBI lineage: Eukaryota > Metazoa > Arthropoda > Insecta > Coleoptera > Scraptiidae > Anaspis > Anaspis maculata. The sequence goes on along the minus strand of OX421964.1, from coordinate 82,962,885 downwards.
TGTTCCAGCTTCACCGTTTCTTCACATTCATCAAAGCATTTCCTCCTCAGGTCTTTAGTTTCCCCATCAAATCTACCTCTCATCTGGTCGACCGCTTTCCCAATACCAGTCGCCTGCAAGTGCCCTAACTTGATCGGGAGCTTTTGAACAGCGGCTGGTTCCTTGAACAATGTCGGTAGAGAATCGTTCGGATCCGGGGGCGATGACGAAAGAATCGGCCTTGGATTTGACTTGGGATGCGATGAATTCTTGGAAGAAAAGTGACCGACAGAAGAACTGGTTGGCTTTACTTTCTCGTCTTTAGATCTTTTTTCCCGCAACGAGGACGGCTTTCTTATTATTATTTCTTTCTTGTGAGTGGCGGACTTGCTGCTGATTGGATCGCACATCCCTAGGGCTTCTGCGAAGCTTGCGCCTGAGCCCGAATCGATTCCGTTGGCTATGTTGATGACATTCTCGAATTTTGAGCTGCCGCTTGAGGATTTGTTATCTTCACTGGACTCTTTCCTGCGCGATTTGTCCGAGAATCTGTCTCTTTCGCTTTGTTCCTTCTCCCTGTCTTTGGCTCGCTCCTTCTCTTGCTTCTTGACTTGCTCCCTTTCTAGCTTCTTGACGTCTATCTTGTGCCTGTCTTCAGACGTTTTGCTTTTTGATTTTTCCTTGTCCTCATCCTCATGTCTGTGTTCATTTTTCCCTCTGTCGTGCTTCGAATGGTGATCGTGCGACTTGTGATGCTTGTCTTTGTCGTGGTGGTGTTTTTTCATTTTTCCTGAGTGTTGGTAGTCACCGCGGGAATGTGACCGCTTGTGTAATTTGTGTTTCGATTCTGCGACTCGCTGATGACTGGACGAAGCTTCGCCGTGATGTTCACTGTGGTTCAGAGCTGCGTCTTTGTCACGCCTCTCTCTTGATATCCTTTCCTGCTCTACCTCCATCAATATTTTCTTCTTCGCTTCTTCCGCTTTTGCTTTCTCCTCCAGCTTTTCTTGCATTGCTAGTTCCAGTTCCACTATTTCTTTCCATTCATTAACGCATTTTCTCGCCAGATCTTTGGTTTTCCCATCGAATCTTCCTCTGAGCTGATTGACCGATTCCCCAATACGAGTCGCCTGCAAGTGCTCCATTTTGATCGGAAGCTTCCGCAGCTTCCCAATATAGTACTGGATCTGAAAAAAAAAAAACAGTGTAACAAACCGGAAATCCTATGCAGACAACAGTAGCAGCGACAATACTACTTACTTTTGGGTGATTTTCGTCCTCGGCGTGCCTTGACAAGCTATCATTGTAGCGCCTGATGCGATCGATTTGTTCGTCAAATTCCTGAATTTCCATTGCGATTCGGCTGCTTAACTTGAGCTTCTTCGACAACTGTCTAGGTCTTCGCGCAGGACACTTCTGAAACACATAATATTGTTTATCATTTCCACAGGGAATTTTCGTGTAGAAAGATGTTCTGTGCAAAACTAAGCTTCCTGGAACAATTACCCTCAGTTTCCGGAACCCTTTTCAGAACTTGGTACAGGGTACAGTTCAGTTCAAAGCATTATTTATCGTATACCTGGGCAGGTGAATGGAATATAACAATAGGGTTTTGCTAAAAGGCTTTACACTCGGCTTTTTATCGTGGTATCCTGTTACGATTCTTCTCAAGCCGGAGCCAATTTTTTGAAACATAATCATACAGGGTGATTTTTTCAAAAGTAATTAAATATGTCGTAGCAATAAGTTCAACACGTTCGCTTCCGTCAGCAATTTCGTGGTCCGCCCAAATAGACCGTACACTCAATTGCCCATTTGGATTTTGCAATATTTTGTCCCTTGAGATATTTGAATGGTGCAATATTCAAATAAACTGCTCAACATTTAAAATGTCGGTATCAAAAATTTTACTCTTTTTCAGAACAACATAACTTTTTTGGCCATGACCGATTCCATTTTGGTTTGCGCGGTCCGTTAGCCTTATGTTTTGGCAAACCATTTTATGGATATGGAGCTTATGAGTCTTCAAATGAAGTTGATACCGAGTGGTATGTGAAACGCTGCAGAACTGCGATGCGTTCAACCAAGCTCCGTTAGAACAAAGATTGTTTTTCATCAATTCCAACACCAAATGCATGGGAATAAACCTCATTACCTTCGACCAACTTTTGTTTTTTCACTTGTCTGTTTTATCAATAGGGTGATCAAAAAACATCAACATTTGGTGGTGGTGGTTCCAGGACCAATTTTTTTTCCCGTCAACCAATTTTCTAAATCTCAAGCTCATGTTGAAGCTGAAGCTTAAAGTAAGAAACCTTGGGGTCAGAATTGACTGAAGCTCAGTGTCTAAGATACAGAATGACATCAAAATTGACCCAAATCTGAATATAGTCCAGTCAAAATCGACAAAAAATAGCCCTAACCCGGACATTTGAAATAGCAAGCTGAAAATTGGTGGAAATGTCAAGGATGATGTCCTGACTGAAATCCCAAAAGTCCCAAAAAATCTCACTTGGGGAAAATCCGTCATCTTGGAAAAACCGTGGCCATCTTGAATTTTTGGTTTTTCGACTATAGCGATTGAACCAAGCGTCCGATTCTCTTCGTTCTTGTTCTGAATTGTTTGTGTTGGCCTCGGTTTTATTGTGAATTGTCAGTAATGACATAATTAGTTATATAAATTCAATTTCACTTTCCCGAAAGGGAAAGTATTGCGAAATTGCAAATTATATTGCGAGATTTCGACGGATATATCCATTTTGAGGTCCTCCAAGACGATTAAGACCATTTCGAGAGTTAGTATGTCTGTTATGTCTGTATGTCTGTTTGTGTGTCTGTGTGTAGTCCTCCATGATAACTGCCGAACGCTTAATTAGATCGACTTTACATTTGGTATATTAAAATCTTCCGGTCATGACATGACTCCATTAGTTTTGGACTGTCATCTGTCAAACAAAAGTGTGACTGTCAAAAAATAACAACAATAACAATACAACGCAAAATAAAAAATTTGAACTCACTATCAACTTAGAAGCTATCTGATGGATTAGAACTAAAATTGGTAAGTAGCAAAACGACGAAAACATGAAATTTCAGCCTGGAGTCGAGAAGACATCCTACCATTTTCAGGTGGATTTTTCAAAAAAATTGCCGAACGATTTTACTCGGCACGGCGTGATGAGGAAATGTTGATGTGATGAGCGTGCGTGATGAGCAGCGTGTTGGCCAGATCAACAGTGCTAGACTCTGCACCAATTATTTTTCAACAATAGGTGATCAATTCTTGAACATTTTTCAATAATGTTGTAGTAAAGCTGTGGCAAGCGACAATTATATGAAGTTGACATCAGAGATGGTTCGCCCGTGCCGTTTCGGAACGGCTTTTTTTTTTGTAACTATAGTAATTTTTTCGGGAAAATTTTGTTGTGACATTCAAAAATGGAGCCAACGGACGAAGCTGTGTGTATTTTGTGTGAAAATAGCAAAAGTGGTGAACTTGTTGTGGTTAAAAGGGGTTTAGATACCCTACGCCGAATAAGTCGGGAAAGAAATGACGACATTGCTGGGCTACGCAACGACAAAGAAAGTGTCACTGTTCATGTGAATTGTCGCAAAGACTACACTCGCCGTGCTCCTTTCCGCAGTGACGGTGAAAGAGAACAGGAACCTAAACGAAGTAATCGTCGAAGCATCAATGGTGACGTTTTTGATTTTAAAAAGGATTGTATGTTTTGTGGAAAGGAAATTGACGTTCGCGACAAGTACAAACACCCAGACCGGCAATTATCATACAGTGTTGTTGCTACCCTACCTTTTATTGAAACTGTACGTGCCATAGCTGATATTCGGGACGATCCATGGGCTCGAGAAGTTTTGCAAAGATTGAGCACCGAGATTGACCTTGTTGCGCCTGCAGCCCGTTATCACCGTCATTGCCACTCGACGTTCTTACGGCCAGGTTCGCGTCCGCCTACCACGTTAGGATCTACCGTCATACCAGAACCTACGTCATCTCGGGGTGGGCGCGCTGAGGACCAGAGTAAACTCGGAAGCTTTCAAAAGTTGTGTTATCATTTGGAGAACAATGATGACTGCCAGTACACATTTCGAGAACTTACTGATTTTATGAAAAACGCCGGTCCTGGGGAAGAAGCTTACAGCGAAAAACATTTGAAGAGAAAACTGCAAAGTGTCTACGGGGAAAGCATTGTTATCACCGAGCGATGTGGAGAGAGTAGCGTCCTCTGTTTCGTAGGAACAGCACATCAGATTCTCAATAAGGCCTGGCATCGGGAAAAAAAGATTAATGAAGAAGAAGAAAAGATGAAAATCGTAGAAACAGCGGCAAAAATTATTCGGGAAGACATTCGGTCCCGAGTGTACGACTATTCTACCTATCCCACAGCAGAACAAATTTCCTCTGGGAATGAAGATTTGATCCCAGACACTTTACAAAGCTTTCTGAAAATCGTTATGCAGACTCGAAAGTCATTTGACACTACTACCAAAAGAAAGGCCACAACAGTGGCTCATTCTATCATTGCTGCTGCCCGACCTCGCTCCTTTCTTTCCCCTCTTCAACTTGGAATAGGGATTACCCTTCATCGACGGTATGGGTCTAAGCTGTTACTTGATATGCTTTCAAAGATTGGTGTATGCGCATCGTACTCCGAAACAATGAATTTTGAAGCCTGTGTAGCACAGAACACCCAACCATCTGTGAACGAAGATGCATTCGTACAGTTCGTCTTTGACAATGCAGATCATAACGTGAGAACTTTGGATGGCTACGGGACCTTTCATGCTATGGGAGGAATAAGGTGCATCACGCCAGCAGGAGCTGTGCAGACAAGCGACGTGGTCTTGAGGAGCAGCAAACCACCTTCCACAGCAGAATTGGCGTCTTTTGGATCACTCGATTTGGTACCCTACGAAAACACTATGAAACTCCGTAAAGTATCCATTGTTGCACAAGACGTTAGCGCCGTCATTCCCGAGCCCGCATCAGTTCGAGAAGCTCATCTCATTGACACTCTGTGGATGTGGGGATACCAGTTCCAAGAAACACCAGGACCAGGCTGGAATGGATTCATGGATGCGGTAACAGCTAACCATCAACATGTGTTCCAAACAGCCAAAATTGTTCCGTTGCCGTTCGTCAACCTCACTCCATCAAACCCCACCACTATCAACACTTGCCTTCTTTCCGCCGTGAAGATGTGCAAAGATAGAGGGCAGTCGTCGTGTGTGGTGACGTTTGACCAACCACTCTACGCGAAGGCGCTGGACATCGTTCTTTCAGCTGGAGAAGACAGCCCGTTATCATGTGTTGTTCTGCGTCTTGGTGGTTTTCATATGCTCATGTCGTTCATGGGAGCAGTGGGAGCCATCATGGCTGGAAGCGGTTTGGAAGAACTCTGGGAGACTGTGTACGCAAGGAATACGGTCACTCACATGATGGCTGGCCATGCTTATGCTCGAGCTATCCGCGCGCATTTTTTGACACAACTTTCATTGGCGACCTTGATCTTCCAAGGTATGGAGGATTCTCATCTGAGTGATCGTTTGAAAAAAACGCACATGGACTTTCTTTCTGGAAAGATTTCGGTAGACGTCGTTCTGTCATCAGAGTGCATCGCCGAAGCAGCCAGTTTGTTCGACTTGAAGCTGCAGAGCCAAATTTCGTCAGGACGACGCACTGCAAAATTGTGGGTGCAGTACTTTGAAATGGTAGGCATCATGCGTCTTTTCGTCAGAGCTGAACGTTCTGGGGACTGGAATCTCCACCTTTTTTGCGTCCAAAAGATGATACCATACTTCCACTCTGCAGGACATCTGAACTACGCAAAGTACGCCCACATCTACCTCCAGCAAATGCTACAGCTCAAGGATGTTATGACTGCCTCGGAGTTACATCAATACGTCGACCAAGGCTACTTCACTGTTCGGAGATCAGACAAGTTCTGGTCAGGTATATGGACGGATATGACGATAGAGCAAGTGTTGATGAGGAACATGAAGACAGCGGGTGGGCTGACTCATGGACGTGGAGTGAGCGACAGCGTCATTGCTAGATGGATTAGTGCCATGCCTGCATCTGCAAGCATTATTGATGAAGTTGAAAGATTTTGTGGAGTCTTCTCAGAAACCTCTGATCAACATAAGTAACTAAGGGAGTCTCGTCAAGTTCGAGATAAAGCTGACGTTGGCAAGATGCTGGAGTGGCTCCAAACTCACCAACCTTTCGACAGCCCAACGGAACTTCTTGTATCCCTGTCTACAGGTGTGGTCGCCGACAATGACGTTAATTGCGATGAGGCTTTCACTCGTGGTCTTCATGCTATGAAATCGTTTGTAGGTGAACATTTTGGCGACATCCACCTCAAACGAAAAAACAAAGTCACGACTCTTGCTAGTGCGTCTAAAACTATGAAGATCAAAGACACTGTTGTGGAAGTCAACACTAACCAACTTTTCCATCGACTTCTTTGTGCTGTACGTAACGATGATGACATTGCAGCATACTTGAAGTACGAGCTTGCAGCAAGACCTCCTGCATTTTTCGAAGGAACATTCATGCGAAAAGGAAAGAAGTCCGGCTTGATTAACGTGCTTGAAGAGATGGCGCCGCCCAAGAATACATTTCCAGCCAACGCTATGTTCATAGTTGACGGTGGATTCCTATTACATCGAGTCGTATGGACGCGTCCATCAAATTATAGCCAAATTTGCCTCCAGTACGTGCAATACGTAAATAATCACTTCGGTCAGGATGCGACTGTGGTCTTCGATGGTTATACCTCTCCAAGCACGAAAGACGAAGAACATTCCAAAAGGAACATGAAGGGAGTAGCGGCTGAAGCTCTAATTGATGATGGAACGCTCTCAACAACACCGCAAGGAGTGTTTTTGGCTAATGTCAAAAACAAAGTGCGCTTTATCACTCTTCTATCAAGACACTTCACAGAAGCTGGAATCAAGGTTATTCAAGCCCCTGATGACGCGGATACCGTGATAGTGAAGACGGCTGTGCAAGCTGCCAACTACGGTGCGGAATCAGTAATAGTGGGCGAGGACACCGATCTTCTCGTTTTAATGGCTACGACGTCCAACTCTGGAAGTAACGTCCAAATGTTAATGCCAGGAAGAAATAATGCAGAACCCCGGGTTTTTAATAGCGAGGAGCTAATCGCGGCCCTTGGAGATTTCCGTGACAACCTTCTGTTTTTCCACGCAGCAACTGGATGTGATACCACCTCTGCTCCGTTCAGAAAAGGTAAAAAGGGAACCTTCAAGAAACTCCAAGAGGATACTTGTTTGAGGGACAAAGTGTCTGTATTCAACCAACCAGATGCTACACATGAGGATATCGCAGCAGCAGGGGAAAGTTTCCTTCTTGCATTGTACGGTTGTGATGTTCAAGACAGCTTGAACAACGCCAGACATCGATTATACTTAAGAACAATTGCTAAACAGTCTATCAAGAAGACATTTGACTTGGCTACTCTTCCACCTACATCCGCAGCGGCTAAACAACATTCATACCGAGTGTACCACCAGGTAGCCACCATGAAAAAAATTGTCACTCCTACATCTTGAAAAATTGGTTTTTAATATATTTTCCACAATTGACAGGTCCAAGTGTGGATGGCGAATCGCCTGCCGGAGAAAGAATGGGGATGGATGGTACATAAAGGTCAGCTGAAGCCCATTCCAACTGAAGAGGAACCAGCACCGGAACGGATACTTTGCATCGTATCCTGCAATTGCAAATCTGGTTGTGAAAAGAGGTGCGAATGCAGAAGAAGTGGTCTCAGTTGCACAAGTATGTGTGGCCACTGTGCTGGGCATGGATGCGCAAATCGCGTGGACTTGGCCGACTCGGACATCGATGATGAGGTTGAACTTTTGGCTGACTCTTTGCAATAGAACCGGTAAAAACAAAATAAAAGAGCAAACCTCATTTTTTTTATTAATGATCATAATTGCTAATAAAGGTACGGTCTCTTTCAGGCGGCTGTATTACCGCTATTTTTTCTAAGTTGAAGAATAAAACACTGCGTAGAATCAACATGCCAAAATGCGAATGACATAACTCAAGCCGCTTGCTCAACGTTTGCTAAGCAAATGTATCATTTATTGCTGTTTTATCGCTAATGTATTATAAATAAATAATAGTTTACGTTGTATTAATCACTTTCCCGGCTGAGATATATGCATATATTTAATAGTATATAATATAATGATGAAAAATATGATGTCCTTCATTTTAGTGCAAGCTCTATACGATAAAATAAGCGTAGATAATCAAATTTGACGCAAAAATGAACAAAATCGGACACTTAGTTTGGCTGCTATGCTCAAAACTAACAAAATCCAAGATGGCGGATTTTCCCCAAGTGGGATTTTTTGGGACTTTTGGGATTTTAGTTCGGACATCATCCTTGACATTTCCACCAATTTTCAGCTTGCTATTTCAAATTTCCGGGTCAATGTCGATTTTAACTGGACTAATAGTCTTTTTTGAATACTTCTGAATATTTTGAACTTTTTTGAATACCATTTTTACATATGATGTCCGTTTCTCGAGACTAAGCATGGGTATCTCGCTTATCTTGGAGATACAAAGTCGGCAAAATTAGGAAAAAGTTGCGCATTCTTACGACAATCAATGATCCAAAAAGAAATTCGACGTATCGATTTTCGTTTTTGAGATATCGTCAAAAAGCAGGAATGCGACTTTTTGTTTTTATTTTTTATTCAACAAACGGTTGAAGGTGGCTTTTTTTAATCTAGACATTGTGTGGGCACTTTTTCAAGGGGAATCCAAAGCTGCCAAAATCTTTATTCTAGCTTTCAAAGCAACCGAGATACAACTTTTTTCTCTAATGGGCGCCATATTGGATTTTGATATTTTTGAGTATGGTATTCTTTTCTGGTTACAACGATGTGCCACATGTCAATAATGAATAAATGTTTAACATTTACGTTTTTTTTATTGTCGGTGCTGATTTTGTTTCCAAAGCACTGTTTGAAAAACAAAAAATTTTTTTTGCTCAAAAGCATGAATACAACAGTGGCATGTGACACATCGTTGTAGCCAGAAAAAAATATTGGATTAAAAAATGTCAAAATCCAATATGGCGCCCATGAGAGAAAAAAAAGTTGAATGTCATATCTCGGTTATTTTAAAAGCTAGAATAAAGATTTTGGCAACATTGCATTCCCCTCAAAAAAGTGCCTCCACAATGTCTTGATTAGAAAAGACTACCTTCAACCGTTTTTCAAATAAAAAATAAAAACAAAAACTACAAATTTCTGTTTTCTTCCAATATCTCGAAAATTGAAACCGACAAGTCAAATATCATTTTGGATCAATGATCGTCATGAAAATTTGCAACTTTTTTCTAATTAAACCGACTCTGTATCTCTAAAGATAAGCGAGATACCCATGCTTAGCCTCGAAAAACGGACACCCTGTATACCGCTAGGACTACTGCTCACCCTAGAGATCAAGACGCAGTTACTGTCAATCAAGCAAGCTGTCCAGCAGCAATGTTTAGAACACCAAACAGCAAAAAAATAATATTGAAGTTGATTGTTTAGCTCTTTTTTTACTATGACGTGACTCTTTCGTTGACTGTTTCTTGACGTCCATGTGGCAACCTGGTATTGTTCTTGGCTTGCTTATTCACTTGATTCGAGCCGATGCATCGGTCCATCGCGATCGCGCGGACTGCGATGAGTTAAATTTCTATATCCTTCCCCGGTGCCAGATTTTTTGAGTACCTACTTTGGCGGTGGCAACCTTTTCTTTCAGCATTCACACCAATGATACATTTCAGTGCCGATAAAAGTGGGTGTTTGTTTTGAAATTTGAACTTAAGTTTACCCAATAAGTAGTATATTTTATTTGAAGCGCAGTCTCTATTCGAAGGGTGCTCCTTGCTCCTCACAGTTTCTCAATTTTTCTTGCTAAAAGATGTTTATATATCTGTCACGTATTTTTCTTGGAAGAAGGGGGTTTATAGTAATCAAATTTCAAGAGTCTATCTAGACTCTTGAAAAATTTCCATCAAGAGTTAGAGTCTTGTCTTGAAACTTTGAAATTATCTTGATATTTCAAGACAAGACAAGAGTAGGACAAATCTTGTCTTGTCTTGTCTAGACGGCAACACTACAACCGTGTATTATATTGAACATTGGCAATGTCTTTTGTTATCGTTATTCTGTATTTCTTATTCATAAATCCAATCAACTTATTTTTGTTGATTGGGGCTGTAGTTGGGACCCAGTACCTACGCAAATGAGAACCTGGTACTTCGCGATTTCAACTTATTGCAGGTTAGCGCGTTCAAAATAGACCGCCGCGCCGTGCAATATACCGGGTGATCATTTGAAAACTATCCACCTGCAATAACTCCCCGAGTAACTCCCTATTCCTTGTGAAGATGACTCCGAATTGAAACATGTCATTTTTTATATCAAGGGGAGCATCTAAAACATACATTGGCGAATCTCTATCTTTAGCGCCTCCGCCCCACCTCACCCCAACTCTGAAATTTCAAATGACACTACCTTTTTTGCGATACCTACATCAAATTGAATGGAATTGAATTCTCCTCGTGGGAAAAGTATTTATGAAACTTAAAACCCATCCTCTTTTCTTGCTAAAATTCTCTGAGTGTCAATTCTCCTCAATGCAGTCAACGTCATCCTGCATAGCTTCGAGAGAAAAGAATTTCTGTGGAAGAAGAGCCACCCAAATTAACCCCTCCGCTTCCCCTCCCTCACCTTGAAAATTGTCCCATGATACATTTGACAGAGCTCTTGTGTACGTTTCTGTCCAATTTCAAGACCGCTGGCAGAGTCTGCACCAGAAAATTCAAAAACCACAATGAAGTTAATAGCTCTTTGAAAAACTAAATCACGATCAAAAGTCCAAAACCGTTTCGCGATATAGTCTCAACATCAAGTATATTGCCTTTTCACCGAGGCAACATAACGACCGATTATCCTTGCTTTTATAAACTTTCATTGTTCAGTTCCAACTTTTTGATTTTTTTCAATTCAGAGGTGTGAGTAACCATCGGCGTCAATCGTGAAGATTTACTATTATACAGGGTTAAGAAATGGGAAGTGAAGAAAGAAGGAAAACGAGAAATTGTAGCTCATGAACCGAAAGGTTAATGAAGATTGTGATGCTTCAAATTGCCAATAATAATAATAGTCCGAATTTCATCCATATCATCCTTGCGACTGCCCATCAGACCGGAGACTTCAACGTGCAATCAACACACGAACTTTCAGGACACCTCAATTTTGGTGGATGCCTTCTCTCATGATGAAAGCTTAAAATTGTGAAGGATGAATTCAATAATTCAATAGTCTCCTCAAAATCAGCATTTTACTTGGCAGTTATCTCCACAATGACACAGATCGGTGCATTTCAAATGTCTTTTGATACAGTTGCAGTGATGAGACACACCCCTTCACGCAATAGGTTCGTTCGTTTCGGTTTTATTGAGTGCGCATGTCTGGCGCGAATTTCATAGTTTCGTACACCGATATTGAAAATTAACACTGAACAATATTGTAGTGCACCTAAAATCCCACAAATAATTTGGTTGAATGTTAGATAGAGTTTTCTATATTCAAAGGAAATGTTTCATTAAAATTAAGTTCAAGGATCGATCATTTGTGGAAGTTCAGGAACAACGAAAAATGGCAACAGCAGCGACGGCGCCAGAGGGTGGCCAGGGTAGGGACGTGCCTCCCCCAAAATCATAGGTGCCCACCCGCGTGCCCACCCCATTTCTCTAAAAATGTCTCAGAAAATGCTGAATTGAAAAAACAGACTTCCTAAATTGCATAACCATGAGTGGATACTAATGAAAACAACTTAAAACAATAATGTATCCCTTTTTTTAATAAAACTTGTTTGCGCTTGACTGTTTTTTATATAAAAAATGTTCTTTGGAGGATGGGAGGTTGAACATATGATTAGATGAGTGCCCACCTCCCTGAATACAGGGTGTCCCAGAAATGGCGCATAAACTCTCCACTACGTTGTAGCGGAACTTCCAGGGAACTTTAGAAAAATAGTAAAAAAATTCCTCCTTGACCACTCTTCGAGATATAAGAGTTTGAATTTGAAAACTCAACTTCTCCATTTCTGTGATTTTTTTAAAACAGCAATATTTATTTCATGGAGACAAAGCCTTTTTATCATTTTCTGGTGAAATAATCCTCAATAACTTTTGATTAACGGCTACAGCCAAATTTAAATTTTGCAAATTTTCAATCAAATTACCCAGAAAATGGATCTGGCATCATCGGTGAAAAACAAATGAGTAGGTATACCTACAATCTGACATTGGATAAATAAAAAATCGAATGAAGTCATTTTCTGACAATAAGATCAGTCAGTGTCATTTTGCATCATTCCTGCCTCACTTTTCCGCGAATAATGTATGCGGCTAGCGAATACACTGATATGTTACTGATTTTGGGCGAACGTCGCGTCAATCACTTGCAGGCGGAACGCATTATTTACCCCCAGCAATACCCTCAAAGAAAGCATCACGATCGTATGTGATAAGAGAACAGAAGAGAGAGCCAGAAGGACCGGACAGGAAGTATCAGTATTATTCATATACCGTATTATTACAAGCAAATCGCGGCCGCCCTCGTCATGTGAGTGTACCTGATGATGCCTGATGCTGAAAAGGACGTTTTTGAACTGCTTCAGAATCAACCAAATCGAAAGGCTCACAAAGTTTCACCGGGACTGCATGCTCTTACTCTTTCCTCGAATACGAGTAGTCCCAACGTCTATCGTCAAAGGAGCCTGACGGATATTGATATTCACACATGATTTGCAAGGATTCTTCCTTGGATTGTTAGTTCAAAACAAGTTGAATAAGTGAAAAGGGTATGGCGTTTTTTAAAGTGAATTTCTTTCTGGGACAGCCTTAGTAACTCCTAAATAGAAATGGGAGAAACGCAGTTTTACAAGTTTATTTTCTGAATGCGCGAAAGTTGTTGAAATTACGAAGAGGTGCGATCGGTAGCTATCAAAGCCAGTAGCTGTGTCAGTAGGCACCAGTATCAGTACCTACAAGGAAATGTCTAAATTGCCCTAACAATGACCGTTTCTATGATGACCATGTTTATATTGGAACAATTGTATTCCTACCTTGCGGTACGTATGTAGGTGAGCACGTGCAGTCGTGCACGTTTGCCAAATCGACCGTTTAGTTTTTTGACGATAACTTAATAAATAAAAGCCAAGGAATTTTTCTACTATTTTTCCCCGACTTGATGATGAGTTCCCAGCAACGTACTGGAGAGTTTATGCGCCATTTCTGGGACACCCTGTAGTGTGCCTTTTTGTGCTCACCCGTTCAAGAAATGCTGGCGCCGCCGCTGAGCAACAGCGCTCAAAACAACAAGACATCGGCGCCAACTGTCATTTGTGACAATTATGGTCAAACTTCTCGTTTCTATCTGACCTACATTTCATATTTGCCCATGTTTTGACGAAAGAACACAACTTGTTGAAAATAGCTGTACCGAGAAGGAAGTTCAAAGAAGCCACGAAAAGGTGCATTTACGGTATGTGTAAAAGTGACAGCCAGGAACCAGTAGTTGGTCAGGCGGCTAGACAGAGCATGCAGCGTTGCCATTCAACCGACAGGTGTACGATAGTTTTCAAAATTTGGAGCCTTTAAGCATGCGCACCTGCCCAAACGAAGTAGCCTATTGCACAATGCACCTAACGAGCTCCAGGCATGCCTTCGCTGCAACTTCCGCTGTTGTCCAGGTAGGCTCCTATTGTCCATCTTTCCTTTTCCGATCCCAGTTGGAAGAATTAGGGAGACTTTCTACCAGTTGGAGCGTTTGACCCTTACACATGCGCTCTTAGGTACATTATACCGAAGCAAATGTTGCCAGAGAGCGTCACGGGTAGGTAGGCGGGATATTTTCAAATTGCCTGTCTTTCTTTGTAAACCTTTGTAAGTTTCTTTGACGAACTAGTTAAGATTACCCATTGTTTTGATTCTCGTAGTGTTGGCTACGGACATTTTCATCAGGTGTTGAGATGCGCTTTGCACGTTTACGCGCGGTCTGAAAAAATCCTGGGTACAGACTCGCCCTATATAATGATTGGTCTGTCTTTCCCACTTTGTATCAAAAATAGATCACTAATAATTCCCCTCAAAACTGTTTTAAAAATTTTCTTCAATAACCGAAATATTAGAGGTTCAATTTTTTCTTTCTTTGACCCCCCCCAATATTTTTTGAAGTGGAGGCCAAATTTTTTCTAATTTTATTATTCATCAACAAAGATTAACTAAACAGCATTGCATTGTAGTTTTGCGTGATGCTTCAAAAACACCGTGAGAAATGGAATATCTACTCCACGACTCACACCTGACGCTCACAGGCCAATTTCTCTAAAGTTATGACAGATACGTGAAAGTTATACGCAACTTTTTCGCAGGCAATTGGATGGCCTTCCATTTGAACCAAGCGGTTTTTTGATAGGATCGCAATCTATCGAGATAACTAAAAAAAAAAACTGGAAATGTACCAATAATCCAAGATGGCGGCGATCACAACTGTACATGGAACATTGGGAGAGCTCAACATTTTTCGCTATTGAAAACGCCTTCTCCCGTTCACAAAAAAAAAGTAAGTATTTTGTCTGTGATCACTGATCACCCAACATAGTAAATGTAAAATTGGTTCCTTTTTACTGATGGTTCTACTATGTGAATTGAAAACAGTGTAAGTATATAGTGTTGTAAAAATGCAGACTCACCAAAAAAATTGAAATTACGTGTTGCAAGAAATCAACCACTCGATATAGTAGATTTACTCAGGATGAAACCACAACTTGACCTGCCGGCTTATACGCATGAAATGATTCTTGAATTTTGGGTTTTGGACACTGAGCCACTGAACAAAAGAGGTCAAGAACAAAGAGTCCTTCATTCGGTTCGTGGAAGTAGCAAAACCCAAAAATTTCTACCTGCAACAAAGAACTCCCAATATAGAATTGGAATTTATTTTGTGTTTTACAAAATTACAATTTGTTCACACACGTCAAGTGGAATATATCAAATAAATATCAGGGACCTGTACAACCTGCAAGTACTATTTACAATATATACACAATCAATTCTACAAAATCGTTTCAGTCACAGGAATGGGGTATTCCACTAATTTTGGGAAAACATGAATTCAAATACTAGAGCCTTCGTAGAGCTCACTTGTTTCCTAATGGATTTTTTCGCGTTCATAAAGGCCCCGAGAGAAAAATAAAGAAAATTTCGCGTGACGTCACGCGCTTACTGGTACCAGAGTGCGTAACAGATGGCGCCAAATATACAATTTCTCGCTAGATATCGTACGGAATCGGGAACGCGGTGAACTCCGAACATCCCAGCGTGTCAGCCTGTCAACCTGACAAACAACTAAAATGCCAAGAAAAAAGTGAAGTGTTACCGCAAGCAAGCATTAGCAGCATTCAGCAACACAGCAACACCAGCCACGCTGGGGCTAGAGTTAGCCCGTCACAGATGGTGATAATAGAAATAAAATTTACGGAAATAAGGGAACTTCTGTGTCAATTTTGGAGTGATTTGTATTCCAATGTGAGTGCAATTTTCTGATTACAATCACGTTGAAATTACTTGAAAAGCATTCGGATATTCCCAATACACTACACCTGTCCCCTATCCTATCCAGGGGTCCCCTATCGTGTACCCCTGGAGCAGGAGGTAGAGTTAGAAAGACTGAAGTGTTTGCATGCATAAATCAAAAACAAATTTATTTCACCCGAGAGTTTACCGCTAAGGGCCGTTTTGCAGCGGCCTGGCCGAGTTCGCTGTACTGAAAATAAGTGTGTAATGTATTGAAAGATATAACTTCCTACCTATTATTTATTTACACCGGATAAAGTTCTCTTAGGCCAATATCAACGTGATTTGATCTAAGAAAACCGATTTATCAAGACACAAACCCTGCTGGGATGCCCACAGAAAAATTTTGGAATGCTACCAGAAGCTCTCTCACTGATCTGCGATCTGCGGCGCTAACCTAGCTTGGTGGCCGTCATGGTTGCCTTCCTCAAAGCCACTTGAAGGACATTTTTTTTCAAATTGTTCTCGCTAGTGCAGTCGTTTCTAATTCAGACAACAAATGTCATGTGATTTGAAGTTTTGAATGACACGTCAAAATTGACAAAACGTGATTCAGATTTGAAGACGCCAAAATGTCGGCAAAGTAGGGTCACGTTTGGTTTGCCGCATGGTTCATCACGTGACGTCACAGATTAGTGGGAATTTTTTTTTCTAGTATAGCGGATGGAGAGTAGGCAGCCAACAATACCGGCTGTCAGAACTGTCAAGACTATTTTAGTGACTTTAGTGTAAGGGGGTTGTCGATGAAGTTCGTTATGAGTGATTTTAAGAATAAGAATGATGGCGTTATCCGGGTTGTTGTAACAAGTAGATGAATAGATGCGTTCGTTGATTTCATTGCGTTGTTCCTAATTCTTTTAATTCGAAGTGTGTAACTTGTGCACGGAGCACCCTAGCGCGTGCCCTACGAGTTATATTGGCGCCCTAACGAGTGGCCGAGCCGCGACCGCGAGCCCCAAAAGTTTTTTGTCGCGATCCGTGATCGCGAGTTGACGCGTAGTTTCCAAAAGTATGTGTACTTTGGTGCCGTTTCCGAGGTCGTTTCGTTGCGCTTAAGTGCCGACGCTGTTTCATCCTCGTTTTCCGAAAGTATTCCTGCTTTCGTGCCGTTTTCGTCGCGCTTAATTGCCGACGCTGTTTTCCGGAGGCCCCAAGCGTTTCTGTGCTGCCTGTTCGTCGTACGTAGTGTCGATTTTGCGTGAAAAATCGTCCCCAGCTTCGTTTGCCTAACCTGAAAATTGCGCATTTCTGGGAAGCCGCTTAGCTGTGACGGTTTTTCTGTACGTGTACATTTCGGGCGAGTGTCGCAAAAGTGCGCCAGAGCAAATCCGGTGACTTTCGTTTTGTGGCAAGATTGATTTGTTGAAGATTGCGCAAGGAATGTGACAGCTGTTTTGTTTACAAACACATGTCTGCATTGAAACACCTGTTCAATCCACAAGAAGAGGACGAGGACGAGGACGAGGACGAGGTTTTTGTGGAATCTGAGAGTGCCGAAGGTAACCTGCAACAGCGTTTTTACGATTTGCGATCGAGGAGCGTCCAGGTGCACCCTATTACAGCTGAAAACGTAAGCGGTGCGACAATTTTAAGCGAGACGATGGCCACGGATGTAGTGATGACCCAAGAAATGCTACAGCAGCTTCTCGCAGGCCTAATGCCTGCGAATCAAAATGCAAACACGCCACCGCCGGTCGGCGTGCCCTCAGATGGAAATTTTGTCCGCTGCAAATCCCGTTTCTCCGGCAAGCCTGCTGAAGAATGTGTAGAAGCATTTATTGACTCGGTAACCGTTTATAAAAATTGTGCATGTGTGACAGATGGTAATGCTCACCTTGGCCTGAGCATGCTTCTGGATGGCGCCACTGCCGTCTGGTGGCAAGGTGCTAAAAGCCAAAATGCCACGTGGCAAGAAGCTGTCGATGCTCTGCGCCATGCATATGGAAGAAGCTAGCCAGCTCATCGGATCTACCGGGAACTCTTTGCAAAAGAACAGGGAGATCGAGACCGAACTGACATCTTTGTCAATGCTGCTCGCGCTTTGTTTACAAAATTGCCAGCGACTGATGTTCCCATTCCGATGAAGAGTCAAATCGATATGGTGTATGGTCTACTAAATTGCCGAATTCGCAGAGGTATTCCACGCGACACAATTACGAATTTCCAGGACCTCATCGATATGGTCAGATCAATCGAAGATTCATGGAACGAAGTTCAAGATAGCAAGCCTGCAACTAAGGTGAAGTGTGAAAAAGAGAATATTCGTCCGAAGTGCGCCTACTGCTCGAATTTCGGGCATACCATCAGCGAGTGCCGTAAACGCCTACAGAAGTTGACCTCAGCAGTGGAGGTGAAGCCTCCAGAAGCTCGATCGCCCACGATGAAATGTTACGGATGCGTAAATCCTGGATATGTCCGATCCCAGTGCCCGAAGTGCAAGGAAGGTGCATCGACTTCTGCTGGTGCAACTGATTTTGAGGTTCTAATCAACGGCGATGGTGGTAACAACTGCAGGCCCATGCTTCACGTCAATGTGAATGGTGAAACAGGACTGGCTTTCGTGGACACTGGTTCCAAGTGTTCAGTAGCCGGACACAGGTTGTATAAACATTTTTTAACCAAGGGTCTTTTCTCAACGGTTTCAAGTCTTCAAATGATTTTGGCTGATGGTGTTGCTCGAACCGTCAATGCGATAAATTTTGAAGCTGACGTCAACCTTAACGGACGTACCATCCTAACCAAATTTATTGCCATTCCTGAACATTGCGAAAACAAAACTCTGCTTGGTGTGGATTTTGTCAAAAACACTCAAATCAGTCTAGACATCTTTCAGATGCTCTACCATTTTGCAGACAAGCCCAATGAAGTTTTTGATCTCATTCCTGAGCCGTCAACTGCTCAAACAACTCTGCTTGCCGTGGCCAAGGTGGGAGTTCTTTCCCTGCGACCGAACGAAGGTGGTGCTCTAAGTGTCACTGAGCGTGCTCAAATGAACGACCTGCTGGAAAACAACCGCAGCGTTTTCGAGTCCAAGTCTGAGCCAACAGCCTTCGCGGAACACGAGATTCACCTCACTAGTGACATTCCGATTTTCGTGCCACCGTACAGGATGTCACCTGCAAAACGAGCTGCCCTGGAGCAAGAGGTCGATGCACTGCTGAAGCAGGGCATCATTGAGGAATGCGAATCGTCACCACACGCGTCACCGGTTGTCCTGGTGCCAAAGTCAAATGGGAAGTTGAGGTTGTGTTGCGATTACTGTTAACTTAATAGTTTGA
The DNA here is from genome assembly GCA_949128115.1 of Anaspis maculata. Lineage (NCBI taxonomy): Eukaryota > Metazoa > Arthropoda > Insecta > Coleoptera > Scraptiidae > Anaspis > Anaspis maculata. Next base: position 82,943,918 of record OX421964.1, on the reverse strand, counting down.
CAGTTCCAGATCGCTATCCACTACCCAGAATTGACGATCTGCTTCACGCTGCCAACCCGGATGCTTACCTTATGACCCTGGACCTCCGAGCAGGTTATCACTTGGTTGGTGTGAAGAGAGCGACCGCAACAAGACAAGTTTCATCACTCCGTTTGGCCTCTACTGTTTCCGTCGTATGCCGTTTGGTCTAAGGAATCCGCCAGCGACCTTCCTGCGCCTAATGGACAAGTTCAGGATTGGACCCGGTGAGATGACTTTGTTCACTTATCTCGACGACTTGATTTTGATCAGTCCAAGTTTCGAACAACACTTGGCTGACTTGCAGAAGGTTTTCGACCGACTTCTCATGTTCAATTTAGCGGTAAACCGAGCGAAGTGTTCGTTCTTTTGCCCTTCTGTCCGTTATCTCGGTCACATAATCTCTGCTGATGGCATTAGTCTAGACCCGGAAAAAATCGAAGCGATTCGAAACCGTTTACCCCCGAGGAACGTGAAGGAACTGCTTTCTTTCCTGCAGTTATGTAGTTGGTTCAGACGACCTGTTCCTGAGTTCGCTGAAGTAGCGAAACCGCTGATCACATTGACGCGCAAAAGAGTACAGTGGGAATGGGGACCTAAACAAATCGAAACGTTCGGTCGACTCAAGGAGCTGCTCTCAACCGCTCCTATTTTGCGCCAGGCAGATTCCCAGTTGCCCTTCATTGTCAGAACTGACAGCAGCGATTATGCAATCGGTGCGTTTTTACTCCAGGGGGAGGGGCCTGACGAGCGCCCGGTCGAATATGCCAGCCGATTGCTCACGGCGCATGAGTGTAATTATCACACGACAGAGAGAGAAGCGCTAGCGGTGATATACGCTGTTGAAAAGTTTCGCAGCTATCTCGAGGGACAAGAGGTAATCGTAGTCAGTGATCACCAACCACTAAAATGGTTAATAATGTCACTACGCTCCCCGAGTGGACGTTTGGCCCGTTGGGCATTGCGCCTTCATCCATTTAACATTCGGATCGATCACATTCCTGGTCGATGTAACGTGATAGCTGATGCACTATCCCGTCCTGCTTGTTCCCAGTCTGATCTTGAAAAGTCTGAGTGCGAAATCTCCGTGGTCACTATTGATGTGCCCAGACGATCGGTTGTCGAGATTCGAGAAGAGCAGATCAAGGATCCTGAACTTGAAGCCACCCGCATTTGGCGGGCCGAAAATAATCCGGAGGAAAATAATTCAAAGCCGTGAAATCGAGGTATGAGAATGTGAATATTCAGAGTCAAGGCATCATTGAAAGATGTCGCTAGTTATTTAATTCATTCGTGTAAATCCCGCAAAGCTCTACAACATAATTTATTTGCTTCTCATCGTCAATTCAATAACCGTCCTTGCTCGGCGTCCGATGAAATGGTGAATTGGTGCATATGAAGTAAAGCACCCGCACATTGACCCAGCTAGTTGCTGCCGTACTCCCGCTATGTTGACGCGCCGTGTTACCGCCCGCTCGCCGCCGCCATCATCCGATGTTCACGTGATGTCACCCGGTGTCCCAGCGCAGTGGGTTAAATTACCCATTGGAATTTCACGGCTATACGCCGTTCGCGGTCGTTTTGGATGCGAAAAAAATATTCCGAATTGCTGGGAATGGAGGATATCGCCGGAGATTGACCGTGGTACCTGGACCAATCCTCCTGGGCTGCCGTCCGCTCCTGACTTGTCACGTCCGCTGCCGAGTGCTTCTGCGGGCCTGTTAGCGAAGAGTTTTAGTCCCCTTCGAGGAAGCTGAGTTAGAACCCGTTTATGTTGCGTCGCGACCCTCCTAGAGGCCGAAGCGTCGAAGCCCCAATGATGAGCCCCAGCCCACTTGGAAAATGACGAGTCGATTCCCCCTGGCTGATGTGTCTCAAAGGCCCCCTGGAGAAAGTCGAGTTGGAACCCTTCGGAGTCGTGTTTTGGTCCCCTTGGGGGCACGCTGAGTCGAGAACCCTCCAGGTTGAGTTTTGACCCTCCGAGAGACTGATGAGTTGCTTCCCCCGTTGAGTTGCAACCCGTCTCTAGGATGTCGTGTCAGAGCCCTTGGACGTTGAGTCTTGATCCGCCTCCAGGTGTCGAGTCAGAGCCCTCCGACGACGAGCTCCAGCCCTTTTTCCAGGTCGATGTGCCAAGGCCCTTCCGGTGTTGAGTTTCGACCCTTCTCCAAGTCGTAGAGTTGGGACCCGTTGACGAAGTGTTTCGAACCCCCTCCAGGATGCTGAGTCGCGTTCCCTCCACGATGAGTTCTAGCCCACCTCGAGGATGTCGAGTTGAAACCCCTAAATGAACCAGGCCCGATAGAAATGAGGTCTCTCGTTTCGGTATCTCGTGTGGCGGAGTGATGGCCTCGACGAGCGGGAGGTTAGTCTTGGTGAGTTGGGATAGTTGCCTACGGTTAGGCTTTGTCGGAAAAATGTATGATGGAGCTCACGCGTGCGTTCTGAATCTGCCTGCACGTGCTGGTGTCTGCGCTTTTGTCTGCCGTCAGGTACAGCCACTTTCAAGCCTCGTCCTTTGTTGGATACCTTCATAGAAAGGTATTCGCGCTCTTGGGCCCTCTGGACTTGGCTTTGTGACTGCGGTACTCAGAGCACCGGACCTAGTGGGTTAGATTTGGAGACTCGCGGGTGAGCTTCTTCTGCGTTTCTGAAGCTCCTAGTTATTCGGAAAATGTAAATTCTGAGAACTACGGGAAAAATCAAGTAATTGGAAAAATGGAATCGCTTTGAGATCGGGGTTCGGACCCTGTCGTAGAGTCGCAATTGTTGATCGGATTGATGGACACCCCCCCCCCCTCCTTGAAACTAATGATTTTGTTTTAGCGCCTCGACAGTTCCGGATATTTCCATATAGAGCTTGTCACGGGAAGGAAGACGTTCTTATTCGAAACTGATGAATTTAATACGGTACCCAACGACGCCATCGTTCAAATAGGGACTTTGTAAAAATGAATTGTTATTAGGGCTCGATCAGGAATAGGGTAGACTGCGATTATTTCGCGTTAGGGCAAAGATTATTTCGACGCCTCTCCGCATCGGCTTTTCGGCGAACACCCTGTATAGTCTATTCTCTGCGTTTTGTTTCTCCTGGCTGCGGCCTTCTCTCACAAATTGCTAAACAACAACGAACTAGCGCGTATACGGGGCGTGTTCAAAACGTTCTCCAAATTAAATTTGTATCTTGACTAGAGAAATTGTTTCGCGCTCACCATCGGTTCTAAAGTTTTTGGAAGGGCGAAATTTGGTTCAACATTTCCGGTTATAGACACGCGCGACCGCGGGAATCTTTCTAAGCGTTGGGGGCGACTCACGGTGAAAAAAGGGAATAGGCCCCCACAAAGGCAGCCATATCCAATCCTTTCCAAACGGGCAAAAGAGACCATGGCCCAAAAATAAGCAACAGCCTTTGAAAAGAATGCCACAATAAGGTCGGCTACCATACACACACCGGCCCACAAATCTTGGATAGCACTCGTGGTCGAAGTCACTCTTCTCTTTTCAGTGTCTAGAAGCCGGGCCTAACCCTAACATAACCTCTAACACTAACATAAATGTTGGATCTGATTTAATCACAAAAAGAACTTTGAACCGCGAAAACCAGTCAGAATTAAATGTCGGTCAAGGTGTAGAGTCAGGTGTTCGTCGGAGGGTTGGGGTGTTGGGACGTCTGAAATAATGAGGGGAAAGTTATCTCTTCGGGAATAGGTTGGATCTTTCAGATAATTTAGCCTGCGATGTGAAGGTAGGACTAGGTATAGGAGCGAGCCATTATTTAAACATTTTGAATTGTACATAGAAGTCAATAGATTTTTGTTATGTTAAAACTTTAACGGTGTCTTATTGCGTTCAAACTCGTAGTCAGACTTGTCTCAACAATCTCGAGAACTCTATAATCGAACAACAAGAAGAGAGGCACAACGGGATGTCGTCCTGATACTGGATGATCATCGGCCAAGCGGTTCCAAAAACGGGAAAAGTGATTTAATTCAAATAAGTTGAATTAAATGCCAGTATAATGGGTTGCCTACACATTCAGGGGTACAAGACGATAGCTGGGGTCTACTTGTTTTAAACGCAACATCTGACGAACGAACACAAATATAGAAAAAAAGACACAATTGTTATCCAAAAAGTTCAGGTTTGAACCCACGTGACTACAGGCTTCAACCCACGTGACTTCAGGCTTCAACCCACGTGACTTCAGGCTTCAACCCACGTGACTTTTGAAACGATCGGTCACCACTTTTGATGTTGGCAGCTACTTGTTTTAAACGCAACATCTGACGAACGAACACAAATATAGAAGAAAAGACACAATTGTTATCCAAAAAGTTCAGGTTTTAACCCACGTGACTTCCGGCTTCAACCCACGTGACTTCAGGCTTCAACCCACGTGACTTCAGGCTTCAACCCACGTGACTTCAGGTTTCAACCCACGTGACTTTGAAAACGATCGGTCACCACTTTTGAAGTTGGCAGCTACTCTTTTCAAACGCAACATCTGACGAACGAACACAAATATAGAAAAAAAGACACAATTGTTATCCAAAAAGTTCAGGTTTGAACCCACGTGACTCCAGGCTTCAACCCACGTGACTTCAGGCTTCAACCCACGTGACTTTCAGAACGATCGGTCACCACTTTTGATGTTGGCAGCTACTTGTTCCAAACGCAACATCCGACGAACGAACACAAATATAGGAGAAAAGACACAATTGTTATCCAAAAAATTCAGGTTTCAACCCACGTGACTTCAGGCTTCCATCCACGTGACTTCAGGCTTACACCCACGTGACTTCAGGCTTCAACCCACGTGACTTCAGGCTTCAACCCACGTGACTTTTAAAACGATCGGTCACCACTTTTGGAGTTGGCAGCTTCTTGTTCCAAACGCAACATCTGACGAACGAACACAAATATAGAAGAAAAGACACAATTGTTACCCAAAAAGTTCAGATTTTAACCCTCGTGACTCCAGGCTCCAACCCACGTGACTTCAGGCTTCAACCCACGTGACCTCAGGCTTTAACCCACGTGACTTCAGGCTTCAACCCACGTGACTTCAAGCTTCAACCCAAGTGACTTCAGGCTTCTACCCACGTGACTTCAGGCTTCTACCCACGTGACTTCAGGTTTGAACCCACGTGACTCCAGGCTTCAACCCACGTGACCTAAGGCTCCAACCCACGTGACTTTTGAAACGATCGGTCACCACTTTTGATGTTGGCAGTTACTTGTTTTAAACGCAACATCTGACGAACGAACACAAATACAGAAGAAAAGACACAATTGTTATCCAAAAAGTTCAGGTTTCAACCCACGTGACTTTAGGCTTCAACCCACGTGACTTCAGGCTTCAACCCACGTGACTTCAGGCTTCAACCCACGTGACTTTGAAAACGATCGGTCACCACTTTTGAAGTTGGCAGCTACTCTTTCCAAACGCAACATCTGACGAACGAACACAAATAGCGAGAAAAAGACAAAATTGCTACCCAAAAAGTTCAGGTTTGAACCCACGTGACTCCAGGCTCTAACCCACGTGACTTCAGGCTTCAACCCAAGTGACTTTCAGAACGATCGGTCACCACTTTTGATGTTGGCAGCGACTTGTTCCAAACGCAACATCTGACGAACGAACACAAATATAGAAGAAAAGGCACAATTGTTACCCAAAAAGTTCAGGTTTCAACCCACGTGACTCCAGGCTCCAACCCACGTGACTTCAGGCTTCGACCCACGTCACTTCAGGCTTTAACCCACGTGACTTCAGGCTTCAACCCACGCGACTTCAGGCTTCAACCCACGTGACTTCAGGCTTCAACCCACGTGACTTTGGAAACGATCGGTCATCACTTTTGAAGTTGGCAGCTACTCTTCCCAAACGCAACATCTAACGAACGAACACAAATATAGAAAAAGAGACACAATTGTTGTCCAAAAAGTTCGGGCTTGAACCCACGTGACTCCAGGCTCCAACCCACGTGACTTCAGGCTTCAACCCACGTGACTTACAAAACTATCGGTCTCCACTTTCGATGTTGGCAGCTACTTGTTCCAAACGCAACATCTGACGAACGAACCCAAATATAGAAGAAAAGACACAATTGTTATCCAAAAAGTTTAGGTTTTAACCCACGTGACTTCGGGCTTCTACCCACGTGATTTCAGGCTTTAACTCACGTGCTTCAGGCTTCAACCCACGTGACTTTGAAAACGATCGGTCACCACTTTTGAAGTTGGCAACTACTCTTTCCAAACGCAACATCTGACGAACGATCACAAATATAGGAAAAAAGACACAATTGTTATCCAAAAAGTTCAGGTTTGAACCCACGTGACTCCAGGCTTCAACCCACGTGACTTCAGGCTTCAACCCACGTGACTTTCAGAACGATCGTTCACCACTTTTGATGTTGGCAGCTACTTGTTCTAAACGCAACATCTGACGAACGAACACAAATATAGGAGAAAAGACACAATTGTTATCCAAAAAATTCAGGTTTCAACCCACGTGACTTCAGGCTTCCATCCACGTGACTTCAGGCTTACACCCACGTGACTTCAGGCTTCAACCCACGTGACTTCAGGCTTCAACCCACGTGACTTTTAAAACGATCGGTCAACACTTTTGGAGTTGGCAGCTTCTTGTTCCAAACGCAACATCTGACGAACGAACACAAATATAGAAGAAAAGACACAATTGTTATCCAAAAAGTTCAGGTTTTAACCCACGTGACTTCAGGCTTCAACCCACGTGACTTCAGGCTTCAACCCACGTGACTTTGAGAACGATCGGTCACCACTTTTGAAGTTGGCAGCTACTCTTTCCAAACGCAACATCTGACGAACGAACACAAATATAGAAAAAAAGACACAATTGTTATCCAAAAAGTTCAGGTTTGAACCCACGTGACTCCAGGCTCCAACCCACGTGACTTCAGGCTTCAACCCACGTGACTTTGGAAACGATCGGTCACCACTTTTGATGTTGGCAGCTACTTGTTCCAAACGCAACATCTGACGAACAAACACAAATATAGAAGAAAAGACACAATTGTTATCCAAAAAGTTCAGGTTTCAACCCACGTGACTCCAGGCTTAAACTCACGTGACTTCAGGCTTCGACCCACGTGACTTCAGGCTCCAACCCACGTGACTTTAAAAACGATCGGTCACCACTTTTGAAGTTGGCAGCTACTCTTTCCAAACGCAACATCTGACGAACGATCACAAATATAGGAAAAAAGACACAATTGTTATCCAAAAAGTTCAGGTTTGAACCCACGTGACTCCAGGCTCCAACCCACGTGACTTTAGGCTCCAACACACGTGACTTTTACACCGATCGGTCACCACTTTTGAAGTTGGCAGCTACTCTTTTCAAACGCAACATCTGACGAACGAACACAAATATAGAAAAAAAGACACAAGTGTCATCAAAAAAGTTTAGGTTTGAACCCACGTGACTCCAGGCTCCAACCCACGTGACTTCAGGCTTCAACCCACGTGACTTTTAAAACGATCGGTCACCACTTTTGATGTTGGCAGCTACTTGTTCCAAACGCAACATCTGACGAACGAACACAAATATAGAAGAAAAAACACAATTGTTATCCAAAAAGTTCAGGTTTTGACCCACGTGACTTCAGGCTTCAACCCACGTGACTTCAGGCTTCAACCCACGTGACTTTGAGAACGATCGGTCACCATTTTTGAAGTTGGCAGCTACTCTTTCCAAACGCAACATCTGACGAACGAACACAAATATAGAAAAAAAGACACAATTGTTATCCAAAAAGTTCAGGTTTGAACCCACGTGACTCCAGGCTCCAACCCACGTGACTTCAGGCTTCAACCCACGTGACTTTGGAAACGATCGGTCACCACTTTTGATGTTGGCAGCTACTTGTTCCAAACGCAACATCTGACGAACAAACACAAATATAGAAGAAAAGACACAATTGTTATCCAAAAAGTTCAGGTTTCAACCCACGTGACTCCAGGCTCAAACTCACGTGACTTCAGGCTTCGACCCACGTGACTTCAGGCTCCAACCCACGTGACTTTAAAAACGATCGGTCACCACTTTTGAAGTTGGCAGCTACTCTTTCCAAACGCAACATCTGACGAACGAACACAAATATAGAAAAAAAGACACAATTGTTATCCAAAAAGTTCAGGTTTGAACCCACGTGACTCCAGGCTCCAACCCACGTGACTCCAGGCTCTAACCCACGTGACTTTTAAAACGATCGGTCACCACTTTTGATGTTGGCAGCTACTTGTTTTAAACGCAACATCTGACGAACGAACACAAATATAGAAGAAAAGACACAATTGTTATCAAAAAAGTTCAGATTTTAACCCACGTGACTTCAGGCTTCAACCCACGTGACTTTGAAAACGATCGGTCACCACTTTTGAAGTTGGCAGCTACTCTTTCCAAACGCAACATCTGACGAACGAACACAAATATAGAAAAAAAGACACAATTGTTATCCAAAAAGTTCAGGTTTGAACCCACGTGACTCCAGGCTCCAACCCACGTGACTTCAGGCTTCAACCCACGTGACTTTTATAACGATCGGTCACCACTTTTGATGTTGGCAGCTACTTGTTTCAAACGCAACATCTGACGAACGAACACAACCCACGTGACTTCAGGCTTCAACCCACGTGACCTCAGGCTTTAACCCACGTGACTGCAGGCTTCAACCCACGTGACTCCAGGCTCCAACCCACGTGACTTAAGGCTCCAACCCACGTGACTTTTGAAACGATCGGTCACCACTTTTGATGTTGGCAGTTACTGGTTTCAAACGCAACATCTGACGAACGAACACAAATACAGAAGAAAAGACACAATTGTTATCCAAAAAGTTCAGGTTTCAACCCACGTGACTTTAGGCTTCAACCCACGTGACTTCAGGCTTCAACCCACGTGACTTCAGGCTTCAACCCACGTGACTTTGAAAACGATCGGTCACCACTTTTGAAGTTGGCAGCTACTCTTTCCAAACGCAACAACTGACGAACGAACACAAATAGCGAGAAAAAGACGAAATTGCTATCCAAAAAGTTCAGGTTTGAACCCACGTGACTCCAGGCTCTAACCCACGTGACTTCAGGCTTCAACCCAAGTGACTTTCAGAACGATCGGTCACCTTTTTGATGTTGGCAGCTACTTGTTCCAAACGCAACATCTGACGAACGAACACAAATATAGAAGAAAAGGCACAATTGTTACCCAAAAAGTTCAGGTTTTAACCCACGTGACTCCAGGCTCCAACCCACGTGACTTCAGGCTTCGACCCACGTGACTTCAGGCTTTAACCCACGTGACTTCAGGCTTCAACCCACGCGACTTCAGGCTTCAACCCACGTGACTTCAGGCTTCAACCCACGTGACTTTGGAAACGATCGGTCATCACTTTTGAAGTTGGCAGCTACTCTTTCCAAACGCAACATCTAACGAACGAACACAAATATAGAAAAAGAGACACAATTGTTGTCCAAAAAGTTCGGGCTTGAACCCACGTGACTCCAGGCTCCAACCCACGTGACTTCAGGCTTCAACCCACGTGACTTTCAAAACTATCGGTCTCCACTTTCGATGTTGGCAGCTACTTGTTCCAAACGCAACATCTGACGAACGAACCCAAATATAGAAGAAAAGACACAATTGTTATCCAAAAAGTTTAGGTTTTAACCCACGTGACTTCGGGCTTCTACCCACGTGATTTCAGGCTTCAACTCACGTGCTTCAGGCTTCAACCCACGTGACTTTGAAAACGATCGGTCACCACTTTTGAAGTTGGCAACTACTCTTTCCAAACGCAACATCTGACGAACGATCACAAATATAGGAAAAAAGACACAATTGTTATCCAAAAAGTTCAGGTTTGAACCCACGTGACTCCAGGCTTCAACCCACGTGACTTCAGGCTTCAACCCACGTGACTTTCAGAACGATCGTTCACCACTTTTGATGTTGGCAGCTACTTGTTCTAAACGCAACATCTGACGAACGAACACAAATATAGGAGAAAAGACACAATTGTTATCCAAAAAATTCAGGTTTCAACCCACGTGACTTCAGGCTTCCATTCACGTGACTTCAGGCTTACACCCACGTGACTTCAGGCTTCAACCCACGTGACTTCAGGCTTCAACCCACGTGACTTTTAAAACGATCGGTCAACACTTTTGGAGTTGGCAGCTTCTTGTTCCAAACGCAACATCTGACGAACGAACACAAATATAGAAGAAAAGACACAATTGTTATCCAAAAAGTTCAGGTTTTAACCCACGTGACTTCAGGCTTCAACCCACGTGACTTCAGGCTTCAACCCACGTGACTTTGAGAACGATCGGTCACCACTTTTGGAGTTGGCAGCTACTCTTTCCAAACGCAACATCTGACGAACGAACACAAATATAGAAAAAAAGACACAATTGTTATCCAAAAAGTTCAGGTTTGAACCCACGTGACTCCAGGCTCCAACCCACGTGACTTCAGGCTTCAACCCACGTGACTTTGGAAACGATCGGTCACCACTTTTGATGTTGGCAGCTACTTGTTCCAAACGCAACATCTGACGAACAAACACAAATATAGAAGAAAAGACACAATTGTTATCCAAAAAGTTCAGGTTTCAACCCACGTGACTCCAGGCTTAAACTCACGTGACTTCAGGCTTCGACCCACGTGACTTCAGGCTCCAACCCACGTGACTTTAAAAACGATCGGTCACCACTTTTGAAGTTGGCAGCTACTCTTTCCAAACGCAACATCTGACGAACGATCACAAATATAGGAAAAAAGACACAATTGTTATCCAAAAAGTTCAGGTTTGAACCCACGTGACTCCAGGCTCCAACCCACGTGACTTTAGGCTCCAACCCACGTGACTTTTACACCGATCGGTCACCACTTTTGAAGTTGGCAGCTACTCTTTTCAAACGCAACATCTGACGAACGAACACAAATATAGAAAAAAAGACACAAGTGTCATCAAAAAAGTTTAGGTTTGAACCCACGTGACTCCAGGCTCCAACCCACGTGACTTCAGGCTTCAACCCACGTGACTTTTAAAACGATCGGTCACCACTTTTGATGTTGGCAGCTACTTGTTCCAAACGCAACATCTGACGAACGAACACAAATATAGAAGAAAAGACACAATTGTTATCCAAAAAGTTCAGGTTTTGACCCACGTGACTTCAGGCTTCAACCCACGTGACTTCAGGCTTCAACCCACGTGACTTCAGGCTTCAACCCACGTGACTTTGAGAACGATCGGTCACCATTTTTGAAGTTGGCAGCTACTCTTTCCAAACGCAACATCTGACGAACGAACACAAATATAGAAAAAAAGACACAATTGTTATCCAAAAAGTTCAGGTTTGAACCCACGTGACTCCAGGCTCCAACCCACGTGACTCCAGGCTCCAACCCACGTGACTTTGAAAACGATCGGTCACCACTTTTGATGTTGGCAGCTACTTGTTTTAAACGCAACATCTGACGAACGAACACAAATATAGAAGAAAAGACACAATTGTTATCAAAAAAGTTCAGATTTTAACCCACGTGACTTCAGGCTTCAACCCACGTGACTTTGAAAACGATCGGTCACCACTTTTGATGTTGGCAGCTTCTTGTTTTAAACGCAACATCTGACGAACGAACACAAATATAGAAGAAAAGACACAATTGTTATCAAAAAAGTTCAGATTTTAACCCTCGTGACTCCAGGCTCCAACCCACGTGACTTCAGGCTTCAACCCACGTGACCTCAGGCTTTAACCCACGTGACTTCAGGCTTCAACCCACGTGACTTCAAGCTTCAACCCAAGTGACTTCAGGCTTCTACCCACGTGACTTCAGGCTTCTACCCACGTGACTTCAGGTTTGAACCCACGTGACTCCAGGCTTCAACCCACGTGACCTAAGGCTCCAACCCACGTGACTTTTGAAACGATCGGTCACCACTTTTGATGTTGGCAGTTACTTGTTTTAAACGCAACATCTGACGAACGAACACAAATACAGAAGAAAAGACACAATTGTTATCCAAAAAGTTCAGGTTTCAACCCACGTGACTTTAGGCTTCAACCCACGTGACTTCAGGCTTCAACCCACGTGACTTCAGGCTTCAACCCACGTGACTTTGAAAACGATCGGTCACCACTTTTGAAGTTGGCAGCTACTCTTTCCAAACGCAACATCTGACGAACGAACACAAATAGCGAGAAAAAGACCTAATTGCTACCCAAAAAATTCAGGTTTGAACCCACGTGACTCCAGGCTCTAACCCACGTGACTTCAGGCTTCAACCCAAGTGACTTTCAGAACGATCGGTCACCACTTTTGATGTTGGCAGCGACTTGTTCCAAACGCAACATCTGACGAACGAACACAAATATAGAAGAAAAGGCACAATTGTTACCCAAAAAGTTCAGGTTTCAACCCACGTGACTCCAGGCTCCAACCCACGTGACTTCAGGCTTCGACCCACGTCACTTCAGGCTTTAACCCACGTGACTTCAGGCTTCAACCCACGCGACTTCAGGCTTCAACCCACGTGACTTCAGGCTTCAACCCACGTGACTTTGGAAACGATCGGTCATCACTTTTGAAGTTGGCAGCTACTCTTCCCAAACGCAACATCTAACGAACGAACACAAATATAGAAAAAGAGACACAATTGTTGTCCAAAAAGTTCGGGCTTGAACCCACGTGACTCCAGGCTCCAACCCACGTGACTTCAGGCTTCAACCCACGTGACTTTCAAAACTATCGGTCTCCACTTTCGATGTTGGCAGCTACTTGTTCCAAACGCAACATCTGACGAACGAACACAAATATAGAATAAAAGACACAATTGTTATCCAAAAAGTTTAGGTTTTAACCCACGTGACTTCGGGCTTCTACCCACGTGATTTTAGGCTTTAACTCACGTGCTTCAGGCTTCAACCCACGTGACTTTGAAAACGATCGGTCACCACTTTTGAAGTTGGCAACTACTCTTTCCAAACGCAACATCTGACGAACGATCACAAATATAGGAAAAAAGACACAATTGTTATCCAAAAAGTTCAGGTTTGAACCCACGTGACTCCAGGCTTCAACCCACGTGACTTCAGGCTTCAACCCACGTCACTTCAGGCTTTAACCCACGTGACTTCAGGCTTCAACCCACGCGACTTCAGGCTTCAACCCACGTGACTTCAGGCTTCAACCCACGTGACTTTGGAAACGATCGGTCATCACTTTTGAAGTTGGCAGCTACTCTTTCCAAACGCAACATCTGACGAACGAACACAAATAGCGAGAAAAAGACCTAATTGCTACCCAAAAAATTCAGGTTTGAACCCACGTGACTCCAGGCTCTAACCCACGTGACTTCAGGCTTCAACCCAAGTGACTTTCAGAACGATCGGTCACCACTTTTGATGTTGGCAGCGACTTGTTCCAAACGCAACATCTGACGAACGAACACAAATATAGAAGAAAAGGCACAATTGTTACCCAAAAAGTTCAGGTTTCAACCCACGTGACTCCAGGCTCCAACCCACGTGACTTCAGGCTTCGACCCACGTCACTTCAGGCTTTAACCCACGTGACTTCAGGCTTCAACCCACGCGACTTCAGGCTTCAACCCACGTGACTTCAGGCTTCAACCCACGTGACTTTGGAAACGATCGGTCATCACTTTTGAAGTTGGCAGCTACTCTTCCCAAACGCAACATCTAACGAACGAACACAAATATAGAAAAAGAGACACAATTGTTGTCCAAAAAGTTCGGGCTTGAACCCACGTGACTCCAGGCTCCAACCCACGTGACTTCAGGCTTCAACCCACGTGACTTTCAAAACTATCGGTCTCCACTTTCGATGTTGGCAGCTACTTGTTCCAAACGCAACATCTGACGAACGAACACAAATATAGAATAAAAGACACAATTGTTATCCAAAAAGTTTAGGTTTTAACCCACGTGACTTCGGGCTTCTACCCACGTGATTTCAGGCTTTAACTCACGTGCTTCAGGCTTCAACCCACGTGACTTTGAAAACGATCGGTCACCACTTTTGAAGTTGGCAACTACTCTTTCCAAACGCAACATCTGACGAACGATCACAAATATAGGAAAAAAGACACAATTGTTATCCAAAAAGTTCAGGTTTGAACCCACGTGACTCCAGGCTTCAACCCACGTGACTTCAGGCTTCAACCCACGTGACTTTCAGAACGATCGTTCACCACTTTTGATGTTGGCAGCTACTTGTTCTAAACGCAACATCTGACGAACGAACACAAATATAGGAGAAAAGACACAATTGTTATCCAAAAAATTCAGGTTTCAACCCACGTGACTTCAGGCTTCCATCCACGTGACTTCAGGCTTACACCCACGTGACTTCAGGCTTCAACCCACGTGACTTCAGGCTTCAACCCACGTGACTTTTAAAACGATCGGTCAACACTTTTGGAGTTGGCAGCTTCTTGTTCCAAACGCAACATCTGACGAACGAACACAAATATAGAAGAAAAGACACAATTGTTATCCAAAAAGTTCAGGTTTTAACCCACGTGACTTCAGGCTTCAACCCACGTGACTTCAGGCTTCAACCCACGTGACTTTGAGAACGATCGGTCACCACTTTTGAAGTTGGCAGCTACTCTTTCCAAACGCAACATCTGACGAACGAACACAATTATAGAAAAAAAGACACAATTGTTATCCAAAAAGTTCAGGTTTGAACCCACGTGACTCCAGGCTCCAACCCACGTGACTTCAGGCTTCAACCCACGTGACTTTGGAAACGATCGGTCACCACTTTTGATGTTGGCAGCTACTTGTTCCAAACGCAACATCTGACGAACAAACACAAATATAGAAGAAAAGACACAATTGTTATCCAAAAAGTTCAGGTTTCAACCCACGTGACTCCAGGCTTAAACTCACGTGACTTCAGGCTTCGACCCACGTGACTTCAGGCTCCAACCCACGTGACTTTAAAAACGATCGGTCACCACTTTTGAAGTTGGCAGCTACTCTTTCCAAACGCAACATCTGACGAACGATCACAAATATAGGAAAAAAGACACAATTGTTATCCAAAAAGTTCAGGTTTGAACCCACGTGACTCCAGGCTCCAACCCACGTGACTTTAGGCTCCAACCCACGTGACTTTTACACCGATCGGTCACCACTTTTGAAGTTGGCAGCTACTCTTTTCAAACGCAACATCTGACGAACGAACACAAATATAGAAAAAAAGACACAAGTGTCATCAAAAAAGTTTAGGTTTGAACCCACGTGACTCCAGGCTCCAACCCACGTGACTTCAGGCTTCAACCCACGTGACTTTTAAAACGATCGGTCACCACTTTTGATGTTGGCAGCTACTTGTTCCAAACGCAACATCTGACGAACGAACACAAATATAGAAGAAAAGACACAATTGTTATCCAAAAAATTCAGGTTTTGACCCACGTGACTTCAGGCTTCAACCCACGTGACTTCAGGCTTCAACCCACGTGACTTCAGGCTTCAACCCACGTGACTTTGAGAACGATCGGTCACCATTTTTGAAGTTGGCAGCTACTCTTTCCAAACGCAACATCTGACGAACGAACACAAATATAGAAAAAAAGACACAATTGTTATCCAAAAAGTTCAGGTTTGAACCCACGTGACTCCAGGCTCCAACCCACGTGACTTCAGGCTTCAACCCACGTGACTTTGGAAACGATCGGTCACCACTTTTGATGTTGGCAGCTACTTGTTCCAAACGCAACATCTGACGAACAAACACAAATATAGAAGAAAAGACACAATTGTTATCCAAAAAGTTCAGGTTTCAACCCACGTGACTCCAGGCTCAAACTCACGTGACTTCAGGCTTCGACCCACGTGACTTCAGGCTCCAACCCACGTGACTTTAAAAACGATCGGTCACCACTTTTGAAGTTGGCAGCTACTCTTTCCAAACGCAACATCTGACGAACGAACACAAATATAGAAAAAAAGACACAATTGTTATCCAAAAAGTTCAGGTTTGAACCCACGTGACTCCAGGCTCCAACCCACGTGACTCCAGGCTCTAACCCACGTGACTTTTAAAACGATCGGTCACCACTTTTGATGTTGGCAGCTACTTGTTTTAAACGCAACATCTGACGAACGAACACAAATATAGAAGAAAAGACACAATTGTTATCAAAAAAGTTCAGATTTTAACCCACGTGACTTCAGGCTTCAACCCACGTGACTTTGAAAACGATCGGTCACCACTTTCGAAGTTGGCAGCTACTCTTTCCAAACGCAACATCTGACGAACGAACACAAATATAGAAAAAAAGACACAATTGTTATCCAAAAAGTTCAGGTTTGAACCCACGTGACTCCAGGCTCCAACCCACGTGACTTCAGGCTTCAACCCACGTGACTTTTATAACGATCGGTCACCACTTTTGATGTTGGCAGCTACTTGTTTCAAACGCAACATCTGACGAACGAACACAAATATAGAAGAAAAGACACAATTGTTATCCAAAAAGTTCAGGTTTTAACCCACGTGACTTCCGGCTTCAACCCACGTGACTTCAGGCTTCAACCCACGTGACTTCAGGCTTCAACCCACGTGACTTCAGGTTTCAACCCACGTGACTTTGAAAACGATCGGTCACCACTTTTGAAGTTGGCAGCTACTCTTTTCAAAAGCAACATCTGACGAACGAACACAAATATAGAAAAAAAGACACAATTGTTATCCAAAAAGTTCAGGTTTTAACCCACGTGACTTCCGGCTTCAACCCACGTGACTTCAGGCTTCAACCCACGTGACTACAGGCTCCAACCCACGTGACTTCAGGCTTCAACCCACGTGACTTTTGAAACGATCGGTCACCACTTTTGATGTTGGCAGCTACTTGTTTTAAACGCAACATCTGACGAACGAACACAAATATAGAAGAAAAGACACAATTGTTATCCAAAAAGTTCAGGTTTTAACCCACGTGACTTCCGGCTTCAACCCACGTGACTTCAGGCTTCAACCCACGTGACTTCAGGCTTCAACCCACGTGACTTCAGGTTTCAACCCACGTGACTTTGAAAACGATCGGTCACCACTTTTGAAGTTGGCAGCTACTCTTTTCAAAAGCAACATCTGACGAACGAACACAAATATAGAAAAAAAGACACAATTGTTATCCAAAAAGTTCAGGTTTGAACCCACGTGACTCCAGGCTTCAACCCACGTGACTTCAGGCTTCAACCCACGTGACTTTCACAACGATCGGTCACCACTTTTGATGTTGGCAGCTACTTGTTCCAAACGCAACATCTGACGAACGAACACAAATATAGAAGAAAAGACACAATTGTTACCCAAAAAGTTCAGATTTTAACCCACGTGACTCCAGGCTCCAACCCACGTGACTTCAGGCTTCAACCCACGTGACCTCAGGCTTTAACCCACGTGACTTCAGGCTTCAACCCACGTGACTTCAAGCTTCAACCCACGTGACTTCAGGCTTCTACCCATGTGACTTCAGGCTTCTACCCACGTGACTTCAGGCTTCAACCCACGTGACTCCAGGCTCCAACCCACGTGACTTCAGGCTTCAACCCACGTGACTTTGAAAACGATCGGTCACCCCTTTTTATGTTGGCAGCTACTTGTTCCAAATGCAACATCTGACGAACAAACACAAATATAGAAGGAAAGACACAATTGTTATCCAAAAAGTTCAGATTTTAACCCACGTGACTTTAGGCTTACACCCACGTGACTTCAGGCTTCAACCCACGTGACTTCAGGCTTCAACCCACGTGACTTTTAAAACGATCGGTCACCACTTTTGGAGTTGGCAGCTTCTTGTTCCAAACGCAACATCTGACGAACGAACACAAATATAGGAGAAAAGACACAATTGTTACCCAAAAAGTTCAGATTTTAACCCACGTGACTCCAGGCTCCAACCCTGTGACTTCAGGCTTTAACCCACGTGACCTCAGGCTTTAACCCACGTGACTTCAGGCTTCAACCCACGTGACTCCAGGCTCCAACCCACGTGACTTAAGGCTCCAACCCACGTGACTTTTGAAACGATCGGTCACCACTTTTGATGTTGGCAGTTACTGGTTTCAAACGCAACATCTGACGAACGAACACAAATACAGAAGAAAAGACACAATTGTTATCCAAAAAGTTCAGGTTTCAACCCACGTGACTTTAGGCTTCAACCCACGTGACTTCAGGCTTCAACCCACGTGACTACAGGCTTCAACCCACGTGACTTCAGGCTTCAACCCACGTGACTTTTGAAACGATCGGTCACCACTTTTGATGTTGGCAGCTACTTGTTTTAAACGCAACATCTGACGAACGAACACAAATATAGAAGAAAAGACACAATTGTTATCCAAAAAGTTCAGGTTTTAACCCACGTGACTTCCGGCTTCAACCCACGTGACTTCAGGCTTCAACCCACGTGACTTCAGGCTTCAACCCACGTGACTTCAGGTTTCAACCCACGTGACTTTGAAAACGATCGGTCACCACTTTTGAAGTTGGCAGCTACTCTTTTCAAAAGCAACATCTGACGAACGAACACAAATATAGAAAAAAAGACACAATTGTTATCCAAAAAGTTCAGGTTTGAACCCACGTGACTCCAGGCTTCAACCCACGTGACTTCAGGCTTCAACCCACGTGACTTTCACAACGATCGGTCACCACTTTTGATGTTGGCAGCTACTTGTTCCAAACGCAACATCTGACGAACGAACACAAATATAGAAGAAAAGACACAATTGTTACCCAAAAAGTTCAGATTTTAACCCACGTGACTCCAGGCTCCAACCCACGTGACTTCAGGCTTCAACCCACGTGACCTCAGGCTTTAACCCACGTGACTTCAGGCTTCAACCCACGTGACTTCAAGCTTCAACCCACGTGACTTCAGGCTTCTACCCATGTGACTTCAGGCTTCTACCCACGTGACTTCAGGCTTCAACCCACGTGACTCCAGGCTCCAACCCACGTGACTTCAGGCTTCAACCCACGTGACTTTGAAAACGATCGGTCACCCCTTTTTATGTTGGCAGCTACTTGTTCCAAATGCAACATCTGACGAACAAACACAAATATAGAAGGAAAGACACAATTGTTATCCAAAAAGTTCAGATTTTAACCCACGTGACTTTAGGCTTACACCCACGTGACTTCAGGCTTCAACCCACGTGACTTCAGGCTTCAACCCACGTGACTTTTGAAACGATCGGTCACCACTTTTGGAGTTGGCAGCTTCTTGTTCCAAACGCAACATCTGACGAACGAACACAAATATAGAAGAAAAGACACAATTGTTACCCAAAAAGTTCAGATTTTAACCCACGTGACTCCAGGCTCCAACCCTGTGACTTCAGGCTTTAACCCACGTGACCTCAGGCTTTAACCCACGTGACTTCAGGCTTCAACCCACGTGACTCCAGGCTCCAACCCACGTGACTTAAGGCTCCAACCCACGTGACTTTTGAAACGATCGGTCACCACTTTTGATGTTGGCAGTTACTGGTTTCAAACGCAACATCTGACGAACGAACACAAATACAGAAGAAAAGACACAATTGTTATCCAAAAAGTTCAGGTTTCAACCCACGTGACTTTAGGCTTCAACCCACGTGACTTCAGGCTTCAACCCACGTGACTTCAGGCTTCAACCCACGTGACTTTGAAAACGATCGGTCACCACTTTTGAAGTTGGCAGCTACTCTTTCCAAACGCAACAACTGACGAACGAACACAAATAGCGAGAAAAAGACGAAATTGCTATCCAAAAAGTTCAGGTTTGAACCCACGTGACTCCAGGCTCTAACCCACGTGACTTCAGGCTTCAACCCAAGTGACTTTCAGAACGATCGGTCACCTTTTTGATGTTGGCAGCTACTTGTTCCAAACGCAACATCTGACGAACGAACACAAATATAGAAGAAAAGGCACAATTGTTACCCAAAAAGTTCAGGTTTTAACCCACGTGACTCCAGGCTCAAACCCACGTGACTTCAGGCTTCGACCCACGTGACTTCAGGCTTTAACCCACGTGACTTCAGGCTTCAACCCACGCGACTTCAGGCTTCAACCCACGTGACTTCAGGCTTCAACCCACGTGACTTTGGAAACGATCGGTCATCACTTTTGAAGTTGGCAGCTACTCTTTCCAAACGCAACATCTAACGAACGAACACAAATATAGAAAAAGAGACACAATTGTTATCCAAAAAGTTCGGGCTTGAACCCACGTGACTCCAGGCTCCAACCCACGTGACTTCAGGCTTCAACCCACGTGACTTTCAGAACGATCGGTCTCCACTTTCGATGTTGGCAGCTACTTGTTCCAAACGCAACATCTGACGAACGAACACAAATATAGAAGAAAAGACACAATTGTTATCCAAAAAGTTTAGGTTTTAACCCACGTGACTTCGGGCTTCTACCCACGTGATTCCAGGCTTCAACCCACGTGCTTCAGGCTTCAACCCACGTGACTTTGAAAACGATCGGTCACCACTTTTGAAGTTGGCAACTACTCTTTCCAAACGCAACATCTGACGAACGATCACAAATATAGGAAAAAAGACACAATTGTTATCCAAAAAGTTCAGGTTTGAACCCACGTGACTCCAGGCTCCAACCCACGTGACTTCAGGCTCCAACCCACGTGACTTTTACACCGATCGGTCACCACTTTTTAAGTTGGCAGCTACTCTTTTCAAACGCAACATCTGACGAACGAACACAAATATAGAAAAAAAGACACAAGTGTCATCAATAAAGTTTAGGTTTGAACCCACGTGACTCCAGGCTCCAACCCACGTGACTTCAGGCTTCAACCCACGTGACTTTGAGAACGATCGGTCACCACTTTTGATGTTGGCAGCTACTTGTTCCAAACGCAACATCTGACGAACGAACACAAATATAGAAGAAAAGACACAATTGTTATCCAAAAAGTTCAGGTTTTAACCCACGTGACTTCAGGCTTCAACCCACGTGACTTCAGGCTCCAACCCACGTGACTTCAGGCTTCAACCCACGTGACTTTGAGAACGATCGGTCACCACTTTTGAAGTTGGCAGCTACTCTTTCCAAACGCAACATCTGACGAACGAACACAAATATAGAAAAAAAGACACAATTGTTATCCAAAAAGTTCAGGTTCGAGCCCACGTGACTCCAGGCTCCAACCCACGTGACTTCAGGCTTCAACCCACGTGACTTTGGAAACGATCGGTCACCACTTTTGATGTTGGCAGCTACTTGTTCCAAACGCAAAATCTGACGAACAAACACAAATATAGAAGAAAAGACACAATTGTTATCCAAAAAGTTCAGGTTTCAACCCACGTGACTCCAGGCTTAAACTCACGTGACTTCAGGCTTCAACCCACGTGACTTTTATAACGATCGGTCACCACTTTTGATGTTGGCAGCTACTTGTTTCAAACGCAACATCTGACGAACGAACACAAATATAGAAGAAAAGACACAATTGTTATCCAAAAAGTTCAGGTTTTAACCCACGTGACTTCAGGCTTCAACCCACGTGACTTCAGGCTCCAACCCACGTGACTTCAGGCTTCAACCCACGTGACTTTGAAAACGATCGGTCACCACTTTCGAAGTTGGCAGCTACTCTTTCCAAACGCAACATCTGACGAACGAACACAAATATAGAAAAAAAGACACAATTGTTATCCAAAAAGTTCAGGTTTGAACCCACGTGACTCCAGGCTCCAACCCACGTGACTTCAGGCTTCAACCCACGTGACTTTTATAACGATCGGTCACCACTTTTGATGTTGGCAGCTACTTGTTTCAAACGCAACATCTGACGAACGAACACAAATATAAAAGAAAAGACACAATTGTTATCCAAAAAGTTCAGGTTTTAACCCACGTGACTTCCGGCTTCAACCCACGTGACTTCAGGCTTCAACCCACGTGACTTCAGGCTTCAACCCACGTGACTTCAGGTTTCAACCCACGTGACTTTGAAAACGATCGGTCACCACTTTTGAAGTTGGCAGCTACTCTTTTCAAAAGCAACATCTGACGAACGAACACAAATATAGAAAAAAAGACACAATTGTTATCCAAAAAGTTCAGGTTTTAACCCACGTGACTTCCGGCTTCAACCCACGTGACTTCAGGCTTCAACCCACGTGACTACAGGCTTCAACCCACGTGACTTCAGGCTTCAACCCACGTGACTTTTGAAACGATCGGTCACCACTTTTGATGTTGGCAGCTACTTGTTTTAAACGCAACATCTGACGAACGAACACAAATATAGAAGAAAAGACACAATTGTTATCCAAAAAGTTCAGGTTTTAACCCACGTGACTTCCGGCTTCAACCCACGTGACTTCAGGCTTCAACCCACGTGACTTCAGGCTTCAACCCACGTGACTTCAGGTTTCAACCCACGTGACTTTGAAAACGATCGGTCACCACTTTTGAAGTTGGCAGCTACTCTTTTCAAAAGCAACATCTGACGAACGAACACAAATATAGAAAAAAAGACACAATTGTTATCCAAAAAGTTCAGGTTTGAACCCACGTGACTCCAGGCTTCAACCCACGTGACTTCAGGCTTCAACCCACGTGACTTTCAGAACGATCGGTCACCACTTTTGATGTTGGCAGCTACTTGTTCCAAACGCAACATCTGACGAACGAACACAAATATAGAAGAAAAGACACAATTGTTACCCAAAAAGTTCAGATTTTAACCCACGTGACTCCAGGCTCCAACCCACGTGACTTCAGGCTTCAACCCACGTGACCTCAGGCTTTAACCCACGTGACTTCAGGCTTCAACCCACGTGACTTCAAGCTTCAACCCACGTGACTTCAGGCTTCTACCCATGTGACTTCAGGCTTCTACCCACGTGACTTCAGGCTTCAACCCACGTGACTCCAGGCTCCAACCCACGTGACTTCAGGCTTCAACCCACGTGACTTTGAAAACGATCGGTCACCCCTTTTTATGTTGGCAGCTACTTGTTCCAAATGCAACATCTGACGAACAAACACAAATATAGAAGGAAAGACACAATTGTTATCCAAAAAGTTCAGATTTTAACCCACGTGACTTTAGGCTTACACCCACGTGACTTCAGGCTTCAACCCACGTGACTTCAGGCTTCAACCCACGTGACTTTTAAAACGATCGGTCACCACTTTTGGAGTTGGCAGCTTCTTGTTCCAAACGCAACATCTGACGAACGAACACAAATATAGAAGAAAAGACACAATTGTTACCCAAAAAGTTCAGATTTTAACCCACGTGACTCCAGGCTCCAACCCTGTGACTTCAGGCTTTAACCCACGTGACCTCAGGCTTTAACCCACGTGACTTCAGGCTTCAACCCACGTGACTCCAGGCTCCAACCCACGTGACTTAAGGCTCCAACCCACGTGACTTTTGAAACGATCGGTCACCACTTTTGATGTTGGCAGTTACTGGTTTCAAACGCAACATCTGACGAACGAACACAAATACAGAAGAAAAGACACAATTGTTATCCAAAAAGTTCAGGTTTCAACCCACGTGACTTTAGGCTTCAACCCACGTGACTTCAGGCTTCAACCCACGTGACTTCAGGCTTCAACCCACGTGACTTTGAAAACGATCGGTCACCACTTTTGAAGTTGGCAGCTACTCTTTCCAAACGCAACAACTGACGAACGAACACAAATAGCGAGAAAAAGACGAAATTGCTATCCAAAAAGTTCAGGTTTGAACCCACGTGACTCCAGGCTCTAACCCACGTGACTTCAGGCTTCAACCCAAGTGACTTTCAGAACGATCGGTCACCTTTTTGATGTTGGCAGCTACTTGTTCCAAACGCAACATCTGACGAACGAACACAAATATAGAAGAAAAGGCACAATTGTTACCCAAAAAGTTCAGGTTTTAACCCACGTGACTCCAGGCTCAAACCCACGTGACTTCAGGCTTCGACCCACGTGACTTCAGGCTTTAACCCACGTGACTTCAGGCTTCAACCCACGCGACTTCAGGCTTCAACCCACGTGACTTCAGGCTTCAACCCACGTGACTTTGGAAACGATCGGTCATCACTTTTGAAGTTGGCAGCTACTCTTTCCAAACGCAACATCTAACGAACGAACACAAATATAGAAAAAGAGACACAATTGTTATCCAAAAAGTTCGGGCTTGAACCCACGTGACTCCAGGCTCCAACCCACGTGACTTCAGGCTTCAACCCACGTGACTTTCAGAACGATCGGTCTCCACTTTCGATGTTGGCAGCTACTTGTTCCAAACGCAACATCTGACGAACGAACACAAATATAGAAGAAAAGACACAATTGTTATCCAAAAAGTTTAGGTTTTAACCCACGTGACTTCGGGCTTCTACCCACGTGATTCCAGGCTTCAACCCACGTGCTTCAGGCTTCAACCCACGTGACTTTGAAAACGATCGGTCACCACTTTTGAAGTTGGCAACTACTCTTTCCAAACGCAACATCTGACGAACGATCACAAATATAGGAAAAAAGACACAATTGTTATCCAAAAAGTTCAGGTTTGAACCCACGTGACTCCAGGCTCCAACCCACGTGACTTCAGGCTCCAACCCACGTGACTTTTACACCGATCGGTCACCACTTTTTAAGTTGGCAGCTACTCTTTTCAAACGCAACATCTGACGAACGAACACAAATATAGAAAAAAAGACACAAGTGTCATCAATAAAGTTTAGGTTTGAACCCACGTGACTCCAGGCTCCAACCCACGTGACTTCAGGCTTCAACCCACGTGACTTTGAGAACGATCGGTCACCACTTTTGATGTTGGCAGCTACTTGTTCCAAACGCAACATCTGACGAACGAACACAAATATAGAAGAAAAGACACAATTGTTATCCAAAAAGTTCAGGTTTTAACCCACGTGACTTCAGGCTTCAACCCACGTGACTTCAGGCTCCAACCCACGTGACTTCAGGCTTCAACCCACGTGACTTTGAGAACGATCGGTCACCACTTTTGAAGTTGGCAGCTACTCTTTCCAAACGCAACATCTGACGAACGAACACAAATATAGAAAAAAAGACACAATTGTTATCCAAAAAGTTCAGGTTCGAGCCCACGTGACTCCAGGCTCCAACCCACGTGACTTCAGGCTTCAACCCACGTGACTTTGGAAACGATCGGTCACCACTTTTGATGTTGGCAGCTACTTGTTCCAAACGCAAAATCTGACGAACAAACACAAATATAGAAGAAAAGACACAATTGTTATCCAAAAAGTTCAGGTTTCAACCCACGTGACTCCAGGCTTAAACTCACGTGACTTCAGGCTTCAACCCACGTGACTTTTATAACGATCGGTCACCACTTTTGATGTTGGCAGCTACTTGTTTCAAACGCAACATCTGACGAACGAACACAAATATAGAAGAAAAGACACAATTGTTATCTAAAAGTTCAGGTTTTAACCCAAGTGACTTCAGGCTTCAACCCACGTGACTACAGGCTTCAACCCACGTGACTTCAGGCTTCAACCCACGTGACTTCAGGCTTCAACCCACGTGACTTTTGAAACGATCGATCACCACTTTTGATGTTGGCAGCTACTTGTTTTAAACGCAACATCTGACGAACGAACACAAATATAGAAGAAAAGACACAATTGTTATCCAAAAAGTTCAGGTTTTAACCCACGTGACTTCCGGCTTCAACCCACGTGACTTCAGGCTTCAACCCACGTGACTTCAGGCTTAAACCCACGTGACTTCAGGTTTCAACCCTCGTGACTTTGAAAACGATCGGTCACCACTTTTGAAGTTGGCAGCTACTCTTTTCAAACGCAACATCTGACGAACGAACACAAATATAGAAAAAAAGACACAATTGTTATCCAAAAAGTTCAGGTTTGAACCCACGTGACTCCAGGCTTCAACCCACGTGACTTCAGGCTTCAACCCACGTGACTTTCAGAACGATCGGTCACCACTTTTGATGTTGGCAGCTACTTGTTCTAAACGCAACATCTGACGAACGAACACAAATATAGGAGAAAAGACACAATTGTTATCCAAAAAATTCAGGTTTCAACCCACGTGACTTCAGGCTTCCATCCACGTGACTTCAGGCTTACACCCACGTGACTTCAGGCTTCAACCCACGTGACTTCAGGCTTCAACCCACGTGACTTTTAGAACGATCGGTCACCACTTTTGGAGTTGGCAGCTTCTTGTTCCAAACGCAACATCTGACGAACGAACACAAATATAGAAGAAAAGACACAATTGTTACCCAAAAAGTTCAGATTTTAACCCACGTGACTCCAGGCTCCAACCCACGTGACTTCAGGCTTCAACCCACGTGACCTCAGGCTTTAACCCACGTGACTTCAGGCTTCAACCCACGTGACTTCAAGCTTCAACCCACGTGACTCCAGGCTTCTACCCACGTGACTTCAGGCTTCTACCCACGTGACTTCAGGCTTTAACCCACGTGACTCCAGGCTCCAACCCACGTGACTTCAGGCTTCAACCCACGTGACTTTGAAAACGATCGGTCAACCCTTTTTATGTTGGCAGCTAATTGTTCCAAACGCAACATCTGACGAACAAACACAAATATAGAAGAAAAGACACAATTGTTATCCAAAAAGTTCAGGTTTCAACCCACGTGACTTCAGGCTTCCATCCACGTGACTTCAGGCTTACACCCACGTGACTTCAGGCTTCAACCCACGTGACTTCAGGCTCCAACCCACGTGACTTTTAAAACGATCGGTCACCACTTTTGGAGTTGGCAGCTTCTTGTTCCAAACGCAACATCTGACGAACGAACACAAAAATAGAAGAAAAGACACAATTGTTACCCAAAAAGTTCAGATTTTAACCCACGTGACTCCAGGCTCCAACCCACGTGACTTCAGGCTTCAACCCACGTGACCTCAGGCTTTAACCCACGTGACTTCAGGCTTCAACCCACGTGACTTTAAGCTTCAACCCACGTGACATCAGGCTTCTACCCAAGTGACTTCAGGCTTCTACCCACGTGACTTCAGGCTTTAACCCACGTGACTCCAGGCTTCAACCCACGTGACTTCAGGCTTCAACCCACGTGACTTTGAAAACGATCGGTCACCCCTTTTTATGTTGGCAGCTACTTGTTCCAAACGCAACATCTGACGAACAAACACAAATATAGAAGAAAAGACACAATTGTTATCCAAAAAGTTCAGGTTTCACCCCACGTGACTTCAGGCTTCAACCCACGTGACCTCAGGCTTCAACTCACGTGACTTCAGGCTCCAACCCACGTGACTTCAGGCTTCAACCCACGTGACTTTGAAAACGATCGGTCACCACTCTCGAAGTTGGCAGCTACTCTTTCCAAACGCAACATCTGACGACCGAACACAAATATAGAAAAAAAGACACAATTGTTATCCAAAAAGTTCAGGTTTGAACCCACGTGACTCCAGGCTTAAACCCACGTGACTTCAGGCTTCAACCCACGTGACTTTCAGAACGATCGGTCACCACTTTTGATGTTGGCAGCTACTTGTTCCAAACGCAACATCTGACGAACAAACACAAATATAGGAGAAAAGACACAATTGTTATCCAAAAAATTCAGGTTTCAACCCACGTGACTTCAGGCTTCCATCCACGTGACTTCAGGCTTACACCCACGTGACTTCAGGCTCCAACCCACGTGACTTCAGGCTTCAACCCACGTGACTTCTAAAACGATCGGTCACCACTTTTGGAGTTGGCAGCTTCTTGTTCCAAACGCAACATCTGACGAACGAACACAAATATAGAAGAAAAGACACAATTGTTATCCAAAAAGTTCAGGTTTTAACCCACGTGACTTCAGGCTTCAACACACGTGACTTCAGACTTCAACCCACGTGACTTCAGGCTTCAACCCACGTGACTTTGAAAACGATCGGTCACCACTTTTGAAGTTGGCAGCTACTCTTTTCAAACGCAACATCTGACGAACGAACACAAATATAAAAAAAAAGACACAATTGTTATCAAAAAAGTTCAGGTTTGAACCCACGTGACTCCAGGCTCCAACCCACGTGACTTCAGGCTTCAACCCACGTGACTTTTAAAACGATCGGTCACCACTTTTGATGTTGGCAGCTACTTGTTCCAAACGCAACATCTGACGAACGAACACAAATATAGAAGAAAAGACACAATTGTTATCCAAAAAGTTCAGGTTTTAACCCACGTGACTTCAGGCTTCAACCCACGTGACTTCAGGCTTCAACCCACGTGACTTCAAGCTTCAACCCACGTGACTTTGAGAACGATCGGTCACCACTTTTGAAGTTGGCAGCTACTCTTTCCAAACGCAACATCTGACGAACGAACACAAATATAGAAAAAAAGACACAATTGTTATCCAAAAAGTTCAGGTTTGAACCCACGTGACTCCAGGCTCCAACCCACGTGACTTCAGGCTTCAACTCACGTGATTTTGGAAACGATCGGTCACCACTTTTGATGTTGGCAGCTACTTGTTCCAAACGCAACATCTGACGAACAAACACAAATATAGAAGAAAAGACACAATTGTTATTCAAAAAGTTCAGGTTTCAACCCACGTGACTCCAGGATTCAACTCACGTGACTTCAGGCTCCGACCCACGTGACTTCAGGCTTCAACCCACGTGACTTTGAAAACGATCGGTCACCACTTTTGAAGTTGGCAGCTACTCTTTCCAAACGCAACATCTGACGAACGAACACAAATATAGAAAAAAAGACACAATTGTTATCCAAAAAGTTCAGGTTTGAACCCACGTGACTCCAGGCTCCAACCCACGTGACTTCAGGCTCCAACCCACGTGACTTTTAAAACGATCGGTCACCACTTTTGATGTTGGCAGCTACTTGTTTTAAACGCAACATCTGACGAACGAACACAAATATAGAAGAAAAGACACAATTGTTATTGAAAAAGTCCAGATTTTAACCCACGTGACTTCAGACTTCAACCCACGTGACTTTGAAAACGATCGGTCACCACTTTTGAAGTTGGCAGCTACTCTTTCCAAACGCAACATCTGACGAACGATCACAAATATAGGAAAAAAGACACAATTGTTATCCAAAAAGTTCAGGTTTGAACCCACGTGACTCCAGGCTCCAACCCACGTGACTTCAGGCTCCAACCCACGTGACTTTTAAAACGATCGGTCACCACTTTCGATGTTGGCAGCTACTTGTTTCAAACGCAACATCTGACGAACGAACACAAATATAGAAGAAAAGACACAATTGTTATCCAAAAAGTTCAGGTTTTAACCCACGTGACTTCAGGCTTCAACCCACGTGACTACAGGCTTCAAACCACGTGACTTCAAGCTTCAACCCACGTGACTTCAGGCTTCAACCCACGTGACTTTGAAAACGATCGGTCACCACTATTGAAGTTGGCAGCTACTCTTTCCAAACGCAACATCTGACGAACTAACACAAATATCGAGGAAAAGACACAATTGCTATCCAAAAAGTTCAGGTTTGAACCCACGTGACTTCAGGCTCCAACCCACGTGACTTCAGGCTTCAACCCACGTGACTTCAGGCTTTAACCCACGTGACTCCAGGCTTCAACCCACGCGACTTCAGGCTTCACCCAACGTGACTTCAGGCTTCAACCCACGTGACTTTGAAAACGATCGGTCATCACTTTTGAAGTTGGCAGCTACTCTTTCCAAACGCAACATCTGACGAACGAACACAAATATAGAAAGAAAGACACAATTGTTATCCAAAAAGTTCAGGTTTGAACCCACGTGACTCCAGGCTCCAACCCACGTGACTTCAGGCTCCAACCCACGTGACTTTTAAAACGATCGGTCACCACTTTCGATGTTGGCAGCTACTTGTTCCAAACGCAACATCTGACGAACGAACACAAATATAGAAGAAAAGACACAATTGTTATCCAAAAAGTTCAGGTTTCAACCCACGTGACTTCAGGCTTCAACCCACGTGACTTCAGGCTTCAACCCACGTGACTTCAGGCTTCAACCCACGTGATTTTTGAAACGATCGGTCACCACTTCTGATGTTGGCAGCTACTTGTTTCAAACGCAACATCTGACGAACGAACACAAATATAGAAGAAAAGACACAATTGTTATCCAAAAAGTTCAGGTTTTAACCCACGTGACTTCAGGCTTCAACCCACGTGACTTCAGGCTTCAACCCACGTGACTTCAGGCTTCAACCAACGTGATTTTGAAAACGATCGGTCACCACTTTTGAAGTTGGCAGCTACTCTTTCCAAACGCAACATCTGACGAACGAACACAAATAACGAGAAAAAGACACAATTGCTATCCAAAAAGTTCAGGTTTGAACCCACGTGACTCCAGGTTCCAACCCACGTGACTTAAGGCTCCAACCCACGTGACTTTTGAAACGATCGGTCACCACTTTTGATGTTGGCAGCTACTTGTTTTAAACGCAACATCTGACGAACGAACACAAATATAGAAGAAAAGACACAATTGTTATCCAAAAAGTTCAGGTTTCAACCCACGTGACTTCAGGCTTCAACCCACGTGACTCCAGGCTTCAACCCACGTGACTTCAGGCTTCAACCCACGTGACTTTGGAAACGATCGGTCACCACTTTTGGAGTTGGCAGCTACTCTTTCCAAACGCAACATCTGACGAACGAACACAAATATAGAAAAAAAAGACACAATTGTTATCCAAAAAGTTCAGGTTTTAACCCACGTGACTCCAGGCTCCAACCCACGTGACTTCAGGCTTCAACCCACGTGACTTCTAAAACGATCGGTCACCACTTTTGATGTTGGCAGCTACTTGTTCCAAACGCCACATCTGACGAACGAACACAAATATAGAAGAAAAGACACAATTGGTATCTTAAAAGTTCAGGTTTGAACCCACGTGACTTCAGGCTTCAACCCACGTGACTTCAGGCTTCAACCCACGTGACTTTAAAACGATCGGTCACCACTATTGAAGTTGGCAGCTACTTGTTCCAAACGCAACATCTGACGAACGAACACAAATATAGAAGAAAAGACACAATTGTTATCCAAAAAGTTCAGGTTTGAACCCACGTGACTTCAGGCTTCAACCCACGTGACTTCAGGCTTCAACCCACGTGACTTTGAAAACGATCGGTCACCACTTTTGAAGTTTGCAGCTACTCTTTCCAAACGCAACATCTGACGAACGAACACAAATATAGAAAAAAAGACACAATTATTATCCAAAAAGTTCAGGTTTTAACCCACGTGACTCCAGGCTCCAACCCACGTGACTTCAGGCTTCAACCCACGTGACTTTAAAAACGATCGGTCACCACTTTTGATGTTGGCAGCTACTTGTTCCAAACGCAACATCTGACGAACGAACACAAATATTGTGAGATTCGACTTGGGATCAAAGCATCTGCACCTTGCCGGGGAAAACCAAAAACCGTACCCTTTGGGTGATATTCGACAGCGTCCGGAAATAAATCGAAGGACACACAGTGGGTGGCTACGAGTTGTATTTTGAAGAAAAATAAATAAGTCACAATGAGGAGGAAGCCATAAAAACTGGGACGAAGTTCCGAGAAAGTTGGGGACCCGGGGGCGGCTTCGGGCCTTATAAAAAAAACGGATAAGTGAAAACTATCATGTGGACACACGAACGTGTTTAAATGACCATACAAAAGCATGGAATACAAAGGACGCCGCGGGTATGTGCCTTGTGCCGCAGTTGTTGGGCGTCCCAAAGGCCGGCCTAAATGTAGTAAACCAAAACTGAAATTTTAAACTAATTAGTTAAATAATTGTTAGATTCGAGAGTGGGTGACGCTGAAGTGGTTCTTTCGTCATTTACGTCAATTTAAAACCAAGCACGGTGTCAATCGAGCTGTTAAAAGTCGTGGCCGCGAAAATTTAGATAAGTCTTCAAAAGACGAATTGAAACATAGTCATTCCGTGAATTAGTAAAGAAGAATCACTGCAGCTCAGCCGAAATTATGTTTCCGTCAAAACTGTCTCTAATTTAAACAAAATAATATTTTAAGTTGAAAATGTGACTAGCACCGCCATCTACGCAAACCTCTAGAAACGAGAGATAAAGCAGTGGGGGTAAGAGCCCTGTGCACGCCAAACTAGAGATCGAAGAAGAGGGTCGATTGAGTAAAGACGACGTGTCTGATTGGCTGCAAAATTCCAGGGTGAGGGATGTGGGGGTGGTTTTCAAAAAAAATCTCGTGTGAAGATTGAAGGAGGAAGAAGCTCTCTTGGGTTTTGGTGACGAACGAGAAAGGTTGTCTGGAATTAAGAATTAAAACTTATCCGAGAAAATTGCTCTTTCAAAGTGTTGCTAAGTCAAGATTATTGATTGTCATTTTAGTCGCAAGTGATTAAAATTCAAATTTCGTTTAAAATTCATTTGTGATTTGTGACCACCGGCTTTAAGTTGTAGTGAAATTTCACGTACAGGCGTTGTGTCGAAGCGTTTTTCC
Source organism: Anaspis maculata (assembly GCA_949128115.1). Taxonomy (NCBI): domain Eukaryota; kingdom Metazoa; phylum Arthropoda; class Insecta; order Coleoptera; family Scraptiidae; genus Anaspis; species Anaspis maculata. The sequence goes on along the minus strand of OX421964.1, from coordinate 82,911,300 downwards.
AAGTGAGAATAGTGATTTACCGTTGAGGTATCCACTGACCAGTGTTTGTCTAAATTGCCGTTTGGATTACCCTTTTCTGCAAATCAGAGGTTGGTGGTGCTATTTGCAATTTCTTTAGTATTAGCTGTTGAGTGCAGGTAGACTTCGAAATTGGTTGTTTAGAACCACAGCAAAATTTTAATTGTACATTAATCTATTATTGAGCTTCACAAGAGAGCCCGAATTATTCGGTTTTGAGAAAGTCTTCAAGTACTAAGCTCTAGTAAACAGGCTGACTTTAGGTTACCTAAGTAACACGACCTGGTATCGCAATCCACACTGCATCAAACTATTCGAACCCTAATATTGTCGTTTGACGAGAGATGGCCGAAACAACGTGGAAGCTATCGCGAAGTTAGAAATTAACCCTTTGATTTCTGCGCTCATCCCACACAACAGAAGAGCAGCAATGGTCTATAATGGTTCAATCTGGTACCAGTTGAATGGGCAGTTGAATCAGATCCACCGTTATCAACTTCAATCTCCAAGGCCAAGCTGCAAAGTTCCGCGTCGAATCGAATCGCAGGGTTGTTTAAAGATTTCAAAACGCGGGGTCGCGGTCGGTAGCGAACTCTTCAAAGATGAACTTTAAGGCGCGGTCCAACAAGAAGAAAGCGCACGTCCTAACAGTTTCCACCTTGTAATTGTCTATTTGATAATCCCTCGAAGAAGCGAATCTTTTCTCTTAGAAAATTCCGCCAAAGGCGTTTTTTTGGAATCACGTTCCCCCCTTTGTTCTACAGTTAGCTAGCAGTATTTCAGAGTTCGGCGACCAAGATGATAAAATCCTTCACCAGGAGGTGACACCCTAAAATGAGAAGGCCAAAGTTCAGAGATTTAATAGGTAGTGAGATGTAGGAACCTTTTGTAAGATCAAATGTTAGTCAGTGACTCTGATGCTACCGTGCGTAACAGAAAAGATAAACTGAGTATTTAAATTAATTCGAGGCGGAGTTGCGATAACTCGTAAACCAAAAGACTCGCCGGAAAATCCTTTCACAAGCGGAAAGGATGACGATCACAAATTAAACTACCTGCACAACAACAGCAAATACACTCCTTGTTATAATATTATAAATCGTATTGTGAATTATGTTTTGTCATTGTTTAAATTTGCGTTGAATTTGGCGTCAACTTATTGATTACCGTTTGATTACCGCTGTCTTAAGTGTCGATTAGCTAGCCATGGCTCGCGTCCCTTTTGTTTCCTCCACAATTTAGCTTCAGTTAGATGCGAGAAAAATAGATTTGTTTAGAGATTGCTTTTCAGGAACACATCGTAATTCTCCCTTGGTAGAGGTAGCTAGGAATCCGGTAATTAGCACAATCGGCAACCAGGGTCGTTCTCTGAAGGCTAATGAGTGATTAGCCATGACTCTTGAAAGGGTTGCGAGTTAGTTTTGTTCACATAGGTCTTCTCTGTTACAGGGTAGGAGTTGGGTGGTGCTCTCGGAGGTAACCCCAATTAACTAAGTCATTAATTGTAAGGTAATTAGCGGGAGTCCGGCATAGAAGTCGAAGAGACTTGCCGACTCTGGAAATTAGTTGAGACAGTTTTGACAATTGAATTTAAGGACTCGATGTTCGTTGGAAATTCCCCGTGTGTTCAATAAAAGTTAAGAATGTGGTCTGAAAGAATTGCGTTTGTTATCACTCTACTCATTGTTTATAGCCCAGATCGCTTGCCTTAACGAATCTGAGAAAAGGGTTACTTTCTCCTCGATAAATAAACAAAAAGAACACAACGTAAAATGGGTCTGATCTAGATTACCTTCTGAGGAGTGAAGTGAAAGCAAAAGTACAAAATTGGTACCGTAAGTAAAGAAATTTCACCTAATTTCTTCGGTGGGCTCAACGGGTTATCTGCGACATAAAGGGGAAGGGTTGTACAGTTATAATATAGAAGAAAAAACACAATTGTTATCCAAAAAGTTCAGGTTTCAACCCACGTGACTTTAGGCTTCAACCCACATGACTTCAGGCTTCACCCCACGTGACTTCGGGCGTCAACCCACGTGACTTCAGTCTTCAACCCACGTGACTTCAGGCTTCAACCCACGTGACTTTGAAAACGATCGGTCACCACTTTTGAAGTTGGCAGCTACTCTTTCCAAACGCAACATCTGACGAACGAACACAAATATCGAAAAAAAGACACAATTGCTATCCACAAAGTCCAGGTTTGAACCCACGTGACTCCAGGCTCCAACCCACGTGACTTCAGGCTTCAACCCACGTGAGTTCCAGAACGATCGGTCTTCACTTTTGATGTTGGCAGCTACTTGTTCCAAACGCAACATCTGACGAACGAACACAAATATAGAAGAAAAGACACAATTGTTATCCAAAAAGTTCAGGTTTGAACCCACGTGACTCCAGGCTCCAACCCACGTGACTCCAGGCTCCAACCCACGTGACTTTTAAAACGATCGGTCACCACTTTTGAAGTTGGCAGCTACTCTTTCCAAACGCAACATCTGACGAACGATCACAAATATAGAAAAAAAAAACAATTGTTATCCAAAAAGTTCAGGTTTGAACCCACGTGACTCAAGGCTCCAACCCACGTGACTTCAGGCTCCAACCCACGTGACTTTTAAAACGATCGGTCACCACTTTTGATGTTGGCAGCTACTTGTTTCAAACGCAACATCTGACGAACGAACACAAATATAGAAGAAAAGACACAATTGTTATCCAAAAAGTTCAGGTTTTAACCCACGTGACTTCAGGCTTCAACCCACGTGACTACAGGCTTCAACCCACGTGACTACAAGCTTCAACCCACGTGACTTCAGGCTTCAACCCACGTGACTTTGAAAACGATCGGTCACCACTTTTGAAGTTGGCAGCTACTCTTTCCAAACGCAACATCTGACGAACTAACACAAATATCGAGGAAAAGACACAATTGCTATCCAAAAAGTTCAGGTTTGAACCCACGTGACTTCAGGCTCCAACCCACGTGACTTCAGGCTTCAACCCACGTGACTTTCAGAACGATCGGTCACCACTTTTGATATTGGCAGCTACTTGTTCCAAACGCAACATCTGACGAACGAACACAAATATAGAAGAAAAGACACAGTTGTTACCCGAAAAGTTCAGGCTCTAACCCACGTGACTCCAGGCTCCAACCCACGTGACTTCAGGCTTCGACCCACGTGACTTCAGGCTTTAACCCACGTGACTTCAAGCTTCAACCCACGCGACTTCAGGCTTTAACCCACGTGACTTCAGGCTTTAACCCACGTGATTTTTAAAACGATCGGTCACCACTTTTGATGTTGGCAGCTACTTGTTTTAAACGCAACATCTGACGAACTAACACAAATATAGACGAAAAGACACAATTGTTATCCAAAAAGTTCAGGTTTTAACCCACGTGACTTCAGGCTTCAACCCACGTGACTTAAGGCTTCAACCCACGTGACTTCAGGCTTCAACACACGTGACTTTGGAAACGATCGGTCACCACTTTTGAAGTTGGCAGCTACTCTTTCCAAACGCAACATCTGACGAACGAACACAAATATAGAAAAAAAGACACAATTGTTATCCAAAAAGTTCAGGTTTTAACCCACGTGACTCCAGGCTCCAACCCACGTTATTAAGGCTCCACCCCACGTGACTTTTGAAACGATCGGTCACCACTTTTGATGTTGGCAGCTACTTGTTTTAAACGCAACATCTGACGAACGAACACAAATATAGAAGAAAAGACACATTTGTTATCCAAAAAGTTCAGGTTTCAACCCACGTGACTTCAGGCTTCAACCCACGTGACTCCAGGCTTCAACCCACGTGACTTCAGGCTTCAACCCACGTGACTTTGGAAACGATCGGTCACCACTTTTGAAGTTGGCAGCTACTCTTTCCAAACGCAACATCTGACGAACGAACACAAATATAGAAAAAAAGACACAATTGTTATCCAAAAAGTTCAGGTTTTAACCCACGTGACTCCAGGCTCCAACCCACGTGACTTCAGGCTTCAACCCACGTGACTTCTAAAACGATCGGTCACCACTTTTGATGTTGGCAGCAACTTGTTCCAAACGCCACATCTGACGAACGAACACAAATATAGAAGAAAAGACACAATTGGTATCTAAAAAGTTCAGGTTTGAACCCACGTGACTTCAGGCTTCAACCCACGTGACTTCAGGCTTCAACCCACGTGACCTTGAAAACGATCGGTCACCACTTTTGAAGTTGGCAGCTACTTGTTCCAAACGCAACATCTGACGAACGAACACAAATATAGAAGAAAAGACACAATTGGTATCCACAAAGTCCAGGTTTGAACCCACGTGACTCCAGGCTCCAACCCACGTGACTTCAGGCTTCAACCCACGTGACTTCCAGAACGATCGGTCTTCACTTTTGATGTTGACAGCTACTTGTTCCAAACGCAACATCTGACGAACGAACACAAATATAGAAGAAAAGACACAATTGTTATCCAAAAAGTTCAGGTTTGAACCCACGTGACTCCAGGCTCCAACCCACGTGACTTCAGGCTCCAACCCACGTGACTTTTAAAACGATCGGTCACCACTTTTGAAGTTGGCAGCTACTCTTTCCAAACGCAACATCTGACGAACGATCACAAATATAGAAAAAAAAAACAATTGTTATCCAAAAAGTTCAGGTTTGAACCCACGTGACTCCAGGCTCCAACCCACGTGACTTCAGGCTCCAACCCACGTGACTTTTGAAACGATCGGTCACCACTTTCGATGTTGGCAGCTACTTGTTCCAAACGCAACATCTGACAAACGAACACAAATATAGAAGAAAAGACACAATTGTTATCCAAAAAGTTCAGGTTTCAACCCACGTGACTTCAGGCTTCAACCCACGTGACATCAGGCTTCAACCCACGTGATTTTTAAAACGATCGGTCACCACTTTTGATGTTGGCAGCTACTTGTTTTAAACGCAACATCTGACGAACGAACACAAATATAGAAGAAAAGACACAATTGTTATCCAAAAAGTTCAGGTTTCAACCCACGTGACTTCAGGCTTCAACCCACGTGACTCCAGGCTTCAACCCACGTGACTTTGGAAACGATCGGTCACCACTTTTGAAGTTGGCAGCTACTCTTTCCAAACGCAACATCTGACGAACGAACACAAATATAGAAAAAAAGACACAATTGTTATCCAAAAAGTTCAGGTTTTAACCCACGTGACTCCAGGCTCCAACCCACGTGACTTCAGGTTACAACCCACGTGACTTCTAAAACGATCGGTCACCACTCTTGATGTTGGCAGCTACTTGTTCCAAACGCCACATCTGACGAACGAACACAAATATAGAAGAAGAGACACAATTGGTATCTAAAAAGTTCAGGTTTGAACCCACGTGACTTCAGGCTCCAACCCACGTGAATTTGAAAACGATCGGTCACCACTTTTGAAGTTGGCAGCAACTTGTTCCAAACGCAACATCTGACGAACGAACACAAATATAGAAGAAAAGACACAATTGGTATCCAAAAAGTTCAGGTTTGAACCCACTTGACTTCAGGCTTCAACCCACGTGACTTTAGGCTTCAACCCACGTGACTTTGAAAACGATCGGTCACCACTTTTGAAGTTGGCAGCTACTCTTTCCAAACGCAACATCTAACGAACGAACACAAAGATAGAAAAAAAGACACAATTATTATCCAAAAAGTTCAGGTTTTAACCCACGTGACTCCAGGCTCCAACCCACGTGACTTCAGGCTTCAACCCACGTGACTTTAAAAACGATCGGTCACCACTTTTGATGTTGGCAGCTACTTGTTCCAAACGCAACATCTGACGAACGAACACAAATATAGAAGAAAAAACACAATTGTTATCCAAAAAGTTAAGGTTTCAACCCACGTGACTTTAGGCTTCAACCCACATGACTTCAGGCTTCAACCCACGTGACTTCGGGCGTCAACTCACGTGACTTCAGGCTTCAACCCACGTGACTTCAGGCTTCGACCCACGTGACTTCAGGCTTCAACCCACGTGACTTCAGGCTTCAACCAACGTGATTTTGAAAACGATCGGTCACCCCTTTTGAAGTTGGCAGCTACTCTTTCCAAACGCAACATCTGACGAACGAACACAAATAACGAGAAAAAGACACAATTGCTATCCAAAAAGTTCAGGTTTGAACCCACGTGACTCCAGGCTCCAACCCACGTGACTTAAGGCTCTACCCCACGTGACTTTTGAAACGATCGGTCACCACTTTTGATGTTGGCAGCTACTTGTTTTAAACGCAACATCTGACGAACGAACACAAATATAGAAGAAAAGACACAATTGTTATCCAAAAAGTTCAGGTTTCAACCCACGTGACTTCAGGCTTCAACCCACGTGACTCCAGGCTTCAACCCACGTGACTTCAGGCTTCAACTCACGTGACTTTGGAAACGATCGGTCACCACTTTTGAAGTTGGCAGCTACTCTTTCCAAACGCAACATCTGACGAACGAACACAAATATAGAAAAAAAGACACAATTGTTATCCAAAAAGTTCAGGTTTTAACCCACGTGACTCCAGGCTCCAACCCACGTGACTTCAGGCTTCAACCCACGTGACTTCTAAAACGATCGGTCACCACTTTTGATGTTGGCAGCTACTTGTTCCAAACGCCACATCTGACGAACGAACACAAATATAGAAGAAAAGACTCAATTGGTATCTAAAAAGTTCAGGTTTGAACCCACGTGACTTCAGGCTTCAACCCACGTGACTTCAGGCTTCAACCCACGTGACTTTGAAAACGATCGGTCACCACTTTTGAAGTTGGCAGCTACTTGTTCCAAACGCAACATCTGACGAACGAACACAAATATAGAAGAAAAGACACAATTGGTATCCACAAAGTCCAGGTTTGAACCCACGTGACTCCAGGCTCCAACCCACGTGACTTCAGGCTTCAACCCACGTGACTTCCAGAACGATCGGTCTTCACTTTTGATGTTGGCAGCTACTTGTTCCTAACGCAACATCTGACGAACGAACACAAATATAGAAGAAGAGACACAATTGTTATCCAAAAAGTTCAGGTTTGAACCCACGTGACTCCAGGCTCCAACCCACGTGACTTCAGGCTCCAACCCACGTGACTTTTAAAACGATCGGTCACCACTTTTGAAGTTGGCAGCTACTCTTTCCAAACGCAACATCTGACGAACGATCACAAATATAGAAAAAAAAAACAATTGTTATCCAAAAAGTTTAGGTTTAAACCCACGTGACTCCAGGCTCCAACCCACGTGACTTCAGGCTCCAACCCACGTGACTTTTCAAACGATCGGTCACCACTTTTGATGTTGGCAGCTACTTGTTTCAAACGCAACATCTGACGAACGAACACAAATATAGAAGAAAAGACACAATTGTTATCCAAAAAGTTCAGGTTTCAACCCACGTGACTTCAGGCTTCAACCCACGTGACTACAGGCTTTAACCCACGTGACTTCAAGCTTACACCCACGTGACTTCAGGCTTCAACCCACGTGACTTTGAAAACGATCGGTCACCACTTTTGAAGTTGGCAGCTACTCTTTCCAAACGCAACATCTGACGAACTAACACAAATATCGAGGAAAAGACACAATTGCTATCCAAAAAGTTCAGGTTTGAACCCACGTGACTTCAGGCTCCAACCCACGTGACTTCAGGCTTCAACCCACGTGACTTTCAGAACGATCGGTCACCACTTTTGATATTGGCAGCTACTTGTTCCAAACGCAACATCTGACGAACGAACACAAATATAGAAGAAAAGACACAGTTGTTACCCGAAAATTTCAGGCTCTAACCCACGTGACTCCAGGCTCCAACCCACGTGACTTCAGGCTTCGACCCACGTGACTTCAGGCTTCAACCCACGTGACTTCAGGCTTCAACCCACGCGACTTCAGGCTTCAACCCACGTGACTCCAGGCTTCAACCCACGTGACTTTGAAAACGATCGGTCATCACTTTTGAAGTTGGCAGCTACTCTTTCCAAACGCAACATCTGACGAACGAACACAAATATAGAAAGAAAGACACAATTGTTATCCAAAAAGTTCAAGTTTGAACCCACGTGACTCCAGGCTCCAACCCGCGTGACTTCAGGCTTCAACCCACGTGACTTTTGAAACGATCGGTCACCACTTTCGATGTTGGCAGCTACTTGTTCCAAACGCAACATCTGACGAACGAACACAAATATAGAAGAAAAGACACAATTGTTATCCAAAAAGTTCAGGTTTCAACCCACGTGACTTCAGGCTTCAACCCACGTGACTCCAGGCTTCAACCCACGTGACTTCAGGCTTCAACCCACGTGACTTTGGAAACGATCGGTCACCACTTTTGAAGTTGGCAGCTACTCTTTCCAAACGCAACATCTGACGAACGAACACAAATATAGAAAAAAAAAGACACAATTGTTATCCAAAAAGTTCAGGTTTTAACCCACGTGACTCCAGGCTCCAACCCACGTGACTTCAGGCTTCAACCCACGTGACTTCTAAAACGATCGGTCACCACTTTTGATGTTGGCAGCTACTTGTTCCAAACGCCACATCTGACGAACGAACACAAATATAGAAGAAAAGACACAATTGGTATCTAAAAAGTTCAGGTTTGAACCCACGTGACTTCAGGCTTCAACCCACGTGACTTTGAAAACGATCGGTCACCACTTTTGAAGTTGGCAGCTACTTGTTCCAAACGCAACATCTGACGAACGAACACAAATATAGAAGAAAAAACACAATTGTTATCCAAAAAGTTCAGGTTTCAACCCACGTGACTTTAGGCTCCAACCCACATGACTTCAGGCTTCAACCCACGTGACTTCGGGCGTCAACCCACGTGACTTCAGGCTTCAACCCACGTGACTTCAGGCTTCAAACCCACGTGACTTTGAAAACGATCGGTCACCACTTTTGAAGTTGGCAGCTACTCTTTCCAAACGCAACATCTGACGAACGAACACAAAAATCGAAAAAAGGACACAATTGCTATCCAAAAAGTCCAGGTTTGAACCCACGTGACTCCAGGCTCCACCCCACGTGACTTCAGGCTTCAACCCACGTGACTTCCAGAACGATCGGTCTTCACTTTTGATGTTGGCAGCTACTTGTTCCAAACGCAACATCTGACGAACGAACACAAATATAGAAGAAAAGACACAATTGTTATCCAAAAAGTTCAGGTTTGAACCCACGTGACTCCAGGCTCCAACCCACGTGACTTCAGGCTCCAACCCACGTGACTTCAGGCTTCAACCCACGTGACTTTGAAAACGATCGGTCACCACTTTTGAAGTTGGCAGCTACTCTTTCCAAACGCAACATCTGACGAACGATCACAAATATAGAAAAAAAGACACAATTGTTATCCAAAAAGTTTAGGTTTGAACCCACGTGACTCCAGGCTTCAACCCACGTGACTTCAGGCTCCGACCCACGTGACTTTTGAAACGATCGGTCACCACTTTTGATGTTGGCAGCTACTTGATTTAAACGCATCATCTGACGAACGAACACAAATATAGAAGAAAAGACACAATTGTTATCCAAAAAGTTCAGGTTTTAACCCACGTGACTTCAGGCTTCAACCCACGTGACTTCAGGCTTCAACCCACGTGACTTCAGGCTTCAACTCACGTGACTTCAGGCTTCAACCCACGTGACTTTGAAAACGATCGGTCACCACTTTTGAAGTTGGCAGCTACTCTTTCCAAACGCAATATCTGACGAACGAACACAAATATCGAGAAAGAGACACAATTGCTATCCAAAAAGTTCAGGTTTGAACCCACGTGACTTCAGGCTCCAACCCACGTGACTTCAGGCTTCAACCCACGTGACTTTCAGAATGATCGGTCACCACTTTTGATGTTGGCAGCTACTTGTTCCAAACGCAACATCTGACGAACGAACACAAATATAGAAGAAAAGACACAATTGTTACCCAAAAAGTTCAGGTTTACACCCACGTGACTCCGGGCTCCAACCCACGTGACTCCAGGCTCCGACCCACGTGACTTCAGGCTTTAACCCACGTGACTTCAGGCTTCAACCCACGCGACTTCAGGTTCCAACCCACGTGACTTCAGGCTTCAACCCGAGTGACTTTGAAAACGATCGGTCATCACTTTTGAAGTTGGCAGCTACTCTCTCCAAACGCAACATCTGACGAACGAACACAAATATAGAAAAAAAGACACAATTGTTATCCAAAAAGTTCAGGTTTGAACCCACGTGACTCCAGGCTCCAACCCACGTGACTTCTGGCTTCAACCCACGTGACTTTTAAAACGATCGGTCACCACTTTCGATGTTGGCAGCTACTTGTTCCAAACGCAACATCTGACGAACGAACACAAATATAGAAGAAAAGACACAATTGTTATCCAAAAAGTTCAGGTTTCAACCCACGTGACTTCAGGCTTCAACCCACGTGACTTCAGGCTCCAACCCACGTGACTTCAGGCTTCAACCCACGTGATTTTCAAACGATCGGTCACCAGTTTTGATGTTGGCAGCTACTTGTTTTAAACGCAACATCTGACGAACGAACACAAATATAGAAGAAAAGACACAATTGTTATCCAAAAAGTTCAGGTTTCAACCCACGTGACTTCAGGCTTCATCCCACGTGACTCCAGGCTTTAACCCACGTGACTTCAAGCTTCAACCCACGTGACTTTGGAAACGATCGGTCACCACTTTCGATGTTGACAGCTACTTGTTCCAAACGCAACATCTGACGAACGAACACAAATATAGAAGAAAAGACACAATTGTTATCCAAAAAGTTCAGGTTTTAACCCACGTGACTTCAGGCTTCAACCCGCGTGACTCCAGGCTTCAACCCACGTGACTTTTGAAACGATCGGTCACCACTTTTGATGTTGGCAGCTACTTGTTTCAAACGCAACATCTGACGAACGAACACAAATATAGAAGAAAAGACACAATTGTTATCCAAAAAGTTCAGGTTTTAACCCACGTGACTTCAGGCTTCAACCCACGTGACTACAGGCTTCAACCCACGTGACTACAAGCTTCAACCCACGTGACTTCAGGCTTCAACCCACGTGACTTTGAAAACGATCGGTCACCACTTTTGAAGTTGGCAGCTACTCTTTCCAAACGCAACATCTGACGAACTAACACAAATATCGAGGAAAAGACACAATTGCTATCCAAAAAGTTCAGGTTTGAACCCACGTGACTTCAGGCTCCAACCCACGTGACTTCAGGCTTCAACCCACGTGACTTTCAGAACGATCGGTCACCACTTTTGATATTGGCAGCTACTTGTTCCAAACGCAACATCTGACGAACGAACACAAATATAGAAGAAAAGACACAGTTGTTACCCGAAAAGTTCAGGCTCTAACCCACGTGACTCCAGGCTCCAACCCACGTGACTTCAGGCTTCGACCCACGTGACTTCAGGCTTTAACCCACGTGACTTCAAGCTTCAACCCACGCGACTTCAGGCTTTAACCCACGTGACTTCAGGCTTTAACCCACGTGATTTTTAAAACGATCGGTCACCACTTTTGATGTTGGCAGCTACTTGTTTTAAACGCAACATCTGACGAACTAACACAAATATAGACGAAAAGACACAATTGTTATCCAAAAAGTTCAGGTTTTAACCCACGTGACTTCAGGCTTCAACCCACGTGACTTAAGGCTTCAACCCACGTGACTTCAGGCTTCAACACACGTGACTTTGGAAACGATCGGTCACCACTTTTGAAGTTGGCAGCTACTCTTTCCAAACGCAACATCTGACGAACGAACACAAATATAGAAAAAAAGACACAATTGTTATCCAAAAAGTTCAGGTTTTAACCCACGTGACTCCAGGCTCCAACCCACGTTATTAAGGCTCCACCCCACGTGACTTTTGAAACGATCGGTCACCACTTTTGATGTTGGCAGCTACTTGTTTTAAACGCAACATCTGACGAACGAACACAAATATAGAAGAAAAGACACATTTGTTATCCAAAAAGTTCAGGTTTCAACCCACGTGACTTCAGGCTTCAACCCACGTGACTCCAGGCTTCAACCCACGTGACTTCAGGCTTCAACCCACGTGACTTTGGAAACGATCGGTCACCACTTTTGAAGTTGGCAGCTACTCTTTCCAAACGCAACATCTGACGAACGAACACAAATATAGAAAAAAAGACACAATTGTTATCCAAAAAGTTCAGGTTTTAACCCACGTGACTCCAGGCTCCAACCCACGTGACTTCAGGCTTCAACCCACGTGACTTCTAAAACGATCGGTCACCACTTTTGATGTTGGCAGCAACTTGTTCCAAACGCCACATCTGACGAACGAACACAAATATAGAAGAAAAGACACAATTGGTATCTAAAAAGTTCAGGTTTGAACCCACGTGACTTCAGGCTTCAACCCACGTGACTTCAGGCTTCAACCCACGTGACTTCAGGCTTCAACCCACGTGACCTTGAAAACGATCGGTCACCACTTTTGAAGTTGGCAGCTACTTGTTCCAAACGCAACATCTGACGAACGAACACAAATATAGAAGAAAAGACACAATTGGTATCCACAAAGTCCAGGTTTGAACCCACGTGACTCCAGGCTCCAACCCACGTGACTTCAGGCTTCAACCCACGTGACTTCCAGAACGATCGGTCTTCACTTTTGATGTTGACAGCTACTTGTTCCAAACGCAACATCTGACGAACGAACACAAATATAGAAGAAAAGACACAATTGTTATCCAAAAAGTTCAGGTTTGAACCCACGTGACTCCAGGCTCCAACCCACGTGACTTCAGGCTCCAACCCACGTGACTTTTAAAACGATCGGTCACCACTTTTGAAGTTGGCAGCTACTCTTTCCAAACGCAACATCTGACGAACGATCACAAATATAGAAAAAAAAAACAATTGTTATCCAAAAAGTTCAGGTTTGAACCCACGTGACTCCAGGCTCCAACCCACGTGACTTCAGGCTCCAACCCACGTGACTTTTGAAACGATCGGTCACCACTTTCGATGTTGGCAGCTACTTGTTCCAAACGCAACATCTGACAAACGAACACAAATATAGAAGAAAAGACACAATTGTTATCCAAAAAGTTCAGGTTTCAACCCACGTGACTTCAGGCTTCAACCCACGTGACATCAGGCTTCAACCCACGTGATTTTTAAAACGATCGGTCACCACTTTTGATGTTGGCAGCTACTTGTTTTAAACGCAACATCTGACGAACGAACACAAATATAGAAGAAAAGACACAATTGTTATCCAAAAAGTTCAGGTTTCAACCCACGTGACTTCAGGCTTCAACCCACGTGACTCCAGGCTTCAACCCACGTGACTTTGGAAACGATCGGTCACCACTTTTGAAGTTGGCAGCTACTCTTTCCAAACGCAACATCTGACGAACGAACACAAATATAGAAAAAAAGACACAATTGTTATCCAAAAAGTTCAGGTTTTAACCCACGTGACTCCAGGCTCCAACCCACGTGACTTCAGGTTACAACCCACGTGACTTCTAAAACGATCGGTCACCACTCTTGATGTTGGCAGCTACTTGTTCCAAACGCCACATCTGACGAACGAACACAAATATAGAAGAAAAGACACAATTGGTATCTAAAAAGTTCAGGTTTGAACCCACGTGACTTCAGGCTCCAACCCACGTGAATTTGAAAACGATCGGTCACCACTTTTGAAGTTGGCAGCAACTTGTTCCAAACGCAACATCTGACGAACGAACACAAATATAGAAGAAAAGACACAATTGGTATCCAAAAAGTTCAGGTTTGAACCCACTTGACTTCAGGCTTCAACCCACGTGACTTTAGGCTTCAACCCACGTGACTTTGAAAACGATCGGTCACCACTTTTGAAGTTGGCAGCTACTCTTTCCAAACGCAACATCTAACGAACGAACACAAAGATAGAAAAAAAGACACAATTATTATCCAAAAAGTTCAGGTTTTAACCCACGTGACTCCAGGCTCCAACCCACGTGACTTCAGGCTTCAACCCACGTGACTTTAAAAACGATCGGTCACCACTTTTGATGTTGGCAGCTACTTGTTCCAAACGCAACATCTGACGAACGAACACAAATATAGAAGAAAAAACACAATTGTTATCCAAAAAGTTAAGGTTTCAACCCACGTGACTTTAGGCTTCAACCCACATGACTTCAGGCTTCAACCCACGTGACTTCGGGCGTCAACTCACGTGACTTCAGGCTTCAACCCACGTGACTTCAGGCTTCGACCCACGTGACTTCAGGCTTCAACCCACGTGACTTCAGGCTTCAACCAACGTGATTTTGAAAACGATCGGTCACCCCTTTTGAAGTTGGCAGCTACTCTTTCCAAACGCAACATCTGACGAACGAACACAAATAACGAGAAAAAGACACAATTGCTATCCAAAAAGTTCAGGTTTGAACCCACGTGACTCCAGGCTCCAACCCACGTGACTTAAGGCTCTACCCCACGTGACTTTTGAAACGATCGGTCACCACTTTTGATGTTGGCAGCTACTTGTTTTAAACGCAACATCTGACGAACGAACACAAATATAGAAGAAAAGACACAATTGTTATCCAAAAAGTTCAGGTTTCAACCCACGTGACTTCAGGCTTCAACCCACGTGACTCCAGGCTTCAACCCACGTGACTTCAGGCTTCAACTCACGTGACTTTGGAAACGATCGGTCACCACTTTTGAAGTTGGCAGCTACTCTTTCCAAACGCAACATCTGACGAACGAACACAAATATAGAAAAAAAGACACAATTGTTATCCAAAAAGTTCAGGTTTTAACCCACGTGACTCCAGGCTCCAACCCACGTGACTTCAGGCTTCAACCCACGTGACTTCTAAAACGATCGGTCACCACTTTTGATGTTGGCAGCTACTTGTTCCAAACGCCACATCTGACGAACGAACACAAATATAGAAGAAAAGACTCAATTGGTATCTAAAAAGTTCAGGTTTGAACCCACGTGACTTCAGGCTTCAACCCACGTGACTTCAGGCTTCAACCCACGTGACTTTGAAAACGATCGGTCACCACTTTTGAAGTTGGCAGCTACTTGTTCCAAACGCAACATCTGACGAACGAACACAAATATAGAAGAAAAGACACAATTGGTATCCACAAAGTCCAGGTTTGAACCCACGTGACTCCAGGCTCCAACCCACGTGACTTCAGGCTTCAACCCACGTGACTTCCAGAACGATCGGTCTTCACTTTTGATGTTGGCAGCTACTTGTTCCTAACGCAACATCTGACGAACGAACACAAATATAGAAGAAGAGACACAATTGTTATCCAAAAAGTTCAGGTTTGAACCCACGTGACTCCAGGCTCCAACCCACGTGACTTCAGGCTCCAACCCACGTGACTTTTAAAACGATCGGTCACCACTTTTGAAGTTGGCAGCTACTCTTTCCAAACGCAACATCTGACGAACGATCACAAATATAGAAAAAAAAAACAATTGTTATCCAAAAAGTTTAGGTTTAAACCCACGTGACTCCAGGCTCCAACCCACGTGACTTCAGGCTCCAACCCACGTGACTTTTCAAACGATCGGTCACCACTTTTGATGTTGGCAGCTACTTGTTTCAAACGCAACATCTGACGAACGAACACAAATATAGAAGAAAAGACACAATTGTTATCCAAAAAGTTCAGGTTTCAACCCACGTGACTTCAGGCTTCAACCCACGTGACTACAGGCTTTAACCCACGTGACTTCAAGCTTACACCCACGTGACTTCAGGCTTCAACCCACGTGACTTTGAAAACGATCGGTCACCACTTTTGAAGTTGGCAGCTACTCTTTCCAAACGCAACATCTGACGAACTAACACAAATATCGAGGAAAAGACACAATTGCTATCCAAAAAGTTCAGGTTTGAACCCACGTGACTTCAGGCTCCAACCCACGTGACTTCAGGCTTCAACCCACGTGACTTTCAGAACGATCGGTCACCACTTTTGATATTGGCAGCTACTTGTTCCAAACGCAACATCTGACGAACGAACACAAATATAGAAGAAAAGACACAGTTGTTACCCGAAAATTTCAGGCTCTAACCCACGTGACTCCAGGCTCCAACCCACGTGACTTCAGGCTTCGACCCACGTGACTTCAGGCTTCAACCCACGTGACTTCAGGCTTCAACCCACGCGACTTCAGGCTTCAACCCACGTGACTCCAGGCTTCAACCCACGTGACTTTGAAAACGATCGGTCATCACTTTTGAAGTTGGCAGCTACTCTTTCCAAACGCAACATCTGACGAACGAACACAAATATAGAAAGAAAGACACAATTGTTATCCAAAAAGTTCAAGTTTGAACCCACGTGACTCCAGGCTCCAACCCGCGTGACTTCAGGCTTCAACCCACGTGACTTTTGAAACGATCGGTCACCACTTTCGATGTTGGCAGCTACTTGTTCCAAACGCAACATCTGACGAACGAACACAAATATAGAAGAAAAGACACAATTGTTATCCAAAAAGTTCAGGTTTCAACCCACGTGACTTCAGGCTTCAACCCACGTGACTCCAGGCTTCAACCCACGTGACTTCAGGCTTCAACCCACGTGACTTTGGAAACGATCGGTCACCACTTTTGAAGTTGGCAGCTACTCTTTCCAAACGCAACATCTGACGAACGAACACAAATATAGAAAAAAAAAGACACAATTGTTATCCAAAAAGTTCAGGTTTTAACCCACGTGACTCCAGGCTCCAACCCACGTGACTTCAGGCTTCAACCCACGTGACTTCTAAAACGATCGGTCACCACTTTTGATGTTGGCAGCTACTTGTTCCAAACGCCACATCTGACGAACGAACACAAATATAGAAGAAAAGACACAATTGGTATCTAAAAAGTTCAGGTTTGAACCCACGTGACTTCAGGCTTCAACCCACGTGACTTTGAAAACGATCGGTCACCACTTTTGAAGTTGGCAGCTACTTGTTCCAAACGCAACATCTGACGAACGAACACAAATATAGAAGAAAAAACACAATTGTTATCCAAAAAGTTCAGGTTTCAACCCACGTGACTTTAGGCTCCAACCCACATGACTTCAGGCTTCAACCCACGTGACTTCGGGCGTCAACCCACGTGACTTCAGGCTTCAACCCACGTGACTTCAGGCTTCAAACCCACGTGACTTTGAAAACGATCGGTCACCACTTTTGAAGTTGGCAGCTACTCTTTCCAAACGCAACATCTGACGAACGAACACAAAAATCGAAAAAAGGACACAATTGCTATCCAAAAAGTCCAGGTTTGAACCCACGTGACTCCAGGCTCCACCCCACGTGACTTCAGGCTTCAACCCACGTGACTTCCAGAACGATCGGTCTTCACTTTTGATGTTGGCAGCTACTTGTTCCAAACGCAACATCTGACGAACGAACACAAATATAGAAGAAAAGACACAATTGTTATCCAAAAAGTTCAGGTTTGAACCCACGTGACTCCAGGCTCCAACCCACGTGACTTCAGGCTCCAACCCACGTGACTTCAGGCTTCAACCCACGTGACTTTGAAAACGATCGGTCACCACTTTTGAAGTTGGCAGCTACTCTTTCCAAACGCAACATCTGACGAACGATCACAAATATAGAAAAAAAGACACAATTGTTATCCAAAAAGTTTAGGTTTGAACCCACGTGACTCCAGGCTTCAACCCACGTGACTTCAGGCTCCGACCCACGTGACTTTTGAAACGATCGGTCACCACTTTTGATGTTGGCAGCTACTTGATTTAAACGCATCATCTGACGAACGAACACAAATATAGAAGAAAAGACACAATTGTTATCCAAAAAGTTCAGGTTTTAACCCACGTGACTTCAGGCTTCAACCCACGTGACTTCAGGCTTCAACCCACGTGACTTCAGGCTTCAACTCACGTGACTTCAGGCTTCAACCCACGTGACTTTGAAAACGATCGGTCACCACTTTTGAAGTTGGCAGCTACTCTTTCCAAACGCAATATCTGACGAACGAACACAAATATCGAGAAAGAGACACAATTGCTATCCAAAAAGTTCAGGTTTGAACCCACGTGACTTCAGGCTCCAACCCACGTGACTTCAGGCTTCAACCCACGTGACTTTCAGAATGATCGGTCACCACTTTTGATGTTGGCAGCTACTTGTTCCAAACGCAACATCTGACGAACGAACACAAATATAGAAGAAAAGACACAATTGTTACCCAAAAAGTTCAGGTTTACACCCACGTGACTCCGGGCTCCAACCCACGTGACTCCAGGCTCCGACCCACGTGACTTCAGGCTTTAACCCACGTGACTTCAGGCTTCAACCCACGCGACTTCAGGTTCCAACCCACGTGACTTCAGGCTTCAACCCGAGTGACTTTGAAAACGATCGGTCATCACTTTTGAAGTTGGCAGCTACTCTCTCCAAACGCAACATCTGACGAACGAACACAAATATAGAAAAAAAGACACAATTGTTATCCAAAAAGTTCAGGTTTGAACCCACGTGACTCCAGGCTCCAACCCACGTGACTTCTGGCTTCAACCCACGTGACTTTTAAAACGATCGGTCACCACTTTCGATGTTGGCAGCTACTTGTTCCAAACGCAACATCTGACGAACGAACACAAATATAGAAGAAAAGACACAATTGTTATCCAAAAAGTTCAGGTTTCAACCCACGTGACTTCAGGCTTCAACCCACGTGACTTCAGGCTCCAACCCACGTGACTTCAGGCTTTAACCCACGTGATTTTCAAACGATCGGTCACCAGTTTTGATGTTGGCAGCTACTTGTTTTAAACGCAACATCTGACGAACGAACACAAATATAGAAGAAAAGACACAATTGTTATCCAAAAAGTTCAGGTTTCAACCCACGTGACTTCAGGCTTCATCCCACGTGACTCCAGGCTTTAACCCACGTGACTTCAAGCTTCAACCCACGTGACTTTGGAAACGATCGGTCACCACTTTCGATGTTGACAGCTACTTGTTCCAAACGCAACATCTGACGAACGAACACAAATATAGAAGAAAAGACACAATTGTTATCCAAAAAGTTCAGGTTTTAACCCACGTGACTTCAGGCTTCAACCCGCGTGACTCCAGGCTTCAACCCACGTGACTTTTGAAACGATCGGTCACCACTTTTGATGTTGGCAGCTACTTGTTTCAAACGCAACATCTGACGAACGAACACAAATATAGAAGAAAAGACACAATTGTTATCCAAAAAGTTCAGGTTTTAACCCACGTGACTTCAGGCTTCAACCCACGTGACTCCAGGCTTCAACCCACGTGACTTCAGGCTTCAACCCACGTGACTTCAGGCTTCAACCCACGTGATTTTGAAAACGATCGGTCACCACTTTTGAAGTTGGCAGCTACTCTTTCCAAACGCAACATCTGACGAACGAACACAAATATCGAGAAAAAGACACGATTGCTATCCAAAAAGTTCAGGTTTGAACCCACGTGACTATAGGCTCCAACCCACGTGACTTCAGGCTTCAACCCACGTGACTTTTAAAACGATCGGTCACCACTTTCGATGTTGGCAGCTGCTTGTTCCAAACGCAACATCTGACGAACGAACACAAATATAGAAAAAAAAACACAATTGTTATCCAGAAAGTTCAGGTTTGAACCCACGTGACTCCAGGCTCCAACCCACGTGACTTAAGGCTCCAACCCACGTGACTTTTGAAACGATCGGTCACCACTTTTGATGTTGGCAGTTACTTGTTTTAAACGCAACATCTGACGAACGAACACAAATACAAAAGAAAAGACACAATTGTTATCCAAAAAGTTCAGGTTTCATCCCACGTGACTCCAGGCTTCAACCCACGTGACTTTAGGCTTCAACCCACGTGACTTCAGGCTTCAATCCACGTGACTCCAGGCTTCAACCCACGTGACTTTGAAAACGATCGGTCACCACTTTTGAAGTTGGCAGCTACTCTTTCCAAACGCAACAACTGACGAACGAACACAAATAGCGAGAAAAAGACAAAATTGCTATCCAAAAAGATCAGGTTTGAACCCACGTGACTCCAGGCTCTAACCCACGTGACTTCAGGCTTCAACCCACGTGACTCTCAGAACGATCGGTCACCACTTTTGATGTTGGCAGCTACTTGTTCCAAACGCAACATCTGACGAACGAACACAAATATAGAAGAAGAGGCACAATTGTTACCCAAAAAGTTCAGGTTTCAACCCACGTGACTCCGGGCTCCAACCCACGTGACTTCAGGCTTCAACCCACGTGACTTCAGGCTTTAACCCACGTGACTTCAGGCTTCAACCCACGCGACTTCAGGCTTCAACCCACGTGACTTCAGGCTTCAACCCACGTGACTTTGGAAACGATCGGTCATCACTTTTGAAGTTGGCAGCTACTCTTTCCAAACGCAACATCTAACGAACGAACACAAATATAGGAAAAAAGACACAATTGTTATCCAAAAAATTCGGGCTTGAACCCACGTGACTCCAGGCTCCAACCCACGTGACTTCAGGCTCCAACCCACGTGACTTTTACACCGATCGGTCACCACTTTTGATGTTGGCAGCTACTTGTTCCAAACGCAACATCTGACGAACGAACACAAATATAGAAGAAAAGACACAATTGTTATCCAAAAAGTTCAGGTTTTAACCCACGTGACTTCAGGCTTCAACTCACGTGACTTCAGGCTTCAACCCACGTGACTTCAGGCTTCAACCCACGTGACTTTTAAAACGATCGGTCACCACTTTTGATGTTGGCAGCTACTTGTTTTAAACGCAACATCTGACGAACGAACACAAATATAGAAGAAAAGACACAATTGTTATCCAAAAAGTTCAGGTTTTGACCCACGTGACTTCAGGCTTCAACCCACGTGACTTTAGGCTTCAACCCACGTGACTTTAGGCTTCAACCCACGTGACCTCAGGCTTCAACCCACGTGATTTTGAAATTGATCGGTCACCACTTTTGGAGTTGGCAGCTACTCTTCCCAAACGCAACATCTGACGAACGAACACAAATATCGAGAAAAAGACACAATTGCTATCCAAAAAGTTCAGGTTTGAACACACGTGACTCCAGGCTCCAACCCACGTGACTTCAGGCTTCAACCCACGTGACTTTGAAAACGATCGGTCGTCACTTTTGAAGTTGGCAGCTACTTGTTCCAAACGCAACATCTGACGAACGAACACAAATATAGAAGAAAAGACAAAATTGTTATCCAAAAAGTTCAGGTTTTAACCCACGTGACTTCAGGCTTCAACCCGCGTGACTTCAGGCTTCAACCCACGTGACTTCAGGCTTCAACTCACGTGACTTTTGAAACGATCGGTCACCACTTTTGATGTTGGCAGCTACTTGTTTCAAACGCAACATCTGACGAACGAACACAAATATAGAAGAAAAGACACAATTGTTATCCAAAAAGTTCAGGTTTTAACCCACGTGACTTCAGGCTTCAACCCACGTGACTTCAGGCTTCAACCCACGTGACTTCAGGCTTCAACCCACGTGACTTCAAGCTTCAACCCACGTGACTTCAGGCTTCAACCCACGTGATTTTGAAAACGATCGGTCACCACTTTTGAAGTTGGCAGCTACTCTTTCCAAACGCAACATCTGACGAACGAACACAAATATAGAAAGAAAGACACAATTGTTATCCAAAAAGTTCAAGTTTGAATCCACGTGACTCCAGGCTCCAACCCACGTGACTTCAGGCTTCAACCCACGTGACTTTTAAAACGATCGGTCACCACTTTCGATGTTGGCAGCTACTTTTGCCAAACGCAACATCTGACGAACGAACACAAATATAGAATAAAAGACACAATTGTTATCCAAAAAGTTCAGGTTTCAACCCACGTGACTTCAGGCTTCAACCCACGTGACTTCAGGCTTCAACCCACGTGATTTTTGAAAAGATCGGTCATCACTTTTGATGTTGGCAGCTACTTGTTTTAAACGCAACATCTGACGAACGAACACAAATATAGAAGAAAAGACACAATTGGTATCTAAAAAGTTTAGGTTTGAACCCACGTGACTTCAGGCTTCAACCCACGTGACTTTGAAATTGATCGGTCACCACTTTTGAAGTTGGCAGCTACTTGTTCCAAACGCAACATCTGACGAACGAACACAAATATAAAAGAAAAGACACAATTGGTATCCAAAAAGTTCAGGTTTGAAACCACTTGACTTCAGGCTTCAACCCACGTGACTTCAGGCTTCAACCCACGTGACTTTGAAAACGATCGGTCACCACTTTTGAAGTTGGCAGCTACTCTTTCTGAACGCAACATCTGACGAACGAACACAAAGATAGAAAAAAAGACACAATTATTATCCAAAAAGTTCAGGTTTTAACCCACGTGACTCCAGGCTCCAACCCACGTGACTTCAGGCCTCAACCCACGTGACTTTAAAAACGATCGGTCACCACTTTTGATGTTGGCAGCTACTTGTTCCAAACGCAACATCTGACGAACGAACACAAATATAGAAGAAAAAACACAATTGTTATCCAAAAAGTTCAGGTTTCAACCCACGTGACTTTAGGCTTCAACCCACATGACTCCAGGCTTCAACCCACGTGACTTCGGGCTTCAACCCACGTGACTTCAGGCTTAAACCCACGTGACTTTGGAAACGATCGGTCACCACTTTTGAAGTTGACAGCTACTCTTTCCAAACGCAACATCTGACAAACGAACACAAATATAGAAAAAAAAGACACAATTGTTATCCAAAAAGTTCAGGTTTTAACCCACGTGACTTCAGGCTCCAACCCACGTGACTTCAGGCTTCAACCCACGTGACTTCTAAAACGATCGGTCACCACTTTTGATGTTGGCAGCTACTTGTTCCAAACGCAACATCTGACGAACGAACACAAATATAAAAGAAAAGACACAATTGGTATCCAAAAAGTTCAGGTTTCAACCCACGTGACTTTAGGCTTCAACCCACATGACTCCAGGCTTCAACCCACGTGACTTCGGGCTTCAACCCACGTGACTTCAGGCTTAAA
The DNA here is from genome assembly GCA_949128115.1 of Anaspis maculata. NCBI lineage: Eukaryota > Metazoa > Arthropoda > Insecta > Coleoptera > Scraptiidae > Anaspis > Anaspis maculata. The sequence continues at coordinate 82,888,134 of OX421964.1, read as the reverse complement.
CCCACGTGACTTTGGAAACGATCGGTCACCACTTTTGAAGTTGACAGCTACTCTTTCCAAACGCAACATCTGACAAACGAACACAAATATAGAAAAAAAAGACACAATTGTTATCCAAAAAGTTCAGGTTTTAACCCACGTGACTTCAGGCTCCAACCCACGTGACTTCAGGCTTCAACCCACGTGACTTTAAAATTGATCGGTCACCACTTTTGAAGTTGGCAGCTACTTGTTCCAAACGCAACATCTGACGAACGAACACAAATATAAAAGAAAAGACACAATTGGTATCCAAAAAGTTCAGGTTTGAAACCACTTGACTTCAGGCTTCAACCCACGTGACTTCAGGCTTCAACCAACGTGACTTTGAAAACGATCGGTCACCACTTTTGAAGTTGGCAGCTACTCTTTCCAAACGCAACATCTGACGAACGTACACAAAAATCGAAAAAAGGACACAATTGCTATCCAAAAAGTCCAGGTTTGAACCCACGTGACTTCAGGCTTCAACCCGCGTGACTTCAGGCTTCAACCCACGTGACTTCAGGCTTTAACCCACGTGACTTTTGAAACGATCGGTCACCACTTTTGATGTTGGCAGCTACTTGTTTCAAACGCAACATCTGACGAACGAACACAAATATAGAAGAAAAGACACAATTGTTATCCAAAAAGTTCAGGTTTTAACCCACGTGACTTCAGGCTTTAACCCACGTGACTTCAGGCTTCAACCCACGTGACTTCAGGCTTCAACCCACGTGATTTTGAAAACGATCGGTCACCACTTTTGAAGTTGGCAGCTACTCTTTCCAAACGCAACATCTGACGAACGAACACAAATATAGAAAGAAAGACACAATTGTTATCCAAAAAGTTCAAGTTTGAACCCACGTGACTCCAGGCTCCAACCCACGTGACTTCAGGCTTCAACCCACGTGACTTTTAAAACGATCGGTCACCACTTTCGATGTTGGCAGCTACTTGTTCCAAACGCAACATCTGACGAACGAACACAAATATAGAAGAAAAGACACAATTGTTATCCAAAAAGTTAAGGTTTCAACCCACGTGACTTCAGGCTTCAACCCACGTGACTTCAGGCTCCAACCCACGTGACTTCAGGCTTCAACCCACGTGATTTTCAAACGATCGGTCACCACTTTTGATGTTGGCAGCTACTTGTTTTAAACGCAACATCTGACGAACGAACACAAATATAGAAGAAAAGACACAATTGTTATCCAAAAAGTTCAGGTTTCAACCCACGTGACTTCAGGCTTCATCCCACGTGACTCCAGGCTTCAACCCACGTGACTTCAAGCTTCAACCCACGTGACTTTGGAAACGATCGGTCACCACTTTCGATGTTGACAGCTACTTGTTCCAAACGCAACATCTGACGAACGAACACAAATATAGAAGAAAAGACACAATTGTTATCCAAAAAGTTCAGGTTTTAACCCACGTGACTTCAGGCTTCAACCCACGTGACTTCAGGCTTCAACCCACGTGACTTCAGGCTTCAACCCACGTGACTTCAGGCTTTAACCCACGTGATTTTGAAAACGATCGGTCACCACTTTTGAAGTTGGCAGCTACTCTTTCCAAACGCAACATCTGACGAACGAACACAAATATCGAGAAAAAGACACGATTGCTATCCAAAAAGTTCAGGTTTGAACCCACGTGACTATAGGCTCCAACCCACGTGACTTCAGGCTTCAACCCACGTGACTTTTAAAACGATCGGTCACCACTTTCGATGTTGGCAGCTACTTGTTCCAAACGCAACATCTGACGAACGAACACAAATATAGAAAAAAAAACACAATTGTTATCCAGAAAGTTCAGGTTTGAACCCACGTGACTCCAGGCTCCAACCCACGTGAATTAAGGCTCCAACCCACGTGACTTTTGAAACGATCGGTCACCACTTTTGATGTTGGCAGTTACTTGTTTTAAACGCAACATCTGACGAACGAACACAAATACAAAAGAAAAGACACAATTGTTATCCAAAAAGTTCAGGTTTCAACCCACGTGACTCCAGGCTTCAACGCACGTGACTTTAGGCTTTAACCCACGTGACTTCAGGCTTCAACCCACGCGACTTCAGGCTTCAACCCACGTGACTTCAGGCTTCAACCCACGTGACTTTGGAAACGATCGGTCATCACTTTTGAAGTTGGCAGCTACTCATTCCAAACGCAACATCTAACGAACGAACACAAATATAGGAAAAAAGACACAATTGTTATCCAAAAAATTCGGGCTTGAACCCACGTGACTCCAGGCTCCAACCCACGTGACTTCAGGCTCCAACCCACGTGACTTTTACACCGATCGGTCACCACTTTTGATGTTGGCAGCTACTTGTTCCAAACGCAACATCTGACGAACGAACACAAATATAGAAGAAAAGACACAATTGTTATCCAAAAAGTTCAGGTTTTAACCCACGTGACTTCAGGCTTCAACTCACGTGACTTCAGGCTTCAACCCACGTGACTTCAGGCTTCAACCCACGTGACTTTTAAAACGATCGGTCACCACTTTTGATGTTGGCAGCTACTTGTTTTAAACGCAACATCTGACGAACGAACACAAATATAGAAGAAAAGACACAATTGTTATCCAAAAAGTTCAGGTTTTAACCCACGTGACTTCAGGCTTCAACCCACGTGACTTTAGGCTTCGACCCACGTGACTTAAGGCTTCAACCCACGTGACCTCAGGCTTCAACCCACGTGATTTTGAAATTGATCGGTCACCACTTTTGGAGTTGGCAGCTACTCTTCCCAAACGCAACATCTGACGAACGAACACAAATATCGAGAAAAAGACACAATTGCTATCCAAAAAGTTCAGGTTTGAACACACGTGACTCCAGGCTCCAACCCACGTGACTTCAGGCTTCAACCCACGTGACTTTGAAAACGATCGGTCGTAACTTTTGAAGTTGGCAGCTACTTGTTCCAAACGCAACATCTGACGAACGAACACAAATATAGAAGAAAAGACACAATTGTTATCCAAAAAGTTCAGGTTTTAACCCACGTGACTTCAGGCTTCAACCCGCGTGACTTCAGGCTTCAACCCACGTGACTTCAGGCTTCAACTCACGTGACTTTTGAAACGATCGGTCACCACTTTTGATGTTGGCAGCTACTTGTTTCAAACGCAACATCTGACGAACGAACACAAATATAGAAGAAAAGACACATCTGTTATCCAAAAAGTTCAGGTTTTAACCCACGTGACTTCAGGCTTCAACCCACGTGACTTCAGGCTTCAACCCACGTGACTTCAGGCTTCAACCCACGTGACTTCAGGCTTCAACCCACGTGACTTCAGGCTTCAACCCACGTGATTTTGAAAACGATCGGTCACCACTTTTGAAGTTGGCAGCTACTTGTTCCAAACGCAACATCTGACGAACGAACACAAATATAGAAGAAAAGACACAATTGTTATCCAAAAAGTTCAGGTTTCAACCCACGTGACTTCAGGCTTCAACCCACGTGACTTCAGGCTCCAACCCACGTGACTTCAGGCTTCAACCCACCTGATTTTCAAACGATCGGTCACCACTTTCGATGTTGGCAGCTACTTGTTTTAAACGCAACATCTGACGAACGAACACAAATATAGAAGAAAAGACACAATTGTTATCCAAAAAGTTCAGGTTTCAACCCACGTGACTTCAGGCTTCATCCCACGTGACTCCAGGCTTCAACCCACGTGACTTCAAGCTTCAACCCACGTGACTTTGGAAACGATCGGTCACCACTTTCGATGTTGACAGCTACTTGTTCCAAACGCAACATCTGACGAACGAACACAAATATAGAAGAAAAGACACAATTGTTATCCAAAAAGTTCAGGTTTTAACCCACGTGACTTCAGGCTTCAACCCGCGTGACTCCAGGCTTCAACCCACGTGATTTTTGAAACGATCGGTCACCACTTTTGATGTTGGCAGCTACTTGTTTCAAACGCAACATCTGACGAACGAACACAAATATAGAAGAAAAGACACAATTGTTATCCAAAAAGTTCAGGTTTTAACCCACGTGACTTCAGGCTTCAACCCACGTGACTTCAGGCTTCAACCCACGTGACTTCAGGCTTCAACCCACGTGACTTCAGGCTTCAACCCACGTGATTTTGAAAACGATCGGTCACCACTTTTGAAGTTGGCAGCTACTCTTTCCAAACGCAACATCTGACGAACGAACACAAATATCGAGAAAAAGACACGATTGCTATCCAAAAAGTTCAGGTTTGAACCAACGTGACTATAGGCTCCAACCCACGTGACTTCAGGCTTCAACCCATGTGACTTTTAAAACGATCGGTCACCACTTTCGATGTTGGCAGCTACTTGTTCCAAACGCAACATCTGACGAACGAACACAAATATAGAAAAAAAAACACAATTGTTATCCAGAAAGTTCAGGTTTGAACCCACGTGACTCCAGGCTCCAACCCACGTGACTTAAGGCTCCAACCCACGTGACTTTCGAAACGATCGGTCACCACTTTTGATGTTGGCAGTTACTTGTTTTAAACGCAACATCTGACGAACGAACACAAATACAAAAGAAAAGACACAATTGTTATCCAAAAAGTTCAGGTTTCAACCCACGTGACTCCAGGCTTCAACCCACGTGACTTTAGGCTTCAACCCACGTGACTTCAGGCTTCAACCCACGTGACTCCAGGCTTCAACCCACGTGACTTTGAAAACGATCGGTCACCACTTTTGAAGTTAGCAGCTACTCTTTCCAAACGCAACAACTGACGAACGAACACAAATAGCGAGAAAAAGACAAAATTGCTATCCAAAAAGATCAGGTTTGAACCCACGTGACTCCAGGCTCTAACCCACGTGACTTCAGGCTTCAACCCACGTGACTCTCAGAACGATCGGTCACCACTTTTGATGTTGGCAGCTACTTGTTCCAAACGCAACATCTGACGAACGAACACAAATATAGAAGAAAAGGCACAATTGTTACCCAAAAAGCTCAGGTTTCAACCCACGTGACTTCGGGCTCCAACCCACGTGACTTCAGGCTTCAACCCACGTGACTTCAGGCTTTAACCCACGTGACTTCAGGCTTCAACCCACGCGACTTCAGGCTTCAACCCACGTGACTTCAGGCTTCAACCCACGTGACTTTGGAAACGATCGGTCATCACTTTTGAAGTTGGCAGCTACTCTTTCCAAACGCAACATCTAACGAACGAACACAAATATAGGAAAAAAGACACAATTGTTATCCAAAAAATTCGGGCTTGAACCCACGTGACTCCAGGCTCCAACCCACGTGACTTCAGGCTCCAACCCACGTGACTTTTACACCGATCGGTCACCACTTTTGATGTTGGCAGCTACTTGTTCCAAACGCAACATCTGACGAACGAACACAAATATAGAAGAAAAGACACAATTGTTATCCAAAAAGTTCAGGTTTTAACCCACGTGACTTCAGGCTTCAACTCACGTGACTTCAGGCTTCAACCCACGTGACTTCAGGCTTCAACCCACGTGACTTTTAAAACGATCGGTCACCACTTTTGATGTTGGCAGCTACTTGTTTTAAACGCAACATCTGACGAACGAACACAAATATAGAAGAAAAGACACAATTGTTATCCAAAAAGTTCAGGTTTTAACCCACGTGACTTCAGGCTTCAACCCACGTGACTTTAGGCTTCAACCCACGTGACTTTAGGCTTCAACCCACGTGACCTCAGGCTTCAACCCACGTGATTTTGAAATTGATCGGTCACCACTTTTGGAGTTGGCAGCTACTCTTCCCAAACGCAACATCTGACGAACGAACACAAATATCGAGAAAAAGACACAATTGCTATCCAAAAAGTTCAGGTTTGAACACACGTGACTCCAGGCTCCAACCCACGTGACTTCAGGCTTCAACCCACGTGACTTTGAAAACGATCGGTCGTCACTTTTGAAGTTGGCAGCTACTTGTTCCAAACGCAACATCTGACGAACGAACACAAATATAGAAGAAAAGACACAATTGTTATCCAAAAAGTTCAGGTTTTAACCCACGTGACTTCAGGCTTCAACCCGCGTGACTTCAGGCTTCAACCCACGTGACTTCAGGCTTAAACTCACGTGACTTTTGAAACGATCGGTCACCACTTTTGATGTTGGCAGCTACTTGTTTCAAACGCAACATCTGACGAACGAACACAAATATAGGAGAAAAGACACAATTGTTATCCAAAAAGTTCAGGTTTTAACCCACGTGACTTCAGGCTTCAACCCACGTGACTTCAGGCTTCAACCCACGTGACTTCAGGCTTCAACCCACGTGACTTCAGGCTTCAACCCACGTGACTTTCAGAATGATCGGTCACCACTTTTGATGTTGGCAGCTACTTGTTCCAAACGCAATATCTGACGAACGAACACAAATATCGAGAAAGAGACACAATTGCTATCCAAAAAGTTCAGGTTTGAACCCACGTGACTTCAGGCTCCAACCCACGTGACTTCAGGCTTCAACCCACGTGACTTTCAGAATGATCGGTCACCACTTTTGATGTTGGCAGCTACTTGTTCCAAACGCAACATCTGACGAACGAACACAAATATAGAAGAAAAGACACAATTGTTACCCAAAAAGTTCAGGTTTACACCCACGTGACTCCGGGCTCCAACCCACGTGACTCCAGGCTCCGACCCACGTGACTTCAGGCTTTAACCCACGTGACTTCAGGCTTCAACCCACGCGACTTCAGGTTCCAACCCACGTGACTTCAGGCTTCAACCCGAGTGACTTTGAAAACGATCGGTCATCACTTTTGAAGTTGGCAGCTACTCTCTCCAAACGCAACATCTGACGAACGAACACAAATATAGAAAAAAAGACACAATTGTTATCCAAAAAGTTCAGGTTTGAACCCACGTGACTCCAGGCTCCAACCCACGTGACTTCTGGCTTCAACCCACGTGACTTTTAAAACGATCGGTCACCACTTTCGATGTTGGCAGCTACTTGTTCCAAACGCAACATCTGACGAACGAACACAAATATAGAAGAAAAGACACAATTGTTATCCAAAAAGTTCAGGTTTCAACCCACGTGACTTCAGGCTTCAACCCACGTGACTTCAGGCTCCAACCCACGTGACTTAAGGCTTCAACCCACGTGATTTTCAAACGATCGGTCACCAGTTTTGATGTTGGCAGCTACTTGTTTTAAACGCAACATCTGACGAACGAACACAAATATAGAAGAAAAGACACAATTGTTATCCAAAAAGTTCAGGTTTCAACCCACGTGACTTCAGGCTTCATCCCACGTGACTCCAGGCTTTAACCCACGTGACTTCAAGCTTCAACCCACGTGACTTTGGAAACGATCGGTCACCACTTTCGATGTTGACAGCTACTTGTTCCAAACGCAACATCTGACGAACGAACACAAATATAGAAGAAAAGACACAATTGTTATCCAAAAAGTTCAGGTTTTAACCCACGTGACTTCAGGCTTCAACCCGCGTGACTCCAGGCTTCAACCCACGTGACTTTTGAAACGATCGGTCACCACTTTTGATGTTGGCAGCTACTTGTTTCAAACGCAACATCTGACGAACGAACACAAATATAGAAGAAAAGACACAATTGTTATCCAAAAAGTTCAGGTTTTAACCCACGTGACTTCAGGCTTCAACCCACGTGACTTCAGGCTTCAACCCACGTGACTTCAGGCTTCAACCCACGTGACTTCAGGCTTCAACCCACGTGATTTCGAAAACGATCGGTCACCACTTTTGAAGTTGGCAGCTACTCTTTCCAAACGCAACATCTGACGAACGAACACAAATATCGAGAAAAAGACACGATTGCTATCCAAAAAGTTCAGGTTTGAACCCACGTGACTATAGGCTCCAACCCACGTGACTTCAGGCTTCAACCCACGTGACTTTTAGAACGATCGGTCACCACTTTCGATGTTGGCAGCTGCTTGTTCCAAACGCAACATCTGACGAACGAACACAAATATAGAAAAAAAAACACAATTGTTATCCAGAAAGTTCAGGTTTGAACCCACGTGACTCCAGGCTCCAACCCACGTGACTTAAGGCTCCAACCCACGTGACTTTTGAAACGATCGGTCACCACTTTTGATGTTGGCAGTTACTTGTTTTAAACGCAACATCTGACGAACGAACACAAATACAAAAGAAAAGACACAATTGTTATCCAAAAAGTTCAGGTTTCAACCCACGTGACTCCAGGCTTCAACCCACGTGACTTTAGGCTTCAACCCACGTGACTTCAGGCTTCAACCCACGTGACTCCAGGCTTCAACCCACGTGACTTTGAAAACGATCGGTCACCACTTTTGAAGTTGGCAGCTACTCTTTCCAAACGCAACAACTGACGAACGAACACAAATAGCGAGAAAAAGACAAAATTGCTATCCAAAAAGATCAGGTTTGAACCCACGTGACTCCAGGCTCTAACCCACGTGACTTCAGGCTTCAACCCACGTGACTCTCAGAACGATCGGTCACCACTTTTGATGTTGGCAGCTACTTGTTCCAAACGCAACATCTGACGAACGAACACAAATATAGAAGAAAAGGCACAATTGTTACCCAAAAAGTTCAGGTTTCAACCCACGTGACTCCGGGCTCCAACCCACGTGACTCCAGGCTTCAACCCACGTGACTTCAGGCTTTAACCCACGTGACTTCAGGCTTCAACCCACGCGACTTCAGGCTTCAACCCACGTGACTTCAGGCTTCAACCCACGTGACTTTGGAAACGATCGGTCATCACTTTTGAAGTTGGCAGCTACTCTTTCCAAACGCAACATCTAACGAACGAACACAAATATAGGAAAAAAGACACAATTGTTATCCAAAAAATTCGGGCTTGAACCCACGTGACTCCAGGCTCCAACCCACGTGACTTCAGGCTCCAACCCACGTGACTTTTACACCGATCGGTCACCACTTTTGATGTTGGCAGCTACTTGTTCCAAACGCAACATCTGACGAACGAACACAAATATAGAAGAAAAGACACAATTGTTATCCAAAAAGTTCAGGTTTTAACCCACGTGACTTCAGGCTTCAACTCACGTGACTTCAGGCTTCAACCCACGTGACTTCAGGCTTCAACCCACGTGACTTTTAAAACGATCGGTCACCACTTTTGATGTTGGCAGCTACTTGTTTTAAACGCAACATCTGACGAACGAACACAAATATAGAAGAAAAGACACAATTGTTATCCAAAAAGTTCAGGTTTTGACTCACGTGACTTCAGGCTTCAACCCACGTGACTTTAGGCTTCAACCCACGTGACTTTAGGCTTCAACCCACGTGACCTCAGGCTTCAACCCACGTGATTTTGAAATTGATCGGTCACCACTTTTGGAGTTGGCAGCTACTCTTCCCAAACGCAACATCTGACGAACGAACACAAATATCGAGAAAAAGACACAATTGCTATCCAAAAAGTTCAGGTTTGAACACACGTGACTCCAGGCTCCAACCCACGTGACTTCAGGCTTCAACCCACGTGACTTTGAAAACGATCGGTCGTCACTTTTGAAGTTGGCAGCTACTCTTTCCAAACGCAACATCTGACGAACGAACACAAATATAGAAAGAAAGACACAATTGTTATCCAAAAAGTTCAAGTTTGAATCCACGTGACTCCAGGCTCCAACCCACGTGACTTCAGGCTTCAACCCACGTGACTTTTAAAACGATCGGTCACCACTTTCGATGTTGGCAGCTACTTTTGCCAAACGCAACATCTGACGAACGAACACAAATATAGAATAAAAGACACAATTGTTATCCAAAAAGTTCAGGTTTCAACCCACGTGACTTCAGGCTTCAACCCACGTGACTTCAGGCTTCAACCCACGTGATTTTTGAAAAGATCGGTCATCACTTTTGATGTTGGCAGCTACTTGTTTTAAACGCAACATCTGACGAACGAACACAAATATAGAAGAAAAGACACAATTGGTATCTAAAAAGTTTAGGTTTGAACCCACGTGACTTTAGGCTTCAACCCACATGACTCCAGGCTTCAACCCACGTGACTTCGGGCTTCAACCCACGTGACTTCAGGCTTAAACCCACGTGACTTTGGAAACGATCGGTCACCACTTTTGAAGTTGACAGCTACTCTTTCCAAACGCAACATCTGACAAACGAACACAAATATAGAAAAAAAAGACACAATTGTTATCCAAAAAGTTCAGGTTTTAACCCACGTGACTTCAGGCTCCAACCCACGTGACTTCAGGCTTCAACCCACGTGACTTCTAAAACGATCGGTCACCACTTTTGATGTTGGCAGCTACTTGTTCCAAACGCAACATCTGACGAACGAACACAAATATAAAAGAAAAGACACAATTGGTATCCAAAAAGTTCAGGTTTCAACCCACGTGACTTTAGGCTTCAACCCACATGACTCCAGGCTTCAACCCACGTGACTTCGGGCTTCAACCCACGTGACTTCAGGCTTAAACCCACGTGACTTTGGAAACGATCGGTCACCACTTTTGAAGTTGACAGCTACTCTTTCCAAACGCAACATCTGACAAACGAACACAAATATAGAAAAAAAAGACACAATTGTTATCCAAAAAGTTCAGGTTTTAACCCACGTGACTTCAGGCTCCAACCCACGTGACTTCAGGCTTCAACCCACGTGACTTTAAAATTGATCGGTCACCACTTTTGAAGTTGGCAGCTACTTGTTCCAAACGCAACATCTGACGAACGAACACAAATATAAAAGAAAAGACACAATTGGTATCCAAAAAGTTCAGGTTTGAAACCACTTGACTTCAGGCTTCAACCCACGTGACTTCAGGCTTCAACCCACGTGACTTTGAAAACGATCGGTCACCACTTTTGAAGTTGGCAGCTACTCTTTCCAAACGCAACATCTGACGAACGAACACAAAAATCGAAAAAAAGGACACAATTGCTATCCAAAAAGTCCAGGTTTGAACCCACGTGACTTCAGGCTTCAACCCGCGTGACTTCAGGCTTCAACCCACGTGACTTCAGGCTTTAACCCACGTGACTTTTGAAACGATCGGTCACCACTTTTGATGTTGGCAGCTACTTGTTTCAAACGCAACATCTGACGAACGAACACAAATATAGAAGAAAAGACACAATTGTTATCCAAAAAGTTCAGGTTTTAACCCACGTGACTTCAGGCTTTAACCCACGTGACTTCAGGCTTCAACCCACGTGACTTCAGGCTTCAACCCACGTGATTTTGAAAACGATCGGTCACCTATTTTGAAGTTGGCAGCTACTCTTTCCAAACGCAACATCTGACGAACGAACACAAATATAGAAAGAAAGACACAATTGTTATCCAAAAAGTTCAAGTTTGAACCCACGTGACTCCAGGCTCCAACCCACGTGACTTCAGGCTTCAACCCACGTGACTTTTAAAACGATCGGTCACCACTTTCGATGTTGGCAGCTACTTGTTCCAAACGCAACATCTGACGAACGAACACAAATATAGAAGAAAAGACACAATTGTTATCCAAAAAGTTAAGGTTTCAACCCACGTGACTTCAGGCTTCAACCCACGTGACTTCAGGCTCCAACCCACGTGACTTCAGGCTTCAACCCACGTGATTTTCAAACGATCGGTCACCACTTTTGATGTTGGCAGCTACTTGTTTTAAACGCAACATCTGACGAACGAACACAAATATAGAAGAAAAGACACAATTGTTATCCAAAAAGTTCAGGTTTCAACCCACGTGACTTCAGGCTTCATCCCACGTGACTCCAGGCTTCAACCCACGTGACTTCAAGCTTCAACCCACGTGACTTTGGAAACGATCGGTCACCACTTTCGATGTTGACAGCTACTTGTTCCAAACGCAACATCTGACGAACGAACACAAATATAGAAGAAAAGACACAATTGTTATCCAAAAAGTTCAGGTTTTAACCCACGTGACTTCAGGCTTCAACCCGCGTGACTCCAGGCTTCAACCCACGTGACTTTTGAAACGATCGGTCACCACTTTTGATGTTGGCAGCTACTTGTTTCAAACGCAACATCTGACGAACGAACACAAATATAGAAGAAAAGACACAATTGTTATCCAAAAAGTTCAGGTTTTAACCCACGTGACTTCAGGCTTCAACCCACGTGACTTCAGGCTTCAACCCACGTGACTTCAGGCTTCAACCCACGTGACTTCAGGCTTTAACCCACGTGATTTTGAAAACGATCGGTCACCACTTTTGAAGTTGGCAGCTACTCTTTCCAAACGCAACATCTGACGAACGAACACAAATATCGAGAAAAAGACACGATTGCTATCCAAAAAGTTCAGGTTTGAACCCACGTGACTATAGGCTCCAACCCACGTGACTTCAGGCTTCAACCCACGTGACTTTTAAAACGATCGGTCACCACTTTCGATGTTGGCAGCTACTTGTTCCAAACGCAACATCTGACGAACGAACACAAATATAGAAAAAAAAACACAATTGTTATCCAGAAAGTTCAGGTTTGAACCCACGTGACTCCAGGCTCCAACCCACGTGAATTAAGGCTCCAACCCACGTGACTTTTGAAACGATCGGTCACCACTTTTGATGTTGGCAGTTACTTGTTTTAAACGCAACATCTGACGAACGAACACAAATACAAAAGAAAAGACACAATTGTTATCCAAAAAGTTCAGGTTTCAACCCACGTGACTCCAGGCTTCAACCCACGTGACTTTAGGCTTTAACCCACGTGACTTCAGGCTTCAACCCACGCGACTTCAGGCTTCAACCCACGTGACTTCAGGCTTCAACCCACGTGACTTTGGAAACGATCGGTCATCACTTTTGAAGTTGGCAGCTACTCTTTCCAAACGCAACATCTAACGAACGAACACAAATATAGGAAAAAAGACACAATTGTTATCCAAAAAATTCGGGCTTGAACCCACGTGACTCCAGGCTCCAACCCACGTGACTTTTACACCGATCGGTCACCACTTTTGATGTTGGCAGCTACTTGTTCCAAACGCAACATCTGACGAACGAACACAAATATAGAAGAAAAGACACAATTGTTATCCAAAAAGTTCAGGTTTTAACCCACGTGACTTCAGGCTTCAACTCACGTGACTTCAGGCTTCAACCCACGTGACTTCAGGCTTCAACCCACGTGACTTTTAAAACGATCGGTCACCACTTTTGATGTTGGCAGCTACTTGTTTTAAACGCAACATCTGACGAACGAACACAAATATAGAAGAAAAGACACAATTGTTATCCAAAAAGTTAAGGTTTTAACCCACGTGACTTCAGGCTTCAACCCACGTGACTTTAGGCTTCGACCCACGTGACTTTAGGCTTCAACCCACGTGACCTCAGGCTTCAACCCACGTGATTTTGAAATTGATCGGTCACCACTTTTGGAGTTGGCAGCTACTCTTCCCAAACGCAACATCTGACGAACGAACACAAATATAGAAGAAAAGACACAATTGTTATCCAAAAAGTTCAGGTTTTAACCCACGTGACTTCAGGCTTCAACCCGCGTGACTTCAGGCTTCAACCCACGTGACTTCAGGCTTCAACTCACGTGACTTTTGAAACGATCGGTCACCACTTTTGATGTTGGCAGCTACTTGTTTCAAACGCAACATCTGACGAACGAACACAAATATAGAAGAAAAGACACATCTGTTATCCAAAAAGTTCAGGTTTTAACCCACGTGACTTCAGGCTTCAACCCACGTGACTTCAGGCTTCAACCCACGTGACTTCAGGCTTCAACCCACGTGACTTCAGGCTTCAACCCACGTGACTTCAGGCTTCAACCCACGTGATTTTGAAAACGATCGGTCACCACTTTTGAAGTTGGCAGCTACTTGTTCCAAACGCAACATCTGACGAACGAACACAAATATAGAAGAAAAGACACAATTGTTATCCAAAAAGTTCAGGTTTCAACCCACGTGACTTCAGGCTTCAACCCACGTGACTTCAGGCTCCAACCCACGTGACTTCAGGCTTCAACCCACGTGATTTTCAAACGATCGGTCACCACTTTTGATGTTGGCAGCTACTTGTTTTAAACGCAACATCTGACGAACGAACACAAATATAGAAGAAAAGACACAATTGTTATCCAAAAAGTTCAGGTTTCAACCCACGTGACTTCAGGCTTCATCCCACGTGACTCCAGGCTTCAACCCACGTGACTTCAAGCTTCAACCCACGTGACTTTGGAAACGATCGGTCACCACTTTCGATGTTGACAGCTACTTGTTCCAAACGCAACATCTGACGAACGAACACAAATATAGAAGAAAAGACACAATTGTTATCCAAAAAGTTCAGGTTTTAACCCACGTGACTTCAGGCTTCAACCCGCGTGACTCCAGGCTTCAACCCACGTGACTTTTGAAACGATCGGTCACCACTTTTGATGTTGGCAGCTACTTGTTTCAAACGCAACATCTGACGAACGAACACAAATATAGAAGAAAAGACACAATTGTTATCCAAAAAGTTCAGGTTTTAACCCACGTGACTTCAGGCTTCAACCCACGTGACTTCAGGCTTCAACCCACGTGACTTCAGGCTTCAACCCACGTGATTTTGAAAACGATCGGTCACCACTTTTGAAGTTGGCAGCTACTCTTTCCAAACGCAACATCTGACGAACGAACACAAATATCGAGAAAAAGACACGATTGCTATCCAAAAAGTTCAGGTTTGAACCCACGTGACTATAGGCTCCAACCCACGTGACTTCAGGCTTCAACCCACGTGACTTTTAAAACGATCGGTCACCACTTTCGATGTTGGCAGCTACTTGTTCCAAACGCAACATCTGACGAACGAACACAAATATAGAAAAAAAAACACAATTGTTATCCAGAAAGTTCAGGTTTGAACCCACGTGACTCCAGGCTCCAACCCACGTGACTTAAGGCTCCAACCCACGTGACTTTCGAAACGATCGGTCACCACTTTTGATGTTGGCAGTTACTTGTTTTAAACGCAACATCTGACGAACGAACACAAATACAAAAGAAAAGACACAATTGTTATCCAAAAAGTTCAGGTTTCAACCCACGTGACTCCAGGCTTCAACCCACGTGACTTTAGGCTTCAACCCACGTGACTTCAGGCTTCAACCCACGTGACTCCAGGCTTCAACCCACGTGACTTTGAAAACGATCGGTCACCACTTTTGAAGTTAGCAGCTACTCTTTCCAAACGCAACAACTGACGAACGAACACAAATAGCGAGAAAAAGACAAAATTGCTATCCAAAAAGATCAGGTTTGAACCCACGTGACTCCAGGCTCTAACCCACGTGACTTCAGGCTTCAACCCACGTGACTCTCAGAACGATCGGTCACCACTTTTGATGTTGGCAGCTACTTGTTCCAAACGCAACATCTGACGAACGAACACAAATATAGAAGAAAAGGCACAATTGTTACCCAAAAAGCTCAGGTTTCAACCCACGTGACTTCGGGCTCCAACCCACGTGACTTCAGGCTTCAACCCACGTGACTTCAGGCTTTAACCCACGTGACTTCAGGCTTCAACCCACGCGACTTCAGGCTTCAACCCACGTGACTTCAGGCTTCAACCCACGTGACTGGAAACGATCGGTCATCACTTTTGAAGTTGGCAGCTACTCTTTCCAAACGCAACATCTAACGAACAAACACAAATATAGGAAAAAAGACACAATTGTTATCCAAAAAATTCGGGCTTGAACCCACGTGACTCCAGGCTCCAACCCACGTGACTTCAGGCTCCAACCCACGTGACTTTTACACCGATCGGTCACCACTTTTGATGTTGGCAGCTACTTGTTCCAAACGCAACATCTGACGAACGAACACAAATATAGAAGAAAAGACACAATTGTTATCCAAAAAGTTCAGGTTTTAACCCACGTGACTTCAGGCTTCAACTCACGTGACTTCAGGCTTCAACCCACGTGACTTCAGGCTTCAACCCACGTGACTTTTAAAACGATCGGTCACCACTTTTGATGTTGGCAGCTACTTGTTTTAAACGCAACATCTGACGAACGAACACAAATATAGAAGAAAAGACACAATTGTTATCCAAAAAGTTCAGGTTTCAACCCACGTGACTTCAGGCTTCAACCCACGTGACTTTAGGCTTCAACCCACGTGACTTTAGGCTTCAACCCACGTGACCTCAGGCTTCAACCCACGTGATTTTGAAATTGATCGGTCACCACTTTTGGAGTTGGCAGCTACTCTTCCCAAACGCAACATCTGACGAACGAACACAAATATCGAGAAAAAGACACAATTGCTATCCAAAAAGTTCAGGTTTGAACACACGTGACTCCAGGCTCCAACCCACGTGACTTCAGGCTTCAACCCACGTGACTTTGAAAACGATCGGTCGTCACTTTTGAAGTTGGCAGCTACTTGTTCCAAACGCAACATCTGACGAACGAACACAAATATAGAAGAAAAGACACAATTGTTATCCAAAAAGTTCAGGTTTTAACCCACGTGACTTCAGGCTTCAACCCGCGTGACTTCAGGCTTCAACCCACGTGACTTCAGGCTTAAACTCACGTGACTTTTGAAACGATCGGTCACCACTTTTGATGTTGGCAGCTACTTGTTTCAAACGCAACATCTGACGAACGAACACAAATATAGGAGAAAAGACACAATTGTTATCCAAAAAGTTCAGGTTTTAACCCACGTGACTTCAGGCTTCAACCCACGTGACTTCAGGCTTCAACCCACGTGACTTCAGGCTTCAACCCACGTGACTTCAGGCTTCAACCCACGTGACTTCAGGCTTCAACCCACGTGATTTTGAAAACGATCGGTCACCACTTTTGAAGTTGGCAGCTACTCTTTCCAAACGCAACATCTGACGAACGAACACAAATATAGAAAGAAAGACACAATTGTTATCCAAAAAGTTCAAGTTTGAATCCACGTGACTCCAGGCTCCAACCCACGTGACTTCAGGCTTCAACCCACGTGACTTTTAAAACGATCGGTCACCACTTTTGATGTTGGCAGCTACTTTTGCCAAACGCAACATCTGACGAACGAACACAAATATAGAATAAAAGACACAATTGTTATCCAAAAAGTTCAGGTTTCAACCCACGTGACTTCAAGCTTCAACCCACGTGACTTCAGGCTTCAACCCACGTGATTTTTCAAACGATCGGTCATCACTTTTGATGTTGGCAGCTACTTGTTTTAAACGCAACATCTGACGAACGAACACAAATATAGAAGAAAAGACACAATTGGTATCTAAAAAGTTCAGGTTTGAACCCACGTGACTTCAGGCTTCAACCCACGTGACTTTGAAATTGATCGGTCACCACTTTTGAAGTTGGCAGCTACTTGTTCCAAACGCAACATCTGACGAACGAACACAAATATAAAAGAAAAGACACAATTGGTATCCAAAAAGTTCAGGTTTGAAACCACTTGACTTCAGGCTTCAACCCACGTGACTTCAGGCTTCAACCCACGTGACTTTGAAAACGATCGGTCACCACTTTTGAAGTTGGCAGCTACTCTTTCTGAACGCAACATCTGACGAACGAACACAAAGATAGAAAAAAAGACACAATTATTATCCAAAAAGTTCAGGTTTTAACCCACGTGACTCCAGGCTCCAACCCACGTGACTTCAGGCTTCAACCCACGTGACTTCTAAAACGATCGGTCACCACTTTTGATGTTGGCAGCTACTTGTTCCAAACGCCACATATGACGAACGAACACAAATATAGAAGAAAAGACACAATTGGTATCTAAAAAGCTCAGGTTTGAACCCACGTGACTTCAGGCTTCAACCCACGTGACTTTGAAAACGATCGGTCACCACTTTTGAAGTTGGCAGCTACTTGTTCCAAACGCAACATCTGACGAACGAACACAAATATAGAAGAATAAACACAATTGTTATCCAAAAAGTTCAGGTTTCAACCCACGTGACTTTAGGCTTCAACCCACATGACTCCAGGCTTCAACCCACGTGACTTCGGGCTTCAACCCACGTGACTTCAGGCTTAAACCCACGTAACTTTGGAAACGATCGGTCACCACTTTTGAAGTTGACAGCTACTCTTTCCAAACGCAACATCTGACAAACGAACACAAATATAGAAAAAAAAGACACAATTGTTATCCAAAAAGTTCAGGTTTTAACCCACGTGACTTCAGGCTCCAACCCACGTGACTTCAGGCTTCAACCCACGTGACTTCTAAAACGATCGGTCACCACTTTTGATGTTGGCAGCTACTTGTTCCAAACGCCACATCTGACGAACGAACACAAATATAGAAGAAAAGACACAATTGGTATCTAAAAAGTTCAGGTTTGAACCCACGTGACTTCAGGCTTCAACCCACGTGACTTTGAAAACGATCGGTCACCACTTTTGAAGTTGGCAGCTACTCTTTCCAAACGCAACATCTGACGAACGAACACAAAAATCGAGAAAAGGACACAATTGCTATCCAAAAAGTCCAGGTTTGAACCCACGTGACTCCAGGCTCCACTTCACGTGACTTCAGGCTTCAACCCACGTGACTTCCAGAACGATCGGTCTTCACTTTTGATGTTGGCAGCTACTTGTTCCAAACGCAACATCTGACGAACGAACACAAATATAGAAGAAAAGACACAATTGTTATCCAAAAAGTTCAGGTTTTAACCCACGTGACTTCAGGCTTCAACCCGCGTGACTTCAGGCTTCAACCCACGTGACTTCAGGCTTCAACCCACGTGACTTTTGAAACGATCGGTCACCACTTTTGATGTTGGCAGCTACTTGTTTCAAACGCAACATCTGACGAACGAACACAAATATAGAAGAAAAGACACAATTGTTATCCAAAAAGTTCAGGTTTTAACCCACGTGACTTCAGGCTTTAACCCACGTGACTTCAGGCTTCAACCCACGTGACTTTAGGCTTCAACCCACGTGATTTTGAAAACGATCGGTCACCACTTTTGAAGTTGGCAGCTACTCTTTCCAAACGCAACATCTGACGAACGAACACAAATATAGAAAGAAAGACACAATTGTTATCCAAAAAGTTCAAGTTTGAACCCACGTGACTCCAGGCTCCAACCCACGTGACTTCAGGCTTCAACCCACGTGACTTTTAAAACGATCGGTCACCACTTTCGATGTTGGCAGCTACTTGTTCCAAACGCAACATCTGACGAACGAACACAAATATAGAAGAAAAGACACAATTGTTATCCAAAAAGTTCAGGTTTCAACCCACGTGACTTCAGGCTTCAACCCACGTGACTTCAGGCTCCAACCCACGTGACTTCAGGCTTCAACCCACGTGATTTTCAAACGATCGGTCACCACTTTTGATGTTGGCAGCTACTTGTTCTAAACGCAACATCTGACGAACGAACACAAATATAGAAGAAAAGACACAATTGTTATCCAAAAAGTTCAGGTTTCAACCCACGTGACTTCAGGCTTCAACCCACGTGACTCCAGGCTTCAACCCACGTGACTTCAAGCTTCAACCCACGTGACTTTGGAAACGATCGGTCACCACTTTCGATGTTGGCAGCTACTTGTTCCAAACGCAACATCTGACGAACGAACACAAATATAGAAGAAAAGACACAATTGTTATCCAAAAAGTTCAGGTTTCAACCCACGTGACTTCAGGCTTCAACCCACGTGACTTCAGGCTTCAACCCACGTGATTCTTAAAACGATCGGTCACCACTTTTGATGTTGGCAGCTACTTGTTTTAAACGCAACATCTGACGAACGAACACAATAATATAAAAGAAAAGACACAATTGTTATCCAAAAAGTTCAGGTTTCAACCCACGTGACTTCAGGCTTCAACCCACGTGACTCCAGGCTTCAACCCACGTGACTCGAGGCTCCAACCCACGTGACTTCAGGCTTCAACCCACGTGACTTCAGGCTTCAACCCACGTGATTTTTAAAACGATCGGTCACCACTTTTGCTGTTGGCAGCTACTTGTTTTAAACGCAACATCTGACGAACGAACACAAATATAGAAGAAAAGACACAATTGTTATCCAAAAAGTTCAGGTTTCAACCCACGTGACTTCAGGCTTCAACCCACGTGACCTCAGGCTTCAACCCACGTGATTTTGAAATTGATCGGTCACCACTTTTGGAGTTGGCAGCTACTCTTTCCAAACGCAACATCTGACGAACGAACACAAATATCGAGAAAAAGACACAAATGCTATCCAAAAAGTTCAGGTTTGAACACACGTGACTCCAGGCTCCAACCCACGTGACTTCAGGCTTCAACCCACGTGACTTTGAAAACTATCGGTCATCACTTTTGAAGTTGGCAGCTACTCTTTCCAAACGCAACATCTGACGAACAAACACAAATATAGAAGAAAAGACACAATTGTTATCCAAAAAGTTCAGGTTTCAACCCACGTGACTCCAGGCTTCAACCCACGTGACCTCAGGCTTCAACCCACGTGATTTTGAAATTGATCGGTCACCACTTTTGGAGTTGGCAGCTACTCTTTCCAAACGCAACATCTGACGAACGAACACAAATATCGAGAAAAAGACACAATTGCTATCCAAAAAGTTCAGGTTTGAACACACGTGACTCCAGGCTCCAACCCACGTGACTTCAGGCTTCAACCCACGTGACTTTTGAAACGATCGGTCACCACTTTTGATGTTGGCAGCTACTTGTTTCAAACGCAACATCTGACGAACGAACACAAATATAGAAGAAAAGACACAATTGTTATCCAAAAAGTTCAGGTTTCAACCCACGTGACTTCAGGCTTCATCCCACGTGACTTCAGGCTTCAACCCACGTGACTTCAGGCTTCAACCCACGTGATTTTGAAAACGATCGGTCACCACTTTTGGAGTTGGCAGCTACTCTTTCCAAACGCAACATCTGACGAACGAACACAAATATAGAAAGAAAGAAACAATTGTTATCCAAAAAGTTCAAGTTTGAACCCACGTGACTCCAGGCTCCAACCCACGTGACTTCAGGCTTCAACCCACGTGATTTTTAAAACGATCGGTCACCACTTTTGATGTTGGCAGCTACTTGTTTTAAACGCAACATCTGACGAACGAACACAAATATAGAAGAAAAGACACAATTGTTATCCAAAAAGTTCAGGTTTCAACCCACGTGACTTCAGGCTTCAACCCACGTGACTCCAGGCTTTAACCCACGTGACTTCAGGCTTCAACCCACCTGACTTTGGAAACGATCGGTCACCACTTTTGAAGTTGGCAGCTACTCTTTCCAAACGCAACATCTGACGAACGAACACAAATATAGAAAAAAAAGACACAATTGTTATCCAAAAAGTTCAGGTTTTAACCCACGTGACTCCAGGCTCCAACCCACGTGACTTCAGGCTTCAACCCACGTGAGTTCTAAAACGATCGGTCACCACTTTTGATGTTGGCTGCTACTTGTTCCAAACGCCACATCTGACGAACGAACACAAATATAGAAGAAAAGACACAATTGGTATCTAAAAAGTTCGGGTTTGAACCCACGTGACTTCAGGCTTCAACCCACGTGACTTTGAAAACGATCGGTCACCACTTTTGAAGTTGGCAGCTACTCTTTCCAAACGCAACATCTGACGAACGAACACAAAGATAAAAAAGAAGACACAATTATTATCCAAAAAGTTCAGGTTTTAACCCACGTGACTCCAGGCTCCAACCCACGTGACTTCAGGCTTCAACCCACGTGACTTTAAAAACGATCGGTCACCACTTTTGATGTTGGCAGCTACTTGTTCCAAACGCAACATCTGACGAACGAACACAAATATAGAAGAAAAAACACAATTGTTATCAAAAAAGTTCAGGTTTCAACCCACGTGACTTTAGGCTTCAACCCACATGACTTCAGGCTTCAACCCACGTGACTTCGGGCGTCAACCCACGTGACTTCAGGCTTCAACCCACGTGACTTCAGGCTTCAACCCACGTGACTTTGAAAACAATCGGTCACCACTTTTGAAGTTGGCAGCTACTCTTTCCAAACGCAATATCTGACGAACGAACACAAATATCGAGAAAAAGACACAATTGCTATCCAAAAAGTCCAGGTTTGAACCCACGTGAGTCCAGGCTCCACCCCACGTGACTTCAGGCTTCAAACCACGTGACTTCCAGAACGATCGGTCTTCACTTTTGATGTTGGCAGCTTCTTGTTTTAAACGCATCATCTGACGACCGAACACAAATATAGAAGAAAAGACACAATTGTTATCCAAAATGTTCAGGTTTTAACCCACGTGACTTCAGGCTTTAACTCACGTGACTTCAGGCTTCAACCCACGTGACTTTGAAAACGATCGGTCACCACTTTTGAAGTTGGCAGCTACTATTTCCAAACGCAATATCTGACGAACGAACACAAATATCGAGAAAAAGACACAATTGCTATCCAAAAAGTTCAGGTTTGAACCCACGTGACTTCAGGCTCCAACCCACGTGACTTCAGGCTTCAACCCACGTTACTTTCAGAATGATCGGTCACCACTTCTGATGTTGGCAGCTACTTGTTCCAAACGCAACATCTGACGAACGAACACAAATATAGAAGAAAAGACACAATTGTTACCCAAAAAGTTCAGGTTTCAACCCACGTGACTCCGGGCTCCAACCCACGTGACTTCAGGCTCCGACCCACGTGACTTCAGGCTTTAACCCACGTGACTTCAGGCTTCAACCCACGCGACTTCAGGCTTCAACCCACGTGACTTCAGGCTTTAACCCACGTGACTTTGAAAACGATCGGTCATCACTTTTGAAGTTGGCAGCTACTCTTTCCAAACGCAACATCTGACGAACGAACACAAATATAGAAGAAAAGACACAATTGTTATCCAAAAAGTTCAGGTTTCAACCCACGTGACTTCAGGCTTCAACCCGCGTGACTCCAGGCTTCAACCCACGTGACTTCAGGCTTCAACCCACGTGACTTTTGAAACGATCGGTCACCACTTTTGATGTTGGCAGCTACTTGTTTCAAACGCAACATCTGACGAACGAACACAAATATAGAAGAAGAGACACAATTGTTATCCAAAAAGTTCAGGTTTTAACCCACGTGACTTCAGGCTTCAACCCACGTGACTTCAGGCTTCAACCCACGTGACTTCAGGCTTCAACCCACGTGACTTCAGGCTTCAACCCACGTGATTTTGAAAACGATCGGTCACCACTTTTGAAGTTGGCAGCTACTCTTTCCAAACGCAACATCTGACGAACGAACACAAATAGCGAGAAAAAGACAAAATTGCTATCCAAAAAGTTCAGGTTTGAACCCACGTGACTCCAGGCTCTAACCCACGTGACTTCAGGCTTCAACCCACGTGACTCTCAGAACGATCGGTCACCACTTTTGATGTTGGCAGCTACTTGTTCCAAACGCAACATCTGACGAACGAACACAAATATAGAAGAAAAGGCACAATTGTTACCCAAAAAATTCTGGTTTCAACCCACGTGCTCCAGGCTCCAACCCACGTGACTTCAGGCTTCGACCCACGTGACTTCAGGCTTTAACCCACGTGACTTCAGGCTTCAACCCACGTGACTTTTAAAACGATCGGTCACCACTTTTGATGTTGGCAGCTACTTGTTTTGAACGCAACATCTGACGAACGAACACAAATATAGAAGAAAAGACACAATTGTTATCCAAAAAGTTCAGGTTTTAACCCACGTGACTTCAGGCTTCAACTCACGTGACTTCAGGCTTCAACCCACGTGACTTTAGGCTTCAACCCACGTGACTTTTAAAACGATCGGTCACCACTTTTGATGTTGGCAGCTACTTGTTTTAAACGCAACATCTGACGAACGAACACAAATATAGAATAAAAGACACAATTGTTATCCAAAAAGTTCAGGTTTCAACCCACGTGACTTCAGGCTTCAACCCACGTGACTTCAGGCTTCAACCCACGTGACTTTAGGCTTCAACCCACGTGACCTCAGGCTTCAACCCACGTGATTTTGAAATTGATCGGTCACCACTTTTGGAGTTGGCAGCTACTCTTTCCAAACGCAACATCTGACGAACGAACACAAATATCGAGAAAAAGACACAATTGCTATCCAAAAAGTTCAGGTTTGAACACACGTGACTCCAGGCTCCAACCCACGTGACTTCAGGCTTCAACCCACGTGATTTTGAAAACGATCGGTCACCACTTTTGAAGTTGGCAGCTACTCTTTCCAAACGCAACATCTGACGAACGAACACAAATATCGAGAAAAAGACACGATTGCTATCCAAAAAGTTCAGGTTTGAACCCACGTGACTATAGGCTCCAACCCACGTGACTTCAGGCTTCAACCCACGTGACTTTTAATACGATCGGTCACCACTTTCGATGTTGGCAGCTACTTGTTCCAAACGCAACATCTGACGAACGAACACAAATATAGAAAAAAAGACACAGTTGTTATCCAGAAAGTTCAGGTTTGAACCCACGGGACTTCAGGCTTCAACCCACGTGACTTTTGAAACGATCGGTCACCACTTTTGATGTTGGCAGCTACTTGTTCCAAACGCAACATCTGACGAACGAACACAAATATAGAAGAAGAGACACAATTGTTATCCAAAAAGTTCAGGTTTTAACCCACGTGACTTCAGGCTTCAACCCACGTGACTTCAGGCTTTAACCCACGTGACTTCAGGCTTCAACCCACGTGACTTCAGGCTTCAACCCACGTGATTTTGAAAACGATCGGTCACCACTTTTGAAGTTGGCAGCTACTCTTTCCAAACGCAACATCTGACGAACGAACACAAATATCGAGAAAAAGACACGATTGCTATCCAAAAAGTTCAGGTTTGAACCCACGTGACTATAGGCTCCAACCCACGTGACTTCAGGCTTCAACCCACGTGACTTTTAATACGATCGGTCACCACTTTCGATGTTGGCAGCTACTCTTTCCAAACGCAACATCTGACGAACGAACACAAATATCGAGAAAAAGACACAATTGCTATCCAAAAAGTTCAGGTTTGAACACACTCGACTCCAGGCTCCAACCCACGTGACTTCAGGCTTCAACCCACGTGACTTTGGAAACAATCGGTCGTCACTTTTGAAGTTGGCAGCTACTTGTTCCAAACGCAACATCTGACGAACGAACACAAATATAGAAGAAAAGACACAATTGTTATCCAAAAAGTTCAGGTTTTAACCCACGTGACTTCAGGCTTCAACCCGCGTGACTTCAGGCTTCAACCCACGTGACTTCAGGCTTCAACCCACGTGACTTTTGAAACGATCGGTCACCACTTTTGATGTTGGCAGCTACTTGTTTCAAACGCAACATCTGACGAACGAACACAAATATAGAAGAAAAGACACAATCGTTATCCAAAAAGTTCAGGTTTTAACCCACGTGACTTCAGGCTTCAACCCACGTGACTTCAGGCTTCAACCCACGTGACTTCAGGCTTCAACCCACGTGACTTCAGGCTTCAACCCACGTGATTTTTAAAACGATCGGTCACCACTTTTGATGTTGGCAGCTACTTGTTTTAAACGCAACATCTGACAAACGAACACAAATATAGAAGAAAAGACACAATTGGTATCTAAAAAGTTCAGGTTTGAACCCACGTGACTTCAGGCTTCAACCCACGTGACTTTGAAATTGATCGGTCACCACTTTTGAAGTTGGCAGCTACTTGTTCCAAACGCAACATCTGACGAACGAACACAAAGATAGAAAAAAAGACACAATTATTATCCAAAAAGTTCAGGTTTTAACCCACGTGACTCCAGGCTCCAACCCACGTGACTTCAGGCTTCAACCCACGTGACTTTAAAAACGATCGGTCACCACTTTTGATGTTGGCAGCTACTTGTTCCAAACGCAACATCTGACGAACGAACACAAATATAGAAGAAAAAACACAATTGTTATCCAAAAAGTTCAGGTTTCAACCCACGTGACTTTAGGCTTCAACCCACATGACTCCAGGCTTCAACCCACGTGACTTCGGGCTTCAACCCACGTGACTTCAGGCTTAAACCCACGTGACTTTGGAAACGATCGGTCACCACTTTTGAAGTTGACAGCTACTCTTTCCAAACGCAACATCTGACAAACGAACACAAATATAGAAAAAAAAGACACAATTGTTATCCAAAAAGTTCAGGTTTTAACCCACGTGACTTCAGGCTCCAACCCACGTGACTTCAGGCTTCAACCCACGTGACTTCTAAAACGATCGGTCACCACTTTTGATGTTGGCAGCTACTTGTTCCAAACGCCACATCTGACGAACGAACACAAATATAGAAGAAAAGACACAATTGGTATCTAAAAAGTTCAGGTTTGAACCCACGTGACTTCAGGCTTCAACCCACGTGACTTTGAGAACGATCGGTCACCACTTTTGAAGTTGGCAGCTACTTGTTCCAAACGCAACATCTGACGAACGAACACAAATATAGAAGAATAAACACAATTGTTATCCAAAAAGTTCAGGTTTCAACCCACGTGACTTTAGGCTTCAACCCACATGACTCCAGGCTTCAACGACTTCGGGCGTCAACCCACGTGACTTCAGGCTTCAACCCACGTGACTTCAGGCTTCAACCCACGTGACTTTGAAAACGATCGGTCACCACTTTTGAAGTTGGCAGCTACTCTTTCCAAACGCAACATCTGACGAACGAACACAAAAATCGAAAAAAGGACACAATTGCTATCCAAAAAGTCCAGGTTTGAACCCACGTGACTCCAGGCTCCACTTCACGTGACTTCAGGCTTCAACCCACGTGACTTCCAGAACGATCGGTCTTCACTTTTGATGTTGGCAGCTACTTGTTCCAAACGCAACATCTGACGAACGAACACTAATATAGAAGAAAAGACACAAGTGTTATCCAAAAAGTTCAGGTTTTAACCCACGTGACTTCAGGCTTCAACCCACGTGACTTCAGGCTTCAACCCACGTGACTTCAGGCTTCAACCCACGTGACTTCAGGCTTCAACCCACGTGATTTTGAAAACGATCGGTCACCACTTTTGAAGTTGGCAGCTACTCTTTCCAAACGCAACATCTGACGAACGAACACAAATATCGAGAAAAAGACACGATTGCTATCCAAAAAGTTCAGGTTTAAACCCACGTGACTATAGGCTCCAACCCACGTGACTTTTAATACGATCGGTCACCACTTTCGATGTTGGCAGCTACTCTTTCCAAACGCAACATCTGACGAACGAACACAAATATCGAGAAAAAGACACAATTGCTATCCAAAAAGTTCAGGTTTGAACACACTCGACTCCAGGCTCCAACCCACGTGACTTCAGGCTTCAACCCACGTGACTTTGGAAACAATCGGTCGTCACTTTTGAAGTTGGCAGCTACTTGTTCCAAACGCAACATCTGACGAACGAACACAAATATAGAAGAAAAGACACAATTGTTATCCAAAAAGTTCAGGTTTTAACCCACGTGACTTCAGGCTTCAACCCGCGTGACTTCAGGCTTCAACCCACGTGACTTCAGGCTTCAACCCACGTGACTTTTAATACGATCGGTCACCACTTTCGATGTTGGCAGCTACTTGTTCCAAACGCAACATCTGACGAACGAACACAAATATAGAAAAAAAGACACAGTTGTTATCCAGAAAGTTCAGGTTTGAACCCACGGGACTTCAGGCTTCAACCCACGTGACTTTTGAAACGATCGGTCACCACTTTTGATGTTGGCAGCTACTTGTTCCAAACGCAACATCTGACGAACGAACACAAATATAGAAGAAGAGACACAATTGTTATCCAAAAAGTTCAGGTTTTAACCCACGTGACTTCAGGCTTCAACCCACGTGACTTCAGGCTTTAACCCACGTGACTTCAGGCTTCAACCCACGTGACTTCAGGCTTCAACCCACGTGATTTTGAAAACGATCGGTCACCACTTTTGAAGTTGGCAGCTACTCTTTCCAAACGCAACATCTGACGAACGAACACAAATATCGAGAAAAAGACACGATTGCTATCCAAAAAGTTCAGGTTTGAACCCACGTGACTATAGGCTCCAACCCACGTGACTTCAGGCTTCAACCCACGTGACTTTTAATACGATCGGTCACCACTTTCGATGTTGGCAGCTACTCTTTCCAAACGCAACATCTGACGAACGAACACAAATATCGAGAAAAAGACACAATTGCTATCCAAAAAGTTCAGGTTTGAACACACTCGACTCCAGGCTCCAACCCACGTGACTTCAGGCTTCAACCCACGTGACTTTGGAAACAATCGGACGTCACTTTTGAAGTTGGCAGCTACTTGTTCCAAACGCAACATCTGACGAACGAACACAAATATAGAAGAAAAGACACAATTGTTATCCAAAAAGTTCAGGTTTTAACCCACGTGACTTCAGGCTTCAACCCGCGTGACTTCAGGCTTCAACCCACGTGACTTCAGGCTTCAACCCACGTGACTTTTGAAACGATCGGTCACCACTTTTGATGTTGGCAGCTACTTGTTTCAAACGCAACATCTGACGAACGAACACAAATATAGAAGAAAAGACACAATTGTCATCCAAAAAGTTCAGGTTTTAACCCACGTGACTTCAGGCTTCAACCCACGTGACTTCAGGCTTCAACCCACGTGACTTCAGGCTTCAACCCACGTGACTTCAGGCTTCAACCCACGTGATTTTGAAAACGATCGGTCACCACTTTTGAAGTTGGCAGCTACTCTTTCCAAACGCAACATCTGACGAACGAACACAAATATAGAAAGAAAGACACAATTGTTATCCAAAAAGTTCAAGTTTGAATCCACGTGACTCCAGGCTCCAACCCACGTGACTTCAGGCTTCAACCCACGTGACTTTTAAAACGATCGGTCACCACTTTCGATGTTGGCAGCTACTTTTTCCAAACGCAACATCTGACGAACGAACACAAATATAGAATAAAAGACACAATTGTTATCCAAAAAGTTCAGGTTTCAACCCACGTGACTTCAGGCTTCAACCCACGTGACTTCAGGCTTCAACCCACGTGATTTTTAAAACGATCGGTCACCACTTTTGATGTTGGCAGCTACTTGTTTTAAACGCAACATCTGACGAACGAACACAAATATAGAAGAAAAGACACAATTGGTATCTAAAAAGTTCAGGTTTGAACCCACGTGACTTCAGGCTTCAACCCACGTGACTTTGAAATTGATCGGTCACCACTTTTGAAGTTGGCAGCTACTTGTTCCAAACGCAACATCTGACGAACGAACACAAAGATAGAAAAAAAGACACAATTATTATCCAAAAAGTTCAGGTTTTAACCCACGTGACTCCAGGCTCCAACCCACGTGACTTCAGGCTTCAACCCACGTGACTTTAAAAACGATCGGTCACCACTTTTGAAGTTGGCAGCTACTTGTTCCAAACGCAACATCTGACGAACGAACACAAATATAGAAGAAAAAACACAATTGTTATCCAAAAAGTTCAGGTTTCAACCCACGTGACTTTAGGCTTCAACCCACATGACTCCAGGCTTCAACCCACGTGACTTCGGGCTCCAACCCACGTGACTTCAGGCTTAAACCCACGTGACTTTGGAAACGATCGGTCACCACTTTTGAAGTTGACAGCTACTCTTTCCAAACGCAACATCTGACAAACGAACACAAATATAGAAAAAAAAGACACAATTGTTATCCAAAAAGTTCAGGTTTTAACCCACGTGACTTCAGGCTCCAACCCATGTGACTTCAGGCTTCAACCCACGTGACTTCTAAAACGATCGGTCACCACTTTTGATGTTGGCAGCTACTTGTTCCAAACGCCACATCTGACGAACGAACACAAATATAGAAGAAAAGACACAATTGGTATCTAAAAAGTTCAGGTTTGAACCCACGTGACTTCAGGCTTCAACCCACGTGACTTTGAAAACGATCGGTCACCACTTTTGAAGTTGGCAGCTACTTGTTCCAAACGCAACATCTGACGAACGAACACAAATATAGAAGAATAAACACAATTGTTATCCAAAAAGTTCAGGTTTCAACCCACGTGACTTTAGGCTTCAACCCACATGACTCCAGGCTTCAACGACTTCGGGCGTCAACCCACGTGACTTCAGGCTTCAACCCACGTGACTTCAGGCTTCAACCCACGTGACTTTGAAAACGATCGGTCACCACTTTTGAAGTTGGCAGCTACTCTTTCCAAACGCAACATCTGACGAACGAACACAAAAATCGAAAAAAGGACACAATTGCTATCCAAAAAGTCCAGGTTTGAACCCACGTGACTCCAGGCTCCACTTCACGTGACTTCAGGCTTCAACCCACGTGACTTCCAGAACGATCGGTCTTCACTTTTGATGTTGGCAGCTACTTGTTCCAAACGCAACATCTGACGAACGAACACTAATATAGAAGAAAAGACACAAGTGTTATCCAAAAAGTTCAGGTTTTAACCCACGTGACTTCAGGCTCCAACCCGCGTGACTTCAGGCTTCAACCTACGTGACTTCAGGCTTCAACCCACGTGACTTTTGAAACTATCGGTCACCACTTTCGATGTTGGCAGCTACTTGTTCCAAACACAAAATCTGACGAACGAACACAAATATAAAAGAAAAGACACAATTGTTATCCAAAAAGTTCAGGATTCAACCCACGTGACTTCAGGCTTCAACCCACGTGACTTCAGGCTCCAACCCACGTGACTTCAGGCTTCAACCCACGTGATTTTCAAACGATCGGTCACCACTTTTGATGTTGGCAGCTACTTGTTCTAAACGCAACATCTGACGAACGAACACAAATATAGAAGAAAAGACACAATTGTTATCCAAAAAGTTCAGGTTTCAACCCACGTGACTTCAGGCTTCAACCCACGTGACTCCAGGCTTCAACCCACGTGACTTCAAGCTTCAACCCACGTGACTTTGGAAACGATCGGTCACCACTTTCGATGTTGGCAGCTACTTGTTCCAAACGCAACATCTGACGAACGAACACAAATATAGAAGAAAAGACACAATTGTTATCCAAAAAGTTCAAGTTTGAACCCACGTGACTCCAGGCTCCAACCCACGTGACTCCAGGCTTCAACCCACGTGACTTTTAAAACGATCGGTCACCACTTTCGATGTTGGCAGCTACTTGTTCCAAACACAAAATCTGACGAACGAACACAAATATAGAAGAAAAGACACAATTGTTATCCAAAAAGTTCAGGTTTCAACCCACGTGACTTCAGGCTTCAACCCACGTGACTTCAGGCTCCAACCCACGTGACTTCAGGCTTCAACCCACGTGATTTTCAAACGATCGGTCACCACTTTTGATGTTGGCAGCTACTTGTTCTAAACGCAACATCTGACGAACGAACACAAATATAGAAGAAAAGACACAATTGTTATCCAAAAAGTTCAGGTTTCAATCCACGTGACTTCAGGCTTCAACCCACGTGACTCCAGGCTTCAACCCACGTGACTTCAAGCTTCAACCCACGTGACTTTGGAAACGATCGGTCACCACTTTCGATGTTGGCAGCTACTTGTTCCAAACGCAACATCTGACGAACGAACACAAATATAGAAGAAAAGACACAATTGTTATCCAAAAAGTTCAGGTTTCAACCCACGTGACTTCAGGCTTCAACCCACGTGACTTCAGGCTTCAACCCACGTGACTTCAGGCTTCAACCCACGTGATTTTTAAAACGATCGGTCACCACTTTTGATGTTGGCAGCTACTTGTTTTAAACGCAACATCTGACGAACGAACACAATAATATAAAAGAAAAGACACAATTGTTATCCAAAAAGTTCAGGTTTCAACCCACGTGACTTCAGGCTTCAACCCACGTGACTCCAGGCTTCAACCCACGTGACTCCAGGCTCCAACCCACGTGACTTCAGGCTTCAACCCACGTGACTTTTAAAACGATCGGTTACCACTTTCGATGTTGGCAGCTACTTGTTCCAAACGCAACATCTGACGAACGAACACAAATATAGAAGAAAAGACACAATTGTTATCCAAAAAGTTCAGGTTTCAACCCACGTGACTTCAGGCTTCAACCCACGTGACTTCAGGCTTCAACCCACGTGACTTCAGGCTTCAACCCACGTGATTTTTAAAACGATCGATAACCACTTTTGCTGTTGGCAGCTACTTGTTTTAAACGCAACATCTGACGAACGAACACAAATATAGAAGAAAAGACACAATTGTTATCCAAAAAGTTCAGGTTTCAACCCACGTGACTTCAGGCTTCAACCCACGTGACCTCAGGCTTCAACCCACGTGATTTTGAAATTGATCGGTCACCACTTTTGGAGTTGGCAGCTACTCTTTCCAAACGCAACATCTGACGAACGAACACAAATATCGAGAAAAAGACACAATTGCTATCCAAAAAGTTCAGGTTTGAACACACGTGACTCCAGGCTCCAACCCACGTGACTTCAGGCTTCAACCCACGTGACTTTGAAAACGATCGGTCATCACTTTTGAAGTTGGCAGCTACTCTTTCCAAACGCAACATCTGACGAACGAACACAAATATAGAAGAAAAGACACCATTGTTATCCAAAAAGTTCAGGTTTCAACCCACGTGACTTCAGGCTTCAACCCACGTGACCTCAGGCTTCAACCCACGTGATTTTAAAATTGATCGGTCACCACTTTTGGAGTTGGCAGCTACTCTTTCCAAACGCAACATCTGACGAACGAACACAAATATCGAGAAAAAGACACAATTGCTATCCAAAAAGTTCAGGTTTGAACACACGTGACTCCAGGCTCCAACCTACGTGACTTCAGGCTTCAACCCACGTGACTTTTGAAACGATCGGTCACCACTTTTGATGTTGGCAGCTACTTGTTTCAAACGCAACATCTGACGAACGAACACAAATATAGAAGAAAAGACACAATTGTTATCCAAAAAGTTCAGGTTTCAACCCACGTGACTTCAGGCTTCATCCCACGTGACTTCAGGCTTCAACCCACGTGACTTCAGGCTTCAACCCACGTGATTTTGAAAACGATCGGTCACCACTTTTGGAGTTGGCAGCTACTCTTTCCAAACGCAACATCTGACGAACGAACACAAATATAGAAAGAAAGACACAATTGTTATCCAAAAAGTTCAAGTTTGAACCCACGTGACTCCAGGCTCCAACCCACGTGACTTCAGGCTTCAACCCACGTGATTTTTAAAACGATCGGTCACCACTTTTGATGTTGGCAGCTACTTGTTTTAAACGCAACATCTGACGAACGAACACAAATATAGAAGAAAAGACACAATTGTTATCCAAAAAGTTCAGGTTTCAACCCACGTGACTTCAGGCTTTAACCCACGTGACTCCAGGCTTTAACCCACGTGACTTCAGGCTTCAACCCACGTGACTTTGGAAACGATCGGTCACCACTTTTGAAGTTGGCAGCTACTCTTTCCAAACGCAACATCTGACGAACGAACACAAATATAGAAAAAAAAGACACAATTGTTATCCAAAAAGTTCAGGTTTTAACCCACGTGACTCCAGGCTCCAACCCACGTGACTTTAGGCTTCAACCCACGTGAGTTCTTAAACGATCGGTCACCACTTTTGATGTTGGCAGCTACTTGTTCCAAACGCCACATCTGACGAACGAACACAAATATAGAAGAAAAGACACAATTGGTATCTAAAAAAATCAGGTTTGAACCCACGTGACTTCAGGCTTCAACACACGTGACTTTGAAAACGATCGGTCACCACTTTTGAAGTTGGCAGCTACTCTTTCCAAACGCAACATCTGACGAACGAACACAAAGATAGAAAAGAAGACACAATTATTATCCAAAAAGTTCAGGTTTGAACCCACGTGACTCCAGGCTCCAACCCACGTGACTTCAGGCTTCAACCCACGTGACTTTAAAAACGATCGGTCACCACTTTTGATGTTGGCAGCTACTTGTTCCAAACGCAACATCTGACGAACGAACACAAATATAGAAGAAAAGACACAATTGTTATCCAAAAAGTTCAGGTTTCAACCCACGTGACTTCAGGCTTCAACCCACGTGACTTCAGGCTTCAACCCACGTGATTTTTAAAACGATCGGTCACCACTTTTGCTGTTGGCAGCTACTTGTTTTAAACGCAACATCTGACGAACGAACACAAATATAGAAGAAAAGACACAATTGTTATCCAAAAAGTTCAGGTTTCAACCCACGTGACTTCAGGCTTCAACCCACGTGACCTCAGGCTTCAACCCACGTGATTTTGAAATTGATCGGTCACCACTTTTGGAGTTGGCAGCTACTCTTCCCAAACGCAACATCTGACGAACGAACACAAATATCAAGAAAAAGACACAATTGCTATCCAAAAAGTTCAGGTTTGAACACACGTGACTCCAGGCTCCAACCCACGTGACTTCAGGCTTCAACCCACGTGACTTTGAAAACGATCGGTCATCACTTTTGAAGTTGGCAGCTACTCTTTCCTAACGCAACATCTGACGAACGAACACAAATATAGAAGAAAAGACACAATTGTTATCCAAAAAGTTCAGGTTTCAACCCACGTGACTTCAGGCTTCAACCCACGTGACCTCAGGCTTCAACCCACGTGATTTTGAAATTGATCGGTCACCACTTTTGGAGTTGGCAGCTACTCTTTCCAAACGCAACATCTGACGAACGAACACAAATATCGAGAAAAAGACACAATTGCTATCCAAAAAGTTCAGGTTTGAACACTCGTGACTCCAGGCTCCAACCCACGTGACTTCAGGCTCCAACCCACGTGACTTTTGAAACGATCGGTCACCACTTTTGATGTTGGCAGCTACTTGTTTCAAACGCAACATCTGACGAACGAACACAAATATAGAAGAAAAGACACAATTGTTATCCAAAAAGTTCAGGTTTCAACCCACGTGACTTCAGGCTTCATCCCACGTGACTTCAGGCTTCATCCCACGTGACTTCAGGCTTCAACCCACGTGACTTCAGGCTTCAACCCACGTGATTTTGAAAACGATCGGTCACCACTTTTGGAGTTGGCAGCTACTCTTTCCAAACGCAACATCTGACGAACGAACACAAATATAGAAAGAAAGACACAATTGTTATCCAAAAAGTTCAAGTTTGAACCCACGTGACTCCAGGCTCCAACCCACGTGACTTCAGGCTTCAACCCACGTGATTTTTAAAACGATCGGTCACCACTTTTGATGTTGGCAGCTACTTGTTTTAAACGCAACATCTGACGAACGAACACAAATATAGAAGAAAAGACACAATTGTTATCCAAAAAGTTCAGGTTTCAACCCACGTGACTTCAGGCTTCAACCCACGTGACTCCAGGCTTTAACCCACGTGACTTCAGGCTTCAACCCACGTGACTTTGGAAACGATCGGTCACCACTTTTGAAGTTGGCAGCTACTCTTTCCAAACGCAACATCTGACGAACGAACACAAATATAGAAAAAAAAGACACAATTGTTATCCAAAAAGTTCAGGTTTTAACCCACGTGACTCCAGGCTCCAACCCACGTGACTTCAGGCTTCAACCCACGTGAGTTCTAAAACGATCGGTCACCACTTTTGATGTTGGCAGCTACTTGTTCCAAACGCCACATCTGACGAACGAACACAAATATAGAAGAAAAGACACAATTGGTATCTAAAAAGTTCAGGTTTGAACCCACGTGACTTCAGGCTTCAACCCACGTGACTTTGAAAACGATCGGTCACCACTTTTGAAGTTGGCAGCTACTCTTTCCAAACGCAACATCTGACGAACGAACACAAATATAGAAAAAAAAGACACAATTGTTATCCAAAAAGTTCAGGTTTTAACCCACGTGACTCCAGGCTCCAACCCACGTGACTTCAAGCTTCAACCCACGTGACTTTGGAAACGATCGGTCACCACTTTCGATGTTGGCAGCTACTTGTTCCAAACGCAACATCTGACGAACGAACACAAATATAGAAGAAAAGACACAATTGTTATCCAAAAAGTTCAGGTTTCAACCCACGTGACTTCAGGCTTCAACCCACGTGACTTCAGGCTTCAACCCACGTGACTTCAGGCTTCAACCCACGTGATTTTTAAAACGATCGGTCACCACTTTTGATGTTGGCAGCTACTTGTTTTAAACGCAACATCTGACGAACGAACACAATAATATAAAAGAAAAGACACAATTGTTATCCAAAAAGTTCAGGTTTCAACCCACGTGACTTCAGGCTTCAACCCACGTGACTCCAGGCTTCAACCCACGTGACTCCAGGCTCCAACCCACGTGACTTCAGGCTTCAACCCACGTGACTTTTAAAACGATCGGTTACCACTTTCGATGTTGGCAGCTACTTGTTCCAAACGCAACATCTGACGAACGAACACAAATATAGAAGAAAAGACACAATTGTTATCCAAAAAGTTCAGGTTTCAACCCACGTGACTTCAGGCTTCAACCCACGTGACTTCAGGCTTCAACCCACGTGACTTCAGGCTTCAACCCACGTGATTTTTAAAACGATCGATAACCACTTTTGCTGTTGGCAGCTACTTGTTTTAAACGCAACATCTGACGAACGAACACAAATATAGAAGAAAAGACACAATTGTTATCCAAAAAGTTCAGGTTTCAACCCACGTGACTTCAGGCTTCAACCCACGTGACCTCAGGCTTCAACCCACGTGATTTTGAAATTGATCGGTCACCACTTTTGGAGTTGGCAGCTACTCTTTCCAAACGCAACATCTGACGAACGAACACAAATATCGAGAAAAAGACACAATTGCTATCCAAAAAGTTCAGGTTTGAACACACGTGACTCCAGGCTCCAACCCACGTGACTTCAGGCTTCAACCCACGTGACTTTGAAAACGATCGGTCATCACTTTTGAAGTTGGCAGCTACTCTTTCCAAACGCAACATCTGACGAACGAACACAAATATAGAAGAAAAGACACCATTGTTATCCAAAAAGTTCAGGTTTCAACCCACGTGACTTCAGGCTTCAACCCACGTGACCTCAGGCTTCAACCCACGTGATTTTAAAATTGATCGGTCACCACTTTTGGAGTTGGCAGCTACTCTTTCCAAACGCAACATCTGACGAACGAACACAAATATCGAGAAAAAGACACAATTGCTATCCAAAAAGTTCAGGTTTGAACACACGTGACTCCAGGCTCCAACCTACGTGACTTCAGGCTTCAACCCACGTGACTTTTGAAACGATCGGTCACCACTTTTGATGTTGGCAGCTACTTGTTTCAAACGCAACATCTGACGAACGAACACAAATATAGAAGAAAAGACACAATTGTTATCCAAAAAGTTCAGGTTTCAACCCACGTGACTTCAGGCTTCATCCCACGTGACTTCAGGCTTCAACCCACGTGACTTCAGGCTTCAACCCACGTGATTTTGAAAACGATCGGTCACCACTTTTGGAGTTGGCAGCTACTCTTTCCAAACGCAACATCTGACGAACGAACACAAATATAGAAAGAAAGACACAATTGTTATCCAAAAAGTTCAAGTTTGAACCCACGTGACTCCAGGCTCCAACCCACGTGACTTCAGGCTTCAACCCACGTGATTTTTAAAACGATCGGTCACCACTTTTGATGTTGGCAGCTACTTGTTTTAAACGCAACATCTGACGAACGAACACAAATATAGAAGAAAAGACACAATTGTTATCCAAAAAGTTCAGGTTTCAACCCACGTGACTTCAGGCTTTAACCCACGTGACTCCAGGCTTTAACCCACGTGACTTCAGGCTTCAACCCACGTGACTTTGGAAACGATCGGTCACCACCTTTGAAGTTGGCAGCTACTCTTTCCAAACGCAACATCTGACGAACGAACACAAATATAGAAAAAAAAGACACAATTGTTATCCAAAAAGTTCAGGTTTTAACCCACGTGACTCCAGGCTCCAACCCACGTGACTTTAGGCTTCAACCCACGTGACTTTGGAAACGATCGGTCACCACTTTCGATGTTGGCAGCTACTTGTTCCAAACGCAACATCTGACGAACGAACACAAATATAGAAGAAAAGACACAATTGTTATCCAAAAAGTTCAGGTTTCAACCCACGTGACTTCAGGCTTCAACCCACGTGACTTCAGGCTTCAACCCACGTGACTTCAGGCTTCAACCCACGTGATTTTTAAAACGATCGGTCACCACTTTTGATGTTGGCAGCTACTTGTTTTAAACGCAACATCTGACGAACGAACACAATAATATAAAAGAAAAGACACAATTGTTATCCAAAAAGTTCAGGTTTCAACCCACGTGACTTCAGGCTTCAACCCACGTGACTCCAGGCTTCAACCCACGTGACTCCAGGCTCCAACCCACGTGACTTCAGGCTTCAACCCACGTGACTTTTAAAACGATCGGTTACCACTTTCGATGTTGGCAGCTACTTGTTCCAAACGCAACATCTGACGAACGAACACAAATATAGAAGAAAAGACACAATTGTTATCCAAAAAGTTCAGGTTTCAACCCACGTGACTTCAGGCTTCAACCCACGTGACTTCAGGCTTCAACCCACGTGACTTCAGGCTTCAACCCACGTGATTTTTAAAACGATCGATAACCACTTTTGCTGTTGGCAGCTACTTGTTTTAAACGCAACATCTGACGAACGAACACAAATATAGAAGAAAAGACACAATTGTTATCCAAAAAGTTCAGGTTTCAACCCACGTGACTTCAGGCTTCAACCCACGTGACCTCAGGCTTCAACCCACGTGATTTTGAAATTGATCGGTCACCACTTTTGGAGTTGGCAGCTACTCTTTCCAAACGCAACATCTGACGAACGAACACAAATATCGAGAAAAAGACACAATTGCTATCCAAAAAGTTCAGGTTTGAACACACGTGACTCCAGGCTCCAACCCACGTGACTTCAGGCTTCAACCCACGTGACTTTGAAAACGATCGGTCATCACTTTTGATGTTGGCAGCTACTTGTTCCAAACGCAACATCTGACGAACGAACACAAATATAGAAGAAAAGACACAATTGTTATCCAAAAAGTTCAGGTTTCAACCCACGTGACTTCAGGCTTCAACCCACGTGACCTCAGGCTTCAACCCACGTGATTTTAAAATTGATCGGTCACCACTTTTGGAGTTGGCAGCTACTCTTTCCAAACGCAACATCTGACGAACGAACACAAATATCGAGAAAAAGACACAATTGCTATCCAAAAAGTTCAGGTTTGAACACACGTGACTCCAGGCTCCAACCTACGTGACTTCAGGCTTCAACCCACGTGACTTTTGAAACGATCGGTCACCACTTTTGATGTTGGCAGCTACTTGTTTCAAACGCAACATCTGACGAACGAACACAAATATAGAAGAAACGACACCATTGTTATCCAAAAAGTTCAGGTTTCAACCCACGTGACTTCAGGCTTCAACCCACGTGACCTCAGGCTTCAACCCACGTGATTTTAAAATTGATCGGTCACCACTTTTGGAGTTGGCAGCTACTCTTTCCAAACGCAACATCTGACGAACGAACACAAATATCGAGAAAAAGACACAATTGCTATCCAAAAAGTTCAGGTTTGAACACACGTGACTCCAGGCTCCAACCTACGTGACTTCAGGCTTCAACCCACGTGACTTTTGAAACGATCGGTCACCACTTTTGATGTTGGCAGCTACTTGTTTCAAACGCAACATCTGACGAACGAACACAAATATAGAAGAAAAGACACAATTGTTATCCAAAAAGTTCAGGTTTCAACCCACGTGACTTCAGGCTTCATCCCACGTGACTTCAGGCTTCAACCCACGTGACTTCAGGCTTCAACCCACGTGATTTTGAAAACGATCGGTCACCACTTTTGGAGTTGGCAGCTACTCTTTCCAAACGCAACATCTGACGAACGAACACAAATATAGAAAGAAAGACACAATTGTTATCCAAAAAGTTCAAGTTTGAACCCACGTGACTCCAGGCTCCAACCCACGTGACTTCAGGCTTCAACCCACGTGATTTTTAAAACGATCGGTCACCACTTTTGATGTTGGCAGCTACTTGTTTTAAACGCAACATCTGACGAACGAACACAAATATAGAAGAAAAGACACAATTGTTATCCAAAAAGTTCAGGTTTCAACCCACGTGACTTCAGGCTTTAACCCACGTGACTCCAGGCTTTAACCCACGTGACTTCAGGCTTCAACCCACGTGACTTTGGAAACGATCGGTCACCACTTTTGAAGTTGGCAGCTACTCTTTCCAAACGCAACATCTGACGAACGAACACAAATATAGAAAAAAAAGACACAATTGTTATCCAAAAAGTTCAGGTTTTAACCCACGTGACTCCAGGCTCCAACCCACGTGACTTTAGGCTTCAACCCACGTGAGTTCTTAAACGATCGGTCACCACTTTTGATGTTGGCAGCTACTTGTTCCAAACGCCACATCTGACGAACGAACACAAATATAGAAGAAAAGACACAATTGGTATCTAAAAAAATCAGGTTTGAACCCACGTGACTTCAGGCTTCAACACACGTGACTTTGAAAACGATCGGTCACCACTTTTGAAGTTGGCAGCTACTCTTTCCAAACGCAACATCTGACGAACGAACACAAAGATAGAAAAGAAGACACAATTATTATCCAAAAAGTTCAGGTTTTAACCCACGTGACTCCAGGCTCCAACCCACGTGACTTCAGGCTTCAACCCACGTGACTTTAAAAACGATCGGTCACCACTTTTGATGTTGGCAGCTACTTGTTCCAAACGCAACATCTGACGAACGAACACAAATATAGAAGAAAAGACACAATTGTTATCCAAAAAGTTCAGGTTTCAACCCACGTGACTTCAGGCTTCAACCCACGTGACTTCAGGCTTCAACCCACGTGATTTTTAAAACGATCGGTCACCACTTTTGCTGTTGGCAGCTACTTGTTTTAAACGCAACATCTGACGAACGAACACAAATATAGAAGAAAAGACACAATTGTTATCCAAAAAGTTCAGGTTTCAACCCACGTGACTTCAGGCTTCAACCCACGTGACCTCAGGCTTCAACCCACGTGATTTTGAAATTGATCGGTCACCACTTTTGGAGTTGGCAGCTACTCTTCCCAAACGCAACATCTGACGAACGAACACAAATATCAAGAAAAAGACACAATTGCTATCCAAAAAGTTCAGGTTTGAACACACGTGACTCCAGGCTCCAACCCACGTGACTTCAGGCTTCAACCCACGTGACTTTGAAAACGATCGGTCATCACTTTTGAAGTTGGCAGCTACTCTTTCCAAACGCAACATCTGACGAACGAACACAAATATAGAAGAAAAGACACAATTGTTATCCAAAAAGTTCAGGTTTCAACCCACGTGACTTCAGGCTTCAACCCACGTGACCTCAGGCTTCAACCCACGTGATTTTGAAATTGATCGGTCACCACTTTTGGAGTTGGCAGCTACTCTTTCCAAACGCAACATCTGACGAACGAACACAAATATCGAGAAAAAGACACAATTGCTATCCAAAAAAATCAGGTTTGAACACTCGTGACTCCAGGCTCCAACCCACGTGACTTCAGGCTCCAACCCACGTGACTTTTGAAACGATCGGTCACCACTTTTGATGTTGGCAGCTACTTGTTTCAAACGCAACATCTGACGAACGAACACAAATATAGAAGAAAAGACACAATTGTTATCCAAAAAGTTCAGGTTTCAACCCACGTGACTTCAGGCTTCATCCCACGTGACTTCAGGCTTCATCCCACGTGACTTCAGGCTTCAACCCACGTGACTTCAGGCTTCAACCCACGTGATTTTGAAAACGATCGGTCACCACTTTTGGAGTTGGCAGCTACTCTTTCCAAACGCAACATCTGACGAACGAACACAAATATAGAAAGAAAGACACAATTGTTATCCAAAAAGTTCAAGTTTGAACCCACGTGACTCCAGGCTCCAACCCACGTGACTTCAGGCTTCAACCCACGTGATTTTTAAAACGATCGGTCACCACTTTTGATGTTGGCAGCTACTTGTTTTAAACGCAACATCTGACGAACGAACACAAATATAGAAGAAAAGACACAATTGTTATCCAAAAAGTTCAGGTTTCAACCCACGTGACTTCAGGCTTCAACCCACGTGACTCCAGGCTTTAACCCACGTGACTTCAGGCTTCAACCCACGTGACTTTGGAAACGATCGGTCACCACTTTTGAAGTTGGCAGCTACTCTTTCCAAACGCAACATCTGACGAACGAACACAAATATAGAAAAAAAAGACACAATTGTTATCCAAAAAGTTCAGGTTTTAACCCACGTGACTCCAGGCTCCAACCCACGTGACTTCAGGCTTCAACCCACGTGAGTTCTAAAACGATCGGTCACCACTTTTGATGTTGGCAGCTACTTGTTCCAAACGCCACATCTGACGAACGAACACAAATATAGAAGAAAAGACACAATTGGTATCTAAAAAGTTCAGGTTTGAACCCACGTGACTTCAGGCTTCAACCCACGTGACTTTGAAAACGATCGGTCACCACTTTTGAAGTTGGCAGCTACTCTTTCCAAACGCAACATCTGACGAACGAACACAAATATAGAAGAAAAAACACAATTGTTATCAAAAAAGTTCAGGTTTCAACCCACGTGACTTTAGGCTTCAACCCACATGACTTCAGGCTTCAACCCACGTGACTTCGGGCGTCAACCCACGTGACTTCAGGCTTCAACTCACGTGACTTCAGGCTTCAACCCACGTGACTTTGAAAACGATCGGTCACCACTTTTGAAGTTGGCAGCTACTCTTTCCAAACGCAATATCTGACGAACGAACACAAATATCGAGAAAAAGACACAATTGCTATCCAAAAAGTTCAGGTTTGAACCCACGTGACTTCAGGCTTCAACCCACGTGACTTCAGGCTTCAACCCACGTGACTTTCAGAATGATCGGTCACCACTTCTGATGTTGGCAGCTACTTGTTCCAAACGCAACATCTGACGAACGAACACAAATATAGAAGAAAAGACACAATTGTTACCCAAAAAGTTCAGGTTTCAACCCACGTGACTCCGGGCTCCAACCCACGTGACTTCAGGCTCCGACCCACGTGACTTCAGGCTTTAACCCACGTGACTTCAGGCTTCAACCCACGCGACTTCAGGCTTCAACCCACGTGACTTCAGGCTTTAACCCACGTGACTTTGAAAACGATCGGTCATCACTTTTGAAGTTGGCAGCTACTCTTTCCAAACGCAACATCTGACGAACGAACACAAATATAGGAAAAACGACACAATTGTTATCCAAAATGTTCAGGTTTGAACCCACGTGACTCCAGGCTCCAACCCACGTGACTTCAGGCTTCAACCCACGTGACTTTTAAAACGATCGGTCACCACTTTCGATGTTGGCAGCTACTTGTTCCAAACGCAACATCTGACGAACGAACGCAAATATAGAAGAAAAGACACAATTCTTATCCAAAAAGTTCAGGTTTTAACCCACGTGACTCCAGGCTTCAACCCGCGTGACTCCAGGCTTCAACCCACGTGACTTCAGGCTTCAACCCACGTGACTTTTGAAACGATCGGTCACCACT
Source organism: Anaspis maculata (assembly GCA_949128115.1). Classification (NCBI taxonomy): domain Eukaryota; kingdom Metazoa; phylum Arthropoda; class Insecta; order Coleoptera; family Scraptiidae; genus Anaspis; species Anaspis maculata. Next base: position 82,844,336 of record OX421964.1, on the reverse strand, counting down.
TTTGATGTTGGCAGCTAAGTGTTTCAAACGCAACATCTGACGAACGAACGCAAATATAGAAGAAAAGACACAATTGTTATCCAAAAAGTTCAGGTTTTAACCCACGTGACTTCAGGCTTCAACCCGCGTGACTCCAGGCTTCAACCCACGTGACTTCAGGCTTCAACCCACGTGACTTCAGGCTTCAACCCACGTGACTTTTGAAACGATCGGTCACCACTTTTGATGTTGGCAGCTACTTGTTTCAAACGCAACATCTGACGAACGAGCACAAATATAGAAGAAGAGACACAATTGTTATCCAAAAAGTTCAGGTTTTAACCCACGTGACTTCAGGCTTCAACCCACGTGACTTCAGGCTTCAACCCACGTGACTTCAGGCTTCAACCCACGTGACTTCAGGCTTCAACCCACGTGATTTCGAAAACGATCGGTCACCACTTTTGAAGTTGGCAGCTACTCTTTCCAAACGCAACATCTGACGAACGAACACAAATATCGAGAAAAAGACACGATTGCTATCCAAAAAGTTCAGGTTTGAACCCACGTGACTATAGGCTCCAACCCACGTGACTTCAGGCTCCAACCCACGTGACTTTTGAAACGATCGGTCACCACTTTTGATGTTGGCAGTTACTTGTTTTAAACGCAACATCTGACGAACGAACACAAATAGCGAGAAAAAGACAAAATTGCTATCCAAAAAGTTCAGGTTTGAACCCACGTGACTCCAGGCTCTAACCCACGTGACTTCAGGCTTCAACCCACGTGACTCTCAGAACGATCGGTCACCACTTTTGATGTTGGCAGCTACTTGTTCCAAACGCAACATCTGACGAACGAACACAAATATAGAAGAAAAAGCACAATTGTTACCCAAAAAGTTCTGGTTTCAACCCACGTGACTTTAGGCTCCAACCCACGTGACTTCAGGCTTCGACCCACGTGACTTCAGGCTTTAACCCACGTGACTTCAGGCTTCAACCCACGCGACTTCAGGCTTCAACCCACGTGACTTCAGGCTCCAACCCACGTGACTTTGGGAACGATCGGTCATCACTTTTGAAGTTGGCATCTACTCTTTCCAAACGCAACATCTAACGAACGAACACAAATATAGAAAAAAAGACACAATTGTTATCCAAAAAGTTCGGGCTTGAACCCACGTGACTCCAGGCTCCAACCCACGTGACTTCAGGCTCCAACCCACGTGACTTTTACACCGATCGGTCACCACTTTTGATGTTGGCAGCTACTTGTTCCAAACGCAACATCTGACGAACGAACACAAATATAGAAGAAAAGACACAATTGTTATCCAAAAAGTTCAGGTTTTAACCCACGTGACTTCAGGCTTCAACTCACGTGACTTCAGGCTTCAACCCACGTGACTTCAGGCTTCAACCCACGTGACTTTTAAAACGATCGGTCACCACTTTTGATGTTGGCAGCTACTTGTTTTAAACGCAACATCTGACGAACGAACACAAATATAGAAGAAAAGACACAATTGTTATCCAAAGAGTTCAGGTTTCAACCCACGTGACTTCAGGCTTCAACCCACGTGACTTCAGGCTTCAACCCACGTGACTTTAGGCTTCAACCCACGTGACCTCAGGCTTCAACCCACGTGATTTTGAAATTGATCGGTCACCACTTTTGGAGTTGGCAGCTACTCTTTCCAAACGCAACATCTGACGAACGAACACAAATATCGAGAAAAAGACACAATTGCTATCCAAAAAGTTCAGGTTTGAACACACGTGACTCCAGGCTCCAACCCACGTGACTTCAGGCTTCAACCCACGTGACTTTGAAAACGATCGGTCATCACTTTTGAAGTTGGCAGCTACTCTTTCCAAACGCAACATCTGACGAACGAACACAAATATAGAAATAAAAACACAATTGTTATCCAAAAAGTTCAGGTTTGAACCCACGTGACTCCAGACTCCAACCCACGTGACTTCAGGCTTCAACCCACGTGACTTTTAAAACGATCGGTCACCACTTCCGATGTTGGCAGCTACTTGTTCCAAACGCAACATCTGACGAACGAACACAAATATAGAAGAAAAGACACAATTGTTATCCAAAAAGTTCAGGTTTTAACCCACGTGACTTCAGGCTTCAACCCGCGTGACTTCAGGCTTTAACCCACGTGACTTCAGGCTTCAACCCACGTGACTTTTGAAACGATCGGTCACCACTTCTGATGTTGGCAGCTACTTGTTTCAAACGCAACATCTGACGAACGAACACAAATATAGAAGAAAAGACACAATTGTTATCCAAAAAGTTCAGGTTTTAACCTACGTGACTTCAGGCTTTAACCCACGTGACTTCAGGCTCCAACCCACGTGACTTCAGGCTTCAACCCACGTGATTTTGAAAACGATCGGTCACCACTTTTGAAGTTGGCAGCTACTCTTTCCAAACGCAACATCTGACGAACGAACACAAATATCGAGAAAAAGACACGATTGCTATCCAAAAAGTTCAGGTTTGAACCCACGTGACTCCAGGCTCCAACTCACGTGACTTCAGGCTTCAACCCACGTGACTTTTAAAACGATCGGTCACCACTTTCGATGTTGGCAGCTACTTGTTCCAAACGCAACATCTGACGAACGAACACAAATATAGAAAAAAGACACAATTGTTATCCAGAAAGTTCAGGTTTAAACCCACGTGACTCCAGGCTCCAACCCACGTGACTCAAGGCTCCAACCCACGTGACTTTTGAAACGATCGGTCACCACTTTTGATGTTGGCAGTTACTTGTTTTGAACGCAACATCTGACGAACGAACACAAATACAGAAGAAAAGACACAATTGTTATCCAAAAAGTTCAGGTTTTAACCCACGTGACTCCAGGCTTCAACCCACGTGACTTTAGGCTTCAACCCACGAGACTTCAGGCTTCAACTCACGTGACTTCAGGCTTCAACCCACGTGACTTTGAAAACGATCGGTCACCACTTTCGAAGTTGGCAGCTACTCTTTCCGAACGCAACATCTGACAAACGAACACAAATATCGAGAAAAAGACAAAATTGCTTCCAAAAAATTCAGGTTTGATCCCACGTGACTCCAGGCTCTAACCCACGTGACTTCAGGCTTCAACCCACGTGACTTTCGGAACGATCGGTCACCACTTTTGATGTTGGCAGCTACTTGTTTCAAACGCAACATCTTACGAACGAACTCAAATATAGAAGAAAAGACACAATTGTTATCCAAAAAGTTCAGGTTTTGACCCACGTGACTTCAGGCTTCAACCCACGTGACTTCAGGCTTCAACCCACGTGACTTCAGGCTTCAACCCACGTGACTTTTGAAACGATCGGTCACCACTTTTGATGTTGGCAGCTACTTGTTTCAAACGCAACATCTGACGAACGAGCACAAATATAGAAGAAGAGACACAATTGTTATCCAAAAAGTTCAGGTTTTAACCCACGTGACTTCAGGCTTCAACCCACGTGACTTCAGGCTTCAACCCACGTGACTTCAGGCTTCAACCCACGTGACTTCAGGCTTCAACCCACGTGATTTTGAAAACGATCGGTCACCACTTTTGAAGTTGGCAGCTACTCTTTCCAAACGCAACATCTGACGAACGAACACAAATATCGAGAAAAAGACACGATTGCTATCCAAAAAGTTCAGGTTTGAACCCACGTGACTATAGGCTCCAACCCACGTGACTTCAGGCTCCAACCCACGTGACTTTTGAAACGATCGGTCACCACTTTTGATGTTGGCAGTTACTTGTTTCAAACGCAACATCTGACGAACGAGCACAAATATAGAAGAAGAGACACAATTGTTATCCAAAAAGTTCAGGTTTTAACCCACGTGACTTCAGGCTTCAACCCACGTGACTTCAGGCTTCAACCCACGTGACTCCAGGCTCTAACCCACGTGACTTCAGGCTTCAACCCACGTGACTTTGAAAACGATCGGTCATCACTTTTGAAGTTGGCAGCTACTCTTTCCAAACGCAACATCTGACGAACGAACACAAATTTAGAAGAAAAGGCACAATTGTTACCCAAAAAGTTCTGGTTTCAACCCACGTGACTTTAGGCTCCAACCCACGTGACTTCAGGCTTCGACCCACGTGACTCCAGGCTTTAACCCACGTGACTTCAGGCTTCAACCCACGCGACTTCAGGCTTAAACCCACGTGACTTCAGGCTCCAACCCACGTGACTTTGGGAACGATCGGTCATCACTTTTGAAGTTGGCATCTACTCTTTCCAAACGCAACATCTAACGAACGAACACAAATATAGAAAAAAAGACACAATTGTTATCCAAAAAGTTCGGGCTTGAACCCACGTGACTCCAGGCTCCAACCCACGTGACTTCAGGCTCCAACCCACGTGACTTTTACACCGATCGGTCACCACCTTTGATGTTGGCAGCTACTTGTTCCAAACGCAACATCTGACGAACGAACACAAATATAGAAGAAAAGACACAATTGTTATCCAAAAAGTTCAGGTTTTAACCCACGTGACTTCAGGCTTCAACTCACGTGACTTCAGGCTTCAACCCACGTGACTTTTAAAACGATCGGTCACCACTTTTGATGTTGGCAGCTACTTGTTTTAAACGCAACATCTGACGAACGAACACAAATATAGAAGAAAAGACACAATTGTTATCCAAAGAGTTCAGGTTTCAACCCACGTGACTTCAGGCTTCAACCCACGTGACTTCAGGCTTCAACCCACGTGACTTTAGGCTTCAACCCACGTGACCTCAGGCTTCAACCCACGTGATTTTGAAATTGATCGGTCACCACTTTTGGAGTTGGCAGCTACTCTTTCCAAACGCAACATCTGACGAACGAACACAAATATCGAGAAAAAGACACAATTGCTATCCAAAAAGTTCAGGTTTGAACACACGTGACTCCAGACTCCAACCCACGTGACTTCAGGCTTCAACCCACGTGACTTTTAAAACGATCGGTCACCACTTCCGATGTTGGCAGCTACTTGTTCCAAACGCAACATCTGACGAACGAACACAAATATAGAAGAAAAGACACAATTGTTATCCAAAAAGTTCAGGTTTTAACCCACGTGACTTCAGGCTTCAACCCGCGTGACTTCAGGCTTCAACCCACGTGACTTCAGGCTTCAACCCACGTGACCTTTGAAACGATCGGTCACCACTTCTGATGTTGGCAGCTACTTGTTTCAAACGCAACATCTGACGAACGAACACAAATATAGAAGAAAAGACACAATTGTTATCCAAAAAGTTCAGGTTTTAACCTACGTGACTTCAGGCTTTAACCCACGTGACTTCAGGCTTCAACCCACGTGACTTCAGGCTTCAACCCACGTGATTTTGAAAACGATCGGTCACCACTTTTGAAGTTGGCAGCTACTCTTTCCAAACGCAACATCTGACGAACGAACACATATATCGAGAAAAAGACACGATTGCTATCCAAAAAGTTCAGGTTTGAACCCACGTGACTCCAGGCTCCAACCCACGTGACTTCAGGCTTCAACCCACGTGACTTTTAAAACGATCGGTCACCACTTTCGATGTTGGCAGCTACTTGTTCCAAACGCAACATCTGACGAACGAACACAAATATAGAAAAAAGACACAATTGTTATCCAGAAAGTTCAGGTTTTAACCCACGTGACTTCAGGCTTTATCCCACGTGACTTCAGGCTTCAACCCACGTGACTTCAGGCTTCAACCCACGTGATTTTGAAAACGATCGGTCACCACTTTTGGAGTTGGCAGCTACTCTTTCCAAACGCAACATCTGACGAACGAACACAAATATAGAAAGAAAGACACAATTGTTATCCAAAAAGTTCAAGTTTGAACCCACGTGACTCCAGGCTCCAACCCACGTGACTTCAGGCTTCAACCCACGTGATTTTTAAAACGATCGGTCACAACTTTTGATGTTGGCAGCTACTTGTTTTAAACGCAACATCTGACGAACGAACACAAATATAGAAGAAAAGACACAATTGTTATCCAAAAAGTTCAGGTTTCAACCCACGTGACTTCAGGCTTCAACCCACGTGACTCCAGGCTTTAACCCACGTGACTTCAGGCTTCAACCCACGTGACTTTGGAAACGATCGGTCACCACTTTTGAAGTTGGCAGCTACTCTTTCCAAACGCAACATCTGACGAACGAACACAAATATAGAAAAAAAAGACACAATTGTTATCCAAAAAGTTCAGGTTTTAACCCACGTGACTCCAGGCTCCAACCCACGTGACTTCAGGCTTCAACCCACGTGAGTTCTAAAACGATCGGTCACCACTTTTGATGTTGGCAGCTACTTGTTCCAAACGCCACATCTGACGAACGAACACAAATATAGAAGAAAAGACACAAATGGTATCTAAAAAGTTCAGATTTGAACCCACGTGACTTCAGGCTTCAACCCACGTGACTTTTAAAACGATCGGTCACCACTTTCGATGTTGGCAGCTACTTGTTCCAAACGCAACATCTGACGAACGAACGCAAATATAGGAGAAAAGACACAATTGTTATCCAAAAAGTTCAGGTTTTAACCCACGTGACTTCAGGCTTCAACCCGCGTGACTCCAGGCTTCAACCCACGTGACTTCAGGCTTCAACCCACGTGACTTCAGGCTTCAACCCACGTGACTTCAGGCTTCAACCCACGTGACTTCAGGCTTCAACCCACGTGATTTTGAAAACGATCGGTCACCACTTTTGAAGTTGGCAGCTACTCTTTCCAAACGCAACATCTGACGAACGAACACAAATATCGAGAAAAAGACACGATTGCTATCCAAAAAGTTCAGGTTTGAACCCACGTGACTATAGGCTCCAACCCACGTGACTTCAGGCTCCAACCCACGTGACTTTTGAAACGATCGGTCACCACTTTTGATGTTGGCAGTTACTTGTTTTAAACGCAACATCTGACGAACGAACACAAATATAGAAGAAAAAGCACAATTGTTACCCAAAAAGTTCTGGTTTCAACCCACGTGACTTTAGGCTCCAACCCACGTGACTTCAGGCTTCGACCCACGTGACTTCAGGCTTTAACCCACGTGACTTCAGGCTTCAACCCACGCGACTTCAGGCTTCAACCCACGTGACTTCAGGCTCCAACCCACGTGACTTTGGGAACGATCGGTCATCACTTTTGAAGTTGGCATCTACTCTTTCCAAACGCAACATCTAACGAACGAACACAAATATAGAAAAAAAGACACAATTGTTATCCAAAAAGTTCGGGCTTGAACCCACGTGACTCCAGGCTCCAACCCACGTGACTTCAGGCTCCAACCCACGTGACTTTTACACCGATCGGTCACCACTTTTGATGTTGGCAGCTACTTGTTCCAAACGCAACATCTGACGAACGAACACAAATATAGAAGAAAAGACACAATTGTTATCCAAAAAGTTCAGGTTTTAACCCACGTGACTTCAGGCTTCAACTCACGTGACTTCAGGCTTCAACCCACGTGACTTCAGGCTTCAACCCACGTGACTTTTAAAACGATCGGTCACCACTTTTGATGTTGGCAGCTACTTGTTTTAAACGCAACATCTGACGAACGAACACAAATATAGAAGAAAAGACACAATTGTTATCCAAAGAGTTCAGGTTTCAACCCACGTGACTTCAGGCTTCAACCCACGTGACTTCAGGCTTCAACCCACGTGACTTTAGGCTTCAACCCACGTGACCTCAGGCTTCAACCCACGTGATTTTGAAATTGATCGGTCACCACTTTTGGAGTTGGCAGCTACTCTTTCCAAACGCAACATCTGACGAACGAACACAAATATCGAGAAAAAGACACAATTGCTATCCAAAAAGTTCAGGTTTGAACACACGTGACTCCAGGCTCCAACCCACGTGACTTCAGGCTTCAACCCACGTGACTTTGAAAACGATCGGTCATCACTTTTGAAGTTGGCAGCTACTCTTTCCAAACGCAACATCTGACGAACGAACACAAATATAGAAATAAAAACACAATTGTTATCCAAAAAGTTCAGGTTTGAACCCACGTGACTCCAGACTCCAACCCACGTGACTTCAGGCTTCAACCCACGTGACTTTTAAAACGATCGGTCACCACTTCCGATGTTGGCAGCTACTTGTTCCAAACGCAACATCTGACGAACGAACACAAATATAGAAGAAAAGACACAATTGTTATCCAAAAAGTTCAGGTTTTAACCCACGTGACTTCAGGCTTCAACCCGCGTGACTTCAGGCTTCAACCCACGTGACTTCAGGCTTCAACCCACGTGACTTTTGAAACGATCGGTCACCACTTCTGATGTTGGCAGCTACTTGTTTCAAACGCAACATCTGACGAACGAACACAAATATAGAAGAAAAGACACAATTGTTATCCAAAAAGTTCAGGTTTTAACCTACGTGACTTCAGGCTTTAACCCACGTGACTTCAGGCTTCAACCCACGTGACTTCAGGCTTCAACCCACGTGATTTTGAAAACGATCGGTCACCACTTTTGAAGTTGGCAGCTACTCTTTCCAAACGCAACATCTGACGAACGAACACAAATATCGAGAAAAAGACACGATTGCTATCCAAAAAGTTCAGGTTTGAACCCACGTGACACCAGGCTCCAACTCACGTGACTTCAGGCTTCAACCCACGTGACTTTTAAAACGATCGGTCACCACTTTCGATGTTGGCAGCTACTTGTTCCAAACGCAACATCTGACGAACGAACACAAATATAGAAAAAAGACACAATTGTTATCCAGAAAGTTCAGGTTTAAACCCACGTGACTCCAGGCTCCAACCCACGTGACTCAAGGCTCCAACCCACGTGACTTTTGAAACGATCGGTCACCACTTTTGATGTTGGCAGTTACTTGTTTTGAACGCAACATCTGACGAACGAACACAAATACAGAAGAAAAGACACAATTGTTATCCAAAAAGTTCAGGTTTTAACCCACGTGACTCCAGGCTTCAACCCACGTGACTTTAGGCTTCAACCCACGAGACTCCAGGCTTCAACTCACGTGACTTCAGGCTTCAACCCACGTGACTTTGAAAACGATCGGTCACCACTTTCGAAGTTGGCAGCTACTCTTTCCGAACGCAACATCTGACGAACGAACACAAATATCGAGAAAAAGACAAAATTGCTTCCAAAAAATTCAGGTTTGATCCCACGTGACTCCAGGCTCTAACCCACGTGACTTCAGGCTTCAACCCACGTGACTTTCGGAACGATCGGTCACCACTTTTGATGTTGGCAGCTACTTGTTTCAAACGCAACATCTTACGAACGAACTCAAATATAGAAGAAAAGACACAATTGTTATCCAAAAAGTTCAGGTTTTGACCCACGTGACTTCAGGCTTCAACCCACGTGACTTTAGGCTTCAACCCACGTGACTTCAGGCTTCAACCCACGTGACTTTTGAAACGATCGGTCACCACTTTTGATGTTGGCAGCTACTTGTTTCAAACGCAACATCTGACGAACGAGCACAAATATAGAAGAAGAGACACAATTGTTATCCAAAAAGTTCAGGTTTTAACCCACGTGACTTCAGGCTTCAACCCACGTGACTTAAGGCTTCAACCCACGTGACTTCAGGCTTCAACCCACGTGACTTCAGGCTTCAACCCACGTGATTTTGAAAACGATCGGTCACCACTTTTGAAGTTGGCAGCTACTCTTTCCAAACGCAACATCTGACGAACGAACACAAATATCGAGAAAAAGACACGATTGCTATCCAAAAAGTTCAGGTTTGAACCCACGTGACTATAGGCTCCAACCCACGTGACTTCAGGCTCCAACCCACGTGACTTTTGAAACGATCGGTCACCACTTTTGATGTTGGCAGTTACTTGTTTTAAACGCAACATCTGACGAACGAACACAAATAGCGAGAAAAAGACAAAATTGCTATCCAAAAAGTTCAGGTTTGAACCCACGTGACTCCAGGCTCTAACCCACGTGACTTCAGGCTTCAACCCACGTGACTTTGAAAACGATCGGTCATCACTTTTGAAGTTGGCAGCTACTCTTTCCAAACGCAACATCTGACGAACGAACACAAATATAGAAGAAAAGGCACAATTGTTACCCAAAAAGTTCTGGTTTCAACCCACGTGACTTTAGGCTCCAACCCACGTGACTTCAGGCTTCGACCCACGTGACTTCAGGCTTTAACCCACGTGACTTCAGGCTTCAACCCACGCGACTTCAGGCTTAAACCCACGTGACTTCAGGCTCCAACCCACGTGACTTTGGGAACGATCGGTCATCACTTTTGAAGTTGGCATCTACTCTTTCCAAACGCAACATCTAACGAACGAACACAAATATAGAAAAAAAGACACAATTGTTATCCAAAAAGTTCGGGCTTGAACCCACGTGACTCCAGGCTCCAACCCACGTGACTTCAGGCTCCAACCCACGTGACTTTTACACCGATCGGTCACCACCTTTGATGTTGGCAGCTACTTGTTCCAAACGCAACATCTGACGAACGAACACAAATATAGAAGAAAAGACACAATTGTTATCCAAAAAGTTCAGGTTTTAACCCACGTGACTTCAGGCTTCAACTCACGTGACTTCAGGCTTCAACCCACGTGACTTCAGGCTTCAACCCACGTGACTTTTAAAACGATCGGTCACCACTTTTGATGTTGGCAGCTACTTGTTTTAAACGCAACATCTGACGAACGAACACAAATATAGAAGAAAAGACACAATTGTTATCCAAAGAGTTCAGGTTTCAACCCACGTGACTTCAGGCTTCAACCCACGTGACTTCAGGCTTCAACCCACGTGACTTTAGGCTTCAACCCACGTGACCTCAGGCTTCAACCCACGTGATTTTGAAATTGATCGGTCACCACTTTTGGAGTTGGCAGCTACTCTTTCCACACGCAACATCTGACGAACGAACACAAATATCGAGAAAAAGACACAATTGCTATCCAAAAAGTTCAGGTTTGAACACACGTGACTCCAGACTCCAACCCACGTGACTTCAGGCTTCAACCCACGTGACTTTTAAAACGATCGGTCACCACTTCCGATGTTGGCAGCTACTTGTTCCAAACGCAACATCTGACGAACGAACACAAATATAGAAGAAAAGACACAATTGTTATCCAAAAAGTTCAGGTTTTAACCCACGTGACTTCAGGCTTCAACCCGCGTGACTTCAGGCTTCAACCCACGTGACTTCAGGCTTCAACCCACGTGACCTTTGAAACGATCGGTCACCACTTCTGATGTTGGCAGCTACTTGTTTCAAACGCAACATCTGACGAACGAACACAAATATAGAAGAAAAGACACAATTGTTATCCAAAAAGTTCAGGTTTTAACCTACGTGACTTCAGGCTTTAACCCACGTGACTTCAGGCTTCAACCCACGTGACTTCAGGCTTCAACCCACGTGATTTTGAAAACGATCGGTCACCACTTTTGAAGTTGGCAGCTACTCTTTCCAAACGCAACATCTGACGAACGAACACAAATATCGAGAAAAAGACACGATTGCTATCCAAAAAGTTCAGGTTTGAACCCACGTGACTCCAGGCTCCAACCCACGTGACTTCAGGCTTCAACCCACGTGACTTTTAAAACGATCGGTCACCACTTTCGATGTTGGCAGCTACTTGTTCCAAACGCAACATCTGACGAACGAACACAAATATAGAAAAAAGACACAATTGTTATCCAGAAAGTTCAGGTTTTAACCCACGTGACTCCAGGCTCCAACCCACGTGACTCAAGGCTCCAACCCACGTGACTTTTGAAACGATCGGTCACCACTTTTGATGTTGGCAGTTACTTGTTTTGAACGCAACATCTGACGAACGAACACAAATACAGAAGAAAAGACACAATTGTTATCCAAAAAGTTCAGGTTTAAACCCACGTGACTCCAGGCTCCAACCCACGTGACTCAAGGCTCCAACCCACGTGACTTTTGAAACGATCGGTCACCACTTTTGATGTTGGCAGTTACTTGTTTTGAACGCAACATCTGACGAACGAACACAAATACAGAAGAAAAGACACAATTGTTATCCAAAAAGTTCAGGTTTTAACCCACGTGACTCCAGGCTTCAACCCACGTGACTTTAGGCTTCAACCCACGAGACTTCGGGCTTCAACTCACGTGACCTCAGGCTTCAACCCACGTGATTTTGAAATTGATCGGTCACCACTTTTGAAGTTGGCAGCTACTCTTTCCAAACGCAACATCTGACGAACGAACACAAATATCGAGAAAAAGACACAATTGCTATCCAAAAAGTTCAGGTTTGAACACACGTGACTCCAGGCTCCAACCCACGTGACTTCAGGCTTCAACCCACGTGACTTTGAAAACGATCGGTCATCACTTTTGAAGTTGGCAGCTACTCTTTCCAAACGCAACATCTGACGAACGAACACAAATATAGAAGAAAAGACACAATTGTTATCCAAAAAGTTCAGGTTTCAACCCACGTGACTTCAGGCTTCAACCCACGTGACCTCAGGCTTCAACCCACGTGATTTTGAAATTGATCGGTCACCACTTTTGGAGTTGGCAGCTACTCTTTCCAAACGCAACATCTGACGAACGAACACAAATATCGAGAAAAAGACACAATTGCTATCCAAAAAGTTCAGGTTTGAACACACGTGACTCCAGGCTCCAACCCACGTGACTTCAGGCTTCAACCCACGTGACTTTTGAAACGATCGGTCACCACTTTTGATGTTGGCAGCTACTTGTTTCAAACGCAACATCTGACGAACGAACACAAATATAGAAGAAAAGACACAATTGTTATCCAAAAAGTTCAGGTTTCAACCCACGTGACTTCAGGCTTCAACCCACGTGACTTCAGGCTTCAACCCACGTGATTTTGAAAACGATCGGTCACCACTTTTGGAGTTGGCAGCTACTCTTTCCAAACGCAACATCTGACGAACGAACACAAATATAGAAAAAAAAGACACAATTGTTATCCAAAAAGTTCAGGTTTTAACCCACGTGACTCCAGGCTCCAACCCACGTGACTTCAGGCTTCAACCCACGTGAGTTCTAAAACGATCGGTCACCACTTTTGATGTTGGCAGCTACTTGTTCCAAACGCCACATCTGACGAACGAACACAAATATAGAAGAAAAGACACAAATGGTATCTAAAAAGTTCAGGTTTGAACCCACGTGACTTCAGGCTTCAACCCACGTGACTTTGAAAACGATCGGTCACCACTTTTGAAGTTGGCAGCTACTCTTTCCAAACGCAACATCTGACGAACGAACACAAAGATAGAAAAGAAGACACAATTATTATCAAAAAAGTTCAGGTTTTAACCCACGTGACTCCAGGCTCCAACCCACGTGACTTCAGGCTTCAACCCACGTGACTTTAAAAACGATCGGTCACCACTTTTGATGTTGGCAGCTACTTGTTCCAAACGCAACATCTGACGAACGAACACAAATATAGAAGAAAAAACACAATTGTTATCAAAAAAGTTCAGGTTTCAACCCACGTGACTTTAGGCTTCAACCCACATGACTTCAGGCTTCAACCCACGTGACTTCGGGCGTCAACCCACGTGACTTCAGGCTTCAACCCACGTGACTTCAGGCTTCAACCCACGTGACTTTGAAAACGATCGGTCACCACTTTTGAAGTTGGCAGCTACTCTTTCCAAACGCAACATCTGACGAACGAACACAAAAATCGAAAAAAGGACACAATTGCTATCCAAAAAGTCCAGGTTTGAACCCACGTGAGTCCAGGCTCCACCCCACGTGACTTCAGGCTTCAACCCACGTGACTTCCAGAACGATCGGTCTTCACTTTTGATGTTGGCAGCTACTTGTTTTAAACGCAACATCTGACGAACGAACACAAATATAGAAGAAAAGACACAATTGTTATCCAAAAAGTTCAGGTTTGAACCCACGTGACTCCAGGCTCCAACCCACGTGACTTCAGGCTCCAACCCACGTGACTTTTAAAACGATCGGTCACCACTTTTGATGTTGGCAGCTACTTGTTTTAAACGCAACATCTGACGAACGATCACAAATATAGAAAAAAAGACACAATTGTTATCCAAAAAGTTTAGATTTGAACCCACGTGCCTCCAGGCTCCAACCCACGTGACTTCAGGCTCCAACCCACGTGACTTTTGAAACGATCGGTCACCACTTTTGATGTTGGCAGCTACTTGATTTAAACGCATCATCTGACGACCGAACACAAATATAGAAGAAAAGACACAATTGTTATCCAAAATGTTCAGGTTTTAACCCACGTGACTTCAGGCTTCAACCCACGTGACTTCAGGCTTCAACCCACGTGACTTCAGGCTTCAACTCACGTGACTTCAGGCTTCAACCCACGTGACTTTGAAAACGATCGGTCACCACTTTTGAAGTTGGCAGCTACTCTTTCCAAACGCAATATCTGACGAACGAACACAAATATCGAGAAAAAGACACAATTGCTATCCAAAAAGTTCAGGTTTGAACCCACGTGACTTCAGGCTCCAACCCACGTGACTTCAGGCTTCAACCCACGTGACTTTCAGAATGATCGGTCACCACTTCTGATGTTGGCAGCTACTTGTTCCAAACGCAACATCTGACGAACGAACACAAATATAGAAGAAAAGACACAATTGTTACCCAAAAAGTTCAGGTTTCAACCCACGTGACTCCGGGCTCCAACCCACGTGACTTCAGGCTCCGACCCACGTGACTTCAGGCTTTAACTCACGTGACTTCAGGCTTCAACCCACGCGACTTCAGGCTTCAACCCACGTGACTTCAGGCTTTAACCCACGTGACTTTGAAAACGATCGGTCATCACTTTTGAAGTTGGCAGCTACTCTTTCCAAACGCAACATCTGACGAACGAACACAAATATAGGAAAAACGACACAATTGTTATCCAAAATGTTCAGGTTTGAACCCACGTGACTCCAGGCTCCAACCCACGTGACTTCAGGCTTCAACCCACGTGACTTTTAAAACGATCGGTCACCACTTTCGATGTTGGCAGCTACTTGTTCCAAACGCAACATCTGACGAACGAACGCAAATATAGAAGAAAAGACACAATTGTTATCCAAAAAGTTCAGGTTTTAACCCACGTGACTTCAGGCTTCAACCCGCGTGACTCCAGGCTTCAACCCACGTGACTTCAGGCTTCAACCCACGTGACTTTTGAAACGATCGGTCACAAAATTGCTTCCAAAAAATTCAGGTTTGAACCTACGTGACTCCAGGCTCTAACCCACGTGACTTCAGGCTTCAACCCACGTGACTTTCGGAACGATCGGTCACCACTTTTGATGTTGGCAGCTACTTGTTCCAAACGCAACATCTGACGAACGAACACAAATATAGAAGAAAAGGCACAATTGTTACCCAAAAAGTTCAGGTTTTGACCCACGTGACTTCGGGCTTCTACCCACGTGATTTCAGGCTTTAACCCACGTGACTTCAGGCTTCAACCCACGTGACTTTGAAAACGATCGGTCACCACTTTTGAAGTTGGCAACTACTCTTTCCAAACGCAACATCTGACGAACGATCACAAATATAGGAAAAAAGACACAATTGTTATCCAAAAAGTTCAGGTTTGAACCCACGTGACTCCAGGCTCCAACCCACGTGACTTCAGGCTCCAACCCACGTGACTTTTAAAACGATCGGTCACCACTCCTGATGTTGGCAGCTACTTGTTCCAAACGCAACATCTGACGAACGAACACAAATATAGAAGAAAAGACACAATTGTTATCCAAAAAGTTCAGGCTTTAACCCACGTGACTTCAGGCTTCAACTCACGTGACTTCAGGCTTCAACCCACGTGACTCCAGGCTTCAACCCACGTGACTTTGAAAACGATCGGTCACCACTTTTGATGTTGGCAGCTACTTGTTTTAAACGCAACATCTGACGAACGAACACAAATATAGAATAAAAGACACAATTGTTATCCAAAAAGTTCAGGTTATAACCCACGTGACTTCAGGCTTCAACCCACGTGACTTCAGGCATCAACCCACGTGACCTCAGGCTTCAACCCACGTGACCTCAGGCTTCAACCCACGTGATTTTGAAATTGATCGATCACCACTTTTGAAGTTGGCAGCTACTCTTTCCAAACGCAACATCTGACGAACGAACACAAATATCGAGAAAAAGACACAATTGCTATCCAAAAAGTTCAGGTTTGAACCCACGTGACTCCAGGCTCCAACCCACGTGACTTCAGGCTTCAACCCACGTGACTTTTGAAACGATCGGTCACCACTCTTGATGTTGGCAGCTACTTGTTTCAAACGCAACATCTTACGAACGAACTCAAATATAGAAGAAAAGACACAATTGTTATCCAAAAAGTTCAGGTTTTGACCCACGTGACTTCAGGCTTCAACCCACGTGACTTCAGGCTTCAACCCACGTGACTTCAGGCTTCAACACACGTGACTTTTAAAACGATCGGTCACCACTTTCGATGTTGGCAGCTACTTGTTCCAAACGCAACATCTGACGAACGAACGCAAATATAGAAGAAAAGACACAATTGTTATCCAAAAAGTTCAGGTTTTAACCCACGTGACTTCAGGCTTCAACCCGCGTGACTCCAGGCTTCAACCCACGTGACTTCAGGCTTCAACCCACGTGACTTCAGGCTTCAACCCACGTGACTCCAGGCTTCAACCCACGTGACTTCAGGCTTCAACCCACGTGACTTCAGGCTTCAACCCACGTGATTTTGAAAACGATCGGTCACCACTTTTGAAGTTGGCAGCTACTCTTTCCAAACGCAACATCTGACGAACGAACACAAATATCGAGAAAAAGACACGATTGCTATCCAAAAAGTTCAGGTTTGAACCCACGTGACTATAGGCTCCAACCCACGTGACTTCAGGCTCCAACCCACGTGACTTTTGAAACGATCGGTCACCACTTTTGATGTTGGCAGTTACTTGTTTTAAACGCAACATCTGACGAACGAACACAAATAGCGAGAAAAAGACAAAATTGCTATCCAAAAAGTTCAGGTTTGAACCCACGTGACTCCAGGCTCTAACCCACGTGACTTCAGGCTTCAACCCACGTGACTCTCAGAACGATCGGTCACCACTTTTGATGTTGGCAGCTACTTGTTCCAAACGCAACATCTGACGAACGAACACAAATATAGAAGAAAAGGCACAATTGTTACCCAAAAAGTTCTGGTTTCAACCCACATGACTTAAGGCTCCAACCCACGTGACTTCAGGCTTCGACCCACGTGACTTCAGGCTCCAACCCACGTGACTTTTACACCGATCGGTCACCACTTTTGATGTTGGCAGCTACTTGTTCCAAACGCAACATCTGACGAACGAACACAAATATAGAAGAAAAGACACAATTGTTATCCAAAAAGTTCAGGTTTTAACCCACGTGACTTCAGGCTTCAACTCACGTGACTTCAGGCTTCAACCCACGTGACTTCAGGCTTCAACCCACGTGACTTTTAAAACGATCGGTCACCACTTTTGATGTTGGCAGCTACTTGTTTTAAACGCAACATCTGACGAACGAACACAAATATAGAAGAAAAGACACAATTGTTATCCAAAGAGTTCAGGTTTCAACCCACGTGACTTCAGGCTTCAACCCACGTGACATCAGGCTCCAACCCACGTGACTTTAGGCTTCAACCCACGTGACCTCAGGCTTCAACCCACGTGGTTTTGAAATTGATCGGTCACCACTTTTGGAGTTGGCAGCTACTCTTTCCAAACGCAACATCTGACGAACGAACACAAATATCGAGAAAAAGACACAATTGCTATCCAAAAAGTTCAGGTTTGAACACACGTGACTCCAGGCTCCAACCCACGTGACTTCAGGCTTCAACCCACGTGACTTTGAAAACGATCGGTCATCACTTTTGAAGTTGGCAGCTACTCTTTCCAAACGCAACATCTGACGAACGAACACAAATATAGAAATAAAAATACAATTGTTATCCAAAAAGTTCAGGTTTGAACCCACGTGACTCCAGACTCCAACCCACGTGACTTCAGGCTTCAACCCACGTGACTTTTAAAACGATCGGTCACCACTTCCGATGTTGGCAGCTACTTGTTCCAAACGCAACATCTGACGAACGAACACAAATATAGAAGAAAAGACACAATTGTTATCCAAAAAGTTCAGGTTTTAACCCACGTGACTTCAGGCTTCAACCCGCGTGACTTCAGGCTTCAACCCACGTGACTTCAGGCTTCAACCCACGTGACTTTTGAAACGATCGGTCACCACTTCTGATGTTGGCAGCTACTTGTTTCAAACGCAACATCTGACGAACGAACACAAATATAGAAGAAAAGGCACAATTGTTACCCAAAAAGTTCAGGTTTTGACCCACGTGACTTCGGGCTTCTACCCACGTGATTTCAGGCTTTAACCCACGTGACTTCAGGCTTCAACCCACGTGACTTTGAAAACGATCGGTCACCACTTTTGAAGTTGGCAACTACTCTTTCCAAACGCAACATCTGACGAACGATCACAAATATAGGAAAAAAGACACAATTGTTATCCAAAAAGTTCAGGTTTGAACCCACGTGACTCCAGGCTCCAACCCACGTGACTTCAGGCTCCAACCCACGTGACTTTTAAAACGATCGGTCACCACTTCTGATGTTGGCAGCTACTTGTTCCAAACGCAACATCTGACGAACGAACACAAATATAGAAGAAAAGACACAATTGTTATCCAAAAAGTTCAGGCTTTAACCCACGTGACTTCAGGCTTCAACTCACGTGACTTCAGGCTTCAACCCACGTGACTCTAGGCTTCAACCCACGTGACTTTGAAAACGATCGGTCACCACTTTTGATGTTGGCAGCTACTTGTTTTAAACGCAACATCTGACGAACGAACACAAATATAGAATAAAAGACACAATTGTTATCCAAAAAGTTCAGGTTTTAACCCACGTGACTTCAGGCTTCAACCCACGTGACTTCAGGCATCAACCCACGTGACCTCAGGCTTCAACCCACGTGACCTCAGGCTTCAACCCACGTGATTTTGAAATTGATCGATCACCACTTTTGAAGTTGGCAGCTACTCTTTCCAAACGCAACATCTGACGAACGAACACAAATATCGAGAAAAAGACACAATTGCTATCCAAAAAGTTCAGGTTTGAACCCACGTGACTCCAGGCTCCAACCCACGTGACTTCAGGCTTCAACCCACGTGACTTTTGAAACGATCGGTCACCACTCTTGATGTTGGCAGCTACTTGTTTCAAACGCAACATCTTACGAACGAACTCAAATATAGAAGAAAAGACACAATTGTTATCCAAAAAGTTCAGGTTTTGACCCACGTGACTTCAGGCTTCAACCCACGTGACTTCAGGCTTCAACCCACGTGACTTCAGGCTTCAACACACGTGACTTTTAAAACGATCGGTCACCACTTTCGATGTTGGCAGCTACTTGTTCCAAACGCAACATCTGACGAACGAACGCAAATATAGAAGAAAAGACACAATTGTTATCCAAAAAGTTCAGGTTTTAACCCACGTGACTTCAGGCTTCAACCCGCGTGACTCCTGGCTTCAACCCACGTGACTTCAGGCTTCAACCCACGTGACTTCAGGCTTCAACCCACGTGACTTTTGAAACGATCGGTCACCACTTTTGATGTTGGCAGCTACTTGTTTCAAACGCAACATCTGACGAACGAGCACAAATATAGAAGAAGAGACACAATTGTTATCCAAAAAGTTCAGGTTTTAACCCACGTGACTTCAGGCTTCAACCCACGTGACTTCAGGCTTCAACCCACGTGACTTCAGGCTTCAACCCACGTGACTTCAGGCTTCAACCCACGTGATTTTGAAAACGATCGGTCACCACTTTTGATGTTGGCAGTTACTTGTTTTAAACGCAACATCTGACGAACGAACACAAATAGCGAGAAAAAGACAAAATTGCTATCCAAAAAGTTCAGGTTTGAACCCACGTGACTCCAGGCTCTAACCCACGTGACTTCAGGCTTCAACCCACGTGACTTTGAAAACGATCGGTCATCACTTTTGATGTTGGCAGTTACTTGTTTTAAACGCAACATCTGACGAACGAACACAAATAGCGAGAAAAAGACAAAATTGCTATCCAAAAAGTTCAGGTTTGAACCCACGTGACTCCAGGCTCTAACCCACGTGACTTCAGGCTTCAACCCACGTGACTTTGAAAACGATCGGTCATCACTTTTGAAGTTGGCAGCTACTCTTTCCAAACGCAACATCTGACGAACGAGCACAAATATAGAAGAAAAGGCACAATTGTTACCCAAAAAGTTCTGGTTTCAACCCACGTGACTTTAGGCTCCAACCCACGTGACTTCAGGCTTCGACCCACGTGACTTCAGGCTTTAACCCACGTGACTTCAGGCTTCAACCCACGCGACTTCAGGCTTCAACCCACGTGACTTCAGGCTCCAACCCACGTGACTTTGGGAACGATCGGTCATCACTTTTGAAGTTGGCATCTACTCTTTCCAAACGCAACATCTAACGAACGAACACAAATATAGAAAAAAAGACAAAATTGTTATCCAAAAAGTTCGGGCTTGAACCCACGTGACTCCAGGCTCCAACCCACGTGACTTCAGGCTCCAACCCACGTGACTTTTACACCGATCGGTCACCACTTTTGATGTTGGCAGCTACTTGTTCCAAACGCAACATCTGACGAACGAACACAAATATAGAAGAAAAGACACAATTGTTATCCAAAAAGTTCAGGTTTTAACCCACGTGACTTCAGGCTTCAACTCACGTGACTTCAGGCTTCAACCCACGTGACTTCAGGCTTCAACCCACGTGACTTTTAAAACGATCGGTCACCACTTTTGATGTTGGCAGCTACTTGTTTTAAACGCAACATCTGACGAACGAACACAAATATAGAAGAAAAGACACAATTGTTATCCAAAGAGTTCAGGTTTCAACCCACGTGACTTCAGGCTTCAACCCACGTGACTTCAGGCTTCAACCCACGTGACTTTAGGCTTCAACCCACGTGACCTCAGGCTTCAACCCACGTGATTTTGAAATTGATCGGTCACCACTTTTGGAGTTGGCAGCTACTCTTTCCAAACGCAACATCTGACGAACGAACACAAATATCGAGAAAAAGACACAATTGCTATCCAAAAAGTTCAGGTTTGAACACACGTGACTCCAGGCTCCAACCCACGTGACTTCAGGCTCCAACCCACGTGACTTTGAAAACGATCGGTCATCACTTTTGAAGTTGGCAGCTACTCTTTCCAAACGCAACATCTGACGAACGAACACAAATATAGAAATAAAAACACAATTGTTATCCAAAAAGTTCAGGTTTGAACCCACGTGACTCCAGACTCCAACCCACGTGACTTCAGGCTTCAACCCACGTGACTTTCAAAACGATCGGTCACCACTTCCGATGTTGGCAGCTACTTGTTCCAAACGCAACATCTGACGAACGAACACAAATATAGAAGAAAAGACACAATTGTTATCCAAAAAGTTCAGGTTTTAACCCACGTGACTTCGGGCTTCAACCCGCGTGACTTCAGGCTTCAACCCACGTGACTTCAGGCTTCAACCCACGTGACTTTTGAAACGATCGGTCACCACTTCTGATGTTGGCAGCTACTTGTTTCGAACGCAACATCTGACGAACGAACACAAATATAGAAGAAAAGACACAATTGTTATCCAAAAAGTTCAGGTTTTAACCTACGTGACTTCAGGCTTTAACCCACGTGACTTCAGGCTTCAACCCACGTGACTTCAGGCTTCAACCCACGTGATTTTGAAAACGATCGGTCACCACTTTTGAAGTTGGCAGCTACTCTTTCCAATCGCAACATCTGACGAACGAACACAAATATCGAGAAAAAGACACGATTGCTATCCAAAAAGTTCAGGTTTGAACCCACGTGACTCCAGGCTCCAACCCACGTGACTTCAGGCTTCAACCCACGTGACTTTTAAAACGATCGGTCACCACTTTCGATGTTGGCAGCTACTTGTTCCAAACGCAACATCTGACGAACGAACACAAATATAGAAGAAAAGACACAATTGTTATCCAAAAAGTTCAGGTTTAAACCCACGTGACTCCAGGCTCCAACCCACGTGACTCAAGGCTCCAACCCACGTGACTTTTGAAACGATCGGTCACCACTTTTGATGTTGGCAGTTACTTGTTTTGAACGCAACATCTGACGAACGAACACAAATACAGAAGAAAAGACACAATTGTTATCCAAAAAGTTCAGGTTTTAACCCACGTGACTCCAGGCTTCAACCCACGTGACTTCAGGCTTCAACCCACGAGACTTCAGGCTTCAACTCACGTGACTTCAGGCTTCAACCCACGTGACTTTGAAAACGATCGGTCACCACTTTCGAAGTTGGCAGCTACTCTTTCCGAACGCAACATCTGACGAACGAACACAAATATCGAGAAAAAGACAAAATTGCTTCCAAAAAATTCAGGTTTGATCCCACGTGACTCCAGGCTCTAACCCACGTGACTTCAGGCTTCAACCCACGTGACTTTCGGAACGATCGGTCACCACTTTTGATGTTGGCAGCTACTTGTTTCAAACGCAACATCTTACGAACGAACTCAAATATAGAAGAAAAGACACAATTGTTATCCAAAAAGTTCAGGTTTTGACCCACGTGACTTCAGGCTTCAACCCACGTGACTTCAGGCTTCAACCCACGTGACTTCAGGCTTCAACCCACGTGACTTTTGAAACGATCGGTCACCACTTTTGATGTTGGCAGCTACTTGTTTCAAACGCAACATCTGACGAACGAGCACAAATATAGAAGAAGACACACAATTGTTATCCAAAAAGTTCAGGTTTTAACCCACGTGACTTCAGGCTTCAACCCACGTGACTTCAGGCTTCAACCCACGTGACTTCAGGCTTCAACCCACGTGACTTCAGGCTTCAACCCACGTGATTTTGAAAACGATCGGTCACCACTTTTGAAGTTGGCAGCTACTCTTTCCAAACGCAACATCTGACGAACGAACACAAATATCGAGAAAAAGACACGATTGCTATCCAAAAAGTTCAGGTTTGAACCCACGTGACTATAGGCTCCAACCCACGTGACTTCAGGCTTCAACCCACGTGACTTTTAAAACGATCGGTCACCACTTTCGATGTTGGCAGCTACTTGTTCCAAACGCAACATCTGACGAACGAACACAAATATAGAAGAAAAGACACAATTGTTATCCAAAAAGTTCAGGTTTAAACCCACGTGACTCCAGGCTCCAACCCACGTGACTCAAGGCTCCAACCCACGTGACTTTTGAAACGATCGGTCACCACTTTTGATGTTGGCAGTTACTTGTTTTGAACGCAACATCTGACGAACGAACACAAATACAGAAGAAAAGACACAATTGTTATCCAAAAAGTTCAGGTTTTAACCCACGTGACTCCAGGCTTCAACCCACGTGACTTCAGGCTTCAACCCACGAGACTTCAGGCTTCAACTCACGTGACTTCAGGCTTCAACCCACGTGACTTTGAAAACGATCGGTCACCACTTTCGAAGTTGGCAGCTACTCTTTCCGAACGCAACATCTGACGAACGAACACAAATATCGAGAAAAAGACAAAATTGCTTCCAAAAAATTCAGGTTTGATCCCACGTGACTCCAGGCTCTAACCCACGTGACTTCAGGCTTCAACCCACGTGACTTTCGGAACGATCGGTCACCACTTTTGATGTTGGCAGCTACTTGTTTCAAACGCAACATCTTACGAACGAACTCAAATATAGAAGAAAAGACACAATTGTTATCCAAAAAGTTCAGGTTTTAACCCACGTGACTTCAGGCTTCAACCCGCGTGACTTCAGGCTTTAACCCACGTGACTTCAGGCTTCAACCCACGTGACTTTTGAAACGATCGGTCACCACTTCTGATGTTGGCAGCTACTTGTTTCAAACGCAACATCTGACGAACGAACACAAATATAGAAGAAAAGACACAATTGTTATCCAAAAAGTTCAGGTTTTAACCTACGTGACTTCAGGCTTTAACCCACGTGACTTCAGGCTTCAACCCACGTGACTTCAGGCTTCAACCCACGTGATTTTGAAAACGATCGGTCACCACTTTTGAAGTTGGCAGCTACTCTTTCCAAACGCAACATCTGACGAACGAACACAAATATCGAGAAAAAGACACGATTGCTATCCAAAAAGTTCAGGTTTGAACCCACGTGACTCCAGGCTCCAACTCACGTGACTTCAGGCTTCAACCCACGTGACTTTTAAAACGATCGGTCACCACTTTCGATGTTGGCAGCTACTTGTTCCAAACGCAACATCTGACGAACGAACACAAATATAGAAAAAAGACACAATTGTTATCCAGAAAGTTCAGGTTTAAACCCACGTGACTCCAGGCTCCAACCCACGTGACTCAAGGCTCCAACCCACGTGACTTTTGAAACGATCGGTCACCACTTTTGATGTTGGCAGTTACTTGTTTTGAACGCAACATCTGACGAACGAACACAAATACAGAAGAAAAGACACAATTGTTATCCAAAAAGTTCAGGTTTTAACCCACGTGACTCCAGGCTTCAACCCACGTGACTTTAGGCTTCAACCCACGAGACTTCAGGCTTCAACTCACGTGACTTCAGGCTTCAACCCACGTGACTTTGAAAACGATCGGTCACCACTTTCGAAGTTGGCAGCTACTCTTTCCGAACGCAACATCTGACGAACGAACACAAATATCGAGAAAAAGACAAAATTGCTTCCAAAAAATTCAGGTTTGATCCCACGTGACTCCAGGCTCTAACCCACGTGACTTCAGGCTTCAACCCACGTGACTTTCGGAACGATCGGTCACCACTTTTGATGTTGGCAGCTACTTGTTTCAAACGCAACATCTTACGAACGAACTCAAATATAGAAGAAAAGACACAATTGTTATCCAAAAAGTTCAGGTTTTGACCCACGTGACTTCAGGCTTCAACCCACGTGACTTCAGGCTTCAACCCACGTGACTTCAGGCTTCAACCCACGTGACTTTTGAAACGATCGGTCACCACTTTTGATGTTGGCAGCTACTTGTTTCAAACGCAACATCTGACGAACGAGCACAAATATAGAAGAAGAGACACAATTGTTATCCAAAAAGTTCAGGTTTTAACCCACGTGACTTCAGGCTTCAACCCACGTGACTTCAGGCTTCAACCCACGTGACTTCAGGCTTCAACCCACGTGACTTCAGGCTTCAACCCACGTGATTTTGAAAACGATCGGTCACCACTTTTGAAGTTGGCAGCTACTCTTTCCAAACGCAACATCTGACGAACGAACACAAATATCGAGAAAAAGACACGATTGCTATCCAAAAAGTTCAGGTTTGAACCCACGTGACTATAGGCTCCAACCCACGTGACTTCAGGCTCCAACCCACGTGACTTTTGAAACGATCGGTCACCACTTTTGATGTTGGCAGTTACTTGTTTTAAACGCAACATCTGACGAACGAACACAAATAGCGAGAAAAAGACAAAATTGCTATCCAAAAAGTTCAGGTTTGAACCCACGTGACTCCAGGCTCTAACCCACGTGACTTCAGGCTTCAACCCACGTGACTTTGAAAACGATCGGTCATCACTTTTGAAGTTGGCAGCTACTCTTTCCAAACGCAACATCTGACGAACGAACACAAATTTAGAAGAAAAGGCACAATTGTTACCCAAAAAGTTCTGGTTTCAACCCACGTGACTTTAGGCTCCAACCCACGTGACTTCAGGCTTCGACCCACGTGACTCCAGGCTTTAACCCACGTGACTTCAGGCTTCAACCCACGCGACTTCAGGCTTAAACCCACGTGACTTCAGGCTCCAACCCACGTGACTTTGGGAACGATCGGTCATCACTTTTGAAGTTGGCATCTACTCTTTCCAAACGCAACATCTAACGAACGAACACAAATATAGAAAAAAAGACACAATTGTTATCCAAAAAGTTCGGGCTTGAACCCACGTGACTCCAGGCTCCAACCCACGTGACTTCAGGCTCCAACCCACGTGACTTTTACACCGATCGGTCACCACCTTTGATGTTGGCAGCTACTTGTTCCAAACGCAACATCTGACGAACGAACACAAATATAGAAGAAAAGACACAATTGTTATCCAAAAAGTTCAGGTTTTAACCCACGTGACTTCAGGCTTCAACTCACGTGACTTCAGGCTTCAACCCACGTGACTTCAGGCTTCAACCCACGTGACTTTTAAAACGATCGGTCACCACTTTTGATGTTGGCAGCTACTTGTTTTAAACGCAACATCTGACGAACGAACACAAATATAGAAGAAAAGACACAATTGTTATCCAAAGAGTTCAGGTTTCAACCCACGTGACTTCAGGCTTCAACCCACGTGACTTCAGGCTTCAACCCACGTGACTTTAGGCTTCAACCCACGTGACCTCAGGCTTCAACCCACGTGATTTTGAAATTGATCGGTCACCACTTTTGGAGTTGGCAGCTACTCTTTCCAAACGCAACATCTGACGAACGAACACAAATATCGAGAAAAAGACACAATTGCTATCCAAAAAGTTCAGGTTTGAACACACGTGACTCCAGACTCCAACCCACGTGACTTCAGGCTTCAACCCACGTGACTTTTAAAACGATCGGTCACCACTTCCGATGTTGGCAGCTACTTGTTCCAAACGCAACATCTGACGAACGAACACAAATATAGAAGAAAAGACACAATTGTTATCCAAAAAGTTCAGGTTTTAACCCACGTGACTTCAGGCTTCAACCCGCGTGACTTCAGGCTTCAACCCACGTGACTTCAGGCTTCAACCCACGTGACCTTTGAAACGATCGGTCACCACTTCTGATGTTGGCAGCTACTTGTTTCAAACGCAACATCTGACGAACGAACACAAATATAGAAGAAAAGACACAATTGTTATCCAAAAAGTTCAGGTTTTAACCTACGTGACTTCAGGCTTTAACCCACGTGACTTCAGGCTTCAACCCACGTGACTTCAGGCTTCAACCCACGTGATTTTGAAAACGATCGGTCACCACTTTTGAAGTTGGCAGCTACTCTTTCCAAACGCAACATCTGACGAACGAACACAAATATCGAGAAAAAGACACGATTGCTATCCAAAAAGTTCAGGTTTGAACCCACGTGACTCCAGGCTCCAACCCACGTGACTTCAGGCTTCAACCCACGTGACTTTTAAAACGATCGGTCACCACTTTCGATGTTGGCAGCTACTTGTTTCAAACGCAACATCTGACGAACGAACACAAATATAGAAGAAAAGACACAATTGTTATCCAAAAAGTTCAGGTTTTAACCTACGTGACTTCAGGCTTTAACCCACGTGACTTCAGGCTTCAACCCACGTGACTTCAGGCTTCAACCCACGTGATTTTGAAAACGATCGGTCACCACTTTTGAAGTTGGCAGCTACTCTTTCCAAACGCAACATCTGACGAACGAACACAAATAGCGAGAAAAAGACAAAATTGCTATCCAAAAAGTTCAGGTTTGAACCCACGTGACTCCAGGCTCTAAACCACGTGACTTCAGGCTTCAACCCACGTGACTTTGAAAACGATCGGTCATCACTTTTGAAGTTGGCAGCTACTCTTTCCAAACGCAACATCTGACGAACGAACACAAATTTAGAAGAAAAGGCACAATTGTTACCCAAAAAGTTCTGGTTTCAACCCACGTGACTTTAGGCTCCAACCCACGTGACTTCAGGCTTCGACCCACGTGACTCCAGGCTTTAACCCACGTGACTTCAGGCTTCAACCCACGCGACTTCAGGCTTAAACCCACGTGACTTCAGGCTCCAACCCACGTGACTTTGGGAACGATCGGTCATCACTTTTGAAGTTGGCATCTACTGTTTCCAAACGCAACATCTAACGAACGAACACAAATATAGAAAAAAAGACACAATTGTTATCCAAAAAGTTCGGGCTTGAACCCACGTGACTCCAGGCTCCAACCCACGTGACTTCAGGCTCCAACCCACGTGACTTTTACACCGATCGGTCACCACCTTTGATGTTGGCAGCTACTTGTTCCAAACGCAACATCTGACGAACGAACACAAATATAGAAGAAAAGACACAATTGTTATCCAAAAAGTTCAGGTTTTAACCCACGTGACTTCAGGCTTCAACTCACGTGACTTCAGGCTTCAACCCACGTGACTTCAGGCTTCAACCCACGTGACTTTTAAAACGATCGGTCACCACTTTTGATGTTGGCAGCTACTTGTTTTAAACGCAACATCTGACGAACGAACACAAATATAGAAGAAAAGACACAATTGTTATCCAAAGAGTTCAGGTTTCAACCCACGTGACTTCAGGCTTCAACCCACGTGACTTCAGGCTTCAACCCACGTGACTTTAGGCTTCAACCCACGTGACCTCAGGCTTCAACCCACGTGATTTTGAAATTGATCGGTCACCACTTTTGGAGTTGGCAGCTACTCTTTCCAAACGCAACATCTGACGAACGAACACAAATATCGAGAAAAAGACACAATTGCTATCCAAAAAGTTCAGGTTTGAACACACGTGACTCCAGACTCCAACCCACGTGACTTCAGGCTTCAACCCACGTGACTTTTAAAACGATCGGTCACCACTTCCGATGTTGGCAGCTACTTGTTCCAAACGCAACATCTGACGAACGAACACAAATATAGAAGAAAAGACACAATTGTTATCCAAAAAGTTCAGGTTTTAACCCACGTGACTTCAGGCTTCAACCCGCGTGACTTCAGGCTTCAACCCACGTGACTTCAGGCTTCAACCCACGTGACCTTTGAAACGATCGGTCACCACTTCTGATGTTGGCAGCTACTTGTTTCAAACGCAACATCTGACGAACGAACACAAATATAGAAGAAAAGACACAATTGTTATCCAAAAAGTTCAGGTTTTAACCTACGTGACTTCAGGCTTTAACCCACGTGACTTCAGGCTTTAACCCACGTGACTTCAGGCTTCAACCCACGTGACTTTGGAAACGATCGGTCACCACTTTTGAAGTTGGCAGCTACTCTTTCCAAACGCAACATCTGACGAACGAACACAAATATAGAAAAAAAAGACACAATTGTTATCCAAAAAGTTCAGGTTTTAACCCACGTGACTCCAGGCTCCAACCCACGTGACTTCAGGCTTCAACCCACGTGAGTTCTAAAACGATCGGTCACCACTTTTGATGTTGGCAGCTACTTGTTCCAAACGCCACATCTGACGAACGAACACAAATATAGAAGAAAAGACACAAATGGTATCTAAAAAGTTCAGATTTGAACCCACGTGACTTCAGGCTTCAACCCACGTGACTTTTAAAACGATCGGTCACCACTTTCGATGTTGGCAGCTACTTGTTCCAAACGCAACATCTGACGAACGAACGCAAATATAGAAGAAAAGACACAATTGTTATCCAAAAAGTTCAGGTTTTAACCCACGTGACTTCAGGCTTCAACCCGCGTGACTCCAGGCTTCAACCCACGTGACTTCAGGCTTCAACCCACGTGACTTCAGGCTTCAACCCACGTGACTTCAGGCTTCAACCCACGTGACTTCAGGCTTCAACCCACGTGATTTTGAAAACGATCGGTCACCACTTTTGAAGTTGGCAGCTACTCTTTCCAAACGCAACATCTGACGAACGAACACAAATATCGAGAAAAAGACACGATTGCTATCCAAAAAGTTCAGGTTTGAACCCACGTGACTATAGGCTCCAACCCACGTGACTTCAGGCTCCAACCCACGTGACTTTTGAAACGATCGGTCACCACTTTTGATGTTGGCAGTTACTTGTTTTAAACGCAACATCTGACGAACGAACACAAATAGCGAGAAAAAGACAAAATTGCTATCCAAAAAGTTCAGGTTTGAACCCACGTGACTCCAGGCTCTAACCCACGTGACTTCAGGCTTCAACCCACGTGACTTCAGGCTCCAACCCACGTGACTTTTACACCGATCGGTCACCACTTTTGATGTTGGCAGCTACTTGTTCCAAACGCAACATCTGACGAACGAACACAAATATAGAAGAAAAGACACAATTGTTATCCAAAAAGTTCAGGTTTTAACCCACGTGACTTCAGGCTTCAACTCACGTGACTTCAGGCTTCAACCCACGTGACTTCAGGCTTCAACCCACGTGACTTTTAAAACGATCGGTCACCACTTTTGATGTTGGCAGCTACTTGTTTTAAACGCAACATCTGACGAACGAACACAAATATAGAAGAAAAGACACAATTGTTATCCAAAGAGTTCAGGTTTCAACCCACGTGACTTCAGGCTTCAACCCACGTGACTTCAGGCTTCAACCCACGTGACTTTAGGCTTCAACCCACGTGACCTCAGGCTTCAACCCACGTGATTTTGAAATTGATCGGTCACCACTTTTGGAGTTGGCAGCTACTCTTTCCAAACGCAACATCTGACGAACGAACACAAATATCGAGAAAAAGACACAATTGCTATCCAAAAAGTTCAGGTTTGAACACACGTGACTCCAGGCTCCAACCCACGTGACTTCAGGCTCCAACCCACGTGACTTTGAAAACGATCGGTCATCACTTTTGAAGTTGGCAGCTACTCTTTCCAAACGCAACATCTGACGAACGAACACAAATATAGAAATAAAAACACAATTGTTATCCAAAAAGTTCAGGTTTGAACCCACGTGACTCCAGACTCCAACCCACGTGACTTCAGGCTTCAACCCACGTGACTTTTAAAACGATCGGTCACCACTTCCGATGTTGGCAGCTACTTGTTCCAAACGCAACATCTGACGAACGAACACAAATATAGAAGAAAAGACACAATTGTTATCCAAAAAGTTCAGGTTTTAACCCACGTGACTTCGGGCTTCAACCCGCGTGACTTCAGGCTTCAACCCACGTGACTTCAGGCTTCAACCCACGTGACTTTTGAAACGATCGGTCACCACTTCTGATGTTGGCAGCTACTTGTTTCGAACGCAACATCTGACGAACGAACACAAATATAGAAGAAAAGACACAATTGTTATCCAAAAAGTTCAGGTTTTAACCTACGTGACTTCAGGCTTTAACCCACGTGACTTCAGGCTTCAACCCACGTGACTTCAGGCTTCAACCCACGTGATTTTGAAAACGATCGGTCACCACTTTTGAAGTTGGCAGCTACTCTTTCCAATCGCAACATCTGACGAACGAACACAAATATCGAGAAAAAGACACGATTGCTATCCAAAAAGTTCAGGTTTGAACCCACGTGACTCCAGGCTCCAACCCACGTGACTTCAGGCTTCAACCCACGTGACTTTTAAAACGATCGGTCACCACTTTCGATGTTGGCAGCTACTTGTTCCAAACGCAACATCTGACGAACGAACACAAATATAGAAGAAAAGACACAATTGTTATCCAAAAAGTTCAGGTTTAAACCCACGTGACTCCAGGCTCCAACCCACGTGACTCAAGGCTCCAACCCACGTGACTTTTGAAACGATCGGTCACCACTTTTGATGTTGGCAGTTACTTGTTTTGAACGCAACATCTGACGAACGAACACAAATACAGAAGAAAAGACACAATTGTTATCCAAAAAGTTCAGGTTTTAACCCACGTGACTCCAGGCTTCAACCCACGTGACTTCAGGCTTCAACCCACGAGACTTCAGGCTTCAACTCACGTGACTTCAGGCTTCAACCCACGTGACTTTGAAAACGATCGGTCACCACTTTCGAAGTTGGCAGCTACTCTTTCCGAACGCAACATCTGACGAACGAACACAAATATCGAGAAAAAGACAAAATTGCTTCCAAAAAATTCAGGTTTGATCCCACGTGACTCCAGGCTCTAACCCACGTGACTTCAGGCTTCAACCCACGTGACTTTCGGAACGATCGGTCACCACTTTTGATGTTGGCAGCTACTTGTTTCAAACGCAACATCTTACGAACGAACTCAAATATAGAAGAAAAGACACAATTGTTATCCAAAAAGTTCAGGTTTTGACCCACGTGACTTCAGGCTTCAACCCACGTGACTTCAGGCTTCAACCCACGTGACTTCAGGCTTCAACCCACGTGACTTTTGAAACGATCGGTCACCACTTTTGATGTTGGCAGCTACTTGTTTCAAACGCAACATCTGACGAACGAGCACAAATATAGAAGAAGACACACAATTGTTATCCAAAAAGTTCAGGTTTTAACCCACGTGACTTCAGGCTTCAACCCACGTGACTTCAGGCTTCAACCCACGTGACTTCAGGCTTCAACCCACGTGACTTCAGGCTTCAACCCACGTGATTTTGAAAACGATCGGTCACCACTTTTGAAGTTGGCAGCTACTCTTTCCAAACGCAACATCTGACGAACGAACACAAATATCGAGAAAAAGACACGATTGCTATCCAAAAAGTTCAGGTTTGAACCCACGTGACTATAGGCTCCAACCCACGTGACTTCAGGCTTCAACCCACGTGACTTTTAAAACGATCGGTCACCACTTTCGATGTTGGCAGCTACTTGTTCCAAACGCAACATCTGACGAACGAACACAAATATAGAAGAAAAGACACAATTGTTATCCAAAAAGTTCAGGTTTAAACCCACGTGACTCCAGGCTCCAACCCACGTGACTCAAGGCTCCAACCCACGTGACTTTTGAAACGATCGGTCACCACTTTTGATGTTGGCAGTTACTTGTTTTGAACGCAACATCTGACGAACGAACACAAATACAGAAGAAAAGACACAATTGTTATCCAAAAAGTTCAGGTTTTAACCCACGTGACTCCAGGCTTCAACCCACGTGACTTCAGGCTTCAACCCACGAGACTTCAGGCTTCAACTCACGTGACTTCAGGCTTCAACCCACGTGACTTTGAAAACGATCGGTCACCACTTTCGAAGTTGGCAGCTACTCTTTCCGAACGCAACATCTGACGAACGAACACAAATATCGAGAAAAAGACAAAATTGCTTCCAAAAAATTCAGGTTTGATCCCACGTGACTCCAGGCTCTAACCCACGTGACTTCAGGCTTCAACCCACGTGACTTTCGGAACGATCGGTCACCACTTTTGATGTTGGCAGCTACTTGTTCCAAACGCAACATCTTACGAACGAACTCAAATATAGAAGAAAAGACACAATTGTTATCCAAAAAGTTCAGGTTTTAACCCACGTGACTTCAGGCTTCAACCCGCGTGACTTCAGGCTTTAACCCACGTGACTTCAGGCTTCAACCCACGTGACTTTTGAAACGATCGGTCACCACTTCTGATGTTGGCAGCTACTTGTTTCAAACGCAACATCTGACGAACGAACACAAATATAGAAGAAAAGACACAATTGTTATCCAAAAAGTTCAGGTTTTAACCTACGTGACTTCAGGCTTTAACCCACGTGACTTCAGGCTTCAACCCACGTGACTTCAGGCTTCAACCCACGTGATTTTGAAAACGATCGGTCACCACTTTTGAAGTTGGCAGCTACTCTTTCCAAACGCAACATCTGACGAACGAACACAAATATCGAGAAAAAGACACGATTGCTATCCAAAAAGTTCAGGTTTGAACCCACGTGACTCCAGGCTCCAACTCACGTGACTTCAGGCTTCAACCCACGTGACTTTTAAAACGATCGGTCACCACTTTCGATGTTGGCAGCTACTTGTTCCAAACGCAACATCTGACGAACGAACACAAATATAGAAAAAAGACACAATTGTTATCCAGAAAGTTCAGGTTTAAACCCACGTGACTCCAGGCTCCAACCCACGTGACTCAAGGCTCCAACCCACGTGACTTTTGAAACGATCGGTCACCACTTTTGATGTTGGCAGTTACTTGTTTTGAACGCAACATCTGACGAACGAACACAAATACAGAAGAAAAGACACAATTGTTATCCAAAAAGTTCAGGTTTTAACCCACGTGACTCCAGGCTTCAACCCACGTGACTTTAGGCTTCAACCCACGAGACTTCAGGCTTCAACTCACGTGACTTCAGGCTTCAACCCACGTGACTTTGAAAACGATCGGTCACCACTTTCGAAGTTGGCAGCTACTCTTTC
This sequence comes from Anaspis maculata, assembly GCA_949128115.1. NCBI lineage: Eukaryota > Metazoa > Arthropoda > Insecta > Coleoptera > Scraptiidae > Anaspis > Anaspis maculata. Next base: position 82,810,055 of record OX421964.1, on the reverse strand, counting down.
CGAACGCAACATCTGACGAACGAACACAAATATCGAGAAAAAGACAAAATTGCTTCCAAAAAATTCAGGTTTGATCCCACGTGACTCCAGGCTCTAACCCACGTGACTTCAGGCTTCAACCCACGTGACTTTCGGAACGATCGGTCACCACTTTTGATGTTGGCAGCTACTTGTTTCAAACGCAACATCTTACGAACGAACTCAAATATAGAAGAAAAGACACAATTGTTATCCAAAAAGTTCAGGTTTTGACCCACGTGACTTCAGGCTTCAACCCACGTGACTTCAGGCTTCAACCCACGTGACTTCAGGCTTCAACCCACGTGACTTTTGAAACGATCGGTCACCACTTTTGATGTTGGCAGCTACTTGTTTCAAACGCAACATCTGACGAACGAGCACAAATATAGAAGAAGAGACACAATTGTTATCCAAAAAGTTCAGGTTTTAACCCACGTGACTTCAGGCTTCAACCCACGTGACTTCAGGCTTCAACCCACGTGACTTCAGGCTTCAACCCACGTGACTTCAGGCTTCAACCCACGTGATTTTGAAAACGATCGGACACCACTTTTGAAGTTGGCAGCTACTCTTTCCAAACGCAACATCTGACGAACGAACACAAATATCGAGAAAAAGACACGATTGCTATCCAAAAAGTTCAGGTTTGAACCCACGTGACTATAGGCTCCAACCCACGTGACTTCAGGCTCCAACCCACGTGACTTTTGAAACGATCGGTCACCACTTTTGATGTTGGCAGTTACTTGTTTTAAACGCAACATCTGACGAACGAACACAAATAGCGAGAAAAAGACAAAATTGCTATCCAAAAAGTTCAGGTTTGAACCCACGTGACTCCAGGCTCTAACCCACGTGACTTCAGGCTTCAACCCACGTGACTTTGAAAACGATCGGTCATCACTTTTGAAGTTGGCAGCTACTCTTTCCAAACGCAACATCTGACGAACGAACACAAATTTAGAAGAAAAGGCACAATTGTTACCCAAAAAGTTCTGGTTTCAACCCACGTGACTTTAGGCTCCAACCCACGTGACTTCAGGCTTCGACCCACGTGACTCCAGGCTTTAACCCACGTGACTTCAGGCTTCAACCCACGCGACTTCAGGCTTAAACCCACGTGACTTCAGGCTCCAACCCACGTGACTTTGGGAACGATCGGTCATCACTTTTGAAGTTGGCATCTACTCTTTCCAAACGCAACATCTAACGAACGAACACAAATATAGAAAAAAAGACACAATTGTTATCCAAAAAGTTCGGGCTTGAACCCACGTGACTCCAGGCTCCAACCCACGTGACTTCAGGCTCCAACCCACGTGACTTTTACACCGATCGGTCACCACCTTTGATGTTGGCAGCTACTTGTTCCAAACGCAACATCTGACGAACGAACACAAATATAGAAGAAAAGACACAATTGTTATCCAAAAAGTTCAGGTTTTAACCCACGTGACTTCAGGCTTCAACTCACGTGACTTCAGGCTTCAACCCACGTGACTTCAGGCTTCAACCCACGTGACTTTTAAAACGATCGGTCACCACTTTTGATGTTGGCAGCTACTTGTTTTAAACGCAACATCTGACGAACGAACACAAATATAGAAGAAAAGACACAATTGTTATCCAAAGAGTTCAGGTTTCAACCCACGTGACTTCAGGCTTCAACCCACGTGACTTCAGGCTTCAACCCACGTGACTTTAGGCTTCAACCCACGTGACCTCAGGCTTCAACCCACGTGATTTTGAAATTGATCGGTCACCACTTTTGGAGTTGGCAGCTACTCTTTCCAAACGCAACATCTGACGAACGAACACAAATATCGAGAAAAAGACACAATTGCTATCCAAAAAGTTCAGGTTTGAACACACGTGACTCCAGACTCCAACCCACGTGACTTCAGGCTTCAACCCACGTGACTTTTAAAACGATCGGTCACCACTTCCGATGTTGGCAGCTACTTGTTCCAAACGCAACATCTGACGAACGAACACAAATATAGAAGAAAAGACACAATTGTTATCCAAAAAGTTCAGGTTTTAACCCACGTGACTTCAGGCTTCAACCCGCGTGACTTCAGGCTTCAACCCACGTGACTTCAGGCTTCAACCCACGTGACCTTTGAAACGATCGGTCACCACTTCTGATGTTGGCAGCTACTTGTTTCAAACGCAACATCTGACGAACGAACACAAATATAGAAGAAAAGACACAATTGTTATCCAAAAAGTTCAGGTTTTAACCTACGTGACTTCAGGCTTTAACCCACGTGACTTCAGGCTTCAACCCACGTGACTTCAGGCTTCAACCCACGTGATTTTGAAAACGATCGGTCACCACTTTTGAAGTTGGCAGCTACTCTTTCCAAACGCAACATCTGACGAACGAACACAAATATCGAGAAAAAGACACGATTGCTATCCAAAAAGTTCAGGTTTGAACCCACGTGACTCCAGGCTCCAACCCACGTGACTTCAGGCTTCAACCCACGTGACTTTTAAAACGATCGGTCACCACTTTCGATGTTGGCAGCTACTTGTTTCAAACGCAACATCTGACGAACGAACACAAATATAGAAGAAAAGACACAATTGTTATCCAAAAAGTTCAGGTTTTAACCTACGTGACTTCAGGCTTTAACCCACGTGACTTCAGGCTTCAACCCACGTGACTTCAGGCTTCAACCCACGTGATTTTGAAAACGATCGGTCACCACTTTTGAAGTTGGCAGCTACTCTTTCCAAACGCAACATCTGACGAACGAACACAAATAGCGAGAAAAAGACAAAATTGCTATCCAAAAAGTTCAGGTTTGAACCCACGTGACTCCAGGCTCTAACCCACGTGACTTCAGGCTTCAACCCACGTGACTTTGAAAACGATCGGTCATCACTTTTGAAGTTGGCAGCTACTCTTTCCAAACGCAACATCTGACGAACGAACACAAATTTAGAAGAAAAGGCACAATTGTTACCCAAAAAGTTCTGGTTTCAACCCACGTGACTTTAGGCTCCAACCCACGTGACTTCAGGCTTCGACCCACGTGACTCCAGGCTTTAACCCACGTGACTTCAGGCTTCAACCCACGCGACTTCAGGCTTAAACCCACGTGACTTCAGGCTCCAACCCACGTGACTTTGGGAACGATCGGTCATCACTTTTGAAGTTGGCATCTACTCTTTCCAAACGCAACATCTAACGAACGAACACAAATATAGAAAAAAAGACACAATTGTTATCCAAAAAGTTCGGGCTTGAACCCACGTGACTCCAGGCTCCAACCCACGTGACTTCAGGCTCCAACCCACGTGACTTTTACACCGATCGGTCACCACCTTTGATGTTGGCAGCTACTTGTTCCAAACGCAACATCTGACGAACGAACACAAATATAGAAGAAAAGACACAATTGTTATCCAAAAAGTTCAGGTTTTAACCCACGTGACTTCAGGCTTCAACTCACGTGACTTCAGGCTTCAACCCACGTGACTTCAGGCTTCAACCCACGTGACTTTTAAAACGATCGGTCACCACTTTTGATGTTGGCAGCTACTTGTTTTAAACGCAACATCTGACGAACGAACACAAATATAGAAGAAAAGACACAATTGTTATCCAAAGAGTTCAGGTTTCAACCCACGTGACTTCAGGCTTCAACCCACGTGACTTCAGGCTTCAACCCACGTGACTTTAGGCTTCAACCCACGTGACCTCAGGCTTCAACCCACGTGATTTTGAAATTGATCGGTCACCACTTTTGGAGTTGGCAGCTACTCTTTCCAAACGCAACATCTGACGAACGAACACAAATATCGAGAAAAAGACACAATTGCTATCCAAAAAGTTCAGGTTTGAACACACGTGACTCCAGACTCCAACCCACGTGACTTCAGGCTTCAACCCACGTGACTTTTAAAACGATCGGTCACCACTTCCGATGTTGGCAGCTACTTGTTCCAAACGCAACATCTGACGAACGAACACAAATATAGAAGAAAAGACACAATTGTTATCCAAAAAGTTCAGGTTTTAACCCACGTGACTTCAGGCTTCAACCGCGTGACTTCAGGCTTCAACCCACGTGACTTCAGGCTTCAACCCACGTGACCTTTGAAACGATCGGTCACCACTTCTGATGTTGGCAGCTACTTGTTTCAAACGCAACATCTGACGAACGAACACAAATATAGAAGAAAAGACACAATTGTTATCCAAAAAGTTCAGGTTTTAACCTACGTGACTTCAGGCTTTAACCCACGTGACTTCAGGCTTTAACCCACGTGACTTCAGGCTTCAACCCACGTGACTTTGGAAACGATCGGTCACCACTTTTGAAGTTGGCAGCTACTCTTTCCAAACGCAACATCTGACGAACGAACACAAATATAGAAAAAAAAGACACAATTGTTATCCAAAAAGTTCAGGTTTTAACCCACGTGACTCCAGGCTCCAACCCACGTGACTTCAGGCTTCAACCCACGTGAGTTCTAAAACGATCGGTCACCACTTTTGATGTTGGCAGCTACTTGTTCCAAACGCCACATCTGACGAACGAACACAAATATAGAAGAAAAGACACAAATGGTATCTAAAAAGTTCAGATTTGAACCCACGTGACTTCAGGCTTCAACCCACGTGACTTTTAAAACGATCGGTCACCACTTTCGATGTTGGCAGCTACTTGTTCCAAACGCAACATCTGACGAACGAACGCAAATATAGAAGAAAAGACACAATTGTTATCCAAAAAGTTCAGGTTTTAACCCACGTGACTTCAGGCTTCAACCCGCGTGACTCCAGGCTTCAACCCACGTGACTTCAGGCTTCAACCCACGTGACTTCAGGCTTCAACCCACGTGACTTCAGGCTTCAACCCACGTGACTTCAGGCTTCAACCCACGTGATTTTGAAAACGATCGGTCACCACTTTTGAAGTTGGCAGCTACTCTTTCCAAACGCAACATCTGACGAACGAACACAAATATCGAGAAAAAGACACGATTGCTATCCAAAAAGTTCAGGTTTGAACCCACGTGACTATAGGCTCCAACCCACGTGACTTCAGGCTCCAACCCACGTGACTTTTGAAACGATCGGTCACCACTTTTGATGTTGGCAGTTACTTGTTTTAAACGCAACATCTGACGAACGAACACAAATAGCGAGAAAAAGACAAAATTGCTATCCAAAAAGTTCAGGTTTGAACCCACGTGACTCCAGGCTCTAACCCACGTGACTTCAGGCTTCAACCCACGTGACTCTCAGAACGATCGGTCACCACTTTTGATGTTGGCAGCTACTTGTTCCAAACGCAACATCTGACGAACGAACACAAATATAGAAGAAAAAGCACAATTGTTACCCAAAAAGTTCTGGTTTCAACCCACGTGACTTTAGGCTCCAACCCACGTGACTTCAGGCTTCGACCCACGTGACTTCAGGCTTTAACCCACGTGACTTCAGGCTTCAACCCACGCGACTTCAGGCTTCAACCCACGTGACTTCAGGCTCCAACCCACGTGACTTTGGGAACGATCGGTCATCACTTTTGAAGTTGGCATCTACTCTTTCCAAACGCAACATCTAACGAACGAACACAAATATAGAAAAAAAGACACAATTGTTATCCAAAAAGTTCGGGCTTGAACCCACGTGACTCCAGGCTCCAACCCACGTGACTTCAGGCTCCAACCCACGTGACTTTTACACCGATCGGTCACCACTTTTGATGTTGGCAGCTACTTGTTCCAAACGCAACATCTGACGAACGAACACAAATATAGAAGAAAAGACACAATTGTTATCCAAAAAGTTCAGGTTTTAACCCACGTGACTTCAGGCTTCAACTCACGTGACTTCAGGCTTCAACCCACGTGACTTCAGGCTTCAACCCACGTGACTTTTAAAACGATCGGTCACCACTTTTGATGTTGGCAGCTACTTGTTTTAAACGCAACATCTGACGAACGAACACAAATATAGAAGAAAAGACACAATTGTTATCCAAAGAGTTCAGGTTTCAACCCACGTGACTTCAGGCTTCAACCCACGTGACTTCAGGCTTCAACCCACGTGACTTTAGGCTTCAACCCACGTGACCTCAGGCTTCAACCCACGTGATTTTGAAATTGATCGGTCACCACTTTTGGAGTTGGCAGCTACTCTTTCCAAACGCAACATCTGACGAACGAACACAAATATCGAGAAAAAGACACAATTGCTATCCAAAAAGTTCAGGTTTGAACACACGTGACTCCAGGCTCCAACCCACGTGACTTCAGGCTTCAACCCACGTGACTTTGAAAACGATCGGTCATCACTTTTGAAGTTGGCAGCTACTCTTTCCAAACGCAACATCTGACGAACGAACACAAATATAGAAATAAAAACACAATTGTTATCCAAAAAGTTCAGGTTTGAACCCACGTGACTCCAGACTCCAACCCACGTGACTTCAGGCTTCAACCCACGTGACTTTTAAAACGATCGGTCACCACTTCCGATGTTGGCAGCTACTTGTTCCAAACGCAACATCTGACGAACGAACACAAATATAGAAGAAAAGACACAATTGTTATCCAAAAAGTTCAGGTTTTAACCCACGTGACTTCAGGCTTCAACCCGCGTGACTTCAGGCTTCAACCCACGTGACTTCAGGCTTCAACCCACGTGACTTTTGAAACGATCGGTCACCACTTCTGATGTTGGCAGCTACTTGTTTCAAACGCAACATCTGACGAACGAACACAAATATAGAAGAAAAGACACAATTGTTATCCAAAAAGTTCAGGTTTTAACCTACGTGACTTCAGGCTTTAACCCACGTGACTTCAGGCTTCAACCCACGTGACTTCAGGCTTCAACCCACGTGATTTTGAAAACGATCGGTCACCACTTTTGAAGTTGGCAGCTACTCTTTCCAAACGCAACATCTGACGAACGAACACAAATATCGAGAAAAAGACACGATTGCTATCCAAAAAGTTCAGGTTTGAACCCACGTGACACCAGGCTCCAACTCACGTGACTTCAGGCTTCAACCCACGTGACTTTTAAAACGATCGGTCACCACTTTCGATGTTGGCAGCTACTTGTTCCAAACGCAACATCTGACGAACGAACACAAATATAGAAAAAAGACACAATTGTTATCCAGAAAGTTCAGGTTTAAACCCACGTGACTCCAGGCTCCAACCCACGTGACTCAAGGCTCCAACCCACGTGACTTTTGAAACGATCGGTCACCACTTTTGATGTTGGCAGTTACTTGTTTTGAACGCAACATCTGACGAACGAACACAAATACAGAAGAAAAGACACAATTGTTATCCAAAAAGTTCAGGTTTTAACCCACGTGACTCCAGGCTTCAACCCACGTGACTTTAGGCTTCAACCCACGAGACTTCAGGCTTCAACTCACGTGACTTCAGGCTTCAACCCACGTGACTTTGAAAACGATCGGTCACCACTTTCGAAGTTGGCAGCTACTCTTTCCGAACGCAACATCTGACGAACGAACACAAATATCGAGAAAAAGACAAAATTGCTTCCAAAAAATTCAGGTTTGATCCCACGTGACTCCAGGCTCTAACCCACGTGACTTCAGGCTTCAACCCACGTGACTTTCGGAACGATCGGTCACCACTTTTGATGTTGGCAGCTACTTGTTTCAAACGCAACATCTTACGAACGAACTCAAATATAGAAGAAAAGACACAATTGTTATCCAAAAAGTTCAGGTTTTGACCCACGTGACTTCAGGCTTCAACCCACGTGACTTCAGGCTTCAACCCACGTGACTTCAGGCTTCAACCCACGTGACTTTTGAAACGATCGGTCACCACTTTTGATGTTGGCAGCTACTTGTTTCAAACGCAACATCTGACGAACGAGCACAAATATAGAAGAAGAGACACAATTGTTATCCAAAAAGTTCAGGTTTTAACCCACGTGACTTCAGGCTTCAACCCACGTGACTTCAGGCTTCAACCCACGTGACTTCAGGCTTCAACCCACGTGACTTCAGGCTTCAACCCACGTGATTTTGAAAACGATCGGTCACCACTTTTGATGTTGGCAGTTACTTGTTTTAAACGCAACATCTGACGAACGAACACAAATAGCGAGAAAAAGACAAAATTGCTATCCAAAAAGTTCAGGTTTGAACCCACGTGACTCCAGGCTCTAACCCACGTGACTTCAGGCTTCAACCCACGTGACTTTGAAAACGATCGGTCATCACTTTTGAAGTTGGCAGCTACTCTTTCCAAACGCAACATCTGACGAACGAACACAAATATAGAGGAAAAGGCACAATTGTTACCCAAAAAGTTCTGGTTTCAACCCACGTGACTTTAGGCTCCAACCCACGTGACTTCAGGCTTCGACCCACGTGACTTCAGGCTTTAACCCACGTGACTTCAGGCTTCAACCCACGCGACTTCAGGCTTAAACCCACGTGACTTCAGGCTCCAACCCACGTGACTTTGGGAACGATCGGTCATCACTTTTGAAGTTGGCATCTACTCTTTCCAAACGCAACATCTAACGAACGAACACAAATATAGAAAAAAAGACACAATTGTTATCCAAAAAGTTCGGGCTTGAACCCACGTGACTCCAGGCTCCAACCCACGTGACTTCAGGCTCCAACCCACGTGACTTTTACACCGATCGGTCACCACCTTTGATGTTGGCAGCTACTTGTTCCAAACGCAACATCTGACGAACGAACACAAATATAGAAGAAAAGACACAATTGTTATCCAAAAAGTTCAGGTTTTAACCCACGTGACTTCAGGCTTCAACTCACGTGACTTCAGGCTTCAACCCACGTGACTTCAGGCTTCAACCCACGTGACTTTTAAAACGATCGGTCACCACTTTTGATGTTGGCAGCTACTTGTTTTAAACGCAACATCTGACGAACGAACACAAATATAGAAGAAAAGACACAATTGTTATCCAAAGAGTTCAGGTTTCAACCCACGTGACTTCAGGCTTCAACCCACGTGACTTCAGGCTTCAACCCACGTGACTTTAGGCTTCAACCCACGTGACCTCAGGCTTCAACCCACGTGATTTTGAAATTGATCGGTCACCACTTTTGGAGTTGGCAGCTACTCTTTCCACACGCAACATCTGACGAACGAACACAAATATCGAGAAAAAGACACAATTGCTATCCAAAAAGTTCAGGTTTGAACACACGTGACTCCAGACTCCAACCCACGTGACTTCAGGCTTCAACCCACGTGACTTTTAAAACGATCGGTCACCACTTCCGATGTTGGCAGCTACTTGTTCCAAACGCAACATCTGACGAACGAACACAAATATAGAAGAAAAGACACAATTGTTATCCAAAAAGTTCAGGTTTCAACCCACGTGACTTCAGGCTTCAACCCGCGTGACTTCAGGCTTCAACCCACGTGACTTCAGGCTTCAACCCACGTGACCTTTGAAACGATCGGTCACCACTTCTGATGTTGGCAGCTACTTGTTTCAAACGCAACATCTGACGAACGAACACAAATATAGAAGAAAAGACACAATTGTTATCCAAAAAGTTCAGGTTTTAACCTACGTGACTTCAGGCTTTAACCCACGTGACTTCAGGCTTCAACCCACGTGACTTCAGGCTTCAACCCACGTGATTTTGAAAACGATCGGTCACCACTTTTGAAGTTGGCAGCTACTCTTTCCAAACGCAACATCTGACGAACGAACACAAATATCGAGAAAAAGACACGATTGCTATCCAAAAAGTTCAGGTTTGAACCCACGTGACTCCAGGCTCCAACCCACGTGACTTCAGGCTTCAACCCACGTGACTTTTAAAACGATCGGTCACCACTTTCGATGTTGGCAGCTACTTGTTCCAAACGCAACATCTGACGAACGAACACAAATATAGAAAAAAGACACAATTGTTATCCAGAAAGTTCAGGTTTTAACCCACGTGACTCCAGGCTCCAACCCACGTGACTCAAGGCTCCAACCCACGTGACTTTTGAAACGATCGGTCACCACTTTTGATGTTGGCAGTTACTTGTTTTGAACGCAACATCTGACGAACGAACACAAATACAGAAGAAAAGACACAATTGTTATCCAAAAAGTTCAGGTTTAAACCCACGTGACTCCAGGCTCCAACCCACGTGACTCAAGGCTCCAACCCACGTGACTTTTGAAACGATCGGTCACCACTTTTGATGTTGGCAGTTACTTGTTTTGAACGCAACATCTGACGAACGAACACAAATACAGAAGAAAAGACACAATTGTTATCCAAAAAGTTCAGGTTTTAACCCACGTGACTCCAGGCTTCAACCCACGTGACTTTAGGCTTCAACCCACGAGACTTCGGGCTTCAACTCACGTGACTTCAGGCTTCAACCCACGTGACTTTGAAAACGATCGGTCACCACTTTCGAAGTTGGCAGCTACTCTTTCCGAACGCAACATCTGACGAACGAACACAAATATCGAGAAAAAGACAAAATTGCTTCCAAAAAATTCAGGTTTGATCCCACGTGACTCCAGGCTCTAACCCACGTGACTTCAGGCTTCAACCCACGTGACTTTCGGAACGATCGGTCACCACTTTTGATGTTGGCAGCTACTTGTTCCAAACGCAACATCTGACGAACGAACACAAATATAGAAGAAAAGGCACAATTGTTACCCAAAAAGTTCAGGTTTTGACCCACGTGACTTCGGGCTTCTACCCACGTGACTTCAGGCTTCAACCCACGTGATTTTTAAAACGATCGGTCACCACTTTTGCTGTTGGCAGCTACTTGTTTTAAACGCAACATCTGACGAACGAACACAAATTTAGAAGAAAAGACACGATTGTTATCCAAAAAGTTCAGGTTTCAACCCACGTGACTTCAGGCTTCAACCCACGTGACCTCAGGCTTCAACCCACGTGATTTTGAAATTGATCGGTCACCACTTTTGAAGTTGGCAGCTACTCTTTCCAAACGCAACATCTGACGAACGAACACAAATATCGAGAAAAAGACACAATTGCTATCCAAAAAGTTCAGGTTTGAACACACGTGACTCCAGGCTCCAACCCACGTGACTTCAGGCTTCAACCCACGTGACTTTGAAAACGATCGGTCATCACTTTTGAAGTTGGCAGCTACTCTTTCCAAACGCAACATCTGACGAACGAACACAAATATAGAAGAAAAGACACAATTGTTATCCAAAAAGTTCAGGTTTCAACCCACGTGACTTCAGGCTTCAACCCACGTGACCTCAGGCTTCAACCCACGTGATTTTGAAATTGATCGGTCACCACTTTTGGAGTTGGCAGCTACTCTTTCCAAACGCAACATCTGACGAACGAACACAAATATCGAGAAAAAGACACAATTGCTATCCAAAAAGTTCAGGTTTGAACACACGTGACTCCAGGCTCCAACCCACGTGACTTCAGGCTTCAACCCACGTGACTTTTGAAACGATCGGTCACCACTTTTGATGTTGGCAGCTACTTGTTTCAAACGCAACATCTGACGAACGAACACAAATATAGAAGAAAAGACACAATTGTTATCCAAAAAGTTCAGGTTTCAACCCACGTGACTTCAGGCTTCAACCCACGTGACTTCAGGCTTCAACCCACGTGATTTTGAAAACGATCGGTCACCACTTTTGGAGTTGGCAGCTACTCTTTCCAAACGCAACATCTGACGAACGAACACAAATATAGAAAAAAAAGACACAATTGTTATCCAAAAAGTTCAGGTTTTAACCCACGTGACTCCAGGCTCCAACCCACGTGACTTCAGGCTTCAACCCACGTGAGTTCTAAAACGATCGGTCACCACTTTTGATGTTGGCAGCTACTTGTTCCAAACGCCACATCTGACGAACGAACACAAATATAGAAGAAAAGACACAAATGGTATCTAAAAAGTTCAGGTTTGAACCCACGTGACTTCAGGCTTCAACCCACGTGACTTTGAAAACGATCGGTCACCACTTTTGAAGTTGGCAGCTACTCTTTCCAAACGCAACATCTGACGAACGAACACAAAGATAGAAAAGAAGACACAATTATTATCCAAAAAGTTCAGGTTTTAACCCACGTGACTCCAGGCTCCAACCCACGTGACTTCAGGCTTCAACCCACGTGACTTTAAAAACGATCGGTCACCACTTTTGATGTTGGCAGCTACTTGTTCCAAACGCAACATCTGACGAACGAACACAAATATAGAAGAAAAAACACAATTGTTATCAAAAAAGTTCAGGTTTCAACCCACGTGACTTTAGGCTTCAACCCACATGACTTCAGGCTTCAACCCACGTGACTTCGGGCGTCAACCCACGTGACTTCAGGCTTCAACCCACGTGACTTCAGGCTTCAACCCACGTGACTTTGAAAACGATCGGTCACCACTTTTGAAGTTGGCAGCTACTCTTTCCAAACGCAACATCTGACGAACGAACACAAAAATCGAAAAAAGGACACAATTGCTATCCAAAAAGTCCAGGTTTGAACCCACGTGAGTCCAGGCTCCACCCCACGTGACTTCAGGCTTCAACCCACGTGACTTCCAGAACGATCGGTCTTCACTTTTGATGTTGGCAGCTACTTGTTTTAAACGCAACATCTGACGAACGAACACAAATATAGAAGAAAAGACACAATTGTTATCCAAAAAGTTCAGGTTTGAACCCACGTGACTCCAGGCTCCAACCCACGTGACTTCAGGCTCCAACCCACGTGACTTTTAAAACGATCGGTCACCACTTTTGATGTTGGCAGCTACTTGTTTTAAACGCAACATCTGACGAACGATCACAAATATAGAAAAAAAGACACAATTGTTATCCAAAAAGTTTAGATTTGAACCCACGTGCCTCCAGGCTCCAACCCACGTGACTTCAGGCTCCAACCCACGTGACTTTTGAAACGATCGGTCACCACTTTTGATGTTGGCAGCTACTTGATTTAAACGCATCATCTGACGACCGAACACAAATATAGAAGAAAAGACACAATTGTTATCCAAAATGTTCAGGTTTTAACCCACGTGACTTCAGGCTTCAACCCACGTGACTTCAGGCTTCAACCCACGTGACTTCAGGCTTCAACTCACGTGACTTCAGGCTTCAACCCACGTGACTTTGAAAACGATCGGTCACCACTTTTGAAGTTGGCAGCTACTCTTTCCAAACGCAATATCTGACGAACGAACACAAATATCGAGAAAAAGACACAATTGCTATCCAAAAAGTTCAGGTTTGAACCCACGTGACTTCAGGCTCCAACCCACGTGACTTCAGGCTTCAACCCACGTGACTTTCAGAATGATCGGTCACCACTTCTGATGTTGGCAGCTACTTGTTCCAAACGCAACATCTGACGAACGAACACAAATATAGAAGAAAAGACACAATTGTTACCCAAAAAGTTCAGGTTTCAACCCACGTGACTCCGGGCTCCAACCCACGTGACTTCAGGCTCCGACCCACGTGACTTCAGGCTTTAACTCACGTGACTTCAGGCTTCAACCCACGCGACTTCAGGCTTCAACCCACGTGACTTCAGGCTTTAACCCACGTGACTTTGAAAACGATCGGTCATCACTTTTGAAGTTGGCAGCTACTCTTTCCAAACGCAACATCTGACGAACGAACACAAATATAGGAAAAACGACACAATTGTTATCCAAAATGTTCAGGTTTGAACCCACGTGACTCCAGGCTCCAACCCACGTGACTTCAGGCTTCAACCCACGTGACTTTTAAAACGATCGGTCACCACTTTCGATGTTGGCAGCTACTTGTTCCAAACGCAACATCTGACGAACGAACGCAAATATAGAAGAAAAGACACAATTGTTATCCAAAAAGTTCAGGTTTTAACCCACGTGACTTCAGGCTTCAACCCGCGTGACTCCAGGCTTCAACCCACGTGACTTCAGGCTTCAACCCACGTGACTTTTGAAACGATCGGTCACAAAATTGCTTCCAAAAAATTCAGGTTTGAACCTACGTGACTCCAGGCTCTAACCCACGTGACTTCAGGCTTCAACCCACGTGACTTTCGGAACGATCGGTCACCACTTTTGATGTTGGCAGCTACTTGTTCCAAACGCAACATCTGACGAACGAACACAAATATAGAAGAAAAGGCACAATTGTTACCCAAAAAGTTCAGGTTTTGACCCACGTGACTTCGGGCTTCTACCCACGTGATTTCAGGCTTTAACCCACGTGACTTCAGGCTTCAACCCACGTGACTTTGAAAACGATCGGTCACCACTTTTGAAGTTGGCAACTACTCTTTCCAAACGCAACATCTGACGAACGATCACAAATATAGGAAAAAAGACACAATTGTTATCCAAAAAGTTCAGGTTTGAACCCACGTGACTCCAGGCTCCAACCCACGTGACTTCAGGCTCCAACCCACGTGACTTTTAAAACGATCGGTCACCACTCCTGATGTTGGCAGCTACTTGTTCCAAACGCAACATCTGACGAACGAACACAAATATAGAAGAAAAGACACAATTGTTATCCAAAAAGTTCAGGCTTTAACCCACGTGACTTCAGGCTTCAACTCACGTGACTTCAGGCTTCAACCCACGTGACTCCAGGCTTCAACCCACGTGACTTTGAAAACGATCGGTCACCACTTTTGATGTTGGCAGCTACTTGTTTTAAACGCAACATCTGACGAACGAACACAAATATAGAATAAAAGACACAATTGTTATCCAAAAAGTTCAGGTTTTAACCCACGTGACTTCAGGCTTCAACCCACGTGACTTCAGGCATCAACCCACGTGACCTCAGGCTTCAACCCACGTGACCTCAGGCTTCAACCCACGTGATTTTGAAATTGATCGATCACCACTTTTGAAGTTGGCAGCTACTCTTTCCAAACGCAACATCTGACGAACGAACACAAATATCGAGAAAAAGACACAATTGCTATCCAAAAAGTTCAGGTTTGAACCCACGTGACTCCAGGCTCCAACCCACGTGACTTCAGGCTTCAACCCACGTGACTTTTGAAACGATCGGTCACCACTCTTGATGTTGGCAGCTACTTGTTTCAAACGCAACATCTTACGAACGAACTCAAATATAGAAGAAAAGACACAATTGTTATCCAAAAAGTTCAGGTTTTGACCCACGTGACTTCAGGCTTCAACCCACGTGACTTCAGGCTTCAACCCACGTGACTTCAGGCTTCAACACACGTGACTTTTAAAACGATCGGTCACCACTTTCGATGTTGGCAGCTACTTGTTCCAAACGCAACATCTGACGAACGAACGCAAATATAGAAGAAAAGACACAATTGTTATCCAAAAAGTTCAGGTTTTAACCCACGTGACTTCAGGCTTCAACCCGCGTGACTCCAGGCTTCAACCCACGTGACTTCAGGCTTCAACCCACGTGACTTCAGGCTTCAACCCACGTGACTCCAGGCTTCAACCCACGTGACTTCAGGCTTCAACCCACGTGACTTCAGGCTTCAACCCACGTGATTTTGAAAACGATCGGTCACCACTTTTGAAGTTGGCAGCTACTCTTTCCAAACGCAACATCTGACGAACGAACACAAATATCGAGAAAAAGACACGATTGCTATCCAAAAAGTTCAGGTTTGAACCCACGTGACTATAGGCTCCAACCCACGTGACTTCAGGCTCCAACCCACGTGACTTTTGAAACGATCGGTCACCACTTTTGATGTTGGCAGTTACTTGTTTTAAACGCAACATCTGACGAACGAACACAAATAGCGAGAAAAAGACAAAATTGCTATCCAAAAAGTTCAGGTTTGAACCCACGTGACTCCAGGCTCTAACCCACGTGACTTCAGGCTTCAACCCACGTGACTCTCAGAACGATCGGTCACCACTTTTGATGTTGGCAGCTACTTGTTCCAAACGCAACATCTGACGAACGAACACAAATATAGAAGAAAAGGCACAATTGTTACCCAAAAAGTTCTGGTTTCAACCCACGTGACTTAAGGCTCCAACCCACGTGACTTCAGGCTTCGACCCACGTGACTTCAGGCTCCAACCCACGTGACTTTTACACCGATCGGTCACCACTTTTGATGTTGGCAGCTACTTGTTCCAAACGCAACATCTGACGAACGAACACAAATATAGAAGAAAAGACACAATTGTTATCCAAAAAGTTCAGGTTTTAACCCACGTGACTTCAGGCTTCAACTCACGTGACTTCAGGCTTCAACCCACGTGACTTCAGGCTTCAACCCACGTGACTTTTAAAACGATCGGTCACCACTTTTGATGTTGGCAGCTACTTGTTTTAAACGCAACATCTGACGAACGAACACAAATATAGAAGAAAAGACACAATTGTTATCCAAAGAGTTCAGGTTTCAACCCACGTGACTTCAGGCTTCAACCCACGTGACTTCAGGCTTCAACCCACGTGACTTTAGGCTTCAACCCACGTGACCTCAGGCTTCAACCCACGTGGTTTTGAAATTGATCGGTCACCACTTTTGGAGTTGGCAGCTACTCTTTCCAAACGCAACATCTGACGAACGAACACAAATATCGAGAAAAAGACACAATTGCTATCCAAAAAGTTCAGGTTTGAACACACGTGACTCCAGGCTCCAACCCACGTGACTTCAGGCTTCAACCCACGTGACTTTGAAAACGATCGGTCATCACTTTTGAAGTTGGCAGCTACTCTTCCCAAACGCAACATCTGACGAACGAACACAAATATAGAAATAAAAATACAATTGTTATCCAAAAAGTTCAGGTTTGAACCCACGTGACTCCAGACTCCAACCCACGTGACTTCAGGCTTCAACCCACGTGACTTTTAAAACGATCGGTCACCACTTCCGATGTTGGCAGCTACTTGTTCCAAACGCAACATCTGACGAACGAACACAAATATAGAAGAAAAGACACAATTGTTATCCAAAAAGTTCAGGTTTTAACCCACGTGACTTCAGGCTTCAACCCGCGTGACTTCAGGCTTCAACCCACGTGACTTCAGGCTTCAACCCACGTGACTTTTGAAACGATCGGTCACCACTTCTGATGTTGGCAGCTACTTGTTTCAAACGCAACATCTGACGAACGAACACAAATATAGAAGAAAAGGCACAATTGTTACCCAAAAAGTTCAGGTTTTGACCCACGTGACTTCGGGCTTCTACCCACGTGATTTCAGGCTTTAACCCACGTGACTTCAGGCTTCAACCCACGTGACTTTGAAAACGATCGGTCACCACTTTTGAAGTTGGCAACTACTCTTTCCAAACGCAACATCTGACGAACGATCACAAATATAGGAAAAAAGACACAATTGTTATCCAAAAAGTTCAGGTTTGAACCCACGTGACTCCAGGCTCCAACCCACGTGACTTCAGGCTCCAACCCACGTGACTTTTAAAACGATCGGTCACCACTTCTGATGTTGGCAGCTACTTGTTCCAAACGCAACATCTGACGAATGAACACAAATATAGAAGAAAAGACACAATTGTTATCCAAAAAGTTCAGGCTTTAACCCACGTGACTTCAGGCTTCAACTCACGTGACTTCAGGCTTCAACCCACGTGACTCTAGGCTTCAACCCACGTGACTTTGAAAACGATCGGTCACCACTTTTGATGTTGGCAGCTACTTGTTTTAAACGCAACATCTGACGAACGAACACAAATATAGAATAAAAGACACAATTGTTATCCAAAAAGTTCAGGTTTTAACCCACGTGACTTCAGGCTTCAACCCACGTGACTTCAGGCATCAACCCACGTGACCTCAGGCTTCAACCCACGTGACCTCAGGCTTCAACCCACGTGATTTTGAAATTGATCGATCACCACTTTTGAAGTTGGCAGCTACTCTTTCCAAACGCAACATCTGACGAACGAACACAAATATCGAGAAAAAGACACAATTGCTATCCAAAAAGTTCAGGTTTGAACCCACGTGACTCCAGGCTCCAACCCACGTGACTTCAGGCTTCAACCCACGTGACTTTTGAAACGATCGGTCACCACTCTTGATGTTGGCAGCTACTTGTTTCAAACGCAACATCTTACGAACGAACTCAAATATAGAAGAAAAGACACAATTGTTATCCAAAAAGTTCAGGTTTTGACCCACGTGACTTCAGGCTTCAACCCACGTGACTTCAGGCTTCAACCCACGTGACTTCAGGCTTCAACACACGTGACTTTTAAAACGATCGGTCACCACTTTCGATGTTGGCAGCTACTTGTTCCAAACGCAACATCTGACGAACGAACGCAAATATAGAAGAAAAGACACAATTGTTATCCAAAAAGTTCAGGTTTTAACCCACGTGACTTCAGGCTTCAACCCGCGTGACTCCAGGCTTCAACCCACGTGACTTCAGGCTTCAACCCACGTGACTTCAGGCTTCAACCCACGTGACTTTTGAAACGATCGGTCACCACTTTTGATGTTGGCAGCTACTTGTTTCAAACGCAACATCTGACGAACGAGCACAAATATAGAAGAAGAGACACAATTGTTATCCAAAAAGTTCAGGTTTTAACCCACGTGACTTCAGGCTTCAACCCACGTGACTTCAGGCTTCAACCCACGTGACTTTGAAAACGATCGGTCATCACTTTTGATGTTGGCAGTTACTTGTTTTAAACGCAACATCTGACGAACGAACACAAATAGCGAGAAAAAGACAAAATTGCTATCCAAAAAGTTCAGGTTTGAACCCACGTGACTCCAGGCTCTAACCCACGTGACTTCAGGCTTCAACCCACGTGACTTTGAAAACGATCGGTCATCACTTTTGAAGTTGGCAGCTACTCTTTCCAAACGCAACATCTGACGAACGAACACAAATATAGAAGAAAAGGCACAATTGTTACCCAAAAAGTTCTGGTTTCAACCCACGTGACTTTAGGCTCCAACCCACGTGACTTCAGGCTTCGACCCACGTGACTTCAGGCTTTAACCCACGTGACTTCAGGCTTCAACCCACGCGACTTCAGGCTTCAACCCACGTGACTTCAGGCTCCAACCCACGTGACTTTGGGAACGATCGGTCATCACTTTTGAAGTTGGCATCTACTCTTTCCAAACGCAACATCTAACGAACGAACACAAATATAGAAAAAAAGACAAAATTGTTATCCAAAAAGTTCGGGCTTGAACCCACGTGACTCCAGGCTCCAACCCACGTGACTTCAGGCTCCAACCCACGTGACTTTTACACCGATCGGTCACCACTTTTGATGTTGGCAGCTACTTGTTCCAAACGCAACATCTGACGAACGAACACAAATATAGAAGAAAAGACACAATTGTTATCCAAAAAGTTCAGGTTTTAACCCACGTGACTTCAGGCTTCAACTCACGTGACTTCAGGCTTCAACCCACGTGACTTCAGGCTTCAACCCACGTGACTTTTAAAACGATCGGTCACCACTTTTGATGTTGGCAGCTACTTGTTTTAAACGCAACATCTGACGAACGAACACAAATATAGAAGAAAAGACACAATTGTTATCCAAAGAGTTCAGGTTTCAACCCACGTGACTTCAGGCTTCAACCCACGTGACTTCAGGCTTCAACCCACGTGACTTTAGGCTTCAACCCACGTGACTTTTGAAACGATCGGTCACCACTTCTGATGTTGGCAGCTACTTGTTTCGAACGCAACATCTGACGAACGAACACAAATATAGAAGAAAAGACACAATTGTTATCCAAAAAGTTCAGGTTTTAACCTACGTGACTTCAGGCTTTAACCCACGTGACTTCAGGCTTCAACCCACGTGACTTCAGGCTTCAACCCACGTGACTTTAGGCTTCAACCCACGTGACTTTTGAAACGATCGGTCACCACTTCTGATGTTGGCAGCTACTTGTTTTAAACGCAACATCTGACGAACGAACACAAATATAGAAGAAAAGACACAATTGTTATCCAAAGAGTTCAGGTTTCAACCCACGTGACTTCAGGCTTCAACCCACGTGACTTCAGGCTTCAACCCACGTGACTTCAGGCTTCAACCCACGTGACTTTTGAAACGATCGGTCACCACTTCTGATGTTGGCAGCTACTTGTTTCGAACGCAACATCTGACGAACGAACACAAATATAGAAGAAAAGACACAATTGTTATCCAAAAAGTTCAGGTTTTAACCTACGTGACTTCAGGCTTTAACCCACGTGACTTCAGGCTTCAACCCACGTGACTTCAGGCTTCAACCCACGTGATTTTGAAAACGATCGGTCACCACTTTTGAAGTTGGCAGCTACTCTTTCCAATCGCAACATCTGACGAACGAACACAAATATCGAGAAAAAGACACGATTGCTATCCAAAAAGTTCAGGTTTGAACCCACGTGACTCCAGGCTCCAACCCACGTGACTTCAGGCTTCAACCCACGTGACTTTTAAAACGATCGGTCACCACTTTCGATGTTGGCAGCTACTTGTTCCAAACGCAACATCTGACGAACGAACACAAATATAGAAGAAAAGACACAATTGTTATCCAAAAAGTTCAGGTTTAAACCCACGTGACTCCAGGCTCCAACCCACGTGACTCAAGGCTCCAACCCACGTGACTTTTGAAACGATCGGTCACCACTTTTGATGTTGGCAGTTACTTGTTTTGAACGCAACATCTGACGAACGAACACAAATACAGAAGAAAAGACACAATTGTTATCCAAAAAGTTCAGGTTTTAACCCACGTGACTCCAGGCTTCAACCCACGTGACTTCAGGCTTCAACCCACGAGACTTCAGGCTTCAACTCACGTGACTTCAGGCTTCAACCCACGTGACTTTGAAAACGATCGGTCACCACTTTCGAAGTTGGCAGCTACTCTTTCCGAACGCAACATCTGACGAACGAACACAAATATCGAGAAAAAGACAAAATTGCTTCCAAAAAATTCAGGTTTGATCCCACGTGACTCCAGGCTCTAACCCACGTGACTTCAGGCTTCAACCCACGTGACTTTCGGAACGATCGGTCACCACTTTTGATGTTGGCAGCTACTTGTTTCAAACGCAACATCTTACGAACGAACTCAAATATGGAAGAAAAGACACAATTGTTATCCAAAAAGTTCAGGTTTTGACCCACGTGACTTCAGGCTTCAACCCACGTGACTTCAGGCTTCAACCCACGTGACTTCAGGCTTCAACCCACGTGACTTTTGAAACGATCGGTCACCACTTTTGATGTTGGCAGCTACTTGTTTCAAACGCAACATCTGACGAACGAGCACAAATATAGAAGAAGACACACAATTGTTATCCAAAAAGTTCAGGTTTTAACCCACGTGACTTCAGGCTTCAACCCACGTGACTTCAGGCTTCAACCCACGTGACTTCAGGCTTCAACCCACGTGACTTCAGGCTTCAACCCACGTGATTTTGAAAACGATCGGTCACCACTTTTGAAGTTGGCAGCTACTCTTTCCAAACGCAACATCTGACGAACGAACACAAATATCGAGAAAAAGACACGATTGCTATCCAAAAAGTTCAGGTTTGAACCCACGTGACTATAGGCTCCAACCCACGTGACTTCAGGCTCCAACCCACGTGACTTTTGAAACGATCGGTCACCACTTTTGATGTTGGCAGTTACTTGTTTTAAACGCAACATCTGACGAACGAACACAAATAGCGAGAAAAAGACAAAATTGCTATCCAAAAAGTTCAGGTTTGAACCCACGTGACTCCAGGCTCTAACCCACGTGACTTCAGGCTTCAACCCACGTGACTTTGAAAACGATCGGTCATCACTTTTGAAGTTGGCAGCTACTCTTTCCAAACGCAACATCTGACGAACGAACACAAATATAGAAGAAAAGGCACAATTGTTACCCAAAAAGTTCTGGTTTCAACCCACGTGACTTTAGGCTTCAACCCACGTGACTTCAGGCTTTAACCCACGTGACTTCAGGCTTCAACCCACGCGACTTCAGGCTTAAACCCACGTGACTTCAGGCTCCAACCCACGTGACTTTGGGAACGATCGGTCATCACTTTTGAAGTTGGCATCTACTCTTTCCAAACGCAACATCTAACGAACGAACACAAATATAGAAAAAAAGACACAATTGTTATCCAAAAAGTTCGGGCTTGAACCCACGTGACTCCAGGCTCCAACCCACGTGACTTCAGGCTCCAACCCACGTGACTTTTACACCGATCGGTCACCACCTTTGATGTTGGCAGCTACTTGTTCCAAACGCAACATCTGACGAACGAACACAAATATAGAAGAAAAGACACAATTGTTATCCAAAAAGTTCAGGTTTTAACCCACGTGACTTCAGGCTTCAACTCACGTGACTTCAGGCTTCAACCCACGTGACTTCAGGCTTCAACCCACGTGACTTTTAAAACGATCGGTCACCACTTTTGATGTTGGCAGCTACTTGTTTTAAACGCAACATCTGACGAACGAACACAAATATAGAAGAAAAGACACAATTGTTATCCAAAGAGTTCAGGTTTCAACCCACGTGACTTCAGGCTTCAACCCACGTGACTTCAGGCTTCAACCCACGTGACTTTAGGCTTCAACCCACGTGACCTCAGGCTTCAACCCACGTGATTTTGAAATTGATCGGTCACCACTTTTGGAGTTGGCAGCTACTCTTTCCACACGCAACATCTGACGAACGAACACAAATATCGAGAAAAAGACACAATTGCTATCCAAAAAGTTCAGGTTTGAACACACGTGACTCCAGACTCCAACCCACGTGACTTCAGGCTTCAACCCACGTGACTTTTAAAACGATCGGTCACCACTTCCGATGTTGGCAGCTACTTGTTCCAAACGCAACATCTGACGAACGAACACAAATATAGAAGAAAAGACACAATTGTTATCCAAAAAGTTCAGGTTTTAACCCACGTGACTTCAGGCTTCAACCCGCGTGACTTCAGGCTTCAACCCACGTGACTTCAGGCTTCAACCCACGTGACCTTTGAAACGATCGGTCACCACTTCTGATGTTGGCAGCTACTTGTTTCAAACGCAACATCTGACGAACGAACACAAATATAGAAGAAAAGACACAATTGTTATCCAAAAAGTTCAGGTTTTAACCTACGTGACTTCAGGCTTTAACCCACGTGACTTCGGGCTTCAACCCACGTGACTTCAGGCTTCAACCCACGTGATTTTGAAAACGATCGGTCACCACTTTTGAAGTTGGCAGCTACTCTTTCCAAACGCAACATCTGACGAACGAACACAAATATCGAGAAAAAGACACGATTGCTATCCAAAAAGTTCAGGTTTGAACCCACGTGACTCCAGGCTCCAACCCACGTGACTTCAGGCTTCAACCCACGTGACTTTTAAAACGATCGGTCACCACTTTCGATGTTGGCAGCTACTTGTTCCAAACGCAACATCTGACGAACGAACACAAATATAGAAAAAAGACACAATTGTTATCCAGAAAGTTCAGGTTTTAACCCACGTGACTCCAGGCTCCAACCCACGTGACTCAAGGCTCCAACCCACGTGACTTTTGAAACGATCGGTCACCACTTTTGATGTTGGCAGTTACTTGTTTTGAACGCAACATCTGACGAACGAACACAAATACAGAAGAAAAGACACAATTGTTATCCAAAAAGTTCAGGTTTAAACCCACGTGACTCCAGGCTCCAACCCACGTGACTCAAGGCTCCAACCCACGTGACTTTTGAAACGATCGGTCACCACTTTTGATGTTGGCTGTTACTTGTTTTGAACGCAACATCTGACGAACGAACACAAATACAGAAGAAAAGACACAATTGTTATCCAAAAAGTTCAGGTTTTAACCCACGTGACTCCAGGCTTCAACCCACGTGACTTTAGGCTTCAACCCACGAGACTTCGGGCTTCAACTCACGTGACTTCAGGCTTCAACCCACGTGACTTTGAAAACGATCGGTCACCACTTTTGAAGTTGGCAGCTACTCTTTCCGAACGCAACATCTGACGAACGAACACAAATATCGAGAAAAAGACAAAATTGCTTCCAAAAAATTCAGGTTTGATCCCACGTGACTCCAGGCTCCAACCCACGTGACTTCAGGCTCCAACCCACGTGACTTTTACACCGATCGGTCACCACCTTTGATGTTGGCAGCTACTTGTTCCAAACGCAACATCTGACGAACGAACACAAATATAGAAGAAAAGACACAATTGTTATCCAAAAAGTTCAGGTTTTAACCCACGTGACTTCAGGCTTCAACTCACGTGACTTCAGGCTTCAACCCACGTGACTTCAGGCTTCAACCCACGTGACTTTTAAAACGATCGGTCACCACTTTTGATGTTGGCAGCTACTTGTTTTAAACGCAACATCTGACGAACGAACACAAATATAGAAGAAAAGACACAATTGTTATCCAAAGAGTTCAGGTTTCAACCCACGTGACTTCAGGCTTCAACCCACGTGACTTCAGGCTTCAACCCACGTGACTTTAGGCTTCAACCCACGTGACCTCAAGCTTCAACCCACGTGATTTTGAAATTGATCGGTCACCACTTTTGGAGTTGGCAGCTACTCTTTCCACACGCAACATCTGACGAACGAACACAAATATCGAGAAAAAGACACAATTGCTATCCAAAAAGTTCAGGTTTGAACACACGTGACTCCAGACTCCAACCCACGTGACTTCAGGCTTCAACCCACGTGACTTTTAAAACGATCGGTCACCACTTCCGATGTTGGCAGCTACTTGTTCCAAACGCAACATCTGACGAACGAACACAAATATAGAAGAAAAGACACAATTGTTATCCAAAAAGTTCAGGTTTTAACCCACGTGACTTCAGGCTTCAACCCGCGTGACTTCAGGCTTCAACCCACGTGACTTCAGGCTTCAACCCACGTGACCTTTGAAACGATCGGTCACCACTTCTGATGTTGGCAGCTACTTGTTTCAAACGCAACATCTGACGAACGAACACAAATATAGAAGAAAAGACACAATTGTTATCCAAAAAGTTCAGGTTTTAACCTACGTGACTTCAGGCTTTAACCCACGTGACTTCAGGCTTCAACCCACGTGACTTCAGGCTTCAACCCACGTGATTTTGAAAACGATCGGTCACCACTTTTGAAGTTGGCAGCTACTCTTTCCAAACGCAACATCTGACGAACGAACACAAATATCGAGAAAAAGACACGATTGCTATCCAAAAAGTTCAGGTTTGAACCCACGTGACTCCAGGCTCCAACCCACGTGACTTCAGGCTTCAACCCACGTGACTTTTAAAACGATCGGTCACCACTTTCGATGTTGGCAGCTACTTGTTCCAAACGCAACATCTGACGAACGAACACAAATATAGAAAAAAGACACAATTGTTATCCAGAAAGTTCAGGTTTTAACCCACGTGACTCCAGGCTCCAACCCACGTGACTCAAGGCTCCAACCCACGTGACTTTTGAAACGATCGGTCACCACTTTTGATGTTGGCAGTTACTTGTTTTGAACGCAACATCTGACGAACGAACACAAATACAGAAGAAAAGACACAATTGTTATCCAAAAAGTTCAGGTTTAAACCCACGTGACTCCAGGCTCCAACCCACGTGACTCAAGGCTCCAACCCACGTGACTTTTGAAACGATCGGTCACCACTTTTGATGTTGGCAGTTACTTGTTTTGAACGCAACATCTGACGAACGAACACAAATACAGAAGAAAAGACACAATTGTTATCCAAAAAGTTCAGGTTTTAACCCACGTGACTCCAGGCTTCAACCCACGTGACTTTAGGCTTCAACCCACGAGACTTCGGGCTTCAACTCACGTGACTTCAGGCTTCAACCCACGTGACTTTGAAAACGATCGGTCACCACTTTCGAAGTTGGCAGCTACTCTTTCCGAACGCAACATCTGACGAACGAACACAAATATCGAGAAAAAGACAAAATTGCTTCCAAAAAATTCAGGTTTGATCCCACGTGACTCCAGGCTCTAACCCACGTGACTTCAGGCTTCAACCCACGTGACTTTCGGAACGATCGGTCACCACTTTTGATGTTGGCAGCTACTTGTTCCAAACGCAACATCTGACGAACGAACACAAATATAGAAGAAAAGGCACAATTGTTACCCAAAAAGTTCAGGTTTTGACCCACGTGACTTCGGGCTTCTACCCACGTGACTTCAGGCTTCAACCCACGTGATTTTTAAAACGATCGGTCACCACTTTTGCTGTTGGCAGCTACTTGTTTTAAACGCAACATCTGTCGAACGAACACAATATTAGAAGAAAAGACACGATTGTTATCCAAAAAGTTCAGGTTTCAACCCACGTGACTTCAGGCTTCAACCCACGTGACCTCAGGCTTCAACCCACGTGATTTTGAAATTGATCGGTCACCACTTTTGGAGTTGGCAGCTACTCTTTCCAAACGCAACATCTGACGAACGAACACAAATATCGAGAAAAAGACACAATTGCTATCCAAAAAGTTCAGGTTTGAACACACGTGACTCCAGGCTCCAACCCACGTGACTTCAGGCTTCAACCCACGTGACTTTGAAAACGATCGGTCATCACTTTTGAAGTTGGCAGCTACTCTTTCCAAACGCAACATCTGACGAACGAACACAAATATAGAAGAAAAGACACAATTGTTATCCAAAAAGTTCAGGTTTCAACCCACGTGACTTCAGGCTTCAACCCACGTGACCTCAGGCTTCAACCCACGTGATTTTGAAATTGATCGGTCACCACTTTTGGAGTTGGCAGCTACTCTTTCCAAACGCAACATCTGACGAACGAACACAAATATCGAGAAAAAGACACAATTGCTATCCAAAAAGTTCAGGTTTGAACACACGTGACTCCAGGCTCCAACCCACGTGACTTCAGGCTTCAACCCACGTGACTTTTGAAACGATCGGTCACCACTTTTGATGTTGGCAGCTACTTGTTTCAAACGCAACATCTGACGAACGAACACAAATATAGAAGAAAAGACACAATTGTTATCCAAAAAGTTCAGGTTTCAACCCACGTGACTTCAGGCTTCAACCCACGTGACTTCAGGCTTCAACCCACGTGATTTTGAAAACGATCGGTCACCACTTTTGGAGTTGGCAGCTACTCTTTCCAAACGCAACATCTGACGAACGAACACAAATATAGAAAAAACAGACACAATTGTTATCCAAAAAGTTCAGGTTTTAACCCACGTGACTCCAGGCTCCAACCCACGTGACTTCAGGCTTCAACCCACGTGAGTTCTAAAACGATCGGTCACCACTTTTGATGTTGGCAGCTACTTGTTCCAAACGCCACATCTGACGAACGAACACAAATATAGAAGAAAAGACACAAATGGTATCTAAAAAGTTCAGGTTTGAACCCACGTGACTTCAGGCTTCAACCCACGTGACTTTGAAAACGATCGGTCACCACTTTTGAAGTTGGCAGCTACTCTTTCCAAACGCAACATCTGACGAACGAACACAAAGATAGAAAAGAAGACACAATTATTATCCAAAAAGTTCAGGTTTTAACCCACGTGACTCCAGGCTCCAACCCACGTGACTTCAGGCTTCAACCCACGTGACTTCAAAAACGATCGGTCACCACTTTTGATGTTGGCAGCTACTTGTTCCAAACGCAACATCTGACGAACGAACACAAATATAGAAGAAAAAACACAATTGTTATCAAAAAAGTTCAGGTTTCAACCCACGTGACTTTAGGCTTCAACCCACATGACTTCAGGCTTCAACCCACGTGACTTCGGGCGTCAACCCACGTGACTTCAGGCTTCAACCCACGTGACTTCAGGCTTCAACCCACGTGACTTTGAAAACGATCGGTCACCACTTTTGAAGTTGGCAGCTACTCTTTCCAAACGCAACATCTGACGAACGAACACAAAAATCGAAAAAAGGACACAATTGCTATCCAAAAAGTCCAGGTTTGAACCCACGTGAGTCCAGGCTCCACCCCACGTGACTTCAGGCTTCAACCCACGTGACTTCCAGAACGATCGGTCTTCACTTTTGATGTTGGCAGCTACTTGTTTTAAACGCAACATCTGACGAACGAACACAAATATAGAAGAAAAGACACAATTGTTATCCAAAAAGTTCAGGTTTGAACCCACGTGACTCCAGGCTCCAACCCACGTGACTTCAGGCTCCAACCCACGTGACTTCAGGCTTCAACCCACGTGACTTCAGGCTTCAACCCACGTGATTTTGAAAACGATCGGTCACCACTTTTGAAGTTGGCAGCTACTCTTTCCAAACGCAACATCTGACGAACGAACACAAATATCGAGAAAAAGACACGATTGCTATCCAAAAAGTTCAGGTTTGAACCCACGTGACTATAGGCTCCAACCCACGTGACTTCAGGCTCCAACCCACGTGACTTTTGAAACGATCGGTCACCACTTTTGATGTTGGCAGTTACTTGTTTTAAACGCAACATCTGACGAACGAACACAAATAGCGAGAAAAAGACAAAATTGCTATCCAAAAAATTCAGGTTTGAACCCACGTGACTCCAGGCTCTAACCCACGTGACTTCAGGCTTCAACCCACGTGACTTTGAAAACGATCGGTCATCACTTTTGAAGTTGGCAGCTACTCTTTCCAAACGCAACATCTGACGAACGAACACAAATATAGAAGAAAAGGCACAATTGTTACCCAAAAAGTTCTGGTTTCAACCCACGTGACTTTAGGCTCCAACCCACGTGACTTCAGGCTTCGACCCACGTGACTTCAGGCTTTAACCCACGTGACTTCAGGCTTCAACCCACGCGACTTCAGGCTTAAACCCACGTGACTCCAGGCTCCAACCCACGTGACTTTGGGAACGATCGGTCATCACTTTTGAAGTTGGCATCTACTCTTTCCAAACGCAACATCTAACGAACGAACACAAATATAGAAAAAAAGACACAATTGTTATCCAAAAAGTTCGGGCTTGAACCCACGTGACTCCAGGCTCCAACCCACGTGACTTCAGGCTCCAACCCACGTGACTTTTACACCGATCGGTCACCACCTTTGATGTTGGCAGCTACTTGTTCCAAACGCAACATCTGACGAACGAACACAAATATAGAAGAAAAGACACAATTGTTATCCAAAAAGTTCAGGTTTTAACCCACGTGACTTCAGGCTTCAACTCACGTGACTTCAGGCTTCAACCCACGTGACTTCAGGCTTCAACCCACGTGACTTTTAAAACGATCGGTCACCACTTTTGATGTTGGCAGCTACTTGTTTTAAACGCAACATCTGACGAACGAACACAAATATAGAAGAAAAGACACAATTGTTATCCAAAGAGTTCAGGTTTCAACCCACGTGACTTCAGGCTTCAACCCACGTGACTTCAGGCTTCAACCCACGTGACTTTAGGCTTCAACCCACGTGACCTCAGGCTTCAACCCACGTGATTTTGAAATTGATCGGTCACCACTTTTGGAGTTGGCAGCTACTCTTTCCACACGCAACATCTGACGAACGAACACAAATATCGAGAAAAAGACACAATTGCTATCCAAAAAGTTCAGGTTTGAACACACGTGACTCCAGACTCCAACCCACGTGACTTCAGGCTTCAACCCACGTGACTTTTAAAACGATCGGTCACCACTTCCGATGTTGGCAGCTACTTGTTCCAAACGCAACATCTGACGAACGAACACAAATATAGAAGAAAAGACACAATTGTTATCCAAAAAGTTCAGGTTTTAACCCACGTGACTTCAGGCTTCAACCCGCGTGACTTCAGGCTTCAACCCACGTGACTTCAGGCTTCAACCCACGTGACCTTTGAAACGATCGGTCACCACTTCTGATGTTGGCAGCTACTTGTTTCAAACGCAACATCTGACGAACGAACACAAATATAGAAGAAAAGACACAATTGTTATCCAAAAAGTTCAGGTTTTAACCTACGTGACTTCAGGCTTTAACCCACGTGACTTCAGGCTTCAACCCACGTGACTTCAGGCTTCAACCCACGTGATTTTGAAAACGATCGGTCACCACTTTTGAAGTTGGCAGCTACTCTTTCCAAACGCAACATCTGACGAACGAACACAAATATCGAGAAAAAGACACGATTGCTATCCAAAAAGTTCAGGTTTGAACCCACGTGACTCCAGGCTCCAACCCACGTGACTTCAGGCTTCAACCCACGTGACTTTTAAAACGATCGGTCACCACTTTCGATGTTGGCAGCTACTTGTTCCAAACGCAACATCTGACGAACGAACACAAATATAGAAAAAAGACACAATTGTTATCCAGAAAGTTCAGGTTTTAACCCACGTGACTCCAGGCTCCAACCCACGTGACTCAAGGCTCCAACCCACGTGACTTTTGAAACGATCGGTCACCACTTTTGATGTTGGCAGTTACTTGTTTTGAACGCAACATCTGACGAACGAACACAAATACAGAAGAAAAGACACAATTGTTATCCAAAAAGTTCAGGTTTAAACCCACGTGACTCCAGGCTCCAACCCACGTGACTCAAGGCTCCAACCCACGTGACTTTTGAAACGATCGGTCACCACTTTTGATGTTGGCAGTTACTTGTTTTGAACGCAACATCTGACGAACGAACACAAATACAGAAGAAAAGACACAATTGTTATCCAAAAAGTTCAGGTTTTAACCCACGTGACTCCAGGCTTCAACCCACGTGACTTTAGGCTTCAACCCACGAGACTTCGGGCTTCAACTCACGTGACTTCAGGCTTCAACCCACGTGACTTTGAAAACGATCGGTCACCACTTTCGAAGTTGGCAGCTACTCTTTCCGAACGCAACATCTGACGAACGAACACAAATATCGAGAAAAAGACAAAATTGCTTCCAAAAAATTCAGGTTTGATCCCACGTGACTCCAGGCTCTAACCCACGTGACTTCAGGCTTCAACCCACGTGACTTTCGGAACGATCGGTCACCACTTTTGATGTTGGCAGCTACTTGTTCCAAACGCAACATCTGACGAACGAACACAAATATAGAAGAAAAGGCACAATTGTTACCCAAAAAGTTCAGGTTTTGACCCACGTGACTTCGGGCTTCTACCCACGTGACTTCAGGCTTCAACCCACGTGATTTTTAAAACGATCGGTCACCACTTTTGCTGTTGGCAGCTACTTGTTTTAAACGCAACATCTGACGAACGAACACAAATTTAGAAGAAAAGACACGATTGTTATTCAAAAAGTTCAGGTTTCAACCCACGTGACTTCAGGCTTCAACCCACGTGACCTCAGGCTTCAACCCACGTGATTTTGAAATTGATCGGTCACCACTTTTGGAGTTGGCAGCTACTCTTTCCAAACGCAACATCTGACGAACGAACACAAATATCGAGAAAAAGACACAATTGCTATCCAAAAAGTTCAGGTTTGAACACACGTGACTCCAGGCTCCAACCCACGTGACTTCAGGCTTCAACCCACGTGACTTTGAAAACGATCGGTCATCACTTTTGAAGTTGGCAGCTACTCTTTCCAAACGCAACATCTGACGAACGAACACAAATATAGAAGAAAAGACACAATTGTTATCCAAAAAGTTCAGGTTTCAACCCACGTGACTTCAGGCTTCAACCCACGTGACCTCAGGCTTCAACCCACGTGATTTTGAAATTGATCGGTCACCACTTTTGGAGTTGGCAGCTACTCTTTCCAAACGCAACATCTGACGAACGAACACAAATATCGAGAAAAAGACACAATTGCTATCCAAAAAGTTCAGGTTTGAACACACGTGACTCCAGGCTCCAACCCACGTGACTTCAGGCTTCAACCCACGTGACTTTTGAAACGATCGGTCACCACTTTTGATGTTGGCAGCTACTTGTTTCAAACGCAACATCTGACGAACGAACACAAATATAGAAGAAAAGACACAATTGTTATCCAAAAAGTTCAGGTTTCAACCCACGTGACTTCAGGCTTCAACCCACGTGACTTCAGGCTTCAACCCACGTGATTCTGAAAACGATCGGTCACCACTTTTGGAGTTGGCAGCTACTCTTTCCAAACGCAACATCTGACGAACGAACACAAATATAGAAAAAAAAGACACAATTGTTATCCAAAAAGTTCAGGTTTTAACCCACGTGACTCCAGGCTCCAACCCACGTGACTTCAGGCTTCAACCCACGTGAGTTCTAAAACGATCGGTCACCACTTTTGATGTTGGCAGCTACTTGTTCCAAACGCCACATCTGACGAACGAACACAAATATAGAAGAAAAGACACAAATGGTATCTAAAAAGTTCAGGTTTGAACCCACGTGACTTCAGGCTTCAACCCACGTGACTTTGAAAACGATCGGTCACCACTTTTGAAGTTGGCAGCTACTCTTTCCAAACGCAACATCTGACGAACGAACACAAATACAGAAGAAAAGACACAATTGTTATCCAAAAAGTTCAGGTTTTAACCCACGTGACTCCAGGCTTCAACCCACGTGACTTTAGGCTTCAACCCACGAGACTTCAGGCTTCAACTCACGTGACTTCAGGCTTCAACCCACGTGACTTTGAAAACGATCGGTCACCACTTTCGAAGTTGGCAGCTACTCTTTCCGAACGCAACATCTGACGAACGAACACAAATATCGAGAAAAAGACAAAATTGCTTCCAAAAAATTCAGGTTTGATCCCACGTGACTCCAGGCTCTAACCCACGTGACTTCAGGCTTCAACCCACGTGACTTTCGGAACGATCGGTCACCACTTTTGATGTTGGCAGCTACTTGTTTCAAACGCAACATCTTACGAACGAACTCAAATATAGAAGAAAAGACACAATTGTTATCCAAAAAGTTCAGGTTTTGACCCACGTGACTTCAGGCTTCAACCCACGTGACTTCAGGCTTCAACCCACGTGACTTCAGGCTTCAACCCACGTGACTTTTGAAACGATCGGTCACCACTTTTGATGTTGGCAGCTACTTGTTTCAAACGCAACATCTGACGAACGAGCACAAATATAGAAGAAGAGACACAATTGTTATCCAAAAAGTTCAGGTTTTAACCCACGTGACTTCAGGCTTCAACCCACGTGACTTCAGGCTTCAACCCACGTGACTTCAGGCTTCAACCCACGTGACTTCAGGCTTCAACCCACGTGATTTTGAAAACGATCGGTCACCACTTTTGAAGTTGGCAGCTACTCTTTCCAAACGCAACATCTGACGAACGAACACAAATATCGAGAAAAAGACACGATTGCTATCCAAAAAGTTCAGGTTTGAACCCACGTGACTATAGGCTCCAACCCACGTGACTTCAGGCTCCAACCCACGTGACTTTTACACCGATCGGTCACCACTTTTGATGTTGGCAGCTACTTGTTCCAAACGCAACATCTGACGAACGAACACAAATATAGAAGAAAAGACACAATTGTTATCCAAAAAGTTCAGGTTTTAACCCACGTGACTTCAGGCTTCAACTCACGTGACTTCAGGCTTCAACCCACGTGACTTCAGGCTTCAACCCACGTGACTTTTAAAACGATCGGTCACCACTTTTGATGTTGGCAGCTACTTGTTTTAAACGCAACATCTGACGAACGAACACAAATATAGAAGAAAAGACACAATTGTTATCCAAAGAGTTCAGGTTTCAACCCACGTGACTTCAGGCTTCAACCCACGTGACTTCAGGCTTCAACCCACGTGACTTTAGGCTTCAACCCACGTGACCTCAGGCTTCAACCCACGTGATTTTGAAATTGATCGGTCACCACTTTTGGAGTTGGCAGCTACTCTTTCCAAACGCAACATCTGACGAACGAACACAAATATCGAGAAAAAGACACAATTGCTATCCAAAAAGTTCAGGTTTGAACACACGTGACTCCAGGCTCCAACCCACGTGACTTCAGGCTTCAACCCACGTGACTTTGAAAACGATCGGTCATCACTTTTGAAGTTGGCAGCTACTCTTTCCAAACGCAACATCTGACGAACGAACACAAATATAGAAATAAAAACACAATTGTTATCCAAAAAGTTCAGGTTTGAACCCACGTGACTCCAGACTCCAACCCACGTGACTTCAGGCTTCAACCCACGTGACTTTTAAAACGATCGGTCACCACTTCCGATGTTGGCAGCTACTTGTTCCAAACGCAACATCTGACGAACGAACACAAATATAGAAGAAAAGACACAATTGTTATCCAAAAAGTTCAGGTTTTAACCCACGTGACTTCAGGCTTCAACCCGCGTGACTTCAGGCTTCAACCCACGTGACTTCAGGCTTCAACCCACGTGATTTTGAAAACGATCGGTCACCACTTTTGAAGTTGGCAGCTACTCTTTCCAAACGCAACATCTGACGAACGAACACAAATATCGAGAAAAAGACACGATTGCTATCCAAAAAGTTCAGGTTTGAACCCACGTGACACCAGGCTCCAACTCACGTGACTTCAGGCTTCAACCCACGTGACTTTTAAAACGATCGGTCACCACTTTCGATGTTGGCAGCTACTTGTTCCAAACGCAACATCTGACGAACGAACACAAATATAGAAAAAAGACACAATTGTTATCCAGAAAGTTCAGGTTTAAACCCACGTGACTCCAGGCTCCAACCCACGTGACTCAAGGCTCCAACCCACGTGACTTTTGAAACGATCGGTCACCACTTTTGATGTTGGCAGTTACTTGTTTTGAACGCAACATCTGACGAACGAACACAAATACAGAAGAAAAGACACAATTGTTATCCAAAAAGTTCAGGTTTTAACCCACGTGACTCCAGGCTTCAACCCACGTGACTTTAGGCTTCAACCCACGAGACTTCAGGCTTCAACTCACGTGACTTCAGGCTTCAACCCACGTGACTTTGAAAACGATCGGTCACCACTTTCGAAGTTGGCAGCTACTCTTTCCGAACGCAACATCTGACGAACGAACACAAATATCGAGAAAAAGACAAAATTGCTTCCAAAAAATTCAGGTTTGATCCCACGTGACTCCAGGCTCTAACCCACGTGACTTCAGGCTTCAACCCACGTGACTTTCGGAACGATCGGTCACCACTTTTGATGTTGGCAGCTACTTGTTTCAAACGCAACATCTTACGAACGAACTCAAATATAGAAGAAAAGACACAATTGTTATCCAAAAAGTTCAGGTTTTGACCCACGTGACTTCAGGCTTCAACCCACGTGACTTCAGGCTTCAACCCACGTGACTTCAGGCTTCAACCCACGTGACTTTTGAAACGATCGGTCACCACTTTTGATGTTGGCAGCTACTTGTTTCAAACGCAACATCTGACGAACGAGCACAAATATAGAAGAAGAGACACAATTGTTATCCAAAAAGTTCAGGTTTTAACCCACGTGACTTCAGGCTTCAACCCACGTGACTTCAGGCTTCAACCCACGTGACTTCAGGCTTCAACCCACGTGACTTCAGGCTTCAACCCACGTGATTTTGAAAACGATCGGTCACCACTTTTGAAGTTGGCAGCTACTCTTTCCAAACGCAACATCTGACGAACGAACACAAATATCGAGAAAAAGACACGATTGCTATCCAAAAAGTTCAGGTTTGAACCCACGTGACTATAGGCTCCAACCCACGTGACTTCAGGCTCCAACCCACGTGACTTTTGAAACGATCGGTCACCACTTTTGATGTTGGCAGTTACTTGTTTTAAACGCAACATCTGACGAACGAACACAAATAGCGAGAAAAAGACAAAATTGCTATCCAAAAAGTTCAGGTTTGAACCCACGTGACTCCAGGCTCTAACCCACGTGACTTCAGGCTTCAACCCACGTGACTTTGAAAACGATCGGTCATCACTTTTGAAGTTGGCAGCTACTCTTTCCAAACGCAACATCTGACGAACGAACACAAATATAGAAGAAAAGGCACAATTGTTACCCAAAAAGTTCTGGTTTCAACCCACGTGACTTTAGGCTCCAACCCACGTGACTTCAGGCTTCGACCCACGTGACTTCAGGCTTTAACCCACGTGACTTCAGGCTTCAACCCACGCGACTTCAGGCTTAAACCCACGTGACTTCAGGCTCCAACCCACGTGACTTTGGGAACGATCGGTCATCACTTTTGAAGTTGGCATCTACTCTTTCCAAACGCAACATCTAACGAACGAACACAAATATAGAAAAAAAGACACAATTGTTATCCAAAAAGTTCGGGCTTGAACCCACGTGACTCCAGGCTCCAACCCACGTGACTTCAGGCTCCAACCCACGTGACTTTTACACCGATCGGTCACCACCTTTGATGTTGGCAGCCATGGGCGCCCGGAGGGGGGGGCAAGGGGGGGCACTTGCCCCCCCCTGGCTCCGGAGCAGCTGAATAAATTCTTCCTTACGAAAAAAAAAGGAAAAAAAAAATCATTTTCGAAAGAAAAAACTTTGAGAAGGTAATTTATATTTTCTTGAATTGTTAGAGCAATTTGAAATTTCATTAGGCTTCTACCTAAATTAGATAGCTACCCGTAAAGTCATAAAATAGGTAGATAGGTAGGTAGGTAGGCCTACCTATATCAATCATAGCAATACTTGAAATTTTCTGAACCTCTGCCTCTGGTTTAAAACACCAGGGGTTTCTTTTAACATAATGAACGAGTGTAACAATTGACCTCTATATCAATCATGGCAATAATTGAAATTTTCTAAACCTCTGATTTAAAACACTTGGGGGTTTTTTCAAGATAATGAACGAGTGTAACTATTGACCTGGCTATTTTGAAGTAAATTTTTATACATTTTGTACAAAATTACAAATTTTAATCAATTTCACTAAAGTTAAGTTTAATTTTCAAATATATTTCCTTATTTCTCGCACAATAATTATTATCACCATTATTATTATTATTCGAAAAAATTTCCGCCTGCAGCGCTAATCTAAAGGACTTCGCAAATTAGGCCAGGTAGGTATGTGACGTTCTCTAACTAAAGCTATTTGCCCCCCCCTGACAAAAATCCTGCGGGCGCCCATGTTGGCAGCTACTTGTTCCAAACGCAACATCTGACGAACGAACACAAATATAGAAGAAAAGACACAATTGTTATCCAAAAAGTTCAGGTTTTAACCCACGTGACTTCAGGCTTCAACTCACGTGACTTCAGGCTTCAACCCACGTGACTTCAGGCTTCAACCCACGTGACTTTTAAAACGATCGGTCACCACTTTTGATGTTGGCAGCTACTTGTTTTAAACGCAACATCTGACGAACGAACACAAATATAGGAGAAAAGACACAATTGTTATCCAAAGAGTTCAGGTTTCAACCCACGTGACTTCAGGCTTCAACCCACGTGACTTCAGGCTTCAACCCACGTGACTTTAGGCTTCAACCCACGTGACCTCAGGCTTCAACCCACGTGATTTTGAAATTGATCGGTCACCACTTTTGGAGTTGGCAGCTACTCTTTCCACACGCAACATCTGACGAACGAACACAAATATCGAGAAAAAGACACAATTGCTATCCAAAAAGTTCAGGTTTGAACACACGTGACTCCAGACTCCAACCCACGTGACTTCAGGCTTCAACCCACGTGACTTTTAAAACGATCGGTCACCACTTCCGATGTTGGCAGCTACTTGTTCCAAACGCAACATCTGACGAACGAACACAAATATAGAAGAAAAGACACAATTGTTATCCAAAAAGTTCAGGTTTTAACCCACGTGACTTCAGGCTTCAACCCGCGTGACTTCAGGCTTCAACCCACGTGACTTCAGGCTTCAACCCACGTGACCTTTGAAACGATCGGTCACCACTTCTGATGTTGGCAGCTACTTGTTTCAAACGCAACATCTGACGAACGAACACAAATATAGAAGAAAAGACACAATTGTTATCCAAAAAGTTCAGGTTTTAACCTACGTGACTTCAGGCTTTAACCCACGTGACTTCAGGCTTCAACCCACGTGACTTCAGGCTTCAACCCACGTGATTTTGAAAACGATCGGTCACCACTTTTGAAGTTGGCAGCTACTCTTTCCAAACGCAACATCTGACGAACGAACACAAATATCGAGAAAAAGACACGATTGCTATCCAAAAAGTTCAGGTTTGAACCCACGTGACTCCAGGCTCCAACCCACGTGACTTCAGGCTTCAACCCACGTGACTTTTAAAACGATCGGTCACCACTTTCGATGTTGGCAGCTACTTGTTCCAAACGCAACATCTGACGAACGAACACAAATATAGAAAAAAGACACAATTGTTATCCAGAAAGTTCAGGTTTTAACCCACGTGACTCCAGGCTCCAACCCACGTGACTCAAGGCTCCAACCCACGTGACTTTTGAAACGATCGGTCACCACTTTTGATGTTGGCAGTTACTTGTTTTGAACGCAACATCTGACGAACGAACACAAATACAGAAGAAAAGACACAATTGTTATCCAAAAAGTTCAGGTTTAAACCCACGTGACTCCAGGCTCCAACCCACGTGACTCAAGGCTCCAACCCACGTGACTTTTGAAACGATCGGTCACCACTTTTGATGTTGGCAGTTACTTGTTTTGAACGCAACATCTGACGAACGAACACAAATACAGAAGAAAAGACACAATTGTTATCCA
Source organism: Anaspis maculata (assembly GCA_949128115.1). Taxonomy (NCBI): domain Eukaryota; kingdom Metazoa; phylum Arthropoda; class Insecta; order Coleoptera; family Scraptiidae; genus Anaspis; species Anaspis maculata. Next base: position 82,771,373 of record OX421964.1, on the reverse strand, counting down.
AAAAGTTCAGGTTTTAACCCACGTGACTCCAGGCTTCAACCCACGTGACTTTAGGCTTCAACCCACGAGACTTCGGGCTTCAACTCACGTGACTTCAGGCTTCAACCCACGTGACTTTGAAAACGATCGGTCACCACTTTCGAAGTTGGCAGCTACTCTTTCCGAACGCAACATCTGACGAACGAACACAAATATCGAGAAAAAGACAAAATTGCTTCCAAAAAATTCAGGTTTGATCCCACGTGACTCCAGGCTCTAACCCACGTGACTTTAGGCTTCAACCCACGTGACTTTCGGAACGATCGGTCACCACTTTTGATGTTGGCAGCTACTTGTTCCAAACGCAACATCTGACGAACGAACACAAATATAGAAGAAAAGGCACAATTGTTACCCAAAAAGTTCAGGTTTTGACCCACGTGACTTCGGGCTTCTACCCACGTGACTTCAGGCTTCAACCCACGTGATTTTTAAAACGATCGGTCACCACTTTTGCTGTTGGCAGCTACTTGTTTTAAACGCAACATCTGACGAACGAACACAAATTTAGAAGAAAAGACACGATTGTTATCCAAAAAGTTCAGGTTTCAACCCACGTGACTTCAGGCTTCAACCCACGTGACCTCAGGCTTCAACCCACGTGATTTTGAAATTGATCGGTCACCACTTTTGGAGTTGGCAGCTACTCTTTCCAAACGCAACATCTGACGAACGAACACAAATATCGAGAAAAAGACACAATTGCTATCCAAAAAGTTCAGGTTTGAACACACGTGACTCCAGGCTCCAACCCACGTGACTTCAGGCTTCAACCCACGTGACTTTGAAAACGATCGGTCATCACTTTTGAAGTTGGCAGCTACTCTTTCCAAACGCAACATCTGACGAACGAACACAAATATAGAAGAAAAGACACAATTGTTATCCAAAAAGTTCAGGTTTCAACCCACGTGACTTCAGGCTTCAACCCACGTGACCTCAGGCTTCAACCCACGTGATTTTGAAATTGATCGGTCACCACTTTTGGAGTTGGCAGCTACTCTTTCCAAACGCAACATCTGACGAACGAACACAAATATCGAGAAAAAGACACAATTGCTATCCAAAAAGTTCAGGTTTGAACACACGTGACTCCAGGCTCCAACCCACGTGACTTCAGGCTTCAACCCACGTGACTTTTGAAACGATCGGTCACCACTTTTGATGTTGGCAGCTACTTGTTTCAAACGCAACATCTGACGAACGAACACAAATATAGAAGAAAAGACACAATTGTTATCCAAAAAGTTCAGGTTTCAACCCACGTGACTTCAGGCTTCAACCCACGTGACTTCAGGCTTCAACCCACGTGATTTTGAAAACGATCGGTCACCACTTTTGGAGTTGGCAGCTACTCTTTCCAAACGCAACATCTGACGAACGAACACAAATATAGAAAAAAAAGACACAATTGTTATCCAAAAAGTTCAGGTTTTAACCCACGTGACTCCAGGCTCCAACCCACGTGACTTCAGGCTTCAACCCACGTGAGTTCTAAAACGATCGGTCACCACTTTTGATGTTGGCAGCTACTTGTTCCAAACGCCACATCTGACGAACGAACACAAATATAGAAGAAAAGACACAAATGGTATCTAAAAAGTTCAGGTTTGAACCCACGTGACTTCAGGCTTCAACCCACGTGACTTTGAAAACGATCGGTCACCACTTTTGAAGTTGGCTGCTACTTGTTCCAAACGCAACATCTGACGAACGAACACAAATATAGAAGAAAAAACACAATTGTTATCAAAAAAGTTCAGGTTTCAACCCACGTGACTTTAGGCTTCAACCCACATGACTTCAGGCTTCAACCCACGTGACTTCGGGCGTCAACCCACGTGACTTCAGGCTTCAACCCACGTGACTTCAGGCTTCAACCCACGTGACTTTGAAAACGATCGGTCACCACTTTTGAAGTTGGCAGCTACTCTTTCCAAACGCAACATCTGACGAACGAACACAAAAATCGAAAAAAGGACACAATTGCTATCCAAAAAGTCCAGGTTTGAACCCACGTGAGTCCAGGCTCCACCCCACGTGACTTCAGGCTTCAACCCACGTGACTTCCAGAACGATCGGTCTTCACTTTTGATGTTGGCAGCTACTTGTTTTAAACGCAACATCTGACGAACGAACACAAATATAGAAGAAAAGACACAATTGTTATCCAAAAAGTTCAGGTTTGAACCCACGTGACTCCAGGCTCCAACCCACGTGACTTCAGGCTCCAACCCACGTGACTTTTAAAACGATCGGTCACGACTTTTGATGTTGGCAGCTACTTGTTTTAAACGCAACATCTGACGAACGATCACAAATATAGAAAAAAAGACACAATTGTTATCCAAAAAGTTTAGATTTGAACCCACGTGCCTCCAGGCTCCAACCCACGTGACTTCAGGCTCCAACCCACGTGACTTTTGAAACGATCGGTCACCACTTTTGATGTTGGCAGCTACTTGATTTAAACGCATCATCTGACGACCGAACACAAATATAGAAGAAAAGACACAATTGTTATCCAAAATGTTCAGGTTTTAACCCACGTGACTTCAGGCTTCAACCCACGTGACTTCAGGCTTCAACCCACGTGACTTCAGGCTTCAACTCACGTGACTTCAGGCTTCAACCCACGTGACTTTGAAAACGATCGGTCACCACTTTTGAAGTTGGCAGCTACTCTTTCCAAACGCAATATCTGACGAACGAACACAAATATCGAGAAAAAGACACAATTGCTATCCAAAAAGTTCAGGTTTGAACCCACGTGACTTCAGGCTCCAACCCACGTGACTTCAGGCTTCAACCCACGTGACTTTCAGAATGATCGGTCACCACTTCTGATGTTGGCAGCTACTTGTTCCAAACGCAACATCTGACGAACGAACACAAATATAGAAGAAAAGACACAATTGTTACCCAAAAAGTTCAGGTTTCAACCCACGTGACTCCGGGCTCCAACCCACGTGACTTCAGGCTCCGACCCACGTGACTTCAGGCTTTAACTCACGTGACTTCAGGCTTCAACCCACGCGACTTCAGGCTTCAACCCACGTGACTTCAGGCTTTAACCCACGTGACTTTGAAAACGATCGGTCATCACTTTTGAAGTTGGCAGCTACTCTTTCCAAACGCAACATCTGACGAACGAACACAAATATAGGAAAAACGACACAATTGTTATCCAAAATGTTCAGGTTTGAACCCACGTGACTCCAGGCTCCAACCCACGTGACTTCAGGCTTCAACCCACGTGACTTTTAAAACGATCGGTCACCACTTTCGATGTTGGCAGCTACTTGTTCCAAACGCAACATCTGACGAACGAACGCAAATATAGAAGAAAAGACACAATTGTTATCCAAAAAGTTCAGGTTTTAACCCACGTGACTTCAGGCTTCAACCCGCGTGACTCCAGGCTTCAACCCACGTGACTTCAGGCTTCAACCCACGTGACTTTTGAAACGATCGGTCACAAAATTGCTTCCAAAAAATTCAGGTTTGAACCTACGTGACTCCAGGCTCTAACCCACGTGACTTCAGGCTTCAACCCACGTGACTTTCGGAACGATCGGTCACCACTTTTGATGTTGGCAGCTACTTGTTCCAAACGCAACATCTGACGAACGAACACAAATATAGAAGAAAAGGCACAATTGTTACCCAAAAAGTTCAGGTTTTGACCCACGTGACTTCGGGCTTCTACCCACGTGATTTCAGGCTTTAACCCACGTGACTTCAGGCTTCAACCCACGTGACTTTGAAAACGATCGGTCACCACTTTTGAAGTTGGCAACTACTCTTTCCAAACGCAACATCTGACGAACGATCACAAATATAGGAAAAAAGACACAATTGTTATCCAAAAAGTTCAGGTTTGAACCCACGTGACTCCAGGCTCCAACCCACGTGACTTCAGGCTCCAACCCACGTGACTTTTAAAACGATCGGTCACCACTCCTGATGTTGGCAGCTACTTGTTCCAAACGCAACATCTGACGAACGAACACAAATATAGAAGAAAAGACACAATTGTTATCCAAAAAGTTCAGGCTTTAACCCACGTGACTTCAGGCTTCAACTCACGTGACTTCAGGCTTCAACCCACGTGACTCCAGGCTTCAACCCACGTGACTTTGAAAACGATCGGTCACCACTTTTGATGTTGGCAGCTACTTGTTTTAAACGCAACATCTGACGAACGAACACAAATATAGAATAAAAGACACAATTGTTATCCAAAAAGTTCAGGTTTTAACCCACGTGACTTCAGGCTTCAACCCACGTGACTTCAGGCATCAACCCACGTGACCTCAGGCTTCAACCCACGTGACCTCAGGCTTCAACCCACGTGATTTTGAAATTGATCGATCACCACTTTTGAAGTTGGCAGCTACTCTTTCCAAACGCAACATCTGACGAACGAACACAAATATCGAGAAAAAGACACAATTGCTATCCAAAAAGTTCAGGTTTGAACCCACGTGACTCCAGGCTCCAACCCACGTGACTTCAGGCTTCAACCCACGTGACTTTTGAAACGATCGGTCACCACTCTTGATGTTGGCAGCTACTTGTTTCAAACGCAACATCTTACGAACGAACTCAAATATAGAAGAAAAGACACAATTGTTATCCAAAAAGTTCAGGTTTTGACCCACGTGACTTCAGGCTTCAACCCACGTGACTTCAGGCTTCAACCCACGTGACTTCAGGCTTCAACACACGTGACTTTTAAAACGATCGGTCACCACTTTCGATGTTGGCAGCTACTTGTTCCAAACGCAACATCTGACGAACGAACGCAAATATAGAAGAAAAGACACAATTGTTATCCAAAAAGTTCAGGTTTTAACCCACGTGACTTCAGGCTTCAACCCGCGTGACTCCAGGCTTCAACCCACGTGACTTCAGGCTTCAACCCACGTGACTTCAGGCTTCAACCCACGTGACTCCAGGCTTCAACCCACGTGACTTCAGGCTTCAACCCACGTGACTTCAGGCTTCAACCCACGTGATTTTGAAAACGATCGGTCACCACTTTTGAAGTTGGCAGCTACTCTTTCCAAACGCAACATCTGACGAACGAACACAAATATCGAGAAAAAGACACGATTGCTATCCAAAAAGTTCAGGTTTGAACCCACGTGACTATAGGCTCCAACCCACGTGACTTCAGGCTCCAACCCACGTGACTTTTGAAACGATCGGTCACCACTTTTGATGTTGGCAGTTACTTGTTTTAAACGCAACATCTGACGAACGAACACAAATAGCGAGAAAAAGACAAAATTGCTATCCAAAAAGTTCAGGTTTGAACCCACGTGACTCCAGGCTCTAACCCACGTGACTTCAGGCTTCAACCCACGTGACTCTCAGAACGATCGGTCACCACTTTTGATGTTGGCAGCTACTTGTTCCAAACGCAACATCTGACGAACGAACACAAATATAGAAGAAAAGGCACAATTGTTACCCAAAAAGTTCTGGTTTCAACCCACGTGACTTAAGGCTCCAACCCACGTGACTTCAGGCTTCGACCCACGTGACTTCAGGCTTTAACCCACGTGACTTCAGGCTTCAACCCACGCGACTTCAGGCTTCAACCCACGTGACTTCAGGCTCCAACTCACGTGACTTTGGGAACGATCGGTCATCACTTTTGAAGTTGGCATCTACTCTTTCCAAACGCAACATCTAACGAACGAACACAAATATAGAAAAAAAGACACAATTGTTATCCAAAAAGTTCAGGTTTCAACCCACGTGACTTCAGGCTTCAACCCACGTGACTTCAGGCTTCAACCCACGTGACTTCAGGCTTCAACCCACGTGACCTCAGGCTTCAACCCACGTGGTTTTGAAATTGATCGGTCACCACTTTTGGAGTTGGCAGCTACTCTTTCCAAACGCAACATCTGACGAACGAACACAAATATCGAGAAAAAGACACAATTGCTATCCAAAAAGTTCAGGTTTGAACACACGTGACTCCAGGCTCCAACCCACGTGACTTCAGGCTTCAACCCACGTGACTTTGAAAACGATCGGTCATCACTTTTGAAGTTGGCAGCTACTCTTTCCAAACGCAACATCTGACGAACGAACACAAATATAGAAATAAAAATACAATTGTTATCCAAAAAGTTCAGGTTTGAACCCACGTGACTCCAGACTCCAACCCACGTGACTTCAGGCTTCAACCCACGTGACTTTTAAAACGATCGGTCACCACTTCCGATGTTGGCAGCTACTTGTTCCAAACGCAACATCTGACGAACGAACACAAATATAGAAGAAAAGACACAATTGTTATCCAAAAAGTTCAGGTTTTAACCCACGTGACTTCAGGCTTCAACCCGCGTGACTTCAGGCTTCAACCCACGTGACTTCAGGCTTCAACCCACGTGACTTTTGAAACGATCGGTCACCACTTCTGATGTTGGCAGCTACTTGTTTCAAACGCAACATCTGACGAACGAACACAAATATAGAAGAAAAGGCACAATTGTTACCCAAAAAGTTCAGGTTTTGACCCACGTGACTTCGGGCTTCTACCCACGTGATTTCAGGCTTTAACCCACGTGACTTCAGGCTTCAACCCACGTGACTTTGAAAACGATCGGTCACCACTTTTGAAGTTGGCAACTACTCTTTCCAAACGCAACATCTGACGAACGATCACAAATATAGGAAAAAAGACACAATTGTTATCCAAAAAGTTCAGGTTTGAACCCACGTGACTCCAGGCTCCAACCCACGTGACTTCAGGCTCCAACCCACGTGACTTTTAAAACGATCGGTCACCACTTCTGATGTTGGCAGCTACTTGTTCCAAACGCAACATCTGACGAACGAACACAAATATAGAAGAAAAGACACAATTGTTATCCAAAAAGTTCAGGCTTTAACCCACGTGACTTCAGGCTTCAACTCACGTGACTTCAGGCTTCAACCCACGTGACTCTAGGCTTCAACCCACGTGACTTTGAAAACGATCGGTCACCACTTTTGATGTTGGCAGCTACTTGTTTTAAACGCAACATCTGACGAACGAACACAAATATAGAATAAAAGACACAATTGTTATCCAAAAAGTTCAGGTTTTAACCCACGTGACTTCAGGCTTCAACCCACGTGACTTCAGGCATCAACCCACGTGACCTCAGGCTTCAACCCACGTGACCTCAGGCTTCAACCCACGTGATTTTGAAACTGATCGATCACCACTTTTGAAGTTGGCAGCTACTCTTTCCAAACGCAACATCTGACGAACGAACACAAATATCGAGAAAAAGACACAATTGCTATCCAAAAAGTTCAGGTTTGAACCCACGTGACTCCAGGCTCCAACCCACGTGACTTCAGGCTTCAACCCACGTGACTTTTGAAACGATCGGTCACCACTCTTGATGTTGGCAGCTACTTGTTTCAAACGCAACATCTTACGAACGAACTCAAATATAGAAGAAAAGACACAATTGTTATCCAAAAAGTTCAGGTTTTGACCCACGTGACTTCAGGCTTCAACCCACGTGACTTCAGGCTTCAACCCACGTGACTTCAGGCTTCAACACACGTGACTTTTAAAACGATCGGTCACCACTTTCGATGTTGGCAGCTACTTGTTCCAAACGCAACATCTGACGAACGAACGCAAATATAGAAGAAAAGACACAATTGTTATCCAAAAAGTTCAGGTTTTAACCCACGTGACTTCAGGCTTCAACCCGCGTGACTCCAGGCTTCAACCCACGTGACTTCAGGCTTCAACCCACGTGACTTCAGGCTTCAACCCTCGTGACTTTTGAAACGATCGGTCACCACTTTTGATGTTGGCAGCTACTTGTTTCAAACGCAACATCTGACGAACGAGCACAAATATAGAAGAAGAGACACAATTGTTATCCAAAAAGTTCAGGTTTTAACCCACGTGACTTCAGGCTTCAACCCACGTGACTTCAGGCTTCAACCCACGTGACTTCAGGCTTCAACCCACGTGACTTCAGGCTTCAACCCACGTGATTTTGAAAACGATCGGTCACCACTTTTGATGTTGGCAGTTACTTGTTTTAAACGCAACATCTGACGAACGAACACAAATAGCGAGAAAAAGACAAAATTGCTATCCAAAAAGTTCAGGTTTGAACCCACGTGACTCCAGGCTCTAACCCACGTGACTTCAGGCTTCAACCCACGTGACTTTGAAAACGATCGGTCATCACTTTTGATGTTGGCAGTTACTTGTTTTAAACGCAACATCTGACGAACGAACACAAATAGCGAGAAAAAGACAAAATTGCTATCCAAAAAGTTCAGGTTTGAACCCACGTGACTCCAGGCTCTAACCCACGTGACTTCAGGCTTCAACCCACGTGACTTTGAAAACGATCGGTCATCACTTTTGAAGTTGGCAGCTACTCTTTCCAAACGCAACATCTGACGAACGAACACAAATATAGAAGAAAAGGCACAATTGTTACCCAAAAAGTTCTGGTTTCAACCCACGTGACTTTAGGCTCCAACCCACGTGACTTCAGGCTTCGACCCACGTGACTTCAGGCTTTAACCCACGTGACTTCAGGCTTCAACCCACGCGACTTCAGGCTTCAACCCACGTGACTTCAGGCTCCAACCCACGTGACTTCAGGCTCCAACCCACGTGACTTTTACACCGATCGGTCACCACTTTTGATGTTGGCAGCTACTTGTTCCAAACGCAACATCTGACGAACGAACACAAATATAGAAGAAAAGACACAATTGTTATCCAAAAAGTTCAGGTTTTAACCCACGTGACTTCAGGCTTCAACTCACGTGACTTCAGGCTTCAACCCACGTGACTTCAGGCTTCAACCCACGTGACTTTTAAAACGATCGGTCACCACTTTTGATGTTGGCAGCTACTTGTTTTAAACGCAACATCTGACGAACGAACACAAATATAGAAGAAAAGACACAATTGTTATCCAAAGAGTTCAGGTTTCAACCCACGTGACTTCAGGCTTCAACCCACGTGACTTCAGGCTTCAACCCACGTGACTTTAGGCTTCAACCCACGTGACCTCAGGCTTCAACCCACGTGATTTTGAAATTGATCGGTCACCACTTTTGGAGTTGGCAGCTACTCTTTCCAAACGCAACATCTGACGAACGAACACAAATATCGAGAAAAAGACACAATTGCTATCCAAAAAGTTCAGGTTTGAACACACGTGACTCCAGGCTCCAACCCACGTGACTTCAGGCTCCAACCCACGTGACTTTGAAAACGATCGATCATCACTTTTGAAGTTGGCAGCTACTCTTTCCAAACGCAACATCTGACGAACGAACACAAATATAGAAATAAAAACACAATTGTTATCCAAAAAGTTCAGGTTTGAACCCACGTGACTCCAGACTCCAACCCACGTGACTTCAGGCTTCAACCCACGTGACTTTTAAAACGATCGGTCACCACTTCCGATGTTGGCAGCTACTTGTTCCAAACGCAACATCTGACGAACGAACACAAATATAGAAGAAAAGACACAATTGTTATCCAAAAAGTTCAGGTTTTAACCCACGTGACTTCGGGCTTCAACCCGCGTGACTTCAGGCTTCAACCCACGTGACTTCAGGCTTCAACCCACGTGACTTTTGAAACGATCGGTCACCACTTCTGATGTTGGCAGCTACTTGTTTCGAACGCAACATCTGACGAACGAACACAAATATAGAAGAAAAGACACAATTGTTATCCAAAAAGTTCAGGTTTTAACCTACGTGACTTCAGGCTTTAACCCACGTGACTTCAGGCTTCAACCCACGTGACTTCAGGCTTCAACCCACGTGATTTTGAAAACGATCGGTCACCACTTTTGAAGTTGGCAGCTACTCTTTCCAATCGCAACATCTGACGAACGAACACAAATATCGAGAAAAAGACACGATTGCTATCCAAAAAGTTCAGGTTTGAACCCACGTGACTCCAGGCTCCAACCCACGTGACTTCAGGCTTCAACCCACGTGACTTTTAAAACGATCGGTCACCACTTTCGATGTTGGCAGCTACTTGTTCCAAACGCAACATCTGACGAACGAACACAAATATAGAAGAAAAGACACAATTGTTATCCAAAAAGTTCAGGTTTAAACCCACGTGACTCCAGGCTCCAACCCACGTGACTCAAGGCTCCAACCCACGTGACTTTTGAAACGATCGGTCACCACTTTTGATGTTGGCAGTTACTTGTTTTGAACGCAACATCTGACGAACGAACACAAATACAGAAGAAAAGACACAATTGTTATCCAAAAAGTTCAGGTTTTAACCCACGTGACTCCAGGCTTCAACCCACGTGACTTCAGGCTTCAACCCACGAGACTTCAGGCTTCAACTCACGTGACTTCAGGCTTCAACCCACGTGACTTTGAAAACGATCGGTCACCACTTTCGAAGTTGGCAGCTACTCTTTCCGAACGCAACATCTGACGAACGAACACAAATATCGAGAAAAAGACAAAATTGCTTCCAAAAAATTCAGGTTTGATCCCACGTGACTCCAGGCTCTAACCCACGTGACTTCAGGCTTCAACCCACGTGACTTTCGGAACGATCGGTCACCACTTTTGATGTTGGCAGCTACTTGTTTCAAACGCAACATCTTACGAACGAACTCAAATATAGAAGAAAAGACACAATTGTTATCCAAAAAGTTCAGGTTTTGACCCACGTGACTTCAGGCTTCAACCCACGTGACTTCAGGCTTCAACCCACGTGACTTCAGGCTTCAACCCACGTGACTTTTGAAACGATCGGTCACCACTTTTGATGTTGGCAGCTACTTGTTTCAAACGCAACATCTGACGAACGAGCACAAATATAGAAGAAGACACACAATTGTTATCCAAAAAGTTCAGGTTTTAACCCACGTGACTTCAGGCTTCAACCCACGTGACTTCAGGCTTCAACCCACGTGACTTCAGGCTTCAACCCACGTGACTTCAGGCTTCAACCCACGTGATTTTGAAAACGATCGGTCACCACTTTTGAAGTTGGCAGCTACTCTTTCCAAACGCAACATCTGACGAACGAACACAAATATCGAGAAAAAGACACGATTGCTATCCAAAAAGTTCAGGTTTGAACCCACGTGACTATAGGCTCCAACCCACGTGACTTCAGGCTCCAACCCACGTGACTTTTGAAACGATCGGTCACCACTTTTGATGTTGGCAGTTACTTGTTTTAAACGCAACATCTGACGAACGAACACAAATAGCGAGAAAAAGACAAAATTGCTATCCAAAAAGTTCAGGTTTGAACCCACGTGACTCCAGGCTCTAACCCACGTGACTTCAGGCTTCAGCCCACGTGACTTTGAAAACGATCGGTCATCACTTTTGAAGTTGGCAGCTACTCTTTCCAAACGCAACATCTGACGAACGAACACAAATATAGAAGAAAAGGCACAATTGTTACCCAAAAAGTTCTGGTTTCAACCCACGTGACTTTAGGCTCCAACCCACGTGACTTCAGGCTTTAACCCACGTGACTTCAGGCTTCAACCCACGCGACTTCAGGCTTAAACCCACGTGACTTCAGGCTCCAACCCACGTGACTTTGGGAACGATCGGTCATCACTTTTGAAGTTGGCATCTACTCTTTCCAAACGCAACATCTAACGAACGAACACAAATATAGAAAAAAAGACACAATTGTTATCCAAAAAGTTCGGGCTTGAACCCACGTGACTCCAGGCTCCAACCCACGTGACTTCAGGCTCCAACCCACGTGACTTTTACACCGATCGGTCACCACCTTTGATGTTGGCAGCTACTTGTTCCAAACGCAACATCTGACGAACGAACACAAATATAGAAGAAAAGACACAATTGTTATCCAAAAAGTTCAGGTTTTAACCCACGTGACTTCAGGCTTCAACTCACGTGACTTCAGGCTTCAACCCACGTGACTTCAGGCTTCAACCCACGTGACTTTTAAAACGATCGGTCACCACTTTTGATGTTGGCAGCTACTTGTTTTAAACGCAACATCTGACGAACGAACACAAATATAGAAGAAAAGACACAATTGTTATCCAAAGAGTTCAGGTTTCAACCCACGTGACTTCAGGCTTCAACCCACGTGACTTCAGGCTTCAACCCACGTGACTTTAGGCTTCAACCCACGTGACCTCAAGCTTCAACCCACGTGATTTTGAAATTGATCGGTCACCACTTTTGGAGTTGGCAGCTACTCTTTCCACACGCAACATCTGACGAACGAACACAAATATCGAGAAAAAGACACAATTGCTATCCAAAAAGTTCAGGTTTGAACACACGTGACTCCAGACTCCAACCCACGTGACTTCAGGCTTCAACCCACGTGACTTTTAAAACGATCGGTCACCACTTCCGATGTTGGCAGCTACTTGTTCCAAACGCAACATCTGACGAACGAACACAAATATAGAAGAAAAGACACAATTGTTATCCAAAAAGTTCAGGTTTTAACCCACGTGACTTCAGGCTTCAACCCGCGTGACTTCAGGCTTCAACCCACGTGACTTCAGGCTTCAACCCACGTGACCTTTGAAACGATCGGTCACCACTTCTGATGTTGGCAGCTACTTGTTTCAAACGCAACATCTGACGAACGAACACAAATATAGAAGAAAAGACACAATTGTTATCCAAAAAGTTCAGGTTTTAACCTACGTGACTTCAGGCTTTAACCCACGTGACTTCAGGCTTCAACCCACGTGACTTCAGGCTTCAACCCACGTGATTTTGAAAACGATCGGTCACCACTTTTGAAGTTGGCAGCTACTCTTTCCAAACGCAACATCTGACGAACGAACACAAATATCGAGAAAAAGACACGATTGCTATCCAAAAAGTTCAGGTTTGAACCCACGTGACTCCAGGCTCCAACCCACGTGACTTCAGGCTTCAACCCACGTGACTTTTAAAACGATCGGTCACCACTTTCGATGTTGGCAGCTACTTGTTCCAAACGCAACATCTGACGAACGAACACAAATATAGAAAAAAGACACAATTGTTATCCAGAAAGTTCAGGTTTTAACCCACGTGACTCCAGGCTCCAACCCACGTGACTCAAGGCTCCAACCCACGTGACTTTTGAAACGATCGGTCACCACTTTTGATGTTGGCAGTTACTTGTTTTGAACGCAACATCTGACGAACGAACACAAATATCGAGAAAAAGACAAAATTGCTTCCAAAAAATTCAGGTTTGATCCCACGTGACTCCAGGCTCTAACCCACGTGACTTCAGGCTTCAACCCACGTGACTTTCGGAACGATCGGTCACCACTTTTGATGTTGGCAGCTACTTGTTCCAAACGCAACATCTGACGAACGAACACAAATATAGAAGAAAAGGCACAATTGTTACCCAAAAAGTTCAGGTTTTGACCCACGTGACTTCGGGCTTCTACCCACGTGACTTCAGGCTTCAACCCACGTGATTTTTAAAACGATCGGTCACCACTTTTGCTGTTGGCAGCTACTTGTTTTAAACGCAACATCTGACGAACGAACACAAATTTAGAAGAAAAGACACGATTGTTATCCAAAAAGTTCAGGTTTCAACCCACGTGACTTCAGGCTTCAACCCACGTGACCTCAGGCTTCAACCCACGTGATTTTGAAATTGATCGGTCACCACTTTTGGAGTTGGCAGCTACTCTTTCCAAACGCAACATCTGACGAACGAACACAAATATCGAGAAAAAGACACAATTGCTATCCAAAAAGTTCAGGTTTGAACACACGTGACTCCAGGCTCCAACCCACGTGACTTCAGGCTTCAACCCACGTGACTTTGAAAACGATCGGTCATCACTTTTGAAGTTGGCAGCTACTCTTTCCAAACGCAACATCTGACGAACGAACACAAATATAGAAGAAAAGACACAATTGTTATCCAAAAAGTTCAGGTTTCAACCCACGTGACTTCAGGCTTCAACCCACGTGACCTCAGGCTTCAACCCACGTGATTTTGAAATTGATCGGTCACCACTTTTGGAGTTGGCAGCTACTCTTTCCAAACGCAACATCTGACGAACGAACACAAATATCGAGAAAAAGACACAATTGCTATCCAAAAAGTTCAGGTTTGAACACACGTGACTCCAGGCTCCAACCCACGTGACTTCAGGCTTCAACCCACGTGACTTTTGAAACGATCGGTCACCACTTTTGATGTTGGCAGCTACTTGTTTCAAACGCAACATCTGACGAACGAACACAAATATAGAAGAAAAGACACAATTGTTATCCAAAAAGTTCAGGTTTCAACCCACGTGACTTCAGGCTTCAACCCACGTGACTTCAGGCTTCAACCCACGTGATTTTGAAAACGATCGGTCACCACTTTTGGAGTTGGCAGCTACTCTTTCCAAACGCAACATCTGACGAACGAACACAAATATAGAAAAAAAAGACACAATTGTTATCCAAAAAGTTCAGGTTTTAACCCACGTGACTCCAGGCTCCAACCCACGTGACTTCAGGCTTCAACCCACGTAAGTTCTAAAACGATCGGTCACCACTTTTGATGTTGGCAGCTACTTGTTCCAAACGCCACATCTGACGAACGAACACAAATATAGAAGAAAAGACACAAATGGTATCTAAAAAGTTCAGGTTTGAACCCACGTGACTTCAGGCTTCAACCCACGTGACTTTGAAAACGATCGGTCACCACTTTTGAAGTTGGCAGCTACTCTTTCCAAACGCAACATCTGACGAACGAACACAAAGATAGAAAAGAAGACACAATTATTATCCAAAAAGTTCAGGTTTTAACCCACGTGACTCCAGGCTCCAACCCACGTGACTTCAGGCTTCAACCCACGTGACTTTAAAAACGATCGGTCACCACTTTTGATGTTGGCAGCTACTTGTTCCAAACGCAACATCTGACGAACGAACACAAATATAGAAGAAAAAACACAATTGTTATCAAAAAAGTTCAGGTTTCAACCCACGTGACTTTAGGCTTCAACCCACATGACTTCAGGCTTCAACCCACGTGACTTCGGGCGTCAACCCACGTGACTTCAGGCTTCAACCCACGTGACTTCAGGCTTCAACCCACGTGACTTTGAAAACGATCGGTCACCACTTTTGAAGTTGGCAGCTACTCTTTCCAAACGCAACATCTGACGAACGAACACAAAAATCGAAAAAAGGACACAATTGCTATCCAAAAAGTCCAGGTTTGAACCCACGTGAGTCCAGGCTCCACCCCACGTGACTTCAGGCTTCAACCCACGTGACTTCCAGAACGATCGGTCTTCACTTTTGATGTTGGCAGCTACTTGTTTTAAACGCAACATCTGACGAACGAACACAAATATAGAAGAAAAGACACAATTGTTATCCAAAAAGTTCAGGTTTGAACCCACGTGACTCCAGGCTCCAACCCACGTGACTTCAGGCTCCAACCCACGTGACTTTTAAAACGATCGGTCACGACTTTTGATGTTGGCAGCTACTTGTTTTAAACGCAACATCTGACGAACGATCACAAATATAGAAAAAAAGACACAATTGTTATCCAAAAAGTTTAGATTTGAACCCACGTGCCTCCAGGCTCCAACCCACGTGACTTCAGGCTCCAACCCACGTGACTTTTGAAACGATCGGTCACCACTTTTGATGTTGGCAGCTACTTGATTTAAACGCATCATCTGACGACCGAACACAAATATAGAAGAAAAGACACAATTGTTATCCAAAATGTTCAGGTTTTAACCCACGTGACTTCAGGCTTCAACCCACGTGACTTCAGGCTTCAACCCACGTGACTTTCAGAATGATCGGTCACCACTTCTGATGTTGGCAGCTACTTGTTCCAAACGCAACATCTGACGAACGAACACAAATATAGAAGAAAAGACACAATTGTTACCCAAAAAGTTCAGGTTTCAACCCACGTGACTCCGGGCTCCAACCCACGTGACTTCAGGCTCCGACCCACGTGACTTCAGGCTTTAACTCACGTGACTTCAGGCTTCAACCCACGCGACTTCAGGCTTCAACCCACGTGACTTCAGGCTTTAACCCACGTGACTTTGAAAACGATCGGTCATCACTTTTGAAGTTGGCAGCTACTCTTTCCAAACGCAACATCTGACGAACGAACACAAATATAGGAAAAACGACACAATTGTTATCCAAAATGTTCAGGTTTGAACCCACGTGACTCCAGGCTCCAACCCACGTGACTTCAGGCTTCAACCCACGTGACTTTTAAAACGATCGGTCACCACTTTCGATGTTGGCAGCTACTTGTTCCAAACGCAACATCTGACGAACGAACGCAAATATAGAAGAAAAGACACAATTGTTATCCAAAAAGTTCAGGTTTTAACCCACGTGACTTCAGGCTTCAACCCGCGTGACTCCAGGCTTCAACCCACGTGACTTCAGGCTTCAACCCACGTGACTTTTGAAACGATCGGTCACAAAATTGCTTCCAAAAAATTCAGGTTTGAACCTACGTGACTCCAGGCTCTAACCCACGTGACTTCAGGCTTCAACCCACGTGACTTTCGGAACGATCGGTCACCACTTTTGATGTTGGCAGCTACTTGTTCCAAACGCAACATCTGACGAACGAACACAAATATAGAAGAAAAGGCACAATTGTTACCCAAAAAGTTCAGGTTTTGACCCACGTGACTTCGGGCTTCTACCCACGTGATTTCAGGCTTTAACCCACGTGACTTCAGGCTTCAACCCACGTGACTTTGAAAACGATCGGTCACCACTTTTGAAGTTGGCAACTACTCTTTCCAAACGCAACATCTGACGAACGATCACAAATATAGGAAAAAAGACACAATTGTTATCCAAAAAGTTCAGGTTTGAACCCACGTGACTCCAGGCTCCAACCCACGTGACTTCAGGCTCCAACCCACGTGACTTTTAAAACGATCGGTCACCACTCCTGATGTTGGCAGCTACTTGTTCCAAACGCAACATCTGACGAACGAACACAAATATAGAAGAAAAGACACAATTGTTATCCAAAAAGTTCAGGCTTTAACCCACGTGACTTCAGGCTTCAACTCACGTGACTTCAGGCTTCAACCCACGTGACTCCAGGCTTCAACCCACGTGACTTTGAGAACGATCGGTCACCACTTTTGATGTTGGCAGCTACTTGTTTTAAACGCAACATCTGACGAACGAACACAAATATAGAATAAAAGACACAATTGTTATCCAAAAAGTTCAGGTTTTAACCCACGTGACTTCAGGCTTCAACCCACGTGACTTCAGGCATCAACCCACGTGACCTCAGGCTTCAACCCACGTGACCTCAGGCTTCAACCCAGGTGATTTTGAAATTGATCGATCACCACTTTTGAAGTTGGCAGCTACTCTTTCCAAACGCAACATCTGACGAACGAACACAAATATCGAGAAAAAGACACAATTGCTATCCAAAAAGTTCAGGTTTGAACCCACGTGACTCCAGGCTCCAACCCACGTGACTTCAGGCTTCAACCCACGTGACTTTTGAAACGATCGGTCACCACTCTTGATGTTGGCAGCTACTTGTTTCAAACGCAACATCTTACGAACGAACTCAAATATAGAAGAAAAGACACAATTGTTATCCAAAAAGTTCAGGTTTTGACCCACGTGACTTCAGGCTTCAACCCACGTGACTTCAGGCTTCAACCCACGTGACTTCAGGCTTCAACACACGTGACTTTTAAAACGATCGGTCACCACTTTCGATGTTGGCAGCTACTTGTTCCAAACGCAACATCTGACGAACGAACGCAAATATAGAAGAAAAGACACAATTGTTATCCAAAAAGTTCAGGTTTTAACCCACGTGACTTCAGGCTTCAACCCGCGTGACTCCAGGCTTCAACCCACGTGACTTCAGGCTTCAACCCACGTGACTTCAGGCTTCAACCCACGTGACTCCAGGCTTCAACCCACGTGACTTCAGGCTTCAACCCACGTGACTTCAGGCTTCAACCCACGTGATTTTGAAAACGATCGGTCACCACTTTTGAAGTTGGCAGCTACTCTTTCCAAACGCAACATCTGACGAACGAACACAAATATCGAGAAAAAGACACGATTGCTATCCAAAAAGTTCAGGTTTGAACCCACGTGACTATAGGCTCCAACCCACGTGACTTCAGGCTCCAACCCACGTGACTTTTGAAACGATCGGTCACCACTTTTGATGTTGGCAGTTACTTGTTTTAAACGCAACATCTGACGAACGAACACAAATAGCGAGAAAAAGACAAAATTGCTATCCAAAAAGTTCAGGTTTGAACCCACGTGACTCCAGGCTCTAACCCACGTGACTTCAGGCTTCAACCCACGTGACTTTAAAAACGATCGGTCACCACTTTTGATGTTGGCAGCTACTTGTTCCAAACGCAACATCTGACGAACGAACACAAATATAGAAGAAAAAACACAATTGTTATCAAAAAAGTTCAGGTTTCAACCCACGTGACTTTAGGCTTCAACCCACATGACTTCAGGCTTCAACCCACGTGACTTCGGGCGTCAACCCACGTGACTTCAGGCTTCAACCCACGTGACTTCAGGCTTCAACCCACGTGACTTTGAAAACGATCGGTCACCACTTTTGAAGTTGGCAGCTACTCTTTCCAAACGCAACATCTGACGAACGAACACAAAAATCGAAAAAAGGACACAATTGCTATCCAAAAAGTCCAGGTTTGAACCCACGTGAGTCCAGGCTCCACCCCACGTGACTTCAGGCTTCAACCCACGTGACTTCCAGAACGATCGGTCTTCACTTTTGATGTTGGCAGCTACTTGTTTTAAACGCAACATCTGACGAACGAACACAAATATAGAAGAAAAGACACAATTGTTATCCAAAAAGTTCAGGTTTGAACCCACGTGACTCCAGGCTCCAACCCACGTGACTTCAGGCTCCAACCCACGTGACTTTTAAAACGATCGGTCACGACTTTTGATGTTGGCAGCTACTTGTTTTAAACGCAACATCTGACGAACGATCACAAATATAGAAAAAAAGACACAATTGTTATCCAAAAAGTTTAGATTTGAACCCACGTGCCTCCAGGCTCCAACCCACGTGACTTCAGGCTCCAACCCACGTGACTTTTGAAACGATCGGTCACCACTTTTGATGTTGGCAGCTACTTGATTTAAACGCATCATCTGACGACCGAACACAAATATAGAAGAAAAGACACAATTGTTATCCAAAATGTTCAGGTTTTAACCCACGTGACTTCAGGCTTCAACCCACGTGACTTCAGGCTTCAACCCACGTGACTTTCAGAATGATCGGTCACCACTTCTGATGTTGGCAGCTACTTGTTCCAAACGCAACATCTGACGAACGAACACAAATATAGAAGAAAAGACACAATTGTTACCCAAAAAGTTCAGGTTTCAACCCACGTGACTCCGGGCTCCAACCCACGTGACTTCAGGCTCCGACCCACGTGACTTCAGGCTTTAACTCACGTGACTTCAGGCTTCAACCCACGCGACTTCAGGCTTCAACCCACGTGACTTCAGGCTTTAACCCACGTGACTTTGAAAACGATCGGTCATCACTTTTGAAGTTGGCAGCTACTCTTTCCAAACGCAACATCTGACGAACGAACACAAATATAGGAAAAACGACACAATTGTTATCCAAAATGTTCAGGTTTGAACCCACGTGACTCCAGGCTCCAACCCACGTGACTTCAGGCTTCAACCCACGTGACTTTTAAAACGATCGGTCACCACTTTCGATGTTGGCAGCTACTTGTTCCAAACGCAACATCTGACGAACGAACGCAAATATAGAAGAAAAGACACAATTGTTATCCAAAAAGTTCAGGTTTTAACCCACGTGACTTCAGGCTTCAACCCGCGTGACTCCAGGCTTCAACCCACGTGACTTCAGGCTTCAACCCACGTGACTTTTGAAACGATCGGTCACAAAATTGCTTCCAAAAAATTCAGGTTTGAACCTACGTGACTCCAGGCTCTAACCCACGTGACTTCAGGCTTCAACCCACGTGACTTTCGGAACGATCGGTCACCACTTTTGATGTTGGCAGCTACTTGTTCCAAACGCAACATCTGACGAACGAACACAAATATAGAAGAAAAGGCACAATTGTTACCCAAAAAGTTCAGGTTTTGACCCACGTGACTTCGGGCTTCTACCCACGTGATTTCAGGCTTTAACCCACGTGACTTCAGGCTTCAACCCACGTGACTTTGAAAACGATCGGTCACCACTTTTGAAGTTGGCAACTACTCTTTTTAAACGCAACATCTGACGAACGATCACAAATATAGGAAAAAAGACACAATTGTTATCCAAAAAGTTCAGGTTTGAACCCACGTGACTCCAGGCTCCAACCCACGTGACTTCAGGCTCCAACCCACGTGACTTTTAAAACGATCGGTCACCACTCCTGATGTTGGCAGCTACTTGTTCCAAACGCAACATCTGACGAACGAACACAAATATAGAAGAAAAGACACAATTGTTATCCAAAAAGTTCAGGCTTTAACCCACGTGACTTCAGGCTTCAACTCACGTGACTTCAGGCTTCAACCCACGTGACTCCAGGCTTCAACCCACGTGACTTTGAGAACGATCGGTCACCACTTTTGATGTTGGCAGCTACTTGTTTTAAACGCAACATCTGACGAACGAACACAAATATAGAATAAAAGACACAATTGTTATCCAAAAAGTTCAGGTTTTAACCCACGTGACTTCAGGCTTCAACCCACGTGACTTCAGGCATCAACCCACGTGACCTCAGGCTTCAACCCACGTGACCTCAGGCTTCAACCCACGTGATTTTGAAATTGATCGATCACCACTTTTGAAGTTGGCAGCTACTCTTTCCAAACGCAACATCTGACGAACGAACACAAATATCGAGAAAAAGACACAATTGCTATCCAAAAAGTTCAGGTTTGAACCCACGTGACTCCAGGCTCCAACCCACGTGACTTCAGGCTTCAACCCACGTGACTTTTGAAACGATCGGTCACCACTCTTGATGTTGGCAGCTACTTGTTTCAAACGCAACATCTTACGAACGAACTCAAATATAGAAGAAAAGACACAATTGTTATCCAAAAAGTTCAGGTTTTGACCCACGTGACTTCAGGCTTCAACCCACGTGACTTCAGGCTTCAACCCACGTGACTTCAGGCTTCAACACACGTGACTTTTAAAACGATCGGTCACCACTTTCGATGTTGGCAGCTACTTGTTCCAAACGCAACATCTGACGAACGAACGCAAATATAGAAGAAAAGACACAATTGTTATCCAAAAAGTTCAGGTTTTAACCCACGTGACTTCAGGCTTCAACCCGCGTGACTCCAGGCTTCAACCCACGTGACTTCAGGCTTCAACCCACGTGACTTCAGGCTTCAACCCACGTGACTCCAGGCTTCAACCCACGTGACTTCAGGCTTCAACCCACGTGACTTCAGGCTTTAACCCACGTGATTTTGAAAACGATCGGTCACCACTTTTGAAGTTGGCAGCTACTCTTTCCAAACGCAACATCTGACGAACGAACACAAATATCGAGAAAAAGACACGATTGCTATCCAAAAAGTTCAGGTTTGAACCCACGTGACTATAGGCTCCAACCCACGTGACTTCAGGCTCCAACCCACGTGACTTTTGAAACGATCGGTCACCACTTTTGATGTTGGCAGTTACTTGTTTTAAACGCAACATCTGACGAACGAACACAAATAGCGAGAAAAAGACAAAATTGCTATCCAAAAAGTTCAGGTTTGAACCCACGTGACTCCAGGCTCTAACCCACGTGACTTCAGGCTTCAACCCACGTGACTCTCAGAACGATCGGTCACCACTTTTGATGTTGGCAGCTACTTGTTCCAAACGCAACATCTGACGAACGAACACAAATATAGAAGAAAAGGCACAATTGTTACCCAAAAAATTCTGGTTTCAACCCACGTGACTTAAGGCTCCAACCCACGTGACTTCAGGCTTCGACCCACGTGACTTCAGGCTTTAACCCACGTGACTTCAGGCTTCAACCCACGCGACTTCAGGCTTCAACCCACGTGACTTCAGGCTCCAACTCACGTGACTTTGGGAACGATCGGTCATCACTTTTGAAGTTGGCATCTACTCTTTCCAAACGCAACATCTAACGAACGAACACAAATATAGAAAAAAAGACACAATTGTTATCCAAAAAGTTCGGGCTTGAACCCACGTGACTCCAGGCTCCAACCCACGTGACTTCAGGCTCCAACCCACGTGACTTTTACACCGATCGGTCACCACTTTTGATGTTGGCAGCTACTTGTTCCAAACGCAACATCTGACGAACGAACACAAATATAGAAGAAAAGACACAATTGTTATCCAAAAAGTTCAGGTTTTAACCCACGTGACTTCAGGCTTCAACTCACGTGACTTCAGGCTTCAACCCACGTGACTTCAGGCTTCAACCCACGTGACTTTTAAAACGATCGGTCACCACTTTTGATGTTGGCAGCTACTTGTTTTAAACGCAACATCTGACGAACGAACACAAATATAGAAGAAAAGACACAATTGTTATCCAAAGAGTTCAGGTTTCAACCCACGTGACTTCAGGCTTCAACCCACGTGACTTCAGGCTTCAACCCACGTGACTTTAGGCTTCAACCCACGTGACCTCAGGCTTCAACCCACGTGGTTTTGAAATTGATCGGTCACCACTTTTGGAGTTGGCAGCTACTCTTTCCAAACGCAACATCTGACGAACGAACACAAATATCGAGAAAAAGACACAATTGCTATCCAAAAAGTTCAGGTTTGAACACACGTGACTCCAGGCTCCAACCCACGTGACTTCAGGCTTCAACCCACGTGACTTTGAAAACGATCGGTCATCACTTTTGAAGTTGGCAGCTACTCTTTCCAAACGCAACATCTGACGAACGAACACAAATATAGAAATAAAAATACAATTGTTATTCAAAAAGTTCAGGTTTGAACCCACGTGACTCCAGACTCCAACCCACGTGACTTCAGGCTTCAACCCACGTGACTTTCAAAACGATCGGTCACCACTTCCGATGTTGGCAGCTACTTGTTCCAAACGCAACATCTGACGAACGAACACAAATATAGAAGAAAAGACACAATTGTTATCCAAAAAGTTCAGGTTTTAACCCACGTGACTTCAGGCTTCAACCCGCGTGACTTCAGGCTTCAACCCACGTGACTTCAGGCTTCAACCCACGTGACTTTTGAAACGATCGGTCACCACTTCTGATGTTGGCAGCTACTTGTTTCAAACGCAACATCTGACGAACGAACACAAATATAGAAGAAAAGGCACAATTGTTACCCAAAAAGTTCAGGTTTTGACCCACGTGACTTCGGGCTTCTACCCACGTGATTTCAGGCTTTAACCCACGTGACTTCAGGCTTCAACCCACGTGACTTTGAAAACGATCGGTCACCACTTTTGAAGTTGGCAACTACTCTTTCCAAACGCAACATCTGACGAACGATCACAAATATAGGAAAAAAGACACAATTGTTATCCAAAAAGTTCAGGTTTGAACCCACGTGACTCCAGGCTCCAACCCACGTGACTTCAGGCTCCAACCCACGTGACTTTTAAAACGATCGGTCACCACTTCTGATGTTGGCAGCTACTTGTTCCAAACGCAACATCTGACGAACGAACACAAATATAGAAGAAAAGACACAATTGTTATCCAAAAAGTTCAGGCTTTAACCCACGTGACTTCAGGCTTCAACTCACGTGACTTCAGGCTTCAACCCACGTGACTCTAGGCTTCAACCCACGTGACTTTGAAAACGATCGGTCACCACTTTTGATGTTGGCAGCTACTTGTTTTAAACGCAACATCTGACGAACGAACACAAATATAGAATAAAAGACACAATTGTTATCCAAAAAGTTCAGGTTTTAACCCACGTGACTTCAGGCTTCAACCCACGTGACTTCAGGCATCAACCCACGTGACCTCAGGCTTCAACCCACGTGACCTCAGGCTTCAACCCACGTGATTTTGAAATTGATCGATCACCACTTTTGAAGTTGGCAGCTACTCTTTCCAAACGCAACATCTGACGAACGAACACAAATATCGAGAAAAAGACACAATTGCTATCCAAAAAGTTCAGGTTTGAACCCACGTGACTCCAGGCTCCAACCCACGTGACTTCAGGCTTCAACCCACGTGACTTTTGAAACGATCGGTCACCACTCTTGATGTTGGCAGCTACTTGTTTCAAACGCAACATCTTACGAACGAACTCAAATATAGAAGAAAAGACACAATTGTTATCCAAAAAGTTCAGGTTTTGACCCACGTGACTTCAGGCTTCAACCCACGTGACTTCAGGCTTCAACCCACGTGACTTCAGGCTTCAACACACGTGACTTTTAAAACGATCGGTCACCACTTTCGATGTTGGCAGCTACTTGTTCCAAACGCAACATCTGACGAACGAACGCAAATATAGAAGAAAAGACACAATTGTTATCCAAAAAGTTCAGGTTTTAACCCACGTGACTTCAGGCTTCAACCCGCGTGACTCCAGGCTTCAACCCACGTGACTTCAGGCTTCAACCCACGTGACTTCAGGCTTCAACCCTCGTGACTTTTGAAACGATCGGTCACCACTTTTGATGTTGGCAGCTACTTGTTTCAAACGCAACATCTGACGAACGAGCACAAATATAGAAGAAGAGACACAATTGTTATCCAAAAAGTTCAGGTTTTAACCCACGTGACTTCAGGCTTCAACCCACGTGACTTCAGGCTTCAACCCACGTGACTTCAGGCTTCAACCCACGTGACTTCAGGCTTCAACCCACGTGATTTTGAAAACGATCGGTCACCACTTTTGATGTTGGCAGTTACTTGTTTTAAACGCAACATCTGACGAACGAACACAAATAGCGAGAAAAAGACAAAATTGCTATCCAAAAAGTTCAGGTTTGAACCCACGTGACTCCAGGCTCTAACCCACGTGACTTCAGGCTTCAACCCACGTGACTTTGAAAACGATCGGTCATCACTTTTGATGTTGGCAGTTACTTGTTTTAAACGCAACATCTGACGAACGAACACAAATAGCGAGAAAAAGACAAAATTGCTATCCAAAAAGTTCAGGTTTGAACCCACGTGACTCCAGGCTCTAACCCACGTGACTTCAGGCTTCAACCCACGTGACTTTGAAAACGATCGGTCATCACTTTTGAAGTTGGCAGCTACTCTTTCCAAACGCAACATCTGACGAACGAACACAAATATAGAAGAAAAGGCACAATTGTTACCCAAAAAGTTCTGGTTTCAACCCACGTGACTTTAGGCTCCAACCCACGTGACTTCAGGCTTCGACCCACGTGACTTCAGGCTTTAACCCACGTGACTTCAGGCTTCAACCCACGCGACTTCAGGCTTCAACCCACGTGACTTCAGGCTCCAACCCACGTGACTTTGGGAACGATCGGTCATCACTTTTGAAGTTGGCATCTACTCTTTCCAAACGCAACATCTAACGAACGAACACAAATATAGAAAAAAAGACACAATTGTTATCCAAAAAGTTCGGGCTTGAACCCACGTGACTCCAGGCTCCAACCCACGTGACTTTAGGCTCCAACCCACGTGACTTTTACACCGATCGGTCACCACTTTTGATGTTGGCAGCTACTTGTTCCAAACGCAACATCTGACGAACGAACACAAATATAGAAGAAAAGACACAATTGTTATCCAAAAAGTTCAGGTTTTAACCCACGTGACTTCAGGCTTCAACTCACGTGACTTCAGGCTTCAACCCACGTGACTTCAGGCTTCAACCCACGTGACTTTTAAAACGATCGGTCACCACTTTTGATGTTGGCAGCTACTTGTTTTAAACGCAACATCTGACGAACGAACACAAATATAGAAGAAAAGACACAATTGTTATCCAAAGAGTTCAGGTTTCAACCCACGTGACTTCAGGCTTCAACCCACGTGACTTCAGGCTTCAACCCACGTGACTTTAGGCTTCAACCCACGTGACCTCAGGCTTCAACCCACGTGATTTTGAAATTGATCGGTCACCACTTTTGGAGTTGGCAGCTACTCTTTCCAAACGCAACATCTGACGAACGAACACAAATATCGAGAAAAAGACACAATTGCTATCCAAAAAGTTCAGGTTTGAACACACGTGACTCCAGGCTCCAACCCACGTGACTTCAGGCTCCAACCCACGTGACTTTGAAAACGATCGGTCATCACTTTTGAAGTTGGCAGCTACTTTTTCCAAACGCAACATCTGACGAACGAACACAAATATAGAAATAAAAACACAATTGTTATCCAAAAAGTTCAGGTTTGAACCCACGTGACTCCAGACTCCAACCCACGTGACTTCAGGCTTCAACCCACGTGACTTTTAAAACGATCGGTCACCACTTCCGATGTTGGCAGCTACTTGTTCCAAACGCAACATCTGACGAACGAACACAAATATAGAAGAAAAGACACAATTGTTATCCAAAAAGTTCAGGTTTTAACCCACGTGACTTCGGGCTTCAACCCGCGTGACTTCAGGCTTCAACCCACGTGACTTCAGGCTTCAACCCACGTGACTTTTGAAACGATCGGTCACCACTTCTGATGTTGGCAGCTACTTGTTTCGAACGCAACATCTGACGAACGAACACAAATATAGAAGAAAAGACACAATTGTTATCCAAAAAGTTCAGGTTTTAACCTACGTGACTTCAGGCTTTAACCCACGTGACTTCAGGCTTCAACCCACGTGACTTCAGGCTTCAACCCACGTGATTTTGAAAACGATCGGTCACCACTTTTGAAGTTGGCAGCTACTCTTTCCAATCGCAACATCTGACGAACGAACACAAATATCGAGAAAAAGACACGATTGCTATCCAAAAAGTTCAGGTTTGAACCCACGTGACTCCAGGCTCCAACCCACGTGACTTCAGGCTTCAACCCACGTGACTTTTAAAACGATCGGTCACCACTTTCGATGTTGGCAGCTACTTGTTCCAAACGCAACATCTGACGAACGAACACAAATATAGAAGAAAAGACACAATTGTTATCCAAAAAGTTCAGGTTTAAACCCACGTGACTCCAGGCTCCAACCCACGTGACTCAAGGCTCCAACCCACGTGACTTTTGAAACGATCGGTCACCACTTTTGATGTTGGCAGTTACTTGTTTTGAACGCAACATCTGACGAACGAACACAAATACAGAAGAAAAGACACAATTGTTATCCAAAAAGTTCAGGTTTTAACCCACGTGACTCCAGGCTTCAACCCACGTGACTTCAGGCTTCAACCCACGAGACTTCAGGCTTCAACTCACGTGACTTCAGGCTTCAACCCACGTGACTTTGAAAACGATCGGTCACCACTTTCGAAGTTGGCAGCTACTCTTTCCGAACGCAACATCTGACGAACGAACACAAATATCGAGAAAAAGACAAAATTGCTTCCAAAAAATTCAGGTTTGATCCCACGTGACTCCAGGCTCTAACCCACGTGACTTCAGGCTTCAACCCACGTGACTTTCGGAACGATCGGTCACCACTTTTGATGTTGGCAGCTACTTGTTTCAAACGCAACATCTTACGAACGAACTCAAATATAGAAGAAAAGACACAATTGTTATCCAAAAAGTTCAGGTTTTGACCCACGTGACTTCAGGCTTCAACCCACGTGACTTCAGGCTTCAACCCACGTGACTTCAGGCTTCAACCCACGTGACTTTTGAAACGATCGGTCACCACTTTTGATGTTGGCAGCTACTTGTTTCAAACGCAACATCTGACGAACGAGCACAAATATAGAAGAAGACACACAATTGTTATCCAAAAAGTTCAGGTTTTAACCCACGTGACTTCAGGCTTCAACCCACGTGACTTCAGGCTTCAACCCACGTGACTTCAGGCTTCAACCCACGTGACTTCAGGCTTCAACCCACGTGATTTTGAAAACGATCGGTCACCACTTTTGAAGTTGGCAGCTACTCTTTCCAAACGCAACATCTGACGAACGAACACAAATATCGAGAAAAAGACACGATTGCTATCCAAAAAGTTCAGGTTTGAACCCACGTGACTATAGGCTCCAACCCACGTGACTTCAGGCTCCAACCCACGTGACTTTTGAAACGATCGGTCACCACTTTTGATGTTGGCAGTTACTTGTTTTAAACGCAACATCTGACGAACGAACACAAATAGCGAGAAAAAGACAAAATTGCTATCCAAAAAGTTCAGGTTTGAACCCACGTGACTCCAGGCTCTAACCCACGTGACTTCAGGCTTCAGCCCACGTGACTTTGAAAACGATCGGTCATCACTTTTGAAGTTGGCAGCTACTCTTTCCAAACGCAACATCTGACGAACGAACACAAATATAGAAGAAAAGGCACAATTGTTACCCAAAAAGTTCTGGTTTCAACCCACGTGACTTTAGGCTCCAACCCACGTGACTTCAGGCTTTAACCCACGTGACTTCAGGCTTCAACCCACGCGACTTCAGGCTTAAACCCACGTGACTTCAGGCTCCAACCCACGTGACTTTGGGAACGATCGGTCATCACTTTTGAAGTTGGCATCTACTCTTTCCAAACGCAACATCTAACGAACGAACACAAATATAGAAAAAAAGACACAATTGTTATCCAAAAAGTTCGGGCTTGAACCCACGTGACTCCAGGCTCCAACCCACGTGACTTCAGGCTCCAACCCACGTGACTTTTACACCGATCGGTCACCACCTTTGATGTTGGCAGCTACTTGTTCCAAACGCAACATCTGACGAACGAACACAAATATAGAAGAAAAGACACAATTGTTATCCAAAAAGTTCAGGTTTTAACCCACGTGACTTCAGGCTTCAACTCACGTGACTTCAGGCTTCAACCCACGTGACTTCAGGCTTCAACCCACGTGACTTTTAAAACGATCGGTCACCACTTTTGATGTTGGCAGCTACTTGTTTTAAACGCAACATCTGACGAACGAACACAAATATAGAAGAAAAGACACAATTGTTATCCAAAGAGTTCAGGTTTCAACCCACGTGACTTCAGGCTTCAACCCACGTGACTTCAGGCTTCAACCCACGTGACTTTAGGCTTCAACCCACGTGACCTCAAGCTTCAACCCACGTGATTTTGAAATTGATCGGTCACCACTTTTGGAGTTGGCAGCTACTCTTTCCACACGCAACATCTGACGAACGAACAGAAATATCGAGAAAAAGACACAATTGCTATCCAAAAAGTTCAGGTTTGAACACACGTGACTCCAGACTCCAACCCACGTGACTTCAGGCTTCAACCCACGTGACTTTTAAAACGATCGGTCACCACTTCCGATGTTGGCAGCTACTTGTTCCAAACGCAACATCTGACGAACGAACACAAATATAGAAGAAAAGACACAATTGTTATCCAAAAAGTTCAGGTTTTAACCCACGTGACTTCAGGCTTCAACCCGCGTGACTTCAGGCTTCAACCCACGTGACTTCAGGCTTCAACCCACGTGACCTTTGAAACGATCGGTCACCACTTCTGATGTTGGCAGCTACTTGTTTCAAACGCAACATCTGACGAACGAACACAAATATAGAAGAAAAGACACAATTGTTATCCAAAAAGTTCAGGTTTTAACCTACGTGACTTCAGGCTTTAACCCACGTGACTTCAGGCTTCAACCCACGTGACTTCAGGCTTCAACCCACGTGATTTTGAAAACGATCGGTCACCACTTTTGAAGTTGGCAGCTACTCTTTCCAAACGCAACATCTGACGAACGAACACAAATATCGAGAAAAAGACACGATTGCTATCCAAAAAGTTCAGGTTTGAACCCACGTGACTCCAGGCTCCAACCCACGTGACTTCAGGCTTCAACCCACGTGACTTTTAAAACGATCGGTCACCACTTTCGATGTTGGCAGCTACTTGTTCCAAACGCAACATCTGACGAACGAACACAAATATAGAAAAAAGACACAATTGTTATCCAGAAAGTTCAGGTTTTAACCCACGTGACTCCAGGCTCCAACCCACGTGACTCAAGGCTCCAACCCACGTGACTTTTGAAACGATCGGTCACCACTTTTGATGTTGGCAGTTACTTGTTTTGAACGCAACATCTGACGAACGAACACAAATATCGAGAAAAAGACAAAATTGCTTCCAAAAAATTCAGGTTTGATCCCACGTGACTCCAGGCTCTAACCCACGTGACTTCAGGCTTCAACCCACGTGACTTTCGGAACGATCGGTCACCACTTTTGATGTTGGCAGCTACTTGTTCCAAACGCAACATCTGACGAACGAACACAAATATAGAAGAAAAGGCACAATTGTTACCCAAAAAGTTCAGGTTTTGACCCACGTGACTTCGGGCTTCTACCCACGTGACTTCAGGCTTCAACCCACGTGATTTTTAAAACGATCGGTCACCACTTTTGCTGTTGGCAGCTACTTGTTTTAAACGCAACATCTGACGAACGAACACAAATTTAGAAGAAAAGACACGATTGTTATCCAAAAAGTTCAGGTTTCAACCCACGTGACTTCAGGCTTCAACCCACGTGACCTCAGGCTTCAACCCACGTGATTTTGAAATTGATCGGTCACCACTTTTGGAGTTGGCAGCTACTCTTTCCAAACGCAACATCTGACGAACGAACACAAATATCGAGAAAAAGACACAATTGCTATCCAAAAAGTTCAGGTTTGAACACACGTGACTCCAGGCTCCAACCCACGTGACTTCAGGCTTCAACCCACGTGACTTTGAAAACGATCGGTCATCACTTTTGAAGTTGGCAGCTACTCTTTCCAAACGCAACATCTGACGAACGAACACAAATATAGAAGAAAAGACACAATTGTTATCCAAAAAGTTCAGGTTTCAACCCACGTGACTTCAGGCTTCAACCCACGTGACCTCAGGCTTCAACCCACGTGATTTTGAAATTGATCGGTCACCACTTTTGGAGTTGGCAGCTACTCTTTCCAAACGCAACATCTGACGAACGAACACAAATATCGAGAAAAAGACACAATTGCTATCCAAAAAGTTCAGGTTTGAACACACGTGACTCCAGGCTCCAACCCACGTGACTTCAGGCTTCAACCCACGTGACTTTCGAAACGATCGGTCACCACTTTTGATGTTGGCAGCTACTTGTTTCAAACGCAACATCTGACGAACGAACACAAATATAGAAGAAAAGACACAATTGTTATCCAAAAAGTTCAGGTTTCAACCCACGTGACTTCAGGCTTCAACCCACGTGACTTCAGGCTTCAACCCACGTGATTTTGAAAACGATCGGTCACCACTTTTGGAGTTGGCAGCTACTCTTTCCAAACGCAACATCTGACGAACGAACACAAATATAGAAAAAAAAGACACAATTGTTATCCAGAAAGTTCAGGTTTTAACCCACGTGACTCCAGGCTCCAACCCACGTGACTTCAGGCTTCAACCCACGTGAGTTCTAAAACGATCGGTCACCACTTTTGATGTTGGCAGCTACTTGTTCCAAACGCCACATCTGACGAACGAACACAAATATAGAAGAAAAGACACAAATGGTATCTAAAAAGTTCAGGTTTGAACCCACGTGACTTCAGGCTTCAACCCACGTGACTTTGAAAACGATCGGTCACCACTTTTGAAGTTGGCAGCTACTCTTTCCAAACGCAACATCTGACGAACGAACACAAAGATAGAAAAGAAGACACAATTATTATCCAAAAAGTTCAGGTTTTAACCCACGTGACTCCAGGCTCCAACCCACGTGACTTCAGGCTTCAACCCACGTGACTTTAAAAACGATCGGTCACCACTTTTGATGTTGGCAGCTACTTGTTCCAAACGCAACATCTGACGAACGAACACAAATATAGAAGAAAAAACACAATTGTTATCAAAAAAGTTCAGGTTTCAACCCACGTGACTTTAGGCTTCAACCCACATGACTTCAGGCTTCAACCCACGTGACTTCGGGCGTCAACCCACGTGACTTCAGGCTTCAACCCACGTGACTTCAGGCTTCAACCCACGTGACTTTGAAAACGATCGGTCACCACTTTTGAAGTTGGCAGCTACTCTTTCCAAACGCAACATCTGACGAACGAACACAAAAATCGAAAAAAGGACACAATTGCTATCCAAAAAGTCCAGGTTTGAACCCACGTGAGTCCAGGCTCCACCCCACGTGACTTCAGGCTTCAACCCACGTGACTTCCAGAACGATCGGTCTTCACTTTTGATGTTGGCAGCTACTTGTTTTAAACGCAACATTTGACGAACGAACACAAATATAGAAGAAAAGACACAATTGTTATCCAAAAAGTTCAGGTTTGAACCCACGTGACTCCAGGCTCCAACCCACGTGACTTCAGGCTCCAACCCACGTGACTTCAGGCTTCAACCCACGTGACTTCAGGCTTCAACCCACGTGATTTTGAAAACGATCGGTCACCACTTTTGAAGTTGGCAGCTACTCTTTCCAAACGCAACATCTGACGAACGAACACAAATATCGAGAAAAAGACACGATTGCTATCCAAAAAGTTCAGGTTTGAACCCACGTGACTATAGGCTCCAACCCACGTGACTTCAGGCTCCAACCCACGTGACTTTTGAAACGATCGGTCACCACTTTTGATGTTGGCAGTTACTTGTTTTAAACGCAACATCTGACGAACGAACACAAATAGCGAGAAAAAGACAAAATTGCTATCCAAAAAGTTCAGGTTTGAACCCACGTGACTCCAGGCTCTAACCCACGTGACTTCAGGCTTCAACCCACGTGACTTTGAAAACGATCGGTCATCACTTTTGAAGTTGGCAGCTACTCTTTCCAAACGCAACATCTGACGAACGAACACAAATATAGAAGAAAAGGCACAATTGTTACCCAAAAAGTTCTGGTTTCAACCCACGTGACTTTAGGCTCCAACCCACGTGACTTCAGGCTTCGACCCACGTGACTTCAGGCTTTAACCCACGTGACTTCAGGCTTCAACCCACGCGACTTCAGGCTTAAACCCACGTGACTTCAGGCTCCAACCCACGTGACTTCAGGCTCCAACCCACGTGACTTTTACACCGATCGGTCACCACCTTTGATGTTGGCAGCTACTTGTTCCAAACGCAACATCTGACGAACGAACACAAATATAGAAGAAAAGACACAATTGTTATCCAAAAAGTTCAGGTTTTAACCCACGTGACTTCAGGCTTCAACTCACGTGACTTCAGGCTTCAACCCACGTGACTTCAGGCTTCAACCCACGTGACTTTTAAAACGATCGGTCACCACTTTTGATGTTGGCAGCTACTTGTTTTAAACGCAACATCTGACGAACGAACACAAATATAGAAGAAAAGACACAATTGTTATCCAAAGAGTTCAGGTTTCAACCCACGTGACTTCAGGCTTCAACCCACGTGACTTCAGGCTTCAACCCACGTGACTTTAGGCTTCAACCCACGTGACCTCAGGCTTCAACCCACGTGATTTTGAAATTGATCGGTCACCACTTTTGGAGTTGGCAGCTACTCTTTCCACACGCAACATCTGACGAACGAACACAAATATCGAGAAAAAGACACAATTGCTATCCAAAAAGTTCAGGTTTGAACACACGTGACTCCAGACTCCAACCCACGTGACTTCAGGCTTCAACCCACGTGACTTTTAAAACGATCGGTCACCACTTCCGATGTTGGCAGCTACTTGTTCCAAACGCAACATCTGACGAACGAACACAAATATAGAAGAAAAGACACAATTGTTATCCAAAAAGTTCAGGTTTTAACCCACGTGACTTCAGGCTTCAACCCGCGTGACTTCAGGCTTCAACCCACGTGACTTCAGGCTTCAACCCACGTGACCTTTGAAACGATCGGTCACCACTTCTGATGTTGGCAGCTACTTGTTTCAAACGCAACATCTGACGAACGAACACAAATATAGAAGAAAAGACACAATTGTTATCCAAAAAGTTCAGGTTTTAACCTACGTGACTTCAGGCTTTAACCCACGTGACTTCGGGCTTCAACCCACGTGACTTCAGGCTTCAACCCACGTGATTTTGAAAACGATCGGTCACCACTTTTGAAGTTGGCAGCTACTCTTTCCAAACGCAACATCTGACGAACGAACACAAATATCGAGAAAAAGACACGATTGCTATCCAAAAAGTTCAGGTTTGAACCCACGTGACTCCAGGCTCCAACCCACGTGACTTCAGGCTTCAACCCACGTGACTTTTAAAACGATCGGTCACCACTTTCGATGTTGGCAGCTACTTGTTCCAAACGCAACATCTGACGAACGAACACAAATATAGAAAAAAGACACAATTGTTATCCAGAAAGTTCAGGTTTTAACCCACGTGACTCCAGGCTCCAACCCACGTGACTCAAGGCTCCAACCCACGTGACTTTTGAAACGATCGGTCACCACTTTTGATGTTGGCAGTTACTTGTTTTGAACGCAACATCTGACGAACGAACACAAATACAGAAGAAAAGACACAATTGTTATCCAAAAAGTTCAGGTTTAAACCCACGTGACTCCAGGCTCCAACCCACGTGACTCAAGGCTCCAACCCACGTGACTTTTGAAACGATCGGTCACCACTTTTGATGTTGGCAGTTACTTGTTTTGAACGCAACATCTGACGAACGAACACAAATACAGAAGAAAAGACACAATTGTTATCCAAAAAGTTCAGGTTTTAACCCACGTGACTCCAGGCTTCAACCCACGTGACTTTAGGCTTCAACCCACGAGACTTCGGGCTTCAACTCACGTGACTTCAGGCTTCAACCCACGTGACTTTGAAAACGATCGGTCACCACTTTCGAAGTTGGCAGCTACTCTTTCCGAACGCAACATCTGACGAACGAACACAAATATCGAGAAAAAGACAAAATTGCTTCCAAAAAATTCAGGTTTGATCCCACGTGACTCCAGGCTCCAACCCACGTGACTTCAGGCTCCAACCCACGTGACTTTTACACCGATCGGTCACCACCTTTGATGTTGGCAGCTACTTGTTCCAAACGCAACATCTGACGAACGAACACAAATATAGAAGAAAAGACACAATTGTTATCCAAAAAGTTCAGGTTTTAACCCACGTGACTTCAGGCTTCAACTCACGTGACTTCAGGCTTCAACCCACGTGACTTCAGGCTTCAACCCACGTGACTTTTAAAACGATCGGTCACCACTTTTGATGTTGGCAGCTACTTGTTTTAAACGCAACATCTGACGAACGAACACAAATATAGAAGAAAAGACACAATTGTTATCCAAAGAGTTCAGGTTTCAACCCACGTGACTTCAGGCTTCAACCCACGTGACTTCAGGCTTCAACCCACGTGACTTTAGGCTTCAACCCACGTGACCTCAAGCTTCAACCCACGTGATTTTGAAATTGATCGGTCACCACTTTTGGAGTTGGCAGCTACTCTTTCCACACGCAACATCTGACGAACGAACACAAATATCGAGAAAAAGACACAATTGCTATCCAAAAAGTTCAGGTTTGAACACACGTGACTCCAGACTCCAACCCACGTGACTTCAGGCTTCAACCCACGTGACTTTTAAAACGATCGGTCACCACTTCCGATGTTGGCAGCTACTTGTTCCAAACGCAACATCTGACGAACGAACACAAATATAGAAGAAAAGACACAATTGTTATCCAAAAAGTTCAGGTTTTAACCCACGTGACTTCAGGCTTCAACCCGCGTGACTTCAGGCTTCAACCCACGTGACTTCAGGCTTCAACCCACGTGACCTTTGAAACGATCGGTCACCACTTCTGATGTTGGCAGCTACTTGTTTCAAACGCAACATCTGACGAACGAACACAAATATAGAAGAAAAGACACAATTGTTATCCAAAAAGTTCAGGTTTTAACCTACGTGACTTCAGGCTTTAACCCACGTGACTTCAGGCTTCAACCCACGTGACTTCAGGCTTCAACCCACGTGATTTTGAAAACGATCGGTCACCACTTTTGAAGTTGGCAGCTACTCTTTCCAAACGCAACATCTGACGAACGAACACAAATATCGAGAAAAAGACACGATTGCTATCCAAAAAGTTCAGGTTTGAACCCACGTGACTCCAGGCTCCAACCCACGTGACTTCAGGCTTCAACCCACGTGACTTTTAAAACGATCGGTCACCACTTTCGATGTTGGCAGCTACTTGTTCCAAACGCAACATCTGACGAACGAACACAAATATAGAAAAAAGACACAATTGTTATCCAGAAAGTTCAGGTTTTAACCCACGTGACTCCAGGCTCCAACCCACGTGACTCAAGGCTCCAACCCACGTGACTTTTGAAACGATCGGTCACCACTTCTGATGTTGGCAGTTACTTGTTTTGAACGCAACATCTGACGAACGAACACAAATACAGAAGAAAAGACACAATTGTTATCCAAAAAGTTCAGGTTTAAACCCACGTGACTCCAGGCTCCAACCCACGTGACTCAAGGCTCCAACCCACGTGACTTTTGAAACGATCGGTCACCACTTTTGATGTTGGCAGTTACTTGTTTTGAACGCAACATCTGACGAACGAACACAAATACAGAAGAAAAGACACAATTGTTATCCAAAAAGTTCAGGTTTTAACCGACGTGACTCCAGGCTTCAACCCACGTGACTTTAGGCTTCAACCCACGAGACTTCGGGCTTCAACTCACGTGACTTCAGGCTTCAACCCACGTGACTTTGAAAACGATCGGTCACCACTTTCGAAGTTGGCAGCTACTCTTTCCGAACGCAACATCTGACGAACGAACACAAATATCGAGAAAAAGACAAAATTGCTTCCAAAAAATTCAGGTTTGATCCCACGTGACTCCAGGCTCTAACCCACGTGACTTCAGGCTTCAACCCACGTGACTTTCGGAACGATCGGTCACCACTTTTGATGTTGGCAGCTACTTGTTCCAAACGCAACATCTGACGAACGAACACAAATATAGAAGAAAAGGCACAATTGTTACCCAAAAAGTTCAGGTTTTGACCCACGTGACTTCGGGCTTCTACCCACGTGACTTCAGGCTTCAACCCACGTGATTTTTAAAACGATCGGTCACCACTTTTGCTGTTGGCAGCTACTTGTTTTAAACGCAACATCTGTCGAACGAACACAAATTTAGAAGAAAAGACACGATTGTTATCCAAAAAGTTCAGGTTTCAACCCACGTGACTTCAGGCTTCAACCCACGTGACCTCAAGCTTCAACCCACGTGATTTTGAAATTGATCGGTCACCACTTTTGGAGTTGGCAGCTACTCTTTCCACACGCAACATCTGACGAACGAACACAAATATCGAGAAAAAGACACAATTGCTATCCAAAAAGTTCAGGTTTGAACACACGTGACTCCAGACTCCAACCCACGTGACTTCAGGCTTCAACCCACGTGACTTTTAAAACGATCGGTCACCACTTCCGATGTTGGCAGCTACTTGTTCCAAACGCAACATCTGACGAACGAACACAAATATAGAAGAAAAGACACAATTGTTATCCAAAAAGTTCAGGTTTTAACCCACGTGACTTCAGGCTTCAACCCGCGTGACTTCAGGCTTCAACCCACGTGACTTCAGGCTTCAACCCACGTGACCTTTGAAACGATCGGTCACCACTTCTGATGTTGGCAGCTACTTGTTTCAAACGCAACATCTGACGAACGAACACAAATATAGAAGAAAAGACACAATTGTTATCCAAAAAGTTCAGGTTTTAACCTACGTGACTTCAGGCTTTAACCCACGTGACTTCAGGCTTCAACCCACGTGACTTCAGGCTTCAACCCACGTGATTTTGAAAACGATCGGTCACCACTTTTGAAGTTGGCAGCTACTCTTTCCAAACGCAACATCTGACGAACGAACACAAATATCGAGAAAAAGACACGATTGCTATCCAAAAAGTTCAGGTTTGAACCCACGTGACTCCAGGCTCCAACCCACGTGACTTCAGGCTTCAACCCACGTGACTTTTAAAACGATCGGTCACCACTTTCGATGTTGGCAGCTACTTGTTCCAAACGCAACATCTGACGAACGAACACAAATATAGAAAAAAGACACAATTGTTATCCAGAAAGTTCAGGTTTTAACCCACGTGACTCCAGGCTCCAACCCACGTGACTCAAGGCTCCAACCCACGTGACTTTTGAAACGATCGGTCACCACTTTTGATGTTGGCAGTTACTTGTTTTGAACGCAACATCTGACGAACAAACACAAATACAGAAGAAAAGACACAATTGTTATCCAAAAAGTTCAGGTTTAAACCCACGTGACTCCAGGCTCCAACCCACGTGACTCAAGGCTCCAACCCACGTGACTTTTGAAACGATCGGTCACCACTTTTGATGTTGGCAGTTACTTGTTTTGAACGCAACATCTGACGAACGAACACAAATACAGAAGAAAAGACACAATTGTTATCCAAAAAGTTCAGGTTTTAACCGACGTGACTCCAGGCTTCAACCCACGTGACTTTAGGCTTCAACCCACGAGACTTCGGGCTTCAACTCACGTGACTTCAGGCTTCAACCCACGTGACTTTGAAAACGATCGGTCACCACTTTCGAAGTTGGCAGCTACTCTTTCCGAACGCAACATCTGACGAACGAACACAAATATCGAGAAAAAGACAAAATTGCTTCCAAAAAATTCAGGTTTGATCCCACGTGACTCCAGGCTCTAACCCACGTGACTTCAGGCTTCAACCCACGTGACTTTCGGAACGATCGGTCACCACTTTTGATGTTGGCAGCTACTTGTTCCAAACGCAACATCTGACGAACGAACACAAATATAGAAGAAAAGGCACAATTGTTACCCAAAAAGTTCAGGTTTTGACCCACGTGACTTCGGGCTTCTACCCACGTGACTTCAGGCTTCAACCCACGTGATTTTTAAAACGATCGGTCACCACTTTTGCTGTTGGCAGCTACTTGTTTTAAACGCAACATCTGTCGAACGAACACAAATTTAGAAGAAAAGACACGATTGTTATCCAAAAAGTTCAGGTTTCAACCCACGTGACTTCAGGCTTCAACCCACGTGACCTCAGGCTCCAACCCACGTGATTTTGAAATTGATCGGTCACCACTTTTGGAGTTGGCAGCTACTCTTTCCAAACGCAACATCTGACGAACGAACACAAATATCGAGAAAAAGACACAATTGCTATCCAAAAAGTTCAGGTTTGAACACACGTGACTCCAGGCTCCAACCCACGTGACTTCAGGCTTCAACCCACGTGACTTTGAAAACGATCGGTCATCACTTTTGAAGTTGGCAGCTACTCTTTCCAAACGCAACATCTGACGAACGAACACAAATATAGAAGAAAAGACACAATTGTTATCCAAAAAGTTCAGGTTTCAACCCACGTGACTTCAGGCTTCAACCCACGTGACCTCAGGCTTCAACCCACGTGATTTTGAAATTGATCGGTCACCACTTTTGGAGTTGGCAGCTACTCTTTCCAAACGCAACATCTGACGAACGAACACAAATATCGAGAAAAAGACACAATTGCTATCCAAAAAGTTCAGGTTTGAACACACGTGACTCCAGGCTCCAACCCACGTGACTTCAGGCTTCAACCCACGTGACTTTTGAAACGATCGGTCACCACTTTTGATGTTGGCAGCTACTTGTTTCAAACGCAACATCTGACGAACGAACACAAATATAGAAGAAAAGACACAATTGTTATCCAAAAAGTTCAGGTTTCAACCCACGTGACTTCAGGCTTCAACCCACGTGACTTCAGGCTTCAACCCACGTGATTTTGAAAACGATCGGTCACCACTTTTGGAGTTGGCAGCTACTCTTTCCAAACGCAACATCTGACGAACGAACACAAATATAGAAAAAAAAGACACAATTGTTATCCAAAAAGTTCAGGTTTTAACCCACGTGACTCCAGGCTCCAACCCACGTGACTTCAGGCTTCAACCCACGTGAGTTTTAAAACGATCGGTCACCACTTTTGATGTTGGCAGCTACTTGTTCCAAACGCCACATCTGACGAACGAACACAAATATAGAAGAAAAGACACAAATGGTATCTAAAAAGTTCAGGTTTGAACCCACGTGACTTCAGGCTTCAACCCACGTGACTTTGAAAACGATCGGTCACCACTTTTGAAGTTGGCAGCTACTCTTTCCAAACGCAACATCTGACGAACGAACACAAAGATAGAAAAGAAGACACAATTATTATCCAAAAAGTTCAGGTTTTAACCCACGTGACTCCAGGCTCCAACCCACGTGACTTCAGGCTTCAACCCACGTGACTTTAAAAACGATCGGTCACCACTTTTGATGTTGGCAGCTACTTGTTCCAAACGCAACATCTGACGAACGAACACAAATATAGAAGAAAAAACACAATTGTTATCAAAAAAGTTCAGGTTTCAACCCACGTGACTTTAGGCTTCAACCCACATGACTTCAGGCTTCAACCCACGTGACTTCGGGCGTCAACCCACGTGACTTCAGGCTTCAACCCACGTGACTTCAGGCTTCAACCCACGTGACTTTGAAAACGATCGGTCACCACTTTTGAAGTTGGCAGCTACTCTTTCCAAACGCAACATCTGACGAACGAACACAAAAATCGAAAAAAGGACACAATTGCTATCCAAAAAGTCCAGGTTTGAACCCACGTGAGTCCAGGCTCCACCCCACGTG
This sequence comes from Anaspis maculata, assembly GCA_949128115.1. Taxonomy (NCBI): domain Eukaryota; kingdom Metazoa; phylum Arthropoda; class Insecta; order Coleoptera; family Scraptiidae; genus Anaspis; species Anaspis maculata. The sequence goes on along the minus strand of OX421964.1, from coordinate 82,730,447 downwards.
ACTTCAGGCTTCAACCCACGTGACTTCCAGAACGATCGGTCTTCACTTTTGATGTTGGCAGCTACTTGTTTTAAACGCAACATCTGACGAACGAACACAAATATAGAAGAAAAGACACAATTGTTATCCAAAAAGTTCAGGTTTGAACCCACGTGACTCCAGGCTCCAACCCACGTGACTTCAGGCTCCAACCCACGTGACTTCAGGCTTCAACCCACGTGACTTCAGGCTTCAACCCACGTGATTTTGAAAACGATCGGTCACCACTTTTGAAGTTGGCAGCTACTCTTTCCAAACGCAACATCTGACGAACGAACACAAATATCGAGAAAAAGACACGATTGCTATCCAAAAAGTTCAGGTTTGAACCCACGTGACTTCAGGCTTCAACCCACGTGACTTTGAAAACGATCGGTCATCACTTTTGAAGTTGGCAGCTACTCTTTCCAAACGCAACATCTGACGAACGAACACAAATATAGAAGAAAAGGCACAATTGTTACCCAAAAAGTTCTGGTTTCAACCCACGTGACTTTAGGCTCCAACCCACGTGACTTCAGGCTTCGACCCACGTGACTTCAGGCTTTAACCCACGTGACTTCAGGCTTCAACCCACGCGACTTCAGGCTTAAACCCACGTGACTTCAGGCTCCAACCCACGTGACTTTGGGAACGATCGGTCATCACTTTTGAAGTTGGCATCTACTCTTTCCAAACGCAACATCTAACGAACGAACACAAATATAGAAAAAAAGACACAATTGTTATCCAAAAAGTTCGGGCTTGAACCCACGTGACTCCAGGCTCCAACCCACGTGACTTCAGGCTCCAACCCACGTGACTTTTACACCGATCGGTCACCACCTTTGATGTTGGCAGCTACTTGTTCCAAACGCAACATCTGACGAACGAACACAAATATAGAAGAAAAGACACAATTGTTATCCAAAAAGTTCAGGTTTTAACCCACGTGACTTCAGGCTTCAACTCACGTGACTTCAGGCTTCAACCCACGTGACTTCAGGCTTCAACCCACGTGACTTTTAAAACGATCGGTCACCACTTTTGATGTTGGCAGCTACTTGTTTTAAACGCAACATCTGACGAACGAACACAAATATAGAAGAGAAGACACAATTGTTATCCAAAGAGTTCAGGTTTCAACCCACGTGACTTCAGGCTTCAACCCACGTGACTTCAGGCTTCAACCCACGTGACTTTAGGCTTCAACCCACGTGACCTCAGGCTTCAACCCACGTGATTTTGAAATTGATCGGTCACCACTTTTGGAGTTGGCAGCTACTCTTTCCACACGCAACATCTGACGAACGAACACAAATATCGAGAAAAAGACACAATTGCTATCCAAAAAGTTCAGGTTTGAACACACGTGACTCCAGACTCCAACCCACGTGACTTCAGGCTTCAACCCACGTGACTTTTAAAACGATCGGTCACCACTTCCGATGTTGGCAGCTACTTGTTCCAAACGCAACATCTGACGAACGAACACAAATATAGAAGAAAAGACACAATTGTTATCCAAAAAGTTCAGGTTTTAACCCACGTGACTTCAGGCTTCAACCCGCGTGACTTCAGGCTTCAACCCACGTGACTTCAGGCTTCAACCCACGTGACCTTTGAAACGATCGGTCACCACTTCTGATGTTGGCAGCTACTTGTTTCAAACGCAACATCTGACGAACGAACACAAATATAGAAGAAAAGACACAATTGTTATCCAAAAAGTTCAGGTTTTAACCTACGTGACTTCAGGCTTTAACCCACGTGACTTCAGGCTTCAACCCACGTGACTTCAGGCTTCAACCCACGTGATTTTGAAAACGATCGGTCACCACTTTTGATGTTGGCAGCTACTTGTTTTAAACGCAACATCTGACGAACGAACACAAATATAGAAGAGAAGACACAATTGTTATCCAAAGAGTTCAGGTTTCAACCCACGTGACTTCAGGCTTCAACCCACGTGACTTCAGGCTTCAACCCACGTGACTTTAGGCTTCAACCCACGTGACCTCAGGCTTCAACCCACGTGATTTTGAAATTGATCGGTCACCACTTTTGGAGTTGGCAGCTACTCTTTCCACACGCAACATCTGACGAACGAACACAAATATCGAGAAAAAGACACAATTGCTATCCAAAAAGTTCAGGTTTGAACACACGTGACTCCAGACTCCAACCCACGTGACTTCAGGCTTCAACCCACGTGACTTTTAAAACGATCGGTCACCACTTCCGATGTTGGCAGCTACTTGTTCCAAACGCAACATCTGACGAACGAACACAAATATAGAAGAAAAGACACAATTGTTATCCAAAAAGTTCAGGTTTTAACCCACGTGACTTCAGGCTTCAACCCGCGTGACTTCAGGCTTCAACCCACGTGACTTCAGGCTTCAACCCACGTGACCTTTGAAACGATCGGTCACCACTTCTGATGTTGGCAGCTACTTGTTTCAAACGCAACATCTGACGAACGAACACAAATATAGAAGAAAAGACACAATTGTTATCCAGAAAGTTCAGGTTTTAACCCACGTGACTCCAGGCTCCAACCCACGTGACTCAAGGCTCCAACCCACGTGACTTTTGAAACGATCGGTCACCACTTTTGATGTTGGCAGTTACTTGTTTTGAACGCAACATCTGACGAACGAACACAAATACAGAAGAAAAGACACAATTGTTATCCAAAAAGTTCAGGTTTAAACCCACGTGACTCCAGGCTCCAACCCACGTGACTCAAGGCTCCAACCCACGTGACTTTTGAAACGATCGGTCACCACTTTTGATGTTGGCAGTTACTTGTTTTGAACGCAACATCTGACGAACGAACACAAATACAGAAGAAAAGACACAATTGTTATCCAAAAAGTTCAGGTTTTAACCCACGTGACTCCAGGCTTCAACCCACGTGACTTTAGGCTTCAACCCACGAGACTTCGGGCTTCAACTCACGTGACTTCAGGCTTCAACCCACGTGACTTTGAAAACGATCGGTCACCACTTTCGAAGTTGGCAGCTACTCTTTCCAAACGCAACATCTGACGAACGAACACAAATATCGAGAAAAAGACAAAATTGCTTCCAAAAAATTCAGGTTTGATCCCACGTGACTCCAGGCTCTAACCCACGTGACTTCAGGCTTCAACCCACGTGACTTTCGGAACGATCGGTCACCACTTTTGATGTTGGCAGCTACTTGTTCCAAACGCAACATCTGACGAACGAACACAAATATAGAAGAAAAGGCACAATTGTTACCCAAAAAGTTCAGGTTTTGACCCACGTGACTTCGGGCTTCTACCCACGTGACTTCAGGCTTCAACCCACGTGATTTTTAAAACGATCGGTCACCACTTTTGCTGTTGGCAGCTACTTGTTTTAAACGCAACATCTGACGAACGAACACAAATTTAGAAGAAAAGACACGATTGTTATCCAAAAAGTTCAGGTTTCAACCCACGTGACTTCAGGCTTCAACCCACGTGACCTCAGGCTTCAACCCACGTGATTTTGAAATTGATCGGTCACCACTTTTGGAGTTGGCAGCTACTCTTTCCAAACGCAACATCTGACGAACGAACACAAATATCGAGAAAAAGACACAATTGCTATCCAAAAAGTTCAGGTTTGAACACACGTGACTCCAGGCTCCAACCCACGTGACTTCAGGCTTCAACCCACGTGACTTTGAAAACGATCGGTCATCACTTTTGAAGTTGGCAGCTACTCTTTCCAAACGCAACATCTGACGAACGAACACAAATATAGAAGAAAAGACACAATTGTTATCCAAAAAGTTCAGGTTTCAACCCACGTGACTTCAGGCTTCAACCCACGTGACCTCAGGCTTCAACCCACGTGATTTTGAAATTGATCGGTCACCACTTTTGGAGTTGGCAGCTACTCTTTCCAAACGCAACATCTGACGAACGAACACAAATATCGAGAAAAAGACACAATTGCTATCCAAAAAGTTCAGGTTTGAACACACGTGACTCCAGGCTCCAACCCACGTGACTTCAGGCTTCAACCCACGTGACTTTTGAAACGATCGGTCACCACTTTTGATGTTGGCAGCTACTTGTTTCAAACGCAACATCTGACGAACGAACACAAATATAGAAGAAAAGACACAATTGTTATCCAAAAAGTTCAGGTTTCAACCCACGTGACTTCAGGCTTCAACCCACGTGACTTCAGGCTTCAACCCACGTGATTTTGAAAACGATCGGTCACCACTTTTGGAGTTGGCAGCTACTCTTTCCAAACGCAACATCTGACGAACGAACACAAATATAGAAAAAAAAGACACAATTGTTATCCAAAAAGTTCAGGTTTTAACCCACGTGACTCCAGGCTCCAACCCACGTGACTTCAGGCTTCAACCCACGTGACTTTAAAAACGATCGGTCACCACTTTTGATGTTGGCAGCTACTTGTTCCAAACGCAACATCTGACGAACGAACACAAAGATAGAAAAGAAGACACAATTATTATCCAAAAAGTTCAGGTTTTAACCCACGTGACTCCAGGCTCCAACCCACGTGACTTCAGGCTTCAACCCACGTGACTTTAAAAACGATCGGTCACCACTTTTGATGTTGGCAGCTACTTGTTCCAAACGCAACATCTGACGAACGAACACAAATATAGAAGAAAAAACACAATTGTTATCAAAAAAGTTCAGGTTTCAACCCACGTGACTTTAGGCTTCAACCCACATGACTTCAGGCTTCAACCCACGTGACTTCGGGCGTCAACCCACGTGACTTCAGGCTTCAACCCACGTGACTTCAGGCTTCAACCCACGTGACTTTGAAAACGATCGGTCACCACTTTTGAAGTTGGCAGCTACTCTTTCCAAACGCAACATCTGACGAACGAACACAAAAATCGAAAAAAGGACACAATTGCTATCCAAAAAGTCCAGGTTTGAACCCACGTGAGTCCAGGCTCCACCCCACGTGACTTCAGGCTTCAACCCACGTGACTTTTAAAACGATCGGTCACCACTTTCGATGTTGGCAGCTACTTGTTCCAAACGCAACATCTGACGAACGAACACAAATATAGAAAAAAGACACAATTGTTATCCAGAAAGTTCAGGTTTTAACCCACGTGACTCCAGGCTCCACCCCACGTGACTTCAGGCTTCAACCCACGTGACTTCCAGAACGATCGGTCTTCACTTTTGATGTTGGCAGCTACTTGTTTTAAACGCAACATCTGACGAACGAACACAAATATAGAAGAAAAGACACAATTGTTATCCAAAAAGTTCAGGTTTGAACCCACGTGACTCCAGGCTCCAACCCACGTGACTTCAGGCTCCAACCCACGTGACTTTTAAAACGATCGGTCACCACTTTTGATGTTGGCAGCTACTTGTTTTAAACGCAACATCTGACGAACGATCACAAATATAGAAAAAAAGACACAATTGTTATCCAAAAAGTTTAGATTTGAACCCACGTGCCTCCAGGCTCCAACCCACGTGACTTCAGGCTCCAACCCACGTGACTTTTGAAACGATCGGTCACCACTTTTGATGTTGGCAGCTACTTGATTTAAACGCATCATCTGACGACCGAACACAAATATAGAAGAAAAGACACAATTGTTATCCAAAATGTTCAGGTTTTAACCCACGTGACTTCAGGCTTCAACCCACGTGACTTCAGGCTTCAACCCACGTGACTTCAGGCTTCAACTCACGTGACTTCAGGCTTCAACCCACGTGACTTTGAAAACGATCGGTCACCACTTTTGAAGTTGGCAGCTACTCTTTCCAAACGCAACATCTGACGAACGAACACAAAAATCGAAAAAAGGACACAATTGCTATCCAAAAAGTCCAGGTTTGAACCCACGTGAGTCCAGGCTCCACCCCACGTGACTTCAGGCTTCAACCCACGTGACTTCCAGAACGATCGGTCTTCACTTTTGATGTTGGCAGCTACTTGTTTTAAACGCAACATCTGACGAACGAACACAAATATAGAAGAAAAGACACAATTGTTATCCAAAAAGTTCAGGTTTGAACCCACGTGACTCCAGGCTCCAACCCACGTGACTTCAGGCTCCAACCCACGTGACTTTTAAAACGATCGGTCACCACTTTTGATGTTGGCAGCTACTTGTTTTAAACGCAACATCTGACGAACGATCACAAATATAGAAAAAAAGACACAATTGTTATCCAAAAAGTTTAGATTTGAACCCACGTGCCTCCAGGCTCCAACCCACGTGACTTCAGGCTCCAACCCACGTGACTTTTGAAACGATCGGTCACCACTTTTGATGTTGGCAGCTACTTGATTTAAACGCATCATCTGACGACCGAACACAAATATAGAAGAAAAGACACAATTGTTATCCAAAATGTTCAGGTTTTAACCCACGTGACTTCAGGCTTCAACCCACGTGACTTCAGGCTTCAACCCACGTGACTTCAGGCTTCAACTCACGTGACTTCAGGCTTCAACCCACGTGACTTTGAAAACGATCGGTCACCACTTTTGAAGTTGGCAGCTACTCTTTCCAAACGCAATATCTGACGAACGAACACAAATATCGAGAAAAAGACACAATTGCTATCCAAAAAGTTCAGGTTTGAACCCACGTGACTTCAGGCCCCAACCCACGTGACTTCAGGCTTCAACCCACGTGACTTTCAGAATGATCGGTCACCACTTCTGATGTTGGCAGCTACTTGTTCCAAACGCAACATCTGACGAACGAACACAAATATAGAAGAAAAGACACAATTGTTACCCAAAAAGTTCAGGTTTCAACCCACGTGACTCCGGGCTCCAACCCACGTGACTTCAGGCTCCGACCCACGTGACTTCAGGCTTTAACTCACGTGACTTCAGGCTTCAACCCACGCGACTTCAGGCTTCAACCCACGTGACTTCAGGCTTTAACCCACGTGACTTTGAAAACGATCGGTCATCACTTTTGAAGTTGGCAGCTACTCTTTCCAAACGCAACATCTGACGAACGAACACAAATATAGGAAAAACGACACAATTGTTATCCAAAATGTTCAGGTTTGAACCCACGTGACTCCAGGCTCCAACCCACGTGACTTCAGGCTTCAACCCACGTGACTTTTAAAACGATCGGTCACCACTTTCGATGTTGGCAGCTACTTGTTCCAAACGCAACATCTGACGAACGAACGCAAATATAGAAGAAAAGACACAATTGTTATCCAAAAAGTTCAGGTTTTAACCCACGTGACTTCAGGCTTCAACCCGCGTGACTCCAGGCTTCAACCCACGTGACTTCAGGCTTCAACCCACGTGACTTTTGAAACGATCGGTCACAAAATTGCTTCCAAAAAATTCAGGTTTGAACCTACGTGACTCCAGGCTCTAACCCACGTGACTTCAGGCTTCAACCCACGTGACTTTCGGAACGATCGGTCACCACTTTTGATGTTGGCAGCTACTTGTTCCAAACGCAACATCTGACGAACGAACACAAATATAGAAGAAAAGGCACAATTGTTACCCAAAAAGTTCAGGTTTTGACCCACGTGACTTCGAGCTTCTACCCACGTGATTTCAGGCTTTAACCCACGTGACTTCAGGCTTCAACCCACGTGACTTTGAAAACGATCGGTCACCACTTTTGAAGTTGGCAACTACTCTTTTTAAACGCAACATCTGACGAACGATCACAAATATAGGAAAAAAGACACAATTGTTATCCAAAAAGTTCAGGTTTGAACCCACGTGACTCCAGGCTCCAACCCACGTGACTTCAGGCTCCAACCCACGTGACTTTTAAAACGATCGGTCACCACTCCTGATGTTGGCAGCTACTTGTTCCAAACGCAACATCTGACGAACGAACACAAATATAGAAGAAAAGACACAATTGTTATCCAAAAAGTTCAGGCTTTAACCCACGTGACTTCAGGCTTCAACTCACGTGACTTCAGGCTTCAACCCACGTGACTCCAGGCTTCAACCCACGTGACTTTGAAAACGATCGGTCACCACTTTTGATGTTGGCAGCTACTTGTTTTAAACGCAACATCTGACGAACGAACACAAATATATGATAAAAGACACAATTGTTATCCAAAAAGTTCAGGTTTTAACCCACGTGACTTCAGGCTTCAACCCACGTGACTTCAGGCATCAACCCACGTGACCTCAGGCTTCAACCCACGTGACCTCAGGCTTCAACCCACGTGATTTTGAAATTGATCGATCACCACTTTTGAAGTTGGCAGCTACTCTTTCCAAACGCAACATCTGACGAACGAACACAAATATCGAGAAAAAGACACAATTGCTATCCAAAAAGTTCAGGTTTGAACCCACGTGACTCCAGGCTCCAACCCACGTGACTTCAGGCTTCAACCCACGTGACTTTTGAAACGATCGGTCACCACTCTTGATGTTGGCAGCTACTTGTTTCAAACGCAACATCTTACGAACGAACTCAAATATAGAAGAAAAGACACAATTGTTATCCAAAAAGTTCAGGTTTTGACCCACGTGACTTCAGGCTTCAACCCACGTGACTTCAGGCTTCAACCCACGTGACTTCAGGCTTCAACACACGTGACTTTTAAAACGATCGGTCACCACTTTCGATGTTGGCAGCTACTTGTTCCAAACGCAACATCTGACGAACGAACGCAAATATAGAAGAAAAGACACAATTGTTATCCAAAAAGTTCAGGTTTTAACCCACGTGACTTCAGGCTTCAACCCGCGTGACTCCAGGCTTCAACCCAAGTGACTTCAGGCTTCAACCCACGTGACTTCAGGCTTCAACCCACGTGACTCCAGGCTTCAACCCACGTGACTTCAGGCTTCAACCCACGTGACTTCAGGCTTCAACCCACGTGATTTTGAAAACGATCGGTCACCACTTTTGAAGTTGGCAGCTACTCTTTCCAAACGCAACATCTGACGAACGAACACAAATATCGAGAAAAAGACACGATTGCTATCCAAAAAGTTCAGGTTTGAACCCACGTGACTATAGGCTCCAACCCACGTGACTTCAGGCTCCAACCCACGTGACTTTTGAAACGATCGGTCACCACTTTTGATGTTGGCAGTTACTTGTTTTAAACGCAACATCTGACGAACGAACACAAATAGCGAGAAAAAGACAAAATTGCTATCCAAAAAGTTCAGGTTTGAACCCACGTGACTCCAGGCTCTAACCCACGTGACTTCAGGCTTCAACCCACGTGACTCTCAGAACGATCGGTCACCACTTTTGATGTTGGCAGCTACTTGTTCCAAACGCAACATCTGACGAACGAACACAAATATAGAAGAAAAGGCACAATTGTTACCCAAAAAGTTCTGGTTTCAACCCACGTGACTTAAGGCTCCAACCCACGTGACTTCAGGCTTCGACCCACGTGACTTCAGGCTTTAACCCACGTGACTTCAGGCTTCAACCCACGCGACTTCAGGCTTCAACCCACGTGACTTCAGGCTCCAACTCACGTGACTTTGGGAACGATCGGTCATCACTTTTGAAGTTGGCATCTACTCTTTCCAAACGCAACATCTAACGAACGAACACAAATATAGAAAAAAAGACACAATTGTTATCCAAAAAGTTCGGGCTTGAACCCACGTGACTCCAGGCTCCAACCCACGTGACTTCAGGCTCCAACCCACGTGACTTTTACACCGATCGGTCACCACTTTTGATGTTGGCAGCTACTTGTTCCAAACGCAACATCTGACGAACGAACACAAATATAGAAGAAAAGACACAATTGTTATCCAAAAAGTTCAGGTTTTAACCCACGTGACTTCAGGCTTCAACTCACGTGACTTCAGGCTTCAACCCACGTGACTTCAGGCTTCAACCCACGTGACTTTTTAAACGATCGGTCACCACTTTTGATGTTGGCAGCTACTTGTTTTAAACGCAACATCTGACGAACGAACACAAATATAGAAGAAAAGACACAATTGTTATCCAAAGAGTTCAGGTTTCAACCCACGTGACTTCAGGCTTCAACCCACGTGACTTCAGGCTTCAACCCACGTGACTTTAGGCTTCAACCCACGTGACCTCAGGCTTCAACCCACGTGGTTTTGAAATTGATCGGTCACCACTTTTGGAGTTGGCAGCTACTCTTTCCAAACGCAACATCTGACGAACGAACACAAATATCGAGAAAAAGACACAATTGCTATCCAAAAAGTTCAGGTTTGAACACACGTGACTCCAGGCTTCAACCCACGTGACTTCAGGCTTCAACCCACGTGACTTTGAAAACGATCGGTCATCACTTTTGAAGTTGGCAGCTACTCTTTCCAAACGCAACATCTGACGAACGAACACAAATATAGAAATAAAAATACAATTGTTATCCAAAAAGTTCAGGTTTGAACCCACGTGACTCCAGACTCCAACCCACGTGACTTCAGGCTTCAACCCACGTGACTTTTAAAACGATCGGTCACCACTTCCGATGTTGGCAGCTACTTGTTCCAAACGCAACATCTGACGAACGAACACAAATATAGAAGAAAAGACACAATTGTTATCCAAAAAGTTCAGGTTTTAACCCACGTGACTTCAGGCTTCAACCCGCGTGACTTCAGGCTTCAACCCACGTGACTTCAGGCTTCAACCCACGTGACTTTTGAAACGATCGGTCACCACTTCTGATGTTGGCAGCTACTTGTTTCAAACGCAACATCTGACGAACGAACACAAATATAGAAGAAAAGGCACAATTGTTACCCAAAAAGTTCAGGTTTTGACCCACGTGACTTCGGGCTTCTACCCACGTGATTTCAGGCTTTAACCCACGTGACTTCAGGCTTCAACCCACGTGACTTTGAAAACGATCGGTCACCACTTTTGAAGTTGGCAACTACTCTTTCCAAACGCAACATCTGACGAACGATCACAAATATAGGAAAAAAGACACAATTGTTATCCAAAAAGTTCAGGTTTGAACCCACGTGACTCCAGGCTCCAACCCACGTGACTTCAGGCTCCAACCCACGTGACTTTTAAAACGATCGGTCACCACTTCTGATGTTGGCAGCTACTTGTTCCAAACGCAACATCTGACGAACGAACACAAATATAGAAGAAAAGACACAATTGTTATCCAAAAAGTTCAGGCTTTAACCCACGTGACTTCAGGCTTCAACTCACGTGACTTCAGGCTTCAACCCACGTGACTCTAGGCTTCAACCCACGTGACTTTGAAAACGATCGGTCACCACTTTTGATGTTGGCAGCTACTTGTTTTAAACGCAACATCTGACGAACGAACACAAATATAGAATAAAAGACACAATTGTTATCCAAAAAGTTCAGGTTTTAACCCACGTGACTTCAGGCTTCAACCCACGTGACTTCAGGCATCAACCCACGTGACCTCAGGCTTCAACCCACGTGACCTCAGGCTTCAACCCACGTGATTTTGAAATTGATCGATCACCACTTTTGAAGTTGGCAGCTACTCTTTCCAAACGCAACATCTGACGAACGAACACAAATATCGAGAAAAAGACACAATTGCTATCCAAAAAGTTCAGGTTTGAACCCACGTGACTCCAGGCTCCAACCCACGTGACTTCAGGCTTCAACCCACGTGACTTTTGAAACGATCGGTCACCACTCTTGATGTTGGCAGCTACTTGTTTCAAACGCAACATCTTACGAACGAACTCAAATATAGAAGAAAAGACACAATTGTTATCCAAAAAGTTCAGGTTTTGACCCACGTGACTTCAGGCTTCAACCCACGTGACTTCAGGCTTCAACCCACGTGACTTCAGGCTTCAACACACGTGACTTTTAAAACGATCGGTCACCACTTTCGATGTTGGCAGCTACTTGTTCCAAACGCAACATCTGACGAACGAACGCAAATATAGAAGAAAAGACACAATTGTTATCCAAAAAGTTCAGGTTTTAACCCACGTGACTTCAGGCTTCAACCCGCGTGACTCCAGGCTTCAACCCACGTGACTTCAGGCTTCAACCCACGTGACTTCAGGCTTCAACCCACGTGACTTTTGAAACGATCGGTCACCACTTTTGATGTTGGCAGCTACTTGTTTCAAACGCAACATCTGACGAACGAGCACAAATATAGAAGAAGAGACACAATTGTTATCCAAAAAGTTCAGGTTTTAACCCACGTGACTTCAGGCTTCAACCCACGTGACTTCAGGCTTCAACCCACGTGACTTCAGGCTTCAACCCACGTGACTTCAGGCTTCAACCCACGTGATTTTGAAAACGATCGGTCACCACTTTTGATGTTGGCAGTTACTTGTTTTAAACGCAACATCTGACGAACGAACACAAATAGCGAGAAAAAGACAAAATTGCTATCCAAAAAGTTCAGGTTTGAACCCACGTGACTCCAGGCTCTAACCCACGTGACTTCAGGCTTCAACCCACGTGACTTTGAAAACGATCGGTCATCACTTTTCATGTTGGCAGTTACTTGTTTTAAACGCAACATCTGACGAACGAACACAAATAGCGAGAAAAAGACAAAATTGCTATCCAAAAAGTTCAGGTTTGAACCCACGTGACTCCAGGCTCTAACCCACGTGACTTCAGGCTTCAACCCACGTGACTTTGAAAACGATCGGTCATCACTTTTGAAGTTGGCAGCTACTCTTTCCAAACGCAACATCTGACGAACGAACACAAATATAGAAGAAAAGGCACAATTGTTACCCAAAAAGTTCTGGTTTCAACCCACGTGACTTTAGGCTCCAACCCACGTGACTTCAGGCTTCGACCCACGTGACTTCAGGCTTTAACCCACGTGACTTCAGGCTTTAACCCACGCGACTTCAGGCTTCAACCCACGTGACTTCAGGCTCCAACCCACGTGACTTTGGGAACGATCGGTCATCACTTTTGAAGTTGGCATCTACTCTTTCCAAACGCAACATCTAACGAACGAACACAAATATAGAAAAAAAGACACAATTGTTATCCAAAAAGTTCGGGCTTGAACCCACGTGACTCCAGGCTCCAACCCACGTGACTTCAGGCTCCAACCCACGTGACTTTTACACCGATCGGTCACCACTTTTGATGTTGGCAGCTACTTGTTCCAAACGCAACATCTGACGAACGAACACAAATATAGAAGAAAAGACACAATTGTTATCCAAAAAGTTCAGGTTTTAACCCACGTGACTTCAGGCTTCAACTCACGTGACTTCAGGCTTCAACCCACGTGACTTCAGGCTTCAACCCACGTGACTTTTAAAACGATCGGTCACCACTTTTGATGTTGGCAGCTACTTGTTTTAAACGCAACATCTGACGAACGAACACAAATATAGAAGAAAAGACACAATTGTTATCCAAAGAGTTCAGGTTTCAACCCACGTGACTTCAGGCTTCAACCCACGTGACTTCAGGCTTCAACCCACGTGACTTTAGGCTTCAACCCACGTGACCTCAGGCTTCAACCCACGTGATTTTGAAATTGATCGGTCACCACTTTTGGAGTTGGCAGCTACTCTTTCCAAACGCAACATCTGACGAACGAACACAAATATCGAGAAAAAGACACAATTGCTATCCAAAAAGTTCAGGTTTGAACACACGTGACTCCAGGCTCCAACCCACGTGACTTCAGGCTCCAACCCACGTGACTTTGAAAACGATCGGTCATCACTTTTGAAGTTGGCAGCTACTCTTTCCAAACGCAACATCTGACGAACGAACACAAATATAGAAATAAAAACACAATTGTTATCCAAAAAGTTCAGGTTTGAACCCACGTGACTCCAGACTCCAACCCACGTGACTTCAGGCTTCAACCCACGTGACTTTTAAAACGATCGGTCACCACTTCCGATGTTGGCAGCTACTTGTTCCAAACGCAACATCTGACGAACGAACACAAATATAGAAGAAAAGACACAATTGTTATCCAAAAAGTTCAGGTTTTAACCCACGTGACTTCGGGCTTCAACCCGCGTGACTTCAGGCTTCAACCCACGTGACTTCAGGCTTCAACCCACGTGACTTTTGAAACGATCGGTCACCACTTCTGATGTTGGCAGCTACTTGTTTCGAACGCAACATCTGACGAACGAACACAAATATAGAAGAAAAGACACAATTGTTATCCAAAAAGTTCAGGTTTTAACCTACGTGACTTCAGGCTTTAACCCACGTGACTTCAGGCTTCAACCCACGTGACTTCAGGCTTCAACCCACGTGATTTTGAAAACGATCGGTCACCACTTTTGAAGTTGGCAGCTACTCTTTCCAATCGCAACATCTGACGAACGAACACAAATATCGAGAAAAAGACACGATTGCTATCCAAAAAGTTCAGGTTTGAACCCACGTGACTCCAGGCTCCAACCCACGTGACTTCAGGCTTCAACCCACGTGACTTTTAAAACGATCGGTCACCACTTTCGATGTTGGCAGCTACTTGTTCCAAACGCAACATCTGACGAACGAACACAAATATAGAAGAAAAGACACAATTGTTATCCAAAAAGTTCAGGTTTAAACCCACGTGACTCCAGGCTCCAACCCACGTGACTCAAGGCTCCAACCCACGTGACTTTTGAAACGATCGGTCACCACTTTTGATGTTGGCAGTTACTTGTTTTGAACGCAACATCTGACGAACGAACACAAATACAGAAGAAAAGACACAATTGTTATCCAAAAAGTTCAGGTTTTAACCCACGTGACTCCAGGCTTCAACCCACGTGACTTCAGGCTTCAACCCACGAGACTTCAGGCTTCAACTCACGTGACTTCAGGCTTCAACCCACGTGACTTTGAAAACGATCGGTCACCACTTTCGAAGTTGGCAGCTACTCTTTCCGAACGCAACATCTGACGAGCGAACACAAATATCGAGAAAAAGACAAAATTGCTTCCAAAAAATTCAGGTTTGATCCCACGTGACTCCAGGCTCTAACCCACGTGACTTCAGGCTTCAACCCACGTGACTTTCGGAACGATCGGTCACCACTTTTGATGTTGGCAGCTACTTGTTCCAAACGCAACATCTGACGAACGAACACAAATATAGAAGAAAAGGCACAATTGTTACCCAAAAAGTTCAGATTTTGACCCACGTGACTTCGGGCTTCAACCCACGTGACCTCAGGCTTCAACCCACGTGATTTTGAAATTGATCGGTCACCACTTTTGGAGTTGGCAGCTACTCTTTCCAAACGCAACATCTGACGAACGAACACAAATATCGAGAAAAAGACACAATTGCTATCCAAAAAGTTCAGGTTTGAACACACGTGACTCCAGGCTCCAACCCACGTGACTTCAGGCTTCAACCCACGTGACTTTGAAAACGATCGGTCATCACTTTTGAAGTTGGCAGCTACTCTTTCCAAACGCAACATCTGACGAACGAACACAAATATAGAAGAAAAGACACAATTGTTATCCAAAAAGTTCAGGTTTCAACCCACGTGACTTCAGGCTTCAACCCACGTGACCTCAGGCTTCAACCCACGTGATTTTGAAATTGATCGGTCACCACTTTTGGAGTTGGCAGCTACTCTTTCCAAACGCAACATCTGACGAACGAACACAAATATCGAGAAAAAGACACAATTGCTATCCAAAAAGTTCAGGTTTGAACACACGTGACTCCAGGCTCCAACCCACGTGACTTCAGGCTTCAACCCACGTGACTTTTGAAACGATCGGTCACCACTTTTGATGTTGGCAGCTACTTGTTTCAAACGCAACATCTGACGAACGAACACAAATACAGAAGAAAAGACACAATTGTTATCCAAAAAGTTCAGGTTTCAACCCACGTGACTTCAGGCTTCAACCCACGTGACTTCAGGCTTCAACCCACGTGATTTTGAAAACGATCGGTCACCATTTTTGGAGTTGGCAGCTACTCTTTCCAAACGCAACATCTGACGAACGAACACAAATATAGAAAGAAAGACACAATTGTTATCCAAAAAGTTCAAGTTTGAACCCACGTGACTCCAGGCTCCAACCCACGTGACTTCAGGCTTCAACCCACGTGATTTTTAAAACGATCGGTCACCACTTTTGATGTTGGCAGCTACTTGTTTTAAACGCAACATATGACGAACGAACACAAATATAGAAGAAAAGACACAATTGTTATCCAAAAAGTTCAGGTTTCAACCCACGTGACTTCAGGCTTCAACCCACGTGACTCCAGGCCCTAACCCACGTGACTTCAGGCTTCAACCCACGTGACTTTGGAAACGATCGGTCACCACTTTTGAAGTTGGCAGCTACTCTTTCCAAACGCAACATCTGACGAACGAACACAAATATAGAAAAAAAAGACACAATTGTTATCCAAAAAGTTCAGGTTTTAACCCACGTGACTCCAGGCTCCAACCCACGTGACTTCAGGCTTCAACCCACGTGAGTTCTAAAACGATCGGTCACCACTTTTGATGTTGGCAGCTACTTGTTCCAAACGCCACATCTGACGAACGAACACAAATATAGAAGAAAAGACACAAATGGTATCTAAAAAGTTCAGGTTTGAACCCACGTGACTTCAGGCTTCAACCCACGTGACTTTGAAAACGATCGGTCACCACTTTTGAAGTTGGCAGCTACTCTTTCCAAACGCAACATCTGACGAACGAACACAAAGATAGAAAAGAAGACACAATTATTATCCAAAAAGTTCAGGTTTTAACCCACGTGACTCCAGGCTCCAACCCACGTGACTTCAGGCTTCAACCCACGTGACTTCAGGCTTCAACCCACGTGACTTCAGGCTTCAACCCACGTGATTTTGAAAACGATCGGTCACCACTTTTGAAGTTGGCAGCTACTCTTTCCAAACGCAACATCTGACGAACGAGCACAAATATAGAAGAAGAGACACAATTGTTATCCAAAAAGTTCAGGTTTTAACCCACGTGACTTCAGGCTTCAACCCACGTGACTTCAGGCTTCAACCCACGTGACTTCAGGCTTCAACCCACGTGACTTCAGGCTTCAACCCACGTGATTTTGAAAACGATCGGTCACCACTTTTGAAGTTGGCAGCTACTCTTTCCAAACGCAACATCTGACGAACGAACACAAATATCGAGAAAAAGACACGATTGCTATCCAAAAAGTTCAGGTTTGAACCCACGTGACTATAGGCTCCAACCCACGTGACTTCAGGCTCCAACCCACGTGACTTTTGAAACGATCGGTCACCACTTTTGATGTTGGCAGTTACTTGTTTTAAACGCAACATCTGACGAACGAACACAAATAGCGAGAAAAAGACAAAATTGCTATCCAAAAAGTTCAGGTTTGAACCCACGTGACTCCAGGCTCTAACCCACGTGACTTCAGGCTTCAACCCACGTGACTTTGAAAACGATCGGTCATCACTTTTGAAGTTGGCAGCTACTCTTTCCAAACGCAACATCTGACGAACGAACACAAATATAGAAGAAAAGGCACAATTGTTACCCAAAAAGTTCTGGTTTCAACCCACGTGACTTTAGGCTCCAACCCACGTGACTTCAGGCTTTAACCCACGTGACTTCAGGCTTCAACCCACGCGACTTCAGGCTTAAACCCACGTGACTTCAGGCTCCAACCCACGTGACTTTGGGAACGATCGGTCATCACTTTTGAAGTTGGCATCTACTCTTTCCAAACGCAACATCTAACGAACGAACACAAATATAGAAAAAAAGACACAATTGTTATCCAAAAAGTTCGGGCTTGAACCCACGTGACTCCAGGCTCCAACCCACGTGACTTCAGGCTCCAACCCACGTGACTTTTACACCGATCGGTCACCACCTTTGATGTTGGCAGCTACTTGTTCCAAACGCAACATCTGACGAACGAACACAAATATAGAAGAAAAGACACAATTGTTATCCAAAAAGTTCAGGTTTTAACCCACGTGACTTCAGGCTTCAACTCACGTGACTTCAGGCTTCAACCCACGTGACTTCAGGCTTCAACCCACGTGACTTTTAAAACGATCGGTCACCACTTTTGATGTTGGCAGCTACTTGTTTTAAACGCAACATCTGACGAACGAACACAAATATAGAAGAAAAGACACAATTGTTATCCAAAGAGTTCAGGTTTCAACCCACGTGACTTCAGGCTTCAACCCACGTGACTTCAGGCTTCAACCCACGTGACTTTAGGCTTCAACCCACGTGACCTCAAGCTTCAACCCACGTGATTTTGAAATTGATCGGTCACCACTTTTGGAGTTGGCAGCTACTCTTTCCACACGCAACATCTGACGAACGAACACAAATATCGAGAAAAAGACACAATTGCTATCCAAAAAGTTCAGGTTTGAACACACGTGACTCCAGACTCCAACCCACGTGACTTCAGGCTTCAACCCACGTGACTTTTAAAACGATCGGTCACCACTTCCGATGTTGGCAGCTACTTGTTCCAAACGCAACATCTGACGAACGAACACAAATATAGAAGAAAAGACACAATTGTTATCCAAAAAGTTCAGGTTTTAACCCACGTGACTTCAGGCTTCAACCCGCGTGACTTCAGGCTTCAACCCACGTGACTTCAGGCTTCAACCCACGTGACCTTTGAAACGATCGGTCACCACTTCTGATGTTGGCAGCTACTTGTTTCAAACGCAACATCTGACGAACGAACACAAATATAGAAGAAAAGACACAATTGTTATCCAAAAAGTTCAGGTTTTAACCTACGTGACTTCAGGCTTTAACCCACGTGACTTCAGGCTTCAACCCACGTGACTCCAGGCTTCAACCCACGTGATTTTGAAAACGATCGGTCACCACTTTTGAAGTTGGCAGCTACTCTTTCCAAACGCAACATCTGACGAACGAACACAAATATCGAGAAAAAGACACGATTGCTATCCAAAAAGTTCAGGTTTGAACCCACGTGACTCCAGGCTCCAACCCACGTGACTTCAGGCTTCAACCCACGTGACTTTTAAAACGATCGGTCACCACTTTCGATGTTGGCAGCTACTTGTTCCAAACGCAACATCTGACGAACGAACACAAATATAGAAAAAAGACACAATTGTTATCCAGAAAGTTCAGGTTTTAACCCACGTGACTCCAGGCTCCAACCCACGTGACTCAAGGCTCCAACCCACGTGACTTTTGAAACGATCGGTCACCACTTTTGATGTTGGCAGTTACTTGTTTTGAACGCAACATCTGACGAACGAACACAAATACAGAAGAAAAGACACAATTGTTATCCAAAAAGTTCAGGTTTAAACCCACGTGACTCCAGGCTCCAACCCACGTGACTCAAGGCTCCAACCCACGTGACTTTTGAAACGATCGGTCACCACTTTTGATGTTGGCAGTTACTTGTTTTGAACGCAACATCTGACGAACGAACACAAATACAGAAGAAAAGACACAATTGTTATCCAAAAAGTTCAGGTTTTAACCCACGTGACTCCAGGCTTCAACCCACGTGACTTTAGGCTTCAACCCACGAGACTCCGGGCTTCAACTCACGTGACTTCAGGCTTCAACCCACGTGACTTTGAAAACGATCGGTCACCACTTTCGAAGTTGGCAGCTACTCTTTCCGAACGCAACATCTGACGAACGAACACAAATATCGAGAAAAAGACAAAATTGCTTCCAAAAAATTCAGGTTTGATCCCACGTGACTCCAGGCTCTAACCCACGTGACTTCAGGCTTCAACCCACGTGACTTTCGGAACGATCGGTCACCACTTTTGATGTTGGCAGCTACTTGTTCCAAACGCAACATCTGACGAACGAACACAAATATAGAAGAAAAGGCACAATTGTTACCCAAAAAGTTCAGGTTTTGACCCACGTGACTTCGGGCTTCTACCCACGTGACTTCAGGCTTCAACCCACGTGATTTTTAAAACGATCGGTCACCACTTTTGCTGTTGGCAGCTACTTGTTTTAAACGCAACATCTGACGAACGAACACAAATTTAGAAGAAAAGACACGATTGTTATCCAAAAAGTTCAGGTTTCAACCCACGTGACTTCAGGCTTCAACCCACGTGACCTCAGGCTTCAACCCACGTGATTTTGAAATTGATCGGTCACCACTTTTGGAGTTGGCAGCTACTCTTTCCAAACGCAACATCTGACGAACGAACACAAATATCGAGAAAAAGACACAATTGCTATCCAAAAAGTTCAGGTTTGAACACACGTGACTCCAGGCTCCAACCCACGTGACTTCAGGCTTCAACCCACGTGACTTTGAAAACGATCGGTCATCACTTTTGAAGTTGGCAGCTACTCTTTCCAAACGCAACATCTGACGAACGAACACAAATATAGAAGAAAAGACACAATTGTTATCCAAAAAGTTCAGGTTTCAACCCACGTGACTTCAGGCTTCAACCCACGTGACCTCAGGCTTCAACCCACGTGATTTTGAAATTGATCGGTCACCACTTTTGGAGTTGGCAGCTACTCTTTCCAAACGCAACATCTGACGAACGAACACAAATATCGAGAAAAAGACACAATTGCTATCCAAAAAGTTCAGGTTTGAACACACGTGACTCCAGGCTCCAACCCACGTGACTTCAGGCTTCAACCCACGTGACTTTTGAAACGATCGGTCACCACTTTTGATGTTGGCAGCTACTTGTTTCAAACGCAACATCTGACGAACGAACACAAATATAGAAGAAAAGACACAATTGTTATCCAAAAAGTTCAGGTTTCAACCCACGTGACTTCAGGCTTCAACCCACGTGACTTCAGGCTTCAACCCACGTGATTTTGAAAACGATCGGTCACCACTTTTGGAGTTGGCAGCTACTCTTTCCAAACGCAACATCTGACGAACGAACACAAATATCGAGAAAAAGACACAATTGCTATCCAAAAAGTTCAGGTTTGAACACACGTGACTCCAGGCTCCAACCCACGTGACTTCAGGCTTCAACCCACGTGACTTTGAAAACGATCGGTCATCACTTTTGAAGTTGGCAGCTACTCTTTCCAAACGCAACATCTGACGAACGAACACAAATATAGAAATAAAAATACAATTGTTATCCAAAAAGTTCAGGTTTGAACCCACGTGACTCCAGACTCCAACCCACGTGACTTCAGGCTTCAACCCACGTGACTTTTAAAACGATCGGTCACCACTTCCGATGTTGGCAGCTACTTGTTCCAAACGCAACATCTGACGAACGAACACAAATATAGAAGAAAAGACACAATTGTTATCCAAAAAGTTCAGGTTTTAACCCACGTGACTTCAGGCTTCAACCCGCGTGACTTCAGGCTTCAACCCACGTGACTTCAGGCTTCAACCCACGTGACTTTTGAAACGATCGGTCACCACTTCTGATGTTGGCAGCTACTTGTTTCAAACGCAACATCTGACGAACGAACACAAATATAGAAGAAAAGGCACAATTGTTACCCAAAAAGTTCAGGTTTTGACCCACGTGACTTCGGGCTTCTACCCACGTGATTTCAGGCTTTAACCCACGTGACTTCAGGCTTCAACCCACGTGACTTTGAAAACGATCGGTCACCACTTTTGAAGTTGGCAACTACTCTTTCCAAACGCAACATCTGACGAACGATCACAAATATAGGAAAAAAGACACAATTGTTATCCAAAAAGTTCAGGTTTGAACCCACGTGACTCCAGGCTCCAACCCACGTGACTTCAGGCTCCAACCCACGTGACTTTTAAAACGATCGGTCACCACTTCTGATGTTGGCAGCTACTTGTTCCAAACGCAACATCTGACGAACGAACACAAATATAGAAGAAAAGACACAATTGTTATCCAAAAAGTTCAGGCTTTAACCCACGTGACTTCAGGCTTCAACTCACGTGACTTCAGGCTTCAACCCACGTGACTCTAGGCTTCAACCCACGTGACTTTGAAAACGATCGGTCACCACTTTTGATGTTGGCAGCTACTTGTTTTAAACGCAACATCTGACGAACGAACACAAATATAGAATAAAAGACACAATTGTTATCCAAAAAGTTCAGGTTTTAACCCACGTGACTTCAGGCTT
This sequence comes from Anaspis maculata, assembly GCA_949128115.1. Classification (NCBI taxonomy): domain Eukaryota; kingdom Metazoa; phylum Arthropoda; class Insecta; order Coleoptera; family Scraptiidae; genus Anaspis; species Anaspis maculata. The sequence goes on along the minus strand of OX421964.1, from coordinate 82,708,376 downwards.
CAACCCACGTGACTTCAGGCATCAACCCACGTGACCTCAGGCTTCAACCCACGTGACCTCAGGCTTCAACCCACGTGATTTTGAAATTGATCGATCACCACTTTTGAAGTTGGCAGCTACTCTTTCCAAACGCAACATCTGACGAACGAACACAAATATCGAGAAAAAGACACAATTGCTATCCAAAAAGTTCAGGTTTGAACCCACGTGACTCCAGGCTCCAACCCACGTGACTTCAGGCTTCAACCCACGTGACTTTTGAAACGATCGGTCACCACTCTTGATGTTGGCAGCTACTTGTTTCAAACGCAACATCTTACGAACGAACTCAAATATAGAAGAAAAGACACAATTGTTATCCAAAAAGTTCAGGTTTTGACCCACGTGACTTCAGGCTTCAACCCACGTGACTTCAGGCTTCAACCCACGTGACTTCAGGCTTCAACACACGTGACTTTTAAAACGATCGGTCACCACTTTCGATGTTGGCAGCTACTTGTTCCAAACGCAACATCTGACGAACGAACGCAAATATAGAAGAAAAGACACAATTGTTATCCAAAAAGTTCAGGTTTTAACCCACGTGACTTCAGGCTTCAACCCGCGTGACTCCAGGCTTCAACCCACGTGACTTCAGGCTTCAACCCACGTGACTTCAGGCTTCAACCCACGTGACTTTTGAAACGATCGGTCACCACTTTTGATGTTGGCAGCTACTTGTTTCAAACGCAACATCTGACGAACGAGCACAAATATAGAAGAAGAGACACAATTGTTATCCAAAAAGTTCAGGTTTTAACCCACGTGACTTCAGGCTTCAACCCACGTGACTTCAGGCTTCAACCCACGTGACTTCAGGCTTCAACCCACGTGACTTCAGGCTTCAACCCACGTGATTTTGAAAACGATCGGTCACCACTTTTGATGTTGGCAGTTACTTGTTTTAAACGCAACATCTGACGAACGAACACAAATAGCGAGAAAAAGACAAAATTGCTATCCAAAAAGTTCAGGTTTGAACCCACGTGACTCCAGGCTCTAACCCACGTGACTTCAGGCTTCAACCCACGTGACTTTGAAAACGATCGGTCATCACTTTTCATGTTGGCAGTTACTTGTTTTAAACGCAACATCTGACGAACGAACACAAATAGCGAGAAAAAGACAAAATTGCTATCCAAAAAGTTCAGGTTTGAACCCACGTGACTCCAGGCTCTAACCCACGTGACTTCAGGCTTCAACCCACGTGACTTTGAAAACGATCGGTCATCACTTTTGAAGTTGGCAGCTACTCTTTCCAAACGCAACATCTGACGAACGAACACAAATATAGAAGAAAAGGCACAATTGTTACCCAAAAAGTTCTGGTTTCAACCCACGTGACTTTAGGCTCCAACCCACGTGACTTCAGGCTTCGACCCACGTGACTTCAGGCTTTAACCCACGTGACTTCAGGCTTCAACCCACGCGACTTCAGGCTTCAACCCACGTGACTTCAGGCTCCAACCCACGTGACTTTGGGAACGATCGGTCATCACTTTTGAAGTTGGCATCTACTCTTTCCAAACGCAACATCTAACGAACGAACACAAATATAGAAAAAAAGACACAATTGTTATCCAAAAAGTTCGGGCTTGAACCCACGTGACTCCAGGCTCCAACCCACGTGACTTCAGGCTCCAACCCACGTGACTTTTACACCGATCGGTCACCACTTTTGATGTTGGCAGCTACTTGTTCCAAACGCAACATCTGACGAACGAACACAAATATAGAAGAAAAGACACAATTGTTATCCAAAAAGTTCAGGTTTTAACCCACGTGACTTCAGGCTTCAACTCACGTGACTTCAGGCTTCAACCCACGTGACTTCAGGCTTCAACCCACGTGACTTTTAAAACGATCGGTCACCACTTTTGATGTTGGCAGCTACTTGTTTTAAACGCAACATCTGACGAACGAACACAAATATAGAAGAAAAGACACAATTGTTATCCAAAGAGTTCAGGTTTCAACCCACGTGACTTCAGGCTTCAACCCACGTGACTTCAGGCTTCAACCCACGTGACTTTAGGCTTCAACCCACGTGACCTCAGGCTTCAACCCACGTGATTTTGAAATTGATCGGTCACCACTTTTGGAGTTGGCAGCTACTCTTTCCAAACGCAACATCTGACGAACGAACACAAATATCGAGAAAAAGACACAATTGCTATCCAAAAAGTTCAGGTTTGAACACACGTGACTCCAGGCTCCAACCCACGTGACTTCAGGCTCCAACCCACGTGACTTTGAAAACGATCGGTCATCACTTTTGAAGTTGGCAGCTACTCTTTCCAAACGCAACATCTGACGAACGAACACAAATATAGAAATAAAAACACAATTGTTATCCAAAAAGTTCAGGTTTGAACCCACGTGACTCCAGACTCCAACCCACGTGACTTCAGGCTTCAACCCACGTGACTTTTAAAACGATCGGTCACCACTTCCGATGTTGGCAGCTACTTGTTCCAAACGCAACATCTGACGAACGAACACAAATATAGAAGAAAAGACACAATTGTTATCCAAAAAGTTCAGGTTTTAACCCACGTGACTTCGGGCTTCAACCCGCGTGACTTCAGGCTTCAACCCACGTGACTTCAGGCTTCAACCCACGTGACTTTTGAAACGATCGGTCACCACTTCTGATGTTGGCAGCTACTTGTTTCGAACGCAACATCTGACGAACGAACACAAATATAGAAGAAAAGACACAATTGTTATCCAAAAAGTTCAGGTTTTAACCTACGTGACTTCAGGCTTTAACCCACGTGACTTCAGGCTTCAACCCACGTGACTTCAGGCTTCAACCCACGTGATTTTGAAAACGATCGGTCACCACTTTTGAAGTTGGCAGCTACTCTTTCCAATCGCAACATCTGACGAACGAACACAAATATCGAGAAAAAGACACGATTGCTTCCAAAAAATTCAGGTTTGATCCCACGTGACTCCAGGCTCTAACCCACGTGACTTCAGGCTTCAACCCACGTGACTTTCGGAACGATCGGTCACCACTTTTGATGTTGGCAGCTACTTGTTCCAAACGCAACATCTGACGAACGAACACAAATATAGAAGAAAAGGCACAATTGTTACCCAAAAAGTTCAGATTTTGACCCACGTGACTTCGGGCTTCAACCCACGTGACCTCAGGCTTCAACCCACGTGATTTTGAAATTGATCGGTCACCACTTTTGGAGTTGGCAGCTACTCTTTCCAAACGCAACATCTGACGAACGAACACAAATATCGAGAAAAAGACACAATTGCTATCCAAAAAGTTCAGGTTTGAACACACGTGACTCCAGGCTCCAACCCACGTGACTTCAGGCTTCAACCCACGTGACTTTGAAAACGATCGGTCATCACTTTTGAAGTTGGCAGCTACTCTTTCCAAACGCAACATCTGACGAACGAACACAAATATAGAAGAAAAGACACAATTGTTATCCAAAAAGTTCAGGTTTCAACCCACGTGACTTCAGGCTTCAACCCACGTGACCTCAGGCTTCAACCCACGTGATTTTGAAATTGATCGGTCACCACTTTTGGAGTTGGCAGCTACTCTTTCCAAACGCAACATCTGACGAACGAACACAAATATCGAGAAAAAGACACAATTGCTATCCAAAAAGTTCAGGTTTGAACACACGTGACTCCAGGCTCCAACCCACGTGACTTCAGGCTTCAACCCACGTGACTTTTGAAACGATCGGTCACCACTTTTGATGTTGGCAGCTACTTGTTTCAAACGCAACATCTGACGAACGAACACAAATACAGAAGAAAAGACACAATTGTTATCCAAAAAGTTCAGGTTTCAACCCACGTGACTTCAGGCTTCAACCCACGTGACTTCAGGCTTCAACCCACGTGATTTTGAAAACGATCGGTCACCATTTTTGGAGTTGGCAGCTACTCTTTCCAAACGCAACATCTGACGAACGAACACAAATATAGAAAGAAAGACACAATTGTTATCCAAAAAGTTCAAGTTTGAACCCACGTGACTCCAGGCTCCAACCCACGTGACTTCAGGCTTCAACCCACGTGATTTTTAAAACGATCGGTCACCACTTTTGATGTTGGCAGCTACTTGTTTTAAACGCAACATATGACGAACGAACACAAATATAGAAGAAAAGACACAATTGTTATCCAAAAAGTTCAGGTTTCAACCCACGTGACTTCAGGCTTCAACCCACGTGACTCCAGGCCCTAACCCACGTGACTTCAGGCTTCAACCCACGTGACTTTGGAAACGATCGGTCACCACTTTTGAAGTTGGCAGCTACTCTTTCCAAACGCAACATCTGACGAACGAACACAAATATAGAAAAAAAAGACACAATTGTTATCCAAAAAGTTCAGGTTTTAACCCACGTGACTCCAGGCTCCAACCCACGTGACTTCAGGCTTCAACCCACGTGAGTTCTAAAACGATCGGTCACCACTTTTGATGTTGGCAGCTACTTGTTCCAAACGCCACATCTGACGAACGAACACAAATATAGAAGAAAAGACACAAATGGTATCTAAAAAGTTCAGGTTTGAACCCACGTGACTTCAGGCTTCAACCCACGTGACTTTGAAAACGATCGGTCACCACTTTTGAAGTTGGCAGCTACTCTTTCCAAACGCAACATCTGACGAACGAACACAAAGATAGAAAAGAAGACACAATTATTATCCAAAAAGTTCAGGTTTTAACCCACGTGACTCCAGGCTCCAACCCACGTGACTTCAGGCTTCAACCCACGTGACTTCAGGCTTCAACCCACGTGACTTCAGGCTTCAACCCACGTGATTTTGAAAACGATCGGTCACCACTTTTGAAGTTGGCAGCTACTCTTTCCAAACGCAACATCTGACGAACGAGCACAAATATAGAAGAAGAGACACAATTGTTATCCAAAAAGTTCAGGTTTTAACCCACGTGACTTCAGGCTTCAACCCACGTGACTTCAGGCTTCAACCCACGTGACTTCAGGCTTCAACCCACGTGACTTCAGGCTTCAACCCACGTGATTTTGAAAACGATCGGTCACCACTTTTGAAGTTGGCAGCTACTCTTTCCAAACGCAACATCTGACGAACGAACACAAATATCGAGAAAAAGACACGATTGCTATCCAAAAAGTTCAGGTTTGAACCCACGTGACTATAGGCTCCAACCCACGTGACTTCAGGCTCCAACCCACGTGACTTTTGAAACGATCGGTCACCACTTTTGATGTTGGCAGTTACTTGTTTTAAACGCAACATCTGACGAACGAACACAAATAGCGAGAAAAAGACAAAATTGCTATCCAAAAAGTTCAGGTTTGAACCCACGTGACTCCAGGCTCTAACCCACGTGACTTCAGGCTTCAACCCACGTGACTTTGAAAACGATCGGTCATCACTTTTGAAGTTGGCAGCTACTCTTTCCAAACGCAACATCTGACGAACGAACACAAATATAGAAGAAAAGGCACAATTGTTACCCAAAAAGTTCTGGTTTCAACCCACGTGACTTTAGGCTCCAACCCACGTGACTTCAGGCTTTAACCCACGTGACTTCAGGCTTCAACCCACGCGACTTCAGGCTTAAACCCACGTGACTTCAGGCTCCAACCCACGTGACTTTGGGAACGATCGGTCATCACTTTTGAAGTTGGCATCTACTCTTTCCAAACGCAACATCTAACGAACGAACACAAATATAGAAAAAAAGACACAATTGTTATCCAAAAAGTTCGGGCTTGAACCCACGTGACTCCAGGCTCCAACCCACGTGACTTCAGGCTCCAACCCACGTGACTTTTACACCGATCGGTCACCACCTTTGATGTTGGCAGCTACTTGTTCCAAACGCAACATCTGACGAACGAACACAAATATAGAAGAAAAGACACAATTGTTATCCAAAAAGTTCAGGTTTTAACCCACGTGACTTCAGGCTTCAACTCACGTGACTTCAGGCTTCAACCCACGTGACTTCAGGCTTCAACCCACGTGACTTTTAAAACGATCGGTCACCACTTTTGATGTTGGCAGCTACTTGTTTTAAACGCAACATCTGACGAACGAACACAAATATAGAAGAAAAGACACAATTGTTATCCAAAGAGTTCAGGTTTCAACCCACGTGACTTCAGGCTTCAACCCACGTGACTTCAGGCTTCAACCCACGTGACTTTAGGCTTCAACCCACGTGACCTCAAGCTTCAACCCACGTGATTTTGAAATTGATCGGTCACCACTTTTGGAGTTGGCAGCTACTCTTTCCACACGCAACATCTGACGAACGAACACAAATATCGAGAAAAAGACACAATTGCTATCCAAAAAGTTCAGGTTTGAACACACGTGACTCCAGACTCCAACCCACGTGACTTCAGGCTTCAACCCACGTGACTTTTAAAACGATCGGTCACCACTTCCGATGTTGGCAGCTACTTGTTCCAAACGCAACATCTGACGAACGAACACAAATATAGAAGAAAAGACACAATTGTTATCCAAAAAGTTCAGGTTTTAACCCACGTGACTTCAGGCTTCAACCCGCGTGACTTCAGGCTTCAACCCACGTGACTTCAGGCTTCAACCCACGTGACCTTTGAAACGATCGGTCACCACTTCTGATGTTGGCAGCTACTTGTTTCAAACGCAACATCTGACGAACGAACACAAATATAGAAGAAAAGACACAATTGTTATCCAAAAAGTTCAGGTTTTAACCTACGTGACTTCAGGCTTTAACCCACGTGACTTCAGGCTTCAACCCACGTGACTCCAGGCTTCAACCCACGTGATTTTGAAAACGATCGGTCACCACTTTTGAAGTTGGCAGCTACTCTTTCCAAACGCAACATCTGACGAACGAACACAAATATCGAGAAAAAGACACGATTGCTATCCAAAAAGTTCAGGTTTGAACCCACGTGACTCCAGGCTCCAACCCACGTGACTTCAGGCTTCAACCCACGTGACTTTTAAAACGATCGGTCACCACTTTCGATGTTGGCAGCTACTTGTTCCAAACGCAACATCTGACGAACGAACACAAATATAGAAAAAAGACACAATTGTTATCCAGAAAGTTCAGGTTTTAACCCACGTGACTCCAGGCTCCAACCCACGTGACTCAAGGCTCCAACCCACGTGACTTTTGAAACGATCGGTCACCACTTTTGATGTTGGCAGTTACTTGTTTTGAACGCAACATCTGACGAACGAACACAAATACAGAAGAAAAGACACAATTGTTATCCAAAAAGTTCAGGTTTAAACCCACGTGACTCCAGGCTCCAACCCACGTGACTCAAGGCTCCAACCCACGTGACTTTTGAAACGATCGGTCACCACTTTTGATGTTGGCAGTTACTTGTTTTGAACGCAACATCTGACGAACGAACACAAATACAGAAGAAAAGACACAATTGTTATCCAAAAAGTTCAGGTTTTAACCCACGTGACTCCAGGCTTCAACCCACGTGACTTTAGGCTTCAACCCACGAGACTCCGGGCTTCAACTCACGTGACTTCAGGCTTCAACCCACGTGACTTTGAAAACGATCGGTCACCACTTTCGAAGTTGGCAGCTACTCTTTCCGAACGCAACATCTGACGAACGAACACAAATATCGAGAAAAAGACAAAATTGCTTCCAAAAAATTCAGGTTTGATCCCACGTGACTCCAGGCTCTAACCCACGTGACTTCAGGCTTCAACCCACGTGACTTTCGGAACGATCGGTCACCACTTTTGATGTTGGCAGCTACTTGTTCCAAACGCAACATCTGACGAACGAACACAAATATAGAAGAAAAGGCACAATTGTTACCCAAAAAGTTCAGGTTTTGACCCACGTGACTTCGGGCTTCTACCCACGTGACTTCAGGCTTCAACCCACGTGATTTTTAAAACGATCGGTCACCACTTTTGCTGTTGGCAGCTACTTGTTTTAAACGCAACATCTGACGAACGAACACAAATTTAGAAGAAAAGACACGATTGTTATCCAAAAAGTTCAGGTTTTAACCCACGTGACTTCAGGCTTCAACCCACGTGACCTCAGGCTTCAACCCACGTGATTTTGAAATTGATCGGTCACCACTTTTGGAGTTGGCAGCTACTCTTTCCAAACGCAACATCTGACGAACGAACACAAATATCGAGAAAAAGACACAATTGCTATCCAAAAAGTTCAGGTTTGAACACACGTGACTCCAGGCTCCAACCCACGTGACTTCAGGCTTCAACCCACGTGACTTTGAAAACGATCGGTCATCACTTTTGAAGTTGGCAGCTACTCTTTCCAAACGCAACATCTGACGAACGAACACAAATATAGAAGAAAAGACACAATTGTTATCCAAAAAGTTCAGGTTTCAACCCACGTGACTTCAGGCTTCAACCCACGTGACCTCAGGCTTCAACCCACGTGATTTTGAAATTGATCGGTCACCACTTTTGGAGTTGGCAGCTACTCTTTCCAAACGCAACATCTGACGAACGAACACAAATATCGAGAAAAAGACACAATTGCTATCCAAAAAGTTCAGGTTTGAACACACGTGACTCCAGGCTCCAACCCACGTGACTTCAGGCTTCAACCCACGTGACTTTTGAAACGATCGGTCACCACTTTTGATGTTGGCAGCTACTTGTTTCAAACGCAACATCTGACGAACGAACACAAATATAGAAGAAAAGACACAATTGTTATCCAAAAAGTTCAGGTTTCAACCCACGTGACTTCAGGCTTCAACCCACGTGACTTCAGGCTTCAACCCACGTGATTTTGAAAACGATCGGTCACCACTTTTGGAGTTGGCAGCTACTCTTTCCAAACGCAACATCTGACGAACGAACACAAATATAGAAAAAAAAGACACAATTGTTATCCAAAAAGTTCAGGTTTTAACCCACGTGACTCCAGGCTCCAACCCACGTGACTTCAGGCTTCAACCCACGTGACTTTTAAAACGATCGGTCACCACTTCCGATGTTGGCAGCTACTTGTTCCAAACGCAACATCTGACGAACGAACACAAATATAGAAGAAAAGACACAATTGTTATCCAAAAAGTTCAGGTTTTAACCCACGTGACTTCAGGCTTCAACCCGCGTGACTTCAGGCTTCAACCCACGTGACTTCAGGCTTCAACCCACGTGACCTTTGAAACGATCGGTCACCACTTCTGATGTTGGCAGCTACTTGTTTCAAACGCAACATCTGACGAACGAACACAAATATAGAAGAAAAGACACAATTGTTATCCAAAAAGTTCAGGTTTTAACCTACGTGACTTCAGGCTTTAACCCACGTGACTTCAGGCTTCAACCCACGTGACTTCAGGCTTCAACCCACGTGATTTTGAAAACGATCGGTCACCACTTTTGAAGTTGGCAGCTACTCTTTCCAAACGCAACATCTGACGAACGAACACAAATATCGAGAAAAAGACACGATTGCTATCCAAAAAGTTCAGGTTTGAACCCACGTGACTCCAGGCTCCAACCCACGTGACTTCAGGCTTCAACCCACGTGACTTTTAAAACGATCGGTCACCACTTTCGATGTTGGCAGCTACTTGTTCCAAACGCAACATCTGACGAACGAACACAAATATAGAAAAAAGACACAATTGTTATCCAGAAAGTTCAGGTTTTAACCCACGTGACTCCAGGCTCCAACCCACGTGACTCAAGGCTCCAACCCACGTGACTTTTGAAACGATCGGTCACCACTTTTGATGTTGGCAGTTACTTGTTTTGAACGCAACATCTGACGAACGAACACAAATACAGAAGAAAAGACACAATTGTTATCCAAAAAAGTCAGGTTTAAACCCACGTGACTCCAGGCTCCAACCCACGTGACTCAAGGCTCCAACCCACGTGACTTTTGAAACGATCGGTCACCACTTTTGATGTTGGCAGTTACTTGTTTTGAACGCAACATCTGACGAACGAACACAAATACAGAAGAAAAGACACAATTGTTATCCAAAAAGTTCAGGTTTTAACCCACGTGACTCCAGGCTTCAACCCACGTGACTTTAGGCTTCAACCCACGAGACTTCGGGCTTCAACTCACGTGACTTCAGGCTTCAACCCACGTGACTTTGAAAACGATCGGTCACCACTTTCGAAGTTGGCAGCTACTCTTTCCGAACGCAACATCTGACGAACGAACACAAATATCGAGAAAAAGACAAAATTGCTTCCAAAAAATTCAGGTTTGATCCCACGTGACTCCAGGCTCTAACCCACGTGACTTCAGGCTTCAACCCACGTGACTTTCGGAACGATCGGTCACCACTTTTGATGTTGGCAGCTACTTGTTCCAAACGCAACATCTGACGAACGAACACAAAAATAGAAGAAAAGGCACAATTGTTACCCAAAAAGTTCAGGTTTTGACCCACGTGACTTCGGGCTTCTACCCACGTGACTTCAGGCTTCAACCCACGTGATTTTTAAAACGATCGGTCACCACTTTTGCTGTTGGCAGCTACTTGTTTTAAACGCAACATCTGACGAACGAACACAAATTTAGAAGAAAAGACACGATTGTTATCCAAAAAGTTCAGGTTTCAACCCACGTGACTTCAGGCTTCAACCCACGTGACCTCAGGCTTCAACCCACGTGATTTTGAAATTGATCGGTCACCACTTTTGGAGTTGGCAGCTACTCTTTCCAAACGCAACATCTGACGAACGAACACAAATATCGAGAAAAAGACACAATTGCTATCCAAAAAGTTCAGGTTTGAACACACGTGACTCCAGGCTCCAACCCACGTGACTTCAGGCTTCAACCCACGTGACTTTGAAAACGATCGGTCATCACTTTTGAAGTTGGCAGCTACTCTTTCCAAACGCAACATCTGACGAACGAACACAAATATAGAAGAAAAGACACAATTGTTATCCAAAAAGTTCAGGTTTCAACCCACGTGACTTCAGGCTTCAACCCACGTGACCTCAGGCTTCAACCCACGTGATTTTGAAATTGATCGGTCACCACTTTTGGAGTTGGCAGCTACTCTTTCCAAACGCAACATCTGACGAACGAACACAAATATCGAGAAAAAGACACAATTGCTATCAAAAAGTTCAGGTTTGAACACACGTGACTCCAGGCTCCAACCCACGTGACTTCAGGCTTCAACCCACGTGACTTTTGAAACGATCGGTCACCACTTTTGATGTTGGCAGCTACTTGTTTCAAACGCAACATCTGACGAACGAACACAAATATAGAAGAAAAGACACAATTGTTATCCAAAAAGTTCAGGTTTCAACCCACGTGACTTCAGGCTTCAACCCACGTGACTTCAGGCTTCAACCCACGTGATTTTGAAAACGATCGGTCACCACTTTTGGAGTTGGCAGCTACTCTTTCCAAACGCAACATCTGACGAACGAACACAAATATAGAAAAAAAAGACACAATTGTTATCCAAAAAGTTCAGGTTTTAACCCACGTGACTCCAGGCTCCAACCCACGTGACTTCAGGCTTCAACCCACGTGAGTTCTAAAACGATCGGTCACCACTTTTGATGTTGGCAGCTACTTGTTCCAAACGCCACATCTGACGAACGAACACAAATATAGAAGAAAAGACACAAATGGTATCTAAAAAGTTCAGGTTTGAACCCACGTGACTTCAGGCTTCAACCCACGTGACTTTGAAAACGATCGGTCACCACTTTTGAAGTTGGCAGCTACTCTTTCCAAACGCAACATCTGACGAACGAACACAAAGATAGAAAAGAAGACACAATTATTATCCAAAAAGTTCAGGTTTTAACCCACGTGACTCCAGGCTCCAACCCACGTGACTTCAGGCTTCAACCCACGTGACTTTAAAAACGATCGGTCACCACTTTTGATGTTGGCAGCTACTTGTTCCAAACGCAACATCTGACGAACGAACACAAATATAGAAGAAAAAACACAATTGTTATCAAAAAAGTTCAGGTTTCAACCCACGTGACTTTAGGCTTCAACCCACATGACTTCAGGCTTCAACCCACGTGACTTCGGGCGTCAACCCACGTGACTTCAGGCTTCAGCCCACGTGACTTCAGGCTTCAACCCACGTGACTTTGAAAACGATCGGTCACCACTTTTGAAGTTGGCAGCTACTCTTTCCAAACGCAACATCTGACGAACGAACACAAAAATCGAAAAAAGGACACAATTGCTATCCAAAAAGTCCAGGTTTGAACCCACGTGAGTCCAGGCTCCACCCCACGTGACTTCAGGCTTCAACCCACGTGACTTCCAGAACGATCGGTCTTCACTTTTGATGTTGGCAGCTACTTGTTTTAAACGCAACATCTGACGAACGAACACAAATATAGAAGAAAAGACACAATTGTTATCCAAAAAGTTCAGGTTTGAACCCACGTGACTCCAGGCTCCAACCCACGTGACTTCAGGCTCCAACCCACGTGACTTCAGGCTTCAACCCACGTGACTTCAGGCTTCAACCCACGTGATTTTGAAAACGATCGGTCACCACTTTTGAAGTTGGCAGCTACTCTTTCCAAACGCAACATCTGACGAACGAACACAAATATCGAGAAAAAGACACGATTGCTATCCAAAAAGTTCAGGTTTGAACCCACGTGACTATAGGCTCCAACCCACGTGACTTCAGGCTCCAACCCACGTGACTTTTGAAACGATCGTTCACCACTTTTGATGTTGGCAGTTACTTGTTTTAAACGCAACATCTGACGAACGAACACAAATAGCGAGAAAAAGACAAAATTGCTATCCAAAAAGTTCAGGTTTGAACCCACGTGACTCCAGGCTCTAACCCACGTGACTTCAGGCTTCAACCCACGTGACTTTGAAAACGATCGGTCATCACTTTTGAAGTTGGCGGCTACTCTTTCCAAACGCAACATCTGACGAACGAACACAAATATAGAAGAAAAGGCACAATTGTTACCCAAAAAGTTCTGGTTTCAACCCACGTGACTTTAGGCTCCAACCCACGTGACTTCAGGCTTCGACCCACGTGACTTCAGGCTTTAACCCACGTGACTTCAGGCTTCAACCCACGCGACTTCAGGCTTAAACCCACGTGACTTCAGGCTCCAACCCACGTGACTTTGGGAACGATCGGTCATCACTTTTGAAGTTGGCATCTACTCTTTCCAAACGCAACATCTAACGAACGAACACAAATATAGAAAAAAAGACACAATTGTTATCCAAAAAGTTCGGGCTTGAACCCACGTGACTCCAGGCTCCAACCCACGTGACTTCAGGCTCCAACCCACGTGACTTTTACACCGATCGGTCACCACCTTTGATGTTGGCAGCTACTTGTTCCAAACGCAACATCTGACGAACGAACACAAATATAGAAGAAAAGACACAATTGTTATCCAAAAAGTTCAGGTTTTAACCCACGTGACTTCAGGCTTCAACTCACGTGACTTCAGGCTTCAACCCACGTGACTTCAGGCTTCAACCCACGTGACTTTTAAAACGATCGGTCACCACTTTTGATGTTGGCAGCTACTTGTTTTAAACGCAACATCTGACGAACGAACACAAATATAGAAGAAAAGACACAATTGTTATCCAAAGAGTTCAGGTTTCAACCCACGTGACTTCAGGCTTCAACCCACGTGACTTCAGGCTTCAACCCACGTGACTTTAGGCTTCAACCCACGTGACCTCAGGCTTCAACCCACGTGATTTTGAAATTGATCGGTCACCACTTTTGGAGTTGGCAGCTACTCTTTCCACACGCAACATCTGACGAACGAACACAAATATCGAGAAAAAGACACAATTGCTATCCAAAAAGTTCAGGTTTGAACACACGTGACTCCAGACTCCAACCCACGTGACTTCAGGCTTCAACCCACGTGACTTTTAAAACGATCGGTCACCACTTCCGATGTTGGCAGCTACTTGTTCCAAACGCAACATCTGACGAACGAACACAAATATAGAAGAAAAGACACAATTGTTATCCAAAAAGTTCAGGTTTTAACCCACGTGACTTCAGGCTTCAACCCGCGTGACTTCAGGCTTCAACCCACGTGACTTCAGGCTTCAACCCACGTGACCTTTGAAACGATCGGTCACCACTTCTGATGTTGGCAGCTACTTGTTTCAAACGCAACATCTGACGAACGAACACAAATATAGAAGAAAAGACACAATTGTTATCCAAAAAGTTCAGGTTTTAACCTACGTGACTTCAGGCTTTAACCCACGTGACTTCAGGCTTCAACCCACGTGACTTCAGGCTTCAACCCACGTGATTTTGAAAACGATCGGTCACCACTTTTGAAGTTGGCAGCTACTCTTTCCAAACGCAACATCTGACGAACGAACACAAATATCGAGAAAAAGACACGATTGCTATCCAAAAAGTTCAGGTTTGAACCCACGTGACTCCAGGCTCCAACCCACGTGACTTCAGGCTTCAACCCACGTGACTTTTAAAACGATCGGTCACCACTTTCGATGTTGGCAGCTACTTGTTCCAAACGCAACATCTGACGAACGAACACAAATATAGAAAAAAGACACAATTGTTATCCAGAAAGTTCAGGTTTTAACCCACGTGACTCCAGGCTCCAACCCACGTGACTCAAGGCTCCAACCCACGTGACTTTTGAAACGATCGGTCACCACTTTTGATGTTGGCAGTTACTTGTTTTGAACGCAACATCTGACGAACGAACACAAATACAGAAGAAAAGACACAATTGTTATCCAAAAAGTTCAGGTTTAAACCCACGTGACTCCAGGCTCCAACCCACGTGACTCAAGGCTCCAACCCACGTGACTTTTGAAACGATCGGTCACCACTTTTGATGTTGGCAGTTACTTGTTTTGAACGCAACATCTGACGAACGAACACAAATACAGAAGAAAAGACACAATTGTTATCCAAAAAGTTCAGGTTTTAACCCACGTGACTCCAGGCTTCAACCCACGTGACTTTAGGCTTCAACCCACGAGACTTCGGGCTTCAACTCACGTGACTTCAGGCTTCAACCCACGTGACTTTGAAAACGATCGGTCACCACTTTCGAAGTTGGCAGCTACTCTTTCCGAACGCAACATCTGACGAACGAACACAAATATCGAGAAAAAGACAAAATTGCTTCCAAAAAATTCAGGTTTGATCCCACGTGACTCCAGGCTCTAACCCACGTGACTTCAGGCTTCAACCCACGTGACTTTCGGAACGATCGGTCACCACTTTTGATGTTGGCAGCTACTTGTTCCAAACGCAACATCTGACGAACGAACACAAATATAGAAGAAAAGGCACAATTGTTACCCAAAAAGTTCAGGTTTTGACCCACGTGACTTCGGGCTTCTACCCACGTGACTTCAGGCTTCAACCCACGTGATTTTTAAAACGATCGGTCACCACTTTTGCTGTTGGCAGCTACTTGTTTTAAACGCAACATCTGACGAACGAACACAAATTTAGAAGAAAAGACACGATTGTTATCCAAAAAGTTCAGGTTTCAACCCACGTGACTTCAGGCTTCAACCCACGTGACCTCAGGCTTCAACCCACGTGATTTTGAAATTGATCGGTCACCACTTCTGGAGTTGGCAGCTACTCTTTCCAAACGCAACATCTGACGAACGAACACAAATATCGAGAAAAAGACACAATTGCTATCCAAAAAGTTCAGGTTTGAACACACGTGACTCCAGGCTCCAACCCACGTGACTTCAGGCTTCAACCCACGTGACTTTGAAAACGATCGGTCATCACTTTTGAAGTTGGCAGCTACTCTTTCCAAACGCAACATCTGACGAACGAACACAAATATAGAAGAAAAGACACAATTGTTATCCAAAAAGTTCAGGTTTCAACCCACGTGACTTCAGGCTTCAACCCACGTGACCTCAGGCTTCAACCCACGTGATTTTGAAATTGATCGGTCACCACTTTTGGAGTTGGCAGCTACTCTTTCCAAACGCAACATCTGACGAACGAACACAAATATCGAGAAAAAGACACAATTGCTATCCAAAAAGTTCAGGTTTGAACACACGTGACTCCAGGCTCCAACCCACGTGACTTCAGGCTTCAACCCACGTGACTTTGAAAACGATCGGTCATCACTTTTGAAGTTGGCAGCTACTCTTTCCAAACGCAACATCTGACGAACGAACACAAATATAGAAGAAAAGACACAATTGTTATCCAAAAAGTTCAGGTTTCAACCCACGTGACTTCAGGCTTCAACCCACGTGACCTCAGGCTTCAACCCACGTGATTTTGAAATTGATCGGTCACCACTTTTGGAGTTGGCAGCTACTCTTTCCAAACGCAACATCTGACGAACGAACACAAATATCGAGAAAAAGACACAATTGCTATCCAAAAAGTTCAGGTTTGAACACACGTGACTCCAGGCTCCAACCCACGTGACTTCAGGCTTCAACCCACGTGACTTTGAAAACGATCGGTCATCACTTTTGAAGTTGGCAGCTACTCTTTCCAAACGCAACATCTGACGAACGAACACAAATATAGAAGAAAAGACACAATTGTTATCCAAAAAGTTCAGGTTTCAACCCACGTGACTTCAGGCTTCAACCCACGTGACTTCAGGCTTCAACCCACGTGATTTTGAAAACGATCGGTCACCACTTTTGGAGTTGGCAGCTACTCTTTCCAAACGCAACATCTGACGAACGAACACAAATATAGAAAAAAAAGACACAATTGTTATCCAAAAAGTTCAGGTTTTAACCCACGTGACTCCAGGCTCCAACCCACGTGACTTCAGGCTTCAACCCACGTGAGTTCTAAAACGATCGGTCACCACTTTTGATGTTGGCAGCTACTTGTTCCAAACGCCACATCTGACGAACGAACACAAATATAGAAGAAAAGACACAAATGGTATCTAAAAAGTTCAGGTTTGAACCCACGTGACTTCGGGCTTCAACCCACGTGACTTTGAAAACGATCGGTCACCACTTTTGAAGTTGGCAGCTACTCTTTCCAAACGCAACATCTGACGAACGAACACAAAGATAGAAAAGAAGACACAATTATTATCCAAAAAGTTCAGGTTTTAACCCACGTGACTCCAGGCTCCAACCCACGTGACTTCAGGCTTCAACCCACGTGACTTTAAAAACGATCGGTCACCACTTTTGATGTTGGCAGCTACTTGTTCCAAACGCAACATCTGACGAACGAACACAAATATAGAAGAAAAAACACAATTGTTATCAAAAAAGTTCAGGTTTCAACCCACGTGACTTTAGGCTTCAACCCACATGACTTCAGGCTTCAACCCACGTGACTTCGGGCGTCAACCCACGTGACTTCAGGCTTCAGCCCACGTGACTTCAGGCTTCAACCCACGTGACTTTGAAAACGATCGGTCACCACTTTTGAAGTTGGCAGCTACTCTTTCCAAACGCAACATCTGACGAACGAACACAAAAATCGAAAAAAGGACACAATTGCTATCCAAAAAGTCCAGGTTTGAACCCACGTGAGTCCAGGCTCCACCCCACGTGACTTCAGGCTTCAACCCACGTGACTTCCAGAACGATCGGTCTTCACTTTTGATGTTGGCAGCTACTTGTTTTAAACGCAACATCTGACGAACGAACACAAATATAGAAGAAAAGACACAATTGTTATCCAAAAAGTTCAGGTTTGAACCCACGTGACTCCAGGCTCCAACCCACGTGACTTCAGGCTCCAACCCACGTGACTTCAGGCTTCAACCCACGTGACTTCAGGCTTCAACCCACGTGATTTTGAAAACGATCGGTCACCACTTTTGAAGTTGGCAGCTACTCTTTCCAAACGCAACATCTGACGAACGAACACAAATATCGAGAAAAAGACACGATTGCTATCCAAAAAGTTCAGGTTTGAACCCACGTGACTATAGGCTCCAACCCACGTGACTTCAGGCTCCAACCCACGTGACTTTTGAAACGATCGTTCACCACTTTTGATGTTGGCAGTTACTTGTTTTAAACGCAACATCTGACGAACGAACACAAATAGCGAGAAAAAGACAAAATTGCTATCCAAAAAGTTCAGGTTTGAACCCACGTGACTCCAGGCTCTAACCCACGTGACTTCAGGCTTCAACCCACGTGACTTTGAAAACGATCGGTCATCACTTTTGAAGTTGGCGGCTACTCTTTCCAAACGCAACATCTGACGAACGAACACAAATATAGAAGAAAAGGCACAATTGTTACCCAAAAAGTTCTGGTTTCAACCCACGTGACTTTAGGCTCCAACCCACGTGACTTCAGGCTTCGACCCACGTGACTTCAGGCTTTAACCCACGTGACTTCAGGCTTCAACCCACGCGACTTCAGGCTTAAACCCACGTGACTTCAGGCTCCAACCCACGTGACTTTGGGAACGATCGGTCATCACTTTTGAAGTTGGCATCTACTCTTTCCAAACGCAACATCTAACGAACGAACACAAATATAGAAAAAAAGACACAATTGTTATCCAAAAAGTTCGGGCTTGAACCCACGTGACTCCAGGCTCCAACCCACGTGACTTCAGGCTCCAACCCACGTGACTTTTACACCGATCGGTCACCACCTTTGATGTTGGCAGCTACTTGTTCCAAACGCAACATCTGACGAACGAACACAAATATAGAAGAAAAGACACAATTGTTATCCAAAAAGTTCAGGTTTTAACCCACGTGACTTCAGGCTTCAACTCACGTGACTTCAGGCTTCAACCCACGTGACTTCAGGCTTCAACCCACGTGACTTTTAAAACGATCGGTCACCACTTTTGATGTTGGCAGCTACTTGTTTTAAACGCAACATCTGACGAACGAACACAAATATAGAAGAAAAGACACAATTGTTATCCAAAGAGTTCAGGTTTCAACCCACGTGACTTCAGGCTTCAACCCACGTGACTTCAGGCTTCAACCCACGTGACTTTAGGCTTCAACCCACGTGACCTCAGGCTTCAACCCACGTGATTTTGAAATTGATCGGTCACCACTTTTGGAGTTGGCAGCTACTCTTTCCACACGCAACATCTGACGAACGAACACAAATATCGAGAAAAAGACACAATTGCTATCCAAAAAGTTCAGGTTTGAACACACGTGACTCCAGACTCCAACCCACGTGACTTCAGGCTTCAACCCACGTGACTTTTAAAACGATCGGTCACCACTTCCGATGTTGGCAGCTACTTGTTCCAAACGCAACATCTGACGAACGAACACAAATATAGAAGAAAAGACACAATTGTTATCCAAAAAGTTCAGGTTTTAACCCACGTGACTTCAGGCTTCAACCCGCGTGACTTCAGGCTTCAACCCACGTGACTTCAGGCTTCAACCCACGTGACCTTTGAAACGATCGGTCACCACTTCTGATGTTGGCAGCTACTTGTTTCAAACGCAACATCTGACGAACGAACACAAATATAGAAGAAAAGACACAATTGTTATCCAAAAAGTTCAGGTTTTAACCTACGTGACTTCAGGCTTTAACCCACGTGACTTCAGGCTTCAACCCACGTGACTTCAGGCTTCAACCCACGTGATTTTGAAAACGATCGGTCACCACTTTTGAAGTTGGCAGCTACTCTTTCCAAACGCAACATCTGACGAACGAACACAAATATCGAGAAAAAGACACGATTGCTATCCAAAAAGTTCAGGTTTGAACCCACGTGACTCCAGGCTCCAACCCACGTGACTTCAGGCTTCAACCCACGTGACTTTTAAAACGATCGGTCACCACTTTCGATGTTGGCAGCTACTTGTTCCAAACGCAACATCTGACGAACGAACACAAATATAGAAAAAAGACACAATTGTTATCCAGAAAGTTCAGGTTTTAACCCACGTGACTCCAGGCTCCAACCCACGTGACTCAAGGCTCCAACCCACGTGACTTTTGAAACGATCGGTCACCACTTTTGATGTTGGCAGTTACTTGTTTTGAACGCAACATCTGACGAACGAACACAAATACAGAAGAAAAGACACAATTGTTATCCAAAAAGTTCAGGTTTAAACCCACGTGACTCCAGGCTCCAACCCACGTGACTCAAGGCTCCAACCCACGTGACTTTTGAAACGATCGGTCACCACTTTTGATGTTGGCAGTTACTTGTTTTGAACGCAACATCTGACGAACGAACACAAATACAGAAGAAAAGACACAATTGTTATCCAAAAAGTTCAGGTTTTAACCCACGTGACTCCAGGCTTCAACCCACGTGACTTTAGGCTTCAACCCACGAGACTTCGGGCTTCAACTCACGTGACTTCAGGCTTCAACCCACGTGACTTTGAAAACGATCGGTCACCACTTTCGAAGTTGGCAGCTACTCTTTCCGAACGCAACATCTGACGAACGAACACAAATATCGAGAAAAAGACAAAATTGCTTCCAAAAAATTCAGGTTTGATCCCACGTGACTCCAGGCTCTAACCCACGTGACTTCAGGCTTCAACCCACGTGACTTTCGGAACGATCGGTCACCACTTTTGATGTTGGCAGCTACTTGTTCCAAACGCAACATCTGACGAACGAACACAAATATAGAAGAAAAGGCACAATTGTTACCCAAAAAGTTCAGGTTTTGACCCACGTGACTTCGGGCTTCTACCCACGTGACTTCAGGCTTCAACCCACGTGATTTTTAAAACGATCGGTCACCACTTTTGCTGTTGGCAGCTACTTGTTTTAAACGCAACATCTGACGAACGAACACAAATTTAGAAGAAAAGACACGATTGTTATCCAAAAAGTTCAGGTTTCAACCCACGTGACTTCAGGCTTCAACCCACGTGACCTCAGGCTTCAACCCACGTGATTTTGAAATTGATCGGTCACCACTTCTGGAGTTGGCAGCTACTCTTTCCAAACGCAACATCTGACGAACGAACACAAATATCGAGAAAAAGACACAATTGCTATCCAAAAAGTTCAGGTTTGAACACACGTGACTCCAGGCTCCAACCCACGTGACTTCAGGCTTCAACCCACGTGACTTTGAAAACGATCGGTCATCACTTTTGAAGTTGGCAGCTACTCTTTCCAAACGCAACATCTGACGAACGAACACAAATATAGAAGAAAAGACACAATTGTTATCCAAAAAGTTCAGGTTTCAACCCACGTGACTTCAGGCTTCAACCCACGTGACCTCAGGCTTCAACCCACGTGATTTTGAAATTGATCGGTCACCACTTTTGGAGTTGGCAGCTACTCTTTCCAAACGCAACATCTGACGAACGAACACAAATATCGAGAAAAAGACACAATTGCTATCCAAAAAGTTCAGGTTTGAACACACGTGACTCCAGGCTCCAACCCACGTGACTTCAGGCTTCAACCCACGTGACTTTGAAAACGATCGGTCATCACTTTTGAAGTTGGCAGCTACTCTTTCCAAACGCAACATCTGACGAACGAACACAAATATAGAAGAAAAGACACAATTGTTATCCAAAAAGTTCAGGTTTCAACCCACGTGACTTCAGGCTTCAACCCACGTGACCTCAGGCTTCAACCCACGTGATTTTGAAATTGATCGGTCACCACTTTTGGAGTTGGCAGCTACTCTTTCCAAACGCAACATCTGACGAACGAACACAAATATCGAGAAAAAGACACAATTGCTATCCAAAAAGTTCAGGTTTGAACACACGTGACTCCAGGCTCCAACCCACGTGACTTCAGGCTTCAACCCACGTGACTTTGAAAACGATCGGTCATCACTTTTGAAGTTGGCAGCTACTCTTTCCAAACGCAACATCTGACGAACGAACACAAATATAGAAGAAAAGACACAATTGTTATCCAAAAAGTTCAGGTTTCAACCCACGTGACTTCAGGCTTCAACCCACGTGACTTCAGGCTTCAACCCACGTGATTTTGAAAACGATCGGTCACCACTTTTGGAGTTGGCAGCTACTCTTTCCAAACGCAACATCTGACGAACGAACACAAATATAGAAAAAAAAGACACAATTGTTATCCAAAAAGTTCAGGTTTTAACCCACGTGACTCCAGGCTCCAACCCACGTGACTTCAGGCTTCAACCCACGTGAGTTCTAAAACGATCGGTCACCACTTTTGATGTTGGCAGCTACTTGTTCCAAACGCCACATCTGACGAACGAACACAAATATAGAAGAAAAGACACAAATGGTATCTAAAAAGTTCAGGTTTGAACCCACGTGACTTCGGGCTTCAACCCACGTGACTTTGAAAACGATCGGTCACCACTTTTGAAGTTGGCAGCTACTCTTTCCAAACGCAACATCTGACGAACGAACACAAAGATAGAAAAGAAGACACAATTATTATCCAAAAAGTTCAGGTTTTAACCCACGTGACTCCAGGCTCCAACCCACGTGACTTCAGGCTTCAACCCACGTGACTTTAAAAACGATCGGTCACCACTTTTGATGTTGGCAGCTACTTGTTCCAAACGCAACATCTGACGAACGAACACAAATATAGAAGAAAAAACACAATTGTTATCAAAAAAGTTCAGGTTTCAACCCACGTGACTTTAGGCTTCAACCCACATGACTTCAGGCTTCAACCCACGTGACTTCGGGCGTCAACCCACGTGACTTCAGGCTTCAACCCACGTGACTTCAGGCTTCAACCCACGTGACTTTGAAAACGATCGGTCACCACTTTTGAAGTTGGCAGCTACTCTTTCCAAACGCAACATCTGACGAACGAACACAAAAATCGAAAAAAGGACACAATTGCTATCCAAAAAGTCCAGGTTTGAACCCACGTGAGTCCAGGCTCCAACCCATGTGACTTCAGGCTCCAACCCACGTGACTTTTAAAACGATCGGTCACCACTTTTGATGTTGGCAGCTACTTGTTTTAAACGCAACATCTGACGAACGATCACAAATATAGAAAAAAAGACACAATTGTTATCCAAAAAGTTTAGATTTGAACCCACGTGCCTCCAGGCTCCAACCCACGTGACTTCAGGCTCCAACCCACGTGACTTTTGAAACGATCGGTCACCACTTTTGATGTTGGCAGCTACTTGATTTAAACGCATCATCTGACGACCGAACACAAATATAGAAGAGAAGACACAATTGTTATCCAAAATGTTCAGGTTTTAACCCACGTGACTTCAGGCTTCAACCCACGTGACTTCAGGCTTCAACCCACGTGACTTCAGGCTTCAACTCACGTGACTTCAGGCTTCAACCCACGTGACTTTGAAAACGATCGGTCACCACTTTTGAAGTTGGCAGCTACTCTTTCCAAACGCAATATCTGACGAACGAACACAATTATCGAGAAAAAGACACAATTGCTATCCAAAAAGTTCAGGTTTGAACCCACGTGACTTCAGGCTCCAACCCACGTGACTTCAGGCTTCAACCCACGTGACTTTCAGAATGATCGGTCACCACTTCTGATGTTGGCAGCTACTTGTTCCAAACGCAACATCTGACGAACGAACACAAATATAGAAGAAAAGACACAATTGTTACCCAAAAAGTTCAGGTTTCAACCCACGTGACTCCGGGCTCCAACCCACGTGACTTCAGGCTCCGACCCACGTGACTTCAGGCTTTAACTCACGTGACTTCAGGCTTCAACCCACGCGACTTCAGGCTTCAACCCACGTGACTTCAGGCTTTAACCCACGTGACTTTGAAAACGATCGGTCATCACTTTTGAAGTTGGCAGCTACTCTTTCCAAACGCAACATCTGACGAACGAACACAAATATAGGAAAAACGACACAATTGTTATCCAAAATGTTCAGGTTTGAACCCACGTGACTCCAGGCTCCAACCCACGTGACTTCAGGCTTCAACCCACGTGACTTTTAAAACGATCGGTCACCACTTTCGATGTTGGCAGCTACTTGTTCCAAACGCAACATCTGACGAACGAACGCAAATATAGAAGAAAAGACACAATTGTTATCCAAAAAGTTCAGGTTTTAACCCACGTGACTTCAGGCTTCAACCCGCGTGACTCCAGGCTTCAACCCACGTGACTTCAGGCTTCAACCCACGTGACTTTTGAAACGATCGGTCACAAAATTGCTTCCAAAAAATTCAGGTTTGAACCTACGTGACTCCAGGCTCTAACCCACGTGACTTCAGGCTTCAACCCACGTGACTTTCGGAACGATCGGTCACCACTTTTGATGTTGGCAGCTACTTGTTCCAAACGCAACATCTGACGAACGAACACAAATATAGAAGAAAAGGCACAATTGTTACCCAAAAAGTTCAGGTTTTGACCCACGTGACTTCGGGCTTCTACCCACGTGATTTCAGGCTTTAACCCACGTGACTTCAGGCTTCAACCCACGTGACTTTGAAAACGATCGGTCACCACTTTTGAAGTTGGCAACTACTCTTTCCAAACGCAACATCTGACGAACGAACACAAATATAGAAGAAAAGGCACAATTGTTACCCAAAAAGTTCAGGTTTTGACCCACGTGACTTCGGGCTTCTACCCACGTGATTTCAGGCTTCAACCCACGTGACTCCAGGCTTCAACCCACGTGACTTTGAAAACGATCGGTCACCACTTTTGATGTTGGCAGCTACTTGTTTTAAACGCAACATCTGACGAACGAACACAAATATAGAATAAAAGACACAATTGTTATCCAAAAAGTTCAGGTTTTAACCCACGTGACTTCAGGCTTCAACCCACGTGACTTCAGGCATCAACCCACGTGACCTCAGGCTTCAACCCACGTGACCTCAGGCTTCAACCCACGTGATTTTGAAATTGATCGATCACCACTTTTGAAGTTGGCAGCTACTCTTTCCAAACGCAACATCTGACGAACGAACACAAATATCGAGAAAAAGACACAATTGCTATCCAAAAAGTTCAGGTTTGAACCCACGTGACTCCAGGCTCCAACCCACGTGACTTCAGGCTTCAACCCACGTGACTTTTGAAACGATCGGTCACCACTCTTGATGTTGGCAGCTACTTGTTTCAAACGCAACATCTTACGAACGAACTCAAATATAGAAGAAAAGACACAATTGTTATCCAAAAAGTTCAGGTTTTGACCCACGTGACTTCAGGCTTCAACCCACGTGACTTCAGGCTTCAACCCACGTGACTTCAGGCTTCAACACACGTGACTTTTAAAACGATCGGTCACCACTTTCGATGTTGGCAGCTACTTGTTCCAAACGCAACATCTGACGAACGAACGCAAATATAGAAGAAAAGACACAATTGTTATCCAAAAAGTTCAGGTTTTAACCCACGTGACTTCAGGCTTCAACCCGCGTGACTCCAGGCTTCAACCCACGTGACTTCAGGCTTCAACCCACGTGACTTCAGGCTTCAACCCACGTGACTCCAGGCTTCAACCCACGTGACTTCAGGCTTCAACCCACGTGACTTCAGGCTTCAACCCACGTGATTTTGAAAACGATCGGTCACCACTTTTGAAGTTGGCAGCTACTCTTTCCAAACGCAACATCTGACGAACGAACACAAATATCGAGAAAAAGACACGATTGCTATCCAAAAAGTTCAGGTTTGAACCCACGTGACTATAGGCTCCAACCCACGTGACTTCAGGCTCCAACCCACGTGACTTTTGAAACGATCGGTCACCACTTTTGATGTTGGCAGTTACTTGTTTTAAACGCAACATCTGACGAACGAACACAAATAGCGAGAAAAAGACAAAATTGCTATCCAAAAAGTTCAGGTTTGAACCCACGTGACTCCAGGCTCTAACCCACGTGACTTCAGGCTTCAACCCACGTGACTCTCAGAACGATCGGTCACCACTTTTGATGTTGGCAGCTACTTGTTCCAAACGCAACATCTGACGAACGAACACAAATATAGAAGAAAAGGCACAATTGTTACCCAAAAAGTTCTGGTTTCAACCCACGTGACTTAAGGCTCCAACCCACGTGACTTCAGGCTTCGACCCACGTGACTTCAGGCTTTAACCCACGTGACTTCAGGCTTCAACCCACGCGACTTCAGGCTTCAACCCACGTGACTTCAGGCTCCAACTCACGTGACTTTGGGAACGATCGGTCATCACTTTTGAAGTTGGCATCTACTCTTTCCAAACGCAACATCTAACGAACGAACACAAATATAGAAAAAAAGACACAATTGTTATCCAAAAAGTTCGGGCTTGAACCCACGTGACTCCAGGCTCCAACCCACGTGACTTCAGGCTCCAACCCACGTGACTTTTACACCGATCGGTCACCACTTTTGATGTTGGCAGCTACTTGTTCCAAACGCAACATCTGACGAACGAACACAAATATAGAAGAAAAGACACAATTGTTATCCAAAAAGTTCAGGTTTTAACCCACGTGACTTCAGGCTTCAACTCACGTGACTTCAGGCTTCAACCCACGTGACTTCAGGCTTCAACCCACGTGACTTTTAAAACGATCGGTCACCACTTTTGATGTTGGCAGCTACTTGTTTTAAACGCAACATCTGACGAACGAACACAAATATAGAAGAAAAGACACAATTGTTATCCAAAGAGTTCAGGTTTCAACCCACGTGACTTCAGGCTTCAACCCACGTGACTTCAGGCTTCAACCCACGTGACTTTAGGCTTCAACCCACGTGACCTCAGGCTTCAACCCACGTGGTTTTGAAATTGATCGGTCACCACTTTTGGAGTTGGCAGCTACTCTTTCCAAAAGCAACATCTGACGAACGAACACAAATATCGAGAAAAAGACACAATTGCTATCCAAAAAGTTCAGGTTTGAACACACGTGACTCCAGGCTCCAACCCACGTGACTTCAGGCTTCAACCCACGTGACTTTGAAAACGATCGGTCATCACTTTTGAAGTTGGCAGCTACTCTTTCCAAACGCAACATCTGACGAACGAACACAAATATAGAAATAAAAATACAATTGTTATCCAAAAAGTTCAGGTTTGAACCCACGTGACTCCAGACTCCAACCCACGTGACTTCAGGCTTCAACCCACGTGACTTTTAAAACGATCGGTCACCACTTCCGATGTTGGCAGCTACTTGTTCCAAACGCAACATCTGACGAACGAACACAAATATAGAAGAAAAGACACAATTGTTATCCAAAAAGTTCAGGTTTTAACCCACGTGACTTCAGGCTTCAACCCGCGTGACTTCAGGCTTCAACCCACGTGACTTCAGGCTTCAACCCACGTGACTTTTGAAACGATCGGTCACCACTTCTGATGTTGGCAGCTACTTGTTTCAAACGCAACATCTGACGAACGAACACAAATATAGAAGAAAAGGCACAATTGTTACCCAAAAAGTTCAGGTTTTGACCCACGTGACTTCGGGCTTCTACCCACGTGATTTCAGGCTTTAACCCACGTGACTTCAGGCTTCAACCCACGTGACTTTGAAAACGATCGGTCACCACTTTTGAAGTTGGCAACTACTCTTTCCAAACGCAACATCTGACGAACGATCACAAATATAGGAAAAAAGACACAATTGTTATCCAAAAAGTTCAGGTTTGAACCCACGTGACTCCAGGCTCCAACCCACGTGACTTCAGGCTCCAACCCACGTGACTTTTAAAACGATCGGTCACCACTTCTGATGTTGGCAGCTACTTGTTCCAAACGCAACATCTGACGAACGAACACAAATATAGAAGAAAAGACACAATTGTTATCCAAAAAGTTCAGGCTTTAACCCACGTGACTTCAGGCTTCAACTCACGTGACTTCAGGCTTCAACCCACGTGACTCTAGGCTTCAACCCACGTGACTTTGAAAACGATCGGTCACCACTTTTGATGTTGGCAGCTACTTGTTTTAAACGCAACATCTGACGAACGAACACAAATATAGAATAAAAGACACAATTGTTATAGAAAAAGTTCAGGTTTTAACCCACGTGACTTCAGGCTTCAACCCACGTGACTTCAGGCATCAACCCACGTGACCTCAGGCTTCAACCCACGTGACCTCAGGCTTCAACCCACGTGATTTTGAAATTGATCGATCACCACTTTTGAAGTTGGCAGCTACTCTTTCCAAACGCAACATCTGACGAACGAACACAAATATCGAGAAAAAGACACAATTGCTATCCAAAAAGTTCAGGTTTGAACCCACCTGACTCCAGGC
Organism: Anaspis maculata; assembly: GCA_949128115.1. NCBI lineage: Eukaryota > Metazoa > Arthropoda > Insecta > Coleoptera > Scraptiidae > Anaspis > Anaspis maculata. The sequence continues at coordinate 82,680,171 of OX421964.1, read as the reverse complement.
TCCAACCCACGTGACTTCAGGCTTCAACCCACGTGACTTTTGAAACGATCGGTCACCACTCTTGATGTTGGCAGCTACTTGTTTCAAACGCAACATCTCACGAACGAACTCAAATATAGAAGAAAAGACACAATTGTTATCCAAAAAGTTCAGGTTTTGACCCACGTGACTTCAGGCTTCAACCCACGTGACTTCAGGCTTCAACCCACGTGACTTCAGGCTTCAACACACGTGACTTTTAAAACGATCGGTCACCACTTTCGATGTTGGCAGCTACTTGTTCCAAACGCAACATCTGACGAACGAACGCAAATATAGAAGAAAAGACACAATTGTTATCCAAAAAGTTCAGGTTTTAACCCACGTGACTTCAGGCTTCAACCCGCGTGACTCCAGGCTTCAACCCACGTGACTTCAGGCTTCAACCCACGTGACTTCAGGCTTCAACCCACGTGACTTTTGAAACGATCGGTCACCACTTTTGATGTTGGCAGCTACTTGTTTCAAACGCAACATCTGACGAACGAGCACAAATATAGAAGAAGAGACACAATTGTTATCCAAAAAGTTCAGGTTTTAACCCACGTGACTTCAGGCTTCAACCCACGTGACTTCAGGCTTCAACCCACGTGACTTCAGGCTTCAACCCACGTGACTTCAGGCTTCAACCCACGTGATTTTGAAAACGATCGGTCACCACTTTTGATGTTGGCAGTTACTTGTTTTAAACGCAACATCTGACGAACGAACACAAATAGCGAGAAAAAGACAAAATTGCTATCCAAAAAGTTCAGGTTTGAACCCACGTGACTCCAGGCTCTAACCCACGTGACTTCAGGCTTCAACCCACGTGACTTTGAAAACGATCGGTCATCACTTTTGATGTTGGCAGTTACTTGTTTTAAACGCAACATCTGACGAACGAACACAAATAGCGAGAAAAAGACAAAATTGCTATCCAAAAAGTTCAGGTTTGAACCCACGTGACTCCAGGCTCTAACCCACGTGACTTCAGGCTTCAACCCACGTGACTTTGAAAACGATCGGTCATCACTTTTGAAGTTGGCAGCTACTCTTTCCAAACGCAACATCTGACGAACGAACACAAATATAGAAGAAAAGGCACAATTGTTACCCAAAAAGTTCTGGTTTCAACCCACGTGACTTTAGGCTCCAACCCACGTGACTTCAGGCTTCGACCCACGTGACTTCAGGCTTTAACCCACGTGACTTCAGGCTTCAACCCACGCGACTTCAGGCTTCAACCCACGTGACTTCAGGCTCCAACCCACGTGACTTTGGGAACGATCGGTCATCACTTTTGAAGTTGGCATCTACTCTTTCCAAACGCAACATCTAACGAACGAACACAAATATAGAAAAAAAGACACAATTGTTATCCAAAAAGTTCGGGCTTGAACCCACGTGACTCCAGGCTCCAACCCACGTGACTTCAGGCTCCAACCCACGTGACTTTTACACCGATCGGTCACCACTTTTGATGTTGGCAGCTACTTGTTCCAAACGCAACATCTGACGAACGAACACAAATATAGAAGAAAAGACACAATTGTTATCCAAAAAGTTCAGGTTTTAACCCACGTGACTTCAGGCTTCAACTCACGTGACTTCAGGCTTCAACCCACGTGACTTCAGGCTTCAACCCACGTGACTTTTAAAACGATCGGTCACCACTTTTGATGTTGGCAGCTACTTGTTTTAAACGCAACATCTGACGAACGAACACAAATATAGAAGAAAAGACACAATTGTTATCCAAAGAGTTCAGGTTTCAACCCACGTGACTTCAGGCTTCAACCCACGTGACTTCAGGCTTCAACCCACGTGACTTTAGGCTTCAACCCACGTGACCTCAGGCTTCAACCCACGTGATTTTGAAATTGATCGGTCACCACTTTTGGAGTTGGCAGCTACTCTTTCCAAACGCAACATCTGACGAACGAACACAAATATCGAGAAAAAGACACAATTGCTATCCAAAAAGTTCAGGTTTGAACACACGTGACTCCAGGCTCCAACCCACGTGACTTCAGGCTCCAACCCACGTGACTTTGAAAACGATCGGTCATCACTTTTGAAGTTGGCAGCTACTCTTTCCAAACGCAACATCTGACGAACGAACACAAATATAGAAATAAAAACACAATTGTTATCCAAAAAGTTCAGGTTTGAACCCACGTGACTCCAGACTCCAACCCACGTGACTTCAGGCTTCAACCCACGTGACTTTTAAAACGATCGGTCATCACTTTTGAAGTTGGCAGCTACTCTTTCCAAACGCAACATCTGACGAACGAACACAAATATAGAAATAAAAACACAATTGTTATCCAAAAAGTTCAGGTTTGAACCCACGTGACTCCAGACTCCAACCCACGTGACTTCAGGCTCCAACCCACGTGACTTTTACACCGATCGGTCACCACTTTTGATGTTGGCAGCTACTTGTTCCAAACGCAACATCTGACGAACGAACACAAATATAGAAGAAAAGACACAATTGTTATCCAAAAAGTTCAGGTTTTAACCCACGTGACTTCAGGCTTCAACTCACGTGACTTCAGGCTTCAACCCACGTGACTTCAGGCTTCAACCCACGTGACTTTTAAAACGATCGGTCACCACTTTTGATGTTGGCAGCTACTTGTTCCAAACGCCACATCTGACGAACGAACACAAATATAGAAGAAAAGACACAAATGGTATCTAAAAAGTTCAGGTTTGAACCCACGTGACTTCGGGCTTCAACCCACGTGACTTTGAAAACGATCGGTCACCACTTTTGAAGTTGGCAGCTACTCTTTCCAAACGCAACATCTGACGAACGAACACAAAGATAGAAAAGAAGACACAATTATTATCCAAAAAGTTCAGGTTTTAACCCACGTGACTCCAGGCTCCAACCCACGTGACTTCAGGCTTCAACCCACGTGACTTTAAAAACGATCGGTCACCACTTTTGATGTTGGCAGCTACTTGTTCCAAACGCAACATCTGACGAACGAACACAAATATAGAAGAAAAAACACAATTGTTATCAAAAAAGTTCAGGTTTCAACCCACGTGACTTTAGGCTTCAACCCACATGACTTCAGGCTTCAACCCACGTGACTTCGGGCGTCAACCCACGTGACTTCAGGCTTCAACCCACGTGACTTCAGGCTTCAACCCACGTGACTTTGAAAACGATCGGTCACCACTTTTGAAGTTGGCAGCTACTCTTTCCAAACGCAACATCTGACGAACGAACACAAAAATCGAAAAAAGGACACAATTGCTATCCAAAAAGTCCAGGTTTGAACCCACGTGAGTCCAGGCTCCACCCCACGTGACTTCAGGCTTCAACCCACGTGACTTCCAGAACGATCGGTCTTCACTTTTGATGTTGGCAGCTACTTGTTTTAAACGCAACATCTGACGAACGAACACAAATATAGAAGAAAAGACACAATTGTTATCCAAAAAGTTCAGGTTTGAACCCACGTGACTCCAGGCTCCAACCCATGTGACTTCAGGCTCCAACCCACGTGACTTTTAAAACGATCGGTCACCACTTTTGATGTTGGCAGCTACTTGTTTTAAACGCAACATCTGACGAACGATCACAAATATAGAAAAAAAGACACAATTGTTATCCAAAAAGTTTAGATTTGAACCCACGTGCCTCCAGGCTCCAACCCACGTGACTTCAGGCTCCAACCCACGTGACTTTTGAAACGATCGGTCACCACTTTTGATGTTGGCAGCTACTTGATTTAAACGCATCATCTGACGACCGAACACAAATATAGAAGAGAAGACACAATTGTTATCCAAAATGTTCAGGTTTTAACCCACGTGACTTCAGGCTTCAACCCACGTGACTTCAGGCTTCAACCCACGTGACTTCAGGCTTCAACTCACGTGACTTCAGGCTTCAACCCACGTGACTTTGAAAACGATCGGTCACCACTTTTGAAGTTGGCAGCTACTCTTTCCAAACGCAATATCTGACGAACGAACACAATTATCGAGAAAAAGACACAATTGCTATCCAAAAAGTTCAGGTTTGAACCCACGTGACTTCAGGCTCCAACCCACGTGACTTCAGGCTTCAACCCACGTGACTTTCAGAATGATCGGTCACCACTTCTGATGTTGGCAGCTACTTGTTCCAAACGCAACATCTGACGAACGAACACAAATATAGAAGAAAAGACACAATTGTTACCCAAAAAGTTCAGGTTTCAACCCACGTGACTCCGGGCTCCAACCCACGTGACTTCAGGCTCCGACCCACGTGACTTCAGGCTTTAACTCACGTGACTTCAGGCTTCAACCCACGCGACTTCAGGCTTCAACCCACGTGACTTCAGGCTTTAACCCACGTGACTTTGAAAACGATCGGTCATCACTTTTGAAGTTGGCAGCTACTCTTTCCAAACGCAACATCTGACGAACGAACACAAATATAGGAAAAACGACACAATTGTTATCCAAAATGTTCAGGTTTGAACCCACGTGACTCCAGGCTCCAACCCACGTGACTTCAGGCTTCAACCCACGTGACTTTTAAAACGATCGGTCACCACTTTCGATGTTGGCAGCTACTTGTTCCAAACGCAACATCTGACGAACGAACGCAAATATAGAAGAAAAGACACAATTGTTATCCAAAAAGTTCAGGTTTTAACCCACGTGACTTCAGGCTTCAACCCGCGTGACTCCAGGCTTCAACCCACGTGACTTCAGGCTTCAACCCACGTGACTTTTGAAACGATCGGTCACAAAATTGCTTCCAAAAAATTCAGGTTTGAACCTACGTGACTCCAGGCTCTAACCCACGTGACTTCAGGCTTCAACCCACGTGACTTTCGGAACGATCGGTCACCACTTTTGATGTTGGCAGCTACTTGTTCCAAACGCAACATCTGACGAACGAACACAAATATAGAAGAAAAGGCACAATTGTTACCCAAAAAGTTCAGGTTTTGACCCACGTGACTTCGGGCTTCTACCCACGTGATTTCAGGCTTTAACCCACGTGACTTCAGGCTTCAACCCACGTGACTTTGAAAACGATCGGTCACCACTTTTGAAGTTGGCAACTACTCTTTCCAAACGCAACATCTGACGAACGAACACAAATATAGAAGAAAAGGCACAATTGTTACCCAAAAAGTTCAGGTTTTGACCCACGTGACTTCGGGCTTCTACCCACGTGATTTCAGGCTTCAACCCACGTGACTCCAGGCTTCAACCCACGTGACTTTGAAAACGATCGGTCACCACTTTTGATGTTGGCAGCTACTTGTTTTAAACGCAACATCTGACGAACGAACACAAATATAGAATAAAAGACACAATTGTTATCCAAAAAGTTCAGGTTTTAACCCACGTGACTTCAGGCTTCAACCCACGTGACTTCAGGCATCAACCCACGTGACCTCAGGCTTCAACCCACGTGACCTCAGGCTTCAACCCACGTGATTTTGAAATTGATCGATCACCACTTTTGAAGTTGGCAGCTACTCTTTCCAAACGCAACATCTGACGAACGAACACAAATATCGAGAAAAAGACACAATTGCTATCCAAAAAGTTCAGGTTTGAACCCACGTGACTCCAGGCTCCAACCCACGTGACTTCAGGCTTCAACCCACGTGACTTTTGAAACGATCGGTCACCACTCTTGATGTTGGCAGCTACTTGTTTCAAACGCAACATCTTACGAACGAACTCAAATATAGAAGAAAAGACACAATTGTTATCCAAAAAGTTCAGGTTTTGACCCACGTGACTTCAGGCTTCAACCCACGTGACTTCAGGCTTCAACCCACGTGACTTCAGGCTTCAACACACGTGACTTTTAAAACGATCGGTCACCACTTTCGATGTTGGCAGCTACTTGTTCCAAACGCAACATCTGACGAACGAACGCAAATATAGAAGAAAAGACACAATTGTTATCCAAAAAGTTCAGGTTTTAACCCACGTGACTTCAGGCTTCAACCCGCGTGACTCCAGGCTTCAACCCACGTGACTTCAGGCTTCAACCCACGTGACTTCAGGCTTCAACCCACGTGACTCCAGGCTTCAACCCACGTGACTTCAGGCTTCAACCCACGTGACTTCAGGCTTCAACCCACGTGATTTTGAAAACGATCGGTCACCACTTTTGAAGTTGGCAGCTACTCTTTCCAAACGCAACATCTGACGAACGAACACAAATATCGAGAAAAAGACACGATTGCTATCCAAAAAGTTCAGGTTTGAACCCACGTGACTATAGGCTCCAACCCACGTGACTTCAGGCTCCAACCCACGTGACTTTTGAAACGATCGGTCACCACTTTTGATGTTGGCAGTTACTTGTTTTAAACGCAACATCTGACGAACGAACACAAATAGCGAGAAAAAGACAAAATTGCTATCCAAAAAGTTCAGGTTTGAACCCACGTGACTCCAGGCTCTAACCCACGTGACTTCAGGCTTCAACCCACGTGACTCTCAGAACGATCGGTCACCACTTTTGATGTTGGCAGCTACTTGTTCCAAACGCAACATCTGACGAACGAACACAAATATAGAAGAAAAGGCACAATTGTTACCCAAAAAGTTCTGGTTTCAACCCACGTGACTTAAGGCTCCAACCCACGTGACTTCAGGCTTCGACCCACGTGACTTCAGGCTTTAACCCACGTGACTTCAGGCTTCAACCCACGCGACTTCAGGCTTCAACCCACGTGACTTCAGGCTCCAACTCACGTGACTTTGGGAACGATCGGTCATCACTTTTGAAGTTGGCATCTACTCTTTCCAAACGCAACATCTAACGAACGAACACAAATATAGAAAAAAAGACACAATTGTTATCCAAAAAGTTCGGGCTTGAACCCACGTGACTCCAGGCTCCAACCCACGTGACTTCAGGCTCCAACCCACGTGACTTTTACACCGATCGGTCACCACTTTTGATGTTGGCAGCTACTTGTTCCAAACGCAACATCTGACGAACGAACACAAATATAGAAGAAAAGACACAATTGTTATCCAAAAAGTTCAGGTTTTAACCCACGTGACTTCAGGCTTCAACTCACGTGACTTCAGGCTTCAACCCACGTGACTTCAGGCTTCAACCCACGTGACTTTTAAAACGATCGGTCACCACTTTTGATGTTGGCAGCTACTTGTTTTAAACGCAACATCTGACGAACGAACACAAATATAGAAGAAAAGACACAATTGTTATCCAAAGAGTTCAGGTTTCAACCCACGTGACTTCAGGCTTCAACCCACGTGACTTCAGGCTTCAACCCACGTGACTTTAGGCTTCAACCCACGTGACCTCAGGCTTCAACCCACGTGGTTTTGAAATTGATCGGTCACCACTTTTGGAGTTGGCAGCTACTCTTTCCAAAAGCAACATCTGACGAACGAACACAAATATCGAGAAAAAGACACAATTGCTATCCAAAAAGTTCAGGTTTGAACACACGTGACTCCAGGCTCCAACCCACGTGACTTCAGGCTTCAACCCACGTGACTTTGAAAACGATCGGTCATCACTTTTGAAGTTGGCAGCTACTCTTTCCAAACGCAACATCTGACGAACGAACACAAATATAGAAATAAAAATACAATTGTTATCCAAAAAGTTCAGGTTTGAACCCACGTGACTCCAGACTCCAACCCACGTGACTTCAGGCTTCAACCCACGTGACTTTTAAAACGATCGGTCACCACTTCCGATGTTGGCAGCTACTTGTTCCAAACGCAACATCTGACGAACGAACACAAATATAGAAGAAAAGACACAATTGTTATCCAAAAAGTTCAGGTTTTAACCCACGTGACTTCAGGCTTCAACCCGCGTGACTTCAGGCTTCAACCCACGTGACTTCAGGCTTCAACCCACGTGACTTTTGAAACGATCGGTCACCACTTCTGATGTTGGCAGCTACTTGTTTCAAACGCAACATCTGACGAACGAACACAAATATAGAAGAAAAGGCACAATTGTTACCCAAAAAGTTCAGGTTTTGACCCACGTGACTTCGGGCTTCTACCCACGTGATTTCAGGCTTTAACCCACGTGACTTCAGGCTTCAACCCACGTGACTTTGAAAACGATCGGTCACCACTTTTGAAGTTGGCAACTACTCTTTCCAAACGCAACATCTGACGAACGATCACAAATATAGGAAAAAAGACACAATTGTTATCCAAAAAGTTCAGGTTTGAACCCACGTGACTCCAGGCTCCAACCCACGTGACTTCAGGCTCCAACCCACGTGACTTTTAAAACGATCGGTCACCACTTCTGATGTTGGCAGCTACTTGTTCCAAACGCAACATCTGACGAACGAACACAAATATAGAAGAAAAGACACAATTGTTATCCAAAAAGTTCAGGCTTTAACCCACGTGACTTCAGGCTTCAACTCACGTGACTTCAGGCTTCAACCCACGTGACTCTAGGCTTCAACCCACGTGACTTTGAAAACGATCGGTCACCACTTTTGATGTTGGCAGCTACTTGTTTTAAACGCAACATCTGACGAACGAACACAAATATAGAATAAAAGACACAATTGTTATAGAAAAAGTTCAGGTTTTAACCCACGTGACTTCAGGCTTCAACCCACGTGACTTCAGGCATCAACCCACGTGACCTCAGGCTTCAACCCACGTGACCTCAGGCTTCAACCCACGTGATTTTGAAATTGATCGATCACCACTTTTGAAGTTGGCAGCTACTCTTTCCAAACGCAACATCTGACGAACGAACACAAATATCGAGAAAAAGACACAATTGCTATCCAAAAAGTTCAGGTTTGAACCCACCTGACTCCAGGCTCCAACCCACGTGACTTCAGGCTTCAACCCACGTGACTTTTGAAACGATCGGTCACCACTCTTGATGTTGGCAGCTACTTGTTTCAAACGCAACATCTCACGAACGAACTCAAATATAGAAGAAAAGACACAATTGTTATCCAAAAAGTTCAGGTTTTGACCCACGTGACTTCAGGCTTCAACCCACGTGACTTCAGGCTTCAACCCACGTGACTTCAGGCTTCAACACACGTGACTTTTAAAACGATCGGTCACCACTTTCGATGTTGGCAGCTACTTGTTCCAAACGCAACATCTGACGAACGAACGCAAATATAGAAGAAAAGACACAATTGTTATCCAAAAAGTTCAGGTTTTAACCCACGTGACTTCAGGCTTCAACCCGCGTGACTCCAGGCTTCAACCCACGTGACTTCAGGCTTCAACCCACGTGACTTCAGGCTTCAACCCACGTGACTTTTGAAACGATCGGTCACCACTTTTGATGTTGGCAGCTACTTGTTTCAAACGCAACATCTGACGAACGAGCACAAATATAGAAGAAGAGACACAATTGTTATCCAAAAAGTTCAGGTTTTAACCCACGTGACTTCAGGCTTCAACCCACGTGACTTCAGGCTTCAACCCACGTGACTTCAGGCTTCAACCCACGTGACTTCAGGCTTCAACCCACGTGATTTTGAAAACGATCGGTCACCACTTTTGATGTTGGCAGTTACTTGTTTTAAACGCAACATCTGACGAACGAACACAAATAGCGAGAAAAAGACAAAATTGCTATCCAAAAAGTTCAGGTTTGAACCCACGTGACTCCAGGCTCTAACCCACGTGACTTCAGGCTTCAACCCACGTGACTTTGAAAACGATCGGTCATCACTTTTGATGTTGGCAGTTACTTGTTTTAAACGCAACATCTGACGAACGAACACAAATAGCGAGAAAAAGACAAAATTGCTATCCAAAAAGTTCAGGTTTGAACCCACGTGACTCCAGGCTCTAACCCACGTGACTTCAGGCTTCAACCCACGTGACTTTGAAAACGATCGGTCATCACTTTTGAAGTTGGCAGCTACTCTTTCCAAACGCAACATCTGACGAACGAACACAAATATAGAAGAAAAGGCACAATTGTTACCCAAAAAGTTCTGGTTTCAACCCACGTGACTTTAGGCTCCAACCCACGTGACTTCAGGCTTCGACCCACGTGACTTCAGGCTTTAACCCACGTGACTTCAGGCTTCAACCCACGCGACTTCAGGCTTCAACCCACGTGACTTCAGGCTCCAACCCACGTGACTTTGGGAACGATCGGTCATCACTTTTGAAGTTGGCATCTACTCTTTCCAAACGCAACATCTAACGAACGAACACAAATATAGAAAAAAAGACACAATTGTTATCCAAAAAGTTCGGGCTTGAACCCACGTGACTCCAGGCTCCAACCCACGTGACTTCAGGCTCCAACCCACGTGACTTTTACACCGATCGGTCACCACTTTTGATGTTGGCAGCTACTTGTTCCAAACGCAACATCTGACGAACGAACACAAATATAGAAGAAAAGACACAATTGTTATCCAAAAAGTTCAGGTTTTAACCCACGTGACTTCAGGCTTCAACTCACGTGACTTCAGGCTTCAACCCACGTGACTTCAGGCTTCAACCCACGTGACTTTTAAAACGATCGGTCACCACTTTTGATGTTGGCAGCTACTTGTTTTAAACGCAACATCTGACGAACGAACACAAATATAGAAGAAAAGACACAATTGTTATCCAAAGAGTTCAGGTTTCAACCCACGTGACTTCAGGCTTCAACCCACGTGACTTCAGGCTTCAACCCACGTGACTTTAGGCTTCAACCCACGTGACCTCAGGCTTCAACCCACGTGATTTTGAAATTGATCGGTCACCACTTTTGGAGTTGGCAGCTACTCTTTCCAAACGCAACATCTGACGAACGAACACAAATATCGAGAAAAAGACACAATTGCTATCCAAAAAGTTCAGGTTTGAACACACGTGACTCCAGGCTCCAACCCACGTGACTTCAGGCTCCAACCCACGTGACTTTGAAAACGATCGGTCATCACTTTTGAAGTTGGCAGCTACTCTTTCCAAACGCAACATCTGACGAACGAACACAAATATAGAAATAAAAACACAATTGTTATCCAAAAAGTTCAGGTTTGAACCCACGTGACTCCAGACTCCAACCCACGTGACTTCAGGCTTCAACCCACGTGACTTTTAAAACGATCGGTCACCACTTCCGATGTTGGCAGCTACTTGTTCCAAACGCAACATCTGACGAACGAACACAAATATAGAAGAAAAGACACAATTGTTATCCAAAAAGTTCAGGTTTTAACCCACGTGACTTCGGGCTTCAACCCGCGTGACTTCAGGCTTCAACCCACGTGACTTCAGGCTTCAACCCACGTGACTTTTGAAACGATCGGTCACCACTTCTGATGTTGGCAGCTACTTGTTTCGAACGCAACATCTGACGAACGAACACAAATATAGAAGAAAAGACACAATTGTTATCCAAAAAGTTCAGGTTTTAACCTACGTGACTTCAGGCTTTAACCCACGTGACTTCAGGCTTCAACCCACGTGACTTCAGGCTTCAACCCACGTGATTTTGAAAACGATCGGTCACCACTTTTGAAGTTGGCAGCTACTCTTTCCAATCGCAACATCTGACGAACGAACACAAATATCGAGAAAAAGACACGATTGCTATCCAAAAAGTTCAGGTTTGAACCCACGTGACTCCAGGCTCCAACCCACGTGACTTCAGGCTTCAACCCACGTGACTTTTAAAACGATCGGTCACCACTTTCGATGTTGGCAGCTACTTGTTCCAAACGCAACATCTGACGAACGAACACAAATAAAGAAGAAAAGACACAATTGTTATCCAAAAAGTTCAGGTTTAAACCCACGTGACTCCAGGCTCCAACCCACGTGACTCAAGGCTCCAACCCACGTGACTTTTGAAACGATCGGTCACCACTTTTGATGTTGGCAGTTACTTGTTTTGAACGCAACATCTGACGAACGAACACAAATACAGAAGAAAAGACACAATTGTTATCCAAAAAGTTCAGGTTTTAACCCACGTGACTCCAGGCTTCAACCCACGTGACTTCAGGCTTCAACCCACGAGACTTCAGGCTTCAACTCACGTGACTTCAGGCTTCAACCCACGTGACTTTGAAAACGATCGGTCACCACTTTCGAAGTTGGCAGCTACTCTTTCCGAACGCAACATCTGACGAGCGAACACAAATATCGAGAAAAAGACAAAATTGCTTCCAAAAAATTCAGGTTTGATCCCACGTGACTCCAGGCTCTAACCCACGTGACTTCAGGCTTCAACCCACGTGACTTTCGGAACGATCGGTCACCACTTTTGATGTTGGCAGCTACTTGTTCCAAACGCAACATCTGACGAACGAACACAAATATAGAAGAAAAGGCACAATTGTTACCCAAAAAGTTCAGATTTTGACCCACGTGACTTCGGGCTTCTACCCACGTGACTTCAGGCTTCAACCCACGTGATTTTCAAAACGATCGGTCACCACTTTTGCTGTTGGCAGCTACTTGTTTTAAACGCAACATCTGACGAACGAACACAAATATAGAAGAAAAGACACGATTGTTATCCAAAAAGTTCAGGTTCCAACCCACGTGACTTCAGGCTTCAACCCACGTGACCTCAGGCTTCAACCCACGTGATTTTGAAATTGATCGGTCACCACTTTTGGAGTTGGCAGCTACTCTTTCCAAACGCAACATCTGACGAACGAACACAAATATCGAGAAAAAGACACAATTGCTATCCAAAAAGTTCAGGTTTGAACACACGTGACTCCAGGCTCCAACCCACGTGACTTCAGGCTTCAACCCACGTGACTTTGAAAACGATCGGTCATCACTTTTGAAGTTGGCAGCTACTCTTTCCAAACGCAACATCTGACGAACGAACACAAATATAGAAGAAAAGACACAATTGTTATCCAAAAAGTTCAGGTTTCAACCCACGTGACTTCAGGCTTCAACCCACGTGACCTCAGGCTTCAACCCACGTGATTTTGAAATTGATCGGTCACCACTTTTGGAGTTGGCAGCTACTCTTTCCAAACGCAACATCTGACGAACGAACACAAATATCGAGAAAAAGACACAATTGCTATCCAAAAAGTTCAGGTTTGAACACACGTGACTCCAGGCTCCAACCCACGTGACTTCAGGCTTCAACCCACGTGACTTTTGAAACGATCGGTCACCACTTTTGATGTTGGCAGCTACTTGTTTCAAACGCAACATCTGACGAACGAACACAAATACAGAAGAAAAGACACAATTGTTATCCAAAAAGTTCAGGTTTCAACCCACGTGACTTCAGGCTTCAACCCACGTGACTTCAGGCTTCAACCCACGTGATTTTGAAAACGATCGGTCACCATTTTTGGAGTTGGCAGCTACTCTTTCCAAACGCAACATCTGACGAACGAACACAAATATAGAAAGAAAGACACAATTGTTATCCAAAAAGTTCAAGTTTGAACCCACGTGACTCCAGGCTCCAACCCACGTGACTTCAGGCTTCAACCCACGTGATTTTTAAAACGATCGGTCACCACTTTTGATGTTGGCAGCTACTTGTTTTAAACGCAACATATGACGAACGAACACAAATATAGAAGAAAAGACACAATTGTTATCCAAAAAGTTCAGGTTTCAACCCACGTGACTTCAGGCTTCAACCCACGTGACTCCAGGCCCTAACCCACGTGACTTCAGGCTTCAACCCACGTGACTTTGGAAACGATCGGTCACCACTTTTGAAGTTGGCAGCTACTCTTTCCAAACGCAACATCTGACGAACGAACACAAATATAGAAAAAAAAGACACAATTGTTATCCAAAAAGTTCAGGTTTTAACCCACGTGACTCCAGGCTCCAACTCACGTGACTTCAGGCTTCAACCCACGTGAGTTCTAAAACGATCGGTCACCACTTTTGATGTTGGCAGCTACTTGTTCCAAACGCCACATCTGACGAACGAACACAAATATAGAAGAAAAGACACAAATGGTATCTAAAAAGTTCAGGTTTGAACCCACGTGACTTCAGGCTTCAACCCACGTGACTTTGAAAACGATCGGTCACCACTTTTGAAGTTGGCAGCTACTCTTTCCAAACGCAACATCTGACGAACGAACACAAAGATAGAAAAGAAGACACAATTATTATCCAAAAAGTTCAGGTTTTAACCCACGTGACTCCAGGCTCCAACCCACGTGACTTCAGGCTTCAACCCACGTGACTTTAAAAACGATCGGTCACCACTTTTGATGTTGGCAGCTACTTGTTCCAAACGCAACATCTGACGAACGAACACAAATATAGAAGAAAAAACACAATTGTTATCAAAAAAGTTCAGGTTTCAACCCACGTGACTTTAGGCTTCAACCCACATGACTTCAGGCTTCAACCCACGTGACTTCGGGCGTCAACCCACGTGACTTCAGGCTTCAACCCACGTGACTTCAGGCTTCAACCCACGTGACTTTGAAAACGATCGGTCACCACTTTTGAAGTTGGCAGCTACTCTTTCCAAACGCAACATCTGACGAACGAACACAAAAATCGAAAAAAGGACACAATTGCTATCCAAAAAGTCCAGGTTTGAACCCACGTGAGTCCAGGCTCCACCCCACGTGACTTCAGGCTTCAACCCACGTGACTTCCAGAACGATCGGTCTTCACTTTTGATGTTGGCAGCTACTTGTTTTAAACGCAACATCTGACGAACGAACACAAATATAGAAGAAAAGACACAATTGTTATCCAAAAAGTTCAGGTTTGAACCCACGTGACTCCAGGCTCCAACCCACGTGACTTCAGGCTCCAACCCACGTGACTTTTAAAACGATCGGTCACCACTTTTGATGTTGGCAGCTACTTGTTTTAAACGCAACATCTGACGAACGATCACAAATATAGAAAAAAAGACACAATTGTTATCCAAAAAGTTTAGATTTGAACCCACGTGACTCCAGGCTCCAACCCACGTGACTTCAGGCTCCAACCCACGTGACTTTTGAAACGATCGGTCACCACTTTTGATGTTGGCAGCTACTTGATTTAAACGCATCATCTGACGACCGAACACAAATATAGAAGAAAAGACACAATTGTTATCCAAAATGTTCAGGTTTTAACCCACGTGACTTCAGGCTCCGACCCACGTGACTTCAGGCTTTAACTCACGTGACTTCAGGCTTCAACCCACGCGACTTCAGGCTTCAACCCACGTGACTTCAGGCTTTAACCCACGTGACTTTGAAAACGATCGGTCATCACTTTTGAAGTTGGCAGCTACTCTTTCCAAACGCAACATCTGACGAACGAACACAAATATAGGAAAAACGACACAATTGTTATCCAAAATGTTCAGGTTTGAACCCACGTGACTCCAGGCTCCAACCCACGTGACTTCAGGCTTCAACCCACGTGACTTTTAAAACGATCGGTCACCACTTTCGATGTTGGCAGCTACTTGTTCCAAACGCAACATCTGACGAACGAACGCAAATATAGAAGAAAAGACACAATTGTTATCCAAAAAGTTCAGGTTTTAACCCACGTGACTTCAGGCTTCAACCCGCGTGACTCCAGGCTTCAACCCACGTGACTTCAGGCTTCAACCCACGTGACTTTTGAAACGATCGGTCACAAAATTGCTTCCAAAAAATTCAGGTTTGAACCCACGTGACTCCAGGCTCTAACCCACGTGACTTCAGGCTTCAACCCACGTGACTTTCGGAACGATCGGTCACCACTTTTGATGTTGGCAGCTACTTGTTCCAAACGCAACATCTGACGAACGAACACAAATATAGAAGAAAAGGCACAATTGTTACCCAAAAAGTTCAGGTTTTGACCCACGTGACTTCGGGCTTCTACCCACGTGATTCCAGGCTTTAACCCACGTGACTTCAGGCTTCAACCCACGTGACTTTGAAAACGATCGGTCACCACTTTTGAAGTTGGCAACTACTCTTTCCAAACGCAACATCTGACGAACGATCACAAATATAGGAAAAAAGACACAATTGTTATCCAAAAAGTTCAGGTTTGAACCCACGTGACTCCAGGCTCCAACCCACGTGACTTCAGGCTCCAACCCACGTGACTTTTAAAACGATCGGTCACCACTCCTGATGTTGGCAGCTACTTGTTCCAAACGCAACATCTGACGAACGAACACAAATATAGAAGAAAAGACACAATTGTTATCCAAAAAGTTCAGGCTTTAACCCACGTGACTTCAGGCTTCAACTCACGTGACTTCAGGCTTCAACCCACGTGACTCCAGGCTTCAACCCACGTGACTTTGAAAACGATCGGTCACCACTTTTGATGTTGGCAGCTACTTGTTTTAAACGCAACATCTGACGAACGAACACAAATATAGAATAAAAGACACAATTGTTATCCAAAAAGTTCAGGTTTTAACCCACGTGACTTCAGGCTTCAACCCACGTGACTTCAGGCATCAACCCACGTGACCTCAGGCTTCAACCCACGTGACCTCAGGCTTCAACCCACGTGATTTTGAAATTGATCGATCACCACTTTTGAAGTTGGCATCTACTCTTTCCAAACGCAACATCTAACGAACGAACACAAATATAGAAAAAAAGACACAATTGTTATCCAAAAAGTTCGGGCTTGAACCCACGTGACTCCAGGCTCCAACCCACGTGACTTCAGGCTCCAACCCACGTGACTTTTACACCGATCGGTCACCACTTTTGATGTTGGCAGCTACTTGTTCCAAACGCAACATCTGACGAACGAACACAAATATAGAAGAAAAGACACAATTGTTATCCAAAAAGTTCAGGTTTTAACCCACGTGACTTCAGGCTTCAACTCACGTGACTTCAGGCTTCAACCCACGTGACTTCAGGCTTCAACCCACGTGACTTTTAAAACGATCGGTCACCACTTTTGATGTTGGCAGCTACTTGTTTTAAACGCAACATCTGACGAACGAACACAAATATAGAAGAAAAGACACAATTGTTATCCAAAGAGTTCAGGTTTCAACCCACGTGACTTCAGGCTTCAACCCACGTGACTTCAGGCTTCAACCCACGTGACTTTAGGCTTCAACCCACGTGACCTCAGGCTTCAACCCACGTGATTTTGAAATTGATCGGTCACCACTTTTGGAGTTGGCAGCTACTCTTTCCAAACGCAACATCTGACGAACGAACACAAATATCGAGAAAAAGACACAATTGCTATCCAAAAAGTTCAGGTTTGAACACACGTGACTCCAGGCTCCAACCCACGTGACTTCAGGCTCCAACCCACGTGACTTTGAAAACGATCGGTCATCACTTTTGAAGTTGGCAGCTACTCTTTCCAAACGCAACATCTGACGAACGAACACAAATATAGAAATAAAAACACAATTGTTATCCAAAAAGTTCAGGTTTGAACCCACGTGACTCCAGACTCCAACCCACGTGACTTCAGGCTTCAACCCACGTGACTTTTAAAACGATCGGTCACCACTTCCGATGTTGGCAGCTACTTGTTCCAAACGCAACATCTGACGAACGAACACAAATATAGAAGAAAAGACACAATTGTTATCCAAAAAGTTCAGGTTTTAACCCACGTGACTTCGGGCTTCAACCCGCGTGACTTCAGGCTTCAACCCACGTGACTTCAGGCTTCAACCCACGTGACTTTTGAAACGATCGGTCACCACTTCTGATGTTGGCAGCTACTTGTTTCGAACGCAACATCTGACGAACGAACACAAATATAGAAGAAAAGACACAATTGTTATCCAAAAAGTTCAGGTTTTAACCTACGTGACTTCAGGCTTTAACCCACGTGACTTCAGGCTTCAACCCACGTGACTTCAGGCTTCAACCCACGTGATTTTGAAAACGATCGGTCACCACTTTTGAAGTTGGCAGCTACTCTTTCCAATCGCAACATCTGACGAACGAACACAAATATCGAGAAAAAGACACGATTGCTATCCAAAAAGTTCAGGTTTGAACCCACGTGACTCCAGGCTCCAACCCACGTGACTTCAGGCTTCAACCCACGTGACTTTTAAAACGATCGGTCACCACTTTCGATGTTGGCAGCTACTTGTTCCAAACGCAACATCTGACGAACGAACACAAATAAAGAAGAAAAGACACAATTGTTATCCAAAAAGTTCAGGTTTAAACCCACGTGACTCCAGGCTCCAACCCACGTGACTCAAGGCTCCAACCCACGTGACTTTTGAAACGATCGGTCACCACTTTTGATGTTGGCAGTTACTTGTTTTGAACGCAACATCTGACGAACGAACACAAATACAGAAGAAAAGACACAATTGTTATCCAAAAAGTTCAGGTTTTAACCCACGTGACTCCAGGCTTCAACCCACGTGACTTCAGGCTTCAACCCACGAGACTTCAGGCTTCAACTCACGTGACTTCAGGCTTCAACCCACGTGACTTTGAAAACGATCGGTCACCACTTTCGAAGTTGGCAGCTACTCTTTCCGAACGCAACATCTGACGAGCGAACACAAATATCGAGAAAAAGACAAAATTGCTTCCAAAAAATTCAGGTTTGATCCCACGTGACTCCAGGCTCTAACCCACGTGACTTCAGGCTTCAACCCACGTGACTTTCGGAACGATCGGTCACCACTTTTGATGTTGGCAGCTACTTGTTCCAAACGCAACATCTGACGAACGAACACAAATATAGAAGAAAAGGCACAATTGTTACCCAAAAAGTTCAGATTTTGACCCACGTGACTTCGGGCTTCTACCCACGTGACTTCAGGCTTCAACCCACGTGATTTTCAAAACGATCGGTCACCACTTTTGCTGTTGGCAGCTACTTGTTTTAAACGCAACATCTGACGAACGAACACAAATATAGAAGAAAAGACACGATTGTTATCCAAAAAGTTCAGGTTCCAACCCACGTGACTTCAGGCTTCAACCCACGTGACCTCAGGCTTCAACCCACGTGATTTTGAAATTGATCGGTCACCACTTTTGGAGTTGGCAGCTACTCTTTCCAAACGCAACATCTGACGAACGAACACAAATATCGAGAAAAAGACACAATTGCTATCCAAAAAGTTCAGGTTTGAACACACGTGACTCCAGGCTCCAACCCACGTGACTTCAGGCTTCAACCCACGTGACTTTGAAAACGATCGGTCATCACTTTTGAAGTTGGCAGCTACTCTTTCCAAACGCAACATCTGACGAACGAACACAAATATAGAAGAAAAGACACAATTGTTATCCAAAAAGTTCAGGTTTCAACCCACGTGACTTCAGGCTTCAACCCACGTGACCTCAGGCTTCAACCCACGTGATTTTGAAATTGATCGGTCACCACTTTTGGAGTTGGCAGCTACTCTTTCCAAACGCAACATCTGACGAACGAACACAAATATCGAGAAAAAGACACAATTGCTATCCAAAAAGTTCAGGTTTGAACACACGTGACTCCAGGCTCCAACCCACGTGACTTCAGGCTTCAACCCACGTGACTTTTGAAACGATCGGTCACCACTTTTGATGTTGGCAGCTACTTGTTTCAAACGCAACATCTGACGAACGAACACAAATACAGAAGAAAAGACACAATTGTTATCCAAAAAGTTCAGGTTTCAACCCACGTGACTTCAGGCTTCAACCCACGTGACTTCAGGCTTCAACCCACGTGATTTTGAGAACGATCGGTCACCATTTTTGGAGTTGGCAGCTACTCTTTCCAAACGCAACATCTGACGAACGAACACAAATATAGAAAGAAAGACACAATTGTTATCCAAAAAGTTCAAGTTTGAACCCACGTGACTCCAGGCTCCAACCCACGTGACTTCAGGCTTCAACCCACGTGATTTTTAAAACGATCGGTCACCACTTTTGATGTTGGCAGCTACTTGTTTTAAACGCAACATATGACGAACGAACACAAATATAGAAGAAAAGACACAATTGTTATCCAAAAAGTTCAGGTTTCAACCCACGTGACTTCAGGCTTCAACCCACGTGACTCCAGGCCCTAACCCACGTGACTTCAGGCTTCAACCCACGTGACTTTGGAAACGATCGGTCACCACTTTTGAAGTTGGCAGCTACTCTTTCCAAACGCAACATCTGACGAACGAACACAAATATAGAAAAAAAAGACACAATTGTTATCCAAAAAGTTCAGGTTTTAACCCACGTGACTCCAGGCTCCAACCCACGTGACTTCAGGCTTCAACCCACGTGAGTTCTAAAACGATCGGTCACCACTTTTGATGTTGGCAGCTACTTGTTCCAAACGCCACATCTGACGAACGAACACAAATATAGAAGAAAAGACACAAATGGTATCTAAAAAGTTCAGGTTTGAACCCACGTGACTTCAGGCTTCAACCCACGTGACTTTGAAAACGATCGGTCACCACTTTTGAAGTTGGCAGCTACTCTTTCCAAACGCAACATCTGACGAACGAACACAAAGATAGAAAAGAAGACACAATTATTATCCAAAAAGTTCAGGTTTTAACCCACGTGACTCCAGGCTCCAACCCACGTGACTTCAGGCTTCAACCCACGTGACTTTAAAAACGATCGGTCACCACTTTTGATGTTGGCAGCTACTTGTTCCAAACGCAACATCTGACGAACGAACACAAATATAGAAGAAAAAACACAATTGTTATCAAAAAAGTTCAGGTTTCAACCCACGTGACTTTAGGCTTCAACCCACATGACTTCAGGCTTCAACCCACGTGACTTCGGGCGTCAACCCACGTGACTTCAGGCTTCAACCCACGTGACTTCAGGCTTCAACCCACGTGACTTTGAAAACGATCGGTCACCACTTTTGAAGTTGGCAGCTACTCTTTCCAAACGCAACATCTGACGAACGAACACAAAAATCGAAAAAAGGACACAATTGCTATCCAAAAAGTCCAGGTTTGAACCCACGTGAGTCCAGGCTCCACCCCACGTGACTTCAGGCTTCAACCCACGTGACTTCCAGAACGATCGGTCTTCACTTTTGATGTTGGCAGCTACTTGTTTTAAACGCAACATCTGACGAACGAACACAAATATAGAAGAAAAGACACAATTGTTATCCAAAAAGTTCAGGTTTGAACCCACGTGACTCCAGGCTCCAACCCACGTGACTTCAGGCTCCAACCCACGTGACTTTTAAAACGATCGGTCACCACTTTTGATGTTGGCAGCTACTTGTTTTAAACGCAACATCTGACGAACGATCACAAATATAGAAAAAAAGACACAATTGTTATCCAAAAAGTTTAGATTTGAACCCACGTGACTCCAGGCTCCAACCCACGTGACTTCAGGCTCCAACCCACGTGACTTTTGAAACGATCGGTCACCACTTTTGATGTTGGCAGCTACTTGATTTAAACGCATCATCTGACGACCGAACACAAATATAGAAGAAAAGACACAATTGTTATCCAAAATGTTCAGGTTTTAACCCACGTGACTTCAGGCTCCGACCCACGTGACTTCAGGCTTTAACTCACGTGACTTCAGGCTTCAACCCACGCGACTTCAGGCTTCAACCCACGTGACTTCAGGCTTTAACCCACGTGACTTTGAAAACGATCGGTCATCACTTTTGAAGTTGGCAGCTACTCTTTCCAAACGCAACATCTGACGAACGAACACAAATATAGGAAAAACGACACAATTGTTATCCAAAATGTTCAGGTTTGAACCCACGTGACTCCAGGCTCCAACCCACGTGACTTCAGGCTTCAACCCACGTGACTTTTAAAACGATCGGTCACCACTTTCGATGTTGGCAGCTACTTGTTCCAAACGCAACATCTGACGAACGAACGCAAATATAGAAGAAAAGACACAATTGTTATCCAAAAAGTTCAGGTTTTAACCAACGTGACTTCAGGCTTCAACCCGCGTGACTCCAGGCTTCAACCCACGTGACTTCAGGCTTCAACCCACGTGACTTTTGAAACGATCGGTCACAAAATTGCTTCCAAAAAATTCAGGTTTGAACCCACGTGACTCCAGGCTCTAACCCACGTGACTTCAGGCTTCAACCCACGTGACTTTCGGAACGATCGGTCACCACTTTTGATGTTGGCAGCTACTTGTTCCAAACGCAACATCTGACGAACGAACACAAATATAGAAGAAAAGGCACAATTGTTACCCAAAAAGTTCAGGTTTTGACCCACGTGACTTCGGGCTTCTACCCACGTGATTCCAGGCTTTAACCCACGTGACTTCAGGCTTCAACCCACGTGACTTTGAAAACGATCGGTCACCACTTTTGAAGTTGGCAACTACTCTTTCCAAACGCAACATCTGACGAACGATCACAAATATAGGAAAAAAGACACAATTGTTATCCAAAAAGTTCAGGTTTGAACCCACGTGACTCCAGGCTCCAACCCACGTGACTTCAGGCTCCAACCCACGTGACTTTTAAAACGATCGGTCACCACTCCTGATGTTGGCAGCTACTTGTTCCAAACGCAACATCTGACGAACGAACACAAATATAGAAGAAAAGACACAATTGTTATCCAAAAAGTTCAGGCTTTAACCCACGTGACTTCAGGCTTCAACTCACGTGACTTCAGGCTTCAACCCACGTGACTCCAGGCTTCAACCCACGTGACTTTGAAAACGATCGGTCACCACTTTTGATGTTGGCAGCTACTTGTTTTAAACGCAACATCTGACGAACGAACACAAATATAGAATAAAAGACACAATTGTTATCCAAAAAGTTCAGGTTTTAACCCACGTGACTTCAGGCTTCAACCCACGTGACTTCAGGCATCAACCCACGTGACCTCAGGCTTCAACCCACGTGACCTCAGGCTTCAACCCACGTGATTTTGAAATTGATCGATCACCACTTTTGAAGTTGGCAGCTACTCTTTCCAAACGCAACATCTGACGAACGAACACAAATATCGAGAAAAAGACACAATTGCTATCCAAAAAGTTCAGGTTTGAACCCACGTGACTCCAGGCTCCAACCCACGTGACTTCAGGCTTCAACCCACGTGACTTTTGAAACGATCGGTCACCACTCTTGATGTTGGCAGCTACTTGTTTCAAACGCAACATCTTACGAACGAACTCAAATATAGAAGAAAAGACACAATTGTTATCCAAAAAGTTCAGGTTTTGACCCACGTGACTTCAGGCTTCAACCCACGTGACTTCAGGCTTCAACACACGTGACTTTTAAAACGATCGGTCACCACTTTCGATGTTGGCAGCTACTTGTTCCAAACGCAACATCTGACGAACGAACGCAAATATAGAAGAAAAGACACAATTGTTATCCAAAAAGTTCAGGTTTTAACCCACGTGACTTCAAGCTTCAACCCGCGTGACTCCAGGCTTCAACCCACGTGACTTCAGGCTTCAACCCACGTGACTTCAGGCTTCAACCCACGTGACTTTTGAAACGATCGGTCACCACTTTTGATGTTGGCAGCTACTTGTTTCAAACGCAACATCTGACGAACGAGCACAAATATAGAAGAAGAGACACAATTGTTATCCAAAAAGTTCAGGTTTTAACCCACGTGACTTCAGGCTTCAACCCACGTGACTCCAGGCTTCAACCCACGTGACTTCAGGCTTCAACCCACGTGACTTCAGGCTTCAACCCACGTGATTTTGAAAACGATCGGTCACCACTTTTGAAGTTGGCAGCTACTCTTTCCAAACGCAACATCTGACGAACGAACACAAATATCGAGAAAAAGTCACGATTGCTATCCAAAAAGTTCAGGTTTGAACCCACGTGACTATAGGCTCCAACCCACGTGACTTCAGGCTCCAACCCACGTGACTTTTGAAACGATCGGTCACCACTTTTGGCAGTTACTTGTTTTGAACGCAACATCTGACGAACGAACACAAATAGCGAGAAAAAGACAAAATTGCTATCCAAAAAGTTCAGGTTTGAACCCACGTGACTCCAGGCTCTAACCCACGTGACTTCAGGCTTTAACCCACGTGACTCTCAGAACGATCGGTCACCACTTTTGATGTTGGCAGCTACTTGTTCCAAACGCAACATCTGACGAACGAACACAAATATAGAAGAAAAGGCACAATTGTAACCCAAAAAGTTCTGGTTTCAACCCACGTGACTTAAGGCTCCAACCCACGTGACTTCAGGCTTCGACCCACGTGACTTCAGGCTTTAACCCACGTGACTTCAGGCTTCAACCCACGCGACTTCAGGCTTCAACCCACGTGACTTCAGGCTCCAACCCACGTGACTTTGGGAACGATCGGTCATCACTTTTGAAGTTGGCATCTACTCTTTCCAAACGCAACATCTAACGAACGAACACAAATATAGAAAAAAAGACACAATTGTTATCCAAAAAGTTCGGGCTTGAACCCACGTGACTCCAGGCTCCAACCCACGTGACTTCAGGCTCCAACCCACGTGACTTTTACACCGATCGGTCACCACTTTTGATGTTGGCAGCTACTTGTTCCAAACGCAACATCTGACGAACGAACACAAATATAGAAGAAAAGACACAATTGTTATCCAAAAAGTTCAGGTTTTAACCCACGTGACTTCAGGCTTCAACTCACGTGACTTCAGGCTTCAACCCACGTGACTTCAGGCTTCAACCCACGTGACTTTTAAAACGATCGGTCACCACTTTTGATGTTGGCAGCTACTTGTTTTAAACGCAACATCTGACGAACGAACACAAATATAGAAGAAAAGACACAATTGTTATCCAAAGAGTTCAGGTTTCAACCCACGTGACTTCAGGCTTCAACCCACGTGACTTCAGGCTTCAACCCACGTGACTTTAGGCTTCAACCCACGTGACCTCAGGCTTCAACCCACGTGGTTTTGAAATTGATCGGTCACCACTTTTGGAGTTGGCAGCTACTCTTTCCAAACGCAACATCTGACGAACGAACACAAATATCGAGAAAAAGACACAATTGCTATCCAAAAAGTTCAGGTTTGAACACACGTGACTCCAGGCTCCAACCCACGTGACTTCAGGCTTCAACCCACGTGACTTTGAAAACGATCGGTCATCACTTTTGAAGTTGGCAGCTACTCTTTCCAAACGCAACATCTGACGAACGAACACAAATATAGAAATAAAAACACAATTGTTATCCAAAAAGTTCAGGTTTGAACCCACGTGACTCCAGACTCCAACCCACGTGACTTCAGGCTTCAACCCACGTGACTTTGAAAACGATCGGTCACCACTTTTGAAGTTGGCAGCTACTTGTTCCAAACGCAACATCTGACGAACGAACACAAATATAGAAGAAAAGACACAATTGGTATCCAAAAAGTTCAGGTTTGAACCCACGTGACTCCAGGCTTCAACCCACGTGACTTCAGGCTTCAACCCACGTGACTTTGAAAACGATCGGTCACCACTTTTGAAGTTGGCAGCTACTTGTTCCAAACGCAACATCTGACGAACGAACACAAATATAGAAGAAAAGACACAATTGGTATCCAAAAAGTTCAGGTTTGAACCCACGTGACTTCAGGCTCAACCCACGTGACTTCAGGCTTCAACCCACGTGACTTTGAAAACAATCGGTCACCACTTTTGAAGTTGGCAGCCACTCTTTTCAAACGCAACATCTGACGAACGGACACAAAGATAGAAAAGAAGACACAATTATTATCCAAAAAGTTCAGGTTTCAACCCACGTGACTCCAGGCTCCAACCCACGTGACTTCAGGCTTCAACCCACGTGACTTTAAAAACGATCGGTCACCACTTTTGATGTTGGCAGCTACTTGTTCCAAACGCAACATCTAACGAACGAACACAAATATAGAAGAAAAAACACAATTGTTATCCAAAAAGTTCAGGTTTCAACCCACGTGACTTTAGGCTTCAACCCACATGCTTCAGGCTTCAACCCACGTGACTTAGGGCGTCGACCCACGTGACTTCAGGCTTCAACCCACGTGACTCCAGGCTTCAACCCACGTGACTTTGAAAACGATCGGTCACCACTTTTGAAGTTGGCAGCTACTCTTTCCAAACGCAACATCTGACGAACGATCACAAATATAGGAAAAAAGACACAATTGTTATCCAAAAAGTTCAGGTTTAAACCCACGTGACTTCAGGCTTCAACCTACGTGACTCCAGGCTTCAACCCACTTGACTTCAGGCTTCAACACACGTGACTTCAGGCTTCAACCCACGTGATTTTGAAAACGATCGGTCACCACTTTTGAAGTTGGCAGCTACTCTTTCCAAACGCAACATCTGACGAACGAACACAAATATCGAGAAAAAGACACGATTGCTATCCAAAAAACTCAGGTTTGAACCCACGTGACTCCAGGCTCCAACCCACGTGACTTCAGGCTTCAACTCACGTGACTTTTAAAACGATCGGTCACCACTTTCGATGTTGGCAGCTACTTGTTCCAAACGCAACATCTGACGAACGAACACAAATAGAGAAAAAAAGACACAATTGTTATCCAGAAAGTTCAGGTTTGAACCCACGTGACTCCAGGCTCCAACCCACGTGACTTAAGGCTCCAACCCACGTGACTTTTGAAACGATCGGTCACCACTTTTGATGTTGGCAGCTACTTGTTTTAAACGCAAGATCTGACGAACGAACACAAATATAGAAGAAAAGACACAATTGTTATCCAAAAAGTTCAGGTTTTAACCCACGTGACTTCAGGCTTCAACCCACGTGACTTTAGGCTTCAACCCACGTGACTTCAGGCTTCAACCCACGTGACTTTGAAAACGATCGGTCACCACTTTTGAAGTTGACAGCTACTTGTTCCGAACGCAACATCTGACGAACGAACACAAATATAGGAGAAAAGACACAATTGTTATCCAAAAAGTTCAGGTTTCAACCCACGTGACTTCAGGCTTCAACCCACGTGACTTTAGGCTTCAACCCACATGACTTTAGGCTTTAACCCACGTGACTTCAGGCTTCAACCCACGTGACTTTGAAAACGATCGGTCACCACTTTTGAAGTTGACAGCTACTTGTTCCGAACGCAACATCTGACGAACGAACACAAATATAGAAGAAAAGACACAATTGTTATCCAAAAAGTTCAGGTTTCAACCCACGTGACTTCAGGCTTCAACCCACGTGACTTCAGGCTTCAACCCACGTGACTTTAGGCTTTAACCCACGTGACTTCAGGCTTCAACCCACGTGACTTTGAAAACGATCGGTCACCACTTTTGAAGTTGACAGCTACTTGTTCCGAACGCAACATCTGACGAACGAACACAAATATAGAAGAAAAGAAACAATTGTTATCCAAAAAGTTCAGGTTTTAACCCACGTGACTTCAGGCTTCAACTCACGTGACTCCAGGCTTCAACCCACGTGACTTCAGGCTTCAACCCACGTGACTTTAAAAACGATCGGTCACCACTTTTGATGATGGCAGCTACTTGTTTTAAACGCAACATCTGACGAACGAACACAAATATAGAAGAAAAGACACAATTGTTATCCAAAAAGTTCAGGTTTTAACCCACGTGACTTCAGGCTTCAACCTACGTGACTTTAGGCTTCAACCCACGTGACTTTAGGCTTCAACCCACGTGACCTCAGGCTTCAACCCACGTGATTTTGAAATTGATCGGTCACCACTTTTGAAGTTGGCAGCTACTCTTTCCAAACGCAACATCTGACGAACGAACACAAATATCGAGGAAAAGACACAATTGCTATCCAAAAAGGTCAGGTTTGAACCCACGTGACTCCAGGCTCCAACCCACGTGACTTCAGGCTTCAACCCACGTGACTCCAGGCTTCAACCCACGTGACTTCAGGCTTCAACCCACGTGACTTCAGGCTCCAACCCACGTGACTTCGAAAACGATCGGTCACCACTTTTGAAGTTGGCAGCTACTCTTTCCAAACGCAACATCTGACGAACGATCACAAATATAGAAAAAAAGACACAATTGTTATCCAAAAAGTTCAGGTTTTAACCCACGTGACTTCAGGCTTTAACCCGCGTGATTTCAGGCTTCAACCCACGTGACTTTAGGCTTCAACCCACGTGACTTTTAAAACGATCGGTCACCACTTTCGATGTTGGCGGCTACTTGTTCCAAACGCAACATCTGACGAACGAACACAAATATAGAAGAAAAGACACAATTGTTATCCAAAAAGTTTAGGTTTTAACCCACGTGACTTCAGGCTTCAACCCGCGTGATTTCAGGCTTCAACCCACGTGACTTTAGGCTTCAACCCACGCGACTTTTAAAACGATCGGTCACCACTTCCGATGTTGGCAGCTACTTGTTCCAAACGCAACATCTGACGAACGAACACAAATATAGAAGAAAAGACACAATTGTTATCCAAAAAGTTCAGATTTTAACCCACGTGACTTCAGGCTTCAACCCGCGTGCTTCAGGCTTCAACCCACGTGACTTCAGGCTTCAACCCACGTGACTTTGGGAACGATCGGTCATCACTTTTGAAGTTGGCATCTACTCTTTCCAAACGCAACATCTAACGAACGAACACAAATATAGAAAAAAAGACACAATTGTTATCCAAAAAGTTCGGGCTTGAACCCACGTGACTCCAGGCTCCAACCCACGTGACTTCAGGCTCCAACCCACGTGACTTTTACACCGATCGGTCACCACTTTTGATGTTGGCAGCTACTTGTTCCAAACGCAACATCTGACGAACGAACACAAATATAGAAGAAAAGACACAATTGTTATCCAAAAAGTTCAGGTTTTAACCCACGTGACTTCAGGCTTCAACTCACGTGACTTCAGGCTTCAACCCACGTGACTTCAGGCTTCAACCCACGTGACTTTTAAAACGATCGGTCACCACTTTTGATGTTGGCAGCTACTTGTTTTAAACGCAACATCTGACGAACGAACACAAATATAGAAGAAAAGACACAATTGTTATCCAAAGAGTTCAGGTTTCAACCCACGTGACTTCAGGCTTCAACCCACGTGACTTCAGGCTTCAACCCACGTGACTTTAGGCTTCAACCCACGTGACCTCAGGCTTCAACCCACGTGGTTTTGAAATTGATCGGTCACCACTTTTGGAGTTGGCAGCTACTCTTTCCAAACGCAACATCTGACGAACGAACACAAATATCGAGAAAAAGACACAATTGCTATCCAAAAAGTTCAGGTTTGAACACACGTGACTCCAGGCTCCAACCCACGTGACTTCAGGCTTCAACCCACGTGACTTTGAAAACGATCGGTCATCACTTTTGAAGTTGGCAGCTACTCTTTCCAAACGCAACATCTGACGAACGAACACAAATATAGAAATAAAAACACAATTGTTATCCAAAAAGTTCAGGTTTGAACCCACGTGACTCCAGACTCCAACCCACGTGACTTCAGGCTTCAACCCACGTGACTTTGAAAACGATCGGTCACCACTTTTGAAGTTGGCAGCTACTTGTTCCAAACGCAACATCTGACGAACGAACACAAATATAGAAGAAAAGACACAATTGGTATCCAAAAAGTTCAGGTTTGAACCCACGTGACTCCAGGCTTCAACCCACGTGACTTCAGGCTTCAACCCACGTGACTTTGAAAACGATCGGTCACCACTTTTGAAGTTGGCAGCTACTTGTTCCAAACGCAACATCTGACGAACGAACACAAATATAGAAGAAAAGACACAATTGGTATCCAAAAAGTTCAGGTTTGAACCCACGTGACTTCAGGCTCAACCCACGTGACTTCAGGCTTCAACCCACGTGACTTTGAAAACAATCGGTCACCACTTTTGAAGTTGGCAGCCACTCTTTTCAAACGCAACATCTGACGAACGGACACAAAGATAGAAAAGAAGACACAATTATTATCCAAAAAGTTCAGGTTTCAACCCACGTGACTCCAGGCTCCAACCCACGTGACTTCAGGCTTCAACCCACGTGACTTTAAAAACGATCGGTCACCACTTTTGATGTTGGCAGCTACTTGTTCCAAACGCAACATCTAACGAACGAACACAAATATAGAAGAAAAAACACAATTGTTATCCAAAAAGTTCAGGTTTCAACCCACGTGACTTTAGGCTTCAACCCACATGCTTCAGGCTTCAACCCACGTGACTTAGGGCGTCGACCCACGTGACTTCAGGCTTCAACCCACGTGACTCCAGGCTTCAACCCACGTGACTTTGAAAACGATCGGTCACCACTTTTGAAGTTGGCAGCTACTCTTTCCAAACGCAACATCTGACGAACGATCACAAATATAGGAAAAAAGACACAATTGTTATCCAAAAAGTTCAGGTTTAAACCCACGTGACTTCAGGCTTCAACCTACGTGACTCCAGGCTTCAACCCACTTGACTTCAGGCTTCAACACACGTGACTTCAGGCTTCAACCCACGTGATTTTGAAAACGATCGGTCACCACTTTTGAAGTTGGCAGCTACTCTTTCCAAACGCAACATCTGACGAACGAACACAAATATCGAGAAAAAGACACGATTGCTATCCAAAAAACTCAGGTTTGAACCCACGTGACTCCAGGCTCCAACCCACGTGACTTCAGGCTTCAACTCACGTGACTTTTAAAACGATCGGTCACCACTTTCGATGTTGGCAGCTACTTGTTCCAAACGCAACATCTGACGAACGAACACAAATAGAGAAAAAAAGACACAATTGTTATCCAGAAAGTTCAGGTTTGAACCCACGTGACTCCAGGCTCCAACCCACGTGACTTAAGGCTCCAACCCACGTGACTTTTGAAACGATCGGTCACCACTTTTGATGTTGGCAGCTACTTGTTTTAAACGCAAGATCTGACGAACGAACACAAATATAGAAGAAAAGACACAATTGTTATCCAAAAAGTTCAGGTTTTAACCCACGTGACTTCAGGCTTCAACCCACGTGACTTTAGGCTTCAACCCACGTGACTTCAGGCTTCAACCCACGTGACTTTGAAAACGATCGGTCACCACTTTTGAAGTTGACAGCTACTTGTTCCGAACGCAACATCTGACGAACGAACACAAATATAGGAGAAAAGACACAATTGTTATCCAAAAAGTTCAGGTTTCAACCCACGTGACTTCAGGCTTCAACCCACGTGACTTTAGGCTTCAACCCACATGACTTTAGGCTTTAACCCACGTGACTTCAGGCTTCAACCCACGTGACTTTGAAAACGATCGGTCACCACTTTTGAAGTTGACAGCTACTTGTTCCGAACGCAACATCTGACGAACGAACACAAATATAGAAGAAAAGACACAATTGTTATCCAAAAAGTTCAGGTTTCAACCCACGTGACTTCAGGCTTCAACCCACGTGACTTCAGGCTTCAACCCACGTGACTTTAGGCTTTAACCCACGTGACTTCAGGCTTCAACCCACGTGACTTTGAAAACGATCGGTCACCACTTTTGAAGTTGACAGCTACTTGTTCCGAACGCAACATCTGACGAACGAACACAAATATAGAAGAAAAGAAACAATTGTTATCCAAAAAGTTCAGGTTTTAACCCACGTGACTTCAGGCTTCAACTCACGTGACTCCAGGCTTCAACCCACGTGACTTCAGGCTTCAACCCACGTGACTTTAAAAACGATCGGTCACCACTTTTGATGATGGCAGCTACTTGTTTTAAACGCAACATCTGACGAACGAACACAAATATAGAAGAAAAGACACAATTGTTATCCAAAAAGTTCAGGTTTTAACCCACGTGACTTCAGGCTTCAACCTACGTGACTTTAGGCTTCAACCCACGTGACTTTAGGCTTCAACCCACGTGACCTCAGGCTTCAACCCACGTGATTTTGAAATTGATCGGTCACCACTTTTGAAGTTGGCAGCTACTCTTTCCAAACGCAACATCTGACGAACGAACACAAATATCGAGGAAAAGACACAATTGCTATCCAAAAAGGTCAGGTTTGAACCCACGTGACTCCAGGCTCCAACCCACGTGACTTCAGGCTTCAACCCACGTGACTCCAGGCTTCAACCCACGTGACTTCAGGCTTCAACCCACGTGACTTCAGGCTCCAACCCACGTGACTTCGAAAACGATCGGTCACCACTTTTGAAGTTGGCAGCTACTCTTTCCAAACGCAACATCTGACGAACGATCACAAATATAGAAAAAAAGACACAATTGTTATCCAAAAAGTTCAGGTTTTAACCCACGTGACTTCAGGCTTTAACCCGCGTGATTTCAGGCTTCAACCCACGTGACTTTAGGCTTCAACCCACGTGACTTTTAAAACGATCGGTCACCACTTTCGATGTTGGCGGCTACTTGTTCCAAACGCAACATCTGACGAACGAACACAAATATAGAAGAAAAGACACAATTGTTATCCAAAAAGTTTAGGTTTTAACCCACGTGACTTCAGGCTTCAACCCGCGTGATTTCAGGCTTCAACCCACGTGACTTTAGGCTTCAACCCACGCGACTTTTAAAACGATCGGTCACCACTTCCGATGTTGGCAGCTACTTGTTCCAAACGCAACATCTGACGAACGAACACAAATATAGAAGAAAAGACACAATTGTTATCCAAAAAGTTCAGATTTTAACCCACGTGACTTCAGGCTTCAACCCGCGTGCTTCAGGCTTCAACCCACGTGACTTCAGGCTTCAACCCACGTGAATTTTGAAACGATCGGTCACCATTCTTGATGTTGGCAGCTACTTGTTTCAAACGCAACATCTGACGAACGAACACAAATATAGAAGAAAAGACACAATTGTTATCCAAAAAGTTCAGGTTTTAACCCACGTGACTTCAGGCTTCAACCCACGTGACTCCAGGCTTCAACCCACGTGACTTTTAAAACGATCGGTCACCACTTTCGATGTTGGCAGCTACTTGTTCCAAACGCAACATCTGACGAACGAACACAAATAGAGAAAAAAAGACACAATTGTTATCCAGAAAGTTCAGGTTCGAACCCACGTGACTCCAGGCTCCAACCCACGTGACTTGAGGCTCCAACCCACGTGACTTTTGAAACGATCGGTCACCACTTTTGATGTTGGCAGTTACTTGTTTTAAACGCAACATCTGACGAACGAACACAAATACAGAAGAAAAGACACAATTGTTATCCAAAAAGTTCGGGATTTAACCCACGTGACTCTAGGCTTCAACCCACGTGACTTTAGGCTTCAACCCACGAGACTCCAGGCTTCAACTCACGTGACTTCAGGCTTCAACCCACGTGACTTTCAGAACGATCGGTCACCACTTTTGATGTTGGCAGCTACTTGTTCCAAACGCAACATCTGACGAACGAACACAAATATAGAAGAAAAGGCACAATTGTTACCCAAAAAGTTCAGGTTTTAACCCACGTGACTTCGGGCTTCTACCCACGTGATTTCAGGCTTAAGCCCACGTGACTTCAGGCTTCAACCCACGTGACTTTGAAAACGATCGGTCACCACTTTTGAAGTTGGCAACTACTCTTTCCAAACGCAACATCTGACGAACGATCACAAATATAGGGAAAAAGACACAATTGTTATCCAAAAAGTTCAGGTTCGAACCCACGTGACTCCAGGCTCCAACCCACGTGACTTCAGGCTCCAACCCACGTGACTTTTAGAACGATCGGTCACCACTTCTGATGTTGGCAGCTACTTGTTCCAAACGCAACATCTGACGAACGAACACAAATATAGAAGAAAAGACACAATTGTTATCCAAAAAGTTCAGGTTTTAACCCACGTGACTCCAGGCTTCAACTCACGTGACTTCAGGCTTCAACCCACGTGACTCCAGGCTTCAACCCACGCGACTTTGAGAACGATCGGTCACCACTTTTGATGTTGGCAGCTACTTGTTTTAAACGCAACATCTGACGAACGAACACAAATATAGAATAAAAGACACAATTGTTATCCAAAAAGGTCAGGTTTTAACCCACGTGACTTCAGGCTTCAACCCACGTGACTTCAGGCTTCAACCCACGTGACCTAAGGCTTCAACCCACGTGATTTTGAAATTGATCGGTCACCACCTTTAAAGTTGGCAGCTACTCTTTCCAAACGCAACATCCGACGAACGAACACAAATATCGAGAAAAAGACACAATTGTTATCCAAAAAGGTCAGGTTTGAACCCACGTGACTCCGACTCCAACCCACGTGACTTCAGGCTTCAACCCACGTGACTTTTAAAACGATCGGTCACCACTTTCGATGTTGGCAGCTACTTGTTCCAAACGCAACATCTGACGAACGAACACAAATATAGAAAAAAAGACACAATCGTTATCCAAAAAGTTCAGATTTGAACCCACGTGACTCCAGGCTCCAACCCACGGGACTTAAGGCTCCAACCCACGTGACTTTTGAAACGATCGGTCACCACTTTTGATGTTGGCAGCTACTTGTTTTAAACGCAAGATCTGACGAACGAACACAAATATAGAAGAAAAGACACAATTGTTATCCAAAAAGTTCAGGTTTTAACCCACGTGACTTCAGGCTTCAACCCACGTGACTTCAGGCTTCAACCCACGTGACTTCAGGCTTCAACCCACGTGACTTCAGGCTTCAACCCACGTGACTTTGAAAACGATCGGTCACCACTTTTGAAGTTGACAGCTACTTGTTTCGAACGCAACATCTGACGAACGAACACAAATATAGAAGAAAAGAAACAATTGTTATCCAAAAAGTTCAGGTTTTAACCCACGTGACTTCAGGCTTCAACTCACGTGACCCCAGGCTTCAACCCACGTGACTTCAGGCTTCAACCCACGTGACTTTTGAAACGATCGGTCACCACTTTTGATGTTGGCAGCTACTTGTTTTAAACGCAACATCTGACGAACGAACACAAATATAGAAGAAAAGACACAATTGTTATCCAAAAAGTTCAGGTTTTAACCCACGTGACTTCAGGCTTCAACCCACGTGACTTTAGGCTTCAACCCACGTGACTTCAGGCTTCAACCCACGTGACCTCAGGCTTCAACCCACGTGATTTTGAAATTGATCGGTCACCACTTTTGAAGTTGGCAGCTACTCTTTCCAAACGCAACATCTGACGAACGAACACAAATATCGAGAAAAAGACACAATTGCTATCCAAAAAAGTCAGGTTTGAACTCACGTGACTCCAAGCTCCAACCCACGTGACTTCAGGCTTCAACCCACGTGACTTCAGGCTCCGACCCACGTGACTTCAGACTCCAACCCACGTGACTTTTGAAACGATCGGTCACCACTTTTGATGTTGGCAGCTACTTGATTTAAACGCATCATCTGACGAACGAACACAAATATAGAAGAAAAGACACAATTGTTATCCAAAATGTTCAGGTTTTAACCCACGTGACTTCAGGCTTCGACCCACGTGACTTCAGGCTTCAACCCACGTGACTTCGGGCTTCAACCCACGCGACTTCAGGCTTCAACCCACGTGACTTTAGGCTTCAACCCACGTGACTTTGAAAACGATCGGTCACTATTTCGATGTTGGCAGCTACTTGTTCCAAACGCAACATCTGACGAACGAACACAAATATAGAAGAAAAGACACAATTGTTATCCAAAAAGTTCAGGTTTTAACCCACGTGACTTCAGGCTTTAACCCGCGTGACTTCAGGCTTCAACCCACGTGACTTCAGGCTTCAACCCACGTGACTTTTAAAACGATCGGTCACCACTTTCGATGTTGGCAGCTACTTGTTCTAAACGCAACATCTGACGAACGAACACAAATATAGAAGAAAAGACACAATTGTTATCCAAAGAGTTCAGGTTTTAACCCACGTGACTTCAGGCTTCAACCCACGTGACTTCAGGCTTCAACCCACGTGACTTCAGGCTTCAACACACGTGACTTCAGGCTTCAACCCACGTGATTTTGAAAACGATCGGTCACCACTTTCGATGTTGGCAGCTACTTGTTCCAAACGCAACATCTGACGAACGAACACAAATATCGAGAAAAAGACAAAATTGCTTCCAAAAAGTTCAGGTTTGAACCCACGTGACTCCAGGCTCTAACCCACGTGACTTCAGGCTCCAACCCACGTGACTTTCAGAACGATCGGTCACCACTTTTGATGTTGGCAGCTACTTGTTCCAAACGCAACATCTGACGAACGAACACAAATATAGAAGAAAAGGCACAATTGTTACCCAAAAAAATCAGGTTTTAACCCACGTGACTCCAGGCTCCAACCCACGTGACTTCAGGCTTCGACCCACGTGACTTCAGGCTTTAACCCACGTGACTTCAGGCTTCAACCCACGCGACTTCAGGCTCCAACCCACGTGACTTCAGGCTTCAACCCACGTGACTTTCAAAACGATCGGTCTCCACTTTCGATGTTGGCAGCTACTTGTTCCA
This sequence comes from Anaspis maculata, assembly GCA_949128115.1. Taxonomy (NCBI): domain Eukaryota; kingdom Metazoa; phylum Arthropoda; class Insecta; order Coleoptera; family Scraptiidae; genus Anaspis; species Anaspis maculata. Next base: position 82,643,814 of record OX421964.1, on the reverse strand, counting down.
AACGCAACATCTGACGAACGAACACAAATATAGAAGAAAAGACACAATTGTTATCCAAAAAGTTCAGGTTTCAACCCACGTGACTTCGGGCTTCTGCCCACGTGATTTCAGGCTTTAACCCACGTGACTTCAGGCTTCAACCCACGAGACTTTGAAAACGATCGGTCACCACTTTTGAAGTTGGCAACTACTCTTTCCAAACGCAACATCTGACGAACGATCACAAATATAGGAAAAAAGACACAATTGTTATCCAAAAAGTTCAGGTTTGAACCCACGTGACTCCAGGCACCAACCCACGTGACTTCAGGCTCCAACCCACGTGACTTTTAAAACGATCGGTCACCACTTCTGATGTTGGCAGCTACTTGTTCCAAACGCAACATCTGACGAACGAACACAAATATAGAAGAAAAGACACAATTGTTATCCAAAAAGTTCAGGTTTTAACCCACGTGACTTCAGGCTTCAACTCACGTGACTTCAGGCTTCAACCCACGTGACTTTGAAAACGATCGGTCACCACTTTTGATGTTGGCAGCTACTTGTTTTAAACGCAACATCTGACGAACGAACACAAATATAGAATAAAAGACACAATTGTTATCCAAAAAGTTCAGGTTTTAACCCACGTGACTTCAGGCTTCAACCCACGTGATTTTAGGCTTCAACCCACGTGACCTCAGGCTTCAACCCACGTGACCTCAGGCTTCAACCCACGTGACTTCAGGCTTCAACCCACGTGACTTTGAAAACGATCGGTCACCACTTTTGAAGTTGACAGCTACTTGTTCCGAACGCAACATCTGACGAACGAACACAAATATAGAAGGAAAGAAACAATTGTTATCCAAAAAGTTCAGGTTTTAACCCACGTGACTTCAGGCTTCAACTCACGTGACTCCAGGCTTCAACCCACGTGACTTCAGGCTTCAACCCACGTGACTTTTAAAACGATCGGTCACCACTTTTGATGTTGGCAGCTACTTGTTTCAAACGCAACATCTGACGAACGAACACAAATATAGAAGAAAAGACACAATTGTTATCCAAAAAGTTCAGGTTTTAACCCACGTGACTTCAGGCTTCAACCCACGTGACTTTAGGCTTCAACCCACGTGACTTTAGGCTTCAACCCACGTGACCTCAGGCTTCAACCCACGTGATTTTGAAATTGATCGGTCACCACTTTTGAAGTTGGCAGCTACTCTTTCCAAACGCAACATCTGACGAACGAACACAAATATCGAGAAAAAGACACAATTGCTATCCAAAAAGGTCAGGTTTGAACCCACGTGACTCCAGGCTCCAACCCACGTGACTTCAGGCTTCAACCCACGTGACTTCGGGCTTCAACCCACGTGACTTCAGGCTTCAACCCACGTGACTTCAGGCTCCGACCCACGTGACTTTGAAAACGATCGGTCACCACTTTTGAAGTTGGCAGCTACTCTTTCCAAACGCAACATCTGACGAACGATCACAAATATAGAAAAAAAGACACAATTGTTATCCAAAAAGTTTAGGTTTGAACCCACGTGACTCGAGGCTCCAACCCACGTGACTTCAGGCTCCAACCCACGTGACTTTTGAAACGATCGGTCACCACTTTTGATGTTGGCAGCTACTTGATTTAAACGCATCATCTGACGAACGAACACAAATATAGAAGAAAAGACACAATTGTTATCCAAAATGTTCAGGTTTTAACCCACGTGACTTCAGGCTTCGACCCACGTGACTCCAGGCTTCAACTCACGTGACTTCAGGCTTCAACTCACGTGACTTCAGGCTTCAACCCACGTGACTTTGAAAACGATCGGTCACCACTTTTGAAGTTGGCAGCTACTCTTTCCAAACGCAACATCTGACGAACGAACACAAATATAGAAGAAAAATCACAATTGTTACCCAAAAAGTTCAGGTTTCAACCCACGTGACTCCAGGCTCCAACCCACGTGACTTCAGGCTTCGACCCACGTGACTTCAGGCTCTAACCCACGTGACTTCAGGCTTCAACCCACGCGACTTCAGGCTTCAACCCACGTGACTTCAGGCTTCAACCCACGTGACTTTGGAAACGATCGGTCACTATTTCGATGTTGGCAGCTACTTGTTCCAAACGCAACATCTGACGAACGAACACAAATATAGAAGAAAAGACACAATTGTTATCCAAAAAGTTCAGGTTTTAACCCACGTGACTTCAGGCTTTAACCCGCGTGACTTCAGGCTTCAACCCACGTGACTTCAGCCTTCAACCCACGTGACTTTTAAAACGATCGGTCACCACTTTCGATGTTGGCAGCTACTTGTTCCAAACGCAACATCTGACGAACGAACACAAATAGAGAAAAAAAGACACAATTGTTATCCAGAAAGTTCAGGTTCGAACCCACGTGACTCCAGGCTCCAACCCACGTGACTTGAGGCTCCAACCCACGTGACTTTTGAAACGATCGGTCACCACTTTTGATGTTGGCAGCTACTTGTTTCAAACGCAACATCTGACGAACGAACACAAATATAGAAGAAAAGACACAATTGTTATCCAAAAAGTTCAGGTTTTAACCCACGTGACTTCAGGCTTCAACCCACGTGACTCCAGGCTTCAACCCACGTGACTTTTAAAACGATCGGTCACCACTTTCGATGTTGGCAGCTTCTTGTTCCAAACGCAACATCTGACGAACGAACACAAATAGAGAAAAAAAAGACACAATTGTTATCCAGAAAGTTCAGGTTCGAACCCACGTGACTCCAGGCTCCAACCCACGTGACTTGAGGCTCCAACCCACGTGACTTTTGAAACGATCGGTCACCACTTTTGATGTTGGCAGTTACTTGTTTTAAACGCAACATCTGACGAACGAACACAAATACAGAAGAAAAGACACAATTGTTATCCAAAAAGTTCGGGATTTAACCCACGTGACTCTAGGCTTCAACCCACGTGACTTTAGGCTTCAACCCACGAGACTCCAGGCTTCAACTCACGTGACTTCAGGCTTCAACCCACGTGACTTTCAGAACGATCGGTCACCACTTTTGATGTTGGCAGCTACTTGTTCCAAACGCAACATCTGACGAACGAACACAAATATAGAAGAAAAGGCACAATTGTTACCCAAAAAGTTCAGGTTTTAACCCACGTGACTTCGGGCTTCTACCCACGTGATTTCAGGCTTAAGCCCACGTGACTTCAGGCTTCAACCCACGTGACTTTGAAAACGATCGGTCACCACTTTTGAAGTTGGCAACTACTCTTTCCAAACGCAACATCTGACGAACGATCACAAATATAGGGAAAAAGACACAATTGTTATCCAAAAAGTTCAGGTTCGAACCCACGTGACTCCAGGCTCCAACCCACGTGACTTCAGGCTCCAACCCACGTGACTTTTAGAACGATCGGTCACCACTTCTGATGTTGGCAGCTACTTGTTCCAAACGCAACATCTGACGAACGAACACAAATATAGAAGAAAAGACACAATTGTTATCCAAAAAGTTCAGGTTTTAACCCACGTGACTCCAGGCTTCAACTCACGTGACTTCAGGCTTCAACCCACGTGACTCCAGGCTTCAACCCACGTGACTTTGAAAACGATCGGTCACCACTTTTGATGTTGGCAGCTACTTGTTTTAAACGCAACATCTGACGAACGAACACAAATATAGAAGAAAAGACACAATTGTTATCCAAAAAGTTCAGGTTTTAACCCACGTGACTTCAGGCTTCAACCCACGTGACTCCAGGCTTCAACCCACGTGACTTTTAAAACGATCGGTCACCACTTTCGATGTTGGCAGCTACTTGTTCCAAACGCAACATCTGACGAACGAACACAAATAGAGAAAAAAAGACACAATTGTTATCCAGAAAGTTCAGGTTCGAACCCACGTGACTCCAGGCTCCAACCCACGTGACTTGAGGCTCCAACCCACGTGACTTTTGAAACGATCGGTCACCACTTTTGATGTTGGCAGTTACTTGTTTTAAACGCAACATCTGACGAACGAACACAAATACAGAAGAAAAGACACAATTGTTATCCAAAAAGTTCGGGATTCAACCCACGTGACTCTAGGCTTCAACCCACGTGACTTTAGGCTTCAACCCACGAGACTCCAGGCTTCAACTCACGTGACTTCAGGCTTCAACCCACGTGACTTTCAGAACGATCGGTCACCACTTTTGATGTTGGCAGCTACTTGTTCCAAACGCAACATCTGACGAACGAACACAAATATAGAAGAAAAGGCACAATTGTTACCCAAAAAGTTCAGGTTTTAACCCACGTGACTTCGGGCTTCTACCCACGTGATTTCAGGCTTAAGCCCACGTGACTTCAGGCTTCAACCCACGTGACTTTGAAAACGATCGGTCACCACTTTTGAAGTTGGCAACTACTCTTTCCAAACGCAACATCTGACGAACGATCACAAATATAGGGAAAAAGACACAATTGTTATCCAAAAAGTTCAGGTTCGAACCCACGTGACTCCAGGCTCCAACCCACGTGACTTCAGGCTCCAACCCACGTGACTTTTAGAACGATCGGTCACCACTTCTGATGTTGGCAGCTACTTGTTCCAAACGCAACATCTGACGAACGAACACAAATATAGAAGAAAAGACACAATTGTTATCCAAAAAGTTCAGGTTTTAACCCACGTGACTCCAGGCTTCAACTCACGTGACTTCAGGCTTCAACCCACGTGACTCCAGGCTTCAACCCACGTGACTTTGAAAACGATCGGTCACCACTTTTGATGTTGGCAGCTACTTGTTTTAAACGCAACATCTGACGAACGAACACAAATATAGAATAAAAGACACAATTGTTATCCAAAAAGGTCAGGTTTTAACCCACGTGACTTCAGGCTTCAACCCACGTGACTTCAGGCTTCAACCCACGTGACCTAAGGCTTCAACCCACGTGATTTTGAAATTGATCGGTCACCACCTTTAAAGTTGGCAGCTACTCTTTCCAAACGCAACATCTGACGAACGAACACAAATATCGAGAAAAAGACACAATTGTTATCCAAAAAGGTCAGGTTTGAACCCACGTGACTCCGACTCCAACCCACGTGACTTCAGGCTTCAACCCACGTGACTTTTAAAACGATCGGTCACCACTTTCGATGTTGGCAGCTACTTGTTCCAAACGCAACATCTGACGAACGAACACAAATATAGAAAAAAAGACACAATCGTTATCCAAAAAGTTCAGATTTGAACCCACGTGACTCCAGGCTCCAACCCACGTGACTTAAGGCTCCAACCCACGTGACTTTTGAAACGATCGGTCACCACTTTTGATGTTGGCAGCTACTTGTTTTAAACGCAAGATCTGACGAACGAACACAAATATAGAAGAAAAGACACAATTGTTATCCAAAAAGTTCAGGTTTTAACCCACGTGACTTCAGGCTTCAACCCACGTGACTTCAGGCTTCAACCCACGTGACTTCAGGCTTCAACCCACGTGACTTCAGGCTTCAACCCACGTGACTTTGAAAACGATCGGTCACCACTTTTGAAGTTGACAGCTACTTGTTCCGAACGCAACATCTGACGAACGAACACAAATATAGAAGAAAAGAAACAATTGTTATCCAAAAAGTTCAGGTTTTAACCCACGTGACTTCAGGCTTCAACTCACGTGACTCCAGGCTTCAACCCACGTGACTTCAGGCTTCAACCCACGTGACTTTTGAAACGATCGGTCACCACTTTTGATGTTGGCAGCTACTTGTTTTAAACGCAACATCTGACGAACGAACACAAATATAGAAGAAAAGACACAATTGTTATCCAAAAAGTTCAGGTTTTAACCCACGTGACTTTAGGCTTCAACCCACGTGACATCAGGCTTCAACCCACGTGACTTCAGGCTTCAACCCACGTGACCTCAGGCTTCAACCCACGTGATTTTGAAATTGATCGGTCACCACTTTTGAAGTTGGCAGCTACTCTTTCCAAACGCAACATCTGACGAACGAACACAAATATCGAGAAAAAGACACAATTGCTATCCAAAAAAGTCAGGTTTGAACTCACGTGACTCCAAGCTCCAACCCACGTGACTTCAGGCTTCAACCCACGTGACTTCAGGCTCCGACCCACGTGACTTCAGACTCCAACCCACGTGACTTTTGAAACGATCGGTCACCACTTTTGATGTTGGCAGCTACTTGATTTAAACGCATCATCTGACGAACGAACACAAATATAGAAGAAAAGACACAATTGTTATCCAAAATGTTCAGGTTTTAACCCACGTGACTTCAGGCTTCGACCCACGTGACTTCAGGCTTCAACCCACGTGACTTCGGGCTTCAACCCACGCGACTTCAGGCTTCAACCCACGTGACTTCAGGCTTCAACCCACGTGACTTTGAAAACGATCGGTCACTATTTCGATGTTGGCAGCTACTTGTTCCAAACGCAACATCTGACGAACGAACACAAATATAGAAGAAAAGACACAATTGTTATCCAAAAAGTTCAGGTTTTAACCCACGTGACTTCAGGCTTTAACCCGCGTGACTTCAGGCTTCAAACCACGTGACTTCAGGCTTCAACCCACGTGACTTTTAAAACGATCGGTCACCACTTTTGATGTTGGCAGCTACTTGTTCCAAACGCAACATCTGACGAACGAACACAAATATAGAAGAAAAGGCACAATTGTTACCCAAAAAAATCAGGTTTTAACCCACGTGACTCCAGGCTCCAACCCACGTGACTTCAGGCTTCGACCCACGTGACTTCAGGCTTTAACCCACGTGACTTCAGGCTTCAACCCACGCGACTTCAGGCTCCAACCCACGTGACTTCAGGCTTCAACCCACGTGACTTTCAAAACGATCGGTCTCCACTTTCGATGTTGGCAGCTACTTGTTCCAAACGCAACATCTGACGAACGAACACAAATATAGAAGAAAAGACACAATTGTTATCCAAAAAGTTCAGGTTTCAACCCACGTGACTTCGGGCTTCTGCCCACGTGATTTCAGGCTTTAACCCACGTGACTTCAGGCTTCAACCCACGAGACTTTGAAAACGATCGGTCACCACTTTTGAAGTTGGCAACTACTCTTTCCAAACGCAACATCTGACGAACGATCACAAATATAGGAAAAAAGACACAATTGTTATCCAAAAAGTTCAGGTTTGAACCCACGTGACTCCAGGCACCAACCCACGTGACTTCAGGCTCCAACCCACGTGACTTTTAAAACGATCGGTCACCACTTCTGATGTTGGCAGCTACTTGTTCCAAACGCAACATCTGACGAACGAACACAAATATAGAAGAAAAGACACAATTGTTATCCAAAAAGTTCAGGTTTTAACCCACGTGACTTCAGGCTTCAACTCACGTGACTTCAGGCTTCAACCCACGTGACTTTGAAAACGATCGGTCACCACTTTTGATGTTGGCAGCTACTTGTTTTAAACGCAACATCTGACGAACGAACACAAATATAGAATAAAAGACACAATTGTTATCCAAAAAGTTCAGGTTTTAACCCACGTGACTTCAGGCTTCAACCCACGTGATTTTAGGCTTCAACCCACGTGACCTCAGGCTTCAACCCACGTGACCTCAGGCTTCAACCCACGTGACTTCAGGCTTCAACCCACGTGACTTTGAAAACGATCGGTCACCACTTTTGAAGTTGACAGCTACTTGTTCCGAACGCAACATCTGACGAACGAACACAAATATAGAAGGAAAGAAACAATTGTTATCCAAAAAGTTCAGGTTTTAACCCACGTGACTTCAGGCTTCAACTCACGTGACTCCAGGCTTCAACCCACGTGACTTCAGGCTTCAACCCACGTGACTTTTAAAACGATCGGTCACCACTTTTGATGTTGGCAGCTACTTGTTTCAAACGCAACATCTGACGAACGAACACAAATATAGAAGAAAAGACATAATTGTTATCCAAAAAGTTCAGGTTTTAACCCACGTGACTTCAGGCTTCAACCCACGTGACTTTAGGCTTCAACCCACGTGACTTTAGGCTTCAACCCACGTGACCTCAGGCTTCAACCCACGTGATTTTGAAATTGATCGGTCACCACTTTTGAAGTTGGCAGCTACTCTTTCCAAACGCAACATCTGACGAACGAACACAAATATCGAGAAAAAGACACAATTGCTATCCAAAAAGGTCAGGTTTGAACCCACGTGACTCCAGGCTCCAACCCACGTGACTTCAGGCTTCAACCCACGTGACTTCGGGCTTCAACCCACGTGACTTCAGGCTTCAACCCACGTGACTTCAGGCTCCGACCCACGTGACTTTGAAAACGATCGGTCACCACTTTTGAAGTTGGCAGCTACTCTTTCCAAACGCAACATCTGACGAACGATCACAAATATAGAAAAAAAGACACAATTGTTATCCAAAAAGTTTAGGTTTGAACCCACGTGACTCGAGGCTCCAACCCACGTGACTTCAGGCTCCAACCCACGTGACTTTTGAAACGATCGGTCACCACTTTTGATGTTGGCAGCTACTTGATTTAAACGCATCATCTGACGAACGAACACAAATATAGAAGAAAAGACACAATTGTTATCCAAAATGTTCAGGTTTTAACCCACGTGACTTCAGGCTTCGACCCACGTGACTCCAGGCTTCAACTCACGTGACTTCAGGCTTCAACTCACGTGACTTCAGGCTTCAACCCACGTGACTTTGAAAACGATCGGTCACCACTTTTGAAGTTGGCAGCTACTCTTTCCAAACGCAACATCTGACGAACGAACACAAATATAGAAGAAAAATCACAATTGTTACCCAAAAAGTTCAGGCTCCAACCCACGTGACTTCAGGCTTCAACCCACGTGACTTCAGGCTTCGACCCACGTGACTTCAGGCTCTAACCCACGTGACTTCAGGCTTCAACCCACGCGACTTCAGGCTTCAACCCACGTGACTTCAGGCTTCAACCCACGTGACTTTGGAAACGATCGGTCACTATTTCGATGTTGGCAGCTACTTGTTCCAAACGCAACATCTGACGAACGAACACAAATATAGAAGAAAAGACACAATTGTTATCCAAAAAGTTCAGGTTTTAACCCACGTGACTTCAGGCTTTAACCCGCGTGACTTCAGGCTTCAACCCACGTGACTTCAGCCTTCAACCCACGTGACTTTTAAAACGATCGGTCACCACTTTCGATGTTGGCAGCTACTTGTTCCAAACGCAACATCTGACGAACGAACACAAATATAGAAGAAAAGACACAATTGTTATCCAAAAAGTTTAGGTTGCAACCCACGTGACTTCAGGCTTCAACCCGCGTGCTTCAGGCTTCAACCCACGTGACTTCAGGCTTCAACCCACGTGACTTTTGAAACGATCGGTCACCACTCTTGATGTTGGCACCTACTTGTTTCAAACGCAACATCTGACGAACGAACACAAATATAGAAGAAAAGACACAATTGTTATCCAAAGAGTTCAGGTTTGAACCCACGTGACTTCAGGCTCCAACCCACGTGACTTCAGGCTTCAACCCACGTGACTTCAGGCTTCAACACACGTGACTTCAGGCTTCAACCCACGTGATTTTGAAAACGATCGGTCACCACTTTCGATGTTGGCAGCTACTTGTTCCAAACGCAACATCTGACGAACGAACACAAATATAGAAGAAAAGACACAATTGTTATCCAAAAAGTTCAGGTTTTAACCCACGTGACTTCAGGCTTCAACCCACGTGACTTTAGGCTTCAACCCACGTGACTTTAGGCTTCAACCCACGTGACCTCAGGCTTCAACCCACGTGATTTTGAAATTGATCGGTCACCACTTTTGAAGTTGGCAGCTACTCTTTCCAAACGCAACATCTGACGAACGAACACAAATATCGAGGAAAAGACACAATTGCTATCCAAAAAGGTCAGGTTTGAACCCACGTGACTCCAGGCTCCAACCCACGTGACTTCAGGCTTCAACCCACGTGACTTCAGGCTTCAACCCACGTGACTTCAGGCTTCAACCCACGTGACTTCAGGCTCCAACCCACGTGACTTCGAAAACGATCGGTCACCACTTTTGAAGTTGGCAGCTACTCTTTCCAAACGCAACATCTGACGAACGATCACAAATATAGAAAAAAAGACACAATTGTTATCCAAAAAGTTCAGGTTTGAACCCACGTGACTTCAGGCTTTAACCCGCGTGATTTCAGGCTTCAACCCACGTGACTTTAGGCTTCAACCCACGTGACTTTTAAAACGATCGGTCACCACTTTCGATGTTGGCGGCTACTTGTTCCAAACGCAACATCTGACGAACGAACACAAATATAGAAGAAAAGACACAATTGTTATCCAAAAAGTTCAGATTTTAACCCACGTGACTTCAGGCTTCAACCCGCGTGCTTCAGGCTTCAACCCACGTGACTTCAGGCTTCAACCCACGTGAATTTTGAAACGATCGGTCACCATTCTTGATGTTGGCAGCTACTTGTTTCAAACGCAACATCTGACGAACGAACACAAATATAGAAGAAAAGACACAATTGTTATCCAAAAAGTTCAGGTTTTAACCCACGTGACTTCAGGCTTCAACCCACGTGACTCCAGGCTTCAACCCACGTGACTTTTAAAACGATCGGTCACCACTTTCGATGTTGGCAGCTACTTGTTCCAAACGCAACATCTGACGAACGAACACAAATAGAGAAAAAAAGACACAATTGTTATCCAGAAAGTTCAGGTTCGAACCCACGTGACTCCAGGCTCCAACCCACGTGACTTGAGGCTCCAACCCACGTGACTTTTGAAACGATCGGTCACCACTTTTGATGTTGGCAGTTACTTGTTTTAAACGCAACATCTGACGAACGAACACAAATACAGAAGAAAAGACACAATTGTTATCCAAAAAGTTCGGGATTTAACCCACGTGACTCTAGGCTTCAACCCACGTGACTTTAGGCTTCAACCCACGAGACTTCAGGCTTCAACTCACGTGACTTCAGGCTTCAACCCACGTGACTTTCAGAACGATCGGTCACCACTTTTGATGTTGGCAGCTACTTGTTCCAAACGCAACATCTGACGAACGAACACAAATATAGAAGAAAAGGCACAATTGTTACCCAAAAAGTTCAGGTTTTAACCCACGTGACTTCGGGCTTCTACCCACGTGATTTCAGGCTTAAGCCCACGTGACTTCAGGCTTCAACCCACGTGACTTTGAAAACGATCGGTCACCACTTTTGAAGTTGGCAACTACTCTTTCCAAACGCAACATCTGACGAACGATCACAAATATAGGGAAAAAGACACAATTGTTATCCAAAAAGTTCAGGTTCGAACCCACGTGACTCCAGGCTCCAACCCACGTGACTTCAGGCTCCAACCCACGTGACTTTTAGAACGATCGGTCACCACTTCTGATGTTGGCAGCTACTTGTTCCAAACGCAACATCTGACGAACGAACACAAATATAGAAGAAAAGACACAATTGTTATCCAAAAAGTTCAGGTTTTAACCCACGTGACTCCAGGCTTCAACTCACGTGACTTCAGGCTTCAACCCACGTGACTCCAGGCTTCAACCCACGTGACTTTGAAAACGATCGGTCACCACTTTTGATGTTGGCAGCTACTTGTTTTAAACGCAACATCTGACGAACGAACACAAATATAGAATAAAAGACACAATTGTTATCCAAAAAGGTCAGGTTTTAACCCACGTGACTTCAGGCTTCAACCCACGTGACTTCAGGCTTCAACCCACGTGACCTAAGGCTTCAACCCACGTGATTTTGAAATTGATCGGTCACCACCTTTGAAGTTGGCAGCTACTCTTTCCAAACGCAACATCTGACGAACGAACACAAATATCGAGAAAAAGACACAATTGTTATCCAAAAAGGTCAGGTTTGAACCCACGTGACTCCGACTCCAACCCACGTGACTTCAGGCTTCAACCCACGTGACTTTTAAAACGATCGGTCACCACTTTCGATGTTGGCAGCTACTTGTTCCAAACGCAACATCTGACGAACGAACACAAATATAGAAAAAAAGACACAATCGTTATCCAAAAAGTTCAGATTTGAACCCACGTGACTCCAGGCTCCAACCCACGTGACTTAAGGCTCCAACCCACGTGACTTTTGAAACGATCGGTCACCACTTTTGATGTTGGCAGCTACTTGTTTTAAACGCAAGATCTGACGAACGAACACAAATATAGAAGAAAAGACACAATTGTTATCCAAAAAGTTCAGGTTTTAACCCACGTGACTTCAGGCTTCAACCCACGTGACTTCAGGCTTCAACCCACGTGACTTTAGGCTTCAACCCACGTGACTTCAGGCTTCAACCCACGTGACTTTGAAAACGATCGGTCACCACTTTTGAAGTTGACAGCTACTTGTTCCGAACGCAACATCTGACGAACGAACACAAATATAGAAGAAAAGGAACAATTGTTATCCAAAAAGTTCAGGTTTTAACCCACGTGACTTCAGGCTTCAACTCACGTGACTCCAGGCTTCAACCCACGTGACTTCAGGCTTCAACCCACGTGACTTTTGAAACGATCGGTCACCACTTTTGATGTTGGCAGCTACTTGTTTTAAACGCAACATCTGACGAACGAACACAAATATAGAAGAAAAGACACAATTGTTATCCAAAAAGTTCAGGTTTTAACCCACGTGACTTCAGGCTTCAACCCACGTGACTTTAGGCTTCAACCCACGTGACTTCAGGCTTCAACCCACGTGACCTCAGGCTTCAACCCACGTGATTTTGAAATTGATCGGTCACCACTTTTGAAGTTGGCAGCTACTCTTTCCAAACGCAACATCTGACGAACGAACACAAATATCGAGAAAAAGACACAATTGCTATCCAAAAAAGTCAGGTTTGAACTCACGTGACTCCAAGCTCCAACCCACGTGACTTCAGGCTTCAACCCACGTGACTTCAGGCTCCGACCCACGTGACTTCAGACTCCAACCCACGTGACTTTTGAAACGATCGGTCACCACTTTTGATGTTGGCAGCTACTTGATTTAAACGCATCATCTGACGAACGAACACAAATATAGAAGAAAAGACACAATTGTTATCCAAAATGTTCAGGTTTTAACCCACGTGACTTCAGGCTTCGACCCACGTGACTTCAGGCTTCAACCCACGTGACTTCGGGCTTCAACCCACGCGACTTCAGGCTTCAACCCACGTGACTTCAGGCTTCAACCCACGTGACTTTGAAAACGATCGGTCACTATTTCGATGTTGGCAGCTACTTGTTCCAAACGCAACATCTGACGAACGAACACAAATATAGAAGAAAAGACACAATTGTTATCCAAAAAGTTCAGGTTTTAACCCACGTGACTTCAGGCTTTAACCCGCGTGACTTCAGGCTTCAACCCACGTGACTTCAGGCTTCAACCCACGTGACTTTTAAAACGATCGGTCACCACTTTCGATGTTGGCAGCTACTTGTTCTAAACGCAACATCTGACGAACGAACACAAATATAGAAGAAAAGACACAATTGTTATCCAAAGAGTTCAGGTTTTAACCCACGTGACTTCAGGCTTCAACCCACGTGACTTCAGGCTTCAACCCACGTGACTTCAGGCTTCAACCCACGTGACTTCAGGCTTTAACACACGTGACTTCAGGCTTCAACCCACGTGATTTTGAAAACGATCGGTCACCACTTTCGATGTTGGCAGCTACTTGTTCCAAACGCAACATCTGACGAACGAACACAAATATCGAGAAAAAGACAAAATTGCTTCCAAAAAGTTCAGGTTTGAACCCACGTGACTCCAGGCTCTAACCCACGTGACTTCAGGCTCCAACCCACGTGACTTTCAGAACGATCGGTCACCACTTTTGATGTTGGCAGCTACTTGTTCCAAACGCAACATCTGACGAACGAACACAAATATAGAAGAAAAGGCACAATTGTTACCCAAAAAAATCAGGTTTTAACCCACGTGACTCCAGGCTCCAACCCACGTGACTTCAGGCTTCGACCCACGTGACTTCAGGCTTTAACCCACGTGACTTTAGGCTTCAACCCACGCGACTTCAGGCTCCAACCCACGTGACTTCAGGCTTCAACCCACGTGACTTTCAAAACGATCGGTCTTCACTTTCGATGTTGGCAGCTACTTGTTCCAAACGCAACATCTGACGAACGAACACAAATATAGAAGAAAAGACACAATTGTTATCCAAAAAGTTCAGGTTTCAACCCACGTGACTTCGGGCTTCTGCCCACGTGATTTCAGGCTTTAACCCACGTGACTTCAGGCTTCAACCCACGAGACTTTGAAAACGATCGGTCACCACTTTTGAAGTTGGCAACTACTCTTTCCAAACGCAACATCTGACGAACGATCACAAATATAGGAAAAAAGACACAATTGTTATCCAAAAAGTTCAGGTTTGAACCCACGTGACTCCAGGCACCAACCCACGTGACTTCAGGCTCCAACCCACGTGACTTTTAAAACGATCGGTCACCACTTCTGATGTTGGCAGCTACTTGTTCCAAACGCAACATCTGACGAACGAACACAAATATAGAAGAAAAGACACAATTGTTATCCAAAAAGTTCAGGTTTTAACCCACGTGACTTCAGGCTTTAACCCGCGTGACTTCAGGCTTCAACCCACGTGACTTCAGCCTTCAACCCACGTGACTTTTAAAACGATCGGTCACCACTTTCGATGTTGGCAGCTACTTGTTCCAAACGCAACATCTGACGAACGAACACAAATATAGAAGAAAAGACACAATTGTTATCCAAAAAGTTTAGGTTGCAACCCACGTGACTTCAGGCTCCAACCCGCGTGCTTCAGGCTTCAACCCACGTGACTTCAGGCTTCAACCCACGTGACTTTTGAAACGATCGGTCACCACTCTTGATGTTGGCACCTACTTGTTTCAAACGCAACATCTGACGAACGAACACAAATATAGAAGAAAAGACACAATTGTTATCCAAAGAGTTCAGGTTTTAACCCACGTGACTTCAGGCTCCCACCCACGTGACTCCAGGCTTCAACCCACGTGACTTCAGGCTTCAACACACGTGACTTCAGGCTTCAACCCACGTGATTTTGAAAACGATCGGTCACCACTTTTGAAGTTGGCAACTACTCTTTCCAAACGCAACATCTGACGAACGATCACAAATATAGGGAAAAAGACACAATTGTTATCCAAAAAGTTCAGGTTTGAACCCACGTGACTCCAGGCTCCAACCCACGTGACTTCAGGCTCCAACCCACGTGACTTTTAAAACGATCGGTCACCACTTCTGATGTTGGCAGCTACTTGTTCCAAACGCAACATCTGACGAACGAACACAAATATAGAAGAAAAGACACAATTGTTATACAAAAAGTTCAGGTTTTAACCCACGTGACTTCAGGCTTCAACTCACGTGACTTCAGGCTTCAACCCACGTGACTCCAGGCTTCAACCCACGTGACTTTGAAAACGATCGGTCACCACTTTTGATGTTGGCAGCTACTTGTTTTAAACGCAACATCTGACGAACGAACACAAATATAGAATAAAAGACACAATTGTTATCCAAAAAGTTCAGGTTTTAACCCACGTGACTTCAGGCTTCAACCCACGTGACTTCAGGCTTCAACCCACGTGACCTCAGGCTTCAACCCACGTGATTTTGAAATTGATCGGTCACCACTTTTGAAGTTGGCAGCTACTCTTTCCAAACGCAACATCTGACGAACGAACACAAATATCGAGAAAAAGACACAATTGCTATCCAAAAAGTTCAGGTTTGAACCCACGTGACTCCAGGCTCCAACCCACGTGACTTCAGGCTTCAACCCACGTGACTTTTAAAACGATCGGTCACCACTTTCGATGTTGGCAGCTACTTGTTCCAAACGCAACATCTGACGAACGAACACAAATATAGAAAAAAAGACACAATCGTTATCCAAAAAGTTCAGGTTTGAACCCACGTGACTCCAGGCTCCAACCCACGTGACTTAAGGCTCCAACCCACGTGACTTTTGAAACGATCGGTCACCACTTTTGATGTTGGCAGCTACTTGTTTTAAACGCAAGATTTGACGAACGAACACAAATATAGAAGAAAAGACACAATTGTTATCCAAAAAGTTCAGGTTTTAACCCACGTGACTTCAGGCTTCAACCCACGTGACTCCAGGCTTCAACCCACGTGACTATAGGCTTCAACCCACGTGACTTCAGGCTTTAACCCACGTGACTTTGAAAACGATCGGTCACCACTTTTGAAGTTGGCAGCTACTCTTTCCAAACGCAACATCTGACGAACGAACACAAATATCGAGAAAAAGACACAATTGTTATCCAAAAAGTTCAGGTTTGAACCCACGTGACTCCAGGCTCCAACCCACGTGACTTCAGGCTTCAACCCACGTGACTTTCAGAACGATCGGTCACCACTTTTGATGTTGGCAGCTACTTGTTCCAAACGCAACATCTGACGAACGAACACAAATATAGAAGAAAAGACACAATTGTTACCCAAAAAGTTCAGGTTTTAACCCACGTGACTCCAGGCTCCAACCCACGTGACTTCAGGCTTCGACCCACGTGACTTCAGGCTCTAACCCACGCGACTTCAGGCTTCAACCCACGCGACTTCAGGCTTCAACCCACGTGACTTCAGGCTTCAACCCACGTGACTTTGAAAACGATCGGTCACCACTTTTGATGTTGGCAGCTACTTGTTTAAAACGCAAGATTTGACGAACGAACACAAATATAGAAGAAAAGACACAATTGTTATCCAAAAAGTTCAGGTTTTAACCCACGTGACTTCAGGCTTCAACCCACGTGACTCCAGGCTTCAACCCACGTGACTATAGGCTTCAACCCACGTGACTTCAGGCTTTAACCCACGTGACTTTGAAAACGATCGGTCACCACTTTTGAAGTTGGCAGCTACTCTTTCCAAACGCAACATCTGACGAACGAACACAAATATCGAGAAAAAGACACAATTGTTATCCAAAAAGTTCAGGTTTGAACCCACGTGACTCCAGGCTCCAACCCACGTGACTTCAGGCTTCAACCCACGTGACTTTCAGAACGATCGGTCACCACTTTTGATGTTGGCAGCTACTTGTTCCAAACGCAACATCTGACGAACGAACACAAATATAGAAGAAAAGACACAATTGTTACCCAAAAAGTTCAGGTTTTAACCCACGTGACTCCAGGCTCCAACCCACGTGACTTCAGGCTTCGACCCACGTGACTTCAGGCTCTAACCCACGCGACTTCAGGCTTCAACCCACGCGACTTCAGGCTTCAACCCACGTGACTTCAGGCTTCAACCCACGTGACTTTGAAAACGATCGGTCACCACTTTTGGAGTTGGCAACTACTCTTTCCAAACGCAACATCTGACGAACGATCACAAATATAGGAAAAAAGACACAATTGTTATCCAAAAAGTTCAGGTTTGAACCCACGTGACTCCAGGCTCCAACCCACGTGACTTCAGGCTCCAACCAACGTGACTTTTGAAACGATCGGTCACCACTTTTGATGTTGGCAGCTACTTGTCCCAAACGCAACATCAGACGAAAGAACACAAATATAGAAGAAAAGACACAATTGTTATCCAAAAAGTTCAGGTTTTAACCCACGTGACTTCAGGCTTCAACCCACGTGACTTCAGGCCTCAACCCACGTGACTTTGAAAACGATCGGTCACCACTTTTGAAGTTGGCAGCTACTCGTTCCAAACGCAACATCTGACGAACGAACACAAATATAGAATAAAAGACACAATTGTTATCCAAAAAGTTCAGGTTTTAACCCACGTGACTTCAGGCTTCAACCCACGTGACTTCAGGCTTCAACCCACGTGACCTCAGGCTTCAACCCACGTGATTTTGAAATTGATCGGTCACCACTTTTGAAGTTGGCAGCTTCTCTTTCCAAACGCAACATCTGACGAACGAACACAAATATCGAGAAAAAGACACAATTGCTATCCAAAAAGTTCAGGTTTGAACCCACGTGACTCCAGGCTCCAACCCACGTGACTTCAGGCTTCAACCCACGTGACTTTTAAAACGATCGGTCACCACTTTCGATGTTGGCAGCTACTTGTTCCAAACGCAACATCTGACGAACGAACACAAATATAGAAAAAAAGACACAATCGTTATCCAAAAAGTTCAGGTTTGAACCCACGTGACTCCAGGCTCCAACCCACGTGACTCAAGGCTCCAACCCACGTGACTTTTGAAACGATCGGTCACCACTTTTGATGTTGGCAGCTACTTGTTTTAAACGCAAGATTTGACGAACGAACACAAATATAGAAGAAAAGACACAATTGTTATCCAAAAAGTTCAGGTTTTAACCCACGTGACTTCAGGCTTCAACCCACGTGACTCCAGGCTTCAACCCACGTGACTATAGGCTTCAACCCACGTGACTTCAGGCTTTAACCCACGTGACTTTGAAAACGATCGGTCACCACTTTTGAAGTTGGCAGCTACTCTTTCCAAACGCAACATCTGACGAACGAACACAAATATCGAGAAAAAGACACAATTGTTATCCAAAAAGTTCAGGTTTGAACCCACGTGACTCCAGGCTCCAACCCACGTGACTTCAGGCTTCAACCCACGTGACTTTCAGAACGATCGGTCACCACTTTTGATGTTGGCAGCTACTTGTTCCAAACGCAACATCTGACGAACGAACACAAATATAGAAGAAAAGACACAATTGTTACCCAAAAAGTTCAGGTTTTAACCCACGTGACTCCAGGCTCCAACCCACGTGACTTCAGGCTTCGACCCACGTGACTTCAGGCTCTAACCCACGCGACTTCAGGCTTCAACCCACGCGACTTCAGGCTTTTACCCACGTGACTTCAGGCTTCAACCCACGTGACTTTGAAAACGATCGGTCACCACTTTTGGAGTTGGCAGCTTCTCTTTCCAAACGCAACATCTGACGAACGAACACAAATATCGAGAAAAAGACACAATTGTTATCCAAAAAGTTCAGGTTTGAACCCACGTGACTCCAGGCTCCAACCCACGTGACTTCAGGCTCCAACCAACGTGACTTTTGAAACGATCGGTCACCACTTTTGATGTTGGCAGCTACTTGTCCCAAACGCAACATCAGACGAAAGAACACAAATATAGAAGAAAAGACACAATTGTTATCCAAAAAGTTCAGGTTTTAACCCACGTGACTTCAGGCTTCAACCCACGTGACTTCAGGCTTCAACCCACGTGACCTCAGGCTTCAACCCACGTGATTTTGAAATTGATCGGTCACCACTTTTGAAGTTGGCAGCTTCTCTTTCCAAACGCAACATCTGACGAACGAACACAAATATCGAGAAAAAGACACAATTGTTATCCAAAAAGTTCAGGTTTGAACCCACGTGACTCCAGGCTCCAACCCACGTGACTTCAGGCTCCAACCAACGTGACTTTTGAAACGATCGGTCACCACTTTTGATGTTGGCAGCTACTTGTCCCAAACGCAACATCAGACGAAAGAACACAAATATAGAAGAAAAGACACAATTGTTATCCAAAAAGTTCAGGTTTTAACCCACGTGACTTCAGGCTTCAACCCACGTGACTTCAGGCCTCAACCCACGTGACTTTGAAAACGATCGGTCACCACTTTTGAAGTTGGCAGCTACTCGTTCCAAACGCAACATCTGACGAACGAACACAAATATAGAATAAAAGACACAATTGTTATCCAAAAAGTTCAGGTTTTAACCCACGTGACTTCAGGCTTCAACCCACGTGACTTCAGGCTTCAACCCACGTGACCTCAGGCTTCAACCCACGTGATTTTGAAATTGATCGGTCACCACTTTTGACGTTGGCAGCTACTCTTTCCAAACGCAACATCTGACGAACGAACACAAATATCGAGAAAAAGACACAATTGCTATCCAAAAAGTTCAGGTTTGAACCCACGTGACTCCAGGCTCCAACCCACGTGACTTCAGGCTTCAACCCACGTGACTTTTAAAACGATCGGTCACCACTTTCGATGTTGGCAGCTACTTGTTCCAAACGCAACATCTGACGAACGAACACAAATATAGAAAAAAAGACACAATCGTTATCCAAAAAGTTCAGGTTTGAACCCACGTGACTCCAGGCTCCAACCCACGTGACTTAAGGCTCCAACCCACGTGACTTTTGAAACGATCGGTCACCACTTTTGATGTTGGCAGCTACTTGTTTTAAACGCAAGATTTGACGAACGAACACAAATATAGAAGAAAAGACACAATTGTTATCCAAAAAGTTCAGGTTTTAACCCACGTGACTTCAGGCTTCAACCCACGTGACTCCAGGCTTCAACCCACGTGACTATAGGCTTCAACCCACGTGACTTCAGGCTTTAACCCACGTGACTTTGAAAACGATCGGTCACCACTTTTGAAGTTGGCAGCTACTCTTTCCAAACGCAACATCTGACGAACGAACACAAATATCGAGAAAAAGACACAATTGTTATCCAAAAAGTTCAGGTTTGAACCCACGTGACTCCAGGCTCCAACCCACGTGACTTCAGGCTTCAACCCACGTGACTTTCAGAACGATCGGTCACCACTTTTGATGTTGGCAGCTACTTGTTCCAAACGCAACATCTGACGAACGAACACAAATATAGAAGAAAAGACACAATTGTTACCCAAAAAGTTCAGGTTTTAACCCACGTGACTCCAGGCTCCAACCCACGTGACTTCAGGCTTCGACCCACGTGACTTCAGGCTCTAACCCACGCGACTTCAGGCTTCAACCCACGCGACTTCAGGCTTCAACCCACGTGACTTCAGGCTTCAACCCACGTGACTTCAGGCTCCAACCAACGTGACTTTTGAAACGATCGGTCACCACTTTTGATGTTGGCAGCTACTTGTCCCAAACGCAACATCAGACGAAAGAACACAAATATAGAAGAAAAGACACAATTGTTATCCAAAAAGTTCAGGTTTTAACCCACGTGACTTCAGGCTTCAACTCACGTGACTTCAGGCTTCAACCCACGTGACTTCAGGCCTCAACCCACGTGACTTTGAAAACGATCGGTCACCACTTTTGAAGTTGGCAGCTACTCGTTCCAAACGCAACATCTGACAAACGAACACAAATATCGAAAAAAAAAAAACACAATTGCTATCCAAAAAGTTCAGGTTTGAACCCACGTGACTTCAGGCTCCAACCCACGTGACTTCAGGCTTCAACCCACGTGACTTTCAGAACGATCGGTCATCACTTTTGATGTTGGCAGCTACTTGTTCCAAACGCAACATCTGACGAACGAACACAAATATAGAAGAAAAGACACAATTGTTACCCAAAAAGTTCAGGTTTTAACCCACGTGACTCCAGGCTCCAACCCACGTGACTTCAGGCTTCGACCCACGTGACTTCAGGCTCTAACCCACGCGACTTCAGGCTTCAACCCACGCGACTTCAGGCTTCAACCCACGTGACTCCAGGCTCCAACCCACGTGACTTCAGGCTCCAACCAACGTGACTTTTGAAACGATCGGTCACCACTTTTGATGTTGGCAGCTACTTGTCCCAAACGCAACATCAGACGAAAGAACACAAATATAGAAGAAAAGACACAATTGTTATCCAAAAAGTTCAGGTTTTAACCCACG
Source organism: Anaspis maculata (assembly GCA_949128115.1). Taxonomy (NCBI): domain Eukaryota; kingdom Metazoa; phylum Arthropoda; class Insecta; order Coleoptera; family Scraptiidae; genus Anaspis; species Anaspis maculata. The sequence continues at coordinate 82,622,074 of OX421964.1, read as the reverse complement.
TGACTTCAGGCTTCATCTCACGTGACTTCAGGCTTCAACCCACGTGACTTCAGGCCTCAACCCACGTGACTTTGAAAACGATCGGTCACCACTTTTGAAGTTGGCAGCTACTCGTTCCAAACGCAACATCTGACAAACGAACACAAATATCGAAAAAAAAAAAACACAATTGCTATCCAAAAAGTTCAGGTTTGAACCCACGTGACTTCAGGCTCCAACCCACGTGACTTCAGGCTTCAACCCACGTGACTTTCAGAACGATCGGTCATCACTTTTGGAGTTGGCAGCTACTTGTTCCAAACGCAACATCTGACGAACGAACACAAATATAGAAGAAAAGACACAATTGTTATCCAGAAAGTTCAGGTTTGAACCCACGTGACTCCAGGCTCCAACCCACGTGACTTAAGGCTCCAACCCACGTGACTTTTGAAACGATCGGTCACCACTTTTGATGTTGGCAGTAACTTGTTTTAAACGCAACATCTGACTAACGAACACAAATACAGAAGAAAAGACACAATTGTTATCCAAAAAGTTCAGGTTTTAACCCACGTGACTCCAGGCTTCAACCCACGTGATTTTAGGCTTCAACCCACGAGACTTCAGGCTTCAACTCACGTGACTTCAGGCTTCAACCCACGTGACTTTGAAAACGATCGGTCACCACTTTTGAAGTTGGCAGCTACTCTTTCCAAACGCAACATCTGACGAACGAACACAAATATCGAGAAAAAGACAAAATTGCTTCCAAAAAGTTCAGGTTTGAACCCACGTGACTCCAGGCTCTAACCCACGTGACTTCAAGCTTCAACCCACGTGACTTTCAGAACGATCGGTCACCACTTTTGATGTTGGCAGCTACTTGTTCCAAACGCAACATCTGACGAACGAACACAAATATAGAAGAAAAGGCACAATTGTTACCCAAAAAGTTCAGGTTTTAACCCACGTGACTCCAGGCTCCAACCCACGTGACTTCAGGCTTCAACCCACGTGACTTTGAAAACGATCGGTCACCACTTTTGAAGTTGGCAACTACTCTTTCCAAACGCAACATCTGACGAACGAACACAAATATAGAAGAAAAGACACAATTGTTATCCAAAAAGTTCAGGTTTGAACCCACGTGACTCCAGGCACCAACCCACGTGACTTCAGGCTCCAACCCACGTGACTTTTAAAACGATCGGTCACCACTTCTGATGTTGGCAGCTACTTGTTCCAAACGCAACATCTGACGAACGAACACAAATATAGAAGAAAAGACACAATTGTTATCCAAAAAGTTCAGGTTTTAACCCACGTGACTTCAGGCTTCAACTCACGTGACTTCAGGCTTCAACCCACGTGACTTTGAAAACGATCGGTCACCACTTTTGATGTTGGCAGCTACTTGTTTTAAACGCAACATCTGACGAACGAACACAAATATAGAATAAAAGACACAATTGTTATCCAAAAAGTTCAGGTTTTAACCCACGTGACTTCAGGCTTCAACCCACGTGACCTCAGGCTTCAACCCACGTAACTTCAGGCTTCAACCCACGTGACTTTGAAAACGATCGGTCACCACTTTTGAAGTTGACAGCTACTTGTTCCGAACGCAACATCTGACGAACGAACACAAATATAGAAGAAAAGAAACAATTGTTATCCAAAAAGTTCAGGTTTTTACCCACGTGACTTCAGGCTTCAACTCACGTGACTCCAGGCTTCAACCCACGTGACTTCAGGCTTCAACCCACGTGACTTTTAAAACGATCGGTCACCACTTTTGATGTTGGCAGCTACTTGTTTCAAACGCAACATCTGACGAACGAACACAAATATAGAAGAAAAGACACAATTGTTATCCAAAAAGTTCAGGTTTTAACCCACGTGACTTCAGGCTTCAACCCACGTGACTTTAGGCTTCAACCCACGTGACTTTAGGCTTCAACCCACGTGACCTCAGGCTTCAACCCACGTGATTTTGAAATTGATCGGTCACCACTTTTGAAGTTGGCAGCTACTCTTTCCAAACGCAACATCTGACGAACGAACACAAATATCGAGAAAAAGACACAATTGCTATCCAAAAAGGTCAGGTTTGAACCCACGTGACTCCAGGCTCCAACCCACGTGACTTCAGGCTTCAACCCACGTGACTTCGGGCTTCAACCCACGTGACTTCAGGCTCCAACCCACGTGACTTCAGGCTCCGACCCACGTGACTTTGAAAACGATCGGTCACCACTTTTGAAGTTGGCAGCTACTCTTTCCAAACGCAACATCTGACGAACGATCACAAATATAGAAAAAAAGACACAATTGTTATCCAAAAAGTTTAGGTTTGAACCCACGTGACTCGAGGCTCCAACCCACGTGACTTCAGGCTCCAACCCACGTGACTTTTGAAACGATCGGTCACCACTTTTGATGTTGGCAGCTACTTGATTTAAACGCATCATCTGACGAACGAACACAAATATAGAAGAAAAGACACAATTGTTATCCAAAATGTTCAGGTTTTAACCCACGTGACTTCAGGCTTCGACCCACGTGACTCCAGGCTTCAACTCACGTGACTTCAGGCTTCAACTCACGTGACTTCAGGCTTCAACCCACGTGACTTTGAAAACGATCGGTCACCACTTTTGAAGTTGGCAGCTACTCTTTCCAAACGCAACATCTGACGAACGAACACAAATATAGAAGAAAAGTCACAATTGTTACCCAAAAAGTTCAGGTTTCAACCCACGTGACTCCAGGCTCCAACCCACGTGACTTCAGGCTTCGACCCACGTGACTTCAGGCTCTAACCCACGTGACTTCAGGCTTCAACCCACGCGACTTCAGGCTTCAACCCACGTGACTTCAGGCTTCAACCCACGTGACTTTGGAAACGATCGGTCACTATTTCGATGTTGGCAGCTACTTGTTCCAAACGCAACATCTGACGAACGAACACAAATATAGAAGAAAAGACACAATTGTTATCCAAAAAGTTCAGGTTTGAACCCACGTGACTCCAGGCTCCAACCCACGTGACTTCAGGCTTCAACCCACGTGACTTTCAGAACGATCGGTCACCACTTTTGATGTTGGCAGCTACTTGTTCCAAACGCAACATCTGACGAACGAACACAAATATAGAAGAAAAGACACAATTGTTACCCAAAAAGTTCAGGTTTTAACCCACGTGACTCCAGGCTCCAACCCACGTGACTTCAGGCTTCGACCCACGTGACTTCAGGCTCTAACCCACGCGACTCCAGGCTTCAACCCACGCGACTTCAGGCTTCAACCCACGTGACTTCAGGCTTTAACCCACGTGACTTTGAAAACGATCGGTCACCACTTTTGAAGTTGGCAGCTACTCTTTCCAAACGCAACATCTGACGAACGAACACAAATATCGAGAAAAAGACACAATTGTTATCCAAAAAGTTCAGGTTTGAACCCACGTGACTCCAGGCTCCAACCCACGTGACTTCAGGCTTCAACCCACGTGACTTTCAGAACGATCGGTCACCACTTTTGATGTTGGCAGCTACTTGTTCCAAACGCAACATCTGACGAACGAACACAAATATAGAAGAAAAGACACAATTGTTACCCAAAAAGTTCAGGTTTCAACCCACGTGACTCCAGGCTCCAACCCACGTGACTTCAGGCTTCGACCCACGTGACTTCAGGCTCTAACCCACGCGACTCCAGGCTTCAACCCACGCGACTTCAGGCTTCAACCCACGTGACTTCAGGCTTCAACCCACGTGACTTTGAAAACGATCGGTCACCACTTTTGAAGTTGGCAACTACTCTTTCCAAACGCAACATCTGACGAACGATCACAAATATAGGAAAAAAGACACAATTGTTATCCAAAAAGTTCAGGTTTGAACCCACGTGACTCCAGGCTCCAACCCACGTGACTTCAGGCTCCAACCAACGTGACTTTTGAAACGATCGGTCACCACTTTTGATGTTGGCAGCTACTTGTTCCAAACGCAACATCAGACGAAAGAACACAAATATAGAAGAAAAGACACAATTGTTATCCAAAAAGTTCAGGTTTTAACCCACGTGACTTCAGGCTTCAACTCACGTGACTTCAGGCTTCAACCCACGTGACTTCAGGCCTCAACCCACGTGACTTTGAAAACGATCGGTCACCACTTTTGAAGTTGGCAGCTACTCGTTCCAAACGCAATATCTGACAAACGAACACAAATATCGAAAAAAAGACACAATTGCTATCCAAAAAGTTCAGGTTTGAACCCACGTGACTTCCGGCTCCAACCCACGTGACTTCAGGCTTCAACCCACGTGACTTTCAGAACGATCGGTCACCGGTTTTGGAGTTGGCAGCTACTTGTTCCAAACGCAACATCTGACGAACGAACACAAATATAGAAGAAAAGACACAATTGTTATCCAGAAAGTTCAGGTTTGAACCCACGTGACTCCAGGCTCCAACCCACGTGACTTAAGGCTCCAACCCACGTGACTTTTGAAACGATCGGTCACCACTTTTGATGTTGGCAGTAACTTGTTTTAAACGCAACATCTGACTAACGAACACAAATACAGAAGAAAAGACACAATTGTTATCCAAAAAGTTCAGGTTTTAACCCACGTGACTCCAGGCTTCAACCCACGTGATTTCAGGCTTCAACCCACGAGACTTCAGGCATCAACTCACGTGACTTCAGGCTTCAACCCACGTGACTTTGAAAACGATCGGTCACCACTTTTGAAGTTGGCAGCTACTCTTTCCAAACGCAACATCTGACGAACGAACACAAATATCGAGAAAAAGACAAAATTGCTTCCAAAAAGTTCAGGTTTGAACCCACGTGACTCCAGGCTCTAACCCACGTGACTTCAGGCTCCGACCCACGTGACTTCAGGCTTTAACCCACGTGACTTCAGGCTTCAACCCACGCGACTTCAGGCTTCAACCCACGTGACTTCAGGCTTCAACCCACGTGACTTTGGAAGCGGTCGGTCATCACTTTTGAAGTTGGCAGCTACTCTTTCCAAACGCAACATCTAACGAACGGACACAAATATAGAAAAAAAGACACAATTGTTATCCAAAAAGTTCAGGTTTTAACCCACGTGACTCCAGGCTTCAACCCACGTGATTTTAGGCTTCAACCCACGAGACTTCAGGCTTCAACTCACGTGACTTCAGGCTTCAACCCACGTGACTTTGAAAACGATCGGTCACCACTTTTGAAGTTGGCAGCTACTCTTTCCAAACGCAACATCTGACGAACGAACACAAATATCGAGAAAAAGACAAAATTGCTTCCAAAAAGTTCAGGTTTGAACCCACGTGACTCCAGGCTCTAACCCACGTGACTTCAGGCTCCGACCCACGTGACTTCAGGCTTTAACCCACGTGACTTCAGGCTTCAACCCACGTGACTTTCAGAACGATCGGTCACCACTTTTGATGTTGGCAGCTACTTGTTCCAAACGCAACATCTGACGAACGAACACAAATAGAGAAGAAAAGACACAATTGTTACCCAAAAAGTTCAGGTTTTAACCCACGTGACTCCAGGCTCCAACCCACGTGACTTCAGGCTTCAACCCACGTGACTTTCAGAACGATCGGTCACCACTTTTGATGTTGGCAGCTACTTGTTCCAAACGCAACATCTGACGAACGAACACAAATAGAGAAGAAAAGACACAATTGTTACCCAAAAAGTTCAGGTTTTAACCCACGTGACTCCAGGCTCCAACCCACGTGACTTCAGGCTTCGACCCACGTGACTTCAGGCTCTAACCCACGCGACTTCAGGCTTCAACCCACGCGACTTCAGGCTTCAACCCACGTGACTTCAGGCTTCAACCCACGTGACTTTGAAAACGATCGGTCACCACTTTTGAAGTTGGCAACTACTCTTTCCAAACGCAACATCTGACGAACGATCACAAATATAGGAAAAAAGACACAATTGTTATCCAAAAAGTTCAGGTTTGAACCCACGTGACTCCAGGCTCCAACCCACGTGACTTCAGGCTCCAACCAACGTGACTTTTGAAACGATCGGTCACCACTTTTGATGTTGGCAGCTACTTGTTCCAAACGCAACATCAGACGAAAGAACACAAATATAGAAGAAAAGACACAATTGTTATCCAAAAAGTTCAGGTTTTAACCCACGTGACTCCAGGCTCCAACCCACGTGACTTCAGGCTTCAACCCACGTGACTTCGGGCTTCAACCCACGTGACTTCAGGCTCCAACCCACGTGACTTCAGGCTCCGACCCACGTGACTTTGAAAACGATCGGTCACCACTTTTGAAGTTGGCAGCTACTCTTTCCAAACGCAACATCTGACGAACGATCACAAATATAGAAAAAAAGACACAATTGTTATCCAAAAAGTTTAGGTTTGAACCCACGTGACTCGAGGCTCCAACCCACGTGACTTCAGGCTCCAACCCACGTGACTTTTGAAACGATCGGTCACCACTTTTGATGTTGGCAGCTACTTGATTTAAACGCATCATCTGACGAACGAACACAAATATAGAAGAAAAGACACAATTGTTATCCAAAATGTTCAGGTTTTAACCCACGTGACTTCAGGCTTCGACCCACGTGACTCCAGGCTTCAACTCACGTGACTTCAGGCTTCAACTCACGTGACTTCAGGCTTCAACCCACGTGACTTTGAAAACGATCGGTCACCACTTTTGAAGTTGGCAGCTACTCTTTCCAAACGCAACATCTGACGAACGAACACAAATATAGAAGAAAAGTCACAATTGTTACCCAAAAAGTTCAGGTTTCAACCCACGTGACTCCAGGCTCCAACCCACGTGACTTCAGGCTTCGACCCACGTGACTTCAGGCTCTAACCCACGTGACTTCAGGCTTCAACCCACGCGACTTCAGGCTTCAACCCACGTGACTTCAGGCTTCAACCCACGTGACTTTGGAAACGATCGGTCACTATTTCGATGTTGGCAGCTACTTGTTCCAAACGCAACATCTGACGAACGAACACAAATATAGAAGAAAAGACACAATTGTTATCCAAAAAGTTCAGGTTTGAACCCACGTGACTCCAGGCTCCAACCCACGTGACTTCAGGCTTCAACCCACGTGACTTTCAGAACGATCGGTCACCACTTTTGATGTTGGCAGCTACTTGTTCCAAACGCAACATCTGACGAACGAACACAAATATAGAAGAAAAGACACAATTGTTACCCAAAAAGTTCAGGTTTTAACCCACGTGACTCCAGGCTCCAACCCACGTGACTTCAGGCTTCGACCCACGTGACTTCAGGCTCTAACCCACGCGACTCCAGGCTTCAACCCACGCGACTTCAGGCTTCAACCCACGTGACTTCAGGCTTTAACCCACGTGACTTTGAAAACGATCGGTCACCACTTTTGAAGTTGGCAGCTACTCTTTCCAAACGCAACATCTGACGAACGAACACAAATATCGAGAAAAAGACACATTTGTTATCCAAAAAGTTCAGGTTTGAACCCACGTGACTCCAGGCTCCAACCCACGTGACTTCAGGCTTCAACCCACGTGACTTTCAGAACGATCGGTCACCACTTTTGATGTTGGCAGCTACTTGTTCCAAACGCAACATCTGACGAACGAACACAAATATAGAAGAAAAGACACAATTGTTACCCAAAAAGTTCAGGTTTCAACCCACGTGACTCCAGGCTCCAACCCACGTGACTTCAGGCTTCGACCCACGTGACTTCAGGCTCTAACCCACGCGACTCCAGGCTTCAACCCACGCGACTTCAGGCTTCAACCCACGTGACTTCAGGCTTCAACCCACGTGACTTTGAAAACGATCGGTCACCACTTTTGAAGTTGGCAACTACTCTTTCCAAACGCAACATCTGACGAACGATCACAAATATAGGAAAAAAGACACAATTGTTATCCAAAAAGTTCAGGTTTGAACCCACGTGACTCCAGGCTCCAACCCACGTGACTTCAGGCTCCAACCAACGTGACTTTTGAAACGATCGGTCACCACTTTTGATGTTGGCAGCTACTTGTTCCAAACGCAACATCAGACGAAAGAACACAAATATAGAAGAAAAGACACAATTGTTATCCAAAAAGTTCAGGTTTTAACCCACGTGACTTCAGGCTTCAACTCACGTGACTTCAGGCTTCAACCCACGTGACTTCAGGCCTCAACCCACGTGACTTTGAAAACGATCGGTCACCACTTTTGAAGTTGGCAGCTACTCGTTCCAAACGCAATATCTGACAAACGAACACAAATATCGAAAAAAAGACACAATTGCTATCCAAAAAGTTCAGGTTTGAACCCACGTGACTTCCGGCTCCAACCCACGTGACTTCAGGCTTCAACCCACGTGACTTTCAGAACGATCGGTCACCGGTTTTGGAGTTGGCAGCTACTTGTTCCAAACGCAACATCTGACGAACGAACACAAATATAGAAGAAAAGACACAATTGTTATCCAGAAAGTTCAGGTTTGAACCCACGTGACTCCAGGCTCCAACCCACGTGACTTAAGGCTCCAACCCACGTGACTTTTGAAACGATCGGTCACCACTTTTGATGTTGGCAGTAACTTGTTTTAAACGCAACATCTGACTAACGAACACAAATACAGAAGAAAAGACACAATTGTTATCCAAAAAGTTCAGGTTTTAACCCACGTGACTCCAGGCTTCAACCCACGTGATTTTAGGCTTCAACCCACGAGACTTCAGGCATCAACTCACGTGACTTCAGGCTTCAACCCACGTGACTTTGAAAACGATCGGTCACCACTTTTGAAGTTGGCAGCTACTCTTTCCAAACGCAACATCTGACGAACGAACACAAATATCGAGAAAAAGACAAAATTGCTTCCAAAAAGTTCAGGTTTGAACCCACGTGACTCCAGGCTCTAACCCACGTGACTTCAGGCTCCGACCCACGTGACTTCAGGCTTTAACCCACGTGACTTCAGGCTTCAACCCACGCGACTTCAGGCTTCAACCCACGTGACTTCAGGCTTCAACCCACGTGACTTTGGAAGCGGTCGGTCATCACTTTTGAAGTTGGCAGCTACTCTTTCCAAACGCAACATCTAACGAACGGACACAAATATAGAAAAAAAGACACAATTGTTATCCAAAAAGTTCAGGTTTTAACCCACGTGACTCCAGGCTTCAACCCACGTGATTTTAGGCTTCAACCCACGAGACTTCAGGCTTCAACTCACGTGACTTCAGGCTTCAACCCACGTGACTTTGAAAACGATCGGTCACCACTTTTGAAGTTGGCAGCTACTCTTTCCAAACGCAACATCTGACGAACGAACACAAATATCGAGAAAAAGACAAAATTGCTTCCAAAAAGTTCAGGTTTGAACCCACGTGACTCCAGGCTCTAACCCACGTGACTTCAGGCTCCGACCCACGTGACTTCAGGCTTTAACCCACGTGACTTCAGGCTTCAACCCACGTGACTTTCAGAACGATCGGTCACCACTTTTGATGTTGGCAGCTACTTGTTCCAAACGCAACATCTGACGAACGAACACAAATAGAGAAGAAAAGACACAATTGTTACCCAAAAAGTTCAGGTTTTAACCCACGTGACTCCAGGCTCCAACCCACGTGACTTCAGGCTTCAACCCACGTGACTTTCAGAACGATCGGTCACCACTTTTGATGTTGGCAGCTACTTGTTCCAAACGCAACATCTGACGAACGAACACAAATAGAGAAGAAAAGACACAATTGTTACCCAAAAAGTTCAGGTTTTAACCCACGTGACTCCAGGCTCCAACCCACGTGACTTCAGGCTTCGACCCACGTGACTTCAGGCTCTAACCCACGCGACTTCAGGCTTCAACCCACGCGACTTCAGGCTTCAACCCACGTGACTTCAGGCTTCAACCCACGTGACTTTGAAAACGATCGGTCACCACTTTTGAAGTTGGCAACTACTCTTTCCAAACGCAACATCTGACGAACGATCACAAATATAGGAAAAAAGACACAATTGTTATCCAAAAAGTTCAGGTTTGAACCCACGTGACTCCAGGCTCCAACCCACGTGACTTCAGGCTCCAACCAACGTGACTTTTGAAACGATCGGTCACCACTTTTGATGTTGGCAGCTACTTGTTCCAAACGCAACATCAGACGAAAGAACACAAATATAGAAGAAAAGACACAATTGTTATCCAAAAAGTTCAGGTTTTAACCCACGTGACTTCAGGCTTCAACTCACGTGACTTCAGGCTTCAACCCACGTGACTTCAGGCCTCAACTCACGTGACTTTGAAAACGATCGGTCACCACTTTTGAAGTTGGCAGCTACTCGTTCCAAACGCAACATCTGACAAACGAACACAAATATCGAAAAAAAGACACAATTGCTATCCAAAAAGTTCAGGTTTGAACCCACGTGACTTCAGGCTCCAACCCACGTGACTTCAGGCTTCAACCCACGTGACTTCAGGCCTCAACCCACGTGACTTTGAAAACGATCGGTCACCACTTTTGAAGTTGGCAGCTACTCGTTCCAAACGCAACATCTGACGAACGAACACAAATATAGAAGAAAAGGCACAATTGTTACCCAAAAAGTTCAGGTTTTAACCCACGTGACTCCAGGCTCCAACCCACGTGACTTCAGGCTTCAACCCACGTGACTTTGAAAACGATCGGTCACCACTTTTGAAGTTGGCAACTACTCTTTCCAAACGCAACATCTGACGAACGAACACAAATATAGAAGAAAAGACACAATTGTTATCCAAAAAGTTCAGGTTTGAACCCACGTGACTCCAGGCACCAACCCACGTGACTTCAGGCTCCAACCCACGTGACTTTTAAAACGATCGGTCACCACTTCTGATGTTGGCAGCTACTTGTTCCAAACGCAACATCTGACGAACGAACACAAATATAGAAGAAAAGACACAATTGTTATCCAAAAAGTTCAGGTTTTAACCCACGTGACTTCAGGCTTCAACTCACGTGACTTCAGGCTTCAACCCACGTGACTTTGAAAACGATCGGTCACCACTTTTGATGTTGGCAGCTACTTGTTTTAAACGCAACATCTGACGAACGAACACAAATATAGAATAAAAGACACAATTGTTATCCAAAAAGTTCAGGTTTTAACCCACGTGACTTCAGGCTTCAACCCACGTGATTTCAGGCTTCAACCCACGTGACCTCAGGCTTCAACCCACGTAACTTCAGGCTTCAACCCACGTGACTTTGAAAACGATCGGTCACCACTTTTGAAGTTGACAGCTACTTGTTCCGAACGCAACATCTGACGAACGAACACAAATATAGAAGAAAAGAAACAATTGTTATCCAAAAAGTTCAGGTTTTTACCCACGTGACTTCAGGCTTCAACTCACGTGACTCCAGGCTTCAACCCACGTGACTTCAGGCTTCAACCCACGTGACTTTTAAAACGATCGGTCACCACTTTTGATGTTGGCAGCTACTTGTTTCAAACGCAACATCTGACGAACGAACACAAATATAGAAGAAAAGACACAATTGTTATCCAAAAAGTTCAGGTTTTAACCCACGTGACTTCAGGCTTCAACCCACGTGACTTTAGGCTTCAACCCACGTGACTTTAGGCTTCAACCCACGTGACCTCAGGCTTCAACCCACGTGATTTTGAAATTGATCGGTCACCACTTTTGAAGTTGGCAGCTACTCTTTCCAAACGCAACATCTGACGAACGAACACAAATATCGAGAAAAAGACACAATTGCTATCCAAAAAGGTCAGGTTTGAACCCACGTGACTCCAGGCTCCAACCCACGTGACTTCAGGCTTCAACCCACGTGACTTCGGGCTTCAACCCACGTGACTTCAGGCTCCAACCCACGTGACTTCAGGCTCCGACCCACGTGACTTTGAAAACGATCGGTCACCACTTTTGAAGTTGGCAGCTACTCTTTCCAAACGCAACATCTGACGAACGATCACAAATATAGAAAAAAAGACACAATTGTTATCCAAAAAGTTTAGGTTTGAACCCACGTGACTCGAGGCTCCAACCCACGTGACTTCAGGCTCCAACCCACGTGACTTTTGAAACGATCGGTCACCACTTTTGATGTTGGCAGCTACTTGATTTAAACGCATCATCTGACGAACGAACACAAATATAGAAGAAAAGACACAATTGTTATCCAAAATGTTCAGGTTTTAACCCACGTGACTTCAGGCTTCGACCCACGTGACTCCAGGCTTCAACTCACGTGACTTCAGGCTTCAACTCACGTGACTTCAGGCTTCAACCCACGTGACTTTGAAAACGATCGGTCACCACTTTTGAAGTTGGCAGCTACTCTTTCCAAACGCAACATCTGACGAACGAACACAAATATAGAAGAAAAGTCACAATTGTTACCCAAAAAGTTCAGGTTTCAACCCACGTGACTCCAGGCTCCAACCCACGTGACTTCAGGCTTCGACCCACGTGACTTCAGGCTCTAACCCACGTGACTTCAGGCTTCAACCCACGCGACTTCAGGCTTCAACCCACGTGACTTCAGGCTTCAACCCACGTGACTTTGGAAACGATCGGTCACTATTTCGATGTTGGCAGCTACTTGTTCCAAACGCAACATCTGACGAACGAACACAAATATAGAAGAAAAGACACAATTGTTATCCAAAAAGTTCAGGTTTGAACCCACGTGACTCCAGGCTCCAACCCACGTGACTTCAGGCTTCAACCCACGTGACTTTCAGAACGATCGGTCACCACTTTTGATGTTGGCAGCTACTTGTTCCAAACGCAACATCTGACGAACGAACACAAATATAGAAGAAAAGACACAATTGTTACCCAAAAAGTTCAGGTTTTAACCCACGTGACTCCAGGCTCCAACCCACGTGACTTCAGGCTTCGACCCACGTGACTTCAGGCTCTAACCCACGCGACTCCAGGCTTCAACCCACGCGACTTCAGGCTTCAACCCACGTGACTTCAGGCTTTAACCCACGTGACTTTGAAAACGATCGGTCACCACTTTTGAAGTTGGCAGCTACTCTTTCCAAACGCAACATCTGACGAACGAACACAAATATCGAGAAAAAGACACAATTGTTATCCAAAAAGTTCAGGTTTGAACCCACGTGACTCCAGGCTCCAACCCACGTGACTTCAGGCTTCAACCCACGTGACTTTCAGAACGATCGGTCACCACTTTTGATGTTGGCAGCTACTTGTTCCAAACGCAACATCTGACGAACGAACACAAATATAGAAGAAAAGACACAATTGTTACCCAAAAAGTTCAGGTTTTAACCCACGTGACTCCAGGCTCCAACCCACGTGACTTCAGGCTTCGACCCACGTGACTTCAGGCTCTAACCCACGCGACTCCAGGCTTCAACCCACGCGACTTCAGGCTTCAACCCACGTGACTTCAGGCTTCAACCCACGTGACTTTGAAAACGATCGGTCACCACTTTTGAAGTTGGCAACTACTCTTTCCAAACGCAACATCTGACGAACGATCACAAATATAGGAAAAAAGACACAATTGTTATCCAAAAAGTTCAGGTTTGAACCCACGTGACTCCAGGCTCCAACCCACGTGACTTCAGGCTCCAACCAACGTGACTTTTGAAACGATCGGTCACCACTTTTGATGTTGGCAGCTACTTGTTCCAAACGCAACATCAGACGAAAGAACACAAATATAGAAGAAAAGACACAATTGTTATCCAAAAAGTTCAGGTTTTAACCCACGTGACTTCAGGCTTCAACTCACGTGACTTCAGGCTTCAACCCACGTGACTTCAGGCCTCAACCCACGTGACTTTGAAAACGATCGGTCACCACTTTTGAAGTTGGCAGCTACTCGTTCCAAACGCAATATCTGACAAACGAACACAAATATCGAAAAAAAGACACAATTGCTATCCAAAAAGTTCAGGTTTGAACCCACGTGACTTCCGGCTCCAACCCACGTGACTTCAGGCTTCAACCCACGTGACTTTCAGAACGATCGGTCACCGGTTTTGGAGTTGGCAGCTACTTGTTCCAAACGCAACATCTGACGAACGAACACAAATATAGAAGAAAAGACACAATTGTTATCCAGAAAGTTCAGGTTTGAACCCACGTGACTCCAGGCTCCAACCCACGTGACTTAAGGCTCCAACCCACGTGACTTTTGAAACGATCGGTCACCACTTTTGATGTTGGCAGTAACTTGTTTTAAACGCAACATCTGACTAACGAACACAAATACAGAAGAAAAGACACAATTGTTATCCAAAAAGTTCAGGTTTTAACCCACGTGACTCCAGGCTTCAACCCACGTGATTTTAGGCTTCAACCCACGAGACTTCAGGCTTCAACTCACGTGACTTCAGGCTTCAACCCACGTGACTTTGAAAACGATCGGTCACCACTTTTGAAGTTGGCAGCTACTCTTTCCAAACGCAACATCTGACGAACGAACACAAATATCGAGAAAAAGACAAAATTGCTTCCAAAAAGTTCAGGTTTGAACCCACGTGACTCCAGGCTCTAACCCACGTGACTTCAGGCTCCGACCCACGTGACTTCAGGCTTTAACCCACGTGACTTCAGGCTTCAACCCACGCGACTTCAGGCTTCAACCCACGTGACTTCAGGCTTCAACCCACGTGACTTTGGAAGCGGTCGGTCATCACTTTTGAAGTTGGCAGCTACTCTTTCCAAACGCAACATCTAACGAACGGACACAAATATAGAAAAAAAGACACAATTGTTATCCAAAAAGTTCAGGTTTTAACCCACGTGACTCCAGGCTTCAACCCACGTGATTTTAGGCTTCAACCCACGAGACTTCAGGCTTCAACTCACGTGACTTCAGGCTTCAACCCACGTGACTTTGAAAACGATCGGTCACCACTTTTGAAGTTGGCAGCTACTCTTTCCAAACGCAACATCTGACGAACGAACACAAATATCGAGAAAAAGACAAAATTGCTTCCAAAAAGTTCAGGTTTGAACCCACGTGACTCCAGGCTCTAACCCACGTGACTTCAGGCTCCGACCCACGTGACTTCAGGCTTTAACCCACGTGACTTCAGGCTTCAACCCACGTGACTTTCAGAACGATCGGTCACCACTTTTGATGTTGGCAGCTACTTGTTCCAAACGCAACATCTGACGAACGAACACAAATAGAGAAGAAAAGACACAATTGTTACCCAAAAAGTTCAGGTTTTAACCCACGTGACTCCAGGCTCCAACCCACGTGACTTCAGGCTTCAACCCACGTGACTTTCAGAACGATCGGTCACCACTTTTGATGTTGGCAGCTACTTGTTCCAAACGCAACATCTGACGAACGAACACAAATAGAGAAGAAAAGACACAATTGTTACCCAAAAAGTTCAGGTTTTAACCCACGTGACTCCAGGCTCCAACCCACGTGACTTCAGGCTTCGACCCACGTGACTTCAGGCTCTAACCCACGCGACTTCAGGCTTCAACCCACGCGACTTCAGGCTTCAACCCACGTGACTTCAGGCTTCAACCCACGTGACTTTGAAAACGATCGGTCACCACTTTTGAAGTTGGCAACTACTCTTTCCAAACGCAACATCTGACGAACGATCACAAATATAGGAAAAAAGACACAATTGTTATCCAAAAAGTTCAGGTTTGAACCCACGTGACTCCAGGCTCCAACCCACGTGACTTCAGGCTCCAACCAACGTGACTTTTGAAACGATCGGTCACCACTTTTGATGTTGGCAGCTACTTGTTCCAAACGCAACATCAGACGAAAGAACACAAATATAGAAGAAAAGACACAATTGTTATCCAAAAAGTTCAGGTTTTAACCCACGTGACTTCAGGCTTCAACTCACGTGACTTCAGGCTTCAACCCACGTGACTTCAGGCCTCAACTCACGTGACTTTGAAAACGATCGGTCACCACTTTTGAAGTTGGCAGCTACTCGTTCCAAACGCAACATCTGACAAACGAACACAAATATCGAAAAAAAGACACAATTGCTATCCAAAAAGTTCAGGTTTGAACCCACGTGACTCCAGGCTCCAACCCACGTGACTTCAGGCTTCAACCCACGTGACTTCAGGCCTCAACCCACGTGACTTTGAAAACGATCGGTCACCACTTTTGAAGTTGGCAGCTACTCGTTCCAAACGCAACATCTGACAAACGAACACAAATATCGAAAAAAAGACACAATTGCTATCCAAAAAGTTCAGGTTTGAACCCACGTGACTTCAGGCTCCAACCCACGTGACTTCAGGCTTCAACCCACGTGACTTTCAGAACGATCGGTCACCACTTTTGGAGTTGGCAGCTACTTGTTCCAAACGCAACATCTGACGAACGAACACAAATATAGAAGGAAAGACACAATTGTTATCCAGTAAGTACAGGTTTGAACCCACGTGACTCCAGGCTCCAACCCACGTGACTTAAGGCTCCAGCCCACGTGACTTTTGAAACGATCGGTCACCACTTTTGATGTTGGCAGTAACTTGTTTTAAACGCAACATCTGACTAACGAACACAAATACAGAAGAAAAGACACAATTGTTATCCAAAAAGTTCAGGTTTTAACCCACGTGACTCCAGGCTTCAACCCACGTGATTTTAGGCTTCAACCCACGAGACTTCAGGCTTCAACTCACGTGACTTCAGGCTTCAACCCACGTGACTTTGAAAACGATCGGTCACCACTTATGAAGTTGGCAGCTACTCTTTCCAAACGCAACATCTGACGATAGTGGGGACGGTACGCGACGAAAATCCCTTAGATACTGCACTTTTGAGTAGAGTCATGAAACTTGGCACATAGTTCCTGGGGACCATAATAAGAAATTTCGCCCGATGTTCCCAAAAAAATTTTCGACGGAATCCGTTATATAGGCCCTTTTTTCCAAAATGGCGTCCAAATTGTGAAAATTGGCGATGGTCGTACAGTGGCGCGCAAAGTATCAATTCTTAACATTTTGACCATAACGAGTTGGTTTAAGCCACCCCTGACTCGATCCGTTTGATATTTTGGCCATTTGGGCCTTTTTTCTAAAATGGCAGCCAAACTTCGAAAGTTGGAGTTTGGTCGTATAGTGGCCTGCAAGGTATCAATTCTGGACATTTCGACCATGTCAAGTCGATTGAAGCCTACCCCGACTCTACCCAACCTGAATTTTGACCTCAATACTCAATTATAGTGCTGATTTAGAATTTTTTTTTCATCTTGATAAGGGTTGTGAAAAACCCGAGGGAAAACCACTTCTTGGACTTTCTGTGTGTCCAACATGTGAGTAATCCGGAGAGCAGAATCAATCCATTTTTCCGAAGGAATGAAATCAGAATCGGAATCAGAATGAATTTTATTTCCATAAAAAGCTCCACCATTGTAAAACATAGACTCCCCCAGTGGCAAAACCTATTTCACGCATGTATAAAACTGTGACAACCATGAAAAATGTCGAAAGTACATACCTACATACCAACTACAAGTTGTTTCAGAAAATTTTCATCAGTGCAGAAGAAATTTGGCATGTTGATTAGGAATAAATCCTTGCAAGGTTTAATTTTCTGCATGAGAGAGCGTCTCACTGATGTAGAGCATCTGAGTCGACTGTGCGCTATTTAAAAATTTTGCACGTTTGCACGAAGTATCAATTCATAACATTTTGATTATGACGAGTTGATTCAAGCCACCTCTGACTCGATTCGGCTGATATTTGGGCCATTGAGCCCTTCTTTCCAAAATGACGGCCAAACCGAAATCGGCAGGTGGTCGTATAGGGGCACACAAGGTATCCATTTCTGGACATTCCGACCATTGCGAGTCGATTATTACCCTTCCCGACTCGACTTGACTCAAATTTTGGCCTCAATCCCTATTAATTTGTGATCCTGTCCTTTTGTCAGTTAAGATCTCGTGGCATCAAAACCGCAAGAAATTTCGAAGTGCAAGTTGTTTGAATATGCACGGAAAGGGATCGAGATAAGCGGTTTTTGCAGATTTATACGTCGATAAGAGTTGTACTTGAAAAGATTTGAGCAGAAGACAATCACAATGTACCTCTTATTGAATACCAACACCAACACACTCTTCATCTAGTATGTCCAAGGCACAAAGATCTCTCCTATGGGTCTTAGTTTGTCCCGTGTGACACATTTTTGGCAAAAAATGTAGGTAGAGTATTAGATTTTTTGCACTTACAGCCGTAAAGTTCCTTATTATTAAAATTAAAACCTGTTCCTGAATCGCAATCAGATTTTTTAGTATCTACGGTAGGACGAATATTATATCTTCGAGAAAAGCATTACAGCTTTAGCGCCTTATGTACATAGTTCTGTCCCAACCTTAGTATATGTAAGTGACAAAACGAGTATAATGCATCATGTAGAAATTGGATCACCTACAGGAATTAGAATTGAACAGGGATTCAAGATAGGTGAGAGTTTTGTTCTTCACCAATGTAATAGATAAAGAAAACAGTAGAGAAGAATGTAGGTGAGCGTTTCGCACAATCGCACAAACACAAGCGTGCAAATTTTCAAAAAAGTTGCATTCCATATCGGCGCACAGTCGACTCAGATGCTCTACATCAGTGGGACGCTCTCTCATGCAGAAAATCAAACCTTGCAAGAATTTATTCCTAATCAACATGCAACATTTCTTCTACACTGATGAAAAGTAACCAAAGTCTGAGGTCTGAGAGGCAGAGAAGTCTAACCTCCAAACACCACTGAGAAACAGCAAATACACGCGATAGAGCGCAGATTCTTCATTCACTGTTATTTCTGGTAATGTAATATGTAACCTGACTTATCTTTTAGCACAAATACAAATTCTGAAACAACTTGCAGTTGATATGTATGTACTTTCGACATTTTTTTTGGTTTTGACAGTTTAATACATGCGTGAAATAGGTTTTGCCAGTGGGGTGAGGAGCCTTTTATTTCTTCGGAAAAATGTAGTGATTCTGCTCTCCGGATTACTCACATGTTGGACACACAGAAAGTCCAAGAAGTGGTTTTCCCTCGGGTTTTTAACAACCCTTCTTAAGATAAAAGAAATAAACTCTAAATCAGCACTATAATTGAGTATTGAGGCCAAAATTTAGGTTGGGTAGAATCGGGGTAGGCCTTAATCGACTTGTTATGGTCGAAATGTCCAGAATTGATACCTTGCAGGCCACTATACGACCAAATTCCAACTTTCGAGGTTTGGCTGCCATTTTGTAAAAAAGGCTCAAATGGCCAAAATATCAAACGGATCGAGTCAGGGGTGGCTTAAATCAACTCGTTATGGTCAAAATGTTAGGATTTGATACTTTGCGCGCCACTGTACGACCAATCGCCAATTTTCAAAATTTGGACGCAATTTTGGAAAAAGGGGCCTATATAACGGATTCCGTCGAAATTTTTTTTGGGAACATCAGGCGAAATTTCTTCTTATGGTCACTAGAAACTATGTGCCAAGTTTCATAACTCTACTCAAAAGTGCAGTATCCAAAAGCGTACCGACCCCACTACGAACGAACACAAATATCGAGAAAAAGACAAAATTGCTTCCAAAAAGTTCAGGTTTGAACCCACGTGACTCCAGGCTCTAACCCACGTGACTTCAGGCTTCAACCCACGTGACTTTCAGAACGATCGGTCACCACTTTTGATGTTGGCAGCTACTTGTTCCAAACGCAACATCTGACGAACGAACACAAATATAGAACAAAAGGCACAATTGTTACCCAAAAAGTTCAGGTTTTAACCCACGTGACTCCAGGCTCCAACCCACGTGACTTCAGGCTTCGACCCACGTGACTTCAGGCTTTAACCCACGTGACTTCAGGCTTCAACCCACGCGACTTCAGGCTTCAACCCACGTGACTTCAGGCTTCAACCCACGTGACTTTGAAAGCGATCGGTCATCACTTTTGAAGTTGGCAGCTATTCTTTCCAAACGCAACATCTAACGAACGGACACAAATATAGAAAAAAAGACACAATTGTTATCCAAAAAGTTCAGGTTTGAACCCACGTGAATCCAGGCTCCAACCCACGTGACTTCAGGCTTCAACCCACGTGACTTTCAAAACGATCGGTCTCCACTTTCGATGTTGGCAGCTACTTGTTCCAAACGCAACATCTGACGAACGAACACGAATATAGAAGAAAAGACACAATTGTTATCCAAAAAGTTCAGGTTTTAACCCACGTGACTTCGGGCTTCTACCCACGTGATTTCAGGCTTTAACCCACGTGACTTCAGGCTTTAACCCACGTGACTTTGAAAACGATCGGTCACCACTTTTGAAGTTGGCAACTACTCTTTCCAAACGCAACATCTGACGAACGATCACAAATATAGGAAAAAAGACACAATTGTTATCCAAAAAGGTCAGGTTTGAACCCACGTGACTCCAGGCTCCAACCCACGTGACTTCAGGCTCCAACCCACGTGACTTTTAAAACGATCGGTCACCACTTCTGATGTTGGCAGCTACTTGTTCCAAACGCAACATCTGACGAACGAACACAAATATAGAAGAAAAGACACAATTGGTATCCAAAAAGTTCAGGTTTGAACCCACGTGACTTCAGGCTTCAACCCACGTGACTTCAGGCTTCAACCCACGTGACTTTGAAAACGATCGGTCACCACTTTTGAAGTTGGCAGCTACTTGTTCCAAACGCAACATCTGACGAACGAACACAAATATAGAAGAAAAGACACAATTGGTATCCAAAAAGTTCAGGTTTGAACCCACGTGACTTCAGGCTTCAACCCACGTGACTTCAGGCTTCAACCCACGTGACTTTGAAAACGATCGGTCACCACTTTTGAAGTTGGCAGCTACTCTTTCCAAACGCAACATCTGACGAACGAACACAAATATAGAAAAGAAGACACAATTATTATCCAAAAAGTTCAGGTGTTAACCCACGTGACTCCAGGCTCCAACCCACGTGACTTCAGGCTTCAACCCACGTGACATTCAAAACGATCGGTCGCCACTGTTGATGTTGGCAGCTACTTGTTCCAAACGCAACATCTGACGAACGAACACAAATATAGAAGAAAAGACACAATTGTTATCCAAAAAGTTCAGGTTTCAACCCACGTGACTTCCGGCTTCAACCCTTGTGACTTCAGGCTCCAACCCTTGTGACTTCAGGCTTCAACTCACGTGACTTTGAAAACGATCGGTCACCACTTTTGAAGTTGGCAGCTACTCTTTCCAAACGCAAAATCTGACGAACGAACACAAATATCGAGAAAAAGACACAATTGCTATCCAAAAAGGTCAGGTTTGAACCCACGTGACTCCAGGCTCCAACCCACGTGACTTCAGGCTTCAACCCACGTGACTTCGGGCTTCAACCCACGTGACTTCAGGCTTCAACCCACGTGACTTCAGGCTCCGACCCACGTGACTTTGAAAACGATCGGTCACCACTTTTGAAGTTGGCAGCTACTCTTTCCAAACGCAACATCTGACGAACGATCACAAATATAGAAAAAAAGACACAATTGTTATCCAAAAAGTTTAGGTTTGAACCCACGTGACTCGAGGCTCCAACCCACGTGACTTCAGGCTCCAACCCACGTGACTTTTGAAACGATCGGTCACCACTTTTGATGTTGGCAGCTACTTGATTTAAACGCATCATCTGACGAACGAACACAAATATAGAAGAAAAGACACAATTGTTATCCAAAATGTTCAGGTTTTAACCCACGTGACTTCAGGCTTCGACCCACGTGACTTCAGGCTTCAACTCACGTGACTTCAGGTTTCAACTCACGTGACTTCAGGCTTCAACCCACGTGACTTTGAAAACGATCGGTCACCACTTTTGAAGTTGGCAGCTACTCTTTCCAAACGCAACATCTGACGAACGAACACAAATATAGAAGAAAAGTCACAATTGTTATCCAAAAAGTTCAGGTTTCAACCCACGTGACTCCAGGCTCCAACCCACGTGACTTCAGGCTTCGACCCACGTGACTTCAGGCTTTAACCCACGTGACTTCAGGCTTCAACCCACGCGACTTCAGGCTTCAACCCACGTGACTTCAGGCCTCAACCCACGTGACTTTGAAAACGATCGGTCACTATTCCGATGTTGGCAGCTACTTGTTCCAAACGCAACATCTGACGAACGAACACAAATATAGAAGAAAAGACACAATTGTTATCCAAAAAGTTCAGGTTTTAACCCACGTGACTTCAGGCTTCAACCCACGTGACTTCAGGCTTCAACCCACGTGACTCCAGGCTTCAACCCACGTGACTTCAGGCTTCAACCCACGTGACTTTGGAAACGATCGGTCACCACTTTCGAAGTTGGCAGCTACTTGTTCCAAACGCAACATCTGACGAACGAACACAAATATAGAAGAAAAGACACAATTGTTATCCAAAAAGTTCAGGTTTCAACTCACGTGACTTCAGGCTTCAACCCACGTGACTTCAGGCTTCAACCCACGTGACTTCTAAAACCATCGGTCACCACTTTTGATGTTGGCAGCTACTTGTTCCAAATGCAACATCTGACGAACGAACACAAATATAGAAGAAAAGACACAATTGGTATCCAAAAAGTTCAGGTTTGAACCCACGTGACATCAGGCTTCAACCCACGTGACTTTAGGCTTCAACCCACGTGACTTTGAAAACGATCGGTCACCACTTTTGAAGTTGGCAGCTACTCTTTCCAAACGCAACATCTGACGAACGAACACAAATATAGAAAAGAAGACACAATTATTATCCAAAAAGTTCAGGTTTTAACCCACGTGACTCCAGGCTCCAACCCACGTGACTTCAGGCTTCAACCCACGTGACTTTTAAAACGATCGGTCACCACTGTTGATGTTGGCAGCTACTTGTTCCAAACGCAACATCTGACGAACGAAAACAAATATAGAAGAAAAGACACAATTGTTATCCAAAAAGTTCAGGTTTCAACCCACGTGACTTCAGGCTTCAACCCTTGTGACTTCAGGCTCCAACCCTTGTGACTTCAGGCTTCAACTCACGTGACTTTGAAAGCGATCGGTCACCACTTTTGAAGTTGGCAGCTACTCTTTCCAAACGCAACATCTGACGAACGAACACAAATATCGAGAAAAAGACACAATTGTCATCTAAAAAGGTCAGGTTTGAACCCACGTGACTCCAGGCTCCAACCCACGTGACTTCAGGCTTCAACCCACGTGACTTCGGGCTTCAACCCACGTGACTTCAGGCTTCAACCCACGTGACTTCAGGCTCCGACCCACGTGACTTTGAAAACGATCGGTCACCACTTTTGAAGTTGGCAGCTACTCTTTCCAAACGCAACATCTGACGAACGATCACAAATATAGAAAAAAAGACACAATTGTTATCCAAAAAGTTTAGGTTTGAACCCACGTGACTCAAGGCTCCAACCCACGTGACTTCAGGCTCCAACCCACGTGACTTTTGAAACGATCGGTCACCACTTTTGATGTTGGCAGCTACTTGATTTGAACGCATCATCTGACGAACGAACACAAATATAGAAGAAAAGACACAATTGTTATCCAAAATGTTCAGGTTTTAACCCACGTGACTTCAGGCTTCGACCCACGTGACTTCAGGCTTCAACTCACGTGACTTCAGGCTTCAACTCACGTGACTTCAGGCTTCAATCCACGTGACTTTGAAAACGATCGGTCACCACTTTTGAAGTTGGCAGCTACTCTTTCCAAACGCAACATCTGACGAACGAACACAAATATAGAAGAAAAGTCACAATTGTTACCCAAAAAGTTCAGGTTTCAACCCACGTGACTCCAGGCTCCAACCCACGTGACTTCAGGCTTCGACCCACGTGACTTCAGGCTTTAACCCACGTGACTTCAGGCTTCAACCCACGCGACTTCAGGCTTCAACCCACGTGACTTCAGGCCTCAACCCACGTGACTTTGAAAACGATCGGTCACTATTTCGATGTTGGCAGCTACTTGTTCCAAACGCAACATCTGACGAACGAACACAAATATAGAAGAAAAGACACAATTGTTATCCAAAAAGTTCAGGTTTTAACCCACGTGACTTCAGGCTTCAACCCACGTGACTTTTAAAACGATCGGTCACCTCTTTCGATGTTGGCAGCTACTTGTTCCAAACGCAACATCTGACGAACGAACACAAATATAGAAGAAAAGACACAATTGTTATCCAAAAAGTTCAGGTTGCAACCCACGTGACCTCAGGCTTCAACCCGCGTGCTTCAGGCTTCAACCCACGTGACTTCAGGCTTCAACTCACGTGACTTTTGAAACGATCGGTCACCACTCTTGATGTTGGCACCTACTTGTTTCAAACGCAACATCTGACGAACGAACACAAATATAGAAGAAAAGACACAATTGTTATCCAAAGAGTTCAGGTTTTAACCCACGTGACTTCAGGCTCCAACCCACGTGACTTCAGGCTTCAACCCACGTGACTTCAGGCTTCAACACACGTGACTTCAGGCTTCAACCCACGTGATTTTGAAAACGATCGGTCACCACTTTCGATGTTGGCAGCTACTTGTTCCAAACGCAACATCTGACGAACGAACACAAATATCGAGAAAAAGACAAAATTGCTTCCAAAAAGTTCAGGTTTGAACCCACGTGACTCCAGGCTCTAACCCACGTGACTTCAGGCTTCAACCCACGTGACTTTCAGAACGATCGGTCACCACTTTTGATGTTGGCAGCTACTTGTTCCAAACGCAACATCTGACGAACGAACACAAATATAGAAGAAAAGGCACAATTGTTACCCAAAAAAATCAGGTTTTAACCCACGTGCTCCAGGCTCCAACCCACGTGACTTCAGGCTTCGACACACGTGACTTCAGGCTTTAACCCACGTGACTTCAGGCTTCAACCCACGCGACTTCAGGCTCCAACCCACGTGACTTCAGGCTTCAACCCACGTGACTTTGGAAGCGATCGGTCATCACTTTTGAAGTTGGCAGCTACTCTTTCCAAACGCAACATCTAACGAACGAACACAAATATAGAAAAAAAGACACAATTGTTATCCAAAAAGTTCAGGTTTGAACCCACGTGACTCCAGGCTCCAACCCACGTGACTTCAGGCTTCAACCCACGTGACTTTCAAAACGATCGGTCTCCACTTTCGATGTTGGCAGCTACTTGTTCCAAACGCAACATCTGACGAACGAACACAAATATAGAAGAAAAGACACAATTGTTATCCAAAAAGTTCAGGTTTGAACCCACGTGACTCCAGGCTCCAACCCACGTGACTTCAGGCTCCAACCCACGTGACTTTCAAAACGATCGGTCACCACTTCTGATGTTGGCAGCTACTTGTTCCAAACGCAACATCTGACGAACGAACACAAATATAGAAGAAAAGACACGATTGTTATCCAAAAAGTTCAGGTTTCAACCCACGTGACTTCAGGCTTCAACTCACGTGACTTCAGGCTTCAACCCACGTGACTCCAGGCTTCAACCCACGTGACTTTGAAAACGATCGGTCACCACTTTTGATGTTGGCAGCTACTTGTTTTAAACGCAACATCTGACGAACGAACACAAATATAGAATAAAAGACACAATTGTTATCCAAAAAGTTCAGGTTTTAACCCACGTGACTTCAGGCTTCAACCCACGTGACTTCAGGCTTCAACCCACGTGACCTCAGGCTTCAACCCACGTGATTTTGAAATTGATCGGTCACCACTTTTGAAGTTGGCAGCTACTCTTTCCAAACGCAACATCTGACGAACGAACACAAATATCGAGAAAAAGACACAATTGCTATCCAAAAAGTTCAGGTTTGAACCCACGTGACTCCAGGCTCCAACCCACGTGACTTCAGGCTTCAACCCACGTGACTTTTAAAACGATCGGTCACCACTTTTGATGTTGGCAGCTACTTGTTCCAAACGCAACATCTGACGAACGAACACAAATATAGAAAAAAAGACACAATCGTTATCCAAAAAGTTCAGGTTTGAACCCACGTGACTCCAGGCTCCAACCCACGTGACTTAAGGCTCCAACCCACGTGACTTTTGAAACGATCGGTCACCACTTTTGATGTTGGCAGCTACTTGTTTTAAACGCAAGATCTGACGAACGAACACAAATATAGAAGAAAAGACACAATTGTTATCCAAAAAGTTCAGGTTTTAACCCACGTGACTTCAGGCTTCAACCCACGTGACTTCAGGCTTCATCCCACGTGACTATAGGCTTCAACCCACGTGAATTCAGGCTTCAACCCACGTGACTTCAGGCTTCAACCCACGCGACTTCAGGCTTCAACCCACGTGACTTCAGGCTTCAACCCACGTGACTTTGAAAACGATCGGTCACCACTTTTGAAGTTGGCAACTACTCTTTCCAAACGCAACATCTGACGAACGATCACAAATATAGGAAAAAAGACACAATTGTTATCCAAAAAGTTCAGGTTTGAACCCACGTGACTCCAGGCTCCAACCCACGTGACTTCAGGCTCCAACCAACGTGACTTTTGAAACGATCGGTCACCACTTTTGATGTTGGCAGCTACTTGTTCCAAACGCAACATCAGACGAAAGAACACAAATATAGAAGAAAAGACACAATTGTTATCCAAAAAGTTCAGGTTTTAACCCACGTGACTTCAGGCTCCAACTCACGTGACTTCAGGCTTCAACCCACGTGACTTCAGGCCTCAACCCACGTGACTTTGAAAACGATCGGTCCCCACTTTTGAAGTTGGCAGCTACTCGTTCCAAACGCAACATCTGACAAACGAACACAAATATCGAAAAAAAGACACAATTGCTATCCAAAAAGTTCAGGTTTGAACCCACGTGACTTCAGGCTCCAACCCACGTGACTTCAGGCTTCAACCCACGTGACTTTCAGAACGATCGGTCAACACTTTTGGAATTGGCAGCTACTTGTTCCAAACGCAACATCTGACGAACGAACACAAATATAGAAGAAAAGACACAATTGTTATAAAGAAAGTTCAGGTTTGAACCCACGTGACTCCAGGCTCCAACCCACGTGACTTAAGGCTCCAACCCACGTGACTTTTGAAACGATCGGTCACCACTTTTGATGTTGGCAGTAACTTGTTTTAAACGCAACATCTGACTAACGAACACAAATACAGAAGAAAAGACACAATTGTTATCCAAAAAGTTCAGGTTTTAACCCACGTGACTCCAGGCTTCAACCCACGTGATTTTAGGCTTCAACCCACGAGACTTCAGGCTTCAACTCACGTGACTTCAGGCTTCAACCCACGTGACTTTGAAAACGATCGGTCACCACTTTTGAAGTTGGCAGCTACTCTTTCCAAACGCAACATCTGACGAACGAACACAAATATCGAGAAAAAGACAAAATTGCTTCCAAAAAGTTCAGGTTTGAACACACGTGACTCCAGGCTCTAACCCACGTGACTTCAGGCTTCAACCCACGTGACTTTCAGAACGATCGGTCACCACTTTTGATGTTGGCAGCTACTCTTTCCAAACGCAACATCTGACGAACGAACACAAATATAGAAGAAAAGTCACAATTGTTACCCAAAAAGTTCAGGTTTCAACCCACGTGACTCCAGGCTCCAACCCACGTGACTTCAGGCTTCGACCCACGTGACTTCGGGCTTTAACCCACGTGACTTCAGGCTTCAACCCACGCGACTTCAGGCTTCAACCCACGTCACTTCAGGCTTTAACTCACGTGACTCCAGGCTTCAACCCACGTGACTCCAGGCTTCAACCCACGTGACTTTGAAAACGATCGGTCACCACTTTTGATGTTGGCAGCTACTTGTTTTAAACGCAACATCTGACGAACGAACACAAATATAGAATAAAAGACACAATTGTTATCCAAAAAGTTCAGGTTTTAACCCACGTGACTTCAGGCTCCAACCCACGTGACTTCAGGCTTCAACTCACGTGACCTCAGGCTTCAACCCACGTGATTTCGAAATTGATCGGTCACCACTTCTGAAGTTGGCAGCTACTCTTTCCAAACGCAACATCTGACGAACGAACACAAATATCGAGAAAAAGACACAATTGCTATCCAAAAAGTTTAGGTTTGAACCCACGTGACTCCAAGCTCCATACCCACGTGACTTTTAAAACGATCGGTCACCACTATAGAACACGAACGAACACAAATATAGAAGAAAAGACACAATTGTTATCCAAAAAGTTCAGGTTTTAACCCACGTGCTTCAGGCTTCAACCCACGTGACTTCAGGCTTCAACCCACGTGACTTTAGGCTTCAACCCACGTGACTTCAGGCTTCAACCCACGTGACTTTGAAAACGATCGGTCACCACTTTTGAAGTTGGCAGCTACTCTTTCCAAACGCAACATCTGACGAACGAACACAAATATCGAGAAAAAGACACAATTGCTATCCAAAAAGTTTAGGTTTGAACCCACGTGACTCCAGGCTCCAACCCACGTGACTTCAGGCTTCAACCCACGTGACTTTCAGAACGATCGGTCACCACTTTTGATGTTGGCAGCTACTTGTTCCAAACGCAACATCTGACGAACGAACACAAATAGAGAAGAAAAGACACAATTGTTACCCAAAAAGTTCAGGTTTCAACCCACGTGACTCCAGGCTCCAACCCACGTGACTTCAGGCTTCGACCCACGTGACTTCAGGCTCTAACCCACGCGACTTCAGGCTTCAACCCACGCGACTTCAGGCTTCAACCCACGTGACTTCAGGCTTCAACCCACGTGACTTTGAAAACGATCGGTCACCACTTTTGAAGTTGGCAACTACTCTTTCCAAACGCAACATCTGACGAACGATCACAAATATAGGAAAAAAGACACAATTGTTATCCAAAAAGTTCAGGTTTTAACCCACGTGACTCCAGGCTTCAACTCACGTGACTTCAGGCTTCAACCCACGTGACTTCAGGCCTCAACCCACGTGACTTTGAAAACGATCGGTCACCACTTTTGAAGTTGGCAGCTACTCGTTCCAAACGCAACATCTGACAAACGAACACAAATATCGAAAAAAAGACACAATTGCTATCCAAAAAGTTCAGGTTTGAACCCACGTGACTTCAGGCTCCAACCCACGTGACTTCAGGCTTCAACTCACGTGACTTTCAGAACGATCGGTCACCACTTTTGATGTTGGCAGCTACTTGTTCCAAACGCAACATCTGACGAACGAACACAAATATAGAAGAAAAGACACTATTGTTACCCAAAAAGTTCAGGTTTTAACCCACGTGACTCCAAGCTCCAACCCACGTGACTTCAGGCTTCAACCCACGTGACTTCAGGCTTTAACTCACGTGACTCCAGGCTTCAACCCACGTGACTTTTAAAACGATCGGTCACCACTTTTGGAGTTGGCAGCTACTTGTTCCAAACGCAACATCTGACGAACGAACACAAATATAGAAGAAAAGTCACAATTGCTATCCAAAAAGTTCAGGCTTCAACCCACGTGACTTCAGGCTTCAACCCACGTGACTTCAGACTTCAACCCACGTGACTCCAGGCTTCAAGCCACGTGACTTCAGGCTTCAACCCACGTGACTTTGGAAACGATCGGTCACCACTTTCGAAGTTGGCAGCTACTCTTTCCAAACGCAACATCTGACGAACGAACACAAATATAGAAAAAAGGACACAATTGTTATCCAAAAAGTTCAGGTTTTAACCCACGTGACTCCAGGCTCCAACCCACGTGACTTCAGGCTTCAACCCACGTGACTTTGGAAACGATCGGTCACCACTTTTGATGTTGGCAGCTACTTGTTCCAAACGCAACATCTGACGAACGAACACAAATATAGAAGAAAAGACACAATTGGTATCCAAAAAGTTCAGGTTTGAACCCACGTGACTTCAGGCTTCAACCCACGTGACTTCAGGCTTCAACCAAAGTGACTTTGAAAACGATCGGTCACCACTTTTGAAGTTGGCAGCTACTTGTTCCAAACGCAACATCTGACGAACGAACACAAATATAGAAGAAAAGACACAATTGGTATCCAAAAAGTTCAGGTTTGAACCCACGTGACTTCAGGCTTCAACCCACGTGACTTCAGGCTTCAACCCACGTGACTTTTAAAACGATCGGTCACCACTTTTGATGTTGGCAGCTACTTGTTCCAAACGCAACATCTGACGAACGAACACAAATATAGAAGAAAAGACACAATTGTTATCCAAAAAGTTCAGGTTTCAACCCACGTGACTTCAGGCTTCAACCCTTGTGACTTCAGGCTCCAACCCTTGTGACTTCAGGCTTCAACTCACGTGACTTTGAAAACGATCGGTCACCACTTTTGAAGTTGGCAGCTACTCTTTCCAAACGCAACATCTGACGAACAAGCACAAATATAGAAAAAAAGACACAATTGTTATCCAAAAAGTTCAGGTTTGAACTCACGTGACTCCAGGCTCTAACCCACGTGACTTCAGGCTTCAACCCACGTGACTTCTAAAACGATCGGTCACCACTTTTGATGTTGGCAGCTACTTGCTCCAAACGCAACATCTGACGAACGAACACAAATATAGAAGAAAAGACACAATTGGTATCCAAAAAGTTCAGGTTTGAACCCACGTGACTTCAGGCTTCAACCCACGTGACTCCAGGCTTCAACCTACGTAACTTTGAAAACGATCGGTCACCACTTTTGAAGTTGGCAGCTACTCTTTCCAAACGCAACATCTGACGAACGAACACAAATATAGGAAAAAAGACACAATTGTTACCCAAAAAAATAAGGTTTGAACCCACGTGACTCCAGGCTCCAACCCACGTGACTTCAGGCTTCAACCCACGTGACTTTTAGAACGATCGGTCACCATTTTTGATGTTGGCAGCTACTTGTTCCAAGCGCAACATCTGACGAACGAACATAAATATAGAAGAAAAGACACAATTGTTATCCAAAAAGTTCAGGTTTCAACCCACGTGACTCCAGGCTTCAACCCACGTGACTTCAGGTTTGAACCCACGTGACTTCAGGCTCCAACCCACGTGACTTCAGGCTTCAACCCACGTGACTTTTAAAACGATCGGTCACCACTTTTGATGTTGGCAGCTACTTGTTCCAAACGCAACATCTGACGAACGAACACAAATATAGAAGAAAAGACACAATTGTTATCCAAAAAGTTCAGGTTTCGACCCACGTGACTTCAGGCTTCCATCCATGTGACTTCAGGCTTCAACCCACGTGTCTTTTAAAACGATCGGTCACCACTTTTGGAGTTGGCAGCTACTCTTTCCAAACGCAACATCTGACGAACGAACACAAATATAGAAAAAAAGACACAATTATTATCCAAAAAGTTCAGGTTTTAACCCACGTGCCTCCAGGCTCCAACCCACGTGACTTCAGGCTTCAACCCACGTGACTTTTAAAACGATCGGTCACCACTTTTGATGTTGGCAGCTACTTGTTCCAAACGCAACATCTGACGAACGAACACAAATATAAAAGAAGAGACACAATTGTTATCCAAAAAGTTCAGTTTTCAACCCACGTGACTTCAGGCTTCAACCCACGTGACTTCAGGCTTCAACCCACGTGACTTCAGGCTCCAACCCACGTGACTTCAGGCTTCAACTCACGTGACTTTAAAAACGATCGGTCACCACTTCTGATGTTGGCAGCTACTTGTTCCTAACGCAACATCTGACGAACGAACACAAATATAGAAGAAAAGACACAATTGTTATCCAAAAAGTTCAGGTTTTAACCCACGTGACTTCAGGCTTCAACTCACGTGACTTCAGGCTTCAACTCACGTGCTTCAGGCTTTAACCCACGTGACTTTTGAAACGATCGGTCACCACTTTTGGAGTTGGCAGCTACTTGTTCCAAACGCAACATCTGACGAACGAACACAAATATCAAAAAGAAATGACGAAATTGTTATCCAAAAAGTTCAGGTTTTAACCCACGTGACTTCAGGCTTCAACTCACGTGACTCCAGGCTTCAACTCACGTGACTTCAGGCTTCAACCCACGTGACTTTTGAAACGATCGGTCACCACTTTTGGAGTTGGCAGCTACTTGTTCCAAACGCAACATCTGACGAACGAACACAAATATAGAAGAAAAGACACAATTGTTATCCAAAAAGTTCAGGTTTGAGCCCACGTGACTCCAGGCTCCAACCCACGTGACTTCAGGCTCCAACCCACGTGACTTTTAAAACGATCGGTCACCACTTTTGATGTTGGCAGCTACTTGTTTTAAACGCAACATCTGACGAACGAACACAAATATAGAAGAAAAGACACAATTGTCATCCAAAAAGTTCTGGTTTTAACCCACGTGACTCCAGGCTTTAACCCACGTGACTTCAGGCTTCAACCCACGTGACTTCAGGCTTTAACCCACGTGACTTCAGGCTTCAACCCACGCGACTTCAGGCTTCAACCCACGTCACTTCAGGCTTTAACTCACGTGACTCCAGGCTTCAACCCACGTGACTCCAGGCTTCAACCCACGTGACTTTGAAAACGATCGGTCACCACTTTTGATGTTGGCAGCTACTTGTTTTAAACGCAACATCTGACGAACGAACACAAATATAGAATAAAAGACACAATTGTTATCCAAAAAGTTCAGGTTTTAACCCACGTGACTTCAGGCTCCAACCCACGTGACTTCAGGCTTCGACCCACGTGACTTCGGGCTTTAACCCACGTGACTTCAGGCTTCAACCCACGCGACTTCAGGCTTCAACCCACGTCACTTCAGGCTTTAACTCACGTGACTCCAGGCTTCAACCCACGTGACTCCAGGCTTCAACCCACGTGACTTTGAAAACGATCGGTCACCACTTTTGATGTTGGCAGCTACCTGTTTTAAACGCAACATCTGACGAACGAACACAAATATAGAATAAAAGACACAATTGTTATCCAAAAAGTTCAGGTTTTAACCCACGTGACTTCAGGCTCCAACCCACGTGACTTCAGGCTTCAACTCACGTGACCTCAGGCTTCAACCCACGTGATTTCGAAATTGATCGGTCACCACTTCTGAAGTTGGCAGCTACTCTTTCCAAACGCAACATCTGACGAACGAACACAAATATCGAGAAAAAGACACAATTGCTATCCAAAAAGTTTAGGTTTGAACCCACGTGACTCCAAGCTCCATACCCACGTGACTTTTAAAACGATCGGTCACCACTATAGAACACGAACGAACACAAATATAGAAGAAAAGACACAATTGTTATCCAAAAAGTTCAGGTTTTAACCCACGTGCTTCAGGCTTCAACCCACGTGACTTCAGGCTTCAACCCACGTGACTTTAGGCTTCAACCCACGTGACTTCAGGCTTCAACCCACGTGACTTTGAAAACGATCGGTCACCACTTTTGAAGTTGGCAGCTACTCTTTCCAAACGCAACATCTGACGAACGAACACAAATATCGAGAAAAAGACACAATTGCTATCCAAAAAGTTTAGGTTTGAACCCACGTGACTCCAGGCTCCAACCCACGTGACTTCAGGCTTCAACCCACGTGACTTTCAGAACGATCGGTCACCACTTTTGATGTTGGCAGCTACTTGTTCCAAACGCAACATCTGACGAACGAACACAAATAGAGAAGAAAAGACACAATTGTTACCCAAAAAGTTCAGGTTTCAACCCACGTGACTCCAGGCTCCAACCCACGTGACTTCAGGCTTCGACCCACGTGACTTCAGGCTCTAACCCACGCGACTTCAGGCTTCAACCCACGCGACTTCAGGCTTCAACCCACGTGACTTCAGGCTTCAACCCACGTGACTTTGAAAACGATCGGTCACCACTTTTGAAGTTGGCAACTACTCTTTCCAAACGCAACATCTGACGAACGATCACAAATATAGGAAAAAAGACACAATTGTTATCCAAAAAGTTCAGGTTTTAACCCACGTGACTCCAGGCTTCAACTCACGTGACTTCAGGCTTCAACCCACGTGACTTCAGGCCTCAACCCACGTGACTTTGAAAACGATCGGTCACCACTTTTGAAGTTGGCAGCTACTCGTTCCAAACGCAACATCTGACAAACGAACACAAATATCGAAAAAAAGACACAATTGTTACCCAAAAAGTTCAGGTTTCAACCCACGTGACTCCAGGCTCCAACCCACGTGACTTCAGGCTTCGACCCACGTGACTTCAGGCTCTAACCCACGCGACTTCAGGCTTCAACCCACGCGACTTCAGGCTTCAACCCACGTGACTTCAGGCTTCAACCCACGTGACTTTGAAAACGATCGGTCACCACTTTTGAAGTTGGCAACTACTCTTTCCAAACGCAACATCTGACGAACGATCACAAATATAGGAAAAAAGACACAATTGCTATCCAAAAAGTTCAGGTTTTAACCCACGTGACTCCAAGCTCCAACCCACGTGACTTCAGGCTTCAACCCACGTGACTTCAGGCTTTAACTCACGTGACTCCAGGCTTCAACCCACGTGACTTTTAAAACGATCGGTCACCACTTTTGGAGTTGGCAGCTACTTGTTCCAAACGCAACATCTGACGAACGAACACAAATATAGAAGAAAAGTCACAATTGTTATCCAAAAAGTTCAGGCTTCAACCCACGTGACTTCAGGCTTCAACCCACGTGACTTCAGACTTCAACCCACGTGACTCCAGGCTTCAACCCACGTGACTTCAGGCTTCAACCCACGTGACTTTGGAAACGATCGGTCACCACTTTCGAAGTTGGCAGCTACTCTTTCCAAACGCAACATCTGACGAACGAACACAAATATAGAAAAAAAGGACACAATTGTTATCCAAAAAGTTCAGGTTTTAACCCACGTGACTCCAGGCTCCAACCCACGTGACTTCAGGCTTCAACCCACGTGACTTTGGAAACGATCGGTCACCACTTTTGATGTTGGCAGCTACTTGTTCCAAACGCAACATCTGACGAACGAACACAAATATAGAAGAAAAGACACAATTGGTATCCAAAAAGTTCAGGTTTGAACCCACGTGACTTCAGGCTTCAACCCACGTGACTTCAGGCTTCAACCAAAGTGACTTTGAAAACGATCGGTCACCACTTTTGAAGTTGGCAGCTACTTGTTCCAAACGCAACATCTGACGAACGAACACAAATATAGAAGAAAAGACACAATTGGTATCCAAAAAGTTCAGGTTTGAACCCACGTGACTTCAGGCTTCAACCCACGTGACTTCAGGCTTCAACCCACGTGACTTTTAAAACGATCGGTCACCACTTTTGATGTTGGCAGCTACTTGTTCCAAACGCAACATCTGACGAACGAACACAAATATAGAAGAAAAGACACAATTGTTATCCAAAAAGTTCAGGTTTCAACCCACGTGACTTCAGGCTTCAACCCTTGTGACTTCAGGCTCCAACCCTTGTGACTTCAGGCTTCAACTCACGTGACTTTGAAAACGATCGGTCACCACTTTTGAAGTTGGCAGCTACTCTTTCCAAACGCAACATCTGACGAACAAGCACAAATATAGAAAAAAAGACACAATTGTTATCCAAAAAGTTCAGGTTTGAACTCACGTGACTCCAGGCTCTAACCCACGTGACTTCAGGCTTCAACCCACGTGACTTCTAAAACGATCGGTCACCACTTTTGATGTTGGCAGCTACTTGCTCCAAACGCAACATCTGACGAACGAACACAAATATAGAAGAAAAGACACAATTGGTATCCAAAAAGTTCAGGTTTGAACCCACGTGACTTCAGGCTTCAACCCACGTGACTCCAGGCTTCAACCTACGTAACTTTGAAAACGATCGGTCACCACTTTTGAAGTTGGCAGCTACTCTTTCCAAACGCAACATCTGACGAACGAACACAAATATAGGAAAAAAGACACAATTGTTACCCAAAAAAATAAGGTTTGAACCCACGTGACTCCAGGCTCCAACCCACGTGACTTCAGGCTTCAACCCACGTGACTTTTAGAACGATCGGTCACCATTTTTGATGTTGGCAGCTACTTGTTCCAAGCGCAACATCTGACGAACGAACATAAATATAGAAGAAAAGACACAATTGTTATCCAAAAAGTTCAGGTTTCAACCCACGTGACTCCAGGCTTCAACCCACGTGACTTCAGGTTTGAACCCACGTGACTTCAGGCTCCAACCCACGTGACTTCAGGCTTCAACCCACGTGACTTTTAAAACGATCGGTCACCACTTCTGATGTTTGCAGCTACTTGTTCCAAACGCAACATCTGACGAACAAACACGAATATAGAAGAAAAGACACAATTGTTATCCAAAAAGTTCAGGTTCTAACCCACGTGACTTTAGGCTTAAACCCACGTGACTTCAGGCTTCAACCCACGTGACTTTAGGCTTCAACCCACGTGACTTCAGGCTTCAACCCACGTGACTTCAGGCTTCAACCCACGTGACTTTCAAAACGATCGGTCACCACTTTTGATGTTGGCAGCTACTTGTTCCAAACGCAACATCTGACGAACGAACACAAATATAGAAAAAAAGACACAATTATTATCCAAAAAGTTCAGGTTTTAACCCACGTGCCTCCAGGCTCCAACCCACGTGACTTCAGGCTTCAACCCACGTGACTTTTAAAACGATCGGTCACCACTTTTGATGTTGGCAGCTACTTGTTCCAAACGCAACATCTGACGAACGAACACAAATATAAAAGAAGAGACACAATTGTTATCCAAAAAGT
The DNA here is from genome assembly GCA_949128115.1 of Anaspis maculata. Classification (NCBI taxonomy): domain Eukaryota; kingdom Metazoa; phylum Arthropoda; class Insecta; order Coleoptera; family Scraptiidae; genus Anaspis; species Anaspis maculata. Next base: position 82,585,302 of record OX421964.1, on the reverse strand, counting down.
TCAGTTTTCAACCCACGTGACTTCAGGCTTCAACCCACGTGACTTCAGGCTTCAACCCACGTGACTTCAGGCTCCAACCCACGTGACTTCAGGCTTCAACTCACGTGACTTTAAAAACGATCGGTCACCACTTCTGATGTTGGCAGCTACTTGTTCCTAACGCAACATCTGACGAACGAACACAAATATAGAAGAAAAGACACAATTGTTATCCAAAAAGTTCAGGTTTTAACCCACGTGACTTCAGGCTTCAACTCACGTGACTTCAGGCTTCAACTCACGTGCTTCAGGCTTTAACCCACGTGACTTTTGAAACGATCGGTCACCACTTTTGGAGTTGGCAGCTACTTGTTCCAAACGCAACATCTGACGAACGAACACAAATATCAAAAAGAAATGACGAAATTGTTATCCAAAAAGTTCAGGTTTTAACCCACGTGACTTCAGGCTTCAACTCACGTGACTTCAGGCTTCAACTCACGTGACTTCAGGCTTCAACCCACGTGACTTTTGAAACGATCGGTCACCACTTTTGGAGTTGGCAGCTACTTGTTCCAAACGCAACATCTGACGAACGAACACAAATATAGAAGAAAAGACACAATTGTTATCCAAAAAGTTCAGGTTTGAGCCCACGTGACTCCAGGCTCCAACCCACGTGACTTCAGGCTCCAACCCACGTGACTTTTAAAACGATCGGTCACCACTTTTGATGTTGGCAGCTACTTGTTTTAAACGCAACATCTGACGAACGAACACAAATATAGAAGAAAAGACACAATTGTCATCCAAAAAGTTCTGGTTTTAACCCACGTGACTCCAGGCTTTAACCCACGTGACTTCAGGCTTCAACCCACGTGACTTCAGGCTTCAACCCACACGACTTTGGAAACGATCGGTCACCACTTTTGAAGTTGGCAGCTACCCTTTCCAAACGCAACATCTGACGAACGAACACAAATATCGAAAAAAAGACACAATTGCTATCCAAAAAGTTCAGGTTTGAACCCACGTGACTCCAGTCTCCAACCCACGTAACTTCAGGCTTCAACCCACGTGACTTTCAGAACGATCGGTCACCACTTTTGATGTTGGCAGCTACTTGTTCCAGACGCAACATCTGACGAACGAACACAAATAAAGAAGAAAGGACACAATTGTTACAAAAATATTCCAGGTTTTAACCCACGTGACTCCAGGCTCCAACCCACGTGACTTTAGGCTCCAACCCACGTGACTTACGAAACGATCGGTCACCACTTTTGATGTTGGCAGCTACTTGTTCCAAACGCAACATCTGACGAACGATCACAAACATAGTAGAAAAGACTAAATTGGTATCCAAAAAGTTCAGGTTTCCACTCACGTGACTTCAGGCTTCAACCCACGTGACTTTGAAAACGATCGGTCACCACCTTTGAAGTTGGCAGCTACTCTTCCCAAACGCAACATCTGACGAACGAACACAAATATAGAAAAAAAAAAAACACAATTGTTATCCAAAAAGGTCAGGTTTGAACCCACGTGACTCCAGGCTCCAACCCACGTGACTCCAGGCTTCAACCCACGGGACTTGAGGCTTCAACCCACGTGACTTTTGAAACGATCGGTCACCACTTTTGATGTTGGCAGCTACTTGTTCCAAACGCAACATCTGACGAACGAACACAAATAGCAGAAAAAAAATGACGAAATTGTTATCCAAAAAGTTCAGGTTTGAACCCACGTGACTCTAGGCTCCAACCCACGTGACTTCAGGCTTCAACCCACGTGACTTCAGGCTTCAACCCACGTGACTTTTGAAACGATCGGTCACCACTTTTGGAGTTGGCAGCTACTTGTTCCAAACGCAACATCTGACGAACGAACACAAATAGCAAGAAAAAATGACGAAATTGTTATCCAAAAAGTTCAGGTTTGAACCCACGTGACTCCAGGCTCCAACCCACGTGACTTTTGAAACGATCGGTCACCACTTCTAATGTTGGCAGCTACTTGTTCCAAACGCAACATCTGACGAACGAACACAAATATAGAAGAAAAGACACAATTGTTATCCAAAAAGTTCAGGTTTTAACCCACGTGACTTCAGGCTTCAACCCACGTGACTTCAGGCTTCAACTCACGTGACTTTGAAAACGATCGGTCAACACTTTTGAAGTTGGCAGCTACTCTTTCCAAACGCAACATCTGACGAACGAACAAAAATATAGAATAAAAGACACAATTGTTATCCAAAAAGTTCAGGTTTTAACCCACGTGACTTCAGGCTCCAACCCACGTGACTTCAGGCTTCAACCCACGTGACTTCAGGCTTCAACACACGTGACTTCAGGCTTCAACCCACGTGATTTTGAAAACGATCGGTCACCACTTTCGATGTTGGCAGCTACTTGTTCCAAACGCAACATCTGACGAACGAACACAAATATCGAGAAAAAGACAAAATTGCTTCCAAAAAGTTCAGGTTTGAACCCACGTGACTCCAGGCTCTAACCCACGTGACTTCAGGCTTCAACCCACGTGACTTTCAGAACGATCGGTCACCACTTTTGATGTTGGCAGCTACTTGTTCCAAACGCAACATCTGACGAACGAACACAAATATAGAAGAAAAGGCACAATTGTTACCCAAAAAAATCAGGTTTTAACCCACGTGCTCCAGGCTCCAACCCACGTGACTTCAGGCTTCGACCCACGTGACTTCAGGCTTCAACCCACGTGACTTCAGGCTTCAACCCACGCGACTTCAGGCTCCAACCCACGTGACTTCAGGCTTCAACCCACGTGACTTTGGAAGCGATCGGTCATCACTTTTGAAGTTGGCAGCTACTCTTTCCAAACGCAACATCTAACGAACGAACACAAATATAGAAAAAAAGACACAATTGTTATCCAAAAAGTTCAGGTTTGAACCCACGTGACTCCAGGCTCCAACCCACGTGACTTCAGGCTTCAACCCACGTGACTTTCAAAACGATCGGTCTCCACTTTCGATGTTGGCAGCTACTTGTTCCAAACGCAACATCTGACGAACGAACACAAATATAGAAGAAAAGACACAATTGTTATCCAAAAAGTTCAGGTTTTAACCCACGTGACTTCGGGCTTCTACCCACGTGATTTCAGGCTTCAACCCACGTGACTTCAGGCTTCAACCCACGTGACTTTGAAAACGATCGGTCACCACTTTTGAAGTTGGCAACTACTCTTTCCAAACGCAACATCTGACGAACGATCACAAATATAGGAAAAAAGACACAATTGTTATCCAAAAAGTTCAGGTTTGAACCCACGTGACTCCAGGCTCCAACCCACGTGACTTCAGGCTCCAACCCACGTGACTTTTAAAACGATCGGTCACCACTTCTGATGTTGGCAGCTACTTGTTCCAAACGCAACATCTGACGAACGAACACAAATATAGAAGAAAAGACACAATTGTTATCCAAAAAGTTCAGGTTTCAACCCACGTGACTTCAGGCTTCAACTCACGTGACTTCAGGCTTCAACCCACGTGACTCCAGGCTTCAACCCACGTGACTTTGAAAACGATCGGTCACCACTTTTGATGTTGGCAGCTACTTGTTTTAAACGCAACATCTGACGAACGAACACAAATATAGAATAAAAGACACAATTGTTATCCAAAAAGTTCAGGTTTTAACCCACGTGACTTCAGGCTTCAACCCACGTGACTTCAGGCTTCAACCCACGTGACCTCAGGCTTCAACCCACGTGATTTTGAAATTGATCGGTCACCACTTTTGAAGTTGGCAGCTACTCTTTCCAAACGCAACATCTGACGAACGAACACAAATATCGAGAAAAAGACACAATTGCTATCCAAAAAGTTCAGGTTTGAACCCACGTGACTCCAGGCTCCAACCCACGTGACTTCAGGCTTCAACCCACGTGACTTTTAAAACGATCGGTCACCACTTTCGATGTTGGCAGCTACTTGTTCCAAACGCAACATCTGACGAACGAACACAAATATAGAAAAAAAGACACAATCGTTATCCAAAAAGTTCAGGTTTGAACCCACGTGACTCCAGGCTCCAACCCACGTGACTTAAGGCTCCAACCCACGTGACTTTTGAAACGATCGGTCACCACTTTTGATGTTGGCAGCTACTTGTTTTAAACGCAAGATCTGACGAACGAACACAAATATAGAAGAAAAGACACAAATGTTATCCAAAAAGTTCAGGTTTTAACCCACGTGACTTCAGGCTTCAACCCACGTGACTTCAGGCTTCATCCCACGTGACTATAGGCTTCAACCCACGTGACTTC